>OX465477.1:23671271-28471271 GCA_950022335.1 Eurois occulta | reverse complement strand
TTTTCTTCAAAAGAAAGCAAATGCAATTTTTTATTAATTTTGTAAAGTGAAGGTAAGATACGAATAGAATAATGGAAGAAAATACACAATGTAAACACTTACTAAAATCAAGAACAAAAACTAAGCACAGTCAGCAGCTGCACCACGTCGTACCGACAAGAGCAATTATACTATTACATTAATTAGCTAGACCGACAGCACCCTGTCTAACCGTTGGCGAACTGATATTTCGACAAACATATGTACCTATGCTTAACCGATTTAGAATGAATTTTTTCTACCGTTACCGAAGTACCTACTACTAAAACGAAATTTACTTATGGTGATTTCTCCAATGTAATATAGCACGAAATCCATTTAAAAGTCACAGTAGAGTAGCGTTCAACTTTTATAGCTCATTTAGACTCTCGCCTCGAAGCTCGTATCGCACCTCGCCTCGCAGCTCGTGTGATTTTTGCGAGATATTGTGTGTCTGTTCACACTCTCGCGAGGCGTTCAGTTCACTTTAAGCCAGCAATGATGGAAGACGTTGAATTATTAGCAGCATCCACTATTTCCTTACTTAGTTTTTACAACTACGTGACTTATTTACAAAAAAGAAAACTTAAAAAAATACGTCGCCGAAGAAGATGGTAGATGATATCTATACATCGCAATAGAACCCTGTGAGTTATTTATATTTTATTAAAATTCCTACTACTGATTACTTACGTTTTAATAATATTAAATTAAGTAGTGTGTTTATTTAAATTGAAAATATATTTGTTACTTATTTTCAAATATTTCACTTTTAGGCAAACTATGGAAAATATGTTTCGAGAAATGCTAAGCGAAGACTCTGGAGAGTTTGGCAACTTTTGCAGGATGTCGCCCACAGATTTTGAGATTCTGTTAAGAAAAGTTGAACCTTTGGTTACAAAGCAAAACACTAGATTGAGAATACCCATTCCAGCAAAAGTACGCTTAGCTATAACTTTACGATTTTTAGCCACAGGCGATAGCTATAGAACCTTCACTTCTTATTCAAAATATCATGTGCAGCCATATCAATAATAGTGCATGAAGTCTGCAATGCTATTAATATAGTATTGAAGGATCAGATCAAGGTAAGAAATAATAGTATTCTGTTATTTAATTTCGTATTTATTAAACTACACTCAAATATGCGATTCCGCACTCTATTCATAATTTCCGTCGTCATCTAAAGCAGTTGTATACGCTCTATCGATTATGCTTTGTGATGGCTGAATAATTTCCTGAGATAGAATAGTGACGCGGTTTTGTGGTGTTAGAACTGAAGCAGAATGTGCTGGTATAGCAGCAGAAGGAGATGAGTCAATTACATAAGCATAGGTAGAATCATGAGAAGCAGGACGGTCTGGAATAGAAATCTGTACGGGAGATCGTTCTGGTGACTGGACATAGGTAGTACGAGAAGAAGGACGATTTTGGGTGTTAAAAAAAGGAGTTATATTGTAATTAAATGAGTTGGAGGAAGATGAAAAAGAGGGTGCCGGTGATACTGCAGATCTAGAACAGGCTTCGAGATGCCTCAAAGGTGGATTCGCCAGAAGATATCCATCAATCCCATGCATAATCTGGCGCCGTTCTCGTATGGAATATTCCCGTAGCCGTGTGGCCAATATCTGCGCATACATATCGCATTCATCGTTTTTCTTCTTATTTGTTATTAAATTATTTATATTAGAAACAGTCTCTTTTATATCGTTTTGGATATCGATTTCTATATTCTCACGGGAACGCTTTTCTGGTTTAGAGATATTGTGTGGTTTGACTTTCTTTTTTTCAGATGTGTGCTTATTTGGCTCGGACACAATATTCTCCTTATTTAATTGTTCGTTGTTTTGTTCTTCACATAGTTTATCCTCAGTCATCTGTGACTTTATCTGAAACAAAATAAATGAACATTTATAGTTTTATATTTTACAGTCAACGTGATTAAACCATTAAAATCAATAAAAAATAATAAAAAAACAACTTAATATTGCTACACATAGTTTTAATATATACTTGTTCTATTATAAATTTATAGAAGATATCAGATCAAATAACTAGTTAATGTGATTAATTTTGTGTCATTTATCATTTTGACTGAATTGAGTATTACTTATGAATAATAACTGAATTTATTATTTTGACTGTAACCCTGTAACCTATATATTTTAAATAATTTTATTCCTCTATTGAAATGTAATACCTATTTTTTTTTTCAGATGCCACAAACTGCAGAAGAATGGTTAGCTATAGAAATGGGATTCAACGAAAAATTTCCACATTGTGTGGGTTGTATTGACGGCAAACATATTGTGATACAATGTCCACCAAAAAGTGGTTCCGAATACTACAATTATAAAGGGACATTTAGTATTGTGCTCTTAGCATTAGTTGACAGCAATTACCGTTTCATATTTGCTGATGTTGGAGCTCAGGGCAGAATAAGCGATGGAGGAATATTTCAAAATAGTTTTCTTTGGGAAAAAATTACCACGGGGACTATGAATTTGCCAATCGATAGCCCGCTACCTGGTAGGCAGTGTAATGTGCCATATGTTTTTCTCGGAGATGGGGCATTTGCATTAAGCCAGCACGTCATGAAACCATATCCAGGGAATCATAACATTGGTTCACTACAACGGACTTTTAACCAAAAATTGTCAAGTACACGTGTTATTGTTGAGAATGTGTTTGGAATTCTGACAGCCGTTTTCAGAATTTTCAGAAAGCCCATGGAGGTACAAAAGGATAAGGCTGTATTAATAACTATGACCTGTGTTTTATTGCACAATTTTCTCAGAAATAGTAGAACATCAAGAAACATTTACACACCTCCTGGAACTTTTGACACTATTATTGATGGACTTATAACTAACGATGGGTCTTGGAGGCAAAATCAATCTACACGTTTAGGCATAAGACCCATACAAACTTTAGGTAGACGAGCGTCACAAAACGCAATAGAAATAAGAACCGAATTTGCTAACTACTTTTTTCAAAACAATTAAATTAATTTTTTACCTAGGTAGGTACTCACTTTGGCTTAACATTTCGACTACAAATTGTTATCTTCTCTTAAACTACTATTAACAAATAATATGTAACTTAATAAAATATGTAATGCTGTATACCTATCTTTTTTATTTAATCAATAAAGATATACCTACAACGTACCTTACCTACTTAGTTTAATGTTAATTATGGAAAGTGAATAAAGAGTAACAAAGAAATTAGAATAGTTTTATTTTACTTACGGGTCTTTCTTCAGTATTTAAAGTCTTATCACATAAATAAACTGGCGCCAAAAATGCTTCCATTACATCATAATATATCCATATTGGCTTGTGAATGTCATCTGCTGATGCGCCGGATTTCATGGATTGTTTTTTGCGTCGAAGATGTTGACGAAAGGTTGCCATTAGTGAGTTCTTTTTTCCTTTTAGCTCCTCCAAGGGTCGGCCCATTTCTTCGGATATTCTTTTCCATGCATCATTTACTTTTTGGTTATTCTTGTGTAATTTGTGTCTTGGATCCCAAATTATTTGCTCAATCTGAAATAGTTCTAGAAACTGCAACGTTTCTTCTTGAGACCAATCCATTATAAATTAAAATTCTATTTAAAATAGCAAAAAATTTAACAACAACGAGTGAAAAAAACAACACAACCTACGAGGCCGAACGTCAGTAACCAACTGATTTGAGAGCGCGAGTGTAAACACGACGTTCGCGTCGGTCGCGAGGCCCTTTGACTCGTGCCTAAAAAACCGCCCTCGACGCGAGCGCTGCGAGGAGCGGGACGAGCTGCGAGGCGAGTCGCAAACACACCATTCACACACTCGACTCGTGCCTCGCCTCGCGGCTTGTCTCGTCACTCGCGCGAGAGTGTAAATGAGCTATTAAATTTCAATCTATTTTTCAATTTGGAAACCAAAAAAATGTTAGAGCAGTCCCCTTTCATTGCTTTCTGCCCTTCTTCCCTTTACGTTGCATGCTCAATCCATACAAATAATGTTTTCCACGCGAACGAAGTAAGGGGCAACCGCTAGTATGTATTATAATAAATGCCAAAGCTAATCTATCTGTTTATTATTTTTTATGCTTTAATGACTGGACAGATTTCTTTGAGGCATGCAATAAGACCGAGACTAGGTTATTTCATTATATGATGCTACTTTTTATCCCGGTTGTGATAATTTCCTTCCGTAAAAAGAAAGCCGCCGAAAAACCTATAGTCAAACTCAGCGATGAACAGGAATAGCAGTCGGCCAAGATGACCTGTATTCTATAAATAAAACCTGTCTACGAGTATAACGTCACAGTGGTGCTGTGCGACTGTTAGGCTGAGGCCAAACGAGCGTATTTTCTTGAGCTGTGAGTTGCGTAAAATGCGTAGCGGAATTTACGCTGCATTCGGCTTCATACTAAAGTCCTGTTTGTATCACACCGTGTGGTACAACTCATTTTGTGTCGTATAGTAGTAGTAGTATGAAACTGAATGCAGCGTAAATTGCGCGACGCATTTTACGCGACTCACAGCTCAAAAAATTACGCTTGTTTGACCTCAGCTTTAATCATTTATGCTGATCTAACGGTCTAAGTCCGTGCACATCACGGACTTATAATAAGAGCCGGCCGTTGCGTAAACTCGACTTAGAATCTTGAATGCATTGCGTAAGGTATGCATCAAGTAATATATTTTTCTGGTCAAGTCATAAGGTACAGCGGGCTTTTGGATGTATTCATTTGATTGAATTAATTTACCTACGACTTGGCTGGCTCCGTTTTGTAATACCTGTCTGCCAAAATATTGTAACACTATTGGACAGTGCTAACTATGGCGACTGTTGATACAATCTGCGGTTTTATTTGGTTTTACTTTAATTTTGGTGTCGCGTTGTGATTTTAGATAGGGTGTTAGTACCTAATCGTTTTATGATATTTATTTTACTCTTTAAAGTACTATGTCCATGGCAGTTATAGCATACCTTTAATTAGTTTAGAGTCCACAAAATTAAATAAACAAGTGCTGAAATAAACACGGTGAACTTAGAGGGGTGGGTAATTAAAATGTCATCACCCCTACCTTTACAAAAGGAGCTTATTCTCTTTAATTGCTCTTTTTGGATACCTTACCGCGCAGCTCGCTCCCCTGTCCGCTCGCTCTCGACGTTCGCTCCACTCAGCACCAACTGCATGTAATGTTGATTCCATTCACGACATTCGCACAATTTCTCCTCATCGACGATGTTGGGATTACAGGTGTGCAGTTATTAACACAAGTGTTAGAACCTGAAGTTTGTTTTATTCTTTTTCTTGCGGTACTGTGCAAAGAACATAAGTCTCCCCCAATCGTGGCTACATTGACCGGTCGGGGTGTTTCTTACATGATGCGGGTTCCTACAGCCTTATAATTTTGTATACAGAATATACTTTCTTGTACTCCAAAATTTGTATATAGCTAATTTACATTATAGTATGTGTAAGAAATCCGGAAATCCTTACGAAAAGATTTTTGAAAATTAGACCTCAAATAAAGTTAAATTGAGGTTGATACTGGGTGGTGAATTTTGGCTAGGCATTACTAAGATTTTAGCCAAATGAACAGTGATAGAAAAACACAACACATAATGTTCTTCGAAAAATTTAATCTGTGAAAATAACACAAAACTGAGCTTAATATTATAATCGTTTTCCGAGAAGAAGTCTTTCAGCAAGAATATAAAAACTGTATCTTAAAGGCCGCAGACATGATAAAAATAGATAAGCAAAGCAGATTATTTATCGATAAAATATAAAGGTGCCTTCTATTTGGAACGGCTACTCGAAGCGTGTAAATTTTAGCCTGAGACACAGCCACTAGAGAGATGCCAAAAAGTTTAGGTTTTGGTGGATAACAATTTGATAGAAAAACACACAATAGAACACAACAGATTCATTAAATTAATTTTTAAAAAGCGTTCCATTGTTAACTGCTAAAAGGCGTTTTTAATGCAAACAGTAACTTGGATATATTTTTTTCTTTCTTCTATCAACTCAGCCCGTCACGACATTACTAGTCATGAGATGAGGTCTAGAACAAGATGACATGAGATGTCCGTAAATAAATTGGTTTTAAGCCATTAAAATGATGATAAAGATAGCTTACTGTAGTCACAATAGCTGGCAGTATAGACCTCTCCCGAGTTACGATCCACCACCAATTTTCCTACATTATCCACTTTCAGTCTTCCTGGATTTTCCACTGTCTCCTCGATTTGTAAATATCGGAGCACAACGCTAAACTAAATGTTTTGGCTCGTTATAATTATAAGTACAACGCCTGGGTGTATTCTCTCCGGTAAGCTGTTGACTGGAAATCAACGTTCTATGAGTAAAATTATCCAGAACAAAAGGTTTCTGTTGAATGGAAATTCACGACAACATTACCTTTTAGTTTGAATTTAGTTTGTACTTATTGTTTAAAGTTTACAGCGTTAATTGTGTTCCAGTGATGCAATTCTGACGTGCGATGGCAGGTTACCAACCCAACCTCATAAAAAGTGTTTTTAAACTTGAACTCAGCTGTTTTAACAAACCTCGAAAAAAAAAATATTTTTAAGTGAATGTCCTACAGTTTAGCTCTACCTACTTGATATATAAAAAAATGGCCGCATGTCAGACGATGAATGTACCCCAGTTAATGGCAAATAACATCACAACAGTCCCACACTGAGATGGCGGATGACTGGATGAATTGTTCTCTCTTAACAAAAATTGATCGTTGGCAGCTAAGGTCAGATAGAGATAGAGGGTGAGTAGGCTTTAGCCTGTGAATGGCTCAATTTCTTTCTGAATAGCCTGTTCTCTTCCACTGCTAGACAAACGGCTCCCGCACCCCATACCTTTCCAATTTTTTCAGTCTTTTGCCTTATTTGGGTACTCAGTTAGGAGGGAGTGAAGATCGCCAGCGTGTCTTATTCCAGTCTCGGTTTCCAGCCCTTCTCCAAGCACACACACACACCACACAGTGGGTACTGTGTGACTATATTCACCCATTTGTTCTGATTCATCCTTAAAGTATGACCCGCGCAGTCCCTTTTAACCTAGCCAGTGGAATAATGAGGTTTAGAAAAGTTCTGATGGTCCAAAAGTTCTAACAGTTTTGTGATCACATGTACTGGCGATACGATACGATCATAGAGTTACATCACATGACCTCTTGCTTCCGACAAGACAAGTGTGAGTCTTCCCTTAGTCGGCGATGCAATGCTGACCTGAACGAAAGGTTACAAGAATGTGTGTGAAAGCGTCATCATCATCCATCACCTACTGACGAATTGGACGAAGAATAGATAAAGAGTAAGGCATTAAATTGCACTTGCGATAGATCGGAAACGTGCACAAAATCGTGATCTGCTCGCAAGATACAAAGTGACCTTTCCACGTTCCTCTACTGTAACTTGACAAGTTAGGGTAACTTGGCAAATATAGTCAATAGTGGGTGCCTGGAGAAGGGCGTGTAACCCAGTCAGTCCCAAGAAACGCTGGCGATCTTCACTAGTTCTTAACTGATTGGCCAAATGATGCAAAAGACTCGGAAAATTGGAAAGGTATGGGGTAAGGGAGGCTTTTGTGTAGCAGTGGGACATAACTGGCTATTAAAAAAGAGACTGTGCCACTTACGGGCTAAGACCTACCCTACTTCGATCTCTCTGCAATTTCAACCTTTTATCGGACTTTTTTTTACTAGACGGACCTTCACATCGGATGCAATTGATTTTCGCGTTAGTGTGCTACTATTGACTTGACTAACCTTTTTAATTTTCTGAATATTTATTTTGTACCAGATATTTTGCTATCTTAACAAAATCGAAGACTCATCATAACAAATAAATTATTTCTATTATATAATTGTTGTTTATTGATCTTAAACTTAAAAATAATTTAAAAAAAAACTAAAAAATCCGACTGCTAAACTTTGCTAACTGCGTTGGCATCCGCGTCTAGTTTAACCAAATGTCCTTAATACATGGAGCGACTGCTGATCTGGGGGACATTTTTATAAAATATCACCCTCTACCCAAAATTTAAATCTTATACCGAAATGTTAGTGACATAATTAATGTTGTGCCAAAGAGATGTTGGACAGGTAATATAGAGGAATTATCAGAAGAGATGTCATAGAAAAAACGTGATCTCATGTTTCTGTGATACTTTAATGCTAACTGCCATACATGCTCGTGTGTGACACGTTACACTTGTGCCGGCTGCAACCGGTTGGCTATTGTATGTAAATTATGATTTCATGTGTACCGTACCTAAAAATACCGACCAAGTGCGATTCGGACTCGCGCATGAAGGGTTCCGGACCATCGTAGTAGGGGCGTCCTCTTTCATTTCATTGTTATATTGGCAACAGAAATACACATTCTGTGAAAATTTCAACTGTCTACCTATGACGAATCATGAGATACAGCCCGCTGAAAGACAGACGGACGGTCGGATAGCGGAGGTTTAGTAATAGGAACCGTGGGTTACCCTTGGGGTACTAAACACTAAAAAGTCTTTGTGTAGTGTATCAAGTGTTTCATAAACATAATTTTAGAATTCGTCACGATACACATCCAGAATTGAACCCCTTATATCTCACGCGATCGTGTGTCAGAGCCGCAAACCGCAGATCAAACAAAGATACATTTCCTGAGATTATTATTCACACGTATTTATACTTCCTTTTAACACCTTTCAAGTACCTTCTACGAGGCAGGCGCCGGTCTTCTGCACTGTTTGCATGTAAACCTCTTTCTTGCATTAAACATGACAATTTATATACGAGGATGTGTAAAAATAAATTGTCACGTTTCACTTGACCTAGACATTTTAGACTAACTTCAAAAGGAAGAATTCATCGGTTGGGCAAAGCGTAATCGGGTTTTTCATCCAGATTTTTTGCAGTAGCAGCTCGGTGTTTGGATTTGCGTCCGGCTTATAGCAATTGGCTTACTCCCTAGACTCACTACTATAATATGAAACCTAAACATAACTGGAGAACTGTGAGTCTCACATAGGTACACCTCTGACTAACCATTTGGATACAACAGGCGTGCCTTTTAAACAAAATATTGCAGGGACACTTAGACTTCTACTACGCATCCAGTCGACTCCCGTGACCTTCATCAGTTCATTAGGAAGACAAAAGTCTCCCACTGGGTACAAGTTACAAGTTTGCTATAATAAAACGCACTTCTATTCAATTATACAGTCGATCACAGTTTGACTGCCTGACCCCGGATTCAAATCGCGATAATATCAGTATCATAAATTCGCAATTCTCCACGACCTCGCGTGAAAGTGAAACCACCATTGTTACCAGTCTGGCAGCCATGATTGTTAGAAGTCTAGGACATTCTAAATAATTGGTTAGAAAAACTGCGAAGTCTTCATTATGTAGCGGCGTGTCCCCCACAATGGCCCGCGTTACCTGCGTACTTGATGACCTTATGAGGTATGACTGTATCACGGAGCAGAGTTCGCGTGAGTTAAGTTTGTCTCAAAATGTATTAAAATTTCCGTGGTGTTGGGTTTTTCCACTAAGAAGTCTTCCCGCGCCGTAAATATGTGTTTTAAGAAGGTGACATGTCAGTCGTGCAACGTCCTTTGGTGAAACCATATTGTTTCTCATGTAAGATGTTGTTAGTGTTAAAGTGTGTAAGCATTTGATTAAAAATTACCTTTTCAAACGCCTTGCTGAAAACCGGCAACACGGATACGGGTCTATAGTTATTGGTGTCTTTACTGTCCCCGGATTTGAAAAGTGGTATTACCTTGCTGTAATTCATATGGTCAGGAAAGACCTAATGAACTTACCTTTGGGCTACACACAAATTAATCATTAAGGCTAAGTAGCCGTACTTAGCCTATAATCATAGCTATAGTCTCAATAATAGCTTGACAAACTTTAATCGACAATCCCCATAGATCTTCAATTAATTTGATTTTGATTTCCTTAAAAGTTTTAATGACTGCTATGGAGTTTATATGCTTAAATTGAAACTCAACCGGACAGGCTGAAACGTTCGCTCTTAATAAACCAATAGAAACCAAGGGTGAGGAATTTAAGGTTTCAGTAGTTTTAAGTGGGATACTGGTGAAGAAATCTACAAATTCTTGAGCAACTGCGTTTTTAGAGGTTAGAAGACCACGTGATATCTCAAATGTGATATCATTATTAAATTTTTTATTTCTATTAGTTTCACTTTTGATAATTTTTAAAACCGTCTTTATTTTGTTATCGGCGGATTTAATCTTGTTGCTAACGAATAAGGCTTTAGCTACCTTCCAAGTGCTTTTAAAATTGTTTGAGTAAGTTCCAACACATTTATTAAAAGTTTCAGAGTTGATGTAAGGCTTAAGGCCGAACAGCTCAAACAATCGCTCCCTACTTTTTCTAATACCCTTAGACACTGAACACAAACTTTGGGCAAATAGATTTAGTTTTCATTTTTAATGTATGTATTTTTGAACTCAGTGTAAACTACCGAAAAGAATTCCTCATAAAATTGATTTACATTTTCAATAATATGGCCCGGAATACTTAAATGACTAATTAAGTAAATATTTAATTTATTTAAATTAACTTAATTTTATTTATGTAATTCACTGTTGTGAGATATTGGCACTGAATGATAGATGTAGATGACAGGTAGATATTGCAGCGCTGAGGGCAGGTCATATTAGAAATACCAAAATGTTAGGTCAAGCTTTAAAAAGATTGTAAATGTCTTTGCTCCAGTTTTTCCTTCTCAGCACGGTCACAATTTTTCAAGTACTTTTTTATTAGTTCCGTCCTGTTTCATCACTACATAGTATAAAACAAAGTCGCTTTCTCTGACCCTATATCCCTATGTATGCTTAAATCTTTAAAACTCCGCAACGGATTTTGATGCGGTTTTTTTAATAAATAGAGTGATTCAAGATGATGGTTTATGTGTTTAAAAAATGCACCCGTGCGAAGCCGGGGCGGGTCGCTAGTTGGTTATAAATTATGAGCTGTACCTTTTCCCTCTTAAATATTGTGTGCTTTTTGGTATTGTCTGTTTCTTTTTAATTTGCACCTTGTTTTAACTTAAAACGATGTAGGCCAACTGTATTATTTGATGAAATAACTAAAGCCAAGAAAGAGGTTTAAAAATCTTAGGAAGTATCTATGTTTTACATAATAATATTACGTATCTTTATTAATAATCGTCTAAACATGGACCTAGAAACCCAAATACGTTGAATCATAAAGTGTGGGTAATCAAAACATATTATAACAAAAACATCGATAGGATTCCCACAATCGATCAATAACACAAACATTACATGTACCGTATAAAATAATAGGAATCGATTGAACACATCACTTTTACTGCCGATGTGATTCCTAAAATTCACAAATATGCTGACACCTCTGAGCCCAATGTTGGTCAATGAACGATGTACAATGCTGGCTTTCTTATAACCAACATCATCTGCCTAGTCTTATCCAAACTATGTACGGCTACAAGTCTGACCGGATTCAGTCGAATTTCTGTGGGTATTTAACATGGAATAACTGCCAATCGCAAGTAAAACCTAGGTGAGGGTGGCACACCCTGGGTAGTGGTCAGTCAGGCTGTGGATTATGATGGTTGTTCGTCTAACACCACTCTCAAGGCTGGTTGTCAGCCATTCAGGTTAGCTTTCTTATTATAATAACAATTATACTAAAACAATAGCAGAAATGGCAGTGGAGCACCGATAGATATTTATGTGTGTTGATAGCATTCAGAAGTTATGTCATTTTGAGTTCAATATTGCCGGATCGGTTAATTTGTCTGCTTTTGCAGATTGAGATTAATTAATAATTGCGATGGAGATGAATTATATTTAAATAATTTAGGAGTTGTTTTTCAATAGTCAGCTGATTTAACTCTCAGAAACAAAAATTGTATTACAAAAAATTATGACTTTTATACCTAAGATAAAAATTATTAAGAAGAAGAACATATAAGTAGGTATTGGAAACGCACGGTGAGTAATGGGCTAGCTCGCCGTCCGTCCGTCTTATAACGACAGGCCGTGTCGACGGCGCGTTCGTGTTCCACGCGCGCCTCAAAGAGATGTCAGCTGTGTGATACAAACAGGAGGGGCCCGCAAGGGCCGATGCCTGCCAGGGCTGCGGGACTGTTCGAAAGAGATACCGCGGCCCTGGAACAAAAAGGGCAAAAGAAGGAACATGGATGGTTTTTAGTCAGTAAAAGTCTGACACTCCCTTCCGCTCCGCCCAGAGCGGGAGGAGTCTTTTTGATGATTTCCCATCCGAAAAAAAAATGAAAAAAAGTATTGGAAACGCGATTATTGTCTCTAGGCAAATAAAGAACCTTAGAGGACATTCAACTCAATGTATGGCCATACAGGTTATGTTTTTTTTAACTGTGGCTCATTTAATAGGCATAGCATAGCTGTATTGCAATCAATCACATTTTGCCAATTATTTTACTAAAATAAAAATAGAAACCGGCGAAGTGCGAGTCGGTCGCACTGATAAGAGTTCCGTAGTCAGGATGCAGATTTGTGAATGCACAAAATATTTTTTCAAATGCAAAAGTAAGTTTGTACCAACTACATAATATGACTTAAAAAATATTACACTATTTTAACAACAACAACTTCATAAACTACAACCGCAGAAATCGGTTGTAACCGAAAATATTTTCATGTCTCCAAGACTATAGACATAAATAGTCTCATACAAAATAAATACTATAATATGTACATATACACCATTATTTTTAGGTCGTTCTGGAGCCGAATACCATGAACTCGATCATCGAACTCGAAACGATTGGGACTATTTTTTTCAAAAAATAACAAAAAAAAAACACGAAAGAATAAATCCCAATCGTTTCGAGTTCGATGATCGAGTTCATGGTATTCGGCTCCAGAACGACCTAAAAATAATGGTGTATAATACTAAAAACAAAATAAAGGCTTCATCATTAAATATAACAAAAATTCGTACTTTTACTTTTTCCCTGTTAAACGGTGCTCAGAAAAGACCTCTTCCATCCATCCCATGCATAATATAGTGTTAATATTAAACATAACATAACATCACGCCGGTAATCCCCAAATGATTAGGCAGAGATGTACCTAAAACTACACCCACATTTCGCCAGTTATGTTTAAGTCCCATGTAAAAGCGGGCGAGCCTATTGTAATATTCTCCATGTAAAATGCGGATAAACATAGACGAAAAGACATGACGACATTATAACGGTTTCGGTCTTGCTGTTTGACTACGGAACCCAATTAACACTGAATCTAATGTGGCATGAAACTTGTATGTCAAGTTACTTTTAGAACGTCAATTAGAAACGATGGAAATATTCGTGATTGATTTCTTATGACGTAGTTACGACATACCATCGTCTTTGTTTGTAATACACTGTTTCAATCATATTTTATTCTGTGAAGGTGAAAGCATACGGGTAGCCGCGAAATTCAAAATTACTTACGTCTTTTGTAAATTGCAGGTCAGTGTCGGGTTGTATGTTGATTAAAATATGATTCGAGACCGCAGCTATACAGGGGCCCCCCTTAAGCGTATAGGAATTATACAGGGTGAAATTTAATTCATGGGCATCCTTTTAAGGGGTCATTGTACTCATCATTATAAACAACTTTTACTATGGGACTCAACCTAAAATCGCGAAAAAAAATCAGCTGTTCTTTGCATTTATGTTCACATAACTCGTCAAAATGTAGGGAAGAGCTGATTTTTTTTCGCGATTTCAGGTTTGGTCCTATAGTAAAAGTTGTTCATAATGATGAGTACAATGACCCCTTAAAAGGATGCCCATGAATTAAATTTCACCCTGTATAAATGGCATTTTAAAATAATCAACTACAAATAACTTAACTAAAAAACCGGCCAAGTGCGAGTCGGACTCGGTTCCATTATCTATAAAAAATTCTTGTTATAGCGGCAACAGAAATACATCATCTGTGAAAATTTCAACTGTCTAACTATCACGGTTCATGAGATACAGCCTGGTGACAGACGGACACTTTTATGGCACACCGAATTAACTAGATAGCAGATATTTGCAGAAATGGGTCGTGAGTAATAAATGTGGATGAGTTTATAAGTGTACGGGAAGACCAAATAAATGTCACTTTTGGTAGACAACGAACGACAAGACTTCGGGTTATTTTTAGCAACCAAAAGAACTATTCCTGACATTTATTTCTTAAAGATGCGGTTAACATGGTTGATTCTGCAGTTCCAATTTTCGAAGACACGTCCGAACATTGCGACTGGCATTTGCGAAAATAACGCGAGTAATGTTAACTACCAGTTGCTCAATTCTAAGCTGCTTATCCATATATACTTTGGACGAAGGCAAAAGACTAGGGGCGTGATGCCACAGGACCTAGGTGCCCAATTCACCGGTTCGTAGCGTAAAATTAATTGTTCAATAAATTGTGCCCGCAGTAAAGTCATGGTTTCACGTGCTACATGGTAAGTAGGCTTTCAAACTTTTCGATGATGTAACGAATTTTCATAATACAGTTGAATAACTAGTAGACGCTGTGCCGGGATGAAAAGACTTGGTTCCATGGTGAACTTTTAAACTAAACACAATACAAAAATGAGAGAAGCCTTTTGAAATACAAGGGGACTGTTACTGGTGAAAAGAAAAAAACATTTCTTAATTAAAAAAATACATAACATTCAGTGACGTGCTTTGATACGAGTTTAATTGTTTGCTGAAACAATACCCATAAACAAATCAAAACCCTTTTAAAAACTTGACAAAAGCGTTTTTAACATTACTTTCAAAGGTTTCCTGTTGCGTAGGTAGCACCTTTTGTTATACTATTTGCTCAATGTACACACAGCTCCATTAAGTGGTTACCCGCTCAAAAGACACGTGCGTTCAAATCCGTGATAGGCCCAGTTGATTTTTGTATTTGGCAAAAAAAAAATATAATTATTTTTTTTAATAACACATCAATACTTTTAATATGGTTTAGAACGACAAGCACTAATAGGGTTAACGTTTACGAAAAGTTATTCAACGTCTAAATAGACCGGAAATTTCATTTAAAACTTGAGGGGTTAGCACATACTGACGCTGTGTGTACCAGTGGAGAACACGTGTTTTCTAGAAAGTTCAAGGCGTTTCATTTGTTATTTGTTTCCTTTAAAGAACTCTCGCTGTTTCCGGACATTGAGAAAATTCACGTGTTCTTTGTCTCAACAATATAATACAAAAAAGAAAATTGAAAATGCGTCACGAATGGCGAAAGAAATTGTGAAACGTACGATACTTTAACATCGATGACGAATCAAGTGACAATTATAAATACAATACGCACATGAATCCGAAAATTCAAGGTGCGTGTCTTGGGTTCGAACTAAGACCTATGACTTGGCAGTCCGACGATTACACCACTAGGCTATCACTGTTTATAAAAAATAATGTTAAGCGTAAATATCTGTTTATCTCTCTACATCACATTTAATCCTTAATTAAATTAAGCAATATTATAATTATTTAATGTGTAAACTGGGTTGCAGAGGTCAGATAGGCAGTCGCTCCATGTAGAATACCGGTATTCAGCTGCTTCCGGTTAGACTGGGAGCCGACCCCAAGATAGTTGGGAAAAGGCTAGGCAGGTAATGATGACTGTGTAAACTCATTGTCTGGCCAAACCTGAGCGCTGATGGTTTTGCGGGATCATTTATTTTGGTATTATGTATTAATTAAGTATGAAAATTATCGGACATATTATTACGAACCTAGGTGATGGATAGTGTGTTTTTAACATTAATGGTAATGAAGATTTTTTATTTCAAATATAATTAAATTATTTACAAACTACAAAACTATAATAGTAATAAATATGTACATACAAGTAGTAAAGGGTTACAGGGCGTCCAAAAATTCGTTCGCATCGCTGTCAACAGGAAAAGTGCCCAGAAGGCTGGCAGCATTACCACGCTGGATGGCAATGCTGATTCTTTGGCCAAAAAATAGGCCCGCCCTTTAGTCACGTGAAGAGTCGACCAACCGCTTGGCGATTTCCCGAAATACTAGGTGGGCACTCGGACCCCATGGCCCTAGTGTTTCAACCCCAAACAGCTCAAACACATAACTACCAATTAAATTATTGTATTTGCGCCTTTTGAGGTTTTCAGCACCTGCAGCAGCCGCCCCAGCGCAGCCCACTGTGCTAGGAAGATGGGATGGCGCAAGGGTGTCGACGCAAGTTGCGTCCCACACTAAAGGCCTACCCAACTTCCAAGGCATTATGGTACATTAATTAATCACAATATTCAATGATCTGGATTTTCTTAATATTTGTGTGTTTATCCATCCGGATGTATTTAACGATGAGAGTTATGTTTTGAATTGGTTTAAACTAGTAATTGATGAGGAAATGTTTGTCCAACGAACCAATTTGTATCTGTTGGTTGTATTGATCAGCAGTTCCAACATAAAACAGACAGAAAGACAGACAGCGGAGTCTTAGTTATAGGCTCCCGTGTTACCCTTTGGGTACGGAACCCTAAAAATGACGTAAGTCTGGCGGTCATGGGATCTTGGTCCTTGGATCAACTGCAGATATTTTAACCAAAATGATAGATGTATTTTCTACTTAAATTTTGTAATCTGCTGTTCGACGACCTGAACGTATAATGTAGTCTGTCTTTGAACCAAATTACACCTTTTTTTTTTTTTTTTGGGGGGGTGAGAAATCATCAAATGACTCCTCCCGCTCTGGGCGGAGCGGAAGGGAGTGTCAGACTCTTACTAACTAAAAAACACCCATGTTCCTTCATTGGCCCTTTATGTTCCAGGGCCGCGGTATCTCTTTCGAACAGTCCCGCAGCCCTGGCAGGCACCGGCCCTTGCGGGCCCCTCCCGTTTGCTGACATCTCTTTGAGGCGCGCGTGGAACACGAACGCGCCGTCGACACGGCCTGCCCGTCGTCATACGACGGACGGACGGCGAGCTAGCCCATTACTCGCCGTCCACAGGCCCGCGCCTACGGTGGCCGAGAGCCATCACGGCGTGGCCCCCGACGCCCGGTGCTTCTCCCGCGGCGGCTGGGACGTGAGGAGGTTCTCTCCCTCTCACGTTCCGCCGCCTCCTTCGCTAGCATGACTGCTTCGCAGAAGGAGGCGACGGCTTCCCATTCCCTCTCGCCCCGGACCATGGCTTGAACCAGGGCCGGGCGCGAGAGGTCGCCGCCGCCAATCGCCGCTACGAGGACACGGCGGTGCTCCTCCCAAGCGGAGCAGACCTCGACGGTGTGCTCCACCGTGTCCTCCGGTCGATCCTCGCAATTGTAGCACCAGGGCGTTTCCTCCCGCCCGATTCGGTGCAGGTACCTCCCGAAGCACCCGTGTCCGGTGAGGACCTGCGTCAGGCGGAAGGTGAGGGCGCCGTGGCGCCTCCCTAGCCACTCCTCAAAGAGGGGACTTACCGCCACTATCGTGGCGTGCCCTGAACGGGGTTGCGATAGTCAACCAAATTACACCTCAAAGGTACATTGTCTAACGAATAAGTTTCCTCGCAATTGAATTATTTAAACTCTGCTCTTTGCAGTAACCATGAGTTTCAGACAGTAACAACAGACAGTATCAGACAGTTAAGGGCAATGGAAATGCAGTGCTAATGAATAAGTAATGTAACTGTGATAGTACAGCACGGAAACTCTACACGGAAAAATTGGTTTAAAAGGTCAAAATAATGTTACGTCGGTCCCTTTATGAGAACATTCCAGATTACGTGCGAGTCTCGAATGTTCTAGTAAGGACCTGTCTATAAGATTAGAGTCTAGAATGTTCGTTCCATTCGACGGAACATCTTCATGGTCGGCCTATAAGATCCAATTTTAGGATGTTATGAAGGCGAATGGGTCGACCAAAGCGCAAGCCATGACCGCACTCACCTTGGGCCTCCGAGACCAGGCCCTAACCATTCTTCAGGCGCTCGGCAAGGATGTCACCTACGAACAGCAGCTGGCGGCGTTAGAGTCCAGATACGGCGACGCACATCTAGAGCACGTATTCCGTGCTAAGTTAAGGGATCGTGTTCAACGTAGTGCCGAGAACCTACAGCAGTGGGCACTGGAAGTTGAAAAGCTGGTCCGGAAAGCATACCAGTCTGCCCCTGCACTTATCGATGGAAATCTGGTGCAGGCATTCGTTGATGGAATACGCGACTTGGAAATTGGAGCCGCTGTGAGACTTAATGGGCATCATTCCGGAAAGTTTACTATGTGTGCAATAATATGTCGACATCGTACCTACCTACATTAAGATATATGTTAAATACATAGCTAAGGTAAAGTGTAGTCCAGTAGCTAACAGTTTTTTTCGATAAGTGAACAATGAATGTTCTTTTAGAATAAATAGATAATTTTTAAACCCAAATCATTGAAATCGAACTCTTCTATAATATATAGAAATCTAGATTTTTAGCCGTCATTTCTAATTAAAAGCCGTTTTGATAGAAACACTATCGTTCGCATTTTTCACCTTTTAAAGGTACAGAAAAAATATTCAATAGACTGTTGTTTTTTCCTATTATTTTTTGTATAGCTTACGTCACTGTAATGAGTACATTTTTAGTTTTTCTACAATTCATATCTTTTTCACTTTGTATGCTTACTTATCAATAGAAGGGAAACTGAAGACTCTCTCGAGTAGACACTCTTAATAAAAAATATCACACACAATGTAACATAAATAACTAGCTTTTCATTTGCACATACTCTATCTAATCCAACCTGGAAACAGTTTAACAAATAAATCAGACCCAAGACATCGGTTCATCCGATGTTCTTCACCAACTTCAACACAACGAACCCATTTAAATCAATCGGTTATAAAGGTAAAGAACCACAACGCTAAGAAGATGTAGTAGTTTCGTTTTACAACATTTACTTTTTTCCTAGTCAGCGCTGTTTTTTGGTATAGCCCCACAACAGTTTTCCCAACCACTGCAATTCTTAAAAGTCAAATCAAAAAGCCCCGATGAAGAAAAGCTCGCCGAGTCCTGGAGAAACGAGTAACCGCGATCCTGCTACAAAACAACTTATTAGCTGATATAGACTATGCTGTTCCACTCCTCAGGGCACCTGACTGTCTCAGGGCACAAGTTCTTTGTTATTTTGCCTTAAAGTTTGTCATGTCAGGGCAGGGTGTATGTCGTGCCCAGATTATCAAACTATCTGAAATTAGAATACTTTTACCATAGTTGTAATTAAACTTCGTGAAACTTACTTCAAAAATTTCATATCGGAGAACAATAACTCAACACTCAATTAAATGCTTTTCTTCATTTCTTGTTTAGTTTTCTTTCATTTTATTTTTGAATGAATGTCCTACCTAATATTATAAAGCATTTTTTTGTATACTGAGATCTTACATTGCCTTTCTTATATATCCAAAGGTTGATTGGAAAGGTCGACTTTTCTACTCTATCTAAACTCTAAACAATATTACAAGTTATATTATTACAGTTACAATTACTTTACTATTTTAACAATGATTTTGTTTGGACGGCGATCAGGTGAATACTACTCAAAACCTGAATCTTTGGGACCTGAGCTATGATGGCCTTAAAAATAATTCACAGCAATATTTGAACATGAATATTTTTTTTGATAATAATATGTAATGATCTTGTTAACAATAAAAGAATACATGAATAACTTTATCACACATTTATGTAGACAAATAAGAGCTTTAACATGCGGCCATGATGGATTTCGGCTAGCTCCGCCTCCCGTGAGTCTTATATTGGGCTAAGGGATTATCGCAAGCACAAGGGTTGCGCTCTCGGATGCAATAATAACAATGATTGTGCCCATTTAATAATACATTTTCCAAATTAGTGCTATTAGCATTGATTATTATACTTAAATGTACTCAAGATACACAAAAGCCGACCCACTTCAATTTAATCTTGATTGATCGTTAATTCCCTTGACAATAATCACGTTTTTGAATAAAAAATTACCAATACTTACTTTAACTTAACATATTCACTCCACACTTGTCTGTAATATTATTATAATGCTTAATTAAAAGCAAAGTATTGGATGTTTGCGCTCGACTGTTTTACAGGCATAAGTTTCCAGAATCATTATGCTTCTTGGATTAAATCTCTGAAAGGAAATGCGTAATTCCAACTATGTTCAACTATGTTTGGGTAAGCTTCCAGTCCAACCGAATACAGTTGAATATCAGTATTTTGCATGAAGGGCAAGCCTGTCTAACTTCTAAAATTCCGTCACAGGTGGCCAGCATCTAGATAAAATTGGTGATCAGACTTTTGGGGTTCTAACCACCTTCAAAAATCTTCAAATGACAGTCGAATCCGAAGGCTTTTAGCCGTAGTATTGGATAGAAGAATGAGGTGTTATTTGAGATTCTCTGATTTATTTGGCAAGTGGCGAGTTTAGTTCAAGTAACCACTTCAACCAACTTATCTGGGCCGACGTGAAAACACAGAACTAAATTAAATGTACCAAGTTTGACATATGGATGCATTTTTTCTTGACAAGTAGCGTCACCTTGAACTGCTCACTTAAAGTGGTCTGTGATCCACCACGAACAGATGTCACAGATGTGAAAAAAAAATTTGGCCCTCCCATAGTAAATCAATCAGCTGGTAGTCAGTTTTGTAAGGGAGGGCCAAATTTTTTTTTCATATTTCGACCTATGTTCTTTGGGGAAAGTTGTTGAGTTTCATGAGCACATTCACCTCCTTCAGTGTTGATACCCCCCTTCCGTTACACGCTGTATATTATGTTACTTATCTATATATTCTTAAAGGTAGTGTGCGGCATTTAGTTAAGTTAGTAACTTTAAGACGTGTGCAATCAGGACAGAACTCAATATTTGTTTTTATTCTAAACAGTTTATTTTATTTGTGTTGATTAAAGATTTAAAAGATATTAACTTGTTTTCATTTAAAATCAATATTTTATCTTCAATGGTCAAGGTCTAAATTAACATGGTAGATCGTAGTATTGATGACGAAGCCAATTAAATAATATAAAGACAGTATTCATTTCATGACATAGACATTTAAATAATATATAAAGACACTACTCATTTATTACCCGGTATTTTTTATTAATACCCGGTAAAAAAGGGTATTTTACCTTTTTTACCCTTTCCTTCCAATTTTTATCTTCCCATTTTTTACCCACCCGCCCATCTCCGTGTGGCGTGCGCAGGGCTGCCACCCTGTTGCATAGCGCCCGCCTTCGCTCTCTAAGTTTTTGAATAAACTCCGTGACATCCTCTTGTTGTCTTGTGGTAAACAGGGAGCGCGCCGCCGCCGCCCAAGTTACGCGTTATCTTTTGTGAAACTAATGAAAAATTCTACAAACAACTACGTAAACGTAATCATGGAAACACAAGAAGAAGAGTAAGAACTCAAACCAACAAAGAAATAGTTCCCGATGATATAATAATATTCTTTTTATTACCTTTTTCTCTTCAAAAACACTGAGGCGCGAACGAATATAAAATGAACGAATGATGAATCTTAGTGAAGTAATGGAATCATGAAATCTTTTACAGTACTTAAAAAAACCTTAAGTAGCGTTGCGGTGGCTTGTATGTCAAATAGAGATTGCGTTAGTGTTACTCGTACATCAACTGTAATAGGCCAAAACTGTCATGCCTGATACCGCTACAGTTATACTTTAAAACTGAATGGAGATATAATTGCGCCACTTTCATTGTAGGTGCACCTTCTTTGGCCTTATAATTGACCACCGCTTAGTTTTTACAAAACGTTCTATGGTTTTCTATACAACTAACTTTTGCTGGTGGGGGTGGTTATTGTCAAACCAAAGTGGAGCGAGGTAACGCTGGGAGAAGGTTTTAAAAGAATAAGTAGCACTTGACGGAAATAATGAAGTCAAGTAGTACGAAATTTTTAAATCAACTTACGGAATGGGCTCGTTTGGCACCAGAATCTTTGTTAGTATTGCGATGAAGTAGAAAATATCTTAAACACAACTGGTCTAATTATACAGGACCTTCTAACGCACCAGGCATTTACAGGTATACCGCATTATTTATTTTATTTTAGAAAATGAGCGTGGTATAATTATTATGCATTACCGCAGTTGGTAGTAGAATAACCATTTTGAAAATTTATTTATTGTTAATGTATTTTAAAGCTTCGATAATTGTATTAAATATTGTATTTCACTTATCTTCTGGTACAAAAGTTAAGATGCTTGATAGAGATCTTTGTATATACCTACAGAATATAACCATTGATATATTTCAGGAATTTTCGTGTCCAAGATAACAAGCCAATAGTTTATAAATCTTGGAAATGTCTCGAACTTACATACAGGAAAACAAATTGTATTCACAAAATAATAGTTAGTTTAGTAACAATATTATCCCACGGCTTTTTTAAATTAACATTTCATATAATGTCATTACAAGTTTCCTCTTATTGTTTGTTATTTGTAATTAAAACGCATTCCGCATATCAACCATTTCCGTGGTATGATAATACATACCTGTTGTATGTAAGTCCATAATATTGTGAGTGAACAGGTATGAACTTGGATGAAGTAAAATGAGCTTGTGAGGATATTAGCACATGGTGGTCTGTAGTTTCTCCCTCCCTCCTCTTCATATTAAAAAATCTCCTCAGCGACTATTTCGCAGATTTTGAGTTCTACATGTTACAGTTAAAACCCGTTTTTAGTTATAACGCGTTTTTCCTAGTTAAAACTAGTTTTTATTAACTGCCTTTGTTACAACTAGTATTTTCTAGTTATAACTAGAATTTACTACTTTATACATTTAACTTTTAGATAAAGCTAGTTCTAATCTAACTATGAACCTTAGTTAAAATTAGTTTTAGAGAAAGTTATTGCGGATTGAAAATATGGATATTGTTTATTAAAATATTTATTGATAATTCTTGGTAATCGTTCAAAAATAATAATCTTACTTATAGGAAAATTGTTAAGGAACATCAACATAGAAAAATAATGCCATAGCGACAAATTACGCCTATTTGTTGCTATGGCAACCTGTTTCCCGCCTGGGAAACCTTGTTCCTCATCTCTGATTTGCCTTTAATGGACGGTCAGAGTGAACGTTAACAAGAAATTATTTTTTAAGATATTTTTTGTACCCCATCACAATGTTTTCTTATTTAACCCAAAGGTTGACTGGTAGAGAATGCCTTGTGGCATTAAGTCGGCCTATGTACCATTATTGTACATGAAGTTTAAATAAATAACGTTAACGAGGAAAAAAGCTCCCATCTCTTGCTTGCTTTAATCGGCTGTCAAGAGTGAAGGATCGCAAGAGCGTCGGCTATGATGCTCGGAAGAAGAAGTCTTCCAGTGAAAAAAAAAAAAAAATGCTGTCAGGGATCTTGAACTTTTGCCCAGGAAACAGTGATGTAAAACGGTTTCCCGGTAGAGCCGCGGAATACCTCTTCACTCCTCAAGCAGCTCAGGATAATGCTACCCCGTGGTCAACGTTACTCTTGTGCTAGTAGTCGTTGTCGGAGGTCCATTTCATCTCTTGAGTGTCTAAGTCAACCTAAAGTAAAATCGATCAGGCGGGGCAATAGTCTTACCTTATTCCCAGTATACCAGTTTCTTATAGCCACTGTTACCGTCATCTTAGCAAAAGGTACAACTTGACTCAATTTCTGAATCTTTTAGAGATTGTATTAACTTAAATGTAAGAATATTTAGCGACCTCCCAGTAGGGACTTGTGTGCTGTAATGGTAAAAAGTAAAGTTTAAATTATTGTAAGCCGAGTAAGTAGTTAAAACAACCATAAAGGTTACTTATAGCATGTAGGTACAAATAGTACATTATTATAATTATCCATTATTTATTTCTATACACATTTGTTAAATATTTATTTCTAAAATAATATTTTTACATTTAAGCTTATTTATTTATACATTATTCAATTCCTAAATTAAAAAAAAATATTCTATTTTTAATATTAGTCTGTTTTCAACTGACTAATGACAAAAAGGCTTTTCATTCTATTATTACTTCGTAAGTCTATTGAAAAACGTCGTTTGATACACGTGGGCATTTGTTACTACAGTTCTCGGCTCCATAACATCCTTGCCTTCGGCTTGGGTACCAATTCCCCCTTGTCTGCAATGGGATAGTTTGCCCACTCTTATAAAAATGTAAAAAATACGAGACGGGTACTATTTTAAATAGTATATTATAGCATTTTCAACTAACTGGCCTCGATACTTTTTGTGACACACACTGACGCAGGAAATTGGTTAAATTGTCGTAGAAACTCCATGATGATTGCGTGATCTCATATTTTTAATAAGAACACTTTTTCGAACTACTAAGTACAGAAAGGGCTTATCTAAAAATTTTAGTAATTCATTTACTTGTAAATATCTAAACTGAATCCTGAAAATAATCAAAAAGCTTGCCCTGTCATGCTGAATTATGGTTACAATAATAATAGCTGATAGGTAAATACGAGTACGTTACACGCAAGTTTGAAATTAAATGAAGGTCCAAAAGATGATTTTTTAGATTTGGTTTGGTTTTATAGAGGAGCTCGTGGCTAAATAATAACTGCCTCTCGGGTTGATCTTTAGGTTAAGCTGCGCTTGCCTAGGTTGGTCTCTGGATGGGTGACCACCCAATACATACCGAGTTTCCTCCGTGCCTCGGAAAGCATGTGAAGCCGTTGGCCCCGGCTGTCATTTGTAGATCTTTGACAGTCGTTACAGGTAGTCAGTGGCCCGAAAGTCTGACAACCAGTCTTACCAAAGGGTATCGTGTAACCCAGTGCTAGCTGGGTTGTGGAGGTCAGATAGGCAGTCGCTCCATGTAAAATACCGGTATTCAGCTGCATCCGGTTAGACTGGGAGCCGACCCCAACATAGTTGGGAAAAGGCAGGCAGATGATGATGATGGTTTGGTTTTATAGAAGAGTGGAATGTGATTTCTAGAAAAAAAACTAATAGCTGTCGAACTTTAAAAGTCAGACCCGCTCCTTCTCATATAGATGAGGCCTGTATTTCCAGCAGCAAACTCCAGCAGATGATGCTTAATTACGCTAAGCTAGCTCCACAAGTTTGTAACCTTCGGTAGCGCTTCACAGTCATCATTCTCCTGCCCATTTATTGGTCCTTGTCTATTACTTGTGACCTCAGCAATCACCTCCTTTACACAGTATACTAATGAAACTACTGGGAGATCTTTCTTCAGCCACGAACCGGACGGCGAAAACTGTCAAATGGCAATAATATAAGTCAATATATGACACAAGACAACTTTAACATTGGGCAGTAACAATAATTTTCACACAAAGTACTATATCTACCGAGCCTCTTCCTAAGTATGTTAGGATCGCCTTCCAGTCCAACTGGAAACTGCTGAATACCAGTATTTTACATGAACTGACCTGCCTGTGACCTCCTCGACCGCAACCCAAACTGGTAAGACTGGTTGTCAGACATTCTGGCTTCTGGCTTCTGACTACACGTAACAGATCTACATATGGCAGCCAGGACCTCGTGCGACCTCGGCGGGAATAGCTTCACCACCAGATGCGGCTGTTGCTATTTAGCCACGAGCCTTCCAAACAAACCAGTACTTAGCCAGTCAACAAATCACTGCACTTAGCCGACAATGGTTGAGGATGGCACTTACAGTTTCCCATCATTGTCGGAGATTGTCAATCGAAAGTAAGTTCAAGTACGTAGAGTTCCCACGCATGGGACAAAGATTAAGGTAATAAGCAGAAGTGATCTCATAATTCATTTCCGGATGAACGCAATTTAACTAAACGACTCTGGCTCGTTGTTTTAGCGGTGACAAGCGCGTCTCCCGAGCAAGAGGTTTTGAGTTTGATTCCCAGAATGTTATTAGATTTTTCGATCAGGAGTTTTTCAGTAGCTACTACGGAGTCTGGATTTGTGCCCAGTGTGTGGTAATAGGCTCACCACTATCACTTGAGACTTAAAGGTAATTGACCAAATGTGGGTGTAGGAACTGTATATTAGCTACAACTCAGCCTGACTGACTGACGGATTACAGTCGTGATGTTCTGTTGTGATACTGGTTTTTTATTTCAGACAGGTTGTGTGAGTAATGTGTGTGATAAGAGGAATCTTATTCTGTAATAGTATCTTAATTGGTTATCAATTTCTTGAATTATTATTATTAGATTCTAACAAAGAATAAACATTCAAATGGCTGAACTCAAAATCTATTCATCTAATTCGTTATTTTATTAAATAGAGCAAACTATATTTATTTTCACACCAAAACTTTTACAATATTTTATCTAAGTAATCTAAGTACCCATAGAATGAAAAGTCCCATGTGGTCAATGGTGGTCTTATCACATAAAACGGTATCTTCTAGACAATCTTTGGGTTCACTAATCGAATTTAAAATTAACGTAACGAGGCATTATTAACTTTTAATTTAAATAATTACGAAAGGTATACTATGAGACATCTACACAAATAAATAAAATTGAAGTCTGTTTGTGACATCAAAATAATAGCTTTTTACTGAATGCATTTACGGTTTAAAATATAGACAACGTAAAAATACATTTATTATAATTTTTGTCTGTCTGTCTGTTTGTTCCACCTAATCTCCGAAACGGCTGGACCGTTTTTGACGGGACGTATTTTACTGGCATATGGATAGCTGATGTTGATGTTACAAGGAGTAACTTATGCTACTTTTATTTTAGAAAAAGGATTAAGGTTCCGTTTACAAAAAAGAAAACCCTTCAAATTGATAACAAAACCCGATTCAAATAGGGAAGTAATAAAATAAAATAAAACAATTTTACGGGACGAATGTAGCGGCCAACAGCGAGTTGTTAAATAAAAAGAGGGTATTATCTACGACTATTTAGGCGTTATAAAATATCTTACTGTCAGAGAACGAAATAACACAAATTAATTAACTTCTAGACACAACTGTCATGTCTGCATTAATTACCTATTAATCTATGTCGCTGAGATAATTGTGGGAACTTAACAATGTAGGAAGTATGACGAGTAACCGAGCGAAGATTTCTAATCGATTTAAAAACGAGATTAGGTACACCGATATAATTATGTAATCGATTTATTTGCCATACACAACAAATCTTATATTATGGTTATGACGGATTTTTTATTTGGCAAGAAACATTCATTTTGTGTGTCAGTAGCAAACGAATAATTTTATGTCAGTTGTGAATAATTGTCTTCCAAACAGATTGGTGGTGTTTTGTTTTAAAATTAATGATTTCCTTCTTGTTGCAAAACTTGATTTATTAGAGAGTTTTTTTTTAAACACAGCAATACTCTCATTGTCTTTTTTTAAATTATTTGCTTGAATTAATGATACATTTATTTGCAAGAATATAGGTAGATAACAATGTTAATATATATTGTTAACATAAATGGGTTTCACTATATTCGGCATTTCAGACGTACAAATATTTAGATTAAAAATACTAATAATTAAAATAGGTATTAATAATAATTTATTTAAATTAAATTATATGCCTAATTACTGAATGTGTACCTACTGCATGCTAATATCGCAAGATGTAAAATCTAAATATTTGTACGGCTGAAAAAATGATTTGAATGCCGAATATAGTGGAACCCATATATATTAAGACCTTATGTTAGCTACCTATATTCTTATTTAAATTAAGATTACAATGCAATTAATAAAATTATAATGAAATACAATTATACTCAATTAAAATAATAATTTATATTAAAAATAGCAAGAATAATGAAAATATTTCAATATTATTTAAGTAATCTCGACAAGTAGATGTCATAATAATTATAGTGAATAAGTTTTTAGCTTACCAAGCTGCTGTCCAAAACAATTATACAAAAATTCGAGGACTTGTGACTTCCAAAAACCTGCACAAAGTCCGAATAGTGGATTATATCCCATATACATTTACTCACAAAGCGAGTTAGCCTAACATTAAAAACCTCACAGATAAATCCAAACCCAACAACACACATCCTACATTGGGTTTCAGGCTGTGGTTAAACTATGTTTAGTAAGCAGATGGTTCAAGTAGTAGGTATCGACTTCACTTATGATGAAGTAACTCGTAAAGGTAACATTGTTAGTGCGCGTTAGTAAGTACATGGCGTTTCATTCATAGTAATGTCAACTTTGTGCAATGTTCATGAAATGGTTTGCAACTGCAACATGAAACTAACTAAGCAGGTAGGTTTGTTACATAATTTTCAAGCTTATGTTTTGCAACTTGAAAAGACCCATGAACAACTTTTACTACGGAAACAATCAGCAACGCCATATCAATTTATCTTGAAAATCTACAATCAAACTTGATCCCTGATCGATCTCAGGGGAGACTTACCATCATCGCTGGGTTTATAATATTATAGTAGACAAGTTCCGTGCTTGCATCGTGCAGTTCACACGGCAGGATACCGCATGGCTTCGAGACGTCATACCTAATATGTGGTTGCGATCCTCAGCAGTGAGGGAAGGACAAAGTATCCCTTCTTAGGTACTTGATTTTACGTATTGATATGTATAATGCTTAAGTTTATGTATGTTGCCATAGAATATATAGATGTGGCCACATCGACCACACAATGATTCTTCGGCTAAGTCAAGATATTTGATAATCACCATTAAAAACATGGAGCTAGGACTCGTTTTAGTAATAGCGACACTAATCAAAATGTGTCTGGCTGTCCGGTTAAATTTAAACACATAAACCCTATGATAGTTATTAAAGCTTTCCGGCAAATAAAAGTCAAACTGACCGAAGATCTTTGGGGAATGTCTATCAAAGTTTGTACATCCATAATTGATACTTTAGCAGCATACTTAGCTTTAATTTTTAATTTGTGTGTAGACTAAGGAATTTTCCCTGATTTAATGAAATACAGTAAAGTCATACCTCTTTTCAAATCCGGGGATAGTAAAGATACTAATAAAATTATAAACCTGTATCCGTGTTGCCAGTTTTTAGCAAGGTATTTGAAAAAGTAATGCTTAATCAAATGCTCAATCATTTTAACACCAATAGAATCTTGCACGACCAACAGTATGGTTTCACCAAGGGACGTTGTACAACTGGCGTCGGTGTAACCTTATTAAAGCACATATTTTCTGCGTGGGAAGAATCCCAAGACGCAATAGGAATATTTTGTGACCTCTCCAAAGCATTTGAATGCGTAAATCAGGACACATTGCTTTTGAAACTTGAGCATTACGGACTACGTAAACTTGTACTTAGTTTGATAAAATCTTATTTGAGTGATAGATAACAATTTGTTCAAATAAACGGTGTTAATTCACAGGGTTTAAAAGTAAAAATGAGGGTTCCGCAAGGATTAATATTGGGTCCTTTCCTCTTTCTAGTATATATAAATGATCTACCATATTTGATGAAAAACCAACCTCAAAATATGGTGTTATGTGTTGATGAATTGTTCCCTAATTTTTAAGATAAATAGACGGGCCCAAATTCTAGAGTACGTAAATAATGCCCTACTTCAGGTCCATAATTGGTTCATAGCAAACCTTATATAATCTTTGTAGGCGCGATTTTCTAAGGGACCTGTTTAAGGAAATTAACATAAACACTAAATGCACAACACGCACACATATCACACACATATAAGTAGAATAATACTAAACCAAAAATACTAATAACACACAGAACACACACCCTTACGATATCCATCACTAATTCAATATTATCACACTCGCACACACACAACATAACACTAACAACTTACTATCCTTCATACACAACACACTAACTACCTTACATACCACAAGCACACACACACCTGCAAGCAAGACTTTCTTAAGTTTAAGTATAAAATTAAACCTATTCATTTAACTTCTTCATTGTAAATTAACATACCTCTGTAGCTATTGTTTTTATTTTTTGTAAATACCCAGTTATTAAAGTTTGTATTGCTTTGCTATGAAAGAGCGGGGCTTACCAACAGAGGCATTACTTGCTTAAAGGGAAGCTCCAAACACTAAACTTTTATGTAAACTTATGAAGCAATAAATTATTTTGTATTTTTTATTGTAACATTAATACATCTACGAAAATATTATGTACGTATGAAAAAATCTGCATCTTTTTTATAAAAGAGGTGACAGATACAATTACAGCACTAGAAATAGAGATCAATTAGTTCAGCCGGGCTTCAGACTCGCTAATGTAGACTCGTCTTTCATGGGGTACTGTTTGAGATGCTATAATAAAATTCCACAAAGTATTCTTGAACTGAATGAGACGAAATTTAAAACATGCATTAAACGCACACTATGTAAGCAAGCATATTACAAGTTGGACTTGATCTCTGATAAAAATGATTGTCTCATTGCCGGTCCTGCTCCACATCGACAGGGGCGCATATATGGATAGCATTAAATAGTATTGTTGGAGCTGCTGAAGATTGTACAACTATCTTTGCATTGTATAGATTCAATTTCTTTTGGTATTATATAACCGTATAGCCGATATTGTGTGAGTACTATGTACTAGGAAGCTATCATTCGCTGGAAACCTACGTCTTTTCTTGACTTGAATGTGCCCTGGTGGTTAAGAGTATGTCATGCTCACTCAAATGTCTCGCTGATGGTGGCGCGTGTGTCATTTAATTCCCTTCAAAATGGTTGAGTTGAATTGTGCTGACACATGCGTCATGTTCGTGAACGGGCGCTGTCAGTTATGACTGGTCATCTCTTGGTTGCCACGGCTTATTTTAATTAATTATTTTATTTTTGAACTGTTTTCTTTTAACTATGGATACTTTTAACGTGCACATCTTGCTACATCGCTCTCACATAATGTACCATCTCAACATGAATGATGTAACCAAGGTTTTGTAAAAATATTCTGATTTAAAAGAGTGTCCATGGAGTTTCTTGCCCGTTCTTCTCCCTAGCACGTTAGGGAATGATCAACTACAGTACTTTCACAGTTTTTATGCCTTGTGACTGGGACTGTAGCTATATTTCATTGTTGTATTTGTTTCGACAATTCAAAAGTGCCTGTAACTGACCTACTTGAAATAAATGCTTTGATTTTGTGTAGGAGACGATACTCCTTCGTCAGATCAGTTATGTGTTAATAGAATCACGTAAACGAAAAAACGAAGACACGAAAAAGTTTACATACTATAAATCAAATTCGATGTTGCAACACCAAAATTGGCAGATGTACCTCTCTCCTTTTTAAAATAATGAAGCTGTTTAGCAGAAGTTATTACGAACTGGTCAAGTTTCGTCGACCTTACGTGATCAATGTTCAGTACTGTCTTTTTCCAAAGTATGTTGTTTGTATGAGTAATTATTATGAGTGTTCGTTACTCGAAAACTGCTTGACAGATTAAATTGGTGTTTTCTTTTTTTATGGTTTGATTATTTGTTCGTTTTTTTTTTTTGTATGACAGTCATCAAATTATAAAGAAAAGGTATCCATCTAGTTCGCATTAACATAGTCATTGTAGATATTATGTCGTACCTGCAAAAAGGCGTAGTAACAAATATGTAGTTAAAATCGCATTATCATCTGCCTAATCTTTTCCCAACTATGTTGGGTTCGGCTTCAAGCCTATCCGGATGCAGCTGAATACCAGTATTGTACATGAAGCGACTGCTTATCTGACCTTCATAACCCAGTTACTACGGGTAATGCGATACCCCTTGGTAAGATTGGGTGTCAGAATTACGGGCCAGTGAATACCTACGACAAAGATCTACAAATGACAGCTGGACCAACGACTTCACGTGCTTTCCAAGGCACGTAGGAAACTCGGTATGTAATGATAATTATGGTTATCAGGGTCACCCATCCACGAACCGACCTTGGAAGAGCTGCTTAACCTTGAAGATCGACCCGTGTGGTTGGTATTATTAAACGTAGAGCTCTCCCTCCTCCTATAAATCTTACGCATGTGTAGGTATTATTAATTCATAATACAATAGCTTGTACTTTGTAGTTTTTTAGAGTGCCTACTTACATTCTTTGCACAATCCCAAACATTATCAAAACTTATTTCAAAGTCGGACACTATTATGTCATCAATACGACAGACAGTCAGACAGATAAATTATAATGAGAAGACTTAATGCCATGGACACAACCTCACCCGATGCAATACATAAAATTAAAAACCACACTTTCAAAACACACCCACGACTTTTAAACGGCTTCACCCATCTCGATGGCATTTAAACCAGTTTATAGCTAAAAAAATAATCACTTTTTTCTTTGAAAACTGCATCTAAATCTGTCTAGTATTTAACGAGTTATAGCGCATACATTATGGTTAAAGTGAGATGTGTGCATGAGCTTCGCACTGGTTACATAAAGCGACTTTCTTTGCAAAGGTCGCGGGTTCGTTGCCCGGGTCGTGCATTGAGGTGATCTCTCGTGTTAACGGAGGCGCCCGTCGGCCCTATTTATATTACGTATTGTATCTTAAAGCTAGCTGAGTATGTCGTGTAAACTGAGTTGTACTCGTTTGTTGCATTGATTTTAGGTCGTTGCAGATCTCAAGGAAGACAAGCTTATAGTAAAAAAGATCATTTTTAAAAACATGCTTTTAAAAAAAGACTCTTGTACGATCACAATTAGAATATGCCTTTCCTGTCTGGAACCCGTTTTACCAGAAATACATAGACGAGATTGAAAAAGTCCAGCGTGAGTTTCTACGAGCCATGCATTATTGATGCAACAAAAGGTATTTGTCGCACTCACAATTAAATAAAGTAGAAAATGTAATAAAAAAAAAAATACTTGATAAATACGGGCAGGTCAACCTAGAATCTAGACGTAAGTATATAGAGGCTTCTGTACTGTATGGTATTGTTCATGGTGATTTTGATTGTATCGATCTCACGAGCAAACTATGTTATGTAGTCCCGCGCACCGTTATTAAACGTAGTACCCGTGCAGGCATTTGCTGTCAATACCTGTCGAACTAATTCTGGTTTGCGCTACCCTATCCGTCGAATGGTTGAATCTTATAATTGTAATTTTGTTAATATTGATATTTTTGTATGCTCAAAATCCAAATTCAAATCTAATGTTTTAAAAATTATTATTAACCAATAATGTTATTAGGAATGTACGTACGCTAGTCTAGATTTTATTATGTAAGTATTTGTTATTATATTAGTGTTAATTATTACCAAGCAAGCAATCAAGCAAGCTGTTGCCAATCAATCAAATCAATTGGAATTTCTATTTTGCATGATTTAATTAGTATTTCGTTTATTTAATAATTACTAATTGATGTTTGTATAGGTACCTATCTAGTGGCACTCATTGTCATATTTTTTTTTGTTAATATGCAGATAATGCATTGGGTTGATATATAGTTACTATTTTGTATTATCTTTCCTCTGTCTCAACACATATTGTAACTGTTTATTGTCCCTGAATAAATAAAATAAAATAAAAAATATAGGTCTGTCATTTTTTTCGTCTTCTGCTCAACAAACGCTTGTAATTGATACCCATATCATGGGGGTGCATTAAAATAAGTAGTCTGTCACTTAGCTAACAATGTAATTTAATCCAAACTAAATGTGTATTCAAAATTTCAGCTCCATCGGCTGGAAATAACTGTTTTAAAATTCAGTTGCAAGATTTGACTTAAAAAAACATACAAACATTGTAAGTTAAACAAAAGCTTGTAAAAAGGGAACGACTATTCCGAGCATTTTCTCCAATACAAATTTAAACCCATAGATACGATGCATTTGAAAATAAATTATCTGTTAGACTGTTGAAGCAAATTGGAATACCCAAGAGCAGGAGAATGAAAATAAACAATTGGAAGTACAAGCTTACAAAATCAACTACTAATCGGTGTTTCGGTATTTTCCGAACCAAATTCAAAAGTATTTATTAATGAATACGTCTTCCCCCGTGATTTTGTATACAGACGTAAATTCTCACAGAATCATAAACAGAAGAATGGTGCCGATAACAACACTATTGGTAGTACACGTACATAGTTCGATCTCAATTATTCGACAGGTATACCGAGTACAAAGAGTTTCGCAACAGATGAGTTCCTACACGCACTCTTGCGCAATAGACCGCATGGACAATGAGAACAAGAAGTTCAGTTTGTTTGCTCCAAATTACCTTTGTTTTTTCTACATTTTTGTCGCATTTTATGATCTCATTGTTCTTACTTAACCTGGATGTTTCGGGTTCTCGGACTAATAACCTACTTACAGTTTTGCTTTTATTTCTGAACTTTGTTCTTAATCAAATTGAACGAGTCAGCATCATGGAAGTAATTTAAGTACATAGGTTAGTGTCATTATAACCAAATGAAATGTATAAATTCGGTTCGATTCAATGCTCAGAATGATGTACTGAATACGTGGTAACCGTTTTCGTGTGGGTGTCCCTTTTACCCCGTATAAGATATTGTACAGAGGCTATCAGAAGAATGAATACCATGGAAGTCATTTGTGATCCCATTTCTAAATAAGGATTACAAATAATTGCCAAGTTTGCCACGTTACTCGTTTTCCCTACAGCCACCAACTAGCTATTAAGATTTTGTTCGCGTTGTCCCGTCTATCGCAAGTGTATTTGAATGTCTTTGTTGACAAATGACACTTACAAATGATGTGAATATCAATCTGTCATAATCATGATCTGTAAATGTCATTTCTGTGCTATCGTATATCGTAATGCTTTCGACACTTTGTTTCTACATGGTCTTATGATCTCGAATCAGCATCAGGTCGGGATCCTCGCGAGGTTTGCTACCCACCAAAGTTTCAGAGCAATGATAGCCCAGTGGAAACAGCCGCAACTTACGAGTCGTTGTTTAAACCCAAGCAGGTACTTTGCTTAATGTAAAATGTTTCGTAACCATAGCTCTCAAAAAGAGGAAGGAAAACACCGTGAGAAAATCGACACGTCCTAGAAGTGAAATATTCGAAGAAATTTAACCGTGTGGAGGATTATGTGTGTACACTATTGGCTGATTATGCTAATATTTCTACAAGACACTCCGAACTGCCCACTGGGGGGACGAAACTACCAATTTATCTACACTAATATTATAAAGAGGAAAAATTTGTATTTTTGTGTGTGTGTATGTTTGTAATGAATAAACTCAAAAACTAGTGTTCCGATTTCAAAAATTATTTCACCATTGGAAAGCTACATTCAACCTGAGTAACATAGGCACCCGTGCAAAGCCGGGACGAGCCGCTAGTGTAAGATAAAAACAGCGATTTAAAAAGCTCCGACTCTCACTATGGGGATAACCAATTTCTAAAATAAAGAGATTATCAAAAGTTCAATTAAGTTTTGTGTTACGGAACTTTGAGCCTTCCCAGATGCCAGCGATAACCTCTGGCTATTACGACATGCCATCGTCGGTCACGTCCACTGACGGACAGTCGCACTTGCACTTAGGGCCTGACCTCAAGTGCCTTCGTGCCTTTACTGTTACCAGCATTACATAGATGTAGCATTAAAATAGCCTTTTGTCTTGGCAAAAGAATCACCAGCAAGTTTTTAGAACTGTACTTCCGAGTTTCTAAGAGGTTAGGAGACGATCTAGACGCGTACCGCAAGGACTGGTTCGAGTTGACCTGGAGAGCCTACGCGAGTTTAGAGCGAGTAAAGAGTTCAAAAAGGTATTGTATTGGTTAAATTACGATGATAAGCTTACGTCGATTCTGTTGGACATCGTAGAAATTCGAAACGCTTTGAAAATAGTTGACAATTGTCGATGCCCACAGACGTATAGCCGCGGACGAAAAAAAGGGAGTATGTTAGAATAGTAGCAAGTGGCATTTCTAAGAATAGAGCAAAAAACCAGCACCCAAAGTACTTTATATTATTATGCATCACAACCAGCCTTTAACCATGTCCATTTCGGTACAAAAATTAAAGACCACAACATAACATGCATCAAAAGAGCACGTTTTACTGGAAATACACTAAATACCTCTCTCACACGGTCCACTTCATAACACGCGTATTCACAAACAAACACACACATACCGCCTAGTATGATGAGGATTCCGTTCGTGGAAGAACAGCGTAACCACCGTCACGTGCGCTTATGTAACGCACGCAAAACACAAGGAGAAACGACTTTCTACGTTTAAAGTAGTGTTGTTTACTTTTGGAGGATAAAGTGTGGAAGTTTATGAGGTTTGATTTATTCTAGAAACAAATTTACCATGCAGTTCATGGCATGAATAATACGTTAAACCAGACACAACATCTCGGACTGAAGTTGTGTGCGTACTCTTGTACAAAGGCTTCCAAGAATAGCCAGTTACCCTCAGCAAAGCAATATTGAACTTAATACGGTTTTTCTGAGGGTAGCCATTCGTCTGGTGTAGTGGCTGGCTCCATTGTGTTCCAGAATCTTTCTACCCCAACGGTTTTTGGTTTAGCGCACTATCATGACACGACCATTTCTATATATTTATATATGCACTCCGCAGGACTGACTGTGAGTCCTGGTCTGACATTAACAAACTCTGCGCCAAGGAAATCTTTTGTTAAGTTAGTTAACGAACTGTTTAAAGTCAACAATTGCTTTTAATATTTGACATGTTAATTTATTATTTGGGTAACCAACCGACCGTCATTTAAATTGTAATGCGTACTCGCTTGTGAATTGAGTTCTTTTGGGTCTGTACTGTCACCCTGTACTAGGTGATTTGTTACACGGCAATACTCTAGAGGAGTGTAACTCATGAAAATGTGTATCTTATTGTACCACATCAAGCTACCCGAATCCGTCAAATTTTCCCAATCAAACATTAAACTAATACTTTAGCAATAAAGTTGAAAATCTGTTAAAGAAATTTCATCAAATGTCATCCCATCAGCCTATGACGGTGCACGAAGATAGCGCAACTGTGTTGTGAATGTGAGCATACTTGTGGACTATTTCAAGATCTTGTGAACAGTTTAACTATCTGTTTATCTACAATGTTCATCTCGAGTGTCTTCCGTCTCCGTCTTCGTGCATTAGTTTATCTTCGAACACTGCACGAGACAAAGCAGTAACAAGGAAGCCATCTTGTCAGTCGCTATCAACTTATCGAGAAGTTTTCTTGACTCTTTAATACCTGCTTTCAGATGAAGATGTGATACAAATCAAGCTTCATTTAGACGAAGGGGCCGTCCCCACGAGCGAGTCAATCGCGGCGATATTACGTATTTGTATGGGATAATATCGCCGTGATTCTCTCGCTCGTGGAGATGGCCTCTAAGAGAGTGTATAGAAATACGTGGCAACGACGATAATATTGTCGCGATTTTCTCGCTCGTGGAGACAGCCCCTAATTGTATTAGACGTTGCGTGTTAATTTAACTCAAGCGTGATCTATTGCATTAATTGCATCCAGCGTTAAAATCGCGGTTATGTAATACGCTACATGTCCTATAACCCGACCATTGTAAGTTAGACCTTATTGCAGAAGTGTTTAATTCAGGAGAGAGCTCCATTAACGGTTGGACTACAGCTTAGATGTTTCTGCAGGATCTTTATAAGCTTTCAGTCTAGCGTAGAGAATGTTAAGAAGAGTGCTATTTGAACTAACTTCTAACGTCAGTTCTGACAGGTTTTAGTGGGATTTCGTTAGGTATAGCTAACCAACTGCATTTTTTGTATTAAGCAGCAACATCTAGGTAAACTGTGATTGATCATCCTCCCGGTTTCGTCGGTAAGTCCGTCTATATCTCACATAAGTACATTTCAATCAGCCATAATCTCTTTTTCACTTCTCTTTTTGCTATCTTAGTGATACTAATGACGAATCGGGAACATCAATATTAAATAAAACTCTTTTGTATTCTTATGACGAATCGGGACTTCACGTATGAAAAAAATTTGGTGACGACTGACGAGTCTCTTCTTACTCGTGAGTAGTATGTAGGTCTTCATATCACTGTCAGTGGGACCGTTTAGTTAATGGGTCTTCAACCAAAGGTGCAAACAGTACTAAATGCACGATCGAACTTGTGCTTGGTATAAAGTGAGCAGCAGTTCCGGCGTGAAGTACTTTCGGAGCTTTGCGTGAACACCCAGCTTTCTAGCAGCTAATTAGGCCTCGGACTCAATTTAGGACCCAGAGTTGGGGGTCGAGGCCAAAGTAACATCGAGAAGTTCAAGATGGTCACTAATCTAGACGGATACATTTCAAAAAGTAGGAGCCAGGTCAAAAGGCCTATTCTTGGTGGAGAAAAGAATTGAATTTGACCAGATTGGCATCACTCCAATCGGAGGCTACCTTGAGAGACAAGTTCAGGCGCTCGACCATGGCCTCCCTGAGTGACTGGATTTCGGCCGCACTGGCACGTGCACTGGATAATTATTATGTCACTCTCTACAACCGTTCTGTCGTCTGCGTACTCAGAGTACAGGCTTAAGCAGGTCGTTAATATGAATTTCCCACGTTTCTGTAACTCTTTTCTTAAAGCCTTATTCAAACTTGAAACAGTAAATAATAGTCAACCCAAAATTTGCATGTATGGACCAATGATCACTTTGAGTCCGGGCGAGGTTATAAAGAGTGTACGGTTTAAACCCGATCACCTTTTGTGTTAGGGGTATCCAGGCGCCAGACCAGATGTGTGCAAGGCGTATGGCACATTAGGGCGGCCGACCACTGATCAGCGCAAAAGTAAGCGACTTCGTGCTACGCTTTTATGTGATAATCTCTTTACAACACAGTCTGAGCTCAATTTTTATCTACCGGAATACATACATGTTTGAGCTCGCTTCGCTCGCTCTTCCATCCTATCCTCTTGTGCAATTCTTAACAAAACTGTCCATGTTTTTAAAGTCGATATTAAGTAAATTAATGCATATTTCTGTATGAAATATGAAACGTCAAAAGAAAGTTATCTGAAACCTAGTGCAAACTATAAAAGCAATCAATAAATTAAAAACAAATCTTAGTTAAAAACATCCGTAACGCTTAACTGTTAATTGTAAAATAGCCGATGACCGAACGCTTCCCGCCGCGCCCTCGCTTCCTGTTGGTACTCACGCACTCACTCTCACCGTACTGTTCGTTTGGCTATGTTTTTTTCTTTCTATTAGCAACCATAATAATGTATAATTTTCCGCCCGCGGCTTCACCCGTGTCGAGTTCGGTTATATCGCGTTTCCAAGAGAACTCTTCCAAATTCCGGGAAAAAAACTAACTTATGTTCTTTCTCAAGGTCAACTCTATCTCTGTACCAAATTTCATTAAAATCAGTTCAGTGGTTTAGACGTGAAAGCGTAACAGACAGACAGACAGACAGAGTTACTTTCGCATTTATAATATTAGTAGGGATTGATAAACAAAACCTATATTTGTTTCGAGTTCCGCCTCTCCGCTAAACAAAAATAAAATAAAAAATATTAAATAAACACAAGGAAAATTTAGTACTACCTAAACACATAAAAAATACTACGATGCTCACATTACCATTCGCGTTACATACCAATTTAAAAAAAAAAAAAAACAGTTGAATGAACTTCCATTTTGGAACTGGTTTCATTAAAAGTGCAATAAAAACTCTAGTTACAAAAAACGGTGACAACTCAATGTAGAATAAATCTAGTGTTCAGCTATACACGACGGAGATCATTACGGATGCTTCGCGGTTAACCGCGAAATTCTTGCGGTTTTAACATCTTGATATCCAAGCCATGAGTGTTTAACGAAATCTCTGAGAATATTGATCCGTGCGTGTGTGAAGGTGGACATGTCGCAAGGAGTATGTAATAGTAGCAGGTAGCGTGCTGTACTTTCTGAGTACCCCTACTGGAAAAACCCGTGTGATTACTTATGTATGTAGGTATTATTGATCCGTTGCAGTCTATTATGAGGTGGCCGTCAAGTATGAGGTGCTTAACTTTGCTTGCTTGGCGAAAACAGCACTGGATCATTGGCGATGGTTCCATACAACTCGATTCCTACCGGCTTCCCTTTGAAAAATGGCACAGTCAGTATTCTATAGACAAATAATAAATAATCACATAAAAAAAAGATATGTACTCCGGCTTACCTCTTACAGAAATTGACCCTTCGCTGCTGCCTGGATATGGATAAGTTGAAAGATGGAGGGAAGCCCGTTGCTCCGCAGTGGGACACACAGTCTGATAATAATAATGCCTGCTGTGGTCAGTTCCTGGATGGGTGCTGGTTTACACACCGAGACCTCTCTGTGTTCCCAACCAATTTTAATCATTCTTAAATGAATGTTCAATAGTTCCCAGTCATTTTGTAATTAAACTAATTTCATAGTAATAGGTAATTTTCTAAATTGGAAATAACATCAATATGAAACAAGGATTTGAATAAAATCATTATCTGTTTGCCTTTTCCAACTGTGTTGGGGTCGGCTTCTAGTCAAATCGGGTGCAGTTGACTTCCAGTATGTTTCATTGAACGACTGTCTATGTGTCCTCCTTAACCCAGTTAGTACTGACTAATATAATAAATACCCCTTGGTAAGACTGGTTGTCAGACTTTCGGGCCACTGACTACCTGTAACGACTGTCGGATATCTACAAGTTAAAGCCAGGACCAATGTACAACGTGTTTTCCGAAGCACGGAAGAAACTCGTTATTTAATGGTCCGACTTCGGCAAGCCTGCTTATACCTTGAGAACGACCCGTGGAGTCAATATTATTTAGGTTACCTATGTGAATAATAATGTAAGTACTTTCGTATCTACCTGATTGCCCGCGAATTCTTCACTCTACTGTTACTAAAAAAAAAACCCCTTCTTACGTGATCATCCTTTAAAGGCAAAAAACATGATTCTGTGTCTATTCTATGTATTTAATTAGTTTAGAAAACATACATTTATATATGTAGGCTTTAAAGTGCTTTCTTACGTCGCTGTCATGCCTTGATTGCAACGTTGAAAGGCAGCGCTTCTTCGGTTTAGACTGAATTTAGAATTTAGCCTGTCAATTAGTGAGAGTATTAAACCGCATCGAATGGGATCAGACAGTCTGGTAGCTCCACTGAGTGAGTTATTTGTAAAATATTCGCAATTTGACGGCGGACGTCAAAATGCATTATCGGCTTTGTGTTGCGCTCAGAATACCTAGATGATTTTAGCTTCATGTTGGTAGGATGGGTAGCAACCTCCACCGATCTGTGTATAAATAATACATTTGTATAGAACAAGCTTCCGCCCGCGGCTTCGCCAGCTTGAATTAATTTTTGTTTTAGCCATAGCAACAGCTATAAATTAATGCCTATAATATGTTAGTCAGATTTTTCTTCAAAATATGATTACCTAGTAGTTTTTGCGTAAAAGAGTAACAAACATCCATTCTCACAAAACTTTCACGTTTATAAAATTTTAAGTAAGAATAAGATAAAACGAAGTTGCTCTCCGTATCTATCTGTATACCAGCTTAGATCTTCTACACTTTCACAAGCTTTTTGTGCGTTTTTTGTACAACTAATAGGTAAGAGTTTTTATTTATTTCCGGCGGTTTATGTATATTACAAATTACGTAACTATAATATAATCAGGAAAGAGGTCTTGTCAAATCGTAATAACCGTTCATAGCAGGGTTGGGTCACTAGTGCCGCATACAATAATTTACTAGCTAATTTAATTACTATTCAAGTTATTTAAAGGCACGCCGATTAAGTTGCGGCGCAGTTGCAGTGAAGTTCAAGTTCGATTGTGCAACTTTTTATGTATCTGTATTGCATGTAGCTGTATACGCCCTTCCTGTGCTTATTTTAACTAGCGGCAGCGAGGACAAAATGCGTTATTTTGATCGCAATTTAAATGGAACTAGAATCTTCTTCGTGACTCGACAGTATAATATATGTATATATTTTTTGATGTCCAAAAACTTCACGGCGTCGTCATGGGAGGCTGGATGTTTGGAGGGCAGGATAGAAGGTTTGTGACACTGCTCCGCACCCACACCCCGCTGCTATTCCTGGAACTACATTGCAACTGAACTTATAGGAATGTGGTATAATAATACCAGTCTATGACTGTCTCACTGCTGTTCAAAAGCCTCTTTTCATGCAGAAAAGGCATGAGCACCACACTCAAAGCGGATTAACGATTTCAGTTTTCTTGGAAATCATCACCTGCCTAGCCTTTTCAAAACTATGTTGGGGTCGACTTCCAGTCTAACCGGACGCAGCTGAGTATTTTACATGGATCAACTGCCTATCTGACCTCCATACACCAGTTAGTACTGGGTAATACTATACCCCTTGGTAAGACTAGTAGTTAGACTATCGGGCCACTGACTACCTGTAACAACTGTCAAAGATGGTGTTGTCATTTCTTGGAAATTGTGTGGGTAAAATCAAAGTGTCTTAGGAAACCTACCACCTATACCTGAAAGAATTTGTGGAAACCTTTGTCGAAGATTAATTATGATATAGAATCTAATTAGTACGAAACTGCCATTAAGTCACACAATGTAGAATAATCTCTAACCAGATGCGGTCAACCACCGAATTCCTGCGGTCAGTTCCCACATAACTGTGCTGTAACAGTTGTAAGGACTGTAGTGTACTGCAAGATAAGCGATACTAAATTATAAACTGAAGAGATGTTGCGTTAATCAAATTAATGACACTATAAAATTGTGGTTAATAAAAAATCTTCAGTGACGATTCTCGCAGGGAGGTTGTTAGCAACTGTTGGAGAATTTGAGCTAAACAACGCACATTTAAGAACTAAAATCTTTGGTTGTGATAGATGAGACAATGAGATGTATCAAAAACGCACTGCGTAAGTAGTAGTAAGTAGCTCATACCAATACAAGAAAAGGCATTTTATAATGTTACAATTAAGTAGTTGTAACACAGTCGGTATTCATCTATAACAATGGGTCTTCATAAATCAACTCTCTTTGCTATAAGTAGATTTTAGTATAGCTTTGAGTGAGTAAAATCATAAAGCTGATAACTCTATTAATGTCGAGTATAGGTATTGTACAATCATTACACACAATGAAATAATATTTATGATTTTAAGTGCCAATTCAATTGCCACTTAGGAGCATAAAGCCATAAAGTTGTATTTAATAAATAATGACTAGTTTAATAGCTGCATTTAGATGCTAGTTTAGTTTATCTAGTGTAATTGATGACATGAATGAGATAGCCGGTCCAAGGTACTTACTAATGTTGCGGTCAAACTCTACTATGTGACATTTCGAATGGCCTCTGGCACGATGAAAATAATTCTGTTAACGCTAATTAATCGGTCATTACTTGGTAATGCCTAAATCATGCTCAAACAGTATTAATGAAAAGTATGCATTCATTTAATTGGGGTTAAATAGAATGAGCGATGTAGTAAAGAAAACCCATTATTTAGGGTTCCGTACATCAAAAGGAAAAGGGTTCCCCTTATAGTATCTCTTTTTTGTCCGTCTATCCGTCTGTCTGTCAATACCCTTTATCTCGGGAACGCGTAGAGGTATCGAGTTGAAATGAAAAACATACACTCACGTCTACCGTCAATCGCCCGTGGCAGGTCAAGGCCGTATAAAAAAGATACGGCCATTTATGCCGAAAAAAACGGTTATTTCGACACTCTCAAGGGAGTCAAAATTTGTAGGGTACTTCCCGTTGACCTAGAATCATGAAATTTGGAAAAAAGCAATGTCTAACATCACATGTAAAGGAAAAAATCTGAAAACCGTAAATATGTAGTTTAATAACAAAATACCTAAAAGTTCATACTGAACCCTCGGTGCGCAAGTCCAACTTGCACTTGGCCGTTTTTTTTAAGTGTGTAGAAAAAGCTCTTAATTCCCTCGCAGGAGGTGAAACAGAGCATGCATCGAACATTTACTATTTCCTAGACGTGAAACGTCATATACACAAATTTTTCCACCCTGCAGTAGCCGCTAAAACCCCGACCAACTTTACATTCCCTTAGCTGTTGCAGGCTGAGCGGTCCATTGCAACAAGTCGCTAATTTCCAGTTCACCCGACTGTGCCACCCAAAACTGAATTGTAAAGTTTTTGACAACCATTTGAAGAGAGGTGTGGAAACGATCAGGATATTGAGGAAAAACTTGCTAGTTTTGTGTTCGGCCATTCAACTTTTTGTGCAGCCTTTTTGTGGTCGGGTTTTACCTTAATGAGTATTTTGGAAACGTTAATTTCGATTTTTGAAAGGCATGCCAGAGACAGCGCTAAAAACGACCGTTTCAAAATTCGTTGATAACTTCATTTTGACAAACATTTAAGAGAATTTTTAAAAGGCATGTGGAAGGTGGGTCGAGAATGGTTCATTTCAAAAATTGTAGAAACGATGCAGTCACGCAACAAACTGCCCAGCAACATGTTGCTATTGTGTTACGAATTCCTACACTTATCAAATTATCATTAAAGTGCTCGGAAACGCAAATAATGGATCTTCCATGGTATTATTTTAGCGAAAGTGGTAAAGTCAGCTTTAAAATTCGATTTACACTTCCGATTTTTTTATCTACATTTTTAACATTTATTTAAAAAAAAACCGGACAAATGCGAGTTCGACTCGCGTGGAGAGGGTTCCGTACGTTAATTATTTAAATTCCGTAAGTTGTTTTAAATCTAACCCAAATTTGAGAAATTTCCTATTTAATTTTAATACCATAGATTTCTTATAAGTTTTCCTGTAATCTATTGGCAAAGAACTATTTTTCCTTATCAGTTTGACTGAACCATTTTAAATTTTTTGTTGCTGACCGTACATACTAATGACAAAAGACAGTCGCTTAAGAAGCGTCATTATGTTATTTTTTAGTAGCCGATTGAGAACTGTGATGTAGGGCAATGACAGATGCCTTACTAAGGGACGTGGCACCTTCTTGCTTAATGTATTATTACATTGTAACTTTTGACAAGCGAATCAAGGGTAAGGTAATTTGCAATGTTTCATGTAGTGAAAGAAGTGGCGCGAGATTCTCTTTTTGTCTAGCATTTCATACCGAAGAGTTGAGCTTGACATAATTTCAGCCTTTTAAATATTTTCAGTTTAGGACCAAAACATGGTTTGAAATTCGAAATGATGTTCACAAGATGTTAGGGCGATCGGTATTAAAGCGTTTCGTATTGTGTAGTTTACGTTAGTTCATTACATTTTCACATTTCCATCGTCGTGCGTCGTGGAGTGGTGGGGTCCTAATTTCCCTTGGTCCACGGACGCCATTAGATACCAAGCACAATAAATTATTACTCGTCTCTACAATTAAATAAAGACCACCTCACAGATGTAAGAACTAGTGGATATGGCAGTCTGTATCTCAGACCTTCGTTTTACCGTTGGACAAGGAACCCCCCTAATCTTCGCATTTTAGATTCTAGGTCATGTCTTTTTCCTCAAGTTTCAGTTTTTCCTTCATCATAATTACATGTTACGATCTTTTGTTGGTCGAAATAAACAGTTATAACAGTCAAGTGGTGATGTAAGAATTTAGAAGAACTTAACCGTCCGTCTAGTGGCCTGGGTTCGATTCCCAATTCCGGCGAATTGTTTGGATTTCTCAGTAGCAGCCACATTTAGACACACACTTTGATATACCTAACTGCAGACGAGATGCGTCGTAATTGATACTGTTATGCAGGGATTACATTATTATAGTGTACCCGACGTGTAATTATTGTAACAGTCATCTGATGACAGCTTCCCCCTTGCTGGGCAGCAAGGGGGAAGCTGTCAGGTGTCTAGTTTCAAACATTGTGCCCGTGGCCAAGCGTGGAGCGCTGTGATTGGTCGACAGTTAAAGGCTTAGCTGTGGGGAAGCCTGGGGGTGTCAGGATAGCCAATGGAGAGGCTGGAAGAGCTAAATCCACGTGGACTGTCGAACCAGAGTGCATATGCATGTTGATTAATTGGATCTTTTGGATGTTGACGTTGACTGTGATCTAATATATCTTCGTAGTCCACGTTGATTAAAGCCCGGCTTTACTAACGCTGTGAGACACCTAAATGAAAGCATATTATTGCACTGTTTAAATTTCGATTTAAAAATAAAATAATGAGCAAAACACATTTTAGATAAAACAGTAATAAATAATTAAATTCCCTTATGCGTCCGTAAATTAGTCGATTATCTAAAAGGTAGTCTGCGAAGAATATTAGAAAACATACATACTCGTAAACAACGGAGTGATACCTATGTATGTTACAATTTATTTTGCTGACTTTTCAGAGCTTTTTTATTTTTTTTTGTCGAGAGCAGCAGTTTCTCCATAAAAGATACGAGTATTATCTCCATTTTCGAGTTAGAGTGGACCAGAACAGCACAACATATATACGGATTGGAAGGGACACCGACACGACAACAGATACCACGTATTCAGTACATCATTCTGAGCCCCCCTCAGAAAGAATCAGCTGTTCCATACATTTTGACCTTGTAGGTATTGCACTTTTGTAGGAAACAGCAGTTTTTTTAAAATAATTGATGAAAAAATTTTATGTGGGTGGCCAAGACCTTTTAATAGGTTATGTTTAAAATTATTAAATTGCAGGGAAATAATGAATATTTTATCTATTTTTATAATCTGCTAACTGACTCGTTGGTCTAGTGGTAGTAAGCACGACTGCTGAGCATGAGGTCTTGGGTTGGATTCCCGGATCAGGCAAAGTGTTATTGGGTTTTTCCATCAGGAATTTCTCAGCAGCCACGGAGTCTGAATTTGCGCCCGGTAGATGGGAATGGGACTTAAATATAACTGGCGGAATGTGGGTGTACTATTAGATACACCTCTGCTAACCCTTCGGGGATTTTATAAACGATTGCGTGAAAGAACGCAATGCAGCAAGGTCTCCATACTATTGAGTAACTCCAATTAAATATTTGGTAAGTAATAGGGTTTTGCTACGTCTTAGAAACATGTTTTGATTGAGTTTCAATCAAGTGAATGGTAAAAACGATTTCTATAATTGCCATGTGCGTAAGTACTTGTGTGATTTAGGAGCCAGTATGTCGAGTTGAACTTTGGAAAGTAGTGTTTGTATACTGTCTTTCTATCCGCGGCAACGGAGAAGTTTAAAATGTACCGAATTGACCGAACAGCTAAGTCTCAATCATATTGAAAGTCGTAGTAACACGAAACGTTTTCACTTTTGCGAAAACAAACATTAAAAAAAAATCATGAAAAAGTAAAGATTATCAAGATAAATAACTAATCCTACGAACTTAGACGTACAAATACAAAATAATTTATTGCTTCATAAGTTTACATAAAAGTTTATTGTTTGGAGCTTCCCTTTAAGCAAGTAATGCCTGTGTTGGAAAGCCCCGCTCTTTCATAGCAAAGCAATACAAACTTTAATAACTGGGTATTTACAAAAAAGAAAAACAATAGGTACAGAGGTATGTTAATATACAATGAAGAAGTTAAAGTTTAATTTGAAACTTAAACTTCAGAAAGTCTTGCTTGCAGGTGTGTGTTCAGTGGTATGTAAGGTAGTTAGTGTGTTTTGTATGAAGGATAGTTAGTAGTGTTATGTTGTGTGTGTGCGAGTGTGATGATATTGAATTAGTGATGGAGACGTGACACCAATTGTATTTGACCTATTTAACTACCGAATAAGTTCCGAAAAAGTTCACACATTCGTAACAAAGAAAAACCATAGACATATTATCTGCCATAAAGGTCATATAAAAATATATTCGTTTTATTAGAATTTTTGCGTCAACAAAAATCTTCTATCCTCCTATCAAAGGAATTAGATCTTTGTACATATATACATCTATACAAATAAATAAAATTGAGTGTGTGTTTGTGAACGAGTGAGAATAAATACGACACTAATCACAAAAACACATTATTGTCTGTCTGTTTGTACCGACTAATCTCCGAAATGGCTGAACTGATTTTGATGGGACTTTATATAGCTGATGTTATAAGGAGTACTAAGGCTACTTTTACTTTAGAATAAGAATTAGAGTTCCGTACAAAAAAATTAAAATCCTTGAAATTGGTAACAAAATCTGATTCAAGGCGAAGTAATATTTTTTTATAATAATTTCACGCGAATGGAGGTCGCGAGCAACAGTTAGCAATAACTATACCAATAAAAAATAAATAAATATTGAAACAGTCTACACAAAGAATGTTGTTTTGTATCAAAATGTTTTTATATGAATTCTTTGCATAATAATTCACAAGCGTCACTTGTGGTAGACTTTCAAGTAGAATTTTTTAAGCGTCTAAGATCAGTGTCAAGGGCACTTAGATATATATGTATTTACTTAAGTATTTATTGGAACATGCATTAAGTTCAATATTGGCTGACCTTTTTGACTAATCAACATATTGCACTACACAAATATGGGTTTTGAAAACATTAAAATGTTAAAGTACTTTGGTCAAGGTCGTTACACCTTACCAATGTGTTCCCAAAATATAATATAATATATTGAAATTTAAGTAAATTGAAGTTCTTGACTGTTTGGCCAGAGAAGCCAAAACACCGGGAGAATTGGAAAGAAATGGCTTTTGCTTAATACATAGTTTAGTAATTATATAACTCTACATGATAATCAGTTTGGATTTAGGCCCCAATTATCAACGGAAAGTACTATACTGTGTCTTAAGCATACCGTCAGATACTATAATGACCGTAAAACCCCGGTATATGCGTGTTTTCTCGACCTGTCCAGGGCCTTTGATTTGGTGGCGTATGATCTCTTGTGGGAAAAACTTGAGAGTATCAGCCTACCACCAGAACTTGTTACCATCTTCAAGTATTGGTATACGCACCAGGTCAACAGCGTCAGGTGGTCGGGGGCAATGTCGGAGCCATATCGATTACAATGCGGGGTAAGACAGGGCGGACTGACCTCACCCACATTATTCAGCCTCTACATGGACGCGCTGATCGTTGCGCTGAGCAGGCAGCACGTCGGCTGTCATGTAGACGACGTGTGTGTCAACAATATAAGCTATGCAGACGACATGGTTTTGCTGAGCGCGTCGATCTGTGGCCTAAGGAGGTTGATGGTGACATGTGAGGATTACGCTGTTTCGCATGGACTTAATTATAACGTTAAGAAAAGTCAGTACATGGTGTTTGAGGCGGGCGGTGCTAGATGCCCGGACTATGTACCTCCTTTGAGTTTGAATAGTGTACCCTTAGATAGGGTGCATCAGTTTAAATACCTAGGGCATATAGTCACCGCTGGCCTCAGGGATCATGCTGACATGGAACGGGAGCGGAGGGCGTTGTCCATTAGAGCTAATATGCTGGCCCGCAGGTTCGCACGGTGCTCAGATGGCGTAAAAGTAACTCTTTTCAGAGCTTATTGTACGTCTATGTACACCTGTAGCCTGTGGGCGAATTACACTCAAAAATGCTTCAACGCCCTCCGCGTTCAATTTAACAACGCTTTCAGGGCGGTATTGGGCCTGCCTCGCTGCTGCAGCGCTTCAGGGATGTTCGCTTGGGCCCGCACGGACTGCTTCCATGCGACCATGCGGAAGCGATGCGCGTCCCTTGTGCGCAGGGTGCGTGCCAGCTCCAATGCCGTTCTGAGAATGATTGCTGATAGGTTGGACTGTCCTTATGTGCGACACTGCTGTGATAGACAAGTCACATATAGTGTCGCCCGTAAGAGACTAACAAAATTGTAAATTAATTATTATTATTATTTTTATTAATTAATTGTGTATTGAGATTTGCTGTTTTTGTTTTTGTTTTTTTGCAATATGGGTTACGTACCTGAAATAAATGAATTTGATTTGATTTGAATGGGGGACGCTTTTGCCCAGGAGTAGGACGGAGAATTAAAAAAATAGTGAATCTCAAATCGTTTATTGATGGCCACCATACAGGTGGTACCTAAATAAAAAAAAAAACAGAAACAATTATGAACTCTCTGTCGGGTACAGCAATTTTTTAAAATAACTAGAGAGAGGAAGAGCGCTATTAGGTTTCCTTGTTGTTAAGTTTGAATTATTTTATATCCTATTAAGTATTTTATATTTCCCTTCCCAACGATTTATTTGTCGACCTTTACTTCTTTACCATCCCTGGGGTGCCACTCTGAAATTAATCTAGTAAATTTCTCATTTCTGTCTCAACATCAACAGGTCGTCAAATGAAACGCTGGGAAAATGATCTCAAAAGAGTTGTCGGTCCAGAATGGACCAGAATTGCAAGAGGCAGAGATAGGTGGAAGTCTTTGGAGGAGGCCTTTGTCGAAGAACAAGCTGTTGTTAAGAAGACCGAACGTCAGTAACAAATTGAAAAACAGCATTAAAGGCTTATTTTATTTTATTTTTATAATTCCATTCATTTACATATTCTATTAATATTTTATATGCAAGTATGTCTATTCATTTCTTATTTATTTAATTATATTTAAAATTTTGTATATAATTATAAAATATTCGTCATCATCATCTGCTTATCCTTTTCCCACCTATATTGGGGTCGGCCTCAGGCTATCCGGATATAGCTGAACATAGAGCTCATACCTACTAACTAACCTCTATCACCCCTTGGTAAGACCGGCATTCAAAAAAAAAAATATTACACAAAATATACTTAGTTTATTTTAAAATAACCTTACCTAGTCTCCCGCCCTTCTGTCTATTGATCCCACAATTTTCAACAAACAATTTTCTTTTCTCAGTAATCATTATCAACGTCTTACCTTCAAAGTCAATAAACATACTTGACTTTATTTTATAAGCAAAATATTCTTCTAAGAAAATATTTGTAACTAGCTGTTGCCCGCGATCTTTGTTGACGTGAAATTATTATAAAAAAATATTACTTCCTTTTTTTAATCGGATTTTGTTAACAATTTCAAGAGTTTTAGAAAAAGTGGGGTGCCTGCTAGTAAAAGTCCCGGCAAAATCGGTCCCGCCGTTTCTGAAATTAGCCGGAACAAACAGACAGACAGACAAAAATTTAATAAAAAAAGTGTTTTTGTTAAAAGTGCCGTATTCATTTTCATATATGCTTTAAGATAAAAGCTGTTATTATGATATTACAAACAAACACTTCAGTTTTATTTATTTGTATATTTGTATAAATACTCGTAGCATTTTCTTCATGGAATTTCTCGTTGAAGCTGCTAATTGATTGGTATTAAAGTAGCTTAGTACAAAATAACAATTTAATAAACAAGCAAGAAATGTTTTCATATTAATTGCTGTGAACTAAATTATCCTTTGTCTAATATTTCATGGTAACAAGGCGGACAAGAAGAGGGTCCCTCTTCATGGAAAGTTTATAATGGTGACATTGCCTTACAAGTGTGGAAAACATATAAACATTTATTTTTACTGCTGGGGCAGAAGGAAGATAATTTAAGATAATAATAGTAGTCTATTGTTGGCTCACTTTAGGGCAAAGTCTTCTTCTATTCAGAGAAAGCATGAATATTTTATCACCACGCTTGCTCGGAATAAGTTCAAGTTAAAGCGCAGGCCATACGAGGCGAAGCGAGACGATGGACATGGAAACTATGTATTTAAACTACGCGAAGATATGGCAAGCTAAACTATTCTGGGTTCACATCACACTGAAAACTACGGACGGACGGGCGAGCGAGTGGGCGGGCCGATGCACGATGTGGAGATTGAGTCGTTTTCGGATCATAAATCCATAACTTCCATGTTTTTGTAGAATTACAGCTGATTTTTTTTAAATAATCTGGAATAAATATACTTTAAAATAATGTATAGTTTTTAGATATAATTATATATTTAATAGTCATAAAAAAACACAATGTGAAATATTGAAAAATGATGAGATATTTATTTTATCTTTAAATAATGTGACCTAAAATGTTATAATTGATACAAAATAAACTCTTAAAATAACTATTATTAATTTTATAAGAAAAAAAAACATCTAAATGTATTATTTTACTAGCTCCGAAGCTTCCTCTATAAGTTCCATAGACTTTTATTGGAAGGTTTTCTTAAACTGTTATGTACTCGTAAGAGTCCGAAGTGTACGAAAGTGTATGTATATCAACTTCGTTTGTGGCTCTAGAGCATTTTCTGGCCTTATGAAGTCTGAATCGTTTATAGTCTTTGTTCCTTGATTCCTGAGCATCTTCACTGAATAATGCCGAATGACGCTTTCCCCGTGAATTAGGACTTTATGGACAGATGATGGCATATAATATTACACATATATAACGTATCGTTGTGCATATCTGTCCGAATTTCGTAGCTTTAATTACTTTTCTGTTTGACATTACTTGAAGTAAAAAAATAAAATCGTTTAATCAAAAAACAAAAAAAAATCTTTATCCACACCAGTAATTTCTGCACTGCTTTGATCATTTTGAAAAAATCGTCGAGCTGTATTACCGTAATTGCTGCTACCAGAACCTTGCTTAGGTTTATCTATGTATTAAAAAAACCAAGTCCTTCTCTGAACCTTCTTTCTACATGTCTTCTTTTGTTTTTTCAAATCTTTATTTTCCGTTGTTCTAGCAGACTAGCGCTAAAAATCAATAACTTTGTTTTCTACCAGTACTTTATGCAAAAAATATGTACCTATGGAGACTTGTGACGAATTTACACATATTTTTTATGCATGTGGCGAATACACTTTCAATGTATGGAGTTTACAAAATGTGACGAATTTACTTTGTGGCGAATGTACAATAACCCTATTTTTCAAAGCCTATAAATCATCACATAATATGATAGCATCACGTACGTGTTTAAAAGAAAATTTTGCTTTTTCATGATTTAATAGATTAACATAATTATGTTGTGCAATGAACTTGCAACTTTTTTCTTCCTGTATAATAACATTAAATTTCCTATCAAATAACATTATTTACAGACCTTCGACAACTGTCAAAATTCTAATTGCAAGTTAGTAAATATATTAACAAATATATAGCATATCTATGCATACCAGACTAAAGTATATATTATAAGCTTTCTGGAATAGTATAACACATGAATAGTTTTTATTACTAGCTCACCAGAAAAGAATACTGGAAATAATACAAATTAAGATCATCGATTTAGATGCTCTTTGATATAAAGTTTGAGGTATACTACAAGTGTGCACCCCCGGTGTGTCGCGTTCGTTGAGGCTGCGAGCCGCGCATTACCTGAACGCGCCCCAAACGGTGGTAGCCGTAAAGATGATCCGTGGGTACCGCACGATGTCCCGCGAGGCGGCGAGCCTCCTTGCCGGATTGCCGCCATGGGATCTGGAGGCCATAGTCCTCGCGCGCCTGCATGAATAGCGCGCGGAGGCACAGCGCCGGGGGGAAACTCCGCTGCCGCGGAGGGAGGTACCTGCGCCGAATCGGGCGGGAGGAAAGGCCCGGGTGCTATCATTGTGAGGATCGCCCGGAGGACACGGTGGAGCACACCGTGGAGGTCTGCTCCGCTTGGACGGAGCACCGCCGTGTCCTCGTAGAGGCGATTGGCGGCGGCGACCTCTCGCGTCCGGCCCTGGTTCAAGCCATGGTCCGGGGCGAGAGGGAATGGGAAGCCGTCACCTCCTTCTGCGAAGCAGTCATGCTAGCGAAGGAGGTGGCGGAACGTGAGAGGGTCAGAACCTCACGTCCCAGCCGCCGCGGGAGAAGCACCGGGCGTCGGGGGCCACGCCGTGGTGGCTCTCGGCCACCGTAGGCGCGGGCCTGTGGACGGTGAGTAATGGGCTAGCTCGCCGTCCGTCCGTCGTATGACGACAGGCCGTGTCGACGGCGCGTTCGTGTTCCACGCGCGCCTCAAAGAGATGTCAGCAAACAGGAGGGGCCCGCAAGGGCCGATGCCTGCCAGGGCTGCGGAACTGTTCGAAAGAGATACCGCGGCCCTGGAACATAAAGGGCAAAAGAAGGAACATGGGTGGTTTTTAGTCAGTAAGAGTCTGACACTCCCTTCCGCTCCGCCCAGAGCGGGAGGAGTCATTTCATGATTTCCCAACCGAAAAAAAAAAGAAAAAAAAGGTATACTACAAGTACCTGCGCCAATTTTTACAAAATGTATTTATGGCTAGGTTTTATTAGGTACCTCCACATAGTGGGGCGAGAGAGCGAGGGGAGCGTTCCGTCGCATTCCGTCTCGCGCCGGGCGAGGCGGGCGAAGTGATCGAATAGCATCGCTGGCATCGTTGGATATTTCGTTCGCATCGTTTGTATCGCTGACGTAGCTTAGTTCGGTAGTTTCGCGGTGTGAACCAAAGTATGAAAAGAGGTGATATGATGCCCGACGTAGATGGTCTTTCTACGTCACAATTTGAAATAACATTTTCATAATCTTTGCTAAGATCTCAGACAAGCATTGCCAAATGCTAATACGAAAGATTTTGAAAACGATCCGTTTATGGATGAGAATGGAGCGTAATAAATTGTAAAGATAACATTTTACCGGTATGCAAAATAACGATTTAATGAAATAACATAGTTATATAACATTTCTAAGTAGTAACTTGCTAAGAGAGTTCGAATTGGCCGGCCATAATATTTGCAATCACCTTTTCTAAAGTATTGAGGTTAAGCCGGCCGCATCTTGTATAGATGGGTAGTGATATTGACTGCGTTGGTCTGGTGGTCAGTAGTCACTACCGCGATCTGGGGTCGAGTCTTGGGTTTGACTCCTGGGTCAAGCAAATACCTTACGGTTTTCCGTCAAGAAATTCTATGTGACAACTTTCTCTGAGCAACCAGACAACTGATAAACATACTTATATATTTCTAAATACATACATATTATAGATAAATTACACACCCAGATACAGAACAAATAATCGTACTCATCGCTCAAACATTTGTCCTGTGTGGGAATCGAACCCACACAGCCCTAGCAGTCAGGGTCACTAACCACTAGAACAACAGGCCAATCAATATTGAAATGCCCTAGTGTGCTTACACTTAATTTTTGCCATTGTGGACTTCCTTTTTTTAATTGGATTTTGTTAAAATAATTACTACACAATATTTGACACCGCTTACAGTACAAACATCCAGAAATGAACATCACAATTAATCTGTCTTAATTTGACCCCACTCCTCATTAAAAACCCATACCACGAAACTATCCTATCAGGAAAATACCAAGTTATGCAATAGGACAGACAGACAGGCAGAGTCTAATGAAACGCACATACAAATGGCTTTCAACACAGTGTAGTGCTATATCGTTTATTTTATGGTCATTTCATGGGCCACGGCATGCGTAATGGGGGACATAGCCGCAATTGGCCTTAAGGTTAATGGCCATATAGGTTTCCAACACTTTCCTTAGGTTATGTGCCGATATGCCTGCACGATGTGACGAAATGTGACGGTGTGCCTAGAAATGTTAAGTACATTCTTATGGCTTGCTGCTTATCCTGCATTTCGAAGACAGGAACTGCTTCAGAATAGATCCTGCTTAAGTAATATGTAAGCCAAGAACGTAAGACGTTATGCTCAGCCTCAGCAGTAGCTGTAACGAGACGTTGGTATAAATACGTAATTTTTAATCAAATTAAATAAATTCCCTTCCTAATAATTGTTTCAGTACGAAGATACCACATAATTACGGACCACGAGTCGATTCAAGCTTAATTATATTTTAAAGGAAATGATAAACCAATTCCGTTCTTGAGAGGATTTATTTCTCAAGGTCAAGAAACCTTTTTCAAAGAGGAAAACTGATAGCGTCTGTTGAGTTTAAATACTAACTCCCGAGCTAAAGTCATTACTTGAGTTTATGTAATTACTTGCGCAGACATTTGTATGCAACAAATCAGAACTTAAACGAAGTAAGAACCGAAAAGGAAGCAAAACTAAGAATTCTAACTTTTTACAGCTCTAACTTCAAGCAATTACTTAAGAGGGGAGATGGGCAGCGATTTCTCCAATAATTCGAATAATGCCTCTACAGCTATCATTTTCATAAAATCAAGGACTAGTCTACACGTCCCTGTCATTGCCTTTTTTCAGCAACTTACATGTAAAGTAAATCATCATCATCATCATCTGCCAAGCCTTTCCCAACTATGTTGGGGTCGGCTTCCAGTCTAACCGGATGCAGCTGAATACCAGCATTTTACGTGGAGCGACTGCCTATCTGACCTCCAAAACCCAGTTAGTTCTGTGTAATACGATACCCTTGGTAAGACTGGTTGTCAGACTTTCGGGCTACTGACTGACATAACATGTAAAGTATGACCCTCTAAAATTCACAAAAAATGGCCCAGTTTTACGGTCGTGATTAGGGAACTACCAGACAAATTATAAAAGTTTTTATCATAAAAAAATTGATATGAACCTAGACATATCATACTCTTTCTTAAAATTTTAACGTCAAAAATAATTGAATCGGTTCAGTTTTCGAGACGAAAAAAGGGGAATACGAAACGTCGATCTCGTCATTTTTTTTGTGATTTAATCAGTCTGAGCTGCAGCTATCCCTATCGCACTATTACGGCAATAGTTTCTTCAAATACCTATTTTTCTAATTCCTCGCAGACCCTGTCTCCTCTTAACTACATAATAAAATCGTATCTTTAATAATGTCTTTTACTCAGGTGAACACCGACATGTTTAAAGGTTACCTACTTGGGCCTGGACTCGGAAACTGTAAGGATTCCTTGAAGCTACGGAACCCTAAAATAGGACACGTTTCAATCAAAATCCCATATGAAATAAATTGTGAAATAGTCATACGGATGATACCTACAGGACATATTGAAAATATTAATTTGGAGACAGCTCACAACCAGCTTAAATAAGTGAATATTCTGAACCAAGCTGATTGAAAAGACATGTAAAAGCAAATAATGATTGCAAAATAGTAATTAAAATCCTTTTGTTCTTGTTTGTTTTTGTTGCAAATAATGGTCCAACATAATAACTACATTCGTATGAACCCGAATGTATTATGTTGGCATTTTAGTATTTTACATGGAGCAACTGCAAATTTGACCTCTTCAACCCAGTTAGTACTGGACAATACGATACCCCTTGGTAAGACTCGTTGACCACTGACTACCTGTAACGACTGTCAAAGATCTACAAATGACAGCTGGGACCAACGGAGTAACGTGCTTTCCGAGGTACGAGTATGTTTTATGTTTAGTCAATTCGTTTCGATTTATCATCCGTAACTTTAACTGCATAATGGGTGTAAAAGTACCCTTCGAAGCCGAAAGGCCCTTGTCTCCAAGATATTACGATCATTATTTTGTTCTATTAGACCATACCTAAGAACCTTCTATTTACGGAGATATTGGGAGCAAAGTTTCAACTTTTTCACAAGTTATTTTTTTAAATACAGGTTTTTAATGTCATAACTTTACTTTAAATACGTCCACGACCCGCGCACTATTCAGTGCCTCCATTAGCACAAGTTTACTTTAAGTGCGTTACATTGAGTCCGTACCGTAAAAAGTATTTTTTCACCGCAAACAAAAAAAAAAGTCGTTTTCTAGCAATATTTTTTCCGAAGCGTTACTTAGTTTGCCTGGTTGACGGATTCGTCAAGGTTTACACCCTGCATAATCAACCAAGGAGAAATGTATCAGCAACCTGGCTAGGATGAGACTCGCACAGACCAAGGAAGCATGACACAGAAGTGCCTAATCTCAACAATTTGTGGATCAAGGCTGCCAATGACAAAACTACCGTCGATGGGTATCACTACATAGTATAAAACAATGTCGCTTTCTCTGTCCCTATATCCCTATGTATCTTTAAAACTACGCAACGGATTTTGATGCGGTTTTTTTTAATAGATAGAGTGATTGAAGAGGAAGGTTTATAATTATGTATAATACATGCACCCGTGCGGAGCCGGGGCGGGTCGCTAGTAATTCTATAAACAATTCACAGTGATAATACTGGCCCAACCCTTTTCATTTTCTTCACAAAAGTTAATACACGAACGCATTTAGAAGGCAACAGCAGAAAAAAGCTCATGAGTCATGCATGACAGATGCATTCTAATCGGTAACTTCGGTCACCGCTATCGATCGACCGCGTTTACGAGCAAGTCATATCGAATGCAACCCAACACAGGCTTGTTTATTTATTTAGGGAAAACAATGTGTGTTACCGTAAATATTACAACATATCAGAAGTGGGCTAATCCACGACGACTCTACAATGACGTCGTCGTTTTGGTGTATTAGCATAATTCTTGCGCCGTACGAATCGTACGATACGTCATGTGGTGGTATCACAATAGGTCCTTGTGTTGAATGTCATTGACAGACAGTCGCGGTCACTGCGTTAAGGGATTCCCCAATATTTCGCCATTGAAATACCAAAGTCGTATTTAGTTATTTGGTCACGTAGCAAGTAAGTTGTTTTGATAGAGTTTTAGTTGACTAAGAAGTATGAAATTTTATTGGACGAATAATTCTGTCTTGTAATACGAGGTTGAAAGTTGAATTTAGTCACTTACGGAACCTTAGTTTTTATTTACCCTAAACCAACCCCTTTAACCGACAACTTTTTTTTTTCGATATCAGGGTAAAAAAAATCTACAGTGGGACACCCATTGTAGAATTTTTTTATAGTGATGTGTACATTAACCCCATAAGAGCTTCAGGGCATAAAAATTAGGTTGTATACTTCATTCCTTTGCATATTTAAGTTTTACCATGTATTGCCGCCTTCAGTGGCCTAGGCCTCGCGTTGGTCAGACGTGGAACCCAGACAAAATCTTGAAGTCAAGCTAATTGAAATTAAAGCGCTGGCCACACCGCTAGCTGGCGGGCGGGCGAACGTTGCGAACGACGCATGGTTTCAGCTATTTTCATTCTTTGGTTCACACGGCGAACTACCGAGCTAAGCTACGTCAGCGATACAAAAGTATGAAAAGAATGCCGATCGCGTCGCCGCCTGCCCGCCAGCTGGCGGTGTGCGCCGCGCTTTAAGCTTTCCAAGTTCATAGATTGCTCTTTGCTAGAAGGCGTTTCTTATATCTTGCACATCAAATAAAGGTTTAGTAAGAGGATAACCAAAATGCCAGAAATGTGGCAATAGATTCCAAAATGCAAATATTTATTTTTTGTTTTTGAAACCGGCGCTGTTTAATCAAACTATTTTGATTTCACCATCTAACATTTAGGCCCGGCGCCCACTATCGGCATCGGCACGGCTGAGGATTTTAGGTGATAACAGCATTATACATTTACTTCATGGCAATAAAGTAGAAATTTCCATGGTATATGATCGTAGTAACAAAAATACCGCTTCGGTATGCTTGAGGCTACTGCATCGGCAGCTTTGAAGTTGCTTCGGGATACTTCGGGATCCTTCGCTCCGCCGTCGCCCGACGTGCTGCCGGCGCCGAGGCAACACTGTTGAATCCACCGGACGTATATCGTTGCTTCCAAAGGCTGCTCACCCAAAATCTTCTCCTTGATTGATTAGAAATCTCTTCTTCTTCAGCAAGAGCTGCTATGAGCACTAGATCCCAATCCACCATATTAAATACAACTCAGGCAACTAGCTTGTAACAACTCTGAGACTGTTTTGAAAAGAAATACGATATTGAGACGCTTCGGCAAGCTTGAGGACGGTGCGGCATGCTTAAAGACGCCTCGTCATCCCAAAGAACGTTGTAGTATGCCAAGACATAGTTTCCGACAGTGTGCGCTTGCATGTAGGAATGCCGAAGGATCCCTTTTCTTGCCGATGCCGACCATGAGCGCCGGGCCTTATTGATGTTGTGTCTGAATTTGCACGCGGCTTAGCCCGCACGCATGGCACAACTGCACCCACAGGAATACAATAGTGTTGACAGACCAAGAGTCAGATGAGTAGAAAATATTCAGAAGATCGCTGGTTGGTGGTGGAGAGTTGGAGACTCGTACATACCAGGTAAGCATGGCACCAAAGAGAGGAGGCCTATGCACAGTGGGTATGGAATAGATACATAACATCACGCATGTAATCCCCTAAGGGTTAGGCAGAGGTGTACGTCCACCCACGTTTCCCCATTGATGTTTAAATCCCACGTAATAGGGGGCGAGCCATCAATCGGGCACAAACCCAGACTCCGTGGCTGCTACTGAGAAATTTGTCAAGGAAAAACCTAATAACCCTTTGCCAGACTTAGAATCGAACCCAGGACCTCGTGGTCAGTCGTGCCAGCGACCACTACAACAACGAGGCATCCAAATGGGTAAGGAACACTGCACATCATAATGAGGATGAACAAAGGGGAACGGACCCTCGAAATAAAAACTAATATCCTATAAACTAACCTAGATCATGGTGAAGCAGTTAAGGAGTGAAAAGATAGACAAGAGTTACTTTCGCGTATAATAATATGAATTATGGAAGTATGGCTTTGATTTTTTCCCTACCCACCCACGCTTTAAGCAAAACTTTTGCAAACAGATAATATTCTCTATTTGACTGCCGTAATTAGGCAATAATATTTATGATCGTGACTTCATAACTATTTTCTCATATCCTCAGCATTGACAAGAATTAGATTGTATGTTTCGCAAATCCAATATTATACAACACTTTAAGAAGCGGTTGATTAAAAATATACGCATAGAGATATTTAGGGTTCCATTCTGAAGGGTGTAAACGGGACCCCATTACTATGGCTTTGCTGTCTGTCCGTCTGTCACAGAGTATCTTTTAAGTCTTTAGTGAAATTTCCATAGTTACTGCTGCTGCTATGGACGCTACAGCAAAAAAAAATTAAAGTTAAGAAATACAGAGAACCGTCTTTAATTCGTAACTTTATTTCATTTCCTTTTTTCCTCGTTTTGTTAAGGGTCACATCTGCCAAGCCTTTTCCCAACCATCTTGAGGTCGGCTTCCAGTCTAACCGGATGCAATACCAGTATTTTATATGGAGTGTCTGCATCTGACCTGCACAACCCAGTTAGTATTGGGTAATACGATACCCCTTGGTAAGACTGGTTGTCAGACTTGGGCCACTGACTACCTGTAACGACTGTCAAAGATCTAAAAATGACAGCCGGGACCAACGGCTTAACGTGCTTTCCGAGGCACTCTTTTGGAAACTCGGTATGTATTGGGTGGGCACCCATCCACGGACCAACCTAAGCAAGCACGGCTTAACCTAAAGATCGACCCGAGTGGCTGTTATTATATTATTATAGCCACGAGCTCTTCTCGTTTTGTTAAGGGTTTCGTTGCCAAATGTCCGTCCGTATGACAGCTATTTGACTCCGAAAAACATCTACGTATTTATATTGTGTGGGATGCGTTACCAACAGCTCATAAAAAACGATATCAAGGTTTCTGAAAATACTATACTGTATTCTTAAGTCAATGGTTGATGAGATATTTGCTTCTAAAGCCGGAAAAGAAAAAATGTAGGTTTGTACAACGGAAAAAGAACTTTAAACGAAAATTGGTTTGAATAAGATTTGATATTAAGCTTTTGATATTTTTCGTAAAACTGCAGCATTAACCTTGTTTTCCATTAAAATACTCTGACTTGGCTTGGTACATGGGCGGCATAAACCTCTGGCACCAGGTTACTAACCACACGGTAAAGAAAGATTAAAATACTACCTATGAAGAACAAATATAGTTTTGCTGTTGAGTGTAAAAATGTTGTTTGGTGCTACTGAACCCTTTGTGTGCGACTTGGACTCGCACTTGGCTGTTTTTTTTTGTAGTGTTAACATTGTCAGTGGAACGGGACCCTTGCTGTGTGAGACGACTCGCACTTGGCCGGTTTTTTTTTAATAATTTATCGGTTTCGCCATTACGTGTATGCAAATTGGTTGAAAATAAAAACTTGCTAGTTATAAGAGTAAATTGTGGGAAAGTTGATGATTCGCATCAGTGGGTTCTTCCAATTCAATTATTATTTTTATTGGAATCGCACCCATAATGACCAGTAGGTGATAAAAAATCCGAGACTTGCGAAGCACTCGCCTCAAGGAGAGAGAGATGTTTCATTATAATATTAGTCACTAGCTTATGCCCGGGGCTTCGCCCGCACCGTTTACGGTAATTATCCCACGGGATCGTACAACCGGGATAAAAAGCATCCTATATGTTAATCCAGGTTATAAAGTTCACCCAAATCATACAATACATCCTTATAAACTCTCGTATTTATAATAGTAGTAAGGTGAAACGGTGTTTTGTGCAGTCGATTAATTTCATTCGAGTAAATCTATTTTTGAGAAATGATTTCCGTCGTTCGAACATTTTATTACTTAACTCAACGTACAGCACACTTATAACTGTTATAAGTGTGTGATTCTTTTGTTGGAACTCCACACTGCAACAGAGCTTTTGCATATTGTCGGAAATGTATTAAATCTAAAAAACATATCTTAGCGGGAAATAGCTAGTTTTAGTTTGGTTAACTAGCTCTAACATTATTGTCACAAACTGGAGTAACAACTACATAAACGTCGTGTTTAACAGTTGTATGCCCAAAGTGAATAAAGCATGGTTTTGTGGCCGTAAAAGCACATTGCGATGCTCGACAGTACGATATTTTGACTGTAAAACATCCCACTCTATTCGATATAAAACAAATGCAGTATAAAACTGCCATGTTATTCCAACCAACACGATAAGTGATCATACGGAACATTGCCGCGCGATGTACCCATGGAAACAATCGATTTTTTAATACCTCTTCTCCTAATGATGTTAGTACGCAAATAGATACCTACTAATGAAGGCTTCCCTACTCGAGCCACTACACGGCTTCTAAATGATTTCCGCTAATTTAACAGAATCAGATGTATCGTACGATAGACACGCTAACTGTCTGCGGTTTCCTGCAGCCCGCGGATTCCTTCACGCGTTAGTTTTATGAATAATTCTATTATACTGTCGGGCTCCGTCAACGGGGCCTGGACAAAGTGACTTTATTTTAGCAACAGCGATGATGGAAATAAAAATGGAAATAAAACTGGTATTCAGCTAAATCCGGCATGACTGGAAGCCGACCCCAATACAGTTGGGAAAAGGCTAGGCAGATGATGATTCAGTTGACAAACTTTACCGAAAAACTGCTGTTATACAAATGCGGAACGCTTTGAAAACTAAGGTACAGCACAGACCTGCACGTTATTGCCGCTTGTCCAAACCCCCTGCCGGGGCCACCCTGTGATGATCAATTTTCGTATTCAGAGGCAGGCGGCTTAATTCAATAGAGGATCATCGAAATTGGCAATTTCTGTGGTTAGTATTATTATTAGTAGTAAACAAAAAAATGTTGATCCACCATCTTTAATTATTCTTAAACGTGGAACGGCAGGGATGTACGGAAATCGGTTTAATCAGACGTCAGTCACAGTCATGGTTTTCGTGTTTATAACACTAGAATAGAAAAGAGTCAGTGTGCCATTATAACTCAAAATGCAACATGATTATCATACGAAATTATTCCTAAAATGATTGATGATTTTGCAAAATTTTATTGATTTGATGGCATTGACTTTAATTGATATTTTGAAAAAGGCGCGGCTTGTTATATTGCTCAAAATTGCACCTTCAATGCTACGCAAATTGTTTATTTAAAAAAAGATTAAATATTTTAAATTAAATTTATACAGGGCCACTGGATATTAGTATATATTAGAAATATTAGAAGCCATTAGTTATTCAACCTTTACTCTTTGGAGATTTATCTCGTAAACGATTAACTTGTAAAGTTTAAATTAATTATTGATGATCGATTGGAAATTAAGTCCGAGTTTATGTTTCTGTCGTCTGTCTGTAAATATGTCGTCATAGTTTTATGATTTAGTGCGTTTAATAGTGGATTTTAGTTTATTATGATTTTTGGTGAGTCCAACCTTGAAATATGATAAAGTAGAGAGAAACTGAGAGTACAGTTATTGGGAATCTAAATTACTTTGCTTATAAATCATGATGTAATTTGAAAACTCTAGTTATATACATAACTAGATACAAGACGATCTTTTGACTAAAATGAGAATGACCAAGCATTTTGATAAAGTTTAATGTTAACAAAAAAAATATCTTTGAGTAAAAGTAGAACAACCATGTTTATCAAAATCACAACTTCGCGTGTACGAAAACAAATAATAATTACTTGCAATAATAAGTGTAGGTAATAACAGTTGGTGCGCGTAAGTGAGCACCGATCTTTAACGAGTGAGGCAGACAAGGCCACATGCATTGTTCTTGTGTTCTCTAGTTTTTTATTTGCGTGTTACGCTCTGTACCCAGACGTGTTCCGGGCTTTGTAGGGAACTACTTGAGTTTTGACTGTATTATGACGAGTGGATGGTGTGGAGTCTGTTGGCAAAATAGATTGTTTTATTAGGGTTCCGTCAGACTGGTATAAAAGCGGAATATCACGCAGCGGACAGGGTCTCTGACAGATGCTTGAATACATTTATTTGTAAGTGCTCGATGTCCGTCGCGTTCGAAATTTGAAAATAATACGGACACGCTAAATATATTCCACCACCGCTGCTCTCAAAATGGCGAAATAAACCATCGCGATGAAACCGGCTAGTCCAACCCGCACTGGAACTTAGTGGGTTACAGCCCACTCAGGCTACAGGCCCACGGAGGCTTGCAGTGGCAGCATTTCAGGTCGATAATGAGCCTTGAACTATTCTGACAAAGTTCGTTACATGATGCGGCTCAAGCTGAGATAACTTCTTACTTCTAAGAAGAAGTCAGTCTACGTTATAATCACAACGGCTTGGCTAATTATGACGTTGCTCAATACAGAAAATGAACTTCTAAAGAAATCAACAAAATGTCGGGTATGAAAATAACCTAAATGCTCGTAATTAACACTTTATTTTCAATCTTCATAATAATATCAGTATTAAAATGAATGTTACGGTGTCATAAAATCATTGAATATATTTTAGTGTTGTTAAATAAATTCTTTAATTTAATTTAGAATTAAACCAATATCAGCTTTATTGTAAGAGCTAAAAGCTTGAAAATGATTTGAAGTCATAGAAAAAGCTTAATATTTCTTGGCAAGGAAATGTGAGATTTACTTTGCGGTCTATAAGACTAAAAACTGTTTGTCAAAAAGTCAGAAACTTTCAATTTAATACAGTTATTTCGTGAAACTTCGCATTGAATTGGAATATTTATTGTGTTGTATAATTTTTTATTGTATTCTTAGTTGTATGTTATCCAAAAGATGATATGTTTGATTAAATGCAAATTGCTTGCATATTTTAACGACGCGTCTCGTGACCCAAAAAATCTTTGTTATCTGTGGGCCTAACACGACCGCGCGGAGAAAACGTCACGGAAACGCAAACGATTTTAAAATTGAAAAATACTAGTTTCGCTTATACCTATACTTATGAGTGATATTAATAAATTGTGCTTGTAGCACTAAATAACAAAATTCTACAGACTTTTTTTTCAAAGATCTTTTCAATTTACATTTTTACTGCACGCATTCGTGCAAAGCTAAAACATGCAATGTAAATGTTAATACACCACTTACTTAGTGATAAACCAATACGTAATAAACAAGGTAAGTGACTGTAAATGCTAATAGTTTTAACGCTGCTCCGTCAAGCCTCGTAATCACGCAAAACAAAAGATGCGCAATATTGTTGCGACAACATGTTTCATCGAGACACATGTTGCACTACAGCGTCCAATGTTGAAAGCAACATGTTGAACAGCAAAAATCAATGCGGTGCCCACGAAGGCAGAACTTGACTTACTTATCCAAAGCTGCTTGTAGTTGCATTAGAAGGCTTATGCCCGGTTTGTCACTCCAACACCTATTTATCACCACTACCACTAGTACCACTTGCATGCCGGATCCTAACTACATCCTAACGTCTATTTTAATTTACCCGCATATAGGTTCGCAGACCTTTCGACACTGGTGATGTCTAGCACCCGATCCCTACTGATCACTCTAATTGTCCACTTGGTAATGTCCACCTACTTTATACCACGGCATCATCATCATCTGCCTAGGCCTTTTCCAACTGTGTAAGGGTAGGCTTCCCAGTCTAACCTGGTGCGGCTGAATACCAGTATTTTTCATAGAGCCTATCTGAACTCCACGACGCAGTTAGCATATTTATTATGGCATGAGCTAGATAGACACGTGATCTGGCTTGTGCTGAAAATAGTAAAAAGCTAGTAATTCCTTTAATTGCGTTTCTATGGAAAATTATTTCAACCCACATCTGACTGTATAAAATCTTAATACTTACGTCAACGTGCCAATTCCTAATGAAAGCAGCGTTTTTAACAGCGGGTACATCCCCAAGGTTACGTCGGTGCTTTCGTACACGTGTTTCGACTTTTCGAGCCCACACCCAGTCTGACTTTGATGTCCCACCCTAATTGCCCAAATCGGGTTTCTTTTCAAAATTGTACTTACGTGCATGTCTTATAATTATAAGATACTAAATTGAAAAACAACTTTGATGATATTGTGTGGGTACTGAGGACCTGATTCACCACGTGTATCGTATTAGAGGGTTTTTTTTTTCAGTTTCCGGGCAGGTAAAGTAACAAAATCAGAATATGCTGGCCTCTTATTTTATTGGAATTTTGTACTACTTAAATTAGGTCAGTTCAAGGTCAAAGGGAAATCAGTGAAATGCGGCCCTACTGTACTGTCGACCAGAGCAACTATTTACTACATAAATGTACTTATGTGCAATACTTCTTGTTAATTGTAGCCATTCAAATCTGCCTTTTTATGGTCTAATTAAAATAACGATTTGTCTTTGACAAGTTAAATAAATAAAAAATGGAACAAAATTTGTTTGACATTTTCAGCCAGAAAAGTAGGCAGATTAAGTACATCACCCGTATACCAGATTGTGTAAGCAGAGTGTAACAGGCTGTAGTAATTCTTAAAAGAATGTAATCACTTAAAGAATCATAAAATCTTTCCTTCTTAGTTTGCTAAGAATTTAATTAGCATATTTATTAAACAAGCTAAGCTTACCGTGGTATTGCCAGTGGCTTGAGCCATCCGTAGTACCACGACCTCAGGTGATCTGATTTGCAAGACGCGATTTGCTTCAAGCTAGACATATTTAGTGCGTCGTCGCTTGTTTCCTTCGTTTGAGTACTGTCACTTCTCAAGACTCGTCGCGGTGACTGGTTGCATGTTTTAAGCTTCATTTGTTTTTTCTGCACTTGGTGTGGTGTCGCACCACGCCAGTCCACTGAACGCGCAGCTTGTGGCCCAGCGAGAAGTAGGCTCGCGGTGTTGTCAGTGAGTGGTATGCCACGCTGTGGGTATGTATCATATTACAAAGTGAAGACAGCCATAACTTATATGTCTGCTTATATATTAGATTGACTATTAATTATCTTACCTGTTTCTTAATTACTGATGAAATCATTAAAAAAATTAAGACGTCCTTTATAAAACTGAAATTATTTCAGGTGGATTTAATTTAGAGATTCGATTCGGAAACGAATAGATGTTATCAGCCATTTTGTTTAAAAAAAAATTCTTTCGATTTAATTTATTACCATGATATATTTTCTTGGTTAATTGGACAGTAAAACATTCACTTATTAAAGTAGTGCTTCAAAAGGTTAAAATCAAAAACAGATTAAGTATCCTTTTAGAATTTTACAAACCTCAATTATAAATACCAAACTGAAACTCGAAAAGTGCCTGTGAATGACCGGCACTTTTGAATGGTTAAAAACTAGAATATTAAACTGCGGTCCAGCCACAGGAATATAAATAACTGTAAAGGTCTGTAGTTGCCCATTCCGAAGCTCAGCTGTTTAATGTTGCCATCTGATCACAAAATCAATCAATCAGAAGCAGTCCTTTGGAGTCCTTTGTAATTATTATTATTATGGAACTGCTATTTAAGGCTGACATGAAATCAGACAGCAATGTAGATTTGTCTGTTGAATTGAACCAGAACAATGGGTCCACTGGCATGTGCTAGAACAAAAAAATCGAAGACAGGTGACATCTACCAACTCGCACTTGGGCTGCGTTGTAGATCATGGCCCACTACTTCTAACAGAGAGAAGACCTGTATCCCAGCAGTGGGAAACCTATGCTGATTATGTTATGTGCATAAGCTGAAAAGTGGACATCAGTAGCAGACCAGAGTCAGAATTAATGCTCTTGGATTAAAGACGTAATCTTATGTTAATATTGACACCCCTCATGTTCACAGATGTTTCTTCAACGTGTAAATGATTTTCTTCACGCCGCATAGCTTTTAGGGTCGGTACAGTTAACACCAGCGCAAGTAAACGATCCTGCAACTGTGCCTTAACTGCCTTCCGCTATTAAGATAGAAGGTTGAATTTTGTAACTGACATTTTTATTAGCTGGTTGACCCATCTGAGTATTCTTTGAGTGAAAACTGTGAAACGGCAAATGTGACCACACAATAATTTTGGCAGCGTTCATTTTTCTGACCTAACCATCAACAACATCCGTTCAGCCGGAAGACGAACCACGACCAAGCGTCATCTCGCATCCAGCGGGTTCCCATTGGATAACAGGCGAATTCCTGTCCTCTTCTCATGCATATTAGATTCTAAACTAGACTGTTGAGGTCAGGGGAAATTGGTGGAAAAGGGAGGAGCCCTTCAGCAATGGCTGGAAAAGCCTACATCATTATGACGATGATTATGATAAAAATACTAGCCAGCCAACAAATTAAGTATCATGGCTGATTGCCCAAGGAGTGCCGGATGAGTACATATCTTAGCTTGTGAATGCTTTGTAAACTAAGTAATGATTGATTACACCAATAACATTCAAAAACAACCATTCAAATTATTTAAAACTATATATATATCAGCAAAGTTCACGGGTTATCCCTCACACATAATATTAGGAGTTGGCGCCACATCAATATGCATATTACATGTTAATAATTTTGTATTCAAATTATTTTAATATTCTCGGTTGTAGTATCTTTTTCTTACAAAACTGTTGTTGTTTGGGTGTGTCGAATTCTTTAGATTACGTGAAAGTAGTTTTAGTGAACGTTATGTTAATTGTTCAGCTCGGTTTAGACGCACAATAGGTGGATTAGAAGGTCGTGGACTACATAATGAGCTGTTTATTGTGATGTTCGCAAGAAGGCGCGAAAGTCAGACGCTGCAGGTATCAGAGCCATCACATTTCTTAGGAAATGTGCTAGTTTTTGTGCTAATTTTGAAATAAAAGGGAGATTGGGGTTTAGAATAAGTTGCATTCCGTGATATATTATAAATATGCAATGGATTTAACTTCGTATTAAATAAATATCCCTGGACATTTCACACAGCACCATCTAGTCCCAAGCTAAGCAACCTAATGCTTGTGTTATGGTAGCTAGATGGCTGATAAACTACATATATACATTTTTTTTTTTTTGTAAATACATACATATTATAGATAGAAAAACACCCAGACCCGGAACAACTACTTGTAGGTCATACAAATATTTGTTCCGTACGGGAATCGAACCCGCGACATGCAGCGCAGCAGTCAATCGCTTGACCACTGCGCCAACCGTGCCGTCGAATTTGTAACGTTTTATTTGCTATTTGCAAATGAAAAGAAATGTATTAATCTTACTTTGCTCTTATTTGTTGATTGAGTAACTTAACTTTATACTAATTGCCTTTCCATTTGAACCAAAAGTTTAAAGATTTCCAAAAAAGACTTTGAAAAAAAACACGTTTCAAAATCTAAACATTTGCACTACCTGACGAAATAACTATAAGTTGTTTAGGCAGTAATTATCTTCCTACACAAGCCACTTTAGAGAAATATATTATTATGAGAGGACCGATACTTATGCAGATTAGAATATAAACCCCGACACCGGATTATGGTAAAGATGACCCTGTTTATTGTTATTATATTATGCGTAAATTAGATTATAAAAGGTTTGCGTGGTGTGGAAATATCTTAAACATACATGGTGTTGTTTATGTGAAGTTAATGTGGTGTTTTTTTGCGTTGGCATCTAATTCGGTTCTACTGACTGTAGTTTATGTATAAGTTGTTTAGACGATCCTCGGCCATCAGCTCAAATATTATGAACTCTTTAAAATGCTATCACTAAACTCAGTGCATTAAAGCCCATCACTGGACATAGACCTCTCCGAAATAACGCCACTAAACTTTATCCACGGTTTTCCGAAAATGATCCGACTCAGCCTCCGTTTAGGGTCGTCACTTCACCTAGCTGGGAGACGGGCGTCCCACACTAGCTTGTTGTCGAAAGAACGTACGAAATCGAATCTGTCTTAATTTAAGTGAAATAACCGGCCAATTGCGAGTCGGACTCGTGCATGTAGAGTTCCGTACCATCGTAATAAGGGAGACCATTTTAATTGTGAATTTAATTTTATTATTTGTTGTTATAGCGGCAACAGAACACGTTTTCTGAAAATTTCAACTGTCTCCCGCTGACAGACACACGGACGGACAGCGGAGGCATTAATAATAGGGTCCCGTTTTGATTACGGAACCCTTAAAATATCTTGATATTACTACATTATGTTTTTTTTACGTTTTAATTACGAGCCTCGACCTTCAGTTTTAATTAATGACAACTTACATTCCAGTGGAGAAGCTATCGAACAATACGAGCCATTAAATATTATAGAAAGCGCTTCTTAACGTGATCATAATGTAAACCGAATGGTCACACACCACATAATGATGTTTATGTGGCATTACCCAACGCCACGTAACTCGACTTAGTTAGGTAACGACATCTGTCCATGTAATGCCTAGTTTCTAGTGTTTGGTGTTTCACTGTTGTGGAGTAAGCACGAGTCTAGGTAACAAGAAGATTTTTGCTTTGGCCTAAAATGTTATGATTTCATAAAATATTCACTAAATAGGGTGAAACTGAATCGGAATCGGTTGTCAAAGTATGAGTAATAAGAAAATTTCGCGTGTAACGTTTTGATTATAAAATACTAGCTTATTCCTACGACTTCCTTCGCGTGGTGTTCGGTAATTGTGCCACGCGATCGTACCGGAATAAAAAGTATCCAGGTTATAAACTATCTGTGTATCCAAATTTCATCAAAATCCGGTCAGTAAGTATGGAAGGACTGTGTGTGAAGTGACTGTGAAAGATGGTATGGCTAAATGAAGAAAGGAAGTGACAACTGAGGAACAACTAATAGATAAATATGGAAGAAGAAGACATGCTGCGACGTCCCCAAATGCAAAGGAATGATCAGCCAGTCAATTTGATTCAACTTTTATAAAGCTTATAACAGTTATAACCCACAGGCTACCGTAGTGACTAAATTTAATCAACGAGACTATTAATTTGCATTTAATTAGTTGGTAAAAATAAAGCGCAAAAAAACCATCGCCATGTTCACTCAGTCCGACCTTCTCAGACGTGTGAAATGACACCACGACAGAGTTTACACACAGCAGCATCAACAAATGTTTGTCGGATCAATATTGAACTTGCTTAATGTCCCTATTGTGGGATACCGGTTTTGTGCGAGACTTGCTTGCTTTTTTTTTCCTTTTTACTTCTTCTTTGAGTACTGTTTCTTTGTGAGTACTTTCATGGGAGCTTTTCCAATCTCACGGTGCATGGAATAACAGGATTTTATTCTAGTGTTGCCAACTGAGTTTACCCTTAGCAAAATCGGTAGGAAACGATGACACGATCAAAGTTGGTCATTGTAAAAGCGATGGGAAAGAACTATCGGCTTCTATTTCATAGTCATCTTCTTGTCCATGTTACTTGGGGTCGGCGCATCACGTTTTCTTCTTCCATTCTTCCCTGTATACCGTCACGCTATCATCAACGATCCAGCTTTCATAATAATCTATCGAAATAAGATGCTACTAAATTACCATATTCGGCAGTATTAACCTATTTAATACTGCCGAATCATTGTCTAAACTAAACTGAGGTAAACAGCAAGCATACGAATTAACACGCAAACATTACCAATCCAAATACTCAGTGTGCCTACGTAAAACTGGTGAAAAAACATTGTAACCTTGACATCATTAAATGGGACGATCCAACTGACCGCCCGTCGAGATCAAACAAAGGCAAATAAAGAAAATACGCATACATTGTTGAGCCGTTGAGGCGTACATGGCGACACATGAAGCTGTACATTTCCAGTATAACTTGGCCTCGCTTCGTATAGATTTTCTATACAATGAGAGATTCGCATAAACTGGTTTTGGATAGCTTAATTGGCCGTCGTGCATACAAGAAGATGAATTAGTCAGAGATCGTATGAAGTATCGGTTCTCTTAAATTTATTCATATCTAAGGGTGATACAGTCTTATTGTCTTTGTCGCAAAAACTTAAACGAAAATGCCATAGGATAGTTGTATTTTTAATTTAAAAATTTCGTCGATTTTACAGGGCCATTGGAAAGAACAGACCATCGTAGACCACTGAGACCGTATCACTACCGGATAGCATCAGACGGGATCTTTGTTGAGCAACATGACTCACGACAAATGGACAACAGGATTACTCGCGTACTGAAGTTGGGTCTCCATTTCCTATCTACTCTGTATAAAGGGCTCGCGCGCACGTCTCAGCTGCTTAAGTCAACAGAACTGTTAGTTGTAGTGCATTAGAGGCTCGGTTTGCTAACAGTGTTTAGCAAATACACTGAGCGGTAACGCTTTCACACCTCTTTAGAACACAGCTTGGTTTAAGGCAGAGTGCACACCAGAAACAGAACATACTTTGTCGTTGGTCAAACCAGGGTTTTCTGTACGTTTTCCCAATCATCATCATCATCATCATCATCATTCTCTGGCCCTTGTTTATTTGGGGTCGGTGCAGCATGTCTTCTTCTTCCATACTTCTCTATTACTCGTCATCTCATGAGACACCTCTTTTCGTGCCATATCATTCTTCACACAGTCCATCCATCTTTTCTTTGGTCTTCCTCTACTCTTATACCCATCCACAGTCATACTCAAAACTTTCTTCACGACATTTTCCTCATTTCAAAGCATTTCGTGTTGCTACTACAAACAACAGGATTGAAATAACTAACCATTTTGCTAGCTTCATCAGCTACAGCAGTCCGCTGTTGGACATAGGCCTCCTCAATCGCACACCACTTAACTCGAATCTCGGCAACTCTCATCCAGTTGCTACCAGCCAGCCACCCTGCGAAGATCGTCGCCCCACCGAACCTGAGGGCGGTTCCACCTACGCTTGCCGACGCGGTCTTCACTCAAGAACACGTCTACCCAACGGTCATCGCTTGCTTATTATGTCAATGCTATTGCGTTATACTATGAGACCCGATACTTTATGCATCGCAAGCAAACTTACAAGTACCGTAACCCCAACGCCTCAGATCATGATCAGCTCGTAAAAACGAGGTTAGATGATGCCCATCCGGTGAAGTGCTTATAAGGCCCATCTCAGAGAGATCCATAGACTTGTATGATACTCGTAACATTGATGGCGTCCACTGTTCAACGTACGTTGAGAATTCGAGACACGCCCGAACGGCCGAAAGCTTGTTACGGCCGGTCCTCTGCACACGGCAGGTGCCGCTCTGAAATGGGCCTAAGAGCGCTATAAGCTTGAAGCCTAGAATGGCACTCTAATGGTGTGATACGATTACGTGTCCATGCCTGGTGCTTGAAGGATTTGCACATGGACTTTAGTGTCTATACGCGCCACTACCCGTCAGATCAAAGCAACCCACTCCGTGTAAAAGCGAGCAGTGTCAAAAACGGACGGCTGTTTCATGTTCATTTTGACTTTTTTTTTTTGTATTGCGAAATAACACCTGGCTATTGCCTTGGCTATCGCTATTGGTTACTCGAATAAAATTTGAACAAGTGATTACTTTTTTATAAAAGTGTAAGTATATTATTATTTTATTTACTACTTAGCCTTATGCAACACTTTAGGGCCAAGACAAAGTGACACTGTTTAGCAATAACAACATGATGCAAGTCGTTCTAGAATAATACACGTTTCGCCACTCATGTGTAAGTCCCATATGAAAGGCTCACCCAGGCTGCAGATAGCCACGAATCACGAAAAGATATACAATAATCATTAGATACCTAACACAAAATGTCGTTCTCCTCTACCGAAGGAAAAAAGTCGTCGATACACGTGGAGACACCCCACATGTCGCCAATTATATATCTTTCATCCCAAATTTCTATAGTGAGTAAGCCAAATGATTGATTTTGTATAAAGTAGGAAATAAACAACCTTGTGATTGCTTCACCCACTTAGAAAATAATTTCCATTATATTATTTGTATATAGATTATACAAATAAAGTAATATTGAAGGGTCTGTTTGTAATATGAAAATAACAGTTTTTTTACTGAGAGCTTACGAAAATTTATACGGTACTTTTAACAAAAACACATTTTTAAAATTTTGTCTGGCTGTCTGTTACGGCTAATCTCCAAAATGGCTAGAACGATTTTGGGACGGGGACTTTTACTGGCAGATAGAGGCTGGTGTCATATAGAGTAACTAAAGCTACTTTTATTTTAGAATACGAATTAGCGTTCCGTGTAAAAATTAAAACCCGTGAAATTGGCAAAAAAAAATGATTCAAAAAGGGAAATAATACTTTTTTATAATAATTTCACGCGAACGGTCGCGGGCAACAGCTAGTTATTAATATTTCCAGAACATTAGATGTAAACAGACCCGTCACGAAGCCCTCAACCAAACGTTCTGTGCTAACTAACTCTACGCAAAAATTATTGCTGGGAAACGACATTTCTTTTTAGGGTGAAATTTCACGTTTTGCGGAAGGACTCAATGTGCCCCACTCAAAACATTGTGCCGGTGGATGCATTGAATAGTACGGGGAGGTATTATTTAGAAATAATATGTAAGTAAAGTTATAAGTACAACATTAAAAACTTGAATTAAAAAAAAAAGTTGTGAAAAAATTTAAACTTTGAACCCCAGTTCCGTAACTAAAAGGTTCAGGTTTGGTCTCAAACAAACAAAAAATCGCAATGACGGGGAGTACAAGTGCCTTTTTTACTTCGTTTCGGGTACTTTTACACCCATTATAATAAATTAGTTAAACTTTACAAAGGTTGGAAATATGTCCCTGAATAGCACGCACTGATTAGCGTTTCAACTTAATACAACGACTTGCGAAAAGATTGTTACTATAATGTTTAAAAAAAATATATTTAATTTGGAATCCAATTGTTGTCGATACAAATACAATATCAATACTTGTACATATTTTTTTTTATTACTATTATAGTTTGTAGTTTGTAAATAATTCAATTATCTTGAAAATAAACATATATCAATATTTGAAGTCTATAATTAGCAGTATCATTGTCACGTCGATTGCACCTTCTTTAGAAATAACACAAAAAAAAATTAAGTAGTTTATCGAGAAACGCTTAGCGTCCAAGTGCGAGTTTTAACTCAAATATTGTCATTCAAGTAGGTAGCTTGGGTACATTCTATTTAAAGTTTTTCTACTAATATTTTGATGTGGACATACCTAAGTAAACACTTACTATACAGGTTCTAATGAAAATATCTAGCGAATGTCAACCTAGACGTACTCGTACTACGAGTTTGTACCTAATTGACATCGATATATAAACGATGACTGATTTGCTTGTAAGAATGCCTCGTTGGTCTAGTGGACGCAAGCGCGACTGCTCAGCATGGGGTCCTGGGTTCGATTCCCAGATCGGGAAAAGTGTTATTTTGTTTATCCATAAGGAATTTCTCGGTAGCCACGGAGTCTGGATTTAAGCCCGGTTGATGGCAATAGGCTTGCCCCCTATTACATAACTCCCGAAATGTGGGTGTATTAATTACTTACAACTCTGCTTAACCCTTCAGAGATTACGGGCGTGATTTTATGTTATTATAAGTAAGAAAGATAGGTTATGCTTATCTTTATATATATAATTCTTCTGTGAGTGTGTATGTCACTGAACTTCTCTCAAACCACTGGACCGATTTTGATGAAATTTTTTGTGTGTGTTCAAGGGGATCTGGGAATGGTTTAGAGACAAAAAATTAGGGTAGGTAGGGTAGGTAGGGTAGTAGGTAGGAAAACATGCATTGCAACGCATGCCGGGCACAGCTAGTAGATATATAAACACAATAATGAAAACAATATACTTACATAATACATACGGTTGTTGACCCAAAAAAATACATTAACTCATTTTTAGGGTTCCATACCCTAAGTGTAACCAACGGGACCCAATTACTAAGCCTCCGATGTCCGTCCGTACGTCCGTCTGTCTATCAGCGGGCTGTATCTCATGATCTGTAACAGGTAGACTTTTTCACAAGAATGAGTAGGTACTCCTGTTGCCACTATAACAACATTTTATATATTAATAATTAAAAGGACCTCGGGGTACTACGATGGCACGGAACCCTCCATGCGCGAGTCAGACTCGCATTTGGCCGGTTTTTTGTTTTGTAGATATCGAAACACATCACTCAGTTTAGCTAGTCCATATCTCATCTATCTATGAAGGAAGAAAACAAGAAACGCCTCTCAGCTTTAAAAATAGCGAAACCTCCTAGATGATCGCATAAACAAAACCGAGCCCCAAGACATACATCACGACACGACACACCCATAAAAATATTGTAACACATACAGCATACCCACAACAAGTTACTTAGTATTATATCATCCGGTACAGAGAAAGTGACATACAGAAAACAGATCACCATTGCCACTTGTTACAGTTTTTGACCTTACGAGTAGGTACTGGCCGGTTTTGGAACATACTCGTACCTTTGGAAATTGCCACAATTTTTGCGTTACGTCACACGCTGGTGGACTCGAAATTAAATGAAGGTTTCATTAAACATGACATAATGACTGGCTGACTTTATCTGGTCTTAGGGTTGTGTTAAGAAAAGTTGGAAACGTTTTAAGTTGATTCCTAGTATGCGAGGGGTTATGGGGGAGGGAAGGCTTTGACCGACTGGTGGCCAAGGTTAGGCCAACGAAACCAGGGCCGTCCTAAAGCTCGTTGGGTCGACGATATCGTCAAAGTCGCGGGAAACACCTGGATAAGAGACCCACAGTACCTGGAGGTATGGCAGCAAAAAGTGGAGGCCTATACCCATCAGTGTGTGATTCCGGCCTGATATGATGATGATGAAAAGAGTTCGCGGCTACCCGCTATGTTGAACTACGGTTACCAAGGTTAGACCGTGAATTGGTGACTATTCATTATACACCCCCACATAGTGTAAATATTTTTTTTTTTGGAGGGTGGGTAATCATCAAATGACCCCTCCCGCTCTGGGCCGAGCGGAAGGGAGTGTCAGACTCTTACTGACTAAAAACCACCCATGTTCCTTCTTTGGCCCTTTATGTTCCAGGGCCGCGGTATCTCTTTCGAACAGTCCCGCAGCCCTACCAGACATATTTACACCCCTGCGTGTCTCGGAAAGTACATTAAGCTGTTGTTCCCAGTTGCCGTTACGTTTAGACTAAAGCGGAAAAGTCTGGCAACCAGTCTTCCTATGTTCTATAGTGTGACCGTGGTTATAGTATTTCGTTTCCCTTGTTTCAGACTAAAAAAATGAGCTTTACTCTCAGTTAATAAAACAAAACACTTCCAATTCCACTAACAATAGACGACTGATTATTGAACTCTCGGCGCTAAACTAAAATGGAAATAAATGTTAAAATGATTAACCTAATGGGATATAGAGTGGAATTATTTCTATTACTAATCAAATGCACAGTATATCAAAGCCGCTCCGCTTCTCACTAATCTGCTGATATTGTTATAATACCTTCTATTTATATAATGATCTGTATTAGTGCCTCAACTAATTGGCTATCAGATTAATACTTTGTTATTGAAATACAATCCATTGTTTGTTCGAGGATTATTACAATCTATGGGGGGTAGTAAGCTGCTTTTTTGTGAAATAACAATGTTTTTCCTACTACATAATATTATGTGTCTTGTTTATTCCAGGCTTTACAGTCATAACATGCTTAACAAGCATTTACCTGTTTCACTAAAGTAAATGACACTTAATGAGTATGTAAATATGTGGTCCCGTATCATTTATTTTCAATTAAGGTAACTTTTTGCATATAAAATTACTATCTTTTTCAAAGATGTTTTACTAGTAAAAGCTTTCAGGAAAGTAAAAGGATCAAACAAAAATTGAACAGGTCATAAAAAAATTAAAACATTACGCCTACAGAACCCGCGATTATTTATAGATACCACCATTACAAATAACTAACGGTATAGGCCTAAAGACACGCATGTTATGCAAACAAGATAGTCATAGAATATTTGACCAATAAGCTCTTGCTTCATAAGCAGTAACACCGAGTACTTGAAAATAAAGACCAACGCTCAGTTGAGAGCAGCGGTGACCCAGTGGTGGCGGCCCCGACTTAAAAACAGTAAGTCGTGCGTTCGAACCCAGGCAGGCGCATTACTTTGTGTAATTTATTTCATCACCACTGCTCTCAAAAACGGTGAAGAAAAACATCGTGAGGAAACCGGCATGTCCTAGAACCGAAAATTCGAAAACATTTGACGTTTACCAACCCGCAAGGACCCGCGTGGTGGATTATAGCCCATTCCCTCTCATAGAGAGCATGCCGTGTGTCCCAGCAGTGGGAACATTATAGGCTATGCTCCGTTGCAGTTAAGCTCTGAGCGGGATCAGCATCGCTTCAACGCGAGTCGTCCGGGACTTTGTTTTCTATGAAACTCCATATTGCCATTGTAACAACGCCGCCTCAGTTCGGGATCTGCTAGTAGCTAGCAGTCACCGAACTTACGGCGAGGCGTCGTCCTTCCAACGGCGAAACATTGCTCGAAGTAAGGTTAGGTTAGGTACGCAGTGCGACGCCAAGCCGCAAGGGCGACGAGCCTATGGCGACGCGGTGCTGTGCCGTCCAGCTGTGCGTTCACCTTTACACGTCTCAGGTTATCATAAGATACAGTACGAATTACAACATACTTTTCTATACAGAAGTATTACTTAAAGATGCTTTAGTTGCAAAATGTTGAAGTACCTTTGACGTTTTGAACTCCTGGTACTTTATGTTGTGTGCACACCATCTTTAAGCTTCGCTGATGATGTTGAAATGGTTACAGTTTAAACAGATGAAGATAAAACGAGTACACATAATATATTAATGAAAAAACCTGACTGCCAACGCATATTTTCGTGCGCATGCGTTTCATCCCTCTCTAAATATTTGTACCAATCCAAAATGACTGACTACCTTTCAAAAAACCAGACTGCAATTAAAGTACAAAACAAGATTCCATTTCAGGCAGTCTAATGCGTTTGGTGGCTGTTATTTTAGTTCTATCTCGGATTCGATGGAATCTTTTCAGATTCCCTATGGCTCAAAAGGAGATGACTATGAATAAGGAAATGACACGTGTGAAAGATGAAGACAATACTGCACCGACCCACAAACCATTAGGATCAGGGAATGAATATGATGAGCTATGGAATCTTAAATCCAAATGGCATACAAGTGAGTGCGTTGACCACTACTACTTATGATTCTGAGAAAATGTGTTTCCTCTAAGGATTGCGAAGGTCGACTAAAGTAGGCGTGATTTGCAATAGTTATCATTGACAAGGAATGCTTTGGAATGCGTGTGTTTGGTAACAACGGCTTGTTGTTTAGTCAGACATTCGTAACTGATTTTATGATCCTACATAATATTATAAAATTATTTTATATCTTCTTCTAATTTAAGGTCACCACGATATTGAAATATGTTCCAATCAGCAAGACTCACTTACGAGTATTTCATCACATTACTGTTTTTTAATTGATCGCATCTGCTCTCAAATTGCCGAAGGAATACGTTGTGCAAAAACCGGTATGTCCTAGAACATAATATTCGAAAACGTATGACATTCATCAAGCTTCACTAGGTCCTCGTGGTGGATTACTGCCCACTCTCACAGGGAGGTCTCCAAATTGGGAACATCGTAGGCTGGTCATGATTAGGACGGAGGACAGTTATGAAGATAATTTTTCGTAGTGAACTCTTCAGGCTAACCAATAAAGACTCCATAGGTAAAAATGATAACGTAGGTATAAGTATGAGATCTTGACCAAATACAAATTGTCGAAATGAACACATCGTCATTCAAGACTACGTCTTGTAATAGCGAAAACACACAATTTCCTGTGAACTCTTAAATTCTAAAGTATTTGCCTCTGCACTTCAGAAAATACCGTCAAATTCTAACGACCTTATATAATTTCGTAAGATTGAGAGTTCATGCAGGACTTTGGACCCAGCGTCATCGGGTATCGCAATGAGAGGCGTAACTTTCTCAATAGCCAGTAATTCACATGGATTGAACTTTGCACTTGTCAATGTTTTGGCTGTTACCTAAACTTCATCATTAGATACCGCTATAATTGTAGCAACAAACCAGAGATCATGATTTTTCCTGTTACCAATAAGGTATTTACAAGGCAGATGTGAGTGGCAACACCGGGAGGGGACGCCCTAGAAGGACATACACTGGCCTTATTGGTGAGGTTCTGCAGAAAGGTCAGGTGCATAGTACTCGCAACGGCGTGCGTGTATGACCAGATGTATGAACGTGGACGAGGCGAAAGGACTATGGAAGGACCGTACGCATGTGGTGTTCTGTGATGGTTTCTGGAGAAAGGGAGAAAGGCAAGAAAATTAAGATTGCTGCATAAGCAGCTTGGTTCCGTCAGATACAAGCTTTTTCATAAGACTTTTCAAGTAGGAAGGGTGCCCTGGAATTAGTGACCGACAGGTTTTCAGTAAGCAAGCCAGCAATTGTCATCTTTGATGTTATTGGCTTGGACTGGTTGTTGTTATTTTTCATTGTCATTGCTGCTGTGGAATCATGTTTTAAGTCAATGCTATCTTCTGTGCATGTCCACAATGTTTAACGCATAAGTTCAATTTCAGTCAGGTAACTTGCGGCTTATTAAGCAGTAGGTACTTAGTTCGCAATGTCTTCAAAACTGCAATAAATATTGCCGGAAAGACCGGTTGTTATCAACACTTTTTGTTGACCGCGTTGTTATGATCATATTTTTATTATGAAATCTCACAAGCGAACTATGACTTAGCACATTTTACTGTAGGTCGTCGATGAATGATGACATTTCAGACTGATTCATCGTGATCTTTACACGATACTCAATGCGTAGAACATTGTTTTAAGTATTACATAAACTATACTTAGAAGTTAAGTGCTTTTTCTGCGAAATTTCGTTCTCTTTCTACTTGACCTATTACCATTTCAGCAGGTTGCTTTGTGTCGTGTAGACCGGAAAATATTTACAGATTAGACACACGTTATTTGTTGCCAGCTAGCAGCTACAGAACTTTAAGGAAAAATTAAAAGTAAAAAGTAGAAGAGAGAGAGAGAGAAAGAGAGAGAGAGAGAGAGGTAGAGATTAGTAGTAGTAGTAGTAGTAGTTGATGGCCTTTTTCACGATGTCCGAATAAATTCAAAAAACCATAACATAACATCACGCCAGTAATCCTCGAAGGGCTAGGCAGAGGTGTACCTAATAATACACCCACATTTCGTCAGTTATGTTGAAGTCCCATGTAAATAGGGGGCGAGCCTTTTGCTATCAACCGAGCACAAATCCAGACTCCGCGGCTGCTACTGAGAAATTTCTAATAGAAAAACTCAATAACAATTTGCCCGATCAGGGAATGGAACTCATGACGTCATAATCAGCAGTCGGGATTGCGATCACAGGCCAACGAGGCCACAAACCTAAGATAGCAGTAAAAAATATAACCAAAAACTTATCTGGATTAACTATCCAGATAGGTATGTTTTTGGTTATATTTACAACAATACCGAATATAAAGAGTAGATTTATACAAAAAAAAAAAACAAAAAAAAATGGAGCGTTACTTGAGAGAATTTGCGTATGATTCAAATAACGCTCAATTTTTTTATTTTGTATGAACTCTTTTCTTTTAGATTTACGTATTGATTTCGTGTTTTGGATTTACGTACATATTGATTTCGTTTTCATTAAGAAAATAATTATTGAAAAGTGCACAAAATGAGAGGGAAATTCAAATTAGTTAGCTATTGCTATTGCATTAGCTATTGATCGGAACGAATTGTGACGTCAAAGTCTTAAATAACAAATGTCAGCTAGTGCATAGTTGTTGAATGCCTTTTTTTGGGATGGGTAATCATGGAATGACCCCTTTCCGCTCTGGGCGGAGCGGCAGGGAGTGTCAGACTTTTACTGACTGAAACCCATCCATGTTCCTTACGTCAATCAATCAATAAATCAATATATTTATTGTGGATCATGGGTAGGTACATAATACAGGTCTTAAACAATTAAATTGCGATCAGCTATGTCCCACCCATAGAGCATACAATAGTCATTTACACAATGGAAGTCAAATTAAATACATTAAAAATACATTATTAGGTACTCCAAATTATTCCTTCTTTTGCCCTTTGTGTTCCAGGGCTGCGGTATCTCTTTCGAACAGTCCCGCAGCCAGTTGTTGAATGCCTGCGATTAAATTCAGTTTTATTGTGATTTTGAGCCGATATTGAAGTGAAATTAAATTTGTTTTGTAAAATAGTAGTAATCGTCAAGGCACAATCAGACAAACTTCTGTATATTCTTATTCTATTCCGTATTTCGCAATAAATTCGGATTTTACGTCTACTGAAATAAAAGGAGTGAAAGCAGCAAGGTAATTATACTATACATATTATGTGTTTTCGATCTTCCACGCCTTTTGATAATTTTTACCTAAAAGTCAAGAAAAATAGCTTACTTAACCTTAAAAAGTGAATGAGAATTATAAGGATAAGATTATTTCATGAAAATGAAACATTTATCTAAAGCCAAGTTGATGGAGATGTCTCTTTTCATGATTGTACACCAATTTCTCCTTATGTTTACACCCCTCAGTAGGTACAAAAAAAAACCACATTATTTGGTGCATTTCTATTTGTGTTTTTAAACAAGGGCACGATACAGTACTGAAAAGTCAGTTTATTGTCCTATGGCATTATTTAATCGAAGTAAAACACAAAATATTAAAAGATTACAGCCCAAAACACTTCTGCAGCTATTCATTAGTTGTTTGTTGTGATAAACTTTGACGTCACGACAAGCGCGGCTAATTGCGGTCGTGAGTGTACGACTAAACGCCGACAGACACTACGCCGAATGACTGAAAACCGACAAGACTTTACTTCGACGGGACTCTTCGCCGACAGAACACTTCGCCGACAGGACTCTTCGCCGACAGGACTCTTCGCCGACAGGGCTCATCAGCGACGCAATTTATCTCCGATAATCAGAAACTTACTTTGGAAATCGATTATGCTTTTCTTGCAATTATACAATACATAAAAAATAAATATCTTGCATTTGTTTATTAGTATAGGTACATCTTTCTTATATATTAAAAACTGATACTTATCAGCGTACTTTTATAAAACTTTTTTTTTAACCAAATGTTGGTTTTTTGGTGCTGGTTTTTTACATGTATATAATGAGGTAAATTATCATTTAATTAAAAATATAAAAATACATGCATATTACCTATTACCTAATATTATGTTTATATCACATAAAACTATTTAAACACCATCAAGAGTACATATGTTAATTAACCGCCTACTTACGAATTAAGTTACTTAACATTCTAAAAACCATTTACACGGTATTGCCAGCAATTAAGTAAAAATGTACTGGATTCGCGAGAGGTGTCAGCAATGGGGGGTTTCCACACACCATGTCACGTTAGCACTTGTAAATGCAAGTCATTGTAAAGGCTTGGACTGGCTTGGCTTTACTACTAAAGTTTTTAACATTTCATATTTCTAAATATTTTATTTCAGCGTTTAAAGGGTGATGACTATGACTTATGTGTTAGTTCAATAATAATTATAATGAAGGTTCCAAATTAGAGAAGCTTGCAGAACGGCGCACCTGCAGACGGGTTATTGGTAACTAAATTATGGTGTATCAACATTTTTTTTGGGTCATCGATTGCAGTCCTGTAAAGTTATTTAAAATAAAACAAATGAGTGTAAAGAGATGCATCAAGAAATGGTATGACAACATATACCTAAACTTAGAAATTAGATCGCAGGGTATAGTAATTCAATTTGTGAACCAAATTGCAGGCAAAGTTAGTATAATATTAAAAAACATAAATAAATTGTACCTATGAGCATCTCTGCGTTTAATTTTTTGCCGAAACAAAGTTGTGAACGCGGTTTGTGTATTTTTTAAAGAGTAGATATAACCATTTAGTGCTATTAGTAACGTCGTGAAAGATGTTACAAACTACGAAGGTCAATGGCAAGCTATTTTTACACACACTACCTACCTACCTATCTACTTACTTTTATTATTATACTAGTTGTTACACGCGACCTTCGTTCGCGTGAAATTATTAAAAAAAAATATGACTTCGCTTCTTGAATCGGATTTTGTTACCAATTTCAAGGGTTTTGCATGGAACCCTAATTCTTAGTCCAAAACAAAAGCCTTAGTTACTCCTTATAACATCAGCTATCTGCCAGTTAAAGTCCCGTCATGTTATTTTGATATTGCAAACAGACAATTTGATTTACTTGTAAAGGTAATACCAAGTGTTATTATGATTTCAAGCACTTGCAAGTATGATAACTTGAACTGGGCCGCTTAGGTCAATAGGAAACGATATAGGAACACGAGTCTGTACACAACCGCGACAAATAAGGAATACCTTTAAGGATCTTAAGTTCAGTGGCAAAACAAAGAAGAATGAAAAGGAAAAAACATTCTGAACCATGGAACTCTTCTTGTTCCATGGTTCAGAATGTTTTTTTTTTTTATGTAAGTATCCATTATGAAAACCAATTGAAATTACTTTAAAAAATATATACATAAGTAATAATTATACTAAGTTCAACATTCCGGTTATCTAAAACCATAAACTTAACACTTTTGAAGTAGGTCCAGGCACGTATATTTGGTGTGAGGTAGTTGTGCTTATTGTATTTATTCATTCATTTTCTTGTTACTTCAGAAAGACGATAGTACAGTCCCAACCATGCTAACACTTGCCTAACTAACTTATGTGTTCAAGTAGCACAATGTGTAAATTGACGGGAAATACTCAAGAGCCACGAACCCTTTCTCTCAACATGAATACATTATACCTACGTACTTATAATATTACTCATACCGTCGCGTCGTCGACGCCTAGCAAAAGTCAAAACAGAAGAATGTAAGAAGAAGTTTTGTAAGCGCCGAACAGTGGAAACATAGTTTATATAACGGATGAAAAGGCTATTTTATTATTAAATATAATTAGCTTTTGTTTCCTTTGTCATAAATTAACACTTCAGCAGTCCATTGCTGAAGATTGCCTTGTGGCATTAAGTCCGCCTATGTACCACTATTGTACATGAAGTTTAAATAAATAAATAAGATTAGTCGCTCTTAATTTGCGCCACAACAACGAATTTTTCATCTTTCATATCTAACTGTAGTGCAGCTGAATACGAATAAACTTGAGAGACTCCAACTTTTTTGATCAGTTTATATTTATTTTACTGCGTTTGGTGTACTGTATTTCATCATCTACCTAGCCTTTTCCCAACTTCGTTAGGTTCGGCTTCCAGTCTAACCGGATGCAGCTGAGTACCAGTATTTTACATGGAATGACTGACTATCTGACCTCCACAACCCACTTAGTACAGGGTAATACGATATCCCTTGGTAAGATGGTTGTCAGAATTTCTATTCGCATACTACCTGTAACGACTGTAGCGACAAGGATCTACACATATATGGCAGCCGGGACCAACGACGGCTGAACGTGCCTTACAATCTGTCCCAAATAATTAAAATAAATTCAAGTGTCTTATTGTGTGGTATAAGCTTCTGGTGCATAGCTCATGCCGTAATGCAAAGTGATTACCATTGAGCGGTAAAAGACATTCGTCATAAGTCAAAAGAATCGTCGAGACGATCACAAGGTCATAAACCTTTCTACTAGCGGAAAATTCCAAGTAACACTTTACTTAACATGGTCAATTATTCAAATCAAATGCGTTTTGACGTTTCTTTATGATCCGTACTTATTTTTGTAACCTTAACCTAAAGATCTGCTTACATCTTTGTGCTGTTATTTTAGAAATATTTTCTATCTGCTGTTAGGTCAATTCCTTTAACGGGAACCGCCGCTGATCTCCTGTAACTATTGTCATCATCATCAGCCTATATCCACTGCATGACATTGGCCACTTCAATTGCACGCCACTTAACTCGATTCCTGTAACTATATTTGTGTATTATTTATGTTATGTACATTATATAAAGACTACAAATAAAACTAAAATAAAGATAAAAAGAAGACTAAATAAAGTACCTATATATACAACGACGACAATAGGACACGTCTTAGGCGTCAAAGTGGGATCCTGCCGTTTTGCCGAAAAGATTTTGCCAAATTTTCATTACCCAAACAAATTTTAGCAACCTTTTTTTATGCCAATGTAATATTTGGAATAATTTTAGTACGCACATTTTCATTTGGTCAAATGTTTACTTGGCAGATTATTACTAAGGATAATGTCATTAAGGCTTTTGGTCTTTAACCAAATGATTTATTACAGCAAACAAAATTAAGACAATAAACGTTTAGTCAAATGATTTGTTATGACAAAAAATCTAAAGGCAAAAATTTTGGAATGAAGACATAACACAAATTGATTTAATATAACGTAATTGAAATTTAACAGATGCTGACAGAAATCCTAACCCTAGACGGTCGACGTCAGGGGCACCCCGAGGTTCGGTTAGTTAGGTTCCTGTAAACCTTGCAGACAGAAATAGGAGCCCCGCGCAGCGGGGTTCCGTCGACCTGCTGACGGAAACGCTAACCCTAGACGGTCGACGTCAGGGGCACCCCGAGGTTCGGTTAGTTAGGTTCCTGTAAACCTTGCAGACAGAAATAGGAGCCCCGCGCAGCGGGGATCCGTCGACCTGCTGACGGAAACGCTAACCCTAGACGGTCGACGTCAGGGACACCCCGAGGTTCGGTTAGTTAGGTTCCTGTAAACCTTGCAGACAGAAATAGGAGCCCCGCGCAGCGGGGATCCGTCGACCTGCTGACGGAAACGCTAACCCTAGACGGTCGACGTCAGGGGCACCCCGAGGTTCGGTTAGTTAGGTGCCTGTAAACCCTGCAGACAGAAATAGGAGCCCCAACCGAATCCAAATAGGAGATTCCCACTAGTTAATAGTGCTTTTGACTGAAATGGTAAGTTTAAAATTGACGACACCAAATATTTGGCTTATGTAATTTTGCGTAAAATATGTTATACCAACTGAAATATTTGACTAGATAAAAAATGGTAAAAGTACTAGTTGGTGAACAAGTTATTGTTCAAACGTTCACTTGCCAAACATAGGTTTTCGTAACAATTATTTGTAAAGAGATTTTTTGGTATGTAATAATTTGGCAAATGAAATTATGCGAAAATTTGTTTGGGAAGTGATAATTTGGCAATTTCTTTTCGGTCAAACAAGGGAGACCCCGTCAAAGTACTCCTCCGCATCGCTGTCATCTGGAAACGTGCCCAGAAGACTGGCAGCATTTCCACGTTGAATGGCAATGCTAATTCTTTGCCCAAAGAAAGAGCCAGCCCTCTGGTCACGCGAAGTGTCGACCAGTCGGCGAGAGGAGACGCGCACTCGTGCCCCATGACCCGAGCGTTTCGACCCCAAACGGCTCAAAACTGTAGTTACCAATAAGGTTACAGTATTTGCGCCGCTTGAGGATCACAGCAGCCGCAAAAAACTTTTGTGTATTTGTGTTGGTGACTCTAATTCTATTATAGAAACAATTTTCGTAAGGAAACCTGTTATTCATCATCATCAGTTAGAAAATGTTAATTTCAAACTAAAACTTTTTCTTCTTCTGTTTTACTACGGATGGCACTTTGATTTTTATGTTCATAATAATTCCAGGTTAACCTAGGTGATAAATTCTATATTAAGAGTAGTCTAATACTGCGAAACACACGTTAATGTTAAAAACGTGATTGTAACGAACAAAAACAACTTAAAATGTAATAGAAAAAGTGAAACGGTAGCCTAAAATAATTCGGTCACTTGTATGCGGCGGGAGTGTGGCCAGACAGATATGAATGGGACTCTCACGAAGAGAAACTGATAGTTAAGTGATTGAATAAGTGTAGCATCATACCGTTTTACTATTAGGTAACAACTTGGAACAAGCCGCCTGTAACCCCGGAACGGTTAGGTACACAGAGGAGGATAATACACCCACATTTCTAGGTTTCCTGGGGAAATTGTTGGCCACATGCGTGCGCCACGGGCATTGAACCTCTACTAAAAAATTCCATATGGAAAACTTTTCCCCGAGGAGCCGTACAAAGAGAATTAAATCTCTCTCCCTACTGCGATCATTATAATTATTGAAAGCTAAGTCCAGAAAGGGAACACCCCAATAATCTCGTCAATTAGTTCCCGTTACGCACAATCTGTAGTCTGTGCCGGTCAAATGCATCACTAATTTCACTGAAAGGGGACGATAATAACGTTGCTCAGCGGATCTAATAGAAGTTACACACGGGGCGATTCCAAATCGCCAGATAATTAACTTCACGCGGTCTGTTGTTAATGTAATGTTGAGCTGAACAGATGCCACACCATAATGTAAACAACCTGATATGCTTTGGCCACGTTCGACAAATAATACATTCATGTAAATGTATAAAAGCCGTAGTGGCGATTTATGTCACTTGCAGCATGGTCTATTTTATCTTTTACTATTTGGGGTCGGTGTTCTCTGAACCATATTTCATTTATTTGTTGTAACCTAAGACTCAAACCTAATATATAAAAGCGCTACTATATTTAATAAGAGCACCTACATCTCTTTCAGCCCTCGCCGTCGTCCCAGTAACAGAACACTCTTCTATCCAATCATTGTGTTGTGCAGTACGTTTCCATAAATAAAATCGTTCAGTACAAGCCAGCTGTCGGTAGGGTCCGCGTTTCAGCACTATTCCAACAAATCTAGACGTCACCGTGTTAATTAGTACGTGTTAACGTGTCTGCTCCATACGTACACCCCTAGGTAACCTGCCCCCAGTCTGAGTACCTGGATTAACATGTCCATTGAAAAAGGTATCCATTAGTCCCGTGCAGTGAATATTGAATTTCTCAGTTACAGTAATTGGAAATGTTTTCTATGATCATGTAACGGAATATTGAGTAAAGGTTCTCCACATGGCACATTGTGGTATATTTAACGTGTTTTTAAAGTTAAAGTGAGTAGTAAAAGTCTCACGTAATGATATACAAGGTGCAAGGGACACCGACGCTAAAACAGTTACCCTTACCACGTATGGGGGGGCTCCCACACCCCCCACGAGGCTATTGAAAAAAAAAAGCTCTAGTGTCCACACGGTTAAAATGTATGGAGCGGCTGATATTTTTTAAAATTACCGATGAAATATTTCTATGAGGGGAAGTTTAAAATACATAGCCAGCATAACCCAGTGTACAGACCAACGCTTTACGCCAGTACATTAGGATTGTTATCAGGTCATCAGTGACAGTACAATGCACAGCCTGACAAAATACTGTGACATTGCGCCAACGTATACTACTCATACTTTATTGCATTTAATGATATCTTTAACCTAATGATATTGCATAAAACTGTACCTGCAGTTTCTCCAGCACATTCGATTTCCTTTAGAAGGCAACTTTTTAACTGCTATTAAATTAATACATTCACTTGTTACCAAGGCAACATAACATCCTAGCCGTGTCTCGTGACTCGTACGTCACCGGGTTGCGTGGGACAAGCGGTGTGTCGCGACCGCCGGTGACATAGATATCTTGCATTCTCTCCTACATATTATTAATCTATACTAGTAGGTATTTTATAGAGGTATAATTTGTTTGCGAGTTTGTACGTAGGGGGTAATCTGCGGAACGAATGATCCAATTCTAAAAAAAAAAATTTTTCACTGGCAGAAAGCTGCATTATTCGTGGGTGCTATGGGCTATAAATTATATTGATATCATGCATATTAGCCGAGCTATCAGAAGTCGCGGGTTCGCAAGAAGCGCTTGTTTTATTATACAAATTAATATTATAATTTATGTTAAAGTAACTCTGTCTGTGGGTCATCATTTTTTTTACCTAGGTACTTTCTCGCGAAAACCGCGGGCAAAAGCTTGTAAAATTAAATGTTTATTCGTCCACATTTAATAGAATGCATCGCGGAGGATAACCATTCAATAAATACTGTTTAAATAACTGTGTGTGAATATTAAGAGGACTCTGTAGGCAGATATAGGAATGCTACTTTAATTTGAATACTTACAATGTAAAGAAAATGATAAGTAAAAAGTTTTAAAACACATCGCAATTTAGTGCTGTTATGCGGAGGTTTCGTCTTTTACTTCGTCTGTAGGATGCTGCATGTTTACCTATACGTGTTTTTAGTTTATGTAAAACCAATAACATTCCTGCATACTCTCAGGTTTGCAGCATAACAACCATGATTGTCTTGTCTGATGTTATTATCTCAATCGTGTTATCAATACATCCATTCAGCCTGTGCTACGTCGGGCACGAGGTGAAGCCATTCTCATATCTAGACACGTCGTCCAAGCTTCCTACTCCACACAAAGCACAGTAGCGTCCGGAGTACAATACCAAAATACAGACAATACGGTCCAATCAGAGATGCAAACGCACACCGTGACAGTGGTGTGAAATTAATGAACAATGAATAGCACAGCATGAGACCCTAGTTTAAATGAAAGATTTAAATCCCTAGATCCGTCCTACCAAAAAAATCTGTGGAACTGCTTTCTTTATATTTGCCTCGCATGCGGGATGTGTCAGGTCGCTCATCTCAGTGCGTTCATTTTTCGCTTAAACTAAGTGCGGTTATGGTAATGATTTTAACAGTTAGTTGTTTCGCTAAATTAGTTTAATCATTGGGAAAACCTTTTGACTGCCTGGCCCGTTGCATGCGTGGCTTGAATAATAACCGGGTGGAATTAAATAGGGGACGTGACACAATAGTCCTGAAATTAACCGGCTAATCTAGGAACGTGAGTGTATTCATATGGTATGCTCTTATTACGTGTTATTATTATGATATTTGTCGGGTTTTGTGTTGAAGTGTAAATGTATCTTGTGTTCGCAATGTTTTTTTGGATTGTTTTTTGCATTGTTAACCAAAATTTATGAGGAACGATTGAGAACCACCCGTATAACACTACAGTAAGCTGAGTTGAACGCGGTTTAATGCGCTGCCCGCGTTCCATTTTATTGATTGAATTCGCCCGAAAGTTATAATCTGTGACGGTATAATATGATTAGTATAATCATGTTGTTATTTTAGTCAAAAAAGTACCAGCAGAGGTTATCAAACAAAGATCGCATCAATGTGATGATTGACGTCCAACTTGATAGATTAGTAATGAAACTGTTGTTTTGGTGACGGGTACAATATCACCTTTATATTGATAACCTAGGAGAACGCAAATGGCCGTAGAGCTGTCTGTTAGCTCCTAACATCAGCTGGTGAGGAGTCTTTAGAGTTTTAGTTGTAAATTATTATGTACTTATATACATTTGGCATCGTTATATTATGATCATTCATTTATCTCAACATACACATTAACATTACGCTGTCGCAGAAACCACAGAACGCCATCTGCGCCGAACCCAACGTGCCTTCTATGGCATCGATCACGTTCAGATGCATGCACGTCAGTTGCGTGTACTACGCACCTGACCTTTCCGAACAGCACAAATTAGTGGGCGTTTCCACTCATGTTTTTCCTGTCTTCTTCTTTGCGTGTCGACAGACTCAAATATTACTGGCCAGTATATTAGATAGATAGATAAACCATTTATTCTGTGCACACAAAAGACATAGCACAACACACAGAAGCACAATTAAATAATGAAGACAAATTATAAGAACATAACTTAAATAAATACAGGAGTTATTTGATGATTTCTCACCCCCCAAAAAAAAAAAGGTGCCAAAATACAAAAAGAAAAACATATTTACCTACTAAAGAAATATAGTGACACCATGACATAATTCAAATAAAAAAACGAGTATACAAGGTGCGGTGTGCGTCTCAAGGTTGCACCAAATGGGAGTCCAGCTCAGCATGTGTCAGGCATGCACCATATTGCCACCAGCACAGCTCTCCGTCTTCCCTGTCAGTACAATTTAACAATTTATTTATTCATTCTAATATCCAGGACCGATTCCCGTCCGGTTATATCGGATAGTAGGTACGAGTATATATTTCAAGAGCAATCCAACTCGTACGACTTTTTTTAATCTGTTCAGTAGTTTAGAATATACAGGGTTACAAACTGTCTCACAAACCAACATCTACCTGTGAGATCTAAAACTCATCCTTTTTACCACAACCACCACGTAGACAGATCTCCAATAAAAAGTTTTGCGTAACCACATACCTACCACAACTATACGCATCACAATTTTCATAATAGCGAACTTACAATAACAAAATCCGAGCCGCGATGTTAAACTCCGCCATAATAGGCGGACGCGTGATCCGAACCATGTGGAAACATCTCATAAAATCTGATATCGTTACGTAATACTCTTACTATGTAATTAAACTACGGCCGGTACAGAGTTCACTTGTCTATGTGTATGGGTTATGTAAGTGCAACGTGCGGGCTGTTCGACGTTTGTAAATCTACTTCCGCGGGCAAAAGTAACAAGTTGCAAACAGTATATTTTATTATCATTAACACTGGGAAGACAAGAAACGGGATATTAACCATGTCCACTGTTTGTTTTGAGTTCCCGATATTAGTATATTTTATGGTGTTCAGTCTTGGAACCTTTGATGTGGCAAATAGTTGTGTTAATTAATAATTTAATGAAATACTTTAGATATCTAGAAACACTAGATACTTGATGAGGTGTAAGACGCCAGAACTGCTATAATAATAATATTTTCTTGATAGTAGAGGTAACCTACGTTCGCCAACACAATTATGACAGGGTTTGCCATAGGATGTTGCGCTCGTTCTGTTGCATCCTGTATGTATGCATATCTGTTACTGACACGAGAACTACAATCTTTTGTTCGTTCCTAGAGCGAGAAAATAGGCCATGGCTCTAGTCGTCGGCGGCGTGACAGGCACCTCACAATGCATGTGGTCCGACATGCACCTGTGGGCTTATGTCGTATAACGTCCACTCGCGTTTGGTAATAAAAATCAAGGATCTAGTAGGAACGCTTTTCGTGATGGATGACAAACAGAACGGCAAAAAATGGCAGAAAAAACTACGCACGTGTTGTAAAATCCCTCAAAAAAGGTTTCAAACTCAGTCGTTAGCTACATTTTGAAATATTTTTGGACCGTATATATTCTGACTTGTATTAAATGTATCTCCGGTTTACTTATCTGAAAAGAACTTTGTAGGTGACCCTCAGAATGAAGCTATGACTTTGTAAGACGATGACCAGCATACATTGAGCGGTATAATTTTTTTTAATTCTTTCTGTCAATTTCAAACACACGACTCGTGAGAAATAATTCAACAGCATTTCTCATTTAGCATTCTTCATTTTTTTTTCATGGCTTGAGGGTACTGTTGCGGTTGCCTAGGTTCTGCAGCGCGTCAAGCATGTTTGCTGCAGCACGAACAGACGACTTTTTTGCTATAATGAGGAAAAAGAGTACCGCATTCTTAATAGGCAGAATGAGGGCTAGCCGCAACAGTATTTTGAAAACCCTAGCGGAAAACGATGCACCGATAGTGAAACACTTTGTCCGGTTGCTCGTGCGGCAGGGATGAAAAATGATTCATTTGTATTTTGTTTATAGATTTTAATACTAACACTTAGTTGATAAGTTTGTTTTTATACTAACCAGTGGACCAATGTTGTCAAATTAAATAAATATTATTTCTAATGAGAATCACTTGTTACTAGAGTTATAGAAACTAGTTTGAAAACCGTATCATTACCGATCAGTCCTTTGTTCCCGCATCCAGCCGATACCCGTTTAATAACAATTTACATTCATGATAATTATTCAAAATTTGACCAGGCCTGATAATGAAAGTGCTGTGGTGCATAAATCACAACCATTAACACGTGATACAATTTGTTATTTTATAATTATCTTTAACCCGCTGATCTCAATCGGTTTTAATAACCGTCAATTTGGTCAAATCATCTAGGAATTAACGATAATTATATTTTGTGAGTGAAAACGTAATCAGAAAGTGAGTTTTACGCAACCATCACTTTGGAATATTTACGCGAATGTAAGTTGTGTTATAATAACTATAAATTAACCGATTTTGGCGGTTTACTTTGTGTTGACCTACAGTTATTTTTTATTTAAGTTAGTTGTTATGTCAGTGAGAATAATTGGGGTTAAGCGTTCAAGAAGAGAATCTCTGCTATGGATAGGTATTTGTAGTTATAGCGCAAACACTAAAATGTCATCTGAGTGAGATACCTAGTAGTTACTAGACTAAAAACGGGATAGTAGAGTAGTCTATCTAAAACAGGGATTCGCTACTTGAACGCTTAACCTTAATTATTTTAGCTAGCTAACTAAACTAAAGCCACTGAATCCATTCAATGAATGCTGATGATGAATTTTGCCATCCCTGGCAAAAGTAGTAATCCTCCAACGAATCTTAATGTTTTATTACATGAATCAAGCAACCGGCAACGTTTAATCCCACTATCAGTCTCTCAGCGGACCCCCAACCTTCTCTCTTGGCTTATCACCGTAAAATATATGTACATATCAATCCAAAAATCTAGGTCAGAAACAGGCAATACATCAGTGCCTTATCACGACTTCATCTGACAATACCAGTATCTGATATGCGTACAATTCTTGCTATGCACACGATGAGACCAGTATTAAATGACACATTTGGATCAAACAAGCTACATTAAAATTGGCCGTGATGGAAGTCCAACGTAAACTGGGCTTAAAAAGTCTTAGCGACTCGAAAATGACAAAAAACTAGTTTACAGCACTCTTGCTTTCATAAAAAGGCTAACGTAATATAAGTACCAGCATTTATCATTGGAGAACAATTTCTAATGTCATCATTACCTAAGTAGTTCTGAGCCTGAATAAATATTATGTCTAGAAAATAAACGCATTATTCAAGGCTGTATATATTGTAAAGAAGATATTGCACAACGTGAATAGGTGAAAAGGCTTCGTACGCACGGCGGCCAATCAAGCTATGCTATACCAAATTAAGCTGATCTCTCATCGTACGGCAAGCTCATACAAAGCGAAGTCAGGATATACTGGTTATGTAGAGCTTTATGTGCCGCCGTGTGTACCTTTGTACTCTGCGCAGTAAAGTTTTTTGGTGACTATCAGTTTGCAATAGTCCATCCAAGGAACTTACAAGAATGAAAAGCAGTTTTTTCGAGATATTTCTACACGAGGGGTCTAGAATTGTGAAAGTGAATTGTAGGTAGGCACCCATCTTCACCATGAATTGTATAATTATCCCTAGCTTTGTTGAAGGAAAACATTGTGAGCAAACCAGTATGCCTGAGAGATATTTTTTGACGGCAGGTTAAGCCAAGCAGAGGCCCATGAGCGGCATAAACACTCTGACACCAGGTTAGGCACTAACCACACAATAAAGTAGAAGAATAAATTGTAGGTGACAATAGATGCTTAAAGAAAAATACGTATTAAAGATAAAATAAGACACAAGGAGTATTCCGAATAATTATTATTACGTAATTTTACCGTGAAACAAATAACAATCTGGTAAGTTTTAACAACACAACACATACTTGTTTTCATACACAAGTTGATAGGAAAGAATAAGTAACTTCTATTACTGAAGCAAAATCAGGTACATTACGTAATAGTTTAGCCAATTAACTACCAATTTAAAATGCCAAAATCATAACTGTCATTGTTCGAGAGCTGTATGGAATGGCTGTCATAGCGAATTGGCGCAGTGTGTCAATTTGACATACAATAATTAATTTCCTTGTCTATTCCTAAGTTAAACGACGAGTGAAAAGTAGGTTTGACTAAATAAAAAGCTCATAATTTCATAAACATGAGAACTCGTGCCATCATCATCTGCCTGGCCTTTTCCCAACTATGTTGGGGTCGGCTTCCAGTCTCACCGGATGTAGCTTAATACCAGTATTTTACATGGAGCGACTGCCTATCTGACCTCCATAACCCAGTTAGCGTTAGGTAATATGATACCCCTTGGTAAGACTGGTTGTTAGACTTTCGGTCACTACCTGTAACGACTGTCAAATATCTACAAATGACAGCCGGGACCAACAACGGCTTAACGTGCTTTCCGAAGCACGGAGGAAACTCGGTATGTAATAGGTGGTCCCATCCACGGACCAACCTAGGTAAGCACGGCCTAACCAAAAGATCGACCCGAGCGGCTGTTCTTATTTAGCCACGAGCTCACACGTGGTTAGGTAATATTCTTCTATCTGTTGCCCTTGACCTTCGCCCGCCTGAAATTATTATCAAAATATTACTTCTCTATTTGAATCGGACCAGCCGTTTCGAAGATTAGCCGGAACAAAACAGACAGCCAGACAAAAAATTAAAAAAAAGTGTTTTTGTTGTAAGTGCAGTATATACTTTCATTTGCATTCAGTAATCAGCTGTTATTTTAAAATTACAAACAGAGGCTTCAATTTTGTTTACTTGTTAATATGTATAGATTACTTAGGTACCACATTTAATACACACGCACAATTCTAAAACGTATCATCTCAGAGAAAGTGGCTTGTACGCAGTAAATCATAAAACCGCCTAACGATTGGAATCACCACACCATTATGAGTCGTAAGGTCACCGGTAATGACAGTGTAGTTCACAGCTATGTAGGACGTAACAGGTAGGTACGTATACATCGTTTCACTTTTGTTTTCGTTTGTGGGAAGAAAATCTAAACGGTTCATCGTAATGAACGACGGAGATGGGAGGTTGTGGGTTTAAATCTTACCAAACCGTGGGTACGATCGGGGACACTTCTGGCTAACCTACAGGTGAATAGCGTGATGTTATGTTGCGATGTAAACAGTGTGCCCGAAGAGGTTTCTTCAGCAAAAATTAAGAACTTTAGTAATGAAAGGAATTGTCGATGAATTTAAGATTTTTATGATGTAAAGAATGTCAAGTGATACTTTGATGTTCTGTAGGCGTAAGTGTTTATAGGCCAGTTTATTTATTAGAATTAATTTCGTAAGTGAACTTTGAACTTTCTTATGTAGGCGAAATTGATGTTTTGTATAAAGATTCTTAAACATATATACCTTTGGGTCTTGATTGGAATAATTATGTTAAAGTGGTTTCGAACATGTTTTTCTAACAGACGGCTAGCGGAATATAATAATTAAATAAAAACCAGCCAGCCAAGTCGAACTCGCGCATTTAGGGGTCCGTATCATCTTAGTAGGGGAGCCCCCTTTAATTTGTAATTTATTTTTATTAGTTGTTGTTATAGCGGAAACACATTCTTTGAAAATTTCAATTGTCTACCTATTACGGATCATGAGACACAGCCCGCTGACGGACGAACAGCGGAGGCTTAGTAATAGGGTCCCGTTGGTTACCATTATGCTACCGAACCCAAAAAAAATCGGTAGCTACAACGTCCCTATCTCCATTAAGTTGGTTTTGGTTCTAGTTTAACCATGTCTGAATCTATCCAAGTCTATTAAGGAGAAAGCCATCATCTTAGAAATGACCTGTCAAAGAGCCAATATACCTAGAGCTCAACAACCTTAAGATACGCATTAAGTCGTTACTGTACAAGTACTATACGTCATTCGGTGCGTCGTACAGTCCATTCATGCAGCTCTAGCGCTACACAACAAATACACGAGTTCAATCACCCCAACGAACGTCAGGTATATTTTATCAGAAGGTGGGCAGATCAGCATTACTCTTACTTTGCGTGTAAGTAAAGAGAATCAATTTTGTTTGAAAATTATTCTATGATGAAGAAAACTTCTTTCTAACCATTTATTGTATTATGTTTTAATGACTTAACATTTGTGGACACTATTATTTGTTTCAATTTTAAAGTAAGTAGTAAAAAATGTACAGGGATCACCCTGTACATTTTTGATAGGGGGAATTTCGTGAAATAGTTAATATTGAGCTTATTTGCTATTTATGTTTACCCTGGCAATGTTAATAAACCTGATATTTAAACAAAGTCGAATAAAATATCGAAATACTGAACTTTTTACAAATAGAGAATTCATATTTTTGAATTGAAAAACAGAAAAGTCGAGCTGCCAATTTTTTGCATTCGATCCATCACGTATTGTTTAAGTAAATATTTCCTCGCCCACAAAACACAAAGCTTCGTGATCCATTTCCAATGCAAGCTAGGAAAATAATAAAAATGGTAGCAAACGCAGAAACCCAATATCAATTAGCACGAATACCCATAATTGAACGTATGAAATATTTTTAGGGTTTTAGGGTACCCTGCAGTGGACACCGAACATCGGACCCTATTTGATCACTAACTCTTCGTCTCGTCTGCACGTCCGTGCATGGACTGATAGATGGATTGATAGGGCAGCCTTTTATTAGATTATTTATAGGTATACCCTACACAGACACAAGCTGTAAATGGCCCCTCGCGAAGCCGTCAGCCAAGCATTCTGTACATCGAACTAAGTAAATTATTGCTGGGGAACGACTTTTTTTTTGGGGTGAAAAATAATGTTTTACGGCAGGACTCAATGTAAAGCACTCAAAACATTGTGCTGATGGATACATTGAATAGTACGGGGGTCGTGGAGATGTTTAAAGTAAAGTTATGAAAAAACTTTTGCAAATGTTTGACCTTTGACCCTCAATATCTCCGTAACTAGAAGGTTCCCAGGTATGGTCTAGAACCAAAATATGATCGCAATGACGCAATAACAGGGAGAACAAGTTCCTTTCGGCTTCGTTAAAGGTAGATACTTTTACGTCCATTATAATCTCCATAGATCTTTAGAAGGATATAAAAGTCAGGTTGTTCTCAGAATAAATGTGTGTAACTTGGGAAATAATAAAAGTAAATCGTGATACGGAACCCTTAGAGCATGCGACTCGAAGTTGGACGTTTTTTAATTCGTCGCTGCATACAAGCAATGTCCATAAAAGCTTGTCAATCAATTACGAAATCCGATACGTTCGTATGTGCAGATTCCAGTGAGAAGGGGGGAGCACCCTCACACCCCTGTACCTACTCTAGACTATTAAACAAAGCGCAGTCTATCCTTTGTCCATTTAAGATTGCGCTTGCGTTGTGATAGATATTAATTCAATAGCAGATGGGAGCTTCCCAATCCTAATTGCTATCTGAACTTGCTTTATGCGACTTTAGTTTTAAACGTATCCAGACGCATTGATGTGAGGTTTAGTGTTTAATATGTTATCACGTGGCTAAATAGTAAGAGCCGCACAGGTCGATTTACAGGGTTTAGCCGCGCCGCGCTTACCGGGCTCGCGCTGGTGTTGGTTAACCATTATTACATGTGTCTCATTTGTAGATTTGACAGGTAGTCTGTGGCCCGAATGTGTGACAATCAGTCTAACTGGTCATGTTACAAAGTACTAACTGGGTTGTGGAGGTCAGATAGTTAGTCGCTCCATGTAAAATACTGGTATTCAACTGCTTCCGGTAAGACTGGAAGCCGACCCTAACATAGTTGGGAAAAGGCTGGGCAGATGATGATCTCGTCACGAGAACGCGTAGGTATAAGCGATCGTTACTGTGTTTCTGTCGAACCAGGATCCCGATGCAACTACTAAGTTGTGGCAAGGTAATTAAATTTTCACCTAGACACAACTTAAAAGTACATATAATGCTATTTTTGGCAATTGTTAGTTAATGCTGTTTCAAAGATAATTCAACAGGACACTAGAATAAAAATGTATTAGAAAAAAATTGCTTTTCGATGAATGCAGGTCTTTTAGACTACTTGCAGGATTTTCCTTTGCGTAATATGTACTTCTTCCGTCGTTTAAAACATATCTTAAAAGTATATGATTGATATGAGTGATATTGTCGTTGAAAAGTGACTATTTTTCTTTGTAATCAGTTTTGTACATATTTTTCTACTGTATTTGCAGGTAACTTGCTTAGAAAAGTTGGATGGATTGTATGAGGAATGATATGAAAGAAACGTCACGGCATCACCCTTCAGCCCCACGTAGAATGGGACGAGGGCAGGAAGATTATTACTGTAGATTATTTGCGCTACGTATTTTTCAAAGTTATCAAAATAATTTTATAACACCCATACATTTGGTGGATTCAATGTTTTTCTTTTGTTATTTTTTTTTTATTTCGATACTTTGTGATGTGTCGGTTTTATGTTTTGTTATTGTGATATTTTTCCATGAAGTTTATGAAAAGCTTTCAGATCCTTCGATCGCAAATTCAATGTAGCCTTTGAATATTCCCGTCCTTTATGTACTGAATATTCTAGAACAGAATTAGATGAGCGTCCATTTATATTATAATTTTCCTGAAACTGGGGATGTGGGGGAGTCGAAAGGGGGGTTTACGCAGAAATGGGCGTATATATCAGATTAACAGGGAGCTACCCCACCTCCCACCATTTCATCCTCCTACCGGGGAATAGTTCGGCTCTCGTCGAATGAGCTGCCAGTACCACCCCGCTGCACTAGCTTGGGAACGCCCCAAATGGACTTTATTTAATTGTATCTGAGAATGGATTCGAATTTATACAAATAGCATTATGGCTTTACTAATCTTTGTCAACGATGATATGTAATTCTGGACTCTTCTCTCCCAGACACCTTTCTCTGTTTAAAGTGGCGCATTATTTTTTCCTGTACCGATGATGATGTCGGTCGAGGTATGTATATGAAGAATTATAATTATGATTGTGTGCTTGATACGGCAAAAAAAGACAAATCAATTCAACAATTGATACGATTGATGGTACGAGGGGCGTAAACCCATTGGATTCTAGAAGCATAACACTTTGCACAAGTGCTTTTGTAACAAAGGTTTGTACGAAAGACGCGCGCGTTTGGACGCAACTAGCCTAATGTGAAGCGATGATGTGGCCTAGGGTGGAGTACGCTTGCCTAGGATTACCGATTCACTCGAACTTTTAAGAGATCCCGATTAGAATCAACGACTGGCGGTTCGCACAGTAAAAGTGGAAGCATAACGCATTGTTCAGGTCCATGGATCTTCAAGCATATTATTATAACGGATTCATTTCGCCGTATCTTTGTTTGTCGGAATGTAAGCACTACAGAAAGATTATAAGGAGGTAAATAAGTTCACCATTTAGTATACAGCAAGTGGTAAGCAATATGAGACAGGTATTTTAGAAAAAGACCGAAATAAGGATTTCTCTCTTGTGGATTATTAAGTTAAAAGTTTTAAATCTTCTCTCCTGGCCTAATAACACTTCCATAATTATTTACACTAACTTCGTACCTTAGAGATAGCTAAGAAACCTATAAAGAGGCCCTCAGAAGAAATTTTATAGAAAAATGTGATCCCATAAGATTTTGTTCGCGTGGTACCGTCTATCGTTCACTACCGGCAGTTTCAATATGGCTGTCGACTTCCATCAAGTGTCGACTGTGAGCCCTTACTTCGTCCTGGTGATAATGGACGCTCTCACATCGGACATCCAGCAAGAGGCGCCTTGGTGTATGCTGTTTGCCGATGACATTGTGTTGGTTGCCTAGAGCGGCCAAGAAGTCCAGAGCAGATTGGAGGTGCGGTGGTAAAGATTGAAGAATGTTGACCTGAAATTGAGTAGAACCAAAACTGAATACTTGTATTGCGAATTCGGCGGTCTCTCCAGTGCTGTGCCTATAACTCTTGCCGGAACGCCCATAACCATCTGCTCCGACTTTCGGTACCTCGGGTCGCTTGTCCAAAGAGATGGCGAAGTAGACCGGGACGTAATGCACCGGATCAACTCAGGATGGATGATATGGCGACAGGTCACTGGAAAAACTTGCGACCCACGGATGCTGGGATGTGAAGAAGATGGATGAATAACGATTGCATGTAGCGGACATTAGAATGTTGAGACGGAAGTGTGGAGTGACAAGAATGGATAAAGATAAGGAATGAGTATATTAGAATAAGTTAACTGTCCGGAAAAAAAATATTGTCCTAAGGAAGTCTCCACTTTATGTCTCTGTTCCTCGAAGTTTAGGTAAATTAGCTCTACCTATTCCGATCAGTGGTGATGACCATGGCATATCTTTATCATTTACTACAACAAAAACCCATTATTTCGATACATAATATATGACTTTATCTTTTTTATTTTATGTTCGCTAATAACACAGTGGGACATCTGTTTACCCATTTAAGGCGAAAGCGTGAGCGATGCAATCGTATTGTGTTGCAGTGGGAGGCATGTGTGACCTCTTTTGTTACTATTTTCTAAGCCTTCTTTTAACTCGCTGGTTTATATTTTACCAATGAATAAATTTCATGTAGTGGCTGATTGTCGAGTTCAGCAGTGTGCATGCTGGCTGCTACTTAGATGGGGTAGCATTTAATAATATTAGTTATGCTGATGACGTGGTGCTGCTGAGCCCGTCAATGGCTGGTCTTACAAAACTTATAAAAAGTTGTGAGTGTTACACGGTTTAAACAGAGAACCTTCTACCTTGTATTCATTAACAGTAGTTACATAGTCAATATTCTCTAAGTAGGATGATGAACAAGAATAATTCTCGACAATTTCAACATATCGATTAAAACGGTACCAATTCGGATTGGTTACTGTTTTGGCTTCGATCAAAACCCACAGAAACCCACACGAAGTGGTGCTGTGTTCGAATGTACCACCATGACTGTCACCATAAATATGGTGGGCGTTGAACTTTTAACCTTCACTCATATTAAGCTTGATATTAAGCCGTTACGGTGTTCAGAACAAATTGATGGTGGTATTAAAGTGATACTTTACATAATTCTAAATGAAAAATACATGTCTATTGATGGTGTTATTTATCAGTTTGAGGTTGTGAGTGGAATGACAGATTATCAGCGGGTCAATGACTTTGTTTGTCAAGGTATTAGATTTAAAAGAAAATATGTTGTCACGGGTTTTAGTTGAGAGTTTGTGGCTTTATCTGTTCAGGTCAAAAATAAATAGATTTGCAGAAAATGTAGTTGGTGGTGGCGTTTTGAAAGAATCCAACGAAAAGAAAAGAAATGGTTTTTTTGTGGTTTGTGGAAAAGAATTGACAAAATGGAACACCATAAGAGGTTAAGTGACCCTAACTTTTTTAGCTGTAGAATGCATCAAAGGTGTCTCGTTGGTATAGTGGTCGGGAGTGCGACTTCTGAGCATGAGGTCCTGGGTTCGATTCCCAGGTCGGCCAGTGTTATTGGGTTTTTACATCAGGAATAGCAACCAAGGAGGCTGAATTTGTGCCCGGTTGATGGCAACAGGATCGCCCCTTATTACGTGCGACTTAAAACGATCGTTATGTTACGTAATTCATCAAAGCTTTACGGGTCTAGAAATGTGACAATCGCTTTCTAAGCAGTTTGTATTTCTACAATGAGTTTCAAAAGATAAGATTGGTCAATCCGATACATTTTGAGCTCACTGATAGAACCTCTCTTTGTCTAGCTCACAAAAATAATAAAAAACGCATTAACTATTTCGTAATGTGTTTGTGTTTATTCAAGTCTGTCGTCACATAACAAAGGATAATATTTTTTTAGATAGTAGTAGTATTTATCTATAAGTAAGTATCTTTTATTTTGAGAAGCTCCTGGCTAAAAAGTAACAGCCGCTCGGGTAGATCTTGAGGTTCAGCCGCGCTTGCTTGAGTTAGATCGTGGATGGGTGACCACCACGAACAATATACCGAGTTTCCTCAATGCGACGGAAAGCACGTTAAGCCGTTGGTTCCGGCTGTCATTTGTAGATCTTTGACAGTCGTTACAGGTAGTCAATGGCCTGAAACTCTGACAACCAGTCTTACCAAGGCGATCGTATTACCGAGTACTAACTGGATTGTGGAGGTCAGATAGGCAGTCGCTACATGTAATTTACTGGTATTCATTCCGCTGCATCCGGTTAGACTTGAAGTCGACCCCATACACCCCAGACATAGTTGGGAAAAGGCTAGGACAGATGAAGAGTAGTATTAAATGTTTAAAATAGAATATTTGCTGATGTAAAAGTTTAAAGCATCACGACGTGACAGTCTGCATTTACTTTCCCCAACACCGCATTTCCGAACTAAAAAAATTCAAATTAAATCCACGATCGCGTCATTTACCCGATAGTATTGACCACAACCTGTGATGTGGTTGCAAACAACGCGTTGAAACTGACAAGTGCATAATGCTCTTGTGCAACATACTTCAGTTACTGCTGATGACGTGATGGCAAGGTGTGAAGATAGGCGGCACCTGCTTAAGTGTTTTCCGTGAGACTGTGAATAGATATATCAGCAGGATTAGCATGAGCTAGCGTGACGAGAGTCGACGGATTTTAGCCAGTTATGAACAGAGGTCGGAATTAGGTGGAGTTATTCATGTACTTACAATGATTTCATACATCGAAAGAATAAAGTGGATATGTCCCATATCCCGGGATTAATTTTAAAGAGCAGAAAATTCCCGTGATTTACTAAATAAAAAAGTTATTTACTTTTACACAATTTAAACCACTGCACGCGCGACGTTGCCAAATTTGTAGTTCGCACAACATAGCTTGTGAGAAAAAAAGAAAACAATAGCGGAAATGCGGAGCACTCCCCGCTTAACGAAATGTACTAGATTTTGAAATCCCGGGTAATCCCGGGGAGATCCATATTAATATCAACATTTCGATGCAAGTACTTAAATAACTCTACCTAATTCCGACCTCTGGTTATGAAACGCTATAAGTGACACAGTTTTGTTAAAGTATCTGGCAGAGTGGTGTGTAGCTGAATCAGGCGGACTCATAGTTCACCTGTGTCACGGAGACGCAAGTGCTCTCTCTTTTTCCCACACATTAATGCACAGTAAAATAGATTATAATTAAATACGTAAGATTGGCTCTTATGGCCAAAATTCAGTCCAGGTGACTGTTTCAAATGTGAGTACATTTCATCCCCGAAAACACATGAGAAAAACCACTGGTGAAGAATGTTTCTTTTAAAATGGTGAAGTAACCCTAAGCACTTGATGCGTGTCACGTCACCGTGCGAGCTAACTTGTCACTGATATGAATCACTGCCACGTACTGTGACGGCGCTGCGCTGGCGCACGATAATTAAAACAATGACATACAGGTCAGGTGACAGCTACTTGATGAATATAATGGCAAGTGAACTCCCATGTTCCCTGTGATATCGCAGTTAGTTTTCTGTTTTCTTAATAGCCTTATTGCAAAACACAAGTGGACGGGAAAATCAACATATCTGTAATAAAAAGTTGCTTTTCTTATTGGTCTATGTGACCGCGTTCAGAGCAGTATATTATTTCTTAAACTGAAATAATGTGATGGAATACGTTCTCGGTGTCCCGCGTTTATCGGTCCGCATTTATTTTAGAGTTGTGAAAGTACCACTAATTATATTCGAAATTTCGCATAGCTTATATCAAAGTACCTAATTTGAACACTAAATCTACCATTACTCATTGTCACGCCAAATGCCTGTCAGTCATCGGAATTTAAGCTGTGTCGATTCCGACCATCTGTAGGAAGGTCATCAGTTTAGTTCAAGCGGCAAAGTTTCTTGGCAATTGAATCGTTAAATAAGGACTTTACACAATGTCCTAATCTATCCAATAAATTCATAAGACAGAATTCAATTCGAGGGAGCCCTTTGGATGCGGGATACATAACGGGAGAGGAACTTTTGTTCCGCGTCTACTATCACTTCATGATAAGAACGGCTTGTCATCATCTTTTCAGCTGAAAGACGTCCACTGCTGGACATAGGACTCCCCCAACTGCCGCCACATTGACTGGTCCCGTGCGACTCGCATCCAGCGGACCCGCGCAACCTTCACCAGGTCATGGGTCCACCTAGAAAGAGGCCTTCCAACGCAACGTCTTCCGGTTCGCGGTCGCCACTCCAGAACTTTTCGGCCCCATCGGCCATTCGTTCTGCGAGCAATGTGTCCTGCCCACTGCCACTTAAGTTTGGCAATTCTTCGGGCTACGTCGGTAACCTTGGTTCTTTTACGGATGTCCTTTTTTCTGATTTGACGCAAGTAAACTCCCAGCATAGCTTGTCATAATTCGAGCTAATCTAACCGGCATTTTCTTGAACTTATTATCTAGGTCAACTTATAAAAAAATAAAATAAAATCATTTAATTCAGACAAAAAAGTCCATAGGCAAGGTGTTAGTAACAAGAATTTTGCTTATAACTAATGTTAGTAATAGAAAAAAAAAAAGAAACTAGACACACCGCCTACCCCTGCACAGTAGGCTCACCGGTCTCGCAACACATGGAGTTCAGTGAACCTACTGAGCAGAACAGTATCGGTTCTCTCGCCAATCATCCTGAGGATGCTATTCGGGCTCCCCCGTACTCGCTGCACCACCGACGCAACTTTTTTACGCATAATTGCGTAGAAATCATCTACGCTAGCGTCAGTAAACATGCCGGATGCACTGCAATATCGAGGGAGCCGAAACAGAGCCCTGAACACATTATTATACTGGACGCGCAAGGCATTGTAGGCCGTCTGTGTAAAGCTTGCCCACAGGCCACTGGTGTAGAACGTCTGGCAGAAGGCCTTGAACATCGTTATTTTAACAGGAGCACTACACCGAGCGAACCTGTGTGCCAACATATTACCTCGCACCGACAATGCCCTGCGCTCCCTCTCAATATCTAATTCGTCACTCAAATTCTCACTTACAATGTGACCAAGATATTTAAACTGTGCAACGCGACTTAGAGGTACACCATTAAGTAATATAGGTGGTATAAGGATATTGTTTGTATTTTTACATTTAAATAACATGAACTCACTTTTACTTTCGTTGTACCTCAAGCCATGTTCCACAGCATAAACCTCACACACCTTCAGCAGCTGTCTGAGACCACCAATTGAGGGGCTCAGCAGCACCATATCATCAGCGTAACTCAAATTATTGACACAAATGTCGTCAATATGGCATCCAACGTGCATGCTGCTGAGCTCCTCAATCAGATGAATAAATATTAAAGAGTCGTGGTGAAGTCAGCCCGCCCTGCCTGACGCCACACTCTAACGAATATTCATCTGAGTACACATTTCCCCACCTTACCGTATTAAGCTGCTCACTGTACCAGTAGGCGAGGATATTTACAAGATCGTTTGGGACCCCTGCACTTCTTAATTATGAACCTAACTACATAGATAATCTTTGTGTAACCGGGAACATTCAGAGGGTTGTTGAAAATATAAATGAATCATGCTACCAAAGCAAAGGGTAACCTAAAAGGGACAATATTTGCTGGAGTTAAGACCTCACACAGAGGCTCATGGCCTACTCCATTGCCGTGAATACAAATGTCAATATTATCCTATAAAACACGTAGTGGTCGTTCAATTAGCACTGTAGACATGTTTCGATTAGCACTAAGTACTCGTAAAAGGCACCTACTATGTGTTACAAAAGTGAAAACTAAAGCTAAAAATAAACTACAGTATCTTAATTAGCGAGAATTTAATCAAGCTAAGGCATTGTTATGTAACAGTTAGTATTCTATTTAGGTTTGTTACAGAATATGTAGTCGAAAGGGAATCGTCCGTCTTGGTGGTCAACATGTGATGAGGTGGGGAAGAGTGAATACCTATATAATGTTGATGGTAGGAAAGGGAGAGAAAGACAAAAAAACATATGGATTGATTGTGTGAGGACTGATATTATGAAAGAGAAAACGATAGTTTTATCAGAAAAAAAAATGCTAGAAACCCTAAGTATGTATGTTACTATGGTACAAGGGCAAGGTTTCCTACTTCTATTTTCTTTCTCAACAGTTTTATTCGGGACTGAAATATACTTTTCAGAAGCATATATAAGTCACAAAGTCACGCACAATGGTCCACTTTAAGGACTAAGTGCGGAAACCAAAATCTCTAACATAGAACATAGCATATATAAGTTTACTCAATATTTTTTTGATTGACACAAATAGACCCGGAGTCTATCGTAGTGGAGACGACAGGAGAGGAGATGTGTTGTAAACCACCAATATAATGTCGTTATTTACACTTCTCGTGTCCGATTAGCTTCTTCTTACCGTGGAAACAGTTGAGCAGGAAGGAGAGATGTCTCGTAATTGTTTATCCCAGCCTCCGCACTCGGCAGTCAAGCGCAAAACGGAAACGAGAAGAGGCGTGAGCGGCGTACGGTGAGCGGTGTACTGTGAGCGGCGTACGGTGAGCGGTATGCTGTGATCGGCGTACGGTGAGCGGTATGCTGTGAGCGGCGTACGGTGAGCGGTGTACTGTGAGCGGCGTACGGTGAGCGGTATGCTGTGAGCGGCGTACGGTGAGCGGTATGCTGTGAGCGGCGTACGGTGAGCGGTTAGTTGTGAGCGGCGTACGGTGAGCGGTATACTGTGAGCGGCGTACGGTGAGCGGTATCCTGTGAGCGGCGTACGGTGAGCGGTATGCTGTGAGCGGCGTACGGTGAGCGGTATGCTGTGAGCGGCGTACGGTGAGCAGTATGCTGTGAGCGGCGTACGGTGAGCGGTATGCTGTGAGCGGCGTACGGTGAGCAGTATGCTGTGAACGGCGTACGGTGAGCGGTATGCTGTGAGCGGCGTACGGTGAGCGGTATGCTGTGAGCGGCGTACGGTGACCGGTATGCTGTGAGCGGCGTACGGTGAGCGGTATGCTGTGAGCGGCGTACGGTGAGCGGTATGCTGTGAGCGGCGTACGGTGAGCGGTATGCTGTGAGCGGCGTACGGTGAGCGGTATGCTGTGAGCGGCGTACGGTGAGCAGTATGCTGTGAGCGGCGTACGGTGAGCGGTATGCTGTGAGCGGCGTACGGTGAGCGGTATGCTGTGAGCGGCGTACGGTGAGCGGTATGCTGTGAGCGGCGTACGGTGAGCGGTATGCTGTGAGCGGCGTACGGTGAGCAGTATGCTGTGAGCGGCTTCGATGCATGCACGCCAGCGCTTAAGCATCTCTCCTCTCCGCTTCTCACATCTCCGCTTTAGTGGAGTCCAGCACTTAAATTATTGGGTAGTTTGTGCCCATGCAATAGGATTTTGACTTTTCCATTGTATCTCATTGTTAGCGCTGATAAAGTGTCACTTTGACAGTACCTGTATAAAGTTCCACGCGCCATATTTATTGAAGAACTTTAAATACCAGTTTGCTTCAGCAAACAAAGGCCTATTCGTATTCAATATAACACTTTATCCATGAATTATTTACGATACACCAGGCATAATCACACAAGAATATTTTGTTTCCTTAAAAAGCCGTTTGAAGCCATAAAATATTTATACCTCTTTAGGCATCGTTTGCGAGATGGCTGCGTAACAGATAACTATCATACGGGAAGGAGTTTTAGTATAAGTCTGAACTGAACTTTCTCCTAGCCCACCGACTCTTCTATTAATGTATGCCTACGTACAACTGCATGGACATTATATCATCATACTACCGCACTCTCATTGATTCGGAGAAATGCGTCCATCAATGGCGGGTGACATGTATAGTCACAATAGTAAGTCGACCTTGTTGTTACTTTGCTACTTTTGACAATAACTACGTTTATAAGTACAAGTGGCATTACATAATAAATTTATATCGGCCATAATAAATTATTGTCAGTAAGCTCTTTCAAAGTAAACCTTTTATCATAACTCTCTGAAGAATATTTTCTGGAAAATAAATTTATAAAGGCTTTCATATTATTTCACATTTTACCCGTAAATCTAATTACCAACAAAGAATTAAATTTCAGTAAAAGCAGTACTACCTAGAACTTTGATCTTGTGAAAGACCACGGATAAACTTAGTTCATGGAGATTTTATCAAGATTTCTAGAAACTGAGCTCACCTGTGGTTCTATTTCGCATTTAGTACTATTTGGTATTAAATGTAGTTTTCCGCCAGTCTATAAATATTTGAATCTTTAGATGTACCCGTATTTTGGTCGCGCGAATATATAATCACACTAACAAGATTGAGCGCGCACATACGCACATCCAGCAAAGACCGATTGATATATCACTTCGAGATACTCGTAGTACTACATTCAAACGCCATTGTCAAATAAATAGAAACTTCATCAATTCTGACACTGTAGAATGTAAAGCGAATCTAGCAATTTAAATCTTTGCCTGCGTAACTCAAAGTGCTGCTTCGGTATAGGTAAAACTAATAAGTATTAAGTACGATGTAGAAATATCCTTTGACGTGAATGTGAGTCTACGGAGAAACTCATCTCTGCGATGCTGCTGATCTTATGAGAAGACAGACTGCAAGGTAATGGTTTCTCTGCCTTTGAAGCATCTATAATAACAATGTCAGTGCTTTGCAGACACTAATGAGATTGTTCGACAGCGTCTGGAGATAAGTGCACTATGAGGGTTTTACGTACATTTAAATAGACTTTTAAAAGACAGGATAGCGTGAGCAAAATCCGAATTTACTAGCAGAAGGTAACTAGTTGCTGAGTACTTTGTTATAAGTACTCTCTGAGAAATGGGATCACAATTTTTCCAAGATATTTTTTGTACAGTATCTCTCAAGTCTCTTTGTTTGGCGCTCATCCGATATGCGTAAACCAATAATAAAACACAATAACAAACTATAACCATTCAATTTTTTATTTAATTAAGAGTTTGACAGAGATGCATCGGATTTTAGAGGCACTCCATGAAAAAAGAGCCATCAGCACCTTCGACCTTATACAGCTTGCCGATTCTCTATGCCCAGAAGTAAGTAGAAATGGAGTGCTAACATGTGCGAAATTGCTATTATCAAGTCAAGCATCATCTGATCAATAATTGCGTCACACATTTTTCGCTGTCGCTGCCTTTTTGGCGCAGCCGTGAGGCACACAGCACATCCTATGTACCTATTTTCTCTGTTTTTTTTTTTATTTTTTCATTGGTCATTTTTTTTGTATTTTATCTGTTTTTTTTTTTAATTTTATTAGTTTTTTTTTTTTCATTTTGTATCTTTTTTATTCTGTGTGCTTAATGTACTAAAGTCAAATAAACTTTATTCTTTCTTTCTTTTCTTTCTGTCACACAGCTCAGGTCAGGTGCGATTTATTGAAGATCAGATGAAGTTCAAATCTGAGACGAGTTTCCTGGGCCACTTCTTCTTTCCTATATTTTCTTTTAAAAAACACGGAGAAGTTGTAGATTGTTAGGGCTAGAGCGTTTTGTGGGACATTTACATATTTCACTCTCTTGATATTCAATTGAATTTAATTTAAAAGATTTAATTCAGACAGACTTTTCGGTCCATAGAGTGTTAGTAGTACATCAAGATAACTTATAACGATGTTAGTAACTTACACACACATACAAGAGAGAAAACGCATGTCAGCCTACAGTATATGCAATCTTATCCAATGCCTCCAAAATTAGGACTACGGATAAAATCTATAATATGGGTAATCTGCAAAATAATAACAGCCGCTCAGATCGATCTTTAGGTTAAGCCGTGCTTGCCTATTTTGGTCTGTGGATGGGTGACCACCCATTACACACCGAGTTTCCTCCGTGCCTCGGAAAGCATGTTAAGCCGTTGGTCCCGGCTGTCATTGTAGATCTTTGACAGTCGTTACAGGTCAGTGCCCCAAAAAGTCTGACAGTCTGACAACCAGTCTTACCAAGGGGTATAGTATTACCCAGTACTAACTGGGTTGTGGAGGTCAAATAGGCAGTCGCTCCATGTAAAATACTGGTATTCAGCTGCATCCGATTAGACTGGAAGCCGACCCCAACAGAGTTGGGAAAAGGCTAGGCAGATAATGATGGGTAATCTGCAATTACACTGAGGTAGCTGCTCTGGCAGCTTTGCATTGCAACAAAACAGCTTCTGATCAAAAACTACATAACTCATTTTAGCTATCCCCGCTTCTTACCATATACACCAAACACTTGAATAAGCCCGCAGGTGAGATGGTGGTCACACATGAGAATCACAAACAAAAACATCGCACAAAACTTAAGATGCAGATATATTTGATCCCTGTGGATCAAAACCTGATAGCCTGCTTTGTTCAGAGCTGAGAAAACCGAACCCGTTATGTTCCCATGTGATTCATATCCTATTATAAAGATGCCAGTTCAGCACAAGCTGTGCTTATTTGCAATCTGTGTTTGTACATTTTGTGATGTAAATATTGTGTTAAAAGACAGAAAATCATAAAAGAATTTATAAATTCACTTCTTTCATAATATTAGAATCCATAAAATACATTAAATTAAAATCAATTTGTACAATATATCATTACCTACATAAAATTTAATAATTTAAATCAAAATTAAAGCAAAACTGTGTTAGTATTGGACACAAACAATGTGTTAGTGAGCACCTAAAACAATGCGCATCTATTTATGTTGGATAGGGCAAGCCGTGCGAGATACAATCACCTGCAGGATGCTACTGCCCCGCACACGTTGTGACAAGGATGCTACCTTTTTAGGGTTCCGTACCTCAAAAGGTAAAAACGGAACCCTTATAGGATCACTTTGTCGTCCGTCTGTCTGTCTGTCAAGACCTTTTTTCTCAGGAACGCGTGGAGGTATCAAGCTGAAATTCATATCAAATACTCAAGTCTATGGTCTCTTGGAGCTGTGAAAAAATCAAACTTCTAAGTCAACGCGATCAAAAGATACTCCCGTTTATGCCGCAAATTTTCGACACTCGCAAGGGAATCAAAACCTACAGGGTACTTCCCGTGAACTCAGAATCTTGAAATTTGGTATGAAGCAACGTCTTATAGCAGAGATATAGGAAAAATTGCGAAAAGTATACATTTTTAGTTATATCATATAATAAAAATATTTTTAATAATTTTATTATGGATTTCATTTAGCAATAAAAATACCATAACTTTTACTTATATACCTACAGGTTTGTACGGAACCCTCGGTGCGCGAGTCTGACTCGCACTTGGCCGGTTTTTTTCGCATAATCGCATGTAAACCGTCCGTACGCGCCCAAACATACCTGATGATGCATCAGCATCCTGAAAATGTTTGTTGTACGAGATAGTAAAACTCCAACTGCTGTGATTCAGTGACTAAAATACCTCCAATGAGATTCATTATACTTAACACTTACAAAGAACTTAAAACTCCATACTTCATTACTCCGCACTCACCATCGCATCTCATATTGTTTCGTTGAAAACCCCTAAAGGGTTGCATAGTAACAGGGGGCGACGAGATCAATCATGGGGCAGGGGTGGAGAGCTATCGATTCCGCCTTAGGAACACTAAAAAGGAGTTATTAGGTACCAGTGGAGGTGTGCGTAATTTAAATAAAAGGGAGGTACATAGGTATAACATTAATTAAGCATTCGAATGATCCACACTGAGGTGAATCCCATGTCAATATCATTAGGAAGCGACGCGATTATTTGCACTGGTTTGAACACCTTCATACAAGTTTTTTTTCCATTTTTAGAAGTATCTATAATATTCTATAATATTCAAAACTGGCGAAATGTGAGTGTGTTTAGTGTATGTTATGTTACAATATTGTGTAAACAGTACATATCACAAATCAAACATGAAGAGTTCCATTGTCTATCTGCGAAGGAAAAAGCAGAAGATTTGATAACCTCTCCTTTTGGTAGTCGGTTAATAACGAGCCTTCTACATCGTGGTTTAGAACCAATCACTACTGTGCTGCCATGCGTTGCCGCTCCGGTGCGCGGTGTCGCACCGCAGCCCCTCTCCCTGCTTTCAAGTTTTCAACAAACTCTTCGTTTGGCCGCTCGTGTTCACGACCGGCCGTCAAAATAAATTTAATTACTGACTTTCTCTTGAATAGCTGAGCAATGAGCATCCAATTGTTTTACATGCGTTACTTGATTGCGTGAACATCGCCGTACCTACCCGTCTGATACATGTTAGTGCTACGGCTATTATTGATAAGACACGGTAGTGTTTCGGATCCAGTGGCGAATTGGAATGTCGTAAGATGCGAAAAAAGATATGTTAGTATAAAACTTTGTTTCATGTTTTATAAAAATTACATAAAATGTGCCTCTATTGAGTATAATTTCAAAGGTTATTTATTGGGGATGAACTCACTTTAAGTCAGTTATGAACAAGTCACACGTAATATAGGGCGTTCCTATTGTATTAGTTTTGGGAGTCTAGAATAGCTAAAACTGCCTGCCCAGACTAATTTCGAAATATGGGTATACTATTAGGTACACATCTGCCTAATCACTTCGGGGATTACAGGCGTAAAGTTACGTTATAACTTTAGTATTAAGGTATAGAATATATTTAAACTTGACTTAGTTGGCACTTCTATTTAATTTATACAGGGTGTAAGGGACAGCCTTCCGCGGACTGATGGGGTGAATTCAGTATATCGTACTAAGATGACACATGATGGTACAAGAAATTATTTCAGTTACGTTATGGGAATCCAATAAATTTGATTTGTTCTATTTCCTCATTATGCTATGTATCGTTATCGTGCAAAACGCAAGTAGCACGCTGAATGCACCCTGACAGTTTGCTGAGGGCTGTCCCTTACACCCTGTATCAAATTTTAATTAATTACTATTACATGTGGACGTGGTAGTAAGCTAAGTACAGTCAACCATGTCCGTAGTGTGACTTTGACAGCGTAAACCACCCTTACAGCCACGAAAAAAGATGGCATCGTATTCTGACTGTTCCCCTGGACGTTAACTGTCCAAAATCTTTTAAATTAGCGCCTTATTATGATATTATTTAATCAAAAAACGCATTTTTAATAAACAGTGCAAGTTCTGTTAAATAAATATAGCGACAGTCAAAACCTTAGTTTCCATTGTTGAGACTGAGAACAAGCACTTGGAACTCAATTTAATAAGTAAAGTTTGTTTATACGAATCTAAACCTTATTCTTATCCAGTAATGTACATATTCGAGTGTGTAAGAAATGTCACACTATTAAAACTCACAATAATACTTTAATAAGTCTCATCTCATATTAATATACGAGTATATAGCGTGTAATCATTAGCAACCATATTAGTATTTAATTAATATCCATTATTAATTAACGAATATATTCCAATAAACACAAACGGGTTTTATTGGAATTTAGGCATCAGACAATAATGTTCTGTCTGCTCTTATAATTCAGAGAGTTTCTATTTTCATACAAAACTTTTAAAGATATATTCTTTCTTAATGGTTAATCATCAGAAAGAGTTACGTGTTTGATTATAGCCTATTTTACTGCCTTCTCCTGCAAATATCGGCAATGCAATCAATCAACTCAGCTTATGGCAGTCGGACATTGTATCCGTTCCTTTTTAAGATTCAGTTAAACTATCTTGGAAATTGTTTCTTTTGTTCTTCTAGCTTGACTTAATTTGATTGCCATCGATACGCTAAGAAGAAAGCGTATTAGGTAGGTTCCTATCTAGATGTTTCAAAATAACTAATGTCCTGTCATTGAGTAACTTGTAGAGCTCGGCCCTACTCAACCCACAAGACATCGCAGCTTTTCATCTCACAACGGTACCTCATGCTAACTACGCAAACACAATTTCGCCGCCACCGCAAATTTCACAACATCCCTCACTACGCACACCATCCCTTACGACGCACAGCATCCCTTATGACGCAATACGGTTGGTCACGGGTTCTTCTCGCGAATTAACAAATATCGGTTGCGGACGTAATTGTGAATGAACACGCGATAGGCTGTGGTTACATGCTGATCCTATTCTTAGTATTACCGCAGATGTTTGTGACGTATGAAGGTATTTGTGTTTGTGTATGTGCGTATTAAATAATATATTGACGTTGGTTTAAAATAACGTAAGAGACACGGAACACACTGTTGGAGTTTCAAAGGAGACGGGCGAATCTGGGCCTAACGTTACACAAATGAAATATTTATCAATATTTTGTTTCAGATTTTTTTGTGGTTAATCATAAAAAATTAAGCAGTTTTATCATGGCATAAGAAATTAAATATTTAATCAAAATAATACTGACTTCCCTTACTTTCACTTTGAAACAATGTTGCCAGATTAATTATAAAAGTTAATCGATATTATTACAAAAATAGAATAGTTAATTAATTATTTAAAATACTATAAAACGTGATTCAGTTTTGTTCTTTACATAAGTTTAAATAAAAAACACATTTATTTTTTAATGTTTCCTCGTGACACTTCAACGTTTCAAAAAAAATCGTAAAATAAATTGATAAATAAATCGATTTCACAATCGATTGTCAATGTTTTAATATACAGGCAACAAAGCGGAACTCATGTCAATGTCAGGTCAAAAACTCAAACGTCAATCAAATAATTTGCTTCGTTCGTTGTCTTTGAATTTGTGGCGGTAAATTAGTGAATATTTTCTGTTGTGTTTTCGTGTGCTGTAATAATTATTATTCGATTAGTGTTCTTGAACGACTTTGACTTTTAACTGTCAATATCCAATAATTCTAGCTGGCTGTTCAGAGGTAGTATAAAATCGAGACATGTAAGCTTAAAAATATATTTTACTTTAGTTCACAGTTATCTTAATGGTAGAGAAGCCATCAAACAATATTATTGTAATTGCTTGGCAGGAAAAGAACTGTAGGTTGCTGTTGTCATGTGATGTCCATAGTATGGTACCATACTACTACCACACCATACATGGGACTACCTACGCTGGGCAAGGCATCAAGAGAATTTAATACCTACTCAGTTTTAATTGTTTATGATGAAGTGGACGATGAATAAATCATTAAAAGTGGAAGTGTTTTTAATTCATACTCCCTCTGCTTTTTATAATTATCTAAAACCTCTAGAATCTAGTTGAACGGCGTCTGAATCTTCAGTGTGTGAATGTCCTACAATGAGTTCAGGCTAATTCTAGTTTACAATAAAGTCAAATAATGATTTTCTTAAAGTAGGTATAGCGTGAGACGGTGAGAGCTCGGCGTATGAATACCTTAGAGGTTATTTTGTACAAACCAATAACATCCTATATTCTCTCTCCCATGGAGCAGTCGTAAATATTTTAGTATTTTTTAAATGGTATTAGTATATAAATTAAATAATGCAGTAATCGTTACTGTAACATCAGGCCCAACTTTCTATGAACTTTCGCCCGCCTCCTTTTGGACTCCCCCAGTCTGTCACGAGCAGTGTGTATTTGTTTGAGATCATAGGGCGCTCTTTGGCAACTGATCAACTGTAGCGCTCCAGGGGCTTATGCAGCGCCACAGGGGCTGATGAAATTGTGCCGAAACTACCGCTCATGGGAGGCACTGAAATTTTTTATTTCAAACATTTCTTATGACCACTGACTGATATGCATTTATGAGATTTTTTGGTAACTTGCTTCATTTGTATAAACAATTCCAGACAACACTATCAAGTGTCGAATGTTACATACTTTTGGAACAATGTTAAAGGCGATAGCTGACTTGGGACCCGTAGTATCTATCACCTTTTGTAGGCTAGAACTAACATAAAGCAAATATGTCTGTATCAATATTAAATTCAGGTCAGTAACAAATCCAGTATTCTGGGCTTCTTATTATACGAGTATTTAAATCTCGTACTACGCCAGGCTACCATGGCATAGTCCACATCTATCATCCACAGTCACTACAACCTAAATCTCAGTATTAAAATAAAATAAAAACCTGATATTTAAATGCATCTGTGAATCTGAAGCCGACCCTAACTGGATGGTTGAATTCAACCATTTAATGAATGATTTGCGGTATGACGTTCGAAAATGAAACAGTTAACGTTTCCTGAAACAATTTCATCGAAAACCGGCTTCATATTATCTCGAATGCGGTTTATTTCGAAACATACTCATGTTCTGATACAAAATGTTTTACCAGTATTCGATATCAAAATTGTACGTCAAACAGTAATTTCCGCAAATTTTCCGCGAATGGTTGATGTGCTTCAAGTAATTAAATCAATAAACTTATTTTACCTGTACTTTTTTGTACCTCGCCGGTGTGTGGGTGTTGCTATGGCAACCGAAGGGGCCCGGACCCCAGGGGAGGCAGACGTCGTTGTTGTGGGTGCAACGCATGTCCAAATAAACTTATATTTGTGCATATATGACATCGATGAGTAATATGAGGCTTCGCCCGCCCTTTTTGCTTTAATTGGATGCACGTTTTGAAAATTAATTGCATCTCTTGTGTTTGTTACAAACATAATAGGTCTTTTGACTGCGAAAATACCCCATCGACATTATGAATACCGTCATATAAAGCTATAGAATATAATTGAACAATTCATTCTAGTTTAAAGAAAGGTTTTTTGTTTAAGTGACAAAGTTATTAAAAGACAGGCAAGCTACGTAGTACGTGATTACAAATGCCAATGAGCAATAACCTAATGACATGAAACCGAACTATTAGCGTCGAATTACATCACAGTTATTATGATGAACAGCAACATTCATGAATGAGAGTACGCTACATGAATAAATTAAAAGTCACACGCCAGCGAAGACATATACGCGTAGATAATACTGACGATTTTCGCGAGTTGGTTATAATTAAATCAAAATAACAGTTTTTTACTGAATGCACATGAAAGTGTTTATGGTACAAAAAAAAACCGGTCTGTTTGTTCCAGCTAATCTCCGATTTTGACGGGACTTTTACTGGCAGATACTCGTAGCTTATGTTCTGTCTATCTTTTCTTTTTTAAAAAAAAACTTTGCCCCACACTAGGGACTTCTCCTGTATCGTGGGTGCGTTTACAAACATTTAAACTCACATACACGAACAGCCAGACCCGGAACAACATCTGTAGGCCATACAAATATTTGTTCCGTGCGGGAATCGAACCCGCAACACGAAGCACAGCAGTCAATTGCTCAGCCACTGCGCCAACAGTGCCGTCAAAGATAAGATAAAAAAGAAGAAGAGATAAGATAAGATTATTATTTACACTACTTTTGTTTTAGAATAAAGATTATGGTTTGATGTAAAAAAATTATAACCCATGAACTTGTTAACAAAATCCGATTCAAGTAGGGTAATAATAACTCTTCGCGGACGAGGGTAGCGGGCAACAGCTGGTATTTATATAAGTACAGCACCATCCTCTTGCCCTAACCCTTATCCCTTACCCTTCAGCGCCGAAAAGTGTTCCTCCCATAGACATCAATCGCTGTCTCCGTACCCACCCTCTTTTTAGACCTAAGTACCATCTACAACTAAATGGTTTCCGAATTGAGAATTCGGATGAGAGAACTGACAAGTTCTCACATTCAAAGTCTGTAGTTTAACATTACCTAAGTTATGGTGATTCTTTCATTGTAGTCCGGTGATTTTCTGAATTTCTGACGTTTTATGCGCGAGTTTTAAGTAAAAAGCAGACTTTGATAAGTTTAATGAAAGATGAATGAATCCTTATAGATTATCCTGTTTTGGGCATAGAGCACACCGGAAAAAAACGCAACCTCATTCAAAATTCCGACCACTACATGGGACCACGTGCACAATGTGGGCCAAGTTCAGTCGTACGAATTGTCAGGCATTCCAATCAAAGTATATTGTTTTGTAATAGGCCTATTTAGAACATAAGAGATGCCGCGCGCTTGACTTGCATTATTCATTTTTGAGTAACACTCGCCTTGGACAATGGTGTGAATGGTGAAATGTATGGAATAATTTAATTGTTGTATGATGTTATACAATGGGTAAATTGGTTTGCTATTAGAAACGTTTAGTTTGATTCGAGCGTGGTTTCTTGTAGGTAAGTAATATTAAACAATTTTGGTCAAACCGGTTCAGAAAAATTGCGGACGTAGTTCCGCACAACGGACACTGACTTTACTGAAGTAATTCAAACTGATGTGGACATATTGTCTGTCTTTAACATCGAAATTAATACCTATAAAATTACAATATAAGCGTATAAGATAATTATCATATCATCATCATCATCTGCCTAGCCTTTTCCCAACTATGTTGGGGTCGGCTTCCAGTCTAACCGGATGCAGCTGAATACCAGTATTTTACATGGAGCGACTGCCTGTCGGACCTCCACAACCCAGTTAGTGCTAGGTAATACGATACCCCTTGCTAAGACTGGGTTGTCAGACTTTCGGGCCACTGACTACCTGTAACGACTGTCAAAGATCTACAAATGACAGCCGGGACCAACGGCTTAACGTGCTTTCCGAGGCACGCAAGAAACTCGGTATGTAATGGGTGGTCACCCATCCACGGACCAACCAAGGTAAGCACGGCTTAACCTAAAGATCGATCCGAGCGGCTGTTATTATTTAGCCACGAGCTCCTCGATAATAAGATAATTATCATATCATCACGCCTATTAAGCGGCAAAACAAAATAAATGTAAGTATTCGCCTAACTGTTACACCAATGTTGATTGTGCACCGTCATTTCACCCTCCATATTGAACCCTATTGCAATCAAAAGTAATATTTAGCACAAAATAATCGAGAAAATGTACTAGCTGCTACTTTGAAGTTTCCATTCATTAAAACAACAAAATATTCAATTCACGTGCGTAGGTACGAGCTTTTATTAAAAATGCGTGGTTTTCTATAAAAGCCGTACTAATATATACTTATCACTAATGAAAACGCCAATTGTCGAATATTCATAGCAGTTAATCGTAATAATCATAAATCTTTATTAATGTCGACATCAAGAATTACAGGTACTGGTTCATATAGTTATGCACAATCTTGTAAAATATGTTAAAAAAACCCTGTCCAATCCGTGAGGGTAGGTAATATTAGGTATCGAGATTAGATTATATTATTTATGTAATCATTTTTGGAGAACAAGGAAAAAAATACCCTGAAAAAATTAAATACAATGTACTAAAATGAGGTAACTTGGGTATATGGAGGCACGTGCGCGACGTCAGTGACGTCACGACGTCAGTGACGTCATAAAAAAACAACATACTCTTGCCGAAGATGGTTTTGTCACGTTTTTAAAGTTTGTTTGAATTTAGGGAACGGTGGTAATTTGGGACAAAACTCATGCATTTTAAAATTCATTAATCTTTTTATAAGAATATTTTATGTGTCTTCTTCTATTTAGCAATGTGATTAGTATACCTAAAAAACATCTGTTCCATACATTTGGACCATGTAGGTATGGCAGTTTTGTAGGAAACAGCTGATTCTTTTTTAAATAACCGATGAAAAATTTCTATGTGGGGGGGGGGCTCAGAATGATGTACTGAATACGTGGTAACCGTTTTCACGTCGGTGTACCTTCCACCCCGTACCTATTTGCTTACATAATAATGTTAATAACAAGCAATACCTGGAAAAAGGAAGTTACATTTACCAAAGACTTAGATGGAACTTCTGAGTAAATGGAACCCTTTCATGACTATTTCTAACATACCGTCTAGCGTCTGTTTGAGTACAACTCCAAGCCACAGATACTTTCAACTTAGTTAAGATAGTTATTTACTGACCTCTCAAGTTATAAGAACTTGAGGCGTGCCGCACCGTCTGGAACTTACCTAAACTTTATTTGAATGTTTTGTGTTAGGAGTTGCTTATGAAGTCCTTGTTAATTTTATGTTAGTGTGGTATGTGTTATGTAAACTAAAGGTAGGAAGCAGTAGCGAAGGTTCCATACTATTCGATTCCTACCGGCTTCCATTTGAAAAATGGCACAGTCAGAATACTATTCACAAATAATATAATTACATTAAATATATTTATTCTCTTACAAAAAGTGACCCTTCGCTACTGGTAAGCAGGTTGTAGAATGGTAATTAAATGAATACTGATTCTATTCATTTGCGTGGATTTTATCTACTATAATGGTGTTCAACGTTTAAGTTTGTGCCAAACAAAACAACAATTTGACAATCCAACTTCATCATCATCTGCATAGCCTTTTCCCAACTATGTCGGGGTCAAACCGTTACTTATACAAAATAAAGATGCCAACGTTACACCTTCTACCTTTCCTAATTAAAAGTCTTAGTAATACGTAAAAAGAATAAGACAGAAACACAATGTGTAGGAAATGTGGTGTTCCACAAGCGAGAGTCGTGCTTGGCCTGTCGTATGCACAGTACCGGAGCTAAGGGACGCTACTAAAACTGCCAAACGAGACCCCAAATAATATTATTCCGATTCAATTTAGATTGCCATTGACACGTTCAGAAGAATAACTAATGCGGTTAACTGTGAACTGATTAACCAAACCTCCCCATGAACAAAAAAATGTTAGTATAACACTGAATATTGTATAGTCAGATCAGCTATACCGTAAATGTATAGGTAATCAGTGCATTCTCTTCAAACAATGTGAGTAGCAAGCTGCATGTACACCACAGTCCCTGCTCCACAGCTGGCAACAATGATCTTTGATCTCCACACAATGCAGTTAGATTAGCTACCATGCTACTGACTGATCACGTCCATGGTATAAGGATAGTACATAGAGTAGACAATCTCTGATTTAAGTTTTTTAATTATTTTCACAAACATGTAAACAAATATGTATTCATTTTCAGACCTACTGATAAAGTTCAGTTATTGGTACGTTACCAACATCTAATATACTTTAAAAGATCACTCATTTGGAAATAAATCGAAGTCGTTGCCGTCCAGGCGCTGAAAGTAAACTAATACTAACTAATACTCAAAAATATTCACATTTACAATGGACACTTTACTTTTTAAAGAATTAAATTTGCTTTTATTTAACCTGCCTTGTTAGTTTGTTAGTTAGTATGTATTGGTAAATTCTAGGAACAGACGTTTTGCACACACCTTCGGTTCTGGAGACAATACATCATTATGACTTGACTATGTGACACACCTTCCAAAACATTACAAGTTTACGCAACAACAAGTAATGTAATTAACATCAACATGTAATTTAATTATTCACATTCTTAGTGGTGATCAAGTTTCTTATTATCTTCGTCTCATCTTAGCGCAATTTCTTTGGAATCAACCAGAGGCAGAGACTACGCGACTCATTACTTACCTACCAGAGGAGTACTTTACGTAGTAATATTAACTCATATTTCTGATGACATGCTGAGGTACGTATAAAAAGAAAATTAACTTTATACCGTTTAAATTACTAAGAAGAAGATCAATATACAGGTTGTTACCTTAAATGAGGGACAAACTTTAATGAGTCGGGAGCTTCATGAAATTGAACAATTTTGATTATGAGCCGAATCCTGAAATCGTGAAAAGGACAGGCACATTTATCATATCTCAATTTTTTATTAAAAAAAAAAATTGATTCCGCGTTCCGTATTTCATAGTTGGCCCCATTGAACATTTTGTTCACTTCCTTGCACCCACAGTCCACGCCCCTCTCATCCGCCTTCCCTCTATATTCCTGAAAGTATCTATGTTCATCATTTAACTTTATACCGTTTATATTACTCAGATGGAAATCCCAACTGTATCCACATTGTTATATCAAAGGATCGGAACTAGAGCCACCGAAACCACAAGATTGTCTAGAATTCTCGAAACACTGCTTCTATTGTGCTGCAGGAATTAAACAGTTCCTAGACATTTGTACCCTCCAATAAGACAACTAATAACTAATTAGCAACTTGGTAGTGGAATGTTGCCACGGTTGATCTATCAAAGCTATGCCAATAATAAAGGATGATTTTGTAGAGGAGGTATCTAGATGGCTTTGCCAACCAATCTCCGCGAATATTTATTGAACAGGGTTTATTAAATTGTAGAGAAATGGTCCGGTATGGTTATTTTAGTGCTTGAATAGCATTGTCCTATCTCCCATGGGAGAACGCATGAATGAAAGAACTCTTTGCTTCATTCGCTTTCATAAATCTGGTCATACATGCATGCCAGATGTGAGTAGGATAGAGGGTAATTCTTAACATAACATAACTCCTGGAATCCCCCAAGGGTTACGCAGATGTGCACATTTCGCCAGTTGTGTTTAAGTCCCATATAATAGCGGGCGAGCCTATTGCCATTAGTCGGTCACAAATAAAGACTCCGTAGCTGCTACTGAGTAATTCCTGGTGGAAAAAACAAATTACAATTTGCCCGACCCGAGAATCGAACCCAGGGCCCTGGGCCTCATGCTTTATAGTCTGGATTGCAACCACTCGACCAACGAGCCAGTCTCTGGAAATAATATTTATATTTATACTTGTGTTTTATTGTTACCTTTTTCATTTAAAAGCGCAATAATAACATACAAAAAGTATCAATGATGTTTCCCGATCACAAATAAAAAGCTTATTGTCACAAAAATGAATAATATAGATACAGAAATTAAGATTCATATCTAACAACTGACTTTCTACACAATACCTGTTCGATGGCGATGAAATCATCAAGTTATGTCTTCCATTCTAAATAACTTAAGTACATATTTCTTAAAATATTGTAACTTATTCGAGTAAACTTACATATTTTTAAACGTATTGTTACTATTTCAAGTAAACGTGCTAAATTAGAGCAGTTTATAAATGTAAACACACATCATCATCAACATAAAACATGACCATAAAATCGCACCTATTTACCTGTAATACTATCACATTTTGCCAGTTATGTTTAAGTCCCGAAACACACACACGCACACCTGTAAAGTTATCACATAAACACAACTGAACTTCATAAAATTAGTATAGGTACGTTCATTTTCGTTTCAATAAAAATCACGCCAAACCAAACCAGAGGGTTTACTTGAAACAATTGAATCCCTGAACGAATGCACGAACGCGTAATAAACATATTAAAGAATAATTCGATTTTTGAATCTGAAAAGAACTGTCCTGTAGCGTAGTTTTTTTTTTCTAATTTTAAACATGTTGCTAAAACCAACCAGTCCGTAGATACAACTCACCTTATGAAGATAGATAAATACTGGATATAACAATCGAGAATCAAATAATAACAAACTGTGGTTGTAAAGCATAAGCATTACAGTTGTTATTTGATTAATGGGTTAAACGATTATACGAGACGTGCCTCGAATCACTGTTCTAGATTCGTATTTCTGCTAAACGTAATTATTCATGAATTCAAGCGACTCTGTTTTCTGTGCTGCGTAAATATTAGAATATTTTTCAAACAGTCGTATTTATTAAAACTTTGTGTAATTTGACACAGTGAAAATAAAATACGTACACTCAACTCCATTTTGTGTAAGCGCAAGAAATGCTTTTAATAAGTAAGTAGGTACTGCAATGTAAAATACATACAACAGTAGTAGAAACACTATTAATTCTAAGTATAAGTCCTAAAACCCTTTACTTGTATAATTGCAAAGTCCATCAGTGAAGATTTGAAGAATCAAAACAAAACTCAAGACTTAAGAAGTCAACATAAATAAAAGAATTCGCAAAGCAAACACAAAAAAAAAGAACCCGCAAGAGCCGTTATTCGCATGATAAGATAACCAAAACAATAATAATTATCGCAGACGCCACGACCTGCGTCTGCGTTAGAAACTGAACCCTCCCCTGCGACACTTTTGGCAGCATTCTCATCACGGTCGCAGGAGCAGGAGAGGGGTCCGTTAATAAAAACGTGCGCGAGCGCAGCATCGTCAGTCGCGGCGGACATCATACCAAAATGAGGACGCTGACTATTACGGTGGGTGCAGTGTGTGACAGTGTATATCGTGTTCTTTCAAAAAATATATACAAGTGTTATTTTCGATATATCGATTATACGTGTTCGATTTTAAAATCGCGTAAAAAGTTTCGAAAAAATAAAATCGCGATATATTTAACAATTTGGTGATTTAATGTTTTGAAAAATCTATTTTTTTTTAATATCATTATCCTAATTGGGTTTATCGTTGTAATCCAATAAATGTATTGATCGTGAAAATTAATCTAAACATTTTTGTTTAGATTAATTTAGTGATCGATCTGCGATGTTTAAAATCGGGTTAAAACATTCGTAAACAAATATTTATTTAAACGTTATGTGATCCGATAATAATTGCAATAATCCGAACAATTGACCCGAGCCTCGTTAAATAACATTTACGTTCATACGTAACAGCCTATCATTCATGTTCGACGCGGGCGCAACTTCAACTTATGAAAGCTCAATACCGATTTCTAAAGTTACCTATAGCATGCATAAAAACAACATTAACATAAAAACTCTATCATTATTAATTAATAAATAATATTCTTCGTGTACACAACATTTTTTATACTTTGAAGATTTGCATCAAATATTATATTCATGACGTGAAATATAATTAATGAATCCATAATAATTACATTTAGATACCTTACATAAGATGTACAACACAATAGAGACTCCAAATTAATTCCGTAAAAGTGAAACTAGTAAAAATACATCGAGCATTTAATACGAGGCTTAAATCTTAATTGTTGGAAAGTAAGATCATTGCGGGTATTAAAACTAGTTTGTTTGTTGCAGATATGGCTAGTGCTGGCTTGCGCCGCGTCGTTGGCCGTGCCTATCCAGGAGACGGCCAAGGACACCGAGTTATCTCGGGATAAACGCTCCCCTGGAGGATGGCACTCTCCACCTCCGGAGGGAGTGTGGAAGAAGAAACTCGTATGGAAGGAGGAGTGGAAACAAATCTGGAAAACCGAAAAGAAACTGGTCTGGAAAACTGAATGGAAAAAAGAAAAAGTTCCAGCATGGAAAACTGAAAAGATCCAACAGTGGAAAGAAGAACAAGTGCCTGCATGGAAAATAGTTCAGAAGCCAATCTGGAAAGAAGTGCAGGTGCCCATCTGGAAGGAAGTTCAGGTTCCGGACTCGAAAAAAGTATGGAAACCAGTTTGGAAAGAAATCCAAGTCCCCCACACCAAGGAAGTTCAGGTACCAGCATGGAAACAAATCCACGTCCCTGAGTGGGTGAAGGAAGGCGTTCCCGGAGAGAAGTACCTCGGTAAGGATGACCACGGTTGGGAGTACACCAGCCACGACCTGTGGAGGAAGAAAATGATCTGGAAGCCAGTATGGAAGAAAATCTGGAAGACCGAGCACAAGCAAGTGTGGGTTACCGAGAAGAAGCTCGAATGGAAAGAAGAGTGGAAGCAGATCTGGAGAACAGAGAAGAAGCAAGCGTGGGTCACTGAGAAGAAACAAGAGTGGGTAGACGAGAAGGTACAGATCTGGAAGACCGTTAAGAAAGAAGTCTGGGTACCTGTCCAGAAGAAGATCTGGGTAGAGAAATGGAAGCAGATCCAGGTACCCGACTGGAAGACCATCGAAGTGCCAGCATGGAAAAAGGTATGGAAACCAGTCTGGCAGAAGGTCTGGGTACCGATCCACCACGAACACCACGAGGAACACCACGGATGGGACTAAGCTTAGGTAAAGAAACCTTCCTTGTACATATTTTTTAGTCATTTGTTAACTATTTGTTACCGTCATATACCAATTTTTGTAAATATTTTTATGTCGATAAGTGCCAGGCGTACGCGAAGGTAAATGCTTTCCTCAAGCGAGTGTCCAAAAATGTTTTCTTTTCCAAAATTGCGAATGCGAAATGTGTTTAGCTTTGCGTGCGCCTTAGGAAGTGATTTTTACGTAATAGTATCATACATTTTAACGCAGTTCACTTCCTTCTCAAAGTCTATTGTTTGTGGACCGACAATGGGCTTGATCCCATGGCCGATTCACTCATGTATACATCTAAGTTTTACTCTCTCGAAACAATATAAACTGCGTTAACTTAAATAACGTATACTTTTACACGAAACTTTTTGTCCGTTTATATTTTTTCAAAAGTGGTAAAAGAGGCTTTATGTTATTTGTTATGTTATGTCTGTTGAAAGACATGTTTTTATTCGACTGACTTTTTTGCTGATTTAAATTGTTAATAATTATTGCTCCCAAAAAAAACTTAAACTAAATAATTGGAAATTCAAATATACCTCACAAATTATGCAATTTTTATCAGCGGAAATGTATAAATTGAACTAACATTAGATGTCTTTTTAAACAAAAAAAATTATCAAAACATTTTTCTACAATGAAAAATAATCCAAATTGACATAGTTTTGTGGACATAGTAATGTTAGTTCAATGAGCCAAATGAGGAAGCCCGGGTCGCAAGTTCAAGTCTCGGCTGATGTAAAGTACAAGTTTGTTTTGTTTTAAGTTTTAGTAATACACGAGTTATGAATAATGAACCTCTAGTTTGATTTTATTTCACCTAATTATCTGTTTAATAGATCATTGATCATTCAAACTGAAATAGCAAGACACCAAGACACACACACAGAATACAGATTACCAAAGATCTTAATTCACAAAAAAATTACACTTTAATTGAACGCATCAGAAGTTTCTTCACAACAATGTCACAAATGTCTCGTTGTAAAAAGGTAATACCCTACAGACGGATGGACAGATGGACAGGCCCTAATTACAAGGGAGGGCGCACCCTGTGCTCATTCACTTGTGCACTATAATCGAATACATCTTGTGCCTCTGGCTAGTCTCCGCTGAGATTGGGCCATTCCATTTTCGATTTGGATATGGATTTCTAAAAATGGGTACCATCACTGTATAAAATATTTTACCCTTATATTGTTGAACGTAATAGACAAATTCTTTGCTATAAAACCATGGTTATTTCACCATCTGAAAGTCTTGAACGGTTATTTACCGTTCAAAAGGTGAAAACACGAAAATTATACATCACTCAAGTCGTAGTTCGAAGGCTATGTATAGTCATTGGCTACGAGATGACCCAGGCGGTCTCGAGGTCGTGAGTTCGAGCCCCACCGCCGCACGAGACGTGGACGGACTCCTAGAGCAGAGTGTTACGTGATGTGCTCGTCGATAGGAATGCTAACGTTACGCACTATAATGTTACCTAAACAAAATTAAGGAAATATTATTTTAACGAACATCTTCATGAGAGCGGCGGTGGCCCAGTGGTGGCGGCCCCGACTTACGAACAGTAAGTCGAGCGTTCGAACCCAGGCAGGCGCGCATTACTTTGTGTAATTTATTTCATCACCACTGGAGGGAAAACATCGTGAGGAAACTGGCATGTCCTAGAACCAAAAATTCGAAGACATGTGACATCTACCAACCCGCACTGGGTCCGGGTGGTGGATTATAGCCCTTTCCCTCTCCTAGACAGGAGGCCGTGTGTCCCAGCAGTGGGAACATTATCGGCTGATTATGCTATGCTCATGCTTCATTAAAATAATGTTTGAAAGCACTATTCAATATTTAAATATCACCGCAATAGTGGTGGGTATAGGTGGATGAAAGGAAATAAAATAAATGAAAGGATGCAGGTGGGTGATGCCAGTGATGTCATCACCATCGTGAACACAGTTCAAGCTATCGTACTAAAAGTTAAGGCTCGAGAAAAGTTCACATACTTTTTTTATTCACACTTATCAATGTATATTTGATTGTATCTTTATTCATAAGCTAGCTCGTATTGTATCAGTCCCACCGCTGGGCAACAGACTTTCCCTTTCCCACACTCTTCTGTCTCTGCCTATGTAGGTAGAAGTCAAGCTCATCTAATCGAATCATCATTATTATGACATAGAACATTATGTAAAACGGTTAAATGCTCGTAACACAAGAGTCTCATTAACATGACAGCTGTCAAATAGATTGATGGTCAAATCTATTGTCCTAAGCATGAGTTGGTACCACGTACCTACTACTACCTACTCCGTTCACAGATAGTTTACCTGTGACAGCTGCAAGCCAACAAGAACCTTATAGTCATTGTGATAAAGTTTTTTTTTTTAACGAACCAGTTAGTGATTGTAACTTTACAACAACCTTATTTCTATCGACATAAAGTTCATTGTGATTTTGATAGTGATGCAAAGGCGCAGGTAAATAAATGTGAAAAGGCTTTACCTAATAGTTTACTCGTTTCAAGACGGAAAAAGAGCTTTTGTTAATACTCGTACAACTGTAAACATAAGACTGGTGGAATGACAGTAAGTCGGTGTGTAAGCAAATAAACACTTTTAAACATTATTTATGTTTAGTTTCCTTTCAAAAGCATTGGAATGGTAAGTTTTTCTTCCATCCACGTTACTTGGATGCTTGAGCTCTCAATTATAAAAGGCCTGAAAACTGAATTCTACCAGCTGTTCCTCCTCTTCCTTCCCTTCCTCAGGCGGCTGGATCAGGGGCCTGATTCAGAAGGCCGTACTCCTCGATACGGCTCGCATTGAGATGAGGTTTCTGTCTCTGGAGCCCCAACCACCGGTAGCTTGGACCCTTTTCCTTACACTATTATTTTTATTATATTTCTAAATGTTTCTTTAAAGAAAATATTAAAAATATGTATGAAAAACGAATAAAGGAAACAAAATAATGATTGCAAGACTTGAAAACATTTCTATAGGTAAGGAAACCAGCATTAAACTAAATCTAAAAAATAACAAACTAGCTTTTTCCCGCGTGAAGGTCGGGAACAAGAAAGACAAACCTATAAAAACATTTGGAATCCTAACAATAAAAAAAAGTAAGCCACTCATGTGTGCGACGGAACATCGGCGAAGTGTTCTAATCTCAAACAGATTAGCCAATATAATACAGTAGAAGTTAAATCAAACACCCTCTTTACTTTATCAGACAAATTCTTAAGTAAACGTGCATTTCAATCTATGATTTCAGTCGTACCCTCAAACAAGTCTCATCTCACTAGTGCCACGGAGTCAAGCTTCCTAGATTACATTCAAACTGCACTTAGGCACCGTCTCGAGTCAGAAAATTGCGGCAACGGTCTTGCCGTGAAAAAACTTTACAGATCAATCTCCAAACGGCGAAATGGACCGCCGTAAGTATGGCCGCGGTTCTCTCACTACGGCATCGCGGAGAAAACTAATAAAAATAAATTGCTTAGAACATGCCACAAGTCACCGCGTCTTACGACTTGCGACACAACGGTACTCACACGAAGCAAATCAGTAAAACACAAAATTCACAATCATATGTTAGACCTCGCAGGAGATGGCGGGACGAGCTCGACAAAATCAACGACCAGTGGTCCACATTGGCCCTGGATTGAAGAATTTGGAAGTCATGGGAAAGGCCAGCAGGCACAGCAGTGGGATGGCACAGGCTAAAAGTAACATATGACGCAAGTTGCATTGCCCGAGCTCCTGAACCCCCGGGTACGGGCATTAGTTCTGAAGTTAGTTTCCGAAAAGCCTTATTGCCGAACATTTACGACTGCTCCCGAAGTATCTCGTCAAACGTTTAAAAGAAAGGTGCATTTTAACTTCTTTTAGTTTCTAATTAGCTCTTGATAGTCTGAGTTAATTTCTCTCAGGGCTATTCGTGGATGCATGAGCAGCTCAGCGGAATTTTCAGTAAAATAAAGCCAAGTTTGTTGCAATTAGCAACCGACGGTATAATTAGTGACCGCGTAGGTTTTCCAGCAGTAATTATAGTGCTATTACTTTAATTGTGTTATTTGCTACCTGTGGGGAGCTTTAATAAACTTACCTGCTACCCGATACACTTGGATTGGTTAGTGTTGATTCGAGTTTGAGTGTTTTGTTAAGTTTGACGTATGTTAACAGTAGGTACTGATGGAATAATAATCTGAGGTACTGTATTCTGCCTGCTGGATCCTCCTGTTGTAAAAAAATATTGGCTGATGACGATAATAACGGTATCAATAAGGTATCATTTTTTCATCAGGAATTTCAGTAGTGTAGCTGTTACGAATTATGGATTTGTGTCCTGTTGATGGAAGTAGGTCGAGTCATAGGGAGCCCCCCTATAACCGGGCTTGGAATTTAACTGACGAAATGTGGGTGTACTTAAATACACCTCTGCGTAACCCTAAGGAATTTACAAGCGTGGTGTTATGTGATATCTCGAGCTTTTACCATGCAAGGTGTCCACGTAAGTATCTTTTACTGACAACTGGTTATTGGACTGGATGGAATACCTACTGGTGTTGGGAAGTACATGACGAAAATTAATTAATTAATAAATAAACCTTGCATAAAACAAAAAAATGCAGACTTTGTGTACTGTAGACGCAGGTAAATTTAATTAGGGCCATACAAGAACAGTCCGGGGTTCCGTCCCCCTTTCCCCTCCACCCTGACCTCTCTTCCGTCTAGGTTGTCGGCGAGGGGAGAAAATTGTATATTAAAAAGTAAACACGCTTTCCCCCTCACGTGATTGAAATACTTTAAAGGCTGACAATATTGGTAGGAATTCCGTTTTAATAAACAGTTTATTACGACGCTGGAAAGTAACTTTATTATAATTTAAACTTCCTTGTGGAAAATCTCGTCGGCGTACTTCCACTATAGCTGCCCATCAACGTTACTGTGTTATGATGGCAAAATGGAAGGCGGTGAGAAATGATGCTGTTGCTGGGATAGCAGCTGTGTATAGGCTGCGGAGCCACCACCATAAGATGGAGAGTCAGCTTACAATAAGAACAAAACATGGCTATATTGAACTTTGTTATAAAAACTGTCAAGTGTTTAGTCGATAGTGGTTTCAGTATTTTATTGCGATTTAAAGTCATTGTGGCAGTCCCAGAAGGAGACGGCGGGACAGACTGAACTGTTTTCTCAAGGATTAGCCTCAGCTATGAATAACACACAAATATATACACAAATAACAACAATAATAATATATAAACACAAATAATTATATAATATTGTATGGGTCAGATGACAGAAGTTAATATAAAGCGTGGACCAGAAAGGTGTGGTCATATTTTAGGGTGTGATTGAGACCATCCAACTAAACAACTTTCTCTATGGGATCGGGATCACCATCGAAATCAGCTATCCCATACATTTAGGTCAACTAGGTATTGAAGTTTCTTGTACACCCTATATGGTCTCACAATATCAGAAGGGCTTACACCACACCAAGTGGTTGACACTTAAGCCGTGAATGTAAATTAGGTTCCGCAATATCAGTATTTTATCACAACAAACTTGGACAAAAGTTAAAAAATCTTATCTTTAGCAAGTTACAGTCAGCAAGGTTATAAAAAGTAACACACGGATCAATAAATTGGCCAAAACTTTAACGAAATCAATTTGCAGTTAAAATGTGATATATTTTTATATAAATAACATTGCCGTCTCATAAACTGGGGACGGTATTGGGTGTATTATTACGTGTAAGTAAACTCCGGTTCAGACAATGTAATTGTTATGAAACTGGCCCTTATTCAGAACAGTATTACTACATTTTCGAAGTTGTCTCTGGGTGGAGCCAAGAAAATATGGCGGGAATATGGGTGAGCTGAAACAAAACATCCTGAAGAAACTGACAATAATTTCAAATGACCTGAAATCGGCACCAATCGGAATAACTAACAAAATAAAAATAACATCACGCCTGCAATCCCCTTAGGGTTAGGCAGAGGTATATCTAATTAGTACACCCACATTTCACCAGTTATATTTAAGTCTCATATAATAAGGGTAGCCTATTGACATCAACCGAGCGCAAATCCAGACTCCGTGGCTGCTACTGAGAAAATCCTAATGGAAAATCCCAATAACCCTAGAATCGAAACAAGGGCCTCATGCTCAGCAGTAGTGCTTGCGACCAATAGAGCAACGTAGTCTTGTTTTGCCTAGTCAAAATAAAAATGTTATAACATATCGATATCAATATGAACCTCTTTAGTAAATTATGTCTTCTAGATTGCGTGGACCACAGGCTACAGACGGCATCGTCAACATGTTTCTTACTTAACAAACCAATCATTTCACAGTTGACTCGCACTACGATACTAATGAAGCACAAAAAGAAGCTTCTCACCCTTAAGATTGCAAAAACGGAAGCTATTTTGTCGGTAAAAAGTAGTCCATCCTGAATAATGTAAAGATACTGCAGACGGCCCGTATTTCCAAAGTGTTACGTCGAGACTGACAGTAACCGCTCGGCAACTCGGCCACTCTAAGCTCTTATAAGTTATTTCTTAAAAATATTAGCGTTTTCTGTCTTTAAAGCGGATTATTGCCATATGTCATTCCAAACATTTGCACACTAACGGCGAAGAGGTAAGTTATAAACCTGCTTTTAGACAATATTACCTGTAGCTTTTAATAGCAGTAAAACTTTGCCCTTTTAAAGATATACGCATCGTCCTAGCTCATCGTGCTGTGTTGGATGCGGAAAATCGCAAGCGGCGTAAGTATAGTAACCTTATTGGTAACTATTTTCTCCAGAGGTTTTCACAGCCTTTTCAAGGAAATTCCAAAACGTTGAGATTGAAACTTCCCGTCACCCAAGGGCTTTTACCTCACCCAGAGGCTTAGCGTAGCCATGCAACGTGGCAACGCCGCCAGTCTCTTGGGGTCATTACCAGTTAACAGCGTTGAGGAAGACTTTTTAAACGCCATTTTTTAGTTTAATGTTAAGTTAGTTAGTTTAGGTTATTTTAATGTGTAAATGTATATAATATGATGGTTATAAATCAAAAAATATTTTTATATCTATTCAAATAAATAATACGCCAATATCATTATCACTGCTCCCAAAACGGTGAAGGAAAATCTCGTGATAAAACTGTGGGCATGTCCTAGAACCAAAAAATCGAAGATATGTGACGCCTACTAACATGCATAGGGCCCGCGTGGTGTCTTACAGCCCACTCCCTTATAGAGAGGTGGCTCATGTCCCAGCAGTGAGAACAGTAAGGATAGAAATACGAAGGTACCTACAATACTAGAGAAATTCATAATGAGGCCCCACATTTACGTTTCTAAAGCATGATGCTGCAAAAAATGACAAATTGAGTCGTCGTCGTAAACAATAAGGTCTAATAAATCTGCAAACATCAATAACTAGTAATCGAAACGTAAATCGTAGAGATATCAAACGTCCTTGCAAGCACGTAATTCTTTGCAAATCATTGCTCAGTGGTTGAGTAACTAATGACAAACAGGCTTTCACAATTATATGATTAACTAGCTTTTAGACCTGCCTTCGCTGTATTTACTTAGGTCGATTATTTGATGAGTCACTTTGAAGGCGAAACCATTGATTGAATTAATTAGAAGTCAGGAAAGAGGACAATGGTGTTCACGTCGTAGGTAAGTGATTCCTATCACCAAGTAACGTTGTTAGCATAACACATAGTATAATTTGCCTTTGTTTTCACATTGCTGGGACACTGGTCTCCCCTTTGTTAAAGGGAGAAGTGTGTAGGCTGGTGGTTTCATACGTCTCCTATTTTTTTTCTTTGTAGGACTTTGTGTCTCAAATTTGTAGTTCTTGAAAAAAATATACATGAGCGTCACTCACTGTTTAGATTGGACGTCATTCTGAATTTCTGTAGTGTGCATAACCATTAGGAACTGGAACTCATAATTAATTTAGCATTAGATATAATCATCACGCATATATATTCAAATAAACCAATATTCTCCGCGCAACATGCCAGTAACAAACCAGTCATCATCAGGATCCTTGCTGAATTTTGAATTTTATTCCGTTTCGCAACTTACTCCCTTACCGGAGCGTTCTAATCGGTCTAGACGATAAGTCTTAAACAACAAACTTTGAAAGCTGTAACCCTCTTACAATGCACGGTCCTATTAACTAAACATGAAAAGCGGCTTCGTATTAGACAGGCCGAAAAGCTTAGGGCATGTTAAATAAAGCTCAGCTCACGGTGTCATCATCACCATATCAGCCTGGAGTCACCAACTGTTGGGTATAGGCCCCCCTTTTTTTCTGCCACACTTTCCCGTTCTATGCGTCCCTTATCCAGGTGTTTCCCGCGACTGACGATATCGTCAACCCAACGAGCTTTAAGACGGCCCTGTTTTCTTTGGCCAAACCGTTTGGCCACCACTCGGTCAAAGCCTTGCTCCATCGGTCATCTCAAATTCTAGCCAGATGTCCTGCCCAGGTCCACTTGAGGCGCATCGTCCGGTCCCCGACGTCGTAGACTTTCGTCCGACGGCGGATTTCGATGTTACGCACTCGATCTAAGAAGGTTATGCCGAGCATGGCTCGCTCCATCGCCCTTAGTATGAGTGGCAATCTCCTTTGTGAGCGTCCATGTCTCGGCACCGTAGGCTATTGTTGGCAGGACACATTGGTAGAAAAGACGGGTTTTTAGGCACTAAGGGATCTTTTTGGACCGAAAAATATGTTCCAGTTTAATTGCCAAATGCCGCCCATCTGACCTGTGAACTGTACTCGAAAAAATCTCCTTGTTGGAATGCTCCTTGTCAAAAGACAGAACATGTCCCAGATAAACATAATGATTAACCATCTCCAGACGCTCGTTTCCAACCATAACAGCTGGGACAGAGTCGTCCGGAATGCCTGTCATCACCTTCGTCTTAGACATGATCTTTTTTAAGTAAGTAAATTGCAAACCTAACGCGTACAAAGTCGCGGGTAACAGCTAGTACCTACATTCGCGCAAAAATAAATAGGTATTCTCCTTCGGGGTCAGTCGGGTTAGTTGCCGCGTCTTGAAACGCCATATAAAGAAATCTAATAGTCTAAACTGAACATAATTACACTATTGAATTAGGATATCCCTGTAACGATAGTGGTGATGAGTTAATAAATAAATAATGAGTAAATCCCTTTGAATAAATAGTATCAAACTGTGTGTGGCTAATTATTGTTTATCATGGTTTGTTAGGTTCTATAATACAGTTTTTTTTTTCATTTTATTGTCTGGCCACTGGCTTTACTCAAAAATTTTCTCAGCTGCCAAATTTATTTAAATTAAATCGTTTATTGCATTTCGACCATTTATCTGATGGCACACTTATAAATAAGCACTCCACTAGATCGATATGACCTCAACTCACTTTACAAGCTGATTCCGGTCCGAGGCAAGGCTCGTCTCTGCGCGCGTTGCAGTTTGTAAGTACAGTGTGAGTGGTGAGTACTGAGCATTGCCCTTTGGACTTAAGCTAAGGTATTTGAAAATAAACAAGAAAAGATTTTTGAATCGAATATTTCCCATGCTAAAAATTTCTTACAGAACCAACAGAAATTGTGTAGTTTACAACCCCGACATCTATGGATTGGTCCACCTGCAAGCTCACACCAGCAGACACGTTAGTACCAATATACAATGAGTTCGGGCAGTTATTTAATAAACTGAATATTTTATCCGGTAGCCAGTCGTCCCTCAACCAACAAACATACATGTGACGGAAATTACGACACGAATGTAAGCCTCTTATCTCACGGGGTGAACAATTGCAACCACCATTAAATAATCATCTTTCACATAACCTTTAGGGTCACAGGTCAACCTAGACGTGTTGCCGACTGGTTTCCACAGGAAATCCTGCTTTTACACAACCGCTGACCCCGTTTATATGCCAGCCTGATATTCAACCAGGAAGGAGTCATCTTCAAGTGAAAGTTCCATCGAAATCGGTGAAGCAGTTTTCTAGATTTCGTCTATTATGTGAATTGACATAATTGTTTACTATAATGCAATGTTTTAGTAATTTGGAGAGGATTCCGCTATATTTCATATTTAATTTGTCTACGATCGCATATTATATTATATTTGCCGCATTTTGGCTGGTGATATAATTATGGTCATTAATTGCGGATGAGTTGCTGGTGGCATAATAAATATATTTTGTTCGGTCATGTAATACCTAAACTCATATTCAAACCACCCAATAAAGTGTAGATTTATTTGTCCAATATCATGTCTGGACTTAATTTTTTCTTATTAAGTAAATAATATTTGTAACTAGATTTTAAGATTGTTGATAAAAGCTGTTGTAATATTTTTATTGTAATATTTTATGAGCCGATTAACAGTGCCTTCCAATTTTGTACAAATTGCTCTACAATACCTGTCAAACTCAAAGCATTAATTTCAATTTTAAATTCTCACATACGCACTCGAAATCTGCATTATATGCTAAGGGGTATATTGTTGCAATTTATGAAGTTCTAGTGAATGCAATTGTTTTAAAAAAAACTTCTAATTCCGTTTGGTACTTACCTCTTTTATGTAATTAGGACTCTTTCAATTATTTCAGGATTTTTGAGGTTTTCGGTAGTCTGAGTTGTCTTTTCTAACATCTTTACAAATCGCTGATACAATGTCTCTCTGTTGTAGCATTATGCTGCAATTGTTGGTACTGAACTAGGGACTGGGAAAGAAGGACGAATCCCTTTTAGTCCACTTGAAACGCCGACTCAAAAATCGTACAACAACATCAATATTTTTAATGTTTAAGTAGGTATTATCATCTGCCTAGCCTTTTCCCAGTGGCTTCCAGTTAAACCCGATGCAGCGGAATGCCAGTATTTCACATGGAGCGACTGCCCATTTGACCTAGACAACCCTGTTAGTACTAGGTAATACGATACCCATCGATAAGACTGGTTGTCAGACTTTCGGGCCACTGACTATTTGCTACCGAGGCACAGAAGAGTCTCAATATGGTTATGAATGGTCATCCATCTCCGGACCGACCTTGGCGAGCATAGCTTAACATTCGATCGAACCCTGCGGCTGTTATTACTTACGCACAGGGAAAAATACACAAAAAATATGTACTAAATTGAAACATGTGGGTTTATTAGCACAATAGCCATTGATATATTTTAAACTATAGCACAAACCACAAATGCCAACGAATTTAAAATTGAAAATACTTTTTGGCTCGTTTTTAGCTTAGTTTTAGTGCTTTATATTATACACATCTATTGTAAGAGTAATAGTACCGCTGGCCGCAAAAAAACACACAAAATGCAGTAGAATAGTCGTAAATGCGCTTTAAAACGAATTTACTTTACGCTTACATAGTCGGGATGAAAAATTAATTATTTTACCCCAAAAATAAGATTTTTTTAATTCATACGTACGGAACCCTAACACTAAGCAAATAAACACAATCCAAAGGAAGGCTAAACAACCTGTCGTCATATGTTACCTAAAAATAGCCACAAATCATCTTAGTGTTTAAGTAATTAAAACGGTACTCATTGCCTATTGTTCTCGTGTTAAATAAATGATATTATCTATGGAGATAAATTATTGTCTGTGGTTTCTTGCAGTTACTTGTTGTGTCTCATTTAGTTGACAGCCGGTTTAAACGAGGGTTAACTTTAACATTATTAAAATAAACAGGATTTTTGAATGTGTGTTTGAAAAAACCGGAAAATGGGAGTCGAATTTACACACAAAGAGGTCTGTTTAAAACCGGCCAAGTGGGAGTTGGGCTCACGCATGAAGGGTTCCGTACCATCGTAGCCCCCTTTAATGTTTAATTAATTTTTATTACGAGTATTTTTGTTGTTATATACTACTTTTTTTGCTATATTCATTAATTTTCCCCCTTCTCTCATAGAGAAATAAAACTACAATTATTATTACTTTATTAGATAGTAACCTTCGGACATGGAGATGACAATTTTTGTTCAGTTTTGTAATTATTATAAGTGCACGTAGTAAAGCGAAAAGTGCAAAGTTCTTCTATTTAAACCTATCGTGCGAGTTTCCAAACACGGACCTGGTTTTTTTAGCAATATTTGAAAAAAGGCGTGCGTGGAACATGGACAATGCGACAGGAGTATGTAAGGATCGTAGCAGGAGGCGTTCTGTGTTTTCTGCCTACCCCCATGGAAAAGGGCGTGAGCGTGTATGTTTGTATTTTAAAAATAAGTTGATATGAGTATTTTATGAAATAAGATAATCATATCAAATATGTGCCTTCATGAAAGAAAATGTTGGTTCCGTATGATGTCTTCTTTCACTTTTTGAGATGATACAAAGACAAGCACCTGATTCCATTTGAACTACAAAATATAAGTCGATCTCAAATAGGCACAAACTAACTACTCATTTCAAAAACATGAACAACGCCTGCAATAAAGTTTATAGCAATTATCGAAAAGAGGACATATTGCATTATGTTTTTCAATATAAAACACCCTCGTCCCTCACCCTTACGCCTGAGGGAACGTTCCTGTTTACCACTCACACATTACATCATCCCTTTGAAAGCAGGATTTAAATATACAACCATACAGTCGAAGGGGATTAATATTGCTGTAGTATCTGAATAAAAGGAAGATTAACGGACTGTTTGTTTGGGGTTCAAGTAGAGAATATTTCCAAATGATGGCACTTAGAGGTATTACTGTTGTCCTCACTGATATAACAGCTGAAGAGGCGATGCACTTAAACTATCTGATTTCCGTGCGTGTTTGATAACTCCGAAACCTATTATCTGAAAGTCTTTAAGGGTGCCTAAATAGCTACATATCAACAAAGAAGCTAAACTCGATAACCTGTGTTTAAACCGCCCTGAGGAGCTACCAGTGTCATCAGTGTGTGCTGATCGTCTGTTTGATGCAATGGGCCCAAAATCAGTTTCGGGTTACCAAAACCCTGCTGTTCTATCACCACTGCATGCATAGGTATTTGTTGAGGTAATGGCCTAGCGCATCGATCCTGCCTTCCGAAACCGAGCACGGGCAACAAATCGCTGTAACTTTATAGAGCAATAAGTCATTTGCCACATTGACCACAATACACCATTTGTGTACCGTTGTACAACGTTGAGATAATAATCGAGATGCATTTTGCATTGTCACATAGTAAACGATACGTCACAGCGTCGTTTGTTAATGTCACGACTTTATGTACTCGTAATGGCGATTACTCAAATATGTAATCATCGGGACACGAGAATGAACAACTGCTCTAACAATTAGGACGTCAGTTGCGAGAACCTAATCATGAAGTCAAAGAAGTGAATTTTTTGTTTGTGACATTATGTACACTTCACATCGATAGATCGACAATTAGACCAAGTCTAACATTTAAAGTGTGCTCCGTATGTGGGACCAGTTCATCATTATCAATTTTATAAAGGGGAAGCTGGCCAATGGACGAGTTCGAGGGCAAACCGCCCCTGTGACGACCCACTGACCACACACACACGTGTAAATGTAAGTGTGTCGGTGTACACACACTTTCATTTGTAGCAAATGAGCTCCATCCCAAAATTCCACCGTGTTTTCATGAACGCAGATTAACATTTAGTTATGATTAACGTCTCTTGACTCTTTTCTCATTATTTTACTCTTTCTTTTATCTATTTTTCAAAATGGTAGCTCGGATTAAAATCTTTTCTGGAAATAAATTGTTGTTGAAAGGTAAAGTCGAAAACCTTGAGACGATAAATCATCTAATGGTTTTCGACTAGACTAGAGCAACAATTAATTTCCAGAAATCAAAAATCCGAGCCTGTTGGCTTTGGAAATAAAGATCGTTTAAATACAATAAAGTCCACAATTCGGTAGGCATTTTCATAAAGTCCCTTTCTAACCATCCCTACAACAGAGAGATAGGTAGTAAAAAGGGGAGCCAGTTTTATTACGACACCCGTGATGTGTAGACGTACGTATTTTCATTGAGTAAAGCTCGATTTAGATCGTTATTGTGCAGTTCAGTGATCAATAATTAAAATCTCGAAAGTGTTGTAATTTCCTAAACTTTTTGTGACAAAAAGTGATAGTGCTTTGAAAGTGTATGTTATACTTAACGCCTATGTTCGTGGCGAGCGCTTAGACGTACCGCATACCACAGCGGTGAGCATTCTTTCTTTATATTGGTGTTAAATCCTGTCACAAACCTCCGATGTCTCTAGGACGGTCTAAATGTATAAACCTAAATATTATTATAGCAAGTTGGATTGTCCACATCTAGTGCTTTTCCTTGTAGCGTTGATGAATGAGCTTTCATTTAGATATTTACTAGATGGATGTCGGTTATCGCGTCCAAAAGTAATCATGAAATTTTGATCCCGTTCCCGCAACCCATGGGAACCTATTCCGGGGATAAAAAATTAGCCTATGTCTTATTCCAGGCTATAATCTATCCCTGTTCCAAATTTCAGCCAATTTTCGGCTTTTTTAAAGAATTAAAATGAATATAGTATGTTATCTTTAAGAGATAAGCATCACGGACGATTCTGTAGATCTATATAAGATACACAATTCCACCATACATCATTTTGTTATATCTCAAAGGGTTTAGGTAGCGTTTTCGTGGAAAGTTCCCAGACGGCTTATTTTTTTCCGACACCTCCAACATATCATTATATTTTAGCCAATGTACACAAAAACTTGACAAATTATATATTAAAACCTTCCTCGAGAACCACTCTATCCATTGGTGAAAACAGCATGAAAATCGATGCTGCAGTTTTATTCTTATTCTTTATTGCACACAAAATAACATATTTACATGCAAATTGCAATAATATAGCTTATCTACAATGGCGTGCTTAACCCAGAATTGGGTTATCTTACAGCAAACCTAATTTTGACTGCGAGATTTGCAGCAGAGGGTATACTTAACTAATTACTTAACTTACTGGACTTTGTTTTATAATAAGTAGTGATTTAGTCAAAACAGGCAAAAATGCTTAGAAATAAGGTATTTTTTACAAGCATACTGTGTACAATACTGGATAGCCTTAAGACGTCATTTCCGACTTCAAAACGGAAACGTAGGTAATAGTCAGAAATCATCATAATAGCCTAGCCTGTTCCAACTAAGTACACACATCAAAATTGTCTAGGGTTATTTTAGTTATTAACGTGTTTTAACAAAACTGTAAAGAATTTCTCAAAACATTTTCATCTATAAGTGCGCTGAATTTCATACACTAACAGAAAACTGAACTATTTCATTTCAAAAGGGTATTTTTTTGGATAAACAATTTGAATTTGTAATAAATAGTTGAATTTTCTGTGAAACTTGATTCTCGGGGTCGATTGGCTTGAATATCTGTGTACAAACTCTTCAATTAAAATTATAAGACAGTTCACAGTTTCTCCAATTGGGTAGAATTTTTTTATTTTTATTATTAAGGGATATTACAACACGATAACATCGCTGTTCACAGATTACCAATAATGACTAGACTTTAAGTTGCTAGGAAATAGGCTGTTCATGCATGACAGTTAAAACAAATATTTTATGAATTTATTAAAAGAAAAAAATAATATTATACTAACGATGAAATTAGGAAATTATTTGACTAAGAATATTAATTAATAATCCAAGAGCTTAAGTGTCTCATACAAAAGGCTTCGAAATTGTATCTTGGAGCATATAAATATGTCTATGTGCTCGAGTTCCTTATTGTAATGATGTTTCCATTCGCCTAATTGGTGAACGTTCGCCAGTGTTTGATCGGTAGGTACCTAATGAAAATAGTCCAGATTATCGGGAAAATTCGTAAAGACCTTCGTTGCAGCATATTCCAGAATTCCGGATTTAAATCTGGGGGCTGTGTGGGCCAGTCCAGGGTAGCTTCATTATGTTGCTGTAGCCGCTGAGTTACGAGTCGTAATTGGAGTGAAAGAAATTTCGAGTGGCGACTTGATTCACAACTGTAGGTGGCGTGTACATAGCTTACGTCTATGTTATAACCATTTGGACTATTATTTTTTATTATTTACCGGGCCTATAAGTACCAAAAAAAATAGCAGAAAAATTAGTCTTTAACTAGGTACGTATAGCAGCTGGTTTTGTACTATCTATTGTACCCAAAAACTAAAACTGTTATTTTTGCGTGTGTGCCATTTGATATGAAACCCTCGATATAAACTTAAAATAAACGCCAAATTGCTACATAATGCGATACGTCGGCTGCTTGAACTCAGTACCGCAGTATAACTCATCAATTTTGTGATGGGCTTCAACGTAAAAAAGTGTAAATTTAAAAAATTAACGGTCCCCGGTGAATATAATGATAATATTACAAAAAACGCAACTTTTCAGGAAAAACAGAAAACATGTTTTCGTTGGTTGCTCCTTACAAACCATGGAAGTCTTTCATTAGTTTAAAACAGCTTTTCCATCTGTGTCATTAATAGCTTTGAAGCTAGAAACCCGCTTTTTAGCTTCTACAAACACCGCGTTTTCTTTCCACCAAGATAGGAGTACGTTTTCTTAAAGGAAACTACTATCAAATTTCAGTCGTGAAAATAAATCTTTGTTCTTGACAGTAACGAAATCACTCAACGATTTCCCGAAAACAAGATAAAAAATCCTTGAATTATAAATAAAACAAGTAAGTAAATAATTCTAAATTAATTAATTAATTAAACAATACTAGCTTTCGGAAGACATTTGCCTAACTTTTTTGTTTTTTCTGCTAATTTTCTAAGTTTCTTCAATTTCAGCCAACGTTTTGTCAACACCCGCTAAGCATTCCGGACGCCCCGGCTCTCTTTGCTTTAGCGAAAATATTTTATCTTCTTTAATTTTTATTCTCTCAAGAGCATAAGCTTGTGCGATAAGGAATAAATTATCCAATTCAAGTTGAAAGTTCTCCTCGCGGCGCCTATGAAAATCCTGAGTCTTCTTGCTATTTTTTGCAGCTCTCGCGAGACCTAATAAAGATCCACTAACTTCTTAACACAATTAGGAACAGCTCTGGTAGGTATTCTAGCCTTTTCCCAGAATATAATGCATTCCCGAATGCCAAGATTTACGCTTTCACTAACAGTCAAATTAACTTCACGGATATTGAAAATGAGAACTGCGAGAACTTGACGATTACTCGGTAATTTTGCACCTTTTATTTGGTGATTTACTTCACCAACGAAGAAAATAGTTTTTTTATCGCTTTGTAGTTCCACTGACCGCTTCGAAATATAAAAAAATCCGTGTTAACTACCCGACAAGCCGAGACTGTGACTGAGTGACAATAAAAGCGAGCACGCGACGCTCCTGTGATGCATGTTTACGCACAAGTCGGCACGGGTTGCACTGTTCCAAATAAGGGAAAAAAACACATTTTTTGTGTGTTTTTGGTCCCAATGAATAAAACATTAGCCTATCCGTTCTAATATTTAAACTTTGAAAAATAAGGGATACCCTAATTAATACACATTACTAGGAAACTTTTCACGTACTTTGCTGATTTAGGAGTATCCTACAACACAAGTCTGCATGGATCTCTATTTCAAGAGTTCAATTGAAAGGCTTTTTCGAACAATCCCTTAATACACACATAATTACAAATTTCGTGAATGTAGAATGACGGAAGTGGTAATAAGGGGGGTGTAAGGGACACCGACGCGAAAACAGTTACCACGTATTCAGTACATCATACTGAGCCCCCTTAACTTTTTTTAACTGATGAAAAATTTCTTTGTAGGGGGACTCAGAATGATGTACTAAATACTTGATAGCCTGATGGTTGTGTAGGGTCTTAGCATTTAAGAAGTCACGACCCCCGCAATTCCGTGGGATATACACTCTCATCACCGACGACTGAGAGTGATGCATCCGATTTGAAGACTCGCACCTTGTTTCCGCCTGATAAAAGTCTTAAATTAACACCTTAAAGAAGCGCCCCTCATTCTTTCATGTCAGCAGTATTGATGCTTAATGCTTCCGACATACCCAAATACTTGTAACTGCACATTTGTCCCACTAGTTTCTATTACTTTCAGTTGCAAATTGTTGGGGGCAAAGAGTTTCAGATCATCCTTATTAAGAAGGTTATATATTATGACCTGATCACCGCTCCTCAACCGATATCCTAGACCTGAACCCTCCAGCAGTGCACTGAGAGGGCGCTGAAAGAGTGAGGGAAAAACCATAAAAGTAGTTTTACTAACACGTCTTTATACGAAGCGACTGGTTGATTTTGAACGAGAATAAAACGATAACTGCTTTTAACATTATCTAATCGAATATTTTTCACGAGTTCTATGACTGTTTTTCATACTAACAACTAGGAAAACATTTCGATAATATTATATTAACACTTTATTCTGTAAATTTAAAGCCTGTGTTAAATCTTTAAATACTGTTGTAAAATTTTGTAACTTCGTAAAATAACTATAAAAATTACGAAAAAATTGAGAAAATACATTACCCACAGATCTCAAAAATTACATAACACTAAGATAATGGTAGTTATCATTTTAATCTCCGGGGATGGCGACATGCATTTTATTTAATCAACAAACAGAATTTTTGTACATTTGTATTTTATTTTGTTTGTTACTATATCACTATGTGTGTGATACTCGTAGTTACGACAATGACGAAAAACAAAGACAATATCCGAAATTTAAAAATCAGTTATGAATCGGAATCGATAATTATCTGATAATCATCCGGTAATAATACGGTAGAAAACTGATAATTATAATGAATGTGTCAAACCAAACAATTATCTTGATAATTTTGCCAAGTAGCAAAATAATGTCATAAAGTAGAATAACGTTTTTTTATTTATTTAACTTTCAGCCATATGAAAATGGTTTTATAATAGTTTTTTTTATACGTAAGTATAACGCGGGTTTGGGCGCAGATTATATGACATTTGATTCGTGTAAGGGTCGTTTTGTAGTCGCGTCAACGACAATAACGTTGAGTTAAAATTACGTAGACGTTGTAAGTTTAACTAGTAAGGTTTCGTTTCTAGTAGTACTCTTACTTATCTATATCATCGTATATATGTTTTGTTAGCTGTTGGTCGGTCAGTGGTGTAAGCTAGACAATTTGTGTGACAATTTATTATGTTGTGATAAATCTTAAGTTTAAAGATATTTTATTCTCAAAAAAGACACAAAGTCACTCATGAGAACAATGCTTAAAATAAATTATATTTAAAGTTCGTGACAGACGTGACGGTAGCAATTATTATAGTATGTTTATGATACACCCATCCAATGCATTCAGATTTTAGGAAGGGTGTTATTTGTGATCAAATATTCAGCTAATCGAGTTTTGAATGCATTGAATTTGTGTAATTTTTTAATACTACTACTACTTTAATACGGTATTTTGTTGTACAATTGTGCTCCTTCAAATGTTAACATTTTTTTGCAGTGGTACAAGCCCATACATACTTCAGTTTCACAAAATTATTGCAAGGATAGCAAGTGTTTTAAAACTACAGTTAACATATAGCCGTAATAGCAGAATTCTGAAAACACAATTTATTTTATAATTTATTTATTTGACATTTGGATTATTCGTGTTTGTGTTAGTGTAATGGTAATATTGTGTCGGTGAAGAATGTGTGTTATGTTCTCGATGGAAGGGTATAGGGGGGGTTATTATCATTATAAAGCAGGTGTTCTGTATCCAGGTGGTTATTTGTAAGAAAGTGATGATAATGGGGCAGAAAAAGAGTCTATAAAAGTAGTAGTAGTGTATTACGATATTTCTTGATATACTACTCTGTCAAGAAAGTAGCGATAAACTATCAATAATACACCAAAAGTTAGTTATTCATCAATACTGCTCCTTCAGAAACGATACACTTACGCCAATGAATAATCCAATCATGAAAACATTTTTAAACGCTTTTTCCGGAATTGAGTTCAGTTCTCGCCGCGAATCCTCCTTTTTGTTTTCTACCAAATGAAAACGGGTGCCACGAAGTGGTAGTTTAGGAAAAAAAAGAAGTCGGCTGGAGCCATAATCAACCTTTTTCGGAATTACGAGACAGATCAGAGAAGCCCCGTCAAATACCAGAAGGTCAGGTTAGGACACAAGAAAAGACTTTTGTTTCGTTTTCCAACTAGACACTTACTTTTACAAAGAATGGGACACTCTCACTCTTATTCAAACCTACATACTACTTACGCTTTTCGATCAATAATAGCTTAGGTACCTACGCTACTTAAACGACATTTGCTTTTTGACGCTAAACTACTTAAAGACATCGGGGAAAAACTTAAAACAAACACGACAAAGCGCGAAATGATGTGTGCACTATGGTGAAGTGAGGCAGTACAAAACTAAAGAACCTTTTCCGTTCGTGCTAGTTCAGAAACTAATAGTTATTGATGGTTACTCGTCTGATGGAATGGCTAATAAATGCCGGAATGCCGGGTCCCTTAGGGGTTGGTAGTGGTACTCACTACAACCTTTTTTGCTTCATATTAACGACCTGCTTAAGCGTGGTATCTTTGGGTACGCAGACGACAGCACGGTTATAGAGCTTGACATATCCACTGCACGCGCCAGTGCGGCCGAAATCCAGTCACTCAGAGAAGCCATGGTCGAGCGTTTGAACTTGTACAAGGTTGTCTCCGATTGGGACGATGTAAGTCTGGTCAAGTTCAATGCAGTCAAGACCCAGCACGCGTAGCATGACCACCGTAGGAACGGGTTCTGTCGACGGAAGAATCGACAAAATGACAGATTTCTTTTGTTGATCTATCATTTTGTCGATTCTTTCGTCGACAAAGCCCGTTTCTACGGTGGTCATGCTACGCGTGCAGGCCTGCCTTTTCTCCAAGAATAGACCTTTTTACCTGGCCTCTACTTTCGGAAATGTATCCGTCTAAATTACTGCCCATATTGAGATTTTCGGTGTTACTTTGGCCTCGATCCTCAACTTTCAGTCCTATATTGTGTTCAAGGACCAATTAGCCGCTAGAAAGCTGGATGTTCTCGCAAAGGTGTGAAAGATGTAAAACTTCGATCGTACATGGAGTACCTACTGTTTGCACCTTTGGGATGGATCACCTAAGTACCAGCTGCAAGCGTTGGAAGCTTTTGACCAACATGCCAAGAGGTCCATTAACAAATCAAAGCTTCAAAGCCTTGAACATCGCCGCCATCTTGCTAGCCTATCGGCTACATTTCTCGGAGTGTGCTTTGGAATTACACAATCTCATACCCCATCCCCATTCCATCATCAGATGAGCTGAGATACGGCAAAGCGTCACCGTTATTTGGTTGAAATTCCACGGTCCCGAACAAAGCGCTATGCTTCAACAATTACTGTGCGAACCGCCAGTCCGTGGAATTCACTGCCGGCTTCTCTGTTCCCTGATCCTTCCCTAATGGATCTATTCAAAGTTCGAATTAATCGATATCTTCTAGGCAAGCGCGGTCCACCCTAGGCCGCATGATTGCTTCACTTCATGTGAATGCGGACAACGCAAGCATATTTAGTTTTAAAATTAAAATAAAAAGACCACACCTGGGAACCTTGTAGTTACGGAGAAATTGGGAAGTTCTTACAATTTGACGAGTTTTTTTAAATGCAAGATTTTATGTTATAACTTTAATTGAAATACCTACGTACTATTCAATCCATCCATCAGCACAATGTTTTGAGTGCGTTACATTGAGTCTTACCTTAACAACCGGGGTAGATCGCTAGTAATTTAATAAAAATGATATCTCATTGATTCCAAATCACTCGTCACACTTTTTATTAATGATAATGATCTCTGACGTTGTGAATGTTGCCAGAGATTTAAAAAAAAACAATGGCTGCTCGTTGTGAATGTAACAGTTTTTTTTTTTTAATTAGTGTTTAATAGTAGTACCTAGTTCATCCAACAAAACGAGTTGTAGAAACTCGTACTGTTGGATGAACCCGTTTGAAACACAATTTGTGTGGAATATATTGAGATGCATAAATAAAAGTCGTTTTAACCAATAGTGTGGGTTAAGTAGGTAACAACGTTTGATGTTTAGAATTCGTAGATTTGTTGACGATTCTTTTCATATCATGTAGATACTTTAAAATTATAAATCGATAAGTACTCGTTCACTGCATGCTCAAAAACGTTTGTACATATTCTTATCAAAAAGAAGATTATTCACTTAACCGACGGTTAATCATCTACTTTTTATTTTCAACGAGGGGATCAATCTGTGACACACACAGGCGCTATTTTAAGACACTCTTTACCAGTATGCTAGTTTAATAAAATTAATATTTATAAAAATAATATTACCTTTCCAAGTAAATGCATTCATGCTCAATTTTGAACAAATCTAGCCAAATAAAATGAGTTCTTAAAACAAAACGTTGTTGTTATTTTCATTTTTTTTCAAATAGCGTAACATAATAAATATAACATAACATCGCGCCTGTAATCCTCGAAGGGTTAGGCAGAGGTGTATCTAATAGTACACCCACATTACCTACGTCTGTTATGCGTGTGGCAGAGGCGAGTCTATTGCCATGCACACCGGGCGCAAATCCAAACTCCATAGCTGATAATAACAAAATCCCGATCTATGAACCCATTATTCTGTTGCGAAAACTGGACCAACGGGGCATTACCATGGGCAAAAGTTTTATCAAAATAATATGATCATTCTTATTAATTTACGTTTTGCCCCTTTTTTTTTTGGAGCTTGGGAAATCATCAAATGACTCCTCTCGCTCTGGACGGAGCGGAAGGGAGTGTCAGACTCTTACTAACTGAAAACCACCCATGTTCCTTCTTTCGCCCTTTATGTTCCAGGGCCGCGGTATCTCTTTCGAACAGTCCCGCAGCCCTGGCAGGCATCGGCCCTTGCGGGCCCCTCCCGTTTGCTGACATCTCTATGAGGCGCGCGTGGAACACGAACGCGCCGTCGACACGGCCTGTCGTCATACGACGGACGGACGGCGAGCTAGCCCATTACTCACCGTCCACAGGCCCGCGCCTACGGTGGCCGAGAGCCATCACGGCGTGGCCCCCGACGCCCGGTGCTTCTCCTCCCGCGGCGGCTGGGACGTGAGGCTATCTCCCCCTCACGTTCCGCCGCCTCCTTCGCTAGCATGACTGCTTCGCAGAAGGAGGCGACGGCTTCCCATTCCCTCTCGCCCCGGACCATGGCTTGAACCAGGGCCGGACGCGAGAGGTCGCCGCCGCCAATCGCCGCTACGAGGACACGGCGGTGCTCCGCCCAAGCGGAGCAGACCTTCACGGTGTGCTCCACCGTGTCTTCCGGGCGATCCTCGCAATGAAAGCACCCGGGCGTTTCCTCCCCCCACGTTTTGCCCTTGAGGTAAATAAAACCTTACTCGATCCAAAGATGAACAAAAACCAACAATCTATCGTTTGTTTGTTACAAAATCTTGAACAGCACTTCAAAATTAGAATTTTATACAAAAAAATTAGAATACACAATATTTTATGACCAATATTGAAATTCTAAACTCATCAAAACACCTATACAAAAATACAAATTAGTCCGATGGAGGTATTCCGATGAAATAAAATGTGACTGCGGAGCTACGTGTAACATCACCCACCTGTCCTGCTCCAGCTTGAGAGACCTGTCCGAGGTCACTACCAACGCTAACGAGGTGGCAGAGTTCTGGCTGAAGCAGCAGTCATGGACACGACAGATAAGAAGAACTAGAAATTACCGTAAGTAAACACTAATGTAACAAACAGGTAAAGTTTGTAAGTGGTAGGGTGTAAAGGTGGCTAGGGGGTAATCATCGGTAATTCCAATAATTATTTCACTAATGGGCAACTACATTTTCCCAGAGTGTCTACTGTCTAGGCTATATTTAAAACTATCTAATGTTCGACCACAACTCAAGCGAAGCCGCGTGCAGAAACTACTATCTTACAAATCAAAACAGACAAGCCCAACCAAACGGGCGTAATTGAATTGATCGTCTCAAACAGGTTCTTGGGTCCCCCAACATTGAAAAGGTAACCTTGGCACACTTCGGATGTCAAGGTCAATTGACTTTTAGGGAGCGACCCTGCGGTGTACGTCCCGGCGGGACAACCCCTCGTCTGAAACGTCGTCTGTGTTTTACAACAACAATAAACATTAAATAAAGATAATACGTAAGCTTTACATTAAGATGATTAATTCAAAACTAAAATCACGCCAGTAACCCTCGTCGGGTTAGATAGAGGAGTTCCACTAGTAAATCCACAATTAACCAGTTACTTATGTTTAATTGTTTAAGTCCCATGATGACGGGCCTATTGCCATCAACAGGTCACAAATCCAGACTCCGTAGCTGGGACTGAGATATTACATATGGAAAACCCAATGACGCTTTGTCTGACATGGGAATCCTGAACCAGTGAGGCAAAACACGTCAATGTAACACTAAATAACGGTGTGAAAACACTTTCCGCTTAACAAGAATGCAGACAGGTTGGAATTTTACGCAGCCGTAGGTAAGTTTAGCTGTCGCTTGTTTTTGCTGATAATCTTGTTATTATGTAGTTCATATATACATATAATCACGCATGTAATACCCGAAGGGTTAGGCAGAGGTGAATCTAATAAGTAGTACACTCACATTTCGAGCCTATTGCCATCAACCGGGCATATATCCAGACTCCGTGGCTACTACTGAGAAATTCCTAATGGAAAAATCTGAAAACACATTTGCCCGACCTCGTGCTCAGCAGTCGCCCTTGCAACAACTAGACCAACGAGGCAGTCGGTACAATAACTGATAAATAAAACTTTATTACACTTTGAATAAGGGTGACTTGCACAAGTGATGCACGCTATCTAATTTTAAAACGTCATACTTAATTTATCTAAATAACTAATCATCACCGTGTATTTGGCAACTCTGACCAGTTTACAAACAGAAATAGTATGATTAGCTTTTTATATCACGCATCATTGTGTGTAGTATGTAATATTAGTGGGTTGTCATGCAAAACGCCGGCTGACAAATCATATTTCAATCAACATGGTACCTACGGTATAAATGATTAGGACTAATTTTCTTATCATTAGTCCTGGGATTTTGTGAAGTCAGAGAGCTGCTATAGCACTATGACTTCACAAAATTACCGAACTTGTGCCGTAACCGTCGTTGTGTCGGGGACCGCTAAGAAGACCGCTTAGAAAACGCAGATGAGTTACGCGCAAATGTTAAACACAGCGGTCACCCGACGAGGTATCATGTTCCGTATTGGTTTGTAAAACTTAATTTGACTTCGAAAATAGTAAAGAATAAACAATGAAGGACAAAGCAAGCTGTGGAACAAAATAGAAACGGCACTGTCAATAATTTTCATGTAAAGCAAGCATGTCAGTGGACATCATCATATACCACTAAAATTACCAAAGAACTGTACTACTAAAAATATTCATGAAAGTAAAAATATTAATGGATTAAAAAAAAGTATGATTTTTGTGCCCAAATAACCACCATTTCCCTAAATTAAAACAAACTTTATAACGTAACAAATAAAATTCAAAATCAAACTTCTGAGTTAACGTAAAAAGATACGGCCGTTTAAGCCGCAAAAAAACGTATATTTCGACACTCGCAAGGGAATCGGAATTTATAGGGTACTTCCAATTGACCTAGAATCATGAAATTTGGCAAGAAGCAATATCTACACATGGAAAGAGAAAAATTTGAAAACCGTAAAATACGTAGTTTACCTACAAGTTTATACGGAACCCTCGGTGCGCGAGTACAACTCGCACTTGGCCGGTTATTTTTTGTTTTAAGACGTAATCTACAACTGCTAATTAACACTGTATGATTCTAACTCTGACAGATTATCGGCTCGGATATTTTTGTAATTATTTGTTTTTTTATTTTATGCCTTTTAGTGATCAAACCTTTTTTTTTTCTATGGGTTAATTCTATGGGTTATTGAATACTACCGTTATATATATATATATTCTTTTTGTTATTAGTGAACGAATGCATATTGAATACTACTGTGTTGTTTTATGTACTAAGCAAGCACTAGATGATGATAAATATACGTAGGTAGTCAAATATTTTTAAATTTTTAAGGTTTAAGGTTAAGCCGTCTGCCGTTTAGAAGTTATGATGGAATAAAGAAACTCACAAACATACATACATACAATCATGATCCCTGAAAACATAATAGGTACTCCTTTTTTTGGGCAGTCGTGTAGAAAACATTATTAAGGAAAAATATAAATAAAGAAAGAAAGCATACTGTATACTATCGCTTGCTGAAAAAAATAGGATGGATATATATCATAGATTCGGAATCAGGGTCGCCAAGCAACACAACAGTGCTCAAATTAGAAAAGAAAGAAAAACAAAGAATAAATATTTACAAACAAAAACAAAAAAACAAGTCACTATAGCAAAGCTCCTAATATGTCTTCAGGCGAATTAGTTCCAATTAACGAGAAGTTCTCCTCATGTCACCTGATAAGTTAGCTCAAATTGCAAATAAAACAAAAAAGGCTATTCATATTGATATTGCGTACTCGCCCCTAATTGGCAGACTACTACCACAGCTACTACACACAATGCAGAGTCCACGTGCGTAGCGAACAGTACCCGTCGGGGCCCCCGGATACTGTTGCCAGGCGACGATATGCATTTAGGGGACTCGTAATAAAGTCGGCGCGAATCGAAGGGGACTTTCGATAGATTTTTTACGTGTCAAAGCGTCAAAGGGTAGTTTTCAATAGGAGCCTGACGTGATAGCTGCTAAATGAATAATCTGCAAGTGAAGCGGGACTTTTAGTGCGCGCATTCCTTTGTCCGTGGAGGAGGATTTCAATGACGTCATAGAATATTGTTGCAATAAAATAGCCTCTTCAAATAAGAGCTTAAGAGCTAAAGCTTCAAATGAGAGGGTGGAATTTACTTTTAGTTGAAAAGGTTTTGTGGGGTTAGTACATAAAGAGCTTGTTAGATATTGTTGGACATCAATAACAGATTGCAGTTGTGATACATAAGGTTAGTAGTTAGTACGGATTTACTAGGAGCATTGTGATTGGTTGAGATCTCTAACATACGAAAAAACAGAAAACATTCTGATCAGGGTAAGCTAACATGCAGGATGGCACACATAACACACACTCACATACTTTCACACACACACACATAGAAACAAACCTACACGTACACACAAACACACACGCACGCACATTCAAATACGTGCACTCCTCAACATCGAGAGCTGCTTAATTCATTTATTTTTAATATATAATTTAAGAGACAGCCCCGACACAAGTACTATTTGTAACTTACTGGGGCTGCCTCAGTTTAAGAATAAAACAATGTTTTGAGATAAAATAAATATTTTTGTGTTTTTGTATTGTATTGTATAACGGGCTGGTGTCCGCAACACCACGTCCAATGCGCGTATTTTGCGTGCGGTTACTAGGAGCATATAATGAGAATGGGGCAACTTCAAACTGTTCCTCGTGCTGATTCTCAGCCCAATAATATGAATGAACAAGTTTTGAAATAACGTTAACGCGAATTTGAAAAGACACTGCGAGGTCTACATTTTTTTTGTAACTTTTTCTCAGAGCAGTCGGGCAAGAAACACCGACCCATCTGATTCTACTTTCAAATCATATTTTTTTACAGCAAATTAACAAATTTTGAATCAATATTAATTATCATTTTAAATCAAATCCAAAACAACATCTCTACTGCATTATGGGGATGCATTGAAGAAAGTTGTTAAAAGTTTTAAATATCTTGGTGATATCGTAACGGATAGACTGCGAGACGATGAGGACTTGGAAAGACAGAGGAGCATGTTGGCAGCAACAGCAACAAAAGCAAAAGCAACATGATTGCTCGGCGTTTCGCTAAATGTACCAAACAAGTTAAAGCCACTCTGTTTAATGCATACTATCGGTCGGTTTACACTGGCCACTCTAGTACAAGCACACACAACGCGCTTATAACACCTTACGTGTGCAGTATAACAACGAATTTAGGTGTATATTTGGGCTACCGAGTACCGTGTAGTGCGTCCGGCATGTTTGCGGAGAACAGATTATACGGTTTCCATGCTGTATTGCGTAAAGCGAGGGCCTCCTTTATGAGCCGTGTACATGATTCTGACAATGGAATATTGAGAGCCATTTATGAAGCTAATTATTTTTTTGTATAAGGCTGTCAATATTCTTGCTAACGATTTTAGTTTTATTTTTAATTAATACTATATTTTATAACATAATTTTTAATTCATTTTCTTTATTTAGTTTTTATTTTGAAATTAGGTCCTGAAATTATTTGTCTTTTTTCTTTTGGAAATTTATCTTTTGTATGGGCTCGTGCCTGAAATAAATTTATTTTATTTTTATTTATAGGAAAAAAAAATGGTTTTTCTTTTACGTGTTCCTTGTTACGTATATATGGAATGGGAATTTTACAGTGGTCCAGTTTCATAAATAATAAAAAACACGATACAACACGTAATTCATTTGTAGACTGTCAAAACAAAGGCTTTGGAACAAATGCTCCAAAGCCTTTGTTTTGACAGTCTACAATGATGATCATCAACGTTTCACGTGATTGTGGTGGATCTAAATCAAGGAAGGGGCATCTAACATCACTAGGGAGACATGGATGGCAAGCCACTCGATACAATATGCAACTGTCAGGAGGAAATTGCCTTAGCGAAGACAAAGGGGTCCCAGCTACATCGATATGGTTATGTATGCCTTTGCCTCGAGCGATGCACCTTCCGACGCGCGTGCGTGTGCATAGTGGTTATCATCGTACGTCCTTTACGAACCGTCGTTGCTCCGCAAGTTGGGTTGTGGTGACTCAGGACAGGACTCTGGACAGCTTTTTTTATTCGTTTTCAACCGCGGCGTAGGTTGTGGCCATGGGGATTCCTTCGTTCGACCCAATCCATTTCTGGATGACGAGCTTTGTTCCAATCGAGCGGATATTGCTTTCTGTTCTCTAGGCTGTTGAGACTGTCTCGCAATTTCGGAGTATTCATTGAGTTTGGCATATAATATAATATAATATGTCTTGGGACAACCAACACACCGCCATCTAATCCCAAACTAGGCAGAGCCTGTACTATGGCAACCAAACAACTAATAAACATACTTATATATTTCTAAATAAATACATATTATAGGTAAATTACACACCCAGATACAGAATAAATAATCGTACTCATCGCACAAAGATTTGTCCTGTGTGGGAATCGAACCCACGACCTCCGTCCTAGCAGTCAGGGTCACTAACCACTACACCAACAGGCCAATCCAATATTAATTCACAAATATAGCATAGAGTGTCATTAACAGATGGGAGAAGATTCACTAACACTTTGCCGTGTACCGTAGTTTCAAATAGATCCGCTGAAGGTTTTATGCATTTCAGTTTTCTAAGTCAGTCAATATTTAAATTTTTCAATATTGATAGTTAACCACTTTTACCATGATCAGATGTCAGAGAATCTTACTTCTTACTTAAATTATAAAGGCGAAAGTTTGTGAAGATTGATGGATGTTTGTTACTCTTTCAAGCAAAAACTACTGAACGGTTTTGGATGAAATTTAGTACACAGATAGTTTATAACTTGGTAACGTATAGGATACTTTTATCCCGGTAGTACAATCCTGTGGGATAATTATCGAACTACAGGCGGGCGAAGCCGCGGGCATAAGCCAGTAATTAAATATTTTCGTCTATCATCATCGCAGCCTTGTTGCTTGCATGTAGCTGAATGAAAGTTATTAATTTGACAGTTTTGTTCCCTTCATGTACATATCTTATTTCAACATAAGTGGCATAAAACTATCAATCAAATAAAGATAGTGTCATGGATATTAAACCCATTTTCTGTGTTTTATTCAATTTAAAGTTCTCCGCATCCAAAACGACATCAAAGTTTGCCCATACAACTCAAACATTTAATAACCTGAAGCAGGGATGTGCAATTTCCCGGTAAACTCGCCGACGTGACGTTATTATTTAACTTCAGGGGCGACCGCGGCCGTTTAGGGTGAACTGTACGGCTGCCTGGCTGTGTCGATATCTGGCGGGCAAGCTGCAGCTATATTTTTTGCACTAATTGGTTGAACTTCTAAAAATTGCCACAATTTGTATTGCGTAGTTTGTCAAACTGCTACACATTTTGATGGTATGGCGGTATTATCAGTAACAATAGCGTGACATCGATCATTACATCAATTGTCACGCTATTGTTGCTGAAAATTATAATATATCATCATCACCAATGTGGCCGCTATGACCACAATGATTTCGCGAAATTGTCTCTGCCATTTTTGACCCATTTTAAATGTGAAATTAACAGATTATAAACGATTCGTTTCTAAACACATAAATAGTCCTAGTAAATGGCTCAATATATAATTCGTAGCGCCTAGTGGCTAAGCCATAACTTTAAAAAAACTCAAACGTAACATAAAAAGGTAATACCTATTTCTTTATTATTTTTTTTACATATTATTTACATTCTTATTAACAAAAATTACACAAAAACATTAAAAAAAATAAAAATGGTAGCCCACCGGCATCGGGAACAGGTTCCGAGTTACCGGTGGTCAGGGCTCTTGAGAGAGGAACCTCTTAACAATACACGCCGTGTCCATAAGTACTGTTTCCTGAATCAAGCCCTTGATCCAGCTCCCAAGCGAGAGCCTACTCAGATGTTGGTCGAGGCTATTGGCTATTAAGCCATCGGCCGACACGACTATCGGCTCAATGACAGCTATTATTATTATAAGGGACTATTTGTCCGCCACGGCCATGATTCTTGTGGTATGTAGTCAACATCAGTGCACACTACTGACATCTCACAGTTAGATAAACTTACAACTACTCTAAAACGCTTTTATAAGTGAGCTGAGTACTCAATTCTTTTACATTCGGTTAAAAATATGGCAACATTGATGATATGTTATTGATTACATCAAGTAGCATGTTCGACAAGGAATAAGTAATTTACGTACCGGTAGAAAGAAATAAAAAATAAACATCAATATCTATGGATTTGGAAACACGTCAACCATAAACCTGCTGATACAAAGATAAAGTCAGGTGAATACTGAAGAAAACTAAATAACATAGACATTGTCTAAAAAATGATAAACAACAGCTGTCCATCCCTAAAACTGAATACGAATAAAATAACAGATAAGGTGTGCACTTGAAATAACATTGATAACATAATAATGACGCTTATCAGTTATCACTCTCTGTTGGTATCAGTAACCTCCTTACGAGCAAGCCAGAAACTCGTTTAAAATGCCTTGTTTAAAAATTTTGACTAATTTGCCAAGGGCAAAAATTCCCGACAATTTTGTTAATAAAATTCTTCCACTGTTGGCTGAAGTTGTGAGGAAGCCGGAAGAAGTGAGTATGATAAATGTTTATGGTTTATATTTACTTCTTTTTATGTAAATCGACCAATTTTTTTTTTCAATTGGTATTCTAGCTTGTAAGGGTCATGACTCATTACTCCAGCACATGCTTATAGGCCCACACTCGTTGAAATATCAGCGCCAGTTATTAACAAAAATCTGGTGTTCCATTCATTGAAATGAATGGAACACCAGATTTTTAATAACCGCTGACAATATCCGTTTAGGTCCAGCATTATGTGCTGCATTCAAGGTACACCAATGATTTAAACCAGTTCAGTTTTAATCAAGGCAATTGGAATTTCATTCTTTGATTTTCAATGGGCGATTTAAAAGGATTGATAAATTCACGTTCATGATTAGTAAAAATTGTTCATGTTTAACTTGTGAAGAAAAATGTCACAGTTACAGAAAATAACAGCAATAACTTGTTTAACGTCGAGAAAAACAAAAGCAATGTGTTTCTCGACGATAATGAAGTTTTTATTTTCTGTAACACTTTTAACAGACAATGTACCTTAGTCCTTATTCACTCCCCTTTCGTCGCTTAGTCTAATAGTACGGAAAAACACAATTATCATCTTTGTGCTTGATACCGATATTTTAAAATCAAAGGAGTATGCCCACTTTTGGGCCTATACGTTACAGTCAACTGTTTTATTAATTAATTATCGTCATTTTATCATAAAACAAACACACGAAAAAAAAATCCAATTCACAATTGCAAAACTAAGAAAAATACATTTTATTACAACTCTCACTAGTTTAGCATGGAACTATGGATAAAACGACATTGTGTCAGGTTTTAAAATACAATTGACGTCAAACGTTACGTTTGACAATAGTTGTCATCATTTGTCAAACGTAACCTCAAACGTCAACAGTAAAAGTCATTCGCTTGGTTATGTTTGCGCCGCGCGCCGGTGAATGTCTTCTGTTGCGATGTTCGTATTTTCTGTGATTTTACCAACGACTTAAACATATAAGCAAAAAGATTTATTTTATTTGCATTTTAGTAGACAGCTCTCTAACTGGAAGGTAAGCAATCTTGCAATACTATTGTAATGTATTGTTGGCAGACGTACAGTAGGGTGTTGTGCGCACACTACGTCAATAATATGGTATTTAAGTTGGTCTAGGTATCAAGACAATATTCACCTCCTGCACACTTTCTTGACAACATATTAATTGTTTATAAAGATGAATGACAAAATAAATTAAATAAATAAAGAAGAGTTCGTTTTCATTTTTAGTCCCAGTCAGTACCTAAGCGATATTTATATATTCATTTATTGTACAGTTTAGACTTATTAAACTCTTAGCCAGACTATTACAAACGCAATGTCATGAACCTAATTATTGAAAATACGTTTACAGGCAATTAACATTTGACATTGTGCACAGTCCCTGTTATATTATTGATAGCATGATCTAGGTAGATACTACAAAAAATATGAGATTTCGGTATAATAACACGTAAAACGAAATGCCTTAACTAGTTTTTCATTACAAACCAGCTAAATAAGAATTATCTTTGATTTAATCGTATCGTTGCTTGTCATTTAATGCATTTTCTAACCTAACTTGGCTATAAATTCAAATTAAAAAATCTCAGCAATGCAATTGTGAATTTAATTGAAATGAATACAGATTATACCTGGTGTGTTTCTCTAACAAATGACACCAATTTCATGACTGTAACAGGTAGGCCCAAAGATATAGGGGAAATGGGCTTTGTCCTTTGTAGTTTTTAAGTTATTTAGATTTAAGCCCATTTTTATTGCGATCTTATTATTTTTTGCGAATTTAATTTCGAGTTTACATTGGGGTGCACCCCAATTTATTATCATCATATATCAACAATATTGTTGAGTGACATGACGCAATCAATATTGTTATGTCGTCAATATTATTGCCGTTGACATTATAAGTATGTTACGCAATAATCCCGCTGTTACGAAATGTCTCGATAGGCCAGAAATCAATTCTGTTAGATTTCAAGTAGCAATACTGGGGGTCTAAAATGGCCGCTTTAACAGAATCTTATTAGGATAATAATATGAATTACGTTTAAATTCTTAAAATGGTCATTGACGTACCTACTATTATGAATTGACCTTGTGACCATTTTACGAATTTAAATTCATATTATTATCCTATTATGATTCTGGTAAAGCGGCCATTATAGACGCCCTGTTCATCCTTACGAACAGTTTTGGTAATTGTAGTGATGTAGGCTAATGTCCGGCAATAGATATAAGGTGAATGATGACGATTATGGTGATCTGATCTGTCAATACAAAGGCTACCATTGTTACTGAGTTACGTAATTAACAAACACTAATTAGCAATAATGTGGTATTGTGTCCAAATATTCGATATTTTGTAACAATAATTTAGTGTATTTCGCTATTCATATAATTTACTTCCAATTACATAATCATATATCATTATCATTGCACGCCTGTGATACCTGAAGGGTTAGGCAGAGGTGTACTTAATGGTTCACCCATATTTCGCCAGTTATGTTGAAGTCCCTTGTTAGGAGGGCGAGCCTATTAGCATCTACCGGGAACAAATCCAGACTGCGTGGCTGTTACTGAGAAATTCCTGATGGAAAACCCAATAACACTTGGCCCAACCTGGGAATCAAACTAAGGACCTCGTGCTTTACTTGCATTAATATTATAAAAATAGAGAGGACTAAAGAGGAGAATCTATTCAAGGATACTTCAACTGTGTAATGATTTGGTTAAGAATGAACACATCAACACATCAATACAAATAAATGAAATTGAAGTATCTGTTTGCAATTTCAAAGTAACAGCTTTTTACTGAATTTATATAAAAGTATACAAATACGGTAACATATAACAAAATACATTTTTTTTGTCTTTTCGTCGGTCTGTCTGTTTGTTCCGGCTAATCTCCGAAACGGCTGCATCGATTTGGTCAAGACTTTTACTGGAAGAAAGCTAATGTTATAAGGATTAACTTAGGGTAACTTTAAAATGAAAACCCTTGAAATTGTTAACAAAATCTTATTGAAAAAGTTAAGATAAAGACAGGAAAAATGATATAAAACATCCAGCAACCCGCACTGTTCCCGTGTGGTATATTACGGCTCACTCGATCCCTCTGAGCGAAAACCTGTGTCCCACCAGAGCTATGTCTCACCATCCAACATTATTTCGCCAGAAATTCGTCTGCGTGGTGTCAGGCGACTGTACCCTATCGTTCGGAGGCCAGTCAACCACTCCCGGCGCGGTGGCTACCCTGGAGTCCATAGGACACCTGGGCCTGGAAGATAACAAGATCATCGCGAAGGAAGTCTCCCGTTTTGTTGAAAATGAACTTGGCATCAAACCAGAATTGTGAGTATCTCGATACTTTGCGGAAACCTAACACAATGAAAATGTTTTTTTTTTGCCTTATGCTTAGCCTTTTAAGTGTTAATTTCTCCTCCAATCTCTTTATACCTATTATGGGATCTCTCGACATGTTCGCCCTGCAAACAATAGGTAAGAGGTAATTTAATGTAACTTCTTTAATCAAAATGTTAATTATTTACAAACTACAAAACTATAATAGAAATAAATATGTACAAGTATAATTTATATTTATGTATATAAGTATAAATTATAATTTAATTTGGAGCATCCGACACGCCGTAATAATATTCACATGCAGAACACCTTTTCTTTAATTAATTGTAGTAACTGAGCTTGAGCAAGCTGGGCGAGCGGTGCGAGGCGCCCCGGGCCACGTTGCGTTGGTCTCAGTATTACTTGGCTGTATTGTATTTTTAGGGCACCAACATTTTAATATTAACCATATATAATTTTTAGCAAATCAGAAGGGGAATCATGTGAGGCACGATTTAATAATGCCAGTAACAAGTAATCGCTTATCAATCTTACTGCAACAGGGGAAAGCAAGAACCGGGGCAGCCTGAACCTAAACTTTATGCCATTCGTATTGAATTCCAGAATATTTTTGACAGTTAGTTGTGTGCCTTACGAAGCACATACGGACAGGCGAATGCCTTGTGCCCCGTTTTCTATCGCTAAAACACCTAAAGGAATGGCTTGATATTTATTGCACTGTTGGAATTAACAATTCCAGGAGCTGAGTTGAGAGTTGAAATCCAAAAGCGGGTTTATTTAGTGTCAATATATATTGTCCCCACGGCTGGAACACACGCCTCCTCTCTATGGGAGGGAGTGGGCTGTAATACGCCACGCGTGTCCGCATTTTGATAGATCCACATAACTTCGAATTTTTGGTTCTAAATAATGTGTGCGGGTGTGGTGTGTGTGCTCACGATGTTTTCCTATACCGTTTAAAGAGCAGTGATAATGATATAATTTACACGAAGTAATGAACCTACCTGGGTTCGAACCCAGAAGCTACATCTTGTAAGCCACCTGTACCATTGAGCTACCTAAAGTACATAAAGTTAAAAAAACTAACGAATACAGGCCCTTCTTCTAGCTTTCTGTTCAATAATGATGTTTAACAACGGTACACAGCCATTATTGTACTCTGTTGTCATCCAACTATCGATCGGGGGGTAACTGCATGTTTGTATGCCTACGTGCATTATTGTACTACACAAGTGTGCGGTGTAGACACACTTGATCGAATATAAATATCTATAATTAGATCAAGTGGACGTACTTCTGCTATAATTATACCTCTCTTTTTCTTTGCGAGTCGATAGCAACCCAAATTGTGTCGGCCCAGAACTGAGCCACTAGTTTGGCGCCTTCAGTAGCCTCCATCAGATCCAGTAATGAACAAACAACGGAACCCCCAGGACATATATAACGCAGCTAACACACAATCTTAAACTTATTCAGTTAAAAAAGTCATATATTAATACTTATTCAGTAAAATCAGATTCAAATAAACATGTACGCTTAGAACAGATTGAAAGTTAATAGTTGCGTTTTGTGGATTCACAGCGGCTCTGACTCATTTCACTCAAAGCCGTTCGCTGTGGTCATAGTGCAGTGCAGAGCGACGCGTCTGTTTTGATATTAAAAATGTTATGTTCATTTGACTAATTCCATGCATTATCTCTTTGTTCCAGCTTCTTCTTATCCTTCTACGACATTAAAGGACAAGACATTGCCAAGGGAGGAGTAACAATGGCTTAAATTCTACAAAACTATCGTTACATAACTTTCAGAATATTTAAACTTGTATTACCTAACCATGTATTAGATTAAGCATAACAACCTGACTACTTGAAAGATTGTAACTGAACAGTCATCAGTACAACACAACACTGATAAATAGTATTACATAAGTCTCTTATGACAATGACACGAGTTTCATTTCATTTTTTATTTAACCCACCTTAGCAGACCCAGCCTATAGTGCACCCACGGCTGGGACAAAGACCTTCTCTCTATGAAAGGGAATGGGAGGAGTGGAAGTCACATATCTTCGAATTTTTGACTGAAGATGTTGTCCTTCACCATTTTGAGAGCTGTGGTGATGAAATAATTACGCGAAGTAAACGGTCGTACTCATCAGTCGAGGCCAATGTGCGGCCACTGTGCATAGAACCGCATAATGTTCAACTTTATGACACACACACAGATAGGCAGTAACTTCAGACCGCGGTGAGGTTGAGGCTCCGGTAGGCAGACAGGTTCGTGGAACGTGTGCCAGTATCCTTACATATTCCTTTAGCTCCTTCCACGTTTACATTTGTTTAATACACGCGCACCCTACACGTATGGTGGGAGGTTGAAGGGACAAATGTGCAATACCTACACCGTCAAAATGTATGGAAAGGCTGATTTTTAAAAAATTACCGATGAAAAATTTCTATCTGGAGAGTTCAGAATGATCGCGGGCCTATGGACGGTGAGTAATGGGCTAGCTCGCCGTTCGTCCGTCTTATGACGACAGGCCGTGTCGACGGCGCGTTCATGTTCCATGCCCTTCAAAGAGATGTCAGAAAATCGGAAGAGGTCCGCAAGGGCCGATGCCTGCCGAGGCTGCGGGACTGTTCAAAAGAGATACCGCGGCCCTGGACCACAAAGGGCTAAGAAGGAACATGGATGGGTTTTAGTCGTTACAAGTCTGACACTCCCTCCCGCTCCGCCCAGAGCGGGGGGGTCATTTGATGATTTCCCATCCGAAAAAAAAACATTGTTCAGAATGATTTACTGAATACGTGGTAAGCGTTTGTGTCTGTGTCCCATCCACCCTGTATACTACGCACTTGACCTTCCCAAATAAACAACACCACAAAAGTAATCATGACCACTAAAAGATTAAGATATATCTCATTTGGAGTATTTTGTTTTATCTAACACTATCATTTATTTAACCATCAAAACATATTTTTAGCAAAGATTATTTTATCAACATCTACCTGCTCTTGTCCCAGTATACTTGGAGTCGATTCAACACGATTTCTTCTTACATTCTCCCTTGTCAGACGTCACGGCATCATTTACTCCTTTGTCTTAATCCTCACACAATCCATTAATCTTTTCTTTGGACTTCCTCTCAATCTCTATCCATCAATATTAATATCAATAACTTTTTTAGTAACATGCGTTTCATCCCTCCTCATTACTGAATTTCATTTTTTCTGTAACAACCGCCACTTTCAAACTTCCTCTAATATTCTCATTATTACTCATTCCTTACTTTATCCATGATTGATTATTTTATCCAGATATTATTTTATCTTGAGTTTAAAATATTATAGTTAGTCTTGAAAACAAAACCGGGCTTTTTCTTTCTTTTTTCAGTACTTTTTGAACTCTTTTTATCTTTTTATGTTCCTAAAGAATCCTTTGAAGTAGAAATCACAAAACAAAATCCTCGTAAGCAAAAATCTGGATATATCCAAATAATCAGCCCTTTGTGTCACCCTCTTTGAAATGTTTACTTCTATAAATCTTATCTGCGTGGTGTACATGTATTAAATTAACTATATTCTATTCTATTCTAAAACCGAATGGGTGGTTGACATAAATGGGGTCATTTATGTGACGATGTTGAAAACATTATAACTAGACCACTAAGCTTTTTACTGTGACTAAAATGCAGTCATTTTCTAAAGGATTGTCCTTAAAATAATACCCGAACCAGCGCGCAGCGTCACGTCAAATTTCCTTTGTTAAAGTTTCGAGCAAAGTTGCCAACGTGTTCTTTGCTATTGTAGTACGACAAGGATGGTAATCGGATTAACTATGGGTGAAACTAAGCAGGACCTTTTGAAAATTGATGTCTGAGTAGAACGCTGATAGCGGCGAACGCTGAGATCGGGCGCTGTCAGTTGGGACTGGTCAGCTCTTAGCTGCCACGATTTATTTATTTTAGTTACTTTATTTTAAAATTGTTGATTTAATCTTTTACTCTGGACGCTCTTAATGTGCACGTCTTTCTCACATATTTGTATAATCTCAACTTGAATGATGTAACAAATATTTTGTAACAATGATTTAAAAGAGTGTGGAGTATGGAGTTTCTTGTCCATTTTTCTCCATAGAGAAGCGCAGATCGCTTTGGAATGTGCAACTACAGTACTTTCTCGAGTTATTATGCCTTATGACTGTGACTGTAGCTTCTCTTTTTTTTAATTCAAAGGTCTAAATGAAAAAAATGCTTTGAGTTTGAACTATTGGGAATAATTTTTCCACGAGTACAAAGCCTCGCTTCCGTTTCTGAATATTGCCAGATGCATTGAACAAGACCGCGGCAGCGTCAGTGACATTATTATTTTATCCCAAGCTACGATCCTAACATACTCACGCACGCCGCTTGCGGGTATCTATGATAAATATAATTATTTATTTTCCAAGTTATACACTCAGAAACAGTTCAAAACAAAATGGCAATAATACATAATATTCGTAATGTAGCTTTGCAAAAAAGTCTGCCGGTGCATACCGAACCCAACCCAGTCTTTTAAACTAAGAGACCGGAATCTTAAGAGACAGTGATGATAATAAAACTGAAGTTTACAAGAGTGAAAGTGTGTGTATCGATTTATCATGTAGGGTTGCAACGTACAATAATCAAATTCGACGGTAAAGCTCACCCCTTACCTGCAGGACGGACGAGCTACACCCGCCTCGGGTGGTGGGCCGCCGGCTGTGCGTGGAGTTAATCGTATTATCCGTGATAATATTATTTACACGAAAGTAAGTATGTCTGTCTACCTTTACTCAACTTTATTTTAACAGATTTCAATGAAATTCGGCATACTTGTACCTAGACGGTGGCCTGGTTTGGGATACTGGATAATTCAAATCCAGGGTTAGGTGCCGGTAGATTATTTCTGACCTCATCAAAGGCGAATTGGCGTACAAGAGCTAGTTTCGAAATATACGTAACTGCATCAAAAGCTTATATGAAAAACATTTTACTGAAACTCCATTACTCAACAGTTCTCAGAATGTATGATGAACTGCACAATATTTCAATTCAAAGGGATTTCGAGAGAATTTGATACGCTTTATATATTCACGCGAAATGATTCATTCATGTAAATATTTATGTACCTGCCAGTAAATAATACTTCACAAGTAGTCTGTATGTGTTTGATTTAATTTGTACAAAATAAAGTGTTTCTTCCTTCTACCTTTTCAGAATGTAATGAACTAAAATCATTCAAAAAACCAAAAAAACTGTCGACTCTGTAAAAAGTTATGCATAATCGGGTATACTGTAATAAAATAAAAAACTACTTGTATTTATTAACTTTAATCTTAACTAAAATTGTAGTAACATTTATAAGTAAGTGATGTAATTATGTGGCTAGGTTACATTGTGTCGGCAGTTTACAATCTCGCACCATGTATTACGAATTACGGTGTTTGATCTGGATCAGACGAAGTGGAACTCATGGGGACCTTGCTCGACGTGTAAGTAGCCCTAAGAAGTAAGTCAGTAAGTACGAGTAAGTAAGCTCACAACGAGCAAAAATATTATAGTAACGGTGCATGTATCTGGATACATGAATACACACCGGAGGTTCATTGGCATATTTATTCTTTTTTGTCTTTCTCTATTTTAACAAAAGCTGGCAAAACGCTTCCGCTAGCCAATTCTAGTTCTTCATCTATCTCTCCATCGATATCTTTCCAGATCCCGCTTCGAGACTTATCTCCGGCTATCAGGCAATCTGTTATCTCTTCTACGTCTTCTTCCCAAGATACAGTCTCGTGTACCACGTCCACGACCTGGGTAGGTTCTTCCTTTATCTTTATTTTAGAGACTTGGTCTTCTATTTCATCCATAACTATTTCTGGATCTCTATCTTCAGAGTCAGTGTGGTTATCTATTTCGATGTCAGGATGGGCTATGGCTAGCCTGCTTTCGATCTTATGGGCTCTGGCCTTCCATCTCTCCAGGTTCTTCAAAGCCATGGCATACATAGGTCTAGTGTTTGGCAGGATGCGGTGCAGCATGCTGTAGCACGATATACAGATTTGACTCAGGAATCCGACCTGCAATGAAACCAATAAAAAAATTATATAAAACCGTTAAAAACTTTTTCATGTTTCTTTACAATTGCATCGCTTCCAGACACAAATCTCTATATAGTAATAATTTACGAATATTTTATGTGTATTGTAGATCATTGAGTGCGATCTGTGGCAGTAACGAATCAAGCAATGCAAAGGGAATATGCAAATAATATAAAACTTATTTCTTTTTTTCAAATGCATTGTATTCAACCTTACAAACAATGTGGTCACTGTTTTCTTTTCTAATACATCAGTTATTTTCTATAAAGTGTTTTAAAAATATTCTATAGAACAGTATAAAATACGCACTCAATCTTTAAGAAAAGTTAACTGTTATGATTACTATAATTTTAGCATCTGGTAGTTCCTGTAAATTGGCCGTCGCCGTCGGCCCAAGCGAGCAGATACTATGCATAATTATGTAAACAGTTTGGTAATCAGAAAATAAGTAGTCTAGTGGCTCTGGAATATTGGACTATTACCTTACGTCCAGACGTAGGTAATAAAACCCTACGCAGTAATATTAGTATGTATCTAGAATTAAAAAAAAACATGGTTCTTAGTTTTTCTCCGTGCAGTCCAATTAAATTCTTGTAGATAATTATTCTACGCTCCAGATCCTTTCCATTTCATGGAATAGGTGGTTTCTAATTCTAGTTTCCATAAGAGCTACGTGGAGCACAGATGGTTATTTCCGTCTGAAACGTAATACTTTGATTTGATACTCGGTGGATACTGGTCTTAATTGGACAGAATACTGTTGTTTTTAAGTTTCTCGCCGTTCCCCAGCGGAGCAATTAAGTATCATTTCAGGCTTCTAGGAACGAGCTGAGTTCAGTATTCGAATTTTGAATTTTAATAAAGGACTACACGTTAAAGGGGAAAATATACAAGTCCGTGACCAGACCGATCGGTTCGGATCGATCGGTTTCGTAGACCTGTCGTACTGTATGGATCAGAACGATTGCATGTAGTGGAGATGAGAATGTTGAGATGGATGTGTGGAGTGACCAGAATGGATAAGGTAAGGAACGAGTTTATTAGAGGAAGTTTGAAAGTAGCGCCTGTTACAGAAAAATTGTAAGGAAGTCGTTTGTCTTGGTATGACATGGGATGAAACGCATGTGACTGAAAGAACGATGAAAATGAAAAGAAAGTCTCAATTTCTATCGTCATGGTGAGATTGAGCTTACGATGAAAAAAATCAAGATGTTTATTTTGTAAATTGGTTTTCACAAACACTTTTACCATGTCCATTATTTTAAACGAGATGAGACCGTAGTTTTGTAAGTGAAAATAGTTTTGAAAATGATTTGAAAGAGTGGATGGCATGAACTTCCTTGTCGGTTTTTTTCCATAAAGATCTACGCTTTGGGACCTTTTGGGATGAATCAGCCAAGTACCAGCTTGAAACTATTAATCGACGTGCCAAGAGGCTCATTGACAACGACTACCTTGTCGAAGCCAAGCTCCAAAGCGTTGAACATCACCACAAAGTTGCCAGCCTATACGTTTCATTTCGGGGAGTATGCCTTGGTATTACACAAACCAATTCCCCTATCCCCATTCTACTATCGGAGCAGAAATACGGCGAAGCGTCACCTTTATGTGGTTGAAGTTCCACGGACCCGAACAAAACGCTATGCTTCCACATTTATTGTGTGAACCGCCAGTCTAAGGAACTCACTGCCGGCTTCTCTGTTTTCCGATCAATATAATCTGAATCTCTTCAAGTGCATCGGTTTCTTCTAGACAAGAGTGGTCCAGCCTAGGCACCTTCATCACCGCACATCAGGTAAGTTGCGGCCAAACGCAAGCCCATTACGAAAAAAAAACTCGACTCGACTCCTTGACAATTCAAAAGTACCTGTAAATGGTTTATATACAAAAAATCTTTGAGCTTGACCTAATGACGCTTACCTGGCAAGAAGGCTGTTCATCAGGCTTATTCCTGTCCATCATTGGTATCGGCTCCCTGCCTGCAGCCCTCTCCTTATCTCCCTGGTCATAGAACTCCTCGAAGATGACCTTCACAGTCTTGATCTGAATGTCCCAGGGCTTGGCTGATGCTGACAGGTCTGCTGCTGTCATGGATATGGCCATGGCCAGTTCGCTGTGGGTGAAAAAGTTTTAAACATAAAAAAACTAGTTACTTTTAATTGAGACAGTAAGTCCTCCATTGCCTGACTCTTTGAAAAAATAGGCGTGAGATACGACCACGATGACTCACGTATGATTCTGCAGGTCCCAGTTGAACTGGGTGGTGCCGCCTTCATGTAGCTGTTTGATCTTGGCCAGGTTCGGGAAGAAGACAGCCAGATCTGTGGCCAGGATGCAGTGCCTGATGTAGCCCAGGACCTCCTTGTAGTCATCGCCCGAAATGTGCGAGAATATGTTGTGACCGTCCTGGAGAAATAAATCCACTGATAACATTTCCACTGCTGGTACACCGGGAGCCTCTCTGTGAGAGGTAATCTGTATGTGGTGTGGAAGTGGCATGTCGTTTGATTTTAGAACATGCACACACATGTTCACTATGTTTTCCTTCACCGTTTTAAGAGCAGTGATGTTGTATAAATCATATACACTTACTTGTGGCTGCTAGTATACGGTGAATAAAATGTAATGAGAAATGCGCATTGTCTAGCACCAAAAATACACATACATCCACCTGTTCGGGTAAGAATCGGAACATTTTGAACGTCAAAATTACAACGCCCTATTATTTTCACGTCTATTATTTCCTAGGCAGGAAGCCGAAGTGGTGCAACAAACTCAATTTCGCTGAATGGCTACGATTCTCCATGCAAGCGTATTCCTTTCCTTTTTTTTCCTGAATAATGCCTCTGCAGCTATTTTTTTTTTTTTCATAAAATTAAGGTATGCTGTAGACACTTCCTTGATATTTAGTTTTTTTCAGCAACTAATAAGTAAGGAAAATATGACCCTCCAAAAATGACAATAAATACGCGATTTTTACGGCCCTGATTAGAGGACTTCCAGATAAATTCGAAAAGTTTTAACATAAAATAAATTGATAGGATCCTAGACATACTCTTAAAAAAAATACATAGGCTCAATTTTCGAGGAGAAAAAGGTATAGGAAAAGTCGATCTCGTCAAAATTTTTGTGCTATAATCGGTCTGAGCTGCAGCTGTCCCTATCGCACTCTACGGGTGCAGGCATGACGCAGTGCGACGGCAATAGTTTCTTCAAATGTCTATTCTGCAAAGTCCTCGCAGACCCTGTTCCCTCTTAAACCCGTTATCGAAACGGTTCATCTCTGAATTGCAGCAGATGCACGTTGGATACACAAAGCAAGGCGTACTTCCACGCCGGATTTACCCTGCGTACCAACGGCAGCGTAGGTAACGTATGTCATTTATATATGAGCACGTGTATGAGATAGTGTGAACAGTAGCCAGCTATAGTCTGTTGAAAAATGTCTGAAGAAATGATAAACAAACTTACAAATTGGGCGCTTTGAATTGAGTATTTGAACAGGCGTAACTGAAAATTCTAACTTTAAATCCTTTAAAAGATATTTTTAATTTGGAAACTGAGGTTATTTCATTAATTTTGATGAATATGAATATGATTTCCCAATTACATTTTCATAATGTTTTTCAAACAATAATTTATTTTCGGAAATCGTGGTGAGATTTTAATTTGAAATTGAAACCTTCTTAATGCAGATGAATGTATTTCAACCTAACAGGGTTTGTTTACACTTTCATCAGCTACTTTTGGAACAGACCATACATTCGCGGTCCTCTTTCAATATAGTCGCTGCAGTAAGCCCTCTCTGTGCAGTAATGAAGTGCCTATCCTATGCCATCGATTACCTTTGTACTAATTAGCTTTGACATATCGACTGTCGATTTTGATGTCAGTGAGAGAATGTCGATGATATGCAACTACAAAGGGAACTTTATAATGGGTGATTAACATACGTCCGTACTCAACATACGCACTTAGGACGTGGAGTTGTGTACAGCCTGATCTATACACACAAATAAATAAAATTGAAGTGTCTGTTTGTAATATCAAAATAACAGTTTTTACTGAATGAATATGAAAATATGTTTAAACGCCACATAAAACAAAACACATTCTTTTCAATATTTGTCTGTCTAACGGTACTTTTACTGGCAGATACTAGTAGCTGATGTTAAGAGGACTTAATTAGGCTACTTTTTTTAAAAACTAAGGATTAGAGTCCCGTGCAAAAAAAACCGGCCAAGTGCGAGTCGGACTCGCGCACGAAGGGTTGCGTACCATTATCTATAAAAACGGCAAAAAAATCATATCTGTTGTATGGGAGCCCCCCTTAATATATTTTTTTTTAATTTTTAGTATTTGGTGTTATAGCGGCAATAGTAATACATCATTTGTGAAAATTTCAGCTTTCTAGCTATCACGGTTTATGAGATACAGCCTGGAGACAGACAGACAGACAGACAGACAGCGAAGTCTTAGTAATAGGGTCCCGTTTTACCCTTTGGGTACGGAACCCTAAAAATGAAAACCCTTGAATTTATTAACAAAATCCGATTTAAAAAGGGAAGTAATATTTTTTATAATATGGTCACGCGAATATAGGTCACAGGCAACAGCTACTATACAGCATAAGGGTGATTTTGTTTTGGCGTGCCACAGAATTTAGAATCGCTGTAATTTGTCTGCAAACCGGCGTTACGGCGTTTTATGTTTACCCGACGTCAATTCATACGTAGCTAGTGGGAATAAGATACACATTCGAATGTTTAGAGATCGATCCCAAGGCATCAAAGGCGATTTCCTTTCGCTGCATTGAACATTGGAACACTTCATACTCAAATTGATCATTGCTGCATACTGCAGGTCAGTGATTACAGTATTTTTGACTAAAATGAAATCATTATGTCATAAAATGAAGTGAGTTTTCACAACGGGTTTTCTGTAGATTAGAGCCAATGTCAAGATTGGCTCACATAAAGGTGGTGAAATGATTTAATGCCCTTTCCACCGGGAAGGCAAAAAATGCAAAAAAAATTAAGATACTAGTTACCTGTTGCAGAATGGTGACGGTGATGTTGAAGTGGTGATGCTCCAGAGTGGAGGTGGTGTACATCGCCGCGAGGGGGGAGGCGATCTCACTCATATACTTGTTGGTGTAGCCACGATGGTCTAGGTCGTGGCAGAGACAGGCCACGAAGAGGGCCAGGCGCTGTAAGGTGAACGTCCTTTAGAAAACGACTAGCTTTTGCACGGCTTTGACAAGAAGGTCGGAAATTATCCAAGGGGAACTTACTGCAGGGATAAAATTAGCCTATGCCCTAATTTTATTGACAGACAGATCTAGAGTTACTTTCACATATTTTAGAATATGATTTGTATCGGAATCCTCCAACAGCGCACCGCACTAAAAAATACATTGTTAAGTTCCGACATCCACGCGAACGAAGTCGCGGGCACAGCTAGTTTTATAATATTAGTATAGACGTTTCGATCAGGTCTGTGTGCATTGCGATGAATTGTTACAAGTATAATAGTAATACATAGACTAACAGCCACTATAAACTGTGATTTTCTTTCAATGAGCAAAATAGGATGGAAGAAGATCTTCGTCACCCGTTTAAATGATAGGCAGGACTAACTGATCTTGTTGCGTTTGAGCTAGTTGTCGGGATAAAATAAATTAACAATCGTGCAACACATTAAGAAAATAATATTGAAAAAAAATCTTACCATTTTGTAATTGAAATGCTGCTTTTTATCAGTTATCAGCATAACGTACATGGAATGAGCGACAGTCCATCCATGGTCAAAGTTATGATAAGGGACATTCCTGTAGTTTTTACGTACAGTCAACACGAACCTTGTAAGCGTGCTCTTATCGAAGCAATCCAAGGCAAACAGTTGGCTGAACATGTGGATGACATACTTGCACTTTTTAAACTCATCAAACTGGTAGGGATCCAGGTAGTAATCATTGAGGTCTGCCATGATTGGTTCGCGGTCGCTCATGATGATATTAACGTCGTTCTCTCTGCATGTGTTATGGTAACTGAGGACTTCTAAAGCCACTCTGTACTTTTGCTCCTTCCTCATAATCCTATCGTACAGCCTGGCGTGGTGGAGTGCGAGACCGAAAAATGTGGAGAACATTTCAAAGTCTACTTCATCTTCATGAACAAAACAAATGTCATCCCGTTTGTTCACCATTTGGACGACTCCAATCACTCGACCTTCGACCTTGACTGGCATGCAGAGGATACTAACGGTCTTGTAGCCCGTGGCTTCATCTACTTCCCTGTAAAAATCTCAATTTCATAATCAACATCATCATTGTAGTTGAAAGATGTCTGCTGGACTTGCGAGCGGAAAGCGTCGCCACATCGGCAAAGCAACTAAGTAGGGTTTTGGGATCAAAGTTGAAACATTTTATAGATAAGACAATTTGTTTGTGATGTGCTGAGTACTTGTAATAATTAAATGTAAGATCACAAGTCGAATATATGGGTAGGTCGAATATTAAAATCAGTCAGAAACAAATATCTTCATTAGCCAAAATAAAGGCTAAAATAAAATAAGATCTTGCCTGTTAAACCGGGGATCAGAATACGCATCAGGAATGTTCATAGTTTCTCCAGACATGGCCACATGCCCAGCTATCCCTCTATTGATAGGCATCCTGATCTCTTTCTTCTCCATATCCCTGTTATTTCCTGGCTCGAACTTCAGGTCAAAAACGGTGGAGACCAGCTCAAAGCTCCTGTAGTCAACCAGGAACAGGGAAGCACGGTCAGCGTTGACCAGGCGCTGGGCAAACTCCAGGATCCTTTTGATTAAATGGTCAAGGGACACCATCTCTTCAAATATGGCTCTGAAATGTTCAGGTGAAGATGTAAATGCAGCTGTAGTTTCCCGAAATTCACCAGAGATTGAGGTGTCTGAGCGGTGCAAGCAATAATAGTCTGTGTTATGATGTTCAGAAGGATGATTAATTGACTGTACTGTTCAAAAATTTGAGAAAAGAAGAGCCTACATGAAATGATTTCCACACGTTACCCAATCCCAATTAGCGAATAAGATATCTATGAGTCCACCACTTTTCGAAGTTATTAGAAGGAATAAGGGGTACCAATTAACAAACGAGCGTAATTCAGGCCACACAAAATAAACGTTTGCTTGTAATTTTGCGTGTTGTTACTGCTGCGGTTTCATTTGTGTTCACTTGTGGAAACACAATTCGATTTTATTGGGAGTGACAAAACCGATCACCTGGTCACACCCATAACCACAATTGTCCCACTTAGTTAGGGACGGTGCCGAATCGCGATGCCTGAACCGAAACTACGCGAATGAATCTTTTCCGCTTTTATTGCATTTACAATCAACAGTTCCCGCCAGCTCGAGCCGGTTACACGTAGATACGTCACTTCCTTAACCAAAACTAATACTTCAATCATACATACTTAACAACATCCAGCAGAAAATCTGACATATTCCTCTCCCTCTTCTTATCTAAGTAAAGGTTGCAATAATGCAGCGACAGACTCCCGAGGACCAGGAAGTTGGAGCTGATCTCCTCATCCACGTCCATGAACCTGTCACTAATCCGCCACATCTCGATCACGTAGACTGTCCTGCCGTTCTTCGAGAGGATTGGCTGGTACATGATGTGGTTTGCTTGTTTCTGAATAAATTAAAGATAAATATCTTTATGGAGCCGACACACTGAAGCCGGTGGCATGTCTCGGATACGAAAGTTACTGACATTCCGGCTTTGAGATGTAGACACCATTGAGCATAGTTAAGTATTTAAAACAAAATAAAAGATCTTATAAATTTAAGAAACTAAAGCGTAACTCCCGCTCTTTATTTGGGTTGTCGTGGAAATGACCTTCTGAAAATAAAGCTGTTTTGCAATAACGAAGAAGTTAAGATAACATCCGACGCGTATTCTGCAAATCTAAAATGTATAGCATACACGCCGCTCCCCAACGATAGGTACTGGCAACGCCATCTATCGTACTCCAACGTAACAACGCGGGATATGTTTGTGTTGTGTACTGTAAGCTATTTATTTGTCCATCATTGTTTGATTGTTTTTGATTTATAAAATACTAGCGGCTCGTCCCGGCTTTGCACGGCCACGGGTGCCTATGTTACTCAGGGTGAATGTAGCTTACCAATGGTGAAAGTTTTTTTTAAATCGGCACAGTGGTTTTTGAGTTTATTCATTACAAACATACACACACACACACATAAATACAAATTATTCCTCTTTATAATACATATTAGTGTAGATTTATATAATCGCCTGGTTGGCTGGTTCCCGGTGTGGTTGACTGCTGTGAAATTCGGTCAATTTTAGTTTAAGAGCTATGGATAATTATTTTGCACAGAAGTGAGATAATACAGGTCTAAAAAAAATTTTACAATGGACCAGCTGATGTGATGATGCTTGGGGAAAAACCTATACAGTGGATGAACAAGTTAAAAAATAAATAAAAAGAAAATTATCAGAAGTTATACAGAAGTTGAGATATCTCAAGTGGCTTTAAATATTTACCTACAGCTAGTTCACAGAGGATGGTGCAGTTGCCAGTGAGCAGTGATAATAATTAATAATGGGGCACTTACCACGTTCTTTCCCAGCGACGCAAGCAGTGCCGGCGGCATCTTCGGAAACCCGGCATTATCATCAACTTGGGACAGGCGTCGACAAGTCCCATTCTTGGCCACATCCATAATCACGTTCAATTGGTCGGTGTGGGCAAGTGTCAGTTTCCTGATTTCGTCTCCAGATGGCTAGAATACAGACTTTGTTAAACCAGAACCAGAACAAGAATAATTTAAAGTGCTATTCGAAATTATCAATATGGCTGGCGGCACCGACACGACTGGTTGCTAAGAAAACTGTGAGCAATGGCCACGGAAGCTACATATAGTAACATAGAAACCATAAGTTTGTAGTTGCGATTGCCTTCGAAAGCCATTCTACCTTATATCAGCTGTGTTTCCAGAGATGTGGTAGATTACCCGGGTCATACCGGTACCGAAGGGAGGTTCGGGAACTAAAGTGGAAGAATACAGACCGATTGCAATATTGTCGACAATGGCTAAAGTACTAGAATCAGACGCGCAGCATGGATTTAGGCCGACTAGAAATACTACCAGTAGGTAATTTACTCGGCTACATAGCGGATGTGGTGCCGATAGTAGACAATGGGGACAAGCCGATGCTGCATATTTCGACTTTAAAAAAGCGTTTGATCTAGTCGATACTGACGTGTTACTGAAAAAGTTAGCAGGGGTCGGTTTCACCCCGCATTTACTTAAGTTTTTTGCAAGTTATATGAGTAACAGGCAACAGTATGTTGACTATGCAGGTTATCAATCGAACGCATACTGTACTAAATCTGGGGTAGGTAAGCCAGGGAACGAATCTGGGGCCTCTGGAGTTTCTCGTCGTGATTAATGACCTACCAAACGTTGTGCAAGATGCTAAGTGTTTACTGTTTGCCGACGACCTCAAGCTTTACCTCCCCATCACAAACGTGAATGACTGCGAAAGACTCCAGAGAGATATAGACAGAGTGGTAGCTTGGAGCAAGAGTAATCTCCTGCAGTTTAACACATCAAAGTGTTTGACCATAAGTTTCTCGCGTGCACACACACCCATCACATATGTCTATACGGTGGACGGGGTGCCGATGGATAGGGCCACTGAGGTGAGGGACTTGGGAGTTCGTTTCACCACTGGACTCATATTTCGTGAGCATATAGTTAAGGTATGCAAAAGAGCATATAGAAACCTAGGATTTGTGCTTAGAATGGTTAAAGGCTTCACAAACATTAAAGCTATAACGGCATTATATAATACTTTAGTAAGAAGCCAACTAGAATGTAATGCAGTTATCTGGGCTCCACATGAAACTAAGTATAGTCTCATGTTGGAGCGAGTACAAAATAAATTTATTAGGTATAAATATATGAGGGAATACGGGGTATATCCATTTTATTCATTGATGTATCCAACTCTATTTGTCTAAAGAATGGTCGGATATAATGAACTAAGGGTCAGGAAGCAAATCACACTAGTGACTTATATCTTTAAGGTAATTAGAGGGAAGATACACAATGCGGATATATTGCGAAGGGTAGAGCTAGTCGTACCAGACGGGTATGTGGGTCGTCGTCATCAGCCGCGGCTGCTGGTGGAACTGCGCGCGCAAACAAACTTATTACGCGAGGCGCCGCTCACGAGCGCGCTCCGCACTCTCAACCTCATTACTGAGGAGTTGGACATATTCTGTTGCACTTTGGGTGAATTCACAAGAACAGCTACCTATATAATTTGCTATTTTAAAAAGAGTGGATCTATTTAAATTTTAAGTGTGTTACAATATCGCATTGGGGTTAGCCTGTAAGGATATTTGTATGTTTAGAGTAAATAAATAAATTGGAACTAATCGCCACCATCGAAGTCAATGGACGAAAAAATAATTATATATTATACGAAGGGCAGAGCTGTATAATAAATTACCTAATGACATTAAAGAGATACAGTCCTGTACTTTAAACAAAAACCACAAGGCAACACATCTTTAAGATTTCTCTAGACTTAGGTATCATACTGTCACTTACGGGTTATCTTCTGTGATTATTGATAAGTAAATGTGCCCGCGGCGTCGCTCACGTGACCGTGCATTCTTTTGTCATTTTCAAAGTTTATGAACGAAAGCAAAATATAGATGCAACTCATGATCTATTCTACCATGGCCCCAACGGTTAATATCCTTAACAATTAAAAACAAGTTTTCAACTCTGAGTGCTCAATGAGCCGATGGAAAAAATGTAATTCCTATTGACTCGCCATCAAGAATTGATTTGTACCTAAGTACACTCACATTTTACTTTTACCCAAAACACTGAAAATGGTGCCTACTAATTATTTTAAGTAATTCTTATACTTAGTTTTAAGATTAACTTGTAATCTCATATTAAATTAATTGAATTGTTTTGAAAAATACCTAAATGTATTATAAACCGTAATGACATTTGTTAATGCGGTATCAATATTATTGTTGCGGGTTGTTCCTTTGAGTGCGCTCCCGAAATAATCCTATCTGCCGACTGTTAGTAACACGAGTTATAAATTAAATACTGTGAGTAAAAGTACAGAAACTTAGGGTACCTACTCAGGTTCCCTTAATTTTACAAAAGTGTCAACTTAAATCATTATTTACTATTAAGACTTCAAACCTTAACTTCCACGATAAAGAACTGCATAATGTTGGTATGGTCAGAGTACAGCTTGTATACTCGATGAGCGTCCACCCCAACTGAGTTGGTGATATAGCTAGCCAGCTCCCAGAGCACGGCGTGCTCGTTAGGGTCGTTTTTGAGAACTCGGAGCAGGTTCTGGAAGGCAACAATACCTATTCAACTTCTATTTGACATTCAAAAATGCACTTTAATAGCTTAAATGAAATAAATGGATTGACTTTGACTCTGCAAAGTCAGAAAGTTATCTCACTTTCGTACAAACGATTTTTACATTTTTTTTACGGTGCAAACTCTCAGCGCTAACCCCAGATATAATGAAAATCCATTGCGCTGGAAGAAAGTCCGTGTAAAAGGAGCGTGGAACCTAAGATAGAAACACGCTTGTACGATATGACTACATACAGAATGCAAAGTTAATAGAAATCTCTATTCCTAGACAGCACGTTTCGCCGAAAACTTTGTTGATAGAAAACATTGTTTGTAGACATCTCGATACATAGGAAGCACTGTTGACAGAGATCTCTGTTCATAGATAGCACTTCTTGCCGTAAACTTTTTTCGTAGAAGCCACTGTTTCCAATCCGCGCAAATTGTAAACCGCTGCCTCCAGTAAAATGTATCATTCACTTTCCTATTAACGTGATATGAATAAATAACCATCCACTATACTTGCTCCAAAGACGATATTCCAAATACGAGTGCTGCCCACTTGCCTAATAAAGCAGTAGCACGAATGATTGTGAACCGCATAAGGAATAAAGGACAACCAAAAATCCCTAATACATACAATTTCGACATACCGGACTATCTTTCAAAAATTGGAGAAGAGATTGGAAACAGTGGCTTCTACGAAAAAAGTTTACGGCAAGAAGTGCTATCTATGAACAGAGATCTCTGTCAACAGTGCTTCCTATGTATCGAGATGTCTACAAACAATGTTTTCTATCAACAAAGTTTTCGGCGAAACGTGCTGTCTAGGAATAGAGATTTCTATTAACTTTGCATTCTGTATGTAGTCATATCGTACAAGCGTGTTTCTATCTTAGGTTCCACGCTCATTCAGTGAGTTTATTGACAAAATGTCAATAAGACCCTAAAATAGGTAACAGCGGAACAGATATAATTTGTAGGCTTTTCAGTATCATAATCAGGCTTTGATGGTGTAACAAAGAAAATGAGCACCACGCTTGTCCTGTACTGGTTGGGGCACTCCTTGTTAAAGTGAGGAGGCTTGTGTTCCAGCAGTGAGAACATTACAGGCTGATTATGTTAATGCTACGCTTACCGTCAAAACCGTCCTTTTACCCAACCCTGCAGTCTTCCTGCCGCTCATCCTTTCCTTAGGGATTTTCAGTAAAGGAGTACCCTGCAAAGAGTATGAAAGATAAAAATCATAAATTCCTAGACAGGTCTTAGAGAATTTAACTTGAACCAATATCACAACGCAGTCAACGCACTGTCGGAGAAGTGGTAGCAGTGGTAGGTCTACACTGGGCTGCCTACTGCGTAATGCCCCCACTTACAAATGTCATGGGTTCCCCACATAACCAAGCCGTCTCCCCGAGTAGTGAGGTATTCGTCAGGCATTTTACACCGCCTCAGTAAAAGGCACTTATATACTCACGAGATGGCCCTTGGTCTTCGTATGCAGCCATCTCTCAAGTACGTCGGCAGGTACTCGCTCGGATACGTAAGCATCCAGGAAATCTTTGTTGTTTTCCAGATAGTTAGCGACGTCTTGTTCTTCTGCGTCTGTTAGAAAACATTATTAGGTGCTGTGGATAACATGGTCGCACGCATCATCATCTGCCTAGCCTTTCCCAACTGTATTGGGGTCGGCTTCCAGTCATGCCGGATTTAGCTGAATACCAGTATTTTACGCAGAGCGGCTGCCTACCAGACCTCCACAACCCATTAACTGGGTAACACGGTATTTCATGGCAAGACTGGAGTCAGATTTACTGGCTTCTGACTATCCGTAACGACTGCCAAAGATCAACCAATGACAGCCGGGACCAACGGCTTAACGTGCTTTCCGAGGCACGGAATCATCTTTTTATCAGACAATCAGGTGATTCAAGCCTGCAATGTCCTAACCAAACTGGAAACAACTTCACAAACTATGCTTCCCGTAGGAATCGAACCCACGACCACCGGGTCACAAGGCAAACGCCTAAACCACTCGACCACGGAGGCAGTTCACATGGTCGCACGCATGGCGATTATAAATGTGTGCGACCAGCGACAGCGGGCTCAACAAAATAAAACCGACTTCAAAAACAAAAACAAGGTGAAAAATAACCTTACGTGTGTTGCCATAGAAGTTTCCTCATTCTAGTACAGTGAATTATAGCAATTAACTGACACACCTTTGCAAAAATAGTTGAGATTTTTTAGAATATTCTTAAATAAATAAAATATAAAATTCTATCCATTCGTATATATTCGTATATTTCATTTTCTTTTCTCAAATAATTTAAATTAAAAAAATATATAAAATTTTATCTAAAGATCTCAACCATTTATGGAAATGTGTGTCAGCTAATTGCTATAACCCTCTGTACATTTTATTTAATTCTCATCGGAGTATTTTTTACTTGTTCTACAAAAAGGATTACTTAAAGAATCTTATGATACCTACCCAATAATACCCTCACGGATCGGACTGGGTATTTGTAACATATCGCTAGATCCGTTTGGACACCGCTGAAGAATTAGGGTGCATTAAAAAAAAAGTTCAGCAACTGGTAGTTATTTAGGTTCTTATTCAATTTTTATCTATTTACAGGATTTTAATCAATCATACCTTTGAATGAACTCATAGATCGTGCCTTGCTCCGCTTCGGGAAGTTTCCTGAAAAAATCACTATTTTTTTTTTTAATTATTTTCAATTATAAATTTCATAGAACCACAATCATGAAAATAATTATAGTAGGCTGCGTTTTCAATTTTGATTGATACAAATGAGGGCTGCCGTTTTTGATCTCACCAGATGGCGCCACACTGGCTAGTAAGGCCCGGCCATTAAATCTATTTTATGCTCTAAACTACCAATCAATTCAAAAAAAGTTTACGTTATTTCATAAAACAGTAAAGTGTAAACTTAAGCCTGACCACCGGTAGCTCGGAGTATGTTCCCAATGCTGGTGGGCTATTATTTTTCATATATAGTTTTTTTTTTGAGATATTAATATTTAAAAATATAATTAATATGGTTAGTGAATAAATAAAGGAGAAACTACGCGACAATTTTAGGCATATTGGCATTGTAATTATTGCGTAAATTAATGTGACCTTCTCCTCATGTTGCTTCAGGAAGAATGGAAGGAGTAACATGGGACAAGAGCAGGAAGATGATGATGATGCTGAATCGCAGGCTTATGTCACATTTCCATCCATCACATAAACTTACCCGCGCTTTTTTTATCAATCTTGACAGCCGACCAGTCCATATACAGGGACTTCTTCTGGTGACATCCACTATGGAATCGAGACCAAGTTCTCTCTTCTTTAGGGGGTTGGTAGATAGACAATTTGTGTCCTATCAAGACAGAAGAATAACTCGAGTCACTTATAGATTTTGATTTTCTGATTTTGTGGTGGCTGCTACTGAGAAAATTCCGGGAATCGAACCCAGCACCTCATGCTCAGCTGTCTCGCTTGTGACCACTGGGTCAACGCGGCAGTTGAGATCTTGCTTGTAGGTATGTGTTGTGAGTATGAATGTGGCCCGTTATAGCAGTCAGGAAGATGAAAGAAGCGAGAGATTATGTAAAAGATCAAATGGCTAGGGGTGACTACAATGTTATGTAGAAGTAGAAGACATGCTTATCTTTTGCTCTGCCTCACTCCTGGGTACAGGCCTCCTTCCACTCTTTCCATTTCTCGCAAAATCTTTTCCTTATAGGATAATGTCGAGCCTTTGACACGAAGAAGAAGGATAAACCTGACTTGAGGTTACCTGAACAGCTGGCGGTATCTCCTTGGATAGGAGGGAGTACACGAGGCGAGCGAGTGCCTGAGGCCTCCGCCTTCGCCGTAGAGCTGCCTCTTGATGTTGATGGCTGTAGTACAAAAATAATTTGATCTTCTTGATTTCTCTTATGCTAAGTTTTCTTAAAAGTACATTTCTTTTTCAATATTTCAGTAATAATGACACAGTTTCAATAGATTTTGTCCTACCACCTGCGCTCTTGATGATTTAATTAAGTACTGCATCAGAGAGCGGGGTTCGCGTGGCTGAATTTTGGGCTAAACATATTTGATTTTTTTTCTTTTTTTTTTTGCCATCGATACGCTAAGAAGAAGAATAGATTTTGTATGGATTCAAGAAATCGAATACAAGTATAAACGACGCAAGTACACAGTTAGCCTTATTTGTAGCTATGTGTTTAAAGAGCCGTATGAGGTTGAAACACTAGGGCCATGGGGAGCTAGTGCCATAAACTTTCGGGATATCGCCAAGCAGTTGGTCCTCTCGACGTGACCAGAGGGCTCGCCTATTTCTGGGCCAAAGAATCACCACCGTTCTAGGCACTTCCCATTGACACCCACGTTGACGAATTTTTTCACGGCGTATAATTAAGAATTGTATTAATATATTATTATCTACATATTTTTGTTACCAGCTGTGCCCGCGGCTTCGCTCACCTGACCGCACATTCTTTTATCATTATCAAAGTTTATGAACGAAAGCAAAATATAGATGCAAGTAAAAACTTTCAACACTGAGAGCTCAATCAGCCGATAGAAAAAATGTGATGGACACAAACGATGGAAACAAAAGTGAGAATATGCAAAAAACACGTTACTGAAAAATATTGTCTGTAAATGTATTTAGCAATAGAACCCGAAAGACTAATCTTATGTTTCCGAATTAACTCGAATGTCGCGTGATCGCGTCGCAGTGTGTCCGACCGACCGCGACAGATAGAAAGCTTCTAAGTTTGGTTTTTCAAGGCATTTTAGTGCATTCATTGCGCCCTTTTATAAATATAAAATATAAAATATAAAATATATATTTGACACACACACAAGTTAGGTAACATACAAACATTGAGAAACAATATGCATGAGCAAAGTTAAGTGAGTACAAAAGAAGAAGTAGCCGTGGGCCCCAAACTAGGCACAGCCTGTATCTTGGTGGCCCAATTTCAGCAGTAAAGGCAGATTGTATTCGGATGTTCAGTGTGACACAGCACAAGTTATAATCCAATAAGTGAATAGTAATTATAAAATTAATCAGAAATAAAAATAAAATAATAGTAACAATCATAAAATTAAAATTAAATTCATAAAATTGGTGCACATGCATAATTAAAAACATCAGTACACATGATGACATTATTAAGTGGAAGAGTGTAAGAGTGTAGTGTTTGTGAGAGTGTTTGTGTGTATGTATGGTATGTGTGTGTGAGTGCAAATGAAGGAACACGGAAGGCCTTGACTATCTGAGTGTGTTTGCGTTAAGTGCTTGTCACTTCAAGGGACACAAGATATTTTCTGTTTCGTGATAGGTCAGGTCCTGAAGCCATCTTTTTAAGATAATTTTAGCTTCGAATATATTTCCAGGGACACTTAGTGTGGATTTATTAATTGAGTTAAAGACTCGAATAGGGAGAAAAAGTGAAAACCGGGTGGCAAACACCGTTCTAACCCTTGGAATTGGTAGTCTGTCAGCCCCTACCCTACCTCTTTGGGTGTATGTAAATTGTCTCCCTGACGCAGCAATAAGTTTAAGAAGGGATTTCAGGATGTAAAGCTGTCGGACACGCAAGACACCTGCTTCTTTGTAAAGTTCGTCTGTAGGGTAACGTCGCGGTTTACCAAGGAAGACTTTAAGAACAGCCCTTTGAGCACGTTCGAGTTCAAGCATATAGGACTTGGCCGCGCTACCCCAGACGCCTACACAGTACTGCAGCAGCGATTGACAAAGAGCAATATAAACTTTTTTGCATACGTCTTTCGGGGCACTGGCACGTAGGGATTTCATTATGTAGATGAACTTACGGGTTTTTTTGGAGAGTGTCGAGATGTGTTCTTTAAAAGACAAAGACTGGTCTATTGTTACACCTAAATACTTAATTGATTTGACTCTACCCATTTCATTACAGCAGCAATATGTGGCATGACAGTGGATGTTGTGAATTTTGATACGATTAATGTCCGGACAGCAAGAACGACTGATGTGGAATGTTATATAATTAGTTTTTTCGATATTTAGAGTTAAAAGATTTCTATCGAGCCAGTCAGATATAGTACGCATGCCATTTTCTGCGGCGTCTGTGGCGTCCGCCCATGTATCACCGTGAAATATGATTGCCGTATCATCTGCATAACAGATCATATCTGCCCGTGGTATAGTTAGTCTTAGTATGTCATCCATATATATGGTGAACAATGTAGGCCCAAGGACACTTCCCTGTGGCACACCAAAGGTGACTGGAAGGCTTTCACTAACATTTTCCCCAATCACAACATACTGGCATCTATCCATTAAGTAACTTCTAAACCAGTCCCGAGCGGTGCCTCTTACGCCAAGGCAATCTAGCTTTTTTAATAATATTTGAATGGAAACTGTGTCAAATGCCTTGGCCAGGTCAAGAAAAATACCAATTGACCGCTTCCCCCCATCAGCCTTTGAAGAGATAATGTCCGTCAATAACCCTACGGCTTGTTCTGTGGACTTTCCACGTCTAAAGCCGAACTGGCGTCCAGACAATAGGCTGTGTTTTTCGAGAAAGCTGTTGAGACGGTTATTAACGAGCTTCTCTAATATCTTAGATAGCACACAAAGTAGAGAGATAGGCCTGTAGTTGTCAGGACAGTCTTTTTCGCCCTTCTTGTGAATCGGCGTTACAGCGGCCACCTTCCAGCAGTTAGGAAATATGCCCGTTGACATGCTCAAGTTAAAGATATGCGTTAGGGGGTTAAGAATAAATGGTTTGATGTGCTTGAGAAGGAGTGGACGGATCCCGTCAGAACCAGGTGCACTGTCGTCTTTCATATCGGTAATGAGACTTTCAATTTCACAGTTGTCAGTTGGGTGAAAGAACAGAGAGTCCTTAGATCGGTTTTCAAGAGTGGCATCATTGCAGAGTTTGTTCTCTGTGGTCTGGAGTTTGTTTAAGATGTTGAGTGCCAAGCGCTTACCTACTGAGACGAAATGACTGTTGCAGTAGTTAATGGATGAAGTACCATTTTCTGCAGACTTTAAGAGTTCCTGATTGTCGTTTGTTTTTTTAGGAAATTCACAAATGTCCTTAATGACTCGCCAGAGTTTTTTGGGTTGGTTGCTGTGATTTTCTAACTCTTTACCCTCATAGTCTACCCTACGTTTATGAAGGATGTCGTTACAGAAGTTCCTATATCGTGTATATACGGTTTTTAATTGCTGGTTTGATGGTTGCGCTTTCACTTGAGCATGCAGCGTGTCTCGATGGTGCATGCACCGAATCAAGCCGGGGGTGACCCACGGCTTCAAGTTAAACTTAGAGCGGCTAATTTTGACTTTTTCCGTGTGTTTGTCTATTGTGTCTGTTAATATTTTATTAAATAGTAGCATCGCGTCATTTACTTCTGTTCTGGATGTTACTTCCGTCCAGTCGTGTTTACTAATATCCTCTGCTATCTTAGCGTAATCTATTTTTATTTTAAACCTGTTGCGTGGTGGATTACTAACGTTTAGCAGGTTTGTGCCTAAGATAACAAGGTCATGGTCTGTTATCGAGGATTTACAGACTACTCCCTGAGTTGAGCCTTTACTTTTAATAAACGCGTGATCCAAGCAAGCTTCGCCTCTAGTCGGTTTAGTGATTGTAGGAAGGAGCCCGTATTCTGACAGGAGACACTGATAAGCGATACAAGTGGCATTGGGATTATTATCAAGGAGGTTTATGTTCATGTCCCCTGTAACAATCACGCATGGACTATTCAGATCGGCTAGCGAGTTTTCTAATGAGTTCAGAAATCTATCTGTGTTACTAAATGAGGGGGAGCGGTAAATCCCCAGAAGTGAGACATTTGTGTTAATTTTGACAGCAAGACAATTAGCGTCATCAAAATCAGGCTCGCTAACTGAAACTGGCCAAGTATCTCTCACGTAAACAGTCACTCCACCACTTTTGTTAATAACTTTCTGAGTGTGAAAGCAGTTGTACCCTGGTAACTGATTGATTATAGAGTTGTTGTTAAGCCAGCACTCTGTTAGCACTATTACATCAAATTGGCAGTCGAGGCGGTGGAGTACCGTTACAATCTCAGGAAAGTTCCGCTGTAAACTTCTGATATTACAGGTTAGTACTTTAAAATCGTGCTTCACTAGTAAATCTCGGCACAACTCTGGTCTAGCAATGATGCGGCAAGATAACGTGAGCGTTTCGTCGATTTCGTCTGACAGATCAACTTTATCCATTATCTAAAAACGCTGTAAAAATATTGAAATTTGTTTCCAGGGGATTTTTTGCCGCTATATTGCCAAAGAGAAGGGTTCGGCCACGTTGACCAGTGAGTTTTGGGAGGAGTCTGCTGCGTGACTGATGTGAGTGAGCGTATGACTGGGTGAGTGAGATGTAGATATGCTGGTTTCGTAACAGGAAGTATGAGAATTTGTTGTTTACATGTAGCACTTGATTTTTGAATATAGTGATTAGCTCTGTGAGTGTGGAGAGTTCGGAGTTAAAAGTATTTAGGCGAACAAAAGTATTATTAACTAGAGTACATCGTAAATTATATGAGTAGCAACCGTTCCTATTCGTAAAGCGACTTATTAAATAATACTTATAATAAACATTTTTTAAGGAAACAGGAATATGAAAAATTTTGATAATTATAACACATAAACATCGGGACTTTATACAATAATAGAGCTTAATTCGAGACATCTGGAAAGGGAAGTGAAGCTGAGGGGATTGTGCCAAGAAAGTGGTCTAGGTCTCTAGTGTTTTTAATTTGTATAGCTGTCTTCCCCTCCATTTGGCGAACGAGTATTTGGCCTCTGCTTGTCCAGCAGAACTTAAATCCCGCGTTCTTAGCTCGGACTCTGGCTTCCCGAAATAAGATACGGTTTTCTTTAGTGAGGTGTTCGTTAATGAAAATCTTCCTGTTCGGGCCTCGTATTTCAATATCCTGGGATGATAGATTGCGCCTTGTTTTAAATGCTTTTATGATATCGTCCTTTTTTGCTCTACGCAGAAGCCTGACTATGACCGGCCGGGGTAAATTGGGGTCAGGGGTAGACGTTGGGCCTTTCTTCAGGCCTGCACGAGCGGTCCAGTCGATATCATCCATTGCTAAATTGACCCCAATTTTTGTTGCTGCAACCATAGCAATATGATGAAGATTTTCGTTGGTAGTTTCTTCCACTCCGATGATCTCAATTTCATTTCTCATGCCGGCCTGCAACTGCTGATTCAGTTGGTCTCTTAATGAGCATACCGTTGCGTTCGTTGCAGCCAATTGAGTGGAGTTTTGTTCAAGCGCAGCGATACGCTCCTCAAAAAGGTCTAAACGGGCATTACATTTGTCCATTCCATCATACAACTTTGCTAGAGTAAATTTGACCTCTGCCATGTCCGAGCGCATAAGGCGAATTTCTGTAACCAGCTCAGAAAAAGAAACGGAGTCTTCAAGGCCATCCCGGCTGGGTGAACCGATAGCCATGCGTTTATAAGCGCGAGATTGTGTATTGACGCGCGAGACGTCAAGCTCAGCAGGTGTAGCAGATGGGCAGACAGGCGTGTTGCTGTTGTCAGTTCGTGGAGTTTTTGAGCGGCAAGAAGGACATACCCAGTTATCATTTCGCTTTAAGGAGTCAAGCGTTACATTTACACAGATGGGGTGGTAGTTTTTTTCACACAGAGTACAGTTAACCGATCTGTTAGACGTAATATCTTGTTTACAAGCATCACAAATTGTATTCATTTTAAAAGACAGCAAACCAAAGTTCTCGCTCGCAAACAAAGGCGGTGACTCAGCTAGCTAGTGGTGAGCAGTGCACGCGTAGCGTGCGTGGTACGTGAGCGAGCAGCGTAGCAATAGTCCGCACGCACAGAAGCAGCTGCGACAGCGATAGTGAGACGAGTGGATCGGTCGGCGCATGCGGTGACTCACCCGTACCAAGCAGCTGATCCGTGTTTACTGTTTTCGGTTTCCCTTAATACTGTGATATCTTCGGTAATATGCGTCCGATTTAGATGATCACTGTCACAGTACACAGAACATTTCTTAAGCTTCACACTGATATCACATTTGCCTTTACATGTACACTATTCAATACTTTTTGTGAATATTAAACACGGAGAACGTAATTTGTGCTGCGCACACGAACGAGTCGAGCGGACGAATCCCCTTAATTAGGATGATGAATTAGGATTTTAGTCGTAAATCTGTAATATTCTAACAATGGTGCATGGATGGATGCATAAGGGTCCATACATAAATTTCGTCACTATTATAAATGTCATATTTTTGACCCCCTTCCGTCCTTGTCACAGCTGGTAAATTTTTGTGACTCCCCCCTCCAAAGTGTGATATCTCATATTTTGCAATTTTTGCATGCTCCTACCGATAGAGCCGGATTTTTATTTTATCTCCACAATTGTAAATAAACCTGCAGTATCGAAAAAAATCCTATATATATATTATACTAGCTGACCCGCGCAACTTCGTCTGCGTCACATAAGAAAGAGAATATAATATAAACTACCCTACCTACCTACCCTACCTACCTACCCTACCTACCTACCCTACCTACCTACCCTACCTACCTACCCTACCTACCTACCTACCTACCTACCCTACCTACCTACCTACCCTACCTACCTACCTACCCTACCTACCTACCTACCTACCCTACCTACCTACCTACCTACCCTACCTACCTACCTACCTACCCTACCTACCTACCTACCCTACCTACCTACCCTACCTACCTACCTACCTACCCTACCTACCTACCCTACCTACCTACCTACCTACCTACCTACCCTACCTACCTACCCTACCTACCTACCCTACCTACCTACCCTACCTAACTACCCTACCTACCTACCCTACCTACCTACCTACCCTACCTACCTACCCTACCTACCTACCTACCCTACCTACCTACCCTACCTACCTACCTACCTACCTACCTACCCTACCTACCTACCCTACCTACCTACCTACCTACCCTACCTACCTACCCTACAAAAACTTAAATTTTCAACCATACCGAGTTTTATAGTTCACTTCACTGTTTATACGAATGGGCAATTGGGCAATAATGTTAATTATTTATTTAATAGAAATAGTTTTATTATTGATTTCTTACAAATATCAAATTGTCATCCATACGTCATTACATAGCTGTCATTATACGTCAATTTTGTTATTCCAAGTCTGATTCTTTTTTGTTATACCACGTTTTATAGTGACTGACGTTACATGTCAAGTCACACGGGAATGCTGTCGAACGGGATAAAAAGTCCTATGACCTATCCTATGTCCTTCTCCTGGCTCTAAACTACCTCCCTGCTAATTTTCAGCTAAATCGGTTCAGCCGTTCTTGAGTTATAAGTGAAGTAACTAACACGACTTTCTTTTATATATATAGATATCTATAGATATTCAAAAAAGAAAAGATCGATGCCTTTTTAAAGAATAATTGGCCCAGGCAAATAGTATTTTCTTTAGTTTGTGTGCGGGCAACATTGGAAAAAGGAGGTCTGGTTGAATTTGACAAAGTCATTGTCTTATTTTGGTAGTGTCACCATAATGTTTTTATTTTGTGGGATATTTTATCTACCTATTGACTAAGAACTAATCTTATCTAATACATCATTTCACTGGTCACCATTAAATATAAAAAAAAAACAAGTAATAGTAATGTAATTTTGGTTATTTAAATAAGCTTCAAGTTGAATTTTTAAATACCGATCTGCCGCCGTCTTATATTCAATTAGTAAGGATGTTGTTTTTAATACCTATCTAGCGACGCCTAATATTTTTCTCTTTTTACATTGTTTTTTTTATTTAATTGCCTCGGAAACGAAAATATTTTTAATTTTATTTTATTAATGTTATATTCTCAGCCTTGGTGGGCTACACGAAGTCGACTTACGTATCCCAAAGTTAATATTTTTTAAATATTTCTTTTTCTCTTTCAAGTTTACTATGCTATACTAAATACCAAGAAAACCATTTTGTATTTGCATTAACATTCATTTACCTCATAACTTACTAACCCAAAAACGTTCCTATAATAATTACAAGTCGGACCAATTTTATACAACCATCTTCCTGCTAGTCGTATGGCTAGACAATAGAAACAGCTATTAGTTGTCATAACTCTTTTGTTGGACGTTGAACAAACCATAATAATTGCACGGCCAAACTGGTAGGTCAATTTGTTCGAAGTCATGAATTCGGTTGGCATGGCCGCCAGTGTAATCTAATCAAAGTACATACTGTGGTCTATAGATGGGATAAGAGAGCTAGTTTTACTACGCCGAAAATGTTCATGAATTAACTTGTATTATGCATTTATTAGCATTGTCTAAAACTCAATAATAAAAATAGCATTACATAATATCACAGCCTGTATTTCTCAGGTGCATGTAGCAGGGTGTTAAATCTGTACGTAAAAATAAATAACAAATGTCCGTTTAAGGACCCATTGCCATCAACCGAAAAAATTTAAAAAAAAAACATAAAAACTTTTTCAATACACTTTGTCGAAAACTAGTTCTTATCGTACTACGATTAGGTTCAACATTTTATTTCACACGTGTGGATTTTTAATATTTTTCTGCACACGTGCGGAAATGCATTTACAAACATTTAAACTCACATACACAAATAGCCAGACCCAGAACAACTATCTGTAGGCCACACAAATGTTTGTTCCGTGCGGGAATCGAACCCGCGACACGCAACGCAGCAGTCAATCGCTCAGCCACTGCGCCAACCGTGCCGTCAAAACCGTGCCGACTATACTTACACCAAGTCCAAATGGGTTCAATGACTAAAGTCGGAGGTGATTGTTTTTTTAAATCTCGGCAAAGAGATATATGCGTCTTTTCGGCGTAAAAATGATTTTGGTGTTTGTTGATGGGGCAAGTTATTATAGACTTGATTCAAACGTGCCTGTGCCAATAACAGGCTGAGAAAGATCTAAGTGGGCTTAGATCGTTCTCGCGTGAAGTCGCGGGCACAGCTAGTAATTACATTAAGTTACAACGCACATGATTTGGAGATCACCTTGTAAGCATGGAGATGCTTGTGTGACTCCACTCTTCCACTTAACATTAAACAATGTATGTAATTAAAAAAATACTATAAATAATAGTGTTATTGGATTATTCCGTCAGGAATTTCTCAATAGCAGTCTCGGAATCTGGATTTGTGCCCAGTTGGTGGAAAGGCTCACCCCCTATCAGATGGGATGAAGTCCCATGTGATAAGGGGTGAGCCTTTCCCACATAACCGGCGAAATGCAGGTGTACGATTAGGACCTACACTTCTGCCTAAACGTTCGGGGATTACATGGCGTGATGTGCGAGAACTAACTGGCTAATCAAAATGTGATAGTGTGGGTGATGACTGGAAAAAGAAGTCCCAAATAAAATTAAATGGCGACGATATGGCTTAAAAACCGTTTATTTTGGCGCGATACAACTTTATTTTCAAAGTAATCCATCACACGCCTTGTTGGGCACTATTTATTCTAATACCGTTCTGTATACAACATTAAAGGACTTATTATTTACCGCAAGCACGTGCAAGTTTTCGGCACTGAACAACCAACATAATATGAGAACCATGGAGTGACCGTATGAGAAGCATGGAGTGCACAATTGAATGCCTGTCACTTTTATGGTTTGGCCCTGGGATCTGTTGATCGTCATTGTAAATGCCAATTTTAAGGGAAATTGTAACCTTTTAAATTGAAATAGAAATTATTTAAATAGTGGACATGCGAGGAGTTGAGAAATACAAGGGGGTAGGCAGTACTATCGTCATTAGCCATCACCGTGTCTATGGATGTGTATACTTTCGAATCGCCGACGATCATGTTATTTTTTTTTCTAACCCTCTCGTTCTTTAGCGACAGCACTGCCCACTCACACAACCACTCTTTATTTTTTATATTAACCTCCAAATTGAGAAAAACGTGCATGTCATGTTCCTTCTTAGCCCTTTGTGTTCCGGGCATGTTGGGGTATCTTCGCTTGCAAGATTCAGCGGCAATTTTAAAATAGAATATGCAGTCCGGCCACCCTTAAGCAAAGTTGCAGTAATGCCCGAGGAAGCAACAACCACAGTTATATGACGGCACGGTTGGCGCAGCTGAGCAATTGACTGCGGCGCTGCGTGTCGCGGGTTCGATTCCCGCACTTAACCAATTTACAACGTCGTGGATTTTATCAAATTTTAATTTTTGTTTTCATTTTCAATGAATGAATGAAATTCGAGAACTTTTTAGAGGTTTTATTTCATAATGGGTTAATTTTTGCATTTTTTATTCATTAATCTATGATTACCTGTCTTTTGAATGGTTAAAAAAACTAAATGTAATTACACTAATCTAGTTTGTTCGTTTGTGTGTTATTGTGTGTGTTACGCAAAGTGAAAATCGGTTGGGGATCGAAGTCGCTATATTTTTTTCTAAATATTTTCAATGTACCTAGGTACAGAAACGCCACGTCTACAGATTTATTATATGTATATAGATGATTGAGTCTCTCAGAAGCCTTATAACAACATTTAATCATATTTACTTGGAAAGTTTGAATATACAATTTTTGAGATCACAAAATTCTACTTAGTTTGGCTATTTTTATAAAGATTTTTCCATTGAACTATGAAATTAGCGAAAAAGCAGTGTCTTTTATATAGACTCTCGGAGAAATATAATCATTTTATCATTAAAGAAAATCTATTAAAAAAGAATCATCCTCGGGACATTAAAAGTAATGTTCAGACCTAATAATATTAAGCAGACGATAGATTTGAATTCTATACTGGCTTTGTTTGTGTTTTTTCATACAAGTAACCAGAATCTTGCTTACTCTTGATCCTCTTTCCTTTGTAGCGGACACATTTAGTGTGTTGTTGCCTGTGGCTATTATCACAGTTATATCTTAGACTTAAAAACAACATCACGCCTGTAATCCCTGAAGGGTTAGGCAGAGGTGTACCTAAAAGTACACCCACTTTTTGCCCTTATGTTAAAGTCCCATGTAATAGGGGGCGAGACTATTTCCATCAACCGGACATAAATCCCGACTCCGTGGCTGCTATTGAGAAATTCCTCATGGAAAAACTTAATAACTCTTTGCCGGATACGGGAATCGAGCCGAGGACCTCTTGTTCAGCAGTCCTGCTTGCGTCCACTAGAGCAACGAGGCAGTCTAGTCAAGAAGTTAGTCTTATCGGATCTAGTTTAATCCCATAGTAGGTACACCCGCATTTCGTCACTTATACATATTAGACACATGCCAACTACCGGGCACTAATCTGAATTGCAGGATTCAACTGAGAAAATTCCAGGTGGACAAACGCAAGGATCCAGGAGCAGGCCCTCGTGCATCGTGCAACGAGGTAGGCTTTCGAGGTTACAGGCGTTGTGTTATCTACAAAGAGGTGAATTTTAAATGTACAAATTAATCTTCGGAACTACACTACTGATCCGATTCCGTAAATTCTTTCCCTAATTGGAAGCTATGTACATTAACAACAAGTATATTTATTTATTTCACCCTTCAAGCACAAAGAACAGAGACGTACTTAATGAATTTTCTACCAGTCAACCTTTGGGTGATGCAGAGACTAACAATGGTCGGTGATAATTACCTGAAAATTATTGTTCAAAATAATAAAGCTCTTAAAATCTTTATATACGAGTATATCTTTAGCTTGGGAAATTGCTGATACAACAGTGACAGCCGCTGAGCATAGAAACCTTGGCAATAGAATTAACAATATCGCCCAGCCTGCTGTATATGAAACTACTTTATAAACTTAACTATATTGAAACACCAATCAAATAAATAGGCTTGCAATTAAGTTGAGCCGTTATGGCAAAATAATTACTGAACAACGGCATATCGTATACTGAAATTCAATAGGGTTGTATTTCTTTGTAGCCATATTAATAGTAGGACTTCACTTATTCATTGTAGCTGTATCAATATTACTTGACTTAATTAACTAGTAGAAGAGGCAAGGGATAACGCAAAGTTCATGTTCAATGTGGAAAGAAATTAAGGCATTTTATTTGTCCTTAATCTTTGTTGAATTAAGCTTTGTCCAAACTATGGCAAATCCCGATAGTAATAATTTCGATCGAGGGCTTGATGCAGTAGGTACTTCTGGTACTTCTGGACACGGCGTGTATGTTTTTTTTATTATTATTGTTGGGAGGTTGCTCTCTCTGAAGCCATGACTACCGGTAGCTCGAACCCTGTTCTTGTTGCTGGTGGGCTATTTTTTATATTTTTTTAAATGGTTTAAAAGTGTAATCAATGTGTTTGAAAATTAACATATGAAGGAAATAATTTAGCAATTACTTTTTTTTTAATTACAATTTCTATATATTTGCGATTGCAATGTACTATTGTAATGTACCTGCGTGTGCAAAACTAGAAAATATATTCTGCAAATTAAAAAAAAAAAAAACCGTGTGGGTCTTTTGACAAAAAAACTGGGAAAATTTACGATATTATTGAAATTAGTTAAGAAAATAAAACATTTTTTACCAAAAATAAAGACCTAATTTTGAAGACAAGGATATAAAAGTATTTATTCGTATTGGCTCGATGGATTTTTCGTTGTAGTCTCTGTTGCCTCGTGAGGAGTACTGAAAAAAAACTTAGATTCGCGTTGGGCGCGAAAGACCTCTTTTCAACGCCTGCTCTCAATATCTTGATTAGCGCAGACTATAATACCTACCGTTATTATTTCCCTAAATGTATGTATGTGTACCTACTACTACCTACTGTCGACTACCCAACTGAATTGGTCCGACGCGTCGACGCCACCACATACTTATACTACAATTAATTAAATAAATAAATATCTTGGGACAACCAACACACCGCCATCTGATCCCAAACTAGGCAGAGCCTGTACTATGGCAACCAGACAACTGATAAACATACTTATATATTTCTAAATACATACATATTATAGATAAATTACACACCCAGATACAGAACAAATAATCGTACTCATCGCACAAATATTTGTCCTGTGTGGGAATCGAACCCACGACCTCCGTCCTAGCAGTCAGGGTCACTAACCACTAGACCAACAGGCCAATCAAAATTAATAATTTTAATTAAAAAAAAGCTGCACTAATATTTCGTCTGGCTGTCAATTTTCGTACATTGGACTCTTAATCAATTTATGCAGGAAGGTTAAAATCTAATATAGATAGAATAGGTATATTATTATGGTTATCGGTTAACCAATATTACTAGTAAACAATTAGCCTGGAATATAATGCCTTAACATAACGCACAGCACCAACAAGTACCTAATTACATGATTACAACAGAAGCAAAGCATAATCATTATTATGTGGATAGATTAGAGCTAGCAGTCCGCGAAACTCAACTTACGTTTTTTGTCAATTGAGCGTTGTTTGTATGAAGAAAGAAAAGAAATAAAAATATTCATTTGTCGCAGGAACATGACGTGCATACAAAATAACAAAAAAAAAAATAGACAATGAACATATATCGCATAACAAATATTTGTAAATACAAATGAACTGAACAAAAAAAAAATGACAGCTTGCACGTCGTGACTGCGGCAAGCACGGTACCACTCAGCAAGACGCTGTGCTATAGCGGGCCCGCAGCACAGCGCTGGTTTTCAGTGGTCACCCGTGAAAAAACGTGCGGAAGCCAAGACAGCATAAATATCTCAATATATGAATAACAAAATAAAATAAAACAGTACTTTGATTCAAATATCTTAAATATACTAAATTATAGTTATTAAAAACATCAATAAAGCTCTCGAAATATTGAATTGAAAACGTCATATTTTTTCCAGTAAATGTAATCATTACAATAATCATGTGCTTACATTGTAAAAAGAGAATGATTTCGCGCGCTAACTTGACAGAACAACAAAGCAAACTAAAAAAAAACAAACTATAACAAAAAAAACAAGCCATACCTTGGTTGTAGCCTTCGGGTCACCATCTTCAGTAGCCGCGTTCATAATAAACTTATTATAATAAGTATATTATTATAGACACGTACGTTATGGGACACCGTGACAGTACAAATGGTGTATTAGCCGTTACGTTGGAGCTATGGTTCTAATGCTACCAGTCACCTGTAAAAATTAGTGGTTTTGCAAAGTGTCTGGGTATGTCGCGCGAATGATAAGTAGAGGTGGTTTATTTACTCTGTACCTTTGAATTAAAATATTGAACAAAATAATTAAAATCGGAAAATAATATTTATGATAATATCTAATACTAAAATCAATTGAAATTAAAAAATGTATGATCCTTTAACGGTGTCAAAACTTCCGCAACATTGTCACTCTTGTGATCTTTTTGTACTGTAATAAAATGGTACGAGCGCTTGTTTTGATAGTTAAAACATGCTCAAACCACTAGTACCGCGTTGCAATGGTACATTTAATCAATAAGCTCACATCCCGCTTTGTTTTGCGCGCGTTTATAAACAAAGCCCCATCAAATTAGTTTGCAATCTATTAATGGGCCCTCGGTACATTAATAGATTAAGCTGCGTAACGAATATTGGTTATTTTGTCAAGGAAACTGTTACAACAGTTTGGTTTTTACGTACACGATGTTGTTTGTTATTTGTTTGCTTTCTCCGCCTTGAGATTATTTAACATAAGAAGATTTTAAACGAAAGAGGCAGAAAGAAAACTAACTGTGTACACTGCACCAATAAGATTTACATTTGAAAATATTTATTATTATTTATTTATTCAGAAATACATTCTAAGCTAACAGTTTTTTTTACCAAAGCGCTTAAAAATAAACACTTAATCAACTTTCAGCTAAGTACAAAGAAAGTTTTTCTTTTTTCAATAAATCTTAGTCTTTTTTAAATTGTCAATTTTTTAAAGTGACTGTGACATGACTATGGTGTTCATAACGACTGTTATGGACGATTGACGTTAAATATTAATTCAAGACTTAACCGATGTTCAAACTAATCTGAGTTCAGTCATAATTAATTTTAAGCATAACCCCCTTTAACTCAATACAGAAGTTCTCAATATTAATATGAAGTATTTTAATACACTTTCACTTTTTTTCCTATTCACTGATAGCGATATCATGGACACAAACTTACTGATGATAACTTATCATTCACTTATCAGGGTCATTTTCACGAAATCAGACAAACAGTAGAAATAATAATATAAATTCATAATAATTTTTAAGGATTCTGACCTAGTAAAGTATCATCAATTAGTTAGAAACACATTTATCATAATCATAACTATCGATTTTCCGATTAAAACAATAAAATAAATCAAGATAGGCAGGTAAACAGTATTAGTAAACTAGAAGGATAAAGCTCTGTACACACTGAAGTGAAACCCGCGCGCGATACGACACGTTTGCTCTCTGCGATGGTGTCAGCTCGCTTGTACGAAGGTAGTATGACTGCCACTAGTAACGTACCCTATAGTAATCACTGAAAGTAACGACGCGCGCAGTACCCGTCACGCGTCACGCGCAGGATACCACTCAATGGAGCCAGAACTAAGGGAGTGGGTTCAACGCAGACCGAGGCGGATCCTTGCCTCCCACATGGAATTAAAACAGTACCATCTTGTCTTGGCTGTAATATCACGTTGCAACGTGGGCCGCGCCTACCTCACTCATTAGGGAACTCAAAGGAACAACGCTCGTTCATTGATTCGACTGTACAGGCATCTATAGAGGATTATCTTTTAATTATTTCACAATACGATAGTTAAATTGAAATTCTTTTTTTAACTGATTTACAAAATCGAGGAGGTTCTATGTTCGTGTGTATATTATGTATGTACATCGAGTTCATGTGTGTGTGAACGTGATCATTTTTTTTTTAACTTTGGCCTCGACTATTAATTTCTCCTGTATCTTAGGTGCGTTTACAAACATTTTAACTCACATATATAAACAGCCAGACCCGGGACAGCTATAGGGTATAGAAATATTTGTTCTGTGTGTGATTCGAACCCGCGACACTCGGCGCGGCATCCAATCGCTCAGCTTCTGCGCCAACCGTGCCGTCAAAAGCTTTGCTTGAGCAGTTTTCGAGTTTTTTCTAGATTAAATTCGATTTATTTATTTCTGAGTTTACGGTACATTAAGATCTTAATATTATACAGTTTCACATACACTACCGTTGCTGGTGTAGAAATGTTAAATTGACTTACAAAGTCAAAGTGGCCAAGTTTTACGCCGCAACAATATAATTACAATAGTAAGTTTGTCATCGAAACGCTAAGAAAAAGATATATCCCTATTAATATAATTATAAATTTGTTGAGATCAAAATAGGTATTTTTTATTTTATGAATAAAATGTCGAGGTCAAGAGCAGGCCCATTTTGTAATTTAAATAAATTGTGAAAATTTACCAATTATAATATAAAATGCTTAAAAAAAAGATAATACATTACAATATGATAGGTATACATACACAGCACCCACAAAGTACATATTGATATAAATGTAATGTCAAAGGACATGGACAAAAAAGTACATTCCATATACACTTACATAGTCAATATATTATATTAAGAAAAATAGAGAAGTGAATTGTTGCGTAGTTTTTAACCTCTCTGCACTCGTCAGTATTGATTACAATATAATAAGTAGTGTAAGTTGAATTCAAAGTCTCATTAATTGCAACTTTAGCCATTATGGACCATAGAGAAAGATAAATAGAATAATAGACGTTCTACACCACGCATACTACTTGTAAATATGTCATGTGAAATGAACGACAAATGCTCTTACCTGAAACATTTTGATTTAAACAAAACCGTTTTCAATGGTATTTCTTACATATAATTAAATTATATTTTGAAGTGTTGATAACTAAGATATATTTATTTCACACAATTATAGTAATAACGTAACCGTACCATAAAACGGAACGCATATTACAATGTGTCATTGTTTATGTCAAAATGGCGGTACTGCGATTGCACAGATCCTCCGTTGCGTATGTTTGTTTTATTGCGATTATCTTCTAATATTTTTGACTCCTGCTTATCTCTACGGAAAAAATATTTTTACTTTTTCGTGTTTCCCTTGTCAATTAGTAGTTAAACTTTTGAAGAAAAACGTCACTTTCGGAGTCTCAATAAATGTGATATCATCATCTGCCTAGCCTTTTCCCAACTGTATTGGGGTCGGCTTCCAGTCATGCCGGATTTAGCTGAATACCAGTATTTTACGCAGAGCGGCTGCCTACCAGACCTCCACAACCCATTAACTGGGTAACACGGTATTTCATGGCAAGACTGGAGTCAGATTTACTGGCTTCTGACTATCCGTAACGACTGCCAAAGATCAACCAATGACAGCCGGGACCAACGGCTTAACGTGCTTTCCGAGGCACGGAATCATCTTTTTATCAGACAATCAGGTGATTCAAGCCTGCAATGTCCTAACCAAACTGGAAACAACTTCACAAAGTATGCTTCCCGTAGGAATCGAACCCACGACCACCGGGTCACAAGGCAAACGCCTAAACCACTCGACCACGGAGGCAGTTCTCAATAAATGTGATAATAATAACAAATATACTTTGTCTCAGTTTTCTGTCAGACTTTCTCAGTTCAGTAAATGTTAATCAACATATGGTTAAAAATCCTTAGTTCAGGTAGAATGACCACCTGAAATAAGGATTTTTGGATCTTGTTGAAATGCCTAATAATTCACAGCACTTCGCTATTTTAAAACGCCTTGAAGTTTTTAATAGCAAAATCATTATTCATACACTTTGCCAGCAATCTGATAGAAGGTAACATGAAACTGTTTACGTCTAGTTATTTGTAATTCCAAGTTCTTTCATTTGGAAGTTTTCTTTCGTTCAGTTGGAAGGCGCCACTCCGAAGCTTGTTGACTAGTTTGCATGTCAAACTCGTAAAACCACGTCTCGTCACCAGTAACATTTCTTTTCATGAATGTTGGATCGGAATTGGCTCGTTCTAGCATGTCCTCAGCGACTCTTATGCTGAGTTTTTGGAGGAAATTCAGGTCTTTTGGGACTAGCCGAGCGGCAACATGTTTCCTGCCCAATTGATTATTTAAAATGATAATGGATCCATTCGTGAGACACAGAAGGTTCAGCGTTCCTTCACTTTTGTGATGTTAACTTCAGTTGAAGACGTTGACCACTACCAGAGCGAGGCAATTCTTCCATCACATCTCAACCGCACGTGTTTTTGATAAAGTTGATTCACCGTAAGCTTTCTGTAACATTTTCAGGGACTCCGAACACGAAATTCCATTGGCGATGCAAAATTTAAGACAAACTCTTTGTTCGATGTTTTTGTCCATTATGAAAGTAACCACGGAGTTTCTTGCCGGTTCCTCGTTCTCCATAGGAAACGACCAACCCGAACCGTGCACCTTTTTGTCGACATTTTATAAGTGCCCATGTACGCCTATGTGAAATAAAATATTTTGATTTTTGATTGTAACTAAAAACAGCACTGTATTTAATTTAAATAACAGATGCAAATCAAACTCCGCGCCAAAATGGGAAAACAGTTGTGCCAATCTAACAACAACAAAAAAATATTGAATTAGGAACCATAAACAAATCATCCATACCCGATACTTTTTTGACTGAATGTGGAAGAATTTTTAGTTCTTTATATAATGGCTAACAATGCTGAAAAATATTCTGCTCGATTTTTTATTGTGCAATGAATGTTCTTTTCCCCATATCACGAGGCCGTAGCGCAGCACAGATGCAACATAGCCATGATAAGCATTGAGGGCTGTTTCATTACTGGCTATTGGTCTCAGTTTTCGAAGAGCAAACACAAATTTGTCGAGTCGAGTGCAGACGTCTACTTCATCTTCTAGTTTCAATGTAAAATTAATACAAGGTGGAAGAAAATTTATAAAATTAATACAAAACGAGTAAACCATGTATTCAGTACATCATTCCAAACTTATGTGCATAGTTCAATTTGTTTTTCAATCCGACTTTTTTTTAAGAGCTTCATAGTCCTTATTTCAATGGTGATGGACAAACCTCAGCATATAAGTTTGTACGGAACCGCGCGGTGCGAAATGACTGGTATACTTTGCATCATGTTTTTCGTAATTATTATATTAAATTATAAAATAGAAGAATCCAGTATTTTTTTCGCCTACGGTAAAGATAGTAAGCAAAAATTATAGGGTCATCGTCATTTACGTGTCAGACATGGGACGTCACGCACGCTAAGCTTAATTCATTCAATGAACCTGACTAATGGACGCCTGGATTAAAGCCAGCCGAAGGGGTGAGTCCAATCAAATTAGACGGACTCTGCTCTGAACTAAATACTGGACACCAGTTGTTTTGTTAAGCTCTTTACGTTTATTGGCTAAACCCTAGTCCCACCCTAGTCACGGTATCAACGAGAAACACACAAAATGGACAACGGACCTCAAACCAGAGGGAAACAACACAACCTCTTTCAAACTCACTCTCACTACATACTTACCTCCATTAAATATAAAAGTAAAGAAAACTTCTATAATCTGTAAAATCGTCCAAGCCGTCAAATGTCAAACAATGAATCAATGAACCAATGGAATGATTAGAAACATAATCTTGATATCAAAATACCGTTTGATAATGGACTTTATCTCAAACACATAGAGTTCGTATTACTTTCATTAATTCAAAGGGGAAAAAATCTTCAGAGCGAGAAAGCGACTGTAGTGAAGTGTGTCCTTGTCTTGCAATTGCCAGTAAAAAAAAAATGATTTAAGTTATTTCTGAATGGCAACACAGATGACACTCATAAAAACAAATAATATGGCCGATGGACTTTAGCGCTGAAATTCATTATTGCTTTAAGTTCATTTTACATTACAGTGAAATCTTCCACCATAAATATGGTAAAATCGTGTTGTGAGAATAGTTGTAATGCTGAGGGGCTTACTACGACTATGGTGACAATGTTCTTGATTTTTAAACAGGGATCATGGAAATAAAATCACTTTTAAGCATAATAAAATAGCTAAACTCGTACTTCGTCGTCATACGCGGTAGTCAAAATACGGTTTGTCATGACATGAGGACACACACGGACATGAGGTTTTGTCATTAGTGAAAAAAAAAATTGGAGATCACGCTTGTCATCGGTAGTAGTTTGCAGAAAAATATTAATAATATTGTTTCGTTTCCATACAGATTCCCTAACAATGAGAATCTTAAGCAACGGTAACTTGAAGTTGTCCCTTTATAGAAGATATACAAGCTATGGCCTAGGTTTTTAAGATTACAGACTCGTCGTCACCAAATACAAACTATTACATAAAACCATACAGTTTATTTTTATGTAGTCTGATTAATAAATATATCTAATACTTTTAAGTTTTTTGAATATGGGACATGCTCATACTTCGTCTATGTAAATATTGCAAGCCTTTTTATGGTATGAAATCTCTAGGCAAACGAAGGGTGAAACTTAACATGTGAACGAAAACAAGTGTCACATATTCTTCACATCGTAAACCTTTCCCGTTACAGAGATTTTTTGAACAGTGGCACCCATGGAAAACTAAATTAGGTTGAAAAAAAAATTGGTTAGGTTAAAAATAAAGTAGGTAGTTTCCACATTTTTTTTTCAAAATGACTCTTCCTTTGATGAACAGTATGCGTAGGTTTTACTTCGTCAAGTCCCCGTAATTTTGAATAAACTGCTACCCATGCAAAGCGGGAAGGGGGAGTAACTGTCCCAAAAATAAGTACAAATATTAGATATCCTATTAGAATGAGATGACATGTACTCCGAATTGAGTTACACGTTATCATTCCAGTTAGTATATAAGTTCCTTGCATTGAACATCTAACCAAGATTAACCTATAAGGAGTAATGGCAAAATGATAATAATTCTGATCGGCTCTAACAGGACTCCCCAAACGAAAAGACCACCATGTTACACGTGCTATGGTGGGCTATAAAGCAGATGATTCTATGACCGAAAAGCAAAAGTTAATAGTCGGTTGTCTATCCGGTGTTACAACTAAGTTAATCACCCAGCCTATGGATCTGATTAAAATCAGGTCGCAGCTCCTTAGGAAACCTAAGAACAGATTCGCTACGTACAAAGTAGCCAGGAGGATATTGTTGGAGGAAGGCATCTTTGCCTTCTATAATGGACATTTATTGGGACAGGTATGGCAAGTGTATCGGTATGAGATCGTGTCTAAGCCCCCGAATCAATTTTCAATGGGAACTATTTATACCGTTCACCTTTTGTATACTATTGTAAACTGTCCTGTAAACACCTGCTCAGCTATTCTTATCCTCTATCGGTATTTGATCTGTTTATATTAGTTTGTCTGGTATAACTTTCTGCCTGGATTTTCAGTGTCAGTCAATATTGGGGGTCAGTAGTCAGTTCTACGTGTACGAGCTCTCCACAAAGATCACCTCCAATCTAGTTCCGAAGAGTTTAGAGTAAGTTATATAAGAACTAGCAATGTAGATAAGGTAAATTAGAAATACTGATATTGATACTGTTAGCCGGGCCGGCCGGGCCAATGTTGGCCCCTTACTCAGGACTATCAGTTCTTCCGAACCTAAATAAAAACGAAATTAGTAATTCAGTACGCTGTATCACAATAATAAGATATTATATCCACGAATTGGACTACTGTATTGCCATTCGTAAGAATCAAGCTTCACTCATTTTAAAGGATCCCGGAACATATTACCTCGTCACCCAGGGTATGCTTACAGTTTTTACGGGATAGCTTATTGGATAACGAACTGCAAGTATAATACGGTCCTAACATACTTATAATATGAATGTGTTTCAGATTTAACATTAATTCATAATTATCAGCAACCTATCTTTTAGCGACATTTTATTGCAATTATTATTTTGACAGGCGTTTAAGCAAGTGTAATTTTTATACTGCATCATTGGTCTAGTAGTCGTAAGCGCGACTGCTGAGTGTGAAGTCCTGCGTTCAATGCCCAAAATGGGCAAAGTGTTATTGGGTTTTCCGATCATGAATTTTTAGTAGCAAGCCACACTATGGATCTATGCCCTGATATCAATAGGCTCGCCCCCTATTACATGGGACTTAAACATAACTAGCGAAATTTTGGTGTACTATTAGGTACACCACTACCTTTCGGGGATAACTGGCGTGAAATTTAAATAAAAGTCTTAATATATTCCCTAGGCACATCAATCATTTTTTCTGCGGCGTTTTAGCTGGCTGTGTATGCACCACGCTAATTATACCACTGGAGGTCATCCGAATTCGACAAATGTTGGTGAAGGATCAGTACAAGAATTTTTTCCAAGGAGCCCAGACTGTGTATCGATATGGAGGGTTCTTCGCCTTCTATGAAGGACTCAGCGCTTCTCTGTTGCAGGTCAGCGCCATGTTGTTGCTAGCTTTATTTTTAGTTTCATACTTTTAAAGGAGAAACAGCGTTGAAAATTATCAGATATTTATCCGATAATGATCATGATAATAATCAAAGAAAATTATTATCTTGATAATTACTAACTCTGCCACAAAGTAATCACCTAGAGACGCAAAGTTACTATGTTTTGTACAGCTACACTTTACGGCCAGCTCAAACAGATTCTAATGTTTAGAGATCGACCCCAGGCATCAAATTCCCTTCAAGGCATTGACCATTGGAATCTTTATCTTGTTACCACTAGCAACGTATTAATTTACATTCGGTAAAGATAAAATGCTTCTGCCCTGCTATTCCCGCTGTGCGCTGGCTGTTAGTGAAGTACCTGCGGGTTTTGACCTAGAACATACACGGTTTTTTGTTAGCCTGTACTGGCTCACAGCTGGGCAAAGCCCGGGAGGCCTTTTCCAATTCCTTCCATGTGCTCTTTTCCCGTGCCACCTCGAACCAGCCCCCGCGGTACTCGACCAGAAGACGATCTGGCCCATCTCTTTCTGGGCATACAGTTACAGTGAATTAATTTAAATGGTCGTGATGGGATTTAGTTTTTTATTAGGTATACTATAAATTGCAAAGTTTACAAAGTGTTTGTCTTTTTGTGCTCTTGATTTTTAGATTATTTAAAGAAAAAACCGTGCCGTAACCGTTTGTAGTTACAAGAAAACGGTCATAAGAGCTTAACCTTGACTTTTTGAAAACGTTCGATCTGCATCTTTAACAACACTGTTTATCTGTTGCTTTTATAGTTTTGTCTTTGTTAAGGATGATTACACCCAACGGCTCGCAATGCATCGGATCGGAGTAGATTTTACAATCTTCTAACGATATTAAATAGTGTGTGTACCCAATATTTAAAGTCTATATTACCAAGCCGTGCACAACAGCTTGACCGCGGGCGTTATCTCTACCAAACGATGCCGATGGTACCCGAAAGTATGCTGCGACTCGCGATCGGCTCCGTTCGCCTGTCGTCGTATGCGATCGGATCCTTTCAGATGTTGTCGCGTGCGCTCAAAGCTGTGGCCGGGCGGCACTACTCATACTCACTCATTTTCTTCTTCTTCTAATGCAATAGCCAACAATACTACGTCAATTTCCATCATTTTCAAAAATTAGAACACGTCGTACGGTTGGAATGAAACTACATATTTGACTAGGCGCAGAAACGGATACGTTCGCAAGCGACGGTACGGAGCCGATCGTATGCGTCTACATCCTGCCGGACGCGATGGTCTGTCGCCGCATCCGATCGTATCCCTTCTGGTCCGATGCGACCATCCTTTAATTTTAATTCTCGTTAATTAATAATTTTAACTTACCATAATTTTAACATGAACACATCTCGATATTAAAGAAACTATTACAAAATTATTAGTGGTCAGTAAGGTATACACAAAGACCAGGAGGTATATACACCTTACTGACCACTAATAATTTTGAGCTGCAAGATGTTTCTCATTTTGTTCAAGTTTTTGTTTCTAGATAAGATAGAGATAGACAATATCATAGGCTATACTAATAACGAGGGTGGGCGCTTTTATACCTATAATTACAAGATATTAAGTTATCTTAGCTTAGGTATGGGCTGCTTTTGGAGGGTGAGGCTGGAGACGCCCAGTATTGGAGGGTGAGGCTGAAGCCGCCCAGTGCAGGTCACTAGACCGTGGGGGCTATCCAGCCGATCCTGGAGGAGTGGGTACGGAGGCGACATGGGACGTTGTCCTTCCGTCTGGCAGGTGTTGTCAGGGCATGGCTGCTTTAGGAAATACCTGAACCTGACCCCACAAAATGGCTAGGCGGGAGGTGACTCTCGAGGATTGTCCTGCTTGGGTGGTGCAGCGCCGTGCTATCACAGCAGCAATCGGGGCAGACCTCTCTTTGCCAGCCGTGGCCAAGGCCATGGTCGACAGCAGGGGGGCATGGGAGGCGGTAGCGTCATTCTGCGAGGACGTTATCTCGCAGAAGGAGGCGGCGGAGCGAGTCAGGGAGGAGGACTCCCTCGCTGACGCGATTCGTCGCAGGAGGACGGGGCGGTGAAGGAGGCGCCATGGCGACCTGATGCTACCATATCGGTATCGAGTCTATCGTCGTTGCTTTGCACGGCCCTCACGAGTGGTGGCGATGTCTCAGGTGAGCTCGGACATCACCAAAGGAGTTTGGTGCCCGGAGACGGGCTGCGCTGGATGGATCGCGAATGTTATGCTTAGCAGTTCTCGCGACCCATCTGCCAAGGCGACAGTAGGCTCGCGGCGGTGTATTATAGTGGGTGCAAGCCCCACATAACCAAACCGTCTCCCCGGACGGTGCGGTATGCGTTAGGCATTTTTCACCGCATAAAAAAAAACAAAAGTTATTGGCTGTTCCTCGAACATACAACTTTACCTACCTTATGTTGTTAATGTTAAGCAAACGAGCGGTTTGCCTAGCAGAAGTACAGCAGACGGCCATGATAGCCAGAGGCTACCCCCAAGGAGGAGTACTATCCCCCCCTCCTCTGGAATCTTGTGATAAATGATCTTATCACAATAATGAACGCAAACCACTTTTTACACAATCGGGTACGCCGACGACCTCGCTATCCTTATTTCAGGAAAGTGACGGGGACAATCTGCAATCTCACTCAACAGGCGCTACGCATCGTTGAACGGTGGTGCAGAGAATTCGAGCTTTCAGTGAATCTCACGAAGATTGAACTAGTCATGTTTACCCAAAAACGAACACTCGGCTCTAATCGCATACCCAAACTATTCGACACAGAACTCCAGTTACCCAACGAAGTCAAACACCCGGGAGTCATCCTGGACAGTAAATTAAACTGGAGTAGTCATCTAGACAACAAACTAAACAGGGCCTGCATCACCTTTTCGCAGTGCAGGAGGATGATAGGTAAGAAGTGGGGCCTATCCCCTAAAATTATACTTTGGTTATACTGCGTGATGATCCGACCCATGTTCACCTACGGGGCAGTGGTCTGGTGGCCCCTCTGGTAGCTACAGCCTCTAGCAAACTGCAACGCATGCAAAGTCTTGCCTCCATGGCGACTACAGGTTGCATGAGAACTACTCCGACCGCAGCTCTCGAAGCCATGTTGAGGCTCCCATCGCTCCATCTGTGCATTCAGCAGGAAGCAACGATGGTGGCAGTACGCCTTAAAGTACGGTAAAGGATACACAGCACACCACGGTGTTGGATTCTATAACGAGTTCCCCCTGGCGAAAGCCATAAACGATCGCGTACCAAAACAATTCGTATTCGACAAAAAATACAAATCCAACTCCAGGAGGATCACCGCTGCGAAGGATTATCCCCGCAAAACTACGGATCTTCACGGACGGATCTAAAACAGGAACTGGCACTGGAGCTGGAGTCTTCTCGGAGGATTTCAACATCCATATAGCCACACCACTCAACTGGGGGTCCACAACACAATGTTTCAGGCAAAATCATGGGCATTTCCCTGGCGACGATCTTAGCCAGGGTGGTTAAGAACCACTCAATTCGCATACTCTCAGACAGCATGGCCGTACTGCTGGGTCTAAACAACAGTCAACTCTGGGTCACACGAGTGTCATCAACGCCTGAACCAGGTTGATAATCTCAATAACATAACCATCCAATGAATCAAAGGACACAGCGATTCCCGGGGAAATGATGCAGCGGACGAACTCGCTGCGGCGGCGTAACCTGCGAACCTGTGAGTAGGTCCGCCGGGCAATTATACAGGCCGCGTGGAGGTCTGCTATCTCCTTGGACCACCAATAGACCGCCCGCTTTGAAGGTTGTCTTCGGGAGCGAGGCATGGCTGCATCGCACACAGCCGACATGGCGTCACGAAAGTGGTCAGCCTCGACGTCGACTCCCTCTGCTGCAGGCGGTGAGGACAACCAAGCCTGGACAATGGCTGCTTCCTCAAGGATGTCCCCGTCACGCCGCTTCAACGCCCATCGCGGAAACTGCCGAGTGTCAGGTCGTGAAGACACTGTTGGGCCTGAGGAGGTGGAGACATCCATACAGATGTACCGGTGATCCGATAGAGTCTCCACACTCTCTAGGACCCGCCAACCCCGAATCCGTGCGGCGACGGCAGGGGTAGCGAACAGAGGTCCACTATTGTGTTAACGGATGCCCTGTTTAAGAGACAGACCGCAGCTGTCGCCCTTTCCTCGACTGTCTCCCCTCTGACGTCCGTCCTGGGGGACTCCTACGCGTTGGATTTCGCGTTGAAGTCCCCCAGGATGGTGGCGTGGGATGGCATCATTCGCCGAACCGAGGTCCCCAGGCGGCAGGAAGTCCTCGAACTCCGCTAGGCTCCTGTTTGTGGAGAAATAAACTCCGAAGAAATAAGTCGTGGCAACCAAGAGATGACCAGTCACAACTGACAGCGCCCGTTCACGAACATGACGCATGTATCTGCACCATTCAACTCAACCATTTTGAATGGAACTAAATGATCCGACACACGCGCCACCATCAGCGAGACATTTGAGTGAGCATGACATACACTTAACCGCCAGGGCACATTCAAGTAGAAAAAAGGCGTAGGTTTCCAGCGAATGATAGCTTTCTATTACATAGTACTCACATAATATGGGCTATGCGGTTATATAATAATACCAGAAGAAATTGAATCTTTACAATGCAAAGATAGTTGTACAATCTTCAGCAGCTCCAACAATACTATTTAATGCTATCCATTAATCCGTTTATGCGCCCCTGTCCATGTGGAGCAGGACAAGCATTTTTATCAGAGATATAATCGTCCAACTCGTAATATGCTTGCTTACATAGTGTGCGTTTAATGCATGTTTTAAATTTCGTCTCATTCAGTTCAAGAATACTGAGTGGAATTTTATTATAGCATCTCAAACAGTACCCCATGAAAGATGAGTCTACTTTAGCGAGTCTGTAGCCCGGCTGAACTAATAATTGGTCTCTAGTTCTAGTACTGTAATTGTGTCTGTCACCTCTTTCATTAAAAAGATGTAGATTTTTTCTAATGTACATTATGTTTACGTAGATGTATTGACAATTTACCGTCATGATTTTGATTTCCTTAAACAGTTCCCTTAGAGAATCGCGCCTACGAAGATTATATATGGTTCTGATGGCTCTTTTTTGCACAATAAATATAGACTTAATGTCTGCAGCCCGTCCCCATAACAGAATGCCATAAGACATTATACTATGAAAGTAACTAAAATATACCAGTCTAGCAGTAAATTGACGGATTTTTCTAACAGCATATGCTGCTGAACTTAGGCACCCCGCAAGAGTTTTTAAATGAGAACCCCATTGTAGCCTCTACGAATTCAAGTTTCTCTTTATTAAATACTATATCACACTCGTTACTTTTTACATTTGGTAAAACAAATCTTATGCCAAACTCCTCCAGGTTTATGGCTTGTCTAGCCTTGGTGAGGACGGCCGCGTACGTGACGCTCCTCTCCGCTGCTTCAGGCTACAGGGTGAGTACTACCGCAGCGAACCTCGGCGCACCAAGCCTTCTCTTTGGTTTCTTGCCCTTTTATAGGCCTGTCTGCCTGGCTACAGTCTTTTGGGGCAAGGAAGAGGAACCTTCGTTCTCCTCTTCTTCCCGTTCTTCCTCCTCCTTACGGCCTGCCAGCCGTCACTAGCAGACGCCGATGGGTTCGCATTGGGGGCTCGTGTAGTGGCCGTTGGAACGGACCCCCTCAGAGGAGCACCCCTCTGCGTTTCAGGCACCGCAGACAGCACCTGAGGAGTCACGGAAGGCAGCCTGTTGCCAGTGCCGCCAGCGCTGCTAGCAGCAGCCACCGCTCTTCTGCGGTCCACTGCCAGAGACGGACGAACGGTTCTCGCCGGCAGAAGGCGGTCCTCGATGCCAGCAAACCGGGCATCCATCATTTTCCCGATCTGGGAAACGATGACATGCGTCTGCATCTCGCTCATAGGTGGCCCCTGCGGAGGTGACTTCTCTGGAGCAGAGGAACATCTGGAACCTACGGGCCCCAACTGCGGCGGACCTTCCGGCCGCACTCGGAGACCCAGGACTTCCTCCCGCAGAGCCCCCATCTCTTGACGGAGGGCTTCGACTTCCTTCCGCAGTCGGTCATTTAGCAGGTGAAGCCTTCGGGTCTCCTCGCTAGAGCTCCTACTGGCGAGCCCCTCTATGGCCAGTCTGACCCGCTCTGCTGCCTCTCGACTGGCCCGCTGACAAATTCCTTTTAAATTTTTGGACTTTCGAGTGGTGTCCAAAACCACCTCAATGTCCAAAAGGGCTCCTCGTTCTAGTTCCTGTGCTGTGGTGGAGGAACTCTGCCCCATCAGCGGAACCTCAGCGATGACAGGCGTCTCCGCACTCTCCTCCACAGTCGCGCCGACGGCCATTTGGCACACCGGCGACACGCTCCGGCAGTCCGACTCACTCTCCTCAGAGAGTGAACCACGTGGGGTGCCGGGTCGGAGGAACCGACCCCTTCCGTCCCGGGCGGGTCTCCGCCCTCTTCTTGTCGCCGCCTGGGAAGGTACCTTCCTAGGTGGCAACATCTCCTCGTTGTCGTGAGGCCGCTTGAGAGGACCCGGTGATGCGATCGTTTCGAGAACAGGACCCGACAACTCAGCCCCAAAGCGACCCGGACTTCGCTGGCCACCCACCTCAGCCCTAGCGCTGTCACTCGATGACGCGCCTGCCACAACTCTTTGAGATATGTTGTCGGACTCCGGCAACACAATCATTCTCTCGACAACCACGCGTGGCTTTGCTGGAGCCACTGCTCCCGTCCTCTGTGATGCAGCGCCAGAATCGGCCACTTCGTCCGCCTTCTCCACATCTTCTCCACTCTTTCCATTTTTTTTATTTCTTTCCATATTGTTCCCACGAGTATGGGGGATATAACAGTCCATCCGGGCAGTGCCCCCTGTACACCGGATAAAGCAGATTTTTAGTATTTATTACTCGCCAGAGGGTCTGCAGGTACCCTGGCGAGGGTCGCACTAACGACTGATTGTTCCATAGGAACTCCCGTCAGCCATAGTACATCCCCTCGGGGTGCGTCGCCGCTTGAGATTCGGGGTAAATTTTTATAGAGGTTTTCTACCTCTTGGTCCGGGCGGTTAAGCCAAGACCCTCGGTCCCTATCGAAGCCGCGAGACGTGATCCACGACGCTTCGATGATGGGATTACGAGATCGGCGGAGACAGTGAAGGATGGAATCCTTCTCTGACAAGACTTACCATAAGGCCTATTTTTTTTTAAACATTATTTTTACATGTTTATTTCCACCTTGCAAATAAACTATTTTATTAATTATTTTACAAAGCTTATATAAGGTACCTAATGTGTATGATTAATACTATTTGAATGATTGCAATTAAATCAATTTTTTTAAATCATTATCACAATTTTTAATAGATAAACTTTTGTAAACAGGGTTGAATTTTTGAAGTGGGCGTGGATAGCCATATCCGAAACTGTGAGGCATAACACAGAATACTAAAAGGAGCCTCGCGCCCGATTTTGATGAAAACTAAAACGCCATCATTGGATTTTTGTAATATCAATATTCCTTGCCAAGAATAGAATTTTTCCCATTGGTAATTATTTATTACTTTCCATAATTTGATCCTTATTAGCGACACTATCGAATGGTATAGTAAGTAGAGAGAGTAGTAATACAGTGTGTATTTTTTTTTCAAAATGATCGAGATCGATTTCTGGCTGGGAAAAATGATTTTTCAAAAATCTAATAATGCAGTTATAGTTTACACCAAAATCGGGTTCGAGACTCCTTTGAGTATTCTTCGCTATTCCTCATAGTTATCGTTTCGGATTTGGCCATCCACGCCTACTTGAAAAATTCACCCAGTATCTGTATATCATTCCATTGTTTTGTTTTAATTACATTCACTGTAACTGTAATCCGACGTTTTTATATTTTAACGCCCCAGGCAGTCCACTACATTGTCGTAAACAAACGCACAAGGTCCGGTGTAGTTGAAGTAGGTACTACGGTACTAACACCCAACATAGCATGTTGGTGTGAACCCTATCTTTGTCAATCGGCACACGATACAAGCAGCCGCAAACTAGTTAATATCCGACCGCTAGTCAAATACTAGTTTGAGCTGTGACATTGTAGATACCGACTGGTGGTGTGTTTGTTACACGTTATTGTTTATTTATTTATTGACACACCAACGACTTGTTCACTAAGTCATTACATTAAATATATTCTATTTTAACAGCGTTGTGGTGAATTCGTCACTTATAGGTGTGCACAGCACTTGTATAATCAATTATAAAAATTAAAATGGAAATATATGATAATACTGATAATAACAAAATTAAAATTAAAAATGTTACATTGAATTTAAAATGTCAGGTGTCAATTAAATTACAGTATACTCGAAAATTTAAAAACCATCAATTAAATTGGAATAGAAAAACAATTATAAATTAAAACTATAAAAATAACAAATAAATTAGGACATAAATATTACATTAATTAAATTAAATTAAATTGTACATCATCTGTTGAGTAATCATCGTGGATGATAGGCCTCAATGCTTTATTGAAAAGAGAATTCTCGTGTTTGTGTCTCCTTCCAGATGGGACCACAAGTGGGTATACAGTTTGCGACCTTCAGCTTCGTGCAGCCTCTCATCCTGGCCGTGTTCTCCACGTGTCCTACGGGGCAGTGCTCAAGTTCCAACGAGCACCGAGTAAGGAACTTGGTTCTCGCTAGCTCTATAGCGGGCTCTATCGCCGGGTTCGTCTCCAAGTCACTCACTTACCCATTGGATTTGGCTAAACGGCGACTGCAAATCAGTGTATGTACACATATTTTTTACTATTTAGTAGTTACTTAATTTATAAGCCTCGTTGGTCAAGTGGTCGCAACTGCGACTGCTGAGCATAAGGTCCTGGGTTCGATTTCCGGGTCGTGCAAATTATTATTGGGTTATTCCATCAGGAATTTCTCAATAGCAGCCACAGAATCTGGTTTTTTTTAATATCCTGAATAGGCTTGCGTTTGGCCGCAGCTAGCCTGATGTGATGTGATGACGCGGTCTAGGGTGGAGCCCGCGCGCCTAGAAGAAACCGATTCACTCGAACTTTGAAGAGATCTAGATTATAATAATCAGAGAACAGAGAAGCCGGCAGTGAATTCCACAGACCAGACCAGATTCCATAAATGTGGAAGATTTGTTCGGGTCCGCGGAACTTCAACCATTTATCGGTGACGTTTTGCCGTTTGTCTGCTCGTCCGATGATAGAATGGGGATGGGGTATCTAAATTGTGTAATTCCAAATCACACTCCCCGAAATATAAGCCATAAAAGCCGATAGGCTGGCAACTTCGCGGTGATCCTTAAGGCTTTGGAGCTTAACTTTGTCAAGGGAGACGTTGTCAATGAGCCTGAGCACGTCGATCAATAGCTTCCAACGTTTGCAGCTGGTACTTGGCTGATCCATCCCAAAGGTGCGAACAGTACACCATGCACGATCGAACTTGTGCTTGGTTATAATGTGAGCAGCAGTTCCGGCGTGAAGTACCTTCGCACTTTGCGAGAATACCCAGCTTTCCAGCTGCTAATTGGGCCTTGGACTCAATATAGGATCCAAAGTTGAGGGTCGACGCCAAAGTAACTCTATGGCAACAAAATTTAATTCTAAAAGGGAAGTAATAATTTTTTATAATAATTTCACGCGAACGATGATCGCGGGCAACAGCCAGTTTCTAAATAAAAGCTTATGATTACATTTTCAACGCTCAGCTTGACGCCAAATTTTTAAAATCTTACATCGTGCTTTTATTGAAACATTGATTTAGTTGACACATAATACAAAGAAATGCATTACTTAAAATCAAAATATTTTAGTTCAGATGTAGGTCACATGGGCACTTCAATTCATGGACAAACGTCGAGAAAAGGAGCATGGTTCGTGTTGATCGTTTCCTATAGAGAAGATTCGGCAAGAAACTCCATCTCCAACTCCTCCTTTTAAAATGATTTGGTTTTACAATATTATCATGTTACAGCATTAGTTACTTAAGTATGGGGGGGCAACGTAAGCCTAGCAATAAGTCGTTGTTTATTATACAATAAACGTAGAACAAGATAAAAAGTTAACAAGCATCTAGGAATCTACAAGGCCAGAGTTTGTGAACATTGTTTATTCACAAACTCTTATAACATACTAGCGACCCGCCCCGGCTTCGCTCGAGTGCATGTATTATACATTTAAACCTTCCTCTTCAATCACTCTATCTGTTAAAAAAACCGCATCAAAATCCGTTGCGTAGTTTTAAAGATTTAAGCATACATAGGGATATAGGGACAGAGAAAGCTACTTTGTTTTATACTATGTAGTGATAAATCTACTACTTATAAAATATAAGCGATAACATAAAACCTAGTCAACTTTTTCCAATCCAACAAACGGCTATTTTCTTAAATTTCTGGTCTCTCGGATATAAGAATGTTCTACAACGTTTTTTCCAAAGCAGCAAGGCACTAGTGATGTAACCCAGAGACCATACCTATGTACCCATAGCCGACTGGATTATATTATATGTTATGTTGTCTTAGAAACTTTGTTATTATTTGTAATGCCGGAAAACTTCCGTACTACCGTATTACCGTCGACATAAATCATTATAGATTAGCAAGTGTTCGTTGTTATTTCATGACTAATCTATGGTATTCACAGCATGTTCCGCTTTGTACGTAAGAAACATGCCATAGAATCGACTTGAGCTTAAGAACGCACAGTCATTCATTAAAGTAATAAATAAGTCCCGACTTCAGATTTAGTTAACCCACTGACTGCCTCGCTAGTTTAGTGGCCGCAATCGCGACTGCCAAGCATAAGGTCCTGAATTCGATTCCCGGCCAAATTGTTATTAGTTTTTCCATCAGGAATTTCTCAATAGCAGTCGCGGAGTCTGGATTTGTACCCGGTTGATGGCAATAGGCTCGCCCCTATTACCCCTTAAACATAACTGGCGAAATGTGGGTTTACTATTAGGTACACCTCTGCCGAATCCATCGGGGATTTGTTATGTTATTTAGTTAACAGGGTTATTTACAGCTTTACCATTTTTACAAAAGACTCCTATTAGATTGTGACGGATTTGAAATGACTCCTGAAAGGGAAGTTTGGATAAAGAAGACTTGCTGCGGTGACATTGATCATCGCGCTTGCTCAATGCCGATAAACATTTCTTTTTAATTTGTAATTTTCAGAATTTATGTCGTTCATTTAACAAAATAAAACATTTTTCCAGACCCACAAGACGAATTTGAAGTACAAGACACCGACGCAAGCCCAAGATCTTATCAGATGTAACAGGTTGATCGATTGCCTTACGCTAGCTTACAAGAAGGAGGGATGGCGAGGTCTCTTCAGGGGCTGGGCGGTCACCGTGTACAAATCACAACTGACGAGCGTGGCCGCATTCACGTCATATGAACTTATGTGCTATGTAGCAAGAGATTTATATCCCAAGTCGGAATGAAATGATCGTATTGAAGTGGCTGACGGAACGTTAACCCATGTGCGGTCGCCCTTGTTATTTGTGACGTTGGCTTACTGCCCAATATGTCATATGTCTGTCAAAATTCGGCTGTTGCTGTTAAAAGTGAAAGGATAGTTACGTCTTTGATCTGTCAAGCATTTGTTGATTTGAAATTTTTAAAATCATGCCAATTAAAAGTAAAGTGAATTGATTATACAGGGTCATGGGTTTTTATTTATTTTCTCTACTTTACAAGTGATACTCTACACTACTACCACTTTACAGTGGATAAAATAATAAATGAGTACATAAGAGGAAGTCTGAAAGTGGCGCCACTGACTGAAAAGTTGTGTGGGTGTGGACTTGTGTGACTCGGAGGAGGAATGAGAAAAATGTAGTGAGGAAAAGTTTGAATATGAATTTGGAATTGTGGATGGGTGTAAGAGTAAAGGAAGACCAAAGAAACGATAGATGGACTGTGCGAATGATGATATGGCTAGAAAGGAGGTGCCTGCTGAGATGACGAGTAATAGAGAAGTATGGAAGAAGACATGCTGCGCCGATCCCAAATAAATTGGGATAAGATCATGAGAATGCTGATGACGATGACGAGTAACTTAAAACCATACACTTGTTACCATAATATACGTGTTGTTATAAAAATGTACAAGTGACTCGGTGAAAACCGTGCGAACCGTGGTAGGGGTGCTTCGCAGTCGTACGGTTTCCACACGGTTTATGTGAAATAAAATATTAAGATTTTATTCGAACATGTTTCCAACTTTAGTTGATCTGATCATTTTAACCACCTAAATGTATTTAATTTATTTAACAGTTTATGCACACACTAAATACAGAAAAGAAGAAAGGAACAGAAAAAAAGGTACACACAGCTCCATTAAGTGGTTACCCCTCCAAATGACATGTGCGTTCAAATATGTGATATGCCCAAGTTGGCTTGCGTATTTTGCAAAAACGTTTTATTATAATGAATGTATTGTTTTCTATCTATATATATAATGGTAAACTGGCCGACTGACTGACTGGGTGATAAATCAACACACAGCCCAAACCGCTGGTTCTAGAGACATGAAACGTGGAAGGTGTGTTCTTTGTGAAGAGTAAGCATACACTAAGAAAGGATTTTAGGGAAATCCACCTTAAAAAGGTAAAATAGGGGATGGAAGTTAAATTTATTTGAAAGTCCGTCAGTTTTGAAGTTAGGATCTTCAAATTTTGTGTTTAAGCTGACGATTGATAATTAATTTATACGTGTCTCAGCGGTTTTGATAATTCTACCCCCGAAGGGTTAAAAAGGGGATGAAGGTATGTAACTATGTTTGTTACCGTAACCTGGATGGAGTAACTTTGTCGTTTTAAGTGAACCTATACATCAAACGTTTTAGTTATAACTTGAAGGTATAGATTAATTTTATAAAGAAAAAGTATGTAAGTAAAATAATATGGATACCCTCAAATTATAACATCTATCGATTAGACAGAGATCTAAACATAAAGTGACTCGGATGATAGTAGATAAAAATTTCACTGCAATGAAATTTAGTAGCCAGATAGCCCATATTATGGGCTATCTGGCTACTTCGTTAATCTGCCGATATGAGTGTGATGACGTTCGGTGACCGATTGTTCGAATCCAAGTCGAAACAATTAACTCTTTTTGAAGTGTTCTTTAGATTATTCGTAACGAATTCAATGTTGTAGCAGAGTAACATTTTAAAACTTGAGGGGTTAACACATACTGATAGTGGGTGTACAAAGGTGATGCTTATTCTATAATATCCTGATTTATTGCTGTATCGAATAAAATGAAACAAAACTTTTGGTAAAAAACACATCATTTTTATTCTCTTTGGTTCTTAATAATAACATTGTACCTATTTATACATGTATGGTAACTATTATAATAACATTTCGTATTTGATTTGTTGTCTAGTAATATTCTTGTTTTAATTGTGTGGATCCCCGTGAAATTCTAAACATATCTTTTAATACTTTTTTAAAATATTTACAAGAATTGTAATTTTTATTTAAGCCGAGGCTGTTTATGCTTAGCTTTGCCTACATTATCAATTTCTATTTCAAACAAGAATACAAGTAATGGATTTAATTTTTTTTTTCTAAAAATTTCATAGTATTTAGCATACGTTATGTCATGTGGCATTAATAATAAGTATTCTTTATGTATGCGTGATTGATGGTATCACCCAAAAAACATAGGTATTTTCACATTATGAATGTTATGACATTTTTTGTTATATTATGTTGTACAGACGCGAGCACATGAAGCTACTGTAATCTGTCAAATTTCTTGAACATAATGCTTCAGCGATAAAATTGAAGATCTAACTTCAACTTTATCGCTGAAGCATTAAGTTCAAGGTTGATTGAGAAAATTTAACAGTTTCGGATACCTTGATGTGCTGGCGTCTGTACAAGAGTTTAGTCGACCACATAATTGATTGCTTTCAACTACAACTCCCAGTAAGTTTAAGTTAACTAAAAGTGATGCTATCCGTCACTTAGAGAAATAGATCTTGTTGCTTTATGAGAAACAAATGACATTCAACCTTACGGTTTTAACATTAAAGACATTTTGACCACATTTGCGCCGACACTACAAATAAAATAATAGCCTCTTTAAAGTTTGTCGCCACAGATTAGCAATAAAACTAGTCTTCCTATCACGTAACGTAACGTATGCTAAACATGTATTGTCTGATTTCCTCTACCAAACATTTGAGAGTTTTGGTTGCTTCAGTAAACTTCGGGGAGTTCGGATGACTACGTTAACTTCCGGCAGCTCACGTTTACAACGATGTGTGGCTCTTATCCTAAGTATCCTGAAGACAAAATAAATAATTCGTTAATAATCACACAATGTATATCATTTTAACTCAATTTATCACGCTTTTAACTAGGTTTCAAAACTAATAGTTTCCAAAGTAGTATAGTATTTAATGAAGATGTAACGTCTCTGCCACAACTAAGAACTTCCAATAAAATCACAATTAAATTTCCCTATTTCGTAGATACAATATAAGTAGCAGTAAGATTTTTTGAATTTTACAAGAAGAATTACATATTTGGCTTTGACTGTACAAAGACACCTCTATACCTTAATTAGTCATTTTTCAGACCTTAAAAAACATCCTAAATTGACGGTAGTTTGTGTTAACAAAGTGAAGGTGCTCTTAAGCTGTCAGTGTCATAATTGCTATGTCTGAAATATTGACAAAGCTCTTGAACACCGTTAAGCTGTGCTGCCCTTGTTCAGTCACATTGGAGGAATTCGCTCTAAGGAGTTAAAGAAAGACTGTAAGCTCACCTTAACACTAAAAACAATGCGACCTCATCAGTTCCAGCCATGCGACAACGACTCGCTCTCCCATCCGTGGTGGTCCTCATGCACAGGCAGGTACACCTTCTTCTCCACCTCAACGTGTTTCACCACGGGGACCGGCACATGCTTGTACACAGGAACCGGAACGTGCTGGATGACGGGCACCTCCTTGATGACCTGCACCTCCTTCACCACCGGCACGTGCACCGGTACGTGGACCTTCTGCACGTGGTGGTGGTGGATGGTGTGCACTTTGTACGGCACGTGGATGGTGACGTGCTTGTGGCTGTGGGAGAAGATTGCTGGTCAGTTTCCGGTTTAGGATCAAATCTACTTAAAATAAAAATACGTATTCAATCAGTTAGATTAGAACACAATCTTAAATAAAATTGTAGTTAAAATATTGCCCTAAATGTTACAGAAAAATAGAAATCAATTAAGTAACATCCGTTTCGTTTCATTTCCAAAACCACTTTGTTCCTATACAAACATTTCGCGTATAAACGCACGCATATGCGTAGATATTTTGACGGCACAGTTGGCGCAGTAGCTGAGCGATTGACTGCTGTGCTTCGGCTTGCGGGTTCGATTCCCGCACGGAACAAATATTTTTATGGCCTACAGATAGTTGTTCCGGGTCTGGCTGTTTGTGTATGTGAGTTTAAATGTTTGTAAACGCACCCACGATACAGGAGAAATTCCTAGTGTGGGGCAACGTTTTAAAAAAAAAAAAACCCCGGAATCAAATTCCATTCAAGTTAAGCCACACACACACGCTTCGCATAAAATTCAACCAAAAACACGTTGCAACATGAAAATCAATTCACGCAGATTAACCAACAGCACGCGCGAACTGTGTCCTATGCTTACAAATGGTGCGCTTTCCCTACACTCGACGCAAAGTGGATAAATACGAGGGAAACGCACCAGTTGTCGGTGATGCAACCAGTAATTGGGGTGCGACGACTTTGTGTGTCTGACGTAAACAACGCAATTATGCACTTGGGTTTACCAGTAATGTAATCGAATGTTACTAGAACAGTAACTGGCATGGCGTATGTGGTCAGTTCTTGAGATTTTTGTGCTTGATTGATGGTAGACTAGATAGTTTGAAATAAGTAAGGCAGACTACCAGCAAATCGGGGACCCAATAATAATCTGCAGTCATATTTCTGGCGGTGAGGAACAGCGACCTATTTGTTCGCTATACTAACACTGGCTAAAATTGATACTGGTTTTTATATATATTCTTTCCAAATTATATCTTCTAGATTTCTCAATGTCGAATGTCAGCGTGTGTTTTTATGTATAACCAAAGCGATCAAAAGAACACAATTTTCATAATATGCATATTATTGCGTAGATAACAATTTATCTGTGTTTCTAAATATAATGTTAGCTACAGTGTTAGTATTCCTTAATATACGCTATAACTAAGTACTTATTCCAAATTTCGTAAATCGGAATCGGTATTTAGTTTTTAAATTTCGTTGTATTCAGACTGTGTACCTAGACATTTTCGTTGTGAAACATTCGTAAGGAAATACGTTCTTAAAAATTGAAAGGGTTATTTGTTTTAAATATTTGGTAGTTTTCACACAATTCACACCACTAGCCTCTTAGTTCACAAAGTACAGTCGTCATCAGATATATCGTAGCGGGCGAGGTACTCAAATATTAGAGCAGCGATTTTTCAATAAATTCGGAACACATAACGAGGTAAAAAAATATCAGAAAGCACAGAACTTGAAAGGTATCTACGCAGTCAGGGTGATCATAAAGATCAAACGAAGTGGTTTTTTACGTAACACAAGCGTCACGTTTGGCAGGGGTTTTATGTGTAAACAAATTAGAAAAACAATTGCAGAGTACACAAAGGGGTAAAAAAGTGTTGCGAAAGATTCCACCGAAATTGTAAGAAAGATTTTTCTAATTTCTAAAGAACTTCCAAAAATATGAAGACGTATAAAATCCAACTTGAAGAAAGGAGTTGTTCCCCTCATGCGTTTTTGATGTTTCTTGTCACGTTGCTTGCCACGTACACGTAACACAAAACGTGACTAGGTACCAACGTTTTTTCCGACCCCCTTAGCCAATTCAGAAACTTTGTTTTTCTTAAGAAAGAGCTTTTCATCATTACCAGGTACAGCGGCATGCCCACAAGAGACGCTTTACAAAATTTAACAAAAGCTTGCGAAACTTTATACCAACTTCATACCAAATATTTTTTGTAAGGAAATGAAAGCATTATTACGTAGATTGGCACGTGTTTGACCAAAAAAATATAATAAAATATTAATCAAGAACATTGCGACAGTCTTAACTACGAGTAATGAATACTAGAGTGTTGTAATAAACGATTATTAGCTTGCAATCTAAGCTATCAGATCAGCTTGTTATGAAAGATAGTGGAGGAAATAGTGTCATATTTAATCGGTACTAGAATATTGGATTAACCGTTTATTGTTACCAAAGCTGATACCACCGAAAGGTTGAGAGATGAACCGCATGAGACTTAAAGAATGATGAATATAAATATTGACGGATGAAGGACATATTGAGGGAGAAATGATGCATGGATTTCGTATGGAATTACATGAAAGATAAAAGTAAGTGATAACATGACGACTGATAGGAAAGAGTTGAAGAAAACATGGGACAGAGCGGAAAGATAATGAAGATGATGAATTACATCCGGTTAGACTGGAAGCAAACTCCAACATGATTGGGAAAAGGCTAAGCAGATGATGGTCTTTGTTTACAATTTTTAAAACAGTAAAGAAAGCTACATCAAAGATACCTCACTTAAACGTAAAATCTAAATCAAGTACTTAATCTAAAAAAAACCTAAAGTTGCTGAATAGAGGCTAAGTTGATGAGATTGCATGGAACTTCAATAATACTTGCACCCGTTGTACATAACGATAAGCAATACTTGAATGAATGCCTAAATATTATTACATTGTCAGTGCAGGCCCAGCGTTTATTAACAGCCATCTAGTTAGGTCTCGTTTAGTCTGTCCTAAGAGGTAAAATTTGTTTGTAAGGTTGTATGTAGTGGGTAATCTCCAGAACTAATAATCCAATTCTAAAAATTCTATCACTGGAAGAAAGCTGCATTATTCGTGGGTGCTATAGGCTATAAATTATATTGATATCATGCACATTAGCCGAGCTATCACCATTTTTGCGGACGAAGTCGCGGGTGAAGTGCTAGCGTTGCTTAAAACGCATACGTTCATTCGCAAACAACATTAGCCTAACTACAGTGATGCATAGTAATGAACGAAAGAAAAAGTAATCAATATTACCACAAACAACACATTAGGCTGCGAATAGACATACATTGATTATTTTACATGTTACGTCACTACTGCATCTTGCTTATTTGTCCTGGTCCTACAGTACAACCATGTGATAGGAAGCGAGTTTATTGCCACAAACCCACACTCCCTACCATTTCTATTACTGTAAAATTCCAGATGGAACATCCATTATATATTTACCCGACCTGGGAATCGATCCCAGGACCCTATGCTCAGCAGTAGCGCTTGCGACCACTGGACGAAAGAGGATGTAATTGAATTTGGCTGAAATAGATCTCAATGAGCGTGCATGACTCGCAGACCATTTACAGAACTTGTCTTGTCGCTACTGACTACACCTAGGTATTGATTGAAAACCTTTCACTCCGATCAAATGCGGAAGCGTAAAGTTACTGGATTAAACATCTACATGAAACGTCGACGAAAAGGTGCACGGTTCAGGTTAGTCGTTTCCTATGGAGAAGAACCGGCAAGAAACTCCATGGTTACTCTTTTAAAGTCGATTCGTGTCAACGATTGCAGTTGTTAAAACTCGATCGTATCTCTCTGAAAAGTCAGTCGATCGTGTGTATTAGTTTAATTGTCAGTCAAGCGTACATGATAAAACTTCATCAGTCGTATTAATTGGCTATTGAAGCCTAGCATGTAATGACGGACAATTATTTGTCCGTTGAAAATTCCATTCCAACAATGATGTACAAAAATGAATCTGTCGAAAAAAAAATTCTTTGATGCAACGTTGCCTTTGAGTTTGACAAAGAACAAAGTAAAATTGTACCAGTAAATAAAGTAAAGTGTAAACATTCCCGACGCACAACAAACATGCTGCTACTTAGCTTTTGATGTTTGCTCATTGTTCTCAGCACACAAGGTAGCAAATTAAGTTAGTTTTGACCAAACAAAGCAAGACTCGGACTTTGTAGATATTTTTGTTAGAACGCATTCTACAGCGCCACAAAATTAAACGACATACAAAAGCACAGGCGAGGGATGAAAAGCCCTGCCAAAGAAAAGCAAAAACTTGTCAAAGAGACGAAGACTAAATTTAATTTCTTTAATAATATGGAATTCAAAGCGGTGAAGCAAAGGGGAGCTCGACATTTCTAGGAATTCTAGATAATTTAATTTTCACTAAAACGTCTAAAGGCAAGATTGCACTGAAGGAAACTTCACAGCGACGTGGCCATCTTGGTTATATACATAAAATGCGCGAGTGGCGGAAAAGCGCGGTATTTTATAGATACCTGCATAGTGGACTCTGCATAGTACGTGAATGTCGGTCCGCTTCAGTTTAGCTTGGCACTCAGTGTATTCTTACCCTTACTTTATCAAATATGGCCGGTATGTAAGAATGCTTTGGTTGGACTGTAAGACCTTTTTTGCTATCCAGTCCTAGTTAATTAAATAAAGGACTTGAGCATTGGGACAGGTTAAAGGCGGGAACCAATTACGCAAAGTAGGATACGAAGCGAAGCAATCCTCTTCGAAACCAGTTTTTCACAATATTTTTTCTAGCTCCGACATTTTTAATAACTTTAAATCAAAAGTTATTAAAAATGTCTGAGCTAGAAAAAATTTCTCTCGCTGAGGCAAAAAAATATAATGACCACTTTGATCTCGCAGTTTTTATCAGATTTTTTTATTATGTAGTTTCATTTTTGACGGTCAATCACACATATACCTACGTAACTTTTACCGATACATTGAGTCAAAACATTGGAAAATTTGCCAGACACATTAATTTTGTTATGACTGAAAAACAATAACGTGGTCACTTTTAGGGTTAAAGTATAACTATTTTTTATTGCAGTAAAGACATCAGTCGACATAATAAAATAACTTATCTTATAGTAATTTGCAAAACAATGAATACTCTCAAAACACAGATATTAAATATGAAAAAAAAACAACTTTTAAAAACGCTTATTCAACCGCTAAACGCTTGCAATGTGGGCTACATTGCAAGCGTTTAGCGGTTGAATTAAGGTGTCGATCCTTGCTTGCAGGCATCCATTTTTTAATTTCAATTGTGCAAAGTACTAACTTAGATAGATTAAACGCGTATGTATTTCAAAGTTTTGATCGGTAACGAATGGTTCTAATGGTTCTAGTATTAGCGATACAAAATTCACCACGTATGTACACAAAAATTGTGTCAATTTACGTAATTAAGAGTTTTTGAACTAAAACATTTTGAAATCATTTCTCTCCGAGTCCGACCTCAAGCTTGCCTCATGCTCGGATCGATCGCTCTGATTCGGCAATCCATTGTATATCAGTACTACAACACAAAAATGTTGTGTGTATCACGCCCCATTTTCAAGCATAACTTACTCTATAAACTCTACAGTGTGGTCTTTAGGTACAGCATAAACAATTAAATTAATAAAATACCTTCATTTTAATTAACATTCCCGTAATGCATGCACACCCTGGTCCCTGCCGCCCCAGACTACCACAATGCACATTCATCGCTTTCGAACTAGAATAATCTCTGCAACATTCGATGAAACGCATGTCATTCCACCACTTGTATGGTTTCCCTGGGGGTGGCGACTGGCGCGCTCATATCATGTACCTACATTCTTGTTCACATTCATTCGAATTCATTGATGAGTAAAGTGGGGTGATTTTGTTAATTAAAATGAAAATTTATTGTGTACATAACCAATGGGATTGGAAAATAATTACTTTGTTTGGGGAGCAATAATGTCATGCAAACAAAAGCATAAGTCCTTTCTTCATTTTAATTCAGACAATAATGAAAATGGTTTTGGAATTGTCTTAATTAAATCGTTTCTACTCCGTATGTATTGTACCAATAGTCTCAAAATATTGATATGGACTGGTATTTTTTTTACTCTGCCTCGATGATCTAGTTTTCGCAAGCGATACAGCTAATCATGAAGCCTTGAGTTAGATTCCCGTACGGAAAAGAATTTCACAGCAGCCCGATATCAGCATATATGTGGTTGCTGGAAACACCACACGAAGTCTTAAGAGATTGCAGGCGCGATTTTATGTTGTTGTGTATACAAATACGATATTGCTTTATAAATGAGCAAACAATCAAGACTTGGAATGGCCAGAAAGTCTTTGAACACCCATGACTTAAAGTTTCCTTATGTAACGCACTGGACCAACCGGTCGACGCCGACGTAAGTGATACAGATATTTACTACGTAAGTTAAAACGCTTTGGTCCGGCTCCTAACATCGCGCTGTGCAGCTATGGGGGTAGACAGGGACGATTGATTGTTCCGCCAGTGGACTGCTATCGCTGTGATAACAAGGGATCTGGGTTCAATACCCAGGTCGTTTGGCGTAATTGCGTTTTGCAAAATCTGATTTATTTTTGGTTTAAAGGTGGGTTTACTTCGGTTCACTATTTTCAGGAATAAGACATAGAGATCCTATTTCGTATGATATATCTTATTTCGTTTTGAGACTAAATCAATCAAATAATTTTATATGTGGTGTATATTTTTTCTTTTAGGTACAAATGTCTGGATTATTGAGACCCCCCGGAAATCATTATGTGGTTGGTTCAGCTTAAGAGGCGAACGTAAGACCCTTGCAACTAGAATCCAAGACGTTACATAGGCAGTTGGACTCTTATGTCCGTATAAGCACTTATGTTTAAATCTCCTTTCATGAACTTTTAAGCACCTACTTATTACATAACTGATCAAATTAAGAACAATATCATACGGTTAAAAAGAGTATTTACTGTTTACGTAACTACACCAAACTACTTCCTTTTACCAAGTCGGTATGTAACCTGTCTTATAAACTTTAATGACGAGATCATAAGGTTAGTTTTTGTTTACAAGCCAACCTATTAGGGATGCAGGTCAGTTTTTATCACAAGAGGAAAAAGTTGAAAAAAATTGGCTTGAAAAATACGTTTGCTCTACAACGTAAATGACGCACTGAATTTTGCAAAATTATCAAAATGGGGGGGGGGTGCGATAACAACCTCGGGGAACTATTCTGGCATATACTGATGTATTCGTCAGTGTCCGGCTTCGATTAATATTGCACTACTGGCAACTATCTAGACCGTTCATGTTCTAGGTGAGGACACCGGTTTTAATGCAGGTACCTTTGGCGTGGTGTGCCTATGCACTAGACTTATTTTTTTGTCTTTTCAAAGGACTTTTATCTATGAAAACTGAAAGCCCGTGACTAAATGTCCTCTACGTTACATTCCCACGTGATAATTGCATAAACGTTTACTCATCTCAATTTGCTTAACGGGTCGGGCGACATTCCAACTTAGCGCAAGCTTCATGCCGTGTTGTGCACTAATTGACACATAAACGGGTGCCTAATTAAAAGCTCTCTGTTGGATCTGGTCTATGGAGGCAGAAACTATAGAACACCAATTAATGCAAACTAACCAATAATACTAATTTCCTTACTAAATGCTCTCCATGTTATAGAAGCTTACATGTTTACCGACAATCTTATCAGCAATCTATCTTCGCTTTTATAATGCTAACTGCGAAGATCAATGCTTATGCCATTATCGGAAACAGTCGTGAACGTGGCAGGTAGCGAGCTAATTGGACTTCCCTAATTACTGTCAGTTACATAAACTGATGCAACACTAATTAGTGAGATTATGTATCGAACGCCGTGTATCTACAGATGCGTTGATTCCTTAGTTACGACATACATCGCACTTATATTCAGGTCGGGACATTCGATCCACCTGAAGTATAAATCTATGAATGAAAATGAATATGATTCAACAAATGATTTCCCAATACTCAATGGCCAATTGAGCCTATATTCTAACAGAAAATTCCAATAACAAATCAGTATCAAATCGGCCAACTATCAGGAGATACTTTAGTTGTTCTTCTCCGATATCAAACTTTTTGCCCCTACAATGCGACTTATTTCGCTAAAACAGCTTTCGACTTAGAGACGAGAAAAATACTCCTTTTAATATGCTCGTTACATTTGTCTATTAGCTTGTCGTTGTCGACAATAGAGCGCATTCGCTTGAACGAGTGGGAAATTAGTTTTATACGAACAGTATAACGAGGGAAAAGCATATTTTTTTCAGCAATGCCTCTGCTGATTAAACTCGTCATATAATTAAAGTTAGGATTGAGAAGGTACTATAACCGTGTGGGTTGCAATAGCAGCTTCTGGCAACGGCTATTACAAATTATTTCTTATAATATATTGCACCGATTTCACTATAACTGGGGTATTATCTATAGTGTAATCAAACAGCTACCTAGCTGGTTAGTCAACATGATTTTTATTAAATGTTTTGATATCTATAGCGGAGTTACTTTAAATCGAAAGGCAGGCATCGCGAGAATATTATTTATTATTATTCTACAGCAGTTAGAACAAACGATGAGTGTACTGGAATTATGATTGTACACCAAATTCGTTTTCTTTAAGGTTTATTGTACAAATCTACCTAGAAGTTTCTGGATCAATTTCTGTATGTATTTGTTTTTAAACATATTAATTACATTTGTAATATTCCAATATAAAAAAAACATTTAAAAATATAAAAAATAGTAGCCCACCGGTATCGGGAACAAGGTCCAAAGAGAGGGACCTCCTAACAATACGAGCCGTGTCCAGAACTACCGCTATCTGAATCAAGCCCTTGATCCAGCTGCCTCATGAGAGCCTCCTCAGATAATTATTAGTCGAGGCTCTTGGCAATTAAGCCATGGGCTGATACGATTATCAGCACAATGATCGCTGAGTTCACATCCCAGATGTCGATAACCGCGCGAGCCAAGTCAAGATACTTGATTTGCTTATCTTTCTCGGCTTTCGCGAGGTTCTCGTCATGCGGGACCGTTATGTCAACAACCATTGCGCGCCGCTCTGATCGATCCACCACCACTATATCAGGCTTATTGGCTACAATAGTCCTGTCAGTGATGATAGATTGATCCTAGTACAATGTGATATTACCATTTTCGAGAACTTGGTCAGGCACATACCTATAGTACGGTACTTCTGATTCCATAAGGTTGTATTTTAAAGCAAGTTGCTGATGGATAATCCTGGCTACAAGTATTCTCCGTTAGCCAGACGAGAACACCCGGAGATAATGTGACGGATGGATCCACCTGGACGGTGGCATGCCATTATGTCAACCGTGCCGTCCTTCACAATAAATCTCCGGCAGTTATTCGTCATCATAACTTCATCCATAATTGCACAGACAAAATCTTCAGTTTCCCCGAAGAGGTCCCCGGAACGTAGCCAGGCTACGGACGCTAATAGGTCTACATCGGGCCCATGCAGGGCCCGGAAAAAGTGTCCGTGAAGCTCCTTACTCTCCATATCTCTCTGCGGTCGTTAGTATCAAACACTACAGGTTTGCGCCAGTTCTCTTTAGCCAAGAAGAGCAGGGTGAGGGCGGCCCTTGTCCACCGCGACCACATCTCGATGCATCCCCACGTAGTTTCTGTTATTATTACAATCACAATTATTTTGTTGAACAACATAACTGCACGCTTGTAATTCCCAAAGGGTTAGGCAGAGGTGTACCTAAAAGTACACCCACATTTCGGTATGGTTCAGCATTCACAATTACGCTATTTAAAAAAGAATGCTCATTATATCACGACCTTGACTATTATATAACGGCATAAGCATCCTATCTGATCTAAATCTAACTTAACTGCAATCAAACAATGAATGAAAGATTATTTTAATAAAAAACGAACAACGCATTAGTGCAGTGAATGAACTGTTTCTTTTTATAAAAAAGACCGATGAATTCGAACACTGAATGAACGGTTTTTTTTTTCATAAAAAGAACAACCGTCGAAGTAATCGTTAATTGTATTTTATTGCTCTGTCGTTGAAATTGAGACAGTTTCGTTGCGTCACTGTTTCTACAATAAGTTTTAGTTTTTTGTTTGCATAGTAAATGTAATGGTAGTAATGTTTGCGATTTCTTTTTAGTTTGATTTTTGTTATTGAATGAGACTAGTAGCAGCAAAAAAACAGAGTTCAGGTTCATGATCAGCCCGAAATAATGACAACCAAATTATTATTAGGTATTATTAAATGTTTATTTGTTTGTTGTCATTATTTCGGGTGATTTTAACGTAATTAAGTATTTTGCAATATTGTGAGTAGGTTGGTGAGTACTTACTGTCCGCCGCCACCGGGGGTTGGGGAAGCGACGACTACGGCAACCACGAGGGAGATAAGCTGTCAAACAAAATGCATTTATTTTAGTATTTGTTCTAGAAATTAATAATTTTAGGTATCTTAAAAAAACCGGCCAAGTGCGAGTCAGACTCGTGCACGAAGGGTTCTGCACCATTATCTATAAAAAACGGCAAAAAAAAACGAGTATGTTATATGGGAGCCCCATTTAAATATTTTTTTATTCTGTTTTTTTGGTATTTGTTATTATAACGTCAACAGAAATACATCATCTGTGAAAATTTCAACTGTCTAACTATCACGGTTCATGAGATACAGCCTGGTGACAGATGGACAGGCAGACAGACAGCGGAGTCTTAGTAATAGGTTCCCGTTTTATCCTTTGGGTACGGAACCCTAAAAATGGTATTGAATTGAAAACGGCACATAGGTATGATGATTTCATTTTTTGTCAAGAAACACACAGATAGAAATTAAAAAAAAGTACCTAGGTATAGTTTGTGAAGTGAAATGAATATTTGTATTATAATGATGACATTTTTATAATTTAAGGGACACAAAAATGTAACACAAATCCAATAATATTATAATATTCATATCACAATATTCACCGAATGCACTTAGGTAAAAGAGAAAAAATAACTTTGACAGCGAAATTGGCGGCAAAACTACTTAGAAAAATTTAAAAAAAAGAATTTGGAGAACTCACAGCGAGTTTCGCGTACATCTTGCTTGGTTAGCTGGACTGATTCCGTATTACACTATGCCTGTCAACACTGGCTTACTTTCTACTCCTCCGAGCGCACCACAAGCTTATATACTCGTTGGTTTGCGAGTCCAATAATTGCATAATCTAGCCCCTTGGTCCATCCCTACTAGCCCGGTTTACCCGGCGAATTTAGAAAGGTAGCACACGCGGTAACATTGGACGTAGAAAGGCGACTATTCAATTGGGTGGGGTAATCACAGGTGGGGTGAAACATCGAGAGCGGTCAGCGGTTACTTTTCTTTAGTTCATGTTTTTTGAAGTGACAAAGTGAAGTTTTCTGTGCCGATTAAGTGTTCTAGAGAAGTTAAGTCCTTTCTTAGGATGCACTAGTTCAAGTTTTAGACTATGATTTAGTCTTAAGCATGTTTAAGATTAACTATTTTAATGTACTAACTAATTAGGTAGGTATTTAATATTATGTTATGATGTACGTTGTGTATCTGGTAAGCATACGTGAGGTGTTATGATCTTCCTTACCTGAAAATGTCTAGAACTGTGTTATAATTTGTCTGTTCAAAAATACTCAAACAAGTTCAACAAACTGTAAGCCGATTTACCTGGAAATAAAATTAATTGGAGATGTTATAGAATATCTGTTTTGATCCTCTCTAAGTCGTAACCGTCTAGACAGGCACTAATTAATGATGATATTTACATTGAAAAGCAAGTAGGACTGATGTCTTCCCACCTGTTTAATTTGAGTTCAAAAGAGAGCATTATTTTGTTTATTTTATAGTTATTTGAAGAAAGTATTGACTAATATGTAGGTAACAATTTTCTCAGTTCCTGAACAACAATCCATTTTCTTATTTTCATCAACTTTCTTCCTGATTGTTCTATGTTTTTTTCTGGCTTGTCTGTGTGTTGCCATAGATTAAAAATGATGGATGATCTATCTTTTTTTAGATGATAGTTATAGGCCGAATCATTACTGCTTATAATCTAGATTCCAATCATTACATTACATTCGTTTTTTGTTTCTCTAATATCATGTATATTATGCTATATCTAAGTAACTAACCTAACATAATGTATGTATCTTAAGTCCAAGTTGTAAATTCGTCATCATTCTCTTCGTAATGTTCCATAAATTACGCACTGCGAATATTAATGTGCTGTGAGCGACTGTTTTTTTTTCTCTTATTTAATATAGTGATGTATAACTATGATATGAATTGTTTTTTTTTTTTTTTTTTTTCTTCGTTACTCTCTGTGCGTTCGCTTTCTTTTTTTACTGCATAACGAAACAAGTATAGTACAATTTTTAGGTTAATTTTTTTGCCAGTATAATCTACTAACTACTACTAGATACTATTTACTGACTATTTTTTTCCATGGCGGATAGGAGTTACAGAGAGAATCCTTTTTTTTTAAACTGATAGTTGTATGCACTTTATTGAAGTCAATATAGTGAGCTAAGGTGTGCCTCTATTAATTATTTTGACCCTTGATGACGTTGTTGTAAATTTAGTGGAATCAATAAGTAATTGATTAAATACGGTCGTTTATATGGTGTCAAATTGTGAGTTATGTGTTGAGGCTGTAGTTCTTACCTATGTCAATAACGTACCAACGAAAAAGTAGCAGCATTAACTGGGTAAGAGGTCTTGGATTTGCAGGTTGGGGTGTTCCATCAGGAATTTCTGGTTTTATACCCGGTCAATGGCAACGGTGTGTATAGTGATGGAATGTGGGAGTATTATTAAAAGGAACACCTCTGTTTGACCCTGCAGGGGAACCAAGTGTTTATTTATTTATTTATTTTGGATTACCAACAAGTCGCATTACAATAATATCTTTTACAAAATAAAACTATTACAAATACATGGTCTTGTAACGCACACTCAATTACAGGTAACCACAGCTTACACATTTTCGAGTAAACATGCTCTTAATACATAACTTAATAGAAATTTAAATTTGGAATACGTACAATTAAACAATCATGCTATTTTTAATATCAAAATACAGTCAAATTAAATCAAATTTAAATTTAATTACATAGTAGTGTGATGAATTAGTAATGGCTGGAATGAGATTAAAGAATAGAATAGAAATACAAATCGATATTAAAATACAATCAAATTAAAATGCAAATGAAATCAAAATACAAATTAAATCAAAATATAAATTAAATTAAAATACAAATTAAATAAAAATTAGAATTAAATTAAAATACAAGTTAAATTAAAATACAGTATACTCACATTAAAATTGTGATGATAATATATTATTCGGTTAATAAATTAATTATATTAATTATAGGAATGATAATTCAAATGTCCTCTAACTGAAAGTGGTTAAATAATTTCCTTTTAAATACATTAAGACTATCGTGATTGATGTCGAGTTTAGCTTTGCGCCATATAGCATTATACAATTTGGTTGCTCTCGTAAGGGGAGAGTTGTCACCTAAGTTGGTTTTGCGCATAAATTGTCTGAACAGATTATAGGTATGTGACCGGGGTAGCCTGCTAGGAACATTGATCGAAGTGTTATTTTTATTATAATCTTTCTTTAACTAGTTTCGTACAACAATGTATACAAGGTGGACATCGACCCTAAAACGGTTACCACGTATTCAGTACATCATTCAGAACCCTCACATAGAAATGTTCCATCGGTAGCTTAAAATAAAATCAGCTGTTCCAGCCTTTTTGACCGTGTATGTATTGTAGTTTTGTTGGAAACAGCTGTTTTTTTTTAAATAACCGACGAAAAATTTCCATGTGGGGGTTCAGAATGATGTAACTACTGAATACGTGATAACCGATTTAGTCCTGTGTCCCTTCCACGGTCCACCCCGTATAATTCGTCAAACTGTACGTAGTCTACTCAGTTTAAATTCTTAGATATTACCTGAGATACAAAGAAATAGATAGTGTATAAATATTTGATGTCTGAAATAAATCATGTTAGTTACTTAAGCTGTTTACGTAATAAGTAGGTAAGTCCATCCTTACATTATAAAACGCAGTCTCTCATTCTGTAGAGTATAGGTATGCTTATTACTCGGAAACCACTCAACCTTATTTTTTCCAATAAACTAGCTGTTGCCCGCGACATTCGCCCGCGTGTAATTATATTAAAAATATTACTTGCGTATTTGAATCGGATTTTGTTATATTTTGGTATGAATATTTGTATTATAATGATGACATTTTTATAATTTAAGGGACACAAAAAAGTAACACAAATCCAATAATATTACTGAGCAAGATGCAAAGCACAATATTCACCGAATGCACTTAGGTAAAAGAGAAAAAAAAACTTTGACAGCGAAATTGGCGGCAAAACTACTTAGAAAAATTAAAAAAAAAGAATTTGGAGAACTCACAGCGAGTTTCGCTTGTAATTATAATATTAAAAATATTACTTGCGTATTTGAATCGGATTTTGTTAACAATTTCAAGGGTTTTAATTTTCTTGCACGACGTTTTTATAAGTGTCCATGTAGGCCTATGTGAAATAAAAACATTTTAATTTTGATTTTGCACGGAACCCTAATATTATTACTAAAATAAATGTAGCCTAAGTAAAGTAGTATGACATCAACTATCTGCCAGTAAAAGTCCCATTAAAATCAGCCGTTTCATCTATATACATATAATAAAACAGTAGAAAAACTGTGTCTGTACATTGAATATATTAAAAAAATAATAATTGAGGGGGGTTTAGAAACAGTAATAGAGCACGAAACCAAAAAAAAAATTCTGTCTGTTTGTCTGTTTGTTTGTACACGCTAATCTTCGGAACTACTTGACGGATTTGAATGATTTTTGTTTTGTTGTATAGGTATAAAGTCTGAGCAACACATAGGCTATAATTTATCTTGGAAACTTGAACACCTGATGCAGAACCGCAACAGACCAGCTAAACTATAAGAGATACAAAAATGGTACCTTAGCAAAAATTGTTTCACGTGATGAGCATTTTCTGCTAAGAGAATAAATTTGAAGATCTGGAACACCTGATGTGGAACTCCAAGAGCCCAGCTACACTATAACATATATAGGAATGACGTCTTAGCAAGAGTTGTTCAGCCTGATGAGTACTCTCTGTTGTCGAATAAAATTTGAAGATCTGGAACAGCTTATGTGGAACTCCAAGAGCCTAGCTACACTATAACATATATGTATAGGAATGACGTCTTAGCAAGAGTTGCTCAGCCTAATGAACACTCTCTGTTGTCGTATAAAATTTGAAGATCTGGAACAGCTGATATGGAACTCCAAGAGCCCAGCTACACTATAACCTATATAGGAATGACGTCTCAGCAAGAGTTGTTCAGCCTGATGAGCACTCTCTGTTGACGTATAAAGATTGTAGATCTGGAACACCTGTTGTGGAACTCCAAGAGTTCACTGTGTAATTATAAAATAACATAAGCTGGGAGTACCTCCACGCGGTGAGGCGGTAACAGTTTAGGACTGATTTTCGATGAAAATTCTATGAATCATTGAAAATTTGACTCTACTGGCTAAAACTCCCATTTATTTCCTTTTCCATTTATCTTCGTGACACGGTAGCCTACCCGGTAACGCAGGGGAGCAGTCACTTAGATTTTAATTGATCAGATATTTTCAGAATAAAACTATAACCATGCCTAGAAAGAGGTCAAATCTTTCCCAACGTTACAAAGGAGCTAAAAGATTGAGGATCATAAGATCCCAAGAATCTAACGAAGAGCGTCAGGATAGACTTGATGCTGTTCGAGAACATCAGGCTGCAACTCGCTCTGTAGAAACCTCTTCGGGTCGCGAAGCTCGCTTGCGTTCTCAGCGTATTTATGCATCTACATCCAGGTCTCTAGAGACCAGTGAAGAATATGATGCGCGACTCTCCGCTGATCGTGAACGTCATGCATTGTCTCGCGAGTCGGAGACATTCACGGATAGAGAATTGCGCTTGAGTTCTCAGCGTATCTACGCATCTGCTTCAAGGTCTCTAGAGACAAGCAAGGAACATGATGCGCGACTGTCCGCTGATCGTGAACGTCACGCATTGTCTCGCGAGTCGGAGACGTTCACGGATAGAGAATTGCGCTTGAGTTCTCAACGTATCTACGCATCTGCTTCAAGGTCTCTAGAGACAAGTAAGGAACATGATGCGCGACTGTCCGCTGATCGTGAACGTCACGCATTGTCTCGCGAGTCGGAGACGTTCACGGATAGAGAATTGCGCTTGAGTTCTCAGCGTATCTACGCATCTGCTTATAGGTCTCTAGAGACAAGTGCGGAACATGATGCGCGACTGTCCGCTGATCGTGAACGTCACGCATTGTCTCGCGAGTCGGAGACGTTCACGGATAGAGAATTGCGCTTGAGTTCTCAGCGTATCTAAGCATCTGCTGCTAGGTCTCTAGAGACAAGTGAGGAACATGATGCGCGACTGTCCGCTGATCGTGAACGTCACGCATTGTCTCGCGAGTCGGAGACGTTCACGGATAGAGAATTGCGCTTGAGTTCTCAGCGTATCTACGCATCTGCTGCTAGGTCTCTAGAAACAAGTGCGGAACATGATGCGCGACTGTCCGCTGATCGTGAACGTCACGCATTGTCTCGCGAGTCGGAGACGTTCACGGATAGAGAATTGCGCTTGAGTTCTCAGCGTATCTACGCATCTGCTGCTAGGTCTCTAGAGACAAGTGCAGTACGTGATGCGCGACTGTCTGCTGATCGTGAGCGACATGCATTTTCTCGCGAGTCAGAAACGTTTACCGATACAGAATCACGCTTGAGTTCTCAGCGAATTCGCACATCTACTAACAGGTCTTTTGAAACGAGTGATGAACGTGATGCGCGACTAACTGCTGATCGAGATTATCATACATTGTCCCGAACACGCACACAACAAAATATTCATAATCAGTTAGAAAGTGAGAGAGAAAGGATTGCTGGAGTACGGCATGAAGAGACAGAAGTTAATTCAGTGTACCCTTGGGATCTGCTGCGGAGTAACGGGAAGAAAAGTTTTTTGTTGTATAGTCTGGGCAACATAAAGGCTATAATTTATTTTGGAAAATTAATACCTGATGCAGAACCGCAACAGGCCAGCTACAGTATAAGAGATATAAAAATGGTGCCATAGCTAAAAATATTCCACGTGAAGAGCATTTTCTGCTGTGAGAATAAATTTGAAGATCTGGAACACCTGCTGTGGAACTCCAAAGCCCATGGCAGCGCTATAACAAATTAAGGAATGACGTCTTAGCAAAAGAAATTTAGCCTGATGGGCATTTCCTGTTGACATACAAAAATGAATGATCTGGAACGACTCCAATCGTCTCGCTCATCCCGTTGTTTTCCCGTCCCCGGGCCTTAGAATTCTACATCAGACGTTTCAAATTTTCGATTTTGACGACCCCGTTGTCGCTGGCATAAGCAACGGGATCCGCGTACGAAGTCGCGGGCAGAAGCTAGTATAAAATAAAATGTTAATGAGTACCACAATTCTTTCATTCTTCTTCTTTCATTTGCATTCAGTAAATAAACTGATATTTTGTCATTAAAAATAGACACTTCAATTTTATTAACCGACTTCAAAAAGGAGGAGGTTCTATGTTCGGCTTTATGTTTTTTTTATGTATTTACACCGATTTCTCGGTCATTTGTTGATCGATTTTGAAAATAGTTTTATTGTTTGAAAGAGTATACTCAGAAGTGGCCCCATATAAAAACTGTATGATCTGATCAAGGACTTCGGAGATATGGAACGAAACTCTTCAATAATAGCAAATCTGTCGTGATTGTTGCAATCGCTTGGATGTTTATTGTTTACACAACACCATAACATAACACCACACTTAGATGCTCTGAGGGGGTACGCAGATGTGTGCAGTACACCCACTTTTCCACTGATAGATATGTTAAGTTTCATTTTATTGAAGATAAGCCTATTACCATTACATGTATTGTTAAAAATGTAAAATAAATACAAATATTTATATAAAAATAAAATAAAACATTTTTCCAAAAAAAAAAGCCGACGTTAAAACCACAAAAAAGTGAAAAATAACTTCAAGTTTCAGAAGTCGGTGACAAAAAAACTAAATCAAACAAACAAAAGTCACCGACTTCTAAAGCTGAAGTTATTTTTCACTTTTTTGTGTTTTTGATTTATTTGTATAGATTGAAAAGAACTTCTCTTAGTAATATTGCCCCTGCGGTAAAGCTCATTCATTAGTGGTAGCAAAAAAATAAATCTGATTTTAAACGATGGAACACAATTATTTCTGGACCTTCCACAGAGAGCTAGTGAGCTCAACAAAGCCACCGCAATGGCTCAGCAACAGCTCAACACGACGGAGCTCTTTATGCGAACGAAATAAATTGGCTTGTTACGCTAAGTGTTTTAAGCTCAGCTTTGTTATCGGTCTAGGGGAAGAAGAGCGATTCATATTGTGGTTGGGGATTTAACATTGAGGTTAATTGGAACGAAGATGGTAAAGTAGCGAGTTTAATTTGTGTTTTCATGGTAATGAAAAATATAGGTGAACATATGAGGAGATATTTTCTCATAATAGGTACTTACACATTTTTATTCAAAGATAAGAGCGAGGAGCGAGAGCAGCTGCTAAATAATAACAGCTGCGCAGGTCGATCTTCAGATTAACCCGCGCTGGTCTAGGTTGATCCTTTGACAGGTGACCACCCAATACATACTGAGATTCCTTCGTGCCTCGGAAAGCTCGCCAAGCCATTGGTCACGGCTGTCATCGGTAGATAAGAATAATAAGAATAATTAGTCTGACCGAATGCAGCTGAATACCAGTATTTTACATGGAGCGACTGCCTATCTGACCTCCACAACCCAGTTAGTGCTAGGTAATACTATACCCCTTGGTAAGACTGGTTGTCAGACTTTTTGGGGCACTGACTACCTGTAAGGACTGTCAAAGATCTACAAATGACAGCCGGGACCAACGGCTTAACGTGCTTTCCGGGGCACGGAGGAAACTCGTTATATAATGGGTGGTCACCCATCCACGGGTCAACCTAGGGAAGCACGGCTTAACCTAAAGATCGACCCGAGCGGCTATTCTTATTTAGCCACGAGCTCCTCCTAGGTAGCCTACGTCAACATAACCAAGTGTGTAGTTGGTACGCATATATCCCTACTCCTTTCACTAGGCAGCTTGAAGTCCTTGAAGTGAATGTTGGAAGATCCCAAAACCATTGTCAGAAAATAGTGCCTACGAAGTAGTTGTTCTTCTACTTTATAAAAATCTTAAACTCACTGACCGAGAACGCACTGCTTTACTCTACTGGTTTAGTAAGCAAGCTCAATAGTTATAACAAACATGAACAAGTTACGGTTTCGAAAATTCCCCAAAGGGGTGAAATAGGGGAGGAAAGTTTATAAGGAAGTTTGTAAAGTCGATGTGTAATCCTATCGGCTGATAGTCGTACCTCCGCGTGCGCACCATTGCGTTGCCGATAATCTTGCTATGACTCAGCAGTTTCTTTAATCTTTTTTAAACCCGAATGGCGTATATCTCTGAAACGACAAAATATATAACATATATTATAGGCTTACCTGCGGCTATACTACTAATAGGTCTAGTAGTGTACCTTAACAAGAAAACGTTGGTATGAGTTCCGCGTCAATATAATTAATATTGAGAAGAGGAAGTCATAGTTAATTGATATGGAACTAACATACTAACTAACTACTATGTTGGAGACCGGATTCTAGACTATTTTGCGTGATGGTAAGAGTAAGTTGGACAGTAATTTTAAGTAGTTATTAGTTGTAATCCATATCTCCAAGGACATTAGGTACCTAATACTGCAATTTTAATCGTGACATTAGAAGTACACACGAAACCACGGTAAAGAAGATAAAAAACATTTTAGCAAAAAAAAATACTGATTTCCAATAAACAGTCACAAATAACGTTACTTTCGGAACTCAGTGGCACAAAAGTCAATGAAACAAACAAGTCATCGACTTCCGAAAGTAAAGTTGTTTTGTGTGTGTTTAGTGGAAGTCGGTTTTTGTTCCAGAAATGTTTTTTTAATTTTCCGATTTTAGTTTTCAAATGAAAACAGAAACTATGTAGTACCTACATACATACAAAAAAAGATAGCGTCTTTCTCCTTCTACAAAAGTCGGTGAAAAAGAAGATAAAATGATTAGAGGAAGGTGACAACTTCTATGATTTCACTACCATTGCCATATTCAGGTAAACCTTCACTCGAAAAAAATCTTCTTCCGAAAAAATCGCCGACCCCAAGGTGTACTGTTTGGGCACTGTTGCTCTGTAATAAATTAATCAACATAATACGGAATTTAAGGCTTATGTCTGGCTTGCTTTTAGCCGGTAGTTGCAGCTACAACTATATGCACCAAGGAGGGTGCCCGCCAGCCGCCAGCCAGCAGACGGAGCGCCCCCTCAGACGAGGGGGTTTGCTAAGCCCACCCATAAACACGTGTAGCTTAGTTTTTATACAGGTATTTACGCAATATGTCACGTTACTGGCGTCAAGGAAAACTTATTCATTAAATACTTCGCCCCATTTGTTGAAGCTCTTCAAAAAACATGTTTTGAAAATTCGAGTCACGTTGCTGGATGTTTTTGACCCGCCATTGTTTTGCAATATTGTTTAGTGAACTCGTGTAGGAAAATCGCGAGCTTTCCAATTGTGTCAAAATAAATGTGGATGTTTATCCGGTTACACAATGCTCCAGATTGCACTAAAAAGAAAATTGTGTGCCTCAAACGCAGTGAAAATGAAGAGTGCTGTGAAACGATATACGTGCGTTAATTGTAAAGGTGGTCCTATGCAGGTGCTGAGTAAAGTCTGCCGTGTGTGAAAAGGAGAAAAAAATTAGAAGTATTTCTTCGCCTTTTCACACACTAAGCTTCTGAAGCGGTGATTTGTTTTACTTGATTCACTTTCTTGTCAGCGACTTCCGAAACTAAAATTTTTCACGATTCCGTGTCGTTTTGAAGTCAATTTAGTTTTTTGCAAAAAAGTTTTTTTTTCATTAATTTATAGTTGTAATATTCTACAAATTCTTCCTATGTGTACATTTTACACACTCCTCCTTTTGATAGGCGGTTAAAAATTGCCAAAAAAAAATTGTGTAATGTCACCCGATGACGTTACACCATTTTATTTATTTTTAAAGAATTTCACGTCAAAAGCAGTTTTAAAACTATTTACAACGAGGCAAGAGTGTCATACAGTCAGTTTTTTTGCATTGCATGACCCCTCTTACAAAGAAGAGGAGGGGAGGTGGGGGTCCGTTAATATAGGACATTGACGGTTGACTCAGTCTGAAATGTCTCGTTATTTATTTTGCACAGTTAGCAAAATTCAAAGAACCGATACAAGATGTGTTCGATTCCTGCTTACCGCGAAAGTGTTACTTTCACTGCCGGGCTATTTGAACGTTCTTGAATCATGGTCATTGAGATTTGGACTGTATTGTTATTCCTTTTAGACTACGTAATTTCCGAAACTGGAGACAAAAACTAACATAGATCGCTTGCTAACAATGACCGCTGAGTGTGTTAAAATAATATTTGTCGTAATTACTATTAAAAGGAGAAGAACAAAGAAAGGATAGATATACTGTGTGAAGCTTAATATGGCTAGAAATGAGGTGACTTCTGAGGTGACGAGTAATAAGTATGGAAGAAGAAGACATGCTACGCCGACCCCAAATAAAGTGGGATAAAGGCAGGACATACCTAGAGGATAATTGTCTGAAATAACGAATCGATAATTTACAAATCTACAGTGAACTGAATTTTTGAGAGTCCTTCCCCTACATATCGTTGAACACCAGCGGCGCATAAATCTGCTTCTTCCATACATCTCTATCAGTTGTCACCTCAGTAGTTTACGCCTTTTCAGCCATATCATGTTTCACCTCGCATTTTAATGGTACATACTTCATCAGTAGAGCAGTGACACACAAATGTCCTAAGATGGATCAGAACGTAAATGGCTGAACACTGTCCCCTGAGATACAGTTTCCTCGTCTAGTTCAGGGGATAGGGCCACAACTCTGTGAACCTCGTTATAACCACCACACAAAAACCATTGTAAAAATTTCATGTAGGTACCCACTAAATTGTAATTGGTTTTTAATGGTGAGAATTAAACATTTTTATTTTATTATTGTTATCATACAAAATATTTTGTTAACGTTACAAAATTCTTTATTTCTGTAATATCTATGACCATCATTCTTGCTTTGCCAAACCTGCTATTATTTCCGCAGCTTGCTACAACAGTTCAATGGGTTGCCTGAACAAATGACCTTTAGCACGATACTTAAATGTCAGCAGTTCACTTCGACTTCTCTTTAATTTATTATTTATCATTATGTCCTCATTCTCTAGAAATATAATAAGAGGATCCGTCTGTATTGCACACATTCAGCATTTGGGGATATTTCCATGACAATACTTAATTGCTTGTGTCGTAATATATACTTGGTCTTCCGCCATTCCCTTAAGTTTATCTGCAGGTTCAAGTTTTGTTTTTTATTCATAGAGCTCATTGTCACCAACCCTCAGTCTGCCACACCATTCTTCAATTTTGGTCTTGGCCTAGTCATTCCCGAGAGTTAACCGTCTATTGTTGGTCAAGTTTTAACCTTTTATCAAATGCACTTGCCTATGTTTCTTTGTCAGCATTATTGTTGATAGCAGAACACAGAACATGACGTTAGCATCATACCACTGTTAGCAGAAACGAGATCGAACAATAGGCTATAATTAACTAATGATTAGAATGTAATAGAATTTTATTTTGCAAATATGGTAGTAATAATATAATATTAAAAAGTAGGATCCTGTTGCCAGAATAATGCTAATAAAGATTGACATTGTGCATCTATAATTACAAGAGAATCGGCAGTATTGGATTAGTCACCACATGACTAAATGAATTAATTATAAAGTGACAGACATGTGACAACGATTTCACGATTTCAAAAATGTAAAACACCTCATTTCTTAACGAACTCTTTGAAAAAACGTAACGTTATAATACTAAGCTTGTTTGTTTCGAAAATCTAAATCTCGCCTATATATTATTTCATAATGCCACAACAAAATGGGACCGGTTTAGTCTTCGACGCTTCCTAGTCTGTCAAGTGACCTGCTAAGTCTTAGCCGCCTGAAGACAAATGGTTTTATGCTTGTAACATTACGGCGTAAATCCATGTACGGGTAAGCAGAGGGACAGTAGCACATTAATTGTGATTGCACCATCACCATCCTTTGACTGTCATTTCCATTTTACATAACATCACGGCTGTAATCCCCGAAGAGTTAGACAGAGGTACCTTCATATGTGAGTACCATGTAATAAGGGCGAACCTATCCATCTGGCCATCTAGGCTTCGTGGCTGCTACTGAGAAATATCTGTTACAAAAATCCAATAGCACTTTTCCACCACTCCCAAATCACCCAGGACCTCGAGCTCAGGAGTCGCGCCTGCGCGTGTTAAGTTATTTTTCGTGGCAATTTTATTTTTATAAAGATACTAGCGGCTCGTTCCGGCTTTGCACGGGTGCCTATGTTACTCAGGGTGAATGTAGCTTTCCAATGGTGAAAGAATTTTTGAAATCGGCACAGTAGTTTTTGAGTTTATTCATTACAAACATACACACACACACAAAAATACAAATTTTTCCTCTGTATAATATTAGTGTAGATTATGTTTTTGTTCTATTTTCTGTCGTCAATGCATGCGTCGAGCATGATTCTATGATTACAAATTTTGGGTACTCATACTATCCCCATATACTACGACCCCGAACTGAGTAGCAACTATCTGTGGTTAGGGTTTTTAGCTGGCTAATTGCTGAGGTATTTGAATGCGATCGTATCGTGGTGAGAGATTAAAATCTAGACACCAAGAGGCAATAACGGGTCTGACGGCGCAATGTGTGCTGGAAACGGGAAATACCTACATTTATAGGTGATCCATGATAATACTAGTTTGTTATTACAATGCCCTACATTATGTTAATAGGTAATTAAGTAATACTAGCTACAACAAAATGGGAACTCAAAGTTTTTTTACATCAGTTGAATTTTAAGTAATATTTAATATACCACATTGATGCGTAGGTATGCAGTACTCGCAACTGGCGCGAGTGTAAACATGGACAAAGCAAAATCAGTATATGAACTATATATGTGGGTCGTACTCGTAGCAGTTGGTGCCCTGTTCCTGCCTGCCTCCATGGCAAATAGACGCGAGTTGGTATATAAATGTGTATGTATAAAATCACGTATAACTTCTTTAATTGACGTGTAGTTTCGTTACGATTTCACTTAGTCGGACCTAAATAACCGTTATTTATTGCACACTCAGATGGCAATCTGACCGTAATGAGCATAACGCGTGGTGGTCACTATTTAAGTATTTATTAACATTTCTTACTTAGTTATTACGAGGCATCGCTTCAGGGTATATATGTCTGAATTAATTTAGTATTGCAAGCGTTTGGTCGACGTTAACTAATTGTACCAGTAAATAACAGTTGCTGACTAACATAATGTAATTTCCCAGAGCCCTAAGCCCAGCAGTGGCATGATGCACGCTATAACTTCCCAAACTGTGTTTCCGAGGAGGGCTCCTGGCTAACCACTAATAAAACCTGACTAGATCGGTCCATAGATCCGAATCCATAAATTGTTATCCGGGTCTTCGGATAGCACGTGAAACTCAACAGATTTCAACGACTAACATCTTGGACCAATGTCCAAGATGTCAGTCGTTACGGGTCGTCAGAAACCTGAAAGTCTATCAACCAGTCTTACCATGAGGATATGTGGGTAACTAGGTTGTGTTCAGATAGACAGTCGCCCAACTTAAAATACTGGTATTGACCTGCATCTGGTTAGACTGGAGGCAGACCCCAACATCGTCAAAGTCAAAGTCAAAGTCAGTCATCAAAGTCAGATCATGAACGCTAATGCAACAAAAAATCATTTTAACTTGCCTCTACACAAACACAACACTTGCCTAATATCTGTTTAAATTAAGTAATAATTTTAGTAAGCTATAAAATATTTGTTAATTGTTACAAGATAAGTTATTCAACTTATTACATTATCTGAAACTTATCTAAGTATAAGTAATCAGCCAGTTCCAACGATGCTCCTCAAACAAGGTAGTACGGGATCATTCACGCCTGTAATCCCCGAACGGGTAGGCAGAGGTGTTCATTACGCCAGGTATATTTCAGACCTCGCGTCCGGCCCTGGTTCAAGCCATGGTCCGGGGCGAGAGGGAATGGGAAGCCGTCACCTCCTTCTGCGAAGCAGTCATGCTACCGAAGGAGGTGGCGGAACGTGAGAGGGAGACCTCACGTCCCAGCCGCTGCGGGAGAAGCACCGGGCGTCGGGGGCCACGTGGTGACTCTCGGCCACCGTAGGCGCGGGCCTGTGGACGGTGTGTAATGGGCTAGCTCGCCGTCCGTCCGTCTTATGACGACAGTCCGTGTCGACGGAGCGTTCGTGTTCCACGAGCGCCTCGAAGAGATGCCCGCAAGGCTCGATGCCTGCCAGGGCTGCGGGACTGTTCGAAAGAGATACCGCGGCCCTGGAACATAAAGGGCAAAAGAAGGAACATGGATGGGTTTTAGTCAGTAAAAGTCTGACACTCCCTTCCGCTCCGCCCAGAGCGGGAGGAGTCATTTGATGATTTCCAATCCCAAAAAAAAAAGGTATCTTTCAGTCCCATGTGATAGGGGGGCTATTACCATCAACCGGGCACAAATTCAGACTATGTGAGAAATTCCTGATGGAAAAACCCAATTAAAAAACTGGGTTGTGAAGATAGAGAAAGGCAGTCAAAAAAAATAACCACACATTTTAACGATTTGTAACTATTTTTAATAAACTCTAGGATTTTTCTGTTTACAACGTTTATAATAATATTTTTAACGCACGACAAAGAACTAAAATCATTAAATAACTAGAAAAGTGCTCATTAAAAATGTTTTGTTACATACACCTGATGTTGAGATTAAGTAGATACCTCATATTTACGGAGCTGCGATTTATATCTTTATAAACGGTGACGTGAAATAATATTTAGTGTAAGGGTACCGACACACAGAGAGTTCTTCTAATACTAAGTAGATATTACTTATTTGGTAGTCTTCAATGTTGTCTTTTGGGCCCGCTTACACCAAAAATTAAATTGCATAATTTAGCGCTAAACAAATTTTTATAAAGTCCCATTTCTGTCACGGGCCTTAAATTACTATCAATGTAAAAAAGTTATCTATCCATGCATTGAGATGACTCTCCCAAAAACCCATTTGATGAATCCAAATCCTGGAAAGAAAATGGAATTATTGACTCACCATTTTATCTTACTAATATTATAAATGCAAAAGTTTGCGAGAATGGATGGATGTTTGTTACTCTTTCACGCGAAAACTACTGAACGGATTTGGATGTTTGGCACATAGATAGTTTATAACCTGGATTAACATATAGGATACTTTTTATCCCGGTATTAGGATCCCGTGGGACAGTTACTGAACTTGACGCGAGCGAAGCCGCGGGCATAAGCTAGTTGTACATGAACGTTGCTTGTAAAAATAGGATTTCATCAAAAGTTTATATTTGCCGCTTTTTCAGTGTGTATTAACAACCTTATGCTCTAGCAAGTTTAAAGTAAAAAAAAAGTAAACAAGCTTTATTAAATATAGATGTGATGTCGATGTCATTTTTTTCAAAATTAACATTGCATGTTAATAAATAAATCATTAAAAAGTTTGTGTAATGTTACAAATCAAAACTCTATTATTTTGAAGAGTATTAAATAATTTCTAAACGTATCTTTTATAACGACAGGAAGAATTTTTAAAAATACCTCCTAAAGGATGATTCCCTCCAAACGTCTTGCATCGCATCGGATCGGAACGGATATGAACGGATGCGGTGACAGCCGATCGCGTCCGGCGGATGTCGACGCATACGATCGGCTCCGTTTCTGCGCCTAGTCAAATAATTTCATTCCTACCGTATCGGATACGACGACAGCCGAACGGAGCCGATCCCGCGTCGTAGCATACTTTCGGCTAGTATCGCATGTCGCGGAAGACGCCTTTTTTCCATCCATGTTCCTTCTTTTGCCCTTTCTGTTCCAGGGCCGCGGTATCTCTTTCGAACAGTCCCGCAGCCCTAGCAGGCAACGGCTCTTGCGGGCCCCTCCTGTTTGCTGACATCTCTTTGAGGCGCGCGTGGAACACGAACGCGTCGTCGACACGGCCTGTCGTCATAAGACGGACGGACGGCGCGGAAGACGCCTGTGGTCAAGCTTGGTAATATAGACTTTAACTCTTCAATTCTCAGTGTCAGTTATAGGTGACGTTTAATGATGTTTTGATGATGATGAAAGAATAATAAAAATCATTAACATGTGATTTTTAAAAGATAATACTGTGTACATGATTTATGGAAATCATCCATAAGAGGACTGAACAATGAAAGAAATTTTGTATGGAAGTTGGTCAGTTTTAACAACAGAAAATCCCAACAATTTTCCAGGAAAATTTTGCCATACATCTACCGTTCACTGAAAACTATTTGATACAGAAAATTGGTTTACCTATGTATTTAAAATTTCTCAGAAGCTTCCTCATGTTATAAATTCCTAGTACCAGCCCCTCACAGGCGGGCCGTTTCTATCAAAATAAATTTAACAACTTAGTGTTAATTTAATTTTGATAGAAGCAAGGAGGAGAATTCTGTAGAATGTTTGAAGGACACGCCCCTCGATTGTAGTGTTCTAGTTAAGTGGAACTTTCACTGCTGGCGTGATTGTGGAGAATGCACTTGTGTCCGCGCACCCCAGTCAGAAGTGACGAACAGGAACACCGTGTGCTTTGATTCAGGAGGGGTCTGACAGACAGACCCTTCGCCAGCCCAGAACATCCATTGAGAATTTACACAAGTAAAAAAATAAAAAAAGGTTGGAATTTTTTTTTTCACAAACCTGAGGTAATAAACTGTGATACACACGACGCGTTTTTATTAGTTCACCTACAACTATGTAAAATAGTCTTAGAAGTTATTGTCCCATTTCCCGGTTTCCCATTGAGCTGAAATTAACTAACTGTGCCTTGTAAAAATATATTTCTAGAGGAACTTATCAAAGAAACCAGTTTTTAAATAATTTGTAGGTAGTAAAAACTGCAGTAAAAACATTCCCTTTTACGAAGCCGGATATAAAATAAAACACAAAACTTGAATAAAATCCTCAATACGTAAAGCTCAAATAAATGTTACTAAGTTACAGTATTTCCTACTCAAAAACATTCAAATAACGCCGGTCTCCAGACCAAGTGGTCTGATGTTTGCAGGCAGATCAGTATACACTGCTATTCAGCGGTGCACGTATGAGGTAAAAAGCCGAGAGGGGTGGACATGGGACTTAAACGGCGACACATGGGTGTACTATAGAGTACACTTCTGCCTAACCCTTCTTGGATTCTCGGTGTGATGATGTGTATGTCATGTGATGTGTGATGCGTAGTTCTTAATCAATATTACACTTACGGCCATTACTATTACGTAAGCGATTGCCAAAAATAAATTGTAACGGACATCGGAGTGAACGACCTCAGATTCTCTCCGATATTTCGGTAAATCAATGTCCTAGAAATATTAAGTATTGATGAACAGACTTGGAGGTTTCGTGATAATGTTACGATGAAACATTATGATTTTAATCTCGAAAGAAAAAAAAAAGTTAGTGTACCTAGTAAAACTAAAAAACACGCTTTAAAGTGACGTCAGTTTATTTTATTTTTTTATTATTACTACTTAAATGGGCCTGCTCTTGACCTCGATCACGCCTGGTGGAAAGCGATGGATGAGGTCTATGATGAAACGAGCGACATTTCGTATTCTTCTCTGCAAATCCTTTCATTTGATGCCCACGTAGGAATAAATAAAAATAACTAGTCTGCCATCTTTGGGAGTCCGCCATTTAGAATTAGAAAGACGTCACTTAGCTAACCATGCATTGTCATCTAAACTAAAAAGTATGCAAAATTTCAGCTCAATCGAAAACCGGAAAAATGGTCCATAACTTCTAAGATTTTTTTACATAGTTAGACAGGTGAAATATTAGAAGTTAGTGTTAGTAAAACATAGAAAAAGATCAACTTGGCGGAAATACACATCCACCCAACACTCTTGCATCGCTCATCAGCAGGCATCTACTTAATAAGCGGTAATCTTAAAGCAGATGCTAATTCTATGGAGATACAAGTTATTACGACCTTGATCATGGAAATCAGCGCGATACGCATCTCTCCGACATTATTGAATTAAAAAACCATAGCCTGATGGGATTTCATAACGGCAAACATTTTAAATCCCCAAAAAACTTATCATCATGTAATCCCTTCAGGGTTGAAAAATCAAAAACCCTCCCGTCAGTGTAGGCAGTGCGTTATCTTTCAGTTTATACATTTTAAATTTATATTGTGAAGGAAATATTTTGGCTTATATAATATCTTGAGATTTTTTGTATGATGAGGTTCAGGTACCAATTTTCAGAAATATGGAGGAAATAAATGTGGAAGCTTTATTTTTATTGATATATAAACTTGAAGAAGCCTTTGACTGCCACATTGAACTTTCCAGACAGGAGAACAGTATGCCTGTGGCCAGCGCCGTCGTTTGACGGGAAATCGATGAAACTTCACCGTCTTAATTACGATGTGCTGTATTACATTTTGTTAACAGTTATTTCAATCTGGTCAAGTATTCACTAAGTGAAGCCTAACTACTATGGAAGCTATTGGAATTTTTAAACAATCTTTTAGGTGACGCCTGTGTGTGTTTGTGAAAACGAGTATAAGGCCTTTTACTAATTAAAAAGATCTCATTAATTTTCAAAACAAGATCTTAATGATGCACATGACGAATTTTCACAAAACTAAGATTTCATCAAATTAATTAGCCCTTAAGCTTCTTTCTACATTCAAGCTGTTACATAACAAGATTAGTCTAGAAAAACATGTCTGCCAATTAAAGTAGTTTCACCGACCTTCAGCTACCCGAATTATTCAACACTTAAATCTGCGTTAGGCGCAATACAAAAATTATGAATGCGTTGTGGCGAAAGACAGAGAATTAAGTCATTTCATAAGTATTCATACTTGTTGCAAAGGTCACGGGTACGAGTATATTTGGCCCGACTTGTAATTGACTAGAGTGAATGTGAAGTCTGTTTGGCGGTAAAATTCCGCTTCTTATATAGATCATTGACCCGAGTTCGACTGGAAAGCGAAGCTTAAGTGAAGATCAGAAGTTTCCAACCATTTATTTTTACTCTGTGAAAATTTCATGTAACTTATTACGGTTCAAAAGATTCAGCCTTGTGACAGACGGACAGCGGAGCCTTAGTAATAGGGTCCCGCTCAAGCAGCATACATAGCTGTATAGTCACTGGACAACAGAATTTTTGAAAACTCGAGGCCGATATGCTTTCTGTGCAAGGGCTGTATATCCGGCTACACAGCTCTTATAATTCTAAATGTGGCCTCAAATTAACCAGCCTTGAGCAATTATGTGGCTGGACAATGGCTTAGACAGCTGTCAATTAGCCACTATCCACCTCCTTTAATTATCGAAGACAGCCAATAGATGGTGCATGGCTTAGTAAAGGCTATTGTTAAATCTATAAAGAAATAGCAACAAAAAACTATTTGTGTCGTGCAGAGCAATTGTTACGTCAATATAGGTCAAATTGTAATAATTAATTATTTCTTTCTTTTTATTTTCTGATTTTGTATTATTAATAATTTTGACATGATTAGTGGTGATTTTGACATTATTGTTAATGATTTTGACATTATAATTATTAATTATTTTGACATTATTAGTAACTATTACCAAAATTTTCCAAATATAATTATGTACTAACACTAGTGTTTAAGATATTTATGTATTATTACAAACAAATAGGATTGTATTATCTGTTTAATAAATGATTTGAATTTGATTGAATAATTTCTAATATAAGGTAAGTCATTTTTTACGTTTGTTTTGCATCTCTATTGTTAAATTGTACTGCGGGTGCCACTTTACTGTTAGTATAAATAGGTGATATTATCAAATATTACACGCGCAATCGAAATAATATAGTTTTACTAAAAATATTATACAAAGTAAATACGATGTACAAATTATTGGATTTTACTCATTTTTTTTCCATATAATAATAACATAATACACATAATAGCATTAATATCTATTTGTAACAATGAAATAATGTATAAATAAAGTTTTTACTTAAGTAGCTCTCATATATCATGAAAATGTTTTTTTTAACTGGTATCAGTGGTTTTTTTCATATGTAATCGGCTTGTTTACATTAAAATGGCGTTAATTTGTTATTCAGCAATAATTCTAAGTAAATTCCCTTGACCCTCTGTTTTCTGTTCAATGACTATATTTAAGTCTATTAATCAGCTGAAAACTGTACGCTAGCTTTTTAATTATTCTAACGACTAGTAAAAAGAGTAAAGTGAGAGTATATTACAGCTTCTTAGGGATCTCTAATCTTGATAGAAAACCATTTCGAACTCAAGTAGCTTAGGTACTTCACTTGATTTTGTGAAGGTTTGTTTAGCGCCTTTTAAATTTAACCAATCATATTATATAAGAGCCTTTCACTGTAATACATCTTGTTTATGGATGTAATTTTCGCAAATGCGCTGCTTGGGCGTTAGCACCCTTTTTGTACGGGACTCTAAACACATGGCTTCCTCCGATACTTGCCGTCAGACAAGATGGCGTAATGATGAAGTCAAAGTCAATTACGTGCACAGGTAAATTAATTCTAGGAACGTTTGGGGAAAATGGTCGTTTAAATCGAAATAAACTTCGCAGTAAAAAATTACGAAAGGGTCAATAGTTACGACGGTGATTCAGTCATTACTACGCATCGATCAACTTACAAGGATAGTTGAAGAAAGTATTAGATTGTTTAACTTATATAGCCTATAAGTATCTGTAGTAAAGGTTGATCTCGTTATTGTTTTACATAAGTAATGATGTTTTATGTCAACACTTTTACACGTCAAAATTCTTTAAAAATGGACAAGCCATATTGTACACAAAGGTTACAAGGCCAATATTGCCTAGCCTAACTGTGCTAGTTTTTACCAAGATTCAATGTGATAATTATCATTGTTCTTGCTACTTATTATGATAATTAAAACGATCACAAGTTGTGTTTAATCAACAAAAAACATTTATAGTACATTTGTGTTGTTTGGTTTTCGTTATTTTAATATAGGACCAGCCAGAGTGATCCTTACGAAAAAGCTGAAATATATAAAAAAAAAACCCTATTTGGACTGAATTCGAGTGCATTAATACCTACAAATTACAGAAATGAAGTAAAGAATCAGCCTGGATCAATTATCTGATATTAATTATCATGGTAATTATCATGGTAATTACCATGGTAAGTAATTATCATGGTAATAATCATGGTAATTATCACGGTAATTATCATGGTAATTATCAAAGAAAATAATTCTCTTGATAATTTTGAAACCTGGTTTTCACTGTACGTTCAGTTTACTGGGAATTATTATAAAAGTGGTAAATTAATTACAAAATCGATTGTACCAACAGTTCTGCGTATCCTAAGTATTATATACATATATGTGTCTTCCTATGTGTATTATATGTGACACAAAAAGATCTGCTTGCGTTGAATTCTTTTGTCTCTCAAATTCAGGGATTTTTTCAAGAAAATAAAACAAAAGACTTCAACGCAAAGTGACCCAATTCTTACTTTAGCACGGATAACTGAGACAGAGTGATATTCTATCAGGGGACTGACGACAGATGAGTAAAAAAATTGGATTGACGTGAACTATCGAAAAGTTAGTGCCAATTTGAAAGAATTTTGTGCCATCTTAGTATTGGCGGAAACATAAACGAACCGAAGGATTTAAAAATTAAAAACACAATATTTGTGCATAGTGTCAAGATTTTATTCTCATAATCATAATCTACCTAGCCTTTTCCCAACTCTGTTGGAGTCGGCTTCCAGTCTAACCGGATGCAGCTGAATACCAGTATTTTACATGGAGCGACTGCCTATCTGACCTCCACAACCCAGTTAGTACTGGGTAATACTAAACCCCTTGGTGAGACTGGTGGTCAGACTTTCTGGGGACTGTCAAAGATCTACAAATGACAATGACAACCAACGGCTTAACGTGCTTTCCGAGGCACGGATGAAACTCAGTATGTTATGGGTGGTCGCCCATCCACAGACCAACCTAAGTTCGGCTTAACCTAAAGATCGATCTGAGCGGCTGTTACTATTTTTATTCTCATCAATGGGTGACATTTATTTTTGCGCAATTTTTGCAAGTTTGTGATTGTTTTGGTAAATCGAAAATGGTTTGAATTCACAATACGTTAACATCAAGATCTCGGGTGCCCTATCCAATGTACAACGCCCTTTCATAAAGCTGCTTGAACAACGTCAACGTAAACTAGTTATGATTATACTATTTTTTTAATGTGAAACACTCGTATATGCTCACCAAGGCAGTAAAACAGACTCGTATGCCGTGACGCAAGATGGCAATACGCTGCCATAGCGTGATGCCTTCTCTATGCGACGTAAAATCGACCATTAAAATTTTTCCGATTAGAACGTTAAAGTTTGTTTTTGAACGGTTGTTGTGAGTAAATAAAAGTCAAAATAACGTCTCTTCAATTATAATAATAAAAAAGAAAAATAAATTGATTTTAATAACGTAAATATATTTTCTTAAATTTTTATTTTACTCCATGTCTTTTCATTGTCATTTCTCTCACAGGTCTTTTTTTATTAATTATCTATTCTAAAATTAACATAGATATTTCACATCTGCCGGGCGTCCCGTGACGTAAACGATGCTGTCATATCCAGAACTTGTCAAAAACCTTTTCAATATCTGGATATGTCGGCATCGTCTAGCAATCAGCGCTCATGTGAACTATGTAGGGCATCCAACAACCAGTAATGGGTGTCAATCACTAGAGTATGACACTAAATTATCTATGACCACACTTTCGTCACAGCACACATGTTTCTCGATATATCATTACGCTCTAGTAATACAATCTGAACGCAACTGACCGATATACGTAACCATTATGTCATTGTAGTATTTTGTATACCATACTGAAACAAGCTACTTGTGAATAAACTCGTCATAATCATCTCGAGTTGGGTTGTCCCTTTTGTGCCAATCTTCTATGGTCTTTACGAGTTTTACCCAGGTCTTCCCCGTGATGTTCTGCAGAGCGTCCGCCCACCCGTTTCTCTATTGGTCTGCCGATGCTCTTTCTACTATCTATAGACAAGATTCGTTTTGTGCTTCACCTGCCAACCTGTGAATAAATGAAGCTGCAAAAAGTGTTTAAACGTACTTATTTCGCCAAACCCAAGACCTGAGTCATATACCAATAAAATGACACACTCTAAATAACTAAACGACGTATACTAATGTATGATAAACTTAGTTTCGTTAAACTTACTTACTTAGTTTTGTTAAACTTAGTTTCTTATATAAGATATGTATCATAAATTAAGAAATATGCAAGTCTTAGGGTTAATTAAAAAGAGGGTAATTTTTTTTTCTAGTTGTTAAGTTTTTGTTATTGTTAATTGTGTTTCTTATTTATAATTTGGTTTTGATAGCCACACTATCGAATTAGGTTTAAGATTACCTGTAATGATAGTTGTAAGTTGAATAAATAAATAAGGTATTGCAGGAAATTACTCTGCTCTTATCGTAACGAGCGTCCTTTCCCAAAAATGAACATCACGTGATCACGCCTATATTGTATTACCTGGAGAGTATGTGTATTTTATACTTTATACAGCACCTCATAAAAAGCCAGGCCCGCAGAAGTGACCAGGAGCGTAGAGCAACGATGCCATAAAGTAAGTATATCATCTCGACGCTACCGCGCGCGGTGTTCCGGTGTTGCGCAAGAGTCGCAAGGTTGCCGCACTCTCCGTACGCACCGTACAATCTACGCACGGTGGTGTAACATGTTTTTGTATGCAGAAGCTGTTTTTAATTCGAAGTTTTTCGAGTTTACTAATTCATCATTGAGTGTGTTACATAAATCAAGAGTTTGTAAAGGTTAAGAAAAGGTTTGTAATGCTCTTGGGTACAAGCCGTGCGCACAGCGGAATTTCTATGGAAAATTATGAACTTCCATACGTAATGAGTTCTTGAAAATCCCCCTTCTTCACTTCCGCTACTTCACGAATTTATTATGATTGTAGATTCAGTAGTGCGTTGTCTGTTAGTGAGAGAATTGATTTGCAGGTAGTTGATGGCATATTATTACCTTTTTGACAATATTTTAGTGCAACACAGAGCGAGATTTCATTTCACTTAATGAGTTTACATAAACAATAAAAAACCGGCCAAGTGCGAGTAAACTTGTAGGTATTTTTTATATTTACGGTTTACAAATTTATCCTTTACGTGTGCTGTAACACGCTTCTTGCCAAATTTCATGATTCTAGATCAACGGAAAGTACACTGTAGGTTTTGATTCCTTGTGAAATCGCAAAATAAGCGTCATAAGCGGTCATATCTTTTGATCGCGTTGACTTACAAGTTTGATGTTTTCATTGCTAGCATAGCAAACCTGAGTATTTGACATTAATTTCAGCTTGATACCTCTTCGCGTTTTTGAGAAAAAGGGTCTTGACAGATGGATAGACGGACAACAAAATGATCTTATTAGGGTTCCATACCTCAGCCGGCAAAAACGGCTGAGGTACGGAACCCTAAAAATTCGTAAATATTTTTTGGTTGGACAAGGTTGCCAACTTTCAAAATGTAACGCCGAAAAAAAAATTAACCATAGCCTAATGACAGACAAAGAGATTTCTAATTACACCTCAAACAACTTATCTGTGCAGGCGGGAAAATGCTAAACTGAAGTTTGACATATCGATGATTTTTTTCTTGAGGAACGACGCCACCTAAAACTGCACACTTAAAGTGGTCATAATGTACGGTGCACTACGTCTGTTCGGTCCCAATCGGGTAATAAATAGTTTTCTAAAACTTATCTATGCAGTTGACACCTCGTATCACATTATGGAGTCTATTTGCATCCAACTATGTATTTGTGTTTGGCATTACTTAGTGACAGGATTGAATACACGTACTTACATGTACAATTTTAGAGAGATTTTAATCTAACTGTATGGCTAGCACGAACGCGTGGAATAAACACACAATACAATAAATTCCGAATATGATCTTTCAAAAACCAATTCGCCATAAAGGTCATGTTTTAAATTTTCTTGCTTCTATTGTTTTTCGAGGCAGGTTTCTCGAAATAAATGTATGACACTCTTCGTGCAAATTACAGCAAAGACTTCCTTGTTTCATTAGTTTTCTAAAATCGTACAATACCCACTTTTAGTAAGTGAAAGACCAGAAAACAACGGTTATTCCTGACAAGGTACAAACGCCAGCAGGTCAACCTACCCAAAACTGTCAGATTTTCCCAACCAACCTTGAACCTAATGCTTTCGAACTAAAGTTGAAAATCTATTAAAGAAATTTGACAGATTGTAGTACCTTGATGTGCTGGCGTCTGTACTATTTTAATAAAACTCACTCGCCAAAATTGTTGCAAATTGGGTCTAGTATCCCCCTTTTTTAGGAATGCACCCAATTGCCAATCACCACCATGCAGCACAACTATTTTCAACTTGTTAAATCTTTCGAATTTACGTTGCAGCTACTTCGCGTGTTCGTTCTAGGTGCACTTCATACTAATTTTATTAAAAAAATTATGTCGCGGGCTACCTTGGCGCTTCCCCTTTAATAAAGTCTCAAAGATTTTAATACTACTACCTCCAAAGAGGAGCACTAAATTAATTTGAAGAATTTAATTTTCACAACGCTTATTATTTATTATTTTTGAGTAAGGAAAATACACCTTTATTGTGTCTCCAAATTCTTATACAGGTGCATTCTATAATCATACTATTAAGAATTTCAACTAAAATACCTCACTGAAGAATCCAGATTTAGAGAACCTTTGGCGCGAGTATCTTGACTAGCTGCACTATAATAACGTTTAGTAGTAAAGTGTAACATGGTATTGCTTATTTCCATTATGAAAGCTTGAGACTCTTAAAAAAAGGAAAGGAACTCCAGTCCAAGAGTTCCTTTTATAACAAAGAAGAGAAAGAAAGAAATAAAAAATATTTATTTGTCGCAGGGACATGGCGTGAATACAAAAAAAAGAAAAAATAAAATAAACAAGAAACATACAAAACCATAACAAAATATAGAATACAGCAGGACGGAACAAAAAATTAAAAAGTTGACAGCTTACGGGTCGTGACGTTTTTTTTTTCGGATGGGAATACATCAAATGACTCGTCCCGCTCTGGGCGGAGCGGAAGGGAGTGTCAGACTTTTACTGACTAAAACCCATCCATGTTCCTTCTTTTGCTTTTTGTGTTCCAGGGCCGCGGTATCTCTTTCGAACAGTCCCGCAGCTGCGGGTCGTGACTGCGACAAACAAGTTACCACTCAGCATGATGCTGTGCTATAGCGGGCCAGCAGCATAGCGCTGGTTTTCAGTGGTCACCCGTGAAAAAATGTGCGGAAGCCAAGACAGCATAAATATTTGAATATATGAATAAGAAAAAAAAAACTATAAGAAATAAAATAAAATAAACAAAACATATAAAGGTAGGTCTGCATGCTAAACAAAACATACATAAATACAATATGAAGACATGGCGTGTTTTTTGTCTCGCTCCCACCCTACCTGCGCGTCGCCGTCGCTTACTTGAGCAAGGAAGAATCATGTATTAGGGTTCCGTACCCAAAGGGTCAAACGGAACCCTATTACTAAGACTCCGCTGTCTGCCCGTCCGTCTGTCACCAGTCTGTATCTCATGAACCCTGATAGTTAGACAGTTGAAATTTCACAATTGATGTCTTTCTGTTGCCGCTTTAACAACAGTAAAAAAATATTTACGTGGGGCTCCTATGCAACAGACATGATTATTTGCCGTTTTTATAGATTATGGTACGGAATCCAACGTGCGCGAGTCCGACTCGCAATTGGCCGGTTTTTTAAAGCAAGTCAAAAAGGAAGGAATCAAGTAGAAGAAGAAAGCTTGCATGTAAGTTCGTTTGTTTTAGCGAGATTCTATTGAGCTGACGCCTAACGGCTTGTAATTAATAACTTAAAAGAAAACCAAGCTTTTGCATGCGGCTTTTCTCGCAGGGCTGACGGAAAATATCCTATGGACACGTACTAACGGGACAAAAAGTATCCTATGGTCCGTGTTACCAGACATATAAATCCATTTAAATACGTAATAAGATCGACAAATAGACGGACAGTTACTTTCGCATTTGTAATATTAGTACGGATGTTGTACACTCTTATAAGTATAGTAGTGGAGTAAATCCCTCATAACACATTAGGAGAATATCTCTATGCACTTTTGCTGTGTGGTTACAATAATTACCAACCAGTTATCCGAAGGCGGTTAGAGTTGTTTCCGTAACAGTCAGGGGTCTGTCAAAACCGTATGCACTCAATTCGTATGACATAATGAGATCAAGAGACCGCATCGTAATGTGACGTGATTCTTTTAAAATGTTACAAATGGTCCGAACTCGGTCAACGTCAAGCGGAGCCATGAGCGAGAAACAACGACGGTGCATTAACAAATCATCATAATCAGCGACTTTTTATTTTTACAGAACTTATCTACGCCAGTAAACGTATGTAACAGAAGGGTTTAGTTTTCTATTTACGGATGCAGCTGAAGTTCTTTGAGTCTTAAATGCAAAAACCACTTCAAAAATGTTAGTACCTCGACTACCTTGGATTGCTTAGATTTTCGATACCTACTTGTTTATATTGAAGTAGAAGTTACTAATTTTTAAAGGTTTATTTGGAAAAGTCTAGGAACTAAAAGAAAATTTAAGCTCTCCACTCCAGACAAGTTAGCTTTCTTTAGTCCTTTTATTTAGAAATAGATGTTACTTACGACAAGAGAAAGTATGTGACAAGAGCGAGCACGAAAATTATGAAATCTTCCTCTTATAAATTCACATAATTATATAATTTGTTATCAAAATGCTCCATTTTTGGCAACCTTGTGTATGTATGCTATAATTGCCTTATTAACGCCTCGGGGCAAGGCGCTCGTAATTCATTTTAGCCTGTGTCTATATCGGTCGAACTTGCGAAAAGCTCAGCAGCAGAAGATCGTTGCGGCGACGCAACTCAACGCAACGCGCCATGTGTACTGGCCCTTATCCCTACTTAATAATATTATAAATGCGAAAGTAACTCTGTCTCTCTGTCTGTCTGTTACGCTTTCACGTCTAAACCACTGAACTGATTTTAATGAAATTTTGTACAGAGATAGAGTTGACCTTGAGAAAGAACATAGGATAGTTTTTATCCCGGACTTTTGAAGAGTTCTCTTTGAAACGCGATATAACCGAACTCGACGCGGTCGGAAAACTAGTACCTATCTAATAACTTAAAAAAAACCGGCCAAGTGCGAATTGGACTCGCGCACCGAGAGTTCCGTATAAACGTGTAGGTATTTTGTTATTAAACTACATGTTTATGGTTTTCAGGTTTTTACTTTACATGTGCTTCATGCTTCTAGGTCAACGGGAGTACCCTAAAGTGTTTCATTCCCTTGTGTAATCGCAAAATATGCGACACAAATGTCATATCTTTTGATCGCGTTGACTTTCGTTTTCCTATTCGTGTAAACTGCTTCAAGGGGTAGTAGGCCTGAGTATTTGATATTTATTTCAGCTTGATATCTCCACGCGTTCCTGAGAAAGTGAGAAAGAGTCTTGACAGACGGACAACATAATGATCCTACAAGAGTTCTGTTTTTACCGACTGAGTTACGGAACCCTAAAAAAAAACAAGTATTTTCATGATGTGAATACTTGTTTTTAATCATCAATCATAATCATAAACAAGACATAAACTAACCGAAGAACACTTTCCGTTTACGGTCTCATGCTTCAAAAAGATCAAAATACCTATCTAAATTAAAACGCCCCCTTGCGCGGTGCCGCCATCGCCCGCTCCACCGACCTCGCAGCCTAAAGAACGCAGCACATTATTCGCATTGCCAATCTTTATTCCTCACCAAAACCTTTATACTTTGAACACTGAATAGTGCTCGTAACAGTATTACGTAAATTCGTACATTCGGTTTTAAACCAGGAGTCACGTAAACACAGGTGAGCACTACTCCATTGCAAATGCGCATTTTAATTAAATTAGATGAAAATACAATTCAGATTCGTATAGTGCGACGGGTTGTCACGAGGGATTATGTATGGTCGAACTGTATTATGTGTGACTAGTATTATACACGATAGCTGCTGGCATGTTTTATTGCTCAATTGACGAGTGAACGAGGCGTAGATTCGATCCACTAAGAGAGTCCTGACTTCCATGCCGCACTGTGTAGTTCTACTATTTCTGTCTGCAGGGCTCATTATCATTATTGAATTTTTGTAATGAGAACATACTTACACAAAACAAAATCAAGTTCGTTTCTTGTCATCTATTTTTATTTCATAGCTTTTGATACTATACGTGTCTCCGCTGTCTGCGAGCGGAGAGGTGTACATAATGTACGTACACCCATATTTCGCCAGTTATTTTTAAGCCCCTGTCACAGGGGACGAGCCTATTACCATCGACCGGGCTCACACTCAAACCCGTGAGTGCTACTGAGAAATTCCTTATGGAAAAAGCCAGTATCACTTGGGAATCGAACGTCATGTTTAGCAGTCACGATAGCGGCCACTAGATCAACGAAAAACTACAACCATGTCATAAACAGAAAGACAGAAAGAAACTGATTCCAGCAGCATTAAAGTCTTCGAGGAAACTCAAACAAAAACTGAGTTATTTATCGTCAGGCTGTTGTAAAAAAACAAAGTCAAGTTATTTTTAATTAATTATATTCATTTTCCTTCAATCGTTCCAATACCAGAGAGATTGGTCTTTGATGAAGTTAAACCTCATCATGTACCTACAGACGCCAGCAGGTCAACCTACCCGAAACTGTCAGATTTTCCCAACCAACATTGAACCTAATGCTTTACAGATAAAGTTGAAAATCTATTAAAGTTTGACAGATTGTAGTAGCTTGATGTGCTGGCGTCTGTACAAGGGGGAGACAGAACAAGCTCAACTTCAGTGAAGAAAGAGTCGCCATCTACATTATTTAACCGAGAAACTGTTAGTCTCATATTATCGATAGATGTCTCTATGATCCCAACTTTAAAGCAAAAGAGAAATCAAATAATTTTATTCTCTAATTTAATTTATAGTATTTTTCTACACAGCTATGAAATATAAGTCAGCTATTTTCAATTAGGGCAACCTTGTCACGGAAATACCTATTGTATAACATAATTCTGGCAACATCACATAATGGTCGCCGCAACTTGCGCCTGCGCTTTCTTGTGTTTTGTGTGTCCATTTTGTGTTTAATTATTGGTATTTGGATGTTTTATCTACATCAGACGTCGATTTGAGTTTGATACTGATGAACTTGATATAAAATACAAAATAATAGTTACAAATTACAATGAATTACTAAAACAAAATAGTTACTTAGTGTAACTGCCAATTTTATTCTATTCAAATATAAATGTAGCCGGCGAAATTCTTTCTTGTTTTTGTAAATAGAAGCTGTGTTTACATCGTATGTTGATCAAAATCGCAAATATAATGATGGCTCGTTTACTTACTGGTTTAACACAAAAACTCTTGCATGAACAATTAGGTGTAAAAAAGTTGTTTTCCCGATGGATACCGCATTCGTTCTGTGAATAGCAAAAAGCGGCTCGGGTTACTTAACTCTCGAAAGATTCCTCACAGGATCCTCAAATGCTGTATACAACATCGTATCAGGTGACGAATCCTGGATATACGCGTACGAACCCGAAACAAAAAACCAGTCACGAGTTTGGGTGTTCGAAAATGAGTTAAAGCCAACAAAAATTGTTCGTTCACGGAGTGTTGCAAAAAAATGGTGGCCACGTTTGTCTCCAAAACCGGCCATGTTGCGACTACTCCTCTACAAATAACGGTTACTGTAGAATGGTATGCTAGGGTCGTTTCTGAATTCCGTAAAGAGAACTGCAACCGCCGCATCATCCTCCATCACGACAATGCGAGTTCTCACACCGCGCACAGAACAAAAGAGTTTTTAGAGCAAGAAAACAGAATTATTAGACCATCCGCCGTATAGCCCCGACCTAAGCCCTAATGATTTCTATACTTTCCCTAAAATAAAGAATAAATTGCGTGGTCAGAGATTTTCATCACCTGAAGAAGCTGTGGACGCCTACAAAACGGCCATTTTGGAGACCCCAACTTCCGAATGGAATGGTTGCTTCAATGATTGGTTCCATCGTATGGAAAAATGTGTCAAATTTCGCGGAGAATACTTCGAAAAGCAATAAATACATTTTTAATGTTTTTAGTAATGTTGTGTCACTTCCTTGATTCCCGAAATTTTCAGTAGCTCCTTCAATTATTAAATGATCGAAATTTATTAAATGTCATTAAATTCGCAAATCCCATTTTGATCAACATACGACGTAAACAGCTGACATTTGCAAAAAAAAACAATAAGAAGGTATACATACATACATTATACATTGTATACATACGTTCATCTATAGCTACCAATAGAGCAATAGCTCCCGTCAAGAAATCCAGATGGCGTTTCGAAGTTGGATGCTTCGAAATGGCACAAGAGGGCTCTCTTCTCCCCAAGTCACCTATATTATATAAAAGTACTCTGTGCCCCTCCCTATTTAGTATTATTATACTCTCTGGTCTGTACTTTGTCACAACGGTCACAACATTATTATTGACAAATATATTTGACATCTTCAGAATTGTAATTACAAAACTGTTGAATTTGAGTCAGATTCCCAAAAATTTAAGATTTCGAAAAGCAAGAAGCCGAGATCAACCAAATCTAGTTAAAACTATAATGGTACGTTAAATTATTACAATCAGTGTTGTGCTATGGTTGAGCCAAGGCATTCAAATATTAACGAGCGATCGATTATTTCCTATATTGTTTCTTATTTTTTTCTTTCATTTTCCTCTCGTAAGAGAGTACACAAACCCTACCAACGGGCCGGAGCAAAGTTTATAGGGGGGAGGGATCATACTAAATTTGTATACCTACTTACTAAATGTTAACCATTTATATGGAGAATGTTGATTAAATTGAAGCAGTAAGGAATTTCCGGGTGATGCGACAAGTGTTAAGAATTGTGGCTTTTTGGGGCAGATGAAATGTGTGGGGTGGGGCCGGCATAATATGTAAAGTGTTAAGGCTTTGCGTAAGAGATTTTGGTACGATACCAGTAGAAGAGAGCACTATAGGGATGATGTGGACGGTTTGTACTTCCCACTGGGTTTTTATTTCTATGGCGAGGTCAGATATTGTAGTTTGAATGTTGTGTGAGTTTGGGATAGCTATATCTACTAGGTAAACTGTTTTATTGGTTTTGTCGTCCAGAATGTTGTTTTTTTTTTATATTTGAATGCTAAGATTTGGTGTATAATTGTGGCAACTTGGTCATGTCAGTGCTTATAGTCAGTCTGTGCAAGTGTTTTTCAAGCTCATGTAATAATGTATGGTATTATTAATATTTTAAATCTCTGATCAGTAACACAAAACAATGATTTCATATTGTAATTTATAGCACGGCCGGGTAAAGGTTTATACTACGGAAGAAGAACGGGCGAAGAAAAATAAAGAATGCCAACAAAAACTTCAGGTTTACAAACTTGATATGCAAAAGATTTTTCATAAGGTATGTATTGTGAAGTGTACACTGACCTGCAAATTGCAAAAACCATTAGGAAATTTGAATTTGAATGCAGAATGAGGAGTGAGTGAATGAATCTCGTGAAAAAAGTATTGAGTATAAATGTGGGTGAGTTTATGAGTAGAGAAAGACCAAAGAAACGATGGATGGACTGTGTGATGGATGATATGGCAAAAAGGAGGTGTCTGATGAGATGATGAGTAATAGAGAATTATGGAAGAAGAGGATGAGCTGTGCCAAACCCAAATAAATTGAGAAAAGGGCAGGAGAATGATGTATTGTGAAGTGAATTGATCTTTTGTTTATTTGCACAATTTTTTTTCCCAGCGGGACGAAGGTGAACTAGATGAGGATCTGTTGGAGCTAACTGGAAAAGTGTTATCATCCAACCCTGATATTTATACACTATGGAACATCAGAAAAGAAATACTCAGCATTTTCAAGTAACTTAATTCATTAATTAGTAGTTAGTTAGTAAATTCTTATCAATTATTATTGAAATGGTTATAAGACCTACCAGGGCTACATCACAATATTATTTTGTTTATTTAATTAAATACATTACATATTGGTACAGTTAAGTTGCCTGCCTGCCTTGAAGTTTTTGTTACCGCTCCTTAATTCCACTGAGAGGAGAAATCAATATAGAGACCAAGCCAAGTTGATAGTTCAGTAAACTTGTTGACTGCATAATATGTAATATGCAAGCTTTGTAAACACTATTTGAGGAAGTACTAGAATACTATATTATTACTATAATTTCCAGGAAAAAATTAAAAGATGAGAATGAAGAGAAGCTGTCTCAGTTGTTTGATGCTGAACTGGTTTTAACTAAGCATTGTTTCACAACACACCCAAAATCATACCCTGCGTGGTACCACAGGCAATGGGTGCTTACTAACAGGGCAGACCCCAACTGGGAAGAAGAACTAGCTTTATGCAATATTCACCTGAAGTTGGATGAAAGGAATTGTAAGTATTTATAGCAAATTATCTAAAGCTCTGCTACCAGAGCATTGCATAGTTTGTCTATAGAAGCACCCAGCACTGCCTAGCCTTTTTTAACCATATAAGGGTTGGGTACAGTCTGGGTTTGGGAACCGGATGTAGCTGAATATTTAAGCAATCAAAGGATAAAAACCATGTGCTTGTAGGAACAAGAACATTGATAAAGCTTGCATCTTAAGACTGGACCTGTTGTACGACAACCATGAGTAAAAAGAGATTCTCATACAAAATTTTATGAATTTATTTATTTATTGCACAATGTACACACCATTACACGCTTGGCTTAAACAAATGAATACATTATCCTGTTAGGGCGCAGCAAAATAACTTAAGACTAGAATATAGAAAAGTATCAGTTTCAAATCAATTTTGCAACAATAGCAATTAGCTGGATACACACACTGATATAAGTTCTACAATATGTTTCAGTCCACACTTGGGATCACAGGAGATTTGTTGTCGGTCAATCGAAAAAATCATTGGAAGAGGAATTTGACTTCACCACTCAAACACTCTTTGAAAATTTCTCCAATTATTCTGCATGGCACTACAGGAGTAACCTGCTTGTGGACCTCCATCCTGATACAGAAGGTTAGTAGAAATACGTTATTTTATCAAGAATTCAGTACATGTACAAGCATTGAATTTCTATGGTTTTAAAACAATTCTGCTGTTCATATAAAACCTCCTTTTTTTTAATAACCAACAAAAATAAACTGTTAGTTCATGTACATAGAAAAAGTTTCTGTCATATTATAAAAAGTAACTCAAAATATACATGGCTAAGAGTACAGGTTACACTTTGAGTAGTAACTTACATTATTTTCATTAAATCCTTTTTCGTTTCAGGTGGGCGCCCAATAGAGGACGTTTATCATAGTGATGAGTTGAAAATGGTATTGAGTGCTTCATTCACTGATCCAGATGACTCCAGTGCTTGGTTCTATCAAAGATGGCTGCTAGGTAAACAATATTTTATCTGATTTCATGATTTAATTATAATGATATTGCTTATAAGCATCCTACTGTTCCAAAGCCAAGACTTATTCTTGTACAGAGAAGTAACAGGCATAATTGATTGATTCTTTGTCACCGTCCATACAGTCCATAGTTTTGATAGTATTTTAGTGTTAATAACAATGGTGCTTAAGTAATTGTTAATTGTCTTAAGTGTCTCTGGAAAGGGCAGTACTGCCTGGCAGCAATCGTCTTCAAAATGCTGTTGTCACTACCATGCAGGCGCTGTAGGTGGCCGCTTTCTTTCGCATGATAGCGTGGAAGCCATCTGTGCGAGCCTCCGCGAACATTCCCGAGGCACTACAGCGCCATGGCAGTACCAACAGCGTCCTGAAGGCGTTATTAAATTGGACGCGGGAGACCATTGTAGGCTCGTCGCGTGTGTGACACCCACAGGCCGCTTGGTTAGAATAATTAACAGAATGCCCTAACCTTATGAACGCCAGAGTATAAACGCACGCGCGTGCCCTCCACGCCAGCCTCAATTTTACCGCAAATACCTACAGAAATAATAGGGATTCCAAGCTATTTAATTGCTTATTTCGTGTTATAGTGCACCGCATGTTTTGTCACATATTTGTGTCGTTGGCGTACAGGGCACGCGCTTGCTTGTCACATATATGCCAATGGCGTTCAATAGGTTAATTCTTAATCCAACAACATTCTGATTTACAGAAGGTGCTAAAAAACACATAGCAGTTGCAGTCTACGTAGTGAAGCCGTTTCAGATGACGGTATCATTCAGTCAGCCCGTCAACCAGTCATTCGTGTCTTCTAGGACGCACCTGTTCTTCAACAACGTATTAGTACATGGAGATTGGCAGTCGTATTCAGGAAACCAATACAATGTTCTATGGTTTTTTAAACATAATGCAGATATCATTGAGGGTTTACATGTACAGGTAATCAATACAAATGAATAAAATTGAAGTCTCTTTTTTAATTTCAAAATAACAGCTTTTTACTAAATTCATTTGGAAGTATATACGGTACTTTTAAACCAACGGGACCCTATTACTAAGCCTCCGCTGTCCGTCCGTCTGTCTGTCAGCGGGCTGTGTCTCATGATCCGTAATAGGTAGACAGTTGAAATTGTTACAGAATGTGTATTTCTGTTGCCGCTATAAAAATAAATTAAAGGGGGTTCCCCTACTAGGATGGTACGGAACTCTTCATGCGCGAGTCCGACTCGCACTTGACAAGTTTTTTTTTGTCTTTGTTTGTTTCGGCTCATCCGAAACGGCGCGACCGATTTTGACGGGACTTTTACTGGCAGATAGCTGATGTTATAAAGAGTAAATAAACAAAGTCTACTGTTATTTTTGAACAAGGATTAAGGTTCCATGCAAAATATTAAAACCCTTGAAATTTTCACCAAAATTCGATTAAAATAGAGAAGTAATATTTTTATAATATCTTCACGCGGGTGAAGTTCGCAGTCATCAGTTAGTTTTGATAATAAAACTCATTATTGGAAGAAAAAAAACAATAATTTTATTGGTAATCTTGAATATTGCAGATGGAGTATGACAGTGAAGATGGAAACACACAAGTAATTCCTGGTGTTAAACACAATTTAACTACTTATGTTGGTAAAGGAGAAATTGATTTTAAGAAAAAGTACTCACAGCCAGTGGCTGAGGAACTAAATAAGCAGCTGGACACCAATCGTCAGTTGCTGGTAATGGTACCTGACGACAAATGTAATTATAAAAATTTTGATTTTGTTAAAATTTTTGTAGACACGGTGTAAACGGACTCTTCACTAAGCCGTCAAGCAAGCATTCTGTACATCAAACTAAGTAACTCTACGTAAAAATTATTGCTGGGAAACGACTTTTTTTGGGTGAAAAATCACGTTTTACGGCAGGACTAATGGAACGCACTCAAAACGTAAAGTTAAATAAAGTAGAACTATAACATTAAAAACTTGTGTTTAAAAGAAAAACTTGTATAAAGTTGAAATCTTGGCCCCCAATATCTCCGTAACTAGAAGGTTCCCAGGTATGATCTAGAACTGTAGAACAAAAAATGATCGCTATGAGACGGTGAGAATAAATGCCTTTCGCCTTCGTTAAAGTTTCGGTACTTTTACACGCATTATAGTTATATTATCTTTCATTCAAAAGTGCCGTAATAAATAAATAAAATAAATAAATAAAAATAGCCTTTATTTACTCTGACCTTCGTATTCACATTATTTTAGTACTACACTTAATTGTTTGCTATATCTAAACTTAAATTATAACAATAACTAATCTTAAATTATTACTCAAATTAAACTTAAATTATAATTTTTACTTTTGTTTGTTCGTTCTATCAGCTACCAGGTCAGGCTGTCTTGAGACATAGGCCTCCTCAAGTTCCCTCCACATTTGTCGATCCCTTGCTACATTCCTCCAACCTTTAGGCAGATCATCCTCCCATCTTTTAATCTGCCTTCCTCTACGTCTTTTTCCGTCCCTTGGGTACCATTCTGTAACTTTGTTGGTCCACTTCTCTGTTTGTGTCCTCATCATGTGACCTGTCCATTTCCATTTTAGGGTTCGTGTTTTTACTTTAACATCCGCTACTTTTGTGGTGTTCCTAATTGTTGTAGCTTTCCATTTGTCTTTCAATCTTAAACCCATCATGCTCCTTTCCATTCCTCTTTGGCATACACCGAGTTTGTGTTCCGTAATGTGCCGTAATGGTCTAATTTAAATAAATGCTTGGAGTTTGAATTATGTTGATTTGAATTACGATTTATACTCCCTAGTGGGTCGACCCTGCGTCGAACGTGTTTTACAACTTCGAGGCACATCGAGATTGTATAAATATTTATAACTTGATTTTTTTCAGGGACTCTTCTTACCGTAACATGTTTTCTTCATTGTATTGATGCGAAACAGTATCACAAGGAAACTATAGAAAATTTACATAAATTGAAAAGTATAGATGATTTGCGGGCTGGCTACTACGACGATTTAATTACAAAATGGAGTATAGAAGACCAACTCACAGAGGACTATAAAAGAAATGATCTAGACTTCAAAATTATGTTTGATGATAAAATTACCAGTTTACCCCATTTGCAATACTACAGTCACTGCGAAAATGTTGATTTATCTAACCAGAGCTTACGATCAAATGTATTGCCTTCTTTAGAATTGCTTCAAAACTGTAAGGTGAGCTTTATTCGATATATAAAAGACTAGCTTAAGCCCGCCGCTTCGCCCGCGTGAAGTTAATAACTGTCCCACGGGATCATTTTACCGCGATAAAAAATATCCTATATGTTAATCCAGGTTATAAAATATCTATGTGCCAAATTTCATCCAAATCCGTTCAGTAGTTTTCGCGTGAAAGAGTAACAAACATCCGTCCATCCTCACAAACTTTCGCATTTAAAATATTTGGATATTAGTAAGGACTATCATTTCTGTTTCCATTATTGGCCTCTGTTTCCATATTGACTGCCTGCTTGGTCCAGGGGCACAAGCGCGACTGCCGAGCATGAGGTCTTGAGCTCAATTCCCGGGTTGGGCAAAGTGTTATTGGGTTGTTCCATCAGGAATTTCTCAATAGCAGCTATAGTTGTCCTCGGTTGATGGCAATAGGCTCACCCCCTATAACATGGGACATAAAACATAACTGGCGAAATGTGTGTGTAATACATATTAGGTACACCTCTGCCTAATCCGTTGGTGATTACAGGGGTGATGTTATAACTCTTTTTTAATTATTTTAAAGATTTTTCATAATATTTTTCCAGATTATCGAATAATGTATTTTTTTTTATCCTTTCAGAAATTATCTTTAGAGGACAACCAATTGACGACATTAAAAGGTTTTCCTTACCTAAATCTGGAGGTATTGAATTTAAAAGGAAACAATGATTTAGCTGAAGAAGAAGTGGAGTTTTTTAAGATAAAATGCAACTATTCAGTAATTTTCTGAAGAATATAATGACATCTTTCATTAGTATTTAAAATAAATAATAATTAATACCTTAAACTAAATTATTACAGCTATAAAATAATCAAGAATAGAATAGAATGCATTTATTTGTCAGACTATTTTATAATGTTGTTGCGTACATTATGGTTATGTATTACGATCATAATATTCTGCCGTTTCCGGCATACAAATATGGTTTGTAAAATTATGGATCATCATTACTATAATTAAATTATTAAGCATTAGAATTACAAATAATTTACTTAAGTAAATTGAATAATATATGTAAAAGAAATTAAAAACGAACCTGTCCGATCCGTGAGGGGGGGTATTAGGTATCCTTTTTGCAGAAAAACTAAAGCAAAATACCCTGATGAAAATTAAATAAAATGTACTAAAATGAGGAAACATATATGGCAACACACAGGCGTGAGCGGTCCACAGTGTGTTATGGCAAGACTGTATCATGACTAGATCTATCTAATAGACATAAACGAGACATGAACGCAACTCAGCTCCTAGAACACACTGTGCGGTCGGTCGCTTCTAGGGTAGTGACGTCATAAAAAAAACAATTGACGATCGAACATACTTATGCCGAAGATGGTGTTGTCACGTTTTAAAAGTTTTTTAGATTTTAACGAAACTGATTTTTGTCCAAAATGTTGGTAATTTTGGACAAAAATCAGTTTCCATAAAATCTAAAAACTAATAAAATCATGCATTTTAAAATGCATTAATGTTTTTTCTTTCACGAATATTTTGTTTATTTGGTATTGTCGTAAATTATGAAGGGAAAAAAACTATTTACATACAAGAATACTAGTCAATATAATCATTTAACAGTATTTAATCAACTGATATTTACAGCTACATTAATGTAAATATGCTATGTAGTAATGCATTTTTATTCTTAGGTAGTTATGATCTCAGTTTTGATCTCATTTTTTATTTCTTATAGTTCCAATATTTTTTGTATTGATCTCTTTTTTTAATTTAAGTCGTAATTAGTTAGTGAAATAATAGCGATATTTATTGTATTTTTTTTATATTTTGGAGGCTAAGTACTCTTAAACTGTTAAGTTTACTGTTGTATTTCATTTTTAGAGCCAATGTTTTTATGCTTTTTTCTACAGCTAAAATGTTAGAGGCCCTCATCTTTTCCTAAAATATGTTTTTTGTATTCCACAAAAATGTAACAATACTCTGTCTGCACCAGGGGGACGGTCTTTGCCATTTTTCTAAAGAAATGTTTAATGAGGCCATAGACGTGCCGTCAAATAATTTTGACTTAGTGTTTATAATTATGGGAATAATTAAACTGAATAATATAAACGTAAAACTCTTTATTTACTACCAAAAAAAATCCCCGAAAAGTTAGGCAGAGGTGCACTTAACAGTACACTCACATTTCGCCAGTTATGTTTAAGTCCTATGACCAGTCTCAATAAGGGGCGAGCCTCTTACCATCAACCGGGCACAAATCCAGACTCCTTGGCTGCTACTTCCTGATGGAAAAACCCAATAACACTTGGCCTGACCCGGGAACCGAACCGAGGACATCATTCTCAGCAGTCAGGCAGGCAGGCAGGCAGCCAACACTACACATTTTGGGTGTTGTACTTCGTAGCACGACCATGATGAACGCATTCATTATAACTTTAGATGGTAATAAAATCCTTTTAATTTGTACTATTCTACCACTAATTAGAAATTGTATACCTCTCAATTATTATCGTAGACTAGCTGTGCCCGGCATGCGTTGCAATGCATGTTTTCCTACCTACTACTTTCACTACCCTACCTATCTACCCTACCTACCTACCCTACCTACCAACCTACCTACCCTACCTACCCTACCTACCCTACCTACCTACCTACCCTACCTATCTACCCTACCTACCTACCCTACCTACCTACCCTACCTACCTACCCTACCTACCTACCCTACCTACCTACCCTACCTACCTACCCTACCTACCTACCCTACCTACCTACCTAACCTACCTACCTACCCTACCTACCTACCCTACCTACCTACCCTACCCTACCCTACCCTACCTACCTACCCTACCTACCTACCCTACCTACCTACCCTACCTACCTACCCTACCTACCTACCCTACCTACCTACCCTACCTACCTACCCTACCTACCTACCCTACCTACCCTACCTACCTACCTACCCTACCTACCTACCTACCCTACCTACCTACCCTACCTACCTACCTACCCTACCTACCTACCCTACCTACCTACCTACGCTACCTACCTACAATTGTTTTTAAGATGTATTCTGCTATTCGGGGCGGAGACAAATCCAACGAATCAAAAACCATGAAAATTGGTCCAGCAGATCTCGAGTTGTAAGTGTTGTAACAAACCCGACTTTGTTTTAATAAGGATTGATAGATATAATTGTATTTGAACTTTATGCAGCGGTAATAAATTGCAAATTGACTCTTTGACGTTAGGAACACACCTAAATTGCTTAGACAACAGTGAGTGATTATAATTTAATATGAACTTTATTGAATAGCAATAAAGTTCAAATTGACTCTAAAAAACGTTTGTATGGGAAATAGAAAAAGGCTGTTTTTAGGGTTTTCCCGGAAATTATTCGATTTTTTCTCGCCTTTTAAACCTTCCCTAGACCTCCACGAACATTTCAAGACATATAAGATAAATCCGTTCAGCCGTTCTCGAGTTTTAGTGAGACTAACGAACAGCAATTCATTTTTATATATATAGATATACAGGTCGTGCTGGCAAGATTCCTTCCCAGCACGACCACGCTAACATTCCAGCTGGCTTATACGTTGATGAAGCGTGAACCTGAGCATGCCTAAAAATTTGTACTCATATGTACTTCTAATTCATAACCGGTAAATTGTTAGAAAAGCAAAACAACATTTTCTAAGCCTGTATATGATTTTTATACTTGACACTAGATTGCGATAAATGCAAAAAAATAAAGAAGGCGAAACTGGACTCAAAGAATCTAAAAATTAACGAAGCTCCATTCAAGTGTTAATATAAATATTTTGCTGAATCCCTGTGACGACACACGGACGTCGAGCAGACGAGACGAATTGGTGTTGCGACATATTGCCATTCATGCGCGGAGCGAAACCATGCAAGTACACCCTCTGGAAAAGTTCCTGTTTATTGATGTAGAATACTTGAGCATTTATTAGGTTATAATATGAATAGTGTACCAATGAACAATCTTATAATAATAAATAATATACACCATTATTTTTAGGTCGTTCTGGAACCGAATACCATTAAATCGATCATCGAACTCGAAACGATTGGGACTATTTTTTCAAAAAGTAACAATAAAAAAGACACGAAAGAATAAATTTAATGGTTTTTTTTTGTGAAATTCATTGATGAATGAATTTTTCAATGGGTATCGTTCGCATGTGTTGCCGATCGTGGATACGTTTTACACACACATATGCATTTGAGTCCTCATTATTTAAAAAAAAAAACATTTAATTTATTCTTTCGTGTTTTTTTTTATTGTTATTTTTTTTTAAATAGTCCCAATCGTTTCGAGTTCGATGATAATGGTGTATAATATAATATTACATAACATAACATAACGCCTGCAACGGTGCACTCACATGTCGCCAGTTATGTTTAAGTCCCATTTAGGCGAGCCTAATGCCATCAACTGGGCACACTGTATAAATCCAGACTCCGTGGCAGCTACTGAAAAACTCTTGATGGAAAAACGCAATAACACTTTGTCCGACCCGGGAATCGAACCCAGGACCTTATAATGAAATGGCACATCGTGCGACGGAGACGACGTATAAAATTGAATTAGTATTACGTATGTGGATTCGGCCTATAGATTCATAACATTATTGAGTTTTTTTTTTTTTTGTATGGCCTCTCGCAGCGCAACAACTCGCTAAGGTTGAAGCTGCTTAACCGGACAATCCTGTGGTGGCCAAAAATTACTTTAAGGCCCCCAGCCAGGGCTTACAAACTAAGGATATACATTATTGACAGTCTTTTGGTATCTAGTTTTTACGTCTACGGCTAAGCCAAAAGGAAGGGTTATGCTCATTAAGGCAGTCAATGTATACGTCATCATTACTAAATACACTTCTGGACACATCTATTGGCCCACCTTGTATTTTCAGTTTCGTTTGGTCCTAGCTAAAATTTTATATTAGGTCGAGCAAAAAGTTTTTATGCAGTTTTGAACCTGGCACATTCACAATTTCATTCAATAGTCTTTTTTGAATTTCGAACACAGAATTTTAAAGAAACAAAAGACAATTTGGAGCCTGTTTGTTGATTTCAAACAATCGAATACTAAGACTTGGTTTTATTGGTTTACTTGGATTTAATTCTTGAAAAAGTGATTGATATCTTTGGTTTTGCAACAAACATTACTTATTCTTAACATTAAGGTGAGGTTCTATCAATAATCTATGGATACTTCACCTGAAGTCGCCGCCCAAGCTGTGGCACTTATTCAGGCCGGACACAGCCAAAGAAACGTGAGTGCTCAACTTAATTTAAGTCGATCTGCGGTCCGAAATGTTTATCGGAGGTACCTAGAGACTGGCGGCTTTGTTCGTCGCCAAGGAAGGCCACGATCTCGGGTCACAACTGAAAGGCAGGATCGATTCATCGTGACGACCAGCTTGAGAAATCGTCACCTTACCTCCATTGAGATACAAAACCAACTTCGCGACTTCCACGGAGTATCTGTGAGCGCTCGAACTGTTCGGAGAAGGTTAAAAGAACGCGATATGGTACCACACAAGCCAGCTAATGGGCCCAAACTAACGCGAGCCCACCGAACAGCGCGCCTTCATTTCGCACGCAGTCATTTAAATTGGACACAGCAAGATTGGAGCCGTGTACTCTTTTCTGATGAGTCTAAAATTGTGTTACATGGCAATGATGGAAGGAAGAAGGTCTACCGACGTAAGGGAGAGCGTTTCGCACAATGCTGCTTTGAAGAGAGGGTTGCTTATGGCGGTGGCTCATGGACTGTCTGGGGCGGTATATCCGCGAGCGGCAAAACTCAACTTGAGGTTGTTACAGGACCACGGCTGCCGACATTAAATGCTGAAAGGTACATTCGTGAGTGCTTAGAACCTCACGTGATACCATACGCGGACTATGTGGGCCCAAATTTCCTTTTTATGCATGATAATGCAAGAGCCCATGCGGCCGGCATCGTCGGGGAATATCTTCGGGATGTGAACATCACAGTTATGGACTGGCTAGCCAGAAGCCCAGACATGAACCCCCTTGAGCACATGTGGGACGAGCTAAAAAGACGTGTTAGGGCTCGTCAGCCAGTTGCCCAGACGATGCAGGAGTTGAAAACTGCCATAGAAGAGGAATGGGAGATGATCCCTCAAAATTTCATAGAGCGGTTGATAAACTCTATGCCTAATCGTATGAGAGCTGTGGTAGATGCCCATGGAGGCAACACGCGTTATTAAATTAAACCTTTATTTGATAAAACATGTTTTTTATTCAAAAATCAATTGCCTTTAACAAGGCGCATATCAGACTTGTTAGGCGTAGCTCCATGTCGTATGGTATTCTGAATTCAAATTTAAAACAATACGATCGAAAAAGATGGTAAAATGTATCAGGTTTAAAACTGCATCAACAGTTTTTGTTCAATCTAGCAATCATATTTCGGTAGGGGCCATCGAAACCTAAACTCTAAGGTGGGCCAATAGATGTGTCCAGAAGTGTATTATCTCATGTATTAGAGCTTTTTAAGTGCGACTTCTGTTAAACGTAAACCGAAAAAAAAAATGACTATACTCCATCGGTTTAGGTAGTTAACTAAAGGTAAACAATCTTGATATGTCTTTTTATGTAAAATAAATCGTATAAAAGACATACAAAGATAATTTAAATGAAGTTAATTACCTAACATCTATTTAAGTAAATACCTAATTGTAAACATTTTTAGATACAATTTTTAGTCATTTTTTTAGATAAAAGACATGCTAAGATTGTTTACATTTAGTTAACTACCTAAACCAATGGAGTTATACCTACTCATTTACAATGTCAAGCAACAACAAACAGTGTAAAGTTGATCACCTCCTTCGATAGATGGCGTTGTTAGTTTTCCTGAATCGCGCTATGGTTTCGTTACACGGCCGCGTATAAGTCGCTCTGGCGGCTCATAACACATTAATCTTGATAATAACTCCCTCTCACTGCTAAGGTGGAGGAAAACATCAAAAATATTTTTGTACTACCTCACGGCGTAACAACCAGTGAGGACTATTAATTAAACACTGATGCGGATCTGTTTTTCAATAATGGACAGCAAATCTATCGTGATTACTGATTGCTGCAATCGCTTGGATGTTTATTGTTTAATGTTTACACAACACCATCCATATCATTACCATCACGCCTGTATGCTCTGGGTACGCAGATGTGTACAACTGTACAGTATGAGTATAATACTCACATTTCGACAGTTACAAATGAAATGAGCAGTGAAGTTATGTGCCTTGGTAGTTAAAAATAATACAGGTAGTCATTGATATATAAAAACCCATTTTTATATATCAATGCGGGTAGTGTTAAAACTACCTGATTATCCGTATGGCTGTCTGTCACCGAGTCCAATCTTAGTAACGTTTTGGTTTAGCATCGCCGATCTCAAGCGCAGGCCAGGCCACACTGCCAGCTGGCGGGCTTCATAACGATGTTAGTTAAGTTCCATTTTATTGGATATAAGCCTAGCCTATACCATGACATTTATTGTTAACAATGTAAAATAAATGCATAGCAAATATTTGCATAGGATATTACAACTAAAAAAGGAAAATTTTAAAAAGTTTTTTGCAAAAAAATAAAACAGACTTAATATAAGTAATCCATGGGATTTATTTTAGTTTCACTCGTTCTGTCCAAACGCTACGTAATTTCGCCTAGAGTTGACCCACAGCGTAATATAAACGGACGGGGACGATGACCATCCGGCATAGAATATCGATAGCATACCTACTGATGTACTATGGAAAATTTTCGTATGGTTAATTTTATTATTTGATTAATCAGAAAAATAAAACAACTTTTCAGATTTTACTTATTAGGTATATTTTCTTCCTCATAACAGTAAACAAAACTTCCTCTTGAATCACGCTATCTATTCAATCCGTTGCGTAGTTTTAAAGATCTAAGCATACATAGGGACAGACAGACGGGAAGCAACTTTGTTATACTATGTAGTGATATGCATGATTATTTAAAAAAATGAATTAACCATACAGCACTGTAGTGACGTCTCCTCTCAGTTCACCCAATATTTGACAGGAGGCGGTTCACTCAGGTCGGACGCTCTCTGAGTTGCCACCAGGTCCTTGTCTGTGCCTTGATATCTGTTCTTCATCTGCGTCTTCATTTCCAGAAAGAGCTGCGCATGGTTCCTCATGAGATTTCGAAAATGCAGCTTTTCTAGAAAAAGGGTCTAAAAAAAACTCCTCATTAAGGCTTAGGATATGGAAGTATGAGGAGCAGCTTGGAAAGATCCTTCTCGTCCATAGAAGGAAGGATCTTCCGCCCAGGCGTGTGTTGTGGCTGCTGAGCTACTACCCGACGATACAGAGTGGTTTCACTAAGAATAGTGAGTGAGCACACACATTCCGCATGGAACGACGGATAGTACTTCCAGTATAAGTAAGAGAGACAAGATTATTTAAATGTCACTGTCAACGAGTCAGAAACGTCATCATTTTTGACGCGGTATGGCGAATCAATACTCGTGTCTTCTCTGTATAAGAAGGGGCCTTTGCCCAGCAGTGGGATAGTAAAAGGCTGGTATTATTATAATATGGCAAATCTAACGATTTAAATCTTGCATGTCATACAATCTTAAACTTTAATTCTAACTCAAATATAAATTACGGAACGCTTTCAGTGGAGAAAATCGTACAAAAATATGTAGTTCAACTTACAGTGCTTGTAGTAGCGGCCACGACATAGGACATGCAGAGTTCTTTATCGGTAACCAGAGATAAACTCCCGAAGAAATCTCCGTCGATCAGGTGACCCTGTTCCTTGTGGTTCTTTGAGTATACCGCCAGGACTCCGTTGTCAACAATCGTCAGGCCTCTTGCTTGCACCCAAGCCTAAATAGATGATTAACTTTGTAACATGATCTTGTGATTTTGCGAAAAAGTCTGCTTGATGAAGCTCACACTGTAGCTAACCTTCAATATACCTTATCTTAATAATCGGGACTGAGCACTTAAATAATGGCTTTTTGTAGAAACAAGAATGTTTTGCATAAAAATGCTAATATGAAGAGAGCCCATGATCAAAATTATTGTCTCATCGTTTTCTGACCACAAATGTAAAAAATAGGAGAGATTTGGTTGTTCTATGCTGTTTACTTCGCTACGTGGTTGCAAAAATATTGAAGTGGTAACTGTATGGCGAGATTATTCATGTTTTTACCTTCTTAAGTTCCGTACGTACACATATGTTATTGTCGAACAGAAATGAACCAGTATTTTGGTGTTCTAAACGCTTAAATGCATATTAAATGTCTTTCATGGGGTCAACGAGAATTATATATTATTAAGAATTTAATCGTAGTAACAATTGTATTGCAGCGGATATTGATACATCTGGACAAGTCGAGAGTATATCCGTAACCAACACCAGCAGCTGTTCCATAGACCAAAATATCAATTGGAAGTCACACGTACAAAAAATAAAATCTAACTTTGAAAATTTTTTATACGCTTTTCGTGAATTTAAAAAAAATACAAATTTACAGATCGCCGTACTAAGCCTATGCTTATGGATGTCTTAGCTACGGCATTATAATGTGGGGATACAGTAAAGATGCACTTACACTGTTAGACGTTCAAAAGAAATTTATCCGTATCCTAGTAAATAAACAACATATAGATAGCTGCAAACCCCATGATATAAAACTAAATATATTAACTCTGCCTTGTTTAAATTGTACTTGAAATATGCAAATTCACTGACAAACACCACTCAACTACGACTCAACCTACCAACATCCCGCTTTTTTTTTTTTTTTTTGGGGGGTGGGAAATCATCAAATGACTCCTCCCGCTCTGGGCGGAGCGGAAGGGAGTGTCAGACTCTTACTGACTAAAAACCACCCATGTTCCTTCATTGGCCCTTTATGTTCCAGGGCCGCGGTATCTCTTTCGAACAGTCCCGCAGCCACCAACATCCCGCTTAAAGATACATTCAATGAGCCCTGCAAAATAATGTTTGTACAGCGTCAACGAATATTTAAATGACAAATCCTTGAAACTCGTAAAAAATCAACAAAAATATTTTTAGAATAACTTAGATTATTAAGATACTTAAAGGATAAGTCCTCATCTCCACATATCTTTCTTTTCTTTTGATAGTTGGTGGCTAACGAGTTGCTTGCCCTATAATTCTAATCCGTTGGAGAACGTTGGTATAGGAGATTTGGCTCTAGAATGGTTCAGGGATTATTTGTCGGGCAGATCACAGAGTTATGGCGTCCCTCAAGGTCCCAAGTACCCTAGTGTTGTTGATTTAACGGTTTTATACGATTTTAGCCATCAAACGATGCGACATGATTTTAGTCGTGGGCTCTCGTACTAAAAGTGACAAGGAATATGGCAAAATACTCACTTCCGCTACGATGGCATTTCTCAAATATATTTCTTCTCGCAGCAGTAGCACGATCTCCACTAGAAGGGACAAGGGCAGATCAGCGAAGCACGGGATCCGCATTATGACCTTCAAGTAGCAACTCAACTTGGCTTCCTTCTTCAATACATCAGGCAACAACCTACACAACTCGTTATTTCGCTCCAATGTTTTAAATCGTGTCGGTCGGAAGTCGAAGTAAAGTCGTACCTTCACATTCAACTCATCTGATAGCTGATGACAAGCTAGAACATTTTCAACCTTTTGCCTCAACTGCATAAATTTATCTTGCGGGTAAATGAGTGGGCTTATAAAACCATAACACTCCATCACATTCCAAGCATAAAAAAATTTACAAAGAAAGAAACCAATTAATGCGGTCATCTTATCCAAATAATGGATTCTCTCCGCAACGCCAAAGCTGTGTAATTGAAAAGATTTAAAAATCCTGTTCAAATCTAAACCAATGTAGTAGTGGCTTGACATCTGATTCTGGCTACCGTACCTCAGTCCCGCTCTGATGGCTAACATGGATTTCGGTTCTACTTCTCCTTTAATAATAAATACAAGCAAAATTAACGCATCGCTTAGATCGTAGAACTGGGCCAGGGTAACGAAAGTAATGGCCCCGATCCTTAAGAACTTAAAGAAGTAGTTTCTTTTAGGTGAACGACGTTTCTGACTCCAATAGGAGGATGTTTCAACAACCCTGTAAAGGCTAAAGACACTGATAATCTTCAGAGCGCAGATGAATCTGTTAGCCTTGCACAGACCACATGTTACATTATATCCGTATTTGATGAACATCAACCAATGCAGTGGTATGGCCGACGCCCAATGAATGAACAGTGATCTCGTGCAGTAGTTAATTAATATATTTTCTGTGTTTAAGATAACTGTTTTAGCTTCTTTTATAATATAGCCAGTCTTCAGGTTGACGTAAAGGTCTGCGATGATAATTACTTCCAAAACAGCCCCTATTTGAAATAGAGCTATTGGTAGTCCGTCGAACATGAAGGAAGACGTCATAATGAATAGAATCTTGTTCATGATAAAGACGTGGAGTATAAGGAAGTCCCAACAGTTCCTGAAACGTCAGAGAATATTTGGTGGTACTCAGCGTGAACATTCGCGTCACGAATTTGTTCTGCAAACATTCATTCGCAAGTAACAATGATAAGTATAGTTTTGTTAATCTGTAAGTGGTACTTGAATACCTAGTGCTCATTAAACTCACCGATTCAGGACTGAATATATGTACTTATAACAAATAATAACAAATATTCGCAAACCAAATGTTTGCAGAACAATTTGATGAGTGGAGTAAGCTTATGTATGAGTACACAAACATATTCTCCTTAGCTATTGATGAGGGTTTTCTATTTTCACCATAGAGGACGTGGCAAGGGTTCTCTCTCAGCTTATTAAGCAGGAGGATCTCTTCACGCTATTCAAGCCTACTTTACTTTTCACATAAAATTATAGTACCATATTTTTACAAAGCAAATCTAAAATGCATATAAAATCTGTTGTTTAAATGGGTGCGCGCCCACTCGACCCGCTTAGACTCGACCCGAAGAATAATACCTGGATATTTCTGTTTTGATAGGCGTAAAAACGTGGATGTATAGTTAGACCGAAAAGTGTCGATTAACCGCTGGAAGCGAGTGTGAAATTTAAATAATGTTTGAATAAATTGAATAATTTGAAATTAATGACACGGTTGGCGCAGTGGTCAAGCGATTGACTGCTGCGCTGCATGTCGCGGGTTCGATTTCCGTACGGGACAAATATTTGTATGACCTACAAGTAGTTGTTCCGGGTCTGGGTGTTTTTCTATCTATAATATGTATGTAATTACAAAAAAAAAAAATGAATATATGTAGTTTATCAGCCATCTAGTTACCATAACACAAGCATTAAGTTGCTTAGCTTGGGACTAGATGGTGCTGTGTGAAAATGTCCAGGGATATTTATTTATTTATTATTAAATAAATCAACAATATAATTAAACAAGTAAGTACTTGTCCTTTTTTAATATAATACTATATTAAAAAAACGTTAGAAATTACACACGCACGTTAATTTGAAATTAATTTATATATTTTACGTACTCTGCCCTGAGAAGGCCCTTCACCTAACATTTTAAATGACAAAATAACCATACATAGTTTACTTTCTTATCATATTGGCACCCTGCATTTTTGCCGCGCTAGAAAGATACAGAATGAGTTCCAAAAATAGATACGAGCCGCTTTGTCTATTGTTTCCAGAAAACCGGCTTAAGCGAGGTAGAGGCTTCCTTTATAAAAGCTATATTTTGAACTGAATAACAGGATAAATTATGTATCACAACAAAATATTAAATATTCTATGTCTAATAAGTTATTTAGAATTAAAATATGACTTGCCTGAATGTACAAATGGCACTGTATTGGTAGTAAAATATCTGATATTATTCTACGGGTTGAGTCTCAGCGGGTCGAGTGGGCGGACCTGTTTAAATAGATTTAGAATAGAAAAAAAAGCAATAGATATAAAAGAATTTAAGTACTTATTACCTGAACTTGCTCATCGGATGTATGCGATGCCTATATTTGCGGAACTGCCTGAACCTTTCAATCTTCATGGAATGCGAGCTGTTGTAGAAACCACGGGACCTCCCGGACGTGTAAGACAGCAGGAACAAGTCGTGCCACCAGCGACTGAGGCTTGTCACACAGCCGGTGCCGACAATATCAGTGTCCAGAACATCCTTTTCCGGAGCCACTACACAAGTGTGGTAGTAATATGAATCGTTAAAATCATGACTTTGGTACATTTTTGAAGATGTAGGTATTAATTCCGTATTCTAAAATTATATTACTAAGAACAAATCCCTTAACACGCCAGGCTAAAATGTGCCAGAATGCATCTATGCCAAAGAGTAGAACACTTATACCAAAGAGTAGAATACTTATACCAAAGAGGAACCACACCTAAGCCATCAACCATCATCTATTCACTTTTTTACCCGACTGCCAAGGAAGGGTTAGGTTTTTCGCGAGTATCTTGTGTTTGTACAGACGCCAGCACATCAAGCTACTACAATCTGTCAAATTTCTATAATAGATTTTCAACTTTATTGCTAAACCATTATATTTAAGGTTCATTGGGAAAATTTTACAGTTCCGGTTAGCTTGGTGTGCTGTCGTCTGTACATTTCTTTATAACCTTGTGTCTTCCTAACGGCGGGCTGGATTTCAACAATTAAGGTATCGCTAAATCCCATGGCGACATGGAGAGAGCGACTGTCGCAACCCCATGCAGGGCACGCCACAATAGTGGCGATAAGTCCCCTCTTTGAGGAGTGGCTACTTAGAGAGGCGCCACGGCGCCCTCACCTTCCGCCTGACGCAGGTCCTCACCGGACACAGTTGTTTCGGGAGTTACCTGAACCGAATCGGGCGGAAGGAAACGCCCGGGTGTCACCAGTGTGCTCCACTTGGGAGGAGCACCGCCGTGTCCTCGTAGCGGCGATTGGTGGCGGCGACCTCTCGCGTCCAGCCCTGGTTTAGTTCATGGTCCGGAGCGAGAGGGAATAGGAAGCTGTCACCTCCTTCTGCGAAGCAGTCATGCTAGCGAAGGAGGTGGCGGACGTGTGAGGGAGAGAACCTCACGTCCCAGCCGCCGCAGGAGACCACCGTAGGCCAGGGCCGATGCCTGCCAGGGCTGCGGGACTGTTCGAAAGAGATACCGCGGCCCTGAAACACAAAGGGCAAAAGAAGGAACATGGATGGGTTTTAGTCAGTAAAAGTCTGACACTCCCTTCTGCTCCGCCCAGAGCGGGTCATAATGATTTCCTATCCGAAAAAAAGGTATCGCTACATTCGTTCTGAAAATTCAAGTGTCCTTAGATAGGTGTTTGAAAAAAAAAACAAATTGGTGGATTTTTGTCTCGAAATTGTAAGTCGTAATTTTTTTTTTTAGACCAAACCTGTCGAGTATGGTATCAAAATGAACGAAATGAAAAGTAGATTACAAATATACGAGTTTATGGGTAGGTACCTACGGAATACAATTTGTAGTCAGGTTTTTTGACCTCTCTTTGCTATTGCCAATATTCCAATTTAAACCACAGAAACGCTAAATTCTTCGCCATCCCTTGCCATTAATTTATTAAGAGAGAATGTTTCAGCCTGTAATGTTGAATTTAAATTTAAACATGTGGTCGTTATGAAGGCTTTTATGCAACTTAAAATAAAAAGCACTGAAGACCTTTGGGGCATGTCTACTGAAGTCTGTCAATAAATTGTTGAGACAGACTATTTAATTTATGTGTGTCTACACATAAATTAAATAGTAAGGATAAATAGGGATATTTATCCTTACTATTTAATTTGTGAGTAGACACACAGACACATTTTTTAAATCTGGAGACAGCAAAGGAACAAATAATTATAGACCCTTATCTATTTTGCCGGTTTTAAGCAAGATATTTGAAAAAGCTAAATCAATCATTTTAATCGGAATGACATAATACATGATCTACAATAATGGTTTCAACAAAGGTCATTGCACTCCTGACGCCGGTATCACTTTACTAAAGCACATCTTTAATGCATGGGAAGAAGCAAAAGATGGGCATCTTTTGCGACCTATCCAAGGCATTTGATTGCGTGAATCACGACACACTGGTGCCATTACGGACTGGGAAAACAAGCACTTAAGTTAGTAAAATCATATTTAAATGATCGAATGCAGCAAGTACAAATAAATGGCGCTAGGATCACTCGCAGCCGCAAGACAGATCTATCTAATATATCCGTGCAAAACTCAGACTTGCATTTTCCACCTTCACAATAGAGAGGTTCACGAGTTCCTGGGTTTGATTCCCAGGGCGGGCAAAATATTATTGGGTTTTTGCATCTGTTTCTCAGCAGCAGCTTTATAGGCTCGCCCCCTATTACATGAGACTTGAACATAACTGACGAAACGTGGGCGTAATATTAGGTAGGTTACACCTCTGCCTAACCCTTCGATGATGACAGGCGGGATGTTATGTTATGCAATAGAGAAGCAGGTCGCAAACTTATAAGTTTATAACATCTTTCCATTTCCATTATCCGGCGAGGGGGGTGTCAATCGAACACAGTCACCATCATCTTCCTGCCCTTGTCCCATGTTATTTGGGGTCGGCGCAACACGTTTTTTTCTTCCATCCGATCCAGCCATACACATTCGCAAAATTTCATTGAAATTGGTTGAGTGGTTGTGTCGGAGATTAGCGTGTAATATAATACGAGCTATGAACATAGTGATTTTTAGATATTACTAGCTGTGCCCCGCGACTTTCGTTCGCGTTAAATTAGCGCTGTGAAAAATTCTTAACGACCTATTCTCATACCTACCAAATAAACTTACATAAAAAAAAAGACGAGTTGCACTCCGGGAATGCCGGCAGAAGTGAAAACTTGATTATTAACGTTGAGCATGTTTGATATTTTGGAATGGTTAGGGAATAATTTTGCACCAATTGCTTTATCAGTATAAAGAACAGGGTGTACTATTCGGTGCACCCCTGCCTGAGCCTTCGGGGATTACAGGATGTTATGTTATCATTGAATCCTGCCTAAAGAATTTGTAATTAAAAGTGTGGAAGTAATCTGTCGCACATAAAAATGTGTGCGATACATCTTTTCACAGGCGCTTAGTAAGCACGTAAGCAGGAACGTCACATTCGATCTTACTACAGAATTAGCTGAGAATTTATCGGTTTCCTATACCAATAACACTCGTGCTTTTTAACTTACTTCTAAATACTTGTAATCAAATCATTTTTAAAGCAGGTTTTTAAATAAACTGAACTTTATTTTACCAAACAACAAACGCCTTAGTGAAAATGTTTAGCAATTTAATACTCGGAAGGTACTTATTGCGATTGAACGATTTCCTTTTTTATTTTATTATCATGATTGTGCTTGCATCTTAAAAGCCTTCACAAGTACTTTTAATAGCTACTAGATACTAAGAAAGCTGCAAACTCAAAGACAACACTGTCTTATTGATTTTAGAATCTCTTGTCATTATGCGTCAATCAATAAAATTGCAAGGAAATACGGAATTTTAGCTACACTAACATACCTACAGGTACGTAACGTTTGTAAATAGCACGTAAATTGCCTTCGTAGTTAGCACGGTGCGAATCCCCCAAAGACCACGGTTCTATCACAATCTTGCTGGCTCGACCATAATAATTTAATGATTAATATACCAAAGACTAATGTAATGCATTTTTATCAACGGATTCCACCAGAAGTCTTATATCTACACTATAATGGACAAAAAGTTGATCAAGTACTAATTGCAAAATTCCTTGGTATTATGATAGATAGCCAATTAACTTGCAAGCCACAAGCTGAAGAAGTATGCAAAAAACTTAGTGTAGCTGCATATATACTCTTTAACTTATCTAAGAAAGTAAATATGGCCACAAGGTTAATTGCATACCATGGGTTAGTCGCGTCAATTTTGAGATTCGGCATAATATTTTGGGGAAATTGTAGTCTGAGGGAACAGGTGTTCAAAGCTCATAAACGTTGTATAAGGGCCATGTGCAATTTATTAGTAACAGATAGCTGCGTACCTGTATTTAAGTCCCTAAAGATACTTACATTCCCATCACTTTATATTTTCGAGGTGGCTGTTTTCGTCAAATCAAATATGCATCTTTTTAATAAAGTGGCCGAAAATAGAAACCGGCCAATCAGAAGACAGTACAAGAATTTGTTAATTATTAGTGGTTCTGAAACCGCCCTATTAAAGAAAAGTATTGTATGTATGGGTCCTAAAATTTTTAACAAAATACCAGATGTAATAAAAAATGAGACAATTCCACTGTTTAAAAAGAAATTGACAGATCTATTAATTAATAAATGTTATTATTCAATTGACGAATTTTTGAGTGATAAGAATTTGAATTGATAATGTGTCAGCTCTGTATTCCTGACATAAATGATAAATGTAATTTATTTAATTTTAGACGTCATACTATTGTAATGGTATGTAAGGTGTCATTTGTTTTAATTATTGACATTCCAATTCCCCATGATTTTATTTAATTTTGATTTTATTTAATTTTGATTTTATTTAATTTTGATTCTATTTAATTTTGACTTTATTTCATTTTGATTTTTATTTAATTATGATTTTGTTTAATTTTGATTTTTATTTAATTATGATTTTGTTTAATTTTGATTTTATTTAATTTTATTTGATTTTGTATTTATTTAATTTTGATTTTATTATTGAACTATTTTTGCACACCTGTTAGGGTAGGATATGGTCCTGAGCTATATTGTTGTGTTTCATCTTTGTATGTACCCATATTCAGCAAAATAAATGATTTGATTTGATTTGATTTGATTTGATTCTTAAGGACGATGAAGATAGCCAGAGGACTAGGTTTCGCGGCGCTGCGCCGGCGCGCGGCTGGTGGCAATTTATTTAATAGATTTGTCAGCTTTATCCCTAAAGCATTAGGTTCAAAGTTGATTGGAAACATTTAAAAATTTCTTTAAATGATTTTAAACCATAAAATGTTGAAGGTTAAGTTCAAAATCGAATGAGAAAATTTGTCTTACGCTTTTTCGATCAGGGTCACGTGTCCTGACGCGAGTTTAAGATTTTATACCCATTACAGAAAAAGTGCTCAACGCCGCTAAAGAAGTTTTCACTTCAAAAAAACATAAAAATCGGTCGAGTCGTTTTGGAGGAGTTTGACCACAAACACCGTGATACGAATTTTCATATATAACTACGGTTGAATCCGCCTATTATGACTTCGTTTTTAACGACTAACCGTTTTTAGAGACGAAAATGCAAACACAAGTTAGGTTTTATTTGTATTTTTATCCTTTTAGTACAACTCCAGTATATGCGACCAACTGCTGAGACATATTTTGACAATAACTCTTCCGGTGAGAACGACGCGCAGTGTCTTGTTTCGATCGATACCTTTGCACCCCTGCTTCCCCGTCGCTAGTATTATATACCGATTGGCGCGCGTAAATCGCAGTCAAACGGTCTAGGGAGGTAGGTCTAATATCGAGAAAGAAGTCAATCGTCGAATCCGACTCGGCTGGGCAACGTTCGGGAAGATCCGCGGTAACTTCCAACTTACCGCAGTGTCTCAAGACTAAGAAAGTCTTTGACCAGTGTGTTACCAATGATTACATACGGGTCCGAAACGTGGTCGCTCACAATGGGCCTTATCAGAAGGCTATGGTCGAGGTTTCCTCGCGTGATCGAATCAGAAATGAAGACATCAAAAAGAGCCAAACTTAAATGGCAGTGGGCAGAGAACTTGCTCGCAGAACAGATGGCCGATGGGGCCGAAAAGTTCTGGAGCGGCGACCGCGAACCGGAAGACGTTGCGTTGGAAGGCCTCCCATAAGGTGGACCGATGACCTGGTGAAGGTTGCGGGTATCTGCTGGACGCGAGACGCAAGGGACCGGTCAATGTGGCAACACTTGGGGTAGGCCTATGTCCAGCAGTGGAAGTTTTTCGGCGGAAATGATGATGATGTGATACGAATCACGCACACAATGGTTTTGCAAATTTGAAGTCGCAGATCGTGTATTATTTGTTGACAGCGTATCCGAAATACATTTGGCACCGATATTGTGAGAATGCCAGCCGCGGCCGCCGCCATTTTTGATGTAATGTCATACACTGACAAAAGTCAAACAGTGGCCATTCAATTGAAGCTGAGTATCTATTGTAAATCAATCGCTGTTTTGGTCTAAGAAATCACAAGAATTGCTTTACAAAATGCCGAAAAATATCACGACTGAAGTCCGGGAGATAATTTTGAAAGTAAAGGAGTTTATGGACGAGGAAAAACGAATGCAAGTGCCAATAATACCTCTGAGTAAAGTTTATGTTCGAGTATCTGCTGCTACAGGTTTGTAGACATGTTATTTTTCAATAATTAGCCGTAGAAAAGTTATAACCATGAAATTTTTCACGAATAAAAGTACTTTATTAATTAAAACAGCATTTGCATATTAAACTGTGCAATGCGATTTGCCTTATCATTCGAATCGGCGTCTTTGTTAGAGGATAGTTACTTATAATATGGGTATCTATCATTATGTTTATACATACCTACGTACGCATTATGCCACTGTATATTGAGTGTATTATGTGTATTAATAAGTGGAGCCCTAAATCGGCAAACATTTAAAAGTGTAGTGTGTGTCAATAATGAAGAATACAATACGAATCCGTCAATTAATGGTAAATTGTATCAGAAAAACATTTGCATAAAACAGTGCTATTGCCCATCGTATGTTAGGTTACCGATACTGTTAGTCTGTGTCATCCCACTGCTGGGCAAGTTCCTCTCCCCATGGCTTCCAAATTCTTCGATCCAGTGCCAATGTAGACACCTGATCGTTGGTTTTGTCCAGCCTGTCCCGCTATCGCCTGCGATTTCTACCGCGTCGCCTTCCGGCTGTGTCAGGGCTCCACATCGTGGTTATTTTGGCTCACAGCTCATCTAACGAGTTGGTATACATATGTTAGGTAATTGCTACTAATAAACTAAATGAAAATGTAATTAATTATTGAAAATATTTGACTTCCCTAGTGATTTATGTAAATGTTGTGATAAATGTAATGATGGACATAAGAAAATATTAGACCAAATGTACTGTGATATTATTTGTTTGACTGAATTATAGGCCTGTTTTGTCTACTAGCATTGATGGTGTAATGGACACTAAAACCATTGCAAACCTGTTTAGAGATAACTTTTCTGTAAAGTCGTCACTTGGTTCTATTGATTCGATGTTCAATGCTGTGGCGAGTGGAAGGAGTGTACACTAAAGTTCAATGCAAAACGAGTTGCTCATATCATTCCAGGCATGAACTGTGGAAAATCACCTGGCTATGATGGCGTTAGTATTGAACATCTGCAACACGCTAGGCCTCATCTGTCACGAGTGCTGGCAATGTTTTTTACTCTGTTTGTGTCAAACTCTTACTTGCTGGCTCAAATGACAAAGACCAAGGTCAACCCCATGTTAAAAGCGAAAGCTGGAGCCTGTGATGTCCAACAGGCCCATCTCTGTAGCAACGGTGCTTGATGGTTTGCTTAGCATGCAATTGGATCACTACCCACAATTGCACAGGCTTTTGACCGAGAGTGCTATTCTAAACCTAAAGCATACAGTTGAATATTACACATCAAGAAAGACTCCAATATATGGGTGTTTCCTGGATCTTTCACGGGCTTGCGATTTAGTAAATTATTAAACCCTGTGGAAGAAACTTGACGGGTCCATTGTACCTAGGGATTTGATACGTATATTTAGGAGTTGGTACTTGGGACAACTTAATACAGTATGATAAGGCGATACGAGGTTGGACTTGTTTGGACTACAATGTGGGGTTAGATAAGGCAGTTTGATTGCACCGAGGCTTTTTAATTTGTACATGAATACCATGACTGGCGAGCTGAGCAGCAAGCGTGTTGGGTGTCGAATAGATGTTATCAACGTCAATAATTTAATTTACGCCGACGACATAGTGCTGCTGAGTCCGTCAATCAGTGAGTGGACTGAGGGACTTACTAGCTCTGTTTCAACGGTATGCTGCATATCACGGTCTGAATTTATAATGCCAGTAAAAGTGAGCTGATGGTTTTTAAGTCTGGTACTAATTGTCCGTCGTAGAAACCACAGTGTGACTTAATGGTACACCTCTCAAAAGGGTTAAAGCGCTAGAGCTAATAATTTATTTACTCCTAACCTAAGCAGTTCATTCATTATCATAATGTATATTTTCAGGTGTATCTGAACGCACAGTATTAAACATAGTAAAAGAAGCAAGACTCGTAGAACAAGGTCTGCTGGACCCCGAGACTCTCAAGAAATCGCCGAAGAAACGCGTCAGAACAAAAGGCAAGATAGAAGTTGATGAGTACGACCTCCAAGTGATCCGCAGGAAAATCCACGAGTTCTACGCTTTCAAGAAAGAGGTTCCTACTATCAACAAACTCCTTCAGATACTAAAAGAAGAGATAAACTTCAAAGGGTCGAGGGAAACCCTTCGGAAGATTCTCAGGAAGAATGGTTTCCAATTTAGAAAGACTAAGAATACTAAAGAGAAGGATCAAGCTCCAGAATCGACATCATCCGTCCCACCGATGGTGCCGCCATACATACACACCATGTTCAGTCACAAGAATATACAATCATAGATTTTATGTGTAGGTTGTAACAGCGTAAATGTAGACCAGTAGGGAACTGTTGTTAGATTCTTCTCACGAAACTAAAAACTGTTTCTTCAGAGATTATAGGTGCAGCAAACACCTTCAATTGTTTTCGAGCTAAAAATAGATTTCTAAATCTTTATGATTTCCAGATGGGGCCGTCCGCCGTCCCCTACATCTGTCAATCGTAATCCCAACAGGCTTGGTCTAACAATTTCAATGGACATCACTACTGCTTCTTACTACCATTTTATTTTTCTGTTTTGATTTGCCATCGAAATAGACAAGCCAAAAAGTTTCATAAACAAAACTTCTTTAAATAAAAATCACAATATTGTGTGTTAGTGAGAAGTAACTGCACTGTATTTACCTACTGTGTACTGTAGTTTCTAGATCTTCAGACAGAAGCTCATCTTTTTACTAAAATGTGTGTACCTATTTAGTAATCTGTGTTTGTACTGGTTTTAATCCAGCGCTTTTTATTAATTTGTAAGTTAAGTACACAAAATGTCCCAGTATATTAAGTTAGGTTCTATTGAGGCTATGTTCTAAATCTCATAATAGAATAACTCTCACAGTTTGACTCAGAATTCTAGATTATACCTGGCTTAGACGTTGCCGTGTTGCGGCGAACCGGCAATATATTTTAAATCGTAAATTAATTGCATGACAAATGTGCATAGACTGTTGTCATAGTTATGTATAAAGGGTACGTCGGTCTGAACGAGCATTATGTCCATGCAATAAAGACTTCATTCGCCCAGTTTCGTTGCGAAAGTCTAAAGAAGGCGACATTAATTGTTTGTATTGCATATAGCTATTTCTGACCAGCTCTAGCCTACTCTTCATGGTCACTCCCTAAGTATGCATATTACTATCTCTTATCACCCAGGAGTATCTTGTTGTAGGCTATTAATATAATAACTATGTAAAATTACTTATAAGAAATGTTGTAATGAATGTAGTAGAGGTATTCGGCTGCTGTACTGGATGTAAATAATTATTCTTTGTAATTACGAATTAGTTGTACTATTGTGAAACAATATTATATGGCAGCTTATGTAACAACTTATTAGGATGGTCACATAGTCTGTTATAAATTACTATTATATTTTTCCAAGAAGTATATCATTTTATGTGTTTAAGTTATGGTCAGTGGTATTAATTGGAAATTTTTACGGTTTAAAAAGTTTTTGATGAAAGTGTAAACATCCACAGTTCTGGGTAACTAACAGTCCACAGTTCAAAAATTATTTAAATATATGAAAATAACCTCAATTGTTAAAAATGAATAGCATCATTAGCCTTTTGAACGCCAGAGCAAAAATGCACCCGCGTGCCCTCCACAATTTCACCTACCATTTTGTCACATATCTGTGTCGCTTGGCGTACATGGCACGCGCTTGCTTGTCACGTTTGTAGAAGTGACAATGGCGTTCAAAAGGTTATGAACGGAACTACATTCACAGGTACATTTTCTGATCCCTTCATTTACATTTTCATAAAATACTTTTCAGTGTAGAAGGTTCAAGTGAAGAATTAGAATTTACCAATACCGCGTCTAAAGCTAATCTTCGTACATCCCGCGTGGTGGATTATAGCCCATTCCCTCTCATAGAGAGGAGGCCGTGTGTCCCAGCAGTGGGAACTTTGTAGGCTGATTATGCTACGCTATATCAGCAGTTGATCGCTGCCTGTTCACATCTTCCCGCTTCTAGTTAATTCGGTGGTGATGGGACCGGTGCGCCCTACTGTGTATCATCTTAATTGTCAGCTATCAAATTGAATTGTAGGCATGTACACCATGATCTCTTAGTAAGAAAATTTATATAGTTTTGTAGGCTGGATTGCTGGAGTGAATGTAAATGACATAGAATACTTGGTAAACAAATATTATATGAATGTAGCCTCTCATAGTATTACGTAGACGCACATTATGGAAGTTACGTAATGGTATCTATATTTTATTTGATCTTGTAGCTGTCTTATTTTCGTGTGCGTAGTTGCAGCGGAAAAATGTCAAATTTTTTAATTTCTGTTTAGCAGATATTTAGTGTATGACATCGTGTAGTTGTGTATGTATATATGTTACGGCTAAAGATGGGTGTCAACATAAACTTAAGATTAGCCGGCTAAACTCCGAACTAACCGAACCTCGGGGTGCCCCTGTCGTCGACCGTCTAGGGTTAGCGTTTCCATCAGCAGGTCGACGGATCCCCGCTGCGCGGGGCTCCTATTTCTGTCTGCAAGGTTTACAGGAACCTAACTAACCGAACCTCGGGGTGCCCCTGACGTCGGAGTTTAGCCGGCTAATCTTAAGTTTATGTTGACACCCATCTTTAGCCGTAACATATATACACCTTATTTTCTAAACATACATATAAAATTTTGTAGTCGAATCCTGTATTATGGTCAAAATATTTGCGATAATTGTATAGGGAAACAGAAGGAATAGGGGAGAGACCTTTGCACAAGTAACGCTCAGACTGCAATACTTCCGCCTGGTTTCTTGCGCAAACTGTTTGCTCACGCAAGTGTACAAACTTTACTAGTCTTAATAAAATTATAACAACATTTTTTTCTGAAGGATTTCTTCATTGTGTCCGTCGGCGGACAACGTTTTCAGCTATATAATTGTGTCGAAGATGTCTATTTAACTTGTATTGTCCCACTGCTGGACAAAAGTCTCTCCCCTTTTCGTACAAACCCGTGTACTGCTTTCAATTTCGTTTGTAAAAGAATTATGGATGTCTAAAGTTCTAAAGTGATGTAGCGAAGTTATTCCTATGATAGAATTATTAAAACTAAGTTATACTTTGTATTATTATATAGTTTAGTTGATAATAAAACTCGATTACGATTGATGACAACTTTATTTAATTTATCACAAACAAATTTTATAGTGCCACGTGTTTGGTGCTGACGATCACTACGACATTACGAAAAATTAAATATGGCCGATAACACTAAGCTACACCAACATAGACAAAAGCCTAAATAAAATCGCTTTGTTGAATGAGCAAATCAGAAATGACTAACATTCTTGAAGACTTGCGTTCATCAGGACCACGTGGATTTCCAAGGGACATTTCATTGTTGAAATTCGCTCTTATTTGATGCAATAGATATGAAACAGTGTAATGATATTGCGTTCAGTTAGATGTCGCTTATTCTTAGTGAAACCGGGTAATTGTTTATTTAAGTAATCATTTTTCTCTAAGAGAACTGAAGCATTATCCAGTGCTAACTGTGCTCATACCAATTTAACAATCTGCTATCGAGGAAAGATACTCTGCCTCCATTTACGAAGGACTACAGCAGTGGCGAAGGTTCCATACAACTCGATTCCTACCGGCTTCCCTTTGAAAAATTTCACAGTCAGTCTTCTATAGACAAATAATTTAATCACATTAAAGATATGTTCTCCGGCTTACCTCTTACAAAAATTGACCCTTCGCTACTGGACTACAGACTCAACAAATGCAAGCCCAACATTACAAATCTTAATTTTATACTTAATTGAGATAATAACTTTTTGTCTATTGATAGTAGTAATTATTCCCAGCCAAAATGTAATTTGTTTGTTTTCTCGTATTGTCGTAGTGAATTAAATGTTAGGGCTATACACATGTTCGCCTCGGCTTGCGTAGGCACCAGCTGGCCGGCGAACTATGCCCTAAATTGTGCCGCTAGCCCGACCGAACCTGTGTGCAGCACGCCTTACCTTACACTATGCCCTGTTGATTGAAAGAATTTAAGCAAGCCAGATTCAAGTTCTTGTTCATAAAGAAACAACGAAACGAATTTATTTATAAATCCTGAGTTAGTATGAAATTTTACCCGACTACGGCGAAGCAAAAAGGAGGGTTATCAAACGTTGAACTTGCATAAACCGACGCCTTTTTAGCAGGTAAGCAGACACTATATAACGCCATCAATCGTCAACGTATCCAGATTATAGTCTTATCCAAATAACTGACCAAACTGCATTGCATTTCAATTAATCAACAGTGCACTCCCAAATGTTACCCTCAGCGATATTATATTATACCATATTATAATGAAGCTCAACTAAGAAAAATAAAAAATTGAAAATGAATATTTCAACAACAATAATAATATAAATATAGTGTCTTATTAATAAATCATACAATAAATCTGTCTGTACAATAAAGTAAACTTACAAACTACTTCGTAAATATTCAGGGTATTAGGTAAAACGACGGGCATATACTTTAATACTCATGTAGGTAAAACAACTTCCTACGGGAGTAACTCTGAATTAAAAAAAAAATGTATGGAGCAACTGATTTTCTCCCGATTTAAGAGTTTCTCCCACACTGAAAGTCGTTCAACCTAATACCTGAATATTACACAAGAAAACATAGTAAAACCTAGCGAAAATCTATGATAAGCACATTTCTACTACGGCACGTGAGCTTGAACCCCCTATCTTATAACTTCTATTCGCCGACGCTCTAACACTTATATCACTAGATCTCACTACATTGGTTTGATATAACAATACGTTATATTTTACATAATATCATTTTATCAATACATATAGCACACAATAGGCACAGGTTTATTCCACACAAAGCATGGTGACACGCTCGACGAAACAAGTTGATTGCTGCTCACAGTTGACATACGCAGTGAATGCGTGGCGCGACTATGGCCTACTACAGTGACGGGCGAGCTGTTAGACGTATTTCAGGTGTTGCAAACCATGGGCGAGGATTTAGTATTTTTACAGAAGATATATGTCCGATTCTGGAGGTGTTGTACATAAGACGGTGTGCACGAAATATATGCTGTTTTTTTATTATGTATGAAGAATTGAGATTTTACCTTAGAAAAATCCACTGTATAATACTTTATCTGAGCTCTAAAAGAGTCTGTTTACAATAATGAGTCCCGAGACTCTAGTTTGCCATCACGCGTTGCGTTGCATAAAATGTACCTTCAATACTTATACTTCGTGATAGAAGTGCACGGCTTAAATACGAAGACTTTTAAGGGATCCTCAGCTTTACCGACTATTTACTTGTTACATGTTTTATCTAGAAAACAAGAATAATGCAGTACGAGAATTTAGATTATATAGACATTGAGAAAAAAATTGTTTCTTTTTTCACTACAGCAGCGAACGCCTATATATATTATGTATTTATCCCTCAAAATCGGTCCGTTTAATTTTGTTTCAACCAGTGAGAGGCCTACACAGGGACTGGATATTACAGATACTTATTCAGTACTAAAACAAGTGCCGGCTTATCGTATACATATAATACAAATTGTGAGTATAGAAGTAATACCTAAGCGTGCGTTATTTGAAATATATGCGCCATAGTATTATACTAAATTAATTAGCAAATTCATTATTACATAATAATATAAATTGTTTTGACACAGTATTTGTTTTAAATGATCTTTAAAGGAGGTGAACCTTCCAGAATGCAGAGCGTATTAACAATCCACTTAAATTATTAATTTCTTTAAAATGGCTATAAACTGAAAAAGAGTAGAAACTATTTAGTAAGTGTACTCTTAACAAACAAAACATATTTACAATCTTTAGCTGGTCTATGCCAAACAGGACTTTCGCAATATTATATAAAAAAAAAATGGAACATAGTGCTTGAAACTATAAACTGCCATTTTACAGAAGATACATCTTTCTTAATCAAAAAGTAAAAAAACAGCCGAGACTAAAAACAAGTATATACATATTATTTTATAATAGTAAAAATTATCTTTAAATTTCAACAAGGTTTGTATCAAAATGCCGTCAACGCTTATGCAGGCTGATCTCAAACGAAAGGCGATCAGCCGCTAATTTACATGAAGAAAGCAGGAAGGGATCACCTACTACCCGGCCACGACCACGACTGCCGTAGATCCGACAGCCGACAGTGAATCAAGTATCGTTGTGCGACCAGTTTTACCCAAGACTGCGACAGGTCGTGGGAAGTCGTGGTAGTACCCGCGTATCACGTTAGGTCCCAAAATAAAAGATGTAGAACTTTAGTAAGCCCAATTATGACATAATACAAAAAACAGTATATTATATTTTATCATATTAATTATGAAGTTCTTATAACAAGAACTACATAATAGTGTATCTATACAGATACACTGCCATAAACTTTACCTGAATGTTATTTTCTAAGCACGTTGAGAAAAATATTATGTTTTTATATTACACGAAATTTGATTATTTTGCCTTATGTGACTTTCTATAATAAATATGGGATATTATAGTTATAAAGATCAATTGACGACGAGTGCAAACAGGAATGTAAAAACGACATGAAGAAATTGTAGCGAGAAGACATTACGAATCATTTTACAATAATTTTACTTTTTAACATAGATAATAAACAAGTTCATCAACATTCATGACTTCGTACATTGATTTTCTAAGGCTAAACATTTGATATCAAACAAAAGTATTGTTTCATTATTGCTATTTCAGTTTTAGGAGAATATACACCTTTCTCCACTGTCTAAGATTCTGTCAAATATTAACTTTTGTTAACCCTTTGACATATTAAATCGATTATTTACTAGTTACGCCAAAACGATTTAAACATTTTGTATTTTTTTTTTCTTCGAACAACAAACCTGCTTAGCTTAAAGTTTGATACAGATTGTCGTTATTTTACCTCTAACTTTCAAATCTACACGTAATTTCATATTTCGTTTGGATCAGTCATAATTTTTTTTATATTATGAAGATGTTTTTGGGAAAGTGAAGAAATGATGTGATAAACGGCGTATATTATGGTCAACACATAGACAATTATCACGTAAGACCTTATAACCACTAAGTTTAACTCATTACAGTGTGTTTTTGATGCTAACACGGTAATATTTACCATAAAGGAATGTTAATTTACCACTGAACAGCGAAAATTTCTTTTCGAAAGATTTGACGGCTGGCAACTTTAATACATAACTTCTAGGATAAGGTGGTGATTAAGTAACATTTTGAACATGGAATAAGTGATTACACGAGAACATTTGAATGCAGCTAGACCGCCATATAACTTTTCCTCTGCTACAGAAACTTTATTTAAGTATGGTTGTTTATTTTGTAGGAATGTCAGGTCCAAAGTGTTAAGTACTCATTGGTATAACGCCTTTGCCGTGTAATGGTGGGCAGTACCGCCACAGAATGTTACTACGCTTTTACTACTCTTTTACTTCGTCCACGGCTATAAAATGGGGTTATAGTTATATTACCGCGCTATCACCGTCGAGGGGTAGGCAGCAGGCAACTAAATATGGAAACCACGGTGACGGAGCGTTTAACACAATCCATCTTCGTCGTCCGCCTTCTTGGCGTACGTGACTGGCGCGTACGGGGACTCTTCTAGTGACACGTGAGTCACGTCCTGTAATAGAGAACATTTATTATGTTAATATATTTAGAATGAATAATATAACACATTTTAAAGTGAGCTTGTGAGAGACGCCTTAAAGTTAGAACACATTTCGATGAATTTGGCACTCGCTTACATCTTGAGTTTGGTTAGGATAGTTAGATATATAGTTGGTTAGTAGATTGTAGATAGTTTTATCTTGTTCATTTCTATGGGATGCTTTCTGACCACGATGCGTACAAGGACCCAGACCCCGTTTTGAGTGCAGCGGTGGCCCAGTGCTAGCGGCCCCGACTTACGAGCAGTATGTCGTGGGTTCGTGGCAGGCGCATTACTTTGTGTAATTTATTTCATCACCACTGCTTTCAAATCAAAGAACCAACAATTCGAAGATATGTGGCATCTACAAACCCGCTCTGGGCTCGCGTGGTGGATTATAGCCCACTACCTTTCATAGAGAGGAGGCCGTGTGTCCCAGCAGTGGGAACATTATAGGCTGAGAAGAAGCGATTGACTCGCCCTTGAGCTCCATCCACAACACCGTAGAGCTAGACTTCAGCAGAGGGCAGAGGGGCTCCACACTGGCATTGTATTTGGGACGAATCGATGATACCCCATTTGGCCAGATTATTTTTACAGCGGCCAACCTGGGCCCGCCAACGGTTAAGAGACTTCCAGATTGGCCACTGCAGTTCTCGTCCAGGAGGAAGATGTTCTGCTGGATTGTTGAAGTGAGAAGGGGTGGGATGTCTGTTCCTGCACAATTTGCATCTTTCATCAGATGCACTGTCCTCTGAGAAAATCGTGTCTCACGAATTTATGAATGGCCCCTTAGATTCTAAGGAAGTGTCACTTATTACTAAAGATTGATAGGCTTCGTCAAATAATGATGTTTAAGAAATACTTGAGCACATTACCAGTTGATAGTGTTGAGCAGGAGTTTTTTGATGGATTTTTATAGTTTATTTAAGTTTTTAATTAATAATGTACATAGTTAGCTTATTTCACTAATTAAAATACTTGTTTTTTTTTTCGATTAGTTTTAGTACGATAAAATGTTTGACGTGTGATGAGTTTAGTTGGGGATAAGATAAGATAATATTTATTTGCTTAAACATGTGTCATACATACAAGTAAATACATGCATGCAAGATGGCACCAACATTATTAGGTACAGGCATGTATGCCACATGATGTGACGTGCAAATATCAAAAAAAAAAAAATTAATTAAAGCATTCTCTTAAAATAACAATAAATTAAGTCATTAAAGAATAATAATAATATTGTAATAAATTTAAAGTAACTAAAATCACATAGAACCTCGAAAACAAAAATAAGTTATTAGGGTTGTTATTAAGTTGTTTTTGGTTTGGTAGAGATACAAATATCTAAAACATGATGGTATTGGGTTTGTGTTCGCTGTGGAGAGGGGTCCTCGTGAAGAACCGGCGACCTGCGTCAACTGCGGGGGTGATCACCCCGCGAACAACGTCCGCTGCCCTATCTACCAGGCGGAGATCCGGAACAGGCGAGCCGGCCCCGCCGCCGCCACGACCGCCTCACGCCGACCGGATACGGTCATCGAGAGGCAGACAGAAGTGGCCCAAGATACATCACACATGGTAACAGCCAACGCTACCCTCATAATAACAAATATTTTGCTTAAAAAATTAAAAGATTTGAGTGAAAAACAATCGTGTCACAAAACCAGTAAATTTTGATGCTATTTTCTTTTTAATTATTCATCATCATCATTACCCTGCCCTTATCCCAATTTGTTTGGAAACAACACAGAATTTCTTCTTCTTATCATTTAAAAAAAAAGCAAGAAAATACGAAACCAACAACAAACTTGACAATGCCAAAGTATGTTTACAACTCCAATATACCTGTAAATGGTTTAAGTAAAGTTACATTTTCCAATTTTAAGTTTTAATTCACTACCTTCACCATAAAAATAATAATGAACCCTTATCAAAGCCATCAAGCTAAAACATAACTTGGAAACACAACACTACTTATGATTATATTCAAAATACTTTAAATACGACACAACTGCAGGACCAGTACCATAACCAAATCAGCTTCCAAACTGTTATGAAGACATATTATGAACATCTATCACAGTAAATGATCTTTTTCAATACACTTCCTCGAAAACTAGCTCTTAACGAACTACGATTAGATTCAACATGCAATATATTTCACACACGTGAATTTTTTTCATTTATCACAACGTGTGCGGAAATACAAATTTCCACAAATAAAGCTATACTAAGTCCAATAGGGTTCAACGCCTATAAATAGTCGGCAAAGATTGTTATTTTTTTTTTAAATTTTGGCAAAGAGATAAGCGTCTTTACCGCGTAAATTATTTTTGAATAGTTAAATTGTGTCTATAAATAGAATATCATAAATAAACATGATTATTTAACACAAATATTTACTTTTATGAACATACTAGCTGTACCCGACATGCGTTGCAATGCACCATCTCCTACCCTACCTTCCTGTCTACCTACCTACCTAGCTACCCTACCCTACCTACCATCTCAAACTCCGGGGCATGAGCAATCAATTGTGCGGAAGATGCCAATCCTAAATTATTTTATAACTTTTTCTCGTGAACTTTTATTCTGCTATTCGAGGTGGAGACGAATTCAAAATAATCATTAAAATCGGTCCAACCGCTTTTGAGTTATAAATAGTGTAAATAACCCGACTGTTTTATATATAAGGAATTACCATTTATTTGTGTTTCTCGGCTCCATAACAACCCACGCCTACGGCTCGGTTGTGAATTCCGCCTTGAATGCAATAACAGTTGCCCCATTTATATCAAAATGTACTATTGTAGCAACAGCCATTGCAGCATTAAGTTGGTTTTGCCAGCGCACACCAGAACAATGATTGCCATGAGATGCTCCTTGGTAAACAATGACAGCAGCTACGTTGCTCGACGATCAAGACGGAATTTATCTCGTAAAAATACGAGTATAAAGCGTAACTGAAAAAAATAAAATCGACCGATCGACCCGAGACAGACAGACAGACAGACGGACAGCGGAGGATTAGTAATAGGGTCCCGTTGCTTACCCTTCGGGTACGGAACCCTAAAAACGAGGTGTTGTATAACAGAGGCGGCCGCGCGGTGCTGTCAACATCATATAATTACGTATCTTTTATAGTGACACGGGACACACTTCAATCTTACGTACGTCTCACACAGTCGATATTCAGTAGTTTCTTCGTCGGCGGTGGGAAAGCGGAGCGGGCCTTACAGTTCTTTTATAGTTATTTTACCTGTGACTACATGACTGACAAAATCTCAGTGATCTTTACCACCATAGCAACAAGGTTGCATTTGGCTTGCTGTGGAGATCTTTTCTTTAGTTACTATAGCTAGCTTTTGAATTCCTGCTGTCGTGGGTAAAATATCTTCCAAGGGACTGTATTGTAACAGCACACTTACAGCAGTGGTAGTCGACACTCCATTAGGACTGACATAGGACGGGGCCGCGTTCTCCCGGACTGCAGCCCTGGGGGCCGGCTCCATAGCCTCGGGCAACGGCACCGTGGCCGCCAGTCGAGCGTACTCCACGTCCATGTTGCGGATGAAGGGGTTGGCTAGCGCGCGCTTGGCAGCCTCGCGATCTTCCTCGTCGTAAGCCTGCAGGATCTGCTCCAGGGTCTGCATCTCGGCTACCTCGCAGTTGCTGCCCCATTCCTGAAAGGTTTAGGAGAGAGACATAAGTAACTATCAGTCACAATTTACGTGAATAAAAGACTTCTTTTTAATTATTTAGCACGAACTAGACGTCTTTTTCAATCGTCGTCCATCACTTTCTAACCTGCCATACTATCTCACTCGAACAGTGTTGTCATTTTATTCCTCTTCTACCCCTCATATGTAATGTAACCACTATATTCCTCTCACATTCCCATCATAGCTAGCAGCAGACCTGTTTGTCCTCGAAAGATTAGGCAGAAGCGTACCAATAGTTAGGCCCCGCGCTATAGGCGCTACTACCATATTCTCGATGCTGCGTCACAAAAGTTGGAAGACCGAAATTATATTGCAGTAAGAAACGTACGATTTAGCTAATATAGACCTATTACTATTAGCATCCTTGGCAACCCACTTAGGCACCGGTTAAAAGCTAGCATAACACACAACATCATCTGTTTAGTTGCTATTGTATTTCCAGATTTAGCCAGGAGTCATGGTAACTCGCGAAATTTAAATGAATTTAAATTTTCTTAGGTTTTTTGCAATTTGCAGGTCAGCGTATTCAGTACATCATACAATTTACAGCACTAAATGTTATTCATCAGTCACTTGCGATTCCATCCTCCCTGGGTCCATATAATATTTACAACCTACCTTGTACGCTTTTTCAGCGGCCACATTATCGCCTCGAGCGAGCTGCACCAGAACTATAGCGACGGTGAGCCTCCCGATGGCACCAATGTTACCCGACTCCTGATGGAAGCCGATCTCGCGACGGATACTGTCCACGGCTTCGTCGTACCTGGAATCAGTAGGAGTTTTGATTAGTTATTGTTTTTTTAGTCAAAATTAAGTCATTTACACAAACTAGGCTGAAGATCAATACTTTTGAACGTCAATTACACAAGAAAGTCCCCCATAACGCCGGACTTGTGTAAAAACCAATAGGGAATATGCATGATTTTTTTTTATTTCTTAAATTAATCGATAACATCTTTATAACATAGAAAAAAATATAAATAGGCTTGAAAATAGTCAAATAATTTTTCAAAGTGAAATTTAAAACTTTGAATAAATTTGTGCCGTTCAAACGCCACCATTTTGCGCGCGCTTTTGATGACGTCATTGGTTATGTCCCGTGTTTGTTTACTATAGCGTTTCAGTTACTACATACTTGTTTTGTAGTTTTAATTGCTATACAAATCGTGGAAGAAGTTAAAAACCTTCTTACAAGTATTGTATGGTACCGAAGTGCAAAAACGTTATTAATAGTACACCCGATAAACTGTTTTTTTGTACTCCACGCTTTGTGAAACTACGAAAAAAATGGTGTAAGATGATGAGAAAGGATAATGTATCTCCATTATCGGTTGTATTTTGTTGTGAAGATCATGTGATATGTTTATGTACGGCTTAGTGTGAATTAGCTATTAAGCAGTAGAAAATTCGGTCTAAAACTAACCTAACCTAGTTTACAAAAGTTCATAAAAAATTCTATATAGAGCTTGCTCATTCCTATTGTGGTTTTACGACATTTTGATGTTTGTTAGGGAAGATACAGTTAATTATATTGAATATAACATAGTGAAACAGAAAGGAGGAAAATGTAATCTACGGTTAAAGAAAGAAGTTGTTCCTCTTAAATGTATTTTTGTGTCAAAAACGGAATATGTCACTACCAGTTGAAAGAATGGCCGTAGTTAAAAGGTAGGTATAGACTATCAATGTTAAATGAAGCTTTTAAGTATGCTATCAAAAGTAGTAATATTATAGAAATTGGTGAACCTCCACAAAGAAGTGATTACGAAGCAAGTCCTAGTACTTCCCATACAAATGTATGTGATATTAATCAAGCAGGACCCAGTACTTCCCGTATTGAAGTATGTGATGATGATCAAACAGAGCCCTGCACTTCTTATACCTATTAAAGATAAATTACAGAGTGACAAAGCTGTGCAAGTCAGTATTAAACTGAAGTACAGAAATAAAGGTGTCAATATAGCTACTGAAAAGAAAAATGTAGGACTGTTACCATTACCTCTTTCATCACACAATATCGGAACTTCACCAATAGCAAAATCTGTTTTAAAAAGAAAATTGGTCGCTGATAACCCGGCTGATAGTACTTCTATATCATCTTATTCTTCTGTTACATCCGCTGATTATGCACCACTTGTTCATTAAATTAAAAATCATAAATTAATTAATAAAAATTCAGATATGTTGACATCATAAATGCATCTATTTTCGGTAGATTATCCGATTGTGCTTTGACAAAACCAGTTTCTGTCATCGTCCTAGATTGACTACAAATATAATATTCACAAGTAATCACACAGGAATACAGTTATAAACATTTTTTCTCACAAAAACTACTAACACAGTATGAATATCAACGCCGATACATCCAATGACATGACCATTGACGTCACATTTCGTTTCGACCAATGGTGACGCGTTTTGTCAGTTTGAATTTCCCTCCCTTATTTTTCACTTTTTATAAAATATTTTCTGGGTTTAAATAATAACTAAATAAAAAAAATACGTTTTACGTATAATATAAAGACAATAAAGATTCTAGAAAAAAATATTTGAGACAAATTTAAATTTTATGCATATTCCCTATTGTGCGAATACCCTCAAATTATAAAAACAACTTAATTTTTTAGTAAAACACGTTTATATTACCGTTGTAGCTTGACCAGAAGACGTGAAGCCTTGCCGATGTACTCCGAGCCCTGGTGCTGACTGCTCTCGGTCTGGAACAGGATAAACCCTCCTATAAGTCATTTTCTCGACTAGGTCGCAAGTTGGGGGTGCGGAGCTCACATGTTTAGCTCGGCCTAATTCGGCATAGGTCGAGTGGTGATATTGAATGTATATTAGGGCGAACTGAACATGACGTAGCATCATTATGGCCCTCTCTGAAGATATGTTCTACAAGGAGATTACGTCGTACAAACATACATTCTCAACTAACTAGGAATAGGGACATATAATTAAATTGATATAAAATAATGTAACGAGAAATAATTATATTAGCGACTTACAGAAGAGACATCAGCCGCTGTTTGGTACACCTTGCAGGCCAGCTCCGGGTTCTGCGGTACTAGAATCTTCCCTGCCTTGTCGAGAACTGAAGCACCGGCGTCGCCCGAACCGTGCTGTTGGTACAACACCGAAGATTCCATGGCCAGGTCGAAAATCTGGAAGGAAAATAGATTCACTATATGTATCATATTTGGCACTAGCTTATGCCCGCGGCTTCGTCATAATTGTCTCATGGGATCATACTACCGGGATAAAAAGTATCCTGTTAGTCTAGTCACTTATGCAAAAAAACGGGGTCAACCTCGGAATGTTAAGATCAGTGGAGGTTGTGGTGGTGGTTAAATCTTGAATAACTTACGACGCAGACACGAGATTATATGAGACTTTTGAGACAACTTCTAAAACACTAAAATAAAGGTTTATACGAGATTACAGCTTATTATCTCTCATTCCGAGGTGAAACCCCTAATATGACTGGACTATGTGTTAATCCCTATAAATTATCTATGTGCAACATCCAAATCCGTTCAGTAGTTTTAACTTTCGCATTTATAATATTGTAGGATAGGATGTAATACATCCGCCCTTGCTTCAAAATCAGTTGTTCTGAAGTATGAACACACTCTAAAGTTGTACGTACATTTTTTAAGTTAATTGCCACGCGCGAAATATGCTCAGTGCAATGGTGACAATGGTACACCACACTAACACAACGCAACGAATAAACCGAAATACTTTATGGGTAAAGTCTGCCTGTGCAAAACTCAGAAATTCACAGCAAAAACAAGTCGTGCGTGTGGGAACCTCTCCCTTTGACACTTAGTCGTAATATCTAAGATAAATTATTAAGTACATAAAAGGAATACCGACAATTACAATGAATAAAACCAACAAAAAAAACCAATAACCGACTTAATGCAAAATACCTGGATAGACTAAACCATCAACTAGTAAGTCGATGATATACCTACCCACCCGTCTTCGTTACGGTTCTTTTATGCGAATTTAGTATCCGCAAGACTGGCAAACTTGACGAGATAGAACGCATAATAATAGCAACATCAATGACTTTCTATACACTTACTAATTAATATTGAAACGTGGATTACTTCGGAAACAGACGAAAAATTATATCAGCTACCACACTACCTATAAACATGTTTATAACTACAGGCAAGATCGCAAAGGCGGAAGCGTATCAATTTAAGCGGCTTTCAGACTACGCTATAATATAATAGCATATAGTATATAGCTCATAGCACAACAATATCGCGCACCATAGATATTCAATAATATATAGTACAGTACAGTGTGAACATGTCCATAACTATCTATGGTGCGCGATATTGTTGTGCTATGAGCTATATACTATATGCTATTATATTATAGCGTAGTCTGAAAGCCGCTATATGCACACGAAAGTATCAGACACGAAATAACAGCAACTTCTTAGAAACATTTATTTCACAATTGGAACGGCAAAAGAGGATTGTTGTTTTTGGAGAATTTAACGTCGATCTACAAGTAAGAACAGCCACTTCACGTCAAATGAAATTAAAGGAAAAGGATACGAAATATTAAATAAAATAAATAAATTGTACAGTACCCGTAAAACCAGCACTACAAAAGTACAAACACTATACTTGATCAGGATCACATATGTACGAATATAGCAATCACGCGTTCAGTATATGTATAATTGTCTCATGCCTATCAGAACACAAGCAGATATTTCTTGAGATAGGCAGCTTGGCACCAAAGATAAACAAAAGGATCCAATACAAAGCACTTAACTATGAGATTTTATACAATAGTACTCTAAGAGCAACCTACACTAGTAACGAAAATTACTACTACTATTTACTACTATTATTTAGAAAGATTTAACTCAGAACAAATAAAGAAGATAAGACCAAAATTATAAACCTACCTCAAGAAGACTGGATAAACCGAAATATTATAGACTCAATCAACTTACGAAATCACTTAACATTTTCAACCCTTGACAATATCTTTTATTATTCAATAGTTTCAAATTAAACAGAATCACAACATCCGTGGAATAGGCCTACCGGGGAACCCACATTAAAAAAAAACCGGTAAGTACACTACTTCAATCAAAGGTGGCGTGGAAACGTGTGCATATGACGATTAAAACTCTAAACTTATACTGTCACTTACGGGATATCTTCCGTGATTGTTCATGATTTTGTTTTTTTTATTTATTTGCGGAACATTTTTTTTTTTTCTCTTTCTTTTCATTTGCAATCGGTCGTCAGACCATAAGCGAATTTGTTGCAGTTACATGGCGTTGTGGTGGAGCAGCCAGTGCTGCGCCTCCCACTTATAGAAGGTGGTTCCTCTTCAGCCTTTTTACCACCGCTGTCGGGTTTAACAGTTCAGTCACTAGTGGATTTGGGTGCATGGTTAGGCGTGCCTTATGTTGGCGTTTGTACCGCTCGATTTCAGAGTTTACGGGCGGTACCTGCAGGAAGTCATGAATTTCGCTATTCCGAGCAAACCAAGGTGCATTTACTATGGCTCTTAGGATACCATTTTGAACCCTTTGCAGGCAGAGAATATTAGATTTGCTGGCTACGCCCCACAATTGGATTCCGTACGTCCATATTGGTTTAAGGACTGAGTTGTAGATGAGTAGCTTGTTGTCTACAGAGAGTACCGAGTTTCTTCCCATGAGCCAATACAGGTTGCGGAGCTTATGGTTTATCTCCTCCCTTTTTTGTTTTATGTGATGCTTCCATGTTAAGCGCCTATCTAAATGGAAGCCAAGATATTTAACACAATCTGTGTGTGGTAAGGTATCAGGTCCAAGTCTAACAGGAGGGGTGTTTCCGTGCCTGAGCGTGAAGGTGATATGGTTAGACTTGGATGCACTGGCACGTATCCGCCACTTACAGAGCCATTTATGTGTCTCGTCTAACTGATCTTGCAGTTTATTGCTGGCCATTTCGGGGTTGTCGTCAACTGATAAGTAGGCTATGTCGTCAGCATATGTTGCAACTGTTATGTCGTCTAATGTGGGTAAATCTGAAGTAAATATGTTATACAACACTGGGCCAAGAACAGAACCCTGTGGTACTATGTATTATATTGTGGTACGGTATTTGCGGAACATAACCGTGAAACCTTAAAACAGTGTTTGATTACAACTCTTCCAACTTATTGAATCCTTATATTTCAGAAACGGTGGCTCTTAGGAAAAAAGTACGAGTATCTAGACTTTTTTTTATCGATAATTATCTGATCTACAATTTTTGTTTGAACCATTGATTTTATCAATGGTTTGAACTAATTTTATGATAAAACTTACCGTTTTGCTGATAATCGCGAAAAACCCGTTTTTGTGACCTTTGACCCCGAGTAAATTTTTCCAGGTGTCGGATCGATGAGGACTTTTTAGATTTCATTTATGATGGTGTTTTGAACAATCCTACCAACTTTGAGCTGGGTGCGAATTATTGTACCCTAGGATGTCTAAATTGACCGGACTAGGAAGGGAATAGTATGCTGTTGTTTTTAAGGTTCCGTAGCCAAATGGCAAAAAACGGAACCCTTATGGATTCGTCATGTCTGTCTGTCTGTCTCTCCGTCCGTATTTAATTTTCGTATCCGCCTTCGTTTTGTTTATTTGGTTGTGATGTTTTTTTTTAATTTTTCGTGTCATTTCAACAATGGCCCTTCAATAAAATCGCAAATAATAACACAAATCTATTGACAGAAACTCCGTATTTTTTTAGAGCAAAACCGAGAAATTTGACGATATTATTGTAATCCTATTAGATTTTTAACAAAATGTAACGAGCCAACTTTGAAGACGCACCTGCAACTTTGAAGTCCCAGCAAGCCAGGAAGCAGACACAGCGCGACGGCAGTAGTTTCTCCAAATGTCTACCTCGAAGGCCCCGTTCCCTCTTAATAATTCAAGTTATGATTGGTTAGCAGTGGTCCCTAACAATTTGATATTTTTTTTAAATATTGATTGTTTTTCTATGTTCTTAAGTTACTCATACACAAAACGAACTGGCATTTAACATAAACAAAAATGAGTGAAACAGCTACACCACTTTCCGCTTTAAATAACTCCAAGGCTGAACGTTCGAGGCATCTACAAATATGCATGCATTTATATATTGAAGTACCGACTGCTGTTCACTGAATTATTAATTTATCAGGTTTCATACGTAAACAGTTCTCTGAAACTGCGCTAGAATTTCCACTGCAAGCGGGATTTATTTATTTTTAGAATTCATCGAAACATAACTGCTTGGAAGCAGAAATACATTATTTTTATCTGTGTTCTAAGATTTAATATGTGAAACCTTTTTTACAAGAGAACAACTAGGCGAATTCCAAATTCGAGGTTTATTATTTTTTACTTTTTTTTAATACGTTTTACATCATTTTTAAGGTTCATACGATTATTCAATAATTGGCATTCAATACAACAATGCCTTCAGGGCGCTGTTGAGGCTTCCACCTTACTTTAGTGAGTCAGGTATGTTCGCTGATGCGCACACTGACGATTACTATGCGATTATGCGGAAGAAAGTTGCCTCAGTAATATCCTGAGTGAGGGGAAGCAGCAACAGCATTCTGAAGGTGTTTGGAGAGAGGCTGGATGGGCCTACAATGGGGAGGTTTACCAAGCTACATGTGTGATTTTCTATTTTATCTTATTAGTGTTCCTGCATGTTACTAACATAGTTTTTAAGTAAGAAGTAATACTAACACCCTATGGGCCTTGATGCCTAACAATATATATATATTTTGTTTCTGTAGTATTAAGCTAGTTTCATGCATGTACATAACTTTGCAAGTTACAGGGCTTTTGTCATCGACCAGTATTATTTCACCGCGAGTGTAGATACCTCCGCGGCACGCCCTAGAAACACGACTATATATTTAAAACTTTACTTCTTTAACTTTTTATACACAATAGCGGTCATCAGAAATCTGCATCCAGTTAGACTGGAAGCCGACCCCAATTTAGTTGGGAAAACGCTAGGCCGATGAAGATGATCATCAAAAAATCTGAACTATTCTATACACTGATTTGTACTATTACATGTAGTAGATAACGTTCTGACATAGGTATCAGTGGCGAAGGTTCCATACAACCCGATTCCTACCAGATTCCCTTTGAAAAATGGCACAGTCAGTATTCTATAAACAAAAAAATATAATCAAATTAAAGATATTTACTTCGGCTTACCTTTTATAAAAATTGACCCTTCGCTACTGATAGGTAATTATCGTAATTTAGCGTCAATCTGTTCCAAGTTTTAAAAATACTATGTTCTTATAGTCCTTGTAACTTCCGTTCTTAATCTTCACCGAGCGTACCTCCAGTTCGTTTCCAGAAATAGCCGTGACAATGTCGCAGTTAACGGTGTCCTGAAACGTATGTCCGGCGGGAGGCGCCACCCACCCCGCGTCCGTCGCAGCTCGCATGGTTACCTAGCAACGTGGGCGAGCCACCCCACCGTGTATGATGTTCGTCATGAACCTATTTATTGCTAATGTACCTTCAAGTTTAGGTGAACTTGAAGTATATCACATAGACATAATTTATTTTATATTAGACATCGTTCGACTGATTTGACCATGCTTGAATGTATCGTTAGCAAATAATTTTTGGTTAAAAAAAAATATTTTGGCAACAAATAAAACCAACTTCAAAAACACAAAAAAAATGGAAAAATAAAATATAAAAATTATTTTTTGCAAAAAAGTTTTTTTCCATGTTTAGTTGTAATATCCTATACAGATATTTACATTGTTAACAATACATGTCAGGCTTATCCCCAATAAAATGGAACTTAACATACCTAACTGTTGAAATGTTCACCAAATTTAAACGGAACTACCGCGGAATAATATTCTTCCAAACAAAAAAGAATCATCGAAGTCGGTTCACAATTGGCGAAGATATCGCTGAACATACACCAAAAAAATTACAAAAATTCTGACGAATCGATAACCTCCTCCATTTGAAAATCGGTTAAAAATTATGGTAGGTTAGCAAAGTAAAATATAAAGCAGTCCTTATTGATAAAAAGACATGTGATATTAATAATTACAAAATGAATGATATGATATTAGAATTTTCTTTGCCATATTATTAAAATGATAATTCATGCATGTTTTTCATTGTTGACTAGCTGTTGCCCGCAACTTTGTTCGCGTGTAAATTTTGGTGTGTGTGAGACTGCCTCGTTGGTCGAGTGGTCGCAAGTGCAACTACTAAGCATGAGGTCCTGGGATCAATTCCCGGGTCGGGCAGTGTTAAAAAAAATGTTTATTTTAATTACATAAAGTTATAACGCACATAATTTGGAGATCACCTTTTAAGCAAGGAGATGCTTTTGTTAGGTGATTGCGCACCTCCACTTAACATTAAACAATGTATGCAATTAAAAAAATACTATAAATAATAGTGTTATTGGGTTATTCCATCAGGAATTTCTCAATAATCTGGATTTGTGCCCGGTTGGTGGAAATAGGCTCGCCTCCTATCACATGGACTTCGACATAACTGGCGAAATGTGGGTATACGATTAGGTACACCTCTGCCTAACCCACCGGGGATTACATGGCGTGATGTGTGAGAACTGATTGACTGATCAAAATGTGACAATGTGAGTGATGACTACAAAAGGGGCCTTTTGAGTGCTCTAAGTCTGGGCGGCAGAGGTCCGAAACAAAATTAAACGGCGACGATAATGGCTTAAAAACCATTTATTTTGCCGCTATACAATTTGCTTTTCAAAGTGAACCATCACACGCCTTGTTGGGCACTATTTATTCTAATACCGTTCTATAAACAAAATTAAATGACTTATTATTTTCCACAACGAATGCCTTTGAATGAACGAGTGAACAATTGAATGCCTGTCAATGCCTGTGGTTTGGCCCTGTGATCTGTGATCGTCATTGTAAAAGGCAATTTTAAGGAAAATTTGTAACCTCTTAAATTTAAATGGCAAGTTATTTGAAATAATGGGCATGCGGGGAATTAAAACGCTCTCTCCTTTGGCAGCTCAGTTTTTATGTTACTGCCCAGCTCTGTGATACGAAGCCTGGTGCCGTTGCACAGTCTGGTTGCATCAAGGTTTCCAGGTTTCCCTCCTCCCGCTCTGGGCGGAGCGGTAGGGAGTGTCAGACTTGTACCGACTAATACCCATCCATGTCCTTCTTAGCCCTTTGTGTTCCAGGGCCGTGGCATCTTTCGAACAGTCCCGCAACCCCGGCAGGTATCGGCCCTTGCGCGCGCGTGGAACACGAACGCGCCGTCGACACGGCCTATCGTCATCGTCGGTTCGACGGCGACCTAGCCTATTACTCACCCTCCACAGGGTCTAAAGTCGCTTGCGAGCAAAACGACGACGCCATCATCACATAACAGCTTCGTTTTGAGCAATCTTTGCAGATGTGTTATAAACATTCGAGGTGCTCTTACTGTTTCAGGAGAGAGAAGAGAGTGAAGTGGAAGTCTATAAAGTAAATAGCAAAATCTGTAGCTTGAAACGAGAGCTAGTAGACCTACATCAGCAATACTTGGACATTGTTGATGAACGGGATCAACTGAAGGTTGTCACAGCTGGTTTTACAAATTGTAGTAACTTGTATGAGGAGGCTTTAAATAAAATTAGGGACCTAGAAGATAAGTTAATTCAAGCCAATAATTGTATATTGAACTTACAAAAAGAAAAAGAAGTTACTCAGGTTAAAGAAACAAACCTCTTATATAATGAATTATTAAATAGTAATTGTATCCCACCTTCCTTAATAACAATTGATCTGACTGAAGATTCCTTTCATAAACAGAAGTATTCAGTAAGCAATAATAAAATTAAAAAATATGCAAAACTGAATAGAATAATTAAAAAATGTAATCAATTTAGGAAACAGCATAAACGCTTTTCTAAATATATTCCAATGAGGAAAGAGCGTGTTGATTTAGTTAATAAGTTAGATAATTACCAAATAAAATTAGAAGACAGTATAAAAATTTATGAAATTGATACTCAGCATTTGCAGTCTGAAATACAGGTACTTCAAGACTCACTTAGTTCCCTTTCTAGTAGGTATGCGAGTTCTCAGAACCAAATAAGGGAACATATTCTTGCGGTAAATGAGTTGGTACTGTGTCGATGTAGTTGTCAGACAGTTACCAACCATGATACTGTCCAGCCTGAGGTAATGGAGGACCCGTCCGAGGCTGAAAATTTATCTCAGGACTGTATACTCAACCAAGAAACAAATAATATTACACAAGATTATTTACATGTGGTACAGCCTGAGTTACATGATAGTCATGACTGTTCTAACTCAATAATGTTTTCAGATAGTATAGGAAGAGGTGTAGGTAAATTAGTAAGTAATAACCTGAGTTTTTCCAACCAAAATCATTGTATGCCAGGGTCAACATACCAACAGATAATGGCATCTGTAACTAGAAATGTTTATAATGTTAATACCGATATAACAATATTTATAGGAAACAGTTCAAAACTTACAAAACAAGATATCACAGACAGTGTAACGGAGTTGTTAAAGTTGAATTGTCGTAAAATAATATTGTGTGCTTTCCCATATTTTGAAAAGTTGTCAAGCAGGAAAAACGATTATATTCACATGCTGAATAAGCATGTTCATTTTCTAGTAGGTCACTATAGTGACAGGCTTATATATCTAGATATCAACAGTTTTGTTGGTAAACTTAAGTCGACACGGGGTAAAGTGTATCTACCTATCAGTTGTAGACACAAAATAGCTAGGCTATTAGTATATAATATTCACTCAGACATAAGTAGTATGTCAATGTTTACTTCAATTATTAACACTGCGACTATTAGTAATCATACTAATCATTCTTTTTTCAATTGTGTAACCATAGGAGATCCTGGAGTGGGGTCCACTAGTAGTAGGATCTCATTGCCTTGTGATGGCATAGGAGTCTTGGGGCTCACTCCGGATACTCATTTAAACTAGTTAGTAAGACAACAGAGGGTACCGGTAACATTGATGTTGCACCGATCAACAACAATATACTTGTATCTTCTTGCTCTCAAATAGCTAAATGTAAAAAAGGGGCTAAGCAGAATTCCATGCAATTATTTCATCAAAACATTCAAGGTTTCTCTTCAAAGCAACTAGAAATTGAATTGTTTTTAGAAAAAACAAAGATTGAAATTGTTTGTTTCACTGAGCATTGGTTAAAAGATTATGAAATGCTAATTAATTACGCAAATTACAGTGTGGGCAGTTGCTTTAACCGGAAAGCTAAGATTCGTGGGGGTTCATTAATCTTAGTTAAAAATTGTATTAAATTTAAGACTCGTAGTGATATTGTTGATCTATCGGTTGAACATAATATTGAGCTGTCTTGTGTTGAGCTGGATAGGCATGTTATAGTGTGCGTTTACAGACCCCCAAATTATCAAAACTACTCTATTTTTGAATCGGTAATGGAAGATACTTTAGCAAAGCTTGCAACTGGTAATAAATCACTGGTAATCTGTGGTGACTTTAATGTTAATATTTTAGATCAAAATTCAAATAGCAGTAGATTATTACATCTTTTTAAATCATTTAATTTGTTAAACGTGTTTTCGGAACCAACCCGAATTACTACAAATACTGCAACATGTATTGATAATGTTTTTTGTTGCTGCGACTACTTGGATAAATCAATTGTAAATTACCTTCCTTCTGATCATAGCGGTCAAACCGTTGTTTTCGAGTCCTACACACCATTACAAAAAATTCAGATAAAGTCCAGACAAATGACACCCAGTAATTTAAATAAATTTAATAATAACTTAATTAGTAATTTAGGTATTCCGGACCATATTATTGAAAATGTAAATCACTTTTATGAGGAATTCTTTTCGGTAGTTTACACCGAGTTTAATAATACATTAAAAATGAAAACTAAATCTATTTGCCCAAAGTTTATGTTCAGTGACTGGGCAACTAAGGGTATTAGGAAAAGTAGGGAGCGATTGTTTGAACTGTACGGCCTTAAGTCTTACATCAACTCAGAAACTTTTAATAAATATGTTGCAACTTACTCTAAAATTTTTAAAAACACTTGTAAGGTAGCTAAAGCCTTATTCATTAGCAACAAGATTAAATCCGCCGATAATAAAATAAAGACGGTTTGGAAAATTATCAATAGTGAAACTAATAGACATAAAAAATATAATAATGATATCACACTAAATACTTCACGTGGTCTTATAAGCTCTAAAAACGAAGTTGCTCAAGAATTTGTAGATTTCTTCACTAGTATCCCACTTAAAACTACTGAAACCTTAAATTCCTCACCCTTGGTTTCTATTGATTTGTTGAGAGCGAACGTTACAGCCTGTCCGGTTGAGTTTCAATTTAAGCATATAAACCCCATCACAGTCATTAAAGCTTTTAAGGAAATCAAAATCAAATTAACTGAAGATCTATGGGGAATGTCCATTAAAGTTTGTCAAGCTATTATTGACACTATAGCACCGTTCTTAGCCTTAATATTTAATTTATGTGTGGACCAAGGAGTCTTCCCGGACCTCATGAAATACAGCAAGGTAATACCACTTTTCAAATCCGGGGACAGTAAAGACACCAATAACTATAGACCCGTATCCGTGTTGCCGGTTTTCAGCAAGGTGTTTGAAAAGGTAATGCTTAATCAAATGCTCACACACTTTAACACCAATAAAATCTTACATGAGAAACAATATGGTTTCACCAAAGGACGTTGCACGACTGACGCCGGTGTCACCTTATTAAAACACATATTTACGGCGTGGGAAGAGGCACAAGATGCCATAGGAATCTTCTGTGACCTCTCGAAAGCATTTGATTGCGTAAACCACGAAACCCTACTCTTGAAACTTGAACATTACGGTTTAGGGAAACTTGCGCTCAGTTTAGTTAAATCGTATTTAAACGATAGACATCAGCAAGTACAAATAAATGGTGTCAATTCAATGGGTTTAAAAGCAAGTATGGGTGTACCGCAAGGTTCGATATTAGGTCCTTTCCTCTTTTTAGTCTATATAAATGATCTACCCCATTTATTTAAAAACCAACCACAAATGGTGTTGTTTGCTGACGATACCTCTTTAATATTTAAGACAAACAGACGTGCCACAAATCTTGACGACGTAAATAACGCCCTATTGCTGGTCCATAATTGGTTCACCGCGAATAATTTAGTATTAAATGGGAAAAAAACGAAGTGTATAAGATTTGCTCTACCGAATGTCAAAAGTAGTGATAGTGACATAGTATTGAATCAAGAGAAACTAGAATTCGTCGAAAAAACTGTTTTCTTGGGGATCACGCTCGATTCAAGGCTTCAATGGGGTCCGCATTTAACTTCTCTTGCAGGACGGCTGAGTTCAGCAGCATATGCTGTTAGAAAAATCCGTCAATTTACTGATGTAGATACCGCGAGGCTAGTCTATTTTAGTTATTTTCATAGTATTATGTCATACGGTATTTTACTATGGGGACGGGCTGCAGACATTGAGTCTATATTTATTCTGCAGAAAAGAGCTATCAGAGCCTTATATGATCTACGTAGACGCGATTCTCTAAGAGAACTGTTTAAGGAAATTAACATCATGACAGTACCTTGTCAATACATCTATGAAAACATCATGTACGTTAGGAAAAATTTGCATTTATTTAGTAAAAGAGGTGACCGACACCACTATCATACTAGAAATAGGGACCAACTAACTCAACCAGGTTTCAGGCTAGCTAAAGTAGACTCATCTTTCATGGGGTACTGTTTAAAATGTTACAATAAAATACCTCCCCACATTCTACAACTGAATGAGACGAAATTTAAATCTTGTATAAAACGCACACTATGTAGGCAAGCATATTATAAGTTGGGGGATTACATTGATGATAAAAATGCTTGGCTCAATGCTGGTCCTGCTCCACAACCATAGGGGCAAATACCATGTGAAGTTATTGTGGAAGCTGCAGAAGATTGTAAAACTATCTTTGAATTGTATAGATTCAATCTCTTAGTATTATATAATCGCATAGCACATGTGTGAGTACTATGTACTGTAAAGCTACCATTTACATTTAGTTATCTTCATTGACTTGAATGTGCCCTGGTGGCTGAGAGAATGTCATGCTCACACAAATGTCTCGCTGATGGTGGCGGGTGTGTCGGGTCATTTAGTTCCCTTCAATGTGGTTGAGTTGAATGGCGCTGATCCATGCGTCATGTTCGTGAACGGGCGCTGTCAGTTGGGACTGGTCATCTCTTAGCTGTCACGGTTTATTTTAATTACTTTATTTTTAAATTGTTAGTTTAATCTTTTACTCTGGACGCTCTTAATGTGCACGTCTTTGTACATCGTTCTCACATATATGTATAATCTCAACATGAATGATGTAACCAAGATTTTGTAACAATATTTTGATTAAAAAGAGTGTCCATGGAGTTTCTTGCCCATTCTTCTCCATAGAGATCTACGATTTGGAATGTGCAACTACAGTACTTTCGCAAGTTATTATGCCTTGTGAATGTGACTGTAGCTTAGCTTTTTTGTTTTTGACTTTCAAAAGTGCCTGTAATGGTCTAATTGAAATAAATGCTTTGAGTTTGAGTTTGAGTTTGAGTTTGTTTATTAATTTTTATTTTATACAAAATTTATTGTTTTATTTCATTTTGTTTCCTGCTTTAATCACTAAAACAAGTCCAAATTTAAGAAAAGTTTAACTTTTTTATTTTGTTTAAAAAACCCTTTTATATATGTATAATGTAAAAGTACAGTTTTCAATAAAATTTTCTATGAGTATAAAATTCTGCGCACTTTGATAAAAGCATGATTTAAGAAATTTTGTTTAGTTTTACTTAAGACACTTTTAATGTGTGTATATTCGACGTCCTCAGGGAAAACCATTCATCCTAGATAGAAAGTACAAAAGACTCACCTCTTGGGGCGCAGCGATTTCCTTACAGACGATCATGGCGTTTTCCAGGGCCTTAGCTGCGTGGAAGAACGCGTTGTTCTTTTTGAAGCACTCCGCAGCTTTCAGGTGACACTCCTTCGAGTTGGGCAGATCCCGAGCAATACGGTAGCATTGCGCTGAAAAATATTAACTATTAACGAACTGCAGTTTCCTAAAGACTCGAGCTCATAACCACCAGTCTAGGTTGAATGGAACTTGTAATCGTGTACTATCAGAGATGATACTAACAAGACAATGTCTGAGTTGCTAATAATGACGCATTCTTTCGCCATTTCGTGTGACGAGCGATTTAAAATTTACCTTCGGCATTTCTAAAACCAGCGACGGTTCGCGAACAAACGTTTGTTTAATGATGACGAATTATACACAATGCCGACGACATTATATCTGCCATACCGAGTAAGTAGAATCAACGGGCACGCTAAAGGGGAGTTTATTTGGTACCTAAAAAACTAAGAGTATCTGCCTAGTCCCATAGGAAAAAGGTGTGAATTTATGTACGATAAGACTTACCCGCCTGGGAATATTCGTCAGCTGCCGAATCAAAATCCGGCTTCCAACGCATAAGAGAAGTCTTCAGGCTGCCAAAAACATGTGTATTAGATTCCATTATTAATATTAATAAGACAGGATATTTAAAACTGCGAACAAACACGCGCTTACAAAAAAAAAAAAGAACAAAATAAGCATATAAATACTTCACTACTACGCAGAACAAAAGTATTAAACATCGCGCATGCAAACACATAAGTTTCGCAGTGCAGCTACAGGTCAATATAAAACAAGTAAAGCTTCGAGTAATTGAATTGGAAAAACCCCGCTCTGCCTCCCATTGATTGTGAAATCGATAACATTTTGTGTACCTAGGCGTCCTAGGTATGTGTTGGTTATACAGGGTGTAAACAGACCCTTCACTTCCCTTTATACTGTCTGGTGGGGGTAGTGGGGTTAGCCCTCGCTGACCAGTGTTATTTGATTTATCCGTAAGGATGTTTTTAGTACGAGCTTGGAGTCTGGAATTATGCAGAGTAATTGATAGCAATAGAGTCGCTCTGAATTTTCATATAATACTAGCTTATGCCCGCGGCTTCGCCCTCGTGGAGTTCGGTTATTGTCCCACGGGATCGTTCTACCAGGATAAGAAATAGGTATCCTATATGTTAATCCAGGTTCTAACTGTATGCTAAATTTCATTCAAATCCGTTCAGTAGTTTTCACGTGAAAGAGTCAATCATCTATCCCTCCATCGTCACAAACTTTCGCATTTATAATATTAAGTAAGACCAGCTTCGGCCCGCGGCTGCGCTCGCATATTTTTAAATTTTATAACACAAAATCATAAAAAGCTTTATAAATAAATTGGTGTCGTTGTTTTGGCGTGGAAGAGTAACAAACATGCATCCACGTTGTAGGGTAACTGGCGAGATGCGAACACACCTCAGACTACCCCTTCACGACCGGCGTGATGTTTTGCTGTTCTATTGATATCCACATTAAGCCGGGAGGGGATTCTGTGACGGAATATTATTACCTAAAGTGAGGGAAAACGCACAAGCACAGCTTTATCAACTGAACATGGAAAATTTTAATTCCTAGAAGTATGACTGCCCTGTAGGTCGATTGGTCGGGTTCGAATCCCAGCTTGGGAAAAGTGTTATTTGGTGTTTCCATCAGGAATTTCTCATTAGCAGCCATGAAGACTGGATTTTTTTTCGCACGGTTGAAGCTTGCGTCCCTAGGATTTAAACTTAATTGGCGAACTGTTGTCCTATTGAATACACCTCTGCCTAACCCTTCGGGGATTACAGGCGTGATGTTATGTTATGTAGAACGGTACAGATTCATAAAGAAATGCCACATATACAAAAGTTTGCTTGTATGCATTGATATAATTCCATAACTGGCGAAATGTATGTGAACTATGAGTACATTTCTGCCTAACCCTTCGGGGGTTTTTATATATCAATGCTTGTATGTTATATATAACAAAAGTAATACATAAATCTAGTATCATTAAACTACGTATTAGCAAGCATAGCGTATGCTTTATTGTTATTCCTTAAAAAAAGAAAACGTTCCCGCCACACTAGGAATTTCTCCTATATTGTGGGTGCGTTAACAAACATTTAAACTCACATATTCAAACAGCCAGACCCGGAACAACTACCTGTAGGCCATACACATATTTGTTCCATGCGGGAATCGAACCCGCGACACGCAGCACAGCAGGCATTCGTTCAGCCACTGACCGCGCCGTCAAATATTGTTTTCTTATTATTATTGTTTTATTTTTACAAAGTCTACTAATATAGTTACTTCTGTGTATAGTCATTTTTACTGTAGTCAAAGGAAAAATATTATATTATGTACAATAATATAATAATTTTCCTTTGACTACTTATTCAAGAAAAAAATTGTTATTCAACTGAAGTAATATATGTATACTTTTATTGATTCAATGAAGTGCTCAAAAGCTTAAGCTTTATTTCAATGGAAATTCAATGGAAATAGAGCAAATCATAATATTTTCCCTATTATTTGTGAGAACAATATTTCTGGAAACTGAGTAAGTAAGCTCATTAGGAGGGATTTATAATATCTTAAGATGTTTACTGTTTTTTAATGGGCCTTTTGTAATCTTGTTTTTTATGATATTATTAGATTTAAAGGCAACACAAAAAATCATGACAAAGCTCCTTTTTTTTCTTTTAGCATTATCGTACCTGTAATGCCCCTGCTGCTGTGGCCTCCTGGTCTCCCAGTGAGAGGGAGTGGACCAAAATAGTCACAAAAAAACATACATAGAAATAGCAATAATGTAACTTCTTAGCAAACCCAATTCTACACCATTATTTTTAGGTCGTTCTGGAACCGAATACCATGAACTTGATCATCGAACTCGAAACGATTGGGACTATTTTTTTCCAAAAAATAACAATAAAAAAAACACGAAAGAATAAATTTAATGTTTTTTTTTTTTTAAATAATGAGTGCCTTACATTCATGGCTAACAAAACTTGAGTAAAAATTGCAAAACATTGTTTAACATCAAATATATTTTTTAAATCAAGTTACTATTACACAAAACCTGCATCAAAATGAAACAAAACTCAACTTATATGATAAGTCAGAAGCTGAGTGCATAGTTCTATTTGGTTGTTTTGTTTGATGAAGAACTGGGAAGAAACTCCATGGTTATTCTTTTTACAGCTGTATGGTGCTAAAAACAGGCGAAATGCATTAGTATGTTACCCCAGTAATTGTTCTTGATATTAACTGCATTATTGCGTGGCATAATTCAAGTATTGAATGATGCATGTGTAAGACCAGATGTATGAATGTGGACGAGGCGAAAGGAGTATGTAAGGATCGTAGCAGGTGGTGGACTGTAGTTTCTCCCTCCCCTCCCCTTTGGAAAAAGGTGTGAGTTTATGTATGTATGTCAGTGGCGAAGGTTCCATACAACTCGATTCCTACCGGCTTCCCTTTCAGTATGTATTCAGTGTCAGTATTCTATAGACAAATAATATAATCACATTAAAGATATGTACCCTGGCTTACCTCTTACAAAAATTTACCCTTCACTGCTGATGTATGTACTAGCTTCCCTGTTCTTAATCTCATCAAGATCCATTCAGCCGTTGCGTGATTGTGTGACAAACATCCTTCCATCCATTCAAACTTTAGCAATTGTCATAATAGTAAGATTATGTATATTTTAAATAGCTTGAAATGAATTGAACCCAGAACCTCAAGGTTCTGGGTTCAATTCAATAAATTAGTAATAAAACTGCCCTACCTAGACAGCAGTAGTGAAGGGTCAATTTTTGTAAGAGGTAAGCCGGAGTACATATCTTTAATGTGATCATATTATTTGTCTATATGCCAGTTTTCAAAATGGAAGCCAGTAGGAATCGAGTTGTATGAAACCTTCGCCACTGCTAGACAGTGTTTTGGGATTCCCATAAAGAATTTCTCAGTACTACTAGCTAGTACTAGTTTGAATGTGTGCTTGCTGATGGCAATAGGCTTGCCCTCTATTAGATGGAATTTAAACATATCAAGCGTAATGTGGGTAAATACATTCACTTGTTTTGTTTTGAGAATTTTGACTGAACAAATTGCAACATACTTGAGAAAATGCATCACCCAGCGACAGAAACCTGAAAACCCACTGCTTCCAAAAACACTACAACATAGACCTCACAACAGAGATGTGTGACTACTCAGGTCCAAAAGAGCAAAGGATCTACACTGACGGATCAAAAAACCAACAACAGAGATCAACACTGTCTATCATGCACGAACATAGATAGCTACGCACATGATGATGTCATTAATAATGATGATTAAATTTGGTGTTATGTACATCGGAGTTATGTACATCAATCTAAACCTAATAGAAAACACTTGTTAGAAACAAATGATTATGCTATATTATAAAAAGGTAGGTTACTGTCTGGTGTTCTGCCCGTTGGCAATAAGCTCGACCTCTATTATGTGAAACATAAACATTGAGGTCCTCAGTATCGTTCTCTGAGAATACAGAGGACTGTTATCTATTAAAGTACTTTATGCATCCCGAAATGATAGTGGTGATTTAATTTGGTCATAGAATCGTATTACGGGCATTTTATCACGATATGTGCATCAATGCAGTTACAATGTCAATAATTAATTTAATCTTCTGAACTCCTTATTCAAATTGAACTAGCGAGACATTCTAATTTCAGTGAACAAGCTACAAAATACAAGAAGCCGAACTAACTTATTTGCAACAAAATAAACTTTGTTTTGTAAAATTCTATTCCAACAAGCAAATCAAGCACACAACATTAATTTTAAAATAAATGGCACATAGTATCAACTTTTGGTAGTTTCTACGTGTTACAGATACACAGCATGAGAAGTACAAATAAATAAACATTAGTTCTAATAAAATAGCAGCATCATTCGCTGAAATATAAATAAAAACTAAGGTCCTTAGAATAAATTTCGACTTACAATTTTTCGGCAGACTTGCAGTGCTCCCGCGCCTCAAACACTTTTACCGACATGGCGAATTAAGCCAAGCAAAATATTTGATATTTATTAAAATTGGACGGACAAAGCACTGTGACGATGTGTGAGAAATCAATAGAGAGCGGACAATAAGTTTACACAAGCAACTATCATTCAATAATGATTTGCATTGGACGGGTTTGACGTTTACTTACGGAAAAGACAGTGTTACAAACAACGAATTTCAACCACCATATTCTACTATTCTGGGTTTTTGTTTGTTTTAATCTATTATATCGACGACGAACTACCAATATCTTTTCTATCTAAAAAATTGCAACGTTACAGGAGACGAAAAAAGCGTCTCATTTTTTGTATGTAATATATATCCCGGTTTTATCTGTTTTAATAATCTGATTATTGGAACAGAAATATGGTGTGAAATATGTTTTTATTCTAAAACTACCATTTACAGAATTAGAAGAAGATAGGAGGTATTGGTTTCAGTTTAATTAAATTATGGAAAATTTAAGGGATCATATGAGGTATTATTAATTGTAAAATAACGTCAAAATTTTAGTTTTATTTATTACCAATTACCTGTGTCTTGTCTCTTATGTAAGGACTAACAAGAAACATAGTCTCAAAAAATTAAGGTAGAAAAAATATTATCTGCAGGGAAACTTAGGTCTCACTTTAAATTTACAAACAAAATAACACTTTTATTAACTTAAATAAATTTATAATCAAGTAATAGTTAGAGAACACTTTAATCATAATAGTAAAATAATCACATTATTTTTTTCCAAAGTTTGGCAATTGGTACGTAACGTACCTTAGTATAATTAAACTAAAAACGACTAAGCAAAACTTGAAAAGGTATCAAAAGTCTGTGCCAACAGATGTCACCACTTTCTTCAATCAATCGCTCATTTCGAACTGAACTGTCAAGACTCCAGATTGACCACGCGCAAGGGTCAACACGTTATTAGAATAGATAGAAGGTTTTCGCAGCAATATCTTTTAGAAAATTTCAATAAACATAGTAGATATTTCTTCCTAAGTAAGAAGGTAGTAAAATTAACTTCTCATAATTTAGAAGGTATTTCTATTAGTTTTTAATAGGATAAATAGTTAAATATCGTGTTAGGAGGTTTTGCCAGTACATGCGAAATAGTAGTAATTTTACGTCGATTGGGATTTTAAAAAAAAAGGTAGATAAGAACGGCTGGACCGATTTTAATGATCTTGAATTTTTTGTATTCGTCTCCGCCCCGAATAGCATAATGAAAATGTCAAAAGAAAAAAGAGTTTTTAAATAAATTAGGTTTGGCATCTTCCGCCATTGAAAGCTCATATATTATCACGCAGGTAGAGTAGGTAGGTAGGTGTACGTAGGCAGGTAGGTATGGTAGGGAAGGTAAGTAGAGTAGCTAAGCAGGGTACGGAAGTAGGGTAGATACGTAGGGTAGAACAGGTAGTAAGTAGGAAAAGTGCATTACAATGCAAGCCGGGCACAGCTAGTAAATAATGAATCGAAAAGTGTCTGCTAAATAGATGTATAGTAATTTGAGACTTGTTACACAATTATTATTAGTGCTATAATAATGTTTAATGAGATAAATAGTTTAAGTAGCCTTTTCTTTGTAGGTGTGAGTAATTTTTAAGACATCATCAGACACATCGGTATCAAAATCTACTAGTTTCAAATTATTGTTTAATGCGAGCAGGGGCGGTCTATTGTGAAATGTAAATACATAACGGGAGAGGGTTCTGTAAAATTTATGGGGGTTATTGCGCATGAAATCGCCGCTAGAGGCGTTCGTGTAGAGTAAGGTCTTCCGAAATGTCAGATGTCATAGAGTGTTCGCAGAGTTGTGTTGAGTGTGGCGTGCCTTTTTATCACGTATTTTATTAATATACAAGATTTTTTATGAAGTTATGTATAAAATAGAATTAGTGACAGGACCTTACTCGACAGTAGTGCTATGTGGTAATCTTAAAAAAGGATAGCCCTCATTGCGTGTAGATGGCGTTAAGCCTTTTTGACATTCGTTCTGATGTCATAGTTCATAGGATTCCCTGCTGCAAGATGGCGTTGAGAGCACCATGTCAAAATCATCTTGGAAGAGGAAAGGCGGCCAATCTCCCGAGGAGAATCTTTCAGCGAACAACCCATTAACGCATTGACTTATATGGTGTTACAATCTTTTATTCTTTCATCTACCATATTGTTTGTACTTCCTAAAATTATTACTATTTTTATTTTATTTTTAATTCTAATTTGACTAATTTTATTAAGTTTCCCTTGATTTTTATGTTCAACCATTACTTTGTATGTCTGGTGTACAGTTTTAGTAAGTTTGTTATAAATAAATAATTTATAAATCTTGTTAGCTATTGCATTGTGGTAAATTATACATACACCTAGGAAATTGGTATCAGGACACTTGCGCGAAAGACATTTGCGCGCGAGGACTATTGCGCGATTGGACTTTTGCGCGAACGGACATTTGCGCGGATGGACACTTGCGCGAATCAGCAGAACTAAAACCGAATACATGTTCTGCGATTTCGGCGGCCTCTCCAGTCCTGGAGTCATAGCGCTAGATGGCGCGTTTCTTCCTGTCTGCTCCGACTTTCAGTATCTGGTTCACTCGTGCGAAGCTAATGCTATAATAATATAATAATCCCGTCTGCCATACTGAGGCTGACTGGATGCGTGATGTCGAGCGAGTGTGTGAACCTATCACAGAAATGGAGCCAATTTTAATAACAGCAATAGATGTAGCCAGAGCAGTTCGTCTGTTACCGAATTGGAAGTCACCGGGACCGGAACTGCACAACTTCTGGCTCAAATGGCTTAGTAGTTCACACACTTGCCTGGCATCCCAATTCCAGTCATCCTTAGAGTCTGGGTCGCTACCGCAATTTCTAACAACAGGTATCACCCACCTGCTCCATAAGTCAGGTAGTCCCGCGGAGCCCAAGAATTATAGACCAATCACGTGTTTGTCGACGGTCTATAAGCTTCTTACATCCATTTTGAGAGTGAAAATTAATACACACATTGACAAAATCTCCATTATGTCTGCCTCTCAAAATGGATGTAAGAACGGGTCCCGCGGTACTAAGGAGCTACCCCTCATCGACATGGCCATTAGCCAACCGGTTCGTCGATCCCGCAAGGATCTTTCGACATGTTGGATAGATTATAAGAAGGCCTACGACTCGGTGCCACATACATGGCTCACGGCTCGTGAGCCATGTATGTGGCAACTCTAGCACCCTCGTGAGTCACGAGGGTGCTAGAGTTGTACAAGATAGATGCAACTCTACGCGCCTTCCATCCAGGATGTCGACAGATCCAGGGGAACGATGAGCCTGTATGGATTTAACGGGGAATATTCCAGGGCGACAGTCTGAGTCCACTTTGGTTCTGTCTAGCCCTGAATCCTCTAAGCACATTGTTGGAGGATTCAGGTCTAGGCTACCGGTTGAGGAGAGGTGGTCAGGTCGTATCCCACCTTCTTTACATGGATGATCTAAAACTCTTTGCCCCCCCACAAAAAGCGACTGATGGAGCTACTGAAAGTAACTGAAACTTTTAGTAGCGCCATCAGGATGGAATTTGATGTGGACAAATGTGCAGTCATGTATGTAAAGTGAGGGGAGATTATGGAATCCGAGGGATTTCAGCTCTCGAAATCCACACACCTAAGATCCCTTTCCTCATCCGAAAGCTATAAGTATTTGGGTATGTCGGAAGCGTTAGGCATTAACGTAACTGACATGAAGCAATCGTTGAGGGAGCGCTTCTTTGGACGCCTGAAGAAGGTATTAAATAGCCTTCGTTCAGGCGGAAACAAGGTGCGTGCCTTCAACGGTTGGGTCATGCCGGTTTTAATGTACTCTTTCGGCATACTCAAATGGACTCAGACCGAACTCGATGCCCTGGATAGGAGAGTTCGTACACTGCTGACCGCAAACCGGATGCATCACCCACGATCATCGGTGATGAGGCTGTACATCTCGCGGAAGTGTGGGGGTCGGGGCTTTTTAAACGCGAAGACCCTCCACAACCGCGAGGTGTGCAGTCTCAGAGAATATTTTTTAAAAGCCGAAGTGAGTATACACCGAGATGTGGTCGCAGTGGACAAGGGACTCACCCCGCTGTCCATGGCTAAAGAGAACTGGCGCAAACCTGTGGTACTTACTAATGATGACCGCAAGGAAGTATGGCAAGGCAAGGAGCTTCACGGGCGCTTCTACCGGGCTCTTCATGGGCCGGATGTAGATTTCCCAGCGTCCGTGTCCTGGCTACTTATCGGTGACCTCTTTGGGGAAACTGAGGGTTTTGTCTGTGCGATTATGGATGAAGTTATGTTAACGAACAACTACCGGAAACATATTATGAAGGACGGGACGGTTGACGTGTGTCGGGCATGCCACCGTCCGGGTGAGTCCAACAGACATTATTTCTGGTTGTTCTCGTCTAGCTAACGGTGAGTACTTGCACAGGCACAACCAAGTAGCCAGGATTATTCACCAGCAACTTGCCTTGAAATATAAACTTGTGGAATCTGAGCTACCGTAGGTACTACAAGTATGAGCCCGACCCAGTTCTCGAGAAAGACCATGTTACGCTGTACCGGGATCTGTCTATCATTACTGACAGGACTATTGTCACCAATAAGCCTGACATAGTGGCTTCGATCACTAATAAAAATCTAAATTCAATAGTTACCTGATGTGATGCCTTTCGTAGTCACATATTCATCACTTTCTAAAAAATGTTTCGAACATAGAACGCTTCCCTGGGTCGGCTTGAAGAATTCTTCGGATCTTTGACGTGCTATAATAGGCTGTAATAGATGGTTGGACCACTGCATCGTCACTCAGTCTGCGCAGAAATCAGTGGTTAGTGTCACAGTAATGTATGACTTGTATTGGTCCGACCATTTCCCGATTGTGATTGAATGTGACTTGCTCAAACTAAATTGTAAAATTGTAGACAGCATACCTAAGGATAATTTTTTTAATCGTGTTGTGTGGGGAGAGAGGACGTCTGAGCAGATTAGCGAGTACCACGACCTCTGTCACTCTAAGCTAAGACTTATAGACATTCCTCGGGAGCTGAGTGATTGTTGTGATAAGTTCTGTGATCACAGAGAACATTGTTCAGCTCTTGATAAAATGTATTCTAATATTGTGGATATACTGGTAAATGCCGCCGTACAGACTTATAAGGTAAAGTGTCGAAGAAGGGGTGACTATGTCACGGGGTGGAACAAACATGTCGCGGACGCTCACCGCGAGGCGCGGCTTAAATTCCAGGTCTGGATAATGGCTGGTCGCCCTGCCAGTGGTCGTATATACCATGATATGGCGGAGGCGAGGAGACATTTTAAGGCTAAACTCAAGTGGTGTCAGAACAGGCAGGATCAGCTTAAAATGAATCTCCTTGCTTTCAACCACGCTAACAAGGACTTCAGGCATTTTTGGAAAAATACAAATAAAGTGAATGTGAGGCCGAGTCTCCCGGTGAGTGTCGGTGGTATTACTGACCACAAGAATATTGCTGATGCTTTTAGGGACCACTTTTCGGTGCGGTCACTGTTAGGCTCGGCATCTAAAGGAGCAAGCGGTGCTGAGACCATTGAGACTAAGCGGAACGCGAAAGTACCAGCCAAGAGTGTAGCTGCAATTATTTCGAGAATGCAACGTGGGAAGTCCGGGGTCACGATGGTCTCAGCATCGAACATTTTAAACATGCTGGAGTCCATCTGCCTAGAGTTTTGTCGCTATTTTTCAGTCTCTGCCTTGGTCACTCTTATTTACCGGAACCGCTTATGCGGACGATAGTGGTCCCTATAGTTAAAAACAAAACTGGTGACACATCCGACATGAACAACTATCGACCCATCTCCCTAGCCACCACCATGGCCAAGGTGCTTGACGGTCTGATGAAAGGCTGCCTCTCAGAATATATTACAGTACATGATGCCCAGTTCGGATTCAAGGCAGGCGTATCCACGGAGAGTGCCATACTTAGCCTGAAGCACACTGTCAAGTACTACACTGCGAGGAGGACGCCGGTATACGCGTGTTTCCTTGATTTGTCGAAAGCTTTCGATCTTGTCTCCTATGATGTGCTATGGGACAAGTTGAGGGACACGGGTGTGCCGGCGGAGTACACAGCCCTTCTCCGATACTGGTATGCTCACCAGACAAATCGGGTGAGGTGGGTCGGTACTCTGTCGGATGAGTATCGAATGGAATGTGGAGTGAGGCAGGGGGGGTTAAGCTCCCCCCTGCTATTTAATTTGTATGTAAATCAACTTATCGAGCGGCTGAGCAGCACACATGTCGGCTGCCATATAGACGGTATATGTGTCAATAACATAAGTTACGCGGACGACATGGTGTTGCTCATTCCATCGTTGAGCGGACTGAGGAAGCTACTCACGATCTGCGAGACATATGCCGAGGTGCACGGCCTAAAATACAACTCTAAAAAGAGTGAGGTGTTAGTATTTACGGCACCTAAACAACAGCCCCGTCGTGTACCTCCAGTATATCTCAACGGCGTAGTACTCAATGTAGTGAATAGTTTTAAATACCTGGGTCATGTAGTGACCAGTGACCTACGTGATGATTCTGACATAGAACGCGAGCGCAGGGCGTTGGCGGTAAGGAGCAATATGCTCGCCCGTAGGTTTGCTCGCTGCACAGACGTCAAAGTGAGTTTATTTAAGGCGTTCTGTCAGTCCTTCTACACGAGCGGCCTGTGGGTGTCATATACGGGCCGAGCCTACAACGTCCTGCGCGTACAATACAACAACGCTTTTAGGATGCTGTTGCGGTTGCCACGTCGTTGCAGTGCATCGGGAATGTTTGCTGCAGCTCGTACGGATGGCTTTCACGCCATCATGCGTAAGAAAGCGGCTTCCTTACTGCAACTGCACTGGGTTAAAATAGGTATAGGTTTAAGTTAAATTGAACTGAGCACTAATAACACTAACATAGCATATAAGCTCAATCTGTTACTAACCACTAACAACTTATGGACTGATGTAGGTCTGAAATAAAGATATTTTATTTTATTTATTTTATAACTGATATCCATTCTCCACAACTCACTGGATCTCGTGGAAAGCTAAAAAAAAAATCTCACATTTTTAGTTTTATTACATGCACATATTCAAAATTAAATCTATAAAATGTTTACATAATATTTAGAGAAATAGTAAAGAAGTCTCATTTAACAAAGAAAAAACAATAATACTTTAAAAATTAAAAAAATAAAAATAAACAATAGCGTCTCCAACAAATGGAACAGAACCAACGCACATAACTCGAACAATTTAAGTGGCGATGCGATAGTATGATTAAATACGTTTAGTAAGGGTCTTTACAATTGAGATGCCTTATAACTCCTGCTATAATACGACTTAATTTAAAAAATCTTTTACGATGATTTCTTGTTTAAATATCAGTATTTACAATACATTGATAACAATTAAATAATGATAATACTTACCGAAAATATGAAATTCCATCCTTTTTTAGCGTCCTGGATGTATGATTTTTACACTTTTTAAACGAGCACTGAGGCATGTTTCCCGTCGGAGCGTTCGAATGCTACTAGATTAAAAGCGCACCCAAATGTTCGAGTGGGCGCTCATTCGGTGAGGACATTTTTTTGCTCTGATTGTGCATCTAGTTTTTTATTAGTGATCGATGCATAGTGGTGATAGACCGATCAGCGCGCCGCGTAATTATAGTCGATGTTACCATCCCGCATGACGAGATCCTCGTGAAAGCTGAGAAAGAGAAACAAATAAAATATCTCGACTTGGCACACGAGGTTGTCGACATGTGGAATGTGAACTCGGCTATCATTGTGCCGATTGTCGTGACGGCCAATGGTCTTATGGCCAAGAGCTTTGATGACTATCTATCGAGGCTCTCCTTAGGCGGTTGGATCAAGGGCCTGATTCAGAAGGCAGTACTCCTCGATACGGCTCGCATTGTGAGGAGGTTCCTGTCTCTGGAGCCCTAACCACCGGTAGCTTGGACCCTGCTCCCGACACCGGCGGACTCCTATTTTTTGTATTTTTAAATGTTTTTTATACTGTTTTATATTTAAATATTTAAAAATGTAAAGAGTATGTTTAAAAAAGAATAAACGGAATAATAATAATAAAGCGATGGCGAAATAGATCGTAGTGTAAAACACAGAATCAACACAGGATGGATGCGGCAGGTCACGGGAACAATCTGCGACTCCAGCATTCCCCTTAAACTTCAGGGGAAGATTTATTAAACAATGGTTAGACCTGCTGTCTTATATGGATCAGAATGTTGGGCCACAAAAGGGATGAATGAAAGGCATTTGCATGTGGCTGAGATGAGAATGCTAAGGGGGAAGTGTGGCATTACGCGAATGGATAAAATAAGAAATTAGTACATAGGAGGAAGTCTGAAAGTGGCCCCGGTGACTGAAAAGTTGAGTGGTAATCGGTTATCGTGGTATGGACATGTGGACATCTACGCGACTGGACTTTTGGGTGACATAATGGCCACACATGAACAGATCCAAAACCGAGGTCATGACTAACAGCACGAAACGTGGAGTCGAGGTGGACGGGCATGTGTTTGTGTTGTAATTATGTCAATGAGTATACATACTTGGTCCTGATAGTCTCTTTTAAAAATAAGCAGAACAAAGAAATCGAAAGACGAGTTGAAAATGTATGCTGGGAAGTCGTTCTGGGCCCTAAAAGAATACATGAAGGGAAGCCTTCCAATAACGATGAAAAGAAAACTCATCGACATGTGCATCCTACCCATCCTAACCTACGGTGCACAAAGTTGGTCACTTATTAAACAGCAGAAGTCCAAACTCAACATTTTTGCCAGCGGGCAATGGAGCGCATCATAATAGGTGTTAAGCGGACAGATCGCTTAAGAAACACACCCTGCGCTCCATTACTCAAGTTGTAGATGTTGGGGAAAAAACAGCCAAGCTGCAATGGGAGTGGGCTGGCCACGTAGCACGAATGTGCCCGGAGAGATAGGCAACAATCGTCACTCACTGGACACCTGTCGGTGGAAATCGCCGTCGAGGCAGACCGCGGTGAACGTGGTGTGACGATCTGATCTCGTTTGCGGGGCGACCATGGGCAGACATCGCACAGAACAGAGAGGTTTGGAAGGCGAAAGGAGAGGCCTTTGCCCAGCAGTGGGACACTCAAACAGGCTAGTAAATATGGCCACTGGGGTTTACTCTGTAAACATAACATCACGCCTCGAAGGGTGCGCTGAGTTGAAGAAAATAGTTAGGATCGCTGTTTTTTTTATTCTTAATTTGAATTACTGATTTTCAGTGTTTGTCAAAATGAAAATCCAAGATGGCGCCGAGGAAAATTTTCGGTTTTTCCATCATGGGTGTCGTTTTCGTGGTTTTCGGGGTCGCTATTAGTAACGACAATGAGGTCAAAATGAAAATCCAAGATGGCGCCGAGGACATTTTTTGGTTTTTCCGTCATGGGTGTCGTTTTCGTGGTTTCCAATCGCGCAAAGTCCATGCGCGCAAATGACTTTCGCGCAAATGTCCTAGATCCTTGGAATTCCTATTGTGTAATAATATTTTGTCAGCAGTATTAATGAAAACGAAAATAAGTCCACAATTTTATTTGTAGGAAAGATTATTAATTTATTTTAATATTATTACTTATTTCGTCTTTAGAAGATTCCAATACCTTGAACCCGTTGTACTTAGGTTCTAGATACTGGCATACGGAATAAGGTAGATTCTCTAAAATGTTGGATATGGCCCCTGATTTGATTAGTGATGGCAGGAGCAGGTGAGCAGCAGGAGTGGAGCCTTACTGAAAGTATAACTACCGAACCAGTTACGATAGGACAAGTGGCAGCCCAACGCTAGATGCGTTGATGACACAAATAGACGATTGCGGGTGTGGTGTGGTTGGGACTGACGCAGGCCAAGGAAGGAATTTAGCAAAAAATAAAACATTTTTCCTGCGGCATTCGCTCGGCTTCCAGTCTAACCAGACGTAAAACCAAAAACAAAAAAAAATCTAACTGCCCTTAAGGACTTTCCGGAGTAAAGTCCTGAATAAGATGTTAAAGCTAAAAGAGTTGAAATAAAGGTATGTGTGTAAAATAAATGTTTATGAAAATATCTGTATGAAAAAGTAGTGTGATATTAATACAAATAGTATCATGAGCGTAGTGCCCGACAGACGGACAGGCATGTGCAGTTTATGTTTAGATCCGGCGGCGCAGACGCAGTAATAAGTGCAAAACGTGCTTAATGTTTAGGGTTGTCAAGACACATTGATATGAAGTTACGGACACTAGTCCGATAAATACAATACACATTGATTTAACATTTACTTTCACTAATTAATCAAATTACTATGAAATGTTAATATTCTTTCTGTTACGGTGAGGTCGTTGGTCCAAGGGCAGGATTCTGTCTTATAATTTTGTAGGAAACCTCAGTAATGCAAAAATATCTCTGTCATCTCTGTGTACCATTTATTACATGCGGGGTAAGCATCAAGCATGTCAATTATACAGATTAGTTATGTCAAGAATCAATTGTGACGTTAATAAAACGTTTGGTAAACCCTAAATACAACTGCGGCAGTTAAAAGGATGAAATAGACTGTTGTTTATAAACGCACTGTGCAGGTGGACTGTGGAATGAGGCTTGCATAGTGTGTACTAAGGTGCATCTAAACCGGCAATATCTTTAATGTAATATGTGTCTACAAAATTATCACTTATAGTCCGGCCATCAAAAAACATTTTGATGCCGATTATGGCTGAAAAGGTGCTTCTAAACGGGTAATATTTTATCTACAATATGTGGCTATAGTTTATCCGGCTATCACAAAAACATTTTGATGCAGATTAATATTTCCGGCCATACAAAAACACTAAGTAGACATGTTTCGGCATTATGTCTGAACCAGAATGGCTTAGGTATAAGGTTTTCTTGTACACGAGCTACAAAACGGATGGCTTATGTTATTTTGAAAAAAAAAATGCAACTCAAAGAAATGAAAGAAAGAAACCAGAACGTGGATATGACCTTAAAAAATTGTGGATGCGACCTTAATAAGCATGATACAGAAACACTAATTAAAGAAAAGCCTTAAATGCTAAGCAATTATTTTAAAAAAATACAAGAATGACCAAGAGTGACTTGGAATTCCTTTTAAACAAAGGGGTGGTAGACGAGCTCCTTCACAAGGAACAATACAAACAAGAGGAATGCCATAGGTATCAGGTGGCCTACCATGACGTCCTAAAGCAGGAGTAATTCTAGTGTGGACCTTTATACGTCTCGCTAACATTCTGTTTATGCAATTAATTGTAGGATTTGCAGATTTAAAATTTTGATTTTGTAGGTATGCCTGAAGCTAGCTCGGTAACAAGGATTAATAATAAAAAAATGTTTTAAACCAAAAATGATAAAGCACAAAAAATACTCATCTCTTCTTTGCAACAGTAAAATGAAAGAGAAACGCACTCACTATCATACCACGCGCAAAAAAAAACACAGCGTACTCCAACTACAGTTACTTGCAGGTGTTCAAAATGGCGCGTGGTAGAAAATGGTAATAATTTTGTAATAATAGTAACACCATCGTGAGATTGCGCCAGATTGCGCGCGCACCCTACTTCGTCTATATTTTAATCCCCGCAGAGAAAACGAGGGGCAACTGTATGGCAGCTATAGAAATAACGGTTTCTTTAGATTACCTACTCTTTCTTCAAAGATGCATCGCCGCGCCGTCGACTTTTAAGTACAAAACTAGGTTTTTGTTTAATTATAATGAAAGCTGAAACTTAGTCCTTTATTTTGATAAGAACTTTTTAGCCTCTATTCACTCTGACTTTCGTATACCTATAGATACAATATTTAGTCATTTGGAAAAATAAAATAACTAGGAACAACAATTATTTGTTTTCTAAATCTAAACTTAAATTACCTACCTATACATATTATTATTTTCCTTTTATTTGTCCGTCTTATCAGATCCAGCCAGGTCAGGCTGTCTTAATTGCGACATAGGCCTCTTCAAGTTCCCTCCACATTTGTCGATCCCTTGCTATATTCCTCCAACTCTTAGGCAGATCATCCTCCCATCTTTCACACAAACTAGGTGTATGCCAAAGAGGAATGGAAAGGAGCATGATGGGTCTAAGTTTCAAAGACAAAAACGCACAACAATTAGGAACACCATAAAAGTACCAGATGTTAAAGAAAAACACGAACTCTAAAATGGAAATGGACAAATCACGATAAGGACACAAACGGAAAAGTGGACCAAAAAAGTTACAGAATGGTGCCCAAGGTGCGGAAAAACACGTGGAGGAAGGCAGATAAAAAGATGGGAGGAATGATCATCATGATTAGCAGGACCCAATGCCAAGTTGCCAATAGAGATCGTCGATAAATGAAAGGCCTCTAAAACTACGTTTTATCACAAGACGCGCGCTGTCCGCCATTCGAACTTTATCTGTATCTACGAGTATGTCTTCGAACTAAGAAATTAGTGTTTATCTATTATAATATAATAATGCCGAATAATAATGCTGTAGGCCTACTATAATAATGCTAAAGCTATGAAAATATTAGTTGTAGTCAGTAAGGTTGGCGTTTGACGGAGATGTTGACTGTGAGTACGCTTGACCTTTTGAACGCCAGAGCATAAACGCCCGTCAAACCGCAATTTCACCAACCATTTTTTCACATATTTGTGTCGTATGGCGTAAAGGGCACGCGCTTGCTTTTCGCCCGCGTGGAGAACGGTTAGGTATTGTCCACAAGATCGTACCACCGGGATAAAAAGTATGTTATATGTTAATCCAGGTTATAAACTATCTGTGTGCCAAATTTCAGCCAAATCCGCTCAGTAGTTTTTGAGTGAAAGAGTAACAAACCTCCATCCATCCTCACAAACTTTCGAATTTATAATACTGACCGAAGCAATTTAATAGCCACCAAATTGGAGCAAAAATAGAGAACAATGAGATTTTGACGTGTCAGAGTGGCAGCAACACAACACCAACCATTACACGCTGAACATAGATCACTACGATTTTAACAGTGATGCCGCCATCACCTCATCATCTGCCTAGCCTTCCCCAACTATGTTGGGATCGGCTTCCAGTCTAACCGGAATACCAATATTTTACATGGAGCGGCCTATCTGACCGCCACAATCCAGTTAGTACTTGAGAATACCCACATTACCCCTTGGTAATGGTTGTCAGACTTTCGGGCCACTGACTTCCTGTAACGACCGTCAAAGGTCTACAAAAGACATCGTCGTGCTTTCCGAGACATGGAGGGAACTCGGTATATAATGGGTGTTGACCCATCCACGGACTAAGCTAGGCAAGCGCGGCTTAACCTGAAGAACGAACCGAGCAGCTGTTATTTAGCATGGGGCTTCAAATTACCGGTTTGGCAATAGGTATTAGATGAATAGATTGTCTAACTAAGATCTATAGGTAGGTAATTAGGCCGATTTATTAGGCAGAGGCTGGCTCACAAAACGTAAATATGTACTTACAAATCACAACGTTACGTGTTATCTGGTTATCTCGAGGCGTATCTAATATTAATTATTTTTTAGTCCCATGTCATGAACTAGACACAAATCCGGACTCCGTGGCTGATACTGAGAAATTCCGAAAGGATAATCCAAATAAAAATTTGTCCGACCTGGGAATCAAACAATGGACTTGCTCAGCCGTAATGCTTGCTACCACTAGAACAACGAGGCAGTAAAAAATACACAAAGTCAAAAATATACCTCACGACAGCATTTTCACGTGTTAGTCAAAATAAATCAAAAATCAACAAATGGCAACAAAGTGCCACTGGGTCACACAAACGACAAATTGACACGTTATCAATAATACAGTAGGTGAGTACATATAGCAAGTATAATAAAATGAAACAACTGTTTACCGTACAACATCGATAAAATATCGTATACAAGGTACTACTAGTGTTACGTATGTACCTACTACTTCATCTTGTTTGCACAACCAAGTTTTTTCCCACGAAACGATGGCGCTTACCTCCCGCCTTGATTCATATAAGCGAAATTGAAAAATGTGTTCTTAAAATTAAATGGCCGACATTGAATTTAAATTTCGTCTCGAAGCTCTTTGTGCAGAATGTATGGGGAAAGGCGAAGCTGAGAATCACTGGTTCTACCAGTCATTGCGATCATTTTTTATTATACTTGACCATGCCTGGGGACCCTTTGGTTACGGAGATATTGAAGGTCGAACTTCAAATATTTTACTTTTTTGACGAGTACAAGTTTTAGTGATTATTTGACTTTAAATACCCGTTTATATAGTGTCTGTTTGTAATTTCAAAAGAACAGCGTTTTACTGAATGCATATGACACAATATTTTTAATTATTGTCTCTCTCTCTGTCTGTTTGTAAACGGCTGGATCGATTTTGACGGGATCTTTACTGGCAGATAACTGGTTAGAAGGAGTAACTTAGGCTACTTTACTTTTTTTGCTGTTCCGAAAACAGAAAAACTGAAACAGCAGTTTTTAGTGTTCCTTAGGTAACAAACAAGGAACCCGTTGCGCCATGTCCGTCTGTCTGTCGGTCTGTCTGTCCGCAGCTTAGCTCAAAACTCTTAGTACTAGAAAGCTAGTAGTACTAGCATTTGTCATGAATATACAGATTAGTTACACCAATAATTAGAAGTAAAATAAAATCTCAAAGAGTATTTTTTTAGGGTATCTCCAGTACCTACACGTAAAGTGGGGTTTTTTTTTCTCGCGTACCCCATAGTGTGGGATGTCTTTGGATAGGTCTTTAAAAAGTATAGCGAGTTTGTTGAAATAATTTTTCAGTTATGGCATTCGTTTGTGAAATATTAAGCTTTTAAGTGCAAATTTGTAATTGTACTCTACTAATTAAACGATTATGTTTGGGTGCGTGAAAAAACTCACGGTGGTAGTATATATAACGAAAATATAAGGAAAACTTGAGCTGAGCAGGCTTTACAAGTTTACGAGTAATAATCGACCAACTTATAAAATTTACTTGGAGAACACATTTACCTAAACATAATGTATGGGAGCACAGGTTTTTCAAGTGCAAATATGAGTTTGTTTTTTTATAATTACAATAAAAATCATCCTTCGGAGGCAAATCGGAAGTGTCCGGATATTTTGACCGACCGACGGACGACCAATTATCGATGGAATATTTCTATGTGGGTGGGTTTCTAAGAATGATGTACTGAATACGTAATAACCGTTTGTGTGTCGGTGTCCATTCCACCCTGTATAATTAGATTTGTAATGGTCAATCTCCACCGAAAAAAATATTTAAGGAAAACCACTGAGAAGTAAAACGTGCCCGCTACTTAAACTGATACGGTTAGTAGTCGTAGGGTTCGTAGGCAGGTAAAACGGTGAATCGTCTTTATGATGGTGTGCACCCTCATCTTTTACATCCCAGTTGCTACTTTACTCCTTTTAGAAGTAGGCACATAAGTTTTAAAGAGCGAAAGAAAAACAACAATCATAAAGCGCATCAAACATTACAAATACCTACAACAGGACAGAAAAAAAAGACGGGTTGCACTCCGGGAGTGCCGGCAGAAGTGAAAACTTGATTATAACAACGTTTTTTATAACAACGCCCTCTAGTAGCAGCTAAAAAAACTGTCGCGCCTACCAGTAACAGTGTTCTCTGTATCAATGCATCATTTTAGTTTTCAATATCAAAGATAGATGGCGCTTTGTGCTAGCGCCATCTACCAGCGGTCTCTCACAACAGTTACTCATTGCATTTGCTAATGTACTTTCTACTACATTCTACAAGATGTCGCTAGGAGTTATAAAACTACGATCATGTTCCAAAACATTTAAAAATTTCTTTAAATAATTTTAAACCATAAAATGTTGAAGGTTAAGTTCAAAATCGTCTACTCTTCATCCGTCTTACGCTTTTTCCAAATTTCTTTAAATAATTTTAAACCATAAAATGTTGAAGGTTAAGTTCAAAATCGTCTACTCTCCATCCGTCTTACGCTTTTTCCAAATTTCTTTAAATGATTTTAAACCATAAAATGTTGAAGGTTAAGTTCAAAATCGTCTACTCTCCATCCGTCTTACGATTAGGTCACGTGTCCTGACGCGAGTGTCCTGACGCGAGTTTAAGATTTTATACCCATTACAGAACAATTTTTTTAGAGTGCTCAACGCCGCTAAAGAAGTTTTCACTTCAAAAAAAAGTTAACAGCTTGCACGTCGTGACTGCGACAAGCAGGTTACCATTCAGCATGACGTGCCATCATTTTACGTACCATCGTCTTATTTAATTAATTATCTTACTCTTTACTACACGCCCTTCTCGTCCCGTTGCACGTAGTTGTTATTCATTCGTCACGTTTGTCGTTGTACCCCTACCAACATCACTGTCTAGCCTTTTAACTACCTTGGGATTCGGCTTCCAGAGCACCTCCACACCGAAGTTACTGGGTAGTGGGTTCTACGATCTCCTTTGGTAAGACTAGTAGTTGTCAAACTTTCGGGCTTACGACTGTCTGTAATGACTGTCGAAGATCGAAAATGGAACGGAGCGGGTTTATCGTGATTTATGTTTCCAAAGGCAACAACATAAAAACAATTTAATAATTTTCGCGTCCGCCACTATGGTTTACAGGTGCGGGCCAGTCATAATCTTTATCATGGTTGCTGGCTGCAAATATTTGCCTGAACGTGCGTAATACAAGCAAAAAATATATAACAAAGTTCGTACTTCAACCCCCTTGACATAAGGAGCTGATTAGACATGTAGTATTTTCTTGTTACTTACTCCAATTCCAGCCATGCACCCGATGGGGTTGTTTACCAATGGCAAAAATGACGAAACGTCATACAATCTACCATGTTCTATTTAACCTCTGGGTGGAGGGGGGTGAATTTTCGAAAAACGATAAACTAAACTACCTATTAACTTCACGCCACTTTCGTAAAGTAGGTAAGCTCTTGTGCTAGACACACTTCTAGAACACGCGATATATGGAGTGTGTTGTGTCTCAGAGAGTTATTTTAAGATTTATCAAGTCGCTATAACCTTAGGTAGGTTATAATGGTGAGGCTAAACCTAAGAGAACAGTCAGAATAAATTCAATAATTAAATTCTTTGCTTTTCTTAATAAGTTTCTAACGTTACAGTGGCAGTGTTTTTATTTGGGACACAAGATAGGACCGTTTAACAAAAAACCCTTTTTAATTGTGAGGCTTCACGTAATAGTGTTGTTTTGTAATCTCATTGAATTCGGAAATTTTAATTCTATACAAAGTGAGCATTTTTGAGTTCACTCGTAGAAATCTTTACTACAACCTGACATTTTATCTTTCGTTTCTTTAAACTAGGTACACAAAAGTTCTGGTTGCCATGATTGGGCACAGTTGGGAGGCAAAGCCTAACTAGTTGTACCTACGTTCGGTCAAAAGCCGAGTGGCCTAAATCAAATTATGCCGAGCCGACCGGAACAGGATTCAGGGATGGTAGGTTTCATTCATGAACGAAAGCTGCATAATAACACGTGTAGTTAGTACTCTCTTGTTTTCCAGCAAATACCTACTGCCCAATCCAATTTTCGGACAACTGCAGTACGCCTACGCCACGCGTGAAACTTGGAACATTCCTGAATGCATATGTAATCAAGTATAGGTACACAGTCTAGCCCGCATCGCAATTGCATCAATACATCAACGCAGCCGAGTCTAGCCGAAGCCAGGCGAAATAACCCGAACTACACGCCCTTTAAAGCTAGGTTTTAATATCGATTCTAGTATAAATTGTTCGATTAATTACGTAGCACAGGCGCGCGCACGTAACGCTGAGTAGGACTACGCCTACGTAGAGCAGTTTGATGCTACGTGATCAATAGCTGTGAATCTGTGATTTTCTTTGTTTCATTCGCTTGTTATTTTTATGAGTATTATAATTATAACCCTGTAAAATAATTATTCTGCACTAATTAAAGACACAAGCAATGCACAAGCAGGATGATTCTTGTGTGCACAATAGTACACACAAGTAATCTCGTCTTGCACATCCTCGGCCTCGGCCTCGTAGCGGTGGTCGAATGGTCGCCGTAGATTCGGATCTAAACAGGCTTTACTTTATTTAGATAGGTACCTAAATTCTTTCATCGCCATTGCCGTCCTAGAATCCAAAAAGTCCGAAAACATGCAACGTCTATAATAACACGCGCCGATTCTGCGTAGTTAGGTTTTCCACCGGATTTTTCCATATTTCTGGAATTTTAGCTCAGTGTCCAGAACGGGTGTATAAAACGACTGGAATTTCCCAATAAGAAACCAGCAACAATGTATAATTCTATAAAATAAATCTAATCGATTCAATGAAATTATACTGCATACTCACACAACTCAAGAGGTAAAAAAATGAAAGAATTTTACTCCCAACTTTCTAGCTTCTGCTAGCGAAGGAGGTGGCGGAACGTGAGAGGGAGATAACCTCACGTCCCAGCCGCCGCGGGAGACGCCCCGGGCGTCGGGGGGCACGTGGTGACTTTCGGCCACCGTAGGCGCGGGCCTGTGGACGGTGAGTAATTGGCTAGCTCGCCGTCCGTCCGTCTTATGACGACAGGCCGTATCGACGGCGCGTTCGTGTTCCACGCCCGCTTCAAAGAGATGTCAGCAAACAAGAGGGGCCTGCAAGGGCCGATGCCTGCAAGGGCTGCGGGACTGTTCGAAAGAGATACCGCGGCCCTGTAACACAAAGGGCAAAAGAAGGAACATGGATGGGTTTTAGTCAGTAAAAGTCTGACACTCCCTTCCGCTCCGCCCAGAGCGGGAGGAGTCATTTGATGATTTTCCATCCCAAAAAAAACTGGACATCCAGTCACCGGGAGGGGGGCAGAAACGTGACCTTCCAAGGAATGGAAACAGGCAATATGTTTGTAAGATTGTGTTTGAATTGTAGCAATTCCATGGAAACCCAGATCTTCCACCGGAGATAAGCTAAAAGACACAATAAGTATCATACTTATTTTTTTAATACCAGCTTTTGATTAATACAGGTTTTACACGTCGCTGCTACTTCGAAAATAAAAGAAAATGCCGGATGTTACACATATCTACACACACACACATCACATACCTAAGTTTTATTAATAAATATAGATTGTCGCCTCGGCTCCCGGTAGAAAAACCTGTCGATGTTGCGTCTCTATTGATTACAACACGCACGTGTACACCTATGGACACGCTTCCGTTTGTCGTGGGTGTTTCTTTTTATTGTTGAATATAGTTTTCCTGCCAAGGATGTTACCCACTTATGTAAGGGGAGCCTAGAGAGTTTTCCAGCAACCATATTCAGCATAAAAACTTAAGAGGACGCTGCTAAAAATCTACAAAGTACGAAAAGTTTGAGACAGAAGCCTTTCAGGCACGGGTCACTTTAAAATTTCAAAAAAGGACCAATCCTGTTTTAAGCTATCACGGTTTAAAGCTAAACTTATACTGTCACTTACGGGATATCTTCCGTGATTCTTCGTGATGTTGTTGTGTTGTTTGTTGTTATGAACAATCACGGAAGATATCCCGAAAGTGACAGTATAAGTTTAGGGATAAACCTGTCAACGGGCTGTTAAGTAATGATGATTTTCATCATCTCATCGTAAGGGGTCTGAACCAAAACTACTATAATTTAGGTACATAAACAGGTAAGACCTCTTAAAGTTATTGTCATAACGTTCAAAACTTTTCAGCAAAATAAACTTTAAATCATTTTATTTTTAACCGGTTTCAAAAAAAGAGGAGGTTGTCAATGTCATGAACCGATTTGAAATTTAATTTTTTACTTTTTAATTGCCCGCGACTTCGTTCGCGTGGAAATTTTGGTGTGTATGTGTGAGAGACTGCCTCGTTGGTCGAGTGGTCGCAAGTGCGACTGCTAAGCATGAGGTCCTGGGATCGATGCGCAGGTCGGGCAGAGTTAAAAAAAATGTTTTTTTTACTACTTAATTAACAAAGCAAAAAATTGCAAAGTTGCAGCAATGCCCGAGGAAGCCATAAACACAGTTATATGACGGCATGGTTGGCGCAGTGGCTGAGCATTGATTGCGGTGCGGCGCTGCGGCGTGTCGCGCGTTCGATTCCCGTACGGAACTACAACGTCGTGGATTTTATCATGGGTTGTACGTAGTACTTATTACTTCCATACAAAGAGTAAACACAAAAGGAAAATAAAACCAAATTCATTTTCAGCTATTCCGACTACACTTCGACTAAAACCTATTTACGTAAATAATTAAAGGACAATGACCAAAGTTGGTACCAAAAAGTCTCGCGCCTCAAAACCAAAATATTATAGTAATTAGTTTCATATTTTTTTACGGCATTACGCGTCGGGGATTTGATTTTTGAACTGGAAATATACTTTTCGAGTTTAAAAGTACGAATATTGTTTTACTCCCTTTATATGACGTTCCGTTTCAACTGAATATAAATGACGTTCCGTTTCAATTGAACAAACCCTTGTCTGTCGAGCGGACTCTAAAATTAATTACAATTAAGTAAGATCAGTACACCAAATCAATTTAGTTTGGTTTATTGCTATTTGCAACAAAATAGATTTTCTCAGCCTAAAGATTTTGATTTATCGATTACATCCCTAAATCCCGACTAGTTTATAGCACTTACTATACTCTATGGTTTATAGTTATCTTATCTGTGGCATCTGACATTTGTACTGTACTGACTGACTATTGGCAATGTAAAGGTCTAAAATAAAATCGAGTTTCAGTCAAGCATACTGTGGATGTTACTTTAACTCGTAATTCTTACTAATATTAGTGTATTACGCTGTTTTTAGAGCAATAATGTAATGTATGTGTGTTAAAATACGTCGTTGGTAGCGTCGAAAAAATAGACCTACTTTTTAGGTTAGTTTCGAGTTTATAAAATAACTCTGAAACGCGGGTTTTTTTTCAAAAATATTTTTTGTAGGAGTTAATACGATCAGTGTAGTCTATAAAAAACAAGGTTTGATTTTGATGCAGCATGGTACGGGATTCCATACTTCCATGAGCATTCTCTTTTATCATAGAAATCGCGTATGAGGTTACTAACTAAATTTTAAACATTAATATGTTTTGCGTCTGTTCGTCGATTTTGATGAAATAAACGCTAAATGTCGGAACAATGCTTCTTATGTTTCAATATTTTGATTTTGAATACAATGAGGGGTTTTTACGTGATGCGCGCACAAACGAACAGACAAACCGACAAACAGACAAAAATTCTAAAAATGGGTTCTGTATGTGATCCTTTAACACCCCTACTATTTTTTTCTAAATATTTTCAATGTACAGAAACGCCACGTCTACAGATTTATTAATGTATAGCTGATGTGAAACGATTTGCTTCCCGATTGGTCCCAGAGAAATGTCATCAAAATCGGTACAGTAATTTAGATTTTTTTACTTCTTGGGTTATGTTGATGACATGATAGAGTACCTAAGATAAAAAACTTTCTGCAAAAAAAAAAAACTAGACTTTTTAGTGTCATTTGAAAGTCGGTTTTTAATTGCAGAAAAGTTTTTTATTTCATGATATGTCACGTTCTATTATGATTCGAGCAAAAGGTGCTTTCTTTCACAGCAGTCACGTGAGTTTGACATCTGTCATTTTAATCAAGCTATATTTTATTTTAGGCTCTTAGGTGATGAGATATTCGCGGCACATTTTCTCACGAATCTTAATGGAATCTGATAAGTGTAACTCGAATACAGCGCTATATTCTGTTTAGAATACATATGCATACCAATTACCTGTAACAATTAAGGCAACATGAACTCTATTTCCCTTGAAATAAAGTTAAAGTCGCTTGTTAATGTAAATTGCCGGTGGCTATCAAAATAATATGATTTATTGTATTATTATACCTACTAAGCGACGAGGGGTTGCTAAGTACGCACGTGTACTTATTGCAAAAGTCCTTTATTCCAGTTTTCACGGACACTAGGCAACACCTAAGTTAATGCATATAATAAGCGTGCGGTCGATGTTTAACTTTCGGTGCTGTGAGAGATTGAATGTCCAACAGTTGTACTCATATTTAGGCATTCGTTGTCATAACTCTTTTTCGTAATAACAGGTATTTGCTAAGATTGTGTGTTGAGTGGTAAGAGCGACGCTATTTCACTCGACTCCGACAAAACGCTAGGGAAGAGTACTTATATTTTGTTTTGTAAGTTAAAGCTATTCTTCTCGTATTGCGTAGACCTCGACAGCTCCGTCTTTTGTCTAGTTTATGTTCAGCAGGACACATCTTAAGCTCCATCCAGATTCTGGTATACGTGTCAGCCTACCGGGGTTCAGGTTGTTCAGCTCCAAGACTGCGTGCGTTGAAAGGAAGTCGTCCGAAAAGTAAAAGTTCAGTTTATGCGGATCTATCATTGTACGGGAAATCTATACAAACCGAGGCCTGGTTATACTGGAAATGTATATCTTGATATGTCGCCCTGTGTACTCCCCCCATAACCTGTTCATCAGTCTTCCATTCGCCGAGCGGGTGTTGTGTTCCGATTTGAGGGGTATGGATGCCGGCTGAAATTACTGGCACATTCGAAATTTTAGGATTGTCTCTGCAATGACAACACATCTGCGATTACAAGAGTGCATACCTACATATAGGAGATGTCCACAGGCGGCTGTCATCACCATCAGGTGGGCCAAATTTTATTGAAACAGGATAACGTAATTTATTACTTTTTCCACCTAATTTTCTCCAATATCCGATGTATCACCGGAAAAGTGCGAGTTCGACTCGCGTGGAGAGGGTTCCGTACGTTAATTATCTAAATTCGGTAAGATGTTTTAAATCTGATCCAAATTTGCTACCATAGATTTCTTATAGGTTTTCCTATAATCTACAGGCAAAGAATTTTTTTTCAAAATTTTCGTCTCTGTAGTTTTGGAGTTAATTTGTATTCACACCATTTTAAACCGCGACAGTACAAGAAATAAGCATAAAACTTGTTCGTAATGAAGACTTCAACGTTATGCAACGATACCGATCGATACGATACATTCAGGTGTTTAATTATTGACGATGCAACACTTTCAGTGGAGTCACGTCATTACTTGTAACAGCACTTACAGTAGATGACCGCCTTAGCTTGCGAGCCCTCGATCTGAAGCTAAATAGTAGGGTACCTTGACTTAAGCCCAGCTACCGATAGTGAACGGCGTGGGAATCGAACCCACTCTCTGGAGCTAGGGGAGTGCGTTCTCACGGAGCAACACCTGCGGGCTGGCGGCCCTCCGCCCGGTAATAATAGGCGAACGACGTGAGGGGTGGTGTTGCGGTGCTTGACGAGAAATTGCGTAAGTTGACGAAATTTTAATACTAATAATTATTTCTTTGCTGTATTCAATATCTGTTTGCTCGTGACTTCGCCCGTGTGGCATTCTTTGGCACTTGCCAATATTGTTGAGTTCCGCGGTTGTAGTATCAGACATTACCTCTATACTATATTAGACCCAAACTTTCCAACTGTAACTGTTCATAATGTTAGTGTAGACTAGCTCTGCGTCTGCGATGGCTCCGCTGGCTATTTTTAAACTTAGCGACGGCGAATAAATTGATAATGCGAGATGCTGCTGCTGCCGAAATTGTGATATCGCGTTCAAAATTAAAAACACCTCGAGTCTGTCGGTATCGCTTGCAGTTTCTGTTTACTTCAACTCCGCAAACGTCTGCGGTTTACAGCTGTCGCCTTTGGAAATTTGCCTTCAGGAATAGACCTTGAAGAATAGAGAGAGAGAGAGAGAGATTTTGACAATTTGCTGCCGTGGTGGTTGTAAAAAAATCCTTAACTCATCTGATTAATAAGGTCGGTTGTATAATGTGATGGACAATGAAAGGCAGAGCGGTACGTTCAGCAAGGATCTCATAACCTTCCTTTAGTTCGCGTGTGGCGAGCTTCACGGACACGAAGCTTTACAACTTACAAGGCCGAACTCAGGGTATCCTCGATCGGCCTATTTACATAACTACTCGGAACTCTTGCTTTTAAAATGTTAGGGATTCATAAAATGCTTGCAATCTTATTTACCTAAGGTATGCTATACATTGGCTCTAGGTACAATACTGCATTTAAAATAGGTAAATTAGTCTTTCTTCAATCTTGCTAAGATAATGGAGATTTGTATTGGTATCTATTAATGTTTTCTCAATAACTCGAATCTATTTATTTGGTTCAAGATCGATCCTATTAAAAGCAGGTCTACGACGTACTATTTTCACGCTGTATTGTGTAAAGTCACCCACACAACTTTTACCGAGGACCTGGCCAGGAGTAGTGAGGAGTTTCAATAGAATGAGATCCCAGCTATCACTGTTTCTTAGGGTTCCGTACCCGTAACCAACGAGACCCTACTACTACGCCTCCGCTGTCCGTCCGTCTATCTGCTGTCAGCGAGCCTCATATCCGTAATAAACAGTTGAAATTTTCACAGAATGTGTATTTCTGTTGCAGCTATAACAACATAAATAATTTTTTAAAAAAAGCTCCTCTACTCTACTACGATGGTACGAAACCCTTCATGCGCGAGTCCGACTCGCACATGGCCGCTATTTTTTTTTAAACTGGCGTAAACCGAAAAAATCAAAGCCCACGTCACAATAAAAAGAAATGAAAAGTTAAAAAAAAATGGTCTCGTGCCGCCTCGTTTCGAGTAGCATAGAACCGATCGATACACATTGACTATAGTTGCGTACAACTACAAAATTATAATGTACAGAGCAGTAATTAATGTACCGCACCTAGAAATCATTTCATGTCCCTTTGAGTGAAAGATGATATTCTCAAAATATGTCAAGATAGCCTCACCATGCTATAGGTACGATTTCGCATTGTGTAAAGGGCACGCGCTTGCTTTTCGCCCGCGTGGAGTTCGGTTATTGTCCACAAGATCGTACCACCGGGATAAAAAGTATGTTATATGTTAATCCAGGTTATAAAATAGGTTTACCATAAATTGAGGGCTCAACTTATTTATGGTGTTACCGGTAAATGAATAGTGTGTGCAGCCAGTCTTAGGCTGAGAGCTATACATTTTGTAAACTGCAACACTAAGCAAAATCACGACAGATGACGTTTCAGTATCTAAGCTGTTGGAGGTTTGGTGTGGAACAGAGGTTTCATTTCTTCATGTCATGAAAACCAAGAAAAGACAAGAAATCTTCAACTGCATCTTTGCAAAATAAATCAAACAAAGCATCGTTTCCCATAGCAACTACTGTACCTCTATTAATTAAATTCAAACCACCCTCGAACACCCTCCAAGCAAACGTACAACACAATAACAGTATTACGAGTCATTCAAGAAGCTAACGGTAAACACAAAGAACGCATGAAATAATAATAACAGTTGTTCGCCGCCCGCCGCTGCAGTGTGTCCCCCAAGAAGGGCCCACGTCGCGGTTCCCACGCGCTGCGCCGGCGCACCTGGCCTGCGCCGCCACCGCCGCCCCTAAGGTGGCGCTAATTGATCCCAGTATAAAAAGTATGACGTTGAAGATGTGACGTCATCATTGTTGTTTAGTTTTTTTAGAAGCGCGTGGCGTATATACTCCCGTTAGGATGAGAGAAGAATAGTAGGATGCTGCGGGATGGTCCGACTCTGTTACGTTTAATATTTTGCTGTTACTTAACAATAATATAGCATGTATCCTAATAAATAAGATAGGTGACAACGAGTCGACAGAACGCGTCCCGCGCGCGTCGCACATCCGAAGGCACCAATCAGAAACTGATCTGCGATCCTCTCATTGTCAACGTTTCTGAGGTGCTTGATGGAGAAGTCATTGAAATGCACCTCGACAGTAGCTTTAAAAAATACATTCGACTCATGAATTAATCTTTAAGTTCTTTGGAGCCAAAAGGCAATTTCTTTACCAAAATTTCGAGACATTGCTTTATGTTACCTAACTTTATTTTCATCGACATTTATTTATTTATGTGAGCAGGGGTTTTTGGCGCTTCTGATTATTAAAACCAAGCACCGAAATCGGTTGGATGCCACTGCCATGAGTTTGGCTTTGAGTAGCACTGAAGCAAGGATTCAAAAGTTAGTAAAGACTATATCTCATTTAAATCTGTAACTGTAATATGAATTTATCATAAAAAAATCTGTGGCCTTGGAATAATTTTATGCGTGTTTTAAATATAGATAGATAAAACAACAACCCTTTATTTATATACACTTTTTACTGTATCCAAACCAATAAACCAACTGGTCCCTTGCAAGACAGAAATTTTGACAAATGGTCCCTCATGACTATAAGGTTATGAACCACTGCATTAGAGAACTACTTACTTATGTTTTATTGAAAAAAAAACCCTCCTCGGGAATCGAACTCGTTGATTCTGAAAAAATAAGTGTTTTACTGCACAATCGTCATTAGTATATCATATCATAAGACCAAAGTCTGCATATATTAAAAAAACTTTTTTGCAAAAAATAAAACCGACTTCAAAACACAAAAAAGTTGAAAAATAACTTTAGCTTCAGAAGTCGGTGACTTTTGTTTGTTTGATTGAGTTTTTTTTGTCACTGACTTCTGAAGCTAAAGTTTTTTTATTTTATTTTTTTTTGTGTTTTTGAAGTCGGTTTTATTGTTTGAAAAAAGTGTTTTTTTTTTTAATTCTGACGAATTGATAGCTCCAATTTTTGGAAGTCGGTGAAAAATAAGTAAGGGATTGTGTTACAAATCGGGCTGCTCGTCGGCGGTGGCGGCGCGTAGAGCCGTCACAGTTCGTAGCCCGCGTAGCTCGTAGCACGTTCACCACTGGCAAGCTCGTAGCACCGCGTAGCTTTAGAACAACAAGAGGGTAATTGACACGAGTTTTGTTAGATGTCACGAAAACCTAAAACAAAGGTAAGTTATCAATAAAATACATTTAACAAAGATCAAGGCCAAGAACAATTCAGCGACTAAATACAATAATTAAAAAACTACTGAGCAGTCAGAGAATGGTCGCTGGTCTGCCGTCATAACTGTACCTAAATAAACCAGACGAGCTACTTAGGTATTCATGTACGGCTGTCATGAAAGAGAGGCAGGGTAGGTAGACTAATCTTCTTTTTTAATATATTTAATAGACCTAGTCTTGACCTCAAATCTTGCCCTGCGGACAGAGATGAGGTCAACGATGGAGCGGGCTAACCAAATAGAACTCGAGACTTAAATAGATTCGGGTTATAATAACTCGAGAAAACCAACACAGGCAGGGAATTCCACTCCTTGGCAAGGTATTGGTCTTCTTCTTGGCGTGTCGATGGCAATCTAAATTGTGTCAGCCCAGAACTGAGCTACTAGTTTGGCGCTTTCGGTAGCGTCCATCAGTTGCAACAGCCATAGGCATCAGTTAGATATAGGTACTAACAATACTGACATATTTTTAGGTACATTTTTGTGTTACTAAGACATTAACTCTTTATGTTATGTTTTTTTAATGTTTTTGTTTCGTGATGTAATGTAATGTTACTTTTAGAGATTTCTCTGAAATAAATAAGTAATAATAATAAAGTATTAGATGTCTTAATTTTAAATTAGCAACAGCCAAAAATTTCGTTTTCTACCCCGTCTCATTGTTATGTTAGTGTAGCAATAGTGCCGTGCCGCCGCGCCGTAGCCGTAGCCGTAACTAACTATGAGCATTACATTACTAGACCAGGGTCGATAATTTTTGAAACCAAAAAAATAATAGTAGGATGAAACCCATTGAAATACATTTTGAAGGGCTAAAATTTTCCGTAGATCACTCAGGTATATAAGTTATCTTAAAATAGCAATAAATAGGCACCTACGCATAATTTATAATTTCAAGAAGATTCTACAACTTTCTCAAAATATTGTAGGCCTGGGCCTTACTACCTGTTATTTCGTAGCAGCTGTAGATCTTTTTATTACCCACAATTTTGCCATTTAACTTTTTTGCGTAGGACTTGTAGTTTTGCCGGAAATCGAGATAAACCGTTTTTTACCCGAAAATTATGTTTCCCTTCATTTTTGTTATATTCTCTTCCTTTTACAATAGGTTTTCATCCTACTATATTCTTTTTACTTTTTACCATTTTCAAAGGCCTGGTCTGTACCGAGAAGGAAGTCGTATTTCCAATTCAATATTTTTAAGTATTTCAAATTTATAATATTTTAAAGTATTTTCAAAGCTTTTTAAAGCTTGGTAGCACTATACAACACGTTTTCCTCAAATAAATAAACGATTCCTTCCAACCAAAATCATAAAGCTTATTTCAAACTGAAAAACCGTTAGTGGGAGGTGTCGTATGTAAGAAAGGGCGACACCTACTCACTGCGTCGCGTCGCCGTCGCGCGCGCACCCCTGCTTTCCCACGAGTCCTACATCTGTCCACTCCCTTACATCTTAAGAATTTAATATTATTTTTCTCCCTGCACTGATTTCACCGGACCGCAATCCCCATTCGCTGGCGCGTTTTCGTAGGAGACGCATCTCGTTCCTCCAGCGTTCGGTCTAGTTCGTGTGACTTCGGGTTAACTCGGTACTTTTTGTGTGGTGATTGTGCGCATGTTCTTGAGAAATCAGTGCCTGAAGTTAAATTCAGAATGTTTTCTTCTATAAAAATGGAGAGGCAGAATTTTATGAACTTTGACAGGAAGCCAACGAGTGAGTTTCAGAATAATTAAACTAATTAATTTTATTATTAATACTTAGAAGCACTTAGGTGTAGCTTTGAAAACTGTAACATGGTGTTATTTAAAAACTTTGTTATCATTTATTTTTAATTTTTTGAAAGACAAAGACTCTTGCTTTCTTAAGGTTCTTTTGATAATGACTTGAGTGTTTTTATCTTTATAGTTTATTATTTATGTATACTCAGTCAGTACCTACACAACTTAGGAAAACAACATTATAAGATTCGAGTACCTACCTAGAAAAGGTACTTCTCATTTCTTGAGAAATATCTTCCAACAGCTTTATCAACAACCTCTTCATTGCTTAGGTACTTATTTCATTTAATTTATCTAAACAATTTAAGAAAATTGAAGTGTCTGTTTGTAATTTCAAAATAACCGCTTTTAACTACATGCATATGAATGTAATAATATGAATGTAATATACGGTACATTTACCAAAATAAAATTTATTTCAATTTTTGTCTGTCTGTCTGTCGGTTCCAGCTAATCTCTGGAACGGCTGGACCGATTTTGACGGGACTTTTACTGGCAGATAGCTGATATTATAGGGAGTAACTTAGGTATTATTTTAGAAAACTAACTATGGTTAAGTGTAAAAAATTATAACCCTTGAAATCACAGTTGAGTTTGTTACCGAAAAATCCGATTCAAATAGGGAAGTAATATATTTATAATCATTTCACGCGGCCGTAAAGATCCCGCGCAACAGCTAGTCTGTGATAAGAATATTAAAAAGTTCAGAGGTTTTGAATTTAAAAATACCTTCTGTGAGTACGCGGTATCATTTCAAGTACCTAGGTAATTTCGCAATGGTAGTTTCGCTATGTAATTCTTTTCCCCTTTGACACTTGTAAGTACCAATTTTTTTTTGTTTGCTGATTGTGTGTCCCACTGCTGGGCAAAGGTGTCTCCATTCTCCTTCCAAACTTCTCTATCCTGTGCAATCTCTGGCCTTATATTTTTATTATCTGCAGAAGAATAATAAAATGTTTTTTTTTGCTATGAAGTACCGCATTTACTTTATGCATTCAGTAAAAAGCTGTTATATCGAAATTACAAACGGACAACTTTACTGTGTACGTCACTATCCACAATCTTCATGTCTTTCTTCCACGTCGATGTTCCACACCATAGTTCCACACATTCGCACGAAGCGCTTTGCTACATCGTATATTATGCGCACAGCCAAGGAGTGGAATTCCCTGCCTTCGTCGGTGTTCCCAAGTTGATAATTATGACCCCAATCTATTTAAGTCGCGAGTTAATAGGCTTCTTCTGGGTAAGCTCGTTCCATCGTCGACCTCATCTCTGTCCTCGGGACTAGATTGAGGTCAAGTGTAGGCCCATTTAAAAAAAGAAAAAAAACGTAAGTTCATATGACTGGCTGGCTAACTGGCTGGCTGTTTGGCTGGCTTCCTGATTGCCTAGCCATCGTGACATTATATCAGCAATGATGATGATGGAAAAGTTAAAAGTGTATTGGATTGAAGCATCTTAATAAGCACATGTCAAACCTGTTGAAGGTCACTGTAGGTGCATGAAATGCTTTGACAGAGATTGCCGAGTGAATTGGCCTAAGTTGTTCAAATTCAGTCTGGTTTTGGCGTAAATGTGACTTTAGTCCACTTAACTATACATGTTAGTACTGACCGATGGAAACAATATGTTACAAGAAGCTATTACGAAAATGGCTTTGGAAAAGGCTTATTGTGTCAAAAGCCTTGGTCATCAGCCAGTGGCGTACCTAGTAGCCAATATTACGGCAAGCCCAGTCAAGTCAAGCAGACTGTTCAGAAAACCTCACATCATGAAGAGTAGGCAAGGGCAAGTTAAAATTTTAGGCTTGTATGAAAGTACCCCCACTTGTCACTACCTTTGCTTGAAGGAAATGCTATCGAGTGTTGACTAGACAAAATAAAACAACTACTTACATTAATGGTACCTATTACTGGTAGGCATTACTCGAACTAGACGGACAGACCGTCAGATTCCCCACCGAACGGTTTGCATCCTTCAATTGACTCAAATCTCGTTTGACCTACCGAAGTGCTTACCTATATCTAGTCAGTTAGTCGGCTGGTTTGACCTAAAGAGGTGTAGGAGTTTATGGAGCGAAACTGATAGAGATTTGTATAGTCGACCTCGTAGTGGTTTTTTTGAAAAAGCTTTTGCCGAAGCCTGAAATCTCACTGTTTTTTTTTTTATTATTAATTGTATTATTGCACTAACCGATAACGTGTAACTGGTCGTATTAGGCTGCTAAAATGGCTAGTAAAATACAAAAATCGGGGAATTCTTTATTTTAGATTTCGAGAAGTACCTACCAATTGCGAAGTGGACGTTTTTTTCCCAGAGCACATTTTGCGAAGTGCACATTCTACGTCGGAGCCAGTTTGACAAGTGTTTAACTTATAATTAGTTATAATTCAGAAACGAGAAACCAGCAGAAAGTACATAAGATCTCAATTTACTGAGCACTGCTGTCAACATTAACACTACGCGGTCAACTACCTAGTACCTGCCTACCTACACCTACTATTTTCGCGCCTTTAATATCTATGAATAAAGTAAGTACCTACTACCACAGTGTCCACAGTAAGTAGGTACTTTATAAGGGGGGCGGAACGCACGCGCACGCACGCGAGTGAGTGAGCTGAACTTAGCAGTTAACTTTCTACCGGACTCCATGTCAGTTCAGTTAGCTTACAATAAGTCGGTAATTAAGCACTTGGGAGTTCTAAGAATCCCTAACTTTTGACCCTAGTCTTCTACTTGAGTACTGTTTTACTAACCACTTACAAATTCATCACATCATTCACCGAAGCGCAGCTGCGTTCGCCAGAGCAGAGCGGTATAATCACCACTAATAATATGATTATTAGTTAACGGATGTCGGTGGTCCGATAGGTACGCGCATGCGTTCGTGTGGATGCATCGCAATTTTTTCGCTGCAGCGCGCGCGCAGGTTTGCGGGGGAGGGAGCGCCAGTCGGGCCGGCGGAGTGCAGCGAGGTGGACGTGTGTCGCGCGTGAGTGCTCGGTGATCGCGAGCGCGGGGGCGGTTGGACCGGTCGCACGACCCGACGACCTTACGTACCGTTCACTCACGCACCTCTTGTGCTAAAACTAAGTGCATCAAAAAAAATACACATCAAAGGATTGTATCAACTTGCCTGTTTTGGATAGATGCATCTGATTTTCATCGTTGGAAACTGCATTCGAGACACCTTGAGATATGTATGTATATTTTTTTTATTAGACCAGGTATAGTATAGGTGGCTAGTAACCGGTAGTAGGCATAATAACCGTTTTAATAGAGATGGATATTCCTTCATGTTTATGTTGGTGTAAGCTGCTCGTGTATTGTAAATGTTTGAGTAGAGCGAAGATGGTGATGGTTTCGGATGCAATTTGTAGAACATAACAACGTTAAACAAACATAGTGTTTAGAACACTCCCATGCGTTGTTGCCAACTCAGGCAATAAGTACCTATTATTATATTAAAATCATTTTTGAAACTTGCTCAAATACAATGCAACAGTTAATTCTCCTTGGTAGTTACGTGTAGTTATAAAAGTCGTTTAAAGAAACAAGTCTAAAAACATGAAGTGTCCTAATATCTCACGCTGCTGAGTAAAGGTCTCTCTCATAGAAATAAAAAACTATAAAAAATACTTCAGCCAGATTACCTAAGTACCTACAATAAACATAAAGTATAGAAAAAAAATAGTAGCTATAGTAAAATTCTAAAAGGGACATGATATGATTATCTGAGTTCTGACAATCAGGAAGCAAAGAGTATGTTATTGTATTTTATTCTAATAACACTATTGGCAACACTTATTAATACTCGTATTATGTCGGTTTATAGGCACAGCACTCAAGCTAATTGCAGAGCTAAGTACAATGCTTGTAAGCGTAAAATAAGATTGTTTATTTTTATTCCGTGTAAAAACTTATGCCCGCGGCTTCGTCCGCGCCGAGTTCGGTAATTATGCCACAGGATCGGACTATCGGGATAAAAAGTATCCTATATGTTAATCCAGGTTATAAAATATCTGTGAGCAAAATTTCATCCAAATCCGTTCAACCGTTACCTTTCGCATTTATAATAGTAGTAAGACTACCTACATCATAGAGCATGTTCATCCTCACGTTGCCCTCGTCCCATGTTACTTGGGGTCAGCGAATATGATTTCTACCTCCATTATCACCAGTCAAACGTCACGATTTCATTCAGCCCCTTTTGTTTCATATAATTCTTCACACAATCTTATCATTCTTTGCTCTCGTCTTCCAGTTTCTCTCCATCCCTTAAAGTGGAAACGCCAGCCTAACCATGGCTTTTTATGAAAAAGTCTTTCAATGGGATTAAATGAACTTAGGGTTGTATTGATGATTTTAATAATTATAATAAAGCCATATTTGTTACTTGCGCGAATCATATTTTCATCAACATACAACCTGACACTGACCCGCAAATTGCAAAACTTAAGATTTGAATTTCGCGGGCTACCCTGTCGCATCCACCTGAACGTTTATTTTTCATATTCTTTTAGTCACATCCGTTTCATCCTCATCACATACCGATACCAAGCCAAACCATTGCCTTTCAAATTTTCTGTAGCATATACGTACTTAGTTCCTTACCTTAAATATTGAATAAACAAAATACCTACATTACAAGTAAATAGATGGAAACAAAACTGATGATAATTTAAAATTCCTTTCCAAAAAGGTTAAGATAAATACGGTCTAATTAGTTAGAAATAAAAATGTTTGAAACAACCATAAAATAAATTGAAATTCGGTTTCATGTATTTTTTCAATTTTGAAATTACAGATTTAGTGAAACTTTCTTCTGCTAGGTAACGTTGTCAATAAAACAGTTTAATTTTGGCTAATCGTTCTAGCAGATCAAAAAAAAAAATACGTGGAAAAATCCCCTAAAAACCTAAGGACCGAATTGAATGAGCACCGTCTTCGCAAATTCTGCCGGTCCATATTTTCCTAATTTTAAACTATACAACTGCCTACAAGTTACGAGCTTACGACGATATTTAAACTTAGCTCATAGTAAACCTTTCGTCGTACGGCAATACGTATCAAAACATATTATCATTCAAAAGTACACGTCTGAATGTGAACGCAAATAAAGAATCTTGAATCTAAACGATTGATAAAAAAAATTCACCGCAATTGAACAAGCCTAATCGCGCTAAAATGTTCTAAAATTCTAACTACACACTGTCAAAAAAATGCAGACAGTGAATGTGAACATTTGATTTGATCGAAACATTTTAACACTTTCAAATTAATAAAAAAAAATGTACAGAAATGTCTTGTCTACTAATCACTGGAAAAACGAGACAATAAAGGATGATTTTGGCGTGTATCAGCTACCTGTATATCCAGAATGTATCACGTGGAGTGACAAGTGCCACGCAAATTACTACATTCGAGCTGTCAAACACATTTATCAAGTTAAACAAAAACGTTTTACTAGTGATGTGATAACTGTATGAGACAGAAGCTTTTACAATATTCAGTATGTGTAATGAACCAGTAAATGTACCAGTTATTATGCCGCATTCACTCAACCCCTCTTAGTAATAACTTATGCTAAATTCAACCCTCGAAAAATGAATGGTTAATCTGGAGATACTTCTGGCTGTAACTTTACTCCACGATTATTATGGAAGAAATAATAAAATTATTGGCAGGAAGATTTGGATCTTAAAAAATATACCAGTAGAGGCAGTAGTTAGGGATAAATTGAACAATAAATGGCCAGCAATGAAACACGCAATAGAGACTAGAGCTTAGGTATACTCGTACTGACACAGAGTTCTTAGCCGAAAAAAATATTCTAATGCAATGCTTGGACAAATTAGTTTTTCATCAACGCACTTATGTTTGGCATTCGAGCGCAAGATAGTTTGAACTGACAAAGCATCGTGAATTCGTAATTTTTGTCCTAATTGGACTTTACCCGCAAAAGCATAAAATAACTGTCATTTTTCTAAATTGTTAGTCCATTATTAACAAAGATTTACTCTTATTGATCCATGTTTTACATATTTTTCAATAAATTCAAATAATATTGCGTACTTTCGCTTTAGAACGTTCATTCGTCTTTTAACGTCAAGATTTCCAAAGCAGCTCCTCCCCAAACGTAAATCTTGAACGCCTCTCACAAAAAAAATTATAAGAAAAAAATCTGTTGTGCCGTGTTCGCTGCCTCTATTTGGGGTTATTTAAGACCCTTCTGACATGTGATTGGTCTAAAACTTCTTACCTAGTGCCAATAGACGGTGCGGGATAAGATGACCCATTTATACAAAGACAGATGCGTTAAACCTGCATATGGTGTACTATCGTTATTTGCGTGACTTTAAATTACGTTTAAAAAATATCACCTGCTCTTTAGCGAAACATATCACGAAGCTTGTTCTAAAGGGAAGATAATTACGGAATTAATTTTGCCTATGTCTTAATTGTTGAGGATAAGTTGTAGGGCGATGAGTGGTAGTTGGCGAAGTATTGAGTAGCCTGTCGGGAGCGCCAAGAAGATTTCGTGGCTTTGGATCTAGCCGGTGGAGCTGGTTTACGAAAGGAATTTACAGTCTTTTCCGTGGCTCTTGGTGAGATAAAAACAGCTGCCACTCCCCCCCGTCTGGCTTGACCTTCGAAGACGGGTCTATTTTCTGCCGGCGCCCTAATGTAACGCGCTGAGTTGTCGAAGAGAAGGCTTTCTTCTTTTACGTGTGTTAAGAAAGCCCCATTGAGTAATTGCAAGATGAATTAATAGATTTCGATGTTTTGTTCCTACGGTCGTACCGCACGTGTGGTGGAACTAATCATATCTATGAATCATACATTTAATAATAGGGTGCCCTGCTGACCACCGTCTTATGTAGCTTCTACAGTAACATTATTTTTAATTATTTTGTAAAGATAGCGCGAAACCAATCACTCTTTTTCAGAGTTTGTTATATTTATTTTCATCGCATCGAAACTAAAATTAAAAGTCAATACATTGTTCTTAATGCCGTGTAGGTAATTAAAAATAAACAAACTACCTCCAAAGGTTTGTAATCTCTATTGACGGACATGTTTTAGTTTCATTTTTATTAGGTACACTGTGCAAACTGAAGGCCTACACAGAGTTATATCTATACTAATATCATAATTATAAAGCGGTAAAATTTGTTTGTAAATACGATCCCGTATTTACAAACTTACAAACAAGATTTCTAATCTTCGGAACTACTGCTCCGATTCCTCGAGAAGCTACATTATCCCGCCCGAGTGATAAAGGCTACAACTAAAACGTTCTCGTGAGTAGGTAGGTACATTCCGTACATAACGGGAGCGAAACCGCGAGAAAAAGCTAGTGAACCATAAAGATGATGGAAAAGTCAAGAATTTATTGAAAATCGTAAAAACACGAAACTTTTTTAAAGCGATTGCCAACTGTGTAGATTCTGGTGCAGCCCTGCAAAGTTCGCTACGCGAGCTCCCGAGTGGCCTGCATGACTCGTGGAGTCGGGGGCTCGTAGCCCTCATGGCTCATTGTTATTATAGCCGGTAAGCTAGTTGCCCAAATGTCCATATGAGCGCATCTGTCGACTTCAACTTCTGCCTTACCATTCCTGTGGCTACCTATTTGGTTCCCACCACTATCAAGGCAGGAAGTACTAGCACCCAGGCAAACATATTATACGGTGATGGGCTGGCAACCTTACACTACAATCACGTTGCTATATCACTATAGTCAGTAATGAATATAGTCATCAGTCATCCTCATCACACAATGTCTAACGACATAATCATACCTTTCGTAGGAGACACAAAAGCGCCTGTAATGGTCTAATTGAAATAAATGCTTTGATTTTGAGACACATAATAATATGTACTAGATTTTGAATAACGCTGAAAAGCCGATACATTCTAAAAGATTCTGGCTAAAACATGCAGTTGTCTTAGAGAAACAAACTGAATTTGTAAAGGTATGAAGTTTAAGATAAAATCAACTAGTTATTGGTGGAAAACGTGATGCCATAGCAAAGGTGCTTCTTCTTCTTAGGACACTTCAGCGATTTTGACGTATCTACACTAGGTAGCATTAAATTTTCTACGAATATAATATTCGTAATTAGATTTACTAATACCTACTCTCCAGACTAACCTCTATTATGTATATTGACACCAGTTTTGAATCTAACGTTTGGTGTCTTGCCCGCAGGTTGGCAACCAGCCCCATTCGGGGTGCCGGGCGCGGGGCCCAGCAAGCCGGCGACGCGTGTAGGTAGCATGGAGCCGCTGCCACCCGCGCACACTCCCATCTTCGAGCACAAGAAGCACCGATTGTCGCGCCTCCTCGATAAACTGGCTGTCCAGCTCAACAACAACAATAACTACCCCACGCCGTCCTGGCTGGTCCACGACACCCGAGGAGACGACGAGGCTCCTCTGGATCTAAGTGTGAAGTCGCCTCGCGAGACCACGGGACTTTTCAGCTGCGACGCTTGTGGGCAAGAGTTCTCGACCTACGACCGGCTGGTGAAGCACATCGCATCGCGGCACCGCAGCAAGCCCGAGGGCGTGCGTGCGTACGAGTGCGAGGTGTGCCTCCGCAAGTTCGCGCGCTCCGACATGCTGACGCGGCACGCGCGCCTCCACAGCGGTGTGAAGCCGTACGGCTGCGCGTCGTGTGGGCAGGTGTTCTCGCGGTCCGACCACCTGGCCACGCACCAGCGCACGCACACGGGCGAGAAGCCCTACCGCTGCCCCGCCTGCCCCTACGCCGCCTGCCGCCGCGACATGATCACGCGCCACATGCGCACACACAACCGCCGGCCTCAGCCTGCCTAAGTCTGAGTCCACGGAACTCGCTTTCATTCTATCATTATGTACCATTATTGAGACTGATCTTTTCATTCCAAAGTTAAACTATTGTTTTAATTGGTGTTTTGTTAGTAAGAGCCCTCCAGAGGCGGCTGTCTTTAGTAAGACATATCTCATTGCTGCGCAGAATTGACTTGACTCTTGACTGCGATTTTGTGTTGCCAGTTTGCGATTTTGTTGTTTATACCGCAGCGATGTCAAATGAATCTGCTTTGCGCAATGCGATGTGTCTGTAACCTTTGAAATATATCTTGGTATTTTTGTTTGATTTTTAATTGTTTATTATGCAGAGATATTTGAAAAATCTTTGTGCGTTCGGAATTTTTTGTACAATAATGTTGTAATTGTAAAAATAAGTGGTTTAGTTCTGTGCCATTGATATAACCGCTTTGTAATATTTTCGCTGTTAATATAGGTATAGGTTTAAATTAATTAATGGTACGCCTATGACTTATTTAAAAAGTAACGGGCTAGAACAAAAAGTTTGTAAGTATTTTTATGACACAAAATCCACACTTGCGTTGCCTACACTGCTGGTTTAATTTCGTTATTGATACTAACTGCTGACTCTGACTTCGCTTTCAGTAAAACATAACAGTTTGACCATTTACTTATTTTCCTCAAAAACAGTTTTTCTAAAAGTAAAAAAAAACAAAGTACGTAAAAAGAGAGGTAAATAAGTCAGTGTAGGCTTGTAGCGATATCTTCACCCGTGTGAGCAAACGCGGTGTTTACCTACGTATAATAAGCATTTCTTATAAATTAAGCCATACAAAGTTAAAGTTTCAACCTAGTGATAAGATTGTTGTGAGCCACTGGTTCTATTTCGACTTAAGTTTTTAATTTAAATTATATCTTACTGACTTTTCATCTTCCCGTCTAAAGACCTATAAAAAACTGTTAAAAGTTTTCAAGTTAAAAAGATTTAAAAAATCCTGTTATTTGCCGTTGGCCGCTACGATATTGTATTATTTACGTCATTAAATAGTTAATAATTTGACGAATGAGTAAATTGTGTATAATAAGTACAATGTTGGTAATGCCATATCTTAGCATTTATCATTTTGAGACCTGTCTACAATAAGACCTCACGAGTCACAATGGGCAGTTTTTGTTTTAATTTATTAATCCTCACTTGGACTGACCTACAATCCACCAAGTAAGGAATTAAAATTCACAAACAAAAAAAAATTGAAGTATTTAACTGCTTTCTTCGATTAACTCAAAAATTGGCATAAATAATCATTAATTACATAAAGGATGTGTGCCGAACAATTTTTCAACCACTTTAAGAGTGAAAATCGAAACTATGATTTAATTTGCTTTGAACCAATTTGGGCTTAGTGTATACTTAGTTATCTGCGGAATTTCATATTTCAACACTAGCTGTAATAAATGAAAAAAATCCATGAGTGTGAAATACATGTTAAACCTAATCGTAGTGCGTTATGAGCCAGTTTTCGAGGAAGGGTATTGAAAAAGTAGTTTCTAACCTCGTTTCTGTTTTGTGTCCACTTTATAGTTGTGGACCCTGTGTCTGACATTTCTTACTAGACATCTCATCTTACTCAAGTTGTCCCTTAGTAATTCTGATTTGCTAAACTGGCCGTCCGGATGTCATACGGCCATACTCTAATTCTTCACATTTCAACTTCTGAATCCTACTAGGTATGAAAACGAATGCAAAATCCTATTAAAAATATTTTCTCAAGTTGAAACATTTACCTTTATTTTTAAGTAAAGTTGATTTGTTATTACAATCGAATTTGATTCGTTTAAGCAACTTTTGTAAGTGACAATTTTGTTTGCTTAAAGTTTTTTGTCGTCTGGATATTATTATGGTTTTCGTTCTGGCGTTCGTTTATGTGTTTTTTTTCTTGAGTTATCATGTACCGTGTATGTGATACACATTAGATTATTTATTTATTCTTAAGTTAGTATGTACCTACGAGTATGTTTGAATTACTTCTAAAATTTATGTTATTTTCGATGTTTGCCAGACCAATTTTAAATGTTTTGAATTGAAAACGTATGTTATTATGATAAAAAGAATTTTACAATAATAAAATAATTGTTTTAAAGGCGCTACATACGATAGAAGAATTTTACTACTTAGTCAATAAAACTATAGAAAGTCATGTGGCTTTATGTCAAAACTACCTGAGGGGTAATGTTATTTTAGCGCTTTTTTTAGAACTCGAACCACCATGTCACTCCGTGTTTTTAGAACTCGAACCACCATGGCACTCCATGTTTTTAGAACTCGAACCACCATGGCACGCCATGTTTTTAGAACTCAAACATGGTATTAGTAAATTATAATGATTTAATAAATAGTATAATTAGGATGTCACTACTACAATAAAGCATGTTATATACCACTCTTACCCCATTACTTACGTTCTATTTTATGTATTGTTTGCTTTGTTTTATGGCTTGCTTTCTAGTTTCTTCTGTGTTACGTTTTCTTATATTTTCCTAGCTGCTCGTGCTCGAGTCGTTATCATGTAATGTATCTGTATAAGTTTTATAATATAATGTATCTGTGTAAAGATGGATGGAAAGGAAATATGCAGTCTTTCTTCTTTATAGTGTCGCTGGCAGGCTGGCATGACAATTTTTGGGCCAACAAAAATATGTATTTTTTAATACAGGGAGGAAGGGACATCGACGTATGAAATAATACCAAATACCACGTATTCAATACATCAATCCGACTGTTTCCTACAAAAGTGCAATACCTCCACGGTCAAAATGCTGATGAAAATTTTCGCTACATATTTTTGTGGCCCAAAAATTGTCGTATTCTTATAAATTAGTTGGCCAAACTTTAAAAAAAATGTTTGGTCCACAAAAAAATAAACAAAAAACGCTCCGTAAAAACAAAAATCGAAAGTGGATACTCAATTTAAAGAAGAATTAATATTATACCAAATGTATGACGGCAACCTGGATCGATATAAGACTAAAGGCGCGGTCAAACGGACCAGAGCGGACACCGGACTGGATATCAGACACTAGTTTTTGACAGATAAGGTAGCTACTGATGTATCTGTTAAATTCTGGTGTCCCAGCCAGTTCGGAATCAGGTCAAGTTGGTTTGACCATTTCTTCGTTCTTATGTCTTATCCTGATTACCGCCGTACGCGTCTTTTATAGGACATAAATATAAATAATAGTTCCTAAGAAAGATAAGCAGTTCAAGTATCTAGTATTCTAGATCTGGCTCGCGAGGTTGTCGGCATGTCGATGTCGTCGTGTCGGCCAATTAATAGCCAATAACCTCGACTAGATGGATGGCCGATGGGGCCGAAAAGTTCTGGAGTGGCGACCGCGAACCGGAAGACGTTGCGTTGGAAGGCCTCTTACTAGGTGGACCGATGACCTGGTGAAGGTTGCGGGGATCCGCTGGATGCGAATTGCACGGTACCGGTCAATGTGGCGACACTTGGGGGAGGCCTATGTCCAGCGGTGGACGTCTTTCGGCTGAAATGATGATAATGATGATGACAAAGCTCGACCAACATGGGGAGGCTCTCGCTTGGGAGCTGGATCAAGGGTTTGATTCTTTAAAAGATATGCGTGAAAACGAATGAAAGAATAATAATAGTTCCTGATGTTCAGTATCTACTTTCGACATCGAATAGTTTTGGTAGACATTGGTAGGGTAATTTGTGGCCAGAAATAACTCGTTTCGACACTTATCATTTTCTTTTACCTTTTACTATTCTGCTGTATAGCATATTATGCTGTTTACGGATATGTATGTATCTCTGTGTGGCCCAAAACCCGAGTTATTGCACTTTTTGCAAGGATGGCAGTATTTCTGGCGCGTGGTTGACTGCGTATGTTCCATGTTGTATCTATTTTGTTTATTTTATTGTCTGTAAGTAACGTTTGATGCTTCTGCTTTTATCTCTCGCTTGTCTTACTAACGCATCTATTGAAGCGGCGCGCGGTGAACTGATAACTACATTTTTGTCACTCGAGAAACTTACAGTAGTTGTAGGTCTCGTATCAGTAGTCAGTAAAAGAAAAACATGCATACATACTCGTATGATAATAGTTGAAAGCTGACTGTTCAAATCTTCTGCCGATGCCGGCGAGAATATTCTCTGTCGTAACAAACAACTTGTTCTTTTCGGCGGAAGCACTGCGCCTTAGTATGTAATTGTAGTTGTGCTCATTGTTTTATCAACCATTGATGGGAAACAGTTCAAAAATGTTTGCCTCAAAATTTATTAACGTGCGAGAATATTACAGCCTTAGTCAGGTGAGACTTCCATCTATTATTGTGCACTGCTAAGCTTACTAAGTTTGTACAGTCAACCGCACATCAGTGGTAAACTGGTAACACTTGCAAGTTGCACTACGAAAACCGCCCTTAATGCTATAAGCATGATGGAGATCAAAGCGCGGTCACTGACGTGCGGCCTAATGTCCGACTGCATCATAATTGATACGAAAGGCCGAAAGGCGTCCTATAATTATTTATTTCTGTTTACACGCGGTTTCGCGCCTAAAACTCTGATCTGAATGTTAACGTTGAACATAACTGGGACGGAAATTGGTTATGTATGAGGTATAGTAGTACGAACAACTTAACAAAACACTGAACACGTCTATAATCCCAGAAGGTTTGGGCAGAGGTGTACCTAATTACACCCACATTTCGCCAGTTATGTTTTAAATCCCTTGTACCTAATAGGGGGCGAACCTATTGCCGCTACCAGTATGTTACGACTCTAGCAACTTCTTTACAATAATTTTAGTTTAGAATACGTTACGTACCTATGTTTTATATAGATAAACCAGAAAATGTATGCCCTTCGGTTTTGAAGAGTAACGTCTCAGAATCGCGAATACTCGTATTTCCGAAGTTAGACGATGATTGCCGACGCCCATATTTTTCGCGGGAGATGTCTGTCTATACAAGTATCGTGTTTGCGCTCACTAACGATCACCAATTTTCACCTTTATGCCCTGACAATAAGGTTTAACCGTCTATGGTGGTCGATCGTCAGTGAGCGCGGTAGTAGTTATAGCTGCTTAGTTTACCTCATGTTATATCGTGTGCTACTGTTTTGTTTTCTATGCTTGGTTGTGGACTTTCCGCTTTCTGTCATTGTTGTTATTTTTTACATATAAGAGCCTAAATCAATGCTGTGCTACGCTACGCTACAGTGGACTAGTGTTTAAAATCATTTTCATAATGATTATGACTTTCCTTAAAAGGAATTAAAAATGGTTTTCTAAAGACTTTTGAGTTATTTCGTGTTTTATTGTATCGATATTTAGTTAATTAAGTTTGACAGATATTTTAAATTTAAGTTTTAGGCTTCAAAAGAATCGGTTTGGTGAGTCTTAGTTGTATCAGAAAACTTAATAATAGGTACGAACTGAACCCAATAAGATCGACTTGCAATAAAATATGTAGTATAGTCACAGACAGAGATGCGCCAACGATGCGAGAGAAAAAAGTTTTGGCGCAAATTCTACTGGTATTCCATTTGCGTGGTTAAAGCTTCTTAGGTGCTGACTAACTTGATTTTAAAATCGAAAGTAAGTTAGTATAATCAGCATCATAATGTTTCTATGTTAAATCCTCGTCATAAAACGAAACTGAATAAAATTGTCTGTGTAAAAATCGTTTCAAATTTAGTAAAGTTTTAATCAATGTGGTCATACAATTTGGAGGCCGACATTTTTTTTTTGATCTTCGAGTTTCACCAATCAATGCAACTGAAACGAGCAGCAATTTCAAATTGCGTTCAAGAGCTGTCAGCGTCAATATTCTAAAGCAATGATGTCACTAGCAGCTGTTGAACGCGGGTTAGATGTGCTGATCGCGATCAGCTTGATTGAGGTTCGTACCTCTTTACTCTCTGATCCTTCTAAGTAGGTAAGTAAGTTACAAGCTTTGCGCCAGCATACACATTGACTTTAAGTGGTCTTAAAACTTTTTACAATATACCTTCTTCATTTGTAAGAGATTATTTGACCCCGACGACCACCAACGTATGAAGGGGGAAGCGCCATAGCCTGCGAAATTCAAATTTTCTTACGTTTTTTGCAATTTTCCCGTCAGATCAGATCAGATTAACATACAACCTGACACTAACCTGCAAATTGCAAAAAATATAATAAAAATTGAATTTAGCGGGTTATCCTGCCGATTCCACCTTAACCAAGGCCAGTAGTGAAAAATTACGCTCATTACAGTTATTTTCAAAAAGGAAATACGTACCTAAAAAACAAGGTACTTAGGTCCTTTTTACTGAAACTTCGCCAAATTCATAAGGACCACTTGAGAGTCAAAATGTGTCTTGTTTGTTATTAGAATTATTTAAATAATTAAAAATAAGTTTTACTGTGATAAAAAAAAATATTTTTGTTTTTCAACTGCTCTGTTTGGCAATATTTATTGTCGTAAGATTTTAAAAAATTAAATGGATGTAGATACTATGTCGTTTTATTTTTATGGATTTCCATGACTTCAAGAAGTGATATCTCTGCCGATCCCTAATGTAAGTTTTATTGGGTCACCACATAGAAAGGAGTTTAAGTCTCAGTCTCAGTGTCAGAGGCTCTTCGGGATAATCGATACGATACGAACAAGCTACTAGATTTTTTGTAATGCAAGGCATAATCCTGGCTTTGTTATAAGCCTAACATCCAAATCCATGTGGGATAGCAGCTTCAGGGTGTTAAGTTTGTATGAAAAATTGACTTGACAAGAATACTAATTATATGAAATAAAAATATTTTCCATTATAGGTTATGGTTTAAAAAAAAAAGCCAAAATACTGTGAAAGAAGAACTCCAAGGTTGAAGTTAGTTTAGAAAAATAGGTTAGTGTAGGTATATATCAAAACTCGTAATCTGATACCAAGTGTGTTACACAATTGAACGGCAGGTCGTAGTTAGGTTAGTGGCTCGATTCCTATGTAGCCCACAGTGCAAAAAAAAAAAATCAAATCAAATCATTTATTTTTGCAGAAAACACTGTTACAATGGTGGTATAAAAATGTATAAGTAGGTATGCAATATTAAAATTTCACATGTAGCAAATAGATTTGCTATTAACAGTAGTTAGAATCACTTTGTACTAGGGGGTACAAGTCAGGCGTATAAACAGGCGGCTAGATAACAATTTTTAAAAAAATAATGGTATTTTTTTTGCTGAAAGTAATAGCAAATCTATTTGCTACATGTGAAAGTTTAATATTGCACTGTGCCTTGTGTATGCAACAACTATTTCAGGGATTTATATTTTTCATGCAACACCCTGTTGAAAAAATCCTAGCCACTGTTCCCTCCCTGACGTATCCTAGGGTTTCTCGAAAAAATCCCTTAGGTTAGGCACACTATATATTGTCAGAATAGTTCACGTTTTAGTGACCAAAAACCCAGTAACATATAATATAATTATATAATAATACGAACAAACTACATACCGATAGATTTTCGTAATATAAGGAATAATTCTGGGTAGGTTACAATTGCCAAAATCCATGTAGAACGGGAACTACAGGATGTTAAACTTTGTACCGTACTTTTTTATGGGACAAGCCTGCCACACTATTCCCAAACCACTGCAACTCCTGAAAGCCAGAATCAACAGTAGCGACCTCCAGAAAAGCGCCGAGACAATGAAGCTCAACGAAGTCCCAGAGAAACAATTTAACTTGCTTGGCTAAAAATAAAGTAATATATTTATTTATTTTGTTTAATGGTCGTTGAAAGTGAATTAGCCTGTTCTCGTAAAGGTAGATGTAACGACCGATCGTTGTACCGAGCAGTTTGATGGTGGTGTGCAGTCACCAGCACTATATGTTTACACTCAGCTGAATCGACTGCCTCGTTGCTCTAGTGGTGACGCGCAGTGGCAGAGCGATTGACTGCTGCGCTGCGTGTCGCGGGTTCGATTCCCGCACGGAACAAATGTGTGTTCGGCGTGTTAATCGTTGAGGCGGTTACCTCCCCGACACCTGCTCCTACCGGGATCGGCCCTCACGATCCTGCTCGGCAGCCTCTTTCTACACCATCACGCTCTCACAGAACGAGGTCACCTCCCACTGTTAATATTGAAGAGTTCAGTAAAACATTCTAAATAATAAAATATGTGTGTGTCTGTATGATAAGACAGGTAATCAATACTCCAATCACTAATTGGAAAAATCTACTACTAACTGGAAGAGTTCAGTAAATAGTAATAACATTCTACTTAGCTGTATGAAACACGTTGGTTAATACTCCAGTTTCGATGATACGTATTGAGGAATTCATTACAGGTAGGTACCACCAATCTTATAAGAGTCTGATGTGATGATACGATCTTGACGTTCAACTCTACTATTGATCCGTTTCATCCTTCAGGGAAGGACCCTTACTATTTTCATCTGACCTATGTTTCTCTATGGCAAAAATACTCGTACACTCAGAGGCACGGAATGTGGCCCAAACATAAACAAACCCATAACAGGCGATTTTGGTATTGCGTATGAGAATTTCGAGCGGCAGTTTGTCAGGACATTTGTTTGTTAATTTATGAGGGTAAGCACAAATAAAAATTAGTTCGTTATTGGATGGAACGCACAAAACACGAGTGAGTTAAAATTCGATATTAAAATGGACGTGCATTTAATCTCCATTGTTTTACTTTTTAATTAATCTTAGGTCCTTTACGCTTCCAAAATTGGAACATAATGCCCTTAACTTCAGCTTAAATTGCTCAAGCTGTGTTTCTTCGGAGTCAGGGGCGAACGCAGCGAGAGATTACTGAATCTTTAAATGTACCGCGTACAACTCTCAGGTACCTACGCCTAAACAAAGTACGTCCAGGCCAGACCGGCCAGGCTTTCACAATTTTTTAGAAATTGGTTCCTTACTGCGGTCGAAATGCGGCAGCGGCTACATACGGCAAGAAGAGTCAACGTAAGTAAGCAGACAATAAGAAGGAGAATGGAGGAACGGGAGCTAACAGAAATCGAGCTACGCGATGGTGCTCGAAGTCCAGAAACTGCACCAGCGCCATCGCGTGGCTCAACTTCGGATCGCTCACGAACACGCAAATTGGACTCATGACCAGTAGGGTAAATTTCTGTCGATTGACGAATACAGAGTGGCCTTAAGAGCTCCAGATAACCGCGAAACGTGTGGAGAAGGCGTGGGGAGAGGTTTCTGTAAAACACTACCAGGTCACAGATAATAAAATACTACGACCAGGTGAATCGTTACTTTCCATAGTGGATCAGTTACGGTTCGATGAGGAAAAGAGGCTTTTCAAACGCATGCACAAAGTTGGCAGTAGTTGCAGAACGTCTAACGGCAGTGCGATACATTGACACATTGACCTTTATGTCACAAACACAAACAAAAACATTACCTGCTCAAATGAACTTCTATCACTCGCTGACGATCCCAAACAGTCTCTGAACAAAGTAAATAACTACTTTGTTAATGTAGGTAGATCTCTGGCGGATAAGATCAGGCATGATAAATCAATTCCAGTAGACACTAAGGTAGATACCATCTCCTATAAGCCCACTCAACTAGATTCGTTTGTATTGGAGGATACGGATGAGTGTGAAGTGGACCGTCTCATCGTTAATCTTAAAGCGGATAGCTCAACGGGTTTCGATGGGATTAGCAGTAAATTTTTAAAAAAATACAAAAATATTTTAGTTACTCCGCTCACCTTTATCTTTAACTCCTACCTACGCAACGGTATATTCCCTGAATCCTTAAAGAAGTCTGTGGTTTGCCCAATTCATAAGGGTGGAGACAGAGATTGCATCACCAACTATAGGCCTATATCTATACTTCCAGCCAGAGAATAATTAATCTGAGACTAACAAGGTATCTTGAAAGTAAAAACTTGCTCTCACCAAACCAGTACGGTTTCCGTAACGGGAAATCTACTGAACAAGCTGTAAATAAACTTATTAGTTACATTAGTGATAAATTGGATGGGAAAAAGAAATGCTTGACCATCTTCTTAGATTTGGCAAAGGCCTTTGATACAATCTCTGTTTCGGTACTCTTGGCTAAATTGGAAAGACTGGGAATCAGGGGCACGCAGTTGAAACTCTTTCAAAGCTACCTTAATGATCGCCATCAGTGTGTCCGTGTGGGAAACTTTACTAGCGCTGACCTCCCAGTTACACATGGAGTCCCTCAGGGTAGCATCCTAGGACCAACCTTGTTTCTCGTATATATCAACGACCTCACTAACCTAAAACTTACCCAAGGCGATATCATTTCCTTTGCTGATGATACTGCTCTCCTCTTCTCCGCCGATAATTGGAATGAAGTCTTTGATGCTGCCTGTCTGTTTTTGATACTGTCAGAAAGTGGCTAAATGACAATGTTCTAACGCTAAATGTCGATAAAACCAAATACATTTGTTTCACAATTCGATCAGACTTGGACATTGATCGCAGTCATGCCATTATCCCACACGAATGTACACCTGATGGTAATTGCTCGTGTACTAAACTGGAGAGGGTTGACACAATCAAATACTTGGGCGTTAGTATAGATAAAAACCTTAACTTTAAGGAACATATAAGAACTTTAACAGGACGGGTTCGAAAACTTATATATATCTTTAAAAATATACGACACATCGCCGATCCACCTGTCTTGAAACTTATATACTTTGCCCTCTGCCAGTCACTCATAACCTACTGCATATCCGTCTGGGGAGGTGCTCCAAAGACGACGCTCAAATCTGTTGAAGTTGCCCAACGTGCAGTACTAAAGGTAAGTACCTTCAAACCAATCCTTTTCTCTACTGCCTCACTTTATCAATTATGTGGAGTACTAACTGTGAGACAATTATTCATATTAAAAATAATCACTATGCAACACTCACAAATAATGTACAACCCCCAGATGTTGAATAAACGCAGAAATTACACGGTTTGTACACAACAAAGATCTTCTAACACAAAATTTATAACAAAATTCTTTAATTCTCTTGGCCCCTATATTTACAACAAAATTAATAAACTTCTCAACATATACCCACTCAGTACAGATCGTTGTAAGAGAAAAGTATTGGAATACCTACAAAGTCTCACTTATGACGAGACTGAGCAGCTTCTAACCGTAGCAAGATAGACAGCTAACACACACTTATGTTATTATATATACTCACAACACCGCATCTCAGTCATGAATATGTCCACTCATAAACTGCCACTTATCACACTCACACTCAACTATAGACACACCCTCTCACACTCACTCATTCACCTACCATAACACTCAAAGAGAGGACCAGACCACCACTATTATAAAACCTTAAATAATAAACCTTTTAAAAAAATGCAAGCATATAAGAAATGTAACCTAATGTATCTCGAGGGGGTTGGCGCTGTAAGCCGAAATACAGGTTCCCCCTAGTTCGGCTCCAGATGCTAATACTTTTGTGTACATAATACTGTTCGTAGCATTTATTTGTAAATTATAATATGTACTTTTTTGTGAAGGAAATAAATTATTATTACTATTATTATTTATTATTATTATTGAGCAGATACTTAAGTTACCGGGGAGTCTCGGAGAGTTTTTAAAAGGCACAACTTTACTTGACGACCGTTTATTTCAGACTAACTTATTCTATCTTAACTAACAACTGGATAAAACATTCCTTATTATCTAGCGTATAGACTTACACTCTAACAATATCGAGAATGCTTGGTCAGCAGAGCCCGCCCGTCGCGGCTGGGATCAGCGTACTGTTATCGTTCCCACCGGACTACTTGCTAAAGATAAGACAGGTAGAGCATTCATAACGCCTCCCCCCGCAGCTTCAAAATTATCCGAGGGACTGTTATCGCTCGGATTATTTTGAAATTTGAAATTACAGTACTTATATATTAGAGTTACAGAAATGCTTAAAATTATGATTATATATAATAATAGAGTTCCGATGCTAACAGTTTTCACATTTATCACCGCCTCACGGTTATTTTCCACTTCACTTTCACTGATTTTTAACAGGCCATTAAGTTGTTGTAAATTCACTAAATCACTTGTATCCAAGTTAATAGGTTTTCGCTGCATCTGAGATTCGGAGAGCACGATTTCAGGAAGATTAATGATAGGCAGTTTCGGCAGGTTCAAGTTACTCGTGGTGCTATAGCGGGTTTTAAGAGTCATTTCGCCAATCTGGATATTGCAGTTATCGTCTAATATCAAGAAGTAAGTACCTCGTATCTTTTCTTTGGTTATTTCATTATTTTCGCAGATCTTTGATAGGATGGTTTCCGCTTTACTGTAGAGTATCCATCGGTCTTTCCCCACAGGCTGGATCTTTAGGTTATTGATTTCGACTGGAACTGAATTGCAGGAACTAATGTTGTTGGAGAACTTCATCAAAGCCGCTATGCAAGTATCTTCCTCCACGAAAGGCATCATACCTTCATTACATAGGTATGCACATGCTGGTACGAAACATGAGTCTTATGTGAGGCAGGATAAGCAGGTCAACTCAATGGCCCTACTTTCCCCTGATGATGCCGAAGTTGAAAACATTATTATGGGTCTTCGTTCTGATTCTGCCCCGGGATGGGATGGAATCAGTTCTAAACTTCTGAAATTGAGCAGAAAAACTCTTGTGCCCCTCGTCACTCACATATGTGATGTTTGTTTCTCTCAAGGTGAATTCCCGAGAGTTTTAAAGAGAGCGGTCGTACATCCTATCCACAAAGGAGGGGACAGAGGCAGTGTCAATAATTATAGGCCGATCTCGGTCCTGCCAGCATTATCAAAGGTTCTTGAAAGGGTTCTCAACAACCGTCTTGTGTCATTCTTAGAGAATAATAACATCCTATCCAACAATCAATTTGGTTTTCGTAGGGGGAAGTCTTGTGAAGACGCATTTGCGACCCTGATTGACGATGTTGTTGAGATACTGGATAAAAAGTCTAAGTGTCTAGGCTTATTTTTGGACCTTTCCAAGGCATTTGACACTGTCTCTGTTCCTATTCTTTTAAAAAAATTGGAGCAAATAGGAGTTAGAGGTCCTGCACTTGCAGTCATCGCGAGTTACCTATCCGAACGAACGCAGTGCGTTAAAATCGACATATATGTTAGTGACGAGTGTTCATTGTCCTTCGGTGTGCCTCAGGGCTCCATCCTGGGGCCTACACTTTTTCTTGTGTATGTAAATGGCCTATGTGATTTAGCACTGCCATATTGCTCAATTTATACTTATGCTGATGATACGGCCCTTCTGGTGCATGCTGAAAGTTGGGACGAAGCCAGGAGGAGAGCTGAGGTTGTCCTTAGCATTGTCATGTCTTGGCTAACGGCGAATAGTCTGACCCTAAATGTAGAAAAAACTAATTTCATCACTTTCTCATTGAAATCTCCCTCGCAACCAGACAACTCATTTACAGTTAAGGCTCACATTTGCGATACACACCCGAACCACTGTGCGTGTCTTCCCCTGACAAGAGCCACCAGTGTAAGATACTTGGGTGTACTTATAGACAATCACGTCTCGTGGAATGCTCAGGTTAGGATGTTGTCTGGCAGAGTTAGAAAACTAATAACCGTGTTTAAAAGCCTGCGGCATAGTGCTGATGTGGATACTTTACGTATGGTTTATTTTTCTCTTTGCCAGTCAATTTTAACTTATGGCATTACGGTCTGGGGTGGGGCTCCGAAAACAACCATGATACAACTGGAAAGGGCACAGAGAGCTGTCCTCAAGGTCATGACTTTCAAACACTACCGGCATAGTACCGCACAACTGTACAAGGAATGTAAGGTCCTGACCGTGAGACAGCTCTTTGTGCTAAACTGTACGTTGCGTAAACATACCAGCCTGCGGTTGGATCCTGCTCGTCCGGCAATGCGTAGGATTGCTAACGTCTGTCCCTCCGTAAGACATAGAACCACGCTTGCACAGCGTCATTATACGGTGCTTGGTGGTCGTATATACAATTTAGTCAACAAACAGTGCAACATTTATAAATATAATAAATTTGACTGCAAGGCTCTAGTCACTAAATGGATCAACACTCTTTGTTATGATGAGGTCGAAAAAATTCTAAATACATGACCTTATTACCCTCCCCCTTTCCCAAACTCTCCTCCATCCCACATATCCTACATACACATTACACACATTCCTACACAAAACATAAACACAATACACTTTTTTTATGGTTTGCCTTTCAATTAATAATTAATTATTTTTAAATGTACTTATTATTTTTTTTTTTTTTTTTTCATACCTTATGTCTTTGTTTCCCGTTTGACGTTTACCAAACTCCGAATTGTATGTATTTACTGTCCTAGTGAACTTAGAGAGCCCTGACACTCATAACACAAGTTCAATCTTAGCTTGGGTGTCAGAGTTGTATAATATTGTGTTAAATGCAATTCTCAACTTAAACTTAAATAATACTTTGTTGGAACATGTAGTAACATTGGAATTGTGTGCTGGAAATAAAGATTTTTATTATTATTTTATTATTATTATTATTATGTCTCCTCATAGAGTTCGGTGCATGGCTGGGAGAGCGAGACCATTTTCGACCCTTTTACTAGCAGGTAAGGATATTTTGGAATTATGAGCGTAGTTTGGTTAGAAGGATTAGTTGTAGGAATCGGGATTGCTTGGTAGTAGTTATATATATCATTTTTTACTATAGGTACATCTAAAACGAATGTTATTTGACTTCCTTTTGAAAATGCTTTTATACTTATACACTGTTCTAATTTTACTAGATTATCGTAATTAACTGGATATACAAGTTTATTAGTTTGTTCTATTACTTTTAATAATTCTAGTAATTCATCTGAGTTTATAAGAGACTGATGCAACATACCTAGTTTACTGAAGGTTAAAGAAGTTTCAATTACATCCCACCGAATGTAGAGTAATTGGAAATGATGTAAGAATAAATTGTACACGATAACGAAATTATGTATTGTTATATTAATATTAGTTTTGTGTATCCAATTTTGCATTTCCCATAACTCTTCATTTATGTGGATGAAATTATTCATAGTAGAATTCGCCACGTTAATTAGCGATCTGGACATTTCTGAAATAACGATTACTTTTTTTGTTAAAGTGTCTTGACGTGTTTTTATATCCCTAATCAATTGTTCGTACCTGATAGCATCGTCATAGTCTAAATTACCACTAATTATCTTAATAATAGATCCTAGGGGGTTAAAGATCCCTCGCTTAATTCTAATCGATGGAGCTAACTGGTTGAATTTTTCTATACTGGAATTCATGACATAATCGGTTTGAAACTTCACGTCCATCAATTGTCGATCGAATGTTTTATTTCCAAAGTAACTCCTGACTTGGTTATTGAAATTTACATATTTTTTTATATTCAACTCTAAGTCTTCTCGCATCGAACTTAAGTCTAGAACCTTAATAATATTCCACTTATCATAACTTACTCTAGCTTGACCTTGCTTCGTAAGAATCACTCCTGGATTCTTAGTAATTCTGTGCAGTTGAAGGGCCTGGGTCCTGAAGGTCAGGATCAGGAGTACGAGGAGGTACCTGTGAAGGTCGTTTCATGTCCTTAATAGGTACTTTGGTATCGCGGGTTTTGATTTTAACTGGACAAGTGTTCCTAGTAATATCTCCGGTTACTGTAGCTTTTTGGTAGCGAGGTTTATCTTTGCTACGTCTGATGTTAGCCCCTTTTATGTATATATCATCCCCCTCTTGTACATCAAATGACGTCTCTCCGCCACGTTTTTCTTTTACCTTTTCCTTATTTTGTATTATTTTATCTGTTAGCTGTTTATAGAGATATTTCGTTCGCTGAACATGATCTTTCACTAACTGTTGTGTGTATTGTTTCTCGAAATTTACGGCAAAAGTACTATTAGATTCGGTATGGCCAAAAACAACTTCAAAGGGTGTAAGACCTGTCGTGGAATGAATACTTTGATTGTAGGCCATAATCGCATATGTCATGACGTTGGCTGCGTCTGTTATTTTATGTTCATATTTAGCGCTACGATATATCTCTGCTATAGTAGAATGAAAACGCTCTATTATTCCCATGGAATTGGGATTATGTGCAGTACCTATGTGCAAGTCTATTTTATAGAATTGAAGAGTTTCTTTCAATAAAGTGTTGTTGAATTCTGACCCAGGGTCAGCACTGATTTTATTTGGTACGCCATAAAATGAGAAATATTTGATAAGTGCGCGAACTACTTCAGGAGTCGAGCGATTGGATAATTCAAAGGCTTGTCCCAGTTTGCTGAATGCATCAACTAGGGTAAGAAAGTATTTCCCTTCAATGGAATACAGGTCTATGAAGATTTCGGCAAGTGGTTTGGTTTGGGTTTGAGTAAGCTGTAATTGCGGTTTAATGGGTTTGCGGTCATATTTCATTGTCTTACAGATGTCACAATTATTAATCATAGTAGCAACAGTTATATCCATATTTGGCCAGTAGTATGTCCGTTTAAGGTGCATGAGCGTTTCTTTAATTCCGCGGTGACATGTTTTACCGCGATGATACGTAAGTATAACTGCGCGTTGCTCGTCCTCGTCTTCGATGTATACAACTCTTTTAGTGCATTCATAAATTTTAACTGTATTCTTTTTAAATAATCGAGTAACGGCATCCGTAAACTGACTTCTGTGTATTTTGTCTTCGAAATAAAAGAAGTATTTAGTTTTAGGTTTTATGTATTCTAGTAAGAAGTTTTTAACTAAACTGGGATTATCAACAGGTAAGTGAACCTCTAAAACTTTTTGTTTATCTCGTGATAAATCATTAACTAATGTCTGGTTTCTGTTCCAGGTAAAGACAAGAACTTGGTGGGGCTTCGTATCTACTGCTTCGTTTAATATGGGAATTCCGTCGGTATCAACATCCTCGGCAGAGTGAATTGTTTCAGGTAATGACGAGGCTGTAATAGTACTAGATGTTGCAGAGCGGACTGGATAAGAGGTAAGTGAAGGCGCACTAATCGTTTCCGATGAATCGGAGATAACTATTGTATCGTTATCTTTGTTCGTTTCACTTGCGTTACACTGCATGGATTCGTTATCATTATTATTGGTGAGTATATTTAATTTTATGCGTGACAGGGCATCCGCGTTACTGTTCTGTTTCCCATTTTTGTAAATGATATCGAAATCGAATTCAGCCAATCTAAGCTTCCATCGAGTGAGCTTACTGTCAGGCTCTTTAAATGAGGTAAGCCAGGCTAGAGGACGATGGTCCGTGTAGATAATGAATTTACGCCCATATAGGTACGGACGAAAATGTTTTGTTGCCCAAATAATGGCTAGCATTTCTTTCTCTACTGTACTATAACGTGTCTCCGCGTCATTTAAAGTGCGGCTTGCGTAGGCTATGGGCTTGTCACTTCCAATAGGGCCTTGTGAAAGGACTGCTCCTAGAGCATAATTGGAGGCGTCCGTGGTTAAGACAAAAGGTTTGGAAAAATCGGGGAACTGAAGAATAGGCGCGTTTACTAGCAACTCTTTACACTTATTAAAGGCATCGATAAAGGATTGGCTGATCTGTACTTTGTTTCGTTTTTTTAAACAAGAGGTGAGTGGTTGCGTGATTTTAGCAAAGTCTTTTATAAATTTACGGTAATAACCGACTAAACCCAGGAAACTTTTTATTTCAGTGGGCGTTCTCGGTAACGGAAAGTCTAGTACTGCTTTTACTTTGTCATTGTTGGGTTCTAGTCCGTCTTTGGTAATTTTGTGTCCTAAATAAAGTACTTCTGTACGTAAAAATTCGCATTTGTCAAGCGTCACCTTCAAGTTGGTTTGTCTAAGTCGATCAAAAACTTTCCGAAGTTTATCTATATGTTCCTGCAAGCTGTCTGAAAAGACTATTATATCGTCTAGGTAAACCAGGCAATGGATACCCTGCAATCCCCTCAACACGTTATCCATTGCGCGTTGAAATGTTGCAGGTGCGGTCTTAAGACCAAAGGGCATGCGGGTGAATTCAAAGTGCCCTGATGGGGTAGTGAACGCAGTTTTGGGTCTATCCTGTTTATCTATTTCCAGCTGGTGGTAGCCACTTGCGAGGTCCAGTGTCGTAAAGTAGGTGGACTTCCCTAATTTGTCAAATAAGTCGTTTATGTTAGGTAAGGGATATTTATCGTCCGTAGTTATGTCATTCAAGCGTCGATAGTCTATAACCATCCTATATTTTTGTTCACCCGAGGCGTCCATTTTTTTTGGTACGAGATGTACGGGTGCACTCCAAGGCGAAAAAGATTCCTGAATGACGTCATTTTGCAATAATTTTTCAACTTGTTTTTGTACTTCTATATTTTGCGACGGTGGAAGTCTATAGGGGCGGACATAAATGGGATCTTCATTTTTAGTTCTAATCTGATGCTTTACCTGATTGGTAAAAGTAAGAGGGAGTTCATCACAATGGAATATGTCTCTGTATTCAAAACATAATTTGGTTATAGCCTCACGTTCTTCCGCATTGGTGTGGTCCAGGCGTAATTTAGTTAAGTTATTTTTAAGTAAATCGTCGATTTCAAAGTGGCTCAATGGTTCGTTATTTGTCATATTTATCTCACAAGTATTGTCATTTAATTTATATGTAATCAAGGGTTGCCGAAAAGTTAATGTGACGCTATTTTCTGAAGCATTCTGTATAACTGTAGTTGCAAATGAATCGATACATTTCACGAGAGCACTCGGCATTCTAACACCCTGTCCGAAATCTATATAGTTTAATATAGCATCTCCATTTTTCATATCGGTCGGAACTTTAACTCGCGACTCTGTCCTTGGTTCTAATGTGACCTCGTATGGCGGGTTATATAATATACGAATGTCTGTCGTGGGTGTACGTAATATTTGGTTTTTCATATCAATAGAGGCTTCTAATTGTTTTAATAAGTCTGAGCCTATCAAACCATCATATCTTTTATCTACGTCATATACGTAAAACTTATGTTTACCTAAAGTTTTAAAGGTCTTTAAAAGTGGTATATAAATTATTTCATTATGTTGACTACGAGCGTGCGTACTTATGACCTCAAATGGTTCGTATAATTTATATTTTGAAAAATATTCATTTGCTTTGGCAGGACTTATGAAAGACCGCGTACTCCCAGTATCTATCATGAAACGGGCCTTGATTTCGGGAATTTCTATATGCGGGAGTTTTAGGAGTGAATCACAATTCAACTGAATTACTTCGGGTGAAAATTGGAGGCTTGTACCTGAAAATTTTCAACATCGTGCGGTTTTTCATCATTTTTCTTGTCGGACGGTTCATTGTCAATTTGAGTTTCGGGCATTTCTAAATTACAAGCATAATTTTCTAAATAATAAGTGACATTTTGATTGGATTGTTCTGACGGGGTCTCTACGGGTTCAATATTGTAGAATAGATTATTATCGTCATCGAGTAAAATATTTAACATGTTTTGTCTCATCGGGCGAGCTGTACGCATAGAGACATCACTTTCCTGTAACTGTGGTGAGTTACGTTGTGGTTGATTTTGTGGGGGTATGCCAAATTTAAATTGTTGATTTGGTCCATTGGAAATTGGCTGGGCCTGATTTGGAGTATTATTATTAAATTGGGGTTGATAACCTTGCTGAGGAACGATTCTAAATCTAAAATTTTGTTGACCATGTAAGTTGGGCCTAAAACCTTGCTGAGGAACTATTGGAATACCAAACTTAAAATTTGTTGGTGTGAACTGTGGTGTCCCGAATCGATTAGCATTATTAAAACCAGGCCTAGTATTATTTTGCGCTTGTTGCGGGATTCCAAATTTAAAAAGCTGGCTGTTGGGCGATAAAGAGTTTTGTTTAGGCGATCTAGGATCTACAGAATTATTAGGATTAGGTAATGAAGTTTGTTTCTGAGCTTTGTTTTTATTTTTGTACTGGTACTGAAAGTTAACTTCCTCCATGACAATGCTAAGTGCACTTTCTAAAGTATTAGAGTTTCTCAAACGTACGATTCTAATTAGATCCTCCGGAAGATTGTATAAAAACACATTAAGACACATATTATTATATATTGTTAGATGACAACACCAGACACCCCCCACCAGCGCAGCCACGCCTATAAAACCAAGGACCCTGCGTGGACTCGCTCATTTTGTCCGCTGTCGTAAAACTGTCTACATTGCTCCTCTGCTCATTTTTGTTTGATTTATTTGCTATTTTATTTTTTGTTAATGTAATTATTGCAGTTTGCTATTAAAATTATTTTTTTTAATGTTGTAAATGTTTTATTTATAAGATCAGAAGTGGGATCTGAAGGCCTAAATCCGCTAGAATACCATCTCTGATTCTATAAATTTGAATTAGTTTAATTTAACGTGTTCTGTAATTATAGCAGTAGTTTTGAGGTTAAGTTGGGCAGAGACGCAATGTCTTCCAATAGTAAGAGGAAAGGGAGACGTCATGTACGTACTCCCTCGCCTCCTAGTGGTATAGACCAGATTTTGAAAAGGCTCCAAGATCTGGAGGAACGGGCACGTGGAAACGAGTTGCAGCCTGTTCGTCGCCCTCGTGTCGTGTCGAGCACGCCGCCGCCGCCAGACGTGGAGCCCGCCACAACACCTGCCTGCACAGCCCCAGCGTCTATCGCCCCGACGCAAGAGTTTGCTGCTACACCGTTGCCGACAGAGAGCGACGCCAAAAGCGTAGCCGAACGTTTTCTCGACGCCATGATGTCTTTCCCGGTGAGATCAAACCAATATTTTGTCTCTGACTTTGATCCAAGTGTTCATGATGTCGACACGTGGTGCGATGAAGTTGACAAAGCCCGATCGCTTAACCGTTGGGAGGATGGTGAATGCCTTGCTCGCGTAGGTCGTTGTCTTAAGGGGGAAGCCCGTACCTGGCTTAGTGAGTGGACTAGCACCACGCGTACATGGTCTAATTTTAAATTAGAATTAAAATCATTATGCCCACGGTCTGTCGATATCGCGAACATTCTGTATAATGTCATGTGTACCGAATCTGACAAGTATTCTACCTATGCTGACTATGCGCGTAAATCCTTATTGAAATTACGTATTGTTAAAGGATTAAGCAGCGAGTTGTTAACAGCAATTATCATACGCGGTATTACCGACCCGCAGGTTCGTGCGTCCGCAAGGAACGCTAAATTAACTCCCGAAACCGTGGTAGATTACTTGTCGAGCTTCGTAAAATGCAGTGTGCCTAATCCTAATAGAAAACTCAGTGCTCATAGTGCTTCAAATTCCAATCGTAATGGTAATAGCCAGTTTAAACGTAAATCTTACGATATTTCTAAGGTACGTTGTTACCAGTGTAGCGAAGTAGGTCATAAACGCGAAACCTGTCCTAAACGACCTAAATCAGATTCACCAAGCAATAATTCTGAAAATAATGCGAATAGCTCTTCAACAAAAACTCGCCCAGATAAGTGTAGTTTTTGCAAAAAAGTAGGTCATACGGAAAGTCGCTGTTTTGCTAAGGAACGTGTTCGAAATAATAGTTCGGTAAATTTTTGTCGCGAAAATGAGGGTGAACGAAAAAACTCTGACATTACTACGGCAGTTATTTCAAATATACCCGTCGACGTACTTATTGACAGCGGTTCAGCGGTTTCTTTAATAATATCCGACCTAATTAAGTACTTTTCGTGTCGAGTAAAACCAGCTTACCAATTGTTACGAGGGTTAGGTGGAATGGAGGTAGTAGCAAAGTCAATGATTACGTTACCGATACAATTAAATAATATTACGTTAGAAGTCGATTTTTATGTTGTCGATAAAAGCCATTTAAATGTGCCCGTAATTATTGGTACTGACGTCTTAAATAGAAAAGGCGTTGCGTACATTCGTACCGGTGATTCGCAATATATCGTTCATAGTGATTTTGTGAATAATATTACGCAGGTAGATCAATCATTGCACTTCGAAGATATTTCAACGCATGTTACTGGGCAAGACAGGGAACAGTTGTTAAAAGTGTTAAACAAATATTCTGATTACTTTTTATCTGGTACCGCCACCACCACGGTTAAAGATAGTGAAATACAGATTAAGTTGACTAGTGATACTCCGATTTATTATCGACCATACAAACTGTCTTATGACGAGAAAATACGCGTTCGCGCGATAGTTAAAGACTTGTTAGAGAAAGGTATAATCCGTGAATCGGAATCAGAATACGCTAGCCCGATCCTGCTCGTGAAAAAGAAAGACGGTTCAGACAGGATGGTAGTTGATTATAGAGCCCTAAATCAAATTACAGTTAAAGTTAGACACCCACTTCCTTTGATCAATGATCATGTAGACATGCTTGGTAAAGCTAAATGGTTTAGTGCACTTGATATGGTCTCCGGCTTTTACCAATTGAGAGTCAGTGAGGGTTCCATCCACAAAACTGCCTTTATCACTCCTGAAGGGCATTACGAATACTGTAAAATGCCTTATGGTCTTGCCAATGCTCCCGTTATTTATCAGAAAACCATCTGTAAAACTTTAAAATCGTTTATTGAATCTGGTAAGGTACTTGTTTACGTTGATGACGTATTATTACTGTCGGATACCATGAGTGAGAACCTTATTTTGTTAGACGCAGTCCTAGAAACTTTAACAGAAGCCGGGTTTTCCATAAACTTAAAGAAGTGTAGTTTCCTAACTAGTGAGGTTGAGTACTTAGGTAGAATCATCAGTCAGGGTCAGGTTAGACCGAGCAAACATAAGATAGAAGCCTTGATTAGGTCGCCGAGACCGAATACCGTTAAGCAGGTTCGCCAATTCCTGGGCCTGGCTGGTTATTTTCGGCGGTATGTTCCTAGTTACGCAATTAAGACTGCTTGTATGGCTGCTTTAACTCGAAAGGGTGTTGTATTTAATTGGAGTGATGAACATGAAAAAGCTAGGCAGGAAATTATTTCGTATTTAACTAGCGAGCCTCTGTTGACGATATTTGATCCCGACCTACCTACGCAGTTACATACCGACGCGAGTGCGATAGGTTACGGCGGTATTCTGATACAAATACACAAAAACGGTCGTAAGTGCGTCGTCGCGTATTTTAGTAAGTTGACGGTAGGTGCAGAATCGAGGTACCATAGTTATGAACTCGAGACCCTAGCCGTTGTAAAATCATTGCAACATTTCCGTCAATACCTAGTTGGTAAAGCCTTTACAATAATAACCGACTGTAACGCGTTAAAAATGACTCAGCGCAAGAAAGATCTTCAGCCGAGAGTAGCGCGGTGGTGGATCTATATGCAGGATTTCGACTTTACATTAGAATACCGTAAGGGTTGTTTAATGTCTCATGTAGATTATTTGAGTCGAAATCCGGTTAATGTCATAAATGCTGTTCAGAAACCTCTTAATTGGGCGCAGATAGCTCAGGCGGGTGACGAAGAAACTTTGTCACTATTAGAAAAGTTAAATAACGGTGAGTTAGATTCTAGTCGCTATGTAAAACGTAACGATCTTTTGTATTATAAGTACTGCGTTGAGGGTGAGCAAGAGCGTTACTTATGTTATGTCCCTAAGGCGTTTCGTTTAAGCTTGTTACGTGTGTTCCACGACGAACATGAACACTTGGGGATGGGCAAAACTATTGATTTGATTCTCAAACACTTTTGGTTCCCGGGTCTAAGACGGTTTGTTAATAAGTACATAACACACTGCGTCGTATGTATATCGCATAAACAAGTACCCCGAGCCCCTTTACAACCGATATCCTCTTGGCAAAAGAACCCAATACCGTTTGATACAATACATGCTGATGTACTCGGTCCGCTTAGAGAATGTAATGGGTTTAAGTACGTACTCATAATAGTTGATGCGTATACTAAATATTGTTTGTTGTATAGCCTGTACAGACAGGATTGTGACGAGTTGAAGCGGGTAATAACTCAAACTATATCGTTGTTTGGTACTTTTAAGCGATTGGTGTGCGATCGCAGTCGAATGTTTGATAACCACAATTTTATACACTGGCTAACTGAGTTTGGTATTGAAGTACACTTCATTACGCCTGAGATGCATCAGGAGAATGGGCAGGTTGAACGTTATTGCCGAACTGTGCTGAATATGGTCAGGATCGAAGTTAATAATAACGAAAACAAATGGCCAAACGTTTTGTGGAAATTACAGCTCATATTAAATATTACCAAACATAAGACGACACAATATTCCGCGTTAAATCTATTAGTCGGCACGGAGTCCACTACGCCCGTAATTAACTCATTAATTAGGGATGTCACATTGGAGGGTTCAAATCCTAACCGCGAATCGATCCGTGAGTTACGTAGGCAACGCGCAGATGAATTAATAATTAAAAACAAATCTGAACAAGACGCGTATGTCAATAAAAACAGAAACCCTCCTAAGAAATTTAATATTAACGATCGAGTGTTTGTAATTAAGAGATCACAAAGCACTGGCAAGTTGGATTGTGGCATGCGAGGCCCATACAGGGTTGTGAGTGTTCTACCTAACGATAGGTACGAACTAAAATTAATAGCTGGTTCGTATGGCAAAACCAGTCAAGCAGCTGCTGGGTACATGGTGTTGTGGCGTGGCGAATGGACGCCTGATACATGCGCCGGTTTCTTTGAAAGTTAGTTGAGAACTTTCATTGGTTTTGTTTGTTGTATGCACCCAGCTTTTGCTTACATTTGTAGACTGTATGTACCAAACAATCACTGATTGCAATATTGTTTTGTTGTTGGGTGCCGGAGACTCATGTAAATCCTTAGTGCACATGGTTTTGGGTAGGCACATACTGTGGACTGTACTATTGAGTGCAGTTCATGGTGAAGGTATCGAGGTTGATGTCGGTGGGGCCCATGCTGACTATAGACCGAGTGTAATTCCTGAAGTAGGTCTCATGGTTGACCTGCTGTAACCAATGTAAATCCTGATGCGCGCATGGTATTTGGTGTAGGAATATGACCTGAGTAAATCCTACTTGTGTTATGAAAAGTCGTTGAGTACGACTGTTTGGTCGTTTTGTAAAGTGTTTGTTTTGTTCGGTACATAAAGTCCATTGCTATTTGAAAATTGCAACTCTTTTGCTATCTTGTGTAATAACTTTGTACGTGGTCTTAAAGTTTGTGCACTGCTGTGGTTACAGGTTGCGATGAAGATCTACCATTCGATGACGAGGACGTTGGTGCTGGTCCATCATCGAGAGCTGACGAAGGCTGCGAGGACGCCGCCATGTCAGGAGAGGCCGTGTTAGATGACAACACCAGACACCCCCCACCAGCGCAGCCACGCCTATAAAACCAAGGACCCTGCGTGGACTCGCTCATTTTGTCCGCTGTCGTAAAACTGTCTACATTGCTCCTCTGCTCATTTTTGTTTGATTTATTTGCTATTTTATTTTTTGTTAATGTAATTATTGCAGTTTGCTATTAAAATTATTTTTTTTAATGTTGTAAATGTTTTATTTATAAGAATATTATCATTTTAGCAGCTTTTAAACCTTCGTCCGTGAGCAAGTTTACCTTAGAGAAGAGGGTGCTACGCGTTTGTTGAATTCTGTTGCAAAATTGTAAGTAAGTTTCATCATTTTTAATTTTTAAATTCTCGAGCTCAATCGCTACGCACTCCTCTGATCTAGGGTCTCCAAAATGCTGTATGAGAGTATTTTTCAATTGTTCCCAAGAATTAATGTCGTCTCTTTCACTTAGTAGAGTTGCGGCTCTACCGCATAATCGGCTAGTAATACAATGAAATACGTATGTTGATTGTATCGCATTTACCGGTCCATTAAAATTTCTCAATATATATTCACTCTTTTTGATAAATGAATTTAACATATTTTGGTCCCCATCAAACTTAGGGATAAGGGAGAGCAATTCTCTTGGAATAACTTGTACTTGGTCTGCCATTATTAAAATTATTAATATAAAATTTAAAATACTTAGGTATAAAAATATAAAATTCCGAGAATAATGCTCAAACAATTCACACTTAAAATAATAACCTAATTAACAAATATTGATGAAGTCAAATAACTTTCGACGATTTTAGTTCGAAAATTACGATATATATCTACTTTCGTAGCCACAGGAAATAACAAGGACAAGACAGGAATCGTAAGAAGGTCTACTTACAGTTCGCTCGATCCCATGCCTTCCCGTAGAGCAGCAATCGTAGAAACAGGAACTCTCGGCACCCGGTTGACAGGAATTTGTTTGGTTCGAGTTTACCCAATACCACGCGCACAGAACCGATTTAGTGTCCTTCGAAGCACAGGCTAAATTTTGGGTATCCTACCGGCTGCGCCACTTAAGTTACCGGGGAGTCTCGGAGAGTTTTTAAAAGGCACAACTTTACTTGACGACCGTTTATTTCAGACTAACTTATTCTATCTTAACTAACAACTGGATAAAACATTCCTTATTATCTAGCGTATAGACTTACACTCTAACAATATCGAGAATGCTTGGTCAGCAGAGCCCGCCCGTCGCGGCTGGGATCAGCGTACTGTTATCGTTCCCACCGGACTACTTGCTAAAGATAAGACAGGTAGAGCATTCATAACGAGATTCTCCAAGTAAGTAGGTACATGTTTTACCACTTCCATCGGTAGAGAAGATTTCATCTAATGCAAGATAATGCCCGACCTTGCACAGAACGTTGCGTGGATGGATGATTACCTGTCGGCGATGAAAATTACAAAACTGGAGTGGCCAGCACGAAGCCCAGACATGAATCCCAAAGAACATTTGTCTGGGAGCTGCTTAAAAGATGAATAAGAACACACTAAATACGAAAAAGAAAAAAGGAACCGAAAAATATTTACAAATGTGATGATTATTTCTAAAATTCTTTCAGCATACCTGCGAAAGGAGAGTAAGAAGAAAGTAAAAAGAAATATAGTCACAGTTTGTAAAAGAAGAAGAGAAAATAATATATATACATGAAAATATAACGGAAAATAACGAATTAATTTATAAAATACCATAAGAATATACTTATGCATACAAGTAGGTACTAAGAATAATATAAAACACAAATATGAAATAAACCATAATATTATGTAATAATAAATACCTTTACAACAGTGGCGAAATGGGAAGATAATGTTCTCTCTCTCTTCTTTTGAAAACTGCAACAGTTTGCTAGTCCCTAATATCAGGCGGAAGTGAATTCCACAATCGCACAGCGTGTACAGTAAATGAGTAGGAGTAGAAGTCAGTCAGTAGAGTCGGGAGTAGGGCATCAGAACCGGTTTTTCCCGGTTCCAAAAGAACCGGGAATTCCCGGTTCTGAAAGACCCTGATAGAACCGGTTCTGTAAAACGAGGAACCGGTTTTTTCGGTTCTTACGGTTCTCTCTTAAAATTTTAGAAATAATATTATCTCTATAATACTCTTAATGCTAAATATCAAGTTATTATCCAAATTTATTATTAAAACAGAATATATGCAGTTATTTCACTGTTAAAGTAATAAATAACGTTATAATTTATTATTAATGATGAATCTTTAAGAAACTAACAAGGGACAATGCAGCCGCCATTTTATTGCTCAGATGAGTGTTCATTTCAAGCAATTTTTTGATTTTTTTTTTTTTGTGAAAGTTCATTCAAATAGTCGTATATTTGAATTTCGGTGGCAACTCTAGACCTTTCACAAAAAAAAATCAAAAAATTGCTTGAAATGAACACTCATCTGAGCAATAAAATGGTGGCTGCATTGCGTAAACAATATGCAAAACGACGACTAGTCCAAGCATCAATATTGCAATATTTGACCAACCCGGAGAAGTATTTTGATAACATTGAAAATGAAGATAAAACTGTTTTTTTACGGCCTACGAGTGATGAGATGCTGCGGGAAATCGTAAACCTCATTCAACGCACAAAACAAAGTGTACCTCTTGATCGTACGCCTGATTTCAGGAGACATGATGATGATGACTTACAAGTATCTTCTTTAACAAATGAAGAAGAACTTAATGAGGAAATAAGTCAAGCTACTGCTTCTGCTCCTGAATCGACATCAAATGACATCAACACTACTATAAGAGTAGAAATGGCTCTGTTTGAGAATGGTGGTCAGAGACAGCGAGGACGATACCTATCACTCGCTTATCACCATTTACTATCAATTCCACTCACTAGTGTGGAGCCGGAACGTATATTTTCTTCCGCCGGGATTGTCTGCAATAGACTCCGTTCGTCTTTAAGCGACAAAACTTTAGACGCACTTATTTTTTTACGTTCCTTTTATTTAGGAAAGAAGAAAGCCAATACGTAATGCTGTGGTAATGCTCAATTTAATCATTAATTTTCGTTATTTGGTTTTTGTTATATTTTTTTGTAATTTTTATCATTTATTTACAACTGTGTTATGTGCTTGTTGATTTGTTTTGAGTGGATTTGTAAAAGTTCCTATATCTAGCTTGTAAGATGATTAATTTTTTTAAGTTTAATTTTTATTATTTCCATTTTTGATCTCTGTAGTGTAGTGAATTATAAAGAACTGATTGTGAAAATACTGAATTTTAAAGAACTGATTGTTGCCAAAAATACACTCGAGAGCAATGAATCCGGGTCACTTAAAGAATGTTAAAAATCTCGGAAACTAAAAATGATAGGTTAATGCAATAAATTGTATTTAATAGACAATGTAATACTCCTTAAATGAAAGTAAAAAAAATATGAGTCGCCATACATTTTATTAACACAAAATTACATAAAGAAAAAAACTGCTGATCTCTCCTTAAAACAAAAATAGGAAACATGAAATTTTTGAACTTTATTACGATTTTCTTGAATTTTAATACTTCGTATTGCCTCCTCGTGCTTCCATTACTGCGTTTACGCGGTTTGGCATGCTGTACACCAAGTTCCTTATACGATTTTTGGGAATATTCTCCCATTCCTCTGTGAGAGCAATTTTGAGCTCACGAAGCGTGATTGGGGGAGGGTTTCGTTGTTTTACGCATCTGCCTAGCTCGTCCCAAGCATGCTCGATCGGGTTGATATCCGGGCTGCGCGCTGGCCACTCCATACGAGTAATGTTCATCTCTTGAAGGTAGTCATTCACAATCCTACCTGTATGAGGTCGGGCATTGTCATGCATAAATATAGCATCCTCACCTAAATTGACCATAAATGGACCAACGTGATCATTGAGGATTTCTTCCACATATCTTACGCTAGTTAAAGAGCCGTTTTCTATGATCACCAGCTCTGTGCGACTTTCAGAAGAAATTCCGGCCCACACAAGTACAGACCCACCACCGTAGGCTACTTTTTCTTCGATGCATGCTTGCTTGAATCTTTCCCCTGGTCTTCGATACACTCTGTGTCTTCCATCGTGCTTGTAGAGCATAAATTTTGATTCGTCGGAGAACATAACTTTTGACCAATCTTCAATACTCCAATTTACGTGGCTCTGGGCATATCTTAGTCTTGAAATACGATGCCCACGCTCCAGTTTAGGGCCGTTTGCAGGTCTAAGGGGTTTTAAGTTAGATTCAGCAAGCCGACGTCTTACTGTCCATGCACTTGGGTTACTTCCTCCGAGGCGTCGAAACTGATTTGTGAGTTCAGTTCCTGTGAGAAAGCGATTTCGAAGCATGGTGTTCACCAAGTATCGGTCTTCTCGTGCTGTGGTACACCTGGTTCTGCCCGTTCCTGGTCTGCGTAGGTTAGAACCAGTTTCTTCGTAACGTCGGAGAACTCTTTGTACTGTTGACAGCGACACACCGACAGTCCTGGCTGTATCGCGCTGACTCCGGCCGGTTTCCAGCATTGTAAGTATTCTGGTGCATTCTTCAGGCGTAAGCGACATAATTTCAGCTTGAATAATGAATATAGAGCACTATCAACATGGTTTATGTACCCACATAAATGACAGATTACAAACAAAAGCAAAACCAAATGCTGTAATTTCGTAGTTCCATCTTCGAAAGTGGCCCTTTTTCAAATTTGATTTTTTTATGATATAACTTTACAATAACTAAGAAGTTTTAATACCTTCATTTAAGCAGTATTACATTGTCTATTAAATACAATTTATTGCATTAACCTAGCATTTTTAGTTTCCGAGATTTTTAGGATTCTTTAAGTGACCCGGATTCATTGCTCTCGAGTGTAGTTAAAAACGATGTTGTAATTTGAGTATAATTAAAAAAATATATAAATAAGCGTACCAATAAAGTGTGTTTTATTTAGACACTTTTCAAATAGAATTTATGAAAAAAACCCGAAAGAACCGGGTACCCGGTTCCGTCTAGAATTTAGAACCGGTTCCTAAAATAGGACCGGTTCTCGATGCCCTAGTCGGGCGGGAGGAGATTTAAGGAGGTTCCCAAGATGCGACCTGCAAGCGCTATAATATATGCTAACGACGCGCGACGCCGCGTACATCGCTACTTCGTTTAAAAAATGTAATAATTATATCTTAAATAGTAATAATTAGAACTTCACTTTTAAAACAACACGACAGAGAACATTTTCAAATCTGTTGGACTTACGCTCATTTTGACCAAAGACTCTTTGTTTACAAGCTATCGGTAGCGAAGGGTCAATTTTTGTTAGAGGTAAGCCGGAGTACTTACATATATTTAATGTAACTATATTATTTGTCTATACTGACTGTGCCATTTTTCAAAAGGAAGCCGGTAGGAATCGAGTTGTATAGAACCTTCGCCACTGCTAGCTATTAATAAACAAAATTGCATATAACAGCAATGCTATTTACCCATTCATCTCAGCTAAATATGTGACAGGACCATGTCACATCGAAGGGCAGGGGTCAAAGTAACCTCTTGCTGGACTTTATAACATTGGCCTTGGGTTTTATGCGTTGTCAACACTCCCCCTATTAGTGCTGGTGCAGCACACATCACCTACAAGGGACAGGAGCGACACGTGCTACAGTCCGCCGTCATGTAAGAGACATGACGGCGGACCGTAGCACTGCTCTGTGTCAATCACTATGCACGACAACTTTTTGACACATCATAACACATCAATTGTATCGGGGGATTCGGGGGGGATGATGCGAAATTTTCATGAACTTTCAGTAAGTATTCGACTTTTTAAAAAATGGTCGTCAATTTCGAATACAAATTAAGTACCTAGTCGTAATGAATATTACGTGTTATTGGTCCTGAATTAGGAAATTGCGCTAAGATCTGGTCATTTTCATGTTGTTTATAATACTTGGAATGATATTTGTCACATTTGTTATCGAATCTTTATGCGTGTGTGTGATATAATGTGAAAAATAAAACGTACCTACCTAAACACGGACGATTGGCGCGAAACTTCGGCTTTAGATACCAAAATTCATTATTACCACTGCTTATTTATGTTGAACTATGGATGAATTCGTCACATAATTAAATGGCGAGTTAATCATTCTCAATAAAATGGACCTTGAATGTCTGAAAACCACAATTTTTATGATTTTTAGCCTCTGCCAGCTCTGCCGTCAAAATGGCGATGACCGTATTTACGCACTTGGATTTTATTAGCGTAAATTAAGAAACTTGCGCGCTAAAACAAGTTTTAATGGCGCAGACATATGAGCTTTTTATCCAACTGTCTTAAATAACACACACTCATAATATTTGATAATCAGAATATTAAATATTTACGTAAATAATGAGGATAACGTCTATGACTTAAATGCTAGCCCCTTTCGGGGCCGATACCGAGCCAGCGGAGGTTTGTGTGTGTGTCGACTGTCGAGCCCCCAAAGGGACCCGTACTGAACTTTATGGTTAAATTGAACTATGGATGAATTTGTCACATAATTTATTCTCAAAGTGGAGCTTGGATGTCCGAAAACCAAAATTTTTATGACTTTTAGCATCGGCCAGCACTGCCGTCAAAATGGCGATGACCGTATTTACGCACTTGGATTTTGAAAGGGTAAATTAAGAAACTTGCGTGCTAAATACAGAAGTTTTAATGGCGTTGACATATGTGCTTTTTATCAAACTCTCCTAATTAACGCACACTCGTAGTAATTGATTATCAGAATATTATTACATAAATGACGAAGATGATGTATGACTTAAGTGCTAGCCCCTTTAGGGGCCGATACCAAGCCAGCGGAGGTTTGTGTGTCGAGCCCCCAAAGGGGCCCGTACCGAACTTTATGGTTAAGAGGTTGTTCAACAATCAAACCGCCGGAGAGATTTTATGAATTAATTGTGTTGAAAAGGTCTATGATCATGAAGAAGAACCAAAGACTTTTAAAGCTGCAATGAAATCCATTGATAAAAATAAATGGTGCAATGCTATGGATTATGAAATAAGTTCCCTGAAAGATAACGAAACTTGGGACTTAATGCCACTTGTTGATCTAGATCCAGGCCGCCCAACCCCAGGCCCTTTAAATGAGCGAGCGAATTTTAAATTGCCCGCATGAGCAAGTTTAAAACTTGAGAGCAGATTTCAGGACTTGGAAAGTATAAAAGAAAACTTGCAAATCTTTGTAAATCTTTTTACAATCAGTTTGACTGAAATAATCAGTTATCCTGCCAATATTCAGTTGGAACTCGCTGAACTGCAAATTCATACACTAAAAAATGTTTTGCAGAAAAAATATCTTTTAAAGTCATAAACTACTTAATCCAGACGAATTTGTAGATTTCTGGAAATTGGTACCAAAAGAAGACTTTTCTGCAATAACTGACCTGGCCTATAAATTTTTAAGTAGTTTCGGATCACATAGGTTTATGAAAAAAATATTTTTAAATCTAATAAATACTGCACATCTCCAACTAAGCAACATATTTCTGATTTGTTGTTACTATCAACATCTGATCTGATGCCAGAAATCACTTTAATTGTAGCAATAATTTAGATTTCAATCCGCTGTATGTTAGTAGATTTAAATCAATTTAGTTTCTTTATTTGGCAGGTGCAATTTATTTTATTATTTTAGTTAAACAATAATTTTGAGAAGTTTTTTTATCTTTTATTGCACAGTACCATAATGTAAGTTAAGGCGTATTGGCCTTATTGCTATAAAAGTAGATACTACTAAAAAAATTAACTGGCAGTGGTCAGTGGCTCGTCTGTGAATTTAAATCATATATTCTGCCCCACTGTTATAAAGGTTGGGTGGCCTTGCTCTAGTTGAATTGATTTCAACTGCTGATGCTAATATATGTGTTTTCATACTGCGTACAGACACAGTTAGTCTAATAAGAGAGCGTATGTGTCAATCGTGAGGGAGACATTCATACCAGTCCATGCAGATAGAAAATAAAGGCACTTGGTTTGCCACTTTAGATGTAGGTACAAAAAATAAACTCCATACCTTGGCTTTGCAGAAATGTGTTATCGCATGCGCTTCTAAAAATTTATAAAAACCTGATAAAGTCACGCAATGCATTCAGGAGCTTCATAAGTATGAATGCCTCAACTGAACTAATATTTATTTGTACAAATTTATAACAGAGACTGTAAATGACATTTAGGTTACATTTTGTGTTTTTATAAGTATTTTAACTGTAGAATCTATTATATTACCTTTTAAATTGTATATGCATAACATTTTGTTGATTTTTTAGAGGTTCTCAGGTTGCTGTAATTTCACATGTTCATAATAAAGTCATGTTTGACTTGAGTAGTGAGTACTTATTTACTTGTCTACTTGACATTATATTGACGTTTACTTATCTTGGAGTTAACCAAGGAACGTCATACTAACGGGGTGAAAAACTGCCTTTTTATCCCACCAGATGTCGCATAATCAACTTTGCCTAATTGTGTTCTGTCATCTGTCAAAATCCATACTAATTTACGATTTTTATATAAACAAATATCGAAAATAATTAAATACTATAAATATGACGCAATGTTGTGCTCCAGACTGCAAAAATCAAGGGAGACATATATTTCCAAAGGATCCAAAACGCCGAAAAGCCTGAGAAAAAGCGTTGAGAATCAAAAACTTTAAAGCAACCGAGCACTGTGTTGTGCCCTGCTCATTTTAAAGCTGATGATTATTTTGGCCAAAGTAAATATACCGGTACGTGTGATTGATTCATAATAACTCGTGGATAATTGTAGATCATTTTGCATAGAAAGTAATGATAATATGTTATTTATTTCAGTGTATGAGCCTAAGGCTATTCTTAAAGAAAACTGCAGTGCCTTCAATCTGTTTGCAGTGTGCTTCAATACCGCTGCCAGCCGCACATTCACAATTACATTGTTCAATGTTGTCTTCATTGCTCAACAGAATATTTACTATATAGACAACTTTTTTTCATTTGGGCCTTGCATTGGCCCTGTATGTATGTGTATGCACCTTCAATGCTATACCGTGCAGTCAACTAACACCTGGCTTCATACACAGCCTGTCCTTTCGGCTGAGCATTCAGAGCATTGAATCTGAAAGAAATGGAATAGCACTTTAGGCACTTTGGTAAATCATGTAACATAGAAGGTACCTCCTATAATTTTAGTCCTAAGGTCTAAATATAAAAGTATCATTATAGAGATGCTACAAGAGATTTTATAAATGAACTCACCTTTCGAAGTACGACTGTATTTCTTGCCTATTTATAGCAGGAATCGGCGAATCGGCATTGATGTCTTTGCAAGAAGAAGTTGGTGGGCACCGATATTGTGGGTCACTGAGAGAGGTGCCAGGCTCTAGGTTGACATTAAAATTAAAATTTCGGTCGTATGCTTCTTATCTGAAAGTCAAAAACATACATCATAATAGATTCGATGAGAAAATCGATTATTTATCAATATAACCTTAAAATTATTTATTGATTACCTTTCAATCAAAACTGCTTTTTTCCCTGCTGTTGATGCATTTCTTTTACGTAACTCCACTTTTAATTGTGAAACAGTCCAAAAGGAATACATTTTAAATATAAAATTATTCGAAAACAGCAATAACAAATTCACTAAATCGTCAACATTTATCTAACAAGGTAGGTCGATGCTAGCGACATCTAAGTCGACCTTTGAGTTTTTCTCCTCACTGGAATGATTACATACAAACCCGTATGAAAATCACCTTTAAAACAAACTCATAGAGTTCGTATTACTTTCATTAATAATTCAAAAGGGGAACTATCTTCAGAGCGAGACAGCGACCATAATCTAGTGTGTCCTTGTCTTGCAAGAGCCAGTAAAAATATAAATTCGGAAATCACGTTGATAGCTAGAAATAAATCGTAACGGGCCCGCGAAATTCAAATTTTCTTGGGTTTTTTGCAATTTGCAGGCCAGTGCTAGGTTGTATGTTGATTAAAATATTATTCGAATAGGTCCAAAATTTAAAATTCTCAAGGGAGTCAAATAGGGCGACCCGCTATCTCCAAAGCTATTTACCAGTACCCTTGAGGAAGTGTTAAGAAAGTTGGCGACCGCCTGGGAAGAAAGAGGTATTTGTCTCGGCGAGGCGACGTTATCCAATCTGCGCTTCGCTGATGACATTGTCCTCACCTCCTCATCAACTGCGGAACTGGAAGAGATGCTTCAAGAGCTAAGCAATGCAAGCCTTGAGGTTGGACTAAAGACGAACATGTCAAAGACTATGCTCATGACCAACAGTTCACCTAACAACGTGCACATAGACGGGGAGAAAATATTATGTACTATGTCCAAAAATACATCTACCTGGGCCAAGTACTCTCCTTCCAAGCGAGACAAGAAAAAGTAGTTGCAAGACGCAGGAACATCTCCTGGAAGAGCTACTGGTCAATGAAAGAGCTATTCAAGAGCGATTTACCCATCCCTTTAAAACGTAAGTTAATGGACATGTGCATTCTCCCCATACCGTATGATGCACAGACTTGGTATTTGACTAACATCCATAAGTCTAAACTCAAGGTTTGCCAACGAGCAATGGAGTGCAGCATACTTAACGTTAACCGATCGATTATGAAACACCACACTGCACTCCAGAGCTCAAATTGTTGACGTAGCTCAAAAAGTTGCTAAATTAAAATGGGATTGGGCAGGCCACGTCTGTGGGCCTGCACATCACAAAACTGGAGCCCTGAGACAATTAGACGGGGTCGCGGCAGACCGAGGAGAAGATGGCGGGACGCCTTGGATAGCTTACTCGTTAATTGGCAAGAAGAGGCACAACATCCAGAAATGATAATTTCTTGCGAAATGGAATGCCTTAGTAGCAATTTACAAATTAATGAATGCCAAAATTCATGAAACTCATATAAAAACTGTATTGTCAGGAAATAAATTAAAAAAAAAAACATAAATACTATGGCCGATACACTATCGCGTTGAAGTCGTATTTTTGCTTTCTAAAGTGTTTTTTATTGTATTATAGTGATTCACTAAACGTTGACAACTTTTAAATATATTTAAATCGTGTTAAGTGATGGGGTGTAATCAAAGACATTCAAATATTTACGCTTTTAAATCTCTTTGGGAGTAATAGTGAGGGGTTTGTTGGATGTGGAATTTTACTTGTAACTTCTATTAACATTGTTTACAAATTACGACTAGGGTTACAATATTCGAGATCTATAAACGGGATCATGAAAATATTGTAAAGAATACGCCTTTTCTATTATCACTATTGGTATTTATAATCTTGTGCGCAGGTAACACGTCTTGTGTATACGTACAACAACAAGAAAAATGTATTTATAATTCAGTAGCAAAACTTAATCAGTTGCTCAATTTATTAGTACCTAACACAAAAAAAAACATCAACAAAATCATATCATAACATCAGGCCTGTAGCCCCTGTAAATACTGCTAAGTTGTTGGAATTCGTACGCAAATCACGCGCTTCGTTCGTGGAGTTGCCGACACTAGCCCGTTAGTCAATGCAGTCAATGCAAGTTGTTTGAATATGCTATATGCTCATGCTTTGTCTATGTGAATATTGCAGCCCTATATGCTTTAAAATCTCTTGACAAATGAAGCACTTAAACTAACATGCAAACCGCCGTGATCTGTCCCAAATGTAAGTAAAAATATTGGATACCCTATTAGAAAGAGATGACATTGAAGTTCTCTCGCTCGGAACACCTTAGAGTTGCTTGTCATCATTCCAGTTAGTAAGTTCCTTGCTGCCATGCTTTTAGGCTAGCCTCACACAGAAAATAATATTTGAAGTACGCATTGTCAATAATCAAAAACTACTATAGTATAATTATGTCAATAATATTGTATGTGTGTGACCTGTGTTGCGGTATTGTTCCATATTATTGTGGATATCCAGAAATTCTGATTTTGTCTTGCCAATATCGGGGGGAGGCAGGGGTATTGTCAATAATATTGTCGTGTCAACGTGTGCGGGCGCGCGGCAATAGATTAGTTGAGAAAAAAATTTCAAGGCGGGCGGACTTTCGTGTTTTTTGTTCAAAATGGAGGACGAAAACAGTCTAAAGCGAAAATAGTGTTGATACTGTTGATGATGGTACTCTCACGGAAAAACACTATTAGTCAGTATTTATTAAAACATGGACAAGTTATCTAGTATTATGGAATACATCCTGCAAAGCATATCGCGATGGAGTTAGGAAAATTAATGCGCTTGATAAGATGCTCGATATTTATAAAAAAAAAGAAAAAAAATAATTCGCTACAAACAAATTTTCGGAAAGACTTAAAAAAGAATCACAAATCAAAATCATCGGGAAAGGGAACCGATGAGGTTTACATTTCGTCTGCCTAGACGTATTATGAATTGCCGTTTTTATCAAATGATGAACATTTTGTTTTTTTTTTTTGGAGGGTGGGAAATCATCAAATGACTCCTCCCGCTCTGGGCGGAGCGGAAGGGAGTGTCCGACTCTTACTGACTAAAAACCACCCATGTTCCTTCTTTCGCCCTTTATGTTCTAGGGCCGCGGTATCTCTTTCGAACAGTCCCGCAGCCCTGGCAGGCATCGGCCCTTGCGGGCCCCTTCCGTTTGCTGACATCTCATTGAGGCGCGCGTGGAACACGAACGCGCCGTCGACACGGCCTGTCGTCATACGACGGACGGACGGCGAGCTAGCCCATTACTCACCGTCCACAGGCCCGCGAATTTATTACCACCTACTACTTGCATTAATAAAAACGATTATAATATTTAATTTGCATTATAATACTTCTAGTCTTTCGCTTCAGACGTTTACGTAGACGGTACGTGTATCGTTTTTCTTCAAGTAAGATGAAATTATAGATGGTGATGATGCGTTCAGTAGCCCACTAATGTGTACATACCTGTGTTTATTTCTCTATTTTTTTTTTTTCACAATAGATTAAAGTGATTTAAATCAGCTTTTTTTCTCATCTAGTTCTTAATCCATCGTTTCTTTTGTGATTACCTTTTTTAGTAAAGTTAATGCAATACTCAATGCAACGACTTTTTTCTTTCTATCCATTATATGTATTAAACGTGTGCACTTGAATCTAGCTGCGGAGCGACTGAGTCAGCTGGTACCATGAAAAATTGCCAATAATATTGCGTTAGCACGGGAGTCTGTGGGACCATAATATATTGATGAAGATTTTTGACAATATAATTGTGTGTGTGTGTGTGTGCGGCTAGCCTTAGTGACACTCGCAAGATTAAGAAAAATTGATTGACGTAGGAATTATCAAAATCCGTCATCGGACCACGCATAATGGTCTGGTAGACTGCCAGTAGTGCCACAAAGGAACAAACATACATAATATAAAGGCTGATAAATACATTACCCTCCACGGTCGGGTACCTAATAAAAATTACAACCCTGGCTCATTCATTTTTTGTCAACCTGTTGTAAAGCTGTAATAATTTCAGATGTTTTAGTATGCCTTAATGGAAAATATTCTGTAAGAAAAACGTTTTTTTTTAAATCATCAAAATATAAGAAAATGTTGTCTTTTGTAAAAATCTATGCACACTCTGTATACCGCCACCTAGTTACATCGATCCAAAATTATAATTTCAGTATAGCAACACCAAGCGCTAGTTTCCTTCGGATTTCTCAGATTGTTGGAGTTTTGTTCAGCAGTTTGTAGTTCTCGCAGCCGCCATTTTGGCGTCACTATCGCACCGTGATACTGAATTAAATTGATTGAAACGCCCTCATTGAGAAAATATAGAAGCTTTCCCAAGATACAGGTATAGTGTGTGCTATTTCCTTTATATAATAAGACAATTATTAAGAATATAATTACTTATTTAATGGGATTTGTGATCATTCGGAATGAATATGAAAATGAGCAGTTTCCTTGTGGAACAAAATCTTTTATCATGAATATTGACTGACGCTAGCGCCGTCTATCTTATGGTTAAACTTGGTTTTCAATTTGTCGGTGGCGGTAATTTGCTTATAAGTGCATATTTTGTTAGGTTTTATCGTTAGATAACAAATAAAACAATACAGGACAGGAGATTATTGTGGAAAGTGTGTAACACGTTGATAAAATGGCGGACTAATACTAGGAAGATGATAATACTTCTGTTCGACGTAGGTTTCTATTCCACTAGAAACCAATGTTTGTGATGTTTTGGAAATAGCTGCGTAATGTGGCGAATGTAGGAGTGCCACTTTATTCTCTTTGTTGTGAAATCCTAACGCGCATACAAAACTGGCTTTAGCCAAGACGTTTGCATTTGACCTGACTTATAAACGTAAATAACAATAACAACAAATTCCTATGATTATTTCATTAGCCATAGAATGGTAACCCATTGCGAACCACTGGAAGTGGTTTAGGCAAGATTCGGAGCAAATCATCTTCCAACAATCTTCAATTTTCTCATTTTTGGTGATTATAGGTAAGTACTAGCTTCTATATATCTTATCATTGATATAACATATACAATGAAAATATAAGACATCTGAAATCATCATTAGTGATGACTAAGGGGAACTGTGAATGAATTTATACCTTCTTTGCGGGTGAGAGTCCTTTGCATACAGATACAGCCTACAAATCACTAGCTTATTTGTCAAACCACTGGTTCAATTTGCTAAATCAAGTTGAATAAAAATTTACTATTCCTCTTAAAGTTATCATATTTAGTGTCCAAATGAAATATATAAAGAGACATTCACTAATAATTTTGGTAGCGATCAGCTGTCGAGCCATAATCTTCAGCCAGTCTTTGTTTGAGATTTAGTACTAAATAATTTAGAATTTTCACTGCCTCTGGTACAAGTTTAGGATTTGGCATCTCTTTAGGTGGATTATATCCTCTTATCTGTTTACATTGCTGTGCTTGCTCAGTCTCTGTTTATTGATTTTGCATTTTTCGCATAGATCTTCTTTCACTGTTGGTATCTTAAATTGCTTGTGTATTTCTATGTTTTTGACAAACCAGGGTGCAATTGAGATTGTTCTTAGGGCTATATTTTGGAACCTTTGCAAAATTTTGATGTTGGAGTGGCTAGCCGATCCTCAGAATTCTATTCCGTAGTCCAGATTGGTTTAACTATAACTTTCTAAACAATTGTTTTGTTCCTAGTAGATAAATTTGATTGCCTTCCTGTTTTGTCTCGCTGCCTTTTTCTTGACCTTAATATGGTTGGGCCAGGTAAGCCTTCTGTCTACATGTAGCCCTCAGGTATTTTAATGAGTTTGTTTGGCAATGGTTGTTTCCATGTACACTGGGGCACAATCACCCTTCCGAAGAGTGAAAGTCACTTGAACAGACTTAGTTATACTAGGTTCTATTCTCCATTTTTTTTCAGCCAAATATCAATTTTATTCAACTGGACTTGTAATTTTTGGGATGCTTTAGTTTAATCTTTGTCACTTGCAAGGCATACAGTATCGTCTGCATAGGTCACCATTACCACATGATCAGAATTAGGCAAGTCTGCAGTAAAGATCAAGTAGAGTATGGGCCCGAGCACAGAGCATTGTGGGACTGAAGCCTTCATTTCATACCAATCAGACAGTTTTTCCTTATATTTAACTTAATTTTCTTTCGTCTGGAAGATATTTAATTTTGTATGCATACATAGCGTCTTTTGCAAATTTTAATGTATACATATATAAAATGCTGGATCACCTGTGTATTATTTATATCATGACTTTTATATCTTTCCTTGGTTTTGTTACAATGAAATTCTAGTTGCTTCAACATACAGTTTTAATATGAACCTTAATTTTACTGACTAAAGTTTGCTTTAGATGACAATGTTAGATTTTATACAAGCTAAAGACAGTATGATAATTATGAAAATAAACTTTTATCTTTGTAAAAGCAACTGTTCTCATTTGTTACTAATATGAATATAATTTCTTATTAAATAAGGTTCATTTTTGCATGAAACTCTGTTTACTTTTGGATTGAAGTTTTTAAGGATCTTAGACTAAAACCAACCTCTGACGTAAGTTGTAAGCAGAAATAATGAAGTTGTAGAGCAAATACTGCTATTAAACAAATATTCTTATCTTTACAAGCTTTTAATTTAAAAATATTGTGTCCTGTTTGGGCAGTCATGTAATGAACAAGGCATGCTGAAAATCATTAAACAATTTCGAAATAGCATCAAACTATCTTCTGCTGGAGTGGATGTCGGAAATAATCCCATAGGAATAGATGTACTACCAAGATACACTTCAATCAAGTTATCTGTGCAGGTGGGAAACACAGAACTAAAATAAATGTACCAAGTTTGACATTAGATGTAAATTTTCTTGACAAGCAATGCCACCTTGAACTGCACATTTCAAATGGTCATACTATAAAAAGTCTCAGTTCAGCCATTATGATCCGAATTTACAATATTAGTATAGATTACCTCTTGATACATTTACAATGCTATGCTATATTATGTTAACTTAAATTTTCTATACAGTACTAGTTCCAATACTGGTGGTCAAACAACCACATTCAGAACAAACAATTGAGCTTGAAATATCAATTTGAAAGTAATAGGAGGTTCAAAATGAAACTCCAGATATCTAGTAGTGGCAATTATGTTTTCACCCATATTATTGTACTTAAAAATAATTGACTTGCAGGTGTATACACACCTCTACCCAATTTTACACCTCTGCCTCGCCTTTCGGGTATTTCGACTGTGGTCTGTCAGCTGTCATTTATCTGTCTGCCATTGAATAACAAATTAGTTTAGAATTTATGCAGTTATTTCCGTTGGGTATAAGTATTCTACTCTTTGCCAGTTATTATAAACTAGCGACCTGCCCCCACCTCGCGTGTTTTGACAAAACGATCGAGATTTCTTTACACACTTAAAAAATAAACTATCGTTAATCCATTGCGAAGTTTCGAAGAACAACGCGACTCGAGAAGGGACTTTACATGATAATATGTATATGTTGATATAGATAAAATACATGACAAACGCCTAGATGAGAAAACAAAATAAGACAAGAAATTCTGATGTTACATCTGAAGGTACTGGTTGTTTGTTGATTTCTTCCACAATAATTTGTCATTCTCATAGGTACATTCTTGCTGATGTGAAGACTCCAACTTGGAATTAAATATTGAATTTCTGCAAAGCCAAATCAAAACGGAAGTATTTTTGCTAGAACTTAAAAAAAAACAATATAACATCAAGCTTGTATTCACTGTAGGGTCTTACAGTATGAACATAATTTTCTCCTCTTCAGTTATATTCCAGTTGCATGTAAAAGTAGCCAGACAATTGCAATAATCTAAGCACAAATTCTGCTCGTGGGAAATTCCTGATCTAAAATCCCAATCACTTGGACAAAAATCTCACTTGAATGGTTGGTGACCTTAATTTATGAGGTAAAAGAGAAATGATACATATTTAATAGGACAAATACGACTTGCTTGTGTAAGAAGGAAACACTAAGTTTTTTTTTTTCAAAATTTTTTTCGTAATCCTTAAATCATTTTATGAGGCTTATTAGCTAGTAGTGGAGTAGAGGAGAAAGGGAAGTAAACGAGCAGAGGAGGACGCTAAACTTATTGACAAGGTGTTGAACAAATTTGCACAGCAACTTACGACTCTATCAGCGCAGGCCACACCTCCAGCTAACTAGCGAGCGAGCCGGGCGAGCTTCTTTTCATACTTCGTTTCGGCTCTTCCGGTAGTTCGCGGTGTGAACTAAAGTATGAAAACAGGTGAAACGATGCCTCGCCCGGCTCACTCGCTCGCTCGCTAGCTGGCGGTGTGCCCTGCGCTTAAAGTTATTATTCACATAGTAACTTATTAAAAAAATCCAAAAACCCTGTCGGGAAAGAAAATATACAGAAAACTGTTTCTTTCCCGACAGGGTGATGCAAGTGCACCCCCTTGAACCCTGCTGCCGGCGCCCATGGTCCTGTTCCATGGTCGCATCGCCCTTGTTAGTCGAATATTTCGTGTGAATGATCGAAAGAGTGTTGAATATATCGATGAAATTTTTGAACCCGGTTGTCACCGTATTGCCTCCCCTTAGGGATGGGCAAGTGAAAAAAAAGTATCGATATTTTTAAACAGTATCGATAATTATCGAGTGAATAATATCGTTATATCGTCAGTTTTCGGATGATTATTCATACATATTCCCAAAGCATTCAAACTTCGTAAAAAAGAACATACGAAAATAGAAGAAAATATGTATATATTTTTTCCCTACACACCTAGAGATACTTTTAGACACAGTAAATAACAAGTAACCATTCTGACACTCAAAGCTTGATAATCAGTGGATATTAATACATATACATATATCCACTATATCGACAATTATATGGTAAAATATCGATATTTTTTTGCCCATGCCTAGCACCCCTTGTTCTATATTGTTCTACATTTATAGTTATACCTATGTCGCGACGCGCGACGGTCAGTTTGACCGGTGACGCGCTACTGAACGGGAGTTAAATATGGACTTCCCCGAGTGGTATGCAAATATCATTTTAATACTTTCATTTATTATGTTTTTCTATTCGTGGTCCTACTGGTGCATGAGTGGCGTGTGTAAGGAAGAAGAAGTTCTATAACTGTTGTTGTTGTTGGTACTTGAATCGAAAGCCCGCCGTTCGTCGTGCGTCCTGTATTGTTTTAAAATATTAATTGATTATGTTTGGACTTTCTTTTCTTTGTTTCGAGATCTTCTCTGCCTCAGGTTTCCTGTATCAGATGGTCATAATGCGGGCGCGCGCAACGGCGTCTCTCGTGGAGGCGGCTCACGCATATAGGCGCGTCAACGTTCGTTCACACGGCGTCACATCAAGCTATACATATCTCGCATGACATGACCTCGCTTTGTATGAGCTTTCCGTACAATGAGAGGTCAGCTTAATTTGGTTTTGCATAGCTTGATTGGTCGTCGTGCGTACTACTCACACGAATTTGACCAATAAAATCTTACAGTATAACTAACGTTACTATGGTGGTTAAAAGAGATAAAATGACAATTGATAAACAGTGAATGTTATATCATTGCTATTAATATTATGGTTATTTGACTGGACGCCCGACTACTGGAAGTCTGGAACATGGCCATAGAGCTCAACAATAAGATACAATTTTATATTTGGCTTGTTTTAGACTGGCCGGGAGGCCACCCCAACCACATCAAGCTTAAACGTCAGCAGCTGCAGGAAAGCGAGGAAGAGTTGCCCCCATCCTCCACCACACAGGGGAAAGTTTTGCAGATCGAGCAGGCGGACCTGGCAAGCCAAGACAGTGCGGCAGGTGCAGACCAGAAACAAGAAGTCAAGTTGAAGAAGGTTTACGTTATTAGCCCTAACGGGGAAATAATTGAGGAAAACCTGGATTCCCTACCATCAACCCATGACAGAAATAAAATTCAGATAACAAAAAATATCTTGATAGCTCCTAAGAAGGAAGTTCCTAAAGAAGAGAAAGTCAGCCAGGGTAACCTGGCTAGTCAAGATTGCGCAAAAGAAGATCAACCTCAGCAAGATATTAAGCCAGGCTTGACACAAGTAAAATCCACCATGGCTCCTCCAATTAAAAAGGAGAAAAACAAGCAAGCGCTCATTCAAACATACTTGAACCAAGGAGCAGTCATCACAGGTGAGTCATCATCTGCCTAGACTCCTCCCAACTATGTTCGGGTTAGCTTCCAGTATTACCAGATGCAGCTGAAATACCAGTATTTTACATGAAACGACTGCTTATCTGACCTTCACAACCCAGTTAACGGACTACAGTCAGTGTATGGTTAACTCATTTACAGTTATTGACATTTTTTTTACAGCAAAATTCGTTTGAAAATAAATATTTGAATCTTAGAAATAATGCATACAGTAGGTAGTCGCTCCATGTAAAACACTAGGTTCCTGGATTCAGCTGCAACTGATTAGATCAGAAGCCAACTCTCAGCATAGTTGGGAAGAGACTAAATGGTCTTAGATTTAATATTTCATTTAAAATTCCGTACAAACATCTTTTGCATTATTTCCATGTGTCTCGATTATTGAATGCTGTCCAAACTTCTGTCAGTGTTTTGTTTGATTTTTCACGGGTCCTTGTTATAAGCTACATTCAAATATAGCTAGTTCTTGTTTGAACTTAGAATACTGTTATAATTGGTTGATAATGAAATAAAAAGAACCAGTTGTAGGTATCATTTGAGGTCACATGTGTCCGAGTCCTGTTCTTCCACAGTTATTGAACCTGTACGGGTAAGGTACATTTAAATGATAGACTGATAAATGATTAAACTTGTGTATTGTAAGAACACCCAATAACTGATCGACTCGCGGCGAATGAGACCTTCGTTGTTAGCTCAAACGGTGCTATGCAACTACTGATCGTTGACTTGAAATTGTATTATTTTATGCATTCGCTGCGCGTCGATGTCAGCATAAAATTGACATGTATGATATTGTACGGGTTTGCTCGTACATGCTCCCCGAGGAAAAGATATAAAGATACAACTGATTAAATGAGAAACAAAATAATTATAATACATGATTTGATGTTAATCTAATTTCTTAGTGTCTCTATACTTAACACACTGTTCACAAATTAGATATGCTTGTATAAGAACCTAACATAGGGGAGGTGGCTTTATCTAACACTCGCGCACTTGTAACCACCTTCGCCCTTTCACTTTCACACTGATACACTACACTGTTCCCGACACACGCACGTTGCGTGGCCGGGCACGCGCAGCTGCCGGGCGCGCCGCCTGCTGCGGGCGTCGGCGTCGCCGCCGCCGGTGAGAGCGCGGGGGCGCAGCGCGAGCGCGCGCGCCTCCACGCGAACACTCCGAGACCTGCTGCCACCACGCCGATCATACAGTAGATCGCGGTGTAATGATGAATGTCATGGGGTGACAGACTGTCAATTAACAATCCGTTTTCTTTCATGATCTTGATTTTGTCCTCAATTATTTTAAGCTCTCGATCGCTCTCTATGCTGGAGTCATTCAAGACAATATCTTGAGGAATAGACACGTTTATTACGTGATTTATGGATGCAATGACTGGTGAGTATAGGTTGGCGCTGACACTAACATCGCTCGTTCTTTGTTGATGAGCAATTACTTCAAAATTATCTGATTTGATTATGCAGCCGTAATCTATAGTTATAAGTCCGGAGTGAGTCAGTTGATGCGCGGTAACTTGATCTCCACATACTGTTCGTAGGTTACATTGACCGCAGCAAAAATAAATATAATTGTTGATAGAGTGGCTTTCAATCCAAAGATTTTGACAGGGATCGACGTTGACTTCGCATGCTGATGCCTTTGATTGACAGAAGTCTTTATCTCTGCTTAGTTTGTAAATAGGAGAATGAATGTAGCACAAGTGAACGTTTGTCACTAGGCAGGAATCGATGATATTTTCTGTTAAGATGATGTAGGCATCCTTTTTCAGATTTATAGCTATGAAATCTGACACTGGTTTAATTGATAACATTGTGTTGTTGTTTTTCTCCGCAGGGATTGGTATAAGCTTGAATATTTCATAGGTGTCCCTGCTTATCAAAGGTATTTGTACCTCAAATATTGAGTAATTCTTAAGCATTCTTGCTTTGACTCGTAGAAGTTTAAAAAGTTGTGCAAGATCCGTATGAATATTTTCTACAGGTAAGGTGACGTCAGTAGACAAATGACTAGCTATAGTGCTCAGCTGATCCTGTAATTGTTCGGCGGTTATTAAATGTGGATTAAATCGACCATGATAGACGTCTGTAATTGTATCCACTAAGGCGTTCTGTAAATCTTTCAAGTCGCGTAGTAGATTGCTTGTGACTATAGCTCCCATTGAAACTTCACTTGCCCTCGAAAGATTTTGAGTTTCAGCCTTTAATACTTCTAATGTATTTTCGATGTTTGAAAACTGTTGATGAATCATTTTATGTTGTTTGTGCATTGTAGCCTCCGTTCTCTTTAAGAGACTGAATTCTGCTTCTATGATCGAAGTTTGGTTTTGCCAAAATGAGACAATATGCTTTTGATTATTGCGAAGAAGAGTGATATCTTTCTCGTATTGTTCCGCGAATCGAGCGTCTAATACTCCGAACAGCCCGTTTGCTATGTAACCGACACCGTCGATGAGACCTCGTCGCCACCTGTTCGCTGGCCTTGCAAAATGCTGACTGAGTAACATATGATTATTGTAATCGAGTTCATTGTACCCGTGACGTAATTGTAATAATAATATGTCACAATGTGATTGTGTTTTAATTGTTCTGCATGTTTGTTCTAGCGATATGATGCTTTTGTTAAGTGCGGTAATTCCTTCCCAATAAGGGTCTAAATCGTAGTATATGATTAATTTCCAATTGTCCCTTATGATCTGCATGTTTGATAGTTTATCGAAGTAAATATGCTGATTATTCCTGAATTGTGTGACGTTAAGTGCGCATTGGGAAGTTGTTATTATGCTGAAAAATAGCATGATTGCTGTAAACACTGACGCTATATTATAACGAGTGCCTGCTTTCCTTGTTTCAGACTGCTTATCTGTATTGGACTCTCCCGAATCCGTCGTTTTTGCTTGCTGGATTTGTGAGGATTCATTGTTAACTGGGAGTTTTGATAATTTTGTGATAGGACGTTTCAGTGTTCCGTTTTTGGTTTTTACTGTAACCACGCGAACATGCCCATCAGAACCGGGGTGTAGCTCGATGACTCTGCCCATCAGCCATTTTCCCGGCGGAAGATTGTCATCATGAATCATGACAATATCATTTACATTGAGGTTCCGTTTTGCTTGTCTCCACTTGCTTCTTTCTGTAATTTGTACTAGGTACTCATTCTTCCATCTTTTCCAGAGATCCTGTACAATTTTTTGTGTCAACTGCCATCGGGTTCTTAAATCCGTTTCAGTCTCGTGTACGGTAACCTTTGATCCACCTGTTAGGAAGTGAGCAGGCGTTAAAAAATCCACATCGTCTGGATCTTCTGATATAGCACATAATGGTCTCGTGTTGAGACAGGCCTCAATCTGTGTAAGCACCGTACATAGTTCCTCAAATGTAAGAATCTGGTCACCAATAACCCTCTTGAAATGATATTTGAAGCCTTTAACTGCTGCCTCCCATAGGCCGCCCGCGGATGGGCATGAGGGCGCATTGAAACTCCACTTGATTTCCATATCTAATATTTCTGCTTTTAGATCTTTGTCTTGCATGATATTCATAATTGCTTGATATTCCTGTTGTAGTACCTTGTTCGCACCGACAAAGTTGCGACCATTATCGCTATAAATGTGACTAGGCGTCCCTCTGCGAGCTGCCATTCTTCTTAATGCTGCGATGAATGAAGTTGTGCTTAGATCACTAACTAATTCTAAGTGTACTGCCTTGGTCACCATGCACACAAAGACAGCCACATATCCTTTTGTACTCTTAATACCTCGTCCTTTGCTTGCTTTGACGTAGATGTGACCAGTAAAATCTACGCCTGTGTGTGTAAATGGACGTGATGGATTACTTCTGGCCTCCGGTAGGTGCCCCATGATTTGCTGTTGGCTGTCTGGATTTTGCTTTTTACATATTACGCAACGACGAAGTTGTTTCTTCGTAGCGACGTTCCCTCCTAGAATCCAATATTTTTGTCTGATAAAACCCAATGTCAGCCGGGCTCCGGCATGTAACATGGTGTGATGTGCGTCCTCTATTATTAATTCTGTCAGACGTCCACTGTGCGGCAGAATAATAGGGTGCTGCATGTCATGGCTGATATGTGCCTTTTTTAGTCTCCCTCCGACTCTTAAGATATCATTTTCATCCAGGTAAGGGTTTAATTTTAATAATTTGCTTTTTGTATTTAACGTGCCTTCTTGCTTTAAATCTTTTATTTCTTTGACGAATTCTTCTTGCTGTACATGCTTGATAATTTTTTGCTTTGCTTGACTGATTTCTGATAATGATAAATAATGCTTTTCTGCTTTTCTTTTGTAGGTCGTAATCTTCATCACTAATGCTAGAATACGTGCAATTTTGCTGATTGATTGATACTTGCTTAACAGGTCTGTAATTATGCTTGATTCATTCTTTGTCACAACATGAACGTCTTCTTGCTTTTTTATTTCCTCGTTTGTTGTATAGATAGCTTGATTTTCTTTTGTTGCTTCAAAAGATTGTAACCATGTTGGTCCTTGCCACCACAAACGATAATCATTCAATTGAGACACTCTGAGTCCTCTGCTTCCACAGTCAGCGGGATTTTCACTTGATTTTACATATCGCCAAGATTGTGGTTGAATGATATCTATTATTTGTATTGTTCTATTTGCTACGAACGTTTTCCATCGACTTGGGTTTCCTTGAAGCCATCCCAATACAGCAGTAGAGTCACTCCAACCAAAAATACGTAGGTCATGACCCGATAGACTCTGCTTGACTTTGGTCATAAGTTTGGCTAGCAACAGTGCTCCACATAATTCTAATCGAGGTAGTGATATTTGCTTTTTCGTAGGAACTAATTTTGATTTAGCGGCTACTAATATTGCTGATTGATTGCTATTAATAACTCTGCAGTAAATGACGCAAGCATAAGCTTTTGTTGATGCGTCACAAAACCCGTGTAACTCTACACAGCTTGTTGATTCCGTACCGTACCATCTTGGTATTTTGAATTGATTGATACCTTCTAATTCTTCCTTGATTTTGATCCATTCCTTGCTGATTTTATCTGGTACTTGTTCATCCCATTGAAGATTAGATAACCATGTTTCTTGGAATAAAATCTTCAATTTTGTTGTTACAGGCACGATCCATCCTAATGGGTCGAATATTTTAGACATGTCTGATAGTATGATTCTTTTAGTGATACTGGTGCTTGATGGTTCTATTTTTGATACAAATGTGAAGTTATCATGTGTGGGGTTCCAACGGAGTCCTAATGTTTTAGTTAATCCTGCATGATTAAAATTCTTGCTTTCTTGTTTATGATAGTCTTGATCTTCTATTTGCAGCAGACGACCATCGTTTGACATCCACTTTCTCAAGTTGAAGCCCCCTAATTTAAGGAGATTCATCAAATCTTGCTGCAACTGTAGTGCTGATGATAGGGAGCAGGCTCCATGTACTAGATCATCCATATAGAATGATTCTTCGACGACCTTAGCGGCTTCTGGGAATTTATCCCGTTCATCAGTTGCTAACTGTCTCAATGTCATCATTGCAAGAAATGGAGCTGCTTTTGTGCCGTATGTTACGGTTGTCAATTGATATTCTTGTATTTTTTGAGACGGGTTATCTCTCCACACAATTTTTTGTAAAGGTTGATCTTCTGGGTGTACCCAAATCTGCCTAAACATTTTTTCTATGTCAGCTGTGAATGCGTACTGATATTGTCTCCATTTAATGATCAGAGACTGTAGGTCTTGCTGTAAATTAGGCCCCGTGTACATTAAGTCATTTAAACTTTGATTTGTTGATGTTTTTGCCGAAGCATTGTAAACAACTCGTAATGCAGTCGTTGCACTATCTTCGCGCAATACGCAATGATGCGGTAGGAAACATTCCAGTGTCTGATTGCAAGGTGAAGGTTTCATGTGACCTAAGATTTTGTATTCGGTAATGAATGATTTATATGCGTTGAACAAAGTATTGTTTTTGTGTAATTTCTTTTCTAAATGAATGAATTGGGCAACAGCCTTGTTTTTAGACTGCCCCAATTTCTCCTCAAATTGAGGTACGAGTGGAAGTCTCACTTCGTATTTTCCATCATCCAAACGAGTTGTGGTTGCTTCATAGTATTGAATGCACTCTTGTTCTTCTAACGATAATGATTTTTCTTCTGTAATATCTTCCATTTCCCAAAATTGCTGAACTTTGTCTAAGTCAAATTGTACCACGTTGCACATTAATTTAGTTTTCATATTTCCACACAATATCCAACCCAGACGAGTCTCTTGAACAAGCGGAAGTGATTCGCTTAATCTACACATGCCCGCTAAAAGAATATTCGAGTATACGTCCGCACCCAAAAGTATGTCAATGGGTCGGCTGATGTTGTACTCAGGATCTGCTAATTCTAGATTATCCAGAAATGGGCATGCTATTTTTGGAAATGAGTATGACGGTAAATATTTTGTTAAGTTGTTCATGATATAAACATCGATATTAAATTGATAGAGTTTGATTCTTGAGCTTGACATACAGTTTAGGTTCATCATTCCTTTGCAACTGTTTTCCCTTTGTCCTATGCCTGTGATTATGCCGTCACACCTGGATCGCTGCAATCCTAACTGCTGAGCGGCGTTCTCTGTGATAAGAGACATTTGTGAGCCCTGATCAATAAGGGCGCGCAGGATCAGATATGTCCCATCTGCTTTCTGAACCTTTAGCAGTGCAGTTGAAAGCAAAGTTTCTTGCATCATATTTTGCTGTGTTACGTGCGTGTTACCTTGATTTGGACGTTCTTGATTATAACGGATGTTGTTTTGCTGTGTAGAAGGTATCGAGTTACCTCCTTGTTTTGACAATTCCTTAGAATACGATTCATGAAGTAATGTGTTGTGAAATTCGTTGCATTCGACGCAACGCTTCTTTGATAAGCATTCTTTGCCTTTATGGTCATATAAGCAGTTTTGACAATAATTCAAGTTAGTAACACATTGTTTTTTCTTCATCGGGGAAAAGTCAGCAAACTGTTTGCAATAAAATATAGCATGTGCGTCATTGCAGACTGGACAGTTTGGCCGATAGTTTTGCAATTTCCTGTAACTTGGTGATTGCGAAATAGCCTTGTTGCTTGAATATGATTGTTTTAAATGATAATTTTTTGATTCTGATGGTTTATTGTTGTTTGAAGAAAAGGATTTTTGATTGCTGATCTCCTGTTTTCTTCTACTTGCTTCCATGCTCGTGAACTTCCCCTCTAGAAAGGTTAGAAATTCATTCAACCCGAGTAATTCTCGGGGTTGTTTGATTGCTGCGTTGTATTCGCTGAATGTGTCCGAATTCAATTTCTGACACAGGATGTGAACGATCAACGGGTCCCATGAAGTCACGTCTACACCGAGGGTCTTTATGGCGTTCATCGTTTCAAGTGCAGTATCATGGATTCGTTTGATATGATTAATTGATGCTTGCTGTAGAATTGGTATATTTAATAAAATGTTGATTTGTGAGGTAAATATCATCCTCTTGTTGTCATAACGATGGCTCAAGATGTCCCAACTAATGATATAGTTGTCCGAGCTGATCGGGAGATGCTGTATGAGACGCTCTGCTTCACCTTTTACTTTAGACTTGAGAAACTGCATCTTCTGAGCCCCAGATAATGATGGGTTGCCATGTACGGCTTCTGTGAAGAGATCCTTAAAGGATGTCCACTGATGGTAACTACCACTGAATGTAGGTATTTCTATTTTTGGCGTAGTAAGCTCTCTATGTGAAACCGATGACATCTTCTTATTGATTGCTTTGATAGCATCGTTGTATGTGCTTTCATATTTGAGGTACATATGATGGTATTCTTGATTTCGGTCTCCAAGCTCACTGTCTAATTCCCAATGCTGGGCGTCAATTTTAGTCCAGCGAGACCTTACCGTACTCAACAGATGATCGAATTCCCATTTCTCCGTTACCGCATCCATGTTGATGCTTGAGACAGTATGTTCAAAGGCCTTGAAGTTACTTATCTGTTTCCTCATCATCTCATCCGTCTTGCTGTTTGATCCCTGACTCTTTAAAGATTGTCCTGAAAGTTGCTGTACGGTGCTTGAGGTTGCTAGAGGAGTAGCAGGCTTTAGAAGCGGTGTTGATGGTCTCTCCTCTGTTGGCTGATAATTCTGAATAACTGCTCTGATTTTCTCATATCTCTCCTTCACAGCGTCAAATTCCTTTGAAGTAAAATAAGTATGCGATCTGGCATATTCGATGCTACACAATCTTACATGATTCGATTGATACTCTTGCCAGCATGCATCCAAATTTTCTAGCCTTCGGCGTATATAGTCCGAGGTTTTGCGATCGGAGCCATCCTTTTTGAAGTTTGAGTAAATTTGCTCTATTTGATGGAGTAGTTGCTGTTGTTGGGCGAGAACTTCTTCCAAAGACGACATGTTCTTGAAATGATAATAAAAGGAACGATCTTACTTGACTGTCCAAGCGGGAGCTTTGTTGCTCACCAAAAGCGGATCCTTGTTGACCCCTGCTGATTATTGCTGCTGCTGCTGCTGTGTACTGCACTATTGCTGGCAGTACAAACACCTTCACTGATAGTTCACTTGATGTCACTAGTGAAAGCTTTACAGTACTGGATTGCTACACTGTAATGAACACACGCGACATCCGGCTCGAAGGACCAAAAATGTACGGGTAAGGTACATTTAAATGATAGACTGATAAATGATTAAACTTGTGTATTGTAAGAACACCCAATAACTGATCGACTCGCGGCGAATGAGACCTTCGTTGTTAGCTCAAACGGTGCTATGCAACTACTGATCGTTGACTTGAAATTGTATTATTTTATGCATTCGCTGCGCGTCGATGTCAGCATAAAATTGACATGTATGATATTGTACGGGTTTGCTCGTACAGAACCTCTGACAGCAATAACCTAACAACAATCTTTTTCAAAGGAGTTTAACATCACTGTGGTTTTGACAGACTTGTTGCTTATGTGGCAGTAACTCAACATGAATTATATTGTTGCAATTTAATATGTACTTATGTTATATTTTGACAATGAGGTAAAATAATTGTGAAAGGAATGTAGTCATTTTTTTTTTTTTTTTTTAATCCTAAAGTCAACGCAGCTTCAGATGATAAAAGCTTGACTACTGGAATGGTCGAGTATTTCGTAGATGAAGATGGCAAGTACTACTACCAGTCAGCAGTTGGAGGACAGACCCTGGTCATGAATACTGCGGAAGCCAACCAAGAAAATGAGGTAAATGCCCTCTGAGGTATTTTTTTAACATGCATTTTTCTTAAATCTCCAATTGATTATTCAGTATAACATATAATAAAAAAGTTTCAATGAATGATTTTGGCACCTAGGTAAAATCAATTTATAAGTGGTTTCTTAGAACTCTCTGGCTAACTATTACTGACAATTACTCATATTCTATGGGAAAACTGCAGGTGCTACACAGGTGGTGTTTGACCATGAACCAATCAATAATCCAGTTGTACTTTATGTTGTTTGAGAGTCTTCTACTCTTCACATAATATAAACTTACTTCTAAGACAGCTAAAAGTTTTTTTCGAAAATTGAAATTTTCTTTTATACTTGTACTTTTATTTTTGAACTTCTTTAACTATAGAAGTATAGAGTCATGTAAACCTATAGGAACTACCCCTTCATTGACTAACAGAGACAAGCTATTAAGGAAATCAGATCATTGTCAATAATTTTAAATGGTTTTTGTAATAAGTAACCATGCATTTGGTCAAGTTTTTAACTTTGGCTGTGAGAGGTAATCTCTACTCATCCAATTTCAAAAAACCTTCTACAATGTACAACAATTCTAGTAAATAAATAATTTAATTTCATAATTTAATTTCAAAAATTCTTTCACTGATGGAAGGATACAGTATTGCTGATTGCCATAGAATGTATTTGTCTTGCGGGCGAAGTCTTGGGTAGAAGCTAGTATGATATAAACAAGTATTACGACTCCAGTACAGACATTAATTGAAATTTTATTCTAGGAGGCCACTGAAGCTCCTGACCCGATTATGACCGACCAAGGGGAAACGTACCAGACGGTCGCCTTCCTCCCCACGGAGAACAATGGGGAAGTGAGCTATGTTCTTGTAGTACAAGAAGAGAACAAGGGTGGTGTCGTCAACATGGAACTCAAGGTGGATGAGGGACGGGAGAACGTAAAGGTGCTCAATATTTTTTTTAACTAAAACTAATTTTAAAAACGTGGACGATCGCAAAGTAGTATGTAACGATCTTGGCCGTTGGCGTTCTTTAGTCTCTGCCTAAGCCTACAGAAAAAGGAGTAATGTGTATGTATAACTAGTATTAGATACTCTCTGGAAGAGAGGCCCTGCTGTAGTGTTTATATTGGTCACAGGGCTATATCTTTTTAACCATAATTAGCCATAGTAAGTGACATAACGTCACGCCTGCAATCATCGAAGAGCTAGGCAGAGAAGGTGTACTTAAATACACCTACCAGTTATGTTAAAGTCCCATGTAATAGTGGGTGATCTTTTTCAACGGGGCACAGATTCAGACTCTGGGCTGGTACTTATAAATTCCTAATGGAATCCCATCCCATTCCTGATGGAGCCAAGTGATTTTCTACTATAAAAGAGGTACATACATAGACACATTTTCTAATTCCATTCTTCAACAAACTGTCAACTAATGTATGATGATGTTTCCTTTAGACCGAGGCTGAGGAAAAAGCCAACGATGACGTGTACAACTTTGACGATGAGGAGGCTGGTGAAGACGAGGAAGAGGAAGAAGGGGACGCGGAAATGGCGGATGGCACTAAACCCAAGGCTTCGAACAAGGCGCGCAACAAACACGTGCGCCCACATTTCACCTGCAACTTCTGCAATTATACTAGTCATCGCCGGTAAGTGTTGTCACTATCATAGCATAAGTGCAATCAGCCTACAACATCACCACTGCTTCGACACAGGCTTTCTCTCCGTCAGAGGAAGCGGGTCCACTGCATCAGGGTCTTTGAATGTTTGGTTCTAGGACAAGCAGTTTTCTTCTTTGTAACCGGTTCAAGTTCAGTCCAGTTCTATAATAAAAAAAAGGAATTTCCTATATCCCTAGGGCTTCCTTTTTGTAGATTAGTATAATTTCCGAAGTACACCATTGCTCAGGAACCATTTTGGAATCTAGTATCTTATTGAACAGCTGGGTCAGATGGTGGAATAAAACACGTAGTTTGATGGCTTCATTTATTATGCCATCTGGTCTTGGAGTTTTCTCTGACTTCAGCTTTCTTTTGTGATCATACACTTCCCTTTACGCTAAAGGCTCAATTGTTGTCCTAGTGTCACTATTGACTTGCATTTGTAAATCCACATTTTCTAACTTTTTCATGAGTTCCCGATACAAATTGGCGGATTCCAGTTTTGTATCCACGTTTTATGTAGTTTCAGATCTTTGAAAGCTCTTTTAGTGCTTTTAAAGATCTTAAGAAACATAATCACAGGAAACCTTGTGAAATATTTCACAAGGTTTTGATTTCCTGTGATTATGTCTTGCCTATTGTTTCTTATAATCTTTCTTAATAGACTTGTTTGCGATTTTAAACAGTCTGCTGAGCTCGTTCTTCATTGCTTTATCTTAAGGATTTGTGTTTTTAGTTCTGTTCGTTTCTTTATCATTTGCTCTATTTCTTCGCTAAATATTTGATGAGGTTTTTTATGTTTGTTGTTCATCTTTAGACTGGATAGCAATGCTTCTTCCAATAATTGTTTGCGATTTTAAACAGTCTGCTGAGCTCGTTCTTCATTGCTTTATCTTAAGAATTTGTGTTTTTAGTTCTGTTCGTTTCTTTATCATTTGCTCTATTTCTTCGCTAAATATTTGATGAGGTTTTTTATGTTTGTTGTTCATCTTTAGACTGGATAGCAATGCTTCTTCCAATAATTGTTTGCGATTTTAAACAGTCTGCTGAGCTCGTTCTTCATTGCTTTATCTTAAGAATTTGTGTTTTTAGTTCTGTTCGTTTCTTTATCATTTGCTCTATTTCTTCGCTAAATATTTGATGAGGTTTTTTATGTTTGTTGTTCATCTTTAGACTGGATAGCAATGCTTCTTCCAATAAATTGTAATAGCTTTGTATGTCAGAGGTCTTTCATATTCTTTCCTATATAAAATTGTAGGCTATCCACAAACCTTTCGACTTCCACATCAGTTTCAAAAGTTTTATTTGGTGGTTTAAAGTTCTTCCTATTCTTCTTCGGAACTCTCATATTAAGCGTTGCCTTTACCAGTCTATGGTCAGAAGGGAATCTAACGTCGTTGAGAAATTCGATGTTGGTTATGAGTGAGGTTAGTTTGTTGTTATGAAGTCTATTTCATGCGTTGTTTTCTCATGGGGCGAGACGAAGTCCAACGTCGGCTTTCCCTTTTCTTAAAGTTTGTATTCATTATCTAGAGTTTGTTTTCGAAAGCGAAGTCGATGAGTAATTCGCCCCGGTCGTTTCGCTCGCCATAACCGTATTTGCCCATTATTAAGTCCTCGCTATCTTTGGGAAGTCCTATTTTAGCGTTAAACTCGCCCATTAATATTATTTTATCATCAGCTTTTGATAGTGCTGCTGAGATGTCATCATAAAATTTTTGGAAATCCTCTTCACTCACTCTATGGGTGGCATAGACTTGGATTAGTGAAATGTGTAAATCTTCCAATTTCATTCGTAGCAAAACGACTCTTTCAGAGAATCCTATGAAATTCACAATATTGTTCTCTTTTTTCGTTAGGAAGCCAACCCCGTATTTTGTCCTAGTTTCCCCTTTTATTTTTCACCAAGTGGCTCCAATCTTTTCAATCTCAGTTTTTAACCATTAAATCAAGTTTTTGTCACTACATAATATCACCACGATTAAGTGAACACTTTAAATACTTACACCTTCATAATTATTTCAGGATGTATGACACGGTTTTTCTTAGCAAATTTCTAAAACACTTGGAGAGGACATGTGCTTTTGACAACAGTTGACAGCCAACACCGAGCCGATAACTATATTCACTTCTTAATTATAATTATGTTTTTTCCTCCAGATACCTCCTCCTACGACACATGAAGTCCCACTCGGAGGACAGGCCGCACAAGTGCAACGTGTGCGAGCGCGGCTTCAAGACGCTGGCGTCGCTTCAGAACCACGTGAACATGCACAACGGCGTCAAGCCGCATGTCTGCAAGTACTGCAACAGCCCCTTTACTACCTCGGGTGAGTTAGAGCAGGCTACCTATCGTCAGTCACCTGTCCCACACCAAATGTCCAGAACATGACCGATTTAAACCGTTACGGTTTTTCCTGTATATAGTTCATCAGGTTTAAAAAACAAGTTTCGTAATCCATAGTTCTTTACAAAACCTTGTGAATTAAAAAAAAAGTGATAGGCCTCTTAAGGTGTACGGTGACAGACAAAAAATGTCCAGGGATCTTTAACTACGTGACATTTTTAACTTTGAAGACGTCCCATATATTTCAGTTACAATGTGCGGCGCAACTCCAAATTGCGGATAGCTGGCTGGCTTGCCATTAAGAATATTAAACTCTTTGAATGTTTCGATAGTTTATAGGATTACTAATTGAGATGTTTGATTGCAGGCGAGCTAGTGCGTCACGTGCGCTACAAGCACACGCACGAGAAGCCACACAAGTGCTCGGAGTGCGACTACGCGTCCGTGGAGCTGTCCAAGCTGCGCCGCCATGTGCGCTGCCACACCGGCGAGAGGCCCTATCAGGTGAGCCCCTACAACGTGCTACAACTCCGGAAGATGTGCTACTCCTGACCAGGCGATGGATACTTGTTGGCGTACCCGGCCAGTACTGAGATGAATAATTGAAATTAACATAATGTTGTGTTACCCTCAGTGCCCGCACTGCACGTACGCGTCGCCGGACACGTTCAAGCTGAAGCGCCATCTGCGCACGCACACCGGCGAGAAACCCTACAAGTGCGAGCACTGCAACATGTGCTTTACGCAGTCCAACTCGCTGAAAGCCCACCGGCTCATTCACAACGGTAAGTACAAGCTTTGACATACCATAATATTAATCAGAATTATCAATGTTTCTATTGATAGGGGACAGGGAGGGGTATTCCTCGGTGCAGGGAGCGGTTTTGGACCTCTATAAACAAGGGTTTAATCCTCTATGAATAAACCGAGCCTAGAACGTTTAGTTACAGACATCAGCCAGTTATACAATACGAAATAGGTTGGCCACCAAAAATGCCTTTAGCTACTAAAAATTATACGACTCCAAATCAAGGTGACACACCCTTTGCCGCCATCTAAGAATTCACTACTTTTTTAGACATTACACAATCCCTTGCATCTTTTCAGTAGCTAAACCAGACGACAACATTGTGTATGCTGGTGTACAGGCATCCTCTATGTGAGATGGATCTTTTCTATAACATGTATTTAATTCGCGTAGTATCCGAGAAGCCCGTATACTCATGCGAGCTGTGCCCGGCCAAGTGCGGCCGCAAGACGGACCTGCGCATCCACGTGCAGAAGCTGCACACGTCCGACAAGCCGCTGAAGTGCCGGCGCTGTGGCAAGTCCTTCCCCGACCGCTACTCCTGCAAGGTGCACAATAAGGTATGTATCATGAGTTTTTACTAATCTGTAATTAGTATAAAATAAAGTCTCTTTTCATGTCTAGACGAGATCGATCACAATGGATTTTGATGCGGTTTTCACCAAGCTAGTGCTTTTAAATGCGCGTGGATAACATACAAACTTCAAGAGTTGACGGGCAGCGGTTGACGTATCCCAACTGAAATGATAATTTTAAAATGAACTTCAACTTATCCACCTCTTTTTGACTTACATTTTATAGGAAGTTATGTTAATTAAAACATTCCATCTTTATAACCCATCCAAGATCTGTACCCATCTCGAGGCGTTATAAAAAATATCTGAGGAGGTTTTTTTTTTGATATTTATAACGATTTCGTTGTTGTACAGACCCACGAGGGCGAGAAATGCTTCAAGTGCGATCTGTGCCCGTACGCGTCGACCACGCAGCGCCACCTCAAGACGCACATGCTCAAGCACACGGACGAGAAGCCGTTCATCTGCGACATGTGCGACCAGTCCTTTAGGTGGGCACCACGTTCATACAATACTCTTTATTGCACCGAAACAAAGGAAAAATATAAGGGGATACAATGGGCGGTCTTTTTTAAATGAATTATTTATCTCGGATAACCTTAGGATGAACCACTGCAGTTACCAAGGACGGATATTAAAAAAAAAATCTTTATCTAAAAAACATTCCAGAAAAAGATCTGGTAAAACTACATATTGCTAACTGCTTTTTCTAACCTCGTAACATACATAAAACACCTGTATATCCTGAAATCAGAGGTGTAAAGAACTCTTTCGTCAGTGAGTATAAATAACGATGCAACGCTATTGCCAAACTTTGTAACCATAAATTTGACTATTACAGGCAAAAGCAGTTGCTCCGTCGCCACCAGAACCTATACCACAATCCCAACTACGTGCCGAAGCCGCCTAAGGAGAAGAAGCACTCCTGCCATGAGTGCCACCGCATGTTTGCGCACAGGGGCAACCTCATCCGGCACCTGGCCGTGCACGACCCCGAGTCCGGCCATCACGAGCGCGCGCTCGCCCTCAAGATTGGACGCCAGAGGAAGGTTCGGTTCGTCGATGGCGAACCTATGAGGGTGGGTACCTTTATATTATTACTGTAAGGACGTTTGTCCGCCGACGCCGGTAGCGTTATTATTTTACTAATCGAAAGTTTGCGACCGGGGTGACAGACGTGTGGTGGACAGGCGGTTATAGTCAGTTTATGTATCGCTACTCTTTATCTTACTGTTTCTTGGTGACGTCCCCGTGTCGGCAGCGGTGGCCGGAACCTAACACATTACCAGAATGATTCTTGACTGCTTGATCTTGATTCGTTGCACTGATTTTAATTATATACTTTCTGCTTACGAACTATAATTTCTAATACAAAATATAGCGAGCCTATTTTTTAGAATACACCTTGTTTATCATTCGTACCATTTGTATACAAACTCCAATAGCTCGTTTTGTTTTCAATCTCTATTTATTAAAATTTGTTTGTAAGTTTGTATGTAGGGGTAATCTCCAAGTAGTAAGGAAGTAATGATCCAATGCAAAACAATCTCACTGGCAGAAAGCTACATTATTCTGGGGTGCTATAGGCCAAATTATATTTGTATCATGCATATTAGCCGAGCTATCTCTAGTTTTGCGGACGAAGTCGCAGGAGAAATGCTAGTACATAATATAGGTGGCGGTAAACTCGTGACTGTAGACTCGGCGAACTAAGTTGAAAAATTAAGCACTCGACACTTGTCACTCGATACGTACGGGTAAAACGGGGTGAATAGGAACCCAGGGGTGAATCGAAACAAAACTTTTAAAGGGATTTTAACGCTGAATTAATATGTTATGTTGCCAACAAGGTCTCTAAACAATTAAGTAAATAAAATATAGTACTTTTTGGGAACATATCATATCAATTCAACGTTAAAATCCCTTTCAAAGTTTTGTTTCGATTCACCCCTGCGTTCCTATTCACCCCGTTTGACGGTAGCTAAATAGTAAAACGTATGCAATAGTGGATAGGTGGACTGTTTGGCGCTCAGTGCATATCCTACTAGTCCGACTGATATTATATATGTGAAAGTTTGTGAAGATGGATGAATGGCTGTTTGTTACTATTTCACGCAAAAACTACTGAACAGATTTTGATGTTATTTAGCACACACATAGTTTATAACCTGGATTAACACATAGGATACTTTTTATCCCGCGGGGCAATTATCGAACTCCACGCGGGCGAAGCCGCGGGCATAAGCTAGTTATCTTACAATGTAAAATGCAATTTATAAGTATATTGTTATTGTGAAGTGGCATACGTTTCAATAGAATGTTCTTCTGTCTTGTATTAGTGGTTTTTGTTTGCGTATTAGTTACTCTAATTTTATTCCTATTCCTAAGTTTTCCTGGTTTTATTTTTGGTTTCTTAGATTTAAAACAATGCGAGCTATGCAATCTTTTTTTTATGTTTAATGGGCCTACTCTTGACCTCAATCTAGTCCTGAGGACAGAGGTGAGGTCGATGACGGAACGAGCTAACCCAAAAGAAGTCTATTAACTCGATTGGGGTCATATGAACTTGGGAACACCGACGAAGGCAGGGAATGCCACTCCTTGGCTGTGCGCATCTACCATTTTTTTCTGCGTTATTGCGATTTGTTTTTGTTTGTTTGCTCTGCTGTTTTGACAAAAATCCCTGCCCATGCCCTCTTCAAGTGCAAACATAAATTAAATTTATTTTAAGCTAATTTTGCTTATTTCTGTACAATATAATTCAAGAGCTAATTTGGCGTAGCGGCCGGTTATGCATTGCGAAATAAAAAAGAAAAATTTCCATTTGCGAATGTTAGATATACATAACATAACATTAATTTAATCTTGGGCAACTTTGGCACATGGATATATACCACTGTATTATTCTGTATCCTGCCAGCTAGTTAGGATTGTTAAGACCTTTTAGCTGCATAACTTTTTGATGAAGATGTCGCCACATCCTCAAAATAATAACTTTTCTAAGCGTGACCTGGCTTTGCTTATTTATTTTGCTACTTGTATCCTTCGTTCTGCGCGATGTTTTGAATTTTTTATTAATTTTTACTAATTTTTATTTTTTCTGGCCTTATGTCAGGTTGATGGCAATAGGCTCGCCCTTTACTACATGGGACATATAAACATAATTGGCTAAATGTTGGTGTACTATTACATATTCCTCTGCCTAACCCTTCGGGGATTACAGGTGTGATGTTTTGTTAGTGAAAATGATCGTTATATAGCAAATTGCCCGCACTGCGACTTCAAATCAAAACAAAAATTCTTTGTCAGTCGAATGAATTGACTATATTATGGCAAGGCAAATTGACGAAATGTACGTCAATTTTGCTTGCTTGATTTTCCAATAGATATAATTTACGCTTGAATGACATTAATGGAGGCTGTTGTTGATATTGACTAAATAAGATGGCGGCGCAAGCTCCGATTTTCAACTTCATTACAAAAATTCACATTTATAAAAACAAATTATTGAATTCCTCAGGATATCCGCGTCCTGGACCCATCAGACACCGAGAGCATGATGAAGCTCGGTCTCACCAACAACGGTTTGAAACACGGCGAGCTTGTGACCGTAGCCGATGATGACGGCCACCAGTATGTGGTGCTCGAGGTCATTCAACTCGAGGATGGCACCGAGCAGCAGGTGGCCGTCGTGGCACCCGAATTCATGGATGAGGATGAGCCTGGTGAGTTACCTTCATATGGTATCAAGTGGTTTTTGAGCCATGAGGAACTGTTGCGGTGAGGAGTTTATGGCTTAATAATGACAGGTACACACATCACTCTACAATAAATGATTGGCAAGGCTAAGGATCAGCTGCCGAGGTTTGTCAGTGGATGGGTGATCCATTACATAACGAGTTCCCTCTGTGCTCGGAAAGCACGTAAGCGTTGGTCCTAGATGTTATTTGTAGTCAGAAGAATCTCTATCAACGTCATCACAGCCATGTCAAGTCATGTCCAAGCCTCCCATAATACCTACCATGCCCTTTTATCCAATAATAACAATAATTCGTTTATTTTAAAAGTAACGTACAGATTGAACTACAGATATACAAAAAATCACTACACTCCACATACAATAAACAATACATTAACAAAACAAAAGGAAAAGGGGCGCCCAAAAACTCAACAAAAATTATGAAGGTCCACCCTTTCATTTAAAGCCGGTCATTCTATGACTTCATTGAAATCTTTCCCCGCGCACAAAGCACTCTGCAAAGCACTTACGATTGACTCGCAACATATTCATTTAGCAGCAGTCTCAGCCGGCTTCAATAAAGTGAAACGAGAGCTTTGACAGGTAAAACTTCGAATAAAAATTTATATTTGGCTCGCGCAGACTCAATTGGTTCCCCCTAATAGCATATCGTCACCTAGCAACGCCCTTTAATCAGCCGCGACGCGGACTGTTTGCGCACCCACCTGAACTCTCCATTGTGTGTATTTGTGTGCGTAGCCCCAATATAAAATAGTTATCTTTCTATTTCTTTGCAATTTGTACTACTTATGCTCTCAACTGACATGGGGTTGAGCTGTCACTAATTGGAACTAATTCACCTGCAGGCGTAATAGGAGGTTTGTTTTTCTAATTTGAACAGTGCTGTTTTGCCTGGCTATCCTAATACCAAACTCATGATAACATATATGACGACGTTAGAACCAGAGTGATATAGGGCACAACAGTATGTAAGTGCACCTCATTAATTGATGAGTGAGGCATGTCTTCACTTTGCAGACCGCACCAATTCTATAGTCATATAGTGACATGTTGTGATCCCTCGAGGAAGAAAGCACCGAATAGTACTCGGATCAGTGTGGCATGGAAGAATTAAGATTTATCTATGCCATTGTGTAATAACCTATTTTTCTATGCCATAGTATTGGTAAAAATGTCACTTAGATCACTCTGGTTTCAACATGCTTTTTATTTTCAGTAGGTGATCATTTTAGAACGCGTTTGTTGATAAAAAATGATACTAAGATAGGTCCAAAGTGAAACAGGATATGAAAGGCTGGGGTCTACTGCGCGCAACAATTGGTAGTTGGGTTTCTGTACATGGTAATCACCGGATAACTTATTGCGATGTTGGATATGTCACTTTAATTCGTATAAGGCGGTATGTCGTCTAAGAGACAATATAATGGAATGGAAATCATGACTCAAACTTTCTCAATGCATTCAGTATAGGATTATCCAAGACAATACAGTACATAAAAAAAACAGTTGGACTCTATACGAAACAGGGCACTGAGTATTTAAGTATTTCAATAATGAGAGTAAAACCTTTCATTTGTCTGCGGGACTAACATAAGCTTATTTATATGTTCTATATTTTCAATTTCCAGAAGAGGAAGAGGAAGAGGAGGAAGAGGACGAAGAAGATGAAGACGAAGAGGAAGAAGAGGGAAAAGGCAGGAGCTTCGTTACGAAAGAAAGCACTGTCACCACCACAAGCATTAAACTTGAGAAGGAGGTCGACACGTGCTTTGGATTTGATGTAAGTACTTTACTGAGTAACATTTGCAGTAGCAATTACTGCAAATGTTACTCGTACGTATGTGTTACTCTGTCGGGCTCTGTGACTATTAGGGTGGTTCTTATTCCTAGGGAAAATATATCTTTTACTTAGTAGCAACCTTTAAATGTCAACATTTAAAGGTTGCTACTAAGGTTTGAATTTTAAATAAAAACTCAAAATCTATACTTGGGTATGCGAGTTTCACTTGCAGTTAAAATGAAAAACACACATACATTTAAGTGTAAATGAAACATTAGTGAAACCATAATTTAAGCGGCCATACAACGCTTTTTGTTAAAATTTGACTACTGGAAGCGACTTCTAAATCGTAAGAAAAAATTAAAAGAAAAAAATCTGTCTCTTAATTAGATGTATATAATCAAATGACAAAGTGCCGTGGTGATAATTCCAAAATCGGAAAATAAGGACCACCCTATGACTATGCTTATATTATGGCACAGTTCGCCCACAACAATCATACTGGTGGAATACAAGCCTCCTCTACGTGAGAGGTTTAGTATCAAGGATTTATTATTACGTTGACTGGCAAAGTGAATAACAACCAAAGCGGAAGTCGGAGAAATCCCTAAGGCCTAATTTTAAGAACGTCCATTCGTACTTTAGTAGTTTTAGTCGACGTCGTGGAGTATGCGGCCGCGGGTGGTTCAAGTCCTGTCACAATGTAGGTATGAAGGTTTCAATTAGACTTGCTTTCGGTTTTTTGTGCGTTATAGGTCGTAGATAACAAAGCCTGTCTAGATCCGCCCAGAAGAACACTGAAATCTGCCGTTCTTCGCTGAGCGTACTCACTGTTCCAAGGATTTGTTTTCGTTGTGCAGCTACAGACGCGTAATCGTATGACTAGGGCGGCTGATTTTGCCCGTTTCCACGGTGGTCATGGTACTCGTGCAGGCGTTCTTCAACTTGTATGGCTTTCAACACAAAAAACACGCAACGCTTACGTTTTGATTTCAAATTATCCTTTTCGCTCTCGTTTTTGTTCACCATTGCCGATCTATGTAATAATATATCTATCTTTGATAGAGATAGACGTCTGCCACGTTCTTACATAAAATAGACAAGGTGATATGTGCGTGCACGCTACTTAATATAATACAAAACTTAACTCCGCCTTATAACACAATACTAACACTGTATATAACATTATTGCTACACATTAACACAATCTTTTGTTTTTATAAAATCGTTTGCCAATGTTGTACTATATCATAGGTCAACTACTGCAACAAAATGACTTTTAATAGTTATTTTTGTTTTAGAAAACAATAACTTTTATAGTTATTTTTGTTTTAGAAAACAATAACTTTTATAGTTATTTTTGTTTTAGAAAACAATAACTTTTATAGTTATTTTTGTTTAGAAAACAATAACTTTTATAGTTATTTTTGTTTAGAAAACAATAATGTACAGGGTGGAAGGGACACTGACGCGAAACGGTTACCACGTATCCAGTACATCACATACATACTTCTGAGCCCCCACATGACATTTACCATTGGTTAAAAAAAAAACTGCTGCTTTCTACAAAAGTGCAAAACCTATAGGGGCAAATTGTATGGAACAGCTGTTTTTTTTTTAAATTACCGATGAAGAATTTATATGTCTCTCCGAACGTATGTAATAATAATGTACTGAATACGTGGTAACCGTTTTCGCGTCGGTGTCCCTTCCACCCTGTATATTTATTTGTGTTTCTAAAACAATAAACTTGACCTGTACCTAAACCACTAACAAATAAACAAGCTCAGTTTCTGAACATAGGAATCTATGGCAGCTCTGCTAGTTAGTCGTTTAGAGACAGTAAAGGTGCTGCTTCACAGCAACCCAAGGCTAAGCTGAGCTACGCAAGTGTACTATAGCTTAGCTTTGTTTGGAAATGTAAGTGAGATCGTCCACGGATATATGGCTGTTATAGAAATGAACCGTGCAACTAACGTGGGCAACGGATTGGACGATCAACTTAACAATCGCCAAATTTGTTTGGCATTCTTAACATAATAAATGCTGCACGGACCCCAAATAAATTGAGATAAAGGAAGGAGAATGATGACCTCAATATATAAAACGAAGTAGTTTGTTTCTAATTGCCGATTATTTTTATATTTCTCGGTTTTGTTAAAAAAAATAATCCAGAAACCGTCAGTGTCGTTTTATTTGCACAAAACTGTAATGTTTTTCCTGTAATCACAAAGAAACTGATAATCCCTTTAAACGGGACACAATAAATTAATATGGTACGCTGCAAAAAATTGGTATGATGGTGTAGTCCTCCTCTGGACGAACTCCTCCATTGATAGCCCCACTAAGTAGTAGAGATACGAATACTAAATACGCTGCCCCGGTCATTTAAAAACACGTTTTAATAGGGAACAATCTAACTGGGCCAGCCACCAGTTCCGCGATATCTATGTCCGATGGAGGTATCTATATATACGGTATACCAGTGACGAAGGTTCCATACAACTCGATTCCTACCGGCTTCCCTTTGAAAAATGCCCAGTCAGTATTCTATAGACAAATAATACACACTTCTATAGACAAATAATCACATTTAAGATATGTACTCCGGCTTACCTCTTACAAAGTTGATCCTTCGCTACTGCGGTATACCGGTATATCTTTTTTCTATATATCAGCATAGCTGCCATCGAGTTCCTAGTTCAGAAACTCAACCGCTAACACTTCCAATGTCTATTGTATCCTAAGATAATTCATCAACTGACCGTCGTAGCTGTAGTTTTAATCAGTGATACTCAACCAAGCTTCTTTATTTTACGATGGGTGGGTAGATGGGATGTACGAGAGCAGTGAATATGTATACCCTGTTCCAAAAGCATTTGGTGAACATGTAAACGAATGGGTTTGATAACGTGCCTGTCGATGCCACTTGCAAATTGAGTGCTTTGGATTTAATCTAACCCCGACATGACATTGTAATTTAAAAGCACCTTGTAAGATGGTAACTCATTTGACAATAGGGAAAATGCTTCTAATTCTAATTTTAAATTGTAAAATAAGTGTTGCATTAGAGAATTAAACAAGTGTACCACAATGTTTTTATGGGCCAATACAAGGCATTTTAAAGAAATAATAAAGTTTTGTATTTCTTACGTATTCCCTATTCAAAGCACGCGTATGCCCTCCACGCCAAGCCACAATTTCACCGCAAATACCTACAAAAAGAATAAGGATTCCGACACTATTCATTGTTTATTTCGTGTTATAGTGTGCATCGCATTTTTGTCACATATTTGTGTCGTTGGCGTACAGGGCACACGCTTCTTTGTCACGTTTATGTGACAATGGTGCTCAAAAGGTTAATCTCTCGACAGCGAATTTTCAATTATAATTTAATTGATTTAAAAAGTGGCGAGATATAAAGTTGACAACAAATACAGACGCATGTTTTACTAATGCCTTTGAGTAAATGATTGACAAACAAGATTCGTTTACATTTGATTAAAAACTTTTGGAACAGATTATTTTTATTACTTGTATTACATTTTGATTTAGCACATTATAGAGGGTGCAAAAAGATTCATCGCAAAGCTGAAAACGTCGCATTCTGTACGTCAATAGACATACAAAACTTGCAATGCAACTCACACAAATTAAAGCACTGCTGGCGAGTGTGTAGAAGACTATACACTCGCAAGCAGTGCTCTAATTTGTCGACGTGTGACGTGGTAAAGTTAATTATACCAATTCAAACACGTTTTCTTAGAAAACGCATAAACTCGACTTGACCTTCAATTAACCTGTTGATTTCAAAGTATGGTCAAGTACAAAAAATAATAATAGCAATAAAAGGCAGAATAAGTAAATCGGCTCAGTTCTAAATCTTAATGCACTCGTTATATTGTGTTTAATATTTTATTCACGTTGTAACTTTCTGGATTTGAGCATTGTGCCGGTGAGGGTGGCAAGAAGATTATGGCACTTGTTCCACTGTCATTCAGCTAACGACTTGCTTCACTCACATGCGGCGCGTTCCGAATCAAGCAATAATCGATGAACGAGGTATCAGCAGTACCACGCTCATATCGCCAACAGCGTTAATCCCATTTGACAAGCTTGTTTTCACTTTCACAAGTACCCGCGTTCAATAATATAATTTCTTAGATAGTAGGGATCACTTGCTACCTGTTTCTTGATATAATGAACGATAGAACATCAATTGAAAGCATTTCTAGTAACCAGAACTTGGCTTGGCCGTTAAATCGATTTGCAATAAAACAACAATGAGCCAATCGAAATATTAAACCTCAGTTTTGTCAGCCCGTTAACAGTACTGACGCTGACTGATGCTCTTCGGCAAGAGTAATGGTATCCCGTATAACGAAACCCGCTAGCTCCGTCTCGGAATTGGTTTTATCGTGCTGAAATCGATTATGGTGCGATACGGAACGCATCGTTGAATTGACGTCTTGCTCCACCATGCGAATGTTCGCTGGTCAGGGCTTGTAATAAGCCAATGTAAAGCTCCATGTCAATCTATAAGGCGTGCTTACACACGTGTTCGATTCGGTATACATTTTATTTGTTCGGGAAAAAGCCCGAATGTACAGAGCCGACCTTAACATAATTCATTGGGGATAGCTGTCGAACGGAGTTTGCCGATCAGCACAACCCAAATGACAGCCAAATATGATTATGTAGTAGTTGCGTCGGGTCGACTTGTACAACAAAAACTGCCGAATCGAATGCAGCGTCACCAAAGCACCATTCGCAAAGCCAGTGCTGATCCAGTAGAGTACACGCGCTAGTTAGTCGTAAACAATGTCTTGAATTATCATTAACACGAAAACGCGATATTTACCACGTTTACTATTTGTTTCGAGTTCCCGATATTTCGGCGCTGTTGCAAGCACCGTGATCAAGTTAGCGGGTGGGTGTTTATGAGCAGACAAATCGGTCTACCCTCTTTCTTGTTCGTTTTTTGAGCTCGGTACCAATAGTATCCCATTTTCGTAACTCGTAATGTTAGTGACGACCGTGTCAGTATAAAAACTTATAATGTCTTGAATTCACGACTAGCTACATAATTCAGGCTTCAGGTTGTGTATCGCTGGGTAATATTACTAATATATTTCAAGATAATTTTATAGAAATGTAAACCAACGCATAACAAATTTGTCGTCAACTCGACCGTGGTGCTCATCATAAATTGATTGATTTGTATAATTAAACCAGTTGTTTTGAAGATTTTTAAAGTACAACATTTTAACGAACCGGTTTACATATCTATTAAATTAGATTGTTTCAGATTACTAACCTAACTTTGCATGCATAATCCTTTTTTTATATTAACTAATTTTTAACATTCATTTAATATCTTCATGCTTACTTTTTTATCTCACCACTATCTAAAATACAATTTTTTTTAAATTATTTCCTTCTAAATTTAGTTGAGTGCAATTAGACAAAAAGGTGGAACGATGTTTATAGTGATCGCATTTTCATAGGACTTTTTTATTAAGTTCCTAGAAGAGCGTGTAGAAGTCAGTTTCAAAATTTCGCTGCTGGCGACTTTTTTGTCGATAAGAATAACTTGAAATTCTACGAATTTGTATTGTGGCCATTAAACGCCAATTTGTTTATTTATTTGTTCATTATTGTAGAAGAAATGCAAGCTTTTTTTTAAATTTCCTATCTTCTACAATTACTTCTAAAATAACGAATTTTAAGACTAAGATTTCTTTTGCCATTGGTAACTCATATTTTTTCACAGATTATCTGTTAAAATGCCCAGTATTTTCATGCTTAAACTTTTGACCAAAAATGACGAAAAAGAAAAAGATGTGAAAAGTGACTAAAAATTCATTCGCAAATATCAGGAAATCGTCAATGTTCGCCACAATATAAATTCATCGAATTTCAAGTTACAAACGACAAAAAAATAGGCGCGAGGGGCTATTTTTATTTATTTCTTCACAGCTTTACTCCGACCTCTATAAAGTTCGTTCTACCTTTTGAGTATATTTTGGACTTTTTGCTAATTGCCGTGCAAGTTTACTTTACCTACGTTATGTGTCGACTCTATCTATGTTTTCTTTGGATTATCCTCTTTATTTTTTTTTTATTCTCTCTTTCAGGAGGAAGACGAAGAAGAAGAAGAAAACGATGAAATTGATGTCGATGTTAATTATACCGACAAAGTGGTGTTGCATTTAGTTTAGATGAGTGTTGTAGGGCTATCGGCATGGGAAAGGCACTTCCCTAAACATTCATTTATAATCCACGCGGGCTGGTCGCTTCGATTCTGGTCATCAGGAGGCGAGATGACGGTACATAGTACATAGGATCTTCTCATTTTTACTTGTGTGCGTGTGTGTGTTTTACGTGTTTTTATTCACTTTCTTTTACTTCCTACTTTTTATATGCTCTTATTGCACTAGTATCAGATTTAGTTATAGTGATAGACGTTGAGGGCGAATAAATAATTATAGTCAATGATTATAGCTCAAGTAACAAGATTTGTATTGTTACAACAAAAGTGATGATCACTGTTTATTTGAAATAAAATCAAGGCATTGTAGTATTGTTCGACATCTCATACAGATGAGTAGTGTGTTTGGAACAGCTAGAAGGTTGAGAAGGCAGTTTATTTTTTAAATAAATTCATGGTATAGGATGTTTGTTACAACTCTTACAATAGACAATAGTGCTCTGATTGCAACAGCTAAAACAAAAGAATGATCTGTTTGTGTTTTAAAGAAAGTCATAGTATATAAAACTCCTCGTTGGTATAGTGGTCGCAAGACTCGAAAGCTTTACTGAACATGAAATTCTATACGGTTCGATACCCAGGTCGACACAGTGTCACTGGGTATATCCATCGAGAATTTCTCGGTAGCAGCCTGATGCCTGAAGATTAGTGCCCGCTTGATGGCTACAGACCCCCCCTCCTATTACATGAGACTTTATGTGTAACTCTGACTAAAATGGATGTACTTACAGGGAACAAGTTGAAATCTTGGCCCCCAATATCTCCGTAACTAGAAGGTTCCCAGGTATGGTCTAGAACACAAAAATTACCGCAATGACAGGGAGAACCAGTGCCCTTCGGCTTCGTTACGGGTCTTGTTACACCTTTTAGGTACCCTGTTCCCTTAGGTACCCAAAGGCCCCAAAGGGTTGGGGCTTGCAGTCGTTGTGTTATGTTTAAGTCTCACGTACTAGGGCGAGCCTATTGCCATCAGTCGGGTATATATCCAGACTACGGGATGTTACTGAGAAACTCTTGATGGGAAATCCCAATAACAATTTTTCCGACATGATAATGGTATCCAAGATAAGATGTTGCTCAGCAGTAGCTTTTTGCCACCATTAGAGCAAGGAGGCAACCTTGTAGCAGTCCTATCGTATCGTTTCGTGATATCGCCCGTCTGTAATGATGAATGTCTTTGAATGCTAACATTACCCAGTTGGTAGATATGTTACGGTCAGTGTGATTGAAATCACACTTAGGTTTTGAGAACTTTTAGGTTTAGTCATTTTGGTTCGAGTACCTAATGTTTTTTTTGAAGATTTTCATTTGGTTTTAAGAATGATTTTTAAGTGTTTTTCATTTTAAGTTCGAAAATAATAACTTCTTGAGCTTTAAATCACCATATTTCGTTAGTTGGACCAAACCTTTAGAAAAACATTAATATGGTTAATATATATTTTTTTAAATTTAATGTGATTATTCTATAGAAATGTATTACATTCACCGATTGCTAATATTGAAGTCTAAAGATTAACCGCATTTATTACTTTGACCGTAACATAATTATACATAGTATATCTTCTCAGGTTCCTTTCACTATATTATTGCAATAGATACTTTAACGCACCGCGTCTCCTGACACACGTACAACCGCCACCAGTGAGCAACTATTTCACTTGTCAGGCGGGCGACCAAGTTTTCGCTTGACTTTTACACTGTACCCTAAGAACAAGTCATTCCATCGGGTACTAGCCCAGAAGCCATGCCGATAGACCGGTTTAAGCGTCGATTGTACCAAATTAATTATCACAATCGATAATTATAAAATTGAGGCCATTAACGAAAGTACGTAACTAGCATTATGAATATTTATTGAATAGCTTTATTAGTAGCCCTTACGTGAACGTAAATAATTGCGCGGTATGGTACAGGTTTAATTTGCTTGAATGTGTATCATAATGCAATACAGCATGTTGTTGCATCGCCACCGCCTGACTACCAGACTTGCCCCGCAATCCAACGACGACGTGGTTACGCACTTTCGTTGTCTCATCAATGTACAGTTATTTAAACAAAATTATGAACCTTACATTCCGTTTGAATACGGAAATAAAAAAAATTGTAGTGAAGAACTCGAAGCTAGCGGCTAACTGAATTATTATTTGTGTTATTTAAAGAGGCGATGAAGATGTTGACGGTGTATAAATGTTTACGGAGTTGCACAGATATTATCATACGCTTCTAGATGAGTTAATTTCGGAAGCCCGGTCAAACAAGAGTGCTGTAAACGGACAGCCGCTAGCTGCTTGTCCTACTATTATTATAAGCACTGAATGTTTGTTGCTAGTGTTCATCTGCAATATATTGGGTTCAACTCGCGACTTGCCCACACATTCATCGTCATAATTATGAAGGAAACACTTTAAGATTATTATCTGTGTCTATAAATTTTCTTGAATTAATCATTGTTTCGATTAAAAATATATCTATATAACTAAATTAAGTCGTTAGTTGTTAAATACTAAAATATTATAATATTTTCCTCATAGTTTTTATTTGCAATTTAAATGACCGAACATTGATTTCGAAGGTGGTTTCTTTATAAATTATGAAGGAGTAAACAGTGAGTTGCTCTGATAAATATTTAATAATGTTATTAGTTTAACTTTACTATAGATTTAGTTGATTTAATGTAAGATGTAAAGATGGATTACACAGTTAGTTAGTAGCTGTTGATGTTCCGAAAGGGTGGGTGGTGCGTTTGTCTGCCAGAACACCACACGACACACGATATGGTGTCAGCATGCTGATTCTGGGCACACCAAGCGCGACCTCGCTACCTACCATCCAAAGCTTTCAGTCTTGTGTATTATTACTTTGCTTTTCAGGAAGTTCTACGTCCATTTGTTGTACTATACCTTCTTTTTAGATCCATTTCTCGTTCTAAAGTTATGTTTCGTTGTATAGTATGATGTTCATGTAAAAAAACCCTCTCGATAAATGGCAAATCGCAACTTATTTTTTGTTTTATTTTATTTTTATGAAAGCTCTGAATCACTGGCGGCTATGACGACTATGTATGCTGTACGAGGCGTTGTTCCTAATAGATTGGCAGCTACCTGCACATGTATTAGCACGCATAGTCCATGTACCAGGTCATAAATCAAATAGAACTTCTAGTCAAATGCACAATTAAATGTAATTACAACAAACAAAATACATTATTTTTTTATAAAATAAACTAGCTGTGCCCCGCGACCTTCGTCCGCGTGAAATTATCGCTGTGAAATATACTTTACGAACTATTCTCATACATACCAACAATACATTAAAAAAAAACATAAAAATCGGTCGAGCTATTTTGGAGGAGTGCGACCACAAACACCGTGACACGAAATTTTTATTTGAATATAGATTATGCGTTAGGCACAAAATTACCAAGACTTGAATTCCTTGAAAACTTTCATCTCTTCTGTACACAAAACAACACTGTATAACGCTGATATATTTTAAATTAGTTTTGATTTAAACCGACTCTGGGTACTTTTTTCTATGAACATCTGTCCGAAGCAGTGGATACTCTATATTTCTATAGCATAGCTGTTCTACAATCATTGAAATGTCTACTGAGTATGCACTGCTTTGATGTCATTTTGCCGCTGCGGCTGTCACTTCGCGGAGGTCTAGGACACTAATTAACAAACTCGATGATATCAATAATTGAGATATAATGCTGCTGCGAGTTCACGGAGCGGGACGATGAGCGATGAGCGATGGGCGAAGCTACGTGTACATTGACTCTCGCACATTCTCGCTCCGCTCCGCTTCAACAATGTCGAGGCTAAATTGGTTGGCCTATATCTTGACCGCATAAGATTGCTGCGCGGGTAAGAATCAGAATTTGGGAGCTTTTTTTAACTTATACCAATAGTTGACGGCACGGTTGGCGCAGTGGTCAAGCGATTGACTGCTGCGCTGCATGTCGCGGGTTCGATTCCCGTACGGAACAAATATTTGTATGACCTACAAGTAGTTGTTCCGGGTCTGGGTGTTTTTCTATCTATAATATGTATGTATTTACAAAAAAAAATGTTTATATGTAGTTTATCAGCCATCTAGCTACCATAACACAAGCATTAGGTTGCTTAGCTTGGGACTAGATGGTGCTGTGTGAAAATGTCCAGGGGATATTTTAGTTATTCTGGCCTAACTAGTATAAAATCCTTATGACTTAGTTACGAACATGGGCTTTACTCCAAATGGCAATACGCAAAGCAAGATATATTACATCGATTACAAGTTCAGGAACTTGTTTGTTTGACATGACAAATGACAATGAGAAGTGGTCGCAAGCGCGACTGCTGAGCATGAGGTGCTGGGTTCGATTCCCGGGTCGGGCAGTGTTATTGGGTTTTTCCATCAGGAATTTCTCAGTAGCAGCCATGTGGTCTGGATTTGTGCTGTTGATTACAATAGGCTTGACCCCTATTACACGGGACATATGTCTGCCGAAATTGGGGATTGCAATGCCACACGCTTTTTTCCCCCGCGGTGTTGTTGCGGGACATCAAACTCGCAATTTTCGGCAATTTGCGAATATTTTTTTACATAACATCACGAAATACAAAAAATACAAAATAATTTATTGCTTCATAAGTTTACATAAAATACGTAAGCAAGGGCCTGTGTTGGGAAGCCCTGCTCTTTTTTTTTTTTTAAATACTCTTACATTACACAGTTTTATATTCATCTCAATTCTCTTCCCTTATGAATAAGTTACACTAGGTTACACGATTTTGATAACCCAGTTGAAAGTTGTTAGTTATAGTTTACTAGCTGACCCGCGTAACTTCGTCTGCATCACATACAAGAGAGAGGGAGGGTTAGAGAGATAGGTTAGACATATGCTAGCCCGAAGTCTTTTTAATTATTTTTTTTGAGAATTAATGCCGTCATAAGTAGGTACATGATTGTTGCGTAACTTAAACCGACGCAGCGCACGCAACAAAAGCTTTCAAAAGGAATAAATGTTCCCCGTTTTTGAAAAGTTTTTCATTAATGCTCCGCTCCTATTGGTCATAGCGTGATTTTATATAGCCTAAGCCTTCCTTGATAAGTGGGCTAGGCAACACTAAAAGAATAATTCAATTCGAAGTAGTGTTATTATTGTAATTTTTTTGATGATTTTTGTAGTAGTATCAGACTTAGTTCTGTGAATGTTTTGCGTTAAAAATGTATAGGCTGGTTAAAAATGAGGCGCTGAAAATGCCGATCGGCGTATTTTTTAAGTCAAAAAGGGCAATTTTTGTTTCCTACATTTTTTTTTTTTGTGTTTCTTTTGAATCTGCAATCAGTCTTGAGTACTTTAAGCAGATGTGGTAGGTGACAATTGGCAGTTGGAGTGTGCTCTCCATCGAGAGCAACTACTCATACATAGGTGTAGCCTGTATTTATGCTACTCAAGAGGGTACAGACAGAATGTCTTTTCTTTTGAGACGTTTTTGGTACGTGCGTGTTGTCAGTCCAGCGGCCAGTTCATTTGGATGCCTCTCCAGCCTTTCCAAGTATGTTTTGGTTATGGCCAAGATTTCCTCTTTCACCGAGTTCATCTGAAGTAGGTTGTGTATTTCAGTGTTTGTAATGAACCAAGGGCCATTGTATATAGTTCTCAGAATCACATTTTGCATTCGCTGTATAATGGAAATATTAGAGTTGCTACAGCTCCCCCTTAGCTGGATGCCGTACATCCAGACAGGCTTTAGAATCGTTTTATATATAAGGAGTTTGTTGTCAGTCGATAATTTACTGTTCCGCCCTAATAGCCAGTGTAGGTTTTTGTATCGCAAGTTGAGCTCATCTCTCTTGGTCTTTATGTGCTGCTTCCACGTCAGGCGGCGATCGAGGTGTAGTCCTAAGTATCTCACAGAATCTTTATGTGGTAGAAAATTATTATTTAGTTTTACTGGCGGACAATCACCTCTGCGTAGCGTAAAAGTGACCTGTACCGACTTAGATGGGCTGACTGCTATTCGCCACTTTTGGAGCCAGTCAGATATTTTGTCTAGACCTTTTTGCAGCGTTTGTGACGCAATTGTGGGGTCATGGCTGCTAGCCAGAATTGCAGTATCATCAGCAAATGTAGCTGTAGTCACACTGTCCTCTGCTGGCAAGTCTGATGTGTACAACGTGTACAGAATTGGCCCCAACACTGATCCTTGGGGGACGCCGGCCTTTATTTCCAATAGCTCCGACGTTGCCTCAACTTCTTTGACATAAAACAGACGATCTGTTAGGTAACTTTTCATTAGCTCATAGAAGCTGTGGGGAAGACAAGCTTTTATCTTATAAAGTAAGCCCTTGTGCCAAACGCGGTCGAAAGCCTGTTGAATATCCAGGAAGACTGAGCAACAGAACTCCCTTTCCTCCAGAGATTTCCTAACCCTGTCACACACTCTGTGAACCTGTTCGACAGTGGAGTGCTCAGGTCTGAATCCGAATTGATGACAAGGTATAGTTTTATTTGCCTTTAAGATTGGTTGTATTCTACGGAGCAGAAGTTTCTCAAAGATTTTCGATAGTACTGGTAGTAAGCTAATAGGCCTGTAGGATGTCACCACATTGGGTGGTTTGCCTGGTTTATGCACCATGAGTATCTGTGAAACCTTCCATTCCTGTGGAAAGTATTGCACTCTTAGGACCCCATTGTAAAGTGTCGTTAGAAACACGATGGCTTTTTTTGGTAGTTGCAGTAAGACTTCCTTCGTGATTAGGTCAAAGCCGGGTGCTCTTTTACTTCCGAGGCTTTTTATTGTAGCCCAGACTTCTCTGGCAGTAACGGACCGTGGTGGAGGTGACATTTGAAAATCTTGGTTTAGAAATGAGTTGATTTCTTCTTCAGATACGGTATTTGTTGCTTCGTTAGTACGAAATACACTTGCCAAATGCTCAGCAAATGTATCAGCCTTTTCTTGAGGTGTTTTTGCCCAACCTTGGTTCCTTCTGAGAGGTGGTACAGCTACCTGGGGTCTAGTATATTGCTTTGTGAACTTCCAGAGAGCGTAATTGGTTGAGGCAGAAGGAGTGAGTGATTCAAGCTGGGCTTCTAGGGTGTTATCATGCCAGGTTTGAAGCAGTTCTTTTAGCTTGCTAGCGGCCTTAAGGAAATTATACTTGTCTTCGTTCAAGCCACTTTGGTGCCATATCCGTCGAAGTTTTCTTTTCTCAAGCAATGATTCTTTTATTTCCAGGGGGTAATCAGAGGATCTAATTTTACTTGGATATTCAGGAGTACTTTTCCAACATGCTTCCTGGATCATATTTGTTAAATACTGAGTAGCAGTATCTATATCGTATTGAGTCTTTAATGCTATTTTTAACTCAATATTATCGACAATATACTTCCTAAAACACTCCCAGTCGGTGTACTTATTGGTTAATGTAGATGGTCTCGCGATTTCAATCAGTCTTGAACTTATTGTTAATAATACCGGTGTATGATCAGACGATGTATCATAACACGGTTCTGGCTTAAGGTAGTCTTTAGACAAACCTTTACTTATGAAAAAATCCAACAGATCTGGGGTTTTTTGTGAGTCGCTCGGCCAGTATGTTGGTTCAGCAGTAGAAATTGCAGACAAGTTGTTTTCTTGAATGCTCAGTTTGAGTTGTCTACCTCGAGTGGAAATTAGCCTCGAACCCCAAGATGTATGCTTCGCATTCCAATCGCCTCCTGCTACAAAACGGTTACCGAGTGACACAAAGAAGTGTGAGAACAGGGTGTCGCTAATTTTATGTTTTGGGGGGCAGTAAACAGCCGACACATTCAGACTCCCATTTTCATCTTCCACGCTTATTGTTGTAGCTTGAATGTGGTTGGTTTTATATTCTGGCATTAGGTGATGTTTGATTGTCTTTTTTACTATCACTGCCGTTCCAGCATGGGCCGTCCCATCAGGATGATTTGTCAGGTAGCATTGGTAGTCTGCAAATTTAACATTACTGGCTGAAGTGCAATGTGCTTCAGAAATCAGTAGAATATCTAGCTTTTGTTCTGTCATTAAAACTTGAACTTCATTTTTATTTGGGGTTAGCCCATTTATGTTGAAAGTTCCAATTCTTAAAGCAGTCATTTTGTCAGTCTGTCGACGAGTTTAGTTATGAGGCTCATTAGAGTACTCATTTGTTGTAAGATAGAGTCAAACTTCTCAGATTGTTTTAACAGTAATTGTTCGAGTGCGACACATGTGTGCGTTGGGTTGGTTGGAGTATTATTTCGTAAAGACTCTGCATAGGTTGCGAACTTGGTACCAGGGATAGTTTTGTCAGGTTGGCCGACTTGTTGAGTGGGCTCATTGGCAACATACTTATTTGGTGCTTGTTGGCGAGACTCGACTGATGGAAATGCGGTCTTTTTTGTTCTTCGAGCCAGAATTTCTTTATATACTGCACAACCTCTATAGTTAGCGGGGTGCGGGCCATTGCATAGTGCACACAGAGCAGGTGTTTGGCGATCAAGCTTCTGGCATTCAGAACTCTTGTGCGACTGCCCACATTTAACGCAGCGGTAAGGGCGCATACAGTAGTTCTTTGAGTGGCCATATTGTTGGCACCTCTGACATTGTACGATCGATTTTCTTTTTCTTGGATCTTCTATAACGATAGATTGGTGGTAAATATATTTCAAGTCCTTTACCGCTTTGTTGTTTGACCCAGGAGCCAGATTTACAAAGAATGTAGAGGTTGGTTTTTTCTCGGGGCCGTACTTAGCATTGATAATTTCTCCAGTAACTGTATTTCCTGTGGCCTCAATTTCTTCCCTAATAATGCTAGTGGGCGTAGATGGATGTAAGTTGCGAATAACTACTCTAAAGCATCGCATATCCTTTCTGTTAAAAGTATGCCCAATGAGTCCATTCTCCCTCACAAGACCAATTAGCTTTTTGTAGGTGTCAATGTCCACACTACTAATTCTTAGCTGATTTCTATTCACAATCTTGTAAGTGAATTGTCTTCGTTCAGCAACAGTTTCTAGAAGTTCAGTCAATTTGCTGACATCTTCTATCCCGTAAAGGATGATCGGTGGAGGTTTGCTAGGTTTTTTAGCTGGTTCATCGGGATCATTTTGGGTCAGGTCAATTGACAGGCCACTGAATCTATTGGATGTTTTGACAGCATCAGGTGAAGGGCTGCTTGACATTTTCCGTTTTTTGGAATTACTTTTTGATGGTACTCTTTGCCAAGACGGTGGTTCTGGTACAGTGTCTTCCGCCCTAGAATTAAGGGACTCCACATCAATATTTTCTTTGGATGGTTTGACTGTTGGGTTATTTCCAACTGAAGAAGATCTTGGTCTTGACAGGAACAAGCTTGGATGGAAAGCTTGTTGTACTAGTTTTTTGTTACTGCTGTTGCCAGTAGTATTCACCAACATAGGAGCCTGGTCACCTACTCCTGTGCGGTCTTCGGTAACATGATCCATAATTTCCAGGGTAATTCAAGTTTTTATGTGATAACACTGGATTGAAGATGGCAACCCTTTTGACAGTGGCATTTTATTAAAGATTTGAAAGTGTCAAAAAATTATTAATCCAAATGTGGGTATAACTCTTTCACTGTTAGAATCTACTAATGTTTGAATAAGGTTTTTGTCGTTTTTAGCATATGAAATCACTAGATAACGATAACACAGTTTTCTTAACACTTCAACTACACTTTAACAATATTTTAGTGCACAACTTCACAGTATTTGTCACAAATCGCGAAATTAATTGTGGAGCGTATGTGCTTCTGACAACTGTTTGACAGCAACCAACAGTTTCCTACATTGAACAAAAAAATATTATACCTACCAATATATCAATGACCTACCAATAACATTTTCAACTGGAATAGTCTTTCTAAATGTCCTTGTCCAGTGACAAATAAGCAACACAAAAACTAACGCTGATATACAAAAAAATAAATTAAAAAAGCACAGTAACCTTTTAATTAGAGAGGAGAATTTGGATGGAAAAAATACGACATTGCATTAGATACTTAGGTACGTATTCCGTGATGCCATGAAAAAATATTCCTGGATTTCCGCGCGGATCCCGCTCGTTGTACGGGGATTCAGCAGGTCTCAATAACATGCGGGATCCAGTGGAAGTATGGAAACGCGGTACTTGGGATTGCAAACCCCTACCGAAATGCAGTTAAAGCATGAGGTGGGTTAATTTATTTAGAGGTTGACGGAAACCTTCAACCTCACTTGAGCTCGTGAGCATGATTTACGGAACGAAAGTAGTAAATGTAGAAAATCAGCATGTCGGCCGACGAAGCTCTTGAGTAGGTGGTCGGTTATTCCCCTTTTATTTCACTCTAAAATTTGTCAAATCTTAATAGCTTTACAATACCTATTCACTTGTTTATTTTAGGAAGAAGATGAAAATGAGGACGCTTCCGGTCATTTGGAGTCCGTGCCACCTGCCACGAACGAATTAGCGCAAGCGGTTCCTGCTCAGGGACAATCAACGGCCGCGGCACTTGCCCAGGGGAAATTGATGCACGCAGCTAATGCTCATGGGCAATCGCTGCTCGTGGCTCGTGCCCAGGGGCCATCAATGCTCGCGGCACTTGCTCAGATACAAGTGACGCGCGCAACTTCTGCGCAGGTGCAGATAGTGCCCGCGGCTCCTGCCCAGGTGCAAGGGGCGCGCGCAACTTCTGCGCAGGTGCAAATAGTGCCCGCGGCTCCTGTCCAGTTGCAAGGGGCGCGCGCAACTTCTGCGCAGGTGCAAATAGTGCCCGCGGCTCCTGCCCAGGTGCAAGGGGCGCGCGCAACTTCTGCGCAGGTGCAAATAGTGCCCGCGGCTCCTGTCCAGGTGTAAGGGTCGCGCGCAACTTCTGCGCGGGTGCAAATAGTGCCCGCGGCTCCTGCTCAGGTGCAAGGGGCGCGTGCAACTTCTGCGCAGGCGCAAATAGTGCCCGCGGCTCCTGTCCAGGTGCAAGGGGCGCGCGCAACTTCTGCGCAGGTGCAAATAGTGCCCGCGGCTCCTGTCCAGGTGCAAGGGGCGCGCGCAACTTCTGCGCAGGTGCAAATAGTGCCCGCGGCTCCTGTCCAGGTGCAAGGGGCGCGCGCAACTTCTGCGCAGGTGCAAATAGTGCGCCCGGCTCCTGCCCAGGTGCAAAAGATGCAAATGGCACGCATAGCTTCTGCCCAGGTGCAAGGGGCGCGCGCAACTTCTGCGCAGGTGCAAATAGTGCCCGCGGCTCCTGCCCAGATGCAAGGGGCGCGTGCAACTTCTGCGCAGGCGCAAATAGTGCCCGCGGCTCCTGTCCAGGTGCAAAGGGCGCGCGCAACTTCTGGGCAGGTGCAAATAGTGCCCGCGGCTCCTGCCCAGGTGCAAGGGGCGCGTGCAACTTCTGCGCAGGCGCAAATAGTGCCCGCGGCTCCTGTCCAGGTGCAAGGGGCGCGCGCAACTTCTGCGCAGGTGCAAATAGTGCCCGCGGCTCCTGCCCAGGTGCAAGTGGCGCCCGCAACTTCTGCGCATGTGCAATTAGTGCCCGCGGCTCCTGCTCAGGTGCAAGGGGCGCGCGCAACTTCTGCGCAGGTGCAAATAATGCGCGCGGCTCTTGCCCAGGTGCAAAAGGTGCACGCAGCTACTGCTCATGGGCAATCACTGCTTGCAGCTCCTGCTCAGTTGCTAGGGGCGCGCGCAACTTCTGCGCAGGTGCAAATAGTGCGCGCGGCTTCTGCCCAGGTGCAAGTGGCGCGCGCAAATTCTGCCCAGGTGCAAATAGTGCGCGCGGCTCCTGCCCAGGTGCAAGTGGCGCGCGCAACTTCTACCCAGGTGCAAATAGTGCGCGCGGCTCCTGCCCAGGTGCAAGTGGCGCGCGTAACTTCTACCCAGGTGCAAATAGTGCGCGCGGCTCCTGCCCAGGTCCAAGGGGCGCGCGCAACTTCTGCCCAGGTGCAAATAGTGCGCGCGGCTCCTGCCCAGGTGCAACTGGCGCGCGCAACTTCTGCCCAGGTGCAAATAGTGCGCGCGGCTCGTGCCCAGGTGCAAGTGGCGCGCGCAACTTCTGCCCAGGTGCAAATAGTGCGCGCGGCTCCTGCTCAGGTGCAGGTGGCGCGCGCAGCTTGTGCCCAGGTGCAAATAGTGCACGCAGCCACTGCCCAGGTGAAATCGGTGCGCGTAGCTTCTGCCCAAGTGCAATCACGGAACTTGCCCAGGGGCAACTAGGACAGACCCAAGGTTAGTAGAAAAATCAATATGAAGATACGGGTTCCTTCGAGTCCATTGGCATCTACTCTTTTAAATTAACCAATGACACCTGCTAAGGCTAATGTACTATCTTTACTTAAGTTAGACTCGTGATAAGTGATTTAATACCCTACATCTTCAGGGCCCATGGCCGATGACCTTATGGTAATGTTACTGATTGAGAGTCTTTTTACGAATTGAGGGGCCATGTCTCTTATTTAATAGCAGATACTACCAACATTTAGTAGTTATTTCACCGAATTTATAGACCCAAATCTGCAAAATTGTAGTAAAACTCTTAAAATATGGAGGCTTGTGGAGGTTTTAGGTGGCTTAACGTCTGAATTGAGCTGCTGTCATAAAACTCGCCGACGGAGATTTTTGGAAATTTGTATGATTTAGTAGTGCTTATGAACTCTGTACAAATAGTTGGGATTGCCAAAATTGCTATAGCTACAATGCTTTGATATGCCAGAAAAAAACACGAGTTAAAATGCGAAACATGGCTCTTCAATCCATACGGATACGGATGGATATACGGTCTGCAACTAAATCAAACTTGATGAAAAGTCACGGGTCTTAGGCCCGTATTACAGAACGTCACTCAATACTCAAGCATCATTTAAAACTAGTTTCAACCAATCAAATGGCTTGAATCTAGTTTTAAATGATGCTTGAGTATTGAGTGACGTTCTGTAATACGGGCCTTAGAGGGTGTAGACCGGTACTTCTCGGCCGAGTCCTTAAGGAGAGTCAGACGTGACGTGTACTTATTTGGGTGGACACACGTCTGACGGAACATGCGTCTGGCGGATTGCTGTTTGCGAACCAGCCGCACTACACGCCTAATAAGTTAGTTCGTGCGCTGGACGCACTAGCGCATCACCGGTACCTGTAAGGCTGTATGTTCTAAATATTTTTTCATTTCTGGCGTTAGGTACGCGACCGACGATACGTAGCGCATCTTCCGTCAGATCAGCGACCACCCTTTATTTTGATCTTGACGCAGATTGTCCGATTCGAAAGATAGGACATTCCACGAATCGGACGCTTAGCGACTCGAACATTCCGCGTCAAACGCTTAATTTTAATATATTTTATTATACTTTCAGATTAATCCACATAAAAAGATCAGCAACACATCAGCGACCTCTTTGGAGGTGGTGATCGCTACAAGGTCGCCTGCATGCTCGGTTGCGTTTAACTTCATAAATTATTTTAAAATTTTAAAGCGTTATATTACTTAAACTCGATTGGGTGATATTGATTCCTTTCTGACGAAATTTGAGTTAGATCGAGTAAGACCTTGTCAAGTTGAGAATTCGCACGTTGCGCTGTTAGACATATTAGGTACATGCAGCATCATCCGCCAGTTATCTAGCGGGTGATAGTGCCAGTATGACATACTGGCTACTCAGCGATGTGTTTTGCTCTATCTTAATGTTTCTTTTTGTAAGGACATACAAGAAATCTGTTCTGGAGAATACATAAATATTCCATAGAATACTAATTACTAATGCTGATGGTGTATTTACTTGAACGTTGATTTTGAGGTCGTAGTAGCGAGCGGCGTCCGCGTAGCTGAATTTTGGGCGAAACATGTTTAGCCTAAAATACAGCTACGCGGCGCAGCTATGGTATTTTTTGACATTGATTCGCTAATAAAGAGACGTAGTTTGGAAAAGTATCAAGTTTACATAGAGAACAGCTTCTAACTACTGCAAACCATCAGGGTAGAGTGGCACATTACCATGAAAAAAGAAAGAGATTCCTTTAAATATTGAGTATCATGCTTGAGTATTATTCCAGAAAAGGTTTAAGGAAGATTTAAATAAAAACAAAAAAAAAGTGAATTAAGATTATAGATTCAAGTTGTTCATGTTATGGCTGTTTTTTCTCATCTGTATGGCGAATTCAATATCTACGTGATAAATTTTATCAGCCCCGTAGGTCGCAAGGACACTTTACCCTTTCTCCTTAGTGGTACATATTTCTATCGCAGTGTATCATACGCCGTGGGATATCGACGCGTTAACTTTCCGTGCATTCAATATCATGATTTTAGTTAGACCCGCCCGTGTAGACATTTGTCGTAAATGCAAAATGCTATAACTAACTTAATGTTTTGACCTAGATTGTAGACCCACTGCCGTGGCAAAATTCGTTGGTTTGCGCGTGGATTTCCCCAGAGGCGTATTTAAAGATTTGGCGCCCCGGGCCAGTTAGCTTTGCCGCCCCATTCATTTAAGAAAAAAAACCTGTTATTGGTGTGAATTAAAAAATGGAAAAAAAAACTTAAAAATGAACCATTTATTCACTATAATAGTATACTACTACTAGTAGGTATACTTTATTAGGTACTTAAATATTTAATTCTTTTTCTGAGTACAAATTGGTTGACAAAATCGTCAATGACGCTCTGTCATAACTTATAGCGTTTGTCAACTCAGCTTCTATATTCAGAACAGCTAAGCTGTTTAAAAAAGCGTTCTTCGCTTATAGTGGAACGTAAATAATTCTTTATCCTTTTGAGTACAGAAAACGAACGTTCTGCACTGCAATTCGTCACTGCGGTGCAAAGAAAAATGCGTAATGCAATCTCTACACATGGGAAAGCTTCTTTTAAGTCCATATTAACCGACATCCAAAAGAGGAGGTTATCAATACGTCTGAATTTCAGCGATATCTTCGCCAATTCTGAACCGATTCTCTCAGCGATATCTGATGCTGGTCTTCAGAGATAAGCATGTATAACTTGTATAAGATGTCTGTATAAAGGTTATTTGAATTGAATTGAATATTTCGTTAATTTGATGCGCTAACTTGAAACGAAATAAGTGAGTGAGGTTACGTCACGACTTTTGTAACCCGCGCCGCGCTGTGTGCTCCGGTCTTTGAAAATATTGGTACCTACCACGATAGATGGCGTTGACAAAAGTCATGCTATAGCTATAGGCATTGCCGCGTGCCGGGAATCATCATCTTCCTGCCCTTGTTCCATGTTATTTGGGGTCGTCGCAACACGTCTTCCTCCTCCATTCTCCTCTGTCAACCGTCACGCTATCATTTACTTCTTTATCTTTCGTATCAACCCTCACACAATCCATCCATCATTTCGTTGGTGTTCCTCTTCCTCTCCATCCATCAACGTTTATATTCATCACTCTTTTAGTCACATGCGATTCGTCCCTCCTCATCACATGTCCATACCAAGACAGTCGACTCCCTTTCAACTTATCTGTAACTGGCGCAACTTTTAAACTTCCTCTAATATACTCGTTCCTTACTTTATCCATTCTTGTCACACCACACATCCACCTCAACATTCTCATCACCACTACATACAATCTTTTTTCATCCATCTTCTTCACAGCCCAGCATTCCGATCCATACAGTACGACAGGTCTAATCACGGACTTGTATATTTTCCTCTTTAACTTGAGGGGCATCCGTGGGTCGCAAGTTGTTCCAGTGACCTGTCCCCATTTCATCCATCCTGAGTTGATCCGGTGTGTTACGTCTCGGTCTACTTCGCCATCCCCTTGGACAAGCGACCCGAGGTATCGAAAATCGGGACAGATCGGTATGGGCGTTCCGGCAAGAGTTATAGGCACAGGACTGGAGAGACCGCCGAAATCATAGAATATGTATTCTGTTTTGGTCCTACTGACTTTCAAGCCAACATTCTCCAGTCTTTGCCACCACACCTCCAATCTGCTCTGGACCTCTAGGCCACTCTCGGCAACCAAGACAATGTCGTCGGCAAACAGCATACACCAGGGAGCCTCTTCCTGGATGTCCGACGTAAGTGCGTCCATTATCACCAGGAAGAGGTAAGGGCTTAGAGCCGACCCTTGGTGCAAGTTAACAGCCGAAGAAGAGAATTGAAGCTGCCGGTAGTGCCCGCTGTAGACCGGACTTGGGTACTACATCTACTGTACATCGCTCGGATCAACTGCACATACTTCCCAGGCATTTCTTTCTCTTTCAGTCGTATGCCTTTTCGAGATCGTCGAACGGGTCTCCCTTGTTTTACCGAAAAGAAATTGCCAAATTATCACTTCCCAAACAAATTTTCGCATAATTTCATTTGCCAAATTATTACTTACCAAAAAATCTCTTTACAAATAATTGTTACGAAAACCTATGTTTGGCAAGTGAACGTTTGAACAATAACTTGTTCACCAACTAGTGCTTTTACCATTTTTTATCTAGTCAAATATTTCAGTTGGTATAACATATTTTACGCAAAATTAAATAAGCCAAATATTGGTGTCGTCAATTTTAAACTTACCATTTCAGTCAAAAGCACTATTAACTAGTTGGAATCTCCTATTTGGATTCGGTTGGGGCTCCTATTTCTGTCTGTAGGGTTTACAGGCACCTAACTAACCGAACCTCGGGGTGCCTCTGACGTCGACCGTCTAGGGTTAGCGTTTCCGTCAGCAGGTCGACGGATCCCCGCTGCGCGGGGCTCCTATTTCTGTCTGCAAGGTTTACAGGAACCTAACTAACCGAACCTCGGGGTGCCCCTGACGTCGACCGTCTAGGGTTAGCGTTTCCGTCAGCAGGACGACGGATCCCCGCTGCGCGGGGCTCCTATTTCTGTCTGCAAGGTTTACAGGAACCTAACTAACCGAACCTCGGGGTGCCCCTGACGTCGACCGTCTAGGGTTAGGGTTTCTGTCAGCATCTGTTAAATTTCAATTACGTTATATTAAATCAATTTGTGTTATGTCTTCATTCCAAAATTTTTGCCTTTATATTTTTTGTCATAACAAATCATTTGACTAAACGTTTATTGTCTTAATTTTGTTTGCTGTAATAAATCATTTGATTAAAGACCAAAAGCCTTAATGACATTATCCTTAGTAATAATCTGCCAAGTAAACATTTGACCAAATGAAAATGTGCGTACTAAAATTATTCCAAATATTACATTGGTATAAAAAAAGGTTGCTAAAATTGGTTTGGGTAATGAAAATTTGGCAAAATCTTTTCGGCAAAACGGCAGGATCCCTCGTCGAACATCATGTGCAAGTTTTTGTGCGTTTCTGTATTTCTCGCACAGCTGGCGGATGGCAAAAATGGCATCCGTCGTTCCCCGACCAGGCATAAAACCGAATTGATTTCGTGTAATTTCACTCTCTTCTCTCAGTCGTCTTTCAATAACTTTCTCCTAAACTTTCATACTATGCGCCATTAGCTTTATTTCTCTACATATAGTTATTACACTCCAACACATCACCTTTATTTTTAAAGATGGGCACCAGCGAACTGTTGCACCATTCGTCGAGATGGCTTCTCCCAGTAACAACTTATTGAAAAATAAAGCTAACCACGTCCATCCATCCACCCGTAATAACTTCCACACTTCAACTGGTATACCGTCAGGTCCTAACGCTTTCATCATCATCATCATCCACAGCCCGATTTCACCCACTGCTGGGTATAGGCCTCTCTTTGCTTGTGCCAAGCTCCACGCTCCTGTGCCAGCCTCATCCAGGATATTCCCGCAATGGCAACAATGTCGTCTGCCCATCTCGACGCCGGACGACCAACACTCCTCTTTCCATTTCTTGGACGCCACTCGGTCACAGCTTTACTCCACCTGCCATCACCGCGCCTGGCTAGGTGTCCTGCCCAACTCCATTTGAGTTCCTAACGCTTTACCATTCTTCATTCCATTTACTGCTACTCTCACTTCATCCATACTAACCTTTCTCACTAACCCCTCATTCACTGGTTTATGGTCCATCACACCGTTCCAATTCATTCACCTTATTCAACAGCTTTTCAAAGTACCCCTTCCACCTATCCTTAATTTACTCATCATCCGAAAGAACCAACCGCCGCGTGCCGCGTAATAATTGTAAAATAATTCTTGAACGCAAATGTTATTTAGGTACTTGTTAGTAGGTATTGACGGTATTGTAAATAATTGGTTGGGTTTTGGGTTCGCAGCGTTCGTTTGTTTCTAATTAAATGTGAAATAAAATATTTTTGGTAGATATGCTTGACAATAAAAGGCGCCCAGAGAAGTTGGCGAAGGGCGGCTTTGCCGCCCCTCGCAACCTGCCGCCCCGGGCCATGGCCCCCTTGGCCCTATGGTAAATACGCCCCTGGATTTCCCGTACACCTTGTAGTATTATGTAAGACTTGTAACAGTCAAAATATTGTTTCTGTCGAAAACCAGCTTTCTCAATCCGTACAGTGTAGTAACAGTCTGTTTCAAGTCCAACTCTTCATGTTAAGTATTTTATTCAATGTAATACAATTACAGGAAATATCGATATTATGTAGTTAATGTGGATTTTTCCAGAAGGGCCATCCTGCTGGTTCCGTACAATGACCGAGCTCCAACGAACCACGCAGGCAGAAGGCCGCTGCCTAACCTGCTACTCATAGCTACCTTGATGCTATGAACCGCCACGATGGCTCTGTTAGAAAGAACCACGAAAATAGTATTTTAAATAAAAATATTAAATATTAGTATTTTGGCATGATTGAAAAAAAAACAAAATTTACTTGTAGGAAAGTTTAACTTATAAATTTAATAGATTGATGTTCAATGATGATGTAATTTTTATCTTAAGTTAGTTTTCTAGAACAAAAATTGTGTTTCTTAGAAAAGTTTTTGTAAGAATGTGGGGCAGGAGCTGTGGGGGAGGATCCATCTTAAGGAAATTATGCTTAATTTACCTAGTGAATTGTAAAAGATATGAGAAAGTTTCAGTCATATTGTATAATTTTCTTACTTTCTGTTGTATTATTTGTTCATTTCACATTATTGTATTAATATTCTCTTAATAAATGGATAACTGTATGTTCTGTTGCTTCATTCTGTTACATCCCCAGAGTACACCCTTAAGTGCCCAGTCAGCACCACATCATCATTCCTTTCTAGACTTAGTGCTTTGGTCAGGCAATAGCGCCAGTTCGGGTTGAGAATCCTACCGGATAGGTCGCAAGTCAGAATATTGACCTTTCCTTTTTTAATACTGTATATTTGTGCCTTTCACTAAGTATAATTAATTAACTTTCAATATGTTTTTATGGGATTTCTAAAGTGTGTCTGAATAATTCCCTAACACATCCCGATAAAAAAAAAGCTAAGTAGGAAACCTAAACAATAGGGTGGAGCGTCAATTTATTTTTTTGATTTTTGTATCAGTATAGTTCCGGAAAATTGCGTAATTTGGTCATAAGGAACACATAATATTAACCTACTTTCAAAGTATTACCTTTTCCAAAGATTTAAGAAAAAAATCGATGACGATTTTTGTCTGGATCATGATATTAACCTTAGGAACACAAAATATACCTACATACCTACAGGTAGACTTGAAAAAAATGTATCGAAACGCAACGGCTACAAACTTACATATGTGATAAGGTTTGTTAAACTTAGCTAATTTCAGCGCTCTTAGACATAGTATTTTTTAACATTTGGATTTTTATTAAGGTTATCCACAATCAACGCTATTTTTAGCAGGAAAAGTGCCCAGAAGGCTGGCAGCATTACCACGTTGGATGGCAATGCTGATTCTTTGGCCAAAAAATAGGCCCGTCCTCTGGTCACGTGAAGAGTCGACCAAGCGCTTGGCGATTTCCCGAAATACTAGGTGGGCACTCGGACCCCACGGCCCTAGTGTTTCAACCCCAAACGGCTCAAACACATAACTACCAATTAAATTATTATATTTCCGCCGTTTGAGGTTTTCAGCACGTGCAGCAGCCGCCCCAGCGCAGCCCACTGTGCTAGGAAGATGGGATGGCGCAAGGGTGTCGACGCAAGTTGCGTCCCACTCCAAAGGCATACCCAACTTCCATGGCATTATGGTCATACCATCTGGTCTCTTCCCATCGACGCGTGCCATAAGCCATTGGGTTCTAAGGCAGCTGGCACCCCGGCGGTGGCAAGAGCACGACGGATGAGATCATTAATGCTAGCGTGCCGCGTAATTCGACCTACACTCTTACTGCAAGAAAGGCCATGGTGTCCGGGGCAGTCGACTGCTTCACCACATTGACATCGATGTGGAGCCCCACAAGGAGCGCCCAAACGCAAACAAGTAGCGAGCCTGAAGGTTGTGTCACCTAATATAGTGCCTATAATATTAGGTGACTGTAGTGCCTGAAACCAGAGGCCCGACTCCCACTCACCCCCAGTAGGCGGGCACCCTCAGCAGTATTGGTAGACGTATTAATAAGTTTATTCCGTACCAACCTGCAGAGCGGCTCATCCCACTGTCTCTGGGAAAACGGGTTCTCGGGCCGATCCGTATCCGGGCAAGCCACTTTCCAGGCGACCTCGGTCAAGCACGGCACTTCCGAGTCAACCAGGATAGAGCTAAAATTTTCCTGGTTAGCTTTTCAGTGCTGTGGACAGAGGACAGGAACGCCGAAGCTTACACTAGAAATTTTGCGGACGCCGAGGCCACCAAAACGGATTGGTAGGGTGGCTTGCAGCCACGCTCGGTCGTCCAGGGCCACATTAAGAATGGATGCTAATGTGTTGCGAATAATTTAGTCAATTTTGTCCAAAAGTTGTGGTTTCTTCCAAAGAGGAAAACAACGGAGAAAATATCGGATAAAAGATCAGGGTGAATGCCGAATGTAAATTAATTTTGGAGAGTCTATCCGAAATATCATTAAAATGTTTGATTTAGTCATCGATGAAAGATGAAAAACTTTCTTCTAAAATAGGGGAACCTAGGAGGTGCAGGGAACTTTTTTCTAAAATTTTGATTTGAGGGGTTATTGCATTAAATTTATCTAAAGTCGATTGACTGTCGGTAATGTCAGAGAGGTAAATTTCGCACTTTGAGGGGTTAAGGCGGGTTAAGGTCTAGGCCAATAGATTTAAATTGATGTTTGAGGAGTTGTAGGTTATCCAAAACGGTGTCAACATCACCTAGAGTTCCATCATCTAAATACCACACGTTAAATTTTGAATTTAATTGTTGAATTATGGGATGAATAGCCAAACTGAAAATGACAGGCCCGAGAGGGTCACCTTGTTGGCAACCAACTGCAGATTCTAAAACGTTGTCCTTGTAGAGTAATTTTGAAGGGTGTCTATAACATTACCACAAAAAAAAAACATAAATTTCGGGTAATATTTTAATAATAAAATACTTTTTTGACTTCAGCCAACAAACGGGGAAGGTGAGACCATCCGCATCGGGCCGAATTGTTGCAGTTTTCTTCAATTTGGTTTGTTAAAGATTTTTGAGTTGCCAAATTTTTTTGGACATGCAGAATCCTGTAAGGGAAGGTGAGTAACTGCTCCCAGGCACGTATTCGAATGCGTTCAATTAATACATAGTTGACTGGTATGTTATTTCCAACACAACCCTCTTGAAAATTTTAGTAACTTTGCGTAATAGTAGGTACTAAAAATAGGCAAAAAATTTTCAACATCAACCCGATGTTGAAAATGACGCCATTGCCAGCTATTGCGTCATCTTTCAAAAACTTTCTAATATCTTTTTAACTTCAGCTAAAAGAGATGGCTAAACGACTGCCCCAACATGACTAGCACAAATAGGAACCTCACACTAACCAGTAATATTTAAATATTAATTCATGAATTATTTAGTGTTTAATAATTTCTTATAACTTTCGTGAACTAATAAACATAAAAAAGTTTCTTAATTGTATTTTTATGCTTTGTTTTGGTTTGACATGACAAGGTCAAGGCATACTGACAGCTAGGGAAGAGACATATTGCATTACCAAAATGTATCAAGTTTTTTTTGCTGCAATTACCCCTATGTAGATATTTACTTCAAGTACCTTAGTGCAAAATCGTCAGTCAAAAACACAATTATCAATAAAAATCGTCGCAGACACATTAAAACGCCTAGATAAAAGTTTATAGCAATGTCATTGTTTGAAGTTTTTGTACCTTTGTCGTAGGAGTTGCGCGATTTTGTTTTTAGGATTGTGCAAATATTAAAAGTTCCTGAAACTTTTTAAATTACAAAATACTAAATTCAGCTATTTAGCATTACATATTGCTAGGTACCATGTTTATACATGCGTTTTCATTGCCGGGGCAGTCGTCCATACTTCAATTTAGCCATGTCCTTTTTTAGGAGCTTTTCATAGACGCCAAAAGAGGGTAAGAGTGTTGCGCGAGTTACCTAACCAGTTTTAAATAGAGTACGGTTGCACAACCCTCCACCCTCCAGTTTACTCGTGACGAACGATTCTAAATAAACTTAGCTGAAGCATTTCAAAGTCTGAAGCAATCAGTTAACTTTTTAAGAGGGTTTATATAAGAAATGACGCAGTATTAAGAGAATCCCTTCAAAAGTTTTCCTGATTTCTTAACAATTTGATAAACCAGGTGACGTCAAAAGTGCGTAAGAGTGTTCCGTAACTTACCCGAGTTGTGCTTGGCTAATTTATTAATAGAGTTGTGTAGCGTGACGCTCTACCCCTTAGTTTACTCATGACGCATGATTCTAAGGAAAGTTAGAAGAAGTTTATGAAAGACTAAAGAAATCAGAAAACTTTTGACGAGGGTTAATTTTGGTGATGACGTCATAATTACTGTTACGTTACACAGGCTGCACTAAAAGTATCGGGAATGGAATATTTCCACTGTTCCTGTCATATTAAAATCTTTTTAATTGAAAACTCCTTGGTTTTTAAAATCGAATACCATTTATTTATTTAAAAAAAGATTCTCGGTCTTGTCACAAGGCTTTGTCAAACTTGTTTAGTCGTTAAGAAAATGGAAATGACTCGAGAAAATTCAATAGCGATGATTTATTATGACTTTCTTACTACTTATAATATCATTGCTTTCGAAGTGGTTTAACACAAAAACAGTGTGTTCACCGGATGATTTCTGCATTTGGTGATGAAGCCCCATCCAAAACCACCATTTACCGCTGGTTTGCTGAATTTCAACGTGGACGTGTCAAGCTCAGTGATGATCCCCGTCAAGGTCGTCCAAAAACTGCAGTCACCCAAGAAAACGTTGATGCTGTGCGTAAGCTGATTCAGGAAGATCGACATATGACATACCGCGAAATTCAGGCAACTTTAGACATTGGCATGAGTCAAATACAAATAATCTTGCGTGAACAATTAGGTGTAAAAAAGTTGTTTTCCCGATGGATACCGCATTCGCTCTGTGAAGAGCAAAAAGCGGCTCGCGTTACTTGGTGCGTCAGAACTCTCGAAACATTCCACGCAGGATCCTCAAATGCTGTATACAACATCGTATCAGGTGACGAATCCTGGATATACGCGTACGAACCCGAAACAAAAAACCAGTCACGAGTTTGGGTGTTCGAAAATGAGTTAAAGCCAACAAAAATTGTTCGTTCACGGAGTGTTACAAAAAAAATGGTGGCCACGTTTGTCTCCAAAACCGGCCATGTTGCGACTATTCCTCTTGAGGAACAAAGAACGATTAATGCAGAATGGTATGCTAGCATTTGTTTGCCACAGGTCGTTTCTGAACTCCGTAAAGAGAACTGCAACCGCCGCATCATCCTCCATCACGACAATGCGAGTTCTCACACCGCGCACAGAACAAAAGAGTTTTTAGAGCATGAAAACATAGAATTATTAGACCATCCGCCATACAGCCCCGACCTAAGCCCTAATGATTTCTATACTTTCCCTAAAATAAAGAATAAATTGCGTGGTCAGAGATTTTCATCACCTGAAGACGCTGTGGACGCCTACAAAACGGCCATTTTGGAGACCCCAACTTCCGAATGGAATGGTTGCTTTAATAATTGGTTCCATCGTATGGAAAAATGTGTCAAATTTCGCGGAGAATACTTCGAAAAGCAATAAATACATTTTTAAATAGTAATTTTGTGTCACTTCCTTGATTCCCGAAATTTTCAGTGCAGCCCTCGTATTTCCAAAATCTACCTTTTCTATGACGTCTTCTGTTCTTTTTCTACCTAGGTTAAACTTAGTTGAAGCATGACAAGGTCTAACGAAATCAGATTTTTTTTTAAAGTATTTTTTTTGTTGTAATGACGATTACGTGATTACCACAATCATCCCCTTGAAATGTTTTGAAATATCATAACATTTTATGAGCTTCGTCTATTTTTTCACTTATTAACATCAAGAGTGGCTTGGTGCACGATTCTAAATAAACTTTGTTAATGCCAGGTGCGGTCCCAGCCTAAGACTGGAGGTGGGGGTCACTCAAGGCCGTAGCCAGGTATTTGTTTGGGACGGGGTTACCCCGAATAAAAAAAGGCAGATGGGGGGTGGGGGAGGGGTGTTAAACTAATGGGTTAAACTATTAAGAACAACTTTTGAAAAACGAAATTATATCAACCATCTCTGGATTTACCTATACAACACGATCATGGGCGCCTACAGGTTTATTTCCGAGGGAGGTGGGTGCATCTTCAGCTTCCCGAAAAGAGCTTGTACTTCACCACGGATATGTTAGAAAATTCATAGATGTTGAGCGTGCACAGCGCGCTTTAATAAAAATTATATATTTTAAGAAATTGAGTTTCCACACAGACGAACTATTTCAGATCAGTGACCTGCTCTCTGTGAGAAAATTATATATTATACAGACCATCTTGAAAATGCACAAAACTTTACCATTCTACTCCTCCAAATTAACAAAAAGACGAAAGGACAATACTGCACTAATTCCCCACTCACGAACTCGCTTTGCTAGAAGCTAGAATACAATTACAAAAACTTTCGGCCCAATTGTATAATAGGATAAATAGGGAAATACACATATATACAAAACAATATTATGACTGAAAAAATCTTTAATTAATTGGATAAAACTTTTAAATTATGATGAAACAGAAGCACTGTTATGTCCTTAAGTTTAAGTTAAGCACTTATATCATGATGATTGGTTCTGTCCACTTGAACGGTATGCAATGGAGACAATGGAGTGCAACAGTTTGCAGTCATTTTAAAAGAGTAATCATGGAGTTTCTTGCCGGTTGTTCTTCATAGGAAACGACTAACCCGAACCATGCACCTTTTTGTCGACGTTTCATAAGTGCCCATGTAGCCTTTGTTAAATAAAAAAAAAATGATTTTGTTTAAGGGTTGTTTATATTTAGTGGAAGTACGGTGGCACGTACTCACCTCACATCTCTTTATGTCACACTTATTTTACACACACACACACAAACCTGCTCACACATTCACAAACATACACACACACACACACACTTATACTCACACACTCACACATTATTGTATGCTAATCTAATAATATTTGATATGGAAGAGCGGAGTCTCCCAATACAGGCATTACTTGCTTAAAGGGAGGCTCCAATCACTAATTCTGTTTTTGTAAAACATGTTTATGCAATAAATGATTTTTGATTTTTTGATTTGATTGATGTTGAGGATGGTTCCGTTCGTGATTATTCAATGAAATTTAGAGACGAGAAGTGTTTATAACGAAATTCTCTTGGTGGTTTACAACACATGAAGAGTTCGTGGTTAAGAAACAGAATAACAAATAAATAATAACAGCCGCTCGGGTCGATCTTTAGGTTATCCGTGTTTGCCTAAGTTGGTCTGTGGATTAAGTAAGAGTGTTGCGCGAGTTACCAAACCAGTTTTAAATAGAGCACGGTTACACAACGCTCCACCCTCCAGTTTACTCGTGACGAACGATTCTAAATTAACTTAGCTGAAGCATTTCAAAGTCTGAAGCAATCAGTTAGTTAACTTTTTAAGAGGGTTTATATAAGAAATGACGCAGTTTTAAGAGAATCCCTTCAAAAGTTTTCCTGATTTCTTTACAATTTGATAAACAAACTTACTTAATTTATTAAAAGAGTTATGTAGCGCGACACTCTACTCTACCCCTTAGTTTGCTCATGACGCATGATTCTACGGAAAGTTAGAAGAAGTTTATGAAAGACTAAAGAAATCACAAAACTTTTGATGAGGGTTAATTTTGGTGATGACGTCTCACACATTATTGTATGCTAATCTAATAATATTTGATATGGAAGAGCGGAGTCTCCCAATACAGGCATTACTTGCTTAAAGGGAGGCTCCAATCACTAATTCTGTTTTTGTAAAACATGTTTATGCAATAAATGATTTTTGATTTTTTGATTTGATTGATGTTGAGGATGGTTCCGTTCGTGATTATTCAATGAAATTTAGAGACGAGAAGTGTTTATAACGAAATTCTATTGGTGGTTTACAACACATGAAGAGTTCGTGGTTAATAAACAGAATAACAAATAAATAATAACAGCCGCTCGGGTCGATCTTTAGGTGGATTAAGTAAGTGTGTTGCGCGAGTTACCTAACCAGTTTTAAATAGAACACGGTTACACAACGCTCCACCCTCCAGTTTACTCATGACGAACGATTCTAAATAAACTTTGCTGAAGCATTTCAAAGTCTGAAGCAATCAGTAAACTTTTTAAGAGGGTTGATATAAGAAATGACGTCAGTATTAAGAGAATCCCTTCAAAAGTTTTCCTGAGTTCTTTACAATTTAATAAACCAGATGACGTCAAAGAGTGTTCCGTCTAATTTATTAATAGAGTTATATAGCGCGACGCTCTACCCCTTAGTTTGCTCATGACGCATGATTGTAAGGAAAGTTAGAAGAAGTTTATGAAAGACTAAAGAAATCGGAAAACTTTTGATGAGGGTGGATTTTGGTAATGACGTCATAATACTGTTATGTGATTAACAAAATCTACCTTTTTAACCGACTTCCAAAAGGAGGAGGTTATCAATTCGTCTGAATGTTTATTTTTTATTTTTTTGTGTGTATGTTCAGCGATATCTTCGCCAATTGTGAACCGATTTCGATGATTCGTGTTTTGTTTGGAAGAATAGTACATCGCGGTGGTCCCGTTTAAATTTGGTGAAGGTTTGATGCTGATCTTCGGAGATAGGCAATGGAACTCTTCAATAATAGATAAAATAATAAATAATAGATAAAATGACTCGCAAACGTGGTTCCAACTTAGGTAGGAGCTCATCGCGAGCCCGAGCAGCGGAAATTGCTCGATTCTAAGAAGAAGAAGAAGAAGAATTAAAAAGACAAGAACACGCGGAGCGACAAGCAGCTTTGAGATCTGATGAGACGTCTTCTCAAAGCCAGCAATGACTCAAGGGGCAAGCCGCCCGCCAAACTTCTCTGAGAGCGTCTGAGACGCCCTTTCAATTGCGTTTGGAGGAACAAATCGAAAGCCAGAGAGCTATATGAGTAACTGAGAACCTGTTTAAAGCTCCATCTCAGAGAACAAGCCCAGTGGCAGGCAATCATTAGAGCGACAGAAACTCTAGAACCGTCGCAGGCGAGAAGGACCGCTCTTGCAGAAATCCAAACCGAACGCCGCCGGATTTTTATGCGTCACAGTAGTAGACTTCAGTTTCCAATAAAATTAAGTTTTGCTATTACAATTAATAAAGCGCAAGGGCAATCATGTAGCACAACAGGTAGCAGGGGTGCATTTGGAAGAGCCATGCTTTTCCCATGACCGGCTATTGCGTGTGCGTAGTGCTGTTTGCGTGTGTCCAATGCCCAGAATTTATATGTATTAGCGTCAAATAGAAGGACATACAACATTGTGTATAGGAGCGTCCTAGAATAATGTTCCGATCTGAGCCCATATTGCAACGGCCAAATAACAAGCCGAGTACGTACAACACGAATTGATTGTCAAATTCTAAATTAACGCGAGCGAAGCCGCGGGCAAATGCTAGTGTAATTATAAATTGATTTTGCATACCGTTAAAACGGTGAGACATTTAACTATGTAATATTATGAACACCTTGTAAACATAACATGTTTCTGGCAAATAAATCATTTGAATTTTAATTTAGAATCGTGCGCCAACCCACTCTTGACGTAAAATTAGACGGACCTTCTTACGAAATTTCAAAACATTTCAAGGGGGTTGATTGTGGGAATGACGTAATAGCGATTACAACCAAACTCAACCGTCTTGAAAAGTTTACTAACTTTGCGCAATAGTAAGTAGTACTAAAAATAGGCTAAAAATGTACAACATCAACCCGATGTTGAAAATGACGCCATAGCCAGCTATTGCGTCATCTTTGACAAACTTTCTAATTTCTTTTTAAACTTCAGCTAAATTTAAGAGCTTTTCATAGACGCCAAAAGAGGGTAAGAGTGTTGCGCGAGTTACCTAACCAGTTTTAAATAGAGCACGGTTGCACAACGCTCCGCCCTCCAGTTTACTCGTGACGAACGATTCTAAATTAACTTAGCTGAAGCATTTCAAAGTCTGAAGCAATCAGTTAGTTAACTTTTTAAGAGGGTTTACATAAGAAATGACGTCAGTATTCAGAGAATCCCTTCAAAAGTTTTCCTGATTTCTTTACAATTTGATAAACAAGGTGACGTCAAAAGAGCGTAAGAGTGTTTCGTAACTTACTTAATTTATTAAAAGAGTTATGTAGCGCGACACTCTACCCCTTAGTTTGCTCATGACGCATGATTCTACGGAAAGTTAGAAGAAGTTTATGAAAGACTAAAGAAATCACAAAACTTTTGATGAGGTTTAATTTTGGTGATGACGTCATAATTACGTGATTACCAAAATGTACCTTTTCTATAACTTCTTCTGTTCTTTTTCTACCTAGGTTAAACTTAGTTGAAGCATGACATGGTCTAACGAAATCAGATTTTTTTTTAAAGGATTTATTTTTATTGTAATGGCGATTACGTAATTACCACAATCAACCCCTTGAAATGTTTTGAAAATCATAACATTTTATGAGCTTCGTCTATTTTTTTACTTATTAACATCAAGAGTGGCTTGGTGCACGATTCTAAATAAACTTTGTTAATGCCAGGTGCGGTCCCAGCCTAAGTTTGGGGGGGGGAGGGTCACTCAAGGCCATAGCCAGGTATTTGGTTGGGACGGGTTACCCCGAATAAAAAAAGGCAGATGGGGGGTGGGGGAGGGGTGTTAAAACTAATGGGTTAAACTATTAAGAACAACTTTTGAAAAACGAAATTATATCAACCATATCTGGATTTACCTATACAACACGATCATGGGCGCCTACAGGTTTATTTCCGAGGGAGGCGGGGTGCATCTTCAGCTTCCCGAAAAGAGCTTGTACTTCACCACGGATATGTTAGAAAATTCATAGATGTTGAGCGTGCACAGCGCGCTTTAATAAAAATTATGTAAGTATTTTAAGAAATTGAGTTTCCACACTGGCGAACTATTTCAGATCAGTGACCTGCTCTCTGTGAGAAAATTATATATTATACAGACCATCTTGAAAATGCACAAAACTGTACCATTCTACTCCTCCAAATTAACAAAAAGACGAAAGGACAATATTGCACTAATTCCCCACTCACGAACTCGCTTTGGTAGAATACAATTACAAAAACGTTCGGCCCATTTTTATAATAGGATAAATAGGGAAATACACATATATACAAAACAATATTATGACTGCAAAAAATCATTAATTAATTGGATAAAACTTTTAAATTCTGATGAAACAGAAGCACTGTTATGCCCTTAAGTTTAAGCACTTATATCATGATGATTGGTTCTGTCCACTTGAACGGTATGCAATGGAGACAATGGAGTGCAACAGTTTGCGGTCATTTTAAACGAGTAATCATGGAGTTTCTTGCCGGTTGTTCTTCATAGGAAACGACTAACCCGAACCGTGCACCTTTTTGTCGACGTTTCATAAGTGCCCATGTAGCCTTTGTTAAATAAATAAAAAATGATTTTGTTTAAGTGTTGTATAGTGAAAGTACGGTGGCACGTACTCACCTCACATCTCTTTTTGTCACACTTATTTTACACACACACACAAACCTGCTCACACATTCACATACATACACACACACACATATACTCACACACTCACAAATTATTGTATGCTAATCTAATAATATTTGATATGGAAGAGCGGAGTCTCCTAATACAGGCATTACTTGCTTAAAGGGAGGCTCCAATCACTAATTCTGTTTTTGTAAAACATGTTTATGCAATAAATGATTTTTGATTTTTTGATTTGATTGATGTTGAGGATGGTTCCGTTCGTGATTATTCAATGAAATTTAGAGACGAGAAGTGTTTATAACGAAATTCTATTGGTGGTTTACAACACATGAAGAGTTCGTGGTTAATAAACAGAATAACAAATAAATAATAACAGCCGCTCGGGTCGATCTTTAGGTGGATTAAGTAAGTGTGTTGCGCGAGTTACCTAACCAGTTTTAAATAGAACACGGTTACACAACGCTCCACCCTCCAGTTTACTCATGACGAACGATTCTAAATAAACTTTGCTGAAGCATTTCAAAGTCTGAAGCAATCAGTAAACTTTTTAAGAGGGTTGATATAAGAAATGACGTCAGTATTAAGAGAATCCCTTCAAAAGTTTTCCTGAGTTCTTTACAATTTAATAAACCAGATGACGTCAAAGAGTGTTCCGTAACTTACCCGAGTTGTGATTGGCTAATTTATTAATAGAGTTATGTAGCGCGACGCTCTACCCCTTAGTTTGCTCATGACGCATGATTGTAAGGAAAGTTAGAACAAGTTTATGAAAGACTAAAGAAATCAGAAAACTGTTCCATGCGGGTTGATTTTGGTAATGACGTCATAATTACTGTTACGTGATTACCAAATCTACCTTTTTTAACCGACTTCCAAAAGGAGGAGGTTTTCAATTCGTCTGAATGTATTTTTTTTTGTGTGTATGTTCAGCGATATCTTCGCCAATTGTGAACCGATTTCAATGATTCTTTTTTTGTTTGGAAGAATAGTACATCGCGGTGGTCCCGTTTAAATTTGGTGAAGGTTTGATGCTGATCTTCGGAGATAAGCAATGGAACTCTTCAATAATAGACAGCAAATCTGCCGTGATTGCTGCAATAGCTTGGATGTTTATTGTTTACCCAACATCATAACATAACATCACGCCTATATGCTCTGAGGGGTACGCAGATGTGCCAGTACACCCACATTTCGACGTGCATTTACACGTAATAGCCATTACAAACAAACTCAACTGTCTTGAAAAGTTTACTAACTTTGCGCAATAGTAAGTAGTACTAAAAATAGGCTAAAAATTTTCAACATCAAACCGATGTTGAAAATGATGTCATAGCCAGCTATTGCGTCATCTTCGAAAAACTTTCTGATTTCTTTTTAAACTTCACCTAAATTTAGGAGCTTTTCATTGACGCCAAAAGAGGGTAAGAGTGTTGCGTGAGTTACCTAACCAGTTTTAGAGCACGGTTGCACAACGCTCCAGTTTACTCGTGACGAACGATTCTAAATAAACTTAGCTGAAGCATTTCAAAGTCTGAAGCAATCAGTTAACTTTTTAAGAGGGTTGATATAAGAAATGACGCAGTATTAAGAGAATCCCTTCAAAAGTTTTCCTGATTTCTTTACAATTTGATAAACAAGGTGACGTCAAAAGAGCGTAAGAGTGTTTCGTAACTTACTTAATTTATTAAAAGAGTTATGTAGCGCGACACTCTACCCCTTAGTTTGCTCATGACGCATGATTGTAAGGAAAGTTAGAAGAAGTTTATGAAAGACTAAAGAAAACAGAAAACTTTTGATGGGGGTTGATTTTGGTAATGACGTCATAATTACTGTTACGTGATTCAGTTACCCGCGCGCAGCGATCGCGAAAGGTCGTTAACTAGCCTAATCACTTACGGTGCCCGTGCGCACATACTTAAACATGGCGAAGTGTGCGAAATGTACCAAATTAGTTACGAAAAAGAACCCTGGAGTGCAGTGTAGCAAATGTAACAAATGGCTACATGGTGTTTGTTCTTCATTAACTACGGAACAGCTTAGTGCATTGTCGGCTACGGATTCGGTTGACTGGAAATGCCGCAAAACTAAACCAAAACGCATTTCGTGTATCCTACCGGACCCCGAAGAAAATGATTCTGACCAGGATGAAGGTGGGATTTTTACTGTTCCGGATAAGGATGCTATCCTGGCGATTTTTCGACAAGAAACTCGCGAAATCATCAAACAAGAACTACAAACTACCCTCGACTTTTATTCTAGAAAATCGATGACTACGAACAGAAAATGAAAGACTACGAAACCCGTGTTAAAATGGTAGAAAACCAATGCAAAGATCTTCAAAACGTTACTAAAAATATAAACCTACAAAATGATGTTCTTGAGCAAAAAGTAAATAAAATTGAACAAGCTTATTCCCATAACAACATTGAGATATGTGGTGTGAAGGAGAAAGAGGGCGAAAGCACAATGAATATTGCGTTAATGATTTGCCAAAAACTCAAGCACCTGAAAACGTCATTAGAGTTTACAGGAAAAAAAACATGCCGACCGCTCGACGGGCCAAAGTACAAAGGTCACCACACTCACCACTGCAGCCACAGCGCCGATCATCGTGTCCCTGCGTGATAATGGCCGTGACTGCTGGCTTGAGGTCTACATACGTGAATCTCTAAGCCCTACAACAGCCTACCTACTGTGGAAAACAAAATCTCTCCTGAAAGACAAGTTGTGTAAATATGTGTGGTGCAAAAACGGGCTTATGGTACGCAAACAAGATGGTGACAAAAAAGTTTACACAGTGCGCTCAAACAGTGATATAGCAAGAATTGGAAAAGAACTACAAAAATAAAAAATAAAATGAAGGTATGCCTACAAACTAGACTACAACAAGAACCGTCCTCATGTTCCGGCAACGTAAGTACCTACCTACACTTAACTTGTCAGCCTCACCTGATTGATAATGAATACTAATTATACAGATTCATTCTTAATGGATAAAGTACATCATTCTTGGATTGATTTTACGTGTGACATACGACCGGAAAACAACGAATTATTAATATTACATGTCAACATCAGATCATTGATAAAAAATCATTCGCATTTAGAGTACATCATCACTACCAGCCCCGTGATTGTTCACCTGATTATAATTACGGAAGCTAACATCACAGATAAAATAAAACCGTTATATGAACTACAGGATTATTCAATGTTTACGGAGTTACGAAGCTATAGAAAAGGAGGCGGTATTGTTATTTACGTGCATAAAAGTATTTCATTCACACGACTACTGGCTAATGTATTGAACTTTGAGTGTATTATTGGTGAAGTGGAGTTTTTCGATGGCTATAAAACGTTATTATGCGCCGTATACAGGCCCCCGAGTTTAAATAAGAGTATGTTTATAAGTGCACTATCGCGACTATTATCCGGATTCCTAGTAAATAAGAACTGTTTTTTAATTGGTGACATAAACATAAATATCGACAATTCTAACGATTCAATTGTCCAACATAATCAAAACTCGTTATATGAGCTGGGGCTAGAATGCTGCATTGCTCAGTTCACTAGAATAGAAAAAAGTGCAACTGGCGTATCGAAATCTTGCATAGATCATATTTATACTCGTGACGTCGACGGCGGTCGGCTAGACAGTCATTCACTACGATCAGCTGTTGTGCAAAACGCAATAGCGGACCATTTCATAATCGGTCTTGCAATCACTAGTTCTACCCGAAAGAAACAAAGTAAAACCATTATTAAAATTAATAACGATAAAGTTAAATAGGAATTGAGTTCAGTTGACTGGTCCCCGGTTTATGAAATGAGTGATCCAAATGAAATTGAAAGTTTTATTAGCGGTAAATTCCAAACAATATACAACAAGTGTAAACAGAAAGTAACATTAATTTTAAATAAACGACGCCAATGTAAATGGTTAACAGATAAATTAAAATATATGTCTAATAAAAAGAAAGAACTCCTAGAAATATGGAAAAAAGATATGAGTAATAATATAAATAGACAGATTTATAATAAATATAGAAACAAAACTAACAGATTATTCTCTAAAGCGAAAAATAAAGATGTAAAAAAGGATATATGTAATAACTTCAATAATCATAAAAAATGTGGGAAATAATTAACAGACTTACAGGCAGAATTGTAAAGGCTATAGACGATATCATCCTAAGATCTTTTAGATTAAAACCTCAAATAATAGCAAATAAGTTTGCTTGTGACTTTGACACAAATGTAAAAAAAGTATTATCTGTATGTAATCAGCCACTTATTGACACAAAGTTGTACACAGAATTCTCTAATGTCTCTATTCGACTAAGCAAGATAAATGACGCCATGACGTATAAAATATTAAGAACCTCAATGACAAAAAAAGCCCGGGCTTTGATCAGATTAGAGCAAAAGATGTCAAGCTCTTATCAATAGAAATTACACCTGTTCTGACACACCTAATTAATAGTTGTATAGCAAAGTCAGTTTATCCTAATAACTTAAAAATTGGTATAATAAGATCCATACTCAAAAAAGGCAGTCACATGGATACCAACAACTATAGACCAATAACATTCCTTTCTTGCATAGATAAAATTATTGAAAAATACTTTGGGAACGTTGTGAGCGACTTTCTGTCAAGTAATGGCATAATCAATGAAAAACAATTTGGATTTCAGAAAAATAAAAGTACCACGCAACTGCTATCACAGTTTACAGATGAAATCAATGATCACCTTAACAGCAAAAAACATGTAATCATAATTATGATAGATTTCAGCAAATCTTTTGATACGTTGAATTATGAGGTACTTTACACAAAAATGCAGCAGAATGGTATACGGGGTCCAATGTTGGAATGGTTCAAAGATTATCACAAACACAGGTATAATGTGGTTAGTATAGCGGGGGCGCTCAGCGACAGAGTTCCGACACATCATGGAACGGCTCAAGGATCGATCCTCGGTCCGACTGAGTACCTACTATACGTGAACGACATGTGTAACTTATTCCGGCATGCCTCTGTGTACCAGTTTGCTGACGACACATGTCTTATCACAGCTCACAGGGATCTGGGTACGGCGGAGGAATTGATGCAAACTGAGTTTAACCTGCTATGTAAATGGGCACACGACGTTGGCTTAACAATAAATTATCAAAAAACTAAACTCATGCACATTCATTCACCGTACTTAAAAACTCAAGGAACACCAAGAGTCGTGGCTCATGAACACCAGTGCATGCATCGAGCTAGCCCATTACTCACCGTCCACAGGCCCGCGCCTACGGTGGCCGAGAGCCATCACGGCGTGGCCCCCGACGCCCGGTGCTTCTCCCGCGGCGGCTGGGACGTGAGGAGGTTCTCTCCCTCTCACGTTCCGCCGCCTCCTTCGCTAGCATGACTGCTTCGCAGAAGGAGGCGACGGCTTCCCATTCCCTCTCGCCCCGGACCATGGCTTGAACCAGGGCCGGGCGCGAGAGGTCGCCGCCGCCAATCGCCGCTACGAGGACACGGCGGTGCTCCTCCCAAGCGGAGCAGACCTCGACGGTGTGCTTCACCGTGTCCTCCGGTCGATCCTCGCAATTGTAGCACCCGGGCGTTTCCTCCCGCCCGATTCGGTGCAGGTACCTCCCGAAGCACCCGTGTCCGGTGAGGAGCTGCGTCAGACGGAAGGTGAGGGCGCCGTGGCGCCTCTCAAGCCACTCCTCAAAGAGGGGACTTATCGCTCTATCTACTTAGTCGCTCCCTCCATGTCGCCATGAGATCACGGCGGAGGTCTGTCCGCCGCGCGACAATATGCCGCGGCAGCGGAGTTACCCCCCGGCTCTGTACCTCCGCGCGCCACTCGTGCAGGCGCGCGAGGACTATGGCCTCCAGATCCCATGGCGGCAATCCGGCAAGGAGGCTAGCCGCCTCGCGGGAGATCGTGCGGTACCCCCGGATCAGCCTTACGGCTACCACCTTTTGGGGCGCGTTCAGGTAGTGCTTCGCACGCAACCTCAACGAACGCGCCCACACCGGGGCCCCGTAAAGGGCCATGGACCGCAAGATCCCCGCATAGAGCCTCCGGCAGGAGGCGTTTGGCCCCCTCAGGTTGGGCAGAAGCCACTTGAAAGCAGCCCCGGCCTTTTCCAGTCTGGGAGCCAAACGTCGGAAATGCTCCACGAAGTTCCATCGGCTTCCAAAAGGAGGAGGTTATCAATTCGTCTGAATGTTTTTTTTTTGTGTGTATGTTCAGCGATATCTTCGCCAATTGTGAACCGATTTCGATGATTCTTTTTTTGTTTGGAAGTACATCGCGGTGGCCCGTTTAAATTTGGTGAAGGTTTGATGCTGATCTTCGGAGATAAGCAATGGAACTCTTCAATAATAGACAACAAATCTGCCGTGATTGCTGCAATAGCTTGGATGTTTATTGTTTACCCAACATCATAACATAACATCACGCCTATATGCTCTGAGGGGTACGCAGATGTGCCAGTACACCCACATTTCGACGTACATTTACACGTAATAACCATTACAACCAAACTCAACCGTCTTGAAAAGTTTACTAACTTTGCGCAATAGTAAGTAGTACTAAAAATAGGCTAAAAATTTACAACATCAACCCGATGTTGAAAATGACACCATAGCCAGCTATTGCGTCATCTTTGACAAACTTTCTAATTTCTTTTTAACTTCAGCTAAATTTAGGAGCTTTTCATTGACGCCAAAAGAGGGTAAGAGTGTTGCGCGAGTTACCTAACCAGTTTTCAATAGAACACGGTTACACAACGCTCCACCCTCCAGTTTACTCATGACGAACGATTCTAAATTAACTTAGCTGAAGCATTTCAAAGTCTGAAGCAATCAGTTAACTTTTTAAGAGGGTTTATATAAGAAATGACGCAGTATTAAGAGAATCCCTTCAAAAGTTTTCCTGATTTCTTAACAATTTGATAAACCAGGTGACGTCAAAAGTGCGTAAGAGTGTTCCGTAACTTACCCGAGTTGTGCTTGGCTAATTTATTAATAGAGTTATGTAGCGTGACGCTCTACCCCTTAGTTTACTCATGACGCATGATTCTAAGGAAAGTTAGAAGAAGTTTATGAAAGACTAAAGAAATCAGAAAACTTTTGACGAGGGTTAATTTTGGTGATGACGTCATAATTACTGTTACGTGATTTCCAAAATCTACCTTCTCTATGACGTCTTCTGTTCTTTTTCTACCTAGCTTAGCTAACTTAGTTGAAGCATGACAAGGTCTAACGAAATCAGAATTTTTTTAAAGCATTTTTTGTTGTTGTAATTGCGATTACGTTACCACAATCAACCCCTTGAAATGTTTTGAAATTTCATAAGATTTTATGAGCTTCGTCTATTTTTACTTATTAACATCAAGAATTGCTTGGTGCACGATTCTAAATAAACTTTGTTAATGCCAGGTGCGGTCCCAGCCTAAGACTGGGGGGGGGGGGGGTCACTCAAGGCCGTAGCCAGGAATTTGGTTGGGACGGGTTACCCCGAATAAAAAAAGGCAGAAGGGGGGTGGGGGAGGGGTGTTAAACTAATGGGTTAAACTATTAAGAACAACTTTTGAAAAACGAAATTATATCAACCATCTCTGGATTTACGTATACAACACGATCATGGGCGCCTACAGGTTTATTTCCGAGGGAGGCGGGGTGCATCTTCAGCTTCCCGAAAAGAGCTTGTACTTCACCACGGATATGTTAGAAAATTCATAGATGTCGAGCGTGCACAGCGCGCTTTAATAAAAATTATGTATTTTAAGAAATTGAGTTTACACACAGACGAACTATTTCAGATCAGTGACCTGCTCTCTGTGAGAAAATTATATATTATACAGACCATCTTGAAAGTGCACAAAACTGTACCATTCTACTCCTCCAAATTAACAAAAAGACGAAAGGACAATATTGCACTAATTCCCCACTCACGAACTCGCTTTGGTAGAATACAATTACAAAAACGTTCGGCCCATTTTTATAATAGGATAAATAGGGAAATACACATACAAAAAAATATTATGACTGCAAAAAATCATTAATTAATTGGATAAAACTTTTAAATTATGATGAAACAGAAGCACTGTTATGTCCTTAAGTTTAAGCACTTATATCATGATGATTGGTTCTGTCCAGTTGAACGGTATGCAATGTAGACAATGAGTGCAACAGTTTGCAGTCATTTTAAAAGAGTAATCATGGAGTTTCTTGCCGGTTGTTCTTCATAGGAAACGACTAACCCGAACCGTGCACCTTTTTGTCGACGTTTCATAAGTGCCCATGTAGCCTTTGTTAAATAAAAAAAAATAGATTTTGTTTAAGTGTTGTATATGTTACGGCTAATACCCGAAGAGCGGCTACACCTAGTTTTAGCCGGTTAGAACTAGGTGTAGCCACTTACTCTTGGTTAAACCTAGTACGAGCCGATTGTTTTCGGGTAAAACTAGGTCTAGCCTTCATCATGCCGGCTACAACTAGGTCCAGCCATTCCCTGTTGGATAAAACTAGGTCTATCCGATATCATTCCGGCTAGAACTAGGTCCAGACAATCCCTGTTGGATAAAACTTAGATGCGTGTCCCGCCATGCCTTCCGCCACGCGTCACACCAGGTTGTGAGCGCCAGGTGCTGCTGATCTACTGCAGGTCTACTAGCGAGTGTGACTCACAGCATCTGCAGCAGCAGCGCGTGTCTTAGTTTTATCTAACAGGGATTGGCTATACGAAGAATAAAAAAACTCTCTACGTTTCTTTTTATTGGATGTTTTTTTAATATCTAAAAAAGCTCTGTCGATAGCATGCCAGCTACAACTATGTACAGCCTGTACATAGTTGTAGCTGTTTTTTTATTCTAGTTGTTTTTTTATTCTTATAAATCACATTGTAATAATTAACACAAATTATTAGGAGTACAATTTTTAATATAATAGGAACAATCAGGAACATTTTTTTAACAAAAGACAATAAGTAGTTGCATATTATAATTTAAAGAATGTTATTATTATTATAAATTACACTTTTATAAAGTAACATAAACTATTTATTAGAACAACTTAAACTTGAGTGACATTTTGAGTTGCACAAAATACCAGCAGCTTTGCAGAGGCACTTTTAATAATAATAATAAATCTTTATTTATATAAAAACAGATTGCAGTACATGTAACAGATTTCACAAAGTAGGTAGTATTAAATCTCTGGCAATCAAGTGGGTGACGCGCTGTTCTCCTAGCTAGGCTATGTAATAGCCTGTATTAAGAAGTAACAGTGCCGATCCCCTCTAATTGTGTTACTACAATTTTATTTTTACAGCTTATTTTTTTTTTAAAGTAAAATGTCGCATTTGTGCGTGTGTGTATGTGTGTGTGTGTGTGTGTGTGTGCATGTGTGTGCGTGTGTGCGTGAGCATGTGGCTGTGTAGGCGTGCGTAAGTGAGTCGATTTGATTAGTGTGGGTCTATGTTTTGGGTGAGTGGTACAATGTACAAACTTTTTCAGTATAAGTTTTGTCATAACTTAATTAAATTAAATATTTTTCTGTTTCGTCGTAGGTTTTATTTTGAAGGAATGTGCGGATAGTCTTTTTACAGTGATGATGGGATAATCTATATACTGGACATTTTTTGTTTATCGTATTGTAAAGGGACGGACCTAAATAATAGAAGAATCTTTTAGTAAACGATAAGCGAGTTTTTGGAGGAGTACATATTTTATCTTTTCTGCGTTTGGTAATTTCAATATAGGGGGTTATGCGATGTTGCAACAGAATTGATTGCAAAATAAAGTGTTGCCGCACGTTGAGCACATTGCATTTTTTGTATAACTGATTAGTTGGATAAATTAGTGGACGGAAGGTAGCCACTTTCAGTATAGCGCGATGTGCAACTTCCAGTGGTTTAAAGATAGTTTTTGCGGCACCACCCCAACAGGGAATACAATAAGTAATAATAGATAGGCATAAGGCAAAATAGACATTACGTATAATTATAGGATTAGCAATATTTCTTAAGGTTTTAAAGATATATATAAGTTTGCGAACTCTGCCAGTAAGGATATTAATATGAGATTTAAATTTAAGATTCTTATCTATGATTATTCCGAGGTATTTGATTTCCTCCGTAGAAGATATAGGTGAACAGTGGCATGACACTTGAGTTTGCAAATTGCACGTGTGAGCTTTAAGTATTAATGGTGGGTTTGGTTGGGTAGCAGAACTGACCGAGTAGGTAATGAACTTGGTTTTGGAGGTATTAAGTGTAAGCGAATGGAGATAAAGCCAGTTTAGCGCTACATTAAAGCCATGTTGTGAGTTATAGCAGTGTCATCCGCAAATGATGTTATCTTGGCATTTGGGATATTTAAATTGCATAAGTCGTTTATAAAAACTAGAAATAAAGTGGGACCCAATATGCTTCCTTGTGGAACGCCATAGTAGATGGGGAGCTCATTGCTGCTATGCCGATCAATTTTGACTATCTGGGAGCGATTAGTGAGGTAGCTTTGAAGGAGATCAAGTTGCAATCCCCTGACACCCATCCTTTCAAGTTTGAGTAAGAGAGAACAGACGGGGACGGTGTCGAATGCCTTCGCAAGGTCTAAGAATATTGTTAGGACTTTTTTATTAGTATTCAGGTTTTGTACGATATTGTTAGTTAATTCCTGAATTGCGTCGCATGTTGACTGTTTTTACGAAATCCAAATTGTTGTGGTGATATTAGTTTGTAATGTTCTAGGTAGTATATAAGTCTTTTATTGATAAGACGTTCTAGTACCTTGGATAGGGCAGTCAGAACTGCTATGGGACGGTAATTATTCGGCAAGTTCCCGTCGCCTCCCTTGAAAACTGGGTGAATGATTGCCTTTTTAAAAGAAGAGGGAAAGACGGCAGTCTCGAAACAGAGGTTAAAAATATGGCATAGTATGGGCGCCAGGGAGGTTGAGTATCTCTTTAGGATGTAGGGTGATATACCATCCCAGCCAGTTGCTGCATCGGAGCGCAATGAATGGATAACTGCTGTAATTTCGTCAAGATCAATAGGGTCAAGGACGAACGATGAAGTTGATGAGGTGTTAGAAGTGGGTTGAGTAACTGTCAATGGCTGCGTGGTATTAGTGTGAATATTATTTGCAAGTGTCTCGCCAATGTTAACGAAGTATGAGTTTATAGTGTTGCAAGACTCAATAGGTGAAGATGACAAAGTTAGTAACTGAACAGATGTATTCTTAGTTTTAGTAGTGTTAGTTACCCGTTTAATAGTGTCCCATAATGTTTTTGGGTTTTTACTAGCTTTTTTTAGTTCCTCTGTATCATATATTTTCTTAGCTTTCCTTAAAATACGAACACAAAAATTTCTGTATCGAAGGTAAGTAATTTTTAGAACTTCATTTCCTGGGAATTTTTTAACTTTCTTGTTTAGAGCATCCCTGTTTCTTATGCACCGTAATAAACCAGATGTGATCCAAGGTTTTAGGATTCTCTTTTTTGATGAAACTTCTTTAACCGTGGTATTTTCAGAAATAGATACAGTTATTAAATTCAGTAATTTCTCGGTAGCAATATTTGCGTCTTTTATATTGTAAATAGGGGTGAAGTCCAGTTGTGACATTGATTTGTCAAGCCCGTCATAGTCAATTTTCGTTATAAGGGAGTTTGCGACCGTTCGTAAACATTTATCTTGAATGCAAAGTAAGGAAGAGGAGTGATCAGTTATTGTGGAGCTTAAAACAAAGGTGTGGGTGGGGGAAATTGTTTTGAGAAACGTGTGGTCCAAAAAATTGCCATCCCTGGTCGGTAGGGTGTGCGCAGGAAGATAACCGTGAAAGGCAAGGCAATTTAGGAAGTCGTGAGAGCGCTTGTCAGATGTGGTAGGTTTGATATCCACGTTCAGGTCACCTGTTAGAACTACCGATTTAAATCTATGCAGCGACGGAAGAATGCTGTTAAGAGCTGTTAGAAAGCCATTTAAATTCTCTATTGACGGTGATCGATATATACAGATTATCGCCAGGTCAAAGTTAATTTTTATAATAAGACCAGATGCAGATCGGTGGAAATCTGGCTCCTCGCATGTAACAGACAGGTCCGATTTCGAATACACCACTACACCATCACTCTGATTTATATGTTTGGTGGTCATGAACGCGGAGTAATTATTGAGAATCGGGATAATAGTATTGCTAGAGCATGGTAACCAACATTCAGTTAAAACAACCAGATCGCAATCGAAAGATATTCGGTGGAGAAGTGTTTGCAAGTTTAAAAAGTTACGGTTTACAGAGCGAATGTTTTGTGTCAGGATCTTAATGAAGTTATTAGGACACTTCACGATGGAGAGTGTTTCTTCAGGTGTGCAGGTATAGGTAGTTGATACAGATAGTTCGTCGATACTGTCGATTAGATTGTTTATGTTAGTAGTCATTATTTCGGTAAAGTGAAAGTAGCTTGGAGGTTACGAGAGAATAGGGTGGTACATATTTGTTTAGGGACGTGTGGAAAGCTTATGTTTGGGGGTAATAAATTTAAAAACATATCATTTATAATATTAAAGTAATAATAGGGATGAACGCAAGCATATGTAAGGAGTATGGTGACATGGTGAAGTTGTAATATGTAGGTGTTGAGTGAGTCATGTATGTTGAGAGTATGTTGTGTTGATAGTAATAGTTATGTGTGTGAGTTTTGTTTGTGTTTGTATTTAGTATTTTAACATAGCAGTTTGAAAAAAATATAAAAGTAATCAAATAATACGAAAGATATAGCAGGGTATACTTAAATGCAAGTAGTCATGCTTTGTTGATTGTTGCCGCCAGCTGCTTCAGTTGTTCCTCACTTCTTACCACGATAGTCTGGCTATCAGGATCCTTTTTAAGCATAACTCTTCCGTTCGACGTCCAACAATAGTTGTACTGGTGTTGTTTAGCGTGGTTTCGAGTAAGGTAAAATAACCTTTTAGAATTGGCTGTTAAAAGCTCGGTGATATAGATAGGAGTTTCCAGTGCAGATTTTAAGTTTAGATGGGTTGATTTTATCTTGTTTGTGGGATTGCGTTTATTGTAGTCTTTAACAGCAGCAAGAAAATTCGTTTTCGTCAGGGTATTACAGAACTCAACTGATAAACTCGATGTTAAGTTTTCCTTTTTTGAGGGTAGTCTAATAATATCACGGACACTAGCGGATTCTGTATCAAGGCCTAGATGCCTTGACAAGTGCGATATAGTTTGATACAGCATGATTTTGGTCTCATTCTGCCTTTTGGGTACGTTGCGTAATTCGATAGAGGTTTTAATGAGATTGTGGTCGAGAACTTCCAACTTGTTTTCTAGCGTAGCTAACTGGATTGCCATGGAGCCACGTTGATTTTCTAATCCAGTAATTTTATTTTCAAGGGATTGCAATTGATCGGAGACCGCTGTCATGGCCTTTTCAAGATCAGTATTTGTGACTTTAATTTCCGTGTAGTGATTTTTTATTTCCTTAATATGATCTTCCAATTTGTCTAAACGGGTGTTCTGAGTACAAATCATCTCATTGATCATCTCCTTGATTTCATTTTTAAACATATCCAGGTCACCACCAATGACTTTGTCCGAAAGGCATCTGCGTTTGGCTCTCTGGGTGATGTTCCCTTCTGAGTCTTTATCTGTAGGCAGCTTCCGGATATCAGACTCCGAGCGCGATGAGTATTTATTCGGAGAAGTTTTGGATGGTGTCTTATACATGTTACCTTAACTTGTACGTTTGTATAATCCGACAAAAAATTAAGGAAAAGCAAGGTAATCATAAACAAGTTACTCGCTAATCGCTATCGCTCTTGAGTTGGGCAGCCGACAAGGATGACACACACACAGCGTACGCGCAGCGAACTCCGCCATGTATCTCCGTCTCGACTGTTGCTGGCTCGTTTCCTCCAGTACTCTGCGTGCGTTCCGCGTTCTCTTCAAACTTTATGCGCGCCTAGTACTTTTGCGAATTATATTAATCATTTAATTTCGAGATAACTATTAGTTTTAATAAAATAAAGTAAAATACTTGTACGGAATGAACGTCTAAACGCTTTCGCGGTCCGAGGGGAAGGCACTTTTTGTTGCCACATTTGGTTTTGCAGGGGCATCTTTTATAGCCTTGCCCACCAGAGGTCGATTGTGCATTGGCTATTTGGCGTAGTGATTTCTTTTCGGGTGAAACCATGTCAATATCTAAAAATTTTGAGTCACACACAGTGAACTGATTTCTTGAAAATAGCTGCAGACGCTGTGAGTCACACTCGCTAGTAGACCTGCAGTAGATCAGCAGCACCTGGCGCTCACAACCTGCAGAGGCGCGTGCCTCGCTATGCCCTCCACCCCGCGCCGCTGCTGCAGATGCTGTGAGTCATGAGTGTGACGCGGGGCGGAAGGCTTGGCGAGACACGCATCTAAGTTTTATCCAACAGGGATTGTCTGGACCTAGTTCTAGCCGGAATGATATCGGATAGACCTAGTTTTATCCAACAGGGAATGGCTGGACCTAGTTGTAGCCGGCATGATGAAGGCTAGACCTAGTTTTACCCGAAAACAATCGGCTCGTACTAGGTTTAACCAAGAGTAAGTGGCTACACCTAGTTCTAACCGGCTAAAACTAGGTGTAGCCGCACTTCGGGTATTAGCCGTAACATATATATTTAGTGGAAGTACGGTGGCACGTACTCACCTCACATCTCTTTATGTCACACTTATTTTACACACACACACAAACCTGCTCACACATTCACAAACATACACACACACACACACACATATACTCACACACTCACACATTATTGTATGCTAATCTAATAATATTTGATATGGAAGAGCGGAGTCTCCCAATACAGGCATTACTTGCTTAAAGGGAGGCTCCAATCACTAATTCTGTTTTTGTAAATGTTTATGCAATAAATGATTTTTGATTTTTTGATTTGATTGATGTTGAGGATGGTTCCGTTCGTGATTATTCAATGAAATTAAGAGACGAGAAGTGTTTATAACGAAATGCTATTGGTGGTTGATAAACACATGAAGAGTTCGTGGTTAATAAACAGAATAACAAATAAATAATAACAGCCGCTCGGGTCGATCTTTAGGTTATCCGAGTTTGCCTAGGGTGGTCTGTTGTGGATTAAGTAAGTGTGTTGCGCGAGTTACCTAACCAGTTTTAAATAGAGCACGGTTGCACAACGCTCCACCCTCCAGTTTACTCATGACGAACGATTCTAAATAAACTTTGCTGAAGCATTTCAAAGTCTGAAGCAATCAGTTAACTTCTTAAGAGGGTTGATATAAGAAATGACGTCAGTATTAAGAGAATCTCTTCAAAAGTTTTCCTGAGTTCTTTACAATTTAACAAACCAGATGACGTCAAAGAGTGTTCCGTCTAATTTATTAATAGAGTTATGTAGCGCGACGCTCTACCCCTTAGTTTACTCATGACGCATGATTGTAAGGAAAGTTAGAAGAAGTTTATGAAAGACTAAAGAAATCGGAAAACTTTTGATGAGGGTTAATTTTGGTAATGACGTCATAATTACTGTTATGTGATTAACAAAATCTACCTTTTTAACCGACTTCCAAAAGGAGGAGGTTTTCAATTCGTCGGAATGTTTTTTTTTATTTTTTTGTGTGTATGTTCAGCGATATCTTCGCCAATTGTGAACCGATTTCGATGATTCGTTTTTTGTTTGGAAGAATAGTACATCGCGGTGGTCCCGTTTAAATTTGGTGAAGGTTTGATGCTGATCTTCGGAGATAGGCAATGGAACTCTTCAATAATAGATAAAATGACTCGCAAACGTGGTTCCAACTTAGGTAGGAGCTCATCGCGAGCCCGAGCAGCGGAAATTGCTCGATTCTAAGAAGAAGAAGAAGAATTAAAAAGACAAGAACACGCGGAGCGACAAGCAGCTTTGAGATCTGATGAGACGTCTTCTCAAAGCCAGCAATGACTCAAGGGGCAAGCCGCCCGCCAAACTTCTCTGAGAGCGTCTGAGACGCCCTTTCAATTGCGTTTGGAGGAACAAATCGAAAGCCAGAGAGCTATATGAGTAACTGAGACACCTGTTTAAAGCTCCATCTCAGAGAACAAGCCCAGTGGCAGGCAATCATTAGAGCGACAGAAACTCTAGAACCGTCGCAGGCGAGAAGGACCGCTCTTGCAGAAATCCAAACCGAACGCCGCCGGATTTTTATGCGTCACAGTAGTAGACTTCAGTTTCCAATAAAACTAAGTTTTGCTATAACTTACAATTAATAAAGCGCAATGGCAACCATGTAGCACAACAGGTAGCAGGGGTGCATTTGGAAGAGCCATGCTTTTCCCATGGCCAGCTATATGTAGCATGTTTGCGTGTGTCCAATGCCCAGAATTTATATGTATTAGCGTCAAATAGAAGGACATACAACATTGTGTATAGGAGCGTCCTAGAATAATGTTCCGATCTGAGCCCATATTGCAACGGCCAAATAACAAGCCGAGTACATACAACACGAATTGATTGTCAAATTCTAAATTAACGCGAGCGAAGCCGCGGGCAAAGGCTAGTGTATTTATAAATTGATTTTGCATACCGTTAAAACGGTGAGACATGAAACTATTCTTAGAGGATTCGTCAGTCGAAAGGGCGGGGACATCGTGCGATCGTGGTGACACAGCGAGTGGAGGGGGCAACATATAAGCGGTGCACTCTCAGAGCGCGTACACTTTTGCTCGGGAGCTCGGAAGTGACGGACGTTATCGTGAACTATAGTTTTTATTATTTCTGTATCTAACGGTTTTTGTGATTGTGTTGATTTTGTGATTTGTTAAAAATAAATAGTTCTAGGTTGTTTCGCTTATTCTTTTAAAAAAATTAAATGAGCTTATGTTCTATAAGATCAGAAGTTGGGATAAGTTTAAAAAATACACGCGACTTTGATCGTTCGCCATCTATACTTTTTGTTCTACTGTGGATGTTTTAAAAATAATTTTGTAGTTTCGTTTAAAAAGCAATTCCAACCACGTGTTGTGTTTGAAGCCGTGTGTTGGTTAGTTTGAAAACAATTTAAAAGTAAGGCGCCTCGTGTTAATTATTTTATCGGTTTTTAGTGCTTGTGCGTTTTTAGGTTAACGCCCACGTGTTTGTTTTGGTTTACGTTTTTAGTTAATCAACGTAGTATGCTAACTGCTATTTAATCATGTCGGGTCGCGAGTGCACACCGCGTGGAAATTCGTCTAAACGTAATTCTCGCGACCACCGTCGTAATAAGTCGCGTAGCCGTCGCGATGTTCATACGAGGCGTCGAGACCGTTATCGTGAAACACGTAGCAGATCCTCTAGGCGTCGTCGCGATAGATTAGCGAAAGTCCACGTAGGCGCCGTGATTGTTCTTATGGGCGTCGGGACAGCCCTCGCCGCAACCCTTTAAATGAAGTGCTTGATGGCTTGAACGCGGTTGGCTCCAAGCGTGATACAGGCGTCTACTCCAATGTCTACACACCCGTGCACGAGTAGCTACACGCTGGCGCCAGAATCAGCGGCATCCAAGAAACCTGTTGCCAATATAGAAATGCGTGCTACGGGGACCGCGCCGCCTTCGAGGCATCGCGTGAGGCTGACGCTGCGGACAGGATTGTGGGTGCACTTTCATCCCTGATTCAAGTAAGATCGAACCATTATTATATTTCGAATTTTGGTCCCAGTGTACGTGACTTTGACGTGTGGTGCGCTGAAGTAGATAAGGGGTGCGAATTAAGCCACTGGGGCGATTGGGAATGCCTGGGACGCATTGATGGCTGTTTACGTGGTGTTGCTATAACGTGGCTCAACGATTGGGTGAGAAATGACCGAAGATAGACTTTCAAAGTTGTTAGAATTTTAAAGCTGAATTTCGGTCATTGTGTCCGCGTGAAGTTAGTGAGGAGCTCGTGGCTAAAGAGGAGCTCATGGCTAAAGAGGAGCTCGTGGCTAAATAAGAACAGCCGCTCGGGTCGATCTTTAGGTTAAGCCGTGCTTACCTAGGTTGGTCCGTGGATGGGTGACCACCCATTACATACCGAGTTTCCTCCGTGCCTCGGTAAGGACGGTAAGCCATTGGTCCCGGCTGTCATTTGTAGATGTTTGACAGTCGTTACAGGTAGTCAGTGACCCGAAAGTCTGACAACCAGTCTTTACAAGGGGTATCGTATTACCTAGCGCTAACTGGGTTGTGGAGGTCAAAGAGGCAGTCGCTCCATGTAAAATACTGGTATTCAGCTGCATCCGGTTAGACTGGAAGCCGACCCCAACATAGTTGGGAAAAGGCTAGGCAGATGATATGTCCGCGTGAAGTTGATATGGCCACTGTGTTGTACGACGTGATGAGTACGAATTCCAACAAATTCACCACGTATGCAGAATATGCCCGAAAGTCCTTGTTGCGGTTGATTATCGTCAAGGGGCTTTCCGATGAACTGAAAGCCGCCATAGTGATTTGTGGCATTTCTGATCACCAAGTTAAAGCCGCGACAACCAACGCTAAACTACAGTCAAAAGGTCTGGTAGAGACCATGGAGACGTGTGGGACTCTGCGTTCTTGAGGAACGTAGTATAACAAACAGGGGTTTGTTGGAGGGCATAAATGTTTCCCATAGGCCATATGTGTTGATTAGATGGATGAAGAGGTACTTGGTTGCTCTAGCATTTTAATTGACCTAATTGTTTGTTAGATCTGAAGTATGCCTACAAACATGTAGGTACACGGTAGGCTAAAGAAGATGCCAGCGGGTCACGTACTCGTACCAGTCGATGTTGACAAGGATTTTGATGATGACGAGCAAGCTTAAGTGTTGTAGTAGAAGGTCGAGTAAAGCAGTCTATTGGCCGTTGTGTGTTCGACGTTACTAGTATTACGTAGTCGTAGCCCGGTAGAAATCGGTATCTCTTGAGGCAACTCAATAGTCCGTGGGCACGCGATAGGCGTTTGACTCGGACGGAGGTTGGGATCTAGAAAGACCGTACTGTGTAGTCAGTGGGTTGCACATGCACACGGGCGATCCATTTGATGGATGTGCGAGTTTATGATCCATGCGCTGGATGTGTCAGAGCAATGAGATTGCTGGTCGGCTGGAGAGCCGTGGCGTTAGAGGTTTTACTCGAAAGTTTCTATAAGCTTGGCAGTTTGGGTTGCAGTAGAGTTTAAAAGGTTGATTCGAACGACTATGGTACATGGCCCAAGGGTTGACCCATTCTCGATTATTCCCAATTTGACTGTGTTTGATTTAATCAAAGAGTAGAATTTGATTAAAAAAAGTTAGTGGAGTTATTTACCTTCACTGACCCGATGTATGTAAAGTTTGGTCAGGAGTGACCGAGTGGAACAAAATTCTGTCGTAGACTTGTTTGTTCGCAGAGTAACCATCACACGAGGACGTGTGGCCGTGTCTGAGACTGTCATTGGTACGGGCTTAAAATGAATCGCAAGTACGCCAGTGGTGACATCACGCGACCGAGTTATAAACCTGCGGTGCGAGTGGTGGGCCCCTGCGTGCTTTGACAGAGCCCTGATGCTTCAGCTCGAGGCGACAGTGGACAGTGGAGTGTCAGATCGCAGCTGAGTTGAGACGTCTTGGAACTGTTTGCCCCGACATTGTGGCAATTTTATTTCGTATAAGCCCCGACATTGTGGCTGCTTGCCCCGACATTGTGGCAATTTTATTTCGTATAAGCCCCGACATTGTGGCTGCTTGCCTCAACATTGTGGCAATTTTATTTCGTATAAGCCCCGACATTGTGGCTGCTTGCCCGACATTGTGGCAATTTTATTTCGTATAATAGCACCGACATTGTGGCTGCTTGCCCCGAAATTGTGGCAATTTTGTTATTATAGCCTCGACATTAAGGCTATCTGATTGCCCCGACATTATGGCCATCTGAAACCCCCATAGTGGTTGCCAGGCGATGTTGTGGTTGTTTCAGTAATGATTGAGGTCCGGAACTCTTTCATTGGTGATACAATTTACAAACTGCTGCCTATTTTGGTGCAATTGCTAGTAATTTCATTACCATGGGCAGTTAATTATTCAAACTTTCAGAATACCTCATACAAGTCTTTGCTTTGTTATGTTTTAGATGACGAGTCTACCAATGAGGTCCAAGCCACAGCCAGTGAAGACCAGGCGCAAAACTTATTTGTAGAGGATGAAACAATGCAGCAAGCAATGCCAGAGAGCCAAGCTGACGAGGTCGTTTAGCTGTCAGGAACGGCCGTCTTAGAGGATTCGTCAGTCGAAAGGGCGGGGACATCGTGCGATCGTGGTGACACAGCGAGTGGAGGGGGCAACATATAAGCGGTGCACTCTCAGAGCGCGTACACTTTTGCTCGGGAGCTCGGAAGTGACGGACGTTATCGTGAACTATAGTTTTTATTATTTCTGTATCTAACGGTTTTTCTGATTGTGTTGATTTTGTGATTTGTTAAAAATAAATAGTTCTAGGTTGTTTCGCTTATTCCTTAAAAAAAATTAAATGAGCGTATGTTCTATAAGACTATGTAATATTATGAACACCTTGTAAACATACCATGTTTCTGGAAAATAAATAATTTGAATTTGAATTTAGAATCGTGCGACAACCCACTCTTGACGTAAAATTAGACGAACCTTCTTACGAAATTTCAAAACATTTTAAGGGGTTGATTGTGGGAATGACGTAATAGCGATTACAACCAAACTCAACCGTCCTGAAAAGTCTACTAACTTTGCGCAATAGTAAGTAGTACTAAAAATAGGCTAAAAATTTTCCACATCAACTACAATTATTGCGTCATCTTTGAAAAACTTTCTAATTTCTTTTTTAAACTTCACCTAAATTTTGGAGCTTTTCATAGACGCCAAAAGAGGGTAAGAGTGTTGCGCGAGTTACCTAACCAGTTTTAAATAGACCACGGTTGCACAACGCTCCACCCTCCAGTTTACTCATGACGAACGATTCTAAATAAACTTAGCTGAAGCATTTCAAAGTCTGAAGCAATCAGTTAACTTTTTAAGAGGGTTGATATAAGAAATGACGTCAGTATTAAGAGAATCCCTTCAAAAGTTTTCCTGAGTTCTTTACAATTTAATAAACCAGATGACGTCAAAGAGTGTTCCGTAACTTACCCGAGTTGTGATTGGCTAATTTATTAATAGAGTTGTGTAGCGCGACGCTCTACCCCTTAGTTTGCTCATGACGCATGATTGTAAGGAAAGTTAGAAGAAGTTTATGAAAGACTAAAGAAATCGGAAAACTTTTGATGAGGGTTAATTTTGGTGATGACGTCATAATTACTGTTACGTGTTTACCAAATCTACCTTTTAACCGACTTCCAAAAGGAGGAGGATTTCAATTCGTCTTCATCTAATGTTTTTTTTTTGTGTGTATGTTCAGCGATATCTTCGCCAATTGTGAACCGATTTCGATGATTTGTTTTTTGTTTGGAAGAATAGTACATCGCGGTGGTTTCGTTTAAACTTGGTGAAGGTTTGATGCTGATCTTCGGAGATAAGCAATGGAACTCTTCAATAATAGACAGCAAATCTGCCGTGATTGCTGCAATAGCTTGGATGTTTATTGTTTACCCAACATCATAACATAACATCACGCCTATATGCTCTGAGGGGTACGCAGATGTGCCAGTACACCCACATTTCGACGTACATTTACACGTAATAGCCATTACAACCAAACTCAACCGTCTTGAAAAAAGTTTACTAACTTTGCGCAATAGTAAGTAGTACTAAAAATAGGCTAAAAATTTTCAACACCAAACCGATGTTGAAAATGATGTCATAGCCAGCTATTGCGTCATCTTTGAAAAACTTTCTGATTTCTTTTTAAACTTCACCTAAATTTAAGAGCTTTTCAGAGACGCCAAAAGAGGGTAAGAGTGTTGCGTGAGTTACCTAACTAGTTTTAAATAGAACACGGTTACACAACGCTCCACCCTCCAGTTTACTCATGACGAACGATTCTAAATAAACTTAGCTGAAGCATATCAAAGTCTGAAGCAATCAGTTAACTTTTTAAGAGGGTTTGTATAAGAAATGACGCAGTATTAAGAGAATCCCTTCAAAAGTTTTCCTGATTTCTTAACAATTTGATAAACCAGATGACGTCAAAAGTGCGTAAGAGTGTTCCGTAACTTACCCGAGTTGTGCTTGGCTAATTTATTAATAGAGTTGTGTAGCGCGACGCTCTACCCCTTAGTTTGCTCATGACGCATGATTCTAAGGAAAGTTAGAAGAAGTTTATGTTTATTATTACTAAAGAAATTACAAAACTTTTGATGAGGGTTAATTTTGGTGATGACGTCATAATTACTGTTACGTGATTTCCAAAATCTACCTTTTCTATAACTTCTTCAGTTCTGTTTCTACCGACATGGTCTAACGAAATCATATTTTTTTTAAAGGATTTATTTTTGTTGTAATGGCGATTACGTAATTACCACAATCAAATCGCTGTCAATGTGGTGAAGCAGTCGACTGCCTCGGACACCATGGCCTTTCATGCAGTAAGAGTGCAGGTCGGATTGCGCGGCACGCTAGCATTAATGATCTCATCCGTCGTGCTCTTGTCACCGCCGGGGTGCCAGCTGTCTTAGAACCCAATGGCTTGGCACGCGTCGATGGGAAGAGACCAGATGGTATGACCATAATGCCATGGAAGTTGGGTAGGCCTTTGGTGTGGGACGCAACTTGCGTCGACACCCTTGCGCCATCCCATCTTCCTAGCACAGTGGGCTGCGCTGGGGCGGCTGCTGCAGGTGCTGAAAACCTCAAACGGCGCAAATACAATAATTTAATTGGTAGTTATGTGTTTGAACCGTTTGGGGTTGAAACACTAGGGCCATGGGGTCCGAGTGCCCACCTAGTTTTTGGGGAAATCGCCAAGCAGTTGGTCGACTCTTCACGTGACCAGAGGGCGGGCCTATTTTTTGGCCAAAGAATCAGCATTGCCATCCAACGTGGTAATGCTGCCAGCCTTCTGGGCACTTTTCCTGTTGACAGCGATGCGGACGAATTTTTGGACGCCCTGTAACCCTTTTATACTTGTACATATTTATTTCTATTATAGTTTTGTAGTTTGTAAATAATTAATATTTTGATTAAAGATCTATAAACAAAAAATAAAAACATTAAATTTATTCTTTCATCAAACCCTTGAAATGTTTTGCATAAGATTTTATGAGCTTCGTCTATTTTTACTTAGAATTGCTTGGTGCACGATTCTAAATAAACTTTTTTAATGCCAGGTGCGGTCCCAGCCTAAGACTGGGGGGGGGTCACTCAAGGCCGTAGCCAGGTATTTGGTTGGGACGGGTTACCCCGAATAAAAAAAGGCAGATGGGGGGTGGGGGAGGGGTGTTAAAACTAATGGGTTACACTATTAAGAACAACTTTTGAAAAACGAAATTATATCAACCATATCTGGATTTACCTATACAAAACGACCATGGGCGCCTACAGGTTTATTTCCGAGGGAGGCGGGGTGCATCTTCAGCTTCCCGAAAAGAGCTTGTACTTCACCACGGATATGTTAGAAAATTCATAGATGTTGAGCGTGCACAGCGCGCTTTAATAAAAATTATGTAAGTATTTTAAGAAATTGAGTTTCCACACTGACGAACTATTTCAGATCAGTGACCTGCTCTCTGTGAGAAAATTATATATTATACAGACCATCTTGAAAATGCACAAAACTTTACCATTCTACTCCTCCAAATTAACAAAAAGACGAAAGGACAATACTGCACTAATTCCCCACTCACGAACTCGCTTTGGTAGAATACAATTACAAAAACGTTCGGCCCATTTTTATAATAGGATAAATAGGGAAATACACATATACAAAACAATATTATGACTGCAAAAAATCATTAATTAATTGGATAAAACTTTTAAATTCTGATGAAACAGAAGCACTGTTATGCCCTTAAGTTTAAGCACTTATATCATGATGATTGGTTCTGTCCACTTGAACGGTATGCAATGGAGACAATGGAGTGCACCAGTTTGCAGTCATTTTAAAAGAGTAATCATGAAGTTTCTTGCCGGTTGTTCTTCATAGGAAACGACTAACCCGAACCGTGCACCTTTTTGTCGACGTTTCATAAGTGCCCATGTAGCCTTTGTTAAATAAAAAAAATTGATTTTGTTTAAGTGTTGTATATATTTAGTGGAAGTACGGTGGCACGTACTCACCTCACATCTCTTTTTGTCACATTTATTTTACACACACACACACATATACTCACACACTCACACATTATTGTATGCTAATCTAATACTCCCAATACAAGCATTACTTGCTTAAAGGGAGGCTCCAATCACTTATTCTGTTTTTGTAAAATATGTTTATGCAATAAATGATTTTTGTTTTTTGTATTGATTGATGTTGAGGATGGTTCCGTTCGTGATTATTCAATGAAATTTAGAGACGAGAAGTGTTTATAACGAAATTCTATTGGTGGTTTACAACACATGAAGAGTTCGTGGTTAATAAACAGAATAACAAATAAATAATAACAGCCGCTCGGGTCGATCTTTAGGTTATCCGTGTTTGCCTAGGGTGGTCTGTGGATTAAGTAAGTGTGTTGCGCGAGTTACCTAACCAGTTTTAAATAGAGCACGGTTACACAACGCTCCACCCTCCAGTTTACTCATGACGAACGATTCTAAATAAACTTTGCTGAAGCATTTCAAAGTCTGAAGCAATCAGTAAACTTTTTAAGAGGGTTGATATAAGAAATGACGTCAGTATTAAGAGAATCCCTTCAAAAGTTTTCCTGAGTTCTTTACAATTTAATAAACCAGATGACGTCAAAGAGTGTTCCGTCTAATTTATTAATAGAGTTATGTAGCGCGACGCTCTACCCCTTAGTTTGCTCATGACGCATGATTGTAAGGAAAGTTAGAAGAAGTTTATGAAAGACTAAAGAAATCGGAAAACTTTTGATGAGGGTGGATTTTGGTAATGACGTCATAATACTGTTATGTGATTAACAAAATCTACCTTTTTAACCGACTTCCAAAAGGAGGAGGTTATCAATTCGTTTGAATGTTTTTTTCATTTTTTTGTGTGTATGTTCAGCGATATCTTCGCCAATTGTGAACCGATTTCGATGATTCGTTTTTTGTTTGGAAGAATAGTACATCGCGGTGGTCCCGTTTAAAGGAGAAGGGGACTTCTGGGCCCAGCAGTTAACTAGTTGAAATGTGTATTAAAAAAACCGTCATATATTTCTAAGGAAAACCACAAAATATGGTACCTGGTTTCTATCTAGGAAGCGAGAAAACTTAAATTAAGTTATAAATAATCGATTAAATAATGCCTGAAATGTTAGTAATCGATTACGAATAAATCGGTAAAATCTCAGAAAATGTATGAAAATCGAGTAACGAGTATTTTTATTTTTAGTTTTTTTTTTTGGAATTGATTCATAGTGAATCGATTTCAATTTCTCTGCTGGCAACATTCCTGTCTGACATCAGTCTGTCACCGATTGACAGATGGCACTCGTTCGTCGTTTTTCGTTCTGAGTGTGCACGTATTTTCCTTGTTTTATTGTTTAACCCCACGACCTCGGCTTTAGATAGGACTTTTGACGGATCTCGCATTTCTAAATTACCTGGCTCTCTATTTTGGACAACTGTTTACGCCTATCGATCGGATATTGACGACATGGATGGATCGCTGTGTAAACTGTATGATTGCGACTGGTCGCAGTAACTCTATTGGCAGAAGAGTCTTGGAAGATGAGGCGATTTTATTAGTTATTTTAGGTAGGAGGACTGTAGGCTGCTGTGCCCATGTAATTTGCATAATATGGTATCTCAGTTGGGCAAGATACCAAGAAAATATCGTACCCCCTGCACAATGTATACTCCCAACGGCCACCACTAAAACAGGCACCAGTGGTGGCCGTTAGATCATTGCATTATTGTTTGTCCCAACGGCCATCAGTGGCGGACGTTGGAACATTCCAAATAATATTTGTCTCAACGGCCACCACTAAATTGCCACCACTGGGGGTCGTTAGGATTAATATTATTTACTGTGTCAACTGCCCCTGCCATTGGTGGCAGTTACAGTCAGACCAATCGAGCTCGAATTGTAGGTGGACCGTGTTACAAATCAAAATGCCAAAATAAATATTTTAAAATCTCAAAAAATGATATCTGATATCAATATGTTTAGAACGGGGTAGATAACAGTCATTGGTAGACAATTTTATAGCGCTTTGATTATCGCTAAATATGTGAAGCGGTCCGGCTAGGGGCTGGCCCAACTCGACGTGCAGGTGTCGCAGCCACAGGGCCTCCTGCGCTGCCGATGACATCGCCATGTACTCCGCCTCGGCCATCGACAGAGCCACCGTTTGCTGTCTCCTCGAGCACCAGGATACCGCACCTCCCTGAGAAATAAAAACATAGCCCGTGCAGGACTTACGATCGATATTATCGCTGGCCCAGTCTGCGTCACAGAAGCCTCTCATGTTTGATTCACCATCTTTGGTCAGTTTTAGTTTTGTATACCCACTTGCAAGGTAAAACCTTTCTATCGTAAGGCAAGTTCTCTAAACTCCAGGTGTTGTTTTCAATCAGTGATTTGTATTCCTCGTCCATTGCCTGTCTTCATTGTTTGGCACATGATGATGAAAGTGCCTCCGCAACTGTCTGCGGATCATCGAAACTAGAAAATAAACAAAACATACTGTTTTCATCTGTATCTGTGTTATTCCTTTGTGCTCTGTTTCGAGACCTTAGTGTCATGTTCTGCTGATACTGTGAGTGAACATATCTTGGTGGGACATAAGTTTCATCTAAATCCCCTGCGTCCGTCTCATGCTCACTAGAATCCTGATCACAATTCTCATTTGTTACACAATCACCAGTAGTTTCTTCATCTGATGGCATGTGGTTTTCTACCTCAGACAGGGGCACTTCTGTAGGTAAGTTGTTCTTGATAAGTTGATCGGGCGTGAAAACTTCACAACGTGGAAGTTCAGTGTCAAGACATATCTAGAACACGAGGATTTGTGGCAATGTGTGGAGCCCAAAGATGACAAACCAGTTGATTCTGGCAAGGATGTCAAGGCGAAGTCCAAGTTAATATTGTTGTTAGATCCGCAAAACTATATACATGTACAAAGTTGTAAGACCGCCAAAGAAGTGTGGGAAACTCTGCAACGAGCGTTTGATGACTATGGATTAACCAGAAAATCAAAATCAAAATAAAATCATTTTTTATTCTTTGTCTCTCTTTACCTCGGTAAACTAAATCAAAGTGGACCGCAAGTAGTAGGTAGGATTGAAAAAGTTTATGACACCCTTCCGACTCGTCGCCGTTTATTATCGTTCGTAGTTTCCTTGTCTCCCTTGAATTCCGAGAACTGCTATTGTGATTATTGTTTTTCTATGCAAATAAATAGTAAAATGAATGAAATGATATTAAGTAGTAAAGCAAATAAAATGATCAGTCACAAATGATTAAATTAACATTATCTAGAAATTCACCTTAAATATGTATGGTATATCTGTTAGCAAACTGTTAGTTAAATTATAGGTACACTAGCTGTGCCCGGCATGCGTTGAAATGAGTGTTTTCCTACCTACTACCCTACCTACCCTAATTTTTTGTGAATCTAAACCATTCCCAGATCCCCTTGAACACACACAAAAAATTTCATCAAAATCGGTCCAGTCGTTTGAGAGAAGTTCAGTGACATACACACTCACAGAAGAATTATATATATAAAGATTTGCTATAGTTAAATTGACAAAACACTGAAAATAAATATTATTTTTAATGTCCCAACGTCCGCCACTGATGGCCGTTGGGACAAAAAATAATGCACTGATCTAACGGCCACCACTGGTGCCTGTTTTAGTGGTGGCCGTTGGGAGTATACCTGCACAATTCTTAGACGATATTCTCCTTATTATTGAAGATGAATAATACAGATTTTAGTCATATATTGGTGTTTTATTTTATATCCTCTTGTCCCTTTTTTAGTTTTTATAAGGTAGGTGCCTACTGCCTACTGCTTCTAAGTGCAAGATATTGAATGAAGAAACTTGTCTTCGACTGTAGCGACTGTCCGAGGCGCGAGAGAGCCAAACGTGTCAGCTCTTTGACTCTTTACACACGCTCCATGCATAAAACCATAACACTACCAAAGCCATTCAAAAGTATTTCGTAAAAAACATAAAAAACTGCAATGTTATAATATAACCTCACTTTTACTATATTTCATATAACTTGATTCCTGGATAGCCACAATTCACCAAATTTTCAGTGAGGCCTTGTTATTATATTCTCTTACAAATAAGGCCAGTTTGATTCAGTTAACACCTGGGCCCAGGAATGTATAGAGTAGTTCCCTTCTCCTTTGGTGAAGGTTTGATGCTGATCTTCGGAGATAGGCAATGGAACTCCTCAATAATAGATAAAATAATAAATAATAGATAAAATGACTCGCAAACGTGGTTCCAGCTTAGGTAGGAGCTCATCGCGAGCCCGAGCAGCGGAAATTGCTCGATCCTAAGAAGAAGAAGAAGAAGAATTAAGAAGACAAGAACACGCGGAGCGACAAGCAGCTTTGAGATCTGATGAGACATCTTCTCAAAGCCAGCAATGACTCAAGGGGCAAGCCGCCCGCCAAACTTCTCTGAGAGCGTCTGAGACGGCCTTTCAATTGCGTTTGGAGGAACAAACCGAAAGCCAGAGAGCTATATGAGTAACTGAGACGCCTGTTTAAAGCTCCATCTCAGAGAACAAGCCCAGTGGCAGGCAATCATAAGAGCGACAGAAACACTAGAGCAGTCGCAGGCGAGAAGGACCGCTCTTGCAGAAATCCAACCGAACGCCACCGGATTTTTATGCGTCACAGTAGTAGACTTCACTTTCCAATAAAACTAAGTTTTGCTATTACAATAATAATAAAGCGCAAGGGCAATCATGTAGCACAACAGGTAGCAGGGGTGCATTTGGAAGAGCCATGCTTTTCCCATGGCCGGCTATATGTAGCATGTTTGCGTGTGTCCAATGCCCAGAATTTATATAGGAGCACATTGTGTATAGGAGCGTCCTAGAATAATGTTCCGTTCTGAGCCCATGATTGCAACGGCCACATAACAAGCCGAGTACGTACAACACGAATTGATTGTCAAATTCTAAATTAACGCGAGCGAAGCCGCGGGCAAAGGCTAGTGTAATTATAAATTGATTTTGCACACCGTTAAAACGGTGAGACATGAAACTATGTAATATTATGAACACCTTGTAAACATACCATGTTTCTAGCAAATAAATAATTTGAATTTGAATTTAGAATCGTGCGCCAACCCACTCTTGACGTAAAATTAGACGAACCTTCAAAACATTTCAAGGGGGTTGATTGTGGGAATGACGTAATATCGATTACAACCAAACTCAACCGTCTTGAAAAGTTTACTAATTTTGCGCAATAGTAAGTAGTACTAAAAATAGGCTAAAAATCTACAAATACCGTTCTGGTTATTAAAAAAGGTAATTTTGAATCTAAAATACGGACCGAATCGTTGCAGTTTTCTTTAATTTGGTTTGTTAAAGATTTTTGACTTGCCAAATTGTTTTGGACATGCAGAATCCTGTAAGGGAAGGTGAGTAACTGCTCCCAGGCACGTATTCGACTGCGTTCAATTAATACTTAGTTGACTGGTATGTTATTTCCAACACAACCCTCTTGAAAATTTTACTAACTTTGCGTAATACTAGGTACTAAAAATAGGCAAAAAAATTTCAACATCAACCCGATGTTGAAAATGACGCCATAGCCATGCTATTGCGTCATCTTTGAAAAACTTTCTAATTTCCTTTTAACTTCAGCTAAATTTAGGAGCTTTTCATTGACGCCAAAAGAGGGTAAGAGTGTTGCGCGAGTTACCAAACCAGTTTTAAATAGAGCAGGGTTGCACAACACTCCACCCTCCAGTTTACTCGTGACGAACGATTCTAAATAAACTTAGCTGAAGCATTTCAAAGTCTGAAGCAATCAGTTAACTTTTTAAGAGGGTTTATATAAGAAATGACGCAGTATTAAGAGAATCCCTTCAAAAGTTTTCCTGATTTCTTAACAATTTGATAAACCAGGTGACGTCAAAAGTGCGTAAGAGTGTTCCGTAACTTACCCGAGTTGTGCTTGGCTAATTTATTAATAGAGTTATGTAGCGTGACGCGCTACCCCTTAGTTTACTCATGACATGACGCATGATTCTAAGGAAAGTTAGAAGAAGTTTATGAAAGACTAAAGAAATCAGAAAACTTTTGATGAGGGTTAATTTTGGTGATGACGTCATAATTACTGTTACGTTATTTCCAAAATCTACCTTTTCTATGACGTCTTCTGTTCTTTTTCTACCTAGGTTAAACTTAGTTGAAGCATGACAAGGTCTAACGAAATCAGATTTTTTTTTAAAGTATTTTTTTTGTTGTAATGACGATTACGTGATTACCACAATCATCCCCTTGAAATGTTTTGAAATATCATAACATTTTATGAGCTTCGTCTATTTTTTCACTTATTAACATCAAGAGTGGCTTGGTGCACGATTCTAAATAAACTTTGTTAATGCCAGGTGCGGTCCCAGCCTAAGACTGGGGGTGGGGGTCACTCAAGGCCATAGCCAGGTATTTGTTTGGGACGGGTTACCCCGAATAAAAAAAGGCAGATGGGGGTTGGGGGAGGGGTGTTAAACTAATGGGTTAAACTATTAAGAACAACTTTTGAAAAACGAAATTATATCAACCATCTCTGGATTTACCTATACAACACGATCATGGGCGCCTATAGGTTTATTTCCGAGGGAGGCGGGTGCATCTTCAGCTTCCCGAAAAGAGCTTGTACTTCACCAAGGATATGTTAGAAAATTCATAGATGTTGAGCGTGCACAGCGCGCTTTAATAAAAATTATGTATTTTAAGAAATTGAGTTTCCACACAGACGAACTATTTCAGATCAGTGACCTGCTCTCTGTGAGAAAATTATATATTATACAGACCATCTTGAAAATGCACAAAACTTTACCATTCTACTCCTCCAAATTAACAAAAAGACGAAAGGACAATACTGCACTAATTCCCCACTCACGAACTCGCTTTGCTAGAAGCTAGAATACAATTACAAAAACTTTCGGCCCAATTGTATAATAGGATAAATAGGGAAATACACATATATACAAAACAAAATTATGACTGAAAAAATCTTTAATTAATTGGATAAAACTTTTAAATTATGATGAAACAGAAGCACTGTTATGTCCTTAAGTTTAAGCACTTATATCATGATGATTGGTTCAGTCCACTTGAACGGTATGCAATGGAGACAATGGAGTGCAACAGTTTGCAGTCATTTTAAAAGAGTAATCATGGAGTTTCTTGCCGGTTGTTCTTCATAGGAAACGACTAACCCGAACCGTGCACCTTTTTGTCGACGTTTCATAAGTGCCCATGTAACCTTTTTTAATAAAAAAAAATGATTTTGTTTAAGGGTTGTATATATTTAGTGGAAGTACGGTGGCACGTACTCACCTCACATCTCTTTATGTCACACTTATTTTACACACACACACAAACCTGCTCACACATTCACAAACATACACACACACACATATACTCACACACTCACACATTATTGTATGCTAATCTAAAATAATATTTGATATGGAAGAGCGGAGTCTCCCAATACAGGCATTACTTGCTTAAAGGGAGCCCCCCTTTAAGCAAGTAATGCCTGTATTGGGAGACTCCCTAATTCTGTTTTTGTAAAACATGTTTATGCAATAAGCCATTGGCCGCGCATAGCCCCGATATGGTCAGTAGTGCCGCGTCGCCAATATTATTGGTTCTACCTTCATTCCTCTGTGTTTAGGATCGGTTTTCTATTTTTTACTTGAACTATCGAGAATATCCGCCTTAAAAAAATGCAACACTGGCCGTCATAAATTTGTCTGTGGTTATGACATTAATTGTCAAAGTCAGTCATTTTTCACCGTCGGCAAATGTTTTGTGCCAGTTTTATGCCTGTAAATAAATATTTTTTTACTATGAGGTGTGTTTGTATTTTTTTTTCGTATGAAGATAGAACCCTTCCACCAATAAAAGCCATAAAATATATGTGGTATCGATTTACTTTTTGAAATAATATTTTTTTAAGTTCACATAATGTTTTTTTCAACCATAGTCAATGTTTACCAATTATTATAATAAATTTGAGACGAAATGTCAACAAACACTTAACACGACCCGAAAGGGACATTCATATGCTCTAACAAAAACATAACTTGAGGTTACGGCCGTCGCCAACGAGTAAACAAAAAAATGTTTTGATAAGTGCGGCCATCTGGCGCGTGGCGTTACGTCATCGCGTGCGCGGTTGGGCGCTTGGGAACTTTTTAAGAGGGTTGATATAAGAAATGACGTCAGTATTAAGAGAATCCCTTCAAAAGTTTTCCTGAGTTCTTTACAATTTAATAAACCAGATGACGTCAAAGAGTGTTCCGTCTAATTTATTAATAGAGTTATGTAGCGCGACGCTCTACCCCTTAGTTTGCTCATGACGCATGATTGTAAGGAAAGTTAGAAGAAGTTTATAAAAGACTAAAGAAATCGGAAAACTTTTGATGAGGGTGGATTTTGGTAATGACGTCATAATACTGTTATGTGATTAACAAAATCTACCTTTTTAACCGACTTCCAAAAGGAGGAGGTTATCAATTCGTTATGTTGTTTTGAGAAATATTTAAAAATATGTAAAATGTGTAAATAGATAAATAAAGGAGATAAAATAATAAATAATAGATATAAAATGACTCGCAAACGTGGTTCCAGCTTAGGTAGGAGCTCATCGCGAGCCCGAGCAGCGGAAATTGCTCGATCCTAAGAAGAAGAAGAAGAATTAAGAAGACAAGAACACGCGGAGCGACAAGCAGCTTTGAGATCTGATGAGATATCTTCTCAAAGCCAGCAATGACTCAAGGGGCAAGCCGCCCGCCAAACTTCTCTGCGAGCGTCTGAGACGGCCTTTCAATTGCGTTTGGAGGAACAAACCGAAAGCCAGAGAGCTATATGAGTAAATGAGACGCCTGTTTAAAGCTCCATCTCAGAGAACAAGCCCAGTGGCAGGCAATCATAAGAGCGACAGAAACACTAGAGCAGTCGCAGGCGAGAAGGACCGCTCTTGCAGAAATCCAACCGAACGCCGCCGGATTTTTATGCGTCACAGTAGTAGACTTCACTTTCCAATAAAACTAAGTTTTGCTATTACAATAATAATAAAGCGCAAGGGCAATCATGTAGCAAAACAGGTAGCAGGGGTGCATTTGGAAGAGCCATGCTTTTCCCATGGCCAGCTATATGTAGCATGTTTGCGTGTGTCCAATGCCCAGAATTTATATAGGAGCACATTGTGTATAGTAGCGTCCTAGAATAATGTTCCGTTCTGAGCCCATGATTGCAACGGCCACATAACAAGCCGAGTACGTACAACACGAATTGATTGTCAAATTCTAAATTAACGCGAGCGAAGCCGCGGGCAAAGGCTAGTGTAATTATAAATTGATTTTGCACACCGTTAAAACGGTGAGACATGAAACTATGTAATATTATGAACACCTTGTAAACATACCATGTTTCTAGCAAATAAATAATTTGAATTTGAATTTAGAATCGTGCGCCAACCCACTCTTGACGTAAAATTAGACGAACCTTCAAAACATTTCAAGGGGGTTGATTGTGGGAATGACGTAATATCGATTACAACCAAACTCAACCGTCTTGAAAAGTTTATTAATTTTGCGCAATAGTAAGTAGTACTAAAAATAGGCTAAAAATCTACAAATACCGTTCTGGTTATTAAAAAAGGTAATTTTGAATCTAAAATACGGACCGAATTGTTGCAGTTTTCTTTAATTTGGTTTGTTAAAGATTTTTGAGTTGCCAAATTGTTTTGGACATGCAGAATCCTGTAAGGGAAGGTGAGTAACTGCTCCCAGGCACGTATTCGACTGCGTTCAATTAATACATAGTTGACTGGTATGTTATTTCCAACACAACCCTCTTGAAAATTTTAGTAACTTTGCGTAATAGTAGGTACTAAAAATAGGCAAAAAATTTTCAACATCAACCCGATGTTGAAAATGACGCCATTGCCAGCTATTGCGTCATCTTTCAAAAACTTTCTAATATCTTTTTAACTTCAGCTAAATTTAGGAGCTTTTCATAGACGCCAAAAGAGGGTAAGAGTGTTGCGTGAGTTACCTAACCAGTTTTGAATAGAGTACGGTTGCACAACGCTCCACCCTCCAGTTTACTCGTGACGAACGATTCTAAATTAACTTAGCTGAAGCATTTCAAAGTCTGAAGCAATCAGTTAACTTTTTAAGAGGGTTTATATAAGAAATGACGCAGTATTAAGAGAATCCCTTCAAAAGTTTTCCTGATTTGGATTTGAAAGATTGATTTTGAAAGACTAAAGAAATCAGAAAACTTTTGATGAGGGTTGATTTTGGTGATGACGTCATAATTACTGTTACGTTATTTCCAAAATCTACCTTTTCTATGACGTCTTCTGTTCTTTTTCTACCTAGATTAAACTTAGTTGAAGCATAACAAGGTCTAACGAAATCAGAATTTTTTTTAAAGCCTTTTTTTTTGTTGTAATGGCGATTACGTAATTACCACAATCAACCCCTTGAAATGTTTTGAAATTTTCATAAGATTTTATGACCTTCGTCTATTTTTACTTATTAACATCAAGAATTGCTTGGTGCACGATTCTAAATAAACTTTGTTAATGCCAGGTGCGGTCCCAGCCTAAGACTGGGGGGGGGTCACTCAAGGCCGCAGCCAGGTATTTGGTTGGGACGGGTTACCCCGAATAAAAAAAGGCAGATGGGGGGTGGGGGAGGGGTGTTAAAACTAATGGGTTAAACTATTAAGAACAACTTTTGAAAAACGAAATTATATCAACCATCTCTGGATTTACCTATACAACACGATCATGGGCACCTACAGGTTTATTTCCGAGGGAGGCGGGGTGCATCTTCAGCTTCCCGAAAAGAGCTTGTACTTCACCACGGATATGTTAGGTTTTCGTTTGCCGGTGTCGTACATGCAAGAAATAATTTTGTCGACTTATATAGACGAGCCTACAAATTTAGAAAAGTCAGAATGCAAGAGCGAGCGCTTTCTTTTTGGTCATTCATACACAGATGACAATAAAAGTAACTCACGAGTCACGAGGGCAGGATGCATTAGCGACCGAAGTGAACTCGAAAATTTTAGCTTGCTGCCTCGGAAAGGTTAGTTTCTCTTGTTGAACGATTAAGCAGGAAGTTAATTTTAATGATTTGAGTGACAATTTGGAGTGTATGATTTTGGGAGGGGTCATGACCCCTGTGACCCCGCTTGGACCGCGCCTGGCTGAAGCATTTCATAGTCTGAAGCAATCAGGTAACTTTTTAGCAGGGTTGATGTTAGTAATGACGTTACATAGCAGCTCAACATAGCGTTATTAACTTGTATATTGTTTATAACAAAACTTGTCAACATTCGTAACGGAGGTTGATTTTCATACGTTAGGATGGTTCCGTTCGTGACTCTTCAATGAAATGGCTGCTTGAATTAGAAGACATTCATTTTCTTTTTGAATTTAAAATCAACATCAACCGTGTCATACAGGGTGGAAATTTTCATAGGTACCCCTATGAAAATTTCCACCCTGTAAGGGGAATTACCTAAACCATTGTAGCTATCTATGTTGATCCCTATTGAAAGACCAAGTTCAAGAACTCTCTGGTGTTTCGACGTCGCTGCGCATCCCACCTATGTGGCGCGAGAGAGATTTTTTTTTAATTCAGTCTCTACGGCTATCTCTCTACCACTGCGCGCAGCACACAGCACACCAGCCAACGCACGCCGCACACAACACAGCTCACCGCATGCCGCTCACGTCTAAGCGGAGACGAGAAGTGTTAATAACGAAATTCTATTGGTGGTTTATAACACATGAAGAGCTCGTGGTTAATAAACAGAATAACAAATAAATAATAACAGCCGCTCGGTCTTTAGGTTATCCGTGTTTGCCTAGGTTGGTCTGTGGATTAAGTAAGAGTGTTGCGCGAGTTACCTAACCAGTTTTAAAATGAGCACGGTTGCACAACGCTCCACCCTCCAGTTTACTCATGACGAACGATTCTAAATAAACTTTGCTGAAGCATTTCAAAGTCTGAAGCAATCAGTTAACTTTTTAAGAGGGTTGATATAAGAAATGACGTCAGTATTAAGAGAATCCCTTCAAAAGTTTTCCTGAGTTCTTTACAATTTAATAAACCAGATGACGTCAAAGAGTGTTCCGTCTAATTTATTAATAGAGTTGTGTAGCGCGACGCTCTACCCCCTAGTTTGCTCATGACGCATGATTGTAAGGAAAGTTAGAAGAAGTTTATGAAAGACTAAAGAAATCAGAAAACTTTTGATGAGGGTTGATTTTGGTAATGACGTCATAATTACTGTTACCTGATTCAGTTACCCGCGCGCAGCGATCGCGAAAGGTCGTTAACTAGCCTAATCACTTACGGTGCCCGTGCGCACATACTGAAACATGGCGAAGTGTGCGAAATGTACCAAATTAGTTACGAAAAAGAACCCTGGAGTGCAGTGTAGCAAATGTAACAAATGGCTACATGGTGTTTGTTCTTCATTAACTACGGAACAGCTTAGTGCATTGTCGGCTACGGATTCGGTTGACTGGAAATGCCGCAACTGTATTGGTCCTAAACCAGAACGCATTTCGTGTATCCTACCGGACCCCGAAGAAAATGATTCTGACCAGGAAGACGGTGGGATTTTTACTGTTCCGGATAAGGATGCTATCCTGGCGATTTTTCGACAAGAAACTCGCGAAATCATCAAACAAGAACTACAAACTACCCTCGACTTTTATTCTAGAAAAATCGATGACTACGAACAGAAAATGAAAGACTACGAAACCCGTGTTAAAATGGTAGAAAACCAATGCAAAGATCTTCAAAACGTTATAAAAAATATAAACCTACAAAATGATGTTCTTGAGCAAAAAGTAAATAAAATTGAACAAGCTTATTCCCATAACAACATTGAGATATGTGGTGTGAATGAGAAAGAGGGCGAAAGCACAATGAATATTGCGTTAATGATTTGCCAAAAACTCAAGCAAAAATCTGAAAACGTCATTAGAGTTTACAGGAAAAAAAAACCAGCCGACCGCTCGACGGGCCAAAGTACAAAGGTCACCACTGCAGCCACAGCGCCGATCATCGTGTCCCTGCGTGATAATGGCCGTGACTGCTGGCTTGAGGCGGCAAAAAACATGACGTGACATAGGTGAAGAGAGTGACGAAAAGGTCTACATACGTGAATCTCTAAGCCCTACAACAGCCTACCTACTGTGGAAAACAAAATCTCTCCTGAAAGACAAGTTGTGTAAATATGTGTGGTGCAAAAACGGGCTTATTATGGTACGCAAACAAGATGGTGACAAAAAAGTCTACACAGTGCGCTCAAACAGTGATATAGCAAGAATTGGAAAAGAACTACAAAAATAAAAAATAAAATGAAGGTATGCCTACAAACTAGACTACAACAAGAACCGTCCTCATGTTCCGGCAACGTAAGTACCTACCTACACTTAACTTGTCAGCCTCACCTGATTGATAATGAATACTAATTATACAGATTCATTCTTAATGGATAAAGTACATCATTCTTGGATTGATTTTACGTGTGACATACGACCGGAAAACAACGAATTATTAATATTACATGTCAACATCAGATCATTGATAAAAAATCATTCGAATTTAGAGTACATCATAACTACCAGCCCCGTGATTGTTCACCTGATTATAATTACGGAAGCTAACATCACGTATACAATTAAACCGTTATATCAACTACAGGATTATTCAATGTTTACGGAGTTACGAAGCTATAGAAAAGGAGGCGGTATTGTTATTTACGTGCATAAAAGTATTTCATTCACACGACTACCGGCTAATGTATTGAACTTTGAGTGTATTATTGGTGAAGTGGAGTCTTGCGATGGCTATAAAACGTTATTATGCGCCGTATACAGGCCCCCGAGTTTAAATAAGAGTATGTTTATAAGTGAACTATCGCGACTATTATCCGGATTCCCAGTAAATAAGAACTGTTTTTTAATTGGTGACATAAACATAAATATCGACAATTCTAACGATTCAATTGTCCAACATTATCTAAACTCGTTATATGAGCTGGGGCTAGACCTGGCCAGGCCAGGCCTATAAATAGACAGATTTATAATAAATATAGAAACAAAACTAACAGATTATTCTCTAAAGCGAAAAAAAAGATGTAAAAAAGGATATATGTAATAACTTCAATAATCATAAAAAATGTGGGAAATAATTAACAGACTTACAGGCAGAATTGTAAAGGCTATAGACGATATCATCCTAAGATCTTTTAGATTAAAACCTCAAATAATAGCAAATAAGTTTGCTTGTGACTTTGACACAAATGTAAAAAAAGTATTATCTGTATGTAATCAGCCACTTATTGACACAAAGTTGTACACAGAATTCTCTAATGTCTCTATTCGACTAAGCAAGACGAAGCAAGATAAATGACGCCATGACGTATAAAATAATAAGAAACCTCAATGACAAAAAAAGCCCGGGCTTTGATCAGATTAGAGCAAAAGATGTCAAGCTCTTATCAATAGAAATTACACCTGTTCTGACACACCTAATTAATAGTTGTATAGCAAAGTCAGTTTATCCTAATAACTCAAAAATTGGTATAATAAGACCCATACTCAAAAAAGGCAGTCACATGGATACCAACAACTATAGACCAATAACAATCCTTTCTTGCATAGATAAAATTATTGAAAAATACTTTGGGAACGTTGTGAGCGACTTTCTGTCAAGTAATGGCATAATCCATGAAAAACAATTTGGATTTCAGAAAAATAAAAGTACCACGCAACTGCTATCACAGTTTACAGATGAAATCAATGATGACCTTAACAGCAAAAAACATTACTTACAACATAATTATGATAGATTTCGGCAAAGCTTTTGATACGTTGAATTATGAGGTACTTTACACAAAAATGCAGCAGAATGGTATACGGGGTCCAATGTTGGAATGGTTCAAAGATTATCACAAACACAGGTATAATGTGGTTAGTATAGCGGGGGCGCTCAGCGACAGAGTTCCGACACATCATGGAACGGCTCAAGGATCGATCCTCGGTCCGACTGAGTACCTACTATACGTGAACGACATGTGTAACTTATTCCGGCATGCCTCTTTGTACCAGTTTGCTGACGACACATGTCTTATCACAGCTCACAGGGATCTGGGTACGGCGGAGGAATTGATGCAAACTGAGTTTAACCTGCTATGTAAATGGGCACACGACGTTGGCTTAACAATAAATTATCAAAAAACTAAACTCATGCACATTCATTCACCGTACTTAAAAACTCAAGGAACACCAAGAGTCGTGGCTCATGAACACCAGTGCATGCATCGGCGCTTGGATACCTGTGACTGTAAGCCGGTTGAAAGTGTCAAAGAACATGTATATCTGGGTCTTAAGATCGATCATAAATTTAACTGGGGCCCTCATGTGGACTCTGTATGTGTAAAGCTTCGAGCTATCATGTCAAAATTGCGCATATTGAAGCACAAATTGCCTTATAGGATCTTGAGATTGCTGTATATGGCATTGGCCGACGCTGTTATCAATTATGGTATAACCAGCTAGGGAAGAACTTATAAAACTTACCTTCAAAAAATATATAACATTCAAAAAAGATTATTAAAAATAGTGGTTCCTTATAAAATTAAACTCAAATATAAACCCGATTATGATAGGTTATTCCATTACTGTAAGGTTCAAAATGTTTTTGACAAAGTAAAATTAGCTGTAGCCTCTGATTACTGTGAACAAAATATGAGTAAGCTACAGAAAATGAGTAGACCTAATTTTGTTCGTAACCTGTCGTACTTGCCTCTATATAAACTGCCGAAAGTAAGTAATGAATACGGTAGAAGGGTCTGGACGTATGCTCTTCCAAGCATTCTAAATACATTGCCTAAGGAAATAGCCAAAAAGCTGGAAAGCAAAAAGCCTCGACAGATAAAAAGCATTCTGAAGACTTTTTTTACCGTTGAGGGCTCGGAGGAGCGTACGTGTGGGTCCACTACCGGACAGACCTGTGAGTGGGTACCCTGAACCTAACCGATAGCGCACATAATCCTGCCTCAGAAGGATTGAGCGTTATTTTTTAGTTGTAATAGTTGTGATAATTACTATTGGAAATAAATAGATTCAATTTTTTTTTTTTTTTTTTTAACCAAAATCTACCTTTTTAACCGACTTCCAAAAGGAGGAGGTTATCAATTCGTCTGAATGTTTTTTTTATTTTTTTTGTGTATGTTCAGCGATATCTTCGCCAATTGTGAACCGATTTCAATGATTCGTTTTTTGTTTGGAAGAATAGTACTTCGCAGTGCACGGTGGTTTAAATTTGGTGAAGGTTTGATGCTGATCTTCGGAGATAAGCAATGGAACTCTTCAATAATAGATAGCAAATCTGTCGTGATTTCTGCAATCGCTTGGATGTTTATTATTTATACAATATCATAACATAACATAACGCTTTATGCTCTGAGGAGGTAAGCAGATGTGTACAGTACACCCAGATTTCGACAGTTAGGTATGTTAAGGTACATTTTACTATTATAGTGGGGGTAAGCTTATTACCATGAAATGTATTGTTAAGAATGAAAATAAATGCATAGCAAATATTTGTATAGGATATTACAACTAAAAATGGAAAAATAAAAATCTATTTTTACTTATTAACATCAAGAGTGGGTTGGTGCACGATTCTAAATAAACTTTATTAATGCCAGGCCCGCGCCTGGCATTAATAAATCAAAATATTAATAAAAATCCCAGCCTAAGACTGGGGGGGGGGGCTCAAGGCCATAGATAGGTATTTGGTTGGGACGGGTTACCCCGAATAAAAAAAGGCAGATGCGGGGTGGGGGAGGGAGGGGTGTTAAACTAATGGGTTAAACTATTAGGAACAACATTTGAAAAACGAAATTATATAGGTTGTCTTATTTAAATATGTCGTCTGTTTATGGTTTTCTTCCGGGACTCTGTCTGCCTACCAGGGCAGAGAGCTGCCTTGACCACATGCTCCTAAAGCTGGATAAAACTAAGATGTCTGCATTTGTGGCAATTCTGAACACATCTATAACTGATCACTTAACGGTACTATTAAGCATATCCCACACAGTTCAAGCTACATCCAATAATAAAACTACAACTATTACTAATTTTGAAGAAGCTTATCAACATCTAGCGAGGGCAGACATATCTGTTTTCAATACATACAACGACCCAAATACCTTTGCTGACAGGATGATAGATGTGATTAGAACATCTCTTCTTCTTAACACTAGAATTAAATTAGTTACCAGCTCCAAGCGTACTTTAAAGCCCTGGATATCTGCAGGGGCTCTGAGATGTATCAGGCTTAGAAATAGTATGCAGTTGCAGGCGAGAAAAGTTCCATCTAATATTATAATATATAAGCGCTTTCGTACGTTTTGCTCCAACCTGTTTAAGAAATTAAACAGAGAATATCATAAAAATCAAAATTGCATGTTCTATAAAAAATCCAAAAAAGCTTTGGCAAAATATTAATAACATAACTCATTTTAAAAAACCCAAATCATCTAATGCACGTCTTCTTCAAATCACGCCTCACCCTCTCGATTCTTTAAACCGTGTTACTCAGTATTTCGTCACAATTGGAAAAACACTAGCAGAAGAAATAATGACTCCGGCGGGGCTTCGTTCTGGTTTAGTCATGAGTTCCAATTCTCGATCACAGACCACCTCTTTTGTGTTGTTGGACACTGATCCAGCAGAAGTGGACTGCATACTCATGGCTCTTGATTCGGGAAGTGCATCTGGATGGGACGATATACCTATAAGCTTCCTCAAACTATCTAGATATTTCGTAGTTCCCCTTATATGTCGACTGGCCAATTTATGTTTCGAATCGGGAGTATTTCCGAAAGCACTAAAGCGTTCCATAATTACGCCCGTGCACAAGGGGGGGACATGAGGACCTATAATTAGTAGTAATAATTAGAAGTCCTTCATTTTTTTTTTACTATTTAAAATCAACATCAACCGTGTTACTATACAGGGTGGAAACTTTCATAGGAGCAGTAAGTGGAATTACCTAAACCATAAACCATTGTAGCTACCTAATTTGATCCCCATTCAAAGACCAAGTTCAAGAACTCTCTGGTGTTTCGACAGCGCGTCGCTGCGCATCCCATCGGGCATGAGAGAGTTTTTTTTTTTTTTCTTCGGTCTCTACGACTAGGCGACTATCTGTCTACCACTGCGCGCAGCACCATGCTTTTCCCATGGCCAGCTATATGTAGCATGTTTGCGTGTGTCCAATGCCCAGAATTTATATGTATTAGCGTCAATAGAAGGACATACAACATTGTGTATAGGAGCGTCCTAGAATAATGTTCCGTTCTGAGCCCATGATTGCAACGGCCAAATAACAAGCCGAGTACATACAACACGAATTGATTGTCAAATTCTAAATTAACGCGAGCGAATCCGCGGGCAAAGCCTAGTGTAATTATAAATTGATTTTGCATACCGTTAAAACGGTGAGACATGAAACTATGTAATATTATGAACACCTTGTAAACATACCATGTTTCTAGCAAATAAATAATTTGAATTTGAATTTAGAATCGTGCGCCAACCCACCCTTGACGTAAAATTAGACGAACCTTCTTACGAAATTTCAAAACATTTCAAGGGGGTTGATTGTGGGAATGACGCAATATCGATTACAATCAAACTCAACCGTCTTGAAAAGTTTACTAACTTTGCGCAATAGTAAGTAGTACTAAAAATAGGCTAAAAATTTTCAACATCAACTACAATTATTGCGTCATCTTTGAAAAACTTTCTAATTTCTTTTTAAACTTCACCTAAATTTTGGAGCTTTTCATAGACGCCAAAAGAGGGTAAGAGTGTTGCGCGAGTTACCTAACCAGTTTTAAATAGAGTACGGTTGCACAACGCTCCACCCTCCAGTTTACTCATGACGAACGATTCTAAATAAACTTTGCTGAAGCATTTCAAAGTCTGAAGCAATAAGTTAACTTCTTAAGAGGTTTGATATAAGAAATGACGCAGTATTAAGAAAATACCTTCAAAAGTTTTCCTGAGTTCTTTACAATTTAATAAACCAGATGACGTCAAAGAGTGTTCCGTAACTTACCCGAGTTGTGATTGGCTAATTTATTAATAGAGTTATGTAGCGCGACGCTCTACCCCTTAGTTTGCTCATGACGCATGATTGTAAGGAAAGTTAGAACAATTTTATGAAAGACTAAAGAAATCAGAAAACTTTTGATGAGGGTGGATTTTGGTAATGACGTCATAATTACTGTTACGTGATTACCAAATCTACCTTTTTAGCCGACTTCCAAAAGGAGGAGGTTTTCAATTCGTCTGAATGTTTTTTTTTGTGTGTATGTTCAGCGATATCTTCGCCAATTGTGAACCGATTTCGATGATTCTTTTTTTGTTTGGAAGAATAGTACATCGCGGTGCTCCCGTTTAAATTTGGTGAAGGTTTGATGCTGATCTTCGGAGATAAGCAATGGAACTCTTCAATAATAGACAACAAATCTGCCGTGATTGCTGCAATAGCTTGGATGTTTATTGTTTACCCAACATCATAACATAACATCACGCCTATATGCTGTGAGGGGTACGCAGATGTGCCAGTACACCCACATTTCGACGTACATTTATACGTAATAGCCATTACAACCAAACTCAACCGTCTTGAAAAGTTTACTAACTTTGCGCAATAGTAAGTAGTAGGTACTAAAAATAGGCTAAAAATTTACAACATCAACCCGATGTTGAAAATGACGCCATAGCCAGCTATTGCGTCATCTTTGACAAACTTTCTAATTTCTTTTTAAACTTCAGCTAAATTTAGGAGCTTTTCATAGATGCCAAAAGAGGGTAAGAGCGCGAGTTACCTAACCAGTTTTAAATAGAGTACGGTAACACAACACTCCACCCTCCAGTTTACTCATGACGAACGATTCTAAATAAACTTAGCTGAAGCATTTCAAAGTCTGAAGCAATCAGTTAACTTTTTAAGAGGGTTTATATAAGAAATGACGTCAGTATTAAGAGAATCCCTTCAAAAGTTTTCCTGATTTCTTAACAATTTGATAAACCAGGTGACGTCAAAAGTGCGTAAGAGTGTTCCGTAACTTACCCGAGTTGTGCTTGGCTAATTTATTAATAGAGTTATGTAGCGTGACGCTCTACCCCTTAGTTTGCTCATGACGCATGATTGTAAGGAAAGTTAGAAGAAATTTATGAAAGACTAAAGAAATCAGAAAACTTTTGATGAGGGTTGATTTTGGTGATGAAGTCATAATTACTGTTACGTGATTTCCAAAATCTACCTTTTCTATGAAATATGAATAGGTTAAACTTAGTTGAAGCATAACAAGGTCTAACGAAATCAGATTTTTTTTAAGCCTTTTTTTTTGTTGTAATGGTGATTACGTAATTACCACAATCAACCCCTTGAAATGTTTTGAAATTTTCATAAGATTTTATGAGCTTCGTCTATTTTTACTTATTAACATCAAGAATTGCTTGGTGCACGATTCTAAATAAACTTTGTTAATGCCAGGTGCGGTCCCAGCCTAAGACTGGAGGGGGGGGGTCACTCAAGGCCGTAGCCAGGTATTTGGTTGGGACGGGTTACCCCGAATAAAAAAAGGCAGAAGGGGCGTGGGAGAGGGGTGTTAAATTAATGGGTTAAACTATTAAGAACAACTTTTGAAAAACGAAATTATATCAACCATCTCTGGATTTACCTATACAACACGATCATGGGCGCCTACAGGTTTATTTCCGAGGGAGGCGGGGTGCATCTTCAGCTTCCCGAAAAGAGCTTGTACTTCACCACGGATATGTTAGGTTTTCGTTTGCCGGTGTCGATACATGCAAGAAATAATTTTGTCGACTTATATAGACGAGCCAACAAATTTAGAAAAGTCAGGATACAAGAGCGAGCGCTTTCTTTTTGTTCATTCATACACAGATGAGAATAAAAGTAACTCAAGAGGGCAGGATGCATTAGCGACCGAAGTGAACTCGAAAATTTTAGCATGCTGCCGTTAGGATGGTTCCGTTCGTGATTCTTCAATGAACTTTCATAGGGGTAGTAAGGGGAATTACCTAAACCATTGTAGCAATCTATGTTGATCCCCATTGAAAGACCAAGTTCAAGAACTCTGGTGTTTCGACGTCGCTGCGCATCCCACCTATGTGGCGCGAGAGAGATTTTTTTTTAAATTCAGTCTCTACGACTATCTCTCTACCACTGCGCGCAGCACACAGCACACCAGCCAACGCACGCCGCACACAACACAGCGCATCGCTCACCGCATGCCGCTCACGTCTTAAGCTAAGCGGAGACGAGAAAGAAGTGTTAAAAACGAAATTCTATTGGTGGTTTACAACACATGAAGAGTTCGTGGTTAAATAATAACAGCCGCTCGGGTCGATCTTTAGGTTAAGCCGTGCTTGCCTAGGTTGGTCTGTGGATGGGTGACCACCCATTACATACCGAGTTTCCTCGGAAAGCACGTTAAGCCTTTGGTCCCGGCAGTCATTTATAGATCTTTGACGTCAGTGGCCCGAAAGTCTGACAACCAGTCTTACCAAGGATATCGTATTACCTAGTACTAACTGGGTTGTGGAGGTCAGATAGGCAGTCGCTCCATGTAAAATACTGGTATTCAGCTGCATCTGGTTAGACTGGGAGCCGACCCCATGATGTTTGGGAAAAGGCTAAGCAAGTGAATGGTTTACAACACATCTCCTCTCGTTTCGTCTGATCTCGGCTTCAGTGTAGTCCGGCCCTTGCCCTTCTTTGACGATTATGAACAAATAATAAATAATATCTTGGGACAACCAACACACCGCCATCTGATCCCAAACTGGGCAGAGCCTGCACTATGGCAACCAGACAACTGATAGACACACTTATATATTTCTAAATACATACATATTATACTCGTAGATAAATTACACACCCAGATGCAGAACAAATAATCGTACTCATCGCACAAAGATTTGTCCTGTGTGGGAATCGAACCCACGACCTCCGTCCTAGCAGTCAGGGTCACTAATAACCACTAGACCAACAGGCCAATCAAATGTAAAATTAGACGAACCTTCTTACGAAATTTCAAAACATTTTAAGGGGTTGATTGTGGGAATGACGTAATAGCTATTACAACCAAACTCAACCCTCTTTAAAAGTTTTCTGATTTCGTCAGACTTTGTTAAGAGTTACATAAGTAGCTTCAGTAAAGTTTAGAACCTTTAAGGAGAAAGAAGGACGTCATAGCAAAGGTGTATTTTGGTAACGTAACAGGTGACTTTGACGTCATTATCAAATCAACCCTCTTTTAAAGTTTTCTGATTTCTTCAGACTTTCATAAACGTTCTCTATTTTTACTTAGATAGGTGCGTCATCAGTAAACTGAGGGGTAGAGCGTTGTGCAAACCTACTAGAAACTGGCAAAGTGCGAGTCGGGGTCAATCCCTACTAATATTATAAATGCGAAAGTAATTCTGTCTGTCTGTCTGTAACGCTTTCACGACTAAACCACTGAACTGATTTAATAAAATTTGGTACAGAGATAGAGTTGACCTTGAGAAAGAACATAGGATAGTTTTTATCCCGGACTTTTGAAGAGTTCTCTTGGAAACGCGATATAACCGAACTCGACGCGGGCGAAGACGCGGGCGGAAAACTAGTAAGAAATATGCGTATGATTCAAATAACGCTCAACTTTTTTATTAGAACTCTTTTCTTTTAGATTTACGTATACATTAATTTAAAATCAACCCACAATGTGGGTAAATAATATATATATATATTACTTGTTCGAGGCACTCTGAAAATTGATTTCAAGCTGGAGCGAACCCGTTTGATGAAGTTCAGGTTCCGTCCAAATATGCCCCAAACCATGCTAGGGTCTGAAGCGTTCCAGTCAGATCTAGAGAACAGATTCGCGGCCGTGGAAACCACAAATGACGATGACCAGGCGCTCGAACAAATGATGGAAATCCTCAGGGAGGAAGGGAAGCGTTTTTTTTTTGTAAAATGCGGCGTAAGCGCAGGAAGTCCAAACTTTCGGAGGAGACTGTAGAGCTTATGACGGAACGACGTGAAAACCTATCCGTCACTTCGTCAGAACTACAGGCACTCAATAAAAGAATTAGAAAATTGGTACGACACGACCTTCGATGCTCCAACACACGCTCAATAGAAAAAGCGATTGAGCAAAATCGGGGGTCGAAAGTGTCGGCGAGTACATCTCACACTTGAGATTTGCAGATGACATCGTCATACTGGCTGAATCGCTGCACGACTTGCAGCAGACGCTGGATGGCCTATTTTATTCTTCTATACGCATTGGTCTCAGGGTGAACTTGGACAAAACCCAGGTTATGTTCAACGAACACGTCACCCCAGGACCTATTGTTGTCAATGGCGGTCCTCTCGAGGTTGTTCGAGAATATGCCTACCTCGGGCAAACTCTGCAGTTTGGTAAGAACAAGTTAGAGAGGGAGGCTAATAGAAGAATTCGACTAGGCTGGGCAGCGTTTGGGAAGCTACGCCGGGTCTTCTCGTCGCGTATTCCACAGAGCCTAAAGACTAAGGTCTTCAATCAGTGCGGCCTGCCTGTTCAACCCGATGTTGAAAATGACGCCATTGCCAGCTATTGCGTCATCTTTGAAAAACTTTCTAATTCCTTTTTAAACGTCACCTACATTTTGGAGCTTTTCATAGATGCCAAAAGAGGGTAAGAGTGTTTCGCGAATTACCTAACCAGTTTTAAATAGAGCACGGTTGCACAACGCTCCACCCTCCAGTTTACTCATGACGAACGATTCTAAATAAACTTAGCTGAAGCATTTCAAAGTCTGAAGCAATCAGTAAACTTTTTAAGAGGGTTGATATAAGAAATGACGTCAGTATTAAGAGAATTCCTTCAAAAGTTTTCCTGAGTTCTTTACAATTTAATAAACCAGATGACGTCAAAGAGTGTTCCGTCTAATTTATTAATCGAGTTACTCGTATGTAGTGCGACGCTCTACCCCTTAGTTTGCTCATGACGCATGATTCTAAGGAAAGTTAGAAGAAGTTTATGAAAGACTAAAGAATTCGGAAAACTTTTGATGAGGGTTGATTTTGGTAATGACGTCATAATTACTGTTATGTGATTAACAAAATCTACGTTTTAACCGACTTCCAACAGGAGGAGGTTATCAATTCGTCTGAATGTATTTTAATTTTTTTTGTGTGTATGTTCAGCGATATCTTCGCCACTTGTGAACCGATTTCGATGATTCGATGATGGTTTTTTTTGGGAAGAATAGTACTTCGCCGTTCAAATTTGGTGAAGGTTTGATGCTGATCTTCGGAGATAAGCAATGGAACTCTTCAATAATAGACAGCAAATCTGCCGTGATTGCTGCAATCGCTTGGATGTTTATTGTTTACACAATATCATAACATAACATAACGCTTTATGCTCTGAGGGGTTAAGCAGATGTGTACAGTACACCCAGATTTCGACATAAGTAACATTTTACTGGGGATAAGCTTATTACCATGAAATGTATTGTTAAGAATGTAAATAAATGCATAGCAAATATTTGTATAGGATATTACAACTAAAATGGAAAAATAAAAATCTATTTTTACTTATTAACATCAAGAGTGGGTTGGTGCACGATTCTAAATAAACTTTGTTAATGCCAGGCGCGGTCCCAGCCTAAGACTGGGGGGGGGGGTCACTCAAAGCCGTAGCCAGGAATTTGGTTGGGACGGGTTACCCCAATAAAAAAAGGCAGATGGGGTGTGGGGGAGGGGTGTTAAACTAATCGGTTAAACTATTAAGAACAACTTTTGAAAAAAGGAAATTATATCAACCATATCTGGATTTACCTATACAAAACGACCATGGGCGCCTACAGGTTTATTTCCGAGGGAGGCGGGGTGCATCTTCAGCTTCCCGAAAAGAGCTTGTACTTCACCACGGATATGTTAGGTTTTGACTTACATAGAAGGGCCTACCAATTTAAAAAGTCAGGATGCAAGAGCGAGCGCTTTCTTTTTGTTCATTCATACACAGATGAGAATAAAAGTAACTCAAAAGGGCAGGATACATTAGCGAGCGAAGTGAACTCGAAAATTTTAGCTTGCTGCCTCGGAAAGGTTAGTTTCTCTTGTTGAACGATAAAGCAGGAAGTTAATAATTTATATCCGAAAAAAACTATTTTAATGTTTGTCAATTTGGAGTGTATGATTTTGGGAGGGGTCATGACCCCTGTGACCCCGCTTGGACCGCGCCTGGCTAAAGCATTTCATAGTCTGAAGCAATCAGGTAACTTTTTGGCAGGGTTGATGTTCATAATGACGTTACATAGCAGCTCAACATAGCGTTATTAACTTGGAATCTATATTGTTTATAACAAAACTTGTCAACATTCGTAACGGAGGTTGATTTTCATACGTTAGGTTAGGTACTTATAGTTAAAGCACAAACGGAACCATTTCCGTTCGTGCTTTAATTAGAAGTCCTTCATTTTTTTTATTATTTAAAATCAACATCAATCGTGTTACTATACAGGGTGGAAACTTTCATAGGGGTAGTAAGGGGAATTACCTAAACCATAAACTATTGTAGCTACCTAATTTGATCCCCATTCAAAGACCAAGGTCAAGAACTCTCTGGTGTTTCGACGTCGCGTCGCTGCGCATCCCATCGGGCACGAGAGAGTTTTTTTTTTTAAATTCGGTTTCTACGACTAGGCGACTATCTGTCTACCACTGCGCGCAGTACACAGCACACCGCCCAACGCAAGTTGCACGCAACACACAGCTCACCGCATGCCGCTCACGTCTTAAGCTAAGCGGAGACGAGAAGTGTTAATAACGAAATTCTATTGGTGGTTTACAACACATGAAGAGCTCGTGGTTAAATAATAACAGCCACTCGGGTCGATCTTTAGGTTAAGCCGTGCTTGCCTAGGTTGGTCTGTGGATGGGTGACCACCCATTACATACCGAGTTTCCTCGGAAAGCACGTTAAGCCTTTGGTCCCGGCTGTCATTTGTACATCTTTGACAGTCGTTACAGGTAGTCAGTCAACTAAAGAAAAAGACCCGAAAGTCTGACAACTAGTCTTACCAAGGATATCGTATTACCTAGTACTAACTGGGCTGTGGAGGTCAGATAGGCAGTCGCTCCATGTAAAATACTGGTATTCAGCTGCATCCGGTTAGACTGGGAGCCGACCCCATTATATTTGGGAAAAGGCTAGGCTAATGAATGGTTTACAACACATCTCCTCTCCTTCCGTCTGATCTCCGCTTCGGTGGAGTCCGGCCCTTACCCTTCTTTGACGATCATGAAAAGTTTCTAAACATAGGTGAAGTTTATCAAATTGTACCGAAATAAAAAGTTTCAACAGCATTGGGTTAATAACGTAATGGCCAACTGCTACGTCACTAACGAACGTGAACCCTCTTAAAAACTCTTAACTGATTGCTTCAGAGTTTGAAATGCTTCAGCAAGCTAAGTTTATTTAGCGAGTGGTCTGATTCGTGTAGGCCTATATTTACGAGTAAGTCACAATACCTTTTGACTGTACCCTGCATATATATCTTTGAAATTGCCAAGTTTCTAAGATTCAATCCAGAATTATTTGAACGAAGGGATAATACAAAATTAAATAAGAGGAAAGCAGCACATTTGTATTTCGAGATACGTAAGTTACGGGACAAATCTTTGTGCGATGAGTACGATTATTTGTTCTGTATCTGGGTGTGTAATTTATCTATAATGATTATGTATGTATTTAGAAATATATAAGTATGTTTATCAGTTGTCTGGTTGCCATAGTACAGGCTCTGCCTGGTTTGGGATCAGATGGCGGTGTGTTGGTTGTCCCAAGATATTATTATTATTTGTTTTTATACTTTTACGTATCTCGGCTTTATTGCCGGATTTATAGAATAGCACGGGCCGAAGCCAAGTACTCGTACTACCCCGGGAAAGTGGTGATTTGATGAGATGATGGTATGATTGAATTTTGCGATGGTGAGTCTCTGTGTCTGTTAAACTGTGTGTGTGCAGTGACTTGATTTTGTGTGTTTGTGGTGGTGACTGGTGGTGATTCATTTTCATTTTGCAAAAATTTTCTGACAATCCTGCATGTGTTCAGGATTGCGGCTTTCTGAAGACTTAGGTATGTGTATGGTGGTAAGTCAAGAGTTCTTAAAGACTGGTGAAGTTGTTTAGGAATAACTCCTGTTGTTGATAGCACAATAGGGACTATGGCGACATGGCTAAGGCACCACATTCGACTGATTATTTCTATTTTAAGGTCTATGTATTTTGAAAGTTTTTCTGCTATTGTATTTTGAAGATTGTGAGTGTTTGGTACGGCGATATCTATGATTTGTGCGATTTTGTTACGTTTGTCTAATAACGTGATGTCTGGGGCCCAATTCTGCTATTACAATAGTATCAGAATGGTCTGTCATTGATTTCATAATGGTTGATTTTGACTTGTCAAAACTTGTCAAAATCAACAATTATGAAATCAATGAGAGACCATTAGAATTACCATTAGAATGGTCTGTCATTGATATCATAATTGTTGATTTTGACTTGTCAAAACTTGTCAAAATCAACAATTATGAAATCAATGACAGACCATTCTGACACTATTGTCGTCTATTGTAATAGCAGAATTGGGCCCCTGGTCTATTGTAGTGTATTGTTTTATCTGTGAAAATTCCTCGATCGAAGTACAATTTATGGGTAGCGTTTTCAAGAACAATTTCGGGGTGATATTTATAATAAGGCCCAGGTGGGCTGGAGATTAACCATTGAACCAATCATCCTGAAATGTTGCATATACATTCTCAGGTAAACAGAAACGAACATAGTAGGTACGTTTCATCCCGAAAAAAAGTACTGTTCCCGAGAAAAACAACAATAACGTTCTTTTTGTAATAGGTGGCGCCACGTGTCTTTCAAATCATGATTGAATTATGTTATTATAGAAATTTTAGTAGTGTGACAAGAGTTTTTTATTTTTTATTTTATATTTTAAGTACCTCATACATTTTGTGAGTCTAGAGTGTCGATAGACCGGTTTTTCATCTATAATATTGTAGATGCGAAAGTAAGTTGCTTTGCTTGATACCTTTTCACGCCTAAACCGCTGAACCAATCATCATGACATTTTGCATTTACGATAGCAGGGATACTGAAAAAAATATCTACCCTTCATCCAGGAAAAAACACTGTCCCCGAGGGATAAAATAATAAAACAAACTCATTTTCGAATTTATAATATTAGTTCGGATAAGGAATACATTTTGTGCGTCGAGTATAGAATACAGCACTAAGGCATAATTTCAACAGTTTCACAATTTGCTTGACAGATGACGTTGTACTGATGACGCCGTTTTTTGAATCGTGGTGTTATTTATTAATTTTCTTATTAATATTTTTTTTTATTATTAATTTTCTGTAGAGGAATGACCATCGAAGGTTTTTTGTACATAATTATTGCCGTTAGGGTGTTGAACTTGTCGTTAGTTATTAAAATAGCTTATTCTGTATTTTTGTAAAAATTATTCACTAGGATTGATTGTCTAAGTCTGCGGCACTTAATTCTCAATTAAGCGTTGTCGATGATTAGATCATTAATTGTTTGTTTGAAAGTAAAAAATGTCTTTTAATATTTTTCGGTTAGTTTATTAGCTTAACCGTTTTTATTAGGTTAGGGTTTCTTTGTGTGTTTCTATTAGGCTAGGTTCCTTTGTCTTTTTTTCTATTTTAAAATGACTCGCAAACGTGGTTCCAACTTAGGTAGGAGCTCATCGCGAGCCCGAGCAGCGGAAATTGCTCGATCCCAAGAAGAAGAAGAAGAATTAAGAAGGCAAGAACAAGCGGAGCGACAAGCAGCTTTAAGATCTGATGAGACATCTTCTCAAAGCCGCCAAACTTCTCTGAGAGCGTCTGAATCGCCCTTTCAATTGCGTTTGAAGGAACAAACCGAAAGCCAGAGAGCTATATGAGTAACTGAGACGCCTGTTTAAAGCTCCATCTCAGAGAACAAGCCCAGTGGCAGGCAATCATTAGAGCGACAGAAACTCTAGAACCGTCGCAGGCGAGAAGGACCGCTCTTGCAGAAATCCAAACCGAACGCCGCCGGATTTTTATGCGTCACAGTAGTAGACTTCAGTTTCCAATAATCTAAGTTTTGCTATTATAAAGCGCAAGGGCAATCATGTAGCACAACAGGTAGCAGGGGTGCATTTGGAAGAGCCATGCTTTTCCCATGGCCAGCTATATGTAGCATGTTTGCGTGTGTCCAATGCCCAGAATTTATATAGGAGCACATTGTGTATAGGAGCGTCCTAGAATAATGTTCCGTTCTGAGCCCATGATTGCAACGGCCAAATAACAAGCCGAGTACATACAACACGAATTGATTGTCAAATTCTAAATTAACGCGAGCGATGCCGTGGGCAAAGGCTAGTGTAATTATAAATTGATTTTGCATACCGTTAAAACGGTGAGACATTTAACTATGTAATGTTATGAACACCTTGTAAACATACCATGTTTCTAGCAAATAAATAATTTGAATTTGAATTTAGAATCGTGCGCAACCCACTCTTGACGTAAAATTAGACGAACTTTCTTACGAAATTTCAAAACAATTCAAGGGGGTTGATTGTGGGAATGACGTAATATCGATTACAACCAAACTCAAAGCGTCTTGAAAAGTTTACTAACTTTGTGCAATAGTAAGTAGTACTAAAAATAGGCTAAAAATTTTCAACATCTACTACAATTATTGCGTCATCTTTGAAAAACTTTCTAATTTCTTTTTAAACTTCACCTAAATTTTGGAGCTTTTCATAGACGCCAAAAGAGTAGACAGACTAGTTTTAAATAGAGCACGGTTGCACAACACTCCACCCTCCAGTTTACTCATGACGAACGATTCTAAATAAACTTACTCGTAGCTGAAGCATTTCAAAGTCTGAAGCAATCAGTTAACTTCTTAAGAGGTTTGATATAAGAAATGACGCAGAATTAAGAAAATACCTTCAAAAGTTTTCCTGAGTTCTTTACAATTTAATAAACCACATGACGTCAAAGAGTGTTCCGTAACTTACCCGAGTTGTGCTTGGCTAATTTATTAATAGAGTTATGTAGCGCGACGCTCTACCCCTTAGTTTGCTCATGACGCATGATTCTAAGGAAAGTTAGAAGAAGTTTATGAAAGACTAAAGAAATCAGAAAACTTTTGATGAGGGTTGATTTTGGTAATGACGTCATATTTACTGTTACGTGATTACCAAATCTATCTTTTTAACCGACTTCCAAAAGGAGGAGGTTTTCAATTCGTCTGAATGTTTTTTTTTTTGTGTGTATGATCAGCGATATCTTCGCCAATTGTGAACCGATTTCGATGATTCTTTTTTTGTTTGGAACTCTTCAATAATAGACAACAAATCTGCCGTGATTGCTGCAATAGCTTGGATGTTTATTGTTTACCCAACATCATAACATAACATCACGCCTATATTATGCTCTGAGGGGTACGCAGATGTGCCAGTACACCCACATTTCGACGTACATTTACACGTAATAGCCATTACAACCAAACTCAACCGTCTTGAAAAGTTTACTAACTTTGCGCAATAGTAAATAGTACTAAAAATAGGTTAAAAATTTACAACATCAACCCGATGTTGAAAATGACGCCATAGCCAGCTATTGCGTCATCTTTGACAAACTTTCTAATTTCTTTTTAAACTTCAGCTAAATTTAGGAGCTTTTCATAGACGCCAAAAGGGGGTAAGAGTGTTGCGCGAGTTACCTAACCAGTTTTAAATAGACCACGGTTGCACAACGCTCCACCCTCCAGTTTACTCATGACGAACGATTCTAAATTAACTTAGCTGAAGTATTTCAAAGTCTGAAGCAATCAGTTAACTTTTTAAGAGGGTTTATATAAGAAATGACGTCAGTATTAAGAGAATCCCTTCAAAAGTTTTCCTGATTTCTTTACAATTTAATAAACCAGGTGACGTCAAAAGTGCGTAAGAGTGTTCCGTAACTTACCCGAGTTGTGCTTGGCTAATTTATTAATAGAGTTATGTAGCGCGACGCTCTACCCCTTAGTTTGCTCATGACGCATGATTCTAAGGAAAGTTAGAAGAAGTTTATGAAAGACTAAAGAAATCACAAAACTTTTGATGAGGGTTAATTTTGGTGATGACGTCATAATTACTGTTACGTGATTTCCAAAATCTACCTTTTCTATGACGTCTTCTGTTCTTGTGCTACCTAGGTTAAACTTAGTTGAAGCATAACAAGGTCTAACGAAATCAGATTTTTTTAAAGCCTTTTTTTGTTGTAATGGCGATTACGTATTTTAACACAATCAACCCCTTGAAATGTTTTGAAATTTCATAAGATTTTATGAGCTTCGTCTATTTTTACTTATTAACATCAAGAATTGCTTGGTGCACGATTCTAAATAAACTTTGTTAATGCCAGACGCGGTCCCAGCCTAAGACTGGGGGGGGGGGGTCACTCAAGGCCGTAGCCAGGTATTTGGTTGGGACGGGTTACCCCGAATAATAAAAGGCAGATGGGGGTTGGAGGAGGGGTGTTAAAACGAATGGATTAAACTATTAAGAACAACTTTTGAAAAACGAAATTATATCAACCATCTCTGGATTTACCTATACAAAACGACCATGGGCGCCTACAGGTTTATTTCCGAGGGAGGCGGGGTGCATCTTCAGCTTCCCGAAAAGAGATTGTACTGCACCACGGAAATGTTAGGTTTTGACTTACATAGAAGAGCCTACCAATTTAAAAAAGCCAGGATACAAGAGCGAGCGCTTTCTTTTTGTTCATTCATACACAGATGAGAATAAAAGTAACTCACGAGGGCAAAATTTTCGAGTTCGCTTCGCTCGCTAATGCATCCTGCATTAGCGAGCGAAGCGAACTCGAAAATTTTAGCATGCTGCCTCGGAAAGGTTAGTTTCTCTTGTTGAACGATTAAGCAGGAAGTTAATAATTTATATCCGAAAAAAGCTATTTTAATGTTTGTCTATTTGGAGTGAATGATTTTGGGAAGGGTCATGACCCCTGTGACCTGTGATAGTAATGACGTAATATAGCAGCTCAACATAGCGTTAATAACGGGTATAATTTAGACGGTCACCAAAAATATTTTTAAGACTCTAAGCCTAGGCACCAAATAACATAATAAACTCCAAAAAAAATCAATTGACTTTATTAAAAGTGCCCTAAAGTATATAATATTATGATCCAAAATAAATGAAATAACATCAGAAAAATCGCAAAACTTGCACAAATATTATTTTTGGTTCCTAAAATGGATCAAAGGTCACCAAATTCTATCCAACTCAAAGATTAATATTACTACCAAAAATCTTACTCCAAAATAGTAAGACGTCATCCAAAATACATTATTTGATCCCAGACTACTTTAATGTACGAGTAAGACTAAAATTACAATTGCTTCCCTTTATTTCTTAACCCCACACTCCGCACCCCGCACCCTGCAGAACCGCCACAAGAACGTTTAGTCAAATGATTTGTTATGTCAAAAAATATAAAGGCACAAATTTTGGAATGAAGACATAACACAAATTGATTTAATATATCGTAATTGAAATTTAACAGATGCTGACAGAAACCCTAACCCTAGACGGTCGACGTCAGGGGCACCCCGAGGTTCGGTTAGTTAGGTTCCTGTAAACCTTGCAGACAGAAATAGGAGCTCCGCGCAGCGGGGATCCGTCGACCTGCTGACGGAAACGCTAACCCCAGTATATTTAGTGAATTTCATATAACAATAAGTAAGCGACGCACGTTTGGGAACCCCAGTATATTAATTGGTATTTGGGTAATATTCTAGCGATCGTTAGCTTTTTTAGCCTAGCAAAAATTACCAAATTAGAACTCATGGTATTACATAATTGGTAACATCTAAGTAGTGACAATATGAAGATCTGGAACACATGCTGTGGAACTCTAAAGCCCATGGCAGCGCTATAACAAATTAAGGAATGACGTCTTAGCAAAAGTTATTTAGTCTGATGGGCATTTCCTGTTGACATACAAAAATGAATGATCTGGAACGACTCCAATCGTCTCGCTCATCCCGTTGTTTTCCCGTCCCCGGGCCTTAGAATTCTACATCAGACGTTTCAAATTTTCGATTTTGACGACCCCGTTGTCGCTGGCATAAGCAACGGGATCCGCGTACGAAGTCGCGGGCAGAGGAGAGTATATAATATTTAGTCTAAAGTGTATTTTAAAGGCGTCCATATATTTTTATGGCAGTCAATAATACGAAAAAAAGTGAAAAATAATTTTAGCTTCAGAAGTCGGTGACTTTTGTTTATTTGATTCAATTTTTTGTCACCGACTTCTGAAGCTAAAATTATTTTTCACTTTTTTTGTGTTTTTGGAGTCGGTTTTATTTTTTGCAAAAAAGTTTTTTTATTTTTTTATTTTTAGTTGCAATATTCCATAGAAATATTTTTTATCATCAGACCTGTAATGGCACTTGTAACCCAGATGGGTGCAAAGTTTTGATCAATATACATGAATTAAGTCCAAACGCAAGGTAGCTACTGTAAACAGTTGAGGAGTTCCCTTAACTGTCCTTCGTCTTCATCATCAGACCCCTTATGACAGTCACAACCCATTTAGGTGTAAATTTCTCATCAATACAAATTAATCAAACCCAAACACAAGGTGACTTCTGTAAACCGTTGAGGAGTTCCCTCGACTGTCTTTCGGTTCCATCATCAGAGCGACTCCAGACCTTCTTTAAATTATAGTGCTTTAAAATACTTAATCAAAAAATTTACAAACGCACTAGTCGCCACTATAATTTTTGAAAGCTCCCCTCAATTTCTCTTGGATGCCATCATCAGATCCCGGTTTCCTTATCATGGTACCACCCTTGAAGTATCTCCTTTCCAACAAAAAAAAAATTATCAAAATCGGTTCATAAACGACGAAGTTATCCGCGAACACACATAAAAAAAAAAAAAATATATATACGGTCGAATTGAGAAACCTCCTCCTTTTTTGAAGTCGGTTTAAAAATGGATTTATTTCATAATATTTTAGGAAACGTTATTTGGTGACCATTTATCCATTTTGGTAACCGTTTAGAATTTTTTTGGTAGAAAAATAGGTACTTTTTTGGGCGGTGTTTAAACACAAGCCGTTATTAACTTGGAATCTATATTGTTTATAACAAAACTTGTCAACATTCGTAACGGAGGTTGATTTTCATACGTTAGGATGGTTCCGTTCGTGATTCTTCAATGAAATGGCTGCTTGAATTAGAACATATTCATTTTCTTTTTGAATTTAAAATCAACATCAACCGTGTCATACAGGGTGGAAATTTTCATAGGGGTAGTAAGGGGAATTACCTAAACCATTGTAGCTATCTATGTTGATCCCCATTGAAAGACCAAGTTCAAGAACTCTCTGGTGTTTCGACGTCGCTGCGCATCCCACCTATGAGGCGCGAGAGAGATTTTTTTTATTAATTCAGTCTCTACGACTATCTCTCTACCACTGCGCGCAGCACACAGCACACCAGCCAACGCACGCCGCACCCAACACAGCTCACCGCTCACCTCATGCCGCTCACGTCTAAGCGGAGACGAGAAGTGTTAATAACGAAATTCTATTGATGGTTTACAACACATGAAGAGCTCGTGGTTAATAAACAGAATAACAAATAAATAATAACAGCCGCTCGGTCTTTAGGTTATCCGTGTTTGCCTAGGTTGGTCTGTGGATTAAGTAAGAGTGTTGCGCGAGTTACCTAACCAGTTTTAAATAGAGTACGGTTGCACAACGCTCCACCCTCCAGTTTACACATGACGAACAATTCTAAATAAACTTTGCTGAAGCATTTCAAAGTCTGAAGCAATCAGTTAACTTTTTAAGAGGGTTGATATAAGAAATGACGTCAGTATTAAGAGAATCCCTTCAAAAGTTTTCCTGAGTTCTTTACAATTTAATAAACCAGATGACGTCAAAGAGTGTTCCGTCTAATTTATTAATAGAGTTGTGTAGCGCGACGCTCTACCCCTTAGTTTGCTCATGACGCATGATTGTAAGGAAAGTTAGAAGAAGTTTATGAAAGACTAAAGAAATCAGAAAACTTTTGATGAGGGTTGATTTTGGTAATGACGTCATAATTACTGTTACGTGATTCAGTTACCCGCGCGCAGCGATCGCGAAAGGTCGTTAATTAGCCTAATCACTTACGGTGCCCGTGCGCACATACTTAAACATGGCGAAGTGTGCGAAATGTACCAAATTAGTTACGAAAAAGAACCCTGGAGTGCAGTGTTAGTAGCAAATGTAACAAATGGCTACATGGTGTTTGTTCTTCATTAACTACGGAACAGCTTAGTGCATTGTCGGCTACGGATTCGGTTGACTGGAAATGCCGCAACTGTATTGGTCCTAAACCAGAACGCATTTCGTGTATCCTACCGGACCCCGAAGAAAATGATTCTGACCAGGAAGACGGTGGGATTTTTACTGTTCCGGATAAGGATGCTATCCTGGCGATTTTTCGACAAGAAACTCGCGAAATCATCAAACAAGAACTACAAACTACCCTCGACTTTTATTCTAGAAAAATCGATGACTACGAACAGAAAATGAAAGACTACGAAACCCGTGTTAAAATGGTAGAAAACCAATGCAAAGATCTTCAAAACGTTATAAAAAATATAAACCTACAAAATGATGTTCTTGAGCAAAAAGTAAATAAAATTGAACAAGCTTATTCCCATAACAACATTGAGATATGTGGTGTGAATGAGAAAGAGAGCGAAAGCACAATGAATATTGCGTTAATGATTTGCCAAAAACTCAAGCAAAAATCTGAAAACGTCATTAGAGTTTACAGGAAAAAAAAACCAGCCGACCGCTCGACGGGCCAAAGTACAAAGGTCACCACTGCAGCCACAGCGCCGATCATCCCTTCGTGTGTCCCTGCGTGATAATGGCCGTGACTGCTGGCTTGAGGCGGAAAAAAACATGACGTGACATAGGTGAAGAGAGTGACGAAAAGGTCTACATACGTGAATCTCTAAGCCCTACAACAGCCTACCTACTGTGGAAAACAAAATCTCTCCTGAAAGACAAGTTGTGTAAATATGTGTGGTGCAAAAACGGGCTTATTATGGTACGCAAACAAGATGGTGACAAAAAAGTCTACACAGTGCGCTCAAACAGTGATATAGCAAGAATTGGAAAAGAACTACAAAAATAAAAAATAAAATGAAGGTATGCCTACAAACTAGACTACAACAAGAACCGTCCTCATGTTCCGGCAACGTAAGTACCTACCTACACTTAACTTGTCAGCCTCACCTGATTGATAATGAATACTAATTATACAGATTCATTCTTAATGGATAAAGTACATCATTCTTTGATTGATTTTACGTGTGACATACGACCGGAAAACAACGAATTATTAATATTGCATGTCAACATCAGATCATTGATAAAAAATCATTCGAATTTAGAGTACATCATCACTACCAGCCCCGTGATTGTTCACCTGATTATAATTACGGAAGCTAACATCACGTATACAATTAAACCGTTATATCAACTACAGGATTATTCAATGTTTACGGAGTTACGAAGCTATAGAAAAGGAGGCGGTATTGTTATTTACGTGCATAAAAGTATTTCATTCACACGACTACCGGCTAATGTATTAAACTTTGAGTGTATTATTGGTGAAGTGGAGTCTTGCGATGGCTATAAAACGTTATTATGCGCCGTATATAGGCCCCCGAGTTTAAATAAGAGTATGTTTATAAGTGAACTATCGCGACTATTATCCGGATTCCCAGTAAATAAGAACTGTTTTTTTTAATTGGTGACATAAACATAAATATCGACAATTCTAACGATTCAATTGTCCAACATTATCTAAACTCGTTATATGAGCTGGGGCTAGACCTGGCGTCGGGGGCCACGCCGTGATGGCTCTCGGCCACCGTAGGCGCGGGCCTGTGGACGGCGAGTAATGGGCTAGCTCGCCGTCCGTCCGTCGTATGACGACGGGCAGGCCGTGTCGACGGCGCGTTCGTGTTCCACGCGCGCCTCAAAGAGATGTCAGCAAACGGGAGGGGCCCGCAAGGGCCGGTGCCTGCCAGGGCTGCGGGACTGTTCGAAAGAGATACCGCGGCCCTGGAACATAAAGGGCCAATGAAGGAACATGGGTGGTTTTTAGTCAGTAAGAGTCTGACACTCCCTTCCGCTCCGCCCAGAGCGGGAGGAGTCATTTGATGATTTCTCACCCCCCAAAAAAAAAAAAAAAAAAAAAAAAAAAAAAAAAAAAAAAAAAGCTGGGGCTAGACCTGGCCAGGCCAGGCCTATAACATAGACAGATTTATAATAAATATAGAAACAAAACTAACAGATTATTCTCTAAAGCGAAAAATAAAGATGTAAAAAAGGATATATGTAATAACTTCAATAATCATAAAAAATGTGGGAAATAATTAACAGACTTACAGGCAGAATTGTAAAGGCTATAGACGATATCATCCTAAGATCTTTTAGATTAAAACCTCAAATAATAGCAAATAAGTTTGCTTGTGACTTTGACACAAATGTAAAAAAAGTATTATCTGTATGTAATCAGCCACTTATTGACACAAAGTTGTACACAGAATTCTCTAATGTCTCTATTCGACTAAGCAAGATAAATGACGCCATGACGTATAAAATAATACGAAACCTCCGTAGACAGAGTATCCTATAGACACCGCCAAAGCGTGTCGCAAAAAGAGACAAAAAATAAATACGTCACGAATTTAGGGTTACCGGGTGAGGAAAAATTTACCCCACAATTTATGAGAATTGGAAATTAGTACGCAAGACAAAGCCTGAATATGCCAATGACATATCCGTTACCATCGGTACGCAAAGGCATGCGATGCGGAGAAGACATGCTGCCGAACTCAAATTAATTGCGATGAGGGCAGGAGTGACGATGGATGATGATGATGTGGTTCTAAATTACTGTCATTTCTGATGTGATAGTAGGTTCTGGGTTTGTGGGTAAATAATAGAACATGTTTATTTTTAATAAGCTTTTATTGATTTAACACATTATTGTCCTTTAAATAAAACAAGCTTCGTATGTTTCTAATTTTTTGCTTAGGTTCAAATCCTTTTGTTGCGTGATGTATACGCAGTTCAAAATAGTGCATGGCAATTGCCTTAATAAGTAAAACTTTGTGGTTTCCAATAAAAGGTTGACTTTCAAAATGATTATTTATGAATTCTTCTTTCTAATTAACTTATATTCTTCTTTTTAATTCTCAAAATGTTTGCTGCAAATTTTTGATGACGGTTTTGGTGTCCAATCTGTTCAGTTCAGTTGTTTCAGGTTCAGGGAAACTGCAAAAAGTCATTAAATATTTCAGATATTTAATTAGTACTCACTGCAGAAGCCATCATATTATTATTTCCCATAATAGTGGGTAATAATTTATAGAAAAGTTGGCAACACCAACGTTTTTAGGTTAGAATTTATAATTGAATAATAATTGTTATTTTTGTGCTTTTTAAGGATGAATCGTACGTCTAGCGTACATTATACACAATATATGAACATAATAAAATGTTACTGAATGCCTAGAACTGATAAAGAGTGGCATACTTACGAATGAAAAGACAATCCTGGGATTTTCGTTCCACTATCACTTTTACACCCTTTAACGCTACACCACACCATTTTTTTGTATAAATGGTTGAAATAGTAAGCCTAAATTGTTCAAAACAAAATAATAACATAAATTACTTAACATATAACACGTAAAAACTGTATTTTAAAGGTAGACGATGGCTAGCTGCACGTCAGCTGTCAAACTTTGTTTAGCAAACTAGTGTGCTGACCTTGAAAAAACGTGGCACGCTCGATGAAACAAAAAAATTTATCGTTCTGTTTCATTTCTTTACACGACATCGGCATAAGTTGTTCTTTTTCTTGTGTGAATGCGACAAAACATATCAATTAGTCTATAGCATTCTCTGTCTACGGAAACCTCAATGACAAAAAAAGCCCGGGCTTTGATCAGATTAGAGCAAAAGATGTCAAGCTCTTATCAATAGAAATTACACCTGTTCTGACACACCTAATTAATAGTTGTATAGCAAAGTCAGTTTATCCTAATAACTTAAAAATTGGTATAATAAGACCCATACTCAAAAAAGGCAGTCACATGGATACCAACAACTATAGACCAATAACAATCCTTTCTTGCATAGATAAAATTATTGAAAAATACTTTGGGAACGTTGTGAGCGACTTTCTGTCAAGTAATGGCATAATCCATGAAAAACAATTTGGATTTCAGAAAAATAAAAGTACCACGCAACTGCTATCACAGTTTACAGATGAAATCAATGATGACCTTAACAGCAAAAAACATTACTTACAACATAATTATGATAGATTTCGGCAAAGCTTTTGATACGTTGAATTATGAGGTACTTTACACAAAAATGCAGCAGAATGGTATACGGGGTCCAATGTTGGAATGGTTCAAAGATTATCACAAACACAGGTATAATGTGGTTAGTATAGCGGGGGCGCTCAGCGACAGAGTTCCGACACATCATGGAACGGCTCAAGGATCGATCCTCGGTCCGACTGAGTACCTACTATACGTGAACGACATGTGTAACTTATTCCGGCATGCCTCTTTGTACCAGTTTGCTGACGACACATGTCTTATCACAGCTCACAGGGATCTGGGTACGGCGGAGGAATTGATGCAAACTGAGTTTAACCTGCTATGTAAATGGGCACACGACGTTGGCTTAACAATAAATTATCAAAAAACTAAACTCATGCACATTCATTCACCGTACTTAAAAACTCAAGGAACACCAAGAGTCGTGGCTCATGAACACCAGTGCATGCATCGGCGCTTGGATACCTGTGACTGTAAGCCGGTTGAAAGTGTCAAAGAACATGTATATCTGGGTCTTAAGATCGATCATAAATTTAACTGGGGCCCTCATGTGGACTCTGTATGTGTAAAGCTTCGAGCTATCATGTCAAAATTGCGCATATTGAAGCACAAATTGCCTTATAGGACCTTGAGATTGCTGTATATGGCATTGGCCGACGCTGTTATCAATTATGGTATAACCAGCTATGGAAGAACTTATAAAACTTACCTTCAAAAAATATATAACATTCAAAAAAGATGGAAAGCAAAAAGCCTCGACAGATAAAAAGCATTCTGAAGACTTTTTTTACCGTTGAGGGCTCGGAGGGGCGTACGTGTGGGTCCACTACCGGACAGACCTGTGAGTGGGTAACCTGAACCTAACCGATAGCGCACATAATCCTGCCTCAGAAGGATTGAGCGTTATTTTTTAGTTGTAATAGTTGTGATAATTACTATTGGAAATAAATAGATTCAATTTTTTTTTTTTTTTTTTTTTACCAAAATCTACCTTTTTAACCGACTTCCAAAAGGAGGAGGTTATCAATTCGTCTGAATGTTTTTTTTATTTTTTTTGTGTATGTTCAGCGATATCTTCGCCAATTGTGAACCGATTTCAATGATTCGTTTTTTGTTTGGAAGAATAGTACTTCGCGGTGCACGGCGGTGGTTTAAATTTGGTGAAGGTTTGATGCTGATCTTCGGAGATAAGCAATGGAACTCTTCAATAATAGATAGCAAATCTGTCGTGATTTCTGCAATCGCTTGGATGTTTATTATTTATACAATATCATAACATAACGCTTTATGCTCTGAGGGGGTAAGCAGATGTGTACAGTACACCCAGATTTCGACAGTTAGGTATGTTAAGGTACATTTTACTATTATAGTGGGGGTAAGCTTATTACCATGAAATGTATTGTTAAGAATGAAAATAAATGCATAGCAAATATTTGTATAGGATATTACAACTAAAAATGGAAAAATAAAAATCTATTTTTACTTATTAACATCAAGAGTGGGTTGGTGCACGATTCTAAATAAACTTTATTAATGCCAGGCCCGCGCCTGGCATTAATAAATCAAAATATTAATAAAAATCCCAGCCTAAGACTGGGGGGGGGGGGGGGCTCAAGGCCATAGATAGGTATTTGGTTGGGACGGGTTACCCCGAATAAAAAAAGGCAGATGCGGGGTGGGGGAGGGAGGGGTGTTAAACTAATGGGTTAAACTATTAGGAACAACATTTGAAAAACGAAATTATATAGGTTGTCTTATTTAAATATGTCGTCTGTTTATGGTTTTCTTCCGGGACTCTGTCTGCCTACCAGGGCAGAGAGCTGCCTTGACCACATGCTCCTAAAGCTGGATAAAACTAAGATGTCTGCATTTGTGGCAATTCTGAACACATCTATAACTGATCACTTAACGGTACTATTAAGCATATCCCACACAGTTCAAGCTACATCCGATAATAAAACTACAACTATTACTAATTTTGAAGAAGCTTATCAACATCTAGCGAGGGCAGACATATCTGTTTTCAATACATACAACGACCCAAATACCTTTGCTGACAGGATGATAGATGTGATTAGAACATCTCTTCTTCTTAACACTAGAATTAAATTAGTTACCAGCTCCAAGCGTACTTTAAAGCCCTGGATATCTGCAGGGGCTCTGAGATGTATCAGGCTTAGAAATAGTATGCAGTTGCAGGCGAGAAAAGTTCCATCTAATATTATAATATATAAGCGCTTTCGTACGTTTTGCTCCAACCTGTTTAAGAAATTAAACAGAGAATATCATAAAAATCAAAATTGCATGTTCTATAAAAAATCCAAAAAAGCTTTGGCAAAATATTAATAACATAACTCATTTTAAAAAACCCAAATCATCTAATGCACGTCTTCTTCAAATCACGCCTCACCCTCTCGATTCTTTAAACCGTGTTACTCAGTATTTCGTCACAATTGGAAAAACACTAGCAGAAGAAATAATGACTCCGGCGGGGCTTCGTTCTGGTTTAGTCATGAGTTCCAATTCTCGATCACAGACCACCTCTTTTGTGTTGTTGGACACTGATCCAGCAGAAGTGGACTGCATACTCATGGCTCTTGATTCGGGAAGTGCATCTGGATGGGACGATATACCTATAAGCTTCCTCAAACTATCTAGATATTTCGTAGTTCCCCTTATATGTCGACTGGCCAATTTATGTTTCGAATCGGGAGTATTTCCGAAAGCACTAAAGCGTTCCATAATTACGCCCGTGCACAAGGGGGGGGGGGGGACATGAGTGATGACCTATAATTAGTAGTAATAATTAGAAGTCCTTAATTTTTTATTATTATTTAAAATCAACATCAACCGTGTTACTATACAGGGTGGAAACTTTCATAGGGGCAGTAAGTGGAATTACCTAAACCATAAACTATTGTAGCTACCTAATTTGATCCCCATTCAAAGACCAAGGTCAAGAACTCTCTGGTGTTTCGACGTCGAATCGCTGCGCACCACAATCGGGCACGAGACAGTTTTTTTTTTTTAAATTCGGTTTCTACGACTAGGCGACTATCTCTCTACCACTGCGCGCAGCACACAGCACACCGCCCAACGCACGCCGCACACAACACACAGCTCACCGCATGCCGCTCACGTCTTAAGCTAAGCGGAGACGAGAAGTGTTAATAACGAAATTCTATTGGTGGTTTACAACACATGAAGAATTCGTGGTTAAATAATAACGGCCGCTCGGGTCGATCTTTGGGTTAAGCCGTGCTTGCCTAGGTTGGTCTGTGGATGGGTGACCACCCATTACATACCGAGTTTCCTCGGAAAGCACGTTAAGCCTTTGGTCCCGGCTGTCATTTGTACATCTTTGACAGTCGTTACAGGTAGTCAGTCAACTAAAGAAAAAGACCCGAAAGTCTGACAACCAGTCTTACCAAGGATATCGTATTACCTAGTACTAACTGGGTTGTGGAGGTCAGATAGGCAGTCGCTCCATGTCAAATACTGGTATTCAGCTGCATCCGGTTAGACTGGGAGCCGACCCCATGATGTTTGGGAAAAGGCTAAGCAAGTGAATGGTTTACAACACATCTCTTCTCGTTTCGTCTGATCTCGGCTTCAGTGTAGTCCGGCCCTTACCCTTCTTTGACGATTATGAACAAATAATTAATAATATCTTGGGACAACCAACACACCGCCATCTGATCCCAAACTGGGCAGAGCCTGCACTATGGCAACCAGACAACTGATAGACATACTTATATATTTCTAAATACATACATATTATACTCGTAGATAAATTACACACCCAGATGCAGAACAAATAATCGTACTCATCGCACAAAGATTTGTCCTGTGTGGGAATCGAACCCACGACCTCCGTCCTAACAGTCAGGGTCACTAATAACCACTAGACCAACAGGCCAATCAAATGTAAAATTAGACGAACCTTCTTACGAAATTTCAAAACATTTTAAGGGGTTGATTGTGGGAATGACGTAATAGCTATTACAACCAAACTCAACCCTCTTTAAAAGTTTTCTGATTTCGTCAGACTTTGTTAAGAGTTACATAAGTAGCTTCAGTAAAGTTTAGAACCTTTAAGGAGAAAGAAGAACGTCATAGCAAAGGTGTATTTTGGTAACGTAACAGGTGACTTTGACGTCATTATCAAATCAACCCTCTTTTAAAGTTTTCTGATTTCTTCAGACTTTCATAAACGTTCTCTATTTTTACTTAGATAGGTGCGTCATCAGTAAACTGAGGGGTAGAGCGTTGTGCAAACCTACTAGAAACTGGCAAAGTGCGAGTCGGGGTCAATCCCTACTAATATTATAAATGCGAAAGTAATTCTGTCTGTCTGTCTGTAACGCTTTCACGACTAAACCACTGAACTGATTTAATAAAATTTGGTACAGAGATAGAGTTGACCTTGAGAAAGAACATAGGATAGTTTTTATCCCGGACTTTTGAAGAGTTCTCTTGGAAACGCGATATAACCGAACTCGACGCGGGCGAAGACGCGGGCGGAAAACTAGTAAGAAAAATGCGTATGATTCAAATAACGCTCAACTTTTTTATTAGAACTCTTTTCTTTTAGATTTACGTATACATTAATTTAAAATCAACCCACAATGTGGGTAAATAATTATATATATATATTACTTGTTCGAGGCACTCTGAAAATTGATTTCAAGCTGGAGCGAACCCGTTTGATGAAGTTTAGGTTCCGTCCAAATATGCCCCAAACCATGCTAGGGTCTGAAGCGTTCCAGTCAGATCTAGAGAACAGATTCGCGGCCGTGGAAACCACAAATGACGATGACCAGGCGCTCGAACAAATGATGGAAATCCTCAGGGAGGAAGGGAAGCGTTTTTTTTTTGTAAAATGCGGCGTAAGCGCAGGAAGTCCAAACTTTCGGAGGAGACTGTAGAGCTTATGACGGAACGACGTGAAAACCTATCCGTCACTTCGTCAGAACTACAGGCACTCAATAAAAGAATTAGAAAATTGGTACGACACGACCTTCGATGCTCCAACACACGCTCAATAGAAAAAGCGATTGAGCAAAATCGGGGGTCGAAAGTGTCGGCGAGTACATCTCACACTTGAGATTTGCAGATGACATCGTCATACTGGCTGAATCGCTGCACGACTTGCAGCAGACGCTGGATGGCCTATTTGATTCTTCTATACGCATTGGTCTCAGGGTGAACTTGGACAAAACCCAGGTTATGTTCAACGAACACGTCACCCCAGGACCTATTGTTGTCAATGGCGGTCCTCTCGAGGTTGTTCGAGAATATGCCTACCTCGGGCAAACTCTGCAGTTTGGTAAGAACAAATTAGAGAGGGAGGCTAATAGAAGAATTCGACTGGGCTGGGCAGCGTTTGGGAAGCTACGCCGGGTCTTCTCGTCGCGTATTCCACAGAGCCTAAAGACTAAGGTCTTCAATCAGTGCGGCCTGCCTGTTCAACCCGATGTTGAAAATGACGCCATTGCCAGCTATTGCGTCATCTTTGAAAAACTTTCTAATTCCTTTTTAAACGTCACCTACATTTTGGAGCTTTTCATAGATGCCAAAAGAGGGTAAGAGTGTTTCGCGAATTACCTAACCAGTTTTAAATAGAGCACGGTTGCACAACGCTCCACCCTCCAGTTTACTCATGACGAATGATTCTAAATAAACTTAGCTGAAGCATTTCAAAGTCTGAAGCAATCAGTAAACTTTTTAAGAGGGTTGATATAAGAAATGACGTCAGTATTAAGAGAATCCCTTCAAAAGTTTTCCTGAGTTCTTTACAATTTAATAAACCAGATGACGTCAAAGAGTGTTCCGTCTAATTTATTAATCGAGTTACTCGTATGTAGTGCGACGCTCTACCCCTTAGTTTGCTCATGACGCATGATTCTAAGGAAAGTTAGAAGAAGTTTATGAAAGACTAAAGAATTCGGAAAACTTTTGATGAGGGTTGATTTTGGTAATGACGTCATAATTACTGTTATGTGATTAACAAAATCTACGTTTTAACCGACTTCCAAAAGGAGGAGGTTATCAATTCGTCTGAATGTTTTTTATTTTTTTTGTGTGTATGTTCAGCGATATCTTCGCCAATTGTGAACCGATTTCGATGATTCGATGATGATTTTTTGTTGGGAAGAATAGTACTTCGCCGTTCAAATTTGGTGAAGGTTTGATGCTGATCTTCGGAGATAAGCAATGGAACTCTTCAATAATAGACAGCAAATCTGTCGTGATTTCTGCAATCGCTTGGATGTTTATTATTTATACAATATCATAACATAACATAACGCTTTATGCTCTGAGGAGGTAAGCAGATGTGTACAGTACACCCAGATTTCGACAGTTAGGTATGTTAAGGTACATTTTACTATTATAGTGGGGGTAAGCTTATTACCATGAAATGTATTGTTAAGAATGAAAATGAATGCATAGCAAATATTTGTATAGGATATTACAACTAAAAATGGAAAAATAAAAATCTATTTTTACTTATTAACATCAAGAGTGGGTTGGTGCACGATTCTAAATAAACTTTATTAATGCCAGGCCCGCGCCTGGCATTAATAAATCAAAATATTAATAAAAATCCCAGCCTAAGACTGGGGGGGGGGGGCTCAAGGCCATAGATAGGTATTTGGTTGGGACGGGTTACCCCGAATAAAAAAAGGCAGATGCGGGGTGGGGGAGGGAGGGGTGTTAAACTAATGGGTTAAACTATTAGGAACAACATTTGAAAAACGAAATTATATAGGTTGTCTTATTTAAATATGTCGTCTGTTTATGGTTTTCTTCCGGGACTCTGTCTGCCTACCAGGGCAGAGAGCTGCCTTGACCACATGCTCCTAAAGCTGGATAAAACTAAGATGTCTGCATTTGTGGCAATTCTGAACACATCTATAACTGATCACTTAACGGTACTATTAAGCATATCCCACACAGTTCAAGCTACATCCAATAATAAAACTACAACTATTACTAATTTTGAAGAAGCTTATCAACATCTAGCGAGGGCAGACATATCTGTTTTCAATACATACAACGACCCAAATACCTTTGCTGACAGGATGATAGATGTGATTAGAACATCTCTTCTTCTTAACACTAGAATTAAATTAGTTACCAGCTCCAAGCGTACTTTAAAGCCCTGGATATCTGCAGGGGCTCTGAGATGTATCAGGCTTAGAAATAGTATGCAGTTGCAGGCGAGAAAAGTTCCATCTAATATTATAATATATAAGCGCTTTCGTACGTTTTGCTCCAACCTGTTTAAGAAATTAAACAGAGAATATCATAAAAATCAAAATTGCATGTTCTATAAAAAATCCAAAAAAGCTTTGGCAAAATATTAATAACATAACTCATTTTAAAAAACCCAAATCATCTAATGCACGTCTTCTTCAAATCACGCCTCACCCTCTCGATTCTTTAAACCGTGTTACTCAGTATTTCGTCACAATTGGAAAAACACTAGCAGAAGAAATAATGACTCCGGCGGGGCTTCGTTCTGGTTTAGTCATGAGTTCCAATTCTCGATCACAGACCACCTCTTTTGTGTTGTTGGACACTGATCCAGCAGAAGTGGACTGCATACTCATGGCTCTTGATTCGGGAAGTGCATCTGGATGGGACGATATACCTATAAGCTTCCTCAAACTATCTAGATATTTCGTAGTTCCCCTTATATGTCGACTGGCCAATTTATGTTTCGAATCGGGAGTATTTCCGAAAGCACTAAAGCGTTCCATAATTACGCCCGTGCACAAGGGGGGGACATGAGGACCTATAATTAGTAGTAATAATTAGAAGTCCTTCATTTTTTTTTTACTATTTAAAATCAACATCAACCGTGTTACTATACAGGGTGGAAACTTTCATAGGAGCAGTAAGTGGAATTACCTAAACCATAAACCATTGTAGCTACCTAATTTGATCCCCATTCAAAGACCAAGTTCAAGAACTCTCTGGTGTTTCGACAGCGCGTCGCTGCGCATCCCATCGGGCATGAGAGAGTTTTTTTTTTTTTTCTTCGGTCTCTACGACTAGGCGACTATCTGTCTACCACTGCGCGCAGCACCATGCTTTTCCCATGGCCAGCTATATGTAGCATGTTTGCGTGTGTCCAATGCCCAGAATTTATATGTATTAGCGTCAATAGAAGGACATACAACATTGTGTATAGGAGCGTCCTAGAATAATGTTCCGTTCTGAGCCCATGATTGCAACGGCCAAATAACAAGCCGAGTACATACAACACGAATTGATTGTCAAATTCTAAATTAACGCGAGCGAATCCGCGGGCAAAGCCTAGTGTAATTATAAATTGATTTTGCATACCGTTAAAACGGTGAGACATGAAACTATGTAATATTATGAACACCTTGTAAACATACCATGTTTCTAGCAAATAAATAATTTGAATTTGAATTTAGAATCGTGCGCCAACCCACCCTTGACGTAAAATTAGACGAACCTTCTTACGAAATTTCAAAACATTTCAAGGGGGTTGATTGTGGGAATGACGCAATATCGATTACAATCAAACTCAACCGTCTTGAAAAGTTTACTAACTTTGCGCAATAGTAAGTAGTACTAAAAATAGGCTAAAAATTTTCAACATCAACTACAATTATTGCGTCATCTTTGAAAAACTTTCTAATTTCTTTTTAAACTTCACCTAAATTTTGGAGCTTTTCATAGACGCCAAAAGAGGGTAAGAGTGTTGCGCGAGTTACCTAACCAGTTTTAAATAGAGTACGGTTGCACAACGCTCCAGTTTACTCATGACGAACGATTCTAAATAAACTTTGCTGAAGCATTTCAAAGTCTGAAGCAATAAGTTAACTTCTTAAGAGGTTTGATATAAGAAATGACGCAGTATTAAGAAAATACCTTCAAAAGTTTTCCTGAGTTCTTTACAATTTAATAAACCAGATGACGTCAAAGAGTGTTCCGTAACTTACCCGAGTTGTGATTGGCTAATTTATTAATAGAGTTATGTAGCGCGACGCTCTACCCCTTAGTTTGCTCATGACGCATGATTGTAAGGAAAGTTAGAACAATTTTATGAAAGACTAAAGAAATCAGAAAACTTTTGATGAGGGTGGATTTTGGTAATGACGTCATAATTACTGTTACGTGATTACCAAATCTACCTTTTTAGCCGACTTCCAAAAGGAGGAGGTTTTCAATTCGTCTGAATGTTTTTTTTTGTGTGTATGTTCAGCGATATCTTCGCCAATTGTGAACCGATTTCGATGATTCTTTTTTTGTTTGGAAGAATAGTACATCGCGGTGCTCCCGTTTAAATTTGGTGAAGGTTTGATGCTGATCTTCGGAGATAAGCAATGGAACTCTTCAATAATAGACAACAAATCTGCCGTGATTGCAGCAATAGCTTGGATGTTTATTGTTTACCCAACATCATAACATAACATCACGCCTATATGCTGTGAGGGGTACGCAGATGTGCCAGTACACCCACATTTCGACGTACATTTATACGTAATAGCCATTACAACCAAACTCAACCGTCTTGAAAAGTTTACTAACTTTGCGCAATAGTAAGTAGTAGGTACTAAAAATAGGCTAAAAATTTACAACATCAACCCGATGTTGAAAATGACGCCATAGCCAGCTATTGCGTCATCTTTGACAAACTTTCTAATTTCTTTTTAAACTTCAGCTAAATTTAGGAGCTTTTCATAGATGCCAAAAGAGGGTAAGAGCGCGAGTTACCTAACCAGTTTTAAATAGAGTACGGTAACACAACACTCCACCCTCCAGTTTACTCATGACGAACGATTCTAAATAAACTTAGCTGAAGCATTTCAAAGTCTGAAGCAATCAGTTAACTTTTTAAGAGGGTTTATATAAGAAATGACGTCAGTATTAAGAGAATCCCTTCAAAAGTTTTCCTGATTTCTTAACAATTTGATAAACCAGGTGACGTCAAAAGTGCGTAAGAGTGTTCCGTAACTTACCCGAGTTGTGCTTGGCTAATTTATTAATAGAGTTATGTAGCGTGACGCTCTACCCCTTAGTTTGCTCATGACGCATGATTGTAAGGAAAGTTAGAAGAAATTTATGAAAGACTAAAGAAATCAGAAAACTTTTGATGAGGGTTGATTTTGGTGATGAAGTCATAATTACTGTTACGTGATTTCCAAAATCTACCTTTTCTATGAAATATGAATAGGTTAAACTTAGTTGAAGCATAACAAGGTCTAACGAAATCAGATTTTTTTTAAGCCTTTTTTTTTGTTGTAATGGTGATTACGTAATTACCACAATCAACCCCTTGAAATGTTTTGAAATTTTCATAAGATTTTATGAGCTTCGTCTATTTTTACTTATTAACATCAAGAATTGCTTGGTGCACGATTCTAAATAAACTTTGTTAATGCCAGGTGCGGTCCCAGCCTAAGACTGGAGGGGGGGGGTCACTCAAGGCCGTAGCCAGGTATTTGGTTGGGACGGGTTACCCCGAATAAAAAAAGGCAGAAGGGGCGTGGGAGAGGGGTGTTAAATTAATGGGTTAAACTATTAAGAACAACTTTTGAAAAACGAAATTATATCAACCATCTCTGGATTTACCTATACAACACGATCATGGGCGCCTACAGGTTTATTTCCGAGGGAGGCGGGGTGCATCTTCAGCTTCCCGAAAAGAGCTTGTACTTCACCACGGATATGTTAGGTTTTCGTTTGCCGGTGTCGATACATGCAAGAAATAATTTTGTCGACTTATATAGACGAGCCAACAAATTTAGAAAAGTCAGGATACAAGAGCGAGCGCTTTCTTTTTGTTCATTCATACACAGATGAGAATAAAAGTAACTCAAGAGGGCAGGATGCATTAGCGACCGAAGTGAACTCGAAAATTTTAGCATGCTGCCGTTAGGATGGTTCCGTTCGTGATTCTTCAATGAAATGGCTGCTTGAATTAGAAGACATTCATTTTCTTTTTGAATTTAAAATCAACATCAACCGTGTTATACAGGGTGGAAACTTTCATAGGGGTAGTAAGGGGAATTACCTAAACCATTGTAGCAATCTATGTTGATCCCCATTGAAAGACCAAGTTCAAGAACTCTGGTGTTTCGACGTCGCTGCGCATCCCACCTATGTGGCGCGAGAGAGATTTTTTTTTAAATTCAGTCTCTACGACTATCTCTCTACCACTGCGCGCAGCACACAGCACACCAGCCAACGCACGCCGCACACAACACAGCGCATCGCTCACCGCATGCCGCTCACGTCTTAAGCTAAGCGGAGACGAGAAAGAAGTGTTAAAAACGAAATTCTATTGGTGGTTTACAACACATGAAGAGTTCGTGGTTAAATAATAACAGCCGCTCGGGTCGATCTTTAGGTTAAGCCGTGCTTGCCTAGGTTGGTCTGTGGATGGGTGACCACCCATTACATACCGAGTTTCCTCGGAAAGCACGTTAAGCCTTTGGTCCCGGCAGTCATTTATAGATCTTTGACGTCAGTGGCCCGAAAGTCTGACAACCAGTCTTACCAAGGATATCGTATTACCTAGTACTAACTGGGTTGTGGAGGTCAGATAGGCAGTCGCTCCATGTAAAATACTGGTATTCAGCTGCATCTGGTTAGACTGGGAGCCGACCCCATGATGTTTGGGAAAAGGCTAAGCAAGTGAATGGTTTACAACACATCTCCTCTCGTTTCGTCTGATCTCGGCTTCAGTGTAGTCCGGCCCTTGCCCTTCTTTGACGATTATGAACAAATAATAAATAATATCTTGGGACAACCAACACACCGCCATCTGATCCCAAACTGGGCAGAGCCTGCACTATGGCAACCAGACAACTGATAGACACACTTATATATTTCTAAATACATACATATTATACTCGTAGATAAATTACACACCCAGATGCAGAACAAATAATCGTACTCATCGCACAAAGATTTGTCCTGTGTGGGAATCGAACCCACGACCTCCGTCCTAGCAGTCAGGGTCACTAATAACCACTAGACCAACAGGCCAATCAAATGTAAAATTAGACGAACCTTCTTACGAAATTTCAAAACATTTTAAGGGGTTGATTGTGGGAATGACGTAATAGCTATTACAACCAAACTCAACCCTCTTTAAAAGTTTTCTGATTTCGTCAGACTTTGTTAAGAGTTACATAAGTAGCTTCAGTAAAGTTTAGAACCTTTAAGGAGAAAGAAGGACGTCATAGCAAAGGTGTATTTTGGTCACGTAACAGGTGACTTTGACGTCATTATCAAATCAACCCTCTTTTAAAGTTTTCTGATTTCTTCAGACTTTCATAAACGTTCTCTATTTTTACTTAGATAGGTGCGTCATCAGTAAACTGAGGGGTAGAGCGTTGTGCAAACCTAATGCTACTAGAAACTGGCAAAGTGCGAGTCGGGGTCAATCCCTACTAATATGTATTATAAATGCGAAAGTAATTCTGTCTGTCTGTCTGTAACGCTTTCACGACTAAACCACTGAACTGATTTAATAAAATTTGGTACAGAGATAGAGTTGATCTTTTTTTTTTTTTTTTTTTTTTTTTTTTTTTTTGGGGGGTGAGAAATCATCAAATGACTCCTCCCGCTCTGGGCGGAGCGGAAGGGAGTGTCAGACTCTTACTGACTAAAAAACACCCATGTTCCTTCATTGGCCCTTTATGTTCCAGGGCCGCGGTATCTCTTTCGAACAGTCCCGCAGCCCTGGCAGGCACCGGCCCTTGCGGGCCCCTCCCGTTTGCTGACAACTCTTTGAGGCGCGCGTGGAACACGAACGCGCCGTCGACACGGCCTGCCCGTCGTCATACGACGGACGGACGGCGAGCTAGCCCATTACTCGCCGTCCACAGGCCCGCGCCTACGGTGGCCGAGAGCCATCACGGCGTGGCCCCCGACGCCCGGTGCTTCTCCCGCGGCGGCTGGGACGTGAGGAGGTTCTCTCCCTCTCACGTTCCGCCGCCTCCTTCGCTAGCATGACTGCTTCGCAGAAGGAGGCGACGGCTTCCCATTCCCTCTCGCCCCGGACCATGGCTTGAACCAGGGCCGGACGCGAGAGGTCGCCGCCGCCAATCGCCGCTACGAGGACACGGCGGTGCTCCGCCCAAGCAGAGCAGACCTCCACGGTGTGCTCCACCGTGTCCTCCGGTCGATCCTCGCAATTGTAGCATCCGGGCGTTTCCTCCCGCCCGATTCGGTACAGGTACCTCCCGAAACATCCATGTCCGGTGAGGACCTGCGTCAGGCGGAAGGTGAGGGCGCCGTGGCGCCTCTCAAGCCACTCCTCAAAGAGGGGACTTACCGCCACTATCGTGGCGTGCCCTAGATAGAGTTGATCTTGAGAAAGAACAAAGGATAGTTTTTATCCCAGACTTTTGAAGAGTTCTCTTGGAAACGCGATATAACCGAACTCGACGCGGGCGAAGACGCGGGCGGAAATCTAGTAAGAAATATGCGTATGATTCAAATAACGCTCAACTTTTTTATTAGAACTCTTTTCTTTTAGATTTACGTATACGTTAATTTAAAATCAACTCACAATGTGGGTAAATAATTATATATATATATTACTTGTTCGAGGCACTCTGAAAATTGATTTTAAGCTGGAGCGAACCCGTTTGATGAAGTCTAGGTTCCGTCCAAATATGCTCCAAACCATGCTAGGGTCTGAAGCGTTCCAGTCAGATCTAGAGAACAGATTCGCGGCCGTGGAAACCACAAATGACGATAACCAGGCGCTCGAACAAATGATGGAAATCCTCAGGGAGGAAGGGAAGCGTTTTTTTTTTTGTATAATGCGGCGTAAGGGCAGGAAGTCCAAACTTTCGGAGGAGACTGTAGAGCTTATGACGGAACGACGTGAAAACCTATCCGTCACTTCGCCAGAACTACAGGCACTCATTAAAAGAATTATAAAATTGGTACGACACGACCTTCGATGCTCCAACACACGCTCAATAGAAAAAGCGATTGGGCAAAATCGGGGGTCGAAAGTGTCGGCGAGTACATCTCACACTTGAGATTTGCAGATGACATCGTCATACTGGCTGAATCGCTGCACGACTTGCAGCAGACGCTGGATGGCCTAGTTGATTCTTCTGTACGCATTGGTCACAGGGTGAACTTGGACAAAACCCAGGTTATGTTCAACGAACACGTCACCCCAAGACCTATTGTTGTCAATGGCGGTCCTCTCGAGGTTGTTCGAGAATATGCCTACCTCGGGCAAACTCTGCAGTTTGGTAAAAACAAGTTAGAGAGGGAGGCTTATAGAAGAATTCGACTGGGCTGGGCAGCGTTTGGGAAGCTACGCCAAGTCTTCTCGTCGCGTATTCCACAGAGCCTAAAGACTAAGGTCTTCAATCAGTGCGGCCTGCCTGTTCAACCCGATGTTGAAAATGACGCCATTGCCAGCTATTGCGTCATCTTTGAAAAACTTTCTAATTCATTTTTAAACGTCACCTACATTTTGGAGCTTTTCATAGACGCCAAAAGAGGGTAAGAGTGTTTCGCGAATTACCTAACCAGTTTTAAATAGAGCACGGTTGCACAACGCTCCACCCTCCAGTTTACTCATGACGAACGATTCTAAATAAACTTAGCTGAAGCATTTCAAAGTCTGAAGCAATCAGTTAACTTTTTAAGAGGGTTGATATAAGAAATGACGTCAGTATTAAGAGAATTCCTTCAAAAGTTTTCCTGAGTTCTTTACAATTTAATAAACCAGATGACGTCAAAGAGTGTTCCGTCTAATTTATTAATCGAGTTATGTAGCGCGACGCTCTACCCCTTAGTTTGCTCATGACGCATGATTGTAAGGAAAGTTAGAAGAAGTTTATGAAAGAAATCGGAAAACTTTTGATGAGGGTGGATTTTGGTAATGACGTCATAATTACTGTTATGTGATTAACAAAATCTACGTTTTTTACCGACTTCCAACAGGAGGAGGTTATCAATTCGTTTGAATGTTTTTTAATTTTTTTGTGTGTATGTTCAGCGATATCTTCGCCAATTGTGAACCGATTTCGATGATTCGATGATGATTTTTTGTTGGGAAGAATAGTACTTCGCCGTTCAAATTTGGTGACGGTTTGATGCTGATCTTCGGAGATAAGCAATGGAACTCTTCAATAATAGATAGCAAATCTGCCGTGATTGCTGCAATCGCTTGGATGTTTATTGTTTACCCAACATCATAACATAACATTACGCCTATATGCTCTGAGGGGTACGCAGATGTCGACAGTTAGGTATGTTAAGTTCCATTTTATTGGGGATAAGCCTATTACCATGACATTTATGGTTAGCGGTTCACTAATGCTTCATCAAAACTTCTTTGACAATTTTTAACTGACTTCAATAAAATGAGGAGGTTCTATGTTCGACTGTATGTATTTTTTTACGTATTTTCACCGATTAGTCCGCCAATTGTTGACTCATTTTCAAAATTCTTTTTTTATTCGAAAGTCTATACTCCTGAGGTGGTCCCATTGTCACCAAGTCAGAATCTGATGATGGGATTCCTGCGAAATTGACGCAACCCTGAAAATTTATTTTATATTGGCACACACAAAATTTTTCATATACATAATGTATTTTCTAAAGCAATTCAGATATGTGTGCCTGGTAATCATTATCTCATGTTGCTGAGCTGATGATGAAAGGCATATGTCGGGATCTGATGCTGATCTTCGGAGATCTACAGTGGAACTCTTCAATAATAGACAGCAAATCTGTCGTGATTTCTGCAATCGCTTGGATGTTTATTGTTTACACAATATCATAACATAACATAACGCTTTATGCTCTGAGGGGTTAAGCAGATGTGTACAGTACACCAAGATTTCGACAGTTAGGTATGTTAAGTTACATTTTACTGGGGATAAGCTTATTACCATGAAATGTATTGTTAAGAATGTAAATAAATGCATAGCAAATATTTGTATAGGATATTATAACTATGAAATGGAAAAATAAAAATCTTAACATCAAGAGTGGGTTGGTGCACGATTCTAAATTTTGTTAATGCCAGGTGCGGTCCCAGCCTAAGACTGGGGGGGGGGGTCACTCAAGGCCGTAGCCAGGAATTTGGTTGGGACGGGTTACCCCAATAAAAAAAGGCAGATGGGGGGTGGGGGAGGGGTGTTAAACTAATGGGTTAAACTATTAAGAACAACTTTTGAAAAAAGGAAATTATATCAACCATATCTGGATTTACCTATACAAAACGACCATGGGCGCCTACAGGTTTATTTCCGGGGGAGGCGGGGTGCATCTTCAGCTTCCCGAAAAGAGCTTGTACTTCACCACGGATGTTAGGTTTTGACTTACATAGAAGGGCCTACCAATTTAAAAAGTCAGGATGCAAGAGCGAGCGCTTTCTTTTTGTTCATTCATACACAGATGAGAATAAAAGTAACTCAAGAGGGCAGGATGCATTAGCGAGCGAAGTGAACTCGAAAATTTTAGCATGCTGCCTCGGAAAGGTTAGTTTCTCTTGTTGAACGATTGAGCAGGAAGTTAATAATTTATATCCGAAAAAAGCTATTTTAATGTTTGTCAGTTTGGAGTGTATGATTTTGGGAGGGGTCATGACCCCTGTGACCCCGCTTGGACCGCGCTTGTTTAAAGCATTTCATAGTCTGAAGCAATCAGGTAACTTTTTAGCAGGGTTGATGTTAGTAATGACGTTACATAGCAGCTCAACATAGCGTTATTAACTTGGAATCTATATTGTTTATAACAAAACTTGTCAACATTCGTAACGGAGGTTGATTTTCATACGTTAGGTTAGGTACTTATAGTTAAAGCACAAACGGAACCATTTCCGTTCGTGCTTTAATTAGAAGGTCCTTCATTTTTTTTATTATTTAAAATCAACATCAATCGTGTTACTATACAGGGTGGAAACTTTCATAGGGGTAGTAAGGGGAATTACCTAAACCATAAACTATTGTAGCTACCTAATTTGATCCCCATTCAAAGACCAAGGTCAAGAACTCTCTGGTGTTTCGACGTCGCGTCGCTGCGCATCCCATCGGGCACGAGAGAGTTTTTTTTTTTAAATTCGGTTTCTACGACTAGGCGACTATCTGTCTACCACTGCGCGCAGCACACAGCACACCGCCCAACGCAAGTTGCACGCAACACACAGCTCACCGCATGCCGCTCACGTCTTAAGCTAAGCGGAGACGAGAAGTGTTAATAACGAAATTCTATTGGTGGTTTACAACACATGAAGAGCTCGTGGTTAAATAATAACAGCCACTCGGGTCGATCTTTAGGTTAAGCCGTGCTTGCCTAGGTTGGTCTGTGGATGGGTGACCACCCATTACATACCGAGTTTCCTCGGAAAGCACGTTAAGCCTTTGGTCCCGGCTGTCATTTGTACATCTTTGACAGTCGTTACAGGTAGTCAGTCAACTAAAGAAAAAGACCCGAAAGTCTGACAACTAGTCTTACCAAGGATATCGTATTACCTAGTACTAACTGGGCTGTGGAGGTCAGATAGGCAGTCGCTCCATGTAAAATACTGGTATTCAGCTGCATCCGGTTAGACTGGGAGCCGACCCCATTATATTTGGGAAAAGGCTAGGCTAATGAATGGTTTACAACACATCTCCTCTCCTTCCGTCTGATCTCCGCTTCGGTGGAGTCCGGCCCTTACCCTTCTTTGACGATCATGAAAAGTTTCTAAACATAGGTGAAGTTTATCAAATTGTACCGAAATAAAAAGTTTCAACAGCATTGGGTTAATAACGTAATGGCCAACTGCTACGTCACTAACGAACGTGAACCCTCTTAAAAACTCTTAACTGATTGCTTCAGAGTTTGAAATGCTTCAGCAAGCTAAGTTTATTTAGCGAGTGGTCTGATTCGTGTAGGCCTATATTTACGAGTAAGTCACAATACCTTTTGACTGTACCCTGCATATATATCTTTGAAATTGCCAAGTTTCTAAGATTCAATCCAGAATTATTTGAACGAAGGGATAATACAAAATTAAATAAGAGGAAAGCAGCACATTTGTATTTCGAGATACGTAAGTTACGGGACAAATCTTTGTGCGATGAGTACGATTATTTGTTCTGTATCTGGGTGTGTAATTTATCTATAATGATTATGTATGTATTTAGAAATATATAAGTATGTTTATCAGTTGTCTGGTTGCCATAGTACAGGCTCTGCCTGGTTTGGGATCAGATGGCGGTGTGTTGGTTGTCCCAAGATATTATTATTATTTGTTTTTATACTTTTACGTATCTCGGCTTTATTGCCGGATTTATAGAATAGCACGGGCCGAAGCCAAGTACTCGTACTACCCCGGGAAAGTGGTGATTTGATGAGATGATGGTATGATTGAATTTTGCGATGGTGAGTCTCTGTGTCTGTTAAACTGTGTGTGTGCAGTGACTTGATTTTGTGTGTTTGTGGTGGTGACTGGTGGTGATTCATTTTCATTTTGCAAAAATTTTCTGACAATCCTGCATGTGTTCAGGATTGCGGCTTTCTGAAGACTTAGGTATGTGTATGGTGGTAAGTCAAGAGTTCTTAAAGACTGGTGAAGTTGTTTAGGAATAACTCCTGTTGTTGATAGCACAATAGGGACTATGGCGACATGGCTAAGGCACCACATTCGACTGATTATTTCTATTTTAAGGTCTATGTATTTTGAAAGTTTTTCTGCTATTGTATTTTGAAGATTGTGAGTGTTTGGTACGGCGATATCTATGATTTGTGCGATTTTGTTACGTTTGTCTAATAACGTGATGTCTGGGGCCCAATTCTGCTATTACAATAGTATCAGAATGGTCTGTCATTGATTTCATAATGGTTGATTTTGACTTGTCAAAACTTGTCAAAATCAACAATTATGAAATCAATGAGAGACCATTAGAATTACCATTAGAATGGTCTGTCATTGATATCATAATTGTTGATTTTGACTTGTCAAAACTTGTCAAAATCAACAATTATGAAATCAATGACAGACCATTCTGACACTATTGTCGTCTATTGTAATAGCAGAATTGGGCCCCTGGTCTATTGTAGTGTATTGTTTTATCTGTGAAAATTCCTCGATCGAAGTACAATTTATGGGTAGCGTTTTCAAGAACAATTTCGGGGTGATATTTATAATAAGGCCCAGGTGGGCTGGAGATTAACCATTGAACCAATCATCCTGAAATGTTGCATATACATTCTCAGGTAAACAGAAACGAACATAGTAGGTACGTTTCATCCCGAAAAAAAGTACTGTTCCCGAGAAAAACAACAATAACGTTCTTTTTGTAATAGGTGGCGCCACGTGTCTTTCAAATCATGATTGAATTATGTTATTATAGAAATTTTAGTAGTGTGACAAGAGTTTTTTATTTTTTATTTTATATTTTAAGTACCTCATACATTTTGTGAGTCTAGAGTGTCGATAGACCGGTTTTTCATCTATAATATTGTAGATGCGAAAGTAAGTTGCTTTGCTTGATACCTTTTCACGCCTAAACCGCTGAACCAATCATCATGACATTTTGCATTTACGATAGCAGGGATACTGAAAAAAATATCTACCCTTCATCCAGGAAAAAACACTGTCCCCGAGGGATAAAATAATAAAACAAACTCATTTTCGAATTTATAATATTAGTTCGGATAAGGAATACATTTTGTGCGTCGAGTATAGAATACAGCACTAAGGCATAATTTCAACAGTTTCACAATTTGCTTGACAGATGACGTTGTACTGATGACGCCGTTTTTTGAATCGTGGTGTTATTTATTAATTTTCTTATTAATATTTTTTTTTATTATTAATTTTCTGTAGAGGAATGACCATCGAAGGTTTTTTGTACATAATTATTGCCGTTAGGGTGTTGAACTTGTCGTTAGTTATTAAAATAGCTTATTCTGTATTTTTGTAAAAATTATTCACTAGGATTGATTGTCTAAGTCTGCGGCACTTAATTCTCAATTAAGCGTTGTCGATGATTAGATCATTAATTGTTTGTTTGAAAGTAAAAAATGTCTTTTAATATTTTTCGGTTAGTTTATTAGCTTAACCGTTTTTATTAGGTTAGGGTTTCTTTGTGTGTTTCTATTAGGCTAGGTTCCTTTGTCTTTTTTTCTATTTTAAAATGACTCGCAAACGTGGTTCCAACTTAGGTAGGAGCTCATCGCGAGCCCGAGCAGCGGAAATTGCTCGATCCCAAGAAGAAGAAGAAGAATTAAGAAGGCAAGAACAAGCGGAGCGACAAGCAGCTTTAAGATCTGATGAGACATCTTCTCAAAGCCGCCAAACTTCTCTGAGAGCGTCTGAATCGCCCTTTCAATTGCGTTTGAAGGAACAAACCGAAAGCCAGAGAGCTATATGAGTAACTGAGACGCCTGTTTAAAGCTCCATCTCAGAGAACAAGCCCAGTGGCAGGCAATCATTAGAGCGACAGAAACTCTAGAACCGTCGCAGGCGAGAAGGACCGCTCTTGCAGAAATCCAAACCGAACGCCGCCGGATTTTTATGCGTCACAGTAGTAGACTTCAGTTTCCAATAATCTAAGTTTTGCTATTATAAAGCGCAAGGGCAATCATGTAGCACAACAGGTAGCAGGGGTGCATTTGGAAGAGCCATGCTTTTCCCATGGCCAGCTATATGTAGCATGTTTGCGTGTGTCCAATGCCCAGAATTTATATAGGAGCACATTGTGTATAGGAGCGTCCTAGAATAATGTTCCGTTCTGAGCCCATGATTGCAACGGCCAAATAACAAGCCGAGTACATACAACACGAATTGATTGTCAAATTCTAAATTAACGCGAGCGATGCCGCGGGCAAAGGCTAGTGTAATTATAAATTGATTTTGCATACCGTTAAAACGGTGAGACATTTAACTATGTAATGTTATGAACACCTTGTAAACATACCATGTTTCTAGCAAATAAATAATTTGAATTTGAATTTAGAATCGTGCGCAACCCACTCTTGACGTAAAATTAGACGAACTTTCTTACGAAATTTCAAAACAATTCAAGGGGGTTGATTGTGGGAATGACGTAATATCGATTACAACCAAACTCAAAGCGTCTTGAAAAGTTTACTAACTTTGTGCAATAGTAAGTAGTACTAAAAATAGGCTAAAAATTTTCAACATCTACTACAATTATTGCGTCATCTTTGAAAAACTTTCTAATTTCTTTTTAAACTTCACCTAAATTTTGGAGCTTTTCATAGACGCCAAAAGAGTAGACAGACTAGTTTTAAATAGAGCACGGTTGCACAACACTCCACCCTCCAGTTTACTCATGACGAACGATTCTAAATAAACTTACTCGTAGCTGAAGCATTTCAAAGTCTGAAGCAATCAGTTAACTTCTTAAGAGGTTTGATATAAGAAATGACGCAGAATTAAGAAAATACCTTCAAAAGTTTTCCTGAGTTCTTTACAATTTAATAAACCACATGACGTCAAAGAGTGTTCCGTAACTTACCCGAGTTGTGCTTGGCTAATTTATTAATAGAGTTATGTAGCGCGACGCTCTACCCCTTAGTTTGCTCATGACGCATGATTCTAAGGAAAGTTAGAAGAAGTTTATGAAAGACTAAAGAAATCAGAAAACTTTTGATGAGGGTTGATTTTGGTAATGACGTCATATTTACTGTTACGTGATTACCAAATCTATCTTTTTAACCGACTTCCAAAAGGAGGAGGTTTTCAATTCGTCTGAATGTTTTTTTTTTTGTGTGTATGATCAGCGATATCTTCGCCAATTGTGAACCGATTTCGATGATTCTTTTTTTGTTTGGAACTCTTCAATAATAGACAACAAATCTGCCGTGATTGCTGCAATAGCTTGGATGTTTATTGTTTACCCAACATCATAACATAACATCACGCCTATATTATGCTCTGAGGGGTACGCAGATGTGCCAGTACACCCACATTTCGACGTACATTTACACGTAATAGCCATTACAACCAAACTCAACCGTCTTGAAAAGTTTACTAACTTTGCGCAATAGTAAATAGTACTAAAAATAGGTTAAAAATTTACAACATCAACCCGATGTTGAAAATGACGCCATAGCCAGCTATTGCGTCATCTTTGACAAACTTTCTAATTTCTTTTTAAACTTCAGCTAAATTTAGGAGCTTTTCATAGACGCCAAAAGGGGGTAAGAGTGTTGCGCGAGTTACCTAACCAGTTTTAAATAGAGCACGGTTGCACAACGCTCCACCCTCCAGTTTACTCATGACGAACGATTCTAAATTAACTTAGCTGAAGTATTTCAAAGTCTGAAGCAATCAGTTAACTTTTTAAGAGGGTTTATATAAGAAATGACGTCAGTATTAAGAGAATCCCTTCAAAAGTTTTCCTGATTTCTTTACAATTTAATAAACCAGGTGACGTCAAAAGTGCGTAAGAGTGTTCCGTAACTTACCCGAGTTGTGCTTGGCTAATTTATTAATAGAGTTATGTAGCGCGACGCTCTACCCCTTAGTTTGCTCATGACGCATGATTCTAAGGAAAGTTAGAAGAAGTTTATGAAAGACTAAAGAAATCACAAAACTTTTGATGAGGGTTAATTTTGGTGATGACGTCATAATTACTGTTACGTGATTTCCAAAATCTACCTTTTCTATGACGTCTTCTGTTCTTGTGCTACCTAGGTTAAACTTAGTTGAAGCATAACAAGGTCTAACGAAATCAGATTTTTTTAAAGCCTTTTTTTGTTGTAATGGCGATTACGTATTTTAACACAATCAACCCCTTGAAATGTTTTGAAATTTCATAAGATTTTATGAGCTTCGTCTATTTTTACTTATTAACATCAAGAATTGCTTGGTGCACGATTCTAAATAAACTTTGTTAATGCCAGACGCGGTCCCAGCCTAAGACTGGGGGGGGGGGGTCACTCAAGGCCGTAGCCAGGTATTTGGTTGGGACGGGTTACCCCGAATAATAAAAGGCAGATGGGGGTTGGAGGAGGGGTGTTAAAACGAATGGATTAAACTATTAAGAACAACTTTTGAAAAACGAAATTATATCAACCATCTCTGGATTTACCTATACAAAACGACCATGGGCGCCTACAGGTTTATTTCCGAGGGAGGCGGGGTGCATCTTCAGCTTCCCGAAAAGAGATTGTACTGCACCACGGAAATGTTAGGTTTTGACTTACATAGAAGAGCCTACCAATTTAAAAAAGCCAGGATACAAGAGCGAGCGCTTTCTTTTTGTTCATTCATACACAGATGAGAATAAAAGTAACTCACGAGGGCAAAATTTTCGAGTTCGCTTCGCTCGCTAATGCATCCTGCATTAGCGAGCGAAGCGAACTCGAAAATTTTAGCATGCTGCCTCGGAAAGGTTAGTTTCTCTTGTTGAACGATTAAGCAGGAAGTTAATAATTTATATCCGAAAAAAGCTATTTTAATGTTTGTCTATTTGGAGTGAATGATTTTGGGAAGGGTCATGACCCCTGTGACCTGTGATAGTAATGACGTAATATAGCAGCTCAACATAGCGTTAATAACGGGTATAATTTAGACGGTCACCAAAAATATTTTTAAGACTCTAAGCCTAGGCACCAAATAACATAATAAACTCCAAAAAAAATCAATTGACTTTATTAAAAGTGCCCTAAAGTATATAATATTATGATCCAAAATAAATGAAATAACATCAGAAAAATCGCAAAACTTGCACAAATATTATTTTTGGTTCCTAAAATGGATCAAAGGTCACCAAATTCTATCCAACTCAAAGATTAATATTACTACCAAAAATCTTACTCCAAAATAGTAAGACGTCATCCAAAATACATTATTTGATCCCAGACTACTTTAATGTACGAGTAAGACTAAAATTACAATTGCTTCCCTTTATTTCTTAACCCCACACTCCGCACCCCGCACCCTGCAGAACCGCCACAAGAACGTTTAGTCAAATGATTTGTTATGTCAAAAAATATAAAGGCACAAATTTTGGAATGAAGACATAACACAAATTGATTTAATATATCGTAATTGAAATTTAACAGATGCTGACAGAAACCCTAACCCTAGACGGTCGACGTCAGGGGCACCCCGAGGTTCGGTTAGTTAGGTTCCTGTAAACCTTGCAGACAGAAATAGGAGCTCCGCGCAGCGGGGATCCGTCGACCTGCTGACGGAAACGCTAACCCCAGTATATTTAGTGAATTTCATATAACAATAAGTAAGCGACGCACGTTTGGGAACCCCAGTATATTAATTGGTATTTGGGTAATATTCTAGCGATCGTTAGCTTTTTTAGCCTAGCAAAAATTACCAAATTAGAACTCATGGTATTACATAATTGGTAACATCTAAGTAGTGACAATATGAAGATCTGGAACACATGCTGTGGAACTCTAAAGCCCATGGCAGCGCTATAACAAATTAAGGAATGACGTCTTAGCAAAAGTTATTTAGTCTGATGGGCATTTCCTGTTGACATACAAAAATGAATGATCTGGAACGACTCCAATCGTCTCGCTCATCCCGTTGTTTTCCCGTCCCCGGGCCTTAGAATTCTACATCAGACGTTTCAAATTTTCGATTTTGACGACCCCGTTGTCGCTGGCATAAGCAACGGGATCCGCGTACGAAGTCGCGGGCAGAGGAGAGTATATAATATTTAGTCTAAAGTGTATTTTAAAGGCGTCCATATATTTTTATGGCAGTCAATAATACGAAAAAAAGTGAAAAATAATTTTAGCTTCAGAAGTCGGTGACTTTTGTTTATTTGATTCAATTTTTTGTCACCGACTTCTGAAGCTAAAATTATTTTTCACTTTTTTTGTGTTTTTGGAGTCGGTTTTATTTTTTGCAAAAAAGTTTTTTTATTTTTTTATTTTTAGTTGCAATATTCCATAGAAATATTTTTTATCATCAGACCTGTAATGGCACTTGTAACCCAGATGGGTGCAAAGTTTTGATCAATATACATGAATTAAGTCCAAACGCAAGGTAGCTACTGTAAACAGTTGAGGAGTTCCCTTAACTGTCCTTCGTCTTCATCATCAGACCCCTTATGACAGTCACAACCCATTTAGGTGTAAATTTCTCATCAATACAAATTAATCAAACCCAAACACAAGGTGACTTCTGTAAACCGTTGAGGAGTTCCCTCGACTGTCTTTCGGTTCCATCATCAGAGCGACTCCAGACCTTCTTTAAATTATAGTGCTTTAAAATACTTAATCAAAAAATTTACAAACGCACTAGTCGCCACTATAATTTTTGAAAGCTCCCCTCAATTTCTCTTGGATGCCATCATCAGATCCCGGTTTCCTTATCATGGTACCACCCTTGAAGTATCTCCTTTCCAACAAAAAAAAATTTATCAAAATCGGTTCATAAACGACGAAGTTATCCGCGAACACACATAAAAAAAAAAAAAATATATATACGGTCGAATTGAGAAACCTCCTCCTTTTTTGAAGTCGGTTTAAAAATGGATTTATTTCATAATATTTTAGGAAACGTTATTTGGTGACCATTTATCCATTTTGGTAACCGTTTAGAATTTTTTTGGTAGAAAAATAGGTACTTTTTTGGGCGGTGTTTAAACACAAGCCGTTATTAACTTGGAATCTATATTGTTTATAACAAAACTTGTCAACATTCGTAACGGAGGTTGATTTTCATACGTTAGGATGGTTCCGTTCGTGATTCTTCAATGAAATGGCTGCTTGAATTAGAACATATTCATTTTCTTTTTGAATTTAAAATCAACATCAACCGTGTCATACAGGGTGGAAATTTTCATAGGGGTAGTAAGGGGAATTACCTAAACCATTGTAGCTATCTATGTTGATCCCCATTGAAAGACCAAGTTCAAGAACTCTCTGGTGTTTCGACGTCGCTGCGCATCCCACCTATGAGGCGCGAGAGAGATTTTTTTTATTAATTCAGTCTCTACGACTATCTCTCTACCACTGCGCGCAGCACACAGCACACCAGCCAACGCACGCCGCACCCAACACAGCTCACCGCTCACCTCATGCCGCTCACGTCTAAGCGGAGACGAGAAGTGTTAATAACGAAATTCTATTGATGGTTTACAACACATGAAGAGCTCGTGGTTAATAAACAGAATAACAAATAAATAATAACAGCCGCTCGGTCTTTAGGTTATCCGTGTTTGCCTAGGTTGGTCTGTGGATTAAGTAAGAGTGTTGCGCGAGTTACCTAACCAGTTTTAAATAGAGTACGGTTGCACAACGCTCCACCCTCCAGTTTACACATGACGAACAATTCTAAATAAACTTTGCTGAAGCATTTCAAAGTCTGAAGCAATCAGTTAACTTTTTAAGAGGGTTGATATAAGAAATGACGTCAGTATTAAGAGAATCCCTTCAAAAGTTTTCCTGAGTTCTTTACAATTTAATAAACCAGATGACGTCAAAGAGTGTTCCGTCTAATTTATTAATAGAGTTGTGTAGCGCGACGCTCTACCCCTTAGTTTGCTCATGACGCATGATTGTAAGGAAAGTTAGAAGAAGTTTATGAAAGACTAAAGAAATCAGAAAACTTTTGATGAGGGTTGATTTTGGTAATGACGTCATAATTACTGTTACGTGATTCAGTTACCCGCGCGCAGCGATCGCGAAAGGTCGTTAATTAGCCTAATCACTTACGGTGCCCGTGCGCACATACTTAAACATGGCGAAGTGTGCGAAATGTACCAAATTAGTTACGAAAAAGAACCCTGGAGTGCAGTGTTAGTAGCAAATGTAACAAATGGCTACATGGTGTTTGTTCTTCATTAACTACGGAACAGCTTAGTGCATTGTCGGCTACGGATTCGGTTGACTGGAAATGCCGCAACTGTATTGGTCCTAAACCAGAACGCATTTCGTGTATCCTACCGGACCCCGAAGAAAATGATTCTGACCAGGAAGACGGTGGGATTTTTACTGTTCCGGATAAGGATGCTATCCTGGCGATTTTTCGACAAGAAACTCGCGAAATCATCAAACAAGAACTACAAACTACCCTCGACTTTTATTCTAGAAAAATCGATGACTACGAACAGAAAATGAAAGACTACGAAACCCGTGTTAAAATGGTAGAAAACCAATGCAAAGATCTTCAAAACGTTATAAAAAATATAAACCTACAAAATGATGTTCTTGAGCAAAAAGTAAATAAAATTGAACAAGCTTATTCCCATAACAACATTGAGATATGTGGTGTGAATGAGAAAGAGAGCGAAAGCACAATGAATATTGCGTTAATGATTTGCCAAAAACTCAAGCAAAAATCTGAAAACGTCATTAGAGTTTACAGGAAAAAAAAACCAGCCGACCGCTCGACGGGCCAAAGTACAAAGGTCACCACTGCAGCCACAGCGCCGATCATCCCTGCGTGTGTCCCTGCGTGATAATGGCCGTGACTGCTGGCTTGAGGCGGAAAAAAACATGACGTGACATAGGTGAAGAGAGTGACGAAAAGGTCTACATACGTGAATCTCTAAGCCCTACAACAGCCTACCTACTGTGGAAAACAAAATCTCTCCTGAAAGACAAGTTGTGTAAATATGTGTGGTGCAAAAACGGGCTTATTATGGTACGCAAACAAGATGGTGACAAAAAAGTCTACACAGTGCGCTCAAACAGTGATATAGCAAGAATTGGAAAAGAACTACAAAAATAAAAAATAAAATGAAGGTATGCCTACAAACTAGACTACAACAAGAACCGTCCTCATGTTCCGGCAACGTAAGTACCTACCTACACTTAACTTGTCAGCCTCACCTGATTGATAATGAATACTAATTATACAGATTCATTCTTAATGGATAAAGTACATCATTCTTTGATTGATTTTACGTGTGACATACGACCGGAAAACAACGAATTATTAATATTGCATGTCAACATCAGATCATTGATAAAAAATCATTCGAATTTAGAGTACATCATCACTACCAGCCCCGTGATTGTTCACCTGATTATAATTACGGAAGCTAACATCACGTATACAATTAAACCGTTATATCAACTACAGGATTATTCAATGTTTACGGAGTTACGAAGCTATAGAAAAGGAGGCGGTATTGTTATTTACGTGCATAAAAGTATTTCATTCACACGACTACCGGCTAATGTATTAAACTTTGAGTGTATTATTGGTGAAGTGGAGTCTTGCGATGGCTATAAAACGTTATTATGCGCCGTATATAGGCCCCCGAGTTTAAATAAGAGTATGTTTATAAGTGAACTATCGCGACTATTATCCGGATTCCCAGTAAATAAGAACTGTTTTTTTTAATTGGTGACATAAACATAAATATCGACAATTCTAACGATTCAATTGTCCAACATTATCTAAACTCGTTATATGAGCTGGGGCTAGACCTGGCGTCGGGGGCCACGCCGTGATGGCTCTCGGCCACCGTAGGCGCGGGCCTGTGGACGGCGAGTAATGGGCTAGCTCGCCGTCCGTCCGTCGTATGACGACGGGCAGGCCGTGTCGACGGCGCGTTCGTGTTCCACGCGCGCCTCAAAGAGATGTCAGCAAACGGGAGGGGCCCGCAAGGGCCGGTGCCTGCCAGGGCTGCGGGACTGTTCGAAAGAGATACCGCGGCCCTGGAACATAAAGGGCCAATGAAGGAACATGGGTGGTTTTTAGTCAGTAAGAGTCTGACACTCCCTTCCGCTCCGCCCAGAGCGGGAGGAGTCATTTGATGATTTCTCACCCCCCAAAAAAAAAAAAAAAAAAAAAAAAAAAAAAAAAAAAAAAAAAAAAAAAAAAAAAGCTGGGGCTAGACCTGGCCAGGCCAGGCCTATAACATAGACAGATTTATAATAAATATAGAAACAAAACTAACAGATTATTCTCTAAAGCGAAAAATAAAGATGTAAAAAAGGATATATGTAATAACTTCAATAATCATAAAAAATGTGGGAAATAATTAACAGACTTACAGGCAGAATTGTAAAGGCTATAGACGATATCATCCTAAGATCTTTTAGATTAAAACCTCAAATAATAGCAAATAAGTTTGCTTGTGACTTTGACACAAATGTAAAAAAAGTATTATCTGTATGTAATCAGCCACTTATTGACACAAAGTTGTACACAGAATTCTCTAATGTCTCTATTCGACTAAGCAAGATAAATGACGCCATGACGTATAAAATAATACGAAACCTCCGTAGACAGAGTATCCTATAGACACCGCCAAAGCGTGTCGCAAAAAGAGACAAAAAATAAATACGTCACGAATTTAGGGTTACCGGGTGAGGAAAAATTTACCCCACAATTTATGAGAATTGGAAATTAGTACGCAAGACAAAGCCTGAATATGCCAATGACATATCCGTTACCATCGGTACGCAAAGGCATGCGATGCGGAGAAGACATGCTGCCGAACTCAAATTAATTGCGATGAGGGCAGGAGTGACGATGGATGATGATGATGTGGTTCTAAATTACTGTCATTTCTGATGTGATAGTAGGTTCTGGGTTTGTGGGTAAATAATAGAACATGTTTATTTTTAATAAGCTTTTATTGATTTAACACATTATTGTCCTTTAAATAAAACAAGCTTCGTATGTTTCTAATTTTTTGCTTAGGTTCAAATCCTTTTGTTGCGTGATGTATACGCAGTTCAAAATAGTGCATGGCAATTGCCTTAATAAGTAAAACTTTGTGGTTTCCAATAAAAGGTTGACTTTCAAAATGATTATTTATGAATTCTTCTTTCTAATTAACTTATATTCTTCTTTTTAATTCTCAAAATGTTTGCTGCAAATTTTTGATGACGGTTTTGGTGTCCAATCTGTTCAGTTCAGTTGTTTCAGGTTCAGGGAAACTGCAAAAAGTCATTAAATATTTCAGATATTTAATTAGTACTCACTGCAGAAGCCATCATATTATTATTTCCCATAATAGTGGGTAATAATTTATAGAAAAGTTGGCAACACCAACGTTTTTAGGTTAGAATTTATAATTGAATAATAATTGTTATTTTTGTGCTTTTTAAGGATGAATCGTACGTCTAGCGTACATTATACACAATATATGAACATAATAAAATGTTACTGAATGCCTAGAACTGATAAAGAGTGGCATACTTACGAATGAAAAGACAATCCTGGGATTTTCGTTCCACTATCACTTTTACACCCTTTAACGCTACACCACACCATTTTTTTGTATAAATGGTTGAAATAGTAAGCCTAAATTGTTCAAAACAAAATAATAACATAAATTACTTAACATATAACACGTAAAAACTGTATTTTAAAGGTAGACGATGGCTAGCTGCACGTCAGCTGTCAAACTTTGTTTAGCAAACTAGTGTGCTGACCTTGAAAAAACGTGGCACGCTCGATGAAACAAAAAAATTTATCGTTCTGTTTCATTTCTTTACACGACATCGGCATAAGTTGTTCTTTTTCTTGTGTGAATGCGACAAAACATATCAATTAGTCTATAGCATTCTCTGTCTACGGAAACCTCAATGACAAAAAAAGCCCGGGCTTTGATCAGATTAGAGCAAAAGATGTCAAGCTCTTATCAATAGAAATTACACCTGTTCTGACACACCTAATTAATAGTTGTATAGCAAAGTCAGTTTATCCTAATAACTTAAAAATTGGTATAATAAGACCCATACTCAAAAAAGGCAGTCACATGGATACCAACAACTATAGACCAATAACAATCCTTTCTTGCATAGATAAAATTATTGAAAAATACTTTGGGAACGTTGTGAGCGACTTTCTGTCAAGTAATGGCATAATCCATGAAAAACAATTTGGATTTCAGAAAAATAAAAGTACCACGCAACTGCTATCACAGTTTACAGATGAAATCAATGATGACCTTAACAGCAAAAAACATTACTTACAACATAATTATGATAGATTTCGGCAAAGCTTTTGATACGTTGAATTATGAGGTACTTTACACAAAAATGCAGCAGAATGGTATACGGGGTCCAATGTTGGAATGGTTCAAAGATTATCACAAACACAGGTATAATGTGGTTAGTATAGCGGGGGCGCTCAGCGACAGAGTTCCGACACATCATGGAACGGCTCAAGGATCGATCCTCGGTCCGACTGAGTACCTACTATACGTGAACGACATGTGTAACTTATTCCGGCATGCCTCTTTGTACCAGTTTGCTGACGACACATGTCTTATCACAGCTCACAGGGATCTGGGTACGGCGGAGGAATTGATGCAAACTGAGTTTAACCTGCTATGTAAATGGGCACACGACGTTGGCTTAACAATAAATTATCAAAAAACTAAACTCATGCACATTCATTCACCGTACTTAAAAACTCAAGGAACACCAAGAGTCGTGGCTCATGAACACCAGTGCATGCATCGGCGCTTGGATACCTGTGACTGTAAGCCGGTTGAAAGTGTCAAAGAACATGTATATCTGGGTCTTAAGATCGATCATAAATTTAACTGGGGCCCTCATGTGGACTCTGTATGTGTAAAGCTTCGAGCTATCATGTCAAAATTGCGCATATTGAAGCACAAATTGCCTTATAGGACCTTGAGATTGCTGTATATGGCATTGGCCGACGCTGTTATCAATTATGGTATAACCAGCTATGGAAGAACTTATAAAACTTACCTTCAAAAAATATATAACATTCAAAAAAGATGGAAAGCAAAAAGCCTCGACAGATAAAAAGCATTCTGAAGACTTTTTTTACCGTTGAGGGCTCGGAGGGGCGTACGTGTGGGTCCACTACCGGACAGACCTGTGAGTGGGTAACCTGAACCTAACCGATAGCGCACATAATCCTGCCTCAGAAGGATTGAGCGTTATTTTTTAGTTGTAATAGTTGTGATAATTACTATTGGAAATAAATAGATTCAATTTTTTTTTTTTTTTTTTTTTACCAAAATCTACCTTTTTAACCGACTTCCAAAAGGAGGAGGTTATCAATTCGTCTGAATGTTTTTTTTATTTTTTTTGTGTATGTTCAGCGATATCTTCGCCAATTGTGAACCGATTTCAATGATTCGTTTTTTGTTTGGAAGAATAGTACTTCGCGGTGCACGGCGGTGGTTTAAATTTGGTGAAGGTTTGATGCTGATCTTCGGAGATAAGCAATGGAACTCTTCAATAATAGATAGCAAATCTGTCGTGATTTCTGCAATCGCTTGGATGTTTATTATTTATACAATATCATAACATAACGCTTTATGCTCTGAGGGGGTAAGCAGATGTGTACAGTACACCCAGATTTCGACAGTTAGGTATGTTAAGGTACATTTTACTATTATAGTGGGGGTAAGCTTATTACCATGAAATGTATTGTTAAGAATGAAAATAAATGCATAGCAAATATTTGTATAGGATATTACAACTAAAAATGGAAAAATAAAAATCTATTTTTACTTATTAACATCAAGAGTGGGTTGGTGCACGATTCTAAATAAACTTTATTAATGCCAGGCCCGCGCCTGGCATTAATAAATCAAAATATTAATAAAAATCCCAGCCTAAGACTGGGGGGGGGGGGGGCTCAAGGCCATAGATAGGTATTTGGTTGGGACGGGTTACCCCGAATAAAAAAAGGCAGATGCGGGGTGGGGGAGGGAGGGGTGTTAAACTAATGGGTTAAACTATTAGGAACAACATTTGAAAAACGAAATTATATAGGTTGTCTTATTTAAATATGTCGTCTGTTTATGGTTTTCTTCCGGGACTCTGTCTGCCTACCAGGGCAGAGAGCTGCCTTGACCACATGCTCCTAAAGCTGGATAAAACTAAGATGTCTGCATTTGTGGCAATTCTGAACACATCTATAACTGATCACTTAACGGTACTATTAAGCATATCCCACACAGTTCAAGCTACATCCGATAATAAAACTACAACTATTACTAATTTTGAAGAAGCTTATCAACATCTAGCGAGGGCAGACATATCTGTTTTCAATACATACAACGACCCAAATACCTTTGCTGACAGGATGATAGATGTGATTAGAACATCTCTTCTTCTTAACACTAGAATTAAATTAGTTACCAGCTCCAAGCGTACTTTAAAGCCCTGGATATCTGCAGGGGCTCTGAGATGTATCAGGCTTAGAAATAGTATGCAGTTGCAGGCGAGAAAAGTTCCATCTAATATTATAATATATAAGCGCTTTCGTACGTTTTGCTCCAACCTGTTTAAGAAATTAAACAGAGAATATCATAAAAATCAAAATTGCATGTTCTATAAAAAATCCAAAAAAGCTTTGGCAAAATATTAATAACATAACTCATTTTAAAAAACCCAAATCATCTAATGCACGTCTTCTTCAAATCACGCCTCACCCTCTCGATTCTTTAAACCGTGTTACTCAGTATTTCGTCACAATTGGAAAAACACTAGCAGAAGAAATAATGACTCCGGCGGGGCTTCGTTCTGGTTTAGTCATGAGTTCCAATTCTCGATCACAGACCACCTCTTTTGTGTTGTTGGACACTGATCCAGCAGAAGTGGACTGCATACTCATGGCTCTTGATTCGGGAAGTGCATCTGGATGGGACGATATACCTATAAGCTTCCTCAAACTATCTAGATATTTCGTAGTTCCCCTTATATGTCGACTGGCCAATTTATGTTTCGAATCGGGAGTATTTCCGAAAGCACTAAAGCGTTCCATAATTACGCCCGTGCACAAGGGGGGGGGGGGGACATGAGTGATGACCTATAATTAGTAGTAATAATTAGAAGTCCTTAATTTTTTATTATTATTTAAAATCAACATCAACCGTGTTACTATACAGGGTGGAAACTTTCATAGGGGCAGTAAGTGGAATTACCTAAACCATAAACTATTGTAGCTACCTAATTTGATCCCCATTCAAAGACCAAGGTCAAGAACTCTCTGGTGTTTCGACGTCGAATCGCTGCGCACCACAATCGGGCACGAGACAGATTTTTTTTTTTAAATTCGGTTTCTACGACTAGGCGACTATCTCTCTACCACTGCGCGCAGCACACAGCACACCGCCCAACGCACGCCGCACACAACACACAGCTCACCGCATGCCGCTCACGTCTTAAGCTAAGCGGAGACGAGAAGTGTTAATAACGAAATTCTATTGGTGGTTTACAACACATGAAGAATTCGTGGTTAAATAATAACGGCCGCTCGGGTCGATCTTTGGGTTAAGCCGTGCTTGCCTAGGTTGGTCTGTGGATGGGTGACCACCCATTACATACCGAGTTTCCTCGGAAAGCACGTTAAGCCTTTGGTCCCGGCTGTCATTTGTACATCTTTGACAGTCGTTACAGGTAGTCAGTCAACTAAAGAAAAAGACCCGAAAGTCTGACAACCAGTCTTACCAAGGATATCGTATTACCTAGTACTAACTGGGTTGTGGAGGTCAGATAGGCAGTCGCTCCATGTCAAATACTGGTATTCAGCTGCATCCGGTTAGACTGGGAGCCGACCCCATGATGTTTGGGAAAAGGCTAAGCAAGTGAATGGTTTACAACACATCTCTTCTCGTTTCGTCTGATCTCGGCTTCAGTGTAGTCCGGCCCTTACCCTTCTTTGACGATTATGAACAAATAATTAATAATATCTTGGGACAACCAACACACCGCCATCTGATCCCAAACTGGGCAGAGCCTGCACTATGGCAACCAGACAACTGATAGACATACTTATATATTTCTAAATACATACATATTATACTCGTAGATAAATTACACACCCAGATGCAGAACAAATAATCGTACTCATCGCACAAAGATTTGTCCTGTGTGGGAATCGAACCCACGACCTCCGTCCTAACAGTCAGGGTCACTAATAACCACTAGACCAACAGGCCAATCAAATGTAAAATTAGACGAACCTTCTTACGAAATTTCAAAACATTTTAAGGGGTTGATTGTGGGAATGACGTAATAGCTATTACAACCAAACTCAACCCTCTTTAAAAGTTTTCTGATTTCGTCAGACTTTGTTAAGAGTTACATAAGTAGCTTCAGTAAAGTTTAGAACCTTTAAGGAGAAAGAAGAACGTCATAGCAAAGGTGTATTTTGGTAACGTAACAGGTGACTTTGACGTCATTATCAAATCAACCCTCTTTTAAAGTTTTCTGATTTCTTCAGACTTTCATAAACGTTCTCTATTTTTACTTAGATAGGTGCGTCATCAGTAAACTGAGGGGTAGAGCGTTGTGCAAACCTACTAGAAACTGGCAAAGTGCGAGTCGGGGTCAATCCCTACTAATATTATAAATGCGAAAGTAATTCTGTCTGTCTGTCTGTAACGCTTTCACGACTAAACCACTGAACAAAATTTGGTACAGAGATAGAGTTGACCTTGAGAAAGAACATAGGATAGTTTTTATCCCGGACTTTTGAAGAGTTCTCTTGGAAACGCGATATAACCGAACTCGACGCGGGCGAAGACGCGGGCGGAAAACTAGTAAGAAAAATGCGTATGATTCAAATAACGCTCAACTTTTTTATTAGAACTCTTTTCTTTTAGATTTACGTATACATTAATTTAAAATCAACCCACAATGTGGGTAAATAATTATATATATATATTACTTGTTCGAGGCACTCTGAAAATTGATTTCAAGCTGGAGCGAACCCGTTTGATGAAGTTTAGGTTCCGTCCAAATATGCCCCAAACCATGCTAGGGTCTGAAGCGTTCCAGTCAGATCTAGAGAACAGATTCGCGGCCGTGGAAACCACAAATGACGATGACCAGGCGCTCGAACAAATGATGGAAATCCTCAGGGAGGAAGGGAAGCGTTTTTTTTTTGTAAAATGCGGCGTAAGCGCAGGAAGTCCAAACTTTCGGAGGAGACTGTAGAGCTTATGACGGAACGACGTGAAAACCTATCCGTCACTTCGTCAGAACTACAGGCACTCAATAAAAGAATTAGAAAATTGGTACGACACGACCTTCGATGCTCCAACACACGCTCAATAGAAAAAGCGATTGAGCAAAATCGGGGGTCGAAAGTGTCGGCGAGTACATCTCACACTTGAGATTTGCAGATGACATCGTCATACTGGCTGAATCGCTGCACGACTTGCAGCAGACGCTGGATGGCCTATTTGATTCTTCTATACGCATTGGTCTCAGGGTGAACTTGGACAAAACCCAGGTTATGTTCAACGAACACGTCACCCCAGGACCTATTGTTGTCAATGGCGGTCCTCTCGAGGTTGTTCGAGAATATGCCTACCTCGGGCAAACTCTGCAGTTTGGTAAGAACAAATTAGAGAGGGAGGCTAATAGAAGAATTCGACTGGGCTGGGCAGCGTTTGGGAAGCTACGCCGGGTCTTCTCGTCGCGTATTCCACAGAGCCTAAAGACTAAGGTCTTCAATCAGTGCGGCCTGCCTGTTCAACCCGATGTTGAAAATGACGCCATTGCCAGCTATTGCGTCATCTTTGAAAAACTTTCTAATTCCTTTTTAAACGTCACCTACATTTTGGAGCTTTTCATAGATGCCAAAAGAGGGTAAGAGTGTTTCGCGAATTACCTAACCAGTTTTAAATAGAGCACGGTTGCACAACGCTCCACCCTCCAGTTTACTCATGACGAATGATTCTAAATAAACTTAGCTGAAGCATTTCAAAGTCTGAAGCAATCAGTAAACTTTTTAAGAGGGTTGATATAAGAAATGACGTCAGTATTAAGAGAATCCCTTCAAAAGTTTTCCTGAGTTCTTTACAATTTAATAAACCAGATGACGTCAAAGAGTGTTCCGTCTAATTTATTAATCGAGTTACTCGTATGTAGTGCGACGCTCTACCCCTATGTGATTAACAAAATCTACGTTTTAACCGACTTCCAAAAGGAGGAGGTTATCAATTCGTCTGAATGTTTTTTATTTTTTTTGTGTGTATGTTCAGCGATATCTTCGCCAATTGTGAACCGATTTCGATGATTCGATGATGATTTTTTGTTGGGAAGAATAGTACTTCGCCGTTCAAATTTGGTGAAGGTTTGATGCTGATCTTCGGAGATAAGCAATGGAACTCTTCAATAATAGACAGCAAATCTGCCGTGATTGCTGCAATAGCTTGGATGTTTATTGTTTACACAACATCATAACATAACATTACGCCTATATGCTCTGAGGGGTACGCAGATGTCGACAGTTAGGTATGTTAAGTTCCATTTTATTGGGGATAAGCCTATTACCATGACATTTATGGTTAGCGGTTCACTAATGCTTCATCAAAACTTCTTTGACAATTTTTAACTGACTTCAATAAAATGAGGAGGTTCTATGTTCGACTGTATGTATTTTTTTACGTATTTTCACCGATTAGTCCGCCAATTGTTGACTCATTTTCAAAATTCTTTTTTTATTCGAAAGTCTATACTCCTGAGGTGGTCCCATTGTCACCAAGTCAGAATCTGATGATGGGATTCCTGCGAAATTGACGCAACCCTGAAAATTTATTTTATATTGGCACACAAAATTTTTCATATACATAATGTATTTTCTAAAGCAATTCAGATATGTGTGCCTGGTAATCATTATCTCATGTTGCTGAGCTGATGATGAAAGGCATATGTCGGGATCTGATGCTGATCTTCGGAGATCCACAGTGGAACTCTTCAATAATAGACAGCAAATCTGTCGTGATTTCTGCAATCGCTTGGATGTTTATTGTTTACACAATATCATAACATAACATAACGCTTTATGCTCTGAGGGGTTAAGCAGATGTGTACAGTACACCCAGATTTCGACAGTTAGGTATGTTAAGTAACATTTTACTGGGGATAAGCTTATTACCATGAAATGTATTGTTAAGAATGTAAATAAATGCATAGCAAATATTTGTATAGGATATTACAACTAAAAATGGAAAAATAAAAATCTATTTTTACTTATTAACATCAAGAGTGGGTTGGTGCACGATTCTAAATAAACTTTGTTAATGCCAGGCGCGGTCCCAGCCTAAGACTGGGGGGGGGTCACTCAAAGCCGTAGCCAGGAATTTGGTTGGGACGGGTTACCCCAATAAAAAAAGGCAGATGGGGGGTGGGGGAGGGGTGTTAAACTAATGGGTTAAACTATTAAGAACAACTTTTGAAAAAAGGAAATTATATCAACCATATCTGGATTTACCTATACAAAACGACCATGGGCGCCTACAGGTTTATTTCCGAGGGAGGCGGGGTGCATCTTCAGCTTCCCGAAAAGAGCTTGTACTTCACCACGGATATGTTAGGTTTTGACTTACATAGAAGGGCCTACCAATTTAAAAAGTCAGGATGCAAGAGCGAGCGCTTTCTTTTTGTTCATTCATACACAGATGAGAATAAAAGTAACTCAAAAGGGCAGGATACATTAGCGAGCGAAGTGAACTCGAAAATTTTAGCTTGCTGCCTCGGAAAGGTTAGTTTCTCTTGTTGAACGATAAAGCAGGAAGTTAATAATTTATATCCGAAAAAAGCTATTTTAATGTTTGTCAATTTGGAGTGTATGATTTTGGGAGGGGTCATGACCCCTGTGACCCCGCTTGGACCGCGCCTGGCTAAAGCATTTCATAGTCTGAAGCAATCAGGTAACTTTTTGGCAGGGTTGATGTTCATAATGACGTTACATAGCAGCTCAACATAGCGTTATTAACTTGGAATCTATATTGTTTATAACAAAACTTGTCAACATTCGTAACGGAGGTTGATTTTCATACGTTAGGATGGTTCCGTTCGTGCTTTAATTAGAAGTCCTTCATTTTTTTATTATTTAAAATCAACATCAATCGTGTTACTATACAGGGTGGAAACTTTCATAGGGGTAGTAAGGGGAATTACCTAAACCATAAACTATTGTAGCTACCTAATTTGATCCCCATTCAAAGACCAAGGTCAAGAACTCTCTGGTGTTTCGACGTCGCGTCGCTGCGCATCCCATCGGGCACGAGAGAGCTTTTTTTTTAAATTCGGTTTCTACGACTAGGCGACTATCTGTCTACCACTGCGCGCAGCACACAGCACACCGCCCAACGCAAGTTGCACGCAACACACAGCTCACCGCATGCCGCTCACGTCTTAAGCTAAGCGGAGACGAGAAGTGTTAATAACGAAATTCTATTGGTGGTTTATAACACATGAAGAGCTCGTGGTTAAATAATAACAGCCACTCGGGTCGATCTTTAGGTTAAGCCGTGCTTGCCTAGGTTGGTCTGTGGATGGGTGACCACCCATTACATACCGAGTTTCCTCGGAAAGCACGTTAAGCCTTTGGTCCCGGCTGTCATTTGTACATCTCAGTCGTTACAGGTAGTCAGTCAACTAAAGAAAAAGACCCGAAAGTCTGACAACTAGTCTTACCAAGGATATCGTATTACCTAGTACTAACTGGGCTGTGGAGGTCAGATAGGCAGTCGCTCCATGTAAAATACTGGTATTCAGCTGCATCCGGTTAGACTGGGAGCCGACCCCATTATATTTGGGAAAAGGCTAGGCTAATGAATGGTTTACAACACATCTCCTCTCCTTCCGTCTGATCTCCGCTTCGGTGGAGTCCGGCCCTTATCCTTCTTTGACGATCATGAAAAGTTTCTAAACATAGGTGAAGTTTATCAAATTGTACCGAAATAAAAAGTTTCAACAGCATTTAGGGTTACTAACGTAATGGCCAACTGCTACGTCACTAACGAACGTGAACCCTCTTAAAAATTAACTGATTGCTTCAGAGTTTGAAATGCTTCAGCAAGCTAAGTTTATTTAGCGAGTGGTCTGATTCGTGTAGACCTATATTTACGAGTAAGTCACAATACCTTTTGACTGTACCCTGCATATATATCTTTGAAATTGCCAAGTTTCTAAGATTCAATCCAGAATTATTTGAACGAAGGGATAATACAAAATTAAATAATAAGTTACAGGACAAATCTTTGTGCGATGAGTACGATTATTTGTTCTGTATCTGGGTGTGTAATTTATCTATAATATGTATGTATTTAGAAATATATAACTATGTTTATCAGTTGTCTGGTTGCCGTAGTACAGGCTCTGCCTGGTTTGGGATCAGATGGCGGTGTGTTGGTTGTCCCAAGATATTATTATTATTTGTTTTTAAACTTTTACGTATCTCGGCTTTATTGCCGGATTTATAGAATAGCACGGGCCGAAGCCAAGTACTAACGCCGGGAAAGTGGTGATTTGATGAGATGATGGTATGATTGAATTTTGCGATGGTGAGTCTCTGTGTCTGTTAAACTGTGTGTGTGCAGTGACTTGATGTTGTGTGTTTGTGGTGGTGACTACAGATTCATTTTCATTTTGCAAAAATTTCTGACAATCCTGCATGTATTCAGGATTGCGGCTTTCTGAAGACTTTGGTATGTGTATGGTGGTAAGTCAAGAGTGCTTAAAGACTGGTGAAGTTGTTTAGGAATAACTCCTGTTGTTGATAGCACAACAGGGACTACGGCGACATGGCTAAGGCACCACATTCGACTGATAATTTCTATTTTAAGGTCTATGTATTTTGAAAGTTTTTCTGCTATTGTATTTTGAAGATTGTGAGTGTTTGGTACGGCGATATCTATGATTTGTGCGGTTTTGTTACGTTTGTCTAATAACGTGATGTCTGGTCTATTGTAGTGTATTGTTTTATCTGTGAAAATTCCTCGATCGAAGTACAATTTGTGGGTAGCGTTTTCAAGAACAATTTCGGGGTGGTATTTATAATAAGGCACAGGTGGGCTGGAGATTAAATTATATGTTATTGCTAATTTTTGATGGATTATGTTCGCTATTTGGTCATGCCTGTGTTTATAATCAGTCAGGACTACTGCTTTACAAGCACCTGTGATATACTGAATGGTCTCGGATTATTATTAAGTTAAAACTCTTCCGAAAGAGCTGAATCTACATGGCTCCCCTAATCTACAATGCTCTGCCGAAGTCAATTACCCAACTACCCTTCAAAAAATTTTGTTCGGCACTACGGAATTGGTTGTTGCAGGAATGTTTTGAAATACCCCGGTACATTCTTTTCTCTTGATCTGGCATCCAAATATAGCCATAAGTAATAATTAAAGTCAATGGTGACTGACTGACTGGGTGATATATTAATACACAGCCTAAACCGCTGCTACTTATTTATTTATTTAAATAAATAAATAAAATTAGGAAGTTAATATGAAGGTCCGTTAGTTTTGAAGTTAGGTATTATGTTGAATTTATTGTTTTATTTTATAATATGGTAAAAAAAGTGTGTGCAATATAATAATTGAAATTATGTATTATCTTAAAATTATTGGAATGTAACTGATGTGAATTGTAATTTAATCCATATCCATACTAGTATTATAAATGCGAAAGTAAGTTTGTTTGTTACCTCTTCACGTCTTAACCATTGAATCGATCATCCGGAAATGTTGCATATATATTCTCAGGTAAACAGAAACGAACATAGTAGGTACCTTTCATCCCGAAAAAAAGTACTGTTCCCGAGAAAAACAACAATAACGTTCTTTTTGTAATAGGTGGCGCCACGTGTCTTTCAAATCATGATTGAATTATGTTATTATAGAAATTTTAGTAGTGTGACAAGACAGACAGTTTTATTTTTTTTTTATTTAGATACCTCAACATTTTGTGAGTCTAGAGTGTCGATAGACCGGTTTTTCATCTTCCTAACTATAATATTGTAGTTGCGAAAATAAGTTGCTTTGCTTGATACCTTTTCACGCCCTAAACCGCTGAACCAATCATCATGACATTTTGCAAATACGATGTCAGGGATACTGAAAAAAATATCTACCCTTCATCCAGGAAAAAACACTGTCCCCGAGGGATAAAATAATAAAACAAACTCATTTTCGAATTTATAATATTAGTTCGGATAAGGAATACATTTTGTGCGTCGAGTATAGAATACAGCACTAAGGCATAATTTCAACAGTTTCACAATTTGCTTGACAGATGACGTTGTACTGATGACGCCGTTTTTTGAATCGTGGTGTTATTTATTAATTTTCTTATTAATATTTTTTTTTATTATTAATTTTCTGTAGAGGAATGACCATCGAAGGTTTTTTGTACATAATTATTGCCGTTAGGGTGTTGAACTTGTCGTTAGTTATTAAAATAGCTTATTCTGTATTTTTGTAAAAATTATTCACTAGGATTGATTGTCTAAGTCTGCGGTACTTGATTCTCAATTAAGCGTTGTCGATGATTAGATCATTAATTGTTTGTTTGAAAGTAAAAAATGTCTATTAATATTTTTCGGTTAGTTTATTAGCTTAACCGTTTTTATTAGGTTAGGGTTTCTTTGTGTGTTTCTATTAGGCTAGGTTCCTTTGTCTTTTTTCTATTTTAAAATGACTCGCAAACGTGGTTCCAACTTAGGTAGGAGCTCATCGCGAGCCCGAGCAGCGGAAATTGCTCGATCCCAAGAAGAAGAAGAAGAATTAAGAAGGCAAGAACAAGCGGAGCGACAAACAGCTTTGAGATCTGATGAGACATCTTCTCAAAGCCGCCAAACTTCTCTGAGAGCGTCTGAATCGCCCTTTCAATTGCGTTTGGAGGAACAAATCGAAAGCCAGAGAGCTATATGAGTAACTGAGACGCCTGTTTAAAGCTCCATCTCAGAGAACAAGCCCAGTGGCAGGCAATCATTAGAGCGACAGAAACTCTAGAACCGTCGCAGGCGAGAAGGACCGCTCTTGCAGAAATCCAAACCGAACGCCGCCGGATTTTTATGCGTCACAGTAGTAGACTTCAGTTTCCAATAAAATTAAGTTTTGCTATTACAATTAATAAAGCGCAAGGGCAATCATGTAGCACAACAGGTAGCAGGGGTGCATTTGGAAGAGCCATGCTTTTCCCATGACCGGCTATTGCGTGTGCGTAGTGCTGTTTGCGTGTGTCCAATGCCCAGAATTTATATGTATTAGCGTCATATAGAAGGACATACAACATTGTGTATAGGAGCGTCCTAGAATAATGTTCCGATCTGAGCCCATATTGCAACGGCCAAATAACAAGCCGAGTACATACAACACGAATTGATTGTCAAATTCTAAATTAACGCGAGCGAAGCCGCGGGCAAATGCTAGTGTAATTATAAATTGATTTTGCATACCGTTAAAACGGTGAGACATTTAACTATGTAATATTATGAACACGTTGTAAACATGCCATGTTTCTGGCAAATAAATCATTTGAATTTTAATTTAGAATCGTGCGCCAACCCACTCTTAACGTAAAATTAGACGGACCTTCTTACGAAATTTCAAAACATTTCAAGGGGGTTGATTGTGGGAATGACGTAATAGCGATTACAACCAAACTCAACCGTCTTGAAAAGTTTACTAACTTTGCGCAATAGTAAGTAGTACTAAAAATAGGCTAAAAATGTACAACATCAACCCGATGTTGAAAATGACGCCATAGCCAGCTATTGCGTCATCTTTGACAAACTTTCTAATTTCTTTTTAAACTTCAGCTAAATTTAAGAGCTTTTCATAGACGCCAAAAGAGGGTAAGAGTGTTGCGCGAGTTACCTAACCAGTTTTAAATAGAACACGGTTACACAACGCTCCACCCTCCAGTTTACTCATGACGAACGATTCTAAATTAACTTAGCTGAAGCATTTCAAAGTCTGAAGCAATCAGTTAGTTAACTTTTTAAGAGGGTTTACATAAGAAATGACGTCAGTATTCAGAGAATCCCTTCAAAAGTTTTCCTGATTTCTTTACAATTTGATAAACAAGGTGACGTCAAAAGAGCGTAAGAGTGTTTCGTAACTTACTTAATTTATTAAAAGAGTTATGTAGCGCGACGCTCTACCCCTTAGTTTGCTCATGACGCATGATTCTACGGAAAGTTAGAAGAAGTTTATGAAAGACTAAAGAAATCACAAAACTTTTGATGAGGGTTAATTTTGGTGATGACGTCATAATTACGTGATTACCAAAATGTACCTTTTCTATAACTTCTTCTGTTCTTTTTCTACCGAGGTTAAACTTAGTTGAAGCATGACATGGTCTAACGAAATCAGATTTTTTTTTAAAGGGTTTATTTTTGTTGTAATGGCGATTACGTAATTACCACAATCAACCCCTTGAAATGTTTTGAAAATCATAAAATTTTATGAGCTTCGTCTATTTTTTTACTTATTAACATCAAGAGTGGCTTGGTGCACGATTCTAAATAAACTTTGTTAATGCCAGGTGCGGTCCCAGCCTAAGTCTGGGGGGGGGGAGGGTCACTCAAGGCCATAGCCAGGTATTTGGTTGGGACGGGTTACCCCGAATAAAAAAAGGCAGATGGGGGGTGGGGGAGGGGTGTTAAAACTAATGGGTTAAACTATTAAGAACAACTTTTGAAAAACGAAATTATATCAACCATATCTGGATTTACCTATACAACACGATCATGGGCGCCTACAGGTTTATTTCCGAGGGAGGCGGGGTGCATCTTCAGCTTCCCGAAAAGAGCTTGTACTTCACCACGGATATGTTAGAAAATTCATAGATGTTGAGCGTGCACAGCGCGCTTTAATAAAAATTATGTAAGTATTTTAAGAAATTGAGTTTCCACACTGACGAACTATTTCAGATCAGTGACCTGCTCTCTGTGAGAAAATTATATATTATACAGACCATCTTGAAAATGCACAAAACTGTACCATTCTACTCCTCCAAATTAACAAAAAGACGAAAGGACAATATTGCACTAATTCCCCCACTCACGAACTCGCTTTGGTAGAATACAATTACAAAAACGTTCGGCCCATTTTTATAATAGGATAAATCGGGAAATACACATATATACAAAACAATATTATGACTGCAAAAAATCATTAATTAATTGGATAAAACTTTTAAATTCTGATGAAACAGAAGCACTGTTATGCCCTTAAGTTTAAGCACTTATATCATGATGATTGGTTCTGTCCACTTGAACGGTATGCAATGTAGACAATGGAGTGCAACAGTTTGCAGTCATTTTAAAAGAGTAATCATGGAGTTTCTTGCCGGTTGTTCTTCATAGGAAACGACTAACCCGAACCGTGCACCTTTTTATCGACGTTTCATAAGTGCCCATGTAGCCTTTGTTAAATAAAAAAAAATGATTTTGTTTAAGTGTTGTATAGTGGAAGTACGGTGGCACGTACTCACCTCACATCTCTTTTTGTCACACTTATTTTACACACACACACAAACCTGCTCACACATTCACATACATACACACACACACATATACTCACACACTCACAAATTATTGTATGCTAATCTAATAATATTTGATATGGAAGAGCGGAGTCTCCTAATACAGGCATTACTTGCTTAAAGGGAGGCTCCAATCACTAATTCTGTTTTTGTAAAACATGTTTATGCAATAAATGATTTTTGATTTTTTGATTTGATTGATGTTGAGGATGGTTCCGTTCGTGATTATTCAATGAAATTTAGAGACGAGAAGTGTTTATAACGAAATTCTATTGGTGGTTTACAACACATGAAGAGTTCGTGGTTAAGAAACAGAATAACAAATAAATAATAACAGCCGCTCGGGTCGATCTTTAGGTGGATTAAGTAAGTGTGTTGCGCGAGTTACCTAACCAGTTTTAAATAGAACACGGTTACACAACGCTCCACCCTCCAGTTTACTCATGACGAACGATTCTAAATAAACTTTGCTGAAGCATTTCAAAGTCTGAAGCAATCAGTAAACTTTTTAAGAGGGTTGATATAAGAAATGACGTCAGTATTAAGAGAATCCCTTCAAAAGTTTTCCTGAGTTCTTTACAATTTAATAAACCAGATGACGTCAAAGAGTGTTCCGTCTAATTTATTAATAGAGTTATATAGCGCGACGCTCTACCCCTTAGTTTGCTCATGACGCATGATTGTAAGGAAAGTTAGAAGAAGTTTATGAAAGACTAAAGAAATCGGAAAACTTTTGATGAGGGTGGATTTTGGTAATGACGTCATAATTACTGTTACGTGATTAACAAAATCTACCTTTTTAACCGACTTCCAAAAGGAGGAGGTTATCAATTCGTCTGAATGTTTTATTTTTATTTTTTTGTGTGTATGTTCAGCGATATCTTCGCCAATTGTGAACCGATTTCGATGATTCGTGTTTTGTTTGGAAGAATAGTACATCGCGGTGGTCCCGTTTAAATTTGGTGAAGGTTTGATGCTGATCTTCGGAGATAGGCAATGGAACTCTTCAATAATAGATAAAATAATAAATAATAGATAAAATGACTCGCAAACGTGGTTCCAACTTAGGTAGGAGCTCATCGCGAGCCCGAGCAGCGGAAATTGCTCGATTCTAAGAAGAAGAAGAAGAATTAAAAAGACAAGAACACGCGGAGCGACAAGCAGCTTTGAGATCTGATGAGACGTCTTCTCAAAGCCAGCAATGACTCAAGGGGCAAGCCGCCCGCCAAACTTCTCTGAGAGCGTCTGAGACGCCCTTTCAATTGCGTTTGGAGGAACAAATCGAAAGCCAGAGAGCTATATGAGTAACTGAGAACCTGTTTAAAGCTCCATCTCAGAGAACAAGCCCAGTGGCAGGCAATCATTAGAGCGACAGAAACTCTAGAACCGTCGCAGGCGAGAAGGACCGCTCTTGCAGAAATCCAAACCGAACGCCGCCGGATTTTTATGCGTCACAGTAGTAGACTTCAGTTTCCAATAAAAGTAAGTAAGTAAGTTTTGCTATTACTCACAATTAATAAAGCGCAAGGGCAACCATGTAGCACAACAGGTAGCAGGGGTGCATTTGGAAGAGCCATGCTTTTCCCATGCCCAGCTATATGTAGCATGTTTGCGTGTGTCCAATGCCCAGAATTTATATGTATTAGCGTCAAATAGAAGGGCATACAACATTGTGTATAGGAGCGTCCTAGAATAATGTTCCGATCTGAGCCCATATTGCAACGGCCATATAACAAGCCGAGTACATACAACACGAATTGATTGTCAAATTCTAAATTAACGCGAGCGAAGCCGCGGGCAAAGGCTAGTGTAATTATAAATTGATTTTGCATACCGTTAAAACGGTGAGACATGAAACTATTCTTAGAGGATTCGTCAGTCGAAAGGGCGGGGACATCGTGCGATCGTGGTGACACAGCGAGTGGAGGGGGCAACATACACTCGAGAGCAATGAATCCGGGTCACTTAAAGAATGTTAAAAATCTCGGAAACTAAAAATGATAGGTTAATGCAATAAATTGTATTTAATAGACAATGTAATACTCCTTAAATGAAAGTAAAAAAAATATGAGTCGCCATACATTTTATTAACACAAAATTACATAAAGAAAAAAACTGCTGATCTCTCCTGAAAACAAAAATAGGAAACATGAAATTTTTGAACTTTATTACGATTTTCTTGAATTTTAATACTTCGTATTGCCTCCTCGTGCTTCCATTACTGCGTTTACGCGGTTTGGCATGCTGTACACCAAGTTCCTTATACGATTTTGGGGAATATTCTCCCATTCCTCTGTGAGAGCAATTTTGAGCTCACGAAGCGTGATTGGGGGAGGGTTTCGTTGTTTTACGCATCTGCCTAGCTCGTCCCAAGCATGCTCGATCGGGTTGATATCCGGGCTGCGCGCTGGCCACTCCATACGAGTAATGTTCATCTCTTGAAGGTAGTCATTCACAATCCTACCTGTATGAGGTCGGGCATTGTCATGCATAAATATAGCATCCTCACCTAAATTGACCATAAATGGACCAACGTGATCATTGAGGATTTCTTCCACATATCTTACGCTAGTTAAAGAGCCGTTTTCTATGATCACCAGCTCTGTGCGACTTTCAGAAGAAATTCCGGCCCACACAAGTACAGACCCACCACCGTAGGCTACTTTTTCTTCGATGCATGCTTGCTTGAATCTTTCCCCTGGTCTTCGATACACTCTGTGTCTTCCATCGTGCTTGTAGAGCATAAATTTTGATTCGTCGGAGAACATAACTTTTGACCAATCTTCAATACTCCAATTTACGTGGCTCTGGGCATATCTTAGTCTTGAAATACGATGCCCACGCTCCAGTTTAGGGCCGTTTGCAGGTCTAAGGGGTTTTAAGTTAGATTCAGCAAGCCGACGTCTTACTGTCCATGCACTTGGGTTACTTCCTCCGAGGCGTCGAAACTGATTTGTGAGTTCAGTTCCTGTGAGAAAGCGATTTCGAAGCATGGTGTTCACCAAGTATCGGTCTTCTCGTGCTGTGGTACACCTGGTTCTGCCCGTTCCTGGTCTGCGTAGGTTAGAACCAGTTTCTTCGTAACGTCGGAGAACTCTTTGTACTGTTGACAGCGACACACCGACAGTCCTGCCTGTATCGCGCTGACTCCGGCCGGTTTCCAGCATTGTAAGTATTCTGGTGCATTCTTCAGGCGTAAGCGACATAATTTCAGCTTGAATAATGAATATAGAGCACTATCAACATGGTTTATGTACCCACATAAATGACAGATTACAAACAAAAGCAAAACCAAATGCTGTAATTTCGTAGTTCCATCTTCGAAAGTGGCCCTTTTTCAAATTTGATTTTTTATGATATAACTTTACGATAACTAAGAAGTTTTAATACCTTCATTTAAGGATTATTACATTGTCTATTAAATACAATTTATTGCATTAACCTAGCATTTTTAGTTTCCGAGATTTTTAGGATTCTTTAAGTGACCCGGATTCATTGCTCTCGAGTGTATAAGCGGTGCACTCTCAGAAGTCAGAGCGCGTACACTTTTGCTCGGGAGCTCGGAAGTGACGGACGTTATCGTGAACTATAGTTTTTATTATTTCTGTATCTAACGGTTTTTGTGATTGTGTTGATTTTGTGATTTGTTAAAAATAAATAGTTCTAGGTTGTTTCGGTTATTCTTTAAAAAAAATTAAATGAGCTTATGTTCTATAAGATCAGAAGTTGGGATAAGTTTAAAAAATACACGCGACTTTGATCGTTCGCCATCTATACTTTTTTGTTCTACTGTGGATGTTTTAAAAATAATTTTGTAGTTTCGTTTAAAAAGCAATTCCAACCACGTGTTGTGTTTGAAGCCGTGTGTTGGTTAGTTTAAAAACAATTTAAAAGTAAGGCGCCTCGTGTTAATTATTTTATCGGTTTTTAGTGCTTGTGCGTTTTTAGGTTAACGCCCACGTGTTTGTTTTGGTTTACGTTTATAGTTAATCAACGTAGTATGCTAACTGCTATTTAATCATGTCGGGTCGCGAGTGCACACCGCGTGGAAATTCGTCTAAACGTAATTCTCGCGACCACCGTCGTAATAAGCCGCGTAGCCGTCGCGATGTTCATACGAGGCGTCGAGACCGTTATCGTGAAACACGTAGCAAATCCTCTAGGCGTCGTCGCGATAGATTAGCGAAAGTCCACGTAGGCGCCGTGATTGTTCTTATGGGCGTCGGGACAGCCCTCGCCGCAACCCTTTAAATGAAGTGCTTGATCGCTTGAACGCGGTTGGCTCCAAGCGTGATACAGGCGTCTACTCCAATGTCTACACACCCATGCACGAGTAGCTACACGCTGGGCCAGTATCAGCGGCAACCAAGGAACCTGTTGCCAATATAGAAATGCGTGCTACGGGGACCGCGCCGCCTTCGAGGCATCGCGTGAGGCTGACGCTGCGGACAGGATTGTGGGTGCACTTTCATCCCTGATTCAAGTAAGATCGAACCATTATTATATTTCGAATTTTGGTCCCAGTGTACATGACTTTGACGTGTGGTGCGCTGAAGTAGATAAGGGGTGCGAATTAAGCCACTGGGGCGATTGGGAATGCCTGGGACGCATTGATGGCTGTTTACGTGGTGTTGCTATAACGTGGCTCAACGATTGGGTGACAAATGACCGAAGATAGACTTTCAAAGTTGTTAAAAGAATTTTAAAGCTGAATTTCGGTCATTGTGTCCGCGTGAAGTTAGTGAGGAGCTCGTGGCTAAAGAGGAGCTCATGGCTAAAGAGGAGCTCGTGGCTAAATAAGAACAGCCGCTCGGGTCGATCTTTAGGTTAAGCCGTGCTTACCTAGGTTGGTCCGTGGATGGGTGACCACCCATTACATACCGAGTTTCCTCCGTGCCTCGGTAAGGACGGTAAGCCATTGGTCCCGGCTGTCATTTGTAGATGTTTGACAGTCGTTACAGGTAGTCAGTGACCCGAAAGTCTGATAACCAGTCTTTACAAGGGGTATCGTATTACCTAGCGCTAACTGGGTTGTGGAGGTCAAATAGGCAGTCGCTCCATGTAAAATACTGGTATTCAGCTGCATCCGGTTAGACTGGAAGCCGACCCCAACATAGTTGGGAAAAGGCTAGGCAGATGATATGTCCGCGTGAAGTCGATATGGCCACTGTGTTGTACGACGTGATGAGTACGAATTCCAACAAATTCACCACGTATGCAGAATATGCCCGAAAGTCCTTGTTGCGGTTGATTATCGTCAAGGGGCTTTCCGATGAACTGAAAGCCGCCATAGTGATTTGTGGCATTTCTGATCACCAAGTTAAAGCCGCGACAACCAACGCTAAACTACAGTCAAAAGGTCTGGTAGAGACCATGGAGACGTGTGGGACTCTGCGTTCTTGAGGAACGTAGTATAACAAACAGGGGTTTGTTGGAGGGCTTAAATGTTTCCCATAGGCCATATGTGTTGATTAGATGGATGAAGAGGTACTTGGTTGCTCTAGCATTTTAATTGACCTAATTGTTTGTTAGATCTGAAGTATGCCTACAAACATGTAGGTACACGGTAGGCTAAAGAAGATGCCAGCGGGTCACGTACTCGTACCAGTCGATGTTGACAAGGATTTTGATGATGACGAGCAAGCTTAAGTGTTGTAGTAGAAGGTCGAGTAAAGCAGTCTATTGGCCGTTGTGTGTTCGACGTTACTAGTATTACGTAGTCGTAGCCCGGTAGAAATCGGTATCTCTTGAGGCAACTCAATAGTCCGTGGGCACGCGATAGGCGTTTGACTCGGACGGAGGTTGGGATCTAGAAAGACCGTACTGTGTAGTCAGTGGGTTGCACATGCACACGGGCGATCCATTTGATGGATGTGCGAGTTTATAATCCATGCGCTGGATGTGTCAGAGCAATGAGATTGCTGGTCGGCTGGAGAGCCGTGGCGTTAGAGGTTTTACTCGAAAGTTTCTATAAGCTTGGCAGTTTTGGTTGCAGTAGAGTTTAAAAGGTTGATTCGAACGACTATGGTACATGGCCCAAGGGTTGACCCATTTTCGATTATTCCCAATTTGACTGTGTTTGATTTAATCAAAGAGTAGAATTTGATTAAAAAAAGTTAGTAGAGTTATTTACCTTCACTGACCCGATGTATGTAAAGTTTGGTCAGGAGTGACCGAGTGGAACAAAATTCTGTCGTAGACTTGTTTGTTCGCAGAGTAACCATCACACGAGGACGTGTGGCCGTGTCTGAGACTGTCATTGGTACGGGCTTAAAATGAATCGCAAGTACGCCAGTGGTGACATCACGCGACCGAGTTATAAACCTGCGGTGCGAGTGGTGGGCCCCTGCGTGCTTTGACAGAGCCCTGATGCTTCAGCTCGAGGCGACAGTGGACAGTGGAGTGTCAGATTGCAGCTGAGTTGAGACGTCTTGGAACTGTTTGCCCCGACATTGTGGCAATTTTATTTCGTATAAGCCCCGACATTGTGGCTGCTTGCCCCGACATTGTGGCAATTTTATTTCGTATAAGCCCCGACATTGCGGCTGCTTGCCCCGACATTGTGGCAATTTTATTTCGTATAATAGCACCGACATTGTGGCTGCTTGCCCCGACATTGTGGCAATTTTGTTATTATAGCCTCGACATTATGGCTATCTGATTGCCCCGACATTATGGCCATCTGAAACCCCCATAGTGGTTGCCAGGCGATGTTGTGGTTGTTTCAGTAATAATTGAGGTCCGGAACTCTTTCATTGGTGATACAATTTACAAACTGCTGCCTATTTTGGTGCAATTGCTAGTAATTTCATTACATTGGGCAGTTAATTGTTCAAACTTTCAGAATACCTCATACAAGTCTTTGCTTTGTTATGTTTTAGATGACGAGTCTACCAATGAGGTCCAAGCCACAGCCAGTGAAGACCAGGCGCAAAACTTATTTGTAGAGGATGAAACAATGCAGCAAGCAATGCCAGAGAGCCAAGCTGACGAGGTCGTTTAGCTGTCAGGAACGGCCGTCTTAGAGGATTCGTCAGTCGAAAGGGCGGGGACATCGTGCGATCGTGGTGACACAGCGAGTGGAGGGGGCAACATATAAGCGGTGCACTCTCAGAAGTCAGAGCGCGTACACTTTTGCTCGGGAGCTCGGAAGTGACGGACGTTATCGTGAACTATAGTTTTTATTATTTCTGTATTTAGATACGGTTTTGGTGATTGTGTTGATTTTGTGATTTGTTAAAAATAAATAGTTCTAGGTTGTTTCGCTTATTCTTAAAAAAAAAAAATGAGCTTATGTTCTATAAGACTATGTAATATTATGAACACCTTGTAAACATACCATGTTTCTGGCAAATAAATAATTTGAATTTGAATTTAGAATCGTGCGACAACCCACTCTTGACGTAAAATTAAACGAACCTTCTTACGAAATTTCAAAACATTTTAAGGGGTTGATTGTGGGAATGACGTAATAGCGATTACAACCAAACTCAACCGTCCTGAAAAGTCTACTAACTTTGCGCAATAGTAAGTAGTACTAAAAATAGGCTAAACATTTTCAACATCAACTACAATTATTGCGTCATCTTTGAAAAACTTTCTAATTTCTTTTTTAAACTTCACCTAAATTTTGGAGCTTTTCTTAGACGCCAAAAGAGGGTAAGAGTGTTGCGCGAGTTACCTAACCAGTTTTAAATAGAGCACGGTTGCACAACGCTCCACCCTCCAGTTTACTCATGACGAACGATTCTAAATAAACTTAGCTGAAGCATTTCAAAGTCTGAAGCAATCAGTTAACTTTTTAAGAGGGTTGATATAAGAAATGACGTCAGTATTAAGAGAATCCCTTCAAAAGTTTTCCTGAGTTCTTTACAATTTAATAAACCAGATGACGTCAAAGAGTGTTCCGTAACTTACCCGAGTTGTGATTGGCTAATTTATTAATAGAGTTGTGTAGCGCGACGCTCTACAGCTTAGTTTGCTCATGACGCATGATTGTAAGGAAAGTTAGAAGAAGTTTATGAAAGACTAAAGAAATCGGAAAACTTTTGATGAGGGTTAATTTTGGTGATGACGTCATAATTACTGTTACGTGATTACCAAATCTACCTTTTAACCGACTTCCAAAAGGAGGAGGTTTTCAATTCGTCTGAATGTTTTTTTTTTGTGTGTATGTTCAGCGATATCTTCGCCAATTGTGAACCGATTTCGATGATTTGTTTTTTGTTTGGAAGAATAGTACATCGCGGTGGTCTCGTTTAAACTTGGTGAAGGTTTGATGCTGATCTTCGGAGATAAGCAATGGAACTCTTCAATAATAGACAACAAATCTGCCGTGATTGCTGCAATAGCTTGGATGTTTATTGTTTACCCAACATCATAACATAACATCACGCCTATATGCTGTGAGGGGTACGCAGATGTGCCAGTACACCCACATTTCGACGTACATTTACACGTAATAGCCATTACAACCAAACTCAACCGTCTTGAAAAGTTTACTAACTTTGCGCAATAGTAAGTAGTACTAAAAATAGGCTCAAAATTTTCAACATCAAACCGATGTTGAAAATGATGTCATAGCCAGCTATTGCGTCATCTTTGAAAAACTTTCTGATTTCTTTTTAAACTTCACCTAAATTTAGGAGCTTTTCATAGACGCCAAAAGAGGGTAAGAGTGTTGCGTGAGTTACCTAACCAGTTTTAAATAGAGTACGGTTGCACAACGCTCCACCCTCCAGTTTACTCGTGACGAACGATTCTAAATTAACTTAGCTGAAGCATTTCAAAGTCTGAAGCAATCAGTTAACTTTTTAAGAGGGTTTATATAAGAAATGACGTCAGTATTAAGAGAATCCCTTCAAAAGTTTTCCTGATTTCTTAACAATTTGATAAACCAGGTGACGTCAAAAGTGCGTAAGAGTGTTCCGTAACTTACCCGAGTGGTGCTTGGCTAATTTATTAATAGAGTTATGTAGCGTGACGCTCTACCCCTTAGTTTGCTCATGACGCATGATTCTAAGGAAAGTTAGAAGAAGTTTATGTTTATTTTTACTAAAGAAATTACAAAACTTTTGATGAGGGTTAATTTTGGTGATGACGTCATAATTACGTGATTACCAAAATGTACCTTTTCTATAACTTCTTCAGTTCTGTTTCTACCTAGGTTAAACTTAGTTGAAGCATGACAAGGTCTAACGAAATCAGATTTTTTTTAAAGGATTTATTTTTGTTGTAATGGCGATTACGTAATTACCACAATCAAATCGCTGTCAATGTGGTGAAGCAGTCGACTGCCCCGGACACCATGGCCTTTCTTGCAGTAAGAGTGCAGGTCGGATTGCGCGGCACGCTAGCATATATGATCTCATCCGTCGTGCTCTTGTCACCGCCGGGGTGCCAGCTGTCTTAGAACCCAATGGCTTGGCACGCGTCGATGGGAAGAGACCAGATGGTATGACCATAATGCCATGGAAGTTGGGTAGGCCTTTGGTGTGGGACGCAACTTGCGTCGACACCCTTGCGCCATCCCATCTTCCTAGCACAGTGGGCTGCGCTGGGGCGGCTGCTGCAGGTGCTGAAAACCTCAAACGGCGCAAATACAATAATTTAATTGGTAGTTATGTGTTTGAGCCGTTTGGGGTTGAAACACTAGGGCCATGGGGTCCGAGTGCCCACCTAGTTTTTCAGGAAATCGCCAAGCGGTTGGTCGACTCTTCACGTGACCAGAGGGCGGGCCTATTTTTTGGCCAAAGAATCAGCATTGCCATCCAACGTGGTAATGCTGCCAGCCTTCTGGGCACTTTTAATGTTGACAGCGATGCGGACGAATTTTTGGATGCCCTGTAACCCTTTTATACTTGTACATATTTATTTCTATTATAGTTTTGTAGTTTGTAAATAATTAATATTTTGATTAAAGATCTATAAACAAAAAAAAAACATTAAATTTATTCTTTCACCAAACCCTTGAAATGTTTTGAAATTTCATAAGATTTTATGAGCTTCGTCTATTTTTACTTATTAACATCAAGAATTGCTTGGTGCACGATTCTAAATAAACTTTGTTAATGCCAGGTGCGGTCCCAGCCTAAGACTGGGGGGGGGTCACTCAAGGCCGTAGCCAGGTATTTGGTTGGGACGGGTTACCCCGAATAAAAAAAGGCAGATGGGGGGTGGGGGAGGGGTGTTAAAACTAATGGGTTACACTATTAAGAACAACTTTTGAAAAACGAAATTATATCAACCATCTCTGGATTTACCTATACAACACGATCATGGGCGCCTACAGGTTTATTTCCGAGGGAGGCGCTTGTACTTCACCACGGATATGTTAGAAAATTCATAGATGTTGAGCGTGCACAGCGCGCTTTAATAAAAATTATGTATTTTAAGAAATTGAGTTTACACACAGACGAACTATTTCAGATCAGTGACCTGCTCTCTGTGAGAAAATTATATATTATACAGACCATCTTGAAAATGCACAAAACTGTACCATTCTACTCCTCCAAATTAACAAAAAGACGAAAGGACAATACTGCACTAATTCCCCACTCACGAACTCGCTTTGCTAGAATACAATTACAAAAACTTTCGGCCCATTTGTATAATAGGATAAATAGGGAAATACACATATATACAAAAAAATATCATGACTGCAAAAAATCATTAATTAATTGGATAAAACTTTTAAAATTATGATGAAACAGAGGCACTGTTATGTCCTTAAGTTTAAGCACTTATATCATGATGATTGGTTCTGTCCAGTTGAACGGTATGCAATGGAGACAATGGAGTGCAACAGTTTGCAGTCATTTTAAAAGAGTAATCATGGAGTTTCTTGCCGGTTGTTCTTCATAGGAAACGACTAACCCGAACCGTGCACCTTCTTGTCGACGTTTCTTAGGTGCCCATGTAGCCTTTGTTAAATAAAAAAAAATAGATTTTGTTTAAGTGTTGTATATATTAAGTGGAAGTACGGTGGCACGTACTCACCTCACATCTCTTTATGTCACACTTATTTTACACACACACACACAAACTTGCTCACACAACATTCACAAATATACACACACACACACACATATACTCACACACTCACACATTATTGTATGCTAATCTATTAATATTTGATATGGAAGAGCGGAGTCTCCCAATACAGGCATTACTTGCTTAAAGGGAGGCTCCAATCACTAATTCTGTTTTTGTAAAACATGTTTATGCAATAAAATGATTTTTGATTTTTTGATTTGATTGATGTTGAGGATGGTTCCGTTCGTGATTATTCAATGAAATTTAGAGACGAGAAGTGTTTATAACGAAATTCTATTGGTGGTTTACAACACATGAAGAGTTCGTGGTTAATAAACAGAATAACAAATAAATAATAACAGCCGCTCGGGTCGATCTTTAGGTTATCCGTGTTTGCCTAGGGTGGTCTGTGGTCTGTGGATTAAGTAAGTGTGTTGCGCGAGTTACCTAACCAGTTTTAAATAGAGCAGGGTTGCACAACGCTCCACCCTCCAGTTTACTCATGACGAACGATTCTAAATAAACTTTGCTGAAGCATTTCAAAGTCTGAAGCAATCAGTTAACTTCTTAAGAGGGTTGATATAAGAAATGACGTCAGTATTAAGAGAATCTCTTCAAAAGTTTTCCTGAGTTATTTACAATTTAATAAACCAGATGACGTCAAAGAGTGTTCCGTCTAATTTATTAATAGAGTTATGTAGCGCGACGCTCTACCCCTTAGTTTACTCATGACGCATGATTGTAAGGAAAGTTAGAAGAAGTTTATGAAAGACTAAAGAAATCGGAAAACTTTTGATGAGGGTGGATTTTGGTAATGACGTCATAATTACTGTTACGTGATTACCAAATCTACCTTTTTAACCGACTTCCAAAAGGAGGAGGTTTTCAATTCGTCTGAATGTTTTTTTTTGTGTGTATGTTCAGCGATATCTTCGCCAATAGTGAACTGATTTCGATGATTCTTTTTTTGTTTGGAAGAATAGTACTTCGCGGTGGTCCCGTTTAAATTTGGTGAAGGTTTGATGCTGATCTTCGGAGATAAGCAATGGAACTCTTCAATAATAGACAACAAATCTGCCGTGATTGCTGCAATAGCTTGGATGTTTATTGTTTACCCAACATCATAACATAACATCACGCCTATATGCTCTGAGGGGTACGCAGATGTGCCAGTACACTCACATTTCGACGTACATTTACACGTAATAGCCATTACAACCAAACTCAACCGTCTTGAAAAGTTTACAAACTTTGCGCAATAGTAAGTAGTACTAAAAATAGGCTATAAATGTACAACATCAACCCCATGATGAAAATGACGCCATAGCCAGCTATTGCGTCATCTTTGACAAACTTTCTAATTTCTTTTTAAACTTCAGCTAAATTTAGGAGATTTTCATAGACGCCAAAAGAGGGTAAGAGTGTTGTGCGAGTTACCTAACCAGTTTTAAATAGAGTACGGTTGCACAACGCTCCACCATCCAGTTTACTCATGACGAACGATTCTAAATTAACTTAGCTGAAGCATTTCAAAGTCTGAAGCAATCAGTTAACTTTTTAAGAGGGTTTATATAAGAAATGACGTCAGTATTAAGAGAATCCCTTCAAAAGTTTTCCTGATTTCTTAACAATTTGATAAACCAGGTGACGTCAAAAGTGCGTAAGAGTGTTCCGTAACTTACCCGAGTGGTGCTTGGCTAATTTATTAATAGAGTTATGTAGCGCGACGCTCTACCCCTTAGTTTACTTATGACGCATGATTCTAAGGAAAGTTAGAAGAAGTTTGTGAAAGACTAAAGAAATCAGAAAACTTTTGATGAGGGTTAATTTTGGTGATGACGTCATAATTACTGTTACGTGATTTCTAAAATCTACCTTTTCTATGACGTCTTCTGTTCTTTTAAAAGCTTTTATTTAACTTGCAATGTATTTATGTAATTTGTTCGGGTGGAATCTTTGAACTCAATTTTGAAATAGATATCTTCAACCGATTGAGTTGTAATTTTGCACACACCTTTGGTTCTGGTGACAATTCACTTTTATGACAGACATTACTTCATCCTGCAGCCAAGATCGTCTCCTCACTAGAGACCTCCTCAACGGTTAATAGCGCGGACACGAAACTTTGTATACGTGTTCAATTGTGATAGATATAAAGATGATTTCTGTCATGATCTCAACCTGCAGCCAGAATTGTCTTCTTACGAGGGAACTCCTCATCGGTTAATGGCACAGACGCGGAACTTTGTATACGCGTTCACTTTTGATAGATAAAGATTACTTCTAGCATGACCTCATCCTGCAGCCAGGATTGTCTTCTCACGAGAGAACTCCTCAACAGTAAATAGTGTGGACACGAAAACTTGTAAACGTGTTCAAGTTTGATAGAAAAAGATGGTTTCTATCGTGACCTCATTCTGCAGTCAGGATCGTCTTCTCATGAGGGAACTCCTCAACAGTTAATAGCGCTGACACAAAACTTTGTAAACATGTTCAATTTTGATAGATATAAAGGTGATTTCTATCATGACCTCAACCTGCAGCCAGGATTGTCTTCTCACGAGAGAACTCCTCAACAGTTAATAGTGCGGACACGAAAACTAGTAAACCTGTTCAAGTTTGATAGAAAAAGTTGGTTTCTATCGTGACCTCATTCTGCAGACAGGATCGTCTTTTCATGAGGGAACTCTTCAACGGTTAATAGCATGGATTCGAAAATTTGTAGATACGTTCATATTTGATAGGTTTGTGAGAATGGATGTGTGGATGTTTGTTACTCTTTCACGCATAAACGGCTGGACCGATTTGGTTGAAATTTGGTATGTAGATAGGTTATATCCTGGATTAACATATAGGCTGCTTTTTATCAACACACCACGCGGGCGAAGCCGCGGGCGGAAGCTAGTATGATCATAAAAGCTTGTCGCGCGATTTTCTTGTGTAAATAAACTAGTAGCTACTTATTGATTTATATAAAATCTGCTAAGTTTAAATTATTAAAATTTCAATTAATTAAATATTGATCATCGCGACAAGCTTTTATGATCATATAAGTTGTGTATAATGAGGTTGTAAGTTCATAGTTACAATTTAAAAGGTAAATTTTATTTTCTTCTTTTTAGAGCGTTTAAATAAAAGCTTTTTTTTAAAGTTTTTTTTGCTTTTAATTTATTTTTTCTACCTAGATTAAACTTAGTTGAAGCATAACAAGGTCTTACGAAATCGGATTTTTTTTTAAAGCCTTTTTTTAGTTGTAATTACCACAATCAACCCCTTGAAATGTTTTGAAATTTTCATAAGATTTTATGACCTTCGTCTATTTTTACTTATTAACATCAAGAATTGCTTGGTGCACGATTCTAAATAAACTTTGTTAATGCCAGGTGCGGTCCCAGCCTAAGACTGGGGGGGGGCGTCACTCAAGGCCATAGCCAGGTATTTGTTTGGGACGGGTTACCCCGAATAAAAAAAGGCAGATGGGGGGTGGGGGAGGGGTGTTAAAACTAATGGGTTAAACTATTAAGAACAACTTTTGAAAAACGAAATTACATCAACCATCTCTGGATTTACCTATACAAAACGATCATGGGCACCTACAGGTTTATTTTCGAGGGAGGCAGGGTGCATCTTCAGCTTCCCGAAAAGAGCTTGTACTTCACCACGGATATGTTAGGTTTTCGTTTGCCGGTGTCGATACATGCAAGAAATAATTTTGTCGACTTATATAGACGAGCCAACAAATTTAGAAAAGTCAGAATGCAAGAGCGGGCGCTTTCTTTTTGTTCATTCATACACAGATGAGAATAAAAGTAACTCAAGAGGGCAGGATGCATTAGCGACCGAAGCGAACTCGAAAATTTTAGCATGCTGCCTCGGAAAGGTTAGTTTCTCTTGTTGAACGATTAAGTAGGAAGTTAATAATTTATATCCGAAAAAAGCTATTTTAATGTTTGTCAATTTGGAGTGTATGATTTTGGGAGGGGTCATGACCCTTGTGACCCCGCTTGGACCGCGCCTGGCTAAAGCATTTCATAGTCTGAAGCAATCAGGTAACTTTTTAGCAGGGTTGATGTTAGTAATGACGTTACATAGCAGCTCAACATAGCGTTATTAACTTGGAATCTATATTGTTTATAACAAAACTTGTCAACATTCGTAACGGACGTTGATTTTCATACATTAGGATGGTTCCGTTCGTGATTCTTCAATGAAATGGCTGCTTGAATTGAGGGTTTATATAAGAAATGACGCAATATTAAGAGAATCCCTTCAAAAGTTTTCCTGATTTCTTTACAATTTGACAAACCAGGTGACGTCAAAAGAGCGTAAGAGTGTTCCGTAACTTACCTAATTTATTAATAGAGTTATGTAGCGCGGCGCTCTGCCCCTTACTTTGCTCATGACGCATGCTTTTAAGGAAAGTTAGATGAAGTTTATGAAAGACTAAAGAAATCAGAAAATTTTTGATGAGGGTTGATTTTGGTGATGACGTCATAATTAAAATAAATATAAATAATTAACAGTAAATATGACGTCATCACCGATACGTGATTACCAAAATGTACCTTTTCTATAACTTCTTCTGTTCTTTTTATACCTAGGTTAAACTTGGTTGATGCATGACAAGGTCTAACGAGTTCAATTTTTTTTTAAAGATTAGATTTTTGTTGTAATGGCGATTACGTAATTACCACAATCAACCCCTTGAAATGTTTTGAAATTTCATAAGGTTTTATGAGCTTCGTCTATTTTTACTTATTAACCTATTTTCTAGAGCTGTCAGTTGTACCCTCGCATAAACTTCAATTCAAATTAGGTGTACCCGTTAAGCTTATGGGCAATTTAAATGCACCCCGATTATAATAAATAATAATCATTATTTAAGATAACTGGGATCCAATTTGTTAGTAGTAAGTATGACGACTTATAACTAGTGTTAGTAATACAAACTTAATCTACTCGCCCCCTACCTGACCCATGAATAGAGTTATCAATACTCATGTGAGCATTAATACATCGATTCATGTACAGACAGTCAAGTCTACTGGCTACCATATTTAAAACGCTGTTGCGACTAGCCCGCACTCTGCTCAGCATTGACGCGCACCGCTTGCGCAGAGTGGCGTAGAAGCAATCGATGCGCGCCTCCGCAAACATACGTGAAGCACTGCAGTGGCGGGGCAGCCGCAACATCGTTCTAAGCGCATTATTGTATTGTACCCGTAGGGCATTGTACGCTTTTTGAGTAAAGACTGCCCACAGGCTGCAGGTGTAGAAAGATGCACAAAAGGCTCTGAAGAGAGTGATTTTTACCTCATACGTTCACGTTCTATATCCATGTCGTCCTTAAGGTCCTCGGTAATTAGATGACCCAGGTATCGGAACTGATGTACCCTAGCCAACTCATCTCCATTCAGTTTTATTGGGGGCACGCTAGAGGGACACCTAGTACCAGCCTTAAAGACAATATACTCACTTTTCTTCACATTATACATCAAGCCGTGACCATCTGCATAAGTTTCACAAATTTGTATCAGTTTCCTAATGCCACAAACCGAGGAAACACCATCTATGCGACAACCGACCCGCTGGCCGCTGAGCTCCTCGATTAGGGCATTTATATACAAATTAAAAAGACGGGGCGAGCTCAAACCACCTTGTCTCACGCCACATTCCAATTTATATGGATCTGAGAGGGTGCAAGCCCACCGTACATTATTACGTTGATGGCTATACCAGTACTTTATGATATTCACAAGTTCAGATGGTAGTCAGACTTCTTGTAACTTCCTCCACAGAATATCATAACAGATTAAGTCAAAAGCTCTGCTCAAGTCGAGGAAACAGGCATATACAGGTGTGCCCCTGTGGGTATAGTACCTGACAGTATGCTTCATGCACAATATGGCACTTTCCGTCGACAGCTGTGATCTAAAACCAAATTGATTGTCACGCAGAACTATAGCTTCCGCTAATTGGGCATCCAGCACACTGTCAAGCACCTTAGCCACCACTGTCGCTAAAGATATCGGCCTATAATTATTTTTGTCAGAAATGTATCCCGTTCTATTTTTCACTATGGGCACTACAATAGTTTTCATTAACTGTTCCGGCAAGTAAGAGTGGCTTAAACATAAGGAATAAAACATAAGCTAGTACTCGTGCAATGTGAGGTGTTGCAGATGCTCAATACTAAGATCGTCATGGCCAGGAGACTTTCCTCTTTTCATATTTCGAATAGCTTGAGCCACCACTTTTGCTGAAATCTTTAGGTTCAACCCCACACCTAAGCTGGATCAGGGGCCTGATTCAGAAAGTGGTACTTCTGCAGACGGCTCGTATTCTTAGGAGATTCCCATCTTTGGAACCCTGTCTGCGGGTAGGTTGGATCCTGACCCGATACCGATGTTCAAGTATTTTTTTATGTTTTTTTTTTATTCATAGTTTTCATTAGTTTATAAAAATGAATAACTGAGTTTATAATAATAATTATGTTCTTCAGCAGTTAATTGTAACTAAGAAAATATCATAAACGACTTATCGTCCAAAAAAAAATGCACCTTAGTGCAATTTTTTTTTTCCTAACTGTAATACCCACAGTAATGCGACCCATACTATCGTAATCTATAGACATGTTACATGCGTTTATTCTACCCTATTTTATTTATTTCTGTACATCGTGGGGATAGTTTCTATACTATGGTGCCCTATAACTTTTCAAAATATATATAATTTCATTGCTTCCCTAGTTGTTTATTCACCTTTTTGGATGTATTCAAATATATAACACAAATGTCTAGTTAATGTCTAGTTAAATAGCAAATGTTATCGATATGATTTATCGATAATTTGATGCCATCCTAAAATGTAACAACCCTATCACAGATTTTTAACTAGCGCGATCTATCGGGTAATAGCTGAATTACATTCAAATATTTTTTTATATTCGTAGTTTTTCTATTCAAAACTAGACAGCGCTACTGACGCACGAGATCAAAATTTTTGTATGACAGGAGTCCCAATGTCCGCTCTATGTGTAAGTATTTTTAATCTCTTTGATTACAATACATTTCATCAAGTAAGTGTTATGATTATGTAATGGTTGCGACTATTTTAACTGGTGTGGGAAAAGGGGAAAGTGTAATTATACTTCGAATCCCAATAATACCCACTGACCTACCATTTCAATTTAAAAAACTTCAGTTTCCAATAAAACCAAGTTTTGCTATTACAATTAATAAAGCGCAAGGGCAATCATGTAGCACAACAGGTAGCAGGGGTGCATTTGGAAGAGCCATGCTTTTCCCATGGCCGGCCTATGTAATATTATGAACACCTTGTAAACATACCATGTTTCTGGCAAATAAATCATTTGAATTTGAATTTAGAATCGTGCGCCAACTCACTCTTGACTTAAAATTAGACGGACCTTCTTACGAAATTTCAAAACATTTCAAGAGGGTTGATTGTGGGAATGACGTAATAGCCATTACAACCAACGAGAGGGTAAGAGTGTTTCGCGAGTTACCTAACCAGTTTTGAATAGAGTACGGTTGCACAACGCTCCACCCTCCAGTTTACTCGTGACGAACGATTCTAAATAAACTTTGCTGAAGCATTTCAAAGTATGAAGCAATCAGTTAACTTTTTAAGAGGGTTGATATAAGAAATGACGCAGTATCAAGAAAATACCTTCAAAAATTTTCCTGAGTTCTTTACAATAATAAACCAGATGACGTCAAAGATTGTTCCGTAACTTACCCGAGTTGTGCTTGGTTAATTTATTAATAGAGTTATGTAACCCGGCGCTCGACCCCTTACTTTGCTCATGACGCATGCTTTTAAGGAAAGTTAGAAGAAGTTTATGAAAGACTAAAGAAATCAGAAAACTTTTGATGAGGGTTGATTTTGGTAATGACGTCATAATTACGTGATTACCAAAATGTACCTTTTCTATAACTTCTTCTGTTCTTTTTCTACCTAGGTTAAACTTAGTTAAAGCATGACAAGGTCTAACGAGTTCCATTTTTTTTTAATGATTAGATTTTTGTTGTAATGGCGATTACGTAATTACCACAATCAACCTTGAAATGTTTTGAAATTTCATAAGATTTTATGAGCTTCGTCTATTTTTACTTATTAACTTCAAGAATGGCTTAGTGCACGATTCTAAATAAACTTTGTTAATGCCAGGCGCGGTCCCAGCCTAAGACTGGGGGTGGGGGTCACTCAAGGCCATAGATAGGTATTTGGTTGGGACGGGTTACCCCGAATAAAAAAAGGCAGATGGGGGCTGGGGGAGGGGTGTTATAGACGAGCCTACAAATTTAGAAAAGTCAGGATGCAAGAGCGAGCGCTTCCTTTTTGTTTTTTCATACACAGATGAGCAACATCAACCGTGTTACTATACAGGGTGGAAACTTTCATAGGGGTAGTAAGGGGAATTACCTAAACCATTGTAGCTATCTATGTTGATCCCTATGAAAAGACCAAGTTCAAGAACTGCGCATCCCACCTATCTGGCGCGAGAGAGTTTATTTTTATATTTTGATTCAGTCTCTACGACTATCTTTCTACCACTGCGCGCAGCACACAGCACACCACCAAATGCACGCTGCACACAACACACAGCCCACCGCATGTCGCTCACGCACGTCTTAAGCAAAGAGGAGACGAGAAGTGTTAATACTCGTAACGAAATGCTATTGGTGGTTTACAACACATGAAGACCTGGTGGTTACATAATAACAACCGCTCGGGTCGATCTTTAGGTTAATCCGTGCTTGCCTAGGTTGGTCTGTGGATGGGTGACCACCCATTACATACAAGTTTACTCGGAAAGCATGTTAAGCCTTTGGTCCGGCTGTCATTTGTAGATCTTTGACAGTCGTTACATGTAGTCAGTGGCCCGAGAGTCTGACAACCAGTCTTACCAAGGATATCGTATTACCTAGTACTAACTGGGTTGTGGAGGTCAAATAGGCAGTCGCTCCATGTAAAATACTGGTATTCAGCTGCATCAGGTTAGACTGGGAGCCGACCCCATAATATTTGGGAAAAGGCTAGGCTAATGAATGGGTTACAACACATCTCCTCTCCTTCCGTCTGATCTCCGCTTCAGTGTAGTCCTGCCCTTACCCTTCTTTGACGATCATGAACAGTTTCTAAACAAAGGTGAAGTTTATCAAATTGTACCGAAATAAAAAAAAGTTTCAACTACTAACGTAATGGCCAACTGCTACGTCACTAACGAACGTGAATAGTTGCAGCACTGATGACAATATTTTTGTCACTTGTTTAATTTAGTCTTTTATAATATTTTCCTGCCTTTGTATAGATTCTTTTTAACGATTGTTTGTGAATGTGTGAACAGTGTAGGCCTTGTAGATTCCTAGATGTGTGTTAACTTTTGTTAACCTCTTATCTTGCTTTCCGTTTTTCTTGTGTAGTAAGCAACGACTTATTGTCGGGCCTATGCTGTCCCCCCATACTTGAGTACTAATGCTGTAACATGATAATATTGTAAAACTAATCATTTTAAAAGAGTAACCATGGAGTTTCTTGCCGGTTCTTCTCCATAGGAAACGACCAACCCGAACCGTGCACCTTTTTGTCGACGTTTCATAAGTGCCCATGTAGGCCTATGTGAAATAAAAATATTTTGATTTTGATTTTGAACCCTCTTAAAAAATGAACTGATTGCTTCAGACTTTGAAATGCTTCAGCAAGCTAAGTTTATTTAGAATCGTGCGCCAACCCACTCTTGACGTAAAATTAGACGAACCTTCTTACGAAATTTCAAGGGGTTGATTGTGGGAATGACGTAATAGCCATTACAACCAAACTCAACCCTCTTTTAAAGTTTTCTGATTTCGTCAGTCTTTGTTAAGAGTTACATAGCTTCAGTAAAGTTTAGAACCTTTAAGGAGAACAAAGGACGTCATAGCAAAGGTGTATTTTGGTAATCACGTAACAGGTGACTTTGACGTCATTATCAAATCAACCCTCTTTTAAAGTTTTCTGTGCGTATGATACAAATAACGCTCAACTTTTTTTATTAGAAGTCTTTTCTTTTAGATTTACGTATACATTAGAGAACCGATTCGCGACCGTGGAGACCACAAATGACGTTGAACAGGCGCTTGAACAAATGGTGGAAATCCTCAGGGAGGAAGCGACGCATTTTTTTTTTGTAAAATGCGGCGTAACTTTCGGAGGATACTCTGGAGCTTATGACGGAACGACGTGAAAACCTACCCGTCACTTCGCCAGAACTACAGGCACTCAATAAAAGAATTAGAAAATTGGTACGACGCAACCGTCGATGCTCCAACACACGCTCAATAGAAAAAGCGATTGAGCAAAATCGGGGGTCGAAAGTGTTCGTCCAATCACCTGGGAGGAGCCACCTGACGAAGTTGACCAAATCTAGTGGGGAAATCGTCGTTTCGAAGCCAGAGATTCTTTCAGAAGTCGAAAACTTCTACGGCCAGTTGCACGCATCACATGCATCTCGACCTGATCCCGAAAATGAGGATTCCAGAGCCACCTTAACCCGTCATTTCACAGAAGACCTGCCAGAAGTCTGCCAAGACGAAATCGAGGCGGCTCTTAGACAGCTTAAAAATGGAAAAGCCCCTGGCGAGGATGGGATAACGACTGAGCTCCTGAAAGCGGAGGGGCGGCCTGTATTAAGGGAGCTTCGGGAGCTTTTCAACTTGGTCCTGTTCTCTGAGAGAACTCCAGAAGCGAGGAGAAGGAGTGTGGTCGTTCTTTTCTTTAAAAAGGGGAACAAGAAACTAAAACTACTAAAGAATTACAGACCCATTTCGCTCCTTAGCCACGTGTATAAGCTGTTCTCAAGAGTCGTCACGAATCGTCTAGCGCGAAGGCTCGAGGACTTCCAGCCACCGGAGCAGGCCGGGTTTCGATGAGGATATAGCACCATAGACCACATCCACACAGTGCAACAGATCATACAGAAGTCCGAAGAGTATAATCGGCCGCTGTGTCTTGCATTTGTGGACTATGAGAAGGCTTTTGACTCTGTCGAAACCTGTTCAGTTCTGGAGTCTCTGCAGCGATGCAAAGTCGACTGACGATACATCCAAGTGTTGAGAAATTTTTATGAGAACGCCACTATGACCGTCCAAACTCAAAACCAGCAAACGGAGCATATCCCATTGCGTCGGGGGGTAATTTCCTCAAAGTTGTTCACCAACGCACTGGAGGATGTGTTTAAGACGCTGAAATGGGAAGGACGTGGCATTAATATCAATGGCGATTACATCTCACACTTGAGATTTGCAGATGACATCGTCATACTGGCTGAATCGCTGCACGACTTGCAGCAGATGCTGGATGGCCTAGTTGATTTTTCTATACGCATTGGTCTCAGGGTTAACTTGGACAAAACCCAGGTTATGTTCAACGAACACGCGCGTCGCCCCAAGACCTATTGTTGTCAGTGGCGGTCCTCTTGAGGTTGTTCGAGAATATGCCTACCTCGGGCAAACTCTGCAGTTTGGTAAAAACAACTTGGAGAGGGAGGCTAATAGAAGAATTCGACTGGGCTGGGCAGCGTTTGGGAAGCTTCGCCGGGTCTTCTTGTCGCGTATTCTACAGAGCCTAAAGACTAAGGTCTTCAATCAGTGCGTCCTGCCTGTTATAACTTACGGAGCCGAAACGTGGACACTGTCGGTACGGCTAGTCCATAAATGTAAGGTCGCTCAGCGAGCTATGGAACGGGCTATGCTTGGAGTTTCTTTGAGGGATCGCATTCGGAACGAGGTGATTCGACAGAGAACCAGAGTTGTCGACATAGCCCACAGAATTAGTAAGCTGAAGTGGCAATGGGCCGGTCATATTAGCCGTAGGACCGATGACCGTTGGGGTAGGCGTGTTCTTGAGTGGAGACCGCGAATCGGCAAACGTAAGGTGGGACGCCCTCAGGCTGGGTGGAGTGACGATCTTCGCGAGGTGGTGGTAGCAACTGGATGAGATTTGCTGAGAATCGAGTTGAATGGCGTGCGATTGAGAAGGCCTATGTCCAGCAGTGGACATAGGCCTTCTACGTTTAGTTTTAGTGGATAGGTCACAAAAGCTCCTTTTTGGACGTCCTGCTTCTCTAGACGTAGACGTAGAGGGTCCACTTTCTGGCCCGCCAGAGGTGATTACTATTTGATCAAGCCATTTTTTATTTTGATTCCGGAATCTAATAATATTAAGGGAACATTTCTTCCAAAATCTTGAAGTTGCTACAGTAAAAGTTTTAATAACCTTTTGAAGACTGTCCCTGCTTGTAGTAGGCAGTTCCGATAAATCTAATGTCTCCAAAACATAGCTAAGTAGTTTATCTTTATTGTCCATTGATAGTGGCTTCACTGGTCGATGTAATGACAAAATATTGAATAAATCAATATTTTTTATTGAGGCACCATTACCTAAAAATACACTTTTTACTATAGAAACCGGCAATCACCGGAAAAAAAATGTATATTTTTGTATAGCCAATAGTCCCTGCTATATAATGGAATCGAAATGATAATGTACTAATTTTTTACTTTTAAACGTAACACAGTTCAAACTTAGAAAAGTTTGTAAATATCAGTACATTGTTAAATATTTTTTTTTTTATAATACAAATTGATCTATTTTATTTTTTGTTTATGTACCAATAAAAAGTACAGACCTTCTTTAATGTGCACCATTTTTTTCAATTTACAATTAACACTGATAACTTAGCCAACTTAACTTGAATAGGAGCGCAAAACAACGATGAATCAGTCTTGTTACAATAATTTAGCTTTCGAGATAAATCTATCTATCTATCTATCTATCTATATCTTGTGAAGTACAAATAAAAACTTACCCTAAACCGAAACTCGACAAAATCCTAAAATAAGAAATTATATTTTGGTAATAATTGTGCATATTTCGAATAAAGTTTCAGAGTTTCGCATCGCGAATGCTTCTAATCTAAGCTGAAGCTTTGTTAAGTATGAGGAAATCAGTAAACCATGAAAGGATTTATTGCTGGTAAATTGTTTACAACTGCGTTCAATTAATACACAGTTGACTGGTATGTCATTTCCAGCACAATCCTCTTGAAAAGTTTACTAACTTTGCGTAATAGTAAGTAGTACTAAAAACAGGCTAAAAAGTTTGTTGATGTTGAAAATGCTATTGCGTCATCTTTGAAAAACTTTCTAATTCTTTTTAAACCTAACCTAAATTTAGGAGCTTTTCATTGACGCCAAAGAGGGTAAGAGTGTTGCGCGAGTTACCTAACCAGTTTTAAATAGAGTACGGTTACACAACCCTCCACCCTCCAGTTTACTCGTGACGAACGATTCTAAATAAACTTAGCTGAAGCCTTTCAAAGTCTGAAGCAATCAGTAAACTTTTTAAGAGGGTTGATATGCGAAATGACGTCAGTATTCAGAGAATCCCTTCAAAAGTTTTCCTAAGTTCTTTACAATTTAATAAACTAGATGACGTCAAAGAGTGTTCCGTAACTTACCCGAGTTGTGCTTGGCTAATTTATTAATAGAGTTGTGTAGCGCGACGCTCTACCCCTTAGTTTGCTCATGACGCATGATTGTAAGGAAAGTTAGAAGAAGTTTATGAAAGACTAAAGAAATCAGAAAACTTTTGATGGGGGTTAATTTTGGTGATGACATCATAATTACTGTTACGTGATTTCCAAAATCTACCTTTTCTATGACGTCTTCTGTTCTCTTTATACCTAGGTTAAACTTACTTGAAGCATGACAAGGTCTAACTAAATCAGAAATTTTTATAAAGGATTGATTTTGGTTGTAATGGCGATTACGTGAACATCAAGAGTGGCTTGGTGCACGATTCTAAATAAACTTTGTTAATGCCAGGCGTGGTCCCAGCCTAAGATTTGGGGGGGGGTCACTCAAGGCCGTAGCCAGGTATTTGGTTGGGACGGGGGTTTTGTTTGGGGGCAGGGGGAGGGGTGTTAAAACTAATGGGTTAAACTATTAAGAACAACTTTTGAAAAACGAATTTATATCAACCATCTCTGGATTTACCTATACAAAACGATCATGGGCGCCTACAGGTTTATTTCCGAGGGAGGCAGGGTGCATCTTCAGCTTCCCGAAAAGAGCTTGTACTTCACCACGGATATGTTAGGTTTTGACTTATATAGAAGAGCCTACCAATAATTTAAAAAAGTCAGAATGCAAGAGCGGGCGCTTTCTTTTTGTTCATTCATACACAGATGAGAATAAAAGTAACTCAAGAGGGTAGGATGCATTAGCGAGCGAAGTGAACTCGAAAATTTTAGCATGCTGCCTCGGAAAGGTTAGTTTCTCTTGTTGAACGAGTAAGCAGGAAGTTAATAATTTACATCCGAAAAAAAATATTTTAATGTTTGTCAATTTGGAGTGTATGATTTTGGGAGGGGTCATGACCCCTGTGACCCCGCTTGGACCGCGCCTGGTTAAAGTACTTCATAGTCTGACTCTGAAGCAATCAGGGTTCAGGTACAAAACTTGTCAACATTCGTAACGTAACGTAGGTTGATTTTCATACGTAAGGATGGTTCCGTTCGTGATTCGTCAATGAAATGGCTGCTTTAATTAGAAGACCTTCAGTTTTTTTTAAATTTAACATCAACATCGACCGTGTTACTATACAGGGTGGAAACTTTCATAGGGGTAGTAAGGGGAATTACCTAAACCATGAACCATTCTGGCGTGAGAGAGTTTTTTTTATTTATTTTTTATTCAGTCTCTACGACTATCTGTCTACCATTGCGCGCAGCACACAGCACAGCACACCGCCCAACGCACGCCGCACACAACACAGCTCACCGCATGCCGCTCAAGTCTTAAGCTAAGCGGAGACGAGAAGTGTTAATAACGAAATTCTATTGGTGGTTTACAACACATGAAGAGCTCGTGGTTAAATAATAACAGCCGCTCGGGTCGATCTTTAGATTAAGCCGTGCTTGCCTAGGTTGGCCTGTGGATGGGTGACCACCCATTACGTACCGAGTTTCCTCGGAAAGCACGTTAAGCCTTTAGTCCCGGCTGTCATTTGTAGATCTTTGACAGTCGTTACAGGTAGTCAGTGGCCCGAAAGTCTGACAACCAGTCTTACCAAGGATATCGTATTACCTAGTACTAACTGGGTTGTGGAGGTCAGATAGGCAGTCGCTCCATGTAAAATACTGGTATTCAGCTGCATCTGGTCAGACTGGGAGCCGACCCCATGATGTTTGGGAAAAGGCTAAGCAAGTGAATGGTTTACAACACATCTCTTCTCGTTTCGTCTGATCTCGGCTTCAGTGTAGTCCGGCCCTTACCCTTCTTTGACGATTATGAACAAATAATAAATAATATCTTGGGACAACCAACACACCGCCTTCTGATCCCAAACTGGGCAGAGCCTGCACTATGGCAACCAGACAACTGATAGACATACTTATATATTTCTAAATACATACATATTATACTCGTAGATAAATTACACACCCAGATGCAGAACAAATAATCGTACTCATCGCACAAAGATTTGTCCTGTGTGGGAATCGAACCTGACCTGACCTCCGTCCTAGCAGTCAGGGTCACTAACCACTAGACCAACAGGCCAATCAAATGTAAAATTAGACGAACCTTCTTACGAAATTTCAAAATATTTAATCGGGTTGATTGTGGGAATGACGTAATGGCCAACTGCTACGTCACTAACGAACGTCAACCCTCTTAAAAATTAACTGATTGCTTCAGACTTTGAAATGCTTCAGCAAGCTAAGTTTATTTAGAATCGTGCGCCAAACCACTCTTGACGTAAAATTAGACGAACCTTCTTACGAAATTTCAAAACATTTTAAGGGGTTGATTGTGGGAATGACGTAATAGCTATTACAACCAAACTCAACACTCTTTAAAAGTTTTCTGATTTCGTCAGACTTTGTTAAGAGTTACATAAGTAGCTTCAGTAAAGTTTAGAACCTTTAAGGAGAAAGAAGGACGTCATAGCAAAGGTGTATTTTGGTAACGTAACAGGTGACTTTGACGTCATTATCAAATCAACCCGTAGAGCGTTGTGCAAACCTAATGCTACTAGAAACTGGCAAAGTGCGAGTCGGGGTCAATCCCTACTAATATTATAAATGCGAAAGTAATTCTGTCTGTCTGTCTGTAACGCTTTCACGACTAAACCACTGAACTGATTTAATAAAATTTGGTACAGAGATAGAGTTGACCTTGAGAAAGAACATAGGATAGTTTTTATCCCGGACTTTTGAAGAGTTCTCTTGGAAACGCGATATAACCGAACTCGACGCGGGCGGAAAACTAGTAAGGAATATGCGTATGATTCAAATAACGCTCAACTTTTTTATTAGAACTCTTTTCTTTTAGATTTACGTATACATTAATTTAAAATCAACCCACAATGTTGGTAAATAATTATATATATATATTACTTGTTCGAAGCACTCTGAATATTGATTTCAAGCTGGAGCGAACTCGTTTGATGAAGTCTAGGTTCCGTCCAAATATACTCCAAACCATGCTAGGTTCTGAAGCGTTCCAGTCAGATCTAGAGAACAGATTCGCGGCCGTGGAAACCACAAATGACGATGACCAGGCGCTCGAACAAATGATGGAAATCCTCAGGGAGGAAGGGAAGCGTTTTTTTTTTGTAAAATGCGGCGTAAGGGCAGGAAGTGCAAACTTTCGGAGGAGACTGTAGAGCTTATGACGGAACGACGTGAAAACCTATCCGTCACTTCGTCAGAACTACAGGCACTCAATAAAAGAATTAGAAAATTGGTACGACACGACCTTCGATGCTCCAACACAGCGTGTGTTGGAGCATCGAAGGTCGTGTCATACAATAGAAAAAGCGATTGAGCAAAATCGGGGGTCGAAAGTGTCGGCGTGTACATCTCACACTTGAGATTTGCAGATGACATCGTCATACTGGCTGAATCGCTGTACGACTTGCAGCAGACGCTGGATGGCCTAGTTGATTCTTCTATACGCATTGGTCTCAGGGTGAACTTGGACAAAACCCAGGTTATACAAGTCAACGAACACGTCACCCCAGGACCTATTGTTGTCAATGGCGGTCCTCTTGAGGTTGTTCGAGAATATGCCTACCTCGGGCAAACTCTGCAGTTTGGTAAGAACAAGTTAGAGAGGGAGGCTTATAGAAGAATTCGACTGGGCTGGGCAACGTTTGGGAAGCTACGCCGGGTCTTCTCGTCGCGTATTCCACAGAGCCTAAAGACTAAGGTCTTCAATCAGTGCGGCCTGCCTGTTCAACCCGATGTTGAAAATGACGCCATTGCCAGCTATTGCGTCATCTCTGAAAAACTTTCTAATTCCTTTTTAAACTTCACCTACATTTTGGAGCTTTTCATAGACGCCAAAAGAGGGTAAGAGTGTTTCGCGAATTACCTAACCAGTTTTAAATAGAGCACGGTTGCACAACGCTCCACCCTCCAGTTTACTCATGACGAACGATTCTAAATAAACTTAGCTGAAGCATTTCAAAGTCTGAAGCAATCAGTTAACTTTTTAAGAGGGTTGATATAAGAAATGACGTCAGTATTAAGAAAAATTCTTCAAAAGTTTTCCTGAGTTCTTTACAATTTAATAAACCAGACGACGTCAAAGAGTGTTCCGTCTAATTTATTTATTAATCATCGCTTTACGAGATGCGAACCTAAGCGGACGTGTTTCTCTGTACTTGCTTAAATGAAATATTATAAACAATTACAAATATCAATAATTATTTGCGGCTTCAATTAAAACAAAGTAAAGTGGGTCACCTGTGACTTAGTGCCTGACTACTTTTTTGTGCAAGATGAACTAAATTATATTTATTCTCTATTGACTATAAATAAAGTGTTGCGGTTAGTATGTCTAACCTAGGATCGAGCCCATTTGGGGCCCGCAGCCAATTACTACGACGAAGTCCTCCGCCAACGCCTACCGCAGAATTGCCCTCGAGTGAACCACATCCACCACCACCTGTACCAGCACCTGTACCAGCACCTGTACCAGCACCTGTACCAGCACCTGAGGAGAACTTTTTGCCGAGTGAAATTGTCAGCACACCAGAGATCCAGAAGTGGTTGCTATCTATTGATGGCATTCTGAACGAAGTCTGCACTATTGTTGGTGAAGGAAAAATGAACTCGGACCAGAAGCAACGTGTTGTAAATCTTTGCCGTAAGGTCCAAAGTGGGACTTCTCAGATGGCTGTCCTTTACCAATCAGTAAAGCAGAAAATGATCCAGTCCCACAGTACTGTCCAGCACTTACAGCTTCAGAAGAATATGACGAATTCTCTGGACCAGTTTAAAGAGGTTATTGAGTCGAAGCTGAATACGTCTAGCAATTCCTATGCTAACATGGTGAAGAAAGGCTCCGACAATTTCATACGTCCTGCAAACTTGAGTGCAATCACCATCTATCCCAGCGATAAAACTAAAACAAGTGACGACACCAAGTCACTTGTTCAAAAGTTAATATCCCCCGAGCAACTCAAACTTCATGTACGTGGCCTGAAAAAAGTGAAAAATGGGGGAGTACTAATTAGCACTGACAATAAAGGCGATATAGACAAACTGAAGAAATCGGAGAAGATATTCACCTCAGGCCTCACAATAGAAGAACCTTCTAAACGACGCCCTAGGGTTACTGTCATTGGTGTTCCCGTAGCCCTTACTGAGAAGGAGGTATTTGACTGTATTTACGAGCAAAACCTATCCGATAAATTGCCGAATACAACTCGTGACTCCTTCCTTGAGACTATCAAACTGAGCCATAAATCGGGTAAGAAAGGCCTTCCTACCTGCAACTACATTCTGGAGGTACCCGCTGGCATAAGAAAAATGCTGGTAAACCAAAGCAGATTTTTTATAAATTGGACCTCGTGCCCGGTGAGAGATTTTACGATCGTCACCAGGTGCTACAATTGCCAGCAGTTCGGCCACGCAGCTTAGTTTTGCCGTGAAACGAGTTCTACTTGCAACCACTGTGCAGAGACGGGACACTCCGTGAAGGAATGCAGCAGCAAATCTTCTCCCCCACAGTGTGCGACGTGCAAAAAATTCAAGAGGAAATGTGACCATCCAACCGGTGATGTAAGTTGACGTAAATATGCAGAGACCAACTACATCATGAGTTGATGTAGTTGGTCTCTGCATATTTATAGATTATGAGGGCGCCTAAGAGCGCCACAGTATATTATTTTTAGTAGGCACACAAACAGGTAGCTTATTTATTTGTATTTCTTCTTAGTTTGTAATTATCATGAGCAATCAGCTAATCAGTGATCTAGATAGTTTTACTGTGTCTGAATCCAAGATCTGTAATGTTGAGGACTGTAAATACCTTCTTCGTTCTGGTGACAAATCGTTTACCTTGCTTACACAAAATATTCGCAGCATAAACCGAAATATGGACGGTTTTGAAGTGTTTTTACAAAGTCTTGATATAAGCTGTAATATTATCGTACTAACATGTTGGTTGTCAAAACAAACAGTCACCTTACCATCTCTGAACGGATTTTACTCAACAGACAGAAACATCAACCAAAACGACGGAGTTGTAGTTTATGTTAAAAATAATTTGCGAACTATCAAAGAAGAACCACTATTCCAAGACAGTAATTGCTTATTCATTAAAATTATTCCCGATACAGTAGTCATGGCTATTTATAGGCCTCCCTCTCATAATTTCGACAGATTTTTGGACTCACTCGACACAAACTTAAAAACCTTAAGTATTTTCAAAAACATAATACTCGTAGGAGATATCAACATAAACATTTCCTCCGAGAAACCGATACCCATACACACAATTACCTAAATATTTGTGCATTTCATGGACTTTTACCAGCTCACTATTACCCCACACACCAAAGCGGCTCTTGCTTAGATCATGTCATTCTAAAATCAAAAAAATCATCCAAAACATTGGTTACTAACTCTGCGCTTACCGATCATCAAGCTGTTTTACTAACAATGCAAATAAGTCCACCTAGAAAAAACTGCGAGCGTAGCTACACTAAAGTCAATATGACATACCTTGAAAGTGACATACGCGGCATTAATTTTAACCCTATTTATGATTCTGTTGATGCAAATATTTCTTTAGAATATTTCATAAATTCATTACAATACGTAATAAGGAAAAACACTTTCACTAAGAAAATCCCTAGAAAGTATAGTTGTATTAAACCGTGGATCCCACCAGGTCTCGTTCGTTGTATAAGAAACAGAGACAAACTTCACCTAAAATCGAAACTTGCACCTGATGACGTAATACTTTCTGTTACCTAAAAAAGATATCGTAATTTCTGTAATAATCTTTTGAAAAAACTAAAAAACCAGTACGATAAAATGAACTCGAGAAGGCGGGAAAAAATAGCAAACTTGTGTGGAAATTTATAAAAACTAACACATTAAGGGCAAAAAATTCCGAACCTCCGCTAGATTTACTATTAACAGAAATAAACCCATCCGAAGCAATTAATAAGGTTAACCACTGTTTTGTCAACGTTGGTAAAAACTTGGCTGAAAAATCCACAAATATTAGCCACCCTCCTACTCAAAACCCAACTAGGCCATCTTCCACGTTAAATTCTTTTGTTTTATTAGATACGGACGAGAACGAAGTAGTTAGAATAATAGACGGATTCAAGGATGTCTGCGCAACTGGGTGGGATGATATACCGAATAATGTGCTTAAAAGATTTAAACACCTACTGGCCCCTCCGCTTACCCACATCTTTCAGCTTTGTTTATCTAAAGGGATATTTCCAAAATTACTGAAAAACTCTGTGGTCATACCTATTTTTAAGTCTGGAGACAAAATGAGTGTGACTAACTACAGACCCATTTCAGTACTAACGGGCCTATCAAAGGTTTTAGAAAAAATAATAAACAGTAGACTGATAAAATATCTGGAAGATAACAAACTAATTTCAGAAAATCAATTTGGGTTTAGGCCTAAAAAATCAACTAACCAAGCAGTAAACAAATTGGTTAATTACATTTCAACAAATCTGGATAGCGGAATGCATACAGTTGGTATTTTTCTTGACCTTGCCAAGGCCTTTGACACTATTTCTTGCACTACTCTTTTGCAGAAGCTTGAATCACTTGGGATAAGAGGAACGCAGCTTTTACTATTATCCGATTATCTTAATGATCGACAGCAATGTATAAAAATTGGTCCGACTACCAGTTCTGATCTTTCTAATACTTGTTTTGGAATTCCACAAGACAGTATACTAGGTCCTACATTATTTTTAGTCTATATTAATGACCTTTGCACCCTGACACTCAAAAATGGTGTTGTAATGTCATATGTGGATGATACTGCTCTGTTGTTTGCAGCTAAATCAAGGGCTGAGGCCTATGAACATGCTCAGAATGGTTTCAACATTGTATCTAATTGGCTCCAGAATAATCTTCTAACACTGAATGCTGATAAAACAAAATACATTTCATTTACAATGAGAAATACTAACATACCGCTTACTAATCAAATCATTTACGCACATACCTGTAGCACGTACGCTGACACTGCATGTTCTTGCCCTACTTTAGAAAAAGCTGACCATGTGAAATATCTTGGTGTCACTATGGACCCCAATCTAAATTTCCGTAAACATATCGAGTTACTATGTGCTAGGGTGCGCAAACTAATTTATGTTTTTAAGTATTTACGAAATGTAGCCGACTATAAATTAATAAAACAGGTATATTTAGCGTTGTGTCAGTCTATTCTAACCTATTGCATAACATCCTGGGGGGGGGCGGGAAATTCGATTCTTCTCCCTCTAGAACGTGCTCAAAGAGCAATTCTAAAGGTTGCTATCTTTCGTCCGTTTAGATTTCCTACACACCTGCTCTACAAAGCATGTAATGTGCTCTCAGTACGGCAATTATTTATTCTTCACATTATACTACAGCAGCACTCTACCCTTCCCTATGACCCAGTTCCTTCCGATAGGAGAAGAAAAGACCTGGTTTGCACAAAGCCTCAAACCAGACATGCTTTTGCTAGTCGATTTTATGTGTTTTTAGGGCCTTTCTGTATAATAGACTCAACAAGAAACTAAACTTCTATAGTCTAAGTTATAGGAAATGTAATTTTGTAATGTCGGATTATTTAGCGATGCTTAATTACACGGACACAGAAAAACTTCTAGAAGTCCTGGTTTGATTTGACATGTCATCCCCTCGTATTTAGTTGTACATATTGTAATTAAGTTAGTTTTAATGTTTTTGTTTCTTAATTTACTTTATTTTAAAACTTTTCCTGTCCTAACTAAATTATGAAATGTAAAGTGATGGCCTGAAACACAGGTTTAAATAAACCTAGATCAGGCAGGTCGCTACCTAACATTTGATTTCGTCATTATCGTAACTTGTAACAGTTATATTTATTTTAGTTATAGTTTACATAAAAGCACTAATTATACAATTGTTTAGATATAACATAAAGTGTACATTTATGTGCAGTAGGCACATAAATGTACACTTTTGTAATACCTACTTTTTTTTTTAAATAAATTATTCTTATTCTTATTAATAGAGTTATGTAGCGCGACGCTCTACCCCTTAGTTTGCTCATGACGCATGATTGTAAGGAAAGTTAGAACAAGTTTATGAAAGACTAAAGAAATCAGAAAACTTTTGATGAGGGTGGATTTTGGTAATGACGTCATAATTACTGTTACGTGATTAACAAATCTACCTTTTTAACCGACTTCCAAAAGGAGGAGGTTATCAATTCGTCTGATTGTTTTTTTTTGTGTGTATGTTCAGCGATATCTTCGCCAATTGTGAACCTAATTCGATGATTCTTTTCTTGTTTGGAAGAATAGTACTTCGCGGTGGTTCCGTTTAAATTTTGTGAAGGTTTGATGCTGATCTTCGGAGATAAGCAATGGAACTCTTCAATAATAGACAGCAAATCTGCCGTGATTGCTGCAATCGCTTGGATGTTTATTGTTTACCCAACATCATAACATAACATCACGCCTATATGCTCTCGAGGGGTACGCAGATGTGCCAGTACAACCACATTTCGACGTACATTTACACGTAATAGCCATTACTACCAAACTCAACCCGCTTGAAAAGTTTACTAACTTTGCGCAATAGTAAGTAGTACTAAAAAATGATGTATAGGTAGATTTATATCTATGGTAATGCCATAATATTGTCAATGTGTCTTAGTCTAGTTTCTAAATATTTAAGCTAATTTCTTTAAGTAGAATAAAGCCTTAATTTCCAAAAGGCTTTGCGTTTTCTTTATATCAATTTATTCTACTTAAAAATAATGTAATGTAAACGCTATTCAAAGCTATTCAATAACAATGTCAAAGTCTAACGGAAAAAAAACATCTGACATACTGGAAAAAATCAAGACTCAAAATTTACAATGCCTGTTCGTCCAACGAAATATTTAAATCCAGATAAGTTAGGTGCTGATCCGAGTGATGCTGGCGCAGAGCTCCATTGGGGTCACTGGTATAATACGTTTAATAATTTTATTTCTGAAGAGGTACCAGATTCTTCTCCAGAGTTGAAACTGAAGCTACTAGTAAATTACTTAGCGCCAACAGTTTTCGCACTAATAAAACATTGTACAAGTTATGAACAGGCTATTAAGACATTAACGGAAACCTATGAAAAACAGAAAAACCATATCTTAGCACGTCATATTCTTTCTACCAGACTTCAAAAACCAGATGAATCTATATCCGATTACATTCGTGCGCTAAAGCTGCTAGCCCAAGACTGTGATTTTCGTGCCGTATCCGCTGAAGAATATCAAAACGAATTCATGTGTAGATAACGCATTCATATCGGGCTTAAATTCTCAAAAAATCCGCCAAAGACTTTTGGAGAATATAACATTGACATTCGATGAAGCTATAAATCAAACATTGACGCTTGAGAGCGCTGAAAAGAGTTCCCTATCCTTTTCAACTCCAAACACAAACTCATTGCTGAATGCAATCACTTCTCAAAGGAGTATTAATATCAGTGAACCTCAAGTAGAACAACAAAATGAGATCCAAAATCGTTTAGCTGCTTCTACTTCCCGTTTCTATGGACAAAAGAAACGACGTTGCTTCTTTTGTGGCGGGAACGTCCATCAACGGATAAAATGCCCTGCATTCCATGCGACGTGTCAACTTTGCTCAAGAAAGGGTCACTTTGCTAACGTATGTCGTAGCAGTAGCGTTGGTGACTCGACGGCAAATGCGATTTTTGAAGAGACATCATTAAACACTGCAACCATAATCGCAGCCTCTCCGGGAAGCCTTAAAAAGGCCACTGTCCCTGTTTCAATTAATAACTACACTGCAGACGCTCTTGTGGATACTGGCAGCTCAGTGAGCTTTATTGATAAAGGTTTAGCAGAGACATTGGGTCTAAAGAAACGCCATTGCAACCAGACGGTCACCTTAGCGTCGTTGAGTTATACTTTTATTGTAGAAGGTACGTGCGTTGCAACTATAAAAGTTAATAAACACGTCTACAAACAGAAGACTTTGTTGATCGTGAACAAACTTATGCGCTGATATTATCATCGGTCACGATATTTTGAAAACACATTCATCAGTTGTCCTGAATTTTGGTGGTAAAGACGAACCTTTGAACTTTGAACATAACATGTAACGTCATGGAAGCTGCTGTGCCCCCTGCTTCGATATTTACAAATCTTTCACCCTCTTTAAAGCCCATTGCAGTTAAATCTCGAAGATATAATGAGGAAGACGAATCATTCATAAAACAAGAAATAACAAAACTACTAGAGGATGGTGTCATCAAACCTAGCACTTCGCCATGGAGGGCTCAAATTTTAGTCACAGGAGGGGGCCATCATCGGAAACGCCTAGTGATCGATTATTCGAGGACGATCAATAGATTTACTGAGCTCGATGCTTATCCATTACCTAAAATTGAATTTATCATTTCGAAGGTATCAAAATATAAATACTTTAGTCAAATCGATCTAAAAAGTGCGTACCATCAGGTCCCTATATTAAAAAAAGAACAAAAGTACACCGCTTTTGAAGCTTGTGGTAAGCTTTACGAATTCACACGTATTCCATTTGGCGTCACAAACGGGGTAGTCGCGTTTCAGCGTACTTTAGAATTTATTATTGAAAATGAAAATTTAGAAGGAACCTTCGCGTACCTTGATGACGTCACTGTCTGTGGAGGAACAAAAGAAGAACACGATAGAAACCTGCGTGATTTCTTACAGGCGGCTGAGAAATATAAACTTACCTTAAATAAGGATAAATGTACTTTCTGCACAGAGAAAATTAATCTCTTAGGCCACACAATAAGCGACCAGACCATCAGACCAGATAAAACAAGGGTTCAACCTTTATTAGATTTACCGGTTCCAAAAGATGCGAAGTCCCTCAAAAAGGTATTGGGTTTCTTTGCTCACTATAGTCCATGGGTTAAGAATTTTTCACATAAAATAAGGGCCTTTGATTGACGTAAATAGGTTTCCACTAACTAAGGAAACGATTTTTCATTTCAACGCTCTTAAAACTAAATTAGCAGAGTCAAGTCTTACCACGATTGATCATAATGCTACATTTACGGTCGAACAGACGCCTCGGAATTTGCAATCGGGGCTATTTTATCACAAAATGAACGACCTGTAGCCTATTTTTCACGTTCATTATCTGCGCCTGAAAGACGTCATTCTTCAATTGAAAAAGAAGCTTGCGCCATCGTAGAAGCACTTCGTAAATGGCGACATCTACTTTCTGGAAAGCATTTCATCTTAATTACTGATCAACAGTCTGTTGCTTTTATGCTCTCTCATCACACAAGTAAAATAAAAATTAAAAATAGAAAGATGGAGACTCGAACTTTCTTGTTTTAAATATGACGTCGTATAGGTATAGGCCCGGAAAACTCACGCTCTATCGTGTGTGTGCTCACATAAATACAAATAATTTAACTAATCTGCACAACGCTCTTGGACATCCCGGTATCACGAGAATGACACACTGGGTTAGAACCAAAAATTTGCCATATTATGTCAATGATATCAAAGCTGTAACGTCTTCATGTAAAATATGTGCTGAAATTAAGCCACGATTTAATAAAAACCAAGGAAGTCTTCTAAAAGCAACAGCCCCTTTTGAACGCCTGAGCATTGATTTTAAGGGACCAATACCAACAAATACGAAGAATAATATATATTAACCATAATTGATGAATATTCAAGATTTCCGTTTGCCTACCCCTGTCCAGACGTGTCAGCAGAGTCTGTAATAAACAGCCTTAAGGATCTTTTCTTTATGTTTGGAACACCACTTTTTGTTCATTCCGATAGAGGATCTGCGTTTATGTCAGAACGTGTCCAACAATTCTTGCTGTCTCTGGGAATTGCTTGTAGCCGGACTACTCCCTACAACCCGCAAGGAAACGGACAGGTGGAGCGCCTGAATGGCACTTTATGGAGGACTGTACAACTGTTTCTTAAATAAAAAAACTTGGATGTAGTTTACTGGGAGAAGGTTCTTCATGAGTCACTCCATGCCTTTAGGTTATTGTTGTGTACATCCACGAACACCACTCCACATGAACGGTTATTCTACCACCCCCGACGGTCCATGAATGGCCAATCAATCCCATCATGGCTTTCGACCTCTGGTACCGTCCTCTTGAGAAAGAATGTTCGACAGTCAAAATATGACCCTCTTGTAGAAGAGGTCGAGCTTTTACAAGCTAATCCTGCTTATTCATTTATACGATATTCTGACGGTAGGGAATCTACCGTTTCAAATAATCAATTAGCTCCTTTACCTAATGACGAAGACAGTATCTGTGATGGCTTCATCACCTACAGGCATAGAAACTACTCAGCGAGAGTCTGAAACTCCTCAAGAATCTGAGGTTGCTCAAAGCCAACACGAGGTGGCCCGGGAAGAACCTGACATAAACGAGAGGCGCCACTCAAGCAGGTCCAGGAAACCTGGCTACTTGAGAGACTATATTTGCGAAATTTAAAAACCCTGCTGGGAAGAATGATGTATAGGTAGATTTATATCTATGGTAATGCCATAATATTGTCAATGTGTCATAATCTAGTTTCTAAATATTTAAGCTAATTTCTTTAAGTAGAATAAAGCCTTAATTTCCAAAAGGCTTTGAGTTTTCTTTATATCAATAGGCTAAAAATTTTCAACATCAACCCGATGTTGAAAATGACGCCATAGCCTTCTATTGCGTCATGTTTGAAAAACTTTCTAATTTCTTTTTAAACTTCACCTAAAGGAGCTTTTCATAGACGCCAAAAGAGGGTAAGAGTGTTGCGCAAGTTACCTAACCAGTTTTAAATAGAGCACGGTTGCACAACGCTCCACCCTCCAGTTTACTCATGACGAACGATTCTAAATAAACTTAGCTGAAGCATTTCAAAGTCTGAAGCAATCAGTTAACTTTTTAAGAGGGTTGATTTAAGAAATGACGTCAGTATTAAAAGTTCAAAAGTTTTCCTGAGTTCTTTACAATTTAATAAACCAGATGACGTCAAAGAGTGTTCCGTCTAATTTATTAATAGAGTTACTCGTATGTAGCGCGACGCTCTACCCCTTAGTTTGCTCATGACGCATGATTCTAAGGAAAGTTAGACGAAGTTTATGAAAGACTAAAGAAATCAGAACACTCATAATTACTATTACGTGAAAAGAAAAGGTAGATTTTGGTAACAAAATCTACCTTTTCTATGACGTCTTCTGTTCTTTTTATATCTAGGTTAAACTTAGTTGAAGCAAGTTGACAAGGTCTAACGAAATCAGATTTTTTTATAAAGGATTGATTTTGGTTGTAATGGCAATTACGTGATTACCTCAATCAACCCCTTGAAATGTTTAAATAAACTTTGTTAATGCCAGGCGCGGTCTCAGCCTACGACTGGGGGGGGGGGGGGTCACTCAAGGCCGTAGCCAGGTATTTGGTTGGGACGGGTTACCCCGAATAAAAAAAGGCAGATGGGAGGTGGGGGAGGGGTGTTAAACTAATTGGTTAAACTATTAAGAACAACTTTTGAAAAACGAAATTATATCAACCATCTCTGGATTTACCTATACAAAACGATCATGGGCGCCTACAGGTTTATTTCCGAGGGAGGCGGGGTGCATTTTCAGCTTCCCGAAAAGAGCTTGTACTTCACCACGGATATGTTAGGTTTTCGTTTGTCGGTGTCGATACACGCAAGAAATAATTTTGTCAACTTATATAATAGACGAGCCTTGTTGGAGCGCCTGATCAACACTGCATAGCAGCAACCCGCTCAACTAGTTTTTACTCTTATTTCATAAGGTGTCTATGTAGGTACTTTCTTTCTATATAAAAACGTCACTAATTCACTTGCCATACATAACACGTGCAGTTAACATCGATTAAACTAAAATTGTTCTTGCAACGAGTATTCTTCCAGCAAAACCCATTAAAATCCCGCACATAGGGCGAGCAACGAGCTGGATAAAGTTTAATATAAAGAAGATCAGCGGATTTAATCAAGAAATTAAGGATTTTAAAATCCACGTGTCGTGGAGATTATTTGCCGGTGGATTGGCTACCTACCATATGTGATTGGATTGATCTCAAAGCAAGCTATTAGCGGTGTACTGCGTTTATAATAAAATTAATCTAATATCGTCACCTAACACTCAGGTAGTATATAAGTTAAATAAATATTCATAAAAAGGTCAGTATAATTTATTGTATTACCTATTGTATTGTGTTAGATGAAAATCGTTAGGTACTTACTTGTTGCATTGTGATTAGTATTTTATTCATAAGCAAAATTAAGTTTAAAATCATACTGATTAGAGTATAGTTAGCTTATTTGCTACATCACTTAAACTTAATTAAGGATAAAGCTGTAACTAATTCACACTTGGACGCGCCTAGAACAGACATTCCCAAGCGCCCAACGGCGCACGCGATGACGTAACGCCACGCGCCAGATGGCCGCACTTAACAAAACATTTTTTTGTTTACTCGTTGGCGTCGGGCGTAATCTCAAGTTATGTTTTTGTTAGAGCGTGTTAAGTGTTTGTTGACATTTCGTCTCAAATTTATTATATTAATTGGCAAACATTGATTATGGTTGAAAAAAAAACAATATATGAACTTTAAAAATTATTATTTCAAAAAGTAAATCGATACCATATATATTTTATGGCTTTTATTGGTGGAAGGGTTCTATCTTCATACGAAAAAAATACAAAAACACCTCATAGTAAAAAAATATTTATTTACAGGCATAAAACTGGCACAAAACATTTGCCGACGGTGAAAAATTTTTCAACAAAATTAAATAAATTATTACGACTAAGTATACAGTTTCACGAAACTTAAAAATATAGTTACTATCTGAAAGCTACATTCCTAGAGGAACTTATGCGTAAATATTAAGTGCATAGGTCTATTACATATAGAAAATACATGGGATTGATTGAAGGAATTCCCACTTACGTAAAAGCGTACTTAACATTTCTTGTCTTTTTTGTTCAGTGAAGTTTGAGTAAAGAAAATACAATAAATCTGACTATATTCTACAAGAAATGCCTTTTGCAATGAGGTATCTATCACACATGTTATTCAATAGCCATCGAAAAAAAATACAAGTAAAGAAATATCACAAATCGGGGGTATTGACAAATCACAGTGTCACGTGACACCCATAAAGCCCGGGTTACACTGGATACACATCACAGGTTAAAAGCAATTGTTTGCAAAAACATGTGTGATACAAATAATGAGGAGGATTCCCAGGTCCCAATCCCGGTTTCAATGGGAGGATGAATGCAAGAATTTTTATTACCCGACTGCAAAAAAAAGAGGGTTATGTTTTTCCAATGTATGTAAGTGATATTCGTTATTTTGATAAATTATATGTCGTTAGATTTGTCTTAGCAGCCAGAATGTCACTGGGTCAATTCAATAAAATAAAAACAAAATGGCGGCACCACATAGCGCGTTTACAAAAAAACTCCCAAACATATCGAGTTTGATATCAAAATAAAGGGTTTTGAACGAATTCCAAAAAAATGATTCTCCCTCGGCAGTCGGGTAAAAAAAATCTATGCATAATTGATGGCTTAGTCCCTAGAGATCTGTGATGGTCTCTAAAGCAACCAATTATGCACAGGGCTACGTCACAAAGTTCGCACTTATAAACGGTGCGAGACCGTTTCTTGTTCTTGTAGCACCACTTGCAATTAAGTTTGTTGCCTGCCTTGACAGGGAAGTGGTCGGCTACTGTCAGCGGCGGTTGTGGTTTTGGTGGGCGAAATTTTTGAATAATTTCATCCGCCAAACGCAAACGAAACTGCCGCTGTGCCACCGTGGCTGTCCTTGCCGTCGACTTGGCAATAACGAAAGTGTTATGGATGGACACGTTTAGAAGTCGGCGGAAAAGCTTTTTATACCAAATTGGATTACGTACTCGTTCTACGGGAAACGCCTGTAAAAGCTGGTCCTTTTTGTCGACGCCTCCCATAGACAAGTTTTAATCCAAGATTCTTTCGGCTTATACCGATAGTAGCCGTACTTTTCTTTGCCGCCGAGCTCTACTTTGTGGTACGTCGAAATGAGCGATACCACATTCGTGTCCTTCCACATCACAATCGTCATGTCCCGTGTCTGGCTAAACTCCACATCACCTGACCGCATAGACAACTTATTTTTAGTGCGCAAACTATGCGGCACGAACTCCCGGTTCAGACGCACGGTGCCCATTACGTCTGTCTTCTGAGCCTTGAGGATGCGCGTTAACAAAGGACTGTTGCAGAAGTTGTCCATTACCAGAGTGTGACCTCTGTTCAGTAATGGACGAACTAGCTGCATGACAGTCCTTTATGTCATGCTATCAGGCTCAGGCTCAGCTTCCTCCGTGTCGACAGCCACGACATTACGCTGTTCATTTTGTGCCTTCTTCCCTGTACAAATGATCATCCGCCAGAGATACTCCGTCTTTGACTCACAGAGCTCGTAGCTCTTTACACCCACCTGCGCCGCTTTAGTCGCGATGAGCTGTGCAAATGAAAGTCTGCCCTTCCACAGCAGCAGCGACTCATCGATAGCGGTCTCCTGCCCTGGTAGGTATAAAGAGCTAAACTTACTGTTGAGGTGATCAATCACCGGCTGGATCTTGACCAACTTAGACGGGGTTCCGCTGGCACACAATGCATTATCTACAAAGTGAAGGCACCGCTTTATAAGACTAAAGCGATAAAACGGCAAAATGTCCGGGAAATTGCCCACTTTTAAATAAGGCAAACTGGGTGTCCAGTAGTCCTCCTCTACCGGGAGTGGGACGATGTTTTGCAGCATGATGATACCGATAAACGTCCACAAATCTTGTAGCGTTATCGGTACCCACCTCCTCATGCGAGAATTTGCAGGAAGCGAAGGATGAGTGAGAAGACGCCGCATACTTATTGGTCTCAGCGACTATGAGGTTAATGATGTCGTCGTCCCAAATTTTCGAAAAAATTTGGAACGGCGACAAACCCTCAGTGGGGAAAGTTGGTCCTGCTGGCCCGGTGAAGATTTCCCGCGCCCCGGTAAAAACGCTTGGATCGTCAGACCAAGTGAAGTCCAGCCAGTCCTCCTGGCAAGACTGTCGCAGAGCTAGGTCATCCGGTTGGCAAGCTTTCCACAGCTAACTCACCAGCGCGCCTCCCGTGAGGTGGGTCCGGGCAATCTTCCTCCTCCTCGACATTGCTGCCAGGATTCAGAAGACCCGCAGAGCGTTCCCACTGCAGTCATTCATCATCCAGGCCACTTTCGAAAATCAAGGGTTCTGAAACAAATAATACTATATAACCCCTAGGTCCATGATGCAACCAGATTATCATCACAAAGGAGAAATAAACAAATAAATACCTCGCCTTGCCGAAGACGTCGAAGGACCTGGAGACGAATGCTGCAGTGTGGCACCAGAACGCACTGCAGAGGATGATGTGCTCGGCGACAATGACACCATCTCAAACTCCGCTGAGACCATGAGGCTCTCGTCTACCTCATGGCCTTCACCCACCAATATAACCCCCGTGGACGGGGTTAATATAAATGGCTGAATTTCCCTGTGAAATAAAAAATATACTAAGTCGGCTTCCTTTAAAGAATGTTTCAAATTCTTCAATAGAGATTAAGTTCAAACTTACTGCGGGGGAGGCGGTGTGGCCTCACGAGGCGGCAGATCCACGTCCTCGGCAGCCGGCAGCTCTTCCTCAACCCTCGAGGGCCCAGCCTCATCCAGTTCTGTATAGAAAAGTATTAAAATATGTTAGGTTGGAAAAGTATTAAAATAATATATGTAGGCAGACAATTTACACACTTGATTTGTGCAGCTCCCACTTTAGCAGGATTCGCGGGGGCGGGACGGCTGGCGTGCCCGGCACTAGAGGGCACGGCACCGCACGCTCAGGCGACAGTTTTCTGGAAACATATAAATTATTTAAACATTTGTGACAGTGAAAAGCATAATTATTATTTTTCTAAATATTTTTCTTACCTTCGGGACTTGGGATGAGGAGGCAGAGCGTCCGGACAGGTAAATTTACCTGTCTCCCGCTTCCTCCTCGCAGCGTAAAGCTTGTCGCTCTGTGCCGGGCTCAGCTTTGCCTCCCACTTCTTCTCCTGCGCTGCCTTCTTTTTAAGGCTCTTGTGATATTCCGGCGAGTACCTTGAAAATTAAAAAATCAACGATTAAAAGAAACACATGGTATTGCCTTCAAATAATGATTAAGTTTCAAATAAATGTTTACTTACACAAGCGAGGTACCCGCCAGTTGTGAAGAAAAAACATATGTGATTAAATTTCAAATTAATGTTTACAGACGGCGTCGGTTCTGCCCCTGCAGCAGCAGCCTGCTCGGGAGGCGGAACCACAGCAAAAAGCCTAGAAGAAAAAAATATTGAATGAAAAAGAAACACATATGACCAATTATTAAATTTCAAATAAATGTTTAGTTACACAGGTGGCTTTGGAGCACTCGCTTCAGCAACAACTGCAGCAGCAGAAGCAGCAGCACCAGCTGCTGCAGTTGTTGGTGGTTCATCAAGAGCCGCTCGCAGCTCCTCTTGCCTCTTCACCAGTGCCGCCTTTCGTACCAGCAATTTGCGGTACGATTCAGGCGGCCTTGAAGATAAAAAAAATATTAAAAAAAACCCACATGGTATTACTTTCAAATAATAATTAAATTTCAAATACTTACACAGGTGGCTGAGAGGGCCTCGCATCAGCAGCTCCGGCTGCTGGTGTGGTGACCACACCAAAAAGCCTAGAAGAAAAATAATAAATGAAAAAAAAAAAAAATATGATTAAATCTATACTATAATATTATAAAGCTGAAGAGTTTGTTTGTTTGTTTGAACGCGCTAATCTCAGGAACTGCTGTCCCGATTTGACGGACTACCCCCATTTCCATCCCCACACCGCGGAACCCCATAGTTATGGAGATATCCATGGTTAAAGTTTTGAGGTTAGGTTAGGTTAAAACACTAATTTCCATCAATTTGAACTCTAATTTCCGAAGATTTATGGGGTGGGAAGCGTGGTTAGCGTTTCCGTCAGCAGGTCGACGGATCCCCGGGGCTCCTATTTCTGTCTGCAGGGTTTACAGGCAGGAACCTAACTAACTAACCGAACCTCGGGGTGCCCCTGACGTCGACCTGTCAAATCGGGTCGCGCGTTCCGTTCGTGTAAAAAAAAATTCGTTAATAGTACAGCGCGTTTTTAGTGCACATTTTACGTATCAAATTTACATTTGTTTTTTCAATTTAATTTTAATTTACTATGTGAAAATATAATTATATTTAAAGACATAATGTGATAAAATTGAAAGAAACCCACCGCCACCGTCAACGGAACGTAAAACGTCAAATTTGACATCTACTATAACAATATATCTGTCAAAATGCGCGTTATTTTTCAATTTATATGGAAAGTTTAAAAAATTATATCTCGTAAACCGTGAGTTTCCGCAACTTAATACTTTGTAAAAAGCTTTCTGTTTATGAGTACTATCTACAAAAAAAAAATGAACTTCCAACTCGACGGCCCATAAAGAAAAGTCGGTGGAACGGAACGCGCGACGCGATTTGACAGGTCGAGTCAGGGGCACCCCGAGGTTCGGTTAGTTAGGTTCCTGTAAACCCTGCAGACAGAAATAGGAGCCCCGCGTAGCGGGGATCCGTCGACCTGCTGACGGAAACGCTAACCACGCTTCCCACCCCATAAATCTTCGGAAATTAGAGTTCAAATTGATGGAAATTAGTGTTTTAACCTAACCTCAAAACTTTAACCATGGATATCTCCATAACTATGGGGTTCCGCGGTGTGGGGATGGAAATGGGGGTAGTCCCCCCCACCCCCGTCCCTCCCCCCCACCCCGACCCTTAAAAGGACGGCCCATAAAGGAAAGTTAAACCGGAAAGTCTATCCAAACATAGTTTAAAATAAGAAATTAATAAAAAACAACAAAACAAAAAAAAAAACATCGTCCGATGACCGTTACGAAATTTCTTCGGTGTGATCCTGATCATCATTTACGGCGGCCATCTTGACTTTAGGTTTTTCGCCGAACCGTTGAACAAAAACTATGAATCTTATCATAATTTTGTCGATTGCGTATATGTTTTGCTTGAAAACTATTATCGAGTAACTATTCAATGCGATAGTTGTTACTTTTTACACAGATTTGGTCAAAATTATCAAAAACACTACGAAATCATTCCGACAAAAGTCCGTTGACACTTACACGGCACCGTAAATCACACAGAATTTGAAATATACTTACCTCTGGGTAAAACCCCGTTGCACACACATTACCTATATTATAATTAACCATTATATCAGTAATTTACTCAAAAATACCCGTTAGCAAAAATATTATTATATAGTCCAACAAATTAAAATTCGTGGCGTCCAGTGGCGTCGCGAATTCACTCAATTCACTGACTGACTTTGACAAATGACAATAAATTAATTTCATAACCACAGACAAATTTATGACACAGTGTTGCATTTTTTTAAGGCGGATATTCTCGATAGTTCAAGTAGAAGAGAGAAAACCGATCCTAAACACAGAGGAATTAAGGTAGAAGCAATAATATGACGCGGCACTATGACCACTATAGTGGCGACGAGCGGCCAACGGCTTAAAAATTCATTCCCACTTTAGTGTACATGTACGATCAAGCGGCTTTAACAGTGGTTGTTTAGTGTTAGCAGGTATCTTAACATAATACTTAATAACTAGCTGTTGCCCGCGACTTCGTTCGCGTGGAAATTTTGGAATGTATGTGAGAGACTGCCTCGTTGGTCGAGTGGTCGCAAGTGCGACTACTAAGCATAAGGTCCTGTGTTACAAAAAATGTTTATTTTAATTACATAAAGCTTTAACGCACATGATTTAGAGATCACCTTGAGCAAGGCGATGCTTGTGTGTCTCCGCTCTTCCACTTAACATTAAACAATGTATGCAATTGAAAAAAATACTATAAATAATAGTGTTATTGGGTTTTTCCATCAGGAATTTCTCAATAGCAGCCACGGAATCTGGATTTGTACCCAGTTGGTAGAAATAGGCTCGGCCCCTATCACATGGGAGTTCAACATAACTGGCGAAATGTGGGTGTACGATTAGGTACACTTCTGCCTAAACCTTTGGGGATTACATGGCGTGATGTGTGAGAACTGACTGGCTGATCAAAATGTGATAATGTGGGTGATGACAACAAAAAGAAGTCCCAAACAAAATTAAATGGCGACGATATGGCTGAAAAACCTTTTAGCGCTATACAACTTTATTTTCAAAGTGAACCATCACACGCCTTGTTGGCCACTATTTATTCTAATACCGTTTTGTATACAACATTAAATGATTTATTATTTTCCGCAAGCACGTGCAAATTTTGGGCACTGAACAAACAATACATAACTGACCGCCTGAAAAGCATTGAGTGCACAATTGAATGCCGGTCACTTTTATGGTTTGGCCCTGGGATCTGTTGATCGTCATTGTAAAAACCAATTTTAAGGGAAATTGTAACCTCTTAAATAGAAATGGCAAGTTATTTGAAATGTGGGCATGCGGGGAATTAAAACTCTCTGTCCTTTAGCAGCTCCGTTTTTATAATGTTACTGCCCAGCTCTGTGATACGAAGCCTGGTGCCATTGCACAGTCTGGTTGCATCAAGGTTTCGCATCACCAGAACTGGAACGCCAACTTTAAGCTCCAGCTGATGGGACGCCTCGTCTTTTAACTCCACGGAGTTGAGAAATTCAACGGGGTAGGCAGTACTATCGTCATTAGTCACAGTGTCTAGTATGTCAGTGTTCTGTCGTCATAAGACGGTCGGACGGCGAGATAGCCCATTACTCACCGTCCACAGGGTCTAAAGTGGCCGAACGACGCCACCCATCAGCGCCTGGTTGCCGCGGATATCCTGCATGCTGCGGTTCAACGCCTTTAATGCATGCTTCTGTGACATTGTTTACTTGTCCTATCGGCTTAACTTCCACTGCTACAAAAGGACTCCACGCAACATCACATAAACGGGTTTTTGGTGATGTTGCATGTTGGGGTATCTTCGCTTGCAAGATTCAGCGGCAATTTCAAAATTGAATGTGCAGTTATGCAAAGTTGCATCCATGCCCGACAGTCACAACTACAGTTATGTGACGGCACGGTTTGCGCAGTGGCTGAGCAATTGACTGCGGCGCTGCACACACACAACGTCGTGGATTTTATGAAATTTTAATTTTGTTTTAATTTTTAGTATTTTTTTTTCGTAATGGGTTGTACGTAGTACTTATTACTTCCATGCAAAGAGTAAACACAAAAGGAAAAATAAAACCTAATTCATTATCGGCCATTCCGACTACACTTCGACTAAAACCTATTTACGTAAATAATTAAATTTATCATAGAAATCGCGTATGAGGTTACTAACTAAATTTTAAACATTAATATCTTTTGCGTCTGTTGGTCGATTTTGATGAAATAAACACTAAATGTTACTCGGAACAATGCTTCTTATGTTTCAATATTTTGATTTTGAATATAGTGAGGGGTTTTTACGTGATGCGCGCACAAACATACAGACAACCCGACAAACCGAACAAACAGACAAAAATTCTAAAAATGGTAGAAATGGGTTCTGTTAGTGCTCCTTTAATACCCCTACTACTTTTTTTCTAAATATTTTCAATGTACAGAAACGCCACGTCTACAGATTTATTATATGTATATATAGATATTAGTTGAGAGTGTTGCTATTAGTGCAAGTCATTGTTAGATTATTTAGTTTATGTTGTTTGCAATAACATTCAGGAAGTGTATACAACACAGTTCTAGGCGTGTAATTGCATTCCTGTATCAATTTCAGGTTGACAACACTCATCTCCCAGCATATCCGAGGAAAGGGAGTTAGTTAAAAAGTGAGGTAGCTTTAAGGGTCGTTTGACTGCGTTCGTCAACTTTCTGGACTCACTTAAGGACAAAGAGTTATCAAACTGTGATGTGTCTGAGTTGCAGTTGCACATGGGCAAGATAGAGTCGTTGTACGAGCAGTATGATGAGGTACAGTTACGTCTGGAATGCATTGTGGATGATCTCAAATTACAAGAATTCGAGCATTCTGAATTCGAGTCTCATTATTATAAATCCTTGTTCAGAGCACAAAATATTCTGAGTAAATTTAATAAGGATAGTAAATCAATGGAAAGCTGTAAAAGTACACATGCTAGCATGAGCTACAAGCCAGTTAAGTTGCCAACAATTCAGTTGCCAAAGTTTGGCGGATTATATTCTAATTGGCTTGAATTTCGCGACACCTTTACCAGTTTAATTCATTGTAATGATGACATCGACGAAATCAATAAGTTCCATTACTTGAGAGCATGTCTTGAGGGAACTGCTGCAGTAGTAATTAAATCTATTGAGTTTTCTTCGAGCAATTACTCTGTGGCATGGAGATTATTATGTGATCGATTTGACAACAAAAGATTATTAGTGCAAAATCATGTTTCGGCATTGTTTAATATTGAGCCCATCTCAAGGGAATCTTCAGTTGCAATAAAAAACTTAATCGATCACCTAAATAAAGATTTGCGTGCATTAGAATCGTTAGGGGAACCTGTTGAAAACTGGGACACACTTTTGATTGAATTTGTCGCAAGCTTGATCAAAAGACCTATCGTGAGTGGGAGGAGTACAAAGGTAGGATGGACAAACACAGCACGATCACTTTTGACGCATTAATGAAATTCCTACGTAATCGAGCCACTCTAATCGAGACCTTAGAACTAAGTCGCAATAATTATTGTTCGCAAACATCAGGTAAATCAGGCCCTAAGATCAAGTCTATGGTAGCATTACAATCTTCTAACGGTTCTAGCACTGAATTAGCTCCTAAAGTATGTCCTAAATGTAATAACAATGATCACACTTTAAATAATTGTCCACAGTTTCTCGCATTAAACAATGACGATCGTCTCAAATTACTACCCAGTTATAAAGTCTGTTTCAATTGTTTTCGTTCAGGTCACACAGGTCACATGCTAACAAATGTGAAAACCTAGTTGCAAACTATGCAAATGTAGGCATAACACACTAATTCACACAGATTCTAAAGGCACTATTGCAAATACACTTCGTGATAACAACAACTTGTCTCCATCTTTACCATATACTAGCACGTATACAAATACCGTAGCCTTGTCAGCTAATATTGCATCTCCCCGTGGTCATAAGCAGCAAGATGTGTTGTTGTCGACCGCCCTGGTTAAACTGCGGGATCACAATGGATGCGTGCATCTCGCTCGCGCGGTTCTTGAGAGCGGTAGCACCTCGTCATTCATAATAACGGACAGGTTATGTAAACAACTCAGTTTAAAAACTAGCCAAGTTAATAAATCTATTCTTGGCATCAACAATGTCACTTCGCACGTAGGGAAAACATGTCGTGTTCAGATGACGTCATTAGATGATCGTTTTGCTTTCGAACTTAATTGTTTTGTGCTGCCATACATTACAAGTAACGTACCGTCCCGTGAAATAAACATTTCTGATTTCGAAATACCGTCAAATATTATTCTTGCTGATCTTACTTTTTATAAGCCAGCTGATGTTGATTTATTAATCGGTGCTGAACTGCTGACATCTTTTGGGAATTGTTAGGATCGCAAAGACTAAAATTAGGTGCCGGTTTCCGGTCCAATTACTCAAAATTATATTTCACTGCTGTCGAATGATGTAAATTGTAATAAAATGATTTCCGATGGTGATAGTGACTGGGAAGGGCTTAGAACAGAATTGGCAAGGTTCTGGCAATTAGAAGAGGTGAATGCGAAATCTGCCAATTCTTACAAGCCAAAAGAAAAAACTTGTGAAGATCATTTCGTGAAAAATACGACACGATTGTCTGATGGTCGTTTTTGTGTTCGCATACCCCTTAAGAAAGATGCTTCTGTTCTGGGCATTCTTTTAAGAAAGCTACACATTGTTTACAGTTTTAAGAGCGTAGATTAAAGGTTAAGCTAGATTTTAGTAGAATGTATCATGACTTTTTGTTAGAATACGAGTCACTAGGTCATATGACAAAAATTAATAAACTTAATTTGTGTACCTACTGGTTATTTTATTCCCCATCACGGAATATTGCGTGAGTCGAGCACGACCAAACTTCGTTTTGTCTTCAACGCAAGCTGTCCTACTTCGACGGGAGTGTCCTTTAATGACCTACAGAATGGTCGGGCCTACTGTACAGGACGACCTGTTGTCTATACTCCTTCGTTTCAGGTTCCGCAAGTATGTCTTATCTGCGGATGTGGAGAAGATGTATAGACAAATAGTCGTCCACCCGTCGGATAGGTATTTGCAACAGATTGTTTGGCGTGACAATGCTTGTGAGCTGATTAGTGTTTATGAATTAAACACCGTCACTTACGGTACGGCTAGTGCACCGTTCCTTGCCACTTGATGCCTTGAACAACTCGGACTCAATTGTAGGAACCCTATAATATCATCAGACATGACTTTTACGTCGACGATTTAATGACAGGGGCGAATGACTTACACGAAGCAAAATTAATTCGCACTGAAGTTACAAAGGTGCTTGCTTCGGCATGTATGCCATTGAGAAAGTGGTGCAGTACCGCCTTTTCTTACTTACCACGTAAAAACGGCCGTCCTGCTACTCTGTGCACCGACCACTGTTAACTTAAAAGGACAGGTAGATACGCGCGCTCATTAGATAGAGACAGCGATGTCAAACCGACGCGGGCGCCTCTGAAGCGTAGGTTATCTTTCTAGGGCTAGAGAACAGATTCGCGGCCGTGGAAACCACAAATGACGTTGACCAGGCGCTCGAACAAATGATGGAAATCCTCAGGGAGGAAGGGAAGCGTTTTTTTTTGTAAAATGCGGCGTAAGGGCAGGAAGTCCAAACTTTCGGAGGAGACTCTGGAGCTTATGACGGAACGACGTGAAAACCTATCCGTCACTTCGTCAGAACTACAGGCACTCAATAAAAGTATTAGAAAATTGGTACGACACGACCTTCGATGCTCCAACAAACGCTAATAGAAAAAGCGATTGAGCAAAATCGGGGGTCGAAAGTGTTCGTCCAATCACTTGGGAGGAGCCACCTGACGATAACGGAGATTCTTTCGGAAGTCGAAAACTTCTACGGCCAGTTGCACGCATCGCATGCATCTCGACCTGATCCTGAAAATGAGGATTCCAGAGCCACCTCATCCCGCCATTTCACAGAAGACCTGCCAGAAGTCAGCCTAGACGAAATCGAAGCGGCTCTTAGACAGCTTAAGAATGGAAAAGCCCCTGGCGAGGATGGGATAACGACTGAGCTCCTGAAAGCGGGAGGACGTCCTGTATTAAGGGAGTTTCCGGAGCTTTTCAACTTGGTCCTGTTCTCTGGGAGAACTGCGTGGAGAAGGAGTGTGATCGTTCTTTTTTTTAAAAAGGGGGACAAGACCCTACTAAAGTATTACAGACCCATTTCGCTCCGTAGCCACGTGTATAAGCTGTTCTCAAGAGTCGTCACGAATCGTCTAGCGCGAAGGCTCGACGACTTCCAGCCACTGGAGCAGGCCGGGTTTCGAGGAGGATATAGCACCATAGACAACATCCACACAGTGCGGCAGATCATACAAAAGTCCGAAGAGTATAATCCGCTGTGTCTTGCATTTGTGAACTATGAGAAGGCTTTTGATTCTGTCGAAACTGTATCGCCAATCGTATCGCTGCTGAGACTCCAGAACTGACCAGAGTTCTGGAGTCTCAGCAGCGATACGATTGGCGATACATCCAAGTGTTGAGAAATCTTTCTGAGAATGTCACAATGACCGTCCAAACTCAAAACCAGCAAACGGAGCATATCCCATTGCGTCGGGGGGTAAGACAAGGGGACCTAATTTCCCCGAAATTGTTCACCAACGCATTGGAGGATGTGTTTAAGACGCTGGAATGGGAAGGACGTGGCATTAATATCAACGGCGAGTACATCTCACACTTGAGATTTGCAGATGACATCGTCATACTGGCTGAATCGCTGCACGACTTGCAGCAGGTGCTGGATGGCCTAGTTGATTCTTCTATACGCATTGGTCTCAGGGTGAACTTGGACAAAACCCAGGTTATGTTCAACGAACACGTCACCCAGGATCTATTGTTCTCAATGGCGGTCCTCTCGAGGTTGTTCGGTAATATGCCTACCTCGGGCAAACTCTGCAGTTTCGTAAGAACAACTTAGAGAGAGAGGCTAATAGAAGAATTCGACTGGGCTGGGCAGCGTTTGGGAAGCTAAACTTTCTAATTCCTTTTTAAACTTCACCTACATTTTGGAGCTTTTCATAGACGCCAAAAGAGGGTAAGAGTGTTTCGCGAATTACATAACCAGTTTTATATAGAGTACGGTTGCACAACGCTCCACCCTCCAGTTTACTCATGACGAACGATTCTAAATAAACTTTGCTGAAGCATTTCAAAGTCTGAAGCAATCAGTAAACTTTTTAAGAGGGTTGATATAAGAAATGACGTCAGTATTCAGAGAATCCCTTCAAAAGTTTTCCTGAGTTCTTTACAATTTAATAAACCAGATGACGTCAAAGAGTGTTCCGTCTAATTTATTAATAGAGTTATGTAGCGCGACGCTCTACCCCTTAGTTTGCTCATGACGCATGATTCTAAGGAAAGTTAGAAGAAGTTTATGAAAGACTAAAGAAAACAGAAAACTTTTGATGAGGGTTGATTTTGGTAATGACGTCATAATTACTGTTACGTGATTACCAAATCTACCTTTTTAACCGACTTCCAAAAGGAGGAGGAGGTTATCAATTCGTCTGAATGTTTTTTTTTTGTGTGTATGTTCAGCGATATCTTCGCCAATTGTGAACTGATTGCGATGATTCTTTTTCTGTTTGGAAGAATAGTACTTCGCGGTGCTCCCGTTTAAATTTGGTGAAGGTTTGATGCTGATCTTCGGAGATAAGCAATTGAACTCTTCAATAATAGACAGCAAATCTGCCGTGATTGCTGCAATGGCTTGGATGTTTATTGTCTACCCAACATAATAACATAACATCACGCCTATATGCTCTGAGGGGTACGCAGATGTGCCAGTACACCCACATTTCGACTTACAATTACACGTAATAGCCATTACAACCAAACTCAACCCTCTTGAAAAGTTTACTAACTTTGCGCAATAGTAAGTAGTACTAAAGATAGGTTAAAAATTTTCAACATTAACCCCATGTTGAAAATGACGCCATAGCCTTCTATTGCGTCAAAAAACTTGAAAAACTTTCTAATTTCTCTTTAAACTTGACCTAAAGGAGCTTTTCATAGACGCCAAAAGAGGGTAAGAGTGTTGCGCTAGTTACCTAACCAGTTTTAAATAGAGCACGGTTGCACAACGCTCCACCCTCCAGTTTACTCATGACGAACGATTCTAAATAAACTTAGCTGAAGCATTTCAAAGTCTGAAGCAATCAGTTAACTTTTTAAGAGGGTTTATATAAGAAATGACGCAGTATTTAGAGAATCCCTTCAAAAGCTTTCCTGATTTCTTCACAATTTGATAAACTAGGTGACGTCAAAAGAGCGTAAGAGTGTTCCGTAACTTACCTAATTTATTAATAGAGTTATGTAGCGCGGCGCTCTACCCCTTAGTTTGCTCATGACGCATGATTGTAAGGAAAGTTAGAAGAAGTTTATGAAAGACTAAAGAAATCGGAAAACTTTTGATGAGGGTGGATTTTGGTGATGACGTCATAATTACTATTACGTGAAAAGAAAAGGTAGATTTTGGTAACAAAATCTACCTTTTCTATGACGTCTTCTGTTCTTTTTATACCTAGGTTAAACTAAGTTGAAGCATGACAAGGTCTAACGAAATCAGATTTTTATAAAGGATTGATTTTGGTTGTAATGGCGATTACGTGATTACCACAATCAACCCCTTGAAATGTTTTGAAATTTCATAAGATTTTATGAGCTTCGTCTATTTTTACTTATTAACATCAAGAGTGGCTTGGTGCACGATTCTAAATAAACTTTGTTAATGCCAGGCGCGGTCCCAGTCTAAGACTGGGGGTGGGGGTCACTCAAGGCCATAGCCAGGTATTTGGTTGGGACGGGTTACCCCGAATAAAAAAAGGCAGATGGGGGGTGGGGGAGGGGTGTTAAACTAATGGGTTAAACTATTAGAAACAAGTTTTGAAAAACGAAATTATATCAACCATATCTGGATTTACTTATACAACACGATCATGGGCGCCTACTGGTTTATTTCCGAGGGAGGCGGGGTGCATCTTCAGCTTCCCGAAAAGAGCTTGTACTTCACCACGGATATGTTAGGTTTTCGTTTGTCGGTGTCGATACACGCAAGAAATAATTTTGTCAACTTATATAATAGACGAGCCTTGTTGGAGCGCCTGATCAACACTGCATAGCAGCAACCCGCTCAACTAGTTTTTACTCTTATTTCATAAGGTGTCCATGTATTTTCTTTCTATATAAAAACGTCACTAATTCACTTGCCATACATAACCCGTGCAGTTAACATCGATTAAACTAAAATTGTTCTTGCAACGAGTATTCTTCCAGCAAAACCCATTAAAATCCCGCACAAGCCTACAAATTTAGAAAAGCCAGGATGCAAGAGCGATCGCTTTCTTTTTGTTCATTCATACACAGATGAGAATAAAAGTAACTCAAGAGGGGTTATGACCCCTGGGACCCTGCTTGGACCGCGCCTGTTTAAAACATTTGTAGGAGCGCTGACACATCAGTTTTGTATTCGACGTACGTGCAGCGCTCGGCGACTACAGTTCACCCGGAACCACCATAAGCTATAGACGCGCTCCCAACCTAATTAACTACTCCTTTGTAATATTCGTAACAAGTAAATAAGTAAAGTGACTTTGGACTTCCGCAGCATTTCATTTCTCTCCGTACACACACAACCTAAAGACCCTACACACACGCACACTAAATTGGGTGATCTAAAAGTGGCGTTGTGAAAACGTGACTCTACCAGCAGTGATTTTTAAAGACAGTGTGTGTACGTGATCGAGAACGGGCAACTCACTTAACATCAGCGTCTATAGTGCGGAAACTTCTTAAAAACTAATCGGCGTGAGTAGTAACATAATGGAAGACAAAACAGCAGCCGACGAATATTCCCTCTCACCGGTCTCCATCACCGACAAGATCGAAGACTTTTGGCCGAGAGCACCAGAATTGTGATTCACCAAGGCAGAGGCGATAATCAATTGCCGGAAAATGTCCGACGATTCTAAATATCGGATCATATTATCGAAACTAAACCTTGAAGTCACGGAACAAGTCGCGGATATCCCATTAGATCCGCCACAGGAAAAGAAATATGAGGCCTTGAAGCAAAAGTTAATCTCGGTGTACAAAAAGTCAGCGGAACGGCAAATTAAAAAGATGATTCGTGAAATGGAGCTAGGCGATCTACAGCTATCGCACCTCCTAAGAAAACTATTTTAACTGGTGTGGGAAAAGAGAAAAGTGTAATTATACTTCGAATCCCAATAATACCCACTGACCTACCATTTCAATTTAAAAGACTTCAGTTTCCAATAAAACTAAGTTTTGCTATTACAATTAATAAAGCGCAAGGGCAATCATGTAGCACAACAGGTAGCAGGGGTGCATTTGGAGGAGCCATGCTTTTCCCATGGCCGGCTATATGTAGCATGTTTGCGTGTGTCTAATGCCCAGAATTTATATGTATTAGCGTCAATAGAAGGACATACAACATTGTGTATAGGAGCGTCCTAGAATAATGTTCCGTTCTGAGCCCATGATTGCAACGGCCAAATAACAAGCCGAGTACATACAACACGAATTGATTGTCAAATTCTAAATTAACGCGAGCGAAGCCGCGGGCAAATGCTAGTGTAATTATAAATTGATTTTGCATACCGTTAAAACGGTGAGACATGAAACTATGTAATATTATGAACACGTTGTAAACATACCATGTTTCTGGCAAATAAATCATTTGAATTTGAATTTAGAATCGTGCGCCAACCCACTCTTGACGTAAAATTAGACGGACCTTCTTACGAAATTTCGAAACATTTCAAGTTTCAAGAGGGTTGATTGTGGGAATGACGTAATAGCGATTACAACCAAACTCAACCGTCTTGAAAGTTTACTAACTTTTCGCAATAGTAAGTTAGTAGGTACTAAAAATAGGCTAAAAATTTTCAACATCAACCCGATGTTGAAAATGACGCCAGCTATTGCGTCATCTTAGAAAAACTTTCTGATTTCTTTTTAAACTTCACCTAAATTTAGGAGCTTTTCATTGACGCCAAAAGAGGGTAAGAGTGTTGCGCGAGTTACCTAACCAGTTTTGAATAGAGTACGGTTGCACAACGCTCCACCCTCCAGTTTACTCATGACGAACGATTCTAAATAAACTTTGCTTAAGCATTTCAAAGTCTGAAGCAATCAGTAAACTTTTTAAGAGGGTTGATATAAGAAATGACGTCAGTATTCAGAGAATCCCTTCAAAAGTTTTCCTGAGTTCTTTACAATTTAATAAACCAGATGACGTCAAAGGTGTTCCGTAACTTACCCGAGTTGTGCTTGGCTAATTTATTAATAGAGTTGTGTAGCGCGACGCTCTACCACTTAGTTTGCTCATGACGCATGATTGTAAGGAAAGTTAGAAGAAGTTTATGAAAGGCTAAAGAAATCAGAAAACTGTTCCATGAGGTTTGATTTTGGTAATGACGTCATAATTACTGTTACGTGATTAACAAAATCTATCTTTTCTATGACGTCTTCTGTTCTCTTTATACCTAGGTTAAACTTAGTTGAAGCATGACAAGGTCTAACGAAATTTTTATAAAGGATTGATTTTGGTTGTAATGGCGATTACGTGAACATCAAGAGTGGCTGACATGGAGAGAGCGACTATCGCAACCCCGTGCAGGGCACGCCACGGTAAGTCCCCTCTTTGAGGAGTGGCTAGGGAGGCGCCACGGCGCCCTCACTTTCCGCCTGACGCAGGTCCTCACCGGACACGGGTGCTTCGGGAGGTACCTGCAACGAATCGGAGGGGAGGAAACGCCCGGATGCTATCACTGCGAGGATCGCCCGGAGGACACGGTGGAGCACACCGTGGAGGTCTGCTCTGCTTGGGCGGAGCACCACCGTGTCCTCGTAGCGGCGATTGGCGGCGGCGACCTCTCGCGTCCGGCCCTGGTTCAAGCCATGGTCCGGGGCGAGAGGGAATGGGAAGCCGTCGCCTCCTTCTGCGAAGCAGTCATGCTAGCGAAGGAGGCGGCGGAACGTGAGAGGGAGAGAACCTCCTCACGTTCCAGCTGCCGCGGGAGAAGCACCGGGCGTCGGGGGCCACGCCGTGATGGCTCTCGGCCACCGTAGGCGCGGGCCTGTGGACGGTGAGTAATGGGCTAGCTCGCCGTCCGTCCGTCGCATGACGACGGGCAGGCCGTGTCGACGGCGCGTTCGTGTTCCACGCGCGCCTCAAAGATTTGTCAGCAACGGGAGGGGCCCGCAAGGGTCGGTGCCTGCCAGGGCTGCGGGACTGTTCGAAAGAGATACCGCGGCCCTGGAACATAAAGGGCCAATGAAGGAACATGGGTGGTTTTTAGTCAGTAAGAGTCTGACACTCCCTTCCGCTCTGCCCAGAGCGGGGGGGTCATTTGAGGATTTCCCACCCACCACAAAAAAAAAAAAAACATCAAGAGTGGCTTGGTGCGCGATTCTAAATAAAGTTTGTTAATGCCAGGCGTGGTCCCAGCCTAAGATTGGGGGGGGGGGTCACTCAAGGCCATATAGCCAGGTATTTGGTTGGAACGGGGGTTTTTTTTGGGGGGTGGGGGAGGGGTGTTAAAACTAATGGGTTAAACAATTAAGAACAACTTTTGAAAAACGAAATTATATCAACCATATCTGGATTTACCTATACAAAACGATCATGGGCGCCTACAGGTTTATTTCCGAGGGAGGCAGGGTGCATCTTAAGCTTCCCGAAAAGAGCTTGTACTTCACCACGGATATGTTAGGTCTTGACTTATATAGAAGAGCCTACCATTTAAAAAAAGTCAGGATGCAAGAGCGAGCGCTTTCTTTTTGTTCATTCATACACAGATGAGAATAAAAGTAACTCAAGAGGGCAGGATGCATTAGCGACCGAAGTGAACTCGAAAATTTTAGCATGCTGCCTCGGAAAGGTTAGTTTCCCTTGTTGAACGATTACGCAGGAAGTTAATAATTTACATCCGAAAAAAGATATTTTAATGTTTGTCAATTTGGAGTGTATGATTTTGGGAGGGGTCATGACCCCTGTGACCCCGCTTGGACCGCGCCTGGTTAAAGCATTTCATAATTTGAAGCAATCAGGTAACTTTTTAGCAGGGTTGATGTTAGTAATGACGTTACATAGCAGCCCAACATAGCGTTATTAACTTGGAATCTATATCGTTTATAACAAAACTTGTCAACATTCGGAACGGAGGTTGATTTTCATACGTTAGGATGGTTCCGTTCGTGCTTTAATTAGAAGTCCTTCATTTTTTTATTATTTAAAATCAACACCAACCGTGTTACTATACAGGGTGTAAACTTTCATAGGGGCAGTAAGTGGAATTACCTAAACCATAAACCATTGTAGCTATCTATTTTGATCCCTATGAAAAGACCAAGTTCTAGAACTGCGCATCCCACCTATCTGGCGCGAGAGAGTTTTTTTTATTTTTTTTTGAAGTGAAAACTTCTTTAGCGGCGTTGAGCACTTTAAAAAAATTGTTCTGTAATGGGTATAAAATCTTAAACTCGCGTCAGGACACTCGCGTCAGGACACGTGACCTGATCGTAAGACGGATGGAGAGTAGACGATTTTGAACTTAACCTTCAACATTTTATGGTTTAAAATCATTTAAAGAAATTTGGAAAAAGCGTAAGACGGATGGAGAGTAGACGATTTTGAACTTAACCTTCAACATTTTATGGTTAAAAATCATTTAAAGAAATTTTTAAATGTTTCCAATCAACTTTGAACCTAATGCTTTAGGGATAAACACGGAATAGAAAAAACAGTGGAAGTGCCACGCAGCTATCGCGCGTGTGTCACAATTATGCGGAGATCCGCAACACCTGCGCAACACCGACTCAGTCGGGATTAGCTACTTGCTGTGATACGACGTCTCGAACGTAACGAAAAAAAAAAATATATATATATACGGTCGAATTGAGAAACCTCCTCCTTTTTTTGAAGTCGGTTTAAAAATAATAAAAACATGCCTTATTGTGCAATTTTTACATGTAAAAACGATAGCAGGGAAAAAAATGTATCTTGCGGAGGTGTATCGTATCACCGGTAAGTATAAAACTATGATATATTTCAATATAATTAAATTTTGTCAATAAAAACTTATTGACAAAACCATATTTATTTGTTGCGAACTAAAAACTACCTTATGTCCATTGTTCAAAGTCTAAATCAACTTGCTCGCTGTCTTGAATATCATCGTATACATTCTAGAAACTTCGACGCTACTCGATTAGGGATGGGACACATTCAAATAGTTCGGTATCGATAAAATAATAAAGAGTGTCTTCGAGTGTACTTATATAGTGAAACCTTATACGTTACCATGACATGTTATGTACTCGTTGACGTTCTTCTCGATTAATTGAAATAAATGGTTTGAGTTTGAGTACTTATATTCTGACAAATAAACCAATCTTCATTCATAGCTGGACGTAGGCCTCAAAAATAACTAATACTAATAAAGTATGTAACTAAATATTTCAGTTTTCCCAAAGATCCTTTTACTAAGGAGAAATGGATAGAAGCTACGGGAAGACAGAACTGGATGCCGTCAAAATCAAGTACAATTTGTTCTGAGCATTTTGATGAAAACAATTTACAAACTTCAAAAAAAGGCTACAGATTTTTTTTATTGGGACGTCCATATTCCAAAAAATTATTTATCATCAGTTAGGAGAATTTCCTACATCGAATCACATTACGGATTTAATGAAAGCCATTGCGGAAAAATATGTCAATATCCGCATGCATCACCTGTTAAAATTAAATATAAAACAGTCAAAACGACAATTATTAAACAAATATGTTTTATTTCAAGGACAATAAATATTTTAAATTCACTATTTATCGTTTCATTTAACCATTTTACCTTTTATACTAATCGGACTTTGGTCCGTTACATAAGTTAAAAGATTTTAATTATTACATTGTACAAACATCGACATTAAATTATCGATATCTTGTCCTCATCCCTAGCTGAGTAGAAAAATAGATAACAAGTGCATACGAATATGACATCTATTTCAATAACTTTAGGGTGCTAAATAGAGTAAATTGGTTACAGCGCCCTCTAGCGTTGAGTAGCTGAACTCGTTGTGGATTGCTCGAAATTGATTGTTAGATGGAAAAATGGACTTCATTGATTTTGACATGTAAAATAAAAACAACATTCAGTAGTTGTAATAAGACTTAATTTTAAACAACAATTAATAAACTTTTCGCCAAAGTTGCATAAATAATTAGTAGCCAATTATATCATCGTTTTCTGTGTATTGGAATGTTCATTTTAATTTGCAAGTGTATGAGTTTGGCGACACTGGTTCCCGTACTAAGGCAGTCTAAGGGCACTTCCACTGTTTTTTCTATTCCGTGGGGATAAAGCTGACAAATCTATTAAATAAATTGCCACGCGCATCCATGGATGGTGACAGCTGATGGCTCGACCGTTTGTGTAGTGATCAGTTGATGCGGTCTTTATTAGACATTTAAATAGGTTCGAATCAAAACTGTTCGTTTCTTACTTCAGCTACCATAAACCTATCGTATCAGTTTTAGAGATTGGCGATGATAGTTCTGGTAATGATGATGGTGAAAAAGTCGTTGAAATTATGGATGAAAGTTGATTTTTCGGAGAGATAAACTTTTTAATGTAAAATAATTGTAATAGTTTTAAAGTGTTAAATTTTTAATGTAATATAAATTGTCATGTTTGTGTACGATAGCGCAATAAATGAATATTGTATTCTACCACATAAATGATAGTACTTTTATACTGATAAAGCAATTGGTGCAAAATTATTCCCTAACCATTCCAAAATATCAAACATGCTCAACGTTAATAATCAAGTTTTCACTTCTGCCGGCACTCCCGGAGTGCTAGTTTTTTTTATTCAGTCTCTACGACTATCTGCCTACCATTGCGCGCAGCACACAGCACACCAGCCAACGCACGCCGCACACAACACAGCTCACCGCATGTCGCTCACGTCTTAAACTAAGCGGAGACGAGAAGTGTTAATAACGAAATTCTATTGGTGGTTTACAACACATGAAGAGCTCGTGGTTAAATAATAACAGCCGCTCGGATCGATCTTTAGGTTAAGCCGTGCTTGCCTAGGTTGGCCTATATATATATATCGTATTACCTAGTACTAACTGGGTTGTGGAGGTCAGATAGGCGATCACTCTATGTAAAATACTGGTATTCAGCTGCATCAGGTCAGACTGGGAGCCGACCCCATGATATTTGGGAAAAGGCTAGGCAAATGAATGGTTTACAACACATCTCCTCTCCTTTCGTCTGATCTCCGCTTCGGTGGAGTCCGGCCCTTACCCTTCTTTGACGATCATGAACAGTTTCTAAACATAGTTAAACATAGTCTGAAGTTTATCAAATTGTACAAAATAAAAAAAAAAGTTTCTGATTTCGTCAGACTTTGTTAAGCTTCAGTAAAACAGCTACAGCAGCTGCAGGTGTCCCGATATCCCGTTTCTAGTGTTAATGATAAAGTTAGTGACCATGACAGTTTAAAAAGTAATATAGCTTCAGTAGAGTTTAGAACGTTTAAGGAGAACGAAGGACGTCATAGCAAAGGTGTATTTTGGTAATCACGTAACAGGTGACTTTGACGTCATTATCAAACTCAACCCTCTTTAAAAGTTTTCTGATTTCGTCAGACTTTGTTAAGAGTTATATAGCTTCAGTAAAGTTTAGAACCTTTAAGGAGAACAAAGGACGTCATAGCAAAGGTGTATTTTGGTAATCACGTAACAGGTGACTTTGACGTCATTATCAAATCAACCCTCTTTTAAACACAGTCACAGTCGGTAGACGAACGCGCTAGCGAACGGTTCGAATATAGGTACCCACCTACCTCCGCGACAATGTCTGTGAATACGCTAAAATGTGTGAATTGTAACATAGTGATATGTGAACTATTATCATTTATACAGAACAAGATAGATGTGATAGACAATGAAAGCCTAATAAGAATCAGTGTATCTGCATTTCGTGAAGAAGATGTAGTTTGTGCTAAGGAGTTGCTGTTTAGTTCTTTAAAGACTAACCAGAAGAAGATTTCCAGGCGTAAAGAAGGCAAAAAACAGAGAGACTTAGAAGATATCATATGTGTTTTTAAAGTGACCGAACCAGATCTTATGCCGATCTTTGTGGCGCGTGACTTGCAAAAATTACCGCCCGTTACATTTGACCACGTCGATGTCACCAAATTATTAAAAGACTTGCTAATTGTGCGTGCTGAAATTAATGACATAAAAGGCAATTATGCAACAGTCCGTCAATTGGATGAGCTAAAGACGGAATTAGGATGTAGTGAAAAAAAAAAAAAAAATGAAAAATAATTTATTGGTTTGACAAGTTTTTCTTATAAACTAGTGATTGGGGTTTCCTTTTAGGCGTCTAAAGCCTGTGTTAGGAGACTCCACTCTTCCATAACTTAAATTACAATTAACAAACTTGTTTTTTTTTACAGTTATTACAGATAAAAGAATATAGAGAAAAAAATAACAATAAAAAGTGAATAACAATAAGAAGTGAATAATATATGCTTGTCACTCATCCGGTGTGTGGTATATGGTTAAGTGTGAGTGAGTGAAGGGGGGGTGTATGTGAGTGGGTGTATGGGGGTGTATTTGAGTGAGTGTATGGGGTGTGTGTGTGAGTGAGTGTTGAGAGTTTACGCGTGGGTGTGTGAAAATGTGTGAATCGTGTGCTTAAGGCTGCGTGAGTGAGGCAGATAGAAAATGATGACGGTGTGTGTTTTATTTTAGCAGCGCCTCCGTGTCTTCGTAGGTAAATGGTTTAATCCAACTAGTTAGTATTTTTTTTTTTTTTGTAGTATGTAGTAAGCTGCCAGCATCATTTTTAACATGCAACATCAATACAAATAAAAGAGGAGGGTATTTGCTTGATAGCGGGCCGGTTAGTCTGCAGCCGGACAACACCGCGACGAACGGCGACGGGGTGTTCGAGCTCAGAGCGCGTCGACTCACCACGGTATCGCTCTCTCGCTCACACTTATACTGAGCGAGATAAGCTTAGTGCACACGCACCAGTTAATTCGACTGTGTTGGAAAGAGAGATGTGTACGGAAATTGAGTCAACTGTTTGTCATACAGAGTTAAAACAAACAATTAAGCCCACTATGGCGGAGACTGTGAGAAATGGCGAGTGGAGACCTATAATAAAACCAACTGACGAATGGATAACAGTGCAAAATCGTAGATCGAGAAATCGTTTTGCTGGAAAAACTGGCAAAGCGGCAACGAACTTGTCTGAGAAATTTAAAGCTGCCGATACGAAAGTCCCTTTGTTTATCTCTAACGTAAACAAGGAGACCGCGGTGGAAGATATCTGCCAATACATCAGAAACAAAACGGAGCTGGTTGTTTCACTTGAGAAAATTACTATGAAGAGGGAAAAACCGTATAATGCTTTTAAACTATTAGTCAATAAAAGCAAGTTAGAAACATTTTTAGACGACCAGATGTGGCCAGATGGCATCACATTTCGTCGCTTTATTCACTTCAAGAATAGAAAACAAGACAGAAAAAATATTATTTCTGAGAGGGATGGAATAAATAATGTAATTAATGGATAGTACATCGAAATTGAATATTATAACATTCAACTGTAAAAGTATTAAGCTGTTAACTGTGTGCGCTTACTATGCAAAACAGCTGACATTGTTTTGTTACAAGAAACGTGGTTACATCCACATGATTTATCATTTCTGGAAAATATAGATCAAGACTTCAGTTACACCGCGAAGTCTTCAGTGGACACTTCAGCTGGTATTTGTAAGGGTAGACCATACGGAGGGCTTGCCATATTGTGGCGAAAAAGTGCAGTTGATAACGTTTCTATAGTGCAGTGTGACAATACCCGAATTTGTGCAGTAAATGTAGTGATAAGAAACCGATACTTTATGGTTATAAACATGTATATGCCAACAGATTGCAGTGATAACTTACCACATTTTACGGAATGTCTCAGCGAAATGTATTCTATCGTACAAAATAATAATGTTGAATCAGTGTTTGTATTGGGAGATTTCAACGCGCACCCGGGTGAGTCATTTTGTAACGAACGTCTTAGTTTTTGTACTTAGCAAGAATTATTATGTGCGGACATTGATTTCCTAAGCATGTTATCGCAAACTTACACTTATATCAGTGACGCGCACGGGTGCAAGCGTTGGCTTGACCACTGTCTTGTTACACAGTCGGCAGCAAAAACTATTGCAAACATTAAAGTTATTTACGATTCGTTCTGGTCCGATCACTTTCCTTTAAAAATAGAGTGTGATATTAATGTTATTAGAGTGAAGACGAATGTAATTAAATCTTTGTATAATGGTGTGTGTTGGGGGGAACGAAAACCAGAGGAAATCAGTCAATACTCTTCTATATGTAACGATAAGTTAAAGAATTTAGATTTTCCTAAAGAGTTTGAACTTTGTGCTGATACATTTTGTGAAAATACCCACCATAATTTTTTATTGGATAAAATGTATACTCAAATTGTGTCTATATTAAGTGAAGCTGCTAGTATAAGCAGAACACCAAAAGTCATTATAGGAAAAAAGGGTATAAAAGGGTGGAACAAACATGTCAAAATATTTCACACACAGGCTAGAATTAAATTTAAATTATGGATGTGGTATGGTCAACCCAGTAGTGGTCCTATTTTTGAAGATATGACATTAAGCCGTAAAATATTTAAATCAAAATTGAAATGGTGCATTAAGAACCAAGAAAGAATAGAAATGGATATATTAGCTTCACTCCATTCAGAAAAACGATTTTCATCATTTTGGAAAGGTACTAGGAGGCTACATAAGACACCAAGCCTACCAGTTAGCGTGGACGGTAAAAACGATAACACTGAGATAGCCAATTGTTTTAAAGACCATTTTAATGTGAGTTCACCTCTCGAGTCTGCGCCGATGCTGAGACATGTCGATCAGGATCACCCCTTCGGTTTCCATGTAACGAACTAAAATCTGTGATTAAAGGCATGAAGAGGGGTAAATCACCTGGCCATGATGGGCTTAGCATCGAGCACCTTCAAAATGCCGGTAAACATCTGCCAAGAGTGTTGACTATGTTATTCAATTTATGTGTGGGACATTCTTACTTACCTCAGGAATTACTGGATACAATTGTTGTACCTATTGTGAAGAATCGGACAGGGGACATAGCGGACAAAGGTAACTACAGGCCTATTTCGCTGGCAACTGTGATAGCCAAAGTGTTTGACAGTGTGCTCGACTCACACCTCGGTAGGTTAACTGGGTGTCCAGTTACACGACACGCAGTTTGGTTTTCGTGCTGGGCTATCTACTGAAAGTGCGATACTTGCGTTGAAGCATACTGTCAAATATTATACTGACAGGAAAACACCTGTGTATGCTTGTTTCCTGGACCTTTCTAAGGCCTTCGACCTGGTTTCTTATAATCTGTTATGGGAGAAGCTTCTAGAGGCGGGCGTTCCTACTGCATTAGTGTCTACACTATCGTTGTGGTATGACAAGCAGAGGAACTTCGTCAAATGGTCTAATGCCTTGTCTGACCCGTATAAACTCGAGCGCGGCGTTAGGCAGGGAGGTCTAACTTCCCCGAGGCTTTTTAATATTTACGTAAATAAACTGCTTGTTGAGCTCAGCAGCACTCATGTGGGTTGTCATATAGATGGAGTAAGTTTAAATAACCTAAGTTATGCAGACGACATCACAATCAGTGGAATTAGAAAGTTGCTCTCAATTTGTGAGCGATATGCCGAACAGCACGGGCTAAAATATAACCCTACAAAAAGTGAGCTGTTGGTGTTTCGAGGTAGGAATAAAAATCCAACATTTGTCCCTCCTGTGAGGCTAAATGGTTCACTTTTGCAGAGAGTTGCCCACTTTATGGGAGAAAATGACATAAAAGCTGAGAGAAATTACATAAACATAATAAATATTATAAGAAAATCGTTACAGAAGGTGGCCCACATCAATAATATTATCTGTTTACCGACGTATATAACAGGAGCACCTATTTACAATTTTAGAGTGGAGATGTTCAATAATCTGCTTTATCTTGACCTACAAAACAATGACTACGCATACCTATTTGACAGCAACAATGGGCTATCACTTGACATGTTCTCCAACACAACAGGAAAAATCAAAATACATGGAATGAAACGTATATACGACGACATTATGAATAATATTGTAGTTGATTTGTGCTCATTCGGTGAGTTTGACATAATACCGAATACTAATAGAAAATTTACTGAACCTTACATTGTTACAAACTCCCCTGAAATTAATGAAAAGGAAACCGACGACCGGTTTTTCTCTGAGAAATATATGCACATCTTACATCAGAATATTGCAGGTTTAATTAACAAATCTGATGTATTATGTGTAAACTTAGAAGAACTTGCAGACAGTAATAAAAGTGTTGACGTCATATGTATTACTGAGCACTATAAGATGGCAGGATTTGAGTCAAACTTATACCTGCCAAATTACAGTTTGGCTTCATTTTACAGTAGACCAAATAGTAAAAGAGGAGGAACATGTATCTTACTTAAAAAAGAACATAAATTCAGGCAAATTACAGAAATCCGCAAATTTTGTCTTGACTGTGTATTAGAAGGTTGTGCAGTTGAACTTCTTGACTATAAAATTATTATTGTTTGTATATATAGGGTACCTAAACCAAATAACGTGTATACGTTTTTCCATAAACTGGAAAAACTTCTGTCTTATATTGCCAAATTGAATTGTAAAAATATTATAATTACTGGTGATTTTAATATAGATGTTCTAAAACGCAATAATGTAACATTAGATTTTGAATGTTTACTGCTAAATTATAATTTAAAATTGGCTTTACATGAACCGACCAGATTCGCCAGTCGAACTTGTATTGATAATTTTGCACATAACTTTAAAAAGGGTTGTAAATCTGAAATTCTGGAATTAGGTCTGTCGGACCATACCGCCCAATTAATCAAAGTTCCCGTTAAAAAAAATCTGACATTGCATTATTGGCGTACATTAAAACGCGATTATAGCGAAGAAAATATTGACAAATTTAAATTGTGTATTAAGAGCTTGTCTTTCTCGGATATTTACCTGACTGTTGACCCAAATAAGGCTTATCAACACTTTATAGCTGATTTTAAACTTTTTTACGACCTTTGTTTTCCACAAACCCAATTTTTAATAAAAGCCAATCATAAACCAAAGTGGGTATCAAGTGGTGTAAAAATTTGCAGTAGAAAGAAAAAGGATTTACTATGGAAATTCAGATTAAACTCAACAAAAGACAATAAATTAAAGTACTTACATTATTGTCAGTTATTTAAAAAAATTATAAAATTAACAAAACGTGCGCAAAATAATTATAAAATAATAACGTCTCATAATAAAACTAAAACAGCGTGGCGGATTATCAACAAAGCGAAACTTAATACCCCTAAAGAATCCATTGACAACATAAAAATTGATGAAAATAACATCCTTAATAATCCAACAGAAATAGCGAACGCATTTAATAATTATTTTATTGAAAAAGTCAACCCCTTTCCGTGTTCCGGAAAAAAAGTAACGTCTTTAATTAATCACCGATTAAATTCAATGTTTCTTGCACCAAGTACACCCTACCAGATTAACAAAATTATAAACAACCTTAAAAATACCAACAGTGTTGGATATGATGGTATCTCTACTAAAATAATTAAAGCAGTAAATGAGGATATATGCCATCACCTGAGTCACATTCTGAACTTGTCAATATCAACTGGAATATTTCCACAAGATCTTAAACTATCAGTTATAAAGCCTTTATTTAAAAAAGAATGCAAACAGTTAATGGTGAATTATAGGCCCATTGCACTATTATCGATATTTTCAAAAATTTTTGAAAAATAGGTATCTTTATGGCGAACTAAATTCATATCTAGAAAAAAATGAGATTTTGTGCAATGAACAAAAGGGCTTTCGACAAAATAAAACCACAAATATGGCCATTTATGAATTCATCCAAAATGTTATCAGTCATGTTGACAAAGCAGTTCCAGTTTGTGCTATTTATTGCGATATGTCACAGGCTTTTGATTATGTAGATCATAATATACTAATCAGTAAACTTGACGCATACGGCATAAGAGGCAATATTTTAAATTTAATTACATCCTATTTGACGAATCGACAACAGATAACAGTAATAACTAAAGTGAATCCTATAACAAAAAAAGAAGAAACATTCAGCTCCGTGAGGAAAAATGTCACATATGGTGTTCCTCAAGGCAGTGTGCTAGGGCCGCCGTTGTTTATTATCTATATCAACGACTTGCCAAAGGCAACGACTCAACCTATGACATTATTTGCTGATGACAGTACAGTTTCGATTGCATGTAAGGACATTAATAATTATAAATCTGACATAAATAATTCACTGACATCTATAATTTCCTGGCTGGATAATAATAATTTAAAAATAAATTTATCAAAAACAAATATAATGCACTTTGGACAAAGATTGCATAATCCGTTAAATATAAATTTGGTTCATGATAATTACACTATAAATGAAGTATCTAATGCCCGTTTTCTCGGCTTAATTATAGACAGTAAACTAAACTGGAAAGAACACATCGACGCACTATGTAAAAAAATCAGTAGTCAAGCATATGCTTTGTACCAACTTGCTCCATCTATCAACATTGATGTGTTACTCTCGGCTTATTATGGACTTGTTGAATCGGTCCTCAGATATGGCATTATCTTTTGGGGCAACTCATCAAATTCAGATATGGCATTTAGAATGCAAAAGCGATGCATACGTGCTATGTTTGGTCTCCAAAGTACTGAGAGCTGTAAGCCACTTTTTACAAAGCATAAAATCCTCACACTGCCGTCACTTTATATTTTAGAAATCGCCATATTTGTTAGAAATAACCCCCATTTGTTTCCTCGAATATCGGACATTGTAATACGTAATCGCCGGGATAATAGTAAACTTCGTGTTCAGCCATCTAAGACAGCCCTACTATATAAAAGCGTTGTATAAGTTCACTACACACCAAATTATATGAATTACACTTACTGCTCCATAAATGTCACCAGCATGTCAAATTGGGACGGGCTAGTCTTCATTTTTATTTATAATATGTAAAAACTAGCAAATCACAAACTTGTTTAAATAAACGCAAGCCAAAATTAACCTCCAAATTCGTTGTATAACCACCACAATTTGAATAGGCAGTCGCTTCTACCATGAACACAAAATACGAATGTCGATTTATTTTGGCCGGGTTACCAACGTTCGATCGGCTGTTCGTTTCGTTCGTTCACCAATCGTCACTTCTCACGGTGAATAAACGCGGTGAGTAAGTTGTATGTATTGGTAACCCACACTCACAAGTTAACGGTGGTCGATGCGTCTGACGTAAACTCGATTTACGCGATCGAGACGTTACTCGAATTTTAGTATGAGACTCACACTAAGCATACCGAGCGCCGATAATTTATAATAATATCCCTAAATGTGTCAAAAAACTAAACACCGACCAATTTAAGAAAACATTGAAAAAAGTCCTGACAGAAAAAGCCTATTATGATGTTAATGAATTTTTAAATGACAAATCTCTCTAAATATACTCACTGAATGAATCGCATGACTATTTACCTAATGTTTTAATTTAATATTAATGTTAATTGTTGACTTATTTAAATTATTATTCTTTGTATTTTAATTTATTTTTTTGAAATCTGTTGGTCTTTCGACCTAATTTGTACACCAGCCATGGTCAAACATGTTGAGCCAAAGAACACCTTGTAACACCTATAATAAACATCATACCATGTATATTATCTACACATGTTTTTGCAAATAAATGAATTGAATTGAATTTTAAATATTTAGGCCACATTGTTACTGAGGAATTAAAAGACGACTTGGATATGGAAAGGGAGCGCAGCGCCCTGGCTGTGAAGGGAAATATGATATGCAGGAGGTTTCATGGTTGTTCAGTTCCCGTGAAACTAACTCTTTTTAAGGCATACTACCAAACATTTTACACCAGCAGCCTTTGGGATAACCATACCCTAAAAGCAGACAATGCCCTGCACATTCAATACAACAATGCCTTCAGGGCGCTGTTTAGGCTTCCACCTCACTGTAGTGCGTCAGGTATGTTCGCTGATGCGCACACTGACGATTACTATGCGATTATGCGGAAGAAAGTTGCCTCAGTAATATCCCGAGTGAGGGGAAGCAGCAACGGCATTCTGAGGGTGTTTGCAGAGAGGCTGGATGGGCCTACAATAGGGAGGTTTACCAAGCTACATGTTGGCAACAAAGCTTGTTAAACCTTCCCGTAAAAGTGAGTGATTTTATTTCATTTTCTTTTTTATCTTTTCTTATTAGTGTTCCTGCATGTTACTAACATAGTTTTTAAGTAAGATGTAATACTAACACCCTATGGGCCTTGATGCCTGACAATAAAATATTTTTATTTTTATTTTATTATTTAAAGTTTTCTGATTTCTTCAAACTTTCATTAACGTTTTGTATTTTTACTGAGCTAGTTGCAAAGTGCGAGTCGGGGTCAATAGGGAATATGCGTATGATTCAAATGACGCTCAACTTTTTTTATATGAACTATTCTGTTTTAGATTTACGTGCATATTTATATTTTTTTAAATATGTTTTCGTTTTCATTAAGAAAATAATTATTGAAAAGTGCACAAAATGAGAGGGAAATTCAAACTAGTTGAAACGCAGCGCTATTGGTCGGAACGAATTGTGACGTCAAAGTCTTAAATAACAAATGTCAGCTAACATACATACCTGCGGCCTTGGATGACTGATCAATATTTGCACTAGGCTCATGCTATTATTTCTGAAAGCCACGTCAAAGACCTTAAAGCTAGGCAAGCTTAGGCAAGACTGGATAAAAAGCGGAGCCTTAGGACCCTTGTCCTCAGCACAATTTTGAAGAGACTTCTCAGTAGAGTATACCATTGTCAAAGTGATTCATTGTACTAAAACATTTTTTTTAATCGAGATATTCTCACCTGAATGATGGAAGGCAACACCTGATACAATAGGTTTACCGTAACTAAATGTGCTTTCCAAAATCAACGAGTAAATTTTACAATATATCTTGTGAAGTACAAATAAAAACTTACCATAAACCGAAACTCGACAAAATCCTAAAATAAGAAATTATATTTTGGTAATAATTGTGCATATTTCAAACAGAGTTTCGCATCGCGAATGCTTCTAATCTAAGCTGAAGCTTTGTTAAGTATTAGGAAATCAGTAAACCATGAAAGGATTTATTGCTGGTAAATTGTTTACAACTGTGTTCAATGAATGTACACAGTTGACTGGTATGTCATTTCCAACACAATCCTCTTGAAAAGTTTACTAACTTTGCGTAATAGTAAGTAGTACTAAAAACAGGCTAAAAAGTTTGTTGATGTTGAAAATGCTATTGCGTCATCTTTGCAAAACTTTCTAATTTCTTTTTAAACTTCACCTAAATTTAGGAGCTTTTCATTGACGCCAAAAGAGGGTAAGAGTGTTGTGCGAGTTACCTAACCAGTTTTGAATAGAGCACGGTTGCACAACGCTCCACCCTCCAGTTTACTCATGACGAACGATTCTAAATAAACTTTGCTGAAGCATTTCAAAGTATGAAGCAATCAGTAAACTTTTTATGAGGGTTTATATAAGAAATGACGCAGTATTAAGAGAATCCCTTCAAAAGTTTTCCTGATTTCTTTACAATTTGACAAACCAGGTGACGTCAAAAGAGCGTAAGAGTGTTCCGTAACTAACCAAATTTAGACTTATGTAGCGCGGCGCTCTACCCCTTACTTTGCTCATGACGCATGATTTTAAGGAAAGTTAGAAGAAGTTTATGAAAGACTAAAGAAATCAGAAAACTTTTGATGAGGGTTAATTTTGGTGATGACGTCATAATTACGTGATTACCAAAATGTACCTTTTCTATAACTTCTTCTGTTCTTTTTCTACCTAGGTTAAACTTAGTTGAAGCATGACAAGGTCTAACGAGTTCAATTTTTTTTTTAAAGATTAGATTTTTGTTGTAATGGCGATTACGTAATTATCACAATCAACACCTTGAAATGTTTTGAAATTTCATAAGATTTTATGAGCTTCGTCTATTTTTACTTATTAACCTATTTTCTAGAGCTGTCAGTTGTACCCTCGCATAAACTTCAATTCAAATTAGGTTTAGGGGTGGTTGGGATCTACCTCCAAGCGGTCCACCCCGGGCAACGGCATCACGCGTCTTCACGGAGTGTGGTGACGGCTGAAGATCCCTTACAGCGGTGGTAGGCTTCGATCGCCTGGTTCGCGACCACCCTCCTGCCGAAATCCGGCGCCAAACAGCTTGTCTGTGTTCCGTCGGTGTGCGGGAGTACCAGTGCCATTGGGGGGATGGAAATGGTCAGTTGCGCGGCTTCGGACCAGTCTGGGTTTCCAAGTGATTCTGTACCGGGTGACTCATACTGGAGGGTAGCGGGATCCGAGGCACGGTCTCTGCCGTTGGCCGACCGCAGTTAGTAGGGGGCTCAAGTACTGCGCCAGCCACGTGAGAAAGGCTGCCCCGCCAACTTGCGAAAAATCCCGAAATGCTCCACCGTGCCAGTTGGCGACTGGGCGGGAGGACCCGGTGGTCATTTCGGGGGGGCTCGGGCGTCCCCGCAGTCTCCAGATGAGTCTCCCACAGGTCAGATGAACTGAAGAGTCCCGTTGGGTAACCGCGCCGCGTCTCGACCATTATTCTGTTTCACCACTAAAATACTCAACATGAAAAAGCAAAAAAGGAAAACGGTTTTCAAGCGGCGGCACTTCCTCCCACTTAAAGTGCACCTCACCAACATCAGGGGCTTGTACTCAAATCTCGATCCGGTCCACCACCACCTCGAGACCGAGAAGCCGCACCTATTCTTTTTAACGGAGACGCAGATTGCAACCCCGTCAGACGTGGCGTACCTCAACTACCCAGGTTACTCGCTTGAACATAAGTTCGTAAAACGAGCTGGGGTCTGTGTGTACGTTCGCGATGACATATGCTTTCGGCGTCTCCGTTGCTTTGAGGATTCCGGGTTATCTACCATCTGGATACTGGTGGATACCGGGGTCGAGAAATCCCTCTACGTCGGTGTCTACCGGTCGCACAGCGGTGACCAGGAGACGACCAGGCTCTTTGAGCACCTGATGGAGAAGGCGGATTGTGCCCAGCAATGATACCCAACCGCGGAGCTTCTTTTTCTGGGGGACTTTAATGCCCACCACGATGAGTGGTTGTTCCCGTTCCAGAAAACTGACCATGCTGGGAGAGAGGCGCGCAGATTTGCATTGTCGCTAGATCTTACTCAGCTGGTGAGAGAGGCTACGCGGGTGCCAGACGATGACGGACACACACCCAATTGCTTGGACTTGTTGCTGACCACTGACCCAGACAGGCACTCAATATCGGTATCAGCCCCACTGGGAACATCTGACCACTGTCTGGTAAAGTCCGTATCTATCAGCTCTCCTCCGGATGATAGCCCTAGGGGCAAGAGGCGAGTTTGGCGATACGAGTCAGCAGACTGGGATGAGATGCGGCACTTTTTTGCGTCCTTCCCTTGGCATCCAGTGTGCTTTTCTTCGGGCGACCCCACTTGTTCGGCTGAAGCGGTTGCGGACGTGATACGGCAGGGAATGGAATACTTTATTCCATTCTCCGACATACCGCTCGGTCACAAAGCCCGTCCTTGGTTCAATGTGGACTGCGCTCGCGCTGAGGCTCGAATGCAGGCTGCATACCAAGCCTGGGTGCAAGCCCGTGACCGCAAAGTCCGAGCTCGACGGGTTCGAGCGAAGAAAAGAGCTTTTAATTCTGCCGCAAAGTCCTGTAAGCGGGTGATCCGAAAGGCGCGTTTCGACCACGTCAGCCGCATGGGGGCTAAGCTTGCTTCCTACCCCTCTGGTAGTAAACAGTTTTGGTTCCTATCCAAATCGGTCGAAACCAACTTCAGCCGGCCCACATTACCCCCCCTGCAAAAACCGGATGGGTCGCTAGCTCACTCCACTACCGAGAAGGCAAACCTGTTTGCATCTCTATTTGCGAGCAATTCACGTCTAGATACTGGCTCAAAACAGCCACCGACGATTCATCACTGTGATGTGTGATGCCGGAGATCACAATACACATGAAAGAGGTTCGTAGAGTACTCCATAGCCTAGACGTGAACAAGGCTAGCGGTCCTGATGGTATACCAGCAAGAGTCTTGAGGAACTGTGCGCCTGAGTTGTCTTCTGTGTTGACACACTTGTACTGCCTCTCTCTTAAAACCAGAACGGTACCGAAGTCATGGAAGGTTGCCAATGTACAACCAGTACCCAAGAAGGGTAGTCGTGCCGACCCCGGTAACTATCGACCAATCGCCATCACCTCCATACTTTGTAAAGTTATGGAAAGGGTTCTTAATGGGAAGCTGCTACGTAGCGCGACGCTCTACCCCTTAGTTTGCTCATGACGCATGATTCTAAGGAAAGTTAGAAGAAGTTTATGAAAGACTAAAGAAAACAGAAAACTTTTGATAAGGTTTGATTTTGGTAATGACGTCACAATTACTGTTACGTGATTACCAAAATGTACCTTTTCTAGGTTGGCCTGTGGATGGGTGACCACCCATTACATACCGAGTTTCCTCGGAAAGCACGTTAAGCCTTTAGTCCCGGCTGTCATTTGTAGATCTTTGACAGTCGTTACAGGTAGTCAGTGGCCCGAAAGTCTGACAACCAGTCTTACCAAGGATATCGTATTACCTAGTACTAACTGGGTTGTGGAGGTCAGATAGGCGGTCGCGCTATGTAAAATACTGGTATTCAGCTGCATCCGGTTAGACTGGGAGCCGACCCCATGATGTTTGGGAAAAGGCTAGGCTAATGAATGGTTTACAACACATCTCCTCTCCTTTCGTCTGATCTCCGCTTCGGTGGAGTCCGGCCCTTACCCTTCTTTTACGATCATAAAAAGCTTCTAAACATAGTTAAACATAGTTTGAAGTTTATCAAATTGTACCGAAATAAAAAAAAAGTTTCTGATATCGTCAGACTTTGTTAAGCTTCAGTAAAACAGCTACAGCAGCTGCAGCTAGCCCGATATCCCGTTTCTAGTGTTAATGATAAAGTTAGTGACCATGACAGTTTAAAAAGTAATATAGCTTCAGTAAAGTTAAGAACTTGTAACCTGTGTAACGGAGGTCGTCATAGCAAAGGTGTATTTTGGTAAACACGTAACAGGTGACTTTGACGTCATTATCAAACTCTTTCGTCAGACTTTGTTAAAAGTTATACAGCTTCAGTAAAGTTTAGAACCTTTAAGGAGAACAAAGGACGTCATAGCAAAGGTGTATTTTGGTAATCACGTAACAGGTGACTTTGACGTCATTATCAAATCAACCCTCTTTTAAAGTTTTCTGATTTCTTCAGACTTTCATTAACGTTTTGTATTTTTAGTTAGCTAGGTGCAAAGTGCGAGTCGGGGTCAATAGGGAATATGCGTATTATTCAAATAACGCTCAACTTTTTTTGTATGAACTGTTTTAGATTTACGTGCATATTTATATTTTTTTAAATATGTTTTCGTTTTCATGAAGAAAATAATTATTGAAAAGTGCACAAAATGAGAGGGAAATTCAAACTAGTTGAAAAGCAGCGCTACTGGTCGGAACGAATTGTGACGTCAAACTCTTAAATAACAAATGTCTGCTAACATACATACCTGCGGCCTTGGATGACTGATCAATATTTGCACTAGGCTCATGCTATTATTTCTGAAAGCCATGTCAAAGACCTTAAAGCTGTTTAGGCAAGACTGGATAAAAAGCGGAGCCTTAGGACCCTTGTCCTCAGCACAATTTTGAAGAGACTTCTCAGTAGAGTATACCATTGTCAAAGTGATTCATTGTACTAAAACATTTTTTTTAATCGAGAGATTCTCACCTGAATGATGGAAGGCAACACCTGATACAATAGGTTTACCGTAACTAATTGGTGCTTTCCAAAATCAACGACTAAATTTTACAATATATCTTGTGAAGTAAAAATAAAAACTTACCCTAAACTCGACGAAATCCTAAAATAATGTGGAGCAATTACTAAGCACAAGCAGAAATTATATTTTGGTAATAATTGTGCATATTTCGAAAAAAGTTTCAGAGAGTTTCGCATCGCGAATGCTTCTAATCTAAGCTGAAGCTTTGTTAAGTATGAGGAAATCAGTAAACCATGAAAGGATTTATTGCTGGTAAATTGTTTACAACTGCGTTCAATGAATACACAGTTGACTGGTATGTTATTTCCAACACAATCCTCTTGAAAAGTTTACTAACTTTGCGTAATAGTAAGTAGTACTAAAAACAGGCTAAAAAGTTTGTTGATGTTGAAAATGCTATTGCGTCATCTTTGAAAAACTTTCTAATTCTTTTTAAACCTAACCTAAATTTAGGAGCTTTTCATTGACACCAGAGAGGGTAAGAGTGTTGCGCGAGTTACCTAACCAGTTTTAAATAGAGCACGGTTGCACAACGCTCCACCCTCCAGTTTACTCATGACGAACGATTCTAAATAAACTTACTCGTAGCTGAAGCATTCCAAAGTCTGAAGCAATCAGTTAACTTTTTAAGAGGGTTTATATAAGAAATGACGCAGTATTAAGAGAATCCCTTCAAAAGTTTTCCTGATTTCTTTACAATTTGACAAACCAGGTGACGTCAAAAGAGCGTAAGAGTGTTCCGTAACTAACCTAATTTATTAATAGAGTTATGTAGCGCGACGCTCTACCCCTTAGTTTGCTCATGACGCATGCTTTTAAGGAAAGTTAGAAGAAGTTTATGAAAGACTAAAGAAATCAGAAAACTTTTGATGAGGGTTGATTTTGGTGATGACGTCATAATTACGTGTTGTTCTTTTTCTACCTAGGTTAAACTTAGTTGAAGCATGACAAGGTCTAACGAAATCAGATTTTTTTTTAAAGGATTTATTTTTTTTGTAATGGCGATTACGTAATTACCACAATCAACCCCTTGAAATGTTTTGAAATTTCATAAGATTTTATGAGCTTCGTCTATTTTTACTTATTAACCCATTTTCTAGAGCTGTCAGTTGTACCCTCGCATAAACTTCAATTCAAGTTAGGTGCTTATGCGCAATTTAAATGCACCCCGATTATAATAAATAATAAACATTTATTTAAGATAACTAGGATCCAATTTGTTAGTAGTAAGTATAACGACTTATAACTAGTGTTAGTAATACAAACTTCATCTACTCGCCCCCTACCTGACCCATGAATAGAGTTATCAATACTCATGTGAGCATTAATACATCGATTCATGTACAGACAGTCAAGTCTACTGGCTACCATACTTAAAACGCTGTTGCGACTAGCCCGCACTCTGCTCGGAATTGACGCGCACCGCTTGCGCAGAGTGGCGTAGAAGCAATCGATGCGCGCCTCCGCAAACATACGTGAAGCACTGCAGTGGCGGGGCAGCCGCAACATCGTTCTAAGCGCATTATTGTATTGTACCCGTAGGGCACTGTACGCTTTTTGAGTAAAGACTGCCCATAGGCTGCAGGTGTAAAAAGATGCACAATAGGCTCTAAAGAGAGTGATTTTTACCTCATTTGTACATCGGGCAAGCCTACGAGCAATCATGTTTGCTCTCACGGACAGTGCCCTACGTTCACGTTCTATATCCATGTCGTCCTTAAGGTCCTCGGTAATTAGATGACCCAGGTATCGGAACTGATGTACCCTAGCCAACTCATCTCCATTCAGTTTTATTGGGGGCACGCTAGAGGGACACCTAGTACCAGCGTTAAAGACAATATACTCACTTTTTATCACATTATACATCAAGCCGTGACCATCTGCATAAGTTTCACAAATTTGTAACAGTTTCCTAATGCCACAAACCGAGGAAACACCATCTATGCGACAACCGACCCGCTGGCCGCTGAGCTCCTCGATTAGGGCATTTATATTCAAATTTAATACAAAAAAGACGGGGCGAGCTCAAACCACCTTGTCTCACGCCACATTCCAATTTATATGGATCTGAGAGGGTGCAAGCCCACCGTACATTATTACTTTTATGGCTATACCAGTACTTTATGATATTCACAAGTTCAGATGGTAGTCCGACTTCTTGTAACTTCCTCCACAGAATATCATAACAGATTAAGTCAAAAGCTCTGATCAAGTCGAGGAAACAGGCATATACAGGTGTGCCCCTGTGGGTATAGTACCTGACAGTATGCTTCATGCACAATATGGCACTTTCCGTCGACAGCTGTGATCTAAAACCAAATTGATTGTCATGCAGAACTATAGCTTCCGCCAATTGGGCATCCAGCACACTGTCAAGCACCTTAGCCACCACTGTCGCTAAAGATATCGGCCTATAATTATTTTTGTCAGAAATGTCTCCCGTTCTATTTTTCACTATGGGCACTACAATAGTTTTCATTAACTGTTCCGGCAAGTAAGAGTGGCTTAAACATAAGGAATAAAACATAGCTAGTACTCGTGCAATGTGAGGTCCGGCATGTTGCAGATGCTCAATACTAAGACCGTCATGGCCAGGAGACTTTTCTCTTTTCATATTTCGAATAGCTTGAGCCACCACTTTTGCTGAAATCTTTAGGTTCAACCCCACACCTTAGGATCCAGTATTGAGCATCGACACCGACGGACCAAGTGGTGACCTAACAAAGAAGTGGTCTTTAAATACATTAGCTATGTTCCTAGGATCCGAATGACCCTCAACACTCACGGGAAGGCTAGGCCTGTAGTTCAATTTTCTAGTGTCTTTCCAAAAACTAGAGAAATTCTTATCTGTACACAGTGTCGCTAACCTATCCATTTTAATTTGTTCTCTATGATCTTGACACCACTTCAAGTGTGATTTAAAAATCTTTCTACTTTCGCACATTGCCTCATAAATTATTCCTGTTTTCGGCTTGCCATGATCAACCCAGTCCTGGAACTTTAGCTTGGCCGTCCCGTGAACTTCACTCACAAGCCTGTTCCACCCCATTACACGCCTACCCTTATGTTGCCTATTTCCCCGATAAGTAGCCTTCGCAGGTTCTCGGAGGGCGGCCACTATATTACAATACATTTCATCAAATAAGTGTTATGATTATGTAATGGTTGCGACTATTTTAACTGGTGTGGGAAAAGGGGAAAGTTTAATAATACTTCGAATCCCAATAATACCCACTGACCTACCATTTCAATTTAAAAAACTTCAGTTTCCAATAAAACTAAGTTTTGCTATTACAATTAATAAAGCGCAAGGGCAATCATGTAGCACAACAGGTAGCAGGGGTGCATTTGGAAGAGCCATGCTTTTCCCATGGCCAGCTATATGTAGCATGTTTGCGTGTGTCCAATGCCCAGAATTTATATGTATTAGCGTCAAATAGAAGGACATACAACATTGTGTATAGGAGCGTCCTAGAATAATGTTCCGTTCTGAGCCCATGATTGCAACGGCCAAATAACAAGCCGAGTACATACAACACGAATTGATTGTCAAATTCTAAATTAACGCGAGCGTAGCCGCGGGCAAATGCTAGTGTAATTATAAATTGATTTTGCATACCGTTAAAACGGTGAGACATGAAACTATGTAATATTATGAACACGTTGTAAACATACCATGTTTCTGGCAAATAAATCATTTGAATTTGAATTAAGAATCGTGCGCCAACTCACTCTTGACTTAAATTTAGACGGACCTTCTTACGAAATTTCAAAACATTTCAAGAGGGTTGATTGTGGGAATGACGTAATAGCCATTACAACCAACGCCAAAAGAGGGTAAGAGTGTTACGCGAGTTACCAAACCAGTTTTGAATAGAGTACGGTTGCACAACGCTCCACCCTCCAGTTTACTCATGACGAACGATTCTAAATAAACTTTGCTGAAGCATTTCAAAGTATGAAGCAATCAGTTAACTTTTTAAGAGGGTTGATATAAGAAATGACGCAGTATCAAGAAAATACCTTCAAAAATTTTCCTGAGTTCTTTACAATTTAATAAACCAGATGACGTCAAAGAGTGTTCCGTAACTTACCCGAGTTGTGCTTGGTTAATTTATTAATAGAGTTATGTAACCCGGCGCTCTACCCCTTACTTTGCTCATGACGCATGCTTTTAAGGAAAGTTAGAAGAAGTTTATGAAAGACTAAAGAAATCAGAAAACTTTTGATGAGGGTTGATTTTGGTAATGACGTCATAATTACGTGATTACCAAAATGTACCTTTTCTATAACTTCTTCTGTTTTTTTTCTACCTAGGTTAAACTTAGTTGAAGCATGACAAGGTCTTGAGGTGAGGGGATAAGCGAATGAAACGAGTAGCTTGGTTGACGTCCCGTTTAATACTAATCCTGTCTTACACACATATCATGATAGGTGTCACAATGTAGTTAATATAATGTAAATACGTACTTATATCTACTACTTCACCTACCGGGTAAAAATTGAAAAAAAAAAAAAAACTTTTTTTTTTTTTTTTTTACAGTTTACATATCAAATAAAGAAAATCGTATAACCTAACCTTAGTGTAAGTACATTTTTCCTTAATTGCTAATCTGTTACATAAAGGCTTATCAATGTTATGTTTAAACTTATTTTAATTCAACAATTATTGTAATTATATCCTATTTAAACTTAAGCAGTTACAAATGGTTTGGTTCTATTTTTATGCACAATGTCTATTTTATTGTTTCGTATTATTTTTACATTTGGTTCTAAATCTTCTATCACTAAATATGGACCATTATACAAGCTGTCTAATTTTCCTGCTGTTTCATTTTTCAAAAGTAACTTGTCATCCTTTTTGTAAATTATTGAATTAACATTTTTATCGTATGTTTGTTTTCTTTGTTGCTTACTATTAATTAAGTTTTCACGGGCATCTTTGTGCGCTATTTGTAACCTATACCTTAACTCTAAACTATAACTATCGGGATTGTATAAAGGTTCTACCATACTCGTTACTCTACTAGGTATTTCACAATGTTTACCGAATACAAGTTCGTACGGGGCATATTTGGTACTGGTATGTACGGTGTTATTGTATGCGAAACACCAGAAGGGTAGCCAGTGGCTCCAAGTATCAGGGTGACCTTCACATTGTATTCGCAAAAAGGAACCCAAATGTTTGTGAGCGTTTTCTAACGCCCCAATAGTTTGATGATGGTATGCTGTTGAGTTTAATTTTTCAATCTCTAGCAATTTACATACCTCTTCCATGACTGATGACATGAACTCAGTACCGCGATCTGTAGTAATAACCTTTGGTATTCCGAATCTTAAAATAAAATTATTAACGAAAGCCTTAGCTATACTTACTGTTTCCTTATTCCTAAGAGGATAAGCCTCTATAAATTTACTTAAATCACACTGTACCGTTAATATGTACGTGTTATCATCTTCATCCCTATCGAGAGGTCCTACTACGTCTAGATAGACCTTTTCTAATGCTGTAGAAGCCGTTGTTGTTATTGTCATCGGCTCTTTAACATAGCGTGAATGTTTCATTCTTTGACATTTTTCGCATTTGTGAATAAATTGTTTGACGTCATTTTCAATCTCTGGCCAGTAATATTTTCGTTTTATATTATTTATCATTCTGCGTACCCCCGCGTGGCCGCTGGTAGGTAGCAAATGGTAATCATTTAAAATTAAATTCTTTTCTTCGTCACTATCTATTCTTTTTATTCCTCGCAATATGCAAATACGGGGCCCGGGCCATGCATTCGTATTTTGTATCTCTTCTATCATATTTTTGATGAATAAAACATTATCATCTTTTTTAATTATGCATATTTCTTTAATATCTATTTTTTTGCAAAACTCACTCATTTTTTTCACAAAAACGTCTCGCGTGTATTGTGACTTAAAATCGAGGTTTATGTATAATACATTTTTATTTGCTATATATGCAAAACATTCCGATTCTGCACTTATACTATTTTTCCGTTTCATTTTCTTTATTTCGTCGCCTTTTACTAATAACATCTCTACTGCTCTTTCTGGTAACTTAAGTATTTCTACAATCTTGGGTTGATCAGGCCTTTGATTTGTATCAATACTTGAGTTCCCAGTATCATTCTTTTTACTCTCTTGTTTTTCTTTTTCCCTAGCTTGTGCTCTTGTCATAACTACCATAGTTTTCGCATTTAAATTTTTCAAATCATCTGACGTTATATTTATACGTGATAGCGCGTCTGCTACTACGTTTTCCTTTCCTTTCACGTACGTAATTTTAAAGTTATATTCCTCTAATGCCAAGCGAAATTTTATTAGTCTACTAGATGGATCTTTCATTCCAAATAAGTATATGAGAGGTTTATGGTCGGTCATGATTGTAAATGTTTGTCCATATAGGTAGGGTCTAAAGTATTTAACTCCCCATACAATGGCAGTTAATTCCTTTTGTATTGTGGGATAGTTTCTTTCGGCTTTATTTAACGGCCTACTGGCATAAGCTATTGGTTTCATATTTCTGTTACATAGTACTGCTCCTATGGCAATGCCTGATGCATCTGTTTGCAGTACGAATTCATTATTTGTTGAGAAATCTGGATATTGCAAAATTGGTGGACTCATTAAAGCATTTTTTAGGAGTTCAAATGATTTTTGACAGTCACTTGACCATACGAATTCTTTATTTTTACGACTAAGTTCATTTAATGGTATTGTTATTTCTGCAAATTTATGTATGAATTTTCTGTAATAGTTACAGAATGCAACGAATCGTCTTACTTCATCTGAATTTTTTGGAACGGGGTAGTTTTTGATTATTTTAATTTTATCACTGTCAGGTAATATTCCTTCTGAAGATATAGTATGCCCTAAATACAGTAATTCTGTTTTTAGAAATTGGCATTTATTAGGGTTTAATTTCAGGTTGACTTTTCGAAGTCTTTCGAATACGTCAATTAGGTTTTTATTATGGGTATCTAAATTTCTACCGAAACATACTAAATCATCCAAGTAAATGAGACACTTTTCGTAGTTTAAACCTGACATCGCTATGGACATAACTCTTGAAAATGCACTTGGACTAGTCTTGAGTCCCATGGGCATTCGTTTCATTTGATATTGCCCGGTATTTGTTGTAAATGATGTGAGCTTTCTGGACTCTGTGTTCAAGGTTACCTGATAATATGATTGGCTTAAATCTAAATGAGAAAAATAAATGGCACCGGATAGTGAATCTAGAATATCTGTAATATTGGGTAATGGAAATTTTTCGTCTTGTATTACTTCGTTTAATTTCCTGTAATCTACCACTAGTCGCCACTTTTTATTAATCTTATCATCTGATTTCTTTGGTACTAAAAGGATAGGACTCGACCATTCACTCTTAGCCTCTTCTATTATATCGTCTTCTAGCATTTGCCGAATTTGTTTGTCTGTTTCTGTTTTTAAACTATGCGGTAATCTATATGGTTTAACATACACGGGACCTACATGAGGTTTCAAATTAATGGAATGTTCACACAGTTCCGTCACTGTCAGCTTATCGCCGGGTAGGTAGAATATGTCAGCGTATTTCGAACAGATAGACTCTATTGTTTTACGTTCGCTGTCACACAAGTGATCAAGTTTCAATAATTCTAACAATGTTTTTGCACGTGCAACGTTCGCGCTACACTTACTGAATAAACACATATCAAATTCCGTTAGTGGTAATAACTCTGGTTGAAATACAGGTATACATATGTCTTTTTCGTTTGTATTCAGGATCCTTATTGGTATAATATTATTTTGTGGTTTGACTACCAATCCTGCCAAAAATAGGTTTTCTTCTAGCTCCTTCTGTACTATTACGCAATCATTATTCACGTCACAATTTAACTTTATGTAATGAATTGATTCGCATCGCGCTGGTATTGATAAATACTCGTTACTAACTTTTGGTTCGGAAAACAATGTTAGCGTGGTACTTCCCTTATCACTAACTAAAATCAATGTATTGTTTTCTAAGTCGATATTTGAATTGTAATTAGTTAAAAAATCTAATCCTATTATGCCATCAGATTTACATGGTAAGTTATCAATCACATAAAACTTATTCTCATAAGTTGTACCGTCTGGAGCGCGTAATGTTAAGTAAACAAAACCTTGCGAGCATGTCTTACCGCCTATACCGTTAATAACAATGTTATCTGTATGTATTGGAATGTGTTTCGATAAGGCTTGTCGCTTAACCGCTGATAATGACGCACCGGTATCTAATAACCAAGAGCTTCTCCTATAATTTAAATTAAAACTAACATATCGATGATTTACTCTACTCATGAAAATTTCGTGTTTAGGAACGAAAAAACTGCTGATTATTCTCATCTGCTTCTTCCCTCACTTGGTTAGACGTGTCTGTAGAGAAAACATTTCTTTGGTTACCCCTATAGTTAGCATGACCGCGATTCGAACGCGTGTAAACTTGATAACTTCTGCCACGATTATTGTTAAATCGTTGACCACGGTTTGTATAGTTACCTCTGTTTTGCTGTAAATGTCCTCGCTGGTAGTTTCCGCGTTGTTGGTAATTGACACCCCTTGTTATCCACACTCGTCGATATCCACCTCGGCTTCTGTTTGAAGATATATTTCTAGTGTTATAATTAAACTGACCTTTCGACGTCATGATTGTGTTGGATGTTGACGGTTGAGCGAGTTCTTCGTCCTCAGCCGCACGCACCGCATCCTTAAGGGTTGTATAGTTGCGAGCTGAAATGATTGTACTTAAACGTCTATTTCTAAGACCGTCTGCAAATTTCTTCACAGCCAGTTGCTCATTTATTGGCCTCAAAATCTCATACGCTTTTTCGTTACAATCTGCCTGAGAGATTGTGAGGTCAACAAAAAGTTCTTCAATTTGTGTTGCATAATTTGATATTGTCATTTCCTGTTGGCGAACATTATTTAATTGTATAAGTAATGAATTTGCGGACTTTTTTGTTAATAGATACTGTTTTATATCATGAATTAAGGACTTGCAGTCAGAATAATTTGACCTTAATTTGAGTCGCGCCGTTTTATCTAGTCTCGTTTTTAAAACAAATGAGATAAGCACTTTTTTGCTATCTGCATCCTGAAGACAACTTTCGTACATCTCGATACCTTGTATTATTTTGTCAATAGTCGCTTCAGTACCATCCATGACCGGTATCAAACATGCTGCCGTTTTTAGGCTAAATTCCTCCATTTTTAGACAGTTTTTGTTAACGCTGGTAGAGTAGCTTAGTATTTTCTTATAAACTAATACAATCTTATCCGTTAAACTTTCTAAAATATATTCCGATGATTCGGTTTTCAATTCTGTAGTATTTAATACATTTATTAAATTTTTTGCATGGTCATAATATTCTTTGCTCTGTAATATTTTATTCTGGACATTTTCCTTATTTTTTATTCTTTTTTCTGGACCCAATTTCCTCAAATTGATTTGAATATTTTCTAACTTTTGATAAATTTCATTTAACTCACTTAGATCCATTTAATCACTTCTGTCATAGTTACAAACAACATTATGAGCTTCTGGGCTTACCTAGTTCTTCCAGTAATCCAAATTAACAAATAATTAGATACGTTAATATAATTATTACTAATCTTACACAGTAAATTGGTGTGAGCAATTTGTGTTTACATCACGCTACTATTTTTCTATTTCGTTATTAATATTGTTAAGTACGCACTACACTGTTTGGAATATTCACGGCACTCACTATCACACTTTTACACTTGATTTTCCTCTTCATCTGCTGCTGCCTTCTTTCGCCCTGATAAACGATACCGAAGACGTTGCATGGTATCAGCTCGTATCTCCTTCTGCATCCATTTCTTGTGGCATTTTCTATATTGCTTGTACCCGATTAAAAGGGTCGCTAGGCCTATTAGACCAGGGTAGAAGCCTTTAAAAATAATAAAAAGTGAAAAAAAATAATAGTAGGATGAAACCCATTAGAAAAGGAGGGGAATATTATAAAAATGAAGGGAAAAATAATTTACGGGCGATCTGAGGTCGGGAAGGGGATGGGGGTGAGTTTTTAAGGGTAAAAAACGGTTTTTCTCGATTTCCGGCAAAACTAAAAGTCCTATCGAAAAAAGTCAAATGGCAAAGTTGTAGGTAACAAAAAGATCTAAAACTTTTGTATTTACAATTTTTTCACATAACCTCAAAATATATGTGAAAAATTCAAAAAACCAAGTTTTTGGTTTTTTATTTTTATCTTTTACAAAAATTATATTTTTTTAACGAAATTTGGTGAAGACTTGCCTTTTTATGTCCTAAATACGCTGTAATTTATTTGATTAAAAATATTTATTTTTTCACCTCATTTTGAATTAATATCGAAAAAAGCACCCTAATTTTCAATCGAAAATTCACCCGTCAAAATATCAGCTTTTTTCAAAAAGTTGATATGTTTTCTGTTCGTTGAAATCTCTACTTTCCGATGGTGAAAAAAAAAAATATATGTTACCATAGTAAATCTTCTCAGAAAATGCAAAAAATCGAAAAAAACTCGAATTCGAAAATTCTTTTTTAATTATTATAAATAATTTTGAGCTATTTATTAAAATTTACACTTTAATTACTCGAAAAACGTTAGATTACATACTACATTAATTAAAAAAAATTGCAAATCAAAATATACTACTATAATTAACAAGCAAATAAGTTAATAAAATTAATATTTAATAAGACATCTACAATATTTGGAGAAAGTTGTCGAATCTTTTTTAAATTATATGCGTAGATGCCTATTTATAACTATTTTAAGATAAATTATATTACCTGAGTGACCTACGAAAAATTGTAGCCCATCAAAAGGTATTTCATGGAGAAGTGGGGAAGAGGCTAGGCGGGTTTGGGTCTTACTACATATATACCTACTATTTCGTCATGTCAAAATGTATAAAAAATATATTATAAATATATTAAAAATCTATAATAAATGTATAAATATATTTTTAATAACTAACTTTTGGCCGATTTTCATGTATATTTTATATATTTTAAATATATTTTAGATACATTCAAAATATATATTAAAAGACATAAAAAACATAGCCAAAAATATAAAAAAATATATTTACGATATATATTTTGTATATTTTTTATACATTTTTAATATATTTTTTATGTATTTTGAAATATTTTTTTTTCATGGGATTAACTAAATTTGTTTGTGCAAAATTAACGAGATTATTATTTTTTAATCTTGTACTAAAATATCATTTAATTTTAATCTTTAGGTTATGTTACGTTAATTAAGCATACTATTTTTTAAAGAAAATATTACCATTTTAATGTTTGAGTTGATTGCTACAGATAAAAATAGAGATAGTATTTACCTTCCTATGCAGATTCGAAAAGTTTTTTTTTTTAAATAAACTTGTCACAATTATCTTCAAGAAACTCAGCGTGCACGTGTATTTTTAGAAACGATGTTGTATACTGTACTGTATTTCGAATACTGGCTAGGCTGACGGTTGTAACAGAAGCTACGAAATAGTAGGTGTGTATGTAGTAAGACCCAGACCCGCCTAGCCCCTTCCCCACTTCTCCATGAAATACCTTTTGATGGGCTACAATTTTTCGTAGGTCACTCAGGTATATAATTTATCTTGAAATAGTTATAAATAGGCATCTACGCATATAATTTAAAAAAGATTCGACAACTTTCTCCAAATATTGTAGATGTCTTATTAAATATTAATTTTATTAACTTATTTTGTTTGTTAATTATAGAAATAAATTTTGATTTGCAATTTTTTTAAATTAATGTAGCATGTAATCTAACGTTTTTCGAGTAATTAAAGTGTAAATTTTAATAAATAGCTCAAAATTATTTATAATAATTAAAAAAGAATTTTCGAATTCGAGTTTTTTTCGATTTTTTGCATTTTCTGAGAAGATTTACTATGGTAACATATATTTTTTTTTTCACCATCGGAAAGTAGAGATTTCAACAAACAGAAAACATATCAACTTTTTGAAAAAAGCTGATATTTTGACGGGTGAATTTTCGATTGAAAATTAGGGTGCTTTTTCGATATTAATTCAAAATGAGGTGAAAAAATAAATATTTTTAATCAAATAAATTACAGCATATTTAGGACATAAAAAGGCAAGTCTTCACCAAATTTCGTTAAAAAAGTATAATTTTTGTAAAAGATAAAAATAAAAAACCAAAAACTTGGTTTTTTGAATTTTTCACATAAATTTTGAGGTTATGTGAAAAAATTGTAAATACAAAAGTTTTAGATCTTTTTGTTACCTACAACTTTGCCATTTAACTTTTTTCGATAGGACTTTTAGTTTTGCCGGAAATCGAGAAAAACCGTTTTTTACCCTTAAAAACTCACCCCCATCCCCTTCCCGACCTCAGATCGCCCGTAAATTATTTTTCCCTTCATTTTTATAATATTCCCCTCCTTTTCTAATGGGTTTCATCCTACTATTATTTTTTTTGGTTTTAAAAATTATCGACCCTGGTCTATATGATGACAAACAATGTGATCATTAATACATTGTTCACATAGTGGTCGTGGTTATCTGTTATACTTGCTGCATTGCTCCCTGCTGCATTTTGTGCAATAATGACATCTTCCGTTTTCGAATATGTTTTGCCCATAATAACCTCCTGCTGCTGTTCTGTAGTTGTTACACGAGAAACGCAGTCGCTGATTCACCAAATTTTCCACTTAATAGTTGGGCACACACCGTCGCTGGCAGAGTCAATTATGTATTCCCACATAACAAAGTCTCAGTAGTATTCCACACACTTTAATTGCTGAACTAGCGTAATTCAATGCCTCGACGCGGCGCAGCGCCTGCGACTGGCAGGGTCGCCATGAGGTGAGGGGATAAGCGAATGAAACGAGTAGCTTGGTTGACGTCCCGTTTAATACTAATCCTGTCTTACACACATATCATGATAGGTGTCACAATGTAGTTAATATAATGTAAATACGTACTTATATCTACTACTTCAGTCTAACGAGTTCAATTTTTTTTTAATGATTAGATTTTTGTTGTAATGGCGATTACGTGATTACCACAATCAACCCCTTGAAATGTTTTGAAATTTCATAAGATTTTATGAGCTTCGTCTATTTTTACTTATTAACTTCAAGAGTGGCTTAGTGCACGATTCTAAATAAACTTTGTTAATGCCAGGCGCGGTCCCAGCCTCAGACTGGGGGTGGGGGTCACTCAAGGCCATAGATAGGTATTTGGTTGGGACGGGTTACCCCGAATAAAAAAAGGCAGATGGGGGCTGGGGGAGGGGTGTTATAGACGAGCCTACAAATTTAGAAAAGTCAGGATGCAAGAGCGAGCGCTTCCTTTTTGTTTTTTCATACACAGATGAGCAACATCAACCGTGTTACTATACAGGGTGGAAACTTTCATAGGGGTAGTAAGGGGAATTACCTAAACCATTGTAGCTATCTATGTTGATCCCTATGAAAAGACCAAGTTCAAGAACTGCGCATCCCACCTATCTGGCGCGAGAGAGTTTATTTTTATATTTTGATTCAGTCTCTACGACTATCTTTCTACCACTGCGCGCAGCACACAGCACACCACCAAATGCACGCTGCACATAACACACAGCCCACCGCATGTCGCTCACGCACGTCTTAAGCTAAGCGGAGACGAGAAGTGTTAATACTCGTAACGAAATGCTATTGGTGGTTTACAACACATGAAGAGCTGGTGGTTACATAATAACAACCGCTCGGGTCGATCTTTAGGTTAATCCGTGCTTGCCTAGGTTGGTCTGTGGAAGGGTGACTACCCATTACATACCAAGTTTCCTCGGAAAGCATGTTAAGCCTTTGGTCCGGCTGTCATTTGTAGATCTTTGACAGTCGTTACATGTAGTCAGTGGCCCGAGAGTCTGACAACCAGTCTTACCAAGGATATCGTATTACCTAGTACTAACTGGGTTGTGGAGGTCAAATAGGCAGTCGCTCCATGTAAAATACTGGTATTCAGCTGCATCAGTTTAGACTGGGAGCCGACCCCATAATATTTGGGAAAAGGCTAGGCTAATGAATGGGTTACAACACATCTCCTCTCCTTCCGTCTGATCTCCGCTTCAGTGTAGTTCTGCCCTTACCCTTCTTTGACGATCATGAACAGTTTCTAAACATAGGTGAGAGAAAAAGTTTCAACAACTAACGTAATGGCCAACTGCTACGTCACTAACGAACGTGAACCCTCTTAAAAATGAACTGATTGCTTCAGACTTTGAAATGCTTCAGCAAGCTAAGTTTATTTAGAATCGTGCGCCAACCCACTCTTGACGTAAAATTAGACGAACCTTCTTACGAAATTTCAAGGGGTTGATTGTGGGAATGACGTAATAGCCATTACAACCAAACTCAACCCTCTTTAAAAGTTTTCTGATTTCGTCAGACTTTGTTAAAAGATATATAGCTTCAGTAAAGTTTAGAACCTTTAAGGAGAACGGATGGCGTCATAGCTTAGGTGTATTTTGGTAATCACGTAACAGGTGACTTTGACGTCATTATCAAATCAACCCTCTTTTAAAGTTTTCTGTGCGTATGATACAAATAACGCTCAACTTTTTTTATTAGAACTCTTTTCTTTTAGATTTACGTATACATTAGAGAACCGATTCGCGGCCGTGGAGACCACAAATGACGTTGACCAGGCGCTTGAACAAATGGTGGAAATCCTCAGGGAGGAAGTGACGCGTTTTTTTTTTGTAAAATGCGGCGTAACTTTCGGAGGATACTCTGAAGCTTATGACGGAACGACGTGAAAACTTACCCGTCACTTCGCCAGAACTACAGGCACTCAATAAAAGAATTAGAAAATTGGTACGACGCGACCGTCGATGCTCCAACACACGCTCAATAGAAAAAGCGATTGAGCAAAATCGGGGGTCGAAAGTGTTCGTCCAATCACCTGGGAGGAGCCACCTGACGAAGTTGACCAAATCTAGTGGGGAAATCGTCGTTTCGAAGCCAGAGATTCTTTCAGAAGTCGAAAACTTCTACGGCCAGTTGCACGCATCACATGCATCTCGACCTGATCCCGAAAATGAGGATTCCAGAGCCACCTTAACCCGTCATTTCATAGAAGACCTGCCAGAAGTCTGCCAAGACGAAATCGAGGCGGCTCTTAGACAGCTTAAGAATGGAAAAGCCCCTGGCGAGGATGGGATAACGACTGAGCTCCTGAAAGCGGGGGGGCGGCCTGTATTAAGGGAGCTTCGGGAGCTTTTCAACGTGGTCCTGTTCTCTGAGAGAACTCCAGAAGCGTGGAGAAGGAGTGTGGTAGTTCTTTTCTTTAAAAAGGGGAACAAGAAACTAAAACTACTAAAGAATTACAGACCCATTTCGCTCCTTAGCCACGTGTATAAGCTGTTCTCAAGAGTCGTCACGAATCGTCTAGCGCGAAGGCTCGACGACTTCCAGCCACCGGAGCAGGCCGGGTTTCGATGAGGATATAGCACCATAGACCACATCCACACAGTGCAGCAGATCATACAGAAGTCCGAAGAGTATAATCGGCCGCTGTGTCTTGCATTTGTGGACTATGAGAAGGCTTTTGACTCTGCCGAAACCTGTTCAGTTCTGGAGTCTCTGCAGCGATGCAAAGTCGACTGACGATACATCCAAGTGTTGAGAAATTTTTATGAGAACGCCACTATGACCGTCCAAACTCAAAATCAGCAAACGGAGCATATCCCATTGCGTCGGGGGGTAATTTCCTCAAAGTTGTTCACCAACGCACTGGAGGATGTGTTTAAGACGCTGAAATGGGAAGGACGTGGCATTAATATCAATGGCGATTACATCTCACACTTGAGATTTGCAGATGACATCGTCATACTGGCTGAATCGCTGCACGACTTGCAGCAGATGCTGGATGGCCTAGTTGATTCTTCTATACGCATTGGTCTCAGGGTTAACTTGGACAAACCCCAGGTTATGTTCAACGAACACGTCGCCCCAGGACCTATTGTTGTCAATGGCGGTCCTCTTGAGGTTGTTCGAGAATATGCCTACCTCGGGCAAACTCTGCAGTTTGGTAAGAACAACTTGGAGAGGGAGGCTAATAGAAGAATTCGACTGGGCTGGGCAGCGTTTGGGAAGCTTCGCCGGGTCTTCTTGTCGCGTATTCTACAGAGCCTAAAGACTAAGGTCTTCAATCAGTGCGTCCTGCCTGTTATAACTTACGGAGCCGAAACGTGGACACTGTCGGTACGGCTAGTCCATAAATGTAAGGTCGCTCAGCGAGCTATGGAACGGGCTATGCTTGGAGTTTCTTTGAGGGATCGCATTCGGAACGAGGTGATTCGACAGAGAACCAGAGTTGTCGACATAGCCCACAGAATTAGTAAGCTGAAGTGGCAATGGGCCGGTCATATTGACCGTAGGACCGATGACCGTTGGGGTAGGCGTGTTCTTGAGTGGAGACCGCGAATCGGCAAACGTAAGGTGGGACGCCCTCAGGCTGGGTGGAGTGACGATCTTCGCGAGGTGGTGGTAGCAACTGGATGAGATTTGCTGAGAATCGAGTTGAATGGCGTGCGATTGAGAAGGCCTATGTCCAGCAGTGGACATAGGCCTTCTACGTTTAGTTTTAGTGGATAGGTCACAAAAGCTCCTTTTTGGACGTCCTGCTTCTCTAGACGTAGACGTAGAGGGTCCACTTTCTGGCCCGCCAGAGGTGATTACTATTTGATCAAGCCATTTTTTATTTTGATTCTGGAATCTAATAATATTAAGGGAACATTTCTTCCAAAATCTTGAAGTTGCTACAGTAAAAGTTTTAATAACCTTTTGAAGACTGTCCCTGCTTGTAGTAGGCAGTTCCGATAAATCTAATGTCTCCAAAACATAGCTAAGTAGTTTATCTTTATTGTCCATTGATAGTGGCTTCACTGGTCGATGTAATGACAAAATATTGAATAAATCAATATTTTTTATTGAGGCACCATTACCTAAAAATACACTTTTTACTATAGAAACCGGCAATCACCGGAAAAAAATGTATATTTTGTATAGCCAATAGTCCCTGCTATATAATGGAATCGAAATGATAATGTACTAATTTTTTACTTTTAAACGTAACACAGTTCAAACTTAGAAAAGTTAGTAAATATCAGTACATTGTTAAATATATTTTTTTTATAATACAAATTGATCTATTTTATTTTTTGTTTATGTACCAATAAAAAGTACAGACCTTCTTTAATGTGCACAATTTTTTCAATTTACAATTTACACTGATAACTTAGCCAACTTAACTTGAATAGGAGCGCAAAACAACGATGAATCAGTCTTGTTACAATAATTTAGCTTTCAAGATAACTTTGAAATCGCATATCTATTAAACTACTGTCTGCATAACAGTGATGTTTTAGTATAATATAAACAACTTACCTGCAAGTCTTAATAAAATGATTTTTCGAACTACCGACACATTGACCAAAAATAATTATGGGACGTTAACTTTTAATAATTGATCAGTGTGGGGCGGTACAAAAGGACTTAAAAACTTTCCTTGGTTTTTTTATTGCTTATATTTTACCTTTTGAAGACCTTGTTGTTATTTTTACCGCGCGAGTATAAAAACCTTTAATGTTTTGAAAATATTCCATAGTCGTATCGTTTTAACTTGTGAATTCAGGTATGTGGAATGCTTACACATGTATTGTGCGAACTGCCTGTCTGTGAAATTAGAATGAATAATATATAAAAGGAATTAGTTAACTTACCGGTGCTGCCTCAATTTTGCGCAGTCGAACAATAGGGAATATGCGTATGATTCAAATAAAGGTCAATTTTTTTTATATGAACTCTTTACTTTTAGATTTACGTACATGTTTATATTCTTTTATAATATTTTCGTTTTCATTAAGAAAATAATTATTGAAAAGTGCACAAAATGAGAGGGAAATTCAAACTAGTTGAAACGCAGCGCTACTGGTCGGAACGAATTGTGACGTCAAACTCTTAAATAACAAATGTCTGCTAACATACATACCTGCGGCCTTGGATGACTGATCAATATTTGCACTAGGCTCATGCTATTATTTCTGAAAGCCATGTCAAAGACCTTAAAGCTGTTTAGGCAAGACTGGATAAAAAGCGGAGCCTTAGGACCCTTGTCCTCAGCACAATTTTGAAGAGACTTCTCAGTAGAGTATACCATTGTCAAAGTGATTCATTGTACTAAAACATTTTTTTAATCGAGAGATTCTCACCTGAATGATTGAAGGCAACACCTACTACAATAGGTATACCGTAACTAATTGGTGCTTTCCAAAATCAATGAGTAAATTTTACAATATATCTTGTGAAGTACAAATAAAAACTTACCCTAAAATGAAACTCGACAAAATCCTAAAATAATGTGGAGCAATTACTAAGCACAAGCAGAAATTATATTTTGGTAATAATTGTGCATATTTCAAATAGAGTTTCAGAGAGTTTCGCATCGCGAATGCTTCTAATCTAAGTTGAAGCTTTGTTAAGTATGAGGAAATCAGTAAACCATGAAAGGATTTATTGCTGGTAAATTGTTTACAACTGTGTTCAATGAATACCCAGTTGACTGGTATGTCATTTCCAACACAATCCTCTTGAAAAGTTTACTAACTTTGCGTAATAGTAAGTAGTACTAAAAACAAGCTAAAAAGTTTGTTGATTTTGAAAATGCTATTGCGTCATATCTGCAAAACTTTCTAATTTCTTTTTAAACTTCACCTAAATTTAGGAGCTTTTCATTGACGCCAAAAGAGGGTACCTAAGAGAACACTCATAAGTACCCTCGCGCGTTGCGCGAGTTACCTAACCAGTTTTAAATAGAGTACGGTTGCACAACGCTCCACCCTCCAGTTTACTCATGACGAACGATTCTAAATAAACTTAGCTGAAGCATTTCAAAGTCTGAAGCAATCAGTTAACTTTTTAAGAGGGTTTATATAAGAAATGACGTCAGTATTAAGAGAATCCCTTCAAAAGTTTTCCTGATTTCTTTACAATTTGACAAACCAGGTGACGTCAAAAGAGCGTAAGAGTGTTCCGTAACTAACCTAATTTATTAATAGAGTTATGTAGCACGGCGCTCTACCCCTTACTTTGCTCATGACGCATGCTTTTAAGGAAAGTTAGAAGAAGTTTATGAAAGACTTGTTTAAAAAAATTAACATCATGACGGTACCTTGTCAATATATTTATGAAAACATTATGTATGTTCGGAAAAATAGACATCTTTTTAGTAAAATAAGCGACAGGCATAATTTCAATACTAGAAATAAGGACAAATTAGATCAGCCACGTTTCAGATTGTCAAAAGTACGCACTTCTTTTATGGGGTACTGTGTAAAATTTTACAATAAAATACCACTTGACATTCTACAACTTAATGAGAAGAAATTTAAAACATGCATAAAACGCACACTATGTAAACGAGCATATTATAAGTTGGAAGACTATCTCGTAGATAAAAATGCATGGCTCAATGCTGGTCCTGCTCCACAGCCACTTGGGCTCACGAACTAAGATTTTATTGTTTGGAAGAGATGCTCCCCCTTTAATTCTTTAATTATACTTTTCTTTTTTTTTTCTCTTTCTCGTTTCTCTTTTGGAAACTTAGGGTGTGAATTGTATATTTTATATCAACATTGTGAGTGCAAACTAATTGATTATGAAGTGTGAAGTTATTGTGGAAGCTGCAGAAGATTGTAAAATATCTTTTCATTGTATAGATTCCATCTCTTAGTATTATATAATTGCATAGCACATGTGTGAGTACTATGTACTGTAAAGCTTCCATTTATATTTTGTTATCTTTCATTGACTGGAATGTGTCCTGGTGGCTGAGAGAATGTCATGCTCACTCAAATGTCTCGCTGATGGTGGCGGGTGTGTCGGGTCATTTAGTTCCCTTCAATATGGTTGAGTTGAATGGCGCTGATCCATGCGTCATGTTCGTGAACGGGCGCTGTCAGTTGGGACTGGTCATCTCTTACCTGCCACGATTTATTTTAATTACTTTATTTTTAAATTTTTGGCTTAATCTTTTACTCTGGACGCTCTTAATGTGCACGTCTTTGTACATCGTTCTCACATATATTTATAATCTCAACATGAATGATGTAACCAAGATTTTGTAACAATATTTTGATTTAAAAGAGTGTCCATGGAGTTTCTTTCCCATTCTTCTCCATAGAGATCTACTATTTGGAATGTGCAACTACAGTACTTTCGCAAGTTATTATGCCTTGTGTCTGTGACTGTAGCTTAGCTTTTTTATTTTTGACTTTCAAAAGTGCCTGTAATGGTCTAATTGAAATAAATGCTTTGACTTTGACTTTGACTTTGACTAAAGAAATCAGAAAACTTTTGATGAGGGTTAATTTTGGTGATGACGTCATAATTACGTGATTACCAAAATGTACCTTTTCTATAACTTCTTCTGTTCTTTTTCTACCTAGGTTAAACTTAGTTGAAGCATGACAAGGTCTAACGAGTTCATTTTTTTTTTAAAGATTCGTTTTTTGTTGTAATGGCGATTACGTGATTACCACAATCAACCCCTTGAAATGTTTTGAAATTTCATAAGATTTTATGAGCTTCGTCTATTTTTACTTATTAACCTACTAGCTTCTGCCCGCGACTTCGTACGCGGATCCCGTTGCTTATGCCAGCGACAACGGGGTCGTCAAAATCGAAAATTTGAAACAAGTTCAAGTTCAAGTTCAAGTTATTTATTTCATAACAAAAATACATTTGTGTCGAAATATTTGCACAGTAGGTACACACAAATAAGCACATAAACAATTATAATATAAGAAACCTCGTTCCTCACCCATCATCGAAGTTAGAACGTCTATTTAAATTGAAAAATAGTAACTTACAAAGTTCTTACCTAGCAGAAAAAGCTACAAAAATACATACAATGTCAAAGTATTAAGTCACGTCAGTCAAAGTAAACGTCTGATGTAGAATTCTAAGGCCCGGGGACGGGAAAACAACGGGATGAGCGAGACGATTGGAGTCGTTCCAGATCATTCATTTTTGTATGTCAACAGGAAATGCCCATCAGACTACATAACTTTTGCTAAGACGTCATTCCTTAATTTGTTATAGCGCTGCCATGGGCTTTGGAGTTCCACAGCAGGTGTTCCAGATCTTCAAATTTATTCTCACAGCAGAAAATGCTCTTCACGTGGAATATTTTTAGCTATGGCACCATTTTTATATCTCTTATACTGTAGCTGGTCTGTTGCGGTTCTGCATCAGGTATTAATTTTCCAAAATAAATTAAAGCCTTTATGTTGCCCAGACTATACAACAAAAAACTTTTCTTCCCGTTACTCCGCAGCAGATCCCAAGGGTACACTGAATTAACTTCTGTCTCTTCATGCCGTACTCCAGCAATCCTTTTTCTCTCACTTTCTAACTGATTATGAATATTTTGTTGTGTGCGTGTTCGGGACAATGTATGATAATCTCGAGCAGCAGTCGTAGTCGCGCATCACGTTCATCACTCGTTTCAAAAGACCTGTTAGTAGATGTGCGAATTCGCTGAGAACTCAAGCGTGATTCTGTATCGGTAAACGTTTCTGACTTGCGAGACAATGCAAGTCGCTCACAATCAGCAGACAGTCGCGCATCACGTACTGCACTTGTCTCTAGAGACCTAGCAGCAGATGCGTAGATACGCTGAGAACTCAAGCGCAATTCTCTATCCGTGAACGTCTCCGACTCGCGAGACAATGCGTGACGTTCACGATCAGCGGACAGTCGCGCATCATGTTCCGCACTTGTTTCTAGAGACCTAGCAGCAGATGCGTAGATACGCTGAGAACTCAAGCGCAATTGTCTATCCGTGAACGTCTCCGACTCGCGAGACAATGCGTGACATTCACGATCAGCGGACAGTCGCGCATCATGTTCCTCACTTGTCTCTAGAGACCTAGCAGCAGATGCTTAGATACGCTGAGAACTCAAGCGCAATTCTCTATCCGTGAACGTCTCCGACTTGCGAGACAATGCGTGACGTTCACGATCAGCGGACAGTCGCGCATCATGTTCCGCACTTGTCTCTAGAGACCTATAAGCAGATGCGTAGATACGCTGAGAACTCAAGCGCAATTCTCTATCCGTGAACGTCTCCGACTCGCGAGACAATGCGTGACGTTCACGATCAGCGGACAGTCGCGCATCATGTTCCTTACTTGTCTCTAGAGACCTTGAAGCAGATGCGTAGATACGTTGAGAACTCAAGCGCAATTCTCTATCCGTGAACGTCTCCGACTCGCGAGACAATGCGTGACGTTTACGATCAGCGGACAGTCGCGCATCATGTTCCTTACTTGTCTCTAGAGACCTTGAAGCAGATGCGTAGATACGCTGAGAACTCAAGCGCAATTCTCTATCCGTGAATGTCTCCGACTCGCGAGACAATGCATGACGTTCACGATCAGCGGAGAGTCGCGCATCGAATCGCGAATCATATTCTTCACTGGTCTCTAGAGACCTGGATGTAGATGCATAAATACGCTGAGAACGCAAGCGAGCTTCGCAATCCGAAGAGGTTTCTACAGAGCGAGTTGCAGCCTGATGTTCTCGAACAGCATCAAGTCTATCCTGACGCTCTTCGTTAGATTCTTGGGATCTTATGATCCTCAATCTTTTAGCTACTTTGGAACGTTGGGAAAGATTTGACCTCTTTCTAGGCATGGTTATAGTTTCATTCTGAAATAACCTGATCAATTAAAATCTAAGTGACTGCTCCCCTGCGTTACCGGGTAGGCTACCGTGTCGCGAAGATAAATGGAAAAGGAAATAAATGGGACTTTTAGCCAGTAGAGTAAAATTTTCAATGATTCATAGAATTTTCATCGAAAATCAGTCCTAAACTGTTACCGCCTCACCGCGTGGAGGTACTCCCAGCTTATATTATTTTATAATTACACAGTGAACTCTTGGAGTTCCACAACAGGTGTTCCAGATCTACAATCTTTATACGTCAACAGAGAGTGCTCATCAGGCTGAACAACTCTTGCTAAGACGTCATTCCTATATAGGTTATAGTGTAGCTGGGCTCTTGGAGTTCCATATGAGCTGTTCCAGATCTTCAAATTTTATACGACAACAGAGAGTGTTCATTAGGCTGAGCAACTCTTGCTAAGACGTCATTCCTATATATGTTATAGTGTAGCTAGGCTCTTGGAGTTCCACATAAGCTATTCCAGATCTACAAATTTTAAACGTCAACAGAGAGTGCTCATCAGGCTGAACAACTCTTGCTAAGACGTCATTCCTATATAGGTTATAGTGTAGCTGGGCTCTTGGAGTTCCATATCAGCTGTTCCAGATCTTCAAATTTTATACGACAACAGAGAGTACTCATCAGGCTGAACAACTCTTGCTAAGACGTCATTCCTATATATGTTATAGTGTAGCTGGGCTCTTGGAGTTCCACATCAGGTGTTCCATATCTTCAAATTTATTCTCTTAGCAGAAAATGCTCATCACGTGAAACAATTTTTGCTATGGTACCATTTTTGTATCTCTTATAGTTTAGCTGGTCTGTTGCGGTTCTGCATCAGGTGTTCAAGTTTCCAAGATAAATTATAGCCTATGTGCTGCCCAGACTTTATACCTATACAACAAAACAAAAATCATTCAAATCCGTCAAGTAGTTCCGAAGATTAGCGTGTACAAACAAACAGACAAACAGACAGAATTTTTTTTTTGGATTCGTGCTCTATTGCTGTTTCTAAACCCCCCTCAATTATTTTTTTTTTAATATATTCAATGTACAGACACAGTTTTTTTTACTGTTTTATTATATGTATAGATTTTCTAGAGCTGTCAGTTGTACCCTCGCATAAACTTCAATTCAAATTAGGTGTACCCGTTAAGCTTATGCGCAATTTAAATGCACCCCGATTATAATAAATAATAAACATTTATTTAAGATAACTAGGATCCAATTTGTTAGTAGTAAGCATAACGACTTATAACTAGTGTTACTAATACAAACTTAATCTACTCGCCCCCTACCTCACCCATGAATAGAGTTATCAATACTCATGTGAGCATTAAATACATCGATTCATGTACAGACAGTCAAGTCTACTGGCTACCATATTTAAAACGCTGTTGCGACTAGCCCGCACTCTCAGCATTGACGCGCACCGCTTGCGCAGAGTGGCGTAGAAGCAATCGATGCGCGCTTCCGCAAACATACGTGAAGCACTGCAGTGGCAGGGCAGCCGCAACATCGTTCTAAGCGCATTATTGTATTGTACCCGTAGACTGCCCATAGGCTGCAGGTGTAAAAAGATGCACAATAGGCTCTAAAGAGAGTGATTTTTACCTCATTTGTACATCGGGCAAACCTACGAGCAATCATGTTTGCTCTCACGGACAGTGCCCTACGTTCACGTTCTATATCCATGTCGTCCTTAAGGTCCTCGGTAATTAGATGACCCAGGTATCGGAACTGATGTACCCTAGCCAACTCATCTCCATTCAGTTTTATTGGGGGCACGCTAGAGGGACACCTAGTACCAGCCTTAAAGACAATATACTCACTTTTCATCACATTATACATCAAGCCGTGACCATCTGCATAAGTTTCACAAATTTGTAACAGTTTCCTAATGCCACACACCGAGGAAACACCATCTATGCGACAACCGACCCGCTGGCCGCTGAGCTCCTCGATTAGGGCATTTATATACAAATTTAATACAAAAAAGACGGGGCGAGCTCAAACCACCTTGTCTCACGCCACATTCCAATTTATATGGATCTGAGAGGGTGCAAGCCCACCGTACATTATTACTTTGATGGCTATACCAGTACTTTATGATATTCACAAGTTCAGATGGTAGTCCGACTTCTTGTAACTTCCTCCACAGAATATCATAACAGATTAAGTCAAAAGCTCTGCTCAAGTCGAGGAAACAGGCATATTATTATACAGGTGTGCCCCTGTGGGTATAGTACCTGACAGTATGCTTCATGCACAATATGGCACTTTCCATCGACAGCTGTGATCTAAAACCAAATTGATTGTCATGCAGAACTATAGCTTCCGCCAATTGGGCATCCAGCACACTGTCAAGCACCTTAGCCACCACAGTCGCTAAAGATATCGGCCTATAATTATTTTTCTCAGAAATGTATCCCATTCTATTTTTCACTATGGGCACTACAATAGTTTTCATTAACTGTTCCGGCAAGTAAGAGTGGCTTAAACATAAGGAATAAAACATAAGCTAGTACTCGTGCAATGTGAGGTCGCATGTTGCAGATGCTCAATACTAAGATCGTCATGGCCAGGAGACTTTCCTCTTTTCATATTTCGAATAGCTTGAGCCACCACTTTTGCTGAAATCTTTAGGTTCAACCCCACACCTTAGGATCCAGTATTGAGCATCGACACCGACGGACCAAGTGGTGACCTAACAAAGAAGTGGTCTTTAAATACATTAGCTATGTTCCCAGGATCCGAATGACCCTCAACACTCACGGGAAGGCCAGGCCTGTAGTTCAATTTTCTAGTGTCTTTCCAAAAACTAGAGAAATTCTTATCTGTACACAGTGTCGCTAACCTATCCATTTTAATTTGTTCTCTATGATCTTGACACCACTTCAAGTGTGATTTAAAAATCTTTCTACTTTCGCACATTGCCTCATAAATTATTCCTGTTTTCGGCTTGCCATGATCAACCCAGTCCTGGAACTTTAGCTTGGCCGTCCCGTGAACTTCACTCACAAGCCTGTTCCACCCCATTACACGCCTACCCTTATGTTGCCTATTTCCCCGATAAGTAGCCTTCGCAGATTCTCGGAGGGCGGCCACTATATTACAATACATTTCATCAAGTAAGTGTTATGATTATGTAATGGTTGCGACTATTTTAACTGGTGTGGGAAAAGGGGAAAGTGTAATTATACTTCGAATCCCAATAATACCCACTGACCTACCATTTCAATTTAAAAAACTTCAGTTTCCAATAAAACTAAGTTTTGCTATTACAATTAATAAAGCGCAAGGGCAATCATGTAGCACAACAGGTAGCAGGGGTGCATTTGGAAGAGCCATGCTTTTCCCATGGCCGGCTATTGCGTGTGCGTAGTGCTGTTTGCGTGTGTCCAATGCCCAGAATTTATATGTATTAGCGTCAATAGAAGGACATACAACATTGTGTATAGGAGCGTCCTAGATTAATGTTCCGTTCTGAGCCCATGATTGCCACGGCCAAATAACAAGCCGAGTACATACAACACGAATTGATTGTCAAATTCTAAACTAACGCGAGCGAAGCCGCGGGCAAATGCTAGTGTAATTTTTTTTTTTTTTTTTTTTTCTCTTTCATATCATGCAATCAGTCCTTCTGACTATGAGCAGATGTGTTGAATGACTATTTTTCATGAGGAGATATTCCCCAACAGGAACATCTTCCATATTAAAATATTGGCTTAGTCAGTGCCGCCGAGATCTAGGGTTCTGCGCCGTTTCAGGCGATTTAGGCAGTCAGGCAATGTGAGCTGGACAGCGAGCTTGTTAGGATGGTTGTCCAGTCTTGTTTTGTATTTACCTGCGAATGTCTTTATTTCATCCTTCACTGTTGGCTTGTTCAGGTATTTGTGTACTTCACTGTTTCTAATGAACCAGGGTGCATTGCTTATTTGCTTGAGGATGTGGTTCTGAGCTCTTTGTATTATATTCATGTTTGAATCACAGCAGGCTCCCCATAACTGGATCCCATAGGTCCAAACCGGTTTTATGACAGCCTTGTAAAGTAGGAGCTTGTTGTCCAGTGACAGTTTTGAGTTTCTACCCAGGAGCCAGTAAAGGCCTTTGTATTTGAGGTTGACCTGTTTACGTTTTGTTTCAACGTGTTTCCGCCATGTTAGCCTACGGTCTAAGTGTAGTCCGAGGTATTTAGCTGTATCACTCCGAGTCAACTCCCTTCTACTAAGGTTAACCGGGGGACAAGTTTCTCTTCGCAGTGTAAAGGTGACCTGCACTGATTTATTGGCACTCACTTTTATACGCCATTTATCAAACCAGTTGCTTATTTCATCAAGGCTTTGTTGAAGTTTCGCAGTGGCATCTGATGGGTCTTTACTAGATGCTAATATTGCCGTGTCATCTGCATAGGTAGCAATAGTAACTCCAGGTGTTAGTGGCAGATCAGATGTGAATATGGTGTACAGAACCGGACCGAGAACTGAGCCTTGTGGCACACCAGCAAGTATCTCGTGAAAACCTGACGAGCAGTCATCCTCTTTGACTTGGAATATTCTATTGTTGAGATATGATTCTAGTATTTTATAGAAGCTGTGCGGCAGCAGTAACTTAACTTTATAGAGTAATCCCTTATGCCATATGCATGCTAGTGTAATTATAAATTGATTTTGCATACCGTTAAAACGGTGAGACATTTAACTATGTAATATTATGAACACGTTGTAAACATACCATGTTTCTGGCAAATAAATCATTTGAATTTGAATTTAGAATCGTGCGCCAACCCACTCTTGACGTAAAATTAGACGGACCTTCTTACGAAATTTCGAAACATTTCAAGTTTCAAGAGGGTTGATTGTGGGAATGACGTAATAGCGATTACAACCAAACTCAACCGTCTTGAAAGTTTACTAACTTTGCGCAATAGTAAGTAGTAGGTACTAAAAATAGGCTGAAAATTTTCAACATCAACCCGATGTTGAAAATGACGCCATAGCCAGCTATTGCGCCATCTTAGAAAAACTTTCTGATTTCTTTTTAAACTTCACCTAAATTTAGGAGCTTTTCATTGACGCCAAAAGAGGGTAAGAGTGTTGCGCGAGTTACCTAACCAGTTTTGAATAGAGTACGGTTGCACAACGCTCCACCATCCAGTTTACTCATGACGAACGATTCTAAATAAACTTTGCTGAAGCATTTCAAAGTCTGAAGCAATCAGTTAACTTTTTAAGAGGGTTGATATAAGAAATGACGTCAGTATTCAGAGAATCCCTTCAAAAGTTTTCCTGAGTTCTTTACAATTTAATAAACCAGATGACGTCAAAGAGTGTTCCGTCTAATTTATTAATAGAGTTATGTAGCGCGACGCTCTACCCCTTAGTTTGCTCATGACGCATGATTGTAAGGAAAGTTAGATGAAGTTTATGAAAGATTAAAGAAATCAGAAAACTGTTCCATGAGGGTTGATTTTGGTAATGACGTCATAATTACTGTTACGTGATTACTAAAATCTACCTTTTCTATGACGTCTTCTGTTCTTTTTATACCTAGGTTAAACTTAGTTGAAGCATGACAAGGTCTAACTAAATCAGAAATTTTTATAAAGGATTGATTTTGGTTGTAATGGCGATTACGTGAACATCAAGAGTGGCTTGGTGCACGATTCTAAATAAACTTTGTTAATGCCAGGCGTGGTCCCAGCCTAAGATTGGGGGGGGGGTCACTCAAGGCCATATAGCCACGTATTGGTTGGGACGGGGGTTTTGTTTGGGGGGTGGGGGAGGGGTGTTAAAACTAATGGGTTACACTATTAAGAACAACTTTTGAAAAACGAATTTATATCAACCATCTCTGGATTTACCTATACAAAACGATCATGGGCGCCTACAGGTTTATTTGCGAGGGAGGCAGGGTGCATCTTCAGCTTCCCGAAAAGAGCTTGTACTTCACCACGGATATGTTAGGTTTTGACTTATATAGAAGAGCCTACCAATTTAAAAAAGTCAGAATGCAAGAGCGGGCGCTTTCTTTTTGTTCATTCATACACAGATGAGAATAAAAGTAACTCAAGAGGGCAGGATGCATTAGCGAGCGAAGTGAACTCGAAAATTTTAGCATGCTGCCTCGGAAAGGTTAGTTTCTCTTGTTGAACGAGTAAGCAGGAAGTTAATAATTTATATCCGAAAAAAAGCTATTTTAATGTTTGTCAATTTGGAGTGTATGATTTTGGGAGGGGTTATGACCCCTGTGACCCCGCTTGGACCGCGCCTGGCTAAAGTACTTCATAGTCTGAAGCAATCAGGGTTCAGGTACAAAACTTGTCAACATTCGTAACGTAACGTAGGTTGATTTTCATACGTAAGGATGGTTCCGTTCGTGATTCTTCAATGAAATGGCTGCTTTAATTAGAAGACCTTCAGTTTTTTTTTAAATTTAACATCATCATCGACCGTGTTACTATACAGGGTGGAAACTTTCATAGGGGTAGTAAGGGGAATTACCTAAACCATAAACCATTCTGGCGCGAGAGAGTTTTTTTTATTTATTTTTTATTCAGTCTCTACGACTATCTGTCTACCATTGCGCGCAGCACACAGCACAGCACACCGCCCAACGCACGCCGCACACAACACAGCTCACCGCATGCCGCTCACGTCTTAAGCTAAGCGGAGACGAGAAGTGTTAATAACGAAATTCTATTGGTGGTTTACAACACATGAAGAGCTCGTGGTTAAATAATAACAGCCGCTCGGGTCGATCTTTAGATTAAGCCGTGCTTGCCTAGGTTGGCCTGTGGATGGGTGACCACCCATTACGTACCGAGTTTCCTCGGAAAGCACGTTAAGCCTTTAGTCCCGGCTGTCATTTGTAGATCTTTGACAGTCGTTACAGGTAGTCAGTGGCCCGAAAGTCTGACAACCAGTCTTACCAAGGATATCGTATTACCTAGTACTAACTGGGTTGTGGAGGTCAGATAGGCGATCGCTCTATGTAAAATACTGGTATTCAGCTACATCCGGTTAGACTGGGAGCCGACCCCATGATATTTGGGAAAAGGCTAGGCTAATGAATGGGTTACAACACATCTCCTCTCCTTTCGTCTGATCGCCGTTTCGGTGGAGTCCGGCCCTTATCCTTCTTTGACGATCATGAAAAGCTTCTAAACATAGTTAAACATAGTCTGAAATTGTACCGAAATAAAAAAAAAGTTTCTGATATCGTCAGACTTTGTTAAGCTTCAGTAAAACACCTACAGCAGCTGCAGCTATCCCGATATCCCGTTTCTAGTGTTAATGATAAAGTTAGTGACCATGACAGTTTAAAAAGTAATATAGCTTCAGTAAAGCTTAGAACCTGTAACCTGTATAACGGAGGTCGTCATAGCAAAGGTGTATTTTGGTAATCACGTAACAGGTGACTTTGACGTCATTATCAAATCAACCCTCTTAAAAAGTTTTCTGATTTCTTCAAACTTTCATTAACGTTTTGTATTTTTACTTAGCTAGGTGCAAAGTGCGACTCGGGGTCAATAGGGAATATGCGTATGATTCAAATAACGCTCAACTTTTTTATATGAACTATTTTGTTTTAGATTTACGTGCATATTTATATTTTTTGAAATATGTTTTCGTTTTCATTAAGAAAATAATTATTGAAAAGTGCACAAAATGAGAGGGAAATTCAAACTAGTTGAAACGCAGCGCTATTGGTCGGAACGAATTGTGACGTCAAAGTCTTAAATAACAAATGTCAGCTAACATACATACCTGCGGCCGTAGACAGAGAATGCTATAGACTAATTGATATGTTTTGTCGCATTCACACAAGAAAAAGAACAACTTATGCCGATGTCGTGTAAAGAAATGAAACAGAACAATAAAATTTTTTGTTTCATCGAGCGTGCCACGTTTTTTCAAGGTCAGCACACTAGTTTGCTCAATGATGTTATATAGTACTAGATCAGCAGTGTTCGCCGCCAAAGCGTTGCCGGGTCGTAGATGGCCACAGCCTTATCTGACTTCAGTTGTCAAGTTGACGTCAAGTGAGCGATTGCTTAAAACTAAAAAAAATACAAAATGGGGAAATGTGCGGTTAAAATTTGTATGTCACGGTCTCAAAAGATGAATAAAACATGTGGTGTTACATTTCACAGGTAAGTTAGCTACATTTTCTTCAGATTAACCAAAAAAACATGACGAAACGAAGTCAAATTTTTAAACATTTTTATTGTCATCAGTGTTACCAGTAAAAACGATTTTTATTTTGCCAGAGACTTGGGAGTTTAGTGAATGACGAAAGCATGTTCCTGTAAGTCTTAATTATTATTATAGTCTGTTTGGATTAAACAAAGGTATTTTAATATAATTATTCTTATTAATATTTTAATATAATAATTCGTTACAGATGCATGAACTGGTCACTAGAAAGGCATTCCGCGTTGTCAGTTCCTAACAAAATCCTGCTCTACAAAACAGTCCTTATCTATTTATATGGACACAAGAACAAAGTGACAAGTAAACGCAATGGACGTGCTCTTAGATTAATTTTACTTTTAGCAAATTAAGTTAGATTAAAATTTCTTATTAGGCTAGATTGTAATATAATAAAAAAGATTAAAAAAAACCATTTTGAACAATAGTTATTTTACACAATCTTAATAGTCTTGAAATAAAATATTTACGTTTACGCATTTTTTTCTTCCTTTGAGTACATAATCCATCCATTCATCCATTTCTTTAATTCTCAATTGAAAGATACATAATACAACCTTTCATAGTTATTGATTCAATAAATACCTTCATTCATTCTGGGGAAATTATGTGGATCATTGGCAACTATGACCGTTCGTCCGATAACAATGTCTTGTCTCTTTCCAATATCATTAGTTTGACGGTAGAAGAAATGAGACAAACATATTATTTTGACAGATGACATAATTTATGTATCCGTTTCAAAGCTACGACTTTAAATTCGTAAGTGGCTACGTTTTTCTAAGAGTTGTTAGTAGGACACTGCTCCTCTAGTATTATATAACCTCATTGAGTTTGCTAAACAAAGTTTGACAGTTGACGTGCAGCTAGCCATCGTCTACCTTTAAAATACAGTTTTTACGTGTTATATGTTAAGTAATGTATGTTATATTTTGTTTTGAACAATTTAGACTTACTATTTCAACCATTTATACAAAAAAAGTGTGTGGTGTAGCGTTAAAGGGTGTAAAAGTGATAGTGGAACGAAAATCCCAGGATTGTCTTCATTCGTAAGTATGCCACTCTTTATCAGTTCTAGGCATTCAGTAACATTTTATTATGTTCATATATTGTGTATAATGTACGCTAGACGTACGATTCATCCTTAAAAAGCACAAAAATAACAATTATTATTCAATTATAAATTCTAACCTAAAAACGTTGGTGTTGCCAACTTTTCTATAAATTATTACCCACTATTATGGGAAATAATAATATTATGGCTTCTGCAGTGAGTATTAATTAAATATCTGAAATATTTAATGACTTTTTGCAGTTTCCCTGAACCTGATAATTTACGTCAGAATTGGATTGTAGCTACAGGACGAACAGATTGGACACCAAAACCGTCATCAAAAATTTGCAGCAAACATTTTGAGAATTAAAAAGAAGAATATAAGTTAATTAGAAAGAAGAATTCATAAATAATCATTTTGAAAGTCAACCTTTTATTGGAAACCACAAAGTTTTACTTATTAAGGCAATTGCCATGCACTATTTTGAACTGCGTATACATCACGCAACAAAAGTATTTGAACCTAAGCAAAAAATTAGAAACATACGAAGCTTGTTTTATTTAAAAGACAATAATGTGTTAAATCAATAAAAGCTTATTAAAAATAAACATGTTCTATTATTTACCCACAAACCCAGAACCTACTATCACATCAGAAAAGGCAGTAATTTAGAACCACATCATCATCATCCATCGTCACTCCTGCCCTCATCGCAATTAATTTGAGTTCGGCAGCATGTCTTCTCCGCATCGCATGCCTTTGCGTACCGATGGTAACGGATATGTCATTGGCATATTCAGGCTTTGTCTTACGTACTAATTTCCAATTCTCATAAATTGTGGGGTAAATTTTTCCTCACCCGGTAACCCTAAATTCGTGACGTATTTATTTTTTGTCTCTTTTTGCGACACGCTTTGCCGGTGTCTATAGGATACTCTGTCTACGCCTGCGGCCTTGGATGACTGATCAATATTTGCACTAGGCTCATACTATTATTTCTGAAAGCCACGTCAAAGACCTTAAAGCTGTTTAGGCAAGACTGGATAAAAAACGGAGCCTAAGGACCCTTGTCCTCAGCACAATTTTGAAGAGACTTCGCAGTAGAGTATGCCATTGTCAAAGTGATTCATTGTACTAAAACATTTTTTTAATCGAGTTATTCTCACCTGAATGATGGAAGGCAACACCTGATACAATAGGTTTACCGTAACTAATTGGTGCTTTCCAAAATCAACGAGTAAATTTTACAATATATCTTGTGAAGTACAAATAAAAACTTACCCTAAACCGAAACTCGACAAAATCCTAAAATAAGAAATTATATTTTGGTAATAATTGTGCATATTTCGAATAAAGTTTCAGAGAGTTTCGCATCGCGAATGCTTCTAATCTAAGCTGAAGCTTTGTTAAGTATGAATAAATCAGTAAACCATGAAAGGATTTATTGCTGGTAAATTGTTTACAACTGCGTTCAATTAATACACAGTTGACTGGTATGTCATTTCCAGCACAATCCTCTTGAAAAGTTTACTAACTTTGCGTAATAGTAAGTAGTACTAAAAACAGGCTAAAAAGTTTGTTGATGTTGAAAATGCTATTGCGTCATCTTTGAAAAACTTTCTAATTCTTTTTAAACCTAACCTAAATTTAGGAGCTTTTCATTGACGCCAAAGAGGGTAAGAGTGTTGCGCGAGTTACCTAACCAGTTTTAAATAGAGCACGGTTGCACAACGCTCCACCCTCCAGTTTACTCATGACGAACGATTCTAATTAAACTTAGCTGAAGCATTTCAAAGTCTGAAGCAATCAGTAAACTTTTTAAGAGGGTTGATATGCGAAATGACGTCAGTATTCAGAGAATCCCTTCAAAAGTTTTCCTAAGTTCTTTACAATTTAATAAACCAGATGACGTCAAAGAGTGTTCCGTAACTTACCCGAGTTGAGCTTGGCTAATTTATTAATAGAGTTGTGTAGCGCGACGCTCTACCCCTTAGTTTGCTCATGACGCATGATTGTAAGGAAAGTTAGAAGAAGTTTATGAAAGACTAAAGAAATCAGAAAACTGTTCCATGAGGGTTGATTTTGGTAATGACGTCATAATTACTGTTACGTGATTACTAAAATCTACCTTTTCTATGACGTCTTCTGTTCACTTTATACCTAGGTTAAACTTACTTGAAGCATGACAAGGTCTAACTAAATCAGAAATTTTTATAAAGGATTGATTTTGGTTGTAATGGCGATTACGTGAACATCAAGAGTGGCTTGGTGCACGATTCTAAATAAACTTTGTTAATGCCAGGCGTGGTCCCAGCCTAAGATTGGGGGGGGGGGTCACTCAAGGCCATATAGCCACGTATTTGGTTGGGACGGGGGTTTTGTTTGGGGGGTGGGGGAGGGGTGTTAAAACTAATGGGTTACACTATTTAGAACAACTTTTGAAAAACGAATTTATATCAACCATCTCTGGATTTACCTATACAAAACGATCATGGGCGCCTACAGGTTTATTTGCCAGGGAGGCAGGGTGCATCTTCAGCTTCCCGAAAAGAGCTTGTACTTCACCACGGATATGTTAGGTTTTGACTTATATAGAAGAGCCTACCAATTTAAAAAAGTCAGAATGCAAGAGCGGGCGCTTTCTTTTTTCGTTCATTCATACACAGATGAGAATAAAAGTAACTCAAGAGGGCTGGATGCATTAGCGAGCGAAGTGAACTCGAAAATTTTAGCATGCTGCCTCGGAAAGGTTAGTTTCTCTTGTTGAACGAGTAAGCAGGAAGTTAATAATTTATATCCGAAAAAAAGCTATTTTAATGTTTGTCAATTTGGAGTGTATGATTTTGGGAGGGGTTATGACCCCTGTGACCCCGCTTGGACCGCGCCTGGCTAAAGTACTTCATAGTCTGAAGCAATCAGGGTTCAGGTACAAAACTTGTCAACATTCGTAACGTAACGTAGGTTGATTTTCATACGTAAGGATGGTTCCGTTCGTGATTCTTCAATGAAATGGCTGCTTTAATTAGAAGACCTTCAGTTTTTTTTAAATTTAACATCAACATCGACCGTGTTACTATACAGGGTGGAAACTTTCATAGGGGTAGTAAGGCGAATTACCTAAACCATAAACCATTCTGGCGCGAGAGAGTTTTTTTTATTTATTTTTTATTCAGTCTCTACGACTATCTGTCTACCATTGCGCGCAGCACACAGCACAGCACACCGCCCACCGCACGCCGCACACAACACAGCTCACCGCATGCCGCTCACGTCTTAAGCTAAGCGGAGACGAGAAGTGTTAATAACGAAATTCTATTGGTGGTTTACAACACATGAAGAGCTCGTGGTTAAATAATAACAGCCGCTCGGGTCGATATTTAGATTAAGCCGTGCTTGCCTAGGTTGGCCTGTGGATGGGTGACCACCCATTACGTACCGAGTTTCCTCGGAAAGCACGTTAAGCCTTTAGTCCCGGCTGTCATTTGTAGATCTTTGACAGTCGTTACAGGTAGTCAGTGGCCCGAAAGTCTGACAACCAGTCTTACCAAGGATGTCGTATTACCTAGTACTAACTGGGTTGTGGAGGTCAGATAGGCGATCGCTCTATGTAAAATACTGGTATTCAGCTACATCCGGTTAGACTGGGAGCCGACCCCATGATATTTGGGAAAAGGCTAGGCTAATGAATGGGTTACAACACATCTCCTCTCCTTTCGTCTGATCGCCGTTTCGGTGGAGTCCGGCCCTTATCCTTCTTTGACGATCATGAAAAGCTTCTAAACATAGTTAAACATAGTCTGAAATTGTACCGAAATAAAAAAAAAGTTTCTGATATCGTCAGACTTTGTTAAGCTTCAGTAAAACACCTACAGCAGCTGCAGCTATCCCGATATCCCGTTTCTAGTGTTAATGATAAAGTTAGTGACCATGACAGTTTAAAAAGTAATATAGCTTCAGTAAAGCTTAGAACCTGTAACCTGTATAACGGAGGTCGTCATAGCAAAGGTGTATTTTGGTAATCACGTAACAGGTGACTTTGACGTCATTATCAAACTCAACCCTCTTTTAAAGTTTTCTGATTTCGTCAGTCTTTGTTAAGAGTTACATAGCTTCAGTAAAGTTTAGAACCTTTAAGGAGAACGAAGGACGTCATAGCAAAGGTGTATTTTGGTAATCACGTAACAGGTGACTTTGGACTTTGACGTCATTATCAAATCAACCCTCTTAAAAAGTTTTCTGATTTCTTCAAACTTTCATTAAAAGTTACAGTACAACTCCGTGTGCCGTGTTGACAAAAATAGTCAAAATGTCTGAAATTATCAAGTGTAACTCGTGTAATATAGTGATCAACGAACTTTTATCCTATATTCAGAACAAAATCTCGATAATAGACGAGGAAACGCTGGTGCGAATATGTTCAACGTCATTTTCGAGCGATGAAATTAAAAAAGCTAAGTCGTTATTGTTTGAATCAATTCCTACGGACAAAATCAAGACAAATCGGAAAAATTAGGGAAAGGAAGGAAGAGACCTAGTTGATATGCTAAGCCTCTTTAAATCAACTGAACCAGATCTTATACCGGTTTTTGTGGCTCGCGAGTTGGAGAAACTACCCCCAATTCTTTTTGATCATCTTGATTGCACGAAATTATTGAAAGACCTACTGAAAGTGCAAAGTGAACTAGATTTAGTTAAAGCTATATACGTCACAAAAGAGCAGCTGAGTGCGTGCAGATCTGAGTTAATACAGTTGAGAAATGATTCATTACCAACTGTGTCTCCACAGAACGTGAACATAAGGCGCGGAGCATGGCAGCTGTATGATAGTGGGCCAGTTAGTCTCTCGCATGATATAAACGAGTCCACTACAAACAATTCCACGTTAATTGAACCGGTTGGTAACCAGAAAAACTGCTCCGGTGATAATTTACTGGAATATCGAGAAATGTTGAGGGTAAACTTAAAACAAAATGCAAGAAAATCAGATGTGCCGAATCAACGGTCACCGGTTTTGAATGGAGGCGAAAATATAGTGGCGAGCGGTGTGGAGCGGCTAGCCGAGGTTACGTCACCGCTACCTGCGCCGTCGGTGTCGGCCGGCCAGTGCGCCGCTAACTACATAACAACAGCTGTGATAAGCGAGCGCCACAGCACAATAAACACAATAGGTGAATCCGAACGGAATGATGATAATGAAGGCTGGAAGACCGTATCGAGACGCAAGAAATTTAATTATCGTTATCATGGGAAATCGAGAGATATGGAAGGGGGCTTCAGAGCCGCTGACAAAAAAGTTCCGATATTTATAACCAGGATTCACATGGATACGACAGATAAAGACATAGTTAACTACGTATACAGAAAGACGAAGCAGATGATAACTTTGGAAGAAATTACTACAAAACAAGAGAAGGGTCATAAAGCCTTTAAGTTTCTCGTATCGGAGCAGAAGCTATCTATGTTCTTAGATAGTAATTTATGGCCAGAAGGAGTCATATTTAGGCGATTTATACATTTTCGACAGAAGAGTACGAACGGTAATTGCGCTGTGCCCGATCAAAAAACAAAATAAACATGGTAACTACGGAATTATTCAACTTTATAAGTTTCAACTGTAAGAATGTGAAGCGCTCAGTAGATGATGTACGGCAGTTGTGTCGAACATCCCACATAATTGCCTTGCAAGAACATTGGCTACTGCCACAGGACACTAATTTTCTGAGCTGTATCGATGATGACTTCGCTTATACGGGTGTATCGCCCATGGACACGTCAAAGGGGATGATCTCAGGACGACCGTGGGGTGGAGTTGCATTGTTATGGAATAAGAAAATATTTACAAATGTTACTGTAGTGCGATGTGATAATACTCGAGTGTGCGGTATTAAAGTGGTGATAGGGCAAAGGTCATTTTTAGTATTCAGTGTGTACATGCCGACTGATAACACGGTGAATCTAGTCGAGTTTACGGATTGTTTGGGGACGCTGAGTGCAATAGTGACTAATGACGGCCACCGTAGGCGCGGGCCTGTGGACGGCGAGTAATGGGCTAGCTCGCCGTCCGTCCGTCGTATGACGACGGGCAGGCCGTGTCGACGGCGCGTTCGTGTTCCACGCGCGCCTCAAAGAGATGTCAGCAAACGGGAGGGGCCCGCAAGGGCCGGTGCCTGCCAGGGCTGCGGGACTGTTCGAAAGAGATACCGCGGCCCTGGAACATAAAGGGCCAATGAAGGAACATGGGTGTTTTTTAGTCAGTAAGAGTCTGACACTCCCTTCCGCTCCGCCCAGAGCGGGGGGGGTCATTTGATGATTTCTCACCCTCCAAAAAAAAAAAAAAAAAAGGTGTTGAGTGTGTTTACATGCTCGGTGACTTCAACGCGCACCCGGGTGAGCAATTCTATTATGAACTTTCAAATTTTTGTAACGATTTAGATTGGAAATGTGCCGATATCATTAAGTTAGGTTTATTGTCTGACACATATAGTTTTATAAGTGACGCTAATGGGGCGCTAAGATGGTTAGACCACTGTGTTGTGACTGAGTCGGCTTTTCAAACTATAGTCGATACACACATCAAGTATGGTCCGGTGTGGTCTGACCACTTACCACTCATTATTAAGTGTAATATAAATAATGTAAAACCAAAGATTTTGCAGGAAAATTTAAAGTGTAATAAAATAAAATGGGGGGAGAGAAACCTCGAACAAATAGATTTATATAGGAAATTGTGTAATGATAGTTTAAAAGAAATTGATTTTCCGCCTGAATTTAGTCACTGTGGTGATAAGCGTTGTGGTAACCGAGACCACATGCGTATAATTGACAGTATGTATAATAATATTGTTGGTGCATTGTGTAAAGCCGCCTCTGAGAGTCATACTATTGTTAAGCCGAGAAGTAAACAACCTGTGATCGGATGGAACAAGCATGTGCGTGAGGCTCACTGGGTAGCTCGGTGTAAATTTATGGAATGGGTACAGTGGGGTAAACCGAATGAAGGACGGGTTTGGGAGGAGATGCGGGAGAGTCGTAAAATCTTTAAATCGCGCCTAAAGTGGTGCCAAAATAATAGGGAACAGATAAAGATGGATATCCTTGCTTCTCACCATTCGAAGCATGACTTTCGGAACTTCTGGAAAACCACTAGTAGACTAAATTATAAGCCGGGCTTACCCGTGAGCGTCAACGGCGTGAGTGAACAGAAATGTATTGCGGACGTGTTTAAAGATCACTTTATGGTGAAATCGCCGTTGGGACCATCACGGTCATTCAGTATGGAAGGGTCATATGGACAGGAGATAAACACTAGTTTCACAGCGAAGGATGTTCGGGAAGTTATAAAGTCAATGTCGCGTGGAAAGTCTCCTGGCCATGACAGCTTGAGCATTGAGCATTTAAAGCATGCCGGTGTCCACCTGCCCAGAGTTCTTGCCATGTTATATACCTTTTTTATGGGACATGCGTACTTACCAGCAGAGATGATGAAGACCGTGGTGGTACCAATTGTGAAGAGTAAAACTGGTGACCTAAGCGACACGAGCAACTACAGGCCAATCTCATTAGCCACAGTGCTTGCTAAGGTTCTTGACAGTTTGCTTAATACACAGCTTGACCAGTATGTAAACACGCATGACAACCAATTTGGTTTTAAACCGGGACTGTCTACTGAGTCAGCTATCCTGTGTTTGAAGCAAACTGTAAAGTACTACTCCGACAGGAGCACACCTATTTATGCGTGTTTTCTCGACCTCTCGAAAGCGTTCGACCTGGTTAATTATGACATCTTATGGCAAAAATTAAATAACATCTCTTTGCCTCTCGAGCTGATAGAAATTTTCAAGTACTGGTATCTTAACCAGGTCAACGTCGTTCGATGGTCGGGCGCTCTGTCGGAGCCGTACAGGTTGGAGTGCGGGGTGAGGCAGGGTGGGCTGACCTCGCCGAAGCTCTTCAACTTATACGTGAACGCGCTTATAGAGGAGCTCAGTGGTGCCCGTGTCGGCTGCCATATTGACGGTGTTTGTGTCAACAACATTAGTTACGCAGACGACATGGTGCTGCTGAGCGCTTCGGTATGTGGGCTGTCCAGGTTGCTGGGCATCTGTGAGCGTTACGCGCTGGATCACGGTTTGCTCTATAACGCAAATAAAAGTGAATGCATGGTCTTTCAGGGCAGGGGTCGGAACTGCCCAGATTCTATTCCACCTATCAGATTGAACGGTATCCAGCTTAAAAGAGTTCAACATTTTAAATATCTCGGGCATATCGTGACCTCTGACCTGAGGGACGATGCGGACATCGATAGGGAGCGGAGAGCGTTGTCTGTGAGGGCTAATATGATCGCCCGCAGGTTTGTTCGTTGCTCGGGGGTCGTCAAAATAACTCTTTTCAGAGCGTTTTGTACGTCCCTGTACGCGGCCAGCCTGTGGGTGTCATATACCCAGAAGCAGTACAACGCTCTCCGTGTTCAGTATAATAATGCGTTCAGGGTGCTGTTGGGGCTGCCTCGGCACTGCAGCGCGTCGGGGATGTTCGCCGACGCCCGTGTCGACTGTTTCTACACGACGATGCGGAAGCGGTGTGCATCTCTGGGGCGCAGGCTCCGGACCACCTCCAACACCATCCTGAGCGTATTTGCGAACAGGTTTGATTGTCAGTACATTAACCATTGTTATATGATTAATGTATTGACAAACAAACAAATGACTCAGAGGCAGGCATATCAGGCAGTCATTCTTTATTACTTTATCGTTTTAATATATTTTAATTTGTGATTTAATTTTGGTTTTAATTTTAATTATTGATTTTGATTTTAGTTGACATTTTGATTTTAATTTTAATGTTGACTTTGATTTTAATTTTGATTTGAATTTTAATGATTGACTTTGATTTTGATTTTAATTTTGATTTTGATTTTAATTTTGATGTTGACTTTGATTTAATTTTGATTTTAATGTTAATTTTGATTATGATTCCAATTTTGTATTTAATTTTAGTTGTGATTTTGATTTTGTTTTTATTTTTTTTGAATTTAATTTAATTTTGATTTAAAATTTTAATGTTTGCTTTAATTATATAACACTTGTGATGTATTTTTGTATGATCCTAAGCTGATTGAAATAAATGTATTATTATTATTATTAACGTTTTGTATTTTTACTTAGCTAGGTGCAAAGTGCGACTCGGGGTCAATAGGGAATATGCGTATGATTCAAATAACGCTCAACTTTTTTATATGAACTATTTTGTTTTAGATTTACGTGCATATTTATATTTTTTGAAATATGTTTTCGTTTTCATTAAGAAAATAATTATTGAAAAGTGCACAAAATGAGAGGGAAATTCAAACTAGTTGAAACGCAGCGCTATTGGTCGGAACGAATTGTGACGTCAAAGTCTTAAATAACAAATGTCAGCTAACATACATACCTGCGGCCTTGGATGACTGATCAATATTTGCACTAGGCTCATGCTATTATTTCTGAAAGCCACGTCAAAGACCTTAAAGCTGTTTAGGCAAGACTGGATAAAAAGCGGGGGCGGGGGCCTTAGGACCCTTGTCCTCAGCACAATTTTGAAGAGACTTCGCAGTAGAGTATGCCATTGTCAAAGTGATTCATTGTACTAAAACATTTTTTTAATCGAGAGATTCTCACCTGAATGATGGAAGGCAACACCTGATACAATAGGTTTACCGTAACTAATTGGTGCTTTCCAAAATCAACGAGTAAATTTTACAATATATCTTGTGAAGTACAAATAAAAACTTACCCTAAACCGAAACTCGACAAAATCCTAAAATAAGAAATTATATTTTGGTAATAATTGTGCATATTTCGAATAAAGTTTCAGAGAGTTTCGCATCGCGAATGCTTCTAATTTAAGCTGAAGCTTTGTTAAGTATGAATAAATCAGTAAACCATGAAAGGATTTATTGCTGATAAATTGTTTAAAACTGCTTTCAATTAATACACAGTTGACTGGTATGTCATTTCCAGCACAATCCTCTTGAAAAGTTTACTAACTTTGCGTAATAGAAAGTAGTACTAAAAACAAGCTAAAAAGTTTGTTGATGTTGAAAATGCTATTGCGTCATCTTTGAAAAACTTTCTAATTCTTTTTAAACCTAACCTAAATTTAGGAGCTTTTCATTGACGCCAAAGAGGGTAAGAGTGTTGCGCGAGTTACCTAACCAGTTTTAAATAGAGCAGGGTTGCACAACGCTCCACCCTCCAGTTTACTCATGACGAACGATTCTAAATAAACTTAGCTGAAGCCTTTCAAAGTCTGAAGCAATCAGTTAACTTTTTAAGAGGGTTTATATAAGAAATGACGCAGTATTAAGAGAATCCTTTCAAAAGTTTTCCAGATTTCTTAAATAGAGTACGGTTACACAACCCTCCACCCTACAGTTTTCTCGTGACGAACGATTCTAAATAAACTTAGCTGAAGCCTTTCAAAGTCTGAAGCAATCAGTTAACTTTTTAAGAGGGTTTGTTAATAATAATAATCGTTTATTTATAAAAAGGGGCACATTTACAATGAAATATCTTAACAAATAAAATAGAGCACAGTTGATTATTGCCTGAACTAGGTTGAACCTGTGTTTCAGGCCACAAGGTGCATAAGTATCTACTTAAAATAAATAAATTAACATTCAATGAAAAGTAAAGTACTAAAATTAAAACTTACATCAAATAAAAATAAAAAACAGTGTGTCAGCAGTTTACTTGCAGACAACAAGTAAGTCTTCTGTCTGTGCATAAGAAAAGAGTTGTAAGTAATTAGAGACTTTTTACAGCTAAAATAATTTAACTTAAATATACTTAGTTTTCTATTTAATCTATTGTACAGAAATGGGCCTAAAAATGAAAAGAATCTTTCCACAAAGACATGTTTTGAGGTTGCATTAGAAATGCATATTATATAATTCCGTCTCTTGTTAGTATTGTCAGCATGGTACGTGAGCATGGTGTGCTGTTTTAAAACTAAGTGCATAATGAATAGCTGGCGCACCAATCAGCACGTTGCAGGATTTATACAGCTGATCTGTGGGAAAGTAAAAGGTATGGAAGTTTGCTACCTTTAAAATTGCTCTTTGAGCTCTTTCAAGGGGAAGCAGGGTAGTTTTTGATGCGCCACCCCATGAAATGATACAGTAATGAATTATGGATTGACATAGGGCGAAATAAACTTGTGTGATCAATTTTGAATCTGCAAAAGTTCGTATTTTTTTAAATACGTATATTAATTTTCGCACTCTTTTAACCAGACTTTCAATATGGTACTTAAAAGAGAGTGTGTCGTCTATTATAACACCGAGGTATTTAATGTTACAGGTTGAGGATAGGAGGACAGTTGCACATGTTGACTGACAGGTTATCACATTGATGGGCATATAAATGGAAGTTAGCAGTGTTAAGTTGAGGCTTGCGCATGGAGAAGTGAATGTATTTTGTCTTGTCAGCATTTAGTGTTAGTAAATTGCTTTGAAGCCAATTAGTCACAGTATTAAAACCAAGTTGAGCGTTTTCAAATAGTTCGCTGCTGTTTTTAGCAGAAAATATTAGCGCCGTGTCGTCAGCATATGAAATGATTTTGCCGTGCTTGATATTTAGATTACACAAGTCGTTAATATAAACCAAGAATAGGGTAGGGCCCAAAATACTCCCTTGGGGAACACCAAATCCAGTATTTTTCTGCTCATCGCTAGTAAAGTTGTCAATCCTAACACATTGGTATCGGTCGTCTAAGTAGTCAGTAAGTAAAGTCAACGGCGTTCCCCTTATTCCTATTGCCTCTAATTTTCTTAGAAGCACAGAAACAGAGACAGTATCAAAGGCTTTCGCTAAATCAAGGAAGACTCCCAGGACCTGGTTCCCTTTGCCAAGCTCTTCTGTGACATAATCGGTCAGGCTATGCACCGCATCGGCTGTGGATAATTTGCCTCTGAAGCCAAATTGCGCAGGTGACAAGATGTTGTTTTTTTCTAGGTAGTTTACTAGTCTGTTGTTTATAATTTTCTCAAGTATTTTTGAGATTGAGGGGAGTAATGATATGGGCCTATAGTTATTCACCAAGTCCCGGTCTCCAGATTTATATATAGGGATTACAACAGCCTTTTTTAGACAGTTAGGGAAAATTCCTTTGGAAAGACAGATTTGAAATATATGCGTTAAGGGAGGTGCCAATATATGCTTAAAGAGTTTAAGAATCTTGTTGCTTATATTATCCCATCCAACTGCACAGTCATCTTTAAGGCCCGAAATGATTCGGGATATTTCGTTTTCGTCAGTATCCAGCAAAGCAAATGATTTCAGGTTACAACTGTTGTTAAATTTTTTAAAAGATGGTTGGGCGCAATGTTTCGGTATCTGTTCGGCCAGAGTTTTCCCAACATTAACAAAAAAGTTATTTACTTTGTTAGCGGATAAGAGAGGTGAAGGATTAGTAAGCAGTAACCTCGAATTTGATTCACGTTGTTTAGTCATGTAGGTGACGTTTTTAATATGCTTCCAAATTTGCTTGCTATTGTTGCCTGCTTTATTTAATTCATTTTTATCGTAATTATTTTCAAGCTTCTTTAGGAGATTGTTGCAGAAATTCCTGTATCTTTTATAGGTGTTTAGAATTATTAAATTATCAGGGTATTTCTTAGTTCTCTGGTGAAGTTTATCTCTGTGCCTTATACATCGGATTAGTCCAGGAGTAATCCAAGGTTTAATATTACGAAGACGATTATTTACTGTCACAGCTGTCGTATTACGCAATATTGCTTGTTGGACATGTTTTATTAAGTACGATAAAGCCGAATTAGCGTCAGCAGTATTGTAAACTAGACTATAATCAATGTTGCGTAAATCACATTCGAGTTTGTTTACGTTTAATATAGTCTTTGTCTGGGGACAATTTTGCTTAGGCAGCGTTAAATTTGCGGCTAGTAAGACAGAATGGTGATCGGTTATTGTTGATTTAGTAACAAGCGTAATAAATGAATAAGTGGTTTTGATCATCACATGGTCGAGGCATGAACCGCTTTGATGAGTAGGCAATGTGTGAGCAGGCAGAAAACCATGGTATGAGCAGATGTTAAGGTAATCTTGAGTCCCTGCGTCGCGCGTCGTAGTTTTCAGAGCCAATATTAATGTTAATATCTCCTGTTAGTATTACATTCTTAAATGGGCTAAGTGCTTGAAAGATCTGGTTTAGGGAACTGTGGAAAGAGGTTAAGTTTCTTGCGGAAGGGGATCTATACAAAGCAATTATCGCTGTGGTTGTACCAATTTTGATGATAAGGCAGTTACTAATACAATCTTGTAGATCAGGTTCTTCTACTTTGACCTTTAATGATTCCTTAGCAAAGACAACGACACCATCGTTTTGATTGTTATTAATTTTAGTGTACAATAAGTTATATCCTGGTATTGCCGGGAGATATGAGAAATGACGTAGTATTAAGAGAATCCCTTCAAAAGTTTTCCAGATTTCTTAAATAGAGTACGGTTACACAACCCTCCACCCTCCAGTTTACTCGTGACGAACGATTCTAAATAAACTTAGCTGAAGCATTTCAAAGTCTGAAGCAATCAGTTAACTTTTTAAGAGGGTTTATATAAGAAATGACGCAGTATTAAGAGAATCCCTTCAAAAGTTTTCCAGATTTCTTAAATAGAGTACATGTTACACAAATGGAATTTTCTTTTCTTGGTGCCAGCTTTACGCCTTCTGTACAGTTAGGTATTTTATTAAGATAAGTGAAATTTAAGTGACCCATCCTTTGATGCCACAGATAAGTATCATCATCAGTTTCAGCCATCATGACTTGTATGTCTTGATTTTTACAAGTATTTAACAGATATTTGTCATTGATTAAGTCAGCCCTTGCAACTAATTTGTTGCTGGGATTGTAAATTTGACAACCATGTTCGTTGAATATTACGTTACATCCACCTTTAATTATTTTGCTGACTGATAACAAATTTGCTTTTATTTCTGGTACATATAAAACATTCCTCACCTGTATTGAATCGATGCTGCCATCTTTTGCTTTTACCTTGATACATACATTACCGCAGCATTCAACTTTTAATACTTGGTTGTTAGCAATTCTTATGCTCGGTACAGATGAAGGAGTAATATCAGTGAGCCAGTTTCTGTTTCTAGTAATATGCATAGATGCCCCTGAGTCAACATACCAAAAATTGGAATCATTTGCTGTGGATGCTGAAAAAGCTGCGACATATCCTGTTTCTTTATCTGTTTTTTTATTATTACTTGTCTTCTTTTGCCAACAATTCTTACTGAGATGTCCGTACTTATTACAATGAAAGCACCTAGGGCCTTTAAATTGATCACTTTTGGGCTGATTTTTCGCGTTTGTATAAAGTGCGGTAGTGTCTGATATCTTTACTTCCTGCAGTAATTTATTTTTCACTAAATCAGCACTAATCTTCATACCGGAACTCTCTAAGCCCATGATCATGGGCTTGTACATTTCTGGCAACCCTGCCAGCATTAGTGTGCCCAACCACTCGTCGTTCACATTGAATTTTATATTCCTTAGCTTGTGCGCGGCTGACATTACTTTGTTTACATAGTCTTCGACTGATGAACTGTTTTCCAAATTGGTATTAATGAGGTCTTTTAATAAGCCTACTTTACGAGTTAAACCGCTATCTTCAAATGCCCTTGCCAAATTTTCCCATACCTGTTTCGCATTTTCGGCTTCTTGAATATGTACGTATAAAATCGGGACAACTAATAATATTAACTTTGACTTGGCTTTGGTGTCTTGCTTAACTGAGTCAGAGTTAGTAGCCACTGGTTCTTTTAAAACGCAGTTATACAAATCTTCATGTTGTAGGTAGGCCTTGACTGCAAAACTCCAACTTGCCCAATTCTCACGACCAGTTAGCTTTTCAATTGACATCATTGAATTACTTCCAGCCATATTTATACCGTAAATATTCAATCTGTAAATATAATAGCTGAAAAGAAAAAAAATGACTCGCGAGCCCGGTAACCAAAAGTGAGGTTATACTCGTGGTTTTTCTTTTACTACCTATTATAAATACTGCTCAAAACACAAAGATAACTTTAAACGGCAGGCTAACTTTAGACGTCATAATTAACAGTAATTATGACGACATCACCGATACGTGATTACCAAAATGTACTTTTTCTATAACTTCTTCTGTTCTTTTTATACCTAGGTTAAACTTAGTTGATGCATGACAAGGTCTAACGAGTTCAATTTTTTTTTAAAGATTAGATTTTTGTTGTAATGGCGATTACGTAATTACCACAATCAACCCCTTGAAAAGTTTTGAAATTTCATAAGATTTTATGAGCTTCGTCTATTTTTACTTATTAACCCATTTTCTAGAGCTGTCAGTTGTACCCTCGCATAAACTTCAATTCAAATTAGGTGTACCCGTTAAGCTTATGGGCAATTTAAATGCACCCCGATAATAATAAATAATAATCATTTATTTAAGATAACTGGGATCCAATTTGTTAGTAGTAATTATGACGACTTATAACTAGTGTTAGTAATACAAACTTAATCTACTCACCCCCTAACTGACCCATGAATAGAGTTATCAATACTCATGTGAGCATTAATACATCGATTCATGTACAGACAGTCAAGTCTACTGGCTACCATATTTAAAACGCTGTTGCGACAAGCCCGCACTCTGCTCAGCATTGACGCGCACCGCTTACGCAGAGTGGCGTAGAAGCAATCGATGCGCGCCTCCGCAAACATACGTGAAGCACTGCAGTGGCAGGGCAGCCGCAACATCGTTCTAAGCGCATTATTGTATTGTACCCGTAGGGCACTGTACGCTTTTTGAGTAAAGACTGCCCACAGGCCGCAGGTGTAAAAAGATGCACAATAGGCTCTGAAGAGAGTGATTTTTACCTCATACGTTCACGTTCTATATTATTATCCATGTCGTCCTTAAGGTCCTCGGTAATTAGATGACCCAGGTATCGGAACTGATGTACCCTAGCCAACTCATCTCCATTCAGTTTTATTGGGGGCACGCTAGAGGGACACCTAGTACCAGCCTTAAAGACAATATACTCACTTTTCTTCACATTATACATCAAGCCGTGACCATCTGCATAAGTTTCACAAATTTGTAACAGTTTCCTAATGCCACAAACCGAGGAAACACCATCTATGCGACAACCGACCCGCTGGCCGCTGAGCTCCTCGATTAGGGCATTTATATACAAATTAAAAAGACGGGGCGAGCTCAAACCACCTTGTCTCACGCCACATTCCAATTTATATGGATCTGAGAGGGTGCCCGCCCACCGTACATTATTACTTTGATGGCTATACCAGTTCTTTATGATATTCACAAGTTCAGATGGTAGTCCAACTTCTTGTAACTTCCTCCACAGAATATCATAACAGACTAAGTCAAAAGCTCTGCTCAAGTCGAGGAAACAGGCATATACAGGTGTGCCCCTGTGGGTATAGTACCTGACAGTATGCTTCATGCACAATATGGTACTTTCCGTTGACAGCTGTGATCTAAAACCAAATTGATTGTCATGCAGAACTATAGCTTCCGCCAATTGGGCATCCAGCACATTGTCAAGCACCTTAGCCACCACTGTCGCTAAAGATATCGGCCTATAATTATTTTTGTCAGAAATGTCTCCCGTTCTATTTTTCACTATGGGCACTACAATAGTTTTCATTAACTGTTCCGGCAAGTAAGAGTGGCTTAAACATAAGGAATAAAACATAGCTAGTACTCGTGCAATGTGAGGTCCGGCATGTTGCAGATGCTCAATACTAAGACCGTCATGGCCAGGAGACTTTTCTCTTTTCATATTTCGAATAGCTTGAGCCACCAATTTTGCTGAAATCTTTAGGTTCAACCCCACACCTTAGGATCCAGTATTGAGCATCGACACCGACGGACCAAGTGGTGACCTAACAAAAAAGTGGTCTTTAAATACATTAGCTATGTTCCTAGGATCCGAATGACCCTCAACACTCACGGGAAGGCTAGGCCTGTAGTTCAATTTTCTAGTGTCTTTCCAAAAATTAGAGAAATTCTTATCTGTACACAGTGTCGCTAACCTATCCATTTTAATTTGTTCTCTATGATCTTGACACCACTTCAAGCGTGATTTAAAAATCTTTCTACTTTCGCACATTGCCTCATAAATTATTCCTGTTTTCGGCTTGCCATGATCAACCCAGTCCTGGAACTTTAGCTTGGCGTCCCGTGAACTTCACTCACAAGCCTGTTCCACCCCATTACACGCCTACCCTTATGTTGCCTATTTCCCCGATAAGTAGCCTTCGCAGGTTCTCGGAGGGCGGCCACTATATTACAATACATTTCATCAAATAAGTGTTATGATTATGTAATGGTTGCGACTATTTTAACTGGTGTGGGAAAAGGGGAAAGTGTAATTATACTTCGAATCCCAATAATACCCACTGACCTACCATTTCAATTTAAAAAACTTCAGTTTCCAATAAAACTAAGTTTTGCTATTACAATTAATAAAGCGCAAGGGCAATCATGTAGCACAACAGGTAGCAGGGGTGCATTTGGAAGAGCCATGCTTTTCCCATGGCCGGCTATATGTAGCATGTTTGCGTGTGTCTAATGCCCAGAATTTATATAGGAGCACATTGTGTATAGGAGCGTCCTAGAATAATGTTCCGTTCTGAGTCCATGATTGCAACGGTCAAATAACAAGCCGAGTACATACAACACGAATTGATTGTCAAATTCTAAATTAACGCGAGCGAAGCCGCGGGCAAATGCTAGTGTAATTATAAATTGATTTTGCATACCGTTAAAACGGTGAGACATTTAACTATGTAATATTATGAACACGTTGTAAACATACCATGTTTCTGGCAAATAAATCATTTGAATTTGAATTTAGAATCGTGCGCCAACCCACTCTTGACGTAAAATTAGACGGACCTTCTTACGAAATTTCGAAACATTTCAAGTTTCAAGTTGTGGGAATGACGTAATAGCGATTACAACCAAACTCAACCGTCTTGAAAAGTTTACTAACTTTGCGCAATTAAGTAGTAGGTACTAAAAATGGGCTGAAAATTTTCAACATCAACCTGATGTTGAAAATGACGCCATAGCCAGCTATTGCGTCATCTTAGAAAAACTTTCTGATTTCTTTTTAAACTTCACCTAAATTTAGGAGCTTTTCATTGACGCCAAAAGAGGGTAAGAGTGTTGCGCGAGTTACCTAACCAGTTTTGAATAGAGTACGGTTGCACAACGCTCCACCATCCAGTTTACTCATGACGAACGATTCTAAATAAACTTTGCTGAAGCATTTCAAAGTCTGAAGCAATCAGTTAACTTTTTAAGAGGGTTGATATAAGAAATGACGTCAGTATTCAGAGAATCCCTTCAAAAGTTTTCCTGAGTTCTTTACAATTTAATAAACCAGATGACGTCAAAGAGTGTTCCGTAACTTACCCGAGTTGTGCTTGGCTAATTTATTAATAGAGTTGTGTAGCGCGACGCTCTACCCCTTAGTTTGCTCATGACGCATGATTGTAAGGAAAGTTAGAAGAAGTTTATGAAAGACTAAAGAAATCAGAAAACTGTTCCATGAGGGTTGATTTTGGTAATGACGTCATAATTACTGTTACGTGATTACTAAAATCTACCTTTTCTATGACGTCTTCTGTTCTCTTTATACCTAGGTTAAACTTACTTGAAGCATGACAAGGTCTAACTAAATCAGAAAATTTTATAAAGGATTGATTTTGGTTGTAATGGCGATTACGTGAACATCAAGAGTGGCTTGGTGCACGATTCTAAATAAACTTTGTTAATGCCAGGCGTGGTCCCAGCCTAAGATTTGGGGGGGGGGGGATCACTCAAGGCCATATAGCCAGGTATTTGGTTGGGACGGGGGTTTTGTTTGGGGGGTGGGGGAGGGGTGTTAAAACCACAGAAATATTAAAAACAGGAGAAGTGGCAAGGGGGCGTGTCGGCGACCACGTGGTGCTGAGCGCCTCGCTCAGCTATTGAAAAAATGGCCGTCACCGCGAGTTAGTGTGTTGTCAACCGCGTTCGTAATAACAACGATTATGCCGTCTTGTTCGGTGGTTTCGTGCAAAAATCGAAGCCAAGACAAACATTTTAGTAGTCATGGCATCAGTTACCACAGGAAAGTACAAGTATTTTACAGTATTTGTCTTAAAAATCACGAAAAACAACAATCCCTAAAATATATCTGACTTGTACTACTTTATTTTTGTTTTCTTGTATTACTCCGACTGTATTGTTTGCATTAAATACATTGCTCTTTTACAACCACCTCAGTCTGTCACTGAGTGACTGAACAAGCAATGTAAAGCTGACATAACGAAACATCATTAAGCCGTAATGTCGCATGGTGCGTCCGCTGCTCCGGTCCGCCGTATTTGAGCGCGGATAGTGATGTGCTCGTGGAGGTTTGACAAAGTCTACCGACAAGAAAGTCGACTGCGAGTTGTTATATTACTATTTTTATTTTTGTCGATTTTTCTTCAATAATTATGTTAACTCTTGTAATCCGGTTGGAAGACCGATGTGGTTCTATGCATATTTACCCATTTTTATTATTTTACAGCGTAAAGTAGTAGTACGTAACCAAAGATCGTGAAATAAGTTCATTAATGTTAGTTAAGTAATCTATGGAATGTCCTTGGGTTTGAATTATGAGCTACTTCGTCACTTGTTATGGTTATGGTATTTAACTGAAGTCTTCATAAATGCACCATTAGCTTCGTTTGCATTATAATAATCAGCATCTTAGAGTCATAATTATGTACTATGCCGCAGAATTTCTAAAGAGGGTTTGAAGACGCTATATTGTGACGTCATGTACGCTTTTTTTAACACTTGCACGCTCTAAAATAAACAATTATAATATGAAAATTACTTTAATATTATTAAAATTTTGGCAATGGGTCAACATTCATGCTATTTATTTATTATGCATGCGCGTGTCTATTTGTCACATAAACCCCTAGTTGCTAAAGAAAGAAGAATTTAATTTCTTAAAAATACTGCTTGCTTAGGGGTTTTTTAGGAGCCTGCTTAACATACAAGTTTATGATTAGCTTCGTTTATAATTCAGTAAGTCACTAACAAATTGTAATTGCAGTTTCCCAAAATATTTTTATTAATTGAATAATGTTTTGTTGGTTTCATATTGTTTTTATTAAATTATTTCTAAAACCCGATATATTTATCGATAACTCTTCGATTTTGTCAAGCACTATGTCGTATCCGCCCCCGTGTCCCGACAACACACAATGATAATTGTTTTAGTGTGAGTAAATTATACGGAAAAAGTACGCTAGTGCTTTAAAGAATAAGGTTTATATTTAAATGACAGAGTTATCGATGGCGCGTGTGTGCACTTGTTCGTAGTATTGTTTTGACAGAACTGTGTGTGCAATATTAGCGTCGTGGAGGGGCAACTGTGGCTTCACTGGTTTTTTATACATTTTGAACTCCACGCCATATCTCCTTCTTTATTATATCTATGGTTAAAACTAATGGGTAAACTATTAAGAACAACTTTTGAAAAACGAATTTATATCAACCATCTCTGGATTTACCTATACAAAACGATCATGGGCGCCTACAGGTTTATTTCCGAGGGAGGCAGGGTGCATCTTCAGCTTCCCGAAAAGAGCTTGTACTTCACCACGGATATGTTAGGTTTTGACTTATATAGAAGAGCCTACCAATTTAAAAAAGTCAGAATGCAAGAGCGGGCGCTTTCTTTTTGTTCATTCATACACAGATGAGAATAAAAGTAACTCAAGAGGGCAGGATGCATTAGCGACCGAAGTGAACTCGAAAATTTTAGCATGCTGCCTCGGAAAGGTTAGTTTCTCTTGTTGAACGAGTAAGCAGGAAGTTAATAATTTATATCCGAAAAAAAGCTATTTTAATGATTGTCAATTTGGAGTGTATGATTTTGGGAGGGGTCATGACCCCTGTGACCCCGCTTGGACCGCGCCTGGCTAAAGTACTTCATAGTCTGAAGCAATCAGGGTTCAGGTACAAAACTTATCAACATTCGTAACGTAACGTAGGTTGGTTTTTCATACGTAAGGATGGTTCCGTTGCCAGGGCTGCGGGACGTTGCCAGGGCTGCGGGACTGTTCGAAAGAGATACCGCGGCCCTGGAACATAAAGGGCCAATGAAGGAACATGGGTGGTTTTTAGTCAGTATGAGTCTGACACTCCCTTCCGCTCCGCCCAGAGCGGGAGGAGTCATTTGATGATTTCCCACCCACCAAAAAAAAAAAAAAAAAAAGGATGGTTCCGTTCGTGATTCTTCAATGAAATGGCTGCTTTAATTAGAAGACCTTCAGTTTTTTTTTTAATTTAACATCAACATCGACCGTGTTACTATACAGGGTGGAAACTTTCATAGGGGTAGTAAGGGGAATTACCTAAACCATAAACCATTCTGGCGCGAGAGAGTTTTTTTTATTTATTTTTTATTCAGTCTCTACGACTATCTGTCTACCATTGCGCGCAGCACACAGCACAGCACACCGCCCAACGCACGCCGCACACAACACACAGCTCACCTCATGCCGCTCACGTCTTAAGCTAAGCGGAGAGGAGAAGTGTTAATAACGAAATTCTATTGGTGGTTTACAACACATGAAGAGCTCGTGGTTAAATAATAACAGCCGCTCGGGTCGATCTTTAGATTAAGCCGTGCTTGCCTAGGTTGGCCTGTGGATGGGTGACCACCCATTACGTACCGAGTTTCCTCGGAAAGCACGTTAAGCCTTTAGTCCCGGCTGTCATTTTGTAGATCTTTGACAGTCGATACAGGTAGTCAGTGGCCCGAAAGTCTGACAACCAGTCTTACCAAGGATATCGTATTACCTAGTACTAACTGGGTTGTGGAAGTCAGATAGCTATGTAAAATACTGGTATTCAGCTACATCCGGTTAGACTGGGAGCCGACCCCATGATATTTGGGAAAAGGCTAGGCTAATGAATGGGTTACAACACATCTCCTCTCCTTTCGTCTGATCGCCGTTTCGGTGGAGTCCGGCCCTTATCCTTCTTTGACGATCATGAAAAGCTTCTAAACATAGTTAAACATAGTCTGAAATTGTACCGAAATAAAAAAAAAGTTTCTGATATCGTCTGACTTTGTTAAGCTTCAGTAAAACACCTACAGCAGCTGCAGCTATCCCGATATCCCGTTTCTAGTGTTAATGATAAAGTTAGTGACCATGACAGTTTAAAAAGTAATATAGCTTCAGTAAAGCTTAGAACCTGTAACCTGTGTAACGGAGGTCGTCATAGCAAAGGTGTATTTTGGTAATCACGTAACAGGTGACTTTGACGTCATTATCAAATCAACCCTCTTAAAAAGTTTTCTGATTTCTTCAAACTTTCATTAACGTTTTGTATTTTTACTTAGCTAGGTGCAAAGTGCGACTCGGGGTCAATAGGGAATATGCGTATGATTCAAATAACGCTCAACTTTTTTATATGAACTATTTTGTTTTAGATTTACGTGCATATTTATATTTTTTGAAATATGTTTTCGTTTTCATTAAGAAAATAATTATTGAAAAGTGCACAAAATGAGAGGGAAATTCAAACTAGTTGAAACGCAGCGCTATTGGTCGGAACGAATTGTGACGTCAAAGTCTTAAATAACAAATGTCAGCTAACATACATACCTGCGGCCTTGGATGACTGATCAATATTTGCACTAGGCTCATGCTATTATTTCTGAAAGCCACGTCAAAGACCTTAAAGCTATTTAGGCAAGACTGGATAAAAAGCGGGGGCGGGGGCCTTAGGACCCTTGTCCTCAGCACAATTTTGAAGAGACTTCGCAGTAGAGTATGCCATTGTCAAAGTGATTCATTGTACTAAAACATTTTTTTAATCGAGAGATTCTCACCTGAATGATGGAAGGCAACACCTGATACAATAGGTTTACCGTAACTAATTGGTGCTTTCCAAAATCAACGAGTAAATTTTACAATATATCTTGTGAAGTACAAATAAAAACTTACCCTAAACCGAAACTCGACAAAATCCTAAAATAAGAAATTATATTTTGGTAATAATTGTGCATATTTCGACTAAAGTTTCAGAGAGTTTCGCATCGCGAATGCTTCTAATCTAAGCTGAAGCTTTGTTTAGTATGAGGAAATCAGTAAACCATGAAAGGATTTATTGCTGGTAAATTGTTTACAACTGTGTTCAATGAATACACAGTTGACTGGTATGTCATTTCCAACACAATCCTCTTGAAAAGTTTACTAACTTTGCGTAATAGTAAGTAGTACTAAAAACAAGCTAAAAAGTTTGTTGATTTTGAAAATGCTATTGCGTCATATCTGCAAAACTTTCTAACTTCTTTTTAAACTTCACCTAAATTTAGGAGCTTTTCATTGACGCCAAAAGAGGGTACCTAAGAGTGTTGCGCGAGTTACCTAACCAGTTTTGAATAGAGCACGGTTGCACAACGCTCCACCCTCCAGTTTACTCATGACGAACGATTCTAAATAAACTTTCAAAGTCTGAAGCAATCAGTTAACTTTTTAAGAGGGTTTATATAAGAAATGACGCAGTATTAAGAGAATCCCTTCAAAAGTTTTCCAGATTTCTTAAATAGAGTACGGTTACACAACCCTCCACCCTCCAGTTTACTCATAACGAACGATTCTAAATAAACTTTGCTGAAGCCTTTCAAAGTCTGAAGCAATCAGTTAACTTTTTAAGAGGGTTTATATAAGAAATAATAATAATAATAATCGTTTATTTATAAAAAGGGGCACATTTACAATGAAATATCTTAACAAATAAAATAGAGCACAGTTGATTATTGCCTGAACTAGGTTGAACCTGTGTTTCAGGCTACAAGGTGCATAAGTATCTACGTAAAATAAATAAATTAACATTCAATGAAAAGTAAAGTACTAAAATTAAAACTTACATCAAATAAAAATAAAAAACAGTGTGTCAGCAGTTTACTTGCAGACAACAAGTAAGTCTTCTGTCTGTGCATAAGATAAGAGTTGTAAGTAATTAGAGACTTTTTACAGCTAAAATAATTTAACTTAAATATACTTAGTTTTCTATTTAATCTATTGTACAGAAATGGGCCTAAAAATGAAAATAATCTTTCCACAAAGACATGTTTTGAGGTTGCATTAGAAATGCATACTATATCATTCCGTCTCTTATTAGTATTGTCAGCATGGTACGTGAGCATGGTGTGCTGTTTTAAAACTAAGTGCATAATGAATAGCTGGCGCACAGTCAGCACGTTGCAGGATTTATACAGCTGATCTGTGGGAAAGTAAAAGGTATGGAAGTTTGCTACCTTTAAAATTGCTCTTTGAGCTCTTTCAAGGGGAAGCAGGGTAGTTTTTGATGCGCCACCCCATGAAATGATACAGTAATGAATTATGGATTGACATAGGGCGAAATAAACTTGTGTGATCAATTTTGAATCTGCAAAAGTTCGTATTTTTTTAAATACGTATATTAATTTTCGCACTCTTTTAACCAGACTTTCAATATGGTACTTAAAAGAGAGTGTGTCGTCTATTATAACACCGAGGTATTTAATGTTACAGGTTGAGGATAGGAGGACAGTTGCACATGTTGACTGACAGGTTATCACATTGATGGGCATATAAATGGAAGTTAGCAGTGTTAAGTTGAGGCTTGCGCATGGAGAAGTGAATGTATTTTGTCTTGTCAGCATTTAGTGTTAGTAAATTGCTTTGAAGCCAATTAGTCACAGTATTAAAACCAAGTTGAGCGTTTTCAAATAGTTCGCTGCTGTTTTTAGCAGAAAATATTAGCGCCGTGTCGTCAGCATATGAAATGATTTTGCCGTGCTTGATATTTAGATTACACAAGTCGTTAATATAAACCAAGAATAGGGTAGGGCCCAAAATACTCCCTTGGGGAACACCAAATCCAGTATTTTTCTGCTCATCGCTAGTAAAGTTGTCAATCCTAACAGATTGGTATCGGTCGTCTAAGTAGTCAGTAAGTAAAGTCAACGGCGGCGTTCCCCTTATTCCTATTGCCTCTAATTTTCTTAGAAGCACAGAAACAGAGACAGTATCAAAGGCTTTCGCTAAATCAAGGAAGACTCCCAGGACCTGGTTCCCTTTTCCAAGCTCTTCTGTGACATAATCGGTCAGGCTATGCACCGCATCGGCTGTGGATAATTTGGCTCTGAAGCCAAATTGCGCAGGTGACAAGATGTTGTTTTTTTCTAGGTAGTTTACTAGTCTGTTGTTTATAATTTTCTCAAGTATTTTTGAGATTGAGGGGAGTAATGATATGGGCCTATAGTTATTCACCAAGTCCCGGTCTCCAGATTTATATATAGGGATTACAACAGCCTTTTTTAGACTGTTAGGGAAAATTCCTTTGGAAAGACAGATTTGAAATATATGCGTTAAGGGAGGTGCCAATATATGCTTAAAGAGTTTAAGAATCTTGTTGCTTATATTATCCCATCCAACTGCACAGTCATCTTTAAGGCCCGAAATGATTTGGGATATTTCGTTTTCGTCAGTATCCAGCAAACCAAATGATTTCAGGTTACAACTGTTGTTAAATTTTTTAAAAGATGTTTGGGCGCAATGTTTCGGTATCTGTTCGGCCAGAGTTTTCCCAACATTAACAAAAAAGTTATTTACTTTGTTAGCGGATAAGAGAGGTGAAGGATTAGTAAGCAGTAACCTCGAATTTGATTCACGTTGTTTAGTCATGTAGGTGACGTTTTTAATATGCTTCCAAATTTGCTTGCTATTGTTGCCTGCTTTATTTAATTCATTTTTATCGTAATTATTTTCAAGCTTCTTTAGGAGATTGTTGCAGAAATTCCTGTATCTTTTATAGGTGTTTAGAATTATTAAATTATCAGGGTATTTCTTAGTTCTCTGGTGAAGTTTATCTCTGTGCCTTATACATCGGATTAGTCCAGGAGTAATCCAAGGTTTAATATTACGAAGACGATTATTTACTGTCACAGCTGTCGTATTACGCAATATTGCTTGTTGGACATGTTTTATTAAGTACGATAAAGCCGAATTAGCGTCAGCAGTATTGTAAACTAGACTATAATCAATGTTGCGTAAATCACATTCGAGTTTGTTTACGTTTAATATAGTCTTTGTCTGGGGACAATTTTGCTTAGGCAGCGTTAAATTTGCGGCTAGTAAGACAGAATGGTGATCGGTTATTGTTGATTTAGTAACAAGCGTAATAAATGAATAAGTGGTTTTGATCATCACATGGTCGAGGCATGAACCGCTTTGATGAGTAGGCAATGTGTGAGCAGGCAGAAAACCATGGTATGAGCAGATGTTAAGGTAATCTTGAGTCCCTGCGTCGCGCGTCGTAGTTTTCAGAGCCAATATTAATGTTAATATCTCCTGTTAGTATTACATTCTTAAATGGGCTAAGTGCTTGAAAGATCTGGTTTAGGGAACTGTGGAAAGAGGTTAAGTTTCTTGCGGAAGGGGATCTATACAAAGCAATTATTGCTGTGGTTGTACCAATTTTGATGATAAGGCAGTTACTAATACAATCTTGTAGATCAGGTTCTTCTACTTTGACCTTTAATGATTCCTTAGCAAAGACAACGACACCATCGTTTTGATTGTTATTAATTTTAGTGTACAATAAGTTATATCCTGGTATTGCCGGGAGATATGAGAAATGACGTAGTATTAAGAGAATCCCTTCAAAAGTTTTCCAGATTTCTTAAATAGAGTACGGTTACACAACCCTCCACCCTCCAGTTTACTCATGACGAACGATTCTAAATAAACTTTGCTGAAGCCTTTCAAAGTCTGAAGCAATCAGTTAACTTTTTAAGAGGGTTTATATAAGAAATGACGCAGTATTAAGAGAATCCCTTCAAAAGTTTTCCTGATTTCTTTACAATTTGACAAACCAGGTGACGTCAAAAGAGCATAAGATCGTTCCGTAACTAACCTAATTTATTAATAGAGTTATGTAGCGCGACGCTCTGCCCCTTACTTTGCTCATGACGCATGCTTTTAAGGAAAGTTAGATGAAGTTTATGAAAGACTAAAGAAATCAGAAAATTTTTGATGAGGGTTGATTTTGGTGATGACGTCATAATTAACAGTAATTATGACGTCATCACCGATACGTGATTACCAAAATGTACCTTTTCTATAACTTCTTCTGTTCTTTTTATACCTAGGTTAAACTTAGTTGATGCATGACAAGGTCTAACGAGTTCAATTATTTTTTAAAGATTAGATTTTTGTCGTAATGGCGATTACGTAATTACCACAATCAACCCCTTGAAAAGTTTTGAAATTTCATAAGATTTTATGAGCTTCGTCTATTTTTACTTATTAACCCATTTTCTAGAGCTGTCAGTTGTACCCTCGCATAAACTTCAATTCAAATTAGGTGTACCCGTTAGGCTTATGGGCAATTTAAATGCACCCCGATAATAATAAATGTTAATCATTTATTTAAGATAACTGGGATCCAATTTGTTAGTAGTAAGTATGACGACTTATAACTAGTGTTAGTAATACAAACTTAATCTACTCGCCCCCTACCTGACCCATGAATAGAGTTATCAATACTCATGTGAGCATTCATACATCGATTCATGTACAGACAGTCAAGTCTACTGGCTACCATACTGAAAACGCTGTTGCGACTAGCCCCCACTCTGCTCAGCATTGACGCGCACCGCTTGCGCAGAGTGGCGTAGAAGCAATCGATGCGCGCCTCCGCAAACATACGTGAAGCACTGCAGTGGCGGGGCAGCCGCAACATCGTTCTAAGCGCATTATTGTATTGTACCCGTAGGGCACTGTACGCTTTTTGAGTAAAGACTGCCCACAGGCCGCAGGTGTAAAAAGATGCACAATAGGCTCTGAAGAGAGTGATTTTTACCTCATACGTTCACGTTCTATATCCATGTCGTCCTTAAGGTCCTCGGTAATTAGATGACCCAGGTATCGGAACTGATGTACCCTAGCCAACTCATCTCCATTCAGTTTTATTGGGGGCACGCTAGAGGCAGTGCCGGCGTTAGGGGGGGGCGCGATGGGGCGACGGCCCAGGGCGACAAATTCTGGGGGCGCCAAGGTCTGGAGTTGGAGTCTCTGGCCTCCCCTGGTGAAAACCCTCAAAACTGTGCTCTACGCTCTGTGCATATGCATACTTTTTATTGAGATTTTTTTTAGATGGATTTTTTACATTGACGTTAAGTTCACATTGGTTTAGTAAAAAATTTTCACTTTACAATGATTTCCTTAAGTGGGCGCCACAATATTCTTGCTCGGGGCGTCAGAGGGCCTAACCCCGCCACTGGCTAGAGGGACACCTAGTACCAGCCTTAAAGACAATATACTCACTTTTCTTCACATTATACATCAAGCCGTGACCATCTGCATAAGTTTCACAAATTTGTAGCAGTTTCCTAATGCCACAAACCGAGGAAACACCATCTATGCGACAACCGACCCGCTGGCCGCTGAGCTCCTCGATTAGGGCATTTATATTCAAATTTAATACAAAAAAGACGGGGCGAGCTCAAACCACCTTGTCTCACGCCACATTCCAATTTATATGGATCTGAGAGGGTGCAAGCCCACCGTACATTATTACTTTGATGGCTATACCAGTACTTACTTACGTACTTACTTATATTCACAAGTTCAGATGGTGGTCCAACTTCTTGTAACTTCCTCCACAGAATATCATAACAGACTAAGTCAAAAGCTCTGCTCAAGTCGAGGAAAAAGGCATATACAGGTGTGCCCCTGTGGGTATAGTACCTGACAGTATGCTTCATGCGCAATATGGTACTTTCCGTTGACAGCTGTGATCTAAAACCAAATTGATTGTCATGCAGAACTATAGCTTCCGCCAATTGGGCATCCAGCACATTGTCAAGCACCTTAGCCACCACTGTCGCTAAAGATATCGGCCTATAATTATTTTTGTCAGAAATGTCTCCCGTTCTATTTTTCACTATGGGCACTACAATAGTTTTCATTAACTGTTCCGGCAAGTAAGAGTGGCTTAAACATAAGGAATAAAACATAGCTAGTACTCGTGCAATGTGAGGTCCGTGAGGCATGTTGCAGATGCTCAATACTAAGACCGTCATGGCCAGGAGACTTTCCTCTTTTCATATTTCGAATAGCTTGAGCCACCACTTTTGCTGTAATCTTTAGGTTCAACCCCACACCTTGGGATCCAGTATTGAGCATCGACACCGACGGACCAAGTGGTGACCTAACAAAGAAGTGGTCTTTAAATACATTAGCTATGTTCCCAGGATCCGAATGACCCTCAACACTCACGGGAAGGCCAGGCCTGTAGTTCAATTTTCTAGTGTCTTTCCAAAAACTAAAGAAATTGTTATCTGTACACAGTGTCGCTAACCTATCCATTTTAATTTGTTCTCTATGATCTTGACACCACTTCAAGCGTGATTTAAAAATCTTTCTACTTTCGCACATTGCCTAATAAATTACTCCTGTTTTCGGCTTGCCATGATCAACCCAGTCCTGGAACTTTAGCTTGGCCGTCCCGTGAACTTCACTCACAAGCCTGTTCCACCCCATTACACGCCTACCCTTATGTTGCCTATTTCCCCGATAAGTAGCCTTCGCAGATTCTCGGAGGGCGGCCACTATATTACAATACATTTCATCAAATAAGTGTTATGATTATGTAATGGTTGCGACTATTTTAACTGGTGTGGGAAAAGGGGAAAGTGTAATTATACTTCGAATCCCAATAATACCCACTGACCTACCATTTCAATTTAAAAGACTTCAGTTTCCAATAAAACTAAGTTTTGCTATTACAATTAATAAAGCGCAAGGGCAATGATGTAGCACAACAGGTAGCAGGGGTGCATTTGGAAGAGCCATGCTTTTCCCATGGCCGGCTATATGTAGCATGTTTGCGTGTGTTCAATGCCCAGAATTTATATGTATTAGCGTCAATAGAAGGACATACAACATTGTGTATAGGAGCGTCCTAGAATAATGTTCCGTTCTGAGCCCATGATTGCAACGGCCAAATAACAAGCCGAGTACATACAACACGAATTGATTGTCAAATTCTAAATTAACGCGAGCGATGCCGCGGGCAAAAGCTACTGTAATTATAAATTGATTTTGCATACCGTTAAAACGGTGAGACATTTAACTATGTAATATTATGAACACCTTGTAAACATACCATGTTTCTGGCAAATAAATCATTTGAATTTGAATTTAGAATCGTGCGCCAACCCACTCTTGACTTAAAATAAAATTAGACGGACCTTCTTACGAAATTTCAAAACATTTCAAGAGGGTTGATTGTGGAAATGACGTAATAGCCATTACAACCAACGAGAGGGTAAGAGTGTTGCGCGAGTTACCTAACCAGTTTTGAATAGAGTACGGTTGCACAACGCTCCACCCTCCAGTTTACACATGACGAACGATTCTAAATAAACTTTGCTGAAGCATTTCAAAGTATGAAGCAATCAGTTAACTTCTTAAGAGGTTTGATATAAGAAATGACGGAGTATTAAGAAAATACCTTCAAAAGTTTTCCTGAGTTCTTTACAATTTAATAAACCACATGACGTCAAAGAGTGTTCCGTAATTTACCCGAGTTGTGCTTGGCAAATTTATTAATAGAGTTATGTAGCGCGACGCTCTACCCCTTAGTTTGCTCATGACGCATGATTGTAAGGAAAGTTAGAAGAAGTTTATGAAAGACTAAAGAAAACAGAAAACTTTTGATGAGGGTTGATTTTGGTAATGACGTCATAATTACTGTTACGTGATTACCAAAATGTACCTTTTCTAGGTTGGCCTGTGGATGGGTGACCACCCATTACATACCGAGTTTCCTCGGAAAGCACGTTAAGCCTTTAGTCCCGGCTGTCATTTGTAGATCTTTGACAGTCGTTACAGGTAGTCAGTGGCCCGAAAGTCTGACAACCAGTCTTACCAAGGATATCGTATTACCTAGTACTAACTGGGTTGTGGAGGTCAGATAGGCGGTCGCTCTATGTAAAATACTGGTATTCAGCTGCATCCGGTTAGACTGGGAGCCGACCCCATGATATTTGGGAAAAGGCTAGGCTAATGAATGGGTTACAACAACAAGGTGTTGTAAACACCTTTCCTTTCGTCTGATCTCCGCTTCGGTGGAGTCTCGCCCTTACCCTTCTTTTACGATCATGAAAAGCTTCTAAACATAGTTAAACATACTGCTGCAGCTATCCCGATATCCCGTTTCTAGTGTTAATGATAAAGTTAGTGACCATGACAGTTTAAAAAGTAATATAGCTTCAGTAGAGTTTAGAAAATTTAGGAGCTTTCATTGACGCCAAAAGAGGGTAAGAGTGTTGCGCGAGTTACCTAACCAGTTTTAAATAGAGTACGGTTGCACAACGCTCCACCCTCCAGTTTACTCATGACGAACGATTCTAAATAAACTTTGCTGAAGCATTTCAAAGTCTGAAGCAATCAGTTAACTTTTTAAGAGGGTTTATACACCGTGACTTTTTAGTCGTCTTACAACGGCAGCCCATTTCATGTAACCAATGACTACTAAACATTCACGAAAAAAAAAATTCGTATTTATGTGATTTTAATAATTTAAAAATAAAAATATTATTCAGTATTATGACGCATGACGTTGTTGAAACACCCTGTTGCGAGCGATGATCTACTCGACTCGTGTCCTCAGTGCTGGGTAGGTATGTTCTACCGTTTGACACAAACATTATTAACAGGATGTTTCATAATTCTAATGTAAGTATTATTTATTTTTCTTTGTACCTAATGTCATAATTATTAAAGGTTAAAAAAAAATCGCGCCTATAGGTATTTTATGTCATTGAGTGTACCATCTTTGTAAGACGACTAAAAAGTCACAGTGTATAAGAAATGACGTAGTATTAAGAGAATCCCTTCAAAAGTTTTCCAGATTTCTTAAATAGAGTACGGTTACACAACCCTCCACCCTCCAGTTTACTCGTGACGAACGATTCTAAATAAACTTAGCTGAAGCCTTTCAAAGTCTGAAGCAATCAGTTAACTTTTTAAGAGGCTTTATATAAGAAATGACGCAGTATTAAGAGAATCCCTTCAAAAGTTTTCCAGATTTCTTTACGAGTGTTCCGTAACTTACCTAATTTATTAATAGAGGTAGGTAGCGCGGCGCTCTACCCCTTACTTTGCTCATGACGCATGATTTTAAGGAAAGTTAGAAGAAGTTTATGAAAGACTAAAGAAATCAGAAAACTTTTGATGAGGGTTGATTTTGGTGATGACGTCATAATTAACAGTAATTATGACGTCATCACCGATACGTGATTACCAAAATGTACCTTTTCTATAACTTCTTCTGTTCTTTTTATACCTAGGTTAAACTTAGTTGAAGCATGACAAGGTCTAACGAGTTCAATTTTTTTTTAAAGATTAGATTTTTGTTGTAATGGCGATTACGTAATTCGCTTCGTCTATTTTTACTTATTAACCCATTTTCTAGAGCTGTCAGTTGTACCCTCGCATAAACTTCAATTCAAATTAGGTGTACCCGTTAAGCTTATGCGCAATTTAAATGCACTCCGATTATAATAAATAATAAACATTTATTTAAGATAACTAGGATCCAATTTGTTAGTAGTAAGTATAACGACTTATAACTAGTGTTAGTAATACAAACTTAATCTACTCGCCCCCTACCTGACCCATGAATAGAGTTATCAATACTCATGTGAGCATTAATACATCGATTCATGTACAGACAGTCAAGTCTACTGGCTACCATACTTAAAACGCTGTTGCGACTAGCCCGCACTCTGCTCAGCATTGACGCGCACCGCTTGCGCAGAGTGGCGTAGAAGCAATCGATGCGCGCCTCCGCAAACATACGTGAAGCACTGCAGTGGCGGGGCAGCCGCAACATCGTTCTAAGCGCATTATTGTATTGTACCCGTAGGGCACTGTACGCTTGCTAGCTCGCCGTCCGTCCGTCGTATGACGACGGGCAGGCCGTGTCGACGGCGCGTTCGTGTTCCACGCGCGCCTCAAAGAGATGTCAGCAAACGGGAGGGCCCCGCAAGGGCCGATGCCTGCCAGGGCTGCGGGACTGTTCGAAAGAGATACCGCGGCCCTGGAACATAAAGGGCCAAAGAAGGAACATGGGTGGTTTTTAGTCAGTAAGAGTCTGACACTCCCTTCCGCTCCGCCCAGAGCGGGAGGAGTCATTTGATGATTTCCCACCCTCAAAAAAAAAAAGGGCACTGTACGCTTTTTGAGTAAAGACTGCCCACAGGCTGCACTCTGCAGATGTAAAAAGATGCACAATAGGCTCTGAAGAGAGTGTTTTTTACCTCATTTGTACATCGGGCAAACCTACGAGCAATCATGTTTGCTCTCACGGACAGTGCCCTACGTTCACGTTCTATATCCATGTCGTCCTTAAGGTCCTCGGTAATTAGATGACCCTGGTATCGGAACTGATGTACCCTAGCCAACTCATCTCCATTCAGTTTTATTGGGGGCACGCTAGAGGGACACCTAGTACCAGCCTTAAAGACAATATACTCACTTTTCATCACATTATACATCAAGCCGTGACCATCTGCATAAGTTTCACAAATTTGTATCAGTTTCCTAATGCCACAAACCGAGGAAACACCATCTATGCGACAACCGACCCGCTGGCCGCTGAGCTCCTCGATTAGGGCATTTACTGCAGTTTCCAATAAAACCAAGTTTTGCTATTACAATTAATAAAGCGCAAGGGCAACCATGTAGCACAACAGGTAGCAGGGGTGCATTTGGAAGAGCCATGCTTTTCCCATGGCCAGCTATATGTAGCATGTTTGCGTGTGTCCAATGCCCAGAATTTATATGTATTAGCGTCAAATAGAAGGACATACAACATTGTGTATAGGAGCGTCCTAGAATAATGTTCCGTTCTGAGCCCATGATTGCAACGGCCAAATAACAAGCCGAGTACATACAACACGAATTGATTGTCAAATTCTAAATTAACGCGAGCGAAGCCGCGGGCAAAAGCTAGTGTAATTATAAATTGATTTTGCATACCGTTAAAACGGTGAGACATTTAACTATGTAATATTATGAACACGTTGTAAACCATGTTTCTGGCAAATAAATCATTTGAATTTAGAATCGTGTGCCAACCCACTCTTGACATAAAATTAGACCTTCTTACGAAATTTCAAAACATTTCAAGAGGGTTGATTGTGGGAATGACGTAATAGCCATTACAACCAACGAGAGGGTAAGAGTGTTGCGCGAGTTACCTAACCAGTTTTGAATAGAGTACGGTTACACAACGCTCCACCCTCCAGTTTACTCGTGACGAACGATTCTAAATAAACTTTGCTGAAGCATTTCAAAGTCTGAAGCAATCAGTTAACTTCTTAAGAGGTTTGATATAAGAAATGACGCAGTATTAAGAAAATACCTTCAAAAGTTTTCCTGAGTTCTTTACAATTTAATAAACCAGATGACGTCAAAGAGTGTTCTGTAACTTACCCGAGTTGTACTTGGCTAATTTATTAATAGAGTTGTGTAGCGCGACGCTCTACCCCATAGTTTGCTCATGACGCATGATTCTAAGGAAAGTTACAAGAAGTTTATGAAAGACTTAAGAAAACAGAAAACTTTTGATAATGTTTGATTTTGGTAATGACGTCATAATTACTGTTACGTGATTACCAAAATGTACCTTTTCTAGGTTGGCCTGTGGATGGGTGACCACCCATTACATACCGAGTTTCCTCGGAAAGCACGTTAAGCCTTTAGTCCCGGCTGTCATTTGTAGATCTTTGACAGTCGTTACAGGTAGTCAGTGGCCCGAAAGTCTGACAACCAGTCTTACCAAGGATATCGTATTACCTAGTACTAACTGGGCTGTGGAGGTCAGATAGGCGGTCGCTCTTTGTAAAATACTGGTATTCAGCTGCATCCGGTTAGACTGGGAGCCGACCCCATGATATTTGGGAAAAGGCTAGGCTAATGAATGGTTTACAACACCTTTCCTTTCGTCTGATCTCCGCTTCGGTGGAGTCTCACCCTTACCCTTCTTTTACGATCATGAAAAGCTTCTAAACATAGTTAAACATACTGCTGCAGCTATCCCGATATCCCGTTTCTAGTGTTAATGATAAAGTTAGTGACCATGACAGTTTAAAAAGTAATATAGCTTCAGTAGAGTTTAGAACCTTTAAGGAGAACGAAGGACGTCATAGCAAAGGTGTATTTTGGTAATCACGTAACAGGTGACTTTGACGTCATTATCAAACTCAACCCTCTTTAAAAGTTTTCTGATTTCGTCAGACTTTGTTAAAAGTTATATAGCTTCAGTAAAGTTAAGAACCTTTAAGGAGAACGAAGGACGTCATAGCAAAGGTGTATTTTGGTAATCACGTAACAGGTGAGTTTGACGTCATTATCAAATCAACCCGTAGAGCGTTGTGCAAACCCAATGCTATTAGAAACTGGCAAAGTGCGAGTCGGGGTCAATAAGGAATATGCGTATGATTCAAATAACGCTCAATTTCATTGTACTAAAACAATTTTATAATCGAGAGATTCTCACCTGAATGATTGAAGGCAACACCTACTACAACTGCTTTCCAAAATCAACGAGTAAATTACAATATATCTTGTGAAGTACAATTAAAAACTTCACGAAACCGGACCAAATCCTAAAATAATGTGGAGCAATTTCTAAGCACAAGCAGAAATTATATTTTGGTAATAATTGTGCTATTTCGAATAGAGTTTCAGAGAGTTGCGCATCTAATCTAAGCTGAAGCTTTGTTAAGTATGAGGAAATCAGAAAACTATGGAAGGATTTATTGCTGGTAAACTGTTTACAACTGCGTTCAATGAATACACAGTTGTCTGGTATGTCTTTTCCAACACAACCCTCTTGAAAAGTTTACTAACTTTGCAATTCGCAATTTTTTTAAAGTAGTGCTAAAAATAGGCTAAAAATGTTCAACATCAACCCGATGTTGAAAATGACGCCATTGTCAGCTATTGCGTCACCTTTGAAAAACTTTCTGATTTCTTATTAAACTTCACCTAAATTTAGGAGCTTTTCATTGACGCCAAAAGAGGGTAAGAGTGTTGCGCGAGTTACCTAACCAGTTTTAAATAGAGTACGGTTGCACAACGCTCCACCATCCAGTTTATAGTAGGGGAGCCCAAGCGGGGATTTCGGGATTTACTAAAGCGCGGCAGATTAATATACAGGGCGATACCTTGTATCCGGTTAAGTAACTCCACCAAATATGAGCCCCATATATAAGGCCGCCCGTGAAGGATAAAGGATCAGATTAGTAAAAAAAAATTGATCATTAGAAATTCTCGAGCGCGTCAGATTAAGGTAGGGTGAGTTAATTACATGCTAAAAAGTGTATATTCCACTAATCTGACAATTTGAGAGTGACGTAAAGAAAGGGGAGGGCAGCAAAGTTGTAAAAAAAAAACGTCATCTCGACATTCTCGAGCGTAGCCAAATTTTTTTTTATTTGAAGGAAATAATTCAAGGATAACGAAAAATATATAATCTGACGATTTCCGCAAGCCGAAATAATAAAAAATCGTCGATAAAGTGTTAGCATTTCTTGCTTGCCAACAAAATGAAGATTCTACTATTACTATCAGAACTTCTGATACTGAATAGGGGTCATCATGTTAGCGAATATGGAACACCTGCGAGCAAGAGTAGAAGTTTGGATGGATCTTGGAGTTGGCAATGCACGCCGATACATCGACGTATCCGCTCTCTACAAAAAATTAGGCCCAAAAATTTCGAAGGCGCTTCCAGCTTTGCATGCGTTCACTGGTTGCGATTTCAACCCAGCATTGTACCGACGAGGAAAAAAGAAACCTTTGCAATATCTGATGAATTCAGAAATTTTCCAAGAAGCATTTCTGGATTTGGGATCAAAGGAACATAATGTGCAGGATTCTTTTAGCATCATACAGTCTTTTACTTGCCACTTGTATGGGTTGAAAAAGTTAGACGATGTCAATCAAGCCAGGATGGTCATCTTCAATAGGAAGTACAAGGTAAAAGACAAATCACAAGCTTTCTCCTTGAGTGTCCGGAATTACGATGCGTGCAACTTGCCACCCTGTGAATCGGAGTTACTCCAGCAAGTGTTACGCACAAAATTCATTGCATGCTTGTGGAGTAATGCCCATAATGCAAAAATTACTGATCTTTTACCAACGGACTATGGATGGAAAGTTGACAATTTTTTTTTTTTTGTCAGATTAGGCGAATCCCTTTAGATAATCGTCAGATTATGAGACAGCACGTCAAGAACATAAAGATGAACCATATAATATCTTAATCTGACGCGCTTGAGTATTTCAAAATGGCGAATTTTTTTTGCAGATTATAATAATGGCCGCGAGTTTGCGTCAGATCGAAATCGTCAGATTATTGAATGAGAGCTTTTTTTTTGGTGCACTTAACACCCCCTTATAAAACCTGACGCGCTCGATTAAATGTTTTTTTTTTTCATTTTTAACCCTTACGTACAACCATCCGCATCATGCAAATAATCAGATTAACATACGTACATTATTAAAAATACGTAGGACATTGATGCTATCAATATCTGACGCGCTCGAGTATGTCCATGCAACAGTATTTTTTTACATATTTAAAAATCTATAGCCGCTTCCCCCACCGATGAAAAGGTATATATTATATAATTTTATTTTCTTTTTATCATCTAAGCTTTGCAACCTAATAAGTCTCTATGACGCTCGAGTAAATCCCCATTTAGCATCGTGGGCTCCCCTACTATTACTCATGACGAACGATTCTTAATAAACTTTGCTGAAGCATTTCAAAGTCTGAAGCAATCAGTAAACTTTTTAAGAGGGTTGATATAAGAAATGACGTCAGTATTCAGAGAATCCCTTCAAAAGTTTTCCTGAGTTCTTTACAATTTAATAAACCAGATGACGTCAAAGAGTGTTCCGTAATTTACCCAAGTTGTGCTTGGTTAATTTATTAATAGAGTTGTGTAGCGCGACGCTCTACCCCTTAGTTTGCTCATGACGCATGATTCTAAGGAAAGTTAGAAGAAGTTTATGAAAGACTAAAGAAATCAGAAAACTGTTCCATGAGGGTTGATTTTCGTAATGACGTCATAATTACTGTTACGTGATTACTAAAATCTACCTTTTCTATGACGTCTTCTGTTCTTTTTATACCTAGGTTAAACTTAGTTGAAGTTGTCAGTAAACTTTTAAAGAGGGTTGATATAAGAAATGACGCAGTATTAAGAGAATACCTTCAAAAGTTTTCCTGAGTTCTTTACAATTTATTAAACCTGATGACGTCAAAGAGTGTTCCGTAACTTAACCGAGTTCATCATTTCATCATCAGCCTATAGCAGTCCACTGCTGGACATATGCCTCCTCAATCGCACGCCATTCAACTCGATTCTCAGCAACTCTCATCCAGTTGCTACCAGCGACCCCGCGAAGATCGTCACTCCACCGAGCCTGAGGGCGTCCCACCTTACGTTTGCCGATTCGCGGTCTCCACTCAAGAACACGTCTACCCCAACGGCCATCGGTCCTGCTAATATGACCAGCCCATTGCCACTTCAGCTTACATATTCTGTGGGCTATGTCGACAACTCTGGTTCTCTGTCAAAAATCGGACAAACTTCCGAAAATTCATGTGTTTATGATGGCCAAGTATTTCGCATCCAATTCGGATTTTACTTCTACTGAAATAAAAGGAGTGAATGCAGCAAGGTAAATAAATATTATGTGTATTCGATCTTCCACGCCTTTGGATAATTTTTACAGTCAAGAAAAATAGCATACTTATCTAAAGCAAAGTTGATGGAGATAACATGTTTCTTTTCATGATTAAACACTAGTTCCTCCTTTTGTTCACACTTCTCGGTACAAGAAAAAACGCATTATTTGGTGCATTTCTATGTGTTTTTACACAAGGGCATTATTTAATTAATTAAAATTTTAATAGATTACAGCCCAAAACACTTCTGCAGCTATTCGCAAGTTGTTTGTTGTTTTATACTTTGACGTCACGATAAGCGCGCCAAATTGCGGTTGTTTAAAAAGCTGATATCAGCCTACTGTTCTAAAACTTTTTTTTTAACCAAATGCTATTGTTTTGGAGCTGAGGTAAATTATCATTAAAAAAATAAAAAAATACATGCATATTCCCTATTACGTAACACTCCTACCCCCTCTTTTAAACTATAGCTGAAGCTTATACTGAGTAAACTTAGATGGAGCTTACAAACAAAACTGCTTACTGACAAATTTAGAAAACTTTCAAAAGGGCTTAAACAACTGTTGCCATTAGCATAATCAGCCTATAATGTTCCCACTGCTGGGACACACGGCCTCCTCTAGAGGGAATGGGCTATAATCCAGCACGCGGGCCCAGTGCGGGTTGGTAGATGTCACATGTTTTCGAAGTGTTGGCATGCCTGTTTCCTCACGATGTTTTCCTTCACCGTTTTTGAGAGCAGTGGTGATGAAATAAATTACACCAAGTAATGCGCCTGCCTGGGTTCGAATCCACGACTTATCCTTCCTACTAATATTATAAATGTGAAAGTTTGTGAGAATGGATGTGTGGATGTTTGTTACTCTTTCACGCATAAACGGCTGGACCGATTTGGTTGAAATTTGGTATGTAGATAGGTTATACCCTGGATTAACATATAGGCTGCTTTTTATCAACACACCACGCGGGCGAAGCCGCGGGCGGAAGCTAGTTGTTCATAAGTCGGGGCCGCCAACACTGGGCCATCGCTGCTCTCAACTGTTGCCATTGTGTTGTTATTTTTCTATTTCTTCCGACTTTTTGGTCGCCATTTAGTGGACTAGAAGGAGGAGCGTTGCGCATACTCACGCACAACTCTGTCAAAAAACCGTCTAAATTAGAGTCGGCTTGAGTTGCGCAACACTTTTACCCTAGTATGTGGTCTATGAAAAGCTTCTAAAATAAGAGTAAAGAGTTTATGTTGAAAACAACCCTCTTAAAAAGCTTTTTGATTTGGTCAGAATTTTTAAAAGTTTCAAATCAAATCAAAGCATTTATTTCAAGGAGGCCCGTTACAGGCACTTTTGAACTGTCGAAACAAAGACAACAATGAAATGTAGCTACAGTCCCAGTCACAAGGCATAAAAACTGTGAAAGTACTGTAGTTGCCCATTCCCTAACGTAGATCTCTAATGGAGAAGAACGGGCAAGAAACTCCATGGACACTCTTTTAAATCAGAATATTTTTACAAAACCTTGGTTACATCATTCATGTTGAGATGGTACATTATGTGAGAGCGATGTAGCAAGATGTGCACGTTAAAAGTGTCCATAGTAAAACAAAGAAAAAACAATTCAAAAATTTTCTCCAAGTTTACTTACAGTACGTCATGAGCACGATTCACATGTTGAGCATGATTTCCTACCGTCCAAAAAAAAAAAAGTACGTCATGAGCAGAGGCGTAGCGTGAACTTATCTAGACGTGGGCAAAGTCGCGCCAGCGAGGCCCTTTTCATCACATTAGGTAATGATATGGAAATACAAGTGCACAGAGAATATTGTAATGCATATTAAAACAAAATAACATTTCGTAATCTGCGTGATCTTTTACAAAAAATCTCTTCAGCTCTTTGCTTTGCTTAAGTCCTGTAATAAAGATTTATAGTGGTTTTTTGAATCTGACTCAATTTCGATTAGTAGTATTCCTTTTTCTTCCGGCGCCATTTGATTTTATTTTCTTTTCGATATTGTTTATGGTATTAATAGGAATTTATGAAATTGTATAACTTTAAGTACTAGTCGTTTACTTTTACTTTACTTTTTACTTTACTTTAATGATATATTTTGCATGCCTGAATTGGTATAACACAGGGGGACTGCGCATTCACTTGTATAAAATGTACTCGGTTGAACAATAAACATTTGAATTTGAATTTAAAATTACAGGCGTTATGTTGTTAGGACACTCTTAAAAACTTTTTGACAGGACAGAAATAAGTGTCCAGGCGTTCCTGAGCAACCTTGATGATACTGCTGCTACCGACTGCTCACTGTGGAAAGGTACCTAAAAGAAAGAAGATAAAAATTTGAATTAGGTCTCCAAATTGTCTTCCAAGATTTGATTACACTTATGCAAGTGAATGAAAGTGATGGATCCCAATGTAACTTTTGCAATACATTCTGTACTTTGAAGATTTATCTTCCTCCTTTTTACCGATTGTTTGTAAATGTGTGAACATTGTAGGCCTTGTAGATTCCTAGATGCTTGTTAAAATTTCTGTCTTATTTTTCGTTTTTGTGAAGTAAGCAACGGCTTATTGTCGGGCCTACGCTGTCCCCCCCTACACATAAAAAATCTAATAAATATACATTTCAGTAGCTTCTCTTTGCATTTAAATTATATAGTTTATTAAAATACAAATCCCAATAATAGTAATTAATAAAATATTATATATAACTTCTGGAAATATAGTACTGGGTCAAATTAGACCCAAAGTCCAGTTACGTTGGTAACTTCGAAGACCGTATGAAGGTTAAGTACTTACCGCTGTAACATAAGAGACACCATGGAGTTTCTTCTTGGTTCTTCCCCATAGGAAACGACCAACCGGAACCATGCATGCACCTTTTCTCGACGTTTTATAAGTGCCCATGTAGGCCTAAGTGAAATAAAATATGTATTTAGATTTTGGGTCATCTCTTGGACATCACTGACAAGTGACATCGGTGACGGAAGAGATCGTGAGGAACCCTAGCCTTATTGTTAGTGTGAATCTAAAATTGCCAACCCGTCTTGAGCAATGGTGGTGATCACAGCTCGGCTGCTGCTGGTGGTGAGACAGTAATAGGCTGACATTACAGGCGTAAGGTCATGTAATGTTAGTGCTCGGCCGCTGGCAACCACCTGATGGTAAGTGGTCAGTGCTGCCTACGGATGACCACCTGCAATACCATAGGCATCGCATTTTAAATCATGATTGTAGGTGCCTTTTGCTTTGCGTCTATCAGAAGAAAGCCTCGTTAGTCTAGTGGTCCAAAACGCCAGTGCTGAGCAAGGGTCTTGGGTTGAATTCCCAAGTCTGGGTAGTATCATAGGTTTTTATCAGTATGAGCCCCGAGTAATGGGTTTTCCAGACTCCTTCGACGTCTCACAGAAGAGTCAAAGATACAACTCAGGACGCTGCCTGCAAAGCAAAACAGTTTCGCAGAACTCGGCTTGCATCTCTAGTGATAGGAGAATTCAGGAACATCCACCTAACCCCGGTTTATTCTTGAGTTAGGGACCAGTGTGTGTGTGTGTGTGTTAACCCCCTTTAATTATTGTTAAGGATTCATGGACAATGTACAGTTTTACTTAGAGGGTGAGGGGTTCTTAGTGTGTATTAAGGATCAAAAAGAAAAAGTAGGTTCTTTAAGTGATTTAATTTTTAGAGAGTACATGATATCATAGACACTTATTTAATTAAAAGAGTATAATATGCTTAATTTCTGATATACTATAGACATCGATATGCCGCAGGAGAGTTTGCAAAACAATATGACAATCCCAAGAGTTGTAAGATAAAAAAAAACCTTAAATCTATACAAATATCGTAAAGTTACATCTGCTTACCGTACACTGACAAAAACTTAACTATTGCTAAATTTTAATATTAACGTTCACCTAAAACTATTACTCTTAAATGAGATAACCTTTCACCAAACGCAGCCATTCGGGATAAAAGTGTGTCACCGGCCCGTATAAGGATGTTTCATAAAATCATAGAGAATTGACGACATAGTCGTTTCTCACCATCCCCCTCTTGCTGCAAATCGTCAATTCTTTCAACTACAACATTGAATCCTCAAGTTGTAGGCACTAAAATATAGTCAGACCATAATTAAGTCATTGGAAGGTCCTTCCGGTGCGGTGACTGGTGTGCTGGTGAAGAGGTTAACACTAAGAGAGAAGTACCAAGAAAAAATGCCGTTAAAAGTTTTTTAAGTCCCACCCGCTATGTGATGTCGCAAACGACCTACTCCTCAAGTGACCAGCTCTCGTATCCTCAGTTTAATGAAGGCGTAAGGCGTGTTCTTTCAGAAGCTGTTGTTTGTGCTTCTGAACAACGAGTCTTATGTTCTGACCAACAAGTTTCAGCATACGCCTTCACTCCACCGTTGATTCGGTAAATTCTAGATTTTCAGATATCATTTTCCTTTAGAATACACTCTAATGACTATATCGAAAAACATGAACGGGTGGGATTACAAGTTGTAACAGCATAGAAAAGAATTTAAAAGAGTACAATAAGCTGAATTGCTGATATAATATAGACATTGATATGCCGCAGGAGAATTTGGAAATAATCAGACAATCCCAAGAGTTGCAATAAGATAATAAAAACCTTAAATCTATACAGATATCATAAAGTGGTTAAGTTTATATGTTACCTGCGGCATTTTGACAACACACAACTATTAACTTTTAAAGGCAAGCAGAGAAGACGGGACTAACAGCACATTTGAAGACTTCATTTATTTGAAAACCTGGCAGTGATTTCGAATAGGTTTTCGCTGGTTGGTTGTGAATGTTCAGGGTATCCACTTCATATAGGGCAAATTCGATCCGAGATCCAAAACTTAATGACCTTTTTTCAAAGGCCAGGCCGAGATGCAATTTTCTCAAATGGTTTTATTGGCCAACGTATTTTCCATAGCATTTCGCAAAGTGAATACCCCAAGATAAGAGACGAATACATTTTCCTTATATCCAAATAAACTCAGATCTCGACATCTGCTTACCGTACAATGACAAAAACTGAATTATTGCTAAATTTTAATATTAACGTTCACTTAAAACTATTAGGTACTCTTAAATGAGATAACCTTTCACCAAACGCAGCCAATCGGGATAAAAGTGTGTCACCGGCCCGTATAAGGAAGTTTCATAAAATCATAGAGAATTGACGACATAGTCGTTTCTCACCATCCCCCTCTTGCTGCAAATCGTCAATTCTTTCAACTACAACATTGAATCCTCAAGTTGTAGGCACTAAAATATAGTCAGACCATAATTAAGTCATTGTAAGGTCCTTCCGGTGCGGTGACTGGTGTGCTGGTGAAGAGGTTAACACTAAGAGAGAAGTACCAAGAAAAAATGCCGTTAAAAGTTTTTTAAGTCCCACCCGCTATGTGATGTCGCAAACGACCTACTCCTCAAGTGACCAGCTCTCGTATCCTCAGTTTAATGAAGGCGTAAGGCGTGTTCTTTCAGAAGCTGTTGTTTGTGCTTCTGAACAACGAGTCTTATGTTCTGACCAACAAGTTTCAGCATACGCCTTCACTCCACCGTTGATTCGGTAAATTCTAGATTTTCAGATATCATTTTCCTTTAGAATACACTCTAATGACTATATCGAAAAACATGAACGGGTGGGATTACAAGTTGTAACAGCATAGAAAAGAATTTAAAAGAGTACAATAAGCTGAATTGCTGATATAATATAGACATTGATATGCCGCAGGAGAATTTGGAAATAATCAGACAATCCCAAGAGTTGCAATAAGATAATAAAAACCTTAAATCTATACAGATATCATAAAGTGGTTAAGTTTATATGTTACCTGCGGCATTTTGACAACACACAATTATTAACTTTTAAAGGCAAGCAGAGAAGACGGGACTAACAGCACATTTGAGACTTCATTGATTTGAAAACCTGGCAGTGATTTCGAATAGGTTTTCGCTGGTTGGTTGTAAATGTTCAGGGTATCCACTTCATATAGGGCAAATTCGATCCGAGATCCAAAACTTAATGACCGTTTTTCAAAGGCTAGGCCGAGATGCAATTTTCTCAAATGGTTTTATTGGCCAACGTATTTTCCATAGCATTTCGCAAAGTGAATACCCCAAGATAAGAGACGAATACATTTTCCTTATATCCAAATAAACTCAGATCTCGACATCTGCTTACCGTACAATGACAAAAACTGAATTATTGCTAAATTTTAATATTAACGTTCACCTAAAACTATTACTCTTAAATGAGATAACCTTTCACCAAACGCAGCCATTCGGGATAAAAGTGTGTCACCGGCCCGTATAAGGATGTTTCATAAAATCATAGAGAATTGACGACATAGTCGTTTCTCACCATCCCCCTCTTGCTGCAAATCGTCAATTCTTTCAACTACAACATTGAATCCTCAAGTTGTAGGCATTAAAATATAGTCAGACCATAATTAAGTCATTGTAAGGTCCTTCCGGTGCGGTGACTGGTGTGCTGGTGAAGAGGTTAACACTAAGAGAGAAGTACCAAGAAAAAATGCCGTTAAAAGTTTTTTAGTCCCACCCGCTATGTGATGTCGCAACGACCTATTCCTCAAGTGACCAGCTCTCGTATCCTCAGTTTAATGAAGGCGTAAGGCGTGTTCTTTCAGAAGCTGTTGTTTGTGCTTCTGAACAACGAGTCTTATGTTCTGACCAACAAGTTTCAGCATACGCCTTCACTCCACCGTTGATTCGGTAAATTCTAGATTTTCAGATCTCATTTTCCTTTCGAAAACCATCTAATGACTATATCGAAAAACATGAACGGGTGGGATTACAAGTAGTAACAGCATGGAAAAGAATTTGCTTATAATAAGAATAGTAAATAATGAGTGCCCACTATGCTTATCGCTAAATACAGGTACCTCTATAACAACGTGAGTCGAAATCGCTCGTTGTTTATAGTTAATAAATAGTTTGACCCGAAAGTCCTTATAGTATTGCAAGTGACATAGCCACTCGCAGCGAGCTATCAGTGTTTTACTTAAGATAATAGCAATGATTTATCCAAACTTAACTTCACAAAAATGTTCAATTCTTACATTTTGTTGGTTTCCATTAAGGGGCCATCTTTTAATCACGTAAGGCCGCTCTTATACCCCACCCCCTCCCCCTCCTCCCTGGTGATACATCGATTTTAGGCTATCCCTCCTCGCCCTCCGCATCCCGTGTTATTTTTATTATAGAAAACATATGATAGTTTTTTCATCGCGAATTAAATTACATACATATTTCGACACATTATTCCTATGCATCGTGATTATTCTTGTTTTTTTTTCTGACCCCTTTGCCCCTTTTGGGACCACGCGTGATTAAAGACCAACAAACACTACATAAATTGAACTCGTAAAGTTATTTTTGTTTTGGCTTTGCTACACTGAACGCTCCAAAGAATATAGAAAGACCGCTTAATACAATAACATTGAATTTTTTGAAGGTTCCGGAGCCAAATGGTAAAATCGGAACCAATTTATGTTTTTCTTAGAATTTAGATTATATTAACCGCTTTGGCTTCTCCAACGAACATCCTTGACCGCCGCGTTTCTTTAAATTACCATTACTTCGCTACTTGCTAACTTGTGAATTATCTGTTTGATTATCCTATGATAGAGATAGTTAAATATTATTTAAACGGAAATTCCAGGAAGCCATCATTAGCAATAACAAAAATGTTTTAGGTTCCCTGAAAAAACGGAACCGTTTTCATTGTTACTATTGTTTAAATTATCGATTTTCATAAACACAGATTTGAGAAAGTGAGTAGTGCTATTTAAACGGAAAATCTTTATGCCACCATGGTGTCGAAAAGTTTATCGGTATTTCTACCTTAGTCTACCAGTTACGCCGCGTACTATGCTTGATGTTTCCTGCCACTTTGCCCTCATAATAATTACGCCAGTAACCTCGACATGCTTATTTCGCCACTTCGTCAAGCTTTTACCCTATGCTCTCCTAATTTTTCCGGTTCTTAACTTCAACCAGGTCGTTCAGATAATATTTTGCCTCCTTCAACAAACGACTACCTCATAGTAATTTCTATTCGTTATAATCAAAATAATTGCCCTCGTGGCTATACAAAATAATTTCGCTCCAGATTTTCGCATAACATTTTTCATCTCTAAACCCCTTAAAAATATATCAGCCATATTCTCCATAATTTTTAATTTGTACAATGTTTGTGGCCTCCAACCTCCTCCAATTAACATACTTTTACTTCGACACTCCTTACTCGAACCTAACTGTTAAATCCGTAACGAGATTTTCAATTAAAAGGAAATAAAGAGACCTTTCGAAGAAGCTAATACGGATGAAAAATTTAAAAACTAGAAAGTCGCGTCATCATAAATAATAACCGTACTCCTCAAGCGACCAGTTCTCGTATCCTCAGTATAATGAAGGCGTAAAGCGTGTTCTTTCAGTAGCTGTTGTTTGTTCTTGTGAACAACGCGTCTTATGTTGTGAACAACAAGTTTCAGCATACGCCTTCACTCCACCGCGGATACGGAGTATACGTAATTGTTGTTTTCATTACTAAGGAATGGGTCAAGCTTTACAACATTCACGCAACGGAAGCAGTGAGACAGATGATCAGACAAGTAGAAGGACATGAATTTGTCAATGATTGAAGGAGAGGAGAGAAAGTGAAGGAAGACATGGGCTTCCGGTACTCGTCACTCACCGCACGAAACGCAGCAACACAAGGTCGCTACTTGACGCCGGTATCCTGTGCGAGCGTGGTACTTCCCCGGTCGAGCCAGCCCATTCGAGCTGCAGTCAACAACTGACTACAGCTAGGCTCTACCACAACAGTAAGCAGGCTTTTTAAGTAAAGTCCGTGTAGGGAACAGAGAAAAGGGGCTCATAGATGTTAATGAGCATGTTTAGTGAAATTCAAGATATTTATGATTTTTGTTACAAACTTCCGGCACTCGTCACTCACCGCACGAAACGCAGCAACACAAGGTCGCTACTTGACGCCGGTATCCCGTGAGAGCGTGGTACTTCCCCGGTCGAGCCAGCCCATTCGAGCTGCAGTCAATGACTGACTACAGCTAGGCTCGGGGGAAGAGAGAAAATGGGCTCATAGATGTTAATGAGCTGGTTTAGTGAAATTCGGGCTTTTTAAGATTTTTTTTACAAACTTCCGGTACTCGTCACTCACCGCACGAAACGCAGCAACGCAAGGTCGCTACTTGACGCCGGTATCCCGTGAGAGCGTGGTACTTCCCCGGTCGAGCCAGCCCATTAGAGCTGCAGTCAACAACTGACTACAGCTAGGCTCGGGGGAAGAGAGAAAATGTGCTCATAGATGTTAATGAGCTTGTTTAGTGAAATTCGGGCTTTTTATGATTTTTTTTACAAACTTCCAGCACTCGTCACTCACCGCACGAAACGCAGCAACGCAAGGTCGCTACTTAACGCCGGTATCTCGTGAGAGCGTCGTACTTCCCCGGTGGAGCCAGCCCATTCGAGCTGCAGTCAACGAGTGACTACAGCTAGGCTCTACCACGATAAGACTTTTCAATCTTCAGGGAAAACACAGACAAAATGAAGAGGAAGGGGGGGGGTGAGAACATTTGTGGAGAGTAGTGTGGGGATTGTCACTCTTGCATTTGATAACCTTTCACCAAAAACAGCTAGTTGTGACTTTGTGACATGCAGCGCCCATATTCGAATGATTTTTTCCGCAAAATTTAAGAGAATTGACGATAAAATTGATTCTATTTCTCGCTGCACAATTGACAATTCTTGCTCAAAAACATTCTGGGTGACCGGTGATAGTCGTGTTGGTGAAAAGGTTTTTTGGATCCGACGCGTTATGCTTGAAAAAACGCCGAATTAAAGTCGCGACGTCGTAAAGGACCTACTCCTCAAGTGACCAGTTCTCGTATCCTCAGTTTAATGAAGACGTAAAGCGTGTTCTTTTAGTAGCTGTTGTTTGTTCTTCTGAACAACGTGTCTTATGTTGTGAACAACAAGTTTCAGCATACGCCTTCACTCCACCGTAGACACGGAGTATACGTAATAGTTGTTTTCATTACTAAGGAATGGGTCAAGCTTCACAACACGCCTAGGAAGGAGTGAGACAGATGATCAGACATAGGACAAGAATATGAAAAGGATGGAAGGTGAGAGGAGGAATAGAAGAAAGACTTTGGCTTCCGGCACTCGTCACTCGCCGCACGAAACGCAGCAAAACAAGGTCGCTACATGACGCCGGCATCCTGTGCGAGCGTGGTACTTCCCCGGTCGAGCCAGCCCATTTGAGCTGCAGTCAACAACTGACTACAGCTAGGCTCTACAACAATAGTAAGCAGACTTTTTAAGTATAGTCCGTGTAGGGGGGGGGGGGGGACAGAGAAAAGGGGCTCATAGATGTTAATGAGCTTGTTTAGTGAAATTCAGGTTTTTTATGATTTTTGTTACAAACTTCCGGCACTCGACATTCACCGCACGAAACGCAGCAACACAAGGTCGCTACTTGACGCCGGTATCCCGTGAGAGCGTGGTACTTCCCCGGTCGAGCCAGCCCATTCGAGATGCAGTCAACAACTGACTACAGCTAGGTACTCCCACGGTAGGACTTTTAGTCTTCAGGGAAAACACAGACACAATGAAGAGGGGGGGAGGGGATAAGGAAGACTTGGGCTTTCGGCACTCATCACTCACCGCACGAAACGCAGCAACGCAAGGTCGCTACTTGACGCCGGTATGCCGTGAGAGCGTGGTACTTCCCCGGTCGAGCCAGCCCATTCGAGCTGCAGTCAACGAGTGACTACAGCTAGGCTCTACCACGATAAGATTTTTCAATCTTCAGGAAAACACAAAACAATGAGGGGGGGGAGGGATAAGGAAGACTTGAGCAACGACGTTACGACGTTTGAGATAGAAATAGGAGGGGGGGGGGGATAGAGAGGGGAAATAGAAGGAAGACTTGGGCTTCCGGTACTCGTCACTCACCGCACAAAACGCAGCAACACAAGGTCGCTACTTGACGCCGGTATCCTGTGAGAGCGTGGTACTTCCCCGGTCGAGCCAGCCCATTCGAGCTACAGTCAACGAGTGACTACAGCTAGGCTCTACCACGATAAGACTTTTCAATCTTCAGGGAAAACACAGACACAATGAAGAGGGGGGGGGGGTGAGAACAATTGTAGAGAGTAGTGTGGGGATTGTCCCTCTTGAATTTGATAACCTTTCACCAAAAACAGCCAGTTGTGACGTTGTGACTTTGTGACGTGCAGCGGCCCTTAATCGAAATATTTTTTTCCGCAAAATTTAAGAGAAATGACGATAAAATTGATTCTCCTTCTCACTGCAAAATTGTCAATTCTTGCTCAAAAACATTCTTGGTGGCCGGTGACAGTCGTGTTGGAGAAAAGGTTTTTTGGATCCGACGCGTTATGCTTGAAAAAACGCCGAATTAAAGTCGCGACGTCGTAAAGGACCTACTCCTCAAGTGACCAGTTCTCGTATCCTCAGTTTAATGAAGGCGTAAAGCGTGTTCTTTTAGTAGCTGTTGTTTGTTCTTCTGAACAACGTGTCTTATGTTGTGAACAACAAGTTTCAGCATACGCCTTCACTCCACCGTAGATACGGAGTATACGTAATTGTTGTTTTTATTACTAAGGAATGGGTCAAGCTTCGCAACACGCCTAGGAAGGAGTGAGACAGATGATCAGACATAGGACAAGAATATGAAAAGGATGGAAGGTGAGAGGAGGAATAGAAGAAAGACTTGGGCTTCCGGCACTCGTCACTAGGCTCTACCACGATAGGACTATTAGTCTTCAGAGAAAACACAAAACAATGAGGGAGGGGGTAGGGATAAGGAAGACTTGGGCTTCCGGTACTCGTCACTCACCGCACGAAACGCAGCAACACAAGGTCGCTACTTGACGCCGGTATCCTGTGCGAGCGTGGTACTTCCCCGGTCGAGCCAGCCCATTCGAGCTGCAGTCAACAACTGACTACAGCTAGGCTCTACCACGATAAGACTTTTCAATCTTCAGGGAAAACACAGACACAATGAAGAGGGAGGGGGGGGGGGGGTGAGAACATTTGTAGAGAGTAGTGTGGGGATTGTCACTCTTGAATTTGATAACCTTTCACCAAAAACAGCCAGTTGTGACGTTGTGACTTTGTGACATGCAGCGGCCCATATTCGAAATTTTTTATTTCCGCAAAATTTAAGAGAAATGACGATAAAATTGATTCTCCTTCTCGCTGCAAACTTGTCAATTCTTGCTCAAAATCATTCTTGGTGGCCGGTGACAGTCGTGGTTGGTGAAAAGGTTTTTTGGATCCGACGCGTTATGCTTGAAAAAACGCCGAACTAAAGTCGCGACGTCGTAAAGGACCTACTCCTCAAGTGACCAGTTCTCGTATCCTCAGTTTAATGAAGGCGTAAAGCGTGTTCTTTCAGTAGCTGTTGTTTGTTCTTCTGAACAACGTGTCTTATGTTGTGAACAACAAGTTTCAGCATACGCCTTCACTCCACCGTAGATACGGAGTATACGTAATTGTTGTTTTCATTTCTAAGGAATGGGTCGACCTTCACAACATGCCTAGGAAGGAGTGAGACAGATGATCAGACATAGGACAAGAATATGAAAAGGATGGAAGGTGAGAGGAGGAATAGAAGAAAGACTTGGGCTTCCGGCACTCGTCACTAGGCTCTACCACGATAGGACTATTAGTCTTCAGAGAAAACACAAAACAATGAGGGAGGGGGGAGGGATAAGGAAGACTTGGGCTTCCGGTACTCGTCACTCACCGCACGAAACGCAGCAACACAAGGTCGCTACTTGACGCCGGTATCCTGTGCGAGCGTGGTACTTCCCCGGTCGAGCCAGCCCATTCGAGCTGCAGTCAACAACTGACTACAGCTAGGCTCTACCACGATAAGACTTTTCAATCTTCAGGGAAAACACAGACACAATGAAGAGGGAGGGGGGGGGGTGAGAACATTTGTAGAGAGTAGTGTGGGGATTGTCACTCTTGAATTTGATAACCTTTCACCAAAAACAGCCAGTTGTGACGTTGTGACTGTGACATGCAGCGGCCCATATTCGAAATTTTTTATTTCCGCAAAATTTAAGAGAAATGACGATAAAATTGATTCTCCTTCTCGCTGCAAACTTGTCAATTCTTGCTCAAAATCATTCTTGGTGGCCGGTGACAGTCGTGGTTGGTGAAAAGGTTTTTTGGATCCGACGCGTTATGCTTGAAAAAACGCCGAATTAAAGTCGCGACGTCGTAAAGGACCTACTCCTCAAGTGACCAGTTCTCGTATCCTCAGTTTAATGAAGGCGTAAAGCGTGTTCTTTCAGTAGCTGTTGTTTGTTCTTCTGAACAACGTGTCTTATGTTGTGAACAACAAGTTTCAGCATACGCCTTCACTCCACCGTAGATACGGAGTATACGTAATTGTTGTTTTCATTTCTAAGGAATGGGTCGACCTTCACAACATGCCTAGGAAGGAGTGAGACAGATGATCAGACATAGGACAAGAATATGAAAAGGATGGAAGGTGAGAGGAGGAATAGAAGAAAGACTTGGGCTTCCGGTACTCGTCACTCTAGGCTCTACCACGATAGAACTTTTAGTCTTCAGAGAAAACACAAAACAATGAGGGAGGCGGGAGGGATAAGGAAGACTTGGGCTTCCGGTACTCGTCACTCACCGCACGAAACGCAGCAACACAAGGTCGCTACTTGACGCCGGTATCCTGTGAGAGCGTGGTACTTCCCCGGTCGAGCCAGCCCATTCGAGCTGCAGTCAACGAGTGACTACAGCTAGGCTCTACCACGATAGGACTTTTAGTCTTCAGGGATAACACGAAACAATGAGGGGGGGGGAGGGATATGGAAGACTTGGGCTTCCGGTACTCGTCACTCACCGTACGAAACGCAGCAACACAAGGTCGCTACTTGACGCCGGTATTCTGTGCGAGCGTGGTACTTCCCCGGTCGAGCCAGCCCATTCGAGCTGCAGTCAACAACTGACTACAGCTAGGCTCTACCACGATATGACTTTTAGTCTTCAGGGATAACACGAAACAATGAGGGGGGGGGAGGGATATGGAAGACTTGGGCTTCCGGTACTCGTCACTCACCGCACGAAACGCAGCAACACAAGGTCGCTACTTGACGCCGGTATCCTGTGCGAGCGTGGTACTTCCCCGGTCGAGCCAGCCCATTCGAGCTGTAGTCAACAACTGACTACAGCTAGGCTCTACCACGATAGGATTTTTTAATATTCAGGGAAAACACAGACACAGAAAAAGGTTTTTTTTTTAAATCATAATTGAATTGATGGCCTAATTGAATCTCTTCCTTGTTCTTAATAGTCAATTTTTCAAAAAAAACACTGACTGTTGTGATGGCGAAGAGGTTAAAAAAAGGGTGAGAGGAAGGGTGTAAGGTGGAGATGAAAAGTGTAGTTTGAGGAGGGAGAAAGAAGACTTGGGCAAAGACGTTACGACGTTTGAGGTAGAAATAGGAGGGGGGGGGATCAATAGGGGAAATAGAAGGAAGACTTGGGCTTCCGGTACTCGTCACTCACCGCACGAAACGCAGCAACACAAGGTCGCTACGTGACGCCGGTATCCCGTGATAGTGTGGTACTTCCCCGGTCGAGCCAGCCCATTCGAGCTGCAGTCAACAACTGACTACAGCTAGGCTCTACCACGATAGGATTTTTTAATCTTTAAGGAAAACATACACAGTTTTTTTTTTAAATCATATTTGTATTGATGACCTAATTGAATCTCTTCCACGCTGCTAATCGTCAATTTTAGAAAAAAAAAACATTAAAAATAAAGTCTGCCATCTGGTGACTGTTGTGATGGCGAAGAGGTTAAAAAAAGAGTGAGAGGAAGGGTGTGAGGTGGAGATGAAAAGTGTAGTTTGTGGTGGGAGTGGGCAAAGACGTTACGACGTTTGAGGTAGAAATAGGAGGGGGGGATAGAGAGGGGAAATAGAAGGAAGACTTGGGCTACCGGCACTCTTCACTCACCGCACGAAACGCAGCAACACAAGGTCGCTACTTGACGCCGGCATCCCGTGAGAGCGTGGTACTTCCCCGGTCGAGCCAGCCCATTCGAGCTGCAGTCAACAGCTGACTACAGCTAGGCTCTACCACGATAGTCAGCAGACTTTTTAAGTATAGTCTGTGTAGCGGGGGGAGGAAGAGAGAAATAGGGTCTCATAGATGTTAACGAGCATGTTTAATGAAATTGTGGAATAATTTACCAAGTATGTCGCTTCTAGAAGAGAGTAATCCGAATTATATTGAACACAAATTTAAACAGACTTTTAATTTAACACGAAGGACTTACGACTTAACTTGGATGATTTAGTCCATAATGGGAAAAAAATTACCTACGCATTTTCAAACAAACGAAGCCAAAAAGTTTGACTTTCCGTATTACTGAAACCGACCAAATATGTACTCAGACGAACTTGTCTTTCGATGTTTGTGTGTTGTTCAAATGTAATTCACCAGATGACTACCAAATGTTTCTACCCAACGAGACTAAATAGTAAATGCTACTCAGACCATTTGTCACTCTATACAGCTTACATATTATTTGTTTGTTTACTCAACCTGTCACCCAAGCGCAATACATATAAAGCTTATGACCATCCAGTTATTGACCTTATGTTTCTACCCAACGAGACTAAATAGTTAATGCCACTCAGACCAGTTTGTCACTCAATACAGCTTTGTTGTGTTGTTATCACCCAAAATTGTTACTATACAGCTTTATATTGTTGTCACTCAAGCGCAATTCAAATCAAAGCATCACTCAGCTAACTACGCAATGTTTCTACCCAACGAGACTAAATAGTTAATGCCACTCAGACCAATATGTCACTCAATACAGCTTATAAGTTGTTGCCACCCAACGAGATTGAATCTTATCATTCGTTTATTACTCATATCCGTCTCTCCTCAAATTAATAGCCGAAACGTAATTTTGCAGCCAATGGATACTGAAATTTTGAGGCCAGAGAGAATTTCGACATCACCAGATCTCGTAAACGCCCGTTCCTGGTGATCGCAGTAAGATATTATTAATTCACAAGAGGAAGCTGCTGCCCTTCCTCCCGGTACTCCCTAGGTCGCCTCTTACGACCCCCGTGGGCAGGAGAGGGGTGGTCCTATTCTAAGCCGGGGACCACACGGCTGGATCGCTTAACCACAAAACGTTTGCTCAGCGAGTTCTACGTGCAGGGTGCTGCTGAACATCTAACTGCGAACGTTTGACAGTCAGTTTACGATCTCGTAAACAACATCTTGTGTCTCAAGAGTTCCCTGCGCTTCTAAGGGCGCACCAATCACTTTGAAGTTTGTGATTGTTAGTGAAAAGGGGATTTATTAGGCTCGAGCAAAGAGTATAGTTTAAGTTAATATACTTAAGTATCTAGAAGCCGAAATAATTTTGAATCTCTTCTACACAGTGTTTAAAACAGATTTCTATGAATTAAGCATAGAAATCTGTTTTAAACACTTAATCTTAAAGATCTAATAATCGTAGGAAAAGTTCCTAAAAGTCGTATTTTTTTTTATCGATCGGAATTTCGCGCCTTTTTCGTGAATTTTTGTAGAAAGCGGCGGTCAAAGGTGTTAAAACTAAAAAACTAAGATCACTTAACAATAGTTTTCTTAGAAAAAAGCCTTCCAACTTCTCGACAATTGTTGAATTCTTCCTCGTAAATCTAAAACCTTTAAACAGGTCACACCCTGTTTAGTCACGCATTTTAACATAGTTTTTTAGGCATTTCACTCGATCGCACCAGTTTATAGTACACACAGCGTCAGTAGGTGCTAACCCCTCAAGTTATGTTATACTGCTACAAGATTGAATTCGTTACGAATAATTTGAAGAATACTTCAAAAAGAGTTCATTGTGTCGACTTGGATTCGAACCATCGCATCACCGAATGTCGTCATAATCATACCAGCAGTTTGACGAACTAGCCAGCGAGCCCATAGGAATTGCGATTAAATTGTTTTCCATTATCGTCCGAGTCATTTTATCTATAGGTCTCTGCCTAATCGATAGATGTTATAATTTGAGGGTATCTAAAGTAGGTATCTAAAGACTTGTGCGTTCAAACGCACAAGTCTTTTGGGGGTGTTACCACTTAATGGAGCTGTGCATACTTTGTGTGCACATGTAAGGCCTAGAATACACATGCTACATAAGTATTTTTGTTTCTTATGAGTCCATTTATATTGACATTTTTTGTGTTATCTGGTAGTATGTCTATTCCAGGCCTGAGGGCTAGGCCCTTTTACCACCACACCAAACACAAAAACAAAACCAGCACCTAAGGCGCTATATGAGGCTGATTCGGTGCATCTGGGAGTGGCATTCCGCGGCATCATGGAAGTGTGGACCCACGAGCATACCTTCTAGGACCCTCTCGTTTTTTTTTAGCACTTTATACATCGGCTGCCAGGTGCCGAAGTTGAGCTCCATGAGCTGACTAGCCTTCCTAGCTATTTTCCGCGTCTCTCGGATCCAGTCTCTGATTGACATCGGCTGTCGGTCGCTAGGGAGTTAAAGTTTTCATCAGAATATATCTAAAGAATGACGGTGATTTTGTTCCTAAAGTAAATACGCTCTTATGACAAATTTGCTACCGGCCTTTCAGATAGGAATATTCACAAGAAATTCAATTAAGACCCTAGTTTACGATGTAATGCAAATACTGTTTCCCTAACGGATCTGATCAATCAAATGTTATGTTTAACTATACCGCACCATTTTCCCGCGCAGGAAATGACCAATAAATCAATCTAGTTACTTTAAAGAGCGACAATCATCCGGGTTCCGGTCTACGGACTTTTATACTACAACCCAGCTATAGAACCTCTGAATGAAGATAAACACGCAGGTTGGGAGTGAGCACAGACCGCCCTTGTCGACACTGTGTCACACAGTCGCTTTATGTTCAAGAAACATAAGTGAAATATATTGAAATTGCGTCCAACTAAATGCGAGAAATGTGGTGAACTGGTGACACGCGATCGGCTCAAGCTGAATCCGCTGTCCTTAAGGCACAAAACAATATGTGTGTACAATAAAATAACTCACTCTTGTTCTGGATAGTCCAAATACTTGATGATGCGACCCAGCATGAGGTTCGACATCTTCCTGATTTCGTTAGTGACCTGTTACAAATGAAAACATAATATGAGTATTTATTCATTTCTCTAAATATAAAATATTATATGGAGTGTGAATACATACCTCGACACTGAACGATCCGTACTGGTACTCGAAACTTTGTATGTTTTGTTTTACCAAATCCATGCTCTTCGTGTAGTCGCCTAAGAAATAAGACAATAACATTAGGATGTTTTTTTTGCAGTGTAAAGCCCCATATTAATGGCAAACAAAAGCTGTGCAACTCTTTTCTTTAATATATTTTAGTGTTACAAAAACATTTTGCTGGCAAAATAGTACACATATGGAGAATAAATTGAAAAAAAATGCTCCAGTAACATGTATTACATGAATCATGTTGCTGTGTTTTTGTGTTGCAAAATTATTTGAGTATTGTTTAATATAACAATATAACAACTACCCAATATAAGTACCTGTTACCTCAAGTTTTAATTCAGGAATTTTTAGTTAAAAAATGTATATTTTTCGCGGTTAAACTTACCTACAGCAGCATACAGCATGGCCAGATCGTCAGAAGCTCTACGTAGTGCATTATGATGGCGGTACAAGACTTGCTGCATCAAGCGATAGCTTCGCACCATAGCTTCCAATCTATCCTCTTTGGACAGAGAACTGCGCATGGCTAAAAAAAAACAAATGACTAATTTATATGGACAATGGGCGTAGCTTGGGATGGCCACATAAAATATGAAATACTTTATAACTTGTCCATCAAAACTCAATTTAGCAAGGAACTTTACAAGGGTTTACTTTTATTTTTTTGTGACCCTGAGCAAGTTTTGTTAATTTATAATTTAAACAAAATGTAAAAATACGGTCATTCTTAATTTTATTGAAACATTTGTGAGATTTTTTTAATTGAATTTAATAATAAGTTTAACATAAAACAATTTAGACCAAAGGTGCCTACAGACCAAAATAGACAAAGCGTTTTGGTCGTTATTACAGTCAAATTGAAAGGCGACTGTCTGTGAGCACCTCCGGGCCGACACGACAAATATAGAGGACAGTAGATAGACTAGTTACTATAAAGCGTCGCTGTAGCGCATCTCAACGTACAAATAAACGAATAAAAGTATTATTTACTAAAAAAATAGCACTTTAGTCCGCCTGTAACACACATAAAAATAAAATGCCAACAAAACGCAAATCAACATGAACTTGATGCAAAAAAAATACAGTAAACTAAAATCAACTTAAAAAAAAATGGTTTTAAAAGCATTACCGACATAAAAGCTTGGTCGTAAGATACCGGTAAGCTACTAACGAAGAAGAAGGTACCAGAGAACGTCACTAGTTGGCACTTAGCATTTTGTCACTTTGGTAGTCGGCTTATACGTACGGTACGTTCCCCTTCGTGTCTTGGTACCTCGTTGCGCGACAACAGCAGTTGCAACAGGAAATGGGAAGACATTTACGTAAACATTCTAATTGTAGGATACTATACCCAGGTGTACGAGCTCATGACCATGGATGACGAATGGTAATATGTAGTCCAGCGGGACGTCCTTATTGCAGCGCTTGCAGCTACTATCAGGTACTACCAGAACATATAAGAGAGAGTATTGTACTGACAAGCCGCCTTTCAATTTTCGAATGTGCGGCTGGTTTTAAACTCATTTGCACAAAATGGCGGAACCGGCACCGCCGCTTTCAGAATCACAACCAATCACTCAATATAACAGATCAAAAGTAGTCTGTAAAAAAAAAAATGACGCGTGGCGGTGCCGAGTTTCCCTGTCCCTAACAATGCCAATCAGAGTTCTTCTTACTACAAAAAATATCGTCAATATAATTTTGTTTTCGTGCGTTCCGCCGTAACAAATGAGTTTTCGTCTCTAGATATCAAAGTGTTTATTGGGATTCTCTATTTCAGTTCCAGGACAGAATCCTGGAACTGAACTAGGTCATTTATATCTTTAGAGCATGTTCAAACCTAGGTGATACAAAATTTGGATTACATAATAATATAATCCAAGTTCTGTTCTGATTAGACACAGAAATATTGTTATTTTTTAAGATCCATCTCCTTCCACTTTTTCACTGTGTGTAGTTACGATCCTGACATATGCGTCCTAGTCGTTTCGAACCCAGGTAGGCACCTTACTTAGAGTAATTTATTGCATCCCAAGTGCTCTAAAAACTTCAGCGGAAAACATTGATGTCATAGAAACAAAAACTGGATTGTGCTCAACCAAACCTACATTTATTAATGCGCGGCCCGTTCCCATTATTATACGCCAATATGAAGACACTTTACATCTAACACGTTTTAGGCTGTTAATGTACCTACACTAGGTAAATACTCGTAACTACATCAATGATCACCAAAATGAATACGTTTACCAAAACTCATAGGTAAGTTTCTACATCGCCTCGACTCATATACCTACACCTACTCCAGGCAAAGAACTGTTCTTCTGGTCTATCGTTTAGTGATCCGCCTCTCTTATATGTTCCGATATGAAATAATAATATAGGTACCTAAAAGTCTTTTCCCAAAAGTGGAACAAAAACCATAATATAAGTAAAACAATACTAGCAGAAAGCGACCACACCTGTTAAGAGCGATATGATACCGTATGACCAGAAGTACTTCATAATTACGTACGAAACCTGGTTTCAATTAAATTGACGTTGATTCGAGCAATCTGGGACCTGAGACAGATTAGGCGCTTCCAATTTGGCGGAGTGACATTAAGGATAATATTTACTATATTGTAGCGCTTGCCTACATTAAGTTTCTTTCATTTCACGCTAAGTACGACGTAGCTTGTAAGTTAATGTGTTAATTCTAAGTCCCCTCAACCTCTGTACACAACGCCAGTCGTCCATTAAACCTTCAACTGAGAACACGCTCTTTCAATTGCCAAACCTTCCGTTAACACACATATCAACCACCTGATGATTATTTGCTAGCAAACACGCCTAACTGTTTCGCGAAACTGATCGAAAATATAGCCATTTTTACAGCGTTATATTAAGTTTGGAAGCAATAAAATATAATAATAAACGCGCAACCATTCCCTGCCCCCGAAGAAGACGTGGTTCTGCTATAATGAGCCAACTCACAATCTTTTATAAATTCAGTTAAATACCACAAACTAATCCAATATTATAAATGAGGTAGGTATATCAGCGTTTACTCTCCAAAATAATTACAATTACTTATAATAAAATTATAATGGGAGAAATTGATGTGGGTTTAGTACATTTTGGCAGAACTACGCTCTAAACTAGTTTTATACACGAGTTATATCAGGGTCTTTAAACTACACGACAGCGAACGAGTGTAAAATAAACGCCAGGCGCGTTTTGAGACGCGGTAATGTAAACTTAAATACAGTACCTATAGCGTGCAGCGCCCTGGCGGTCTCGGCAGCGTTCTCGGCTTTCTGCGGATGGAACTCATTGGAGCATGAGTGGCAAGCCATGCGCGTGCCTTCCCACGTCACAGGTCCCCTGCATGACCAGCATGCGTACGCGGAGAACAGCGACTGGTGAAGAACGCGACAGTCAGGGTATCAGAAACACCATAGAGAGACGCCACACGATGCGATGTCGGTGTGTTAGCGCGTTGCGACGCCCGAGTGGTGACGCTGTGTCGTTCTACATATAAATCAGTCCGGGATGCTACACGGCGTTGAAACAGCGTAGAAACGAAGCGGAAGCAAGGCTGCGTTGCGACACCGCTCATACGTTGTGTGAGCTTTACAACGACGCAACGTTCCAACTACGCCCGTTAGCATCCCTCAAACATGTAAAGGGTTTGTGATTCTATCATACAACTGTCGGGTAGTATACTTGTTCGTTTCACGTTACCTACGAGGACAGCAGATCTATACTACAAGTGCCTATCTAGAATTAACTATTTATTTGTAAGTTTAATTGCCAACTACGTTTTAAGGGTCCAAGTTACCGTTGGCTACTCCAGCTAAGCAATCTGAGGCAGAAAACAGGTAGGTGCTAGTACTTACCACAAAATCTTTCCTGCCCTGGTCCTGGCAGGCGGGACACTCACAGTGGAACCCGTACTGCGTGAGCAATGTTTCGCGACGCTCCTCGGTGGACTCTCGCGCATAATGCGGTCCGTAGCAATTTAGTATCTCTTCCCCCTTCGTCACCTCGCGGATCACTTTTACGATTAGGTAGTTCTTGTAAAACCTGGACACAGAATTAGTGTTGATGAACGTACCAGCAGCTATCCTACCGCTAACGGTTGGCGAAAAGCGCCCAGAACTAGCAGCTAGAAACGAGAGTGCGAGTGCGACGTGCAATTACTCGCGCCCAGTCACTTGCTGGCCAGGCGAGTCTCTCAAAGGATTTTACTTTGATAATGAGAGAGTTCTCTCCGGCAGTGTGAACAGGCAGCGATCAACTACTAATAGAATGTATCGCTTTTACTGACAAGGGACTTTCTATTGTACGTTTCTTGGGCGAGGAAATAGTTGATACTCAATAGCCTGCCACTTCCTCGTCGGCGCGCGGCGGTACGACAGATAAACTAATTAAGTATGAAATCTGTGAAGAATACTTACAGGTTGGTGATATTCGGCTCACATGAATGATTCATCATGGAAGCTGAGGGATACACTCCAGTACCAACACTACGCCAAGGGTTCGTGGTTCGCGTTTCTAGAAAACAAGCTATTCGAAATACATGTTAGAAGATATTGTTCCTTTTCTCAATGACAGTAATAAAGGCACAGTTCCGAAGATGACGGCAGGCCGCAAGACCGTAACCGCAAACGACAGTGCCGCTGCGATTTGAATTTCAAATGCGACGTTACAACTGCTCAGTTTCGCTACAGAATTTTTAAACAAATATTTTCGTGTCATCGCTATGTTAGTGAATGTTATCGAAGCAACACAGGCACGCAGTTTGCAGTCACCGCTCGACGCAGCTTCAGGCGGCAATGTACGTGATAGTGCTCATCGAGTTTCATTTAAATCAGTACTGTCGCTTCGACCTGTTATTGTCGCTACAGTACTGGATCGCCTTCGAAACTGTACCTTAACCTTAAAGAACTAAAACTTACTGGGCCTTTCTGGTATCGGACCAGTATTGAGTTCCATGACGGTATGGCCATTAGTGACGAGCTGACCTAACGCGCGGAATATCAGCCCAGCACACAGTAGCTTCATCTCGCTCAAAGGCAGGGGGAACCCCACCCGCGCAGGGAAATACTCGAAGAACTTGGTGTATTTATCGAGGTACAGGGTCAGCATCGTAGATGACTGCAAAGGAAACCCACTATGAAGAGAATACTTAATTGGAACCTCTATTTTCCCTAGTGTACAGTCGTGAGCACTAGCACACATTGCAACTTTTAAAAGTGATTTTTCGAATCGATTTTCAAGAGAACATAGATTTTGAATTTTGCTAAATTTCAAACATATTAGTGCTTGTGACTGTCACGAACAAAAAAAAAACTCACCAAAGCATACTGTATTTTATCAGTGTTAACCGAACTATCGAAGTTGCATTCTAGTTTGAACATGCTGTAGAACGACTCGTACTGTGTTTGGTAGATGGCGACGTTGTCGAGCCGAGAGTACGCTTCTATCAGACCTGCGGCTGTGGTAGGGCTCGGAACGTTCTGGGCCAGTCGAGGGAATCCCTTATTAGCGTACGTTAGCATTACCCTGAAAAATTTTCATCGCTAATTACAGGAACTTGATAAATATTAGCTTACCAATTCAATATTTATCAGTGTCAAATCAAAATCATTTTGATTTTGATTCATTTTGATTTTGATTTGACACTTCATTTTCTCAATAAAAAAACCGGGCGTTAGGCCTGCTAGTCTTACTCAGACCTTAAGAAGGTCTGCTACCTATAACGATATTTAAAAGCCTTACCTGAATGCTAGGTGAGCGACACCTATGAGAGGGAATATATTAGCTCTTACTCCAGCGCATTCCCACTTGTGGTAAAAGCTATTGCCGAGATAGAAGCACGCTTCATCGCAGTACATCACGCGCGAGCATTCAGTGCACCTGCGACAATGATGACCAATTAGATGGTGATGTCAGAAAAGGTACGTATTGGGTAAACATGCGTCTGCGGTAGCGTGCGCGGTGGCGATCAGTTGTTTATATTGTACTTGTTTACACTGGCGCGGCCAGTGATCGTTGCGATCATGAATAAATTCAGTGAACGCTCATTTGCCTGCTATCGTGGACGCAAGATGAAGTGATGGTTGGGCCCTGGCTTTACATTATGTCAAGCCGAAATCAGGCTCTTCACTTTCTGTTCATTCACTCCAAGTGAAACGTTTGAACACAAAATGAATATTCAAAATCAAAATCAAAATCAAAATCAAAATCAAAATCAAAATCAAAATATTTTTATTTCACATAGGCCTGCATGGGCACTTACGAAACGTCGACAAAAAGGTGCACGGTTCGGGTTGGTCGTTTCCTATGGAGAAGAACCGGCAAGAAACTCCATGGTTACTCTTTTAAAATGATTAGATTTTACAATATTTTAGTACAGTAGTATAGTAGTACAAGTATGGGGGGACAGCATAGGCCCGACAATAAGTCGTTGCATACTACACAAAAAAACGGAAAACAAGATAAGAGGTTAACAAAAGTTATCACACCTCTAGGAATCTACAAGGCCTACACTGTTCACACATTCACAAACGTTCAGTCAATGCAAGCACTTGCCAGTTATCGTGGAGCTCGACTTATAACTCAAGGAGCTCAACATCACGACAAACAATACCAAAGAAAGGAGATCTGGGTGGGTCGCTTATAGCACTGTTTTTCTAATTTTAACCATTGTCCGGCAGTTTGCCGTAGACAATAGTCAAAATCAGAAAAAGACCCACATGGTCCTCACATTCAGAATATAAAAATAATAAAATATTTGTCATATTAAATAATCATGTCAATTCATTAAATGTCAATATACAGAAAACTAAATAAAAAATAAAATAAAATATTTAACATGTAAATATTCGTCAAAAAAAATAATATCATACTTGAAAAAGTAAACAATGTCATGTGTATAAAGAAAATTCATAAAATGTCAAATTGTAAAAAAAGTAAAATAAAAATAGGTATAAGTAAAGTCAATTCAAATTGGAGCAGTTCAATCCCAAGCTTTTTTGTCCTCTATATAATCTTTAATAGTATAAAATCCTTTCTGGCATAGTTTATGTTTTATAAGGGATTTGAATTTATTAAGGCTTAAATTTTGAATGTGGCTTGGTAGTTTATTATAAAAGCGAATACATTGGCATCTGAAAGATCCACCTATTTTCTTGAGCCTTGTTGTGGGTACAATATATTTATGTCTATTTCTTGTATTTATATTGTGAATATCACTATATTTCTTGAACAGCTTTATATTTTTGTGAGCATACACAAGATTTTCATAAATATACTGAGAAGGAACAGTCATTACATTAATTTCCTTAAATATTTCTCTGAGAGAGTGTCTTGGACTCAATTTATAAATTGATCTAACCGCCCGTTTTTGCAAAACAAAAATGGTCTGTATATCAGCGGCATTCCCCCACAATAGAATGCCGTACGACATTATGCTATGAAAATAACTGAAGTAAACTAATCGGGCTGTCTCTACATCGGTTAAATTACGAATTTTTCTAACTGCGTATGCTGCAGAGCTCAGCTTTTTCGACAATTTATCTATGTGAGGCCCCCACTGAAGCTTAGCGTCTAAAGTTAAGCCCAAGAACACCGTGCTATCTTCAGGGTTCAACTGTTCGCCCTTTACCAACACACAAGTTTTCACCTGCCTAACGTGAGGCAGTGTAAACTTAATGCATTTGGTTTTTTTTCCATTAAGAAGTAAATTATTAGCATTAAACCAATGCACCACTTTTGAAATAGCGGTATTTACATCGTCAACAACTAGCTGTTGTCGTTTAAGTTTAAATAAAAGCGAAGTGTCATCCGCAAATAGTACTATATCGTGATTATCCTTTATGAGGTGAGGCAAATCATTAATATAAATAAGAAACAAGAAAGGGCCAAGAATCGAGCCCTGTGGGACTCCCATTATTATAATAGATCCGGGTGATCTTTTTCCGTTCACGTCAACACTCTGGATCCTATCACTCATGTATGAGATAAGAAGATCCAGAGCACTGTTTCGTATTCCGTAGTGGCGGAGCTTCCTGATTAAGGTTTCATGAAGGACGCAATCAAATGCCTTGGATAAATCGCAAAAAATGCCCAAAGCATCACATTTATCTTCCCATGCATTATAAATATGTCCTAAAAGTTCGACACCGGCATCAGTAGTTGAGCGACCCTTCGTAAAACCGAACTGTTTATTATGTAATAATTTGTGTTTATTAAAAAATGTTTGTAGTTGGTCTAAAATTAATTTCTCAAAAACTTTACTGAAAGTTGGCAGTACTGAAATAGGTCTATAATTTGTGGGGTCTGATGTACTACCTGCCTTAAATAAAGGAATAATTTTACTATTTTTCATAAGGTCAGGAAACTCCCCACGATCAATACAATTATTAAAAATAGAAGCTAAGGTAGGTGCTACAATATCAATAATAGACTTGGCAACTTCTACAGAGTTACCCCACAGATCCGCAGTCTTCTTAACATTTAAGGTGTGAAATGTTTTTAATATATCTCTACATGTGACATGTTCAAAATGAAATTCTGAGTCGCAAGCTTTAACATTTTCTTTTAGCAAAGATTCGGCAACAGTAGGTGACGAGTTTAGGGATTTCGTCGTTGAAACGGGAATGTCAGAAAAGAAACTTTCGAAAGCCGCGGCGACATCCGAATCTGATGTAATTACTCTGTATTAATAGTGAATAAGATGGAATACTTGCCCAATCAACGCCTGGTTAGCGGAGCAGCAGCTGTCGCAGAAGAATGGGTGGGGCAAGTCTTTTTCCGCCAGCTTGACAGAAGCAAACGGTTCCTCAGCAAAAATCACATCCCCTCTGTTGACTGGCTCCTTAACGACCACGTGGCGTCCGTATGTTTCGTTACGCCTGTAAGAGAACTTAAGTTCAAGGATTGTCGGGCTAAGCTAGGGGTGCTAGAAAAGATTGTTCCGACCAGTTCCTTCATCCAATATAATCAAGATAGCGACGTTGGTTTAAGTTCACTTAGACTAAGACCACGAGACGACAGTAAGGCTACCTCTTAAAATTCATCAGATCAGTCACGTAAAATGAATACACAGTCTAGCAAAAATATTTCTTGTACATCGATCGTGTTGTATGTAAATACTGTTTTTATACGTCACATAATAAAAAGTAACTTTCATGACTGTTTAAAATATTTTTGTAAGACGGAAATTAACACAAGAAAAAAAGCTATCTAATGATGAAGCGTACGAGATGACCCGACGACGGACGACTGTCCACCCCGCCGCCCCCTGAAGAGCCATGGTATAGTTTAACTAGGCCAGTGCCCTTTGGGAGGCAGGGCGGAGCCCTCCCACGCGCCGCACGCAGCACGCCGACCACGAGGAGTGACGAAAGTCTCCCACGTCCCCTTCGATCAGCTTGCATATCACTTATTAACAATATGTCAAACTGATCGACTGAGACGTAAGTTAGTCGATGTTATGAAGGCCTACCTCTAAAATTCAAGTTAGTCACGTAAAACGGGGTGACTGGGAACGCAGGGGTGAATCGAAACAAAACTTTTAAAGGCATTTTGACGTTGAATTAATATGTTATGTTGCCAACAAGGTTTCTAAACAATTAAGTATAACTAAGTAAATAAAATAGAGTACTTTTTGGGAACATATCATATCAATTCAACGTTAAAATCCCTTTAAAAGTTTTGTTTCGATTCACCCCTGCGTTCCTAGTCACCCCGTTTTACCCGGTACGCAAAGACTAACAAAAAAATATTCAAAAAAATATTTGTTTTATATTATTTTGATCGTGTTGTATATAACAGCTCGTGAATTGTTTTGTTTTTCTGATTGATTTAAATATTTATAAAAGCTTTTTATGATTTTATATAAATATTTTGGTTAGACTAAATTCACACAAGAACAAATCATGATGTAATGATGAAGTGCGTGTTGAGATGACGTGTTGAGTGATGACCGATGATGTCCGCCGCCTCCTAAAGGGCATCGGTACCTATAGTGTAACTAGATCATCGTCCATTCGGAAGGCCGGGTCGAGGCCACAGACTCGCTGCACGGCTGTGATGAAATCCTCCCACGACCCCTTCGATCAGCTTACATATCAGCTAAATAACCATATGTCAAACTGGGACGTCCACCCCTTTCGAGGTCTCATCCTCTAAGTTGAGAGTTGGAGAAGATATATAGGGTATATATTCTCCATGAAGTGCTGGTTACGAACCTAGAATGGGTGCCATATGACAACTGTGGCAGCTTAACTTTACCATGCAGTGCGTGTTTCTAAATGCAGTTGTACGAAGATCTTTTGGCGCTTGAATAACATTCATATGGCATCAACATATAATAGTTCCTTGAATTTATTTATGTAACAGTTTTTAATTAATAACTTTGTATAAATAATATTTTGTCGTATTGACGTTGTACATTCGAGATATTCTGTAAAATGTTAGTTTCTTCATTTCTTTTATGCACTTTTGAAGAAAAAACAGAAGAGTAAAAAAAAATGTAAGCAATGTTATTTTACAAACATGTGCCAAATACGTAATAAACATTCAAATGAAAGGTTTATGCGTAGATTGTGGTCCGCGTCTAAAGAAACGGTGATAAAGAAAAAGAAGAAGTAGATCCGAGCAGACGAATGCAAAAATGTAGTTTTTGGATGAAAAAACTGGTTGAGGCTAATAAACAATCGTGGTTTTACCACCACTACATACACTACCATTTATAATTTTAAATTTAAAGTTGTAGCAGTAGTCTAGATCTCGTGTTTAGAGTGGTTTAGAATACAAGCTTAAATTTTAAATTATAAATGGTGTTCCACTTACACTAGTTGAACTGCATTGGAGGCATTCATGAATTCCGGATTTTCTCCCATGAACAGTGTTGGTAACTTGTGCCCCGACTGTGGTACGTCGTCGGTTAGATTGCGTATTTTTTCTGAGAGCAATCCATATGATCTTTCGAACTCAACTGTAAACATAAGTTTGTATGAATATTTTGCAGTGTTGCATAATAAAGCGAAAAATTAATTTGCTAGAGAAATTCTGTAGAAGTGATGAGTATCGACAAACATAAATTCATTTTCATTATCAGGTGTGCCCTTATCCCAATTTATTTGAGGTCAGCGCACTATGTTTTTTCTTCCATACGTTTGTATTAGCCGTCATCTCATATGTGAACACTCAACGTCAACCCCCTTCTAGCAACTAACGAGTAACTGCAATAACGGAGATTCCTCACAAACATTTTATTTTATTTTATCCCGTTTTAGCTGATACTCATCACGTGTGCGGAGTTCCGCAAGCTTATTCAATTTGATTTGGTGCAATCAAATATGAAATATAATAAATATTTTCATAATATAATTATTACCTTTCGATATGCCCCGCAGTTGAACTCTTTCATTGTGCTTGGCTGCAAGGCGCATAGCCTCAACACAATTTTGTTTCTGCCCCAGTTCGTAGAAGCAGTCGGCGCGACGCAAGAACAATTTGTGCTGGAGTTCTGGCGGGTACTTGTGGTTTAGTGCGCGCTGAACATCGCGCAAACTCTCCTGAAAATATCACGTGTTTGAGAACAAGAAAGTTTGTAAATGATTCAGCACCCGTCCCACCGACGATTTCCGAAAAGTTAGAGCTTGCAAATTGCAATAATTTGCGAACTAAGAGCAGCGAGTGTGTATTTAGAATAGTTGTTTCACTGATGATGTAGGTACTCGTATCTTATTGACACGGGACTTGCACGAGGAAAATGGTCGATAGCTAGTCGCTTCTTCATCGGCGGTGAGACAAGTGAAAATATTGAATGGTTCCTACCTTGTAACGTTTCAACCTCAATGATGCAGCGGATCTATTGGCGAGGGCCATGGCGTACGTTGGGCTGTCTTTTCTCGCGTACAGCACACTCTTGGTGAACAGCTCGTAACTCTCCTCAAATAGCTCTGCTTTAAACTTCAAGTTGCCACGATGGCGCCACAGCACGGAAATCTCATCATTCTTGCGTGAAGTGTCATCATCGGACAATTGTTTGTCGTAGCGTAGTGTCATTTGTCGTAGCCATTCCGTGAAGATCGTTCTAGTGGAAAGAAACTTGACTTGAATATGTTGTTCAATCGGCTACAGCAGTACTGTCGTGGACAGGTATTAAAACTAGCATCTATAATATAAAAATGATTCGCTGAATGTGCTGCTAGGTAGGTAGGTAGGGTAGGACCTAGTACCTACTTACCTAGTACTAGGTACTAGTAGTACTAGGTACTAGGTTAGGCTAGGTACTAGGTAGGGTACCTAGTACCTAGTACTACTAGTACCTAGTACTACTAGTAGGGTAGGCTAGGTACTAGGTAGGGTAGGACCTAGTACTACTAGTACCTAGTACTAGGTACTAGGTCCTATCCTACCTAGTACCTAGCCTACCCTAGTACAACAGCTAACCTAGTACCTAGGTAGGGTATGTAGGTAGGGCCCGTTGTTGTACTAGGGTAGGCTAGGTACTAGGTAGGGTAGGTACTAGTACTAGTACCTGGTACTAGGTACTAGGTCCTACCCTACCTAGTACCTAGCCTACCCTAGTACAACAGCTAACCTAGTACCTAGGTAGGGTACGTAGGTAGGGCCCATAGGTAGGGTACGTAGGTAGGGCCCGTAGGTAGGATACGTAGGCAGGGCCCGTAGGTAGGGCCCGTAGGTAGGGTACGTAGGTAGGGCCCGTAGGTAGGGCCCGTAGGGAGGGTACGTAGGTAGGGTACGTAGGTAGGGTACGAAGGTAGGGTACGTAGGTAGGGTACGTAGGTAGGGTACGTAGGTAGGGTACGTAGGTAGGGCACATAGGTAGGGTACGTAGGTAGGGTCACACTGTAATCATCATTTTATATTGAAATCAGATTATCGCATTTTGTCCTATAAATATGCATGTGCATGTGCATGTCATATAATATGCATATATTATATGATATTCTATGTTAAGGGTTTTGGTTTCTGCACTTAGCCTATTTAAGATATTATAATTGACATGTCTTATCATGATACTGTCTTGTGATATTGCCTATGTTGATATAATATCGCATTGTCTTATAAATTTGCATGAGTTAGATCAGCTTTATTATAGTGATATTGTCACACTGTAATTGTCATTTCATATTAAAATCCAGATATCGCATTTCCATGTGCATGTCATACAGGGATGTTCAAATCTGCTATAAACTATAGATGCGATATACTTAGACTTTAAACGATATATATTTTTATAACACACTATTTTATACTCTATCATTGTAACACATTGTTATGAAACTCGGTATAATATTTATGCTAAGGCACATTATTTGGGCTACTTTTGTCACACAGCAACAGAATTACAAACAACAAGAACACAATTGGCAAATGCTGTGTTTTAAAAAGCGCATAATAATGATTTAACCACTTGTATGCCGAGTATATAGATACAATTAAATAGCCATTGTGTATCACATTAAAATAGTTAAACTGCTTGCATTTATATTACAGACAATTAAGTAAATACTCATATTATGTTATTTAGGGAAAATAGGTATTAGATAGCTATTTTAAAGATTCAATAGCCATCCTTTTGAACTTACAAATGTGTAAGCGCGAAAAGAATTATCAAGTTCTATAAAATGTGTGTTAAACGTATCTGTGGTGTGTTGGAGAGGCGCCTTGAATTAATAACATAATTTAAAATCTATAATACCTTAGCATTAGCAATTGCACAACAGGCACAAATGCAAAATGGTTGTGGCAGTTTTCATCTCACTCCCTGATACCAGCAGTAGTCCTGTATGCACTAGATAGATAGCCTAGATCCTAGATGACCTGCGCGAAGCACGTATCGATCGCCGCACGGAGAACTACGTCGAAATTATGAACTGGCTGTAATTAGAGTATGTACTCACCGAATTCCCGTGTGGTTGAAGATGTAAGTCAGCGTCTCGACCGCGCCCTCTGGTATGCGGTCTAGCTTTTTCTCCTCGAAGGCGATGAGGCACAGCAGGACCTCCCATTGTTTCGCAGGGTCTTCTGGCAGGCTATCGTGGTTCATTGTGGATCAGGTGCGTATTATATCGGTCAAACGAGAGTAGAATAATTCAAAAGCCATCTTCCAATCAGCTACACTTAGTAAATTCAAGAAAACACTGAGAGCTGGGAGCTCACGGGAGAATCAAGAGAACACGACCAGCTAGCTGGAGCGTCGAACGAAGACTGAAGCTCGAAGCCCGGGCCGCGGAGCCGCAGTGTGCCGCAGCCGGCTATACAATTTATAGGAAAAACAAATTATTGATCTGGGCACAGTCTATGACAGCTGCGCGTTTCATGACCGCTCCGTTCTACGCATAGGTTATTCGTTGTACGCATGCTCAGGTTTCTGTCGCATTGCGGAGGGACGCCACCCGCTTTGTTCTACCACTACTATTTATAGATAATATATCATAGCTGCATCCAGGGGCCGCATCCAATATTATTTCTAAAAATTTCTTTTTTGTGGTTTTTACATTGCTGTGTCGAAATATAAAACTTTGACAGATTTTCGAGTATCAGTAAAGCAATGTATAACGAACTTAAGTCACAATGGACCATTGTTTAAAGAACCAAGCAAGACCAGTTTGGCGATCATTTAAAAGTAAAAGATGGGTATAGGTACAGATTACGTGCCTTTTTGCCACAATTAATTTGAACACGAAATAGGCCGCCTATTTGGCGGTAAAACATAAAAACATTTTCTTAGAAAGACAAAGTCATGGATTCTAACCATTTATCGTATCGATGTAGATATTATAGAAAATAAATCAGTTAGTACCAACTAGTAATTTAGTGTTTTTGAACACTAAATTACTAGTTCTAACACATTTTGTAAACTATCTCGGAAGTTCTCCTCGGAATTAAGTGAATAAAAATTAAATGAGACCGAATATAAATAAAAGAGTAAAATCATATACCTAATTTTGGATATCTTTACGTCACTAGCTGTTGACGAGTGAATTTATCTACCACGAAAAAGCATCGAAATAGTTAGCTTAAGAATAATTATGATAGTAGAAGCTTTGAAAGTTTTCAACTATCCTAGATTATCATTATATTCGTCACATAAGCACATAGACTGCGACAGATTTCTATCTTCATTGTAATTGGCCGATAGGTAACAGATGTTTTCAATTATTTAGGTATATATATATAAAACTGTACTTATTCTAACTTATCCGTTTGAAACTGAAAAAGTTAACTATTTTTTTTGCATCTTTAAGACGGATTAAGTGTCTAACAAGTACCTTCACGTTTGTATGGAATTAATGCAAACGAGCACGGGACTGACGACGTGACCACGTTTCCTATCTGAACGTTAGAATATCTTAATCTAAGCAAACGCCAGAAAAATACAGTTTTCCGTTCCACATGTCGCCAAATAGGTAGGGACCCGGGTGACTGCCACATGATAGATTGAACCCTGGGGCATGACATAGTGTAGTATATATCCTGACAACGCGGAAGGAGCCACGGGTGGAAGCTAGTAGTAGGTAAATAAATTAATATATTCTTATATTTTAAGTCATCATAGTCAAATGCAATATTATGTTCTATTACAAGTGAATTAACTGCTGACGCGGCTGTTACGGCCACAGAACATTAATACTCTAGCGAGGGTTACGGCGGATATTATATCAGAATGGACAAGCTGTTTGACACTTTAAATAGCGACACGGTGGATCTGCGGTTCTGCGGAGAGGAAAACCTTTCGCGACCAATTTAAAAAAATCGTCACCTCATTTTAAATTCAGTAGTGAAATGAAATTGTTTTTACAATCACTCAAATTTAAAGGCTCCAAATGCACACCACCATCGCAAATAGACAAAAAACATATATCCATAAAAAGTCTAGCGACTTGAAGGCAAAATCCCTTAGAAAATTTATTTGTCTGGATTCGAGGAAATTGTGGTACAAACTGCAGTCCTACCACTGGCCAGTTCGTCCCAGGCTTAAAAACAGCTATTTTAAGTAACCTGTGTCATATTGATGGAATGGTGGAAATTGTGAGCTTGACAGCGATGATGTCATTATCGACAATTTTATTTATTTATTTATGTACACACAGATACTTAACAGGACAATAAACACTTCTCATCAAAAAAATCGAAACACCTCGCAGTTTATGATTTGATAAGGATTATCAGAAAAATGTGTATATTTAGGAATAAATGTAAAATGTCATTTAATAGTGAGTAGTATGAGGTTTTTAAATCCTAATGTTATTGTTCTAAATTCAAATTAAGTCTTCATAGGTTTCGTATTTTGTATAATGAGTAATTTTTACCCTGTATGGAATATGAAGTAAATGGGTAAAACAACACGCGTAAATGAAAAAAAAATGTAAGAAACGTTTATTTAATAACTTGTATTCCCTCCGCGAGCTCTTATTACTGCTTCCATACGGTTCTTCATCGATCGGATGAGAGTCACGATCACATGTTGTGGTATATTATCCCATTCCTCTTGGATTGCATTTTGCAGCTGGCTAAGTGTTTCTGGGGCTGGATCTCTTGCTCGAATTCGTCTCTTTAATTCATCCCATAGATGTTCAATGGGATTCATGTCCGGGCTTCTTGCTGGCCATACCATAATGGAGATACCGACTTCGGTAAGATAATCTCGTACGACGCCCGCGGTGTGAGCTCTAGCATTGTCGTGCATGAATATGAAGTCGTTGCCAATAAAATGTGCATAGGGCATCACATGAGGTTCAAGACACTGTTCGATGTACCGATGAGAGTTTAGAGCAGGCAGCCGTGGCCCAGACACAAAGGCAAGTTCTGTCTTACCGTCGGCGCTGATTCCTCCCCAAACCGTCCACGAACCGCCACCATAGCTGACCTTTTCTTCAATGCAGCATTGTGCAAAGCGTTCTCCATCTCTTCTGTAGACCTTGTTCCTTCCGTCGTTACCATACAGCATAATTTTACACTCATCAGAAAACAGTACTTTGCTCCACTGAAGGTATGACCAAGTTAGGTGCTCGCGTGCAAAGTTAAGGCGCGCTCTTCGATGGTCTGCAGTTAATTTCGGCCCATTCGCTGGCTTATGCGGTGCCAATCCGCGTTCCTTCAACCTTCTTCTTATTGTAGAGTCACTTACAGCTACTCTTCGTACAACGCGAAGCTGCTGCTGCAGTTGAAAAGCGTTAAGGCGTCGATTTCGTAAAGAAGTTGTTACAATAAATCGATCATCTCGCTCAGAAGTGACCCGATTCCTGCCAGATCCTGAACGGCGCGTGAACGAACCAGTCTCCCGATAGCGTTTGTAGACTCTATGAACAGATGATAAGCTTAGATGCAATCTTGCAGCCACAACACGCTGACTAAGTCCAGAATCCAGCAATGCCACCACTTGGGCGGCTTCTGCGGGCGAAGTATCCATATGTTTTAGAAAAAAAAGTTTTTTCAGACGTCCCAAAGTCACAGTAAATGAAATAAGAAACAAAAAGTTTAAAGACAAGCGCTAATTTTTAGTTTTTAAACCGACTTCAAAAAAGGAGGAGGTTTCTCAATTCGACCGTATATATGTTTTTTTTTAAACGAGAAACGTACTCCAACCCTAAATACACATTTGTCTCAAAACAGTGATTAATTTCATTTACTTATAGGATAAACAAATGAAATTCTAATTTCGAATTTTGATTTTTTTCTTCTTACTGTAATGACCAAACTGCCAGCTACACAATAATGTTTTTTTTTTCATGGAATTAATTCTCTTTTGTAAAAAATTAGGACAAAAACAATAAAAACGAAAGTGTTTCAATTTTTTTGATGAGAAGTGTATTAACATAGAAGAGCACGAAACTTATTTCATAAGAAATTTCTTCCAGCAGACCTGCGAGACAAAAACCAAAAAAAAAATGTTTAAAATGTTTTTTGAAAATAATAATCGGCCTGAAAACCATACCGAAGAGACTTCAGCCTCATCTTCGGTATGGAGATTAAATAGACGACGACATTCACCAGGAAGTATTTGAGGAGAATGGTGAATCACAAGCATGCGCTTATGTGTATGGATTTTTGATTAAAAATTTAAATAATGACTGTGAGAAATGTAAAACAAAATTTACGACATCGGACCGAACAGTTGTGCATTCTTTTAATCAATTTAAAGAATATAATGATTTTAAAGTCTCTAAATTACGCAAGTAAAAACTTTGTTCTCTGTGTGGAATTTTGTGCCACCTTTAGATATGACTATTTGTCAACTAATGCACATAAAAAAGCATTAATACGTGAAATATTAAACATTTTAAAAGTATCCATCAATTTTAAGTTTTTAAATAATTGCAAGAGCACAAAGAGGATAATATAAATTACTTATATAATTACTTACAAGTGTCTTTCACATTACTATCAAAAGATTTTTTACAAAATAAAATAGATCTTTTTCTCAAGAATGCGCCACAATAGCACTTAAGAAAAAAATGAATTTGTTGAAAAATGTGTAGTAGGTACTAGTAGCATGGTTGGTAGGAGCCATACCATGCAGCTTTGTAATAAGTACCTACCTATTGTGTAATTTATAATAAAGTACTTCTGACTTATAAGACAAACTACTGTTTTCATTATAAAAATACTAATAAGTAGCTTTGACTTTTACAAATAAACCACAAACTTGTGATTTTTGTAAAAATTCAAAGTTGTCTACAAGCAAAAATTGTTTTCTATTCACCTTTTAGGTTAACTTAAACAATAAGGCTGCTTGACCACTAAAGCCGAGCAGGAAAATTGTGATCAGTGAAACTGCACACCAATTTAACATTGGTTACAGTTTCCCAGTTCTGCTTTTGTGGGCAGACCTTTAAATAAATATCTTAAAGAAATTGGATTATGAAGTTTCCGCTTTCGGGACTTTTCGGGGGCATCCACCAGGGGGAGCCAAAACCTTGCCACTTTATTTGTACGTACCTACTTAACATTCTTCTCCCTAGAGTATATTATGTTCTGTGCTGCCACCTTTCAATATTCATCATCTACATAATCCGAACCTTCGGCGCTTCGGTAAGACAAGCCATAAAAGTCAAAATATCAAAAAGTCGGTTAAATATGTCAAAGTGCTTTAAAAATGCCCTTCCATAGAGGGACAAAGACTCATATTTAATTCGGCTTAATGTCGTCAGAGGGCAATAGTGTCTCTAACACATAATTGCTCTTTTTACAAAACTTTGGTAGTACACGGTCTCATTGGTCAGTTGCGGCGTTACCAAAGAGTATAATAGTAATAAAGGAGAAGAGAGCCCTCTTTTGCCATTTCGAAGCATCCAACTTCGAAACGCCATAATGGATTTCTTGACAGGAAGTAGGGCAGTACCGGTAGAGGTAGATATTATGAATGTATGTATACCTTCATAATGTTTTTTTTCAAATAGCAGCTGTTTACCTCATTTATGTTGATCATAATGCGATTTGAGAATTTAATGATGAAAATATACTTTATAAATTACGATCACTAACAATTGACGGAGCTACTATTATTTAGATATTTTTAGGATTGTAATTCAGTAATTACACGAGCCATCATTATACTTATTCGCGAATTGCATTTTGATCAACATACGATGTAAACACAGCTTCTATTTGCAAAAAACAAGAAAGCATTTCGCCGGCTACATTTATATTTGAATAGAATTGGCAGTTACACAGTAATGAGCTATTTTGTTTTAGTAATTCATTGTAATTTGTAGCTATTAAGTTATATTTTATATCAAGTTCATCAGTTTCAAACTCAACTCCAGAAAACACCCAAATACCAATAATAAACACAAAATTTCCGTGACAAGGTTGCCATAATTGAAAATAAACGAAAGATAAAAATGTGATATGTTGATGAAAAATTTAACAATTATTCTTTAGAAAAATACTATAAATTAAATTAGAGAACAAAATTATTTGATTTTCTCTTTTGAATTGAAGTTGGGACCATAGAGATATCTATCGATAATATGAAAATAATAGTTTCTCGGTTATAATGTTGATGGCGACTCTTTCTTCACTGTAGTTGTGCTTGTTCTGACTGTCTCCACCCTTTTTTTTTGTTTTGGGATGGGAAATCAACAAATGACTCCTCCCGCTCTGGGCGGAGCGGAAGGGAGTGTCAGACTTTTACTGACTAAAACCCATCTATGTTCCTTCTTTTGCCCTTTGTATTCTAGGGCCGCGGTATCTCTTTCGAAAATGAACAGTCCCGCAGCCCTGGCAGGCATCGGCCCTTACGGGCCCCTCTGGTTTGCTGACATCTCTTTGAGGCGCGCGTGGAACACGAACGCGGCGTCGACACGGCCTGTCGTCATAAGACGGACGGACGGCGAGCTAGCCCATTGCCTACGGTGGCCGAGAGCCCGGTGCTTCTCTCGCGGCGGCTGGGACGTGAGGTTCTCTCCCTCTCACGTTCCGCCACCTCCTTTGCTAGCATGACTGCTTCGCAGAAGGAGATGACGGCTTCCCATTCCCTCTCGCCCCGAACGATGGCTTGCCCCTGGGCGTTACTTTCGCCCGAATCAGTCGACGATTGGCGCGTCAAAACCGTAAATATAAATATGTTCTTTTTTGTTTCTGGAAGGACGATGCCATATTTAGTACATCATCATCATCATCATCAGCCTATAGCAGTCCACTGCTGAACATAGGCCTCCTCAATCGCACGCCATTCAACTCGATTCTCAGCAACTCTCATCCAGTTGCTGATGAAGATCGTCACTCCACCGAGCCAGAGGGCGTCCCACCTTACGTTTGCCGATTCGCGGTCTCCACTCAAGAACACGTCTACCCCAACGGTCATCGGTCCTACGGCTAATATGACCGGCCCATTGCCACTTCAGCTTACTTATTCTGTGGGCTATGTCGGAACTCTGGTTCTCTGTCGAATCACCTCGTTCTGAATGCGATCCCTCAGAGAAACTCCAAAGCATAGCCCATAGCTCGCTGAGCGATCTTAAATTTATGGACTAGCCGTACCGACAGTGTCCACGTTTCGGCTCCGTAAGTCATAACAGGCAAGACGCACTGATTGAAGACCTTAGTCTTTAGGCTCTGTGGAATACGCGACGAGAAGACCCGGCGAAGCTTCCTAAACGCTGCCCAGCCCAGCTAAATTCTTCTATTAGCTTCCCTCTCCAAGTTGTTCTTACCAAACTGCAGAGTTTGCCCGAGGTAGACATATTCTCGAACAACCTCGAGAGGACCGCCATTGACAACAATAGGTCCTGGGGTGACGTGTTCGTTGAACATAACCTGGGTTTGTCCAAGTTCATCCTGAGACCAATGCGTATAGAAGAATCAACTAGGCCATCCAGCATCTGCTGCAAGTCGTGCAGCGATTCAGCCAGTATGACGATGTCATCTGCAAATCTCAAGTGTGAGATGTAGTCGCCGTTGATATTAATGCCACGTCCTTCCCATTCCAGCGTCTTAAACACATCCTCCAGTGCATTGGTGAAAAATTTCGGGGAAATTACGTCCCCTTGTCTTACCCCCCGACGCAATGGGATATGCTCCGTTTGCTGGTTTTTAGTTTGGACGGTCATTGTGGCGTTCTCATAAAGATTTCTCAACACTTGGATGTATCACCAGTCGACTTGGCATCGCTGCAGACTCCAGAACTGACCAGGTTTCGACAGAGTCAAAAGCCTTCTCATAGTCCACAAATGCAAGACTCTTCGGACTTTTGTATGATCTGCCGCACTGTGTGGATGTGGTGTATGGTGCTATATCCTCCTCGAAACCAGGCCTGCTCCGGTGGCTGGAAGTCGTCGAGCCTTCGCGCTAGACGATTCGTGACGACTCTTGAGAACAGCTTATACACGTGGCTAAGGAGCGAAATGGGTCTGTAATTCTTTAGTAGGGTCTTGTTCCCGTTTTTAAAAAAAAGAACGACCACACTTTCACCTTCTTCACGCTTCTGGAGTTCTCCCAGAGAACAGGACCAAGTTGAAAAGCTCCCGAAGCTCCCTTAATACAGGACGTCCTCCCGCTTTCAGGAGCTCAGTCGTTATCCCATCCTCACCAGGGGCCTTTCCATTCTTAAGCTGTCTAAGAGCCGCCTCGATTTCGTCTTGGCAGACTTCTGGCAGGTCTTCTGTGAAATGCGGGTTAAGGTGGCTCTGGAATCCTCATTTTCGGGATCAGGTCGCGTGGATGCGTACAACTGGCCGTAGAAGTTTTCGACTTCCGGAAGAATCTCCGGCTTCGAAACGACGATATCCCCACTAGATTTGGTCAACTTCGTCAGGTGGCTCCTCCCAAGTGATTGGACGAACACTTTCGACCCCCGATTTTGCTCAATCGCTTTTTCTATTGAGCGTGTGTTTGAGCATCGAAGGTCGCGTCTTACCAATTTTTTAATTCTTTTATTGAGTGCCTGTAGTTCTGACGAAGTGACGGGTAGGTTTTCACGTCGTTCCGTCATAAGCTCCAGAGTCTCCTCCGAAAGTTTGGACTTGCCCTTACGCCGCATTTTACAAAAACGCGTCCCTTCCTCCCTAAGGATTTCCACCATTTGTTCGAGCGCCTGGTCAACGTCATTTGTGGTTTCCACAGCCGCGAATCGGTTCTCCAGATCTGACTGGAACGCTTCAGACCCGAGCATGGTTTGGAGCATATTTGGACGGAGCCTAGACTTCATCAAACGGGCTCGCTCCAGCTTGAATTCAATATTCAGAGTGCCTCGAACAAGTCTGTGATCACTACCGGTGTTGAACCTGTTGATCACCGAAACATCTCTGAATATATGCTTTTTAATAATTTAAAGGGCTAAAGGGCACTATGATAAGGCAACTTGTCGTTCTATTATAACTTTTTAACAATGCTAATAATTGTATAAGCAAATATATTATGGACCGATGTTCGTCCTGTTTTTAAACAATTGATCTGTGTTTAATCTAGAAAGTCAGGTAGGATTTTTTCCTTAACAAATTAATCTTGAGGGTAGACTAACGACCTTTTTGTGCGCCTGATAAAAAACGGTTAGCAGCCACTTGACACGGATGGCGGCTAAAGTTTAAAGCACAGGCGCAAACAATCAGTTATGATGAAGTCAATCAATATTTAGTACACATACGGTTATTTTATGAACACATATTTGGAAAGCCAAAGCTGTTTCCTATTTTGAGAACTAAGCATATTTAGTTTCAAAGGTTTTTTAAATTTAAAGGTAACAACTTCTTTTTTTAAATTAAGTTTACCCAATTGTCTACGCCTTTTTTAAACTTCTCGCACACGTGCGGAAATAAATATTTCCACAGATAACTATACATAATTATACTAAATCCAAATGCGTCCTTACGGCGTAGGTATATATTTTTAGAGTATTTAATTTGTGTTTTTAAATAGAATATCATAGATTTAAACATGATTATTAAAAACAAATATTTACTTTTATGAAGAAATTAACATTTATTTGTGTTCTAAATTCAAAAATATTTGATTTTTCATATTAGGCTGTTTAGCGGCATCATACCTTTGCTTCTTCTTCAATCTGGCGAAAGCAAAGCGCGGATAAAATCAAATAAAGTCATAGTTTCTTAATAATTCCTGATAAAAATACTTTCCGTTCTAATATTTTGTTTGTTCGAAAGTGTATTGGAAAACGTCGTTTGATACGCGTTGGGATTTGTTACTGTAGGGGGTCTAAAATGGCCGCTTTAGCAGAATCATAATAGGATACTAATATGAATTACGTTTAAATTCGTAAAATGGTCACAAGGTGACAATTCGTAATAGTACGAGTAGGTACGTCTATCGTTCTCGGCTACATAACACCCTCGCCCGCAGCTCGGGTGCAAATTATTAAAAAAAAAAAATTATTGTTTCCCATAGGGAATATGCATGTATTTTTTAACATTTTTAAATGATAAGTAACATCATTATATAAATGTAAAAAAACCAGCACCAAAAAAAAACAACATTTGGCGTGTCTCTCTGTGACTCCTTTTATTTCAGTACACGTAAAATCCGAATTAGATTCGAAATACGTGGCCATCACAAACACATCATTTTCGGAAGATTGTCCGATTGCGTACTACTCTTTTACAAAAAAATAATATAATTTCACTTCAATATCGGCTCAAAATCACAATAAAGTTGAATTTAATCGCAAGTATTCAACTACTACTATTCACTAGCTGACATTTGTTATTATAAACACGACACGGCGACGGCACGGTTGGCGCAGTGGCTGAGCGATTGACTGCTGCGTCGCGTGTCGTGGGTTCGATCCCCGCAGAAACAAACAACAAAAACCCCACGCACAAACAAAAACACCGCACCGCACGGAACAAATATTAGTATGGCCTACTGGTAGTTGTTCCGGGTCTGGCTGTTTGTGTATGTGAGTTTAAATGTTTGTAAACGCACCCACGACACAGGAGAAATTCCTAGTGTGGGGCAACGTTTTTTTTTTAAATAAAAATAAAAAGCTTTGACGTCACAATTCGTTCCGACCAATAGCGTTGCGTTTCAACTAATTTGAATTTCCCTCTCATTTTGTGCACATTTCAATAATTATTTTCTTAATGAAAACGAAAATATATTAAAAAAAAAAAATTTAATATGTACGTAAATCTAAAAGAAAAGAGTTCATATAAAAAAAAATTGAGCGTTATTAATTAATTCATTTATCAAAATATTAATTATTTACAAACTACAAAACTATAATAGAAATAAATATGTACAAGTATAAAAGGGTTACAGGGCGTCCAAAAATTCGTCCGCATCGCTGTCAACAGGAAAAGTGCCCAGAAGGCTGGCAGTATTACCACGTTGGATGGCAATGCTGATTCTTTGGCCAAAAAATAGGCCCGCCCTCTGGTCACGTGAAGAGTCGACCAACCGTTTGGCGATTTCCCGAAAAACTAGCGTTATTTGAGTCATACGTATATTCCCTATTGAGGCAGCACCGGTAAGTTATAAGGATAACCAATTCCTTTTTTAAATAATTCTTTCTAATTTCACAGACAGGCTGTTCGCACAATACATATGGGAGCATTCGACATACCTGAATTGACAAGTTAAAACGATACGACTATAGAATATTTTGAAAACATTAAAGGCTTTTATACTCGCGCGGTAAAAATAACAACAATGTCTTCAAAAGGTAAAATATAACCAATAAAAAACACCAAGGAAAGTTTTTAAGTCCTTTTGTACCATAAACAGGTGGCAAACAAGAATAGCAATATATATATATATTTGTACCCCAACCCATAAGGGTTGATTTACAATAAAAGGAACAGCGTCAACACAGTTACATAATGTGGTTTTGAAGAACAAAAGCATAATAACAACGAACATTTTTAGGAATCTCTAAGACCTTCAAGTTAGGAGCTGGATTTACAAGAAAAACAATCTAAGTCTTAAGATAGGATAAAAGGGAGAAGACCAGTAGGTATACTCTACTGATATCACTGTCATTCTCTGATGACTGTTAATTTGATGGCCAGTAGAAATGTTACTGCTTTTTGATTTATTCTTTTAGAACTAATCATGTAACAGAAATCAAATAACTAAGCACGAGGTCCTGGGTTCCACTCCCAGGTAGGTAAGTAGCCAGTGTCACTGAGTTTCTCCATCAGGAACCTCCCAATAACAGACCGGAATTTGAACTGGCATCCGGTTAATGTCAACAGGCATGCCCAACGTAATTGGTGAAACGTGGTTGCATCACACATCTCTGCCTACGCCTTTGGGGAACATAGGCGTGATGTTATGTTTATGTTAAATAATTAAATCAATATGTTTTTTCCTTAACATTAATGATTTTTAATCAGTTTTTTTTTACAATAGCTCTTAAATCATTTAAACACCTTTTGTTCAGAATAGTTGCAGTGCAGCACTGATGACATTTTTGTCACATGTTTAATTTAGTCTTTTATAATATTTTCTTGCCTTTGTATAGATTCTTTTTAACGATTGTTTGTGAATGTGTGAACAATGTAGGCCTTGTAGATTCCTAGATATTTGTTAACTTTTGTTAACCTCTTATCTTGTTTTCCGTTTTTGTGTAGTAAGCAACGACTTATTGTCGGGCCTATGCTGTCCCCCCATACATAAGTACTAATGCTGTAACATGATAATATTGTAAAACCAAATCATTTTAAAAGAGTAACCATGGAGTTCTTTGCCGGTTCTTCTCCATAGGAAATGACTAACCCGAACCGTGCACCTTTTTGTCGACGTTTCATAAGTGCCCATGTAGGCCTATATGAAATAAAATATTTTGATTTTGATTTAACAACCAAGATAGTATTTAAAAAGTAGCAAAACAATACATTAACATACCACTTTTTGTTACAGCCTTTTAAAAATATTTTATTTACAGTTAATATTTCTAATGAAACATTCTAACGTAATATTCATAATTTGACTTTAAAAATGTAAGAATATTTTGTATATTTCTCCACGATTAATTATATGAATTATTCTAATAATAAAATTTAAGGACTCACGGCTTTTTTTCCTTTTTTTTTCTCCTCGTCGTAAATGTAAAATATGATTATTTATCAACACTAATAGTCGACTCTCCAACGCACCACCGCGGGATCCTGCCGTTTTGCCGAAAAGATTTTGCCAAATTTTCATTACCCAAACAAATTTTAGCAACCTTTTTTATACCAATGTAATATTTGGAATAATTTTAGTACGCACATTTTCATTTGGTCAAATGTTTACTTGGCAGATTATTACTAAGGATAATGTCATTAAGGCTTTTGGTCTTTAATCAAATGACTTATTACAGCAAACAAAATTAAGACATTATACGTTTAGTCAAATGATTTGTTATGACAAAAAATATAAAGGCAAAAATTTTGGAATGAAGACACAACACGAATTGATTTAATATAACGTAATTGAAATTTAACAGATGCTGATAGAAAACCTAACCCTAGACGGTCGACGTCAGGGGCACCCCGAGGTTCGGTTAGTTAGGTTCCTGTAAACCTTGCAGACAGAAATAGGAGCCCCGCGCAGCGGGGATCCGTCGACCTGCTGACGGAAACGCTAACCCTAGACGGTCGACGTCAGGGGCACCCCGAGGTTCGGTTAGTTAGGTGCCTGTAAACCCTGCATACAGAAATAGGAGCCCCAACCGAATCCAAATAGGAGATTTCAACTAGTTAATAGTGCTTTTGACTGAAATGGTAAGTTTAAAATTGACGACACCAAATATTTGGCTTATTTAATTTTGCGTAAAATATGTTATACCAACTGAAATATTTGACTAGATAAAAAATGGTAAAAGTACTAGTTAGTGAACAAGTTATTGTTCAAACGTTCACTTGCCAAACATAGGTTTTCATAACAATTATTTGTAAAGAGATTTTTTGGTAAGTAATAATTTGGCAAATGAAATTATGCGAAAATTTGTTTGGGAAGTGATAATTTGGCAATTTCTTTTCGGTAAAACAAGGGAGACCCCACCACCGCACAAGCTGACAGTCCGACAACGACTGCCCTCACTGCCCGCCCCACCACTCGGACCGGTACTTATAACCGAGCGACGTACGCGCCCGGGGCAACGTCACAATACTACATACACTACAGCCATGATTGGGGTTGGCTGTACAAAAGTCTTTTAATAACAAAACAGTTTCGTAATCAATTTAGATTCAGTAAAATAACTTTTATTACCACGTCATAAGGAAAAATACAAAAAGTCAGGAAAACCATGAAAAGTTTTGAACTCTTTTGTACGGTAAACATAAGGGTAGACGAGAATAGCACGCGCGTCACTACAGTTACATTTATAAATTCATTTTCTCAGGAAAAATGTATTGTAGCTCGAAAGTTTATGGAAACCTTTAAGGCGGTCACGTGCTTCTACACGTGAGAGGGTTGATTGAATTGTAAAGGCCATCGCGTCATTTTATGAGTTACTTAAATTCTCTTTCCCATAATTATGGAAAAGTTTAAATTGTATTAACATTTTAGAATTTTAAAGGTATTTTGGCCAACGTTAGAGGTTGACTGAATAAAATAGTGTTACGAGCTGGGTATGGGATAAATGAATTACTACCGATTAAACAACAAATAACTTTTTTAATCACAAAACACTTTAAACTTAATCACAAGTACAATACTGATCACTATTCACTTCGATATCGCACTTCTAATTCACTTCGATTCAGTTCGTTGTGTAGGCAACATTAGATTGACTACTCCCGCAAACACGACGTCTATTTATATGCCGACCGACCTTCGAGAAGGTTCGACAACTTTCAGGAACCTTCTTCACAGTTCATAGTCGAACATCATCTTTCGAGAAGGTTTCACGACTATCTCGAATCTTCTAGAAAGCTCCATAGTAGAACATTGTCCTTCTCGAATCTTCTAGACAGTTCTATAGTGGAACATTCTCGACTATCTTATAGACAGATCCTTACTAAAACATTCGAGACTCGCACGTAATCTGGACTGTTCTCGTAAAGCAACCGACGATAGCAAATGCGTCATTAGAGTAATTTGAATTCATTTCTGACTGCTGACAGAGGTCCCGGTTTCGATTCCCTTATCGGGTATTGTTATTGGGTTATAAATAAAGAATTTCTCAGTAGCAGCCACAGATTGTGAATTTGAGCCTCGTTCATGGCAAAAGGCACTTAAACATAGTTGGAAAAGTGTGGGTATACTGTTAGGTATACTGCCTAACCTTTCAGGGTTTAGAGCCGTGATGTGATGAAGGAAAAATGTAATTACAACAAATATTCTAAGAAAGTTCTTCGAGTACCCACGTTGGGTTGGGAGACCTTAATAGCAATCGCGTTATGAGAGTTACATAAGCTGACTCTCAAAAGGAACACGAAACAGTTTCTTTGTGAAATCTTTTGAGCCTTTTGTGGCAAAAATAACAACTGCGTCAAAAGGGAAAATAAAGTTAGTCAGGAAAATAATGGAATGTTTTGGGCCCATTGTGTAAGCTTCAGGCGGTCACGTGTTCATAAGAATAGCAATGACGTCATTACAGTTATATGAATTCATTTACTCAACAGGAAAAATATAATTAGCACGAATTTTCCCCTTTCCTGCCCACGTTAGGGGTTAACATTCAGGTTACATAAATTCATTTTATCAAAAGGAAACAGAAACAGTTTTAGAATACACTCAGTTTTTTTCGTTTGGTTTGAACCTAATCTGGTGTCAGAGTTTTTATACCGCATTGTAACTTAGCTTTACATGCCGTCGAAAAATATCTCTCAGGCCTGGTATGGTTTCCTCACGATGTTTTCCTTCACCGAAGCAAGTGATAATTATACAATACGATCATGGGTCCGAAAAATCAGAGGTCTTGGGTTCGAACTCGAGACCTGTAACTTGGCAGTGCGACGGTCACACGATTAGGCTATCACTGTTTGAAAAACCCACTTTACGGAGGTAAATGGGCAGTATAAATAGACTGCGTCATACGAATGTAATAAATCAGTTAAAAAATATTATTGGAAAGTCGTGAGCGTTGTGTATTTTTATGGGCATCGAATGACATTATCCACCTATACATGCCATAAACCAAACGAACACATCCCTTATTAAGGATAAGGGAAAGTGCTCCTAACATTCCTGCACCTTCTTTCCCGATAGGAAACTATACTTAACCCACAATATGATATCCATAGTTAGAACACCCTACCATGGTCCTTAGTGAGATAACAATAAGAGTTACAACGACTGCATTAAAATTAAAACATATCAGCTTGTTGTATCAAATTGTTTTGGACCAAACAAAACAGAACTCTATAAGATTCTAATTAAGATACATTATGGATGCAGCTATAACATTAATTCATCCTATGCTAACTGCATATAAATTTAGCTCAAATAAACCTTAGTTAGGGCCAATAAGGTTTAAGTGAGCCGTAATTGTAAGTGGTTTGGGTGATAGTGGAATGGTTTATGGTCCCTTGGTTTGATGGACAATTGTTATCCTTTAACGCCTTTGAAGTGACTACAAGTTTGACGCCTGGCTTTGCTCTAAGTAAATTTTACCTATTAGTAATTATTAAGCTTGTAATTACCCATAGTCTGTGCTCTGTGGAACTTATGTACCTAAATAAGGAACAATTGTTTGACAATGAAATGAATGATAGACAAAGAGCTGAGTTACAATTAAGTATATTCCATCTATATATTTAAAATCAGTTTAAGTACTAGTTAAGCATACGTAGAGGAGCTTGTGGCTAAATAATAGCCTCTCGGATCGATCTTCAGGTTAAGCCGCGCTTGCCTAAGTTGGTCCGTGGATGGATGACCACCCATCACATACCAAGTTCCTCCGGGCCTCAGAAATCACGTTAAGCCGTTGGTCCCGGCTATCATTGATAGATCTTTGGCAGTCGTTACAGGTAGTCAGTGGCCCGGAAATTTGACAACCAGTCTGACAGAGGAATATTGTGTAACCCAGTGCTAACTGGGTTGTGGAGATCAGGTAGGTCCATGTAAAATACTGGTATTCAGTGGCATCCGGTTAGACTGGAAGCCGACCCCAACATAGTCGGGAAAATGCTAGATGCATACGTATCTAAGGGTGGAAGGGACACCGACGCAAAAAACAGTTACCACTATTTCAGTACATCATTCTGAGCCCCCTTATGTAAAAAAATATTCATATATTATCTTGACAGAACAACCGGAAAGACAATGTTTTTTGAAGTGAAAACTTCTTTAGCGGCGTTGAGCACTTTAAAAAAATTGTTCTGTAATGGGTATAAAATCTTAAACTCGCGTCAGGACACTCGCGTCAGGACACGTGACAAAGCGTAAGACGGATGGACAGTAGACGATTTTGAACTTAACCTTCAACATTTTATGGTTTAAATTTATTTAAAGAAATTTGGAAAAAGCGTAAGACGGATGGAGAGTAGACGATTTTGAACTTAACCTTCAACATTTTATGGTTTAAAATCATTTAAAGAAATTTGGAAAAAGCGTAAGACGGATGGAGAGTAGACGATTTTGAACTTAACCTTCAACATTTTATGGTTTAAAATCATTTAAAGAAATTTGGAAAAAGCGTAAGACGGATGGAGAGTAGACGATTTTGAACTTAACCTTCAACATTTTATGGTTTAAAATCATTTAAAGAAATTTTTTAATGTTTCCAATCAACTTTGAACCTAATGCTTTAGGGATAAACACGGAATAGAAAAAACCGTAGACAGAGTATTCTATAGACTGCTGGATATCTTCCTTTGCATTCGCACAAGAAAAAGAAGAACATATAAACGTCACTAGCAAAGAAAAGAGACAGAGTATAAATATTTCTGTCCCTTATCGCGTGTCGGCTGAGCACATCATTGTCAGTGCACAACAAGTTTGACGTTTGTGGCGGTGCCAGATTGACATCCAATTTGTTTATTAACAATTGCATCGAAATTATACACATTATATGATCTTTTCGAGCTTAATTCGACAACAGTACATTTGTGCAACTGTGCAAAATGGTAAGGTGCAGTGTAATAAACTGTAAAAGTGATAGTTTGATGAAGATTGCTGGACTGTCCTTTCACTCGTAAGTATTAGATCTTTTTAAGTATTCAATCGCTTTGTGTCCTATTATTTCTCATAAAATAGTCGCAGTAATGTACCAACTAATTCGTTTAATGGATAAATCTCGTATAATCGTGATTTTTGCAATAATTTTATTATCTTACCTCAAAATTCAGTGTTGCCACTTTTTGACGGGGAATTTACCCTTTAATATGGGTAATACCGAATAATGCAATGTCTATAAAAAAATACTCTTCCGACCTTGATTCATATGATATTAGTAATACGCACTACTTAAAATCTATGTTAGTAACACACGTATTATACGATTTTAATTCGTATAACTGCACTCACCTGACGCAAAAAATGAAAGATAATAAAAAATCTTATTAAATTTTCAGATTTCCGAATAAACCCGAAATAAGAAACTTGTGGATTGCTGCTACCGCATGAATCTTTAGGATGTGATCCTATGATCAACATAGATCATGATTATTTAACAGATCCTTCTAGGCTTACTCTTTATTCTAAAGAAATAATAACCTATATTGCTGGTTTTATTGCAAGAAAGTTGAGGAAAGTTATTAAATGTGAGGATTGTCTTTTGGCTTTGATCACAGATAAGTATCACGGAATCATTACGACTGAAGGACATGTATCCATGGTCATGAATAAATTAAAAAAAAAAATCACGGAATCATTGCTAGAAGAGACAAAGGAGGCCTTATTTATCCTTCTACTGACTTAAATAAAGTCTGTGAATTGGCAGAAAAGATATTTCGAGCGCGTTCACATAAAGGAAATTCATTTTTTAATGAGAAAAATGTGATGTCAACACTTATATTATCGTGTTACAAGGAATGCACACGTACCAATATTAATATATTTATTAATGACCATTTCGACAGTCAGCCTTTTATAGGGAATCACAGAACTCTCCTCATTAAATCAATCGCAATGCATTACTTCGAAACCCGTATTCACCATAGTACCAAACAATGTTTTGAACCACAATCGAAAATAAGAATTATACATAATAAGTTAGTGCTTTTTCAAGGACAGTAATTTGTTTATAAATAAAATATTACAGTTGCATCATTGCTATGTTTTATCGTTTTCTGTGTATTGGAATGTTCATTTTAATTTGCAAGTGTATGAGTTTGGCGACACTGGTTCCCGTACTAAGGCAGTCTAAGGGCACTTCCATAAATGATAGTACTTTTATACTGATAAAGCAATTGGTGCAAAATTATTCCCTAACCATTCCAAAATATCAAACATGCTCAACGTTAATAATCAAGTTTTCACTTCTGCCAGCACTCCCGGAGTGCTAGTTTTTTTTTTTAATATTAAATGGCTCCTACTTTTAAAAACTGGGTGACACATACATTTCTAAATCCTTTCAGTGCCGGATGTCAGTGACTTTTACTTGCGTCACTTTTGGTGCGTAGTGCTATGATAGTGCCAAGATGGCTGACGTGATTGGAATGCCACTCAGGTGGCACTTTGATATGCCAAGTGTTGTTTGGAGTTATCTTAATGAAAGGGAGCTTTTAAGGAGGTTCGATGATACTACAATACCAACCTGCTGTTTGTCCTGCTGTAAAGAAACTCATGGACATGCTGATATTTTTCACAAATAATTGTATTGCTCGTAATGAGCTATATGTTTGTAAAATTAAGTAATTTGATGGACTCGTTCTTTTAGTACCCACTTCATGAAAGCGCGTGGTAGAACTGAGGGAAGAGCTAGGCAAAGTAAAATTCTATCTTTGGCCGTCAGAACTTTGTAATTTTTTTTTAAATGTTACAGCACCATCTGGGATACCTTTTATTAGTCTTTTGGCCTCCACAGGACCAATTTAGTTTAATGTATGGCTTATTTTTGTTTTTTTTTATTACTGTTGTTTTAGTTAACTTTTTCTTTTCTTTCTATCAGCGGTATTAATGTAAATTGATAGAAATGTCAAAATATATCGAATTTACATTGAGCGGAAAATCTTAGAGTCAATCTCGTTGGAGGTCGTTGCAGAAATACAAAACGCTTTAAAACCGATAGTCTCGTGTTGTGGCCTTCTGGTTGAGACTTATACAGATACATGGGATTTGGCAAAGGGGCAAGCAGAGAGGCCTGTACCTCCAGCAGTGGATGACGTTGGGGTGTGAAAGACGATGCCTTCGTGAAAGTTTAAATACAAAGAGTGTTGTATACATAAACATATAATCTCTGTGTGCGCCATCACTTCAGCCATTCTTTGGACAGTATCCAACTTCATTGAAGTCATTTTCCACTGCCTTGAAAATTTAATGATCCGATTGCAAAAGTTATTCATGTTCTTCCTTAATTATGTTTTACACTGCTTTTGTAAGACACCATACGACTGTACATGTACAAGTTGGTACTTATGAAAGAAAAACCTTCATGAATATCATACTAAATTAGTACGTTCTTAAGGCAGAGTTGTCTATATCATTATCAAGAATTCTTTGGGTACCATTTATGTTCTATCGCTTTAAATGAATAAACAACAATTCGTTGATCATCATCGTGGTTCATTTTGGGTGTTTCCAAACAATTATTAACTAATTTGTACTAGATATTGTACAGTTCATGCGTGAAAATTGAACTAAATAATCAAATCAATGAATGATCGTCAATTCGTGACCATTTCCAAGTCCTAATTTAATGTAGGTACTTAGTAATGGCTTATTCATATCTGCTTTATGAACTCCTAGCGCCAAAGGTGCAACTAGTTTTAGTGGCTGCCTCGTGGTCAAATGCTACTGCTGATGATGAGCGTTAGGTCCTCCCGGGTCGGGCAAAGTTTTATGGGGATTTTCCATCAGGAATTTCTTTCAGCCATCTGTATTTTTGCCCGGTTAATGGCATCAAACTCGCCCCTATAACATGGAATTTTTAACATGTGAGTGTACTAGTAGGCCCACCTCTGCCTAGCCTTTTGAGGAAAAGAAGCGTGATGTTATGTTATGTTACACTCGTAGTTAGCTGGCGCATCATGGTGACCTATCGAACATCGATAAAATGTTTTGAAGCCATCTATATGGACGACCCCAATCAGTTATATCTCTTGGTTCTGCATCCGATCCGAATGCAAGCAGCGAGAAGTATTACTATCTGTTAGAGCACTTACGCACTACATAGAGTTTTTCCTGATCTATATATTTATATATACCTATATTTATATCGGATCAAGTTTCTGATCGTAGTAAGCATACGGAGATATGTTCAACTTACCTATAAATATTTTATGATTTTGTTAACACGAAATCGGAATCAAGTCCTTGATCTCTGGAGAATGTTTACATTTCTCTAACGACTTAGCTACCTACGTTCTCATAAAACTCGTGCCAGCAGTACCGCCGTAGTAGAATGTACAAAGGATTGCATACCAGACTGTCTCCACATAACTAAACGACTAATATAACTATTCACATTCACTGTAAAATACGCCTGTTCAAGACTCACGTATAAAGTAAATAAAAAAAAAAGAAAAGAAAGAGTTTATAGTAAGTATTTTGTATAAATGTCATTGGAACATGTTGGATCATAATAACTTAAAAACTATTTGAGAGACTGTTTCGCAAATGTGGGCTTTCCAGACTTGTACGTTCAAAAAACCCTACATCGGAGTAATCAGTTCTAGATCTTACCGGGATATGCATCTTGCGTGTTAGGAATATGAGATGACATTCATTATTTAGATTACTATCTGATGTTAATTTAGACAACTTCGTAACACGGAGAACTTCGTCCTTAGAGTATGGACTTAGGGAGTAGCAGATGGCACTGGTCAGTATAACTGGTGAAATGTGAATGCACTGTCGGTAAGTTTCTCTGCCGAACCCTTTGAAAAAAACTGGCGCTATGATAAGTGTTTGTTGACGATATATTAAACACACTAACTAAATATAACATGAAGACGAATTATAAAGCCATCGACAACTTAAAAGGGTGTAAACCTTTAACGAAGTCAAAGCGAAACGAAACTGATCTCCCTGTCCGCGTCATTAAAAATAAAATAAAAAGCCTGTTTATTCCCTACTTGTTTTACAATATTAACTTCATTTCTAGTAGGAATGTGTCAGTGCGTTAGTTTCTTGTAATAAATGTAGATGTTAGTTATCTTCTTGTGCAAGGACCCCAGTTTTTTTAAAAGCCTCCTCCAAAGATGCCGATTTGTCGCTGTCTTTTGCTATTTGGCTCCAATTTGAGCCGACTATTCTTATAACCTCGTCCTCCCACCGTGTTAGTGGTCTGCCTTTACTTATTTTCCCTTATGGGCCATTCGACTTAATGACTCGCAAGGCAGCCCGCCCATTTCCACTTTAGCTTTTGTGCATAGGTCTAAAAAATACCTTACTCTTGCTTGTTTTTCCAGATACTAGATTCTTTTTTCTTGATTTTCCACTATTTCTTCCAGATCTCCAAGTTTTACTTCCCAAGGCAAAAATTTCTCCACAAATATTCCGCTAATATTCTGTGTGGCTTGTTCCGTAACATTATTCCGGTTTCTTTGATTTCAATGCTTTGTTCGTCCATCTCCTTCTATAATGTTTTAGTCCGCGTCATTGCGATGATTTTTTGAACTTTACTTTAAACACCTCCACGACCCCCGTTCTATTCAATCCATCCATCATCACAATGTTCTGAGTGCGTTACATTGAGTACTACCGTAAAACGTGATTTTTCGCCCAAAAAAAAATCATTTCCCAGTAATAATTTTTGCGTAAAGTTACTTAGTTTGATGTACATGTGATGGGTTCGTGAGGGTCCATTTACACCCAGTGGTGTATAATCTTTCTCAAGGACTTCAGCGTGATAGTAGTCCACTTGTTAATAATAGGAGCTCATCGGTGGCCAGCACGATCTCTAGTTACGCAACTCTGTCGAATCGATTCGGCCGAGAAAGTGAATTTATTTCGATACTCGTTTCAATTTCGTTTCTATTTTAAAGAAATTTCTTTGATACAGTTTCTGGGTTAATGAGGTAACTGTTTTGTGAAAATAATTTAGTTTAGTTTTCAAATTATGAAGATGTGTTTTTAATTTTGTTTAGTTGTTTTTTTTGGCGAGGTTTTCTTTCTATTCGAGTAGGTAAGGTTTATAGATGACTCCGTCCTGGTGTGTGAATGTGGTGTTGTTCCACAAATGATGGTATATCCTGACCCTGTTAGCTGTTGGTCTACCATTACAGGAACAGGATGGGCGCTACAGAAGGCGCAAAACTCGTACCAAATTCTGGCTCGACACAATTTAGATTACTTTCGACACATTCAAAAATGCAAGTAGTGTGTATGTGACAACTTCAAAAGCACAGCAATTCAGGAGCGTGGCAACTCGAGAGATGCTGAAATGTCTCATGTGTCTGAAATCACACCGCTGTCGCATTTCATTTTGTTTGTGGAAAACTTGGGCTTAGCAATAGTACATACCTAAATCCCCAGACGAGCTCCTTCACTCATACATCTACTGCTACTGTTTAACTACAAAGAAGTTATAGACTGAATTGCACAAAAATATTTGAAGAAACACAAAGACAAATTTCGTAGCACCTAGTTCGTAGCTCCATACAAAAGACATCAACGTTGACTTTTGCGTTAAGTAAGTTTCCTTAAAGGATTTTACCGACACACTTTGGGACTCTATTATTACAAAAACCGTTACATTATTAAAAATAACATGAAAAATCTATTGTGTGATCAAAACCACATGACTGAACAAAAAAAATACATGAAAGAAACACGAAATGCATGATGATGATTAACAAAAAAACACAAACAGCTCATCATTATAATCAGCTCCTATTGAAACGTTGTAATACATGGACCATCTCCTGACGTCATCGATAGCCTACAAACTAATAATTACCGATACAGCTATGTAGGCTATAAGAAACGTACCGGCCGCGACAACGCCATATAATCCAACTTAAGCCTTCGTAATTAGAATACCAAGTTACGCCTACTAACCCAATTATTTTGCGTTTCAAAACACGTATGGAATACCCTGGAGCGCCAGAAATTGGTTATTCAGCGCGCGAAAGCTCCGCTGGAGGAGGCGGCGGGGGAGGGACGCGAAGAAAGTACCTGCGTGCGCGCGCGCACCTGTTGTCGCGACGGTCGCTCAGTCGCTTTCCGACAGCCTCCCACGCTGCACGCGCCATGACCGCGCGTCTCACGAAAACGCCGCGAGTGTTTAATATTATTACAGTGTGAATTATCAAAATGGATGTTCTGTATATCTGTGTTATCCTGTCCCTACTCCAAGGTTGGTTTTTAATTATTTTTCACCATCGCATAGCCATAGTGTTCGCTGTACTACTTTCTTGGGAAGAGTTGTGTTGTGATGAGATTTCTCTACTTTTTTGTGTGTTCTTCTTGGTTATACTATTGTTTGTATTTGGTTGTTATTTGCAATGGTTTTCCGCTCGGTTGATGGTGAATGTGGGGTAATTTCCTATGGGTATTGAGGTCACCATGATGCCAGTCACAGGTGACTGTCTGCGGTTTGTGTCTCTAACTTCATGGGACGTGAGTTCGATGATTGCGCGAGGCTCAGTTTTCATCTCGTGCTTTCTTACTGTTAATCCAATCAGATGATATTGTCCATTGAGTGGAAGAAATTACCACTTAGTTTATCTTGTTCTAGATTTTGAGACATCAAATTGAAAAACGGTATAAAATTTTGCTCTTATCAAAACATTAAGGGTCCGTACCCTTAATGTGAATACCTACACCCACATAGTCACTAACAGATATGTTAACCACCTTTTAAAGGAAACACCCAATCCAGAAATACAGCACAAATATTTCACAAGGGTTTGAAATCCTGTTCTCTTCAAAAAAATATTCTTCCTGAACTTTAGGACCCTTTGATTCTCCAAGGTTCAAAAGAGCATCATCTATCCTCAAACGACTCTTCACTTATTGGCGTATAGTCTGCTTTCTTTCCGTCTTTCGTTTCCGAGTAATGTAGGTCAAATATTGTATCGCATCTCTCTTTTTAAATTGCTCAGATTGTGTCTGAGAGAAATGAAAATATAGCGTTTGTGTCTCAATTGCTTTAAATTACGCGTTTTATATTAAAAATCTTAATCATTAATTAAAAAGCCAACAGTAAAAAATGTGAAACGAAACAATTATTAAACAAAACATTTCCGTCAAGTTTTTCTATCAAATTCAATAATGTGATCCAAAATCTCCGCTAACATTTACACTAACATATAATTTCTTGATCTACAAGTTAAACTTGTCTGCATTCGTGCTTTCTCTTTGGAGATCTTTCTAGAGGTCGAAAGATAATTTTTCAGTTCATGACTGGACTCTGAGTTGTTCCCTGCGTTACTCTCTCAAAAGCACTAAATATCAATAAAAGTGTTTTTGGGGCGCGTTAGGAGTCAAATTCTACATAAGCCTAGCTTTTGATGAATCTTCGGCTTCCAGTCTAACAGGGCCGTAGCTGACTAACATTATTTTACATGAAGCAACTGCCAATTTGATCTCCACGATCCAGTTACAGGCTAACATGCTACCTCTTACTAAGACGGGATGTCTTGGCTTCTTACTACACCAATCTTGATCTTTATTGTCAAAAATGATTGTAGACAACCCATTCCAAGCTTTTTCCACCATTCACAATTAAACGATGTTCTTATGAAAGACCCATACTAATATAAGTAATATATAAATGCGAAATAACTCTATTTGTTTGTCTGTTCGCCTAAACCGATCATTATGAATTTAGACGGATAGGTGGCGTAAGTAATAAACAACTTTTCATTCTGGATAAGTGCATTAAAAATGACGAATAAATGGAAGTGGCGAAGTCTTGAGCCAAGGATTAAAATTCCGTCGTGACAGCGACACGAATTATAAGAAGAATACTAATAAAATAGAAAATATCCACGCTGAAGTGCATTCACCAGCATATTGCATAAAGAAATTCAAAAGCACAACACTGACCCAGTTCCCTTCATCCATGTTACGTTGTTTTGCCCCATTATGTAGATACAAACAAGAAATCTCCCGGTGCACGGCACGCGTCATCGTTCAGCGGCTAGATCGACAAGACGTGAGTGATAACCGTACATTAGGCCGCTTTCAGCCGTGACTAAATGGATACGTAATGCGCAAGAGTTCGGGATTCACGGTAAACTGTCATAGGTGGTGTAATTATTATCGGTGAATTTGTTCGTGGAGTATGAAAGTGATATTATCTTGGAGCTGATTTTTGAAGTTGTTGCAATCTCGATCCCCTGCTGGAAATCAAAGATTGTTGCATTTTATTCACTACATCGCGATCGTAAGAATTTTGAAGCTTTATTTGGACATCATCGGACACGTATATAGTCCCCTCGTCCCTTTTGAGAAGGCTAACTTCTTGATCGGTAATAATTAATGTCTTATTTAGTCTTACTTTATAGATTATTACCATTTTGAGACGTTCGAGACCATTTCTCAAATGATGAACAGACTTATGGATACTTCCTTCTTTTCAAGGACCTGTATCAATCTATCATTTCCAAATTATGGTCCTATAACCATGTTCATGCCCAAAATATACTTATTATTTCGGAAATTGCTGTGTGGTTTATTTTCCTGAAAATTCCTCTTTGGCTTAACATGCCTTGCCATACGCATAGGGTTATCAGTAAGTTTGAATAAAACTGCTATCTTTTCTAACCTAAAACCTCAGCTCTGCAGTAACTGGAGCATGACGCGGTAGTGTGTAAGTAACTGTGGACATGTCAACCCGTCATCGTTTAGCACTGCGCTAACTAATACTACCCGCTTGACAGTTAACTTGTCGAGAGATTCATCGCATATTTCTCTTTACTATGGTTCTTCAGTTATTTTTATTGTGTTTAAAAAATACTTCTATATCTATTCCAAAGAAAAGAGATTGTTTTTTAAGATGTAATTTTGTTGTGTTATGTTTTATTTTTGGTGTTTTTAAATTCTTAACATGATGCATGTATTCCCAGAAGGGTTAGGCAGAGGTGCAACCATAGTACAGACGCCAGTACATCAAGCTACTACAATCTGTCAAATATCTTTAATAGATTTTCAACTTTCTCGCTAAAAAATTAGGTTCAAGGTTGATTGGGATTTCGGGTAGCTTGATGTACATTCATACATCACCAGTTATGGTCAAGGCCCATGTTACCATTTTGATATGCGATATTTTCAAAGTTTAGAAGCATTATTAACTTTCAAATAAATTCGTTCTCAATTATTTATAATCTTATCATTTGAAATTTTGAACATGCAAGACGATATTAAAATATAATTATGTTGTTTTTAAAATACTTGCATAATTCAGAGACATAACTGTCGTACTCCCCACGTTCCTTGTGGCTCCACCGGAAGTGCACGGCACCCTCGCGTTCGGTTGAGGCAACTGACCCGTTACAACCGAATTGTTTGGGGCCTGACTTTAAAAAATTTAGGATACCATATTGAAAAGTCCGTTTGTACTTATATTTATGCAATGGTATAGATGTTGTTCGGGTGATTTCTTATGAGAGTGCTATACGTCATATTATATTAGTTAATTCCCAGACTATCTGAATTTAAAGCCTCGTTGAATGTTGCGCCTAAATAACACACGACTTGGCGAGATCATAGTCAAAATAATTATCTCGGTTCGACGAACACGCAACGTAAATTCGTTATTTGCATTTTAGTTTATTGGTACAAGTATGAATTAGTACCCTCATAGATAATTATTTGATAATTACTTAAAACTATATAAACGTTTTGTGCAGAACGAGTAATTGAAGTTACGTTAACTCCGCTAGCTTGCTAGGCTCACTAGGGACCGCCTTTAAAGCGCAGGTCACACAGCCAGCTAGCGAGCGAGTGAAGCGGACCAGGGGGTCTAAAATGGCCACTTTAGCAGAATCATAATAGAATAATAATATGAATTACGTTTAAATTCATAAAATGGTCACAAGGTGACAATTCATAATAGTAGGTACTAGGCCTATGACTATTTTAAGAATTGAAACGTAATTCATATTATTATCCGATTATGATTCTGCTAAAGCGGCCATTTTAGACCCCAAGGCCCTTTTCATACTTCGTTCGGCTCTTTAGATAGTTCGCGGTGTGAACAAAAGTAAGAAAAGGGGTGAAACGATGCCTCGCCGGCTCGCTCGCTCGCTACCTGGTGGTGTGGCCCGCGCTAAAACGTCGAAAAAAAGATGTCTCATGAAAGCCTGACAGATAGCACAAATTCCTTTTAAAACGTAACATTTCTGACATATTTCTTTATAAAAAATGATGGCACTCTCATGATAAAGGATCGATTATAGTAACCCAGTGTGTCGGACCAAGAATGTTGTTTTTGTCGCATGTCCCGGATGCCTTTGTGTTGATCGCTACAAAAAATAAAGTTGTGCTGCGTTCCGTTTCCCATGTTGAGTGACGATGGTGTATATATGGCGTAATATTCATAAGAATTAGAGAATTCATTTTGTATAAGCTGTGGTATCTGGCGTAAGAGAAGCTTAGCTTCACTCGTTGTACAAATCATCTTCCTGCCCTTGTAAAGTTACTAAGGGGTCAGCGCAACACGTTTTTTATAATATTGTCAGTCAACCGTCACTCTATCATTTACCGACACAGAATCAATCCATCAATTTTCGTCCTTTTCTCTCTCGCAATACATTTCTTCTGTTTCATTCATAATGACATTTGAATTTTTTTGTAAAACCGAACCTACCTATTCGTGACCTGAGTACAGGAGACCTCATCTTTGTGATTTAAATCTTAGATTCTAATACCACCTGAGGAAAGTTACCAAAGAAACGATGGATGGACCTGATGGTCTGATGAGATGACAAGTAATAGAGAAGTATGGAAGAAGTCAAATGCACCAATCAATTGGGAACAGGGCAAGACAATGATGACGATTCTAAAACCACCTGATTAGCAATTTTTGTTTCTGTAAGAGTTGATGAGTGACCTGGTACGTGGGGGACTGGTAGCCACAGCGCTACTTTCACTTTCTCTATAGAGAACTAGACTCGATTTAATGGCATGTTTTGATACACTTCGCAGCACGTACGGTCGTACTCAGCCGGAGTTCGGAAGGTCATTGGGGTAACGACTGCCTGTTTAGTTTAGTGTAGTTTATTTTACAACGTGTAAAGTGTCAGGCATTAAGTCTGCATGAAAGTGTGAAATGAATTCGAGTAAAGTAAGTAGTTACAGTCAACGAAACGAGCGAAGATATTAACATTTTTGAGCTGTGTAGGAAAAATTTAGTACTAGTCACTGTAGAGAAGCGCTGCCTGGACAATGGATAGAGGAATTGCGATTGAGAGAGATGTCTGGAAAAAACAAGACGTACTACGCGTACTTCAAATAAATTATATAGTATTTGAGTAGTTATATATAGTATTTGGGTAGGAGGATGATTATGCTCTCGTTAGACAACTATCTTCCTGATTCTATGTGGTGTAGACGATTTAAAGTTCTGAAAAGTTAGGCTTTTACTAATTTAAAAGTGCACGCACAAGCGCTTTTCATAACGTTACGTTACGGTGTGGGATTTTCTTGTTACAGAAGGGTTTTTCCAACCTTACTAGGCATGCTACACTACTTAGTACTAAGTGTACACGTACTAAAGGAAGTGGTCGTGCTCTGATTGGAAATTACACCCACGATCTGTTTTGATTGGCTATCGAGTCATCACACCAATTCGTAGGTGATGTAAAATATGAGTCGATTATGAAGTGGAATTATAAATGATCAATGTATGAAACTTTAGCGTAAGGTTTATTAAGGCTCTATAGCTTCAGCCGGATATCTATAAACGTACTTAACACAAATTTATCCCCGTCACTGTCACCGACAGACGGTCTTATTAAAGTCAAGATAAAGACGGGAACATGTTTTTTTTATATTACTTGACTTCAATCTAGTCCTGAGGACAGAGATGAAGTCGACGATGGAACGAGCTAACCCAAAAGAAGCCTATTAACTCGCGACTTAAATAGATTGGGGTCATATGAACTTGGGAACACCGACGAAGGCAGGGAATTCCACTCCTTCGCTGTGCGCATAATAAACGATGTAGCAAAGCGCTTCGTGCGAATTTGTGGAACATCGACAAGGAATTGGTAATAACCCGCAGTACGTCTGGACTCCCGATGGAAGAAGGGAGATGGTGGAATGATCACGTGGAGCTCTTGGGCACACTCACCAAAGTACAGCCTGTAAAAGACCGACAGAGATGCAACTTTGCGCCGGTGGGCCTATGTCTAAATAAAAAAAGTAATGTCTATAGATCTCGGCCTATGTAACAGTCTAAACGCACACTTGACTGTCTCTCCTTCAACCACTTTAGGAACAGGTGAACGTTTTCCTCGTGCACTGTGATGACATATTTTCGTATCAAAACGCATGTGCTATAGCGCGTGTCGACAGGAGACAGTGCATGTTGTGTTATCGTTATCACTAAACATACTTTTTTGATACGTGTTAAGTTATTGTTCAATTCTATTTAGAAATAAGTCTTATCGTAGATCTAATACAAATCACAGTATCGTCAGCATATAAGTTGATGGAAAATATCTAAGATAAAAAAAAAAATAAGTTAGGTTACGTGTGTGTGAGAACATGGTCGCGGCGAAAGAAGAATGTAAGAGTCGTGGCTGGTGGTGGTCTGTCGTGTCTGTCGACCCCGATGGAAAAAATTGTTAGTTTATGTTTTTTGACGTTGTCAATAATAAACCTAAACCACAAGTGCGTTTTAGCGTCGGTTTCCCTTCCACCCTGTATAACGGTGTCAAACATAGTTATTAATAAAAATTGAGAGAAGCTTCGTTACTTTCAACTTGACAGACAATTTCATGGATGTTTTGGAAAAAGTAAGGTGAATAGTAAAATGTTTGACGTAACCGTACCCAGTGCTCCTACATGTGCCCATCACGAATCATAATAGGAGCGTAACCACAATCGAGGCCCAATCGAATGTCAGCCACCGACTGAACTGAAGCAACTTCCCTTAGAAAACGGTAACTGACGAAACTTACGTATAATTAGCTGAAGCCAAGGCGCTGTTGCACGGTTCAGAGAGGTCCCTGAAATAGCTAACGTAACTTATGTTGATTTTAGTATAGATACACTATGTACTCTGACAACTAGTCTTATTAAGGGATATCGTATTACCCAGTTAGAAGGTGGTGGAGGTCAGATGTAAGTTACATATTATTCGGCTAGACTGGGGGCCATTCCAACATAGTTGGGCTAAGGCTAGGCACCCCGCGCTGGGCCCGCGTGGTGGATTCATGGCCCACTCTCCCACTCACAGAGGAGCCCTGTGTCTCTGCAGTGTGAACAATAAGGTTTGATTATGTTACACGTTGTGTGAGATAAGGCTTACATCTCATTTTATGACAGATTTTCTTTAAGAAAAAAAGACATATTAACCGGTAAATAAAAACTTATTTACTTAACTAAAAGTTCTGACGAACTCGCAGAATGTTTTATTGTACCTATCTTGTCAACTGTTATCGGTAAGACCTAGGATCTCCGCCCAAACCATGCAAGAGAGAACGAAACCTGTGGCATTGTCGAATTAGATGTATTATTGTTAAAAACGAATTTATCAAAAACCAATTACAAAATGCCTCAAAAAAAAAGACAGGATTAATAAAGTGATCTAAGATCTATGTTTACATAAAAAAGGTGCAATCAACCAAAAAGAATTTTAAACTTCCTGAATTCCCATTATTGCTTATGCTTTATCTTACGGAATCATGCAACCACCATGCAAAATAAACTATCGAAACTAGATACATACAGAATTTTCCGTCGACCTCTCGCCCGGGAAATGCAACTAGCTCAGCTCAAAGCTCGTGTTCGTGTCCCCCCCCCCCCGCACACGAGGACACTCGATCGATGCTAGACACCCTAGTGCGCATGACGTATCACCTACCTCTATCTGGGACAAAGAGCTTGCACCCTGCACTCACTGCGCAGCTGCAGATCCTATCGATTAGCTATTTAAGGACACGTGTAAGAGCTAGCCCGGCCCGGCTAGGCCTCGCCCGGGAATCAGCATTTCCTTTGTCTTTGAAACTGTGATTTTTAGCACGTTTTAGATTAAAATTAGGGCCTAGAGGTGTTTCTATACCTCTTCTGATGTATTGAGAGCTACTAGTTTTGTCCTGAAAGGTCATACTGAAAAGTTATACGCCTTTTGTGATTTTCATTTGTTTTATCTATTTTTTTTTAGTATGCGGCTAATGAAAATAATTTCATTTTTACCTAATTATTGTCTAGCTGAATAGGCGCCAGTATCAATTTCTAAAGGATCTTAAAGAGCATTTAATGTTGCAGCTTGTGGCGGTTTCCTTTGTCTCCAAAAATACGCACTTTATAATTTTTAGGGAAAAAAATCTAAAATATATCCTTAAATCCCTCTTACGATGTTACAGCGAACTAAAAGAAATGTGAAAATCTGCGGAAACCAAAACTATAATAATTTGAGTAGTTTCTTTGTTCTCTAAACAACAAACAAAAGAAAGCTACACAAATTGGTTCAGTCGAGTCTTTTTCGATAAAAATAGTCTCTCTTCATATTACTCTAGATTTGTAGAAGATCGATAATTATTTATAGAAATATCGTTTCCTGTCACCACGCCTAGTTGTCGCTGGGTGGGATTCCTTTGTCTTCAAAAGTACACGTTTATGTATATTTTTGGGGAAAATTATGGTGTAGTTTTTCTCACTAGCCAGTTCATTTTCTCAATGACCTAGGGGCTTAAAAACTTATTAAAAAAGACACTGTATTCTCGAACGAGACGAGGAACAAAGAAGTTGTTCCCATTTCTCCCAAAATATGTTTTGTTTTCGTGTTTTTTTATTTTTTTGAATAATAGCCTTATTTCTAACCATCATTTCTGTTGCAATCATGAAGCTTCACCTGTTGCAAGGCAGGTTTCCTTTGTTCTTCAAAGTACAAGTTTTTGTAACTTATCAGAAAAAAATTAGGCTGACGTATTCTTATTGGTCTATTTAAATATACCGAGTTCCTATCTGACATACTATTAGTTAAACACTAAGTTGAAATAAGTTTGGGCGGTTTCCTTTGTTCTAAAAAAAAATGTTTTATAAAGGAATTCAGATTTGCTGCTTCAAGACTTGTAAGAACCCCTGTTCATTTGTGAAGGATAGGCAGTAGTGGTGGTAACGTGCAAGTTTGCTTGTTCTCGCACTGCGCGGCGGAGTTTCCTCTATTTGCAAACGGGGATGCATATCCGTCCTGGAGTAGGTATTATGAAGATAATCTCTAAAGATTACTCTATACGTGGAGCGATCTGGATCTATGTCTTGGTTACTGAGCTCTGTACGTGAAAACAGTAAATTTTATAAAAATTGTATCTAGGGTATTTCTAAACTTTTTGTAGAACCTGTACACAATTTTTACAGAATATAATAGAATTATTTCTCTTTATTCGAGTATCCATGACACAAAAACTGAACTCACGACTTATGTTAGTAAGCACTGATAAAACCAACAACACAACAAATAATGGTAGATCACTGCTGCGACAACCCATGAGTAAATGTACAACAGCGACCCACATTAACACAGTCCAGACGACTTGCAATCGTGCTTACTGTTGGTAACGCAATGTTGCGTAAAAATAATCCACATGCGCATCTGCGAACATCCCGACGCTCAACAGAAGCGAACCAGCCCCACCAGCATCCTAAACGCGTGATGCACAGCACCAGAGCTTGCACCGCTCCAACCTTGTACCACTAGACCAAAGAGGAGGCAGCCATTTATCGTGTCCAAAAAACATAATTATAAACTCTGTCCACTCCCAGTACAGTACTAAGAAGGGAGCACCCCTGCCGCCCTGTTGCCACGATAAATTTAGATAATATTTTCCGACATAATAATTGCCAATTAATTTTGGATCACCGGAATAATACCTTTATGTGGTAGGAGTAGAGAGGAAATAGCCTTTAGTAGAAAGGACAAAGAGCACTTTTAGTATCACTTTTTGACGCGTATGGCCATTTGAGTTAATGCATAATTCATAATATTATTTTAATCGATTTTTGACTTAAATTCATTGAAATAATTGGTGGGGTTTCTATTTTCATTTTAATTAGTATTTAATACAATAAATACGTAATTTCTTCCAATATAGTGAAGCGACTCCTTTTTCAATTATAATCGATCGATTAAACATTAACATAAATCGTGGAACAACAAAATAATCTACATTTGCAACTAAAAAGTGTTTATAGTTGTCATTATTATTATTCTTTAATTATGTTACTATTTTTTCATTAAAAAGCAATTTCTAGGCAAAAATAAAACAATTAAGATATAATTGATTATGTTATGACGCCGTAGTCTATTGTTGTGTCACAACACTATTCGATGAAATGTCAAACAAATTGATGTTTCTGTTTAGGCGATTAACACACGGCACCGCGCACCGCCGCGGTTGGCGGTGAAGCGGATCTCATGTCGCATTGACCTCTATTAAATCCGTCGATGCCTAACACACGTACACCGCCTGACCGCGCGTTCGTGCGGTGCTCTCACCGCCACCGCCCCTCCGCGCGGCCGGCCGCGCGGAGGGGCGGTGCATCACACACGGGGCGCCGCATTACCGCTCGAATCATCGGGTGTGCAGGATGTGTTGCAATTTCAAAATGGATTTTGATGTTGAAAAGGTTATTTTGGAGATTGAAAGTCGCTCTGCTATATGGGACATGAAAAGCACACAATATAGTGATATGGGAAGAAATTGTCCTATTTAGAGTTCTGCTTCGTAAAAATGGATGAACCCAATATCTTCTTTTTTTTCTATTTAGACCATAAAAGCCAGATTATTGCCACCACTTCAGCGTCCATTCTTGCAGTGTCTGTGATCAAACTGGTCAAATCCGCGTTAAATCCAACCGCGCTGACAGGCGTGTAAACCGCCTTACCGCGCGGGGTGCCGCTACGAAATCCGCTTTACCGCCACCGCCCTCCGCGGCGGTGCGCGGTGCCGTGTGATAAGCGCCTAAGCCGAGAATATGGTACGTATCAAATCAAACAGTCACGCTCGTATTACGGAGAGCATGTCCGTAACGAAGGGAAATATGAAATTGAAGTGGCCATTGATATAGAGGATGAACTGCCATTGGTACTGGGAACGGACAAATATCTCATAAGAGGCAGGATTAGATCTCGGCATATTGGCAATAAGGTTTATTATGCATATATTTTAGTTAATAGTCACACCACCAACCGTGTATCAGATATTGCTGGTTATTATTGTAATTGTTTAGTGGGCAACCGAACAGTAGGCTGCTGTGTTCATGTGATGACCGTTCTGTGGTATCTCAGTTGGGCACGCTACCATTCTATTAATGCTCCTGCTCAATTTTTAGATGACATGTTTTATGAACATGTTAATTATGACGAGGAAGAGGCTGAATAAATATTTTTTTTATTTAATTGAACTTTTTATTTCTTCCACTACCTTACTATATTCTTATTTTATTTATGATACACTATTTACCACCTCTGGTGTTGTGGTTCACCCACTTGTTTGCGCAGAGGTCCCGGGTTCGATCCCGGCGTACATGCTCGTTTTAGTTAGTGGTAGGGCTGGTTTTAAGTCCACCTGGCTAGCTACCACCGTCTAATCTAAATCTACCGTCATAACAATTTAAAACGTTTTCCAACAGTAAAAGGTAAGATAGCCAGTCCCTCTGTGGTTGGATACCATGAAGTGTGCTGCCATCTTCAGCCTTATCATTGCTCCCCATCAGGCGAGATGAACGTCAATTTCAGGCTATTCCCCGTTGTTAATAAAAAGAAAACAATGTGAAAGTAACTATTAATTTATTAAAGGGTAAGTTGTGTTGTTGATTTACACTTCACAGATAAATTGTTAGAAATGTTGTTTTTCTGAGAAGATTTCTAGACCAATGTGTTTAAATATCTTAAATAATGAACATAGGTAATACTCAATTAATATGTAAAAAAATAATGTAAAATATTTGCCAGTTAATAGCGTTTCAAAATGAATTGTTTTGAGATGTAACATAACATCAATAGGTACTCAACTTATGTTATTTTTTTCAAAAAACCCACAATATTTAATTTTGAATTTAACCTTGTTTTAAAGTATGACACTAGCACTTTTTTGTGTCTAATTTTCATTACTATACTGTGTCAAAAGATGCGCAACCAAGTGCCATAGTAACTTGCTCAATCTCCTTTCTAGATAATTTCATAATTTTATGACTGGTTTACGCACGAACACTGGGTGTTACCTAAATTAATATTTATTAATAAAAAAGAGGTAAAAATTTGTTTGTAAATTGGGGGTAATCTCCGAAATTAATGATTTGGATAATTCGTTCAAAAAAATTATTTCACTGGCAGAAAGCTACATTATTCGTTGGTGCTATAATTTAGACCATGCAAATTAGCCGAGCTATCACATTTTTGGCGGACGAAGTCGCGGGTGGAGTGCTACTACGTTAATAAACACGCCCCAATCTCCAACAGTACAAAATCATTAAGACATTCATTAGGTGTAACCAGCCGAACCCATCAAAATTATCCTAAATAACATAACATCACACCTATAATCTCCGAAGGGTTAGGCAAAAGTGTACCTAATAGTACACCCACATTTCGCTAGTTATAGACCAACAAGGCAGTATCGTAAATCATAAATATTTATCTATCTTAACGTCACAGGTACAGCTTTTAACTGAATAATTAATTTTAACTGAATTATCACTTATAACTGTTTTTTTTTCTAATTACCTGTGACATGTATCGATGCGTAAAATCTATATCCTGTCAACAAGTTTGTTATTAGTTATCTTCAGCGACATATTGTTTTCCAGTCGGCTGGAGCATTACGCAGTGAGCGAAATGCCGGGGAATTCGGCAATATGCACCGATGGGTTTGTGCTGTTAATAAGACAATGTTATTCTTGTATATCGTTGTTGTTACTAAGATTTGTGTTTACTACTAAGGTGTTTTTTTTTTAAATGAGTAGGTACGAATTGGTATTTGGTACGGTTTTTCATACCAATAGCTGAAGAAGGCTCTCGAATCAACTTCTGAATTTCTGACACCTCATACATTTTCGGCAATTACGTATTTGTTCAGAAGAGAATATAACGCTTGTATAGCGAGGATCACTTTCAAAGCGTTTATTTCTACAACGGTTTAACAGAATTGTCATAGGCAGGTCGGTACTTGCGTCAATTTAATACATTTTTGTCTATTGTATCATCGGTCGTGCTGATACAATGTCGTTAGGTCTAAACCCATAAGGGAATTCTAGTTTTTAATGAAATCTTTTATTAGGCAGAGTCTAGAATTCACACCAATGTATAATAAAAGCGTTAACGGATTCACACTGAGAAAAAGCAACGATAAATTTTTCTTACGCCATTTCAAAAGTGCGGTGCTACCACGGCGAGCGAGGCACATGTTAGTAAAAGTAATTTTTGTTAAGATGCGGAGTGAAAGTATCATAATTAAGTTTAGTTATCTGTTATTTTGTAACTCGATGACGCCACCTACAGTCCGTTATGAGAAACTCATTGTTTGAACTTAAACTTAGCATTTTTTTAGGTAATGTACGCGAATACCGAATACCAAGGAAAGTATTCACCGCTTGTGTTCAGTGGAGCGTGATGACTGTTTTTGCTTCTTCAAGGTGCTAGTATTATAGTTGATTAGTTTGGTTCAATAACCTGTTTATTTTATTATCATTATTTAAAAAAAAAGATCTATTTCGTTTAGTCATAATCATATTTTTATGTTTTTTAATTACTTGCAAAATTTGACGTAGTAAGATATTCAAGTGTTTTGAAATTTAGATTTATTTTTAGACAAGCCCTTTTTCACTGAACAATAACAACAAGTAATTCGATTCGATGATAAACAATAGAGAAGTATGGAAGAAGAAGACATGCTGCGCCGACCCCAAATGAATTGGGACAAGAGCAAGATAATGATGTTGAATTCGATTCGATGATAGTACCGAGATAAGAATTTTAACTAGGCTAGCCAATACCAGCCACTACAAATTGACTGAGTCGCGGGGGTTGGGAGCTACTGAGGTAACACCTAGATGGATAGTTTCTCTGCAATTGAAAAGGATAATCCTAACTCAAAGGGTTATTTCGTACCTCTTTCACCATCGTACGGTACTAATCTACAACAGTCAGCACAAATATCACAGCGGTGACTGCCTACCCTTGCCGCGCCCCGTAGAACTGAGAAGGTACACAAGCATCTGACGATATCTTGGTACATCTATTGCCATTTAATATGTTTACTCATTTAAGCTGTACATTATTTACAAACTACTAATAAGTCTAGCCCTCACCACTGCTATCTTAGACCCTGCACCCGATACCGGCAGACCCCTTTTTTATTATATTTTTAAATGTTTTTTTTTTTGAGAAATATTTAAAAATGTGTATAAAATAATGAATACCACCTAACACCCCCCTAACACTTATGAAAACAACTTGTATACCATGTTTTATGCAAATAAAGTATCTTATCTTAATAAAAATAATTTACAAGTATCAAAAGGGGAAAACAATTACAGGGCGTCAAAAAATTCGTCCACATCACTGTCAATAGGAAAAGGTACATTAAATTATTTCAAAAATCAACTACCGTATAAAAAAGAAGAACAGAACAGAAGTGTGTATATCCACACTTTCAGGGTAGTATTACACCAAAGTTCCTTATTATAAGGTTAGTTGGGGAAATGAACTGTAAATACAAAGAAACTGCAGTGATTACAGGCTCGCAATATCCCGTCGGAGACTGACAATCATTTCCGCACACTACCGCATTACATGAGAACTTGAGTAGGTATTACATCCGACAGGCGAACAGCCTGTAGTCTACAGCAAATGACGCTTGTATTTGGACCCTAGGTATCATAGCGTATGGAAGATTTTCGTTTTAGTACAAGCGTCATCGCGACAAGCCCAGACGGAGATACAAAACCCAAATCTTTTATTTCACACAGGCCTACATGGGCACTTATAAAACGTCAAGAGACAGCCACGGTTCAGGTTCGTTTCCTATGGAGAAGAACCGCCAAGAAACTCCATGGTTACTCTTTTAAAAAATCTCGGGATAAGCTAGAATCCTTCCTTGAATGAGACCTAAGCTTTTAAACCAAGAGAAGCAGAAAGAGATTAAGGAGGCTCTGCTTTGAGTTGGAACCACATGCTTTTAATAATGAGAGAATAAGTTTTTAAAGGGGGCGTGCCTTTTGTAACAAAGAAATTAAATTAGGTCAAAGATTTTTGTTCTTAACAAAGTCTTCTATAAAGTTATCCTACTGCCGCCAATAAAAGTTTATTACGTGATTTACAGAACTTGCTTTTGAAGCTTTCTTTTGCAATATAACTCAAAACAAATAAGTAGAACTGCAGTTACGTATCAATCTATAGATCGTGTAACATGACATTCATAGTACCGATGTACCGGAATCGATACATTCGATACCCTAACACCTGTCTCATCAACTGGCCGACGGTACACGACTCAATCGCGTTTCTCGCTCTCCACCGCCGCGCAGGTTCGCCGTCGACCTGATTACAACCGAACTAACTGCGCATTGGATTCATAACGGTGCAAGAATGCGGCCCCGCCCGTCAACCAACAATTCACATAGTACGGATTTCAGAATTTATTTAAATGGGACATGAATGGGACGGCTTATATTACAAGTTACAACTGTTGTTAGATTGTACAGATGCTTTCTGTACGGAAAGTCATTTTTAATTTTTAATTTAGATATCACGTATTGATAGGATTTCTGCAGTGATGTGCTAAATGCATAAGTACCTACATATATTTTTTTTGATAAACATTACCAACTAAATAATTATAATCGACGCAATGTGGGTGTACAATAGGGAAGGTACACCTCTGCCTACGCCATCGAGGATAGCAACCGTTGCAATGCTATGTTATAATAAAACTGTATTTAGAGAACTCGGAGAAATTATTCCGAAAGCTTATGTATAATACGCATCAAATAACTTAGATGTAGCACAGAAACCGCCTTGTTGTTTTCGCCACATAGGAAGGAGCTCGTACAAATCTGTGTCGTAACAGATTTAATCAAATTTAATTAAGAAAATGCATATACTTTAAGCATGCTTGCAGCATTAGCATTTACTAATTATATTACTAAAATGCGCAAATTCTAATACCAATAAAATAAAATGATAAAAGGTGAAGAATAATATACCTACTGTCACTCTAACTCCGGACACGAGTTCCCATGGATGACCTGGAAGTCTTTGAATATACTCCAACACAGGTTGGCCGAAACAAGGAAAACCTGTTCAGGTGGAGATTCATAGATGACTTTGTTCTGGAGTGTAAATGTGGTGTTACCTCACAAACGATGACACACTTGATATCGTGTCCTGACTGTCCTGTTGCTTGCACATCACAGGAGCTGATGGACGCTACTGAAAGTGGCAAAATCGTCGCCAAATGGGCTGACCCAATTTAAATTGTCATCGACACGTTAAAAAGAAGAACTCGGCATTCTGCTGGACATAGGCCTCGCCTAAGTTCTGCTCTCTGCCCACCGTCCATCGCTACACCATTGACACGGAACTCTGAGCTCATTACTTTCGCCAAATGATTCACGTCAGTAACACACATAGAAAAATGTCTCTTATATTAATGAATCACGCATTTCCTGTTTTCTCCGCGATAAACTTTTTATTTATGGCCAGATTGAGTATGTGTATAAATAAAAACATGTTGGGTCGCATGGCCAAAAATACCTAAAAACTAATCGCCCTATGAAAAAGCTCTACGTAAACGATACCAAAGAAGTAAGCGACGTTCTATACTAGCTCAGAAAGATTGGGGTCTTCCTCTTGCTCTTTACCCAAACAACATCATATTCTCCTATTCGTATACATCTCTTTGCGTTGGTATCCACACCCTTGCTAGCCGCATTAGCATTTTGCAAACGGACCATTTGTCGTTACTTTAATTGTTCGCCTAGGTAATGCCATTCCTTAGTGCTACTGTGTGGACTGTGTGTGGAGATATTCGTGTCCTCAAACTGTCCGTATAGGTTCGAGTAGTTCGTATTTTCACACAAATATTTTCCAGTTAAAATTTTTGCTACAACTGTCCCATTAGCGGTTTTCCAGACAATAATAGTAAAAGCTTCCATATAAATCACAAGATAAAATAAATGAGGATGGTTAATTCCTTTAAGTCTTAATTATAGAAATATCATCATCATGATCTGCCTAGCCTTTTCCTAACTATGGTAGGGTCAGCTTCCAGTCTTACCGGTTTCATCTGAATACTAGTGTTTTACATGTAGCGACTGCCTATCTAACTTCCACAAACCAGTTAGTACTGGGTAACACGATACCCCTTGCTAAGACTGGTTGTCAAACTTTCTGGCCACTGACTACCTATAACAACTGCCAAAGATCTGTAAATGACAACCGGGACCAACGGCACGAGCTTTCCGAGGCACGAAGGAAACTCGGTATGTAATGGGTGATGACCCATACACGGTCCAACCTAGGCCAGCGTGGCTTAACGTGAAGTTCGATCCGAGTGGCTGTTATTATTTAGCCACGAGCCCTTCGATTATAGAAACATATGTAGGTCTTGAAATATACATACATGTGTACAGTCACGAGCACCAATATGTATACACTTAGCAAAGTTCAAAAGCGATTTTCTCGTGAAATAACTGTTTCTACATTGAGATAAGATCTATTTCGTAACACTATGGCATCCAAAATACTAGGTTCGTGAAAACATAAAACGTTAATCAATACAGTACATGAAAATCACTTTTAAAAGTTGCTGCGTGTATATATATTTGTGCTCGTGGCTGTACCTACATATCTAATCCAACCACGACAATAAAAAACAAACAAGCTAACTAGACAAAAAGTTGAGTGCACCTGCACTCGTCAGACTAACTCAAGAAGCCAACAATCAACCCTATCTCAGTTACATCGGCTAAACCGACCCCAATGACTTCATTGGGAAAATCTAAAGTTTCTCATAATACCGTGCAACATCCAAGCTGAACGAATATCAACTGTAAGTGTTTGTCATAAAGGTTGTTAATACCGTGTGAGAGTGCAAGCTTTCACATTGCTGATGGGATTGCGTCAAGATTATCTTACTCATGCTATGAAAGTTTTCTCAGAAGGCGTGCGGAAGCGTTCCGTTCGTGTGTTGTGTTTAGTTTTCATGCCTCCATGCCGGGCTGGTTCGCAGTGCCGGTGACTTCGCGTGATAGCTCGTCTGCTTTAAATGCTCTTTTCGGCTTATTGCACGCAGCCATTTTAGTTATCACGGGGACGGATTTTGAGCTTTGTAATTTTTGCAGTGGAATTTTGATAATTTTGAGAGGTTTAAATTAATAATTTGTCTCTAAGTAAGCCTATGGGAACAAAGTCCTTAATGTTTATCTTTAAAGCAACAAGTAAATCACTTAACAAACAAACCAAATATTCTATTTTTTTTTTATAAACTGATCAATTGTAATTTTCTCCTATTTTAATAGAAAAATATGTCGCTTTGCTTAACCAATTTGAATATTAACCGTACATTTGAATTTAACCTAAAAGCATATTAATATTAACTGTGCTTATAACCGGGTCATTGAGACCGGTTCGCGCAAGGGCAGGGTTAGGTCGGCTGGTCGTAACCCTGAGAGAAACCAGCCAGTGCTCAGAAGCATAATTATTAGGCACTAAAACTGTGTTTACGTCTAGTAATATATTAGATGAACGCGCCTAGAACATGATCCGGGAGAAACTATAGACACTTGGCCATAGACATGGAAAGTTATTACTTTAGATATTTTCCAGCAGGATTAGCTTCAGGCCTGCAAATGGTTGCAAAATTGACCCTTCGCTACTACTACCTATGAAAGGGGGGCCCCTTTTACAGGTAGTAGTAGCGAAGGGTCAATTTTTGTAAGAGGTAAGCCGGATCTTTAATGTGATTATATTATTTGTCTATAGAATACTGACTGTGCCATTTTTTAAAGGGAAGCCGGTAGGAATCGAGTTGTATGGAACCTTCTCCACTGATAGGTAGTAGCCATCCAACCGCACCAGGCCCGCGTGCTGGTTTCCGGCCTACACTAGATATGATAATATTTATCCAAGAAGGTGCAACTACTAGTTACGGCTCGGTAACAGCTCGTTCTTGGCTTGCAGCCAGCGTTTGTTCAACCAACAGCTCGCTTGGCACGATATGACAACGTTTACACTGCAATAAACCCGATACGCCTTGTTGCATGTTGATGCGTAGTTCATGCAAAGTTAACTTGAAACAAAACGCTGACATTTGTGGCAAGAACCATATTTTTCTTGAGGGACTGGTGTAGTAGTCGCAAGCGTTATTGCATAGCATGGGGTCTTGGGTTCGTTTCCTAGGTCGGCGAAAGTGTTATTAGGTTTTTCTATCCGAAACTCCTCATTAGTAGCCCGGATTCTTGATTGGTACCCAGGTGATGGCACTACACAAGCCTTTTTGCATGGGACTTAAGCAAAACTAACGATGTAGGTTTACTATACGTAGGAAGACTTCTGCCTATCCCTTCGGAGCCAATAGAAAAAGCAACAATTTTGATAGTTGTTTCATAACATGTATCCTTGACAAGAGATTGCAGCATCGAGGTCTTATGATCGAGGTGAATGAACGATAGCAATGTAAACAGTACATCCTACTGATAAGATTCACGCAATGTTTCACAAGAGGAACTTTGAGATGATTACTTATCTGTAGTCATTTTGGAGTCCTGGGGGTCTAAAATGGCCGCTTTGGCAGAATCATAATAGGATAATAATTACGTTTAAATTCTTAAAATGGTCATAGACCTACCTACTATTATGAATTGTCACCTTGTGACCATTTTACGAATTTAAACGTAATTCATATTATTATCCTATTATGATTCTGCTAAATAAAATCTCTGATGATAAATTTGACTTTTGTTTTTTTTCGTACTCAGTACCTCAATTGCTTGTTGTATTTATGACGGTAGGTCGGGGTTCGAGTTCAAGTGACAATTATCATTTATAATGCTGATCAAAGCGAAGACATATATTAAAAAATCCAAGCATGATGATGATATTTAATTTTAATGGCAATAGGATAATAATTGGGCCCATTATAACATAAAAAAATAACTGAGGGTATTTTTTTTTATTGTGTTCTTTTTATTTAATTATTTTTAAGACCTGTGCGAGTCAAAGAACTACTTTTTCTTAGAACAGACTTTTTTTTAGAGAACAGGTATGATGTTACGTTTATGTTTTATTTCGTCTCTCCAAATGTCGAAATGATTGCAGATCGAATAAAAAGTTTAAAATTTTATTAAGTTTCGCCCTCCGTACCTACATCTCGGGGAAATATTTGATGCACACGTACGATCCCCTGCTGAGACGAAAATGATCTAATGTTGATGAGTCAGAGTGTCATCGACCCCACCTGCGGCACGACCCACAAACTGTTTGTTCCGCCGGCCGCCGGCCGCAGGGTAGAAAGTTTTTTGAGAAAGGCGCCGCCGTGACCTTGTCGCGAGGAATGTTGTAGGTGCGTATATTCATTTCAATAAATATTTTATTTCTATACCTACTTCATTAAATGAACGGAATTGGTATACAAGGTGTCACGAAGCCGTCGACCAAGTATTCTGTACATCAAACTAAGTGACTCTTCGCAAAAATGAAACAGGGTGCTAAGTGCATCGTTTGCCAAATTGAACGGGCCGAAAGAAGGAGTCATTTGCTGTCTCTTTAATCCAAATAACTCATTTTTGGACCTACGAATTTTAAATTTCAATGTTTTATTTAATTATTTTGAAACAAAAAAAAAAAACAAAATTTACCAGCGCTTGGCTGAAGAGACAACAAATGTCTCGTCCTTTCGGCCCGTTCAATCTGGCAAATGATGCACGAACCACCCTGTATTTTGCTGACTTATTATGGGGTAAATAAATCACATATAATGAGATTTTTTTACCCCATAATAAGTCACTCAAACGTTGTGAAGGATGTACTGAAAAACACCTCCAGGTATGGTCCAGAAAAGAAAAACAATTGCAATGACGGAGAGAACAAGTGCCTTTCGGCTTCGTGAAGAATCTTTTTTACACCTAACAATTTGTTCTGATAGAAAATAACAAAAGTATCTGGCATTTAAAAGTATTGCAAAATTTTAGAGCCGTTTTCAAGAACGTTTACAAATTATATACATAAAATATCACTCATTTATATAGGATAGATAACAAACGATGCTAAAGCATTTGGTATTTTTGCAAAGACTTTCAATGGGACTTCCAAATACTTTCAATAGCTTATGTAAAAACTGTTGCAGAAATTCGAACGGCTTGCTATTAGCCATTTGTCTACGCCGTCAGATCTTCTCGAAATCGACGACTGTTTATATTTAGTTGTCACATATTACTCAACTAGTACCTGGGCGACCAAGCTCTGCTCGGATAAAAATAGAGAAAACTAAATTTTCACAGAAATGAGGCCTAGTTAGATCAATTTGTCGCCCCCGTTAACACATATATTGTAACTTACATCGGAATCGCTAGAGCCATTTTCGGGGACGTGATTACAAACATTCTTTGATAGGATGACACCTAATAAAAACAATTGAATCCCTATGTTAAAATGAAACAAGAAAACGCGACACAAATCCGTTCGTGCTAGGTGCTAAAGACGATCATTTTCTCTGTCACTCCGGCTTCCCGCTATCCGAGTCATTCGACTACACTGCTAGGTCAGGCACGCTTTCTTAATCAAGCTAATAGTTTCGGAGACTGTCTCCGCTTTATCATGATCTGCTGTTAATTTTCCACTTCCTGATTTAACGTTACGCGGTGCTGTACTATAATGTCAGAAAACCTATGGTTATTTTATTGCGATTGTAGGCTTGGTGTTGGACAAAGAGATTGAAGATACTACTCTAGAGAAGCTATCAGAAGAAATATCATAGATGTTTTTTACAAGCTTTTGTTAAATTTGCTATATTTGAATGTTTCTATGTTTGTTAAGGTCAAATCTTGCAACTGAATTTTAAAACAGTTACCTCCAGACGCAAGCTGAAGTTTGCATCCACGTTTAGTTTGGATGACGATGAAGGTTAGCTAATTGACGTCATTCTATATCCAATATGGCAGATTCACAAGTGAAAGGCGCCCTAAGGGATATGTATTTTAATGCAGAATTAGGTATACAATCGTCAAGTTACACTTGTACCGATAGCAGCCGGTTGCACCCGGCTGGCTCTTGCAAGTTGCAAGTAGCTAAATGTCTTCGGACTAAGGTAATGATGCAGTCGATAATGACGAATCATTTTACATCATCAGCCTGTAATGCTTCCACTGCTGAGAAACAAGCTTTCTCTCTATGTGAGGTAGTGTGCCGCGCATCCAGTGAGGGTTTGGTAGAAGTAACATGTCTTCGAAATTTTTGATGATTAATGATTTTGACAGAAAGGTAAGTGCCTCTCAAGTTAAGATCAGGCGCGGTCCCAAGGGAGGGGGTCGCAGGGGTCATGACCCCCTCCCCCCCCCCAAATTATACACGCCAATTATATGACAAACCTTCTTAAAATAGCATTTTTCTGACACAAATTATTCACTTCCTGCTTATTGTTAAATGCTACAGTTTTTGAGCTCACTTCGCTCGCTAATGCATCCTGCCCTTTTGAGTTACTTTTATTCTCATCTGTGTATGAATGATCAAAAAGAACCTGATACACGGGGCGGAGGCGAACTGCTTGAATTTTGAAGATCTCTTCTCTTGCTCTTGCATTCTATTAGTACCAAGTAATCATGTTTCTGAACTCAAGGATTAAAATAAAGTAAATAGAGGGCCCGCTCGCTTCGCTGGCTCATTGCGTTCTCTTCATATTAAAACTTGAAAATCTAAGTATATCAGATGCAGAGCCGTAGGCAGGGGTGGTGGGTGAGTGTTCAAGCCCCCCGAAATCTCCGACAACTAGAAAGAAATCAACCTATCCGAGACAGAATGCTAAAATTTTCTCGCTCGCTTCGCTCAGCAATGCATCCTTTACTTTTTCAATTCTGCAAGAGTTGACAGGACCCTCCTATTGTCATTTCTGTACAAATTAACAAAAGGAGTGGTGCTAAAATTTTCCAGCTCGCTTCACTCGCTAATATATCTTGTACGTTTTCAACTCTCCATAAACTCCATTAAACGCACACTATGTAAGCAAGCATATTACAAGTTGGACGATTCTATCTCTGATAAAAATGCTTGGCTCAATGCCGGTCCTGCTCCACATGGACAGGGGCGCATAAACTGATTAATGGATAGCATTAAATAGTATTGTTGGAGCTGCTGAAGATTGTACAACTGTCTTTGCATTGTATAGATTCAATTTCTTTTGGTATTATATAACCGCATAGCCCATATTATGTGAGTACTATGTAATAGAAAGCTATCCTTCGTTGATAACCTACGTCATTTTTTTTTTTTTATGACTTGAATTTGCCCTGGCGTTTAAGTGTATGTCATGCTCACTCAAATGTCTCGCTGATGGTGGCGCGTGTGTCGGATCAGCTAGTTCCCTTCAAAATGGTTGAGTTGAATGGTGCTGATACATGCGTCATGTTCGTGAACGGGCGCTGTCAGTTGTGACTGGTCATCTCTTGGTTGCCACGGCTTATTTGAATTAATTATTTTATTTTTTGAATTGTTCTTTTCCTTGTTTTTACTATGGACACTTTTAACGTGCACATCTTGCTACATCGCTCTCACATAATGTACCATCTAAACATGAATGATGTAACCAAGGTTTTGTAAAAATATTCTGATTTAAAAGAGTGTCCATGGAGTTTCTTGCCCGTTCTTCTCCATAGAGATCTACGTTAGGGAATGGGCAACTACAGTACTTTCACAGTTTTTATGCCTTGTGACTGGGACTGTAGCTAAATTTCATTGTTGTCTTTGTTTCGACAGTTCAAAAGTGCCTGTAACGGGCCTACTTGAAATAAATGCTTTGATTTTGATTTTGATTTTGATAAGTTGGCAGAGTCCTTCGTATTCTCGTTCCTGTATGAATAAACAAAAAGAACTTAATTTCAAGGAATGGTGCAAAAATTTTCGAGCTCGCTTCGCTCGCTCTTGCGTCTAAGTACGTTCTGTATGAATGGTCAAAAGAAAATCTAACCTACCCGAGGTGGTGCTAAAATTTTCGAGCTCGCTTTGATCGCTCTGACATTCTGGGTTCTTTTCAGTTTTTCTACATAGACTGACACCAAATTGTGAAAACCTCGGGAAGCTGAAGATGATATAATTTCGTTTTACAAAAGTCGTTCCGAATAGTTTAACCTATTAGTTTAATAACCCGGGGTCCCCAATCAGTTTTTTTTTATTCGGGGTAATCCGTAATTCTTCAAAGCCGTTCGAATTTCCATTTAGCATAATATGTACTCATATTATCAAAGTGTAACTTGTGAATGAGTTTCAATCATCTAAGATGATAGTTAGGCAGGTACCTGGGGCTAGTTTAATAACATCAAATGAGACTCAAGTAAATAAGTACAGCTGAACTAATACCCATAGCAAACATCATCATCATGGCTTTCATCATTTCAAAAGCTCATATTCCACGAACACAATTTAATTTCAACCGTCTAGGTAGCTTCAGGGCATTGCGCACTGCGGCAAAATAATTACACGCGTTCGGGGAAATGCAGCTCAGGGGGGGGTTATGAATCAATATCATCTCCCCCCCGGCACTCATCTCCGCACTTCCATAGAATCCTTTCAGGGTGGCGTTCACGCTGTGACACGGTAACAAGCGGAGGCGGGTACGATCATGGGCGCGATTAGGCTTATATGCATCGCGAGTTGTTGTGAAGCTGGGAGTAGAGACTAGACGAGTTGAACAACGGACGAAGCTTGCTTCGTGCTTCAGGCCACGAGCTGACATGCTCACGCGACACGCGTTTACGACAGCGACTATGAAGCCAACACATTAAGGAAGTTACGAAGAGCATGCCATAAGTTAGTCCACTCCACCGTGCAGATACCTCTTCGATATCATCGCGTCCTTCATAGCACCCGCGCAACTCCTCACTCTGGTCATGGCCTTAGTCTAGCTAGCTAGATAAGGTAGGGTGCTGAAGGTGGGCGGGCCCCCCTGTGTCCATGGCAACCGATCTAGCCAGCTACATGATGGCTGTCGGGCTGCATCTCCCTCGGATCGACCGATGCGGGTGGCAGGGTGCGGCACGTGTTCTATTACATCCTGTACAATTTATTGCGTGGTATGTTAGGTACTTGTACTGCTCGCTGTTTTGATTTTTTGCTAGTTTTGTTTTGAGAGGGTAACTATTGATTACACCATTGGCCGTAGAAAATCTTCGCAGCGTTATCTGTATAGGTAGTCATTACAAAGGGTTATTGGGTTTTCCTATCAGGAATTTCTGAGCAGCAACTACGGAGTCTGGTTAACTAAGACAGCAAAACGCGTTTTTCTTATTTCATATCGCACCTCTCATTTTCAATTCCATTAGCTTTTCTTTGGCCTTCCTCGCCCATCTTCCCCAGCAGAGAAAATTTGAATTTCGTGCGCTCCCTTGGCGCTTGCCCCTTAATACAGAGTTTACAACAATGCCCGAGCACAGCTCGTGATCGAATTAGTCCGCTTTCACCGCCTTCAGATCACTCTATTAGTAATGCTTCACGGGCAAACACAATTCGTCTCTGGTACATCTGTACCACCATGTCAAACGGCTTTCGAATCCGCCACAATATAAACAAATGTCACTTACTATTATATTACACCATTTGAAAGGAAAATGGTGGTATTAAATCGTTGTTTTGTAACGTTACGTCACTTATACACGAGACTAAAACTTTTAAAAGAATACCATCATAAATAGAATCCACCCATCAACATCAACCCACATATAGCCAAATTCGTATGTAATAATTAGGTAGCGAGCCTAATATCATCGATCGGGCACCAACCTGGAATGCTGGCTGCTACTGATAAATAAAGTGCGCTATGCCGCTTGTTGTGACTTCTTTACCAACGGGACAATCAAGGTGAAACGAATAACTAACTTTTAAAATGAGCGTTCTCATCATTTAGGTAAGAGCTTCTGAAATGGATCTACAGCAAAAGAAAGAAACTCGCCATGTCACTATAAGTTTTACTCATAACTTTAAATTTCATCGAGCCCTTTATAGAAAGGAACCGCAGCCAGGTCCAGCATCATCGCCATCGCGGCAATAACACATAAGGTCACTTTCAGCGTGACTTGGCGCTTCAGTCCCACTCCTAGCAAAGCCAGGAGCTCGGCCACTGCCTGTGTCGCCTCTCCGGAACGATTCCAGCGATGCCAGATAGCTCCAGCGTTGACCAAGAGAAGGGCGGTACCCGTGCAGCATAAGTATGCCTGGAAGATGATGAGAAGCTTGGTAAAGGATTTGGTTAAGATGATGTGAAATTAACCGAAACATTTATTTCAAATAGACCTGTTAGCTTCTTACAGGCACTTATTATCAATCACAAAAAGGCGAATCTATGGTCTAGTCCCAAGGCATAATAACTGTGGTAGTACTTGTTGTGTGACGAACATGTTTGTTAACAACACACTCAAAGAACGTGATATGAGCTCAGTCAGTGCCTGCATTACGTGACCCCTCTTTCCCGCTTAATATTTGTAAGGGGGTCCAGGTAATGTCCTCATAATATATCGGGTAGGTCCGCAACTCCACGTCAAAAAGGCGTATTTTGCGTAATAAACAACAATTATCAGAATACATTAATATTTCGGTACGTCACCACGAGTAGTGGGTATAACCTCTATGGCTTTACCGTAATACCTGTAAGGCCGTGCCATAACACTTTTCTGACGCCGCGCACAACGTCAAGCCGACGACGGCCACCAGATACGTGACCAGTACTCCTCCAGACACCGTCTGTTCCCACCGGAATATCTTCACAGAACGCACGTGCAACGTCAGAACAGACACAAGCGATACCATGGCCGTCAAGCGCAGACACACGGCTGTAATGCTCTGCTTGCTTTGGAAAGCATCATTTACCAATAGTTGGTCTTTGTCTTCAGTGGAAATCTGTTCAAAGATTAAATTAGTTTCAGTATGTTTGACTGTAGTTTGTACTAGCTTTTGCCTGCGGCGTCGCTTGCGTTATGGTCAGAAATTATTTCACGAAAACATTTAAGTATAACATATGACACTCGGGGATAATTCGAGCTTCCCATTGGTGAATGAATTTTTGGAATCGGATCAGTGGTTTCGAAGACCCGCTACATCCAAACTTCACCTCGTTTCTTTTTAATATTAGTGTGGAGTGGACTTCTCTGTTAGAGATCCGTAATTCCGTTGTAACTGTACACTGTGTGAGTAATATACCTACTATATTATGATTGCAGTTTTATTATTTGTGAAGAGTGAAGTTGATATTGTCAATTATTTTTAGAGTAACGATAAGCGATGCAGCGAGATTTTTGAAATACGTGTTGGTTGTAGGTCCATATATCGTCAAATACCTGCTAAGATTTTATATTATTAAAATGATACCTTGGTTATATATCGACGGTTCCTACGTACATAAAGTCAAGTCAAAAACCGACGTTTACAGGAGAGCGTAATTTGTGTTCAACACGACCTAGAACTAATTCTATGACCAATAATAAATATTTTCTTTCTACAATATTTTAACAGTTTTAAGAGCTTTATAATGCTATTTACACATATTTTATTTTTTTACGTTTTCTTGAAAAAACCGATAGATGACCGTTTCTACGCCGATAATAAAATAGAAGTATGTCAGTCATGTCTATGATACCTTTTTATACGCAGGAAACAAAAAAACAGTGTCCGATATAGAATTTAAATAAAATGTTTTATGAAAATGTAGGATTATGTTACTATTTTTAAATCAATACGTTAAACATCCTGAAATCGTCACCCATGGATATAAAAAGTACTTCAATTAAGACATATCACTTTATACGTGGTTTTAATCATTCGGGGTAGGACAAGTTCTTGTATTGTAAATAAAGACATGTCTTTTAAAATTATCAGGTTTTTGTTTTTTTAATTAAACAGGGTTTATAAATTCAACATTATTTATTATTAAAAAAAGATCTTCTTAACATCTAAATAATAGGTACCTATAGACTCACTGAAGGAGGAACTAAACATAAAAAATCACTGTTGTCTAATATTAGTGATTAATCTTAATTTTAAGCATGTGCCTCAGCCTAATCATGTCTGGCAATGCAATTGGTACCTAGTATTTAATAATCATCACAGTTTTATTAAGTATTTACCTACCTCAGCTTAATTAACTACCTATCGACTTAATAGTAAAATTTAATAATCATCACAGCATTGTTTGAGTATGTGCCTCATCTTTAACACCTAATTGGTAACATTTAACAATCATCACAGCTTTATTCAGACTGATTCATCTTATTACTAATAAAGTTCCCTTAGTAGTTAAATAACAAAACAAAATGTATAAAAAGTAAAGATAAATTTAACAATCTTCTTCGTCATTGCCCTGTCCTTCCTCACTATTATGCTTAAGGTTTCTATACTGCCGTGCTAATTAGAAACGCAGTAAGGAAGGATTTTTGGGAAATTGAGTTTTTCATATATTCGGAATCCTCGTAATGAGCTCTGTATAGTGATTTAATCCTTATTTTGATAGCTGTCCCAGAAGTGAGACTTTTAGTAAGCCAAACTGCAGTATTTTTCTTGCTGAGAAGTAAATTACTAAGCACAACTGTAGTAAGACACATTACTGCTCTTTGCCTTCCAGTATTTTTTTGAACATAATTTATTTCACTAGTAAGAAGCGCAGTAAGGAACACTTGCTGCTGTTATGATTTGTTAGTAATAATGATAAATAATAATGTTTAGTGAATAATTTTACATAACAAACACGACGAAGATCACGTTATTTTGTGGATGGATAATTGTTCAGCCCAAAAAAAAATTGGGCGATATTGTCTTTCTTAGTTAACATAATTAACAGCAACTTGATTTCCGCACAGTTAAATTTTTCGAACCAGGGCATACATTTATGTCTGCTGACAGTTTTCATCACAGAGTTTAGCAATCTTTACAAAAGAAAGGAAAAGTTTACGGCTTTAAAGATTTAATTTAATGTTTTCTGTTTTAAGATTTATTTGGAATACATTTTTTTAATAAAATAGTTGTATCATTTACCTCTTCTTGATATATTATACACTTGGGAGCAAATAAATCGAGCCACTACCTTTTTTCACGTAAAATGGTAAATATTTTTGGTAATATGGAACGTATCAATTCGAACTATATATCGCCTAAAAGTTTAGTTAATAACCTTTACAATGAGGGTAAATTATTGAATACAAATACAAAAAAAAAAAAATACAAAATATCTTTATTTTAACCAAAAAGTTTTAAGTTAGTTGGTGATTGGAGCCTCCTTTTAAGCAAGTAATGCCTGTGTTAGGAGACTCCGCTCTTCCACAGCAATATAGAATTAATTCAGTACCTTAGAAATAAACAGTATGTTTGTGTGTGTGGGTGTTTGTGTGTGGGTGTTTGTGTAGGTGTGGGTGTTTGTGTGTGTGTGTGTGTGTGTGGGTGTTTGTGTGTCTGTGTGAGTATGTGTGTGTTTCATGTTGTGTGTTGCAATAGTGCCTCAGTGTCTGCGTAATTTAGTTTCTTTATCCAATTAGTAAGAATTCTTTTACACTCTTTTAATTGTTTATTGTGTACATATATCTTTTTATTTATCCTATTATAAAGTTGACATGACAGTTTATTGTACTGAATAGCAGCAAATTTTGTTTTAGTTTGTGGAACCTGTGCTATGAGATCTTTCCGTCTTCTTGTTATTGTGGTTTGATTATATGGCAGATTCTTATGTTTTTTAAGAACGGTAGATACGATGTATAACTTTCTAACAGAAAGCAGTCCACTATCCTGATAGAGACTTTCAGTAGGGTATGTAATCCTTCTGAAGTACATTATTTTTATTACGGCACGTTGTCCCCGTTCAACATGTATAAACTTTGATTTTGCTGCGCCGCCCCATATTGTGATACAGTAGGCTATAACTGATTGTGCTAGAGAGATATACATTTCATTCAATAAATTTCTGTGAGAACCTGATTTCTTTTTTATGTTTATAGGCGCTATATGCCTTAGTGTTTTAAATATCCACCCTAATTTCCTAATCCTTCCAGTAACATGTTCAATATGAGAGTACCATGACAATCTGTGGTCAACAATTATACCTAAATATTTTGTTTCCATAACTTTATTAATTACGGGACAAGCGCAATTATTATTTTTAGCTCTATCACATGAGTGTACTTTAATGTTGAACACTTCATCTGGTTGTGAACTTTTATAGATGGAGAAGCATATGTAGTTAGTTTTCGCAGTATGTTCTATGTTAGGGATTTTGGTTTCCGCACTTAGTCCTTAAAGTGGACCATTGTGCGTGAGCCTTGGTGGCCGTTACTCCAACCAGCCCACCTCCCTCCAGAAGCAGATCAGACTTCCCGGTCTTCTCAGGGCATCCGCAAGAGATCCTGGCGTTCCAAGGGTCGCCTCGCGTATCTGGGTGACGCCAGTACACTCAAGGAGTACGTGCGCTATTGTTTCCTCCGCCTCCATGCATGCCCTGCACAGGGGACTGTCAGTGATACCTAGGGTGTGGAAGTGTTTGTTCAGTGAACAGTGTCCAGTGATGGTCCCCGCCACCAGTCGCAGGCTATCTCTATCCAGGCGCAGAAGGCGCTTGGTCAGTTTTTTGTCCAGGGATGGCATGGCCTCCTTGGATTGCCTGCACCCTGGTGTCGAGGTCCACCACTTCTCCGCTTGTGTTTGAGTGTGATCCTTTAGCCAACTTCTGAGCTGCTTGAAGGGTATGGGGACAATGGGTTCGGCTCCGAAAGCTTTTGTGCTGGATCCTCTTCTGGCGAGTTCGTCAGCCGCATCGTTTCCAAGCGATCCACTGTGCCCCTTGATCCATTGTAACTTTTCGCAGTATTTAACGTGAGTAGGTTGTTATCGAGCCAAGTCGCAATTTGGAGCATACCTGTCTCTGTCTTCATTTTAATATCGGACCAACTGTGCCCATGGAAGACAACAGCAGTGTCGTCGGCGTAGGAAAATATTTTTGCGTTTTCCACTTTTAGGTTACAAAGATCGTTGATGTAGACTAGAAATAGTGTGGGACCCAGAACACTACCCTGTGGTACACCGAACGACACATAACTATCGTCACTTATATAGTCTCCAATCTTTACCCTCTGTTTCCTATTTGTAAGATAGTCTATAAAAAAATTGAGAGGAGTTCCCCTTATTCCAAGTTTTTCTAGTTTGGTCACCAGGATGGGAACGGAAACGGTGTCAAAAGCTTTTTTTAGGTCTAGAAATACCGTCAGGCATTTCTCCCCTCTATCTAAATGATCAGTTACTAGCGAGGTGAGGGCACCAACTGCATCCTCGGTAGAAACACCCTGTCTAAAGCCAAATTGTGTTAAAGATATAATTTTGAACTTATTAAAATAATTTACTAGTCTTGTGTTTGTTAATTTTTCTATTACTTTAGACAGGGCTGGCAACACCGAGATAGGTCTATAATTATTGACATCATTTCCGTTCCCTCCCTTGTGGACTGGAGTAATAACAGATTGTTTTAGGGGGGCTGGGAATATTCCGTTTCTAAAACAGAGGTTAGCTAGATGGGCAATAACAGGGGCGAGTTCTTTATTTAAGTGTTTTAGGAATTTTGTTGAAATACCATCCCAGCCAGGGGCACTATCCGACTTCAAGTTCCTTATGATTCCTTCAACTTCCTCTGTGTCAGTATCTAGGAGCACGAATGAATTTATTTGTGTATGTAAATTGTTTTGTTGGTGATCACAACTTTTATTATTTCTAGGTTGTATTTGTTGAGCTAATTCTTTTCCGATATTGGCGAAATAGTTATTAACGTAGTTTACTGACTCAGTCGGAGTAGGCTTGATATTTAGTAATTCTGCACTTTGATTTTTTGTTTTATTGGTATATGTAATTGATTTTATATTTTTCCATAATTGTTTCGTGTTGGCGACTGAGTTAGCTAGCAATTCTCGTTCGTATTTTCTTTTAATTTTTTTAATAAGGTTATTACAGTAGTTTCTGTATCGGCTATAAGTGATTTTTAGAATTTCGTTATGTGGGTCAGCCCGTGAGTTTTTTTGTAGTTTATTACGATTCTTTATGCAGCGAAGCATTCCCGGGGTTATCCACGGTTTGATGATGCGTTTGTTGGTGGGAATATTTCTTATTGTAGTATTATTCTTAATAGTTTCAGTAAGTTTTTCTATAAGTATATCGGTTAGTGCAATAGGGTCATTGCAGAACATCAATTCGTTTATATTTTTTTCTTGTAAATAATTTAATGCTTGTTCAAAGTTCAAGGTGGTAACGCTTTTATGTATAATTTCAATATTTTTTGTTTTCGATAGTGATAGAAATGTAGTAAAGTGATCTGTGATCGAAGTCTGTAAAATAGCGATTGACGCGCATGTTTTTTTCCTGTTGATTCGTAGCATGAAATGGTCTAGGCAGTTTTGTTCTCTGGTAGGTAGTGTATGACCCGGTAATATGCCATAAGCTGACAGAGTATTAAGGTAATTGAGGCGGTTATTTTGCTCACTAGGCGCCCCAGTCTCTTTGGGTCTAATATTGATATTTATGTCCCCAGCTATTACTAAGTTTTTTCGTGAGTCTATATAATCTAAATGTGAACTGAGTGAGTCTAGGAAATTGTTAATATTTGTGTTTGCCGGCGATCGATATATGCATAGCACAATGGTATTTAAGATATCTACTTGAAGACACGAGGCCTGGGATAATTTTATTTCTTGAATTTTTGGTTTTAATGTATTTTTTGCGTATACAACTACCCCATCATTTTGATTATATTGACGAGCTGTGGCATAAGACTGATAATTGGCCAGTTGTGGTATAGGTTTATTCATATTTAATCTGCATTCCGTTAAGATTATCAAATCAGTTTCGAAGTTAAGTGAAGATAACGTAGTAACAAAATCATCAAAATTGAAGTATATACTCCTTATGTTCTGTGAAATTATAGTTAAATCATTTTTCTTAACACAAATATGATTAGAAAGATTCGAAGGATGGCATTCAATTGAACTAGAAATTTCAATTTTATCTAGTTCATTAACTGTTTGAACTGTGTTACTCATACAGAATATTTTTTAGTAGAATTATAGTCGCAGCTCGAACATAGTAAATATCCCTGATAGATAGGCGAGTGTAGTCTATTATTTATTGTAACAAGGAGTAATTGTTTGTGTAATATTATTATAATTGTTGCGTGTATTACTATTTCGTTCAATGCACAAAATATGTTATAATATATTTTCTTATGCAATTTTTGAGGCGTGTGTGTATATTTAGTGACGTGTGTTTGAGTTTTGTGTGATGAAGTTATGTATGAGTTAGTATTAAATAAGGTGAGGAATTTATGGGAGTGAGTGTCTGTGTGAGTACTTAAACTTATATAACATGCAAAAAAATATCTTATAACTAGTGCATTAAGATTACATAGTGTGAAATGATGATAAATATTCGGTGGTAAAACAATCAAGAAGACACTTAAGCAGATAGAGGTCGATAAAATAATTGTGTCGCCCAATGTTTCAAAGAAATAATAAACAGCAAATAGTCATATATTCTGCATTAGCTGCTGTATTTGCGCTTCACTTCTAATAATTAAGGTCGGGGCCTGGTCATCCTGCTTTACGAGTACTTTGCCATATGCAGTCCAGCAGTATTTATAAGCACCGGATTTTTTCAAATCTCGAGCAAGGAAATATAAGCGAGAGCCTTTGGCGGTTAAATGTTCAGACAGGAATATTGGTGTATCTGCATCGTGCGTCTTGAAGCCCAAATGCTTACAGCATAGGTTGGTCTTGTATTTTAAGTTGAAGTTCTTAGCCATTTTCAGGATATCGTTCTTGAGGAGTGTAGATCCAGTTTCTACAATAATGGGCGTATTATAGTTCGGTTTATTTCCACGCACCCTATATATGTCTTTAATATCATTTTTAATCATGGAACAATCAATATTTTGGGAAAGACACATCACCATGTCTATTAAGTCTTGCTTAGACTCGCCTGCAATTTTAGGCACATTTTTTATGACAAAATTAGTTTTACGACATCCCGTTTCCATTTCCTCGATTTTATGCTCCAAAGTTGTAATATGCTTTTTATCTTCTTTCGTCTGATTTTCTAACTAATAACCTTATTGAATGATAAATTATTGGCTCTGCAAGAAAAATGGTAATTTTGATAGAAAATTTAGTAGGGCTAAAACAGTCCATAAAAACAATAAAAAAACAAAATTATTGCAAAAAAAATATTCTTAATAACTGGTATTACCCCCCCGGGCCCTGATACATTCTTGTAGCCTATTAGTCATCGATCTGATCAGCGTTACGATGACATATTGTGGTATGTTCTCCCACTCTTCAAGCACAGCGACTTTAAGCTCGGGAATGGATGAAACAGCGGGAACCCTGGCTCGGACTCTCCGTTTTAGCTCGTCCCATAGGTGTTCGATCGGGTTCAAATCGGGACTTCGTGCTGGCCATACCATTTGTTGAATCCCGATCGCAGACAAGTATTCCGTAACGATCTGCGCGGTATGAGGTCTCGCATTGTCATGCATAAACAAGAAATTTTCTCCGACAAAACCAGCATACGGCATTACGTGGTTTTCAAGAATGTCAGTTATGTATCGGTCAGCTGTTAATCCACGTCTACCACTGCCATCGTTGGCGGGGTCGACGAAGACAAGTTCCGTTTTTCCGTCTAGAGAAATTCCTCCCCACACCATACAAGAACCACCACCAAAACTCACCGTTTCTCGAATGCAACATTGGGCAAATCTTTCACCAGGACGTCTATACACTCGGTTTCTCCCGTCATTGCTAAAAAGACAGATTCTTGACTCGTCAGAAAACAAAACTGACCTCCAGTCTTCTAACGTCCAATTAATGTGTTCTCGAGCAAACTCCAAGCGAGATCGGCGATGAGCTACAGTCAATTTTGGGCCAGTTGCTGGTTTGTGTGATGTTAAATTTCGTTCTTTTAGTCTTCGTCTCACTGTCCACCTACTGATTGCGACTCCTCGAACGTCACGTAACGCTTGCTGTAGCTGAACAGCATTAAGTCCACGGTCGCGCAACGAATTGGTTGCAATAAAGCGGTCGTCACGTTCTGTTGTTGCCCGTGGTCGGCCAGTTCCAGGTCGCCGAACAAAAGCACCAGTCTCCAGATACCTGCGGTATACCCGCTGTACCTTTGAACGACTCAAATGAAGTCTGCGTGCCACTTCACGTTGTCCGTGTCCAACCTCAAGTAAAGCTACAACTTGGGCAGCTTCCGTCGGTGTAGTATCCATTTTATCAGGTTATTTTGATTACACAGACACAGATAAAGACAACAATAACAAGTAATATGGGTATGATTAACAAAAACCTCAAATTTAATCTTTTCTTAACAGAGTACAATAAAAATGTCATAAGCAAATTAAATGCGATAATTTTATTCTACCCTTTAAACTTTAATAAAAATGAAATTTTGACAACTAACTACCCTCATTGTAAAGGTTATTAAATACCCTTTTAGGCGATATATGTTTCGAATCGATGCGTTCCTTAATACCAAAAATAATTACCATAATGCGTGAAAAAGGAAGTGGCTCGATTTATTTGCTCCCAAGTGTAGATATAACCAAGTTATTGTGTTTTTTTTACGTATGTACACTAATTGAAAAGCTATAAGTCACTCTTTTACTGCAGTTATGGTTTGTAGTCAGTCTAAGCATAGCTTTAAGAAAATATTATGTCACTAATAAAACATGCAGTAGGTAATTGTGTATGATTAAGATAGTTTTATTTGTCATTTAACTCCCGTAAATGGCGATAAGTCTAACAAGACCGCGTTCGCACCGAGTGGCACGCATTTTAAAACACCGTACAAAAAGATATGTATAGATGTCCGCATCTACGACACTTATTCGTTGTTTTTATAATACTTGTTCTTTTATACGATTTATAAAACAGGGTTAATAAATAAAATAAAAAAAAAAATCGTATGTCAGTATGTGCGCATAGTTAATCTAAAGCCAATGACAAAATAAAAAAAAAATGCCATTTTCGACATGTCTTTATATACGTAGGGACCGTCGATATTATTGTTATTTTGGTTTCCAAGCTTTGCCATACCTTCGTTTTTAGGTAGTATTTCATCCTTAAGCTCCATTATGGAGTATTTTAACTTAGTTTCATAACTAATGTAAAATTCTAGGTTTTGAAAAGGTTTTCAAACAAAAACATTCAAATATTTACGCTTTCAAAACAATACATTTTTTTTTCAATCTACTACTGAGATAAGCACATAGTAAAAGCTGCATAAGTACAAATTGCAAATACCAACTGACCACGGAATTATTCATGTTCTCTCATGTCCGAGTATGACCGGTATCGGCTGTAGGTACCTAATTGAGCCCAAAGAGACTTAAACCAATTGAGCCGCTCGTTTTCCATCCACAGTATTATATATATGATGCTCTGAGCATCGGTGCATCCACATCTAAAATTTAATATCGCACGTGTTTTATGTGATGACATGACTGATGGAATCCAGAGAGAATGTAGAATGTCCACTCGAGCAAGACGTTTATAGAGTGATTTTACTCTATGAATTCCAGTTTATGGAATGATATTACACCTTTTTTGACTTGTCATGTGAAATGGCATGAATTTTGAATTAAATATTGTACTTACAGTTCGTAACCATTTCAATGAATACTTAAGTATGTAACTCTCAATGATAGCGATATACTGACTTCGAAGGAAGAATTTCTTCTGTTCTTTTGAAGTAAATGCTTATAGTCATAAGCATTTACTTCTGTAGCGCTACCTTGTTGAGGTTACCTCAAACTACAAGTGCTTGTTCGCTGAGAGTGCGTTCCCGAATGGAACCGGGGAGTTTGCCCTACCACATCTGTGCAGCAACAACTCTAGGAAGTGTTTTGGACGAGTGTCCCATGAAATTTTGACAGTCAAAAAATACTAATTCTCAGCCTTATTCGAATACTTGTATATATGACTTCTGGTTTTTGGTTTGATCATGGATCTCCTCGTGCGTAAAACTCAGTAGTTTCCGACCAAAACTAATTTCTATAAAATCTTATTTTAACATCGTTTTTTCAGGGTTGTCAGCTACAACATGTCACTTTCCCGGCGCACCAGCACACTCGAGGGTGACGTTCTCCGACGAGGCTCTGACCGAGGGCACCATCGCTTCCTACGAGTGCGAGCGGGGGTTCGAACTGCTCGGCCCCACCAGGAGGGTTTGTGGAGCCAATGGGAAGTGGACGCCCGATGGCATTCCTTTTTGTGGTAAGTACAGCAGTCTCTCAAAACGGTGAATAATTATATCGCGAAGAAACCGGTATGTACTGACTGGCATGACTGGGCACGCGTGGCGGATTATCCACAGTCGACGTCATCGATTTAAACCACTATCTCGGTACACCTACTATAAATATGAGTTTATTAATGAAAAACATTCAATTAAAAACATTAAAAACTAATCCAAGAACATTGCCGGCTCACGAAGTCCAACTCAAAAATAACAGAGCACTAAACAGAACTGCCACGGTCAGCGCTGCTGCGGCGCGTTTAAATTAATCATAATAATCAACGCAGAAACGTGACGAAATCGTATAAGTTTCATTGGCGTAATAGAATAGAATAAAAATCACAAAGGGCATAGATAGTACACTTTCTTTAAGAGCTGTGGGACTGTATGACAAAGAATCTTCCGCTTTTTCGTCTCCATTGAGAGCCATGTGAAGCGTTTTCTCGACGAAAGTAAAAGTCGGTCATGGGTAGCGAGCAGGGTTGTGCGCTATTGTAAGTCATTTAATTTAACGTATTGTGCATTGTTGAATTCACTTTATTAAAATTTTACTAGAAGAAATGTTGGAGAAATTACGACGGCGTCGTCGAGTTCTATGTTGTAATTTTTAGGGTTCCTTACTTAAAAGGTGCCAACCAATGGGATCCAATTACTAAGGGTCAGCGTCTGTCACACGGCTTTATACTTCAACCATGTTATCTCTGCAAAATATAGTGTTAAATATAGTACGGTGGCACGGGTACCTTTCGTGTGCGATTCGGATTCATATTTAGCTACTTTTTTATAAATCCAGACTGTAGACACGAGATGATATAAGTAGCTAAATAATTAATTCAAAATTATTAACATTAATTGATGAACTAACCTAAATGTAAAAAAAAACTTCAGACATGCTACTTAGTAGATGGACAGATACAAAAAATTTATATTGTACACAGTTTCAGAATGTCACTGGAAAAGACGGCAACTTATATTGAATTTTTAATTGTTACCGTTATCCTGCAGCTGATCTGTCATATGTACATAAATACGTTTGATGATTTGCCAGTTTGTCGAATTCTAGAGGACTGCTTGCTCAAACTCATCGAAGGGTCTTTAAAACAATAGCAAAACACCTGGTCTGGATCCTTGGTCCATGTGATGTATGGATACAATTCCCTGCAAATTATATTTACTCAACAATATAGTTAAATCAGAAATAACCGGCAACCCTAGCGATGCGCTGGCAGCGGCGCGTGCCACTGAAGATCAGGGTTGCTGAACCTGCGCAATGTTAACATTTAATATACCTGTATTTAAATGTCTTTTATTTCTGGTTAATTAACTTTTAATAAATGACGTAATCGCACATCACAACCCAATGGCGAAAGATAACTGTTAAACTAATTGGCATAGCTGGTTCCAATATAATTGTCCTAATAAATCAAATTAGGGCCTAGCTTTGGACATCTGCAACGAGCTCTGACCGACCTACCTTGCGTAACTTTCTATCTATCCATCTTTGGAGATCTACACACAACCCGAAGGATTCTGAAAGATACGAGTATTACTAATCCAATGCTTCATAGGCTTGAACAATTCGTCTGCTCGGCAACGTAAATAACGTAATGAATGAATTTATTAAACGTTTACAACACGCGTTATAATTTTTTTTCTAGTATTTTTCTCAGCAAATCCTTTTATTTGATACCTATGTCATGAGAATGCATAAAAATAACTAGACCGCCATCTTTGGGAGTCCACCATATTGGATTAAGAATGACGTCACTTAACTAAGCATGCATTGTCATCCAAACTAAACATGTATGCATAATTTCAGCTCAATCGAAACCCGGAAAGTGGGTGAAATTTAACTTCTAACATTTTTTTACCTCTTAAGTTACAGGAGAAATTTATAAAAGCGTTTTAAAATCGCTTGAATTGACGTCACGTTGTCACGTCACGTCAAATTCAAAGTCAAACTGTTTATTTCAATTATTCCATATTAAGGCACTCTTAAACACAAAACTTTAAAACAAAGGAAATAAAATTGATTGTATTACGCATTCGCAATGGTAGTTTCGTATGGAGAAGAATTGGCTCCGATCCTACATTCAATAAATCTGTAACAAACGCGATCGCTCCTATTGACTGGCATACCTTACCTCGGACTCAGCGACTAGTCGGTCGTCTCAAGGTACCTGCCTGCCCCACTAACGACCACACCTGCAGTGATAGTTATTAGTTATAGCTCGCAGTACCGCTATGTTATGCTCATCTGTACCACTCAATTATATCGCCTGTGGCGCGAGATTGATGTGGGCGGAGCCAATCGTAGATAAATTTAAAGATCTTTTGTTAAGAGGGAACAGGGCTTGTGAGGAATTTGAAAATTAGGTACTTGAAGATACTAAGCCTACCCTGTAAACTGCGATAGGGACAGCTGCAGCTTAGACCGATTATATCACAAAAATTTTGACGATATCGACGTTTTGTATTCCCCTTTTTTCTCCTCGAAAACTAAGCTCTTTACTAATTTCTGAATGGTTCAGTGCTACTCAAAGCCAAATGCATGGCAGTGGCATCCAACCGATTTCGGTTCACATAGATAAATAAATTTCGATGATAATAAAATTAGGTAACGTAGAGCAATGTCCCGAAAATATGGTACAGAAATTGCTTTTTGGCTCCGAAAAACTTCAAGATTAATTCCTGATTCGAATGTATCTATTAAGTTTACTGGCGTGTTGCATTTCAATGACTTCTTGAATTTCATCAGGCACCTCAGAAACGTTCACAATGAACGGATTGCAGATCAGTTTGTGATTCGTGCCTTCGGGTTTGCGCCGCGCGCGGGTTGCGTTCTGAGGACTCTTTGTCACCTATCTTATTTATTAGGATGGCTCCGCGGACCACTTGGGATGCTTCCAAGGACCACCAGTGGTTAAGAACCACTGCTCTAGAGGCATTATTCAGGAAGAAAAAAGGGATCCATTTGTAAGGGGAAGTGCAGCCCCTGTTCCCTCTTAATGATTTGGTTTTCATTTACTTAGGTATCACGTTTTTGTATTAAAACTAAGGACCTGCCCCTGCTTCGCACAGCGCCACCAATTGGTCCCAAAACTATCTTATTTTTCAAGCTGGAACCATCCATACACATTCACAAAATTTCATTGAAACCGGTTGGGTAGTTTCGGTAATTTTTATAAACGAAGCTTGTCAAACTTTTATTGTAGTTAAAATTTACAATTACTCAATTAGAATTGTACCGTTATTAAAATATCTTTGGTACCATATTCCCATTAATTTCAACTGGTTGTTATAGTATAGTGAAACTACCTAAGAGTATGGTTCTAACTACCACAAAATTAGTTGACAATAAAACAAATGCTTAACAAAATCGCGCTATGTGATGTATGTCACTCGGCTCAGCGTCAAAAGATGAAAATCTTCTTTCTTTATCGTATGGTTAGTGCCTAACCTGGTGTCAGAGTTTTTATGCCACCATCGGGCCTCTGACATGACTTTACATTCCGTCAAGTAATATCTCTCAGGCGTGCTTGTTTCCTCACGATGTTTTCCTTCACCGAAGCATGTGATAATTGTACAATACACACATGAATCTCAAAAATCAGAGGAGCATGCCTTGGGCTCGAACTTGTGACCTATGACTTGGCAGTCCGAGGGCCTCCCCACTAGACTATCACTGCAAGGAAAAAAAAATACAACAGCACGTTTTTATTTAGGCATTAATTTAGATGTCGTCAATTGTTGATGAAAGCGGGCATATTGTGACTATCATATCATATAAATCAGACACAACAAATTTATCATTGTTTGTTTAATTAGCAAAATAGGTCAAAAACAATGAAAACATAGATAATGACATAAGTTATATGCGAACCGCGCCCAAACCAATGAGGTCTACAACCTACGAACAAATGGCATGTGTGATTAATAACCGATGGGGTTACCATAAAAAATACGCGTGTTTTTTTGGCAACGGAATTTCTGTGTTTACTAATGAGTATAGCCAGACCTCGTTTATAATAATTGTGTGGGTGTACCATACCGGGTAACGGTAACAGAACGTGTGTCTGTGTTCAATGATTTATATTTATAGATTAGTCACCTTTTCATCTTAACTGCCATTTTCAGAAAAGTGGTCAACAACTGAGACCAACATACCATTATCATAGCAGGCCAACGTTCTCTTCTGAACATGATTAATGACCGCCACAAACATGGAGACAGTGTCGCAGTGATATCAATATTATTTGAATTAGTTTAAATTCGAGTCGTGATGTGTGGAAAGAGACCACCTATTTGATATTTGACTAATTTCTTTTTCACGGACAATGAACGTAATAACTGATGGAGATATGGAGCGCCTTACATTGACAGCAAAATAAAATGAAGTACAGACAACGGCACATCAAACTACCACCAAATGTCAATTTTCTTTAATAGATTTTCAGTTTTAGCGCTAAAGTATTAGGTTCAAGGTTTATTTGGTAAAATTTTACAGTTTCGGGACATAACGTAGCCTTCTGATTTTTCAGAGCCCTTGGAAAATGTGTACAGAGGATGATGGTAGCCCTAAAGCGGAACAATACAACGTAGAAACATAATAGTCTTCCTAAATCGTCTAACGACTTAGAACCCACACTCTCTAATATTAATAACTTTCAATTCCCACCTGTTAAGCTAAGTGTTCGCTATCAAAGCGAGCCTAATGGACCAGTCACAAAAGACTTCCGGCGCAAGTGAGGCGTCAATTAGCATTGAATGGCACATGTCGCTGCATGTCATTGTAACCGAAGTGGTTGGTGTCATCGGGGCCATTGTACCAGTGGTTATCGGGTCAATCATTTGTATGGTGGACACGTAATACCTGATATGTCATGAAGTGGAACGGTTTGTCAAGTGGTTGGATAACGTTTATAAGAAAGAAAGACAATGATTTAACACGACAGTCGGCACTGGGCCCGCTTAGGCACAGTTAAGTCTGCATCCCAGCTGTGAGAACATAATCCACAGACGGAGTAGATATGCTATGGTTATTACAAAAGCTAAAAATTGGACCTAATAACATTTGGAGGTACAGCCCCTCTCTTTTCGTAAAAGATTAAGCAGGCGATAATATCACTGGTAGATATAGCATCTTCTTGGTAGGACTTTAAAATAAAAAACAAAATAATTGAAGTATGACAAAGGTACTAACTGCATATAAAGCTATTTACGTAACCAATTCTCGTTGCCGCAGTGTTCAAAAATGCATGGACTGCGGCGCCATCGATTGAGACATATCGATCTAAGCCTACTAACCAACCTCACATTGTTTGTCGCACAAAATATTATATTAGTTGTGAGTTGTGACATAGTTACCCGCTGTACGGCACAAATGTAGCCCTTGGCTAGTCTTGGTGGGATATAAGGGTAATTATAATTTTCTTATTTACAACATTCTTTCCTAGTATTTGAGTAAAATCGTCATTCATGAGTTGTTAAGTTATTAATCTAAACCCGTACAACAGATATTGTAAATATGCCTATTTCGGGCACCACGCTCTCATAAATGTTTGTTTGTGTATTAGATTAAAAAAATCCTGCTCACTGTAACTTTTGTGATGAGAAAATAAATACATTATTTATTTATTTTAGTTATGATCATCATCACACATAATTATGTTACCATAATTATGACAAAATGATTGTTACTTCTTGTTGCAGTTAATTTGTCATAACATAACCCATATCATGATTAGTGGCCATCGGTAGCTAAAAATAATAAGAAAATCATTTTTGCCTGCAAAAAAATATTTTTAAAATAGAATGAAACGTTTCAGAAGTCCGGACTTCTGAAAATTGTTAGACGTCTGTTGTTTCAATCGGTTGGTCCCAACAAATTGAGTACATCGGCAGATCAGTGAAAATAATCGGTCTTGATTTCATGATTGCCACTGTCTACCAAAATTTGGTGCATTCAGAGATACTATCACAAATCAGACCTAGTATAATTTCTTAAAATATTAACAGAAAGTGGAACAAGACGTTACATCAGGTATCAACCCTAGACATCTGGTTGCCCTACATCTGGTTACCTGTAGCGCGTCGACCGTGTGACGTTCGGTTGTTTTAACCGTTGTCTCTACAAATATTTGTACACCGCATGCCCGTATCATTCACACTAAACTACACCTAAAGGAATACCTAAATGTACTGTTATTTCAACTCTCGGCGTTAAAAACTGAAGAAACAAATTAAAGCACACGCTTTAATTAATGTATCTATGTACACACAAAATAGTTAACAGGACATTATATTAATGTATAAAAGACAAAACACGAAAATTTAAATAAGAACTTTAATTAATTCTCTCATTTCATTCATCACGATTTTTTTTTTAATTTTTATGTCATTCATTCTCTTACTTTTTCTTTCTATAATTTAGTTGTCGCCTAGTATTCATGAAAACGTTTATTAATGTTAATTTAGCACCGTTGATTTTTATTAATACTTTCCAAGTTGGAAGAAATTGTGCCCCTTGATCCTAATGGATTATTGAGAATACGTTTGTTAAAGATGGCTACCGTTAGTTGATGACGCGAAAGCTTTCATTTGATTTTATATCGAGGTGGTGTTTCTACTCTGGAGGCGTTAGGTATGTGAATTAACTTATAGAGTGATTCATTTATTTTATAAATTAAAGCGTTCATGATGTTTTTAACCAATAAATTTTGATTCCCTTGAGAGTGTCGAAATATACGTTTTTTTGCGGCATAAACGGCGGTATGTTTTTTTTTCGTTAACTTAGAAGTTTGATTTTTTCACAGCTTCAAGGGACTGTAGACTTTCGTATATGGTTTTAATTTCCCGAGATAAAGGGTCTGGACAGACAGACGGACAACCAAGTGATCCCGTAAGGGTCCCGTTTTTTCTTTTGAGGTACAGAACACTAAAAATGAAAAAATATATATGTAAATAAATTACTGATGAAAAACTATGTTGGAATGATGTACCAGCTGTAATTCCACCCTGTATTAGAGTTCAACGAACAACTTACAATTTTTCAACTAAATATTCCTCTTCCAAATACATGAAACGTGCTTTGAAATAAAACGGATCCTATGCAGTAGTTTCAGCTGTGGAGTTCTCATGAAATTTATCCGCATGCCCGCTTTGAAGGCACACATATGCAAATATGGGGGTAGTATTCTCAGATTCTGCTTGCAGTGTGTGCATAGCGTTAACTAATCAGAGCTCGCTAAGTTTATAGAGCACGGAGTTTGTGTGTGTGTAAATATTGATCCAGCTTTGTCGAATATTAAAGTAATTGGAGCTCACCTGGATGTTCGCAGGGTATATTATGCAGTAGCCTGATTTATTTGTCTTGTTCGCATAACATAGTATCACGCGTGTTTTGCTTGACAGGTTTGCAGAGGTAGGCCCCTCCCGCTCTTTATGGCCTGTGGTCGCACAAGAACTACTGTCGAACATGAGGTTCTGGGCTCGGTACCTGTGTCGGGCAAAAATCTCATTGGGTTTTCAAATAAGAATTTCCTAGTAGTGGCCTGGAGTCTGGACGTTCCCCCAGTTAATGGCAATAGGTTCGCTTCTTATTTCATGAAAGTCCGCACGCAAAATACGCGCTTGGACGTGTAGATGCGGACCCCAGCTCGATAAACAATACAATACATGAAAGTGGTATCGTTTACGACTAACCAAAGCGATCATCACACGAAGACGCGACGACGGTCGAGTGATTGTTCGGCGAACCCGAACGCGTCTTCACGAGCCGCGCCGTAAAAATGAGTGACACATGAACGTAACGATCACGTATTCGCGGGACGCGACGGCTCGCTTTGGTTAAGAGACGGGGTAATGGTCACGCACGTCTGCAGTCTGCACGGTAGAGCAGATAGTCGGATAGTGGCGAGAGTGTAAAGACGAGTGTAAAGTGGAACAAAACGAGTCGCCGCCATTCACGCGGACCGTTCGTAGTAAACACGGCTGCGCGGGCGCACACTCGCACAGGGCTGGCGAGAGTACCGGGGACTTCTCACAGCAACAAGTGCGTGCGACAACATTTTGTCTTCGTAATGTCTCGTCATCGCGACGACTCGACTGCGTGAGCGTCAACACATCTTGTCGCAGGCCCAAATAATGCGCACACATTATGTCGAGCCTCAAGATAGGTTCAGGTAAATTGAAGCAATGCTATAGCGACTGAAAATCTCTATTATACTAATAGCACAAGTTCAGGCTAAACGAGGTCCTACAAACATACTTCATTCTTTTTCTTCAAAATAATACAATGCCGTTCGTACGTAAGCGCATCCCTTGACGACGACGACTAGACGGATTTGATTTTTTAATGTTTTGTAATACTCCGAATAAGGTTTTTATGACAAAATAAATCGAAAATCACGATTTAGATAAGACAACGTCAGTCGGAACAGCTAGTTTTGTATAATATTTTTATCTCCATAACTAGTAACAATCTAACAATGCCAACGCAATATTAATTACTTGTTGTAAAGAAACAATTGTCAGTGCGCCGGCGCCGGCAGCCCTGCATGTAACGGCGAACAGAAGTGTGCCGCAAGTTGTCGCTAACGGTGCTGCGGTGTCGGCAGAGAGCTAGCCCGGCGCCGGCGCAGGGCTTGCGACGCACCGCCATTGCTACTGCACGCGGTTACCTTTGCTCTTGCACCAGGGTAATATTTGGTAAAAGTAAAGTCTTGTGGCGGTAACTACTTAATATTTGTATAACACCACGTACGAACTAAGCATCACCCCTGGATTCCCTGGCTGGAGGCCTAACTCTCCAGGCATCCTCTGGATAATCCGGTTTAGCAGAAGCCATCCTCATGATGAACTGCGAGATGCCAGACCGTAAGAAAAAGAACTGACATCATATCGGACAACACGCGATATCCTACATGGCTGAAGTAATAAGAATTCTGTGAGAAGCCGAGACGACGTAGGTCAGTGCGAACTGAAAGATGTCACACGTCTTCGAATTATTCGTTCTGGGACATTCCCACTGCTGTGATGATGAAATAAATTACACAAAGTAATGTACCCGCCTGGGTTTTAACCCACGACTTACTGCCCGTAAGTCGGGGCCACCACCACTGGGCCAACGCTGCTCTCCAAATAAAAAAAGTGTTTTAAAATTGACAGGTCTTCCAAATTGAAAAGTAAAAGGTAAAGGTCCCATCATAATAAAAACACACAAACACAATGTAAAATTAAGCTACAATCGGATACATTATATTTATAACCAAGTCCGTGACGACTCCTCAGTTGAAAGTGCAAATGTTTTGACACACAGTCACACACGTTTATTACTACTGTCCCTTTCCGCCGACAATTTAAACTGCATTACCCCGAATATGTTATGTGGTCTCGTCATAGCCATCACTATGTTCGCTTTCGTTTGTTAAACTGATTGTAATGTTGAAAATAAAACTTCTAAGTAAGTAGGTACGTGCCTATCTAAACAATAAATAAATTTCTTTATAGACTAAAACATCCGAAGAATCACACTAAAAATATACTATACAGCGGCAGTAAGTGCTACCCACTCAAGCTTAAAAATGTTACACTGCTAAAACATTGAATTCGTTACGAACGTAAATATTTGAATGTCTTTGGTTACGAATAATCTAGAGAATACTTCAAAAAGAGTTCATTGTTTCAACTTGAATTCTTACCGATTAAGACAGATCGGTAGTTATTAATTCCATTAATTATCAATCTACTTTACTTGTATAAAAGAGCAATAATAAAAGTAAAAACTTATTTATTCCCTAATACATTAAGTAATAATTATAATAAAATGTTCTTGCAAAGTACAAAAACCCACTTTAGCCTAACACGGATTTGAACGCACATGTCTTTTGGGGGTAACACTTAGTGGAGCTGTGTGTACATAGGCACATAAATAATTTAAAAAAAAAACTCAGCCAATATCCAACCTCTTCCTTTTTGAAGTTGGTTAAAAATAACAATTACTTTAATTTAACTAAACTGATTACGAGGTCAACGGCTTTAGTGTCACATGTGCCTATTATTTACATATTCATAGGAAGTCAGTAAGTGGCGCCGCCGGTGACTGAAAATGTATCGGAAGATCATCGGTTGTATGAGGAGTGAATGAGGAAAAATCGTGGGGATCGTTTTGAGTATGAAGTGGATGGCTATAAGAATAGAGAAAAATCTAAGAAACGATGGATGAGATGACGAGTTATAGCGAAGTATGGAAGAAGAAGACATGCTGCACCGACCCCAAATGAATTGAGATAAGGGCAGAAGAATGTGGAGGATTATACCAATCACAACTCTGAAGCCTCGCTATCTACAAATAACTGACGATAAAAGTTTCCACATTATGTGATTTATTTCAAAGATAATTAAATTATTTACAAACTACAAAACTATAATAGTAATAAATATGTACAAGTAGAAAAGAATTCGTCCGCATCGCTGTCAACAGGAAAAGTGCCCAGAAGGCTGGCGGCATTGCCACGTTGGATGGCAATGCTGACTCTTTGGCCATAAAATAGGCCCGCCCTCTGGTCACGTGTCGACCAACCGCTTGGCGATTTTCCGAAATACTAGGTGGGACCCATGGCCCTAGTGTTTCAACCCCAAACGGCTCAAACACATAACTACCAATTAAATTATTATTTTCCTCATAGATCGAAATAGTGTATTTCCCTACATTCCAAGATGTGGCCTACATAATAAATAACCATAAATAAGATAAGATTTACCAAAAAACAACCGTAAAATCTTAAAGTTGGTCCGGTCAGTGCGACCGCGAAAACTGTGAACGAAAATTGGTATTAATGAGACTTAGGTTTTGCACAGCGAATTTTATTTTTATTTCGACTATCCATACTAATTTATGTTATAAAATACAAGTGACTGTTTGCTACGATTTTAGGCTAAACCACGAAACTACACACACACAAAACACTGTCGAACTAATTTTGATCAATATTTTAAAACAACAGATCAATTTTATTACAGAAAGAAGCTTCATGCTATTAATTTATTTATTACAACTTTAAGTAAAGAAGTCCGAACTAGATGTGGTAGCTTTAGTTTTTTTTTGTCGCGTTCCGGTTGGTTTGTCACTTTCCATCTCGACCGCGCTTATGCTTCTGTCCCAGTGCCTCACATCGCCATGAATTTACACTAAAATCGACATATTTTCTCAATTAATGTACTTTTATTCACTTGAGAGCTGAAAGGTTTAGGTAACGCTAAAGTTGCAGTATACCAGCGATACCGGGGATAGAAAAATCATTGATACAAACTACCGATCACCTTACGGCGTAGCTGTCCTGTTGAAGTCGGTGTAGAAATACGAATCGCTTTGAAAACGATTGCTAATTAGCTTGGCTCTCAGCTGTGCCCCCTGGGTCCTCTCGCGGGGACCTAACATTTTTTTTACTACAAGGCAAAACTTCTCAGACTTCAGCGATATCTAATGCGAATAAAAACAAAACTAGAAGATTTTTCAATAATCTGAGGTCACTAGAGTTCACGGGGGTGTTGACCCCGTAATCAGCTGTAGTTTGATACGATGTATCACGCGTTATTTTTAATACGTTGACGAAATTTTGCAGACAAGACGAGTATCGGTATTTGATGGTAAATAAATACGAATTTCGTATATTATTCATCACGAACGAAATTGCCCTTACATCATTTGATTTCAATTAATATTACAGTTTTATGTGACGCAGACAAAGTAGCGCGTCTCAGCCAGTTTCCTATGTAAAGTAAAGTGCCCGAAGGCCTTGTACATGATTATTTAAAAAAAAAACATGTCGGTGGACCTGGATCTCATCGGCTAGCGAAAAACTCAAGCATTGGACTCGTCTAGCAATAGCGATGATATATATATATTTACATTCATACTACGAAACGACAAAAACACGATTCTGTCACGTTTTCAGCAATTTATTTCTGAATGGAGCAATGTGTCTTCGCGAGCGTTTTATTTTATTTATTTTCACGAGGGTCATGAAAACTTTCACCTTCATCTTTATTGTTATACAAACGGCTTCAAATCAGATGAATAAAAAGTATACTACTAGCAATCACGGCGTCCACGGCTGAACATTTTTACAGTGCGAGAAAGAAATGGTGCTAAATTCTTTATTGATTCATCTCTGTGTGGTATTTCATGAAGGATGTATTTAGTAAAAACGAGTACGTACACCTCTGCCTAACCGTTCGCGGATAACGGGCGTGATAAATAAAACAAATAAATAAAACGTTAAATACAGTTTTTCTTGAATTCAACATTATCGTTACTTACAACTATTAAAAAATATATTTTAGTTATAGTTTACTTATAAGCACTAATTATACCACTGTATGAGAAATTACACTACTGCGCCGAAATGAACACTTTTTAAATAAATTATTCTTGTTCTTAAATCTATGTCAAGTTCACCCATGATTTGTGCCTGAACTAGGTAATCCTGTGTTTCAGCCGATTGGTGGTAACATTAAACGTATAAATAATCACATATCGTATTAATCCTATGTTAAAAGGTCAAATTATAGTATCTTAACTTAGCTAAATAATTTAAAAAACAAAAAAATATGTAACACGAACAATTCAGTACAAGTAATAACTTAGGTAAAAGTTGTGGATCCATACACCCTGGCCTACACAATAATCGTAACGATTACTTCTCAGATTTATATCACACCCCTGCCCACCATTTTCCAAAGCAAGCGTGAAGTTACTCAAGTTAAATATTCAGAAGCTTTAGATTGCATCGTGAGAAGTCTCGCACGTTTAAAAGTAAATTATACCACTCTCTACCAATGCTCCCGGCATTGGTAGAGCCTTAATTCCGTAGCAATAAGGTTCGTTATTTAAGTGCGAGTTTTCGACTGATGTGTGGTCAAATGTACAACACATGTCTTGATGGACGAAAAAAGCCGATGCAATAACAGAGAACGCACATATTATGTAGCACCCTAACATCACGCATGTTCTCTTCGGTGGTAGGCAATGGTGTAAGTGAACATCACGTCTATTTTTATATTAAATGACTCATGACTATTTTTATATTATTTAATGATTTTATACTCTTGACCTCAATCTTGTCCTGGGGGTCTAAAATGGCCGCTTTAGCAGAATCATAATAGGATAATAATATGAATTACGTTTAATTTGTAAAATGGTCACAGGGTGACAATTAATAATAGTAGGTACGTCTATGACCATTTTAAGAATTTAAACGTAATTCCTATTATGATTCTGCTAAAGCGGCCATTTTAGACCTCCTGAAGAGTACGCCAAGGTTTAGGTAAACTTACTTAGTACCACATTTCGCTAGCTATGTTAAACGTAATCTAGTTTAACCTAGGACCGAAATGTATTAATATTACTTAGCAAATGCTCTCAAAAAGAATGAGACATGTTCCGGGTTCACGTCTCGTCTCGTTCTTACACTTGTAGTTTTACATTGACAAGTAGTGATTGTTCCGTGGCACTTGCGACCGCTAAACCATAAAACCATTGATGTATTAAGAGGCTATAAAATATAAGCACTCATAAATTGTTAAACGATGTGGGAATTACACCCACCACCACCTGGTTGACGCAATATTTACTCTCAAAAGTGCTGAAATAGCATCATGCTTGCAATCCCCGATGGGCTAAGCAGAAGCTTACCTACCTTTAGTGCACCTACATTTCACCAGTTGCGTTTATGCATATGCATCTAATAGGGAGCGAGCCTATTGCCATCCAACGGGTACAAAGTCTCTGGATTTTAACTGAAGAAGTCTTTTTGGAAAACTATAACAAGAAATAACACGGCCTTACCCTGGGAATCGAACTCAAGACCTCATGCTTAGCGGTTGCGCTCACGGCCATTAGACCAATGTATAACTCATAAATAGTTAAAGGAGATAGTAATAACACCCACCAAGTTGAACCAAATTCCCGAAATGTATTCGGTCTCAAATAAATGCCAACAAAACTGAACTCTAAAATAATTTAATATCGTTCAACGCGATACCGTTAGGGCCGCGTGAGTCGATCGTTTGCGCAAATTACAGACAGTTATCGACAGCACATCTCTAGACCGAGACATGTTAATTTTATCCACACAGCCCTAGTTCCGTTACAAGTCAGTTGTCACCGACTGATGGCGACGTGGGCAGGTGGGCTGGTGGGTAGAGAGATACGTGGAGCTCGAATGGCCTTGTTAGGAGGGCGCTGCTGTTGATAAACATTTATTTAATTGTATAGAAAAAACGGCAAACACCTGGGGACAATAAGGGACCCACATAACCGGGAAGTGTGGCACAGAAAAGGGAAGGCCTATACCCAGCAGTGGGTGATTCCGGGCTAATATGATGGCAGCGTTAGATTTGAATAAGGCCGCGCTCCACAAGAACCATGCCCCATACTCCACAGATGTCTATAGACATCTCAACAACTGCTAAAACATGATGCTGTTAGAAGCAGTTCTGTATCTGGCTTTATTTAGAACGCTAGAACGCGGACTGGAATCCATGGAACGGCTACTGCATTACTGATAAATTCCGCGACTCGGACACGGATACCTAAGGATCAGTTAAAATGGTAAGGACAAATTGCGGGCCGGCTGCGGCAACCGGACCTGTGCCCGGACACTGACAGATATTTCAGTACTATTTATATGGCGGTGTTCTAGTCCGGAACCACGTCAGCAATTGGTCCGTTTCGCTTTGACCTAAAAATTGACTTTGATGTCTCACTATAACTGATCCATAATAAAGTTTCTAAGTCAGAAACTGACGACATTGTATGTGAAGCAGAGACGTCGCTCAATAAAGTCAAACTTTTGCTAAAAATTCATCAGCTATCTAAAGGTGAAAGCACCGGGCAGCCCGAATTCAATTTTTCTAAGTCCATTTAACCCCATTCAATAACTATCTTATGAAAAGTCATTCAATGGGGTTTAATGAACTTAGCGGGTTGTATAATTGATTTTAATGATTGTAATTTTGAAACTAAATACGTGTTACTTGCGCGAATCATATTTTCATCAACATACAACCTGACACTGACCTGCAAATAGCAAAAAACCTAAGAGAATTTGAATTCACATTCACAGCCGCTTTCATGGAAGTTACTAGCAGCGTGTCCAGCTCCTAGTGAACCAACGCAATGCATGGATTTACTATAGCTATGGCTACACAAGTCGCTACTACTTGAAGCCACACTGCATCTATTTGTCACTTGTTCCAGTGTACAGTTCAATAAACTTTAAAAATGAAGCTAATCGTTTTCACTAGTTAATACATAAAGTGGTCATCGAATTAGAGTCTTCATTTTATTTCTGTCAATCATTTGAAGACACAAATAGAGCCGTCGCGCTAAACGTGATTTGTAGTGGAAGCGTGTCTTGGTGGCCAATAACCGTTTCCTCTAGTTCGACAATAATTATTACAACAACTACACACTCACACTCACTTACATTTAACTCGGTGGTATTAACAACCGTTGCCAGTTCACTCACTCATCGGGAATCGAACCTGGGCCTTGGTAATAGCCACCGCTAATAACAAAACTATAAAAGTAGCTGTCAATTTTAACGATGACTAACGGTGAATAGACCTACTAGTTCGCTGACGTATTAATAGGTGTGTAGTTTCCCTGGACGGCATAGAGTTATACTCGGAAAAACCTCAGTAAACGGTATTTTCTATACTTGTCAAGAAAAAATGCAACTATTTATTTTAGTTCTCCATTTTACCGACTGCACAGATGTGTTGGCCGAAGTATAACAGAGTATTTGGGTCCCTGAGGTCCCTGACGTCTGGCTGACCAGGTGACATCAGCGATTTCGATGATGGCAAGGTCAAGGATATAATATATTGGATTGGCATAAGCAATAAGCTTAATATTAGCAAAGATGGTACCTTGTTTACCCAAGGCTAATGATTCTCAACATAATTAAATTTACCTTTAACCAGAAATGTCAGAACTGATATTCTACCCACATAACTTTGCTAATGCCACATTTTCTTCCACAGTCCTCAACGTGGCTGCTGGCAAAGCCCCAATGCAGGCGTCGACGGAAGATGGCGGGGTTCCCCAGCGGGCCCTGGATGGCAGCACTGCAGCCACCTTCAACGCGGAGACCTGCACCCTCACGAAGTCTGAGAGAGTTCCCTGGTGGTACGTGAATCTGTTGGAGCCTTACATGGTGCAACTTGTGAGGCTTGACTTCGGGAAGCAGTGCTGTGGTAAGAGTCAAAATATTATCATAATTGTTCGTACTGTAAACTGTCGGTCCTATCCTGGTAGCACTGGCTGTTTCTGATTGCCTTCCATGAGACTGTGAGACTGTAGCGGCACTACAAAAAGTACTATAGCAACACAGAACAAAAAGTACTACAGCGCCACCTATGACGCAGAGAATAAACTAAACATTGAAATACATCTAAATCCTGCATCGCGCAAGTAAAGTTATTCGCGACTTAAGACTATTTATAAGAACCCGACAACAACTGTCGGGCAGAAGCCCACCAGACTATAACACCCGTCTGTTCGGAGGATCCTCCCTTTTCTATGGCGGATGAAGAAGTTTACACCCTGTTCTTCGAGATCTAAGAGAACGAGAGTCCATGCATATTATTATTAGTGAACTAATAAAGGAATTAAATAGTGATGTAGGTTTGTCCCATTCTCTTTCAGAAAGAGGAGGCCTGTCTCTGTGTTCTAGCCCAACGATCGGAATAGTAAAGGCTGTATACGTAATCTTAATGCTCATGTTTGTGAATTTGCAATTTTGTTTCAAGTATTCTCCTCACTGTTTAGTGTTCATGTAAAAAGTTGAAAGAGCATTAAGAAATGCACATTGGTTATAACGTAGCTTGATTGTAACGTTGCTGGATGGTTCTTTCGTATTTTGAAGATTTTTCAATGAATCCGCTGCTTTAATTAATAGAAGTCCATTTTTTGACTTTCCTTGAATTAAAAATCAACGTAACCTTAAGACTAGGTGGTATTGTAAACAGACGTAACTTTTTTCACAACTTAAAAAGAGAGTCATATAGATTACACGACCCGTAAATCACATACAAGACCGCGCGTAAAGCGATCTATACAAATATCTTGCCAAGTACAAAAATAAAACCAAAAATTCACGAAACCCGAAAAAGTCTTAAAATAATTAAATGTGGAACAAAAAATTACTACTTACTTACAGCTAATAAAACACACGTGAAACAAAAAAACAACAAAAAAGGTAGGTAGGTGAAAAACACTATAGCTTGTATTAGGAAACAAAATAACACGATCGATTAATACCAACTCCAAACCAAAAATTATTCAGACGCAAACAATTATTTTTCCCTAAAAAAATCTTTCCAGCACAACCTTCTTTGAAAAGTTAACTAACTTTATGAATACGTGGTAAACATTTTCGCGTCGGTGTTCCTTCCACCCCGTATAAGTGAGTCGGGTGGACTTGCGCAACACTTTTACTTCTGTTGACGTCATAACCTTATTTTAGCTGAAGTTTCAAGGAATGAAGCAATAATAAAAGTTATACAAAGTTTGAGGCTTTGTAATCGCGCAACAGTTTTTCAAACAATTGTATTATTTTCATATCCTTTATTAAACTTCAGATGAGTTTAAAAATATCGTGAGGTTAAGGAAAACTCGGACTGGACTTGCGCAACACTTTTACTTCTGTTGACGTCAATAAGCTTTAATTTAGCTGAAGTTTCAAGAAATGAAGCAATAATAAAACTTATCCAAAGTTTGACGCTTTGTAATCGCGCAACAGTTTTATTTTCATATTCTTTTCTAAACTTCAGATGAGTTTAAAAATATCTCAAGCTTAAGGAAAACTCGAACTGGACTTGCGCAACACTTTTGTTTCTATTGATGTCATAACCTTATTGTAGCTGAAGTTTCAAGGGATGAAGCAATAATAAAACAACTTCAAATGAGTTTAAAAATATAGTGAGGTTAAGGAAAACTCGGGAGTGAGCTTGCGCAACACTTTTGTTTCTATTGACGTCATAACCTTATTGTAGCTGAAGTTTCAAGGGATGAAGCAATAATAAAACAACTTCAAATGAGTTTAAAAATATAGTGAGGTTAAGGAAAACTCGGGAGTGAGCTTGCGCAACACTTTTGTTTCTATTGACGTCATAACCTTATTGTAGCTGAAGTTTCAAGGTATGAAGCAATAATAAAACAACTTCAGATGAGTTTAAAAATATCGTGAGGTTAAGGAAAACTCAGGAGTGAGCTTGCGCAACACTTTTGTTTCTATTGACGTCATAACCTTATTGTAGCTGAAGTTTCAAGGGATGAAGCAATAATATAACAACTTCAGATGAGTTTAAAAATATCGTGAGGTTAAGGAAAACTCAGGAGTGAGCTTGCGCAACACTTTTGTTTCTATTGACGTCATAACCTTATTGTAGCTGAAGTTTCAAGGGATGAAGCAATAATAAAACAACTTCAGATGAGTTTAAAAATATCGTGAGGTTAAGGAAAACTCAGGAGTGAGCTTGCGCAACACTTTTGTTTCTATTGACGTCATAACCTTATTGTAGCTGAAGTTTCAAGGGATGAAGCAATAATAAAACAACTTCAGATGAGTTTAAAAATATCGTGAGGTTAAGGAAAACTCGGGAGTGAGCTTGCGCAACACTTTTGTTTCTGTTGACGTCATAACCTTATTTTAGCTATCAAAAAGTTTGAGGCTTTGTAATCGCGCAACAGTTTTTCAAACAATTTTTTTTTTATTTTCATTTTCTTTCTTCAGATGAATTTAAAAATATCGTAAGGTTAAGGAAAACTCGGACTGGACTTGCGCAACGCTTTTACTTCTGTTGACGTCATAACCTTATTTTAGCTGAAGTTTCAAGGGATGAAGCAATAATAAAACAACTTCAGATGAGTTTAAAAATATCGTGAGGTTAAGGAAAACTCGGGAGTGAGCTTGCGCAACACTTTTGTTTCTATTGACGTCATAACCTTATTGTAGCTGAAGTTTCAAGGGATGAAGCAATAATAAAACAACTTCAAATGAGTTTAAAAATATAGTGAGGTTAAGGAAAACTCGGGAGTGAGCTTGCGCAACACTTTTGTTTCTATTGACGTCATAACCTTATTGTAGCTGAAGTTTCAAGGGATGAAGCAATAATAAAACAACTTCAGATGAGTTTAAAAATATCGTGAGGTTAAGGAAAACTCAGGAGTGAGCTTGCGCAACACTTTTGTTTCTATTGACGTCATAACCTTATTGTAGCTGAAGTTTCAAGGGATGAAGCAATAATAAAACAACTTCAGATGAGTTTAAAAATATCTCAAGCTTAAGGAAAACTCGAACTGGACTTGCGCAACACTTTTGTTTCTATTGACGTCATAACCTTATTGTAGCTGAAGTTTCAAGGGATGAAGCAATAATAAAACAACTTCAGATGAGTTTAAAAATATCGTGAGGTTAAGGAAAACTCGGGAGTGAGCTTGCGCAACACTTTTGTTTCTATTGACGTCATAACCTTATTTTAGCTGAACTTTCAAGTAATGAAGCAATAATAAAACTTATCAAAAAGTTTGAGGCTTTGTAATCGCGCAACAGTTTTTCGAACAATTTTTTTATTATTTTCATTTTCGTTCTTCACATGAATTTAAAAATATCCTGAGGTTAAGGAAAACTCGGGCGTGAGCTTGCGCAACACTTTTGTTTCTATTGACGTCATAACCTTATTGTAGCTGAAGTTTCAAGGGATGAAGCAATAATAAAACAACTTCAGATGAGTTTAAAAATATCGTGAGGTTAAGGAAAACTCGGGAGTGAGCTTGCGCAACACTTTTGTTTCTGTTGACGTCATAACCTTATTTTAGCTGAACTTTCAAAGAATGAAGCAATAATAAAACTTATCAAAAAGTTTGAGGCTTTGTAATCGCGCAACAGTTTTTCAAACAATTTTCTTTTTGTTTTCATTTTCTTTCTTCAGATGAATTTAAAAATATCGTAAGGTTAAGGAAAACTCGGACTGGACTTGCGCAACACTTTTACTTCTGTTGACGTCAATAAGCTTTATTTTAGCTGAAGTTTCCAGGAATGAAGCAATGATAAAACTTATCCAAGGTTTGACGCTCATTCTTTTGATCGCGTAACAGTTTTATTTTCATATTCTTTTTTAAACTTCAGATGAGTTTAAAAATATAGTGAGGTTAAGGAAAACTCGGGAGTGAGCTTGCGCAACACTTTTGTTTCTATTGACGTCATAACCTTATTGTAGCTGAAGTTTCAAGGAATGAAGCAATAATAAAACAACTTCAGATGAGTTTAAAAATATCGTGAGGTTAAAGAAAACTCGGGATTGGACTTGCGCAACGCTTTTACTTCTGTTGACGTTTTAACCTTGTTTAGCTGAAGTTTCAAGGAATCAAGCAATAATAAAACTTATCCAAGGTTTGACGCTCATTCTTTTGATCGCGTAACAGTTTTTCAAGCAATTTTTTTATTTTCATATTCTTTATTAAACTTCAAATCAAATCAAATCATTTATTTGCTTGAATATGGATAGGTACATGAGGTGATACATACAACAGAAGTTCTTTAAGCCATATCCTACCTTAACAGGTGTGCAAATATCTGTTCCAATAAAAATAATAAATCTTACATTAATCGTTACATATTCAACTATAGCAAATATTATTATTAGGGTATTTATGTCATTCATTAATTATATAATTTTATTACTATTACATTACTTAAAAAAATAATTACATTTATCATTTAAATATTCATTAATGGTGTAATAGGCTTTGTTGATTAAGTAAGTCTTTAATCTATTCTTAAATGATATAAAATTGTTTTCTTCCTTTATATTATTAGGTAATTTATTATATATTTTAGGACCCATACAAAATGCACTCTTGTCAAACATAACAGATGAGTTTAAAAATATCTCGAGGTTAAGGAAAACTCGGGACTGGACTTGCGCAACACTTTTACTTCTGTTGACGTCATAACCTTATTTTAGCTGAAGTTTCAAGGAATGAAGCAATAATAAAACTTATCCAAGGTTTGACGCTCATTGTTTTGATCGCGCAACAGTTTCCCAAACAATTTTTTAAGGAAAACTCGGACTGGACTTGCGCAGCACTTTTACTTCTATTGACGTCATAACCTTATTTTAGCTAAAGTTTCAAAGAATGAAACAATAATAAAACTTATCCAAAGTTTGACGCTTTTTAATCGCGCAACAGTTTTTCAAACAATTTCTTTATTTTCATTTTCTTTATTAAACTTCAGATGAGTCTGGACTGGACTTGCGCAACACTTTTACTTCTATTGACGTCATAACCTTATTTTAGCTAAAGTTTCAAGGAATGAAGCAATAATAAAACAACTTCAAATGAGTTTAAAAATATCGTGAGGTTAAGGAAAACTCGGGAGAAAGATCGTTGCGCAACTCAACTGTAAATGTGACTTACTTACCTACTTATTCAGAGTTTGATATGCTTCAACTAACTCTAGAAGCATTTCTGGGAAAAATGAACACAATAGTAACCAAAATAACATTTCTGTGTGCTAGCATTGCTCAGTTACGCTTAAATACATATTATGGAACTTCGTCAGTATTCAGGTCGTCAACACAACACTAGCCAGGAGCGAGTCGAGCAGCAACACCCTTGCGCTTCTTTAACAGGAGTGATAATGATGAAAAGCCGCTCTAAGTTTGACTTGTGCGACCGGACTTGAGTCCGATTATACAAATATTGCTGATCGAATGTGCTGCCCCGACCGATTGTGTAACAGGCCCACGACTAATACACCATTATTTTTAGGTCGTTCTGGAGCCGAATACCATGAACTCGATCATCGAACTCGAAACGACTGGGACTTTTTTTATTGTTATTTTTTTCAAAAAATTACAAAAAAAAAATACGAAAGAATAAATGTAATGTTTTTTTTTTGAAATAATGAGAACTCAAATGCATATGTGTGTGTAAAACGTATCCACGATCGGCAACACATGCGAACGATACCCATTGAAAAATTCATTCATCGATCGATTCTCATTATTTCACAAAAAAAAACATTAAATTTATTCTTTCGTATTTTTTTTTTGTTGTTATTTTTTGAAAAAAAATAGTCCCAATCGCTTCGAGTTTGATGATCGAGTTCATGGTATTCGGCTCCAGAACGACCTAAAAATAATGGTGTAGGTATAATAGATTTAAAATGTGAACTGTACTATCGAAGTATCGCATTAGACCAAATGATACAAGATGTATAAATAAACATCTCAATTAAATTTCCCTTCTCCAATATTTGTTTATTCTCTTAGTGCTAGTCAACAAGCTGGTCCGTGTTCTCATCGAGATGAGTGGTAGTGGCTGGCCCACTTGCGTGTACACCGTGGCGAGGTGTTAAACGAACATAATCGTCCATCTGTCTGCAATAGATAACCTCCTCGTTAATGTACATAGTGACGTACATTAAGCGGCGATTATACTTATGGTGATTTATAAAAAAGTTGGGGTGGTAAAAGTTAGGTGTAAGAGCGTTGTTCGGCTTTGTCACTTCTGTGTCTGTCTCTGGTTATTTGTAACCTGGATAGTTGGGTGATTTTTTTTATTTTAATTTTCTTTATTGTTGAAAACAAACAGTGACACATTACAATAATATAAAAAACAATAAAAACAAGTATGAGCAAATGTGTTACAAACAACATTTTCCACGGAATACATACGCTTTACAAACCATGCATGTTAGGACCTACAATCTACAATAATTTATAAAATATTGGGCAATATCATGAGGAAGCTGATACGTCCTTGAACCAAATATTCTCAAGATATTTGTGTTATGGAATTTTACGCACATCTGAAATAATGACATAACAGTACTGACAAACTTTCCAACAGCGTCACCACCAGCCCCGAGATAAATGTGATCTACTTGGTGGTTTTCTTTGTTTCATTGACTTTTTTGCCACCGACTTCCGAAAGTAAAGCTATTTTCCACGTTTTAAAATAGTTTTGATAATATACACAGTTTATACCCTCCCACCATGCACGATTACGTTTTAATTTATTTTTTTATTCTTAACTTTAATTTTGTATTGTAACGGGCTGGTGTCCGCAACTCCACGTCAAATGCGCGTATTTTGCGTGCGGTAACTTTAATTTTACTTTGACCTTATCCTGCGGTAGTGCACGGGTCTGTAAGTTCTGTGATTTAGCTTTAAACTATCATAAAATTTTGCTAACATAATGGAACGCAAATAAATATACAGGGTCACATTGAATTTAAAAAAATCCAAAGACTTCAAATAGTGAATTTATTTGAAAAACAGTTTTTTATAAGAATTTCACAGACGTTATGGGTACCTATGAGTATTTTAACACACAAAGTCTCACCTCTTCCAAAACCTTCAGTAATACAGATGTAATAATACTTAGTTCCTGCATCCTAAGAGGAACAAGGAAGTGACAAGACATACCTGCTCAAATCACCGCAGTAATTAGTAATTCATCACGGATAAACAAAGAATAGTTCAAAAGACAATACACGTCCGAAGTCGCACGGAACTTGGCTGTAATCAAAAGGACGTTAAGGTAATCTCTTGATCTTAGTAAACATGAGCTTAAGTTAACCTTGGGTTAATTTTTCGAGATTCGTGTATCAGATGCTGCGACTGTTAAAGTCTCTTTTAAAATGAGATAATAGTACTTAAAGCATTTCGTATGACAGTCGCAAAATACGCGCTTGGACGTTGAGTTGCAAACACCAGCCCGTTGAACAATACAATATATTTTACTATAATTATTGTAGATATACCCTTAACGAAGCTGAAAGACACTGTTCTCCCCGTCATTGCGATATTTTTATTGTTCTATAGGGGAGGTCAAAATTCAAACTTTTTCACAAGTTTTTTTTTAAAACAACTTAATGTTAAAACTTTACTATAAATACCTGCAGGACCCCAATACTAGTCAATGAATCCATCAGCACAATGTTTTGAGTACGTGACATTACCTCCTACCGTAACACGTTCTTTTTTACCCCAAAAATTAACATTTCCAAGCAATAATTTTTGCGTAGAGTTACATACTTTGATGTATAGAATGCTTGGTTGTCGGCTTCGTGAAGGTCTGGCGAAATACAGGTTGATGTTGTTTTATGCGAAGAAAATTATAATATTTTAATGGACGGACTTGTGTGGCATTGCGGTGCTTAGGTTCCATCCCTAGGTAGCCCCAATGTGAAGGGTATAGAGAAGTATGGAAGAAGAAGACATGCTGCGCCGACCCAAATAAATTGGGATAAATGCAAGAGAATGATGATAATGATAACACATTATGTATGAGACATATCAAGATTTTCTCTATAATTTTTCACCGCACCCACCTGACTCGGAAATCATGATAAGAAGTTGGTCCCGGCTGTCATTTGTGGATCTTTGACAGTCGTTACAGGTGGCCCTAAATTCTGACAACCAGTCTTACCAAGGGGTATAGTATTACCCAGTACTAACTGGGTTGTTGAGGTCAGAGAGGCAGTCACTCTGTAAAATACTGGTAATCCGCTGCATCCGGTTAGACCTGCAGCCGACCCAAACATGGTTGGGAAAAGGCTAGGAAGATGATGGCCTAACTCGGCTATTGCAATGTCCATAGCCGACTTACGATTAAGTGGTGTGCCTGCCTGATTGTCAGTCAATTGTATAAAAAAAATTGTTAAAAGTTGTAAGCAAGTCTGCCCTTAAGTGAGTTGTATTTTTTCAATTACCTGCAATTTTTCCGTTAATAATTTACCAGATGATTGGCCAAAGTAGTTCCGTGACGCTTTCTAGTTATCATTAAATTTTATTACCCTTAGATTATAATATTACGCAATGGATTAATAGTGCCAGCGTACTGCTGTATTGATACCGATGGCAATGAAAAACAGAGCATTTGGTAGACTGCCCTTCATTTAACCACATTCAATAACTATTTCATGAAAATATTCAATGGGGTTAAGTGTGGCGCGGTTCTACAAATAATGTTGCCCTGCGTGTCCTGTTGTTTGTTCGCTACAGCAACTGATGGACGCTACCGAAATCGCCAAACTAGTAGCTCAGTTCTGAGGCGACACAATTTAGATTTCCATCGACACGCTAAGAAGAAGAATGGGGTTAAATGAACTTGAGGTTTGTATTGATAATGTGAATGATTATAATTCTGTAACTACATAGGTGTTACTAGCGCGAATCATAGTTTCATCAACATACAACCTGACACTGACCTGCAAATTGTGGTTGAAAATCTCAATAAAAAAAATGTTGCAGCCGGGCGAAGCCGAAGCGGGGCGCTAGTGAGTAACAAAAAATACAGTTTTCAAACTACATCTTGCCCAGCAATGGGACAGTAAGGGCTAGACAACAAAAAAGCTGTATTAATTCTAATATAAAATTTCACTTATTGTCAAGTGATCATTCCGCGATATCTGAGTAACTTTCCTGCAATTTTGTGAGATAACTTTCACTTTGACACTAGTGATTTGCGCCCGGCGGTGCTTGTCGGCGGTCGTTGACAAAGTCGTAATGACAGTGTAAAGGGTCGTCTTATATTAAATGATAGTTAGAAAGTGCCAGACCGCACACTGCGCCGACTGTGGAACTCTCTAGATTTTGTGACAACTTAATAAAATTATTATTCTTGAACCTAAGCTGTGCTTCTTCTTATATAAAACAATGGGAGGTTCGGTTTCTTGGGCACTTCAGTAGTTGTTATGAAAGTTCATCGATAGCTATAACAAGACAGTTTAAGCTGTAAGAAAAATAAATTAACCCAGTCTTTGCTCTATATAAAATCAGAGGGCTAATCTAAAACGTTAGCTTGTACTCAAAATGAACCAAATAATGCCGTCTGGTATCAAAAATCAGCAATACAACTTTGAGGGTATGGAGAACAGGGTGTAAAGTTCTTCATCCCCCATAGAAAAGGGAGGATCCTTGGAGACGGGTTTTATGTCTGGTGGGCTACTGCCCTAAAGTTGTTGTCGGATTCTTCTATGCACCATTATTTTTAGGTGGTTCTGGAGCCGAATACCATGAACTCGATCATCGAACTCGAAACGATTGGGACTATTTAAAAAAAAAAATAACAATAAAAAAAATACGAAAGAATAAATTTAATGTTTTTTTTGTGAATAATGAGAATCTATGAATGAATTTTTCAATGGGTATGTTGCCGATCGTGGATACGTTTTACACACACATATGCATTTGAGTTCCCACTCTTTTCTTAAATCTGCGAATAGTTAGCAAATCATTATTTTCTAACTTGCAACATTACGCTCACAGGACACACAGAAACACCGAGCAGTTTATTTGAAAACGGAGTACAATTCATCAGTTTTGCAACACTGCCCGTTTCCAGAGATGTGCACAGCACAATCACTGTAATGCAATTATTGAGCAACCTAAGATGCGTGGGTCTCACGTCGTGGGTTGCACAACCGCACCGTACAGACACACGGAGAGGATTTAATAAATAAATTAAAGAATTTGGTTATTTGCTTTGAATAGTAAATGGGTTATTTATATTGAGATTTTTAACATGTACCTAGTCTAGTTCACATGTGTCGTTTTTTAGAATGCCACTTCGCCTTCTCAGAAAATTATGACCAAGGTATGAGGTGATGTCATTCGATTCGTAACTGTTTCTGGAAAGTTTTTGAAAAAATTGCAAACGTTATAAACAATTTAAAAAAGACAAAAGAAGAGAAGAACGAGAAGTTTATGTTTTTTGAAAATATCTCAGATTTTAAGTACTTGTATGATAAATACAAGTCACAGTACTAAAATCCTTTGTAATATACTATGTGCATACGAAGGTATATTATTTAATAAACCGAAAGTAACTCTGTCCGTCTGTCTATCAGTTACGTATTTACATCACTAGCTGTTGCCCGCGTGGAAATATTGAAGTGTACGTGAGAGAGAAAAAAGGATCCTACGTGCTATTCTAGACTATAATCTATCTCTGTGCTAAATTTCATCCAGAACCGTTAAGCCGTTCTGGACTGATTTAGGAACAAACCGAACAAACATCCATCGATCCAAACTTTCGCAGGAAGAAGAGAACTTTCATAGGAAGCAAGATAGTAAGATTACGTAAAAACGGATTCTGATAAAACTTGGTTCACAGGTAAACCATGAGCCGTGTGAGGACATCGGATATTGCATGTCGCGGTAGTATGTTCCCATGAAACAGTTTGAGACATCCACGCGGACCAAATCGTATAATTCATATTTAAAGCTATATCTATCATAACCTAATACCCTCCCTATTCAGCCTCATCCTTATAGCTCTCTCTTCTTTTAGGAGCAAACAAGCCCGTGATCGTGGTGCGAGTGGGCAACAACCGCCCCGACCTGGGCACCAACCCGGTCTGCAACCGGTTCAGTGGCTACATCGAGGAGGGACAGCCTCTGTTCCTGCCCTGCAACCCTCCCATGCCCGGAGCCTTCGTCAGCGTGCACCTGGAATCGTCAGCACCGTCCCAGCTGTCGATCTGCGAAGCGTTCGTGTACACCGACCAGGCGCTGCCGATAGAGAGGTGAGTCACAAGAAAAACATTTTAGGTCATAATATGGTTGTAAAGTACGAGTAAGTAACACACAAAATAGTTAGGTATTGAAAAATATTTCAATAACTATTTTGTGTGTTACTTTATATCAGTGAATACTTGCCCATTACATAAAACAAATATCGACGATGTGGTTATATGGTTAATAAATTAATTATTGCTATGGTTATTTTGGTCAGACCAAAGCTTTATAGTATTTCACAGAGAGCCTTATTTCTTTTGGAATTTTGTTGATAATAATTATGCTGTGTTTAGGTGTCCTCAGTTCCGGGACCAGCCACCGGGCAGCACGGCGACGTACAACGGCAAGTGCTACATCTTCTACGACCGCCAGCCAACGTCGTTCCGGGACGCGCTGGGTTTCTGCCGGTCGCGCGGCGGCACGCTGGTGGACGAGAGCAACCCGGCGCTGCAGGGCTTCATCAGCTGGGAGCTCTGGAGGAGACACCGGTGAGTCAACTTTCACTTACTAGAAGCAATGCTTTTGCAGCTTAAACTAACTAGCGCTAGCTAGCTAGTGCTAGCTTTCTGCTGTGCGTCGTTTAACCAGTACTTATTTATCTTAATAATATATGAAGGTTTACATTTAAAGTGTAAAGAATACAGACTTGTATTAATTAACGCCTAAATTGTTTCACAAATAAACTCTTAATTAGGTGCTGGAAAACCCTTGTATCTGAAAATTCCTCGTGACATTTTTAGCGATGATATCTTGATTCAACAATAAATTAGATAGGTACATAGACATATCTATGTATTTAGTTTACGGATACTTGAATGTGTTTTAAGTCGTGCTTGACAAATATCACCACAAAGCAACGACAAAAACTTGGAAGATTACTCTGCCTACCCCTCTCATCCACTTTCACGGTTATTACATCATCCCATAAAACACTAAAGTAACTAATGGTCTCAGGCCATATACGGTGACGCACTCCATCTGCCAACGTTTGTCGAACGATCATCGTGTTCTAAGTATGTTACAAGTCAATTTCACGATGAGTTTGCAATAATTGTATATAGGATGGGACGGATCTAGTGTTGTAGAGATGATTGAATGACGACGATTGGACACAATAACAGACGGAGCTGGGGATAACGTCTTTAACTTCAAATTTTAAGGTAATAAAAGGCGTAGAGTAATGGGTAATGGCCAGTATTCTTTTTCCTATGGTTATGTTTCGGTCAATCTCAGAACACATATATATAAAAGTGACCAAATACTCAAGATGTCATCCAATGTCAGTGACGTTTCGCTAGAGTGGCCAATATGGCGACTGTGATTTGTCTGTCAGCATTTATCATTATTTAACAAAATCTGAATTTTGCGGATATATGTTGTCGAATCGAAATCTTTATTTTTTTATGTTTTATTACTCACTTAAGGTTGCGATCGAGCCTACCGTACCCCTTGACGCAATTATTAATACATATAGATAGAAGATAGTAGATATTTCAATGGAATTTAAGTTTTAGCAAAGATATTAAAAAGTTGCTCGTAATATTTGAATGTCTTTGAGTTTTAGGCACTGTGTGCCAATAGTCATGGATTCAATACCTTAGAAAGTACCTATAAGTATTTAAGAAAAGGGAAAAGCAAAATTGCTGTTGCCCCTTTTTGCTAGGTGGCTGTGAGTAGTGTGAGTGTATACATGAGGTACCGCTTACGAATAGTATTAGTGAATACGGCCACAAATCTTCAGTGCTCTTCATCCTGATGATTGTTGCAACAACTTACTCCAAAGCCGATATAAGAGAACACATTGTACTTTACATACTACCAGAGTACCAGTACTAACAGAGTTTAGATTGACTAGCAGTCAGTATACAGTCCGAAGCCACTAGAAGCCATCTCGGAGCGCGGTAACGGTTCAAAACGAGTATATTTAAGACAACGGGCCGGGTCCCGTACGAGCCGGCTGCGATCCGACACGGTCCGTACGTCGAACGTTACGCGGCGGCCGCGGCGGCGGCGGTACGGTTCGCGTTTATCGTCAATTTGGTATAACGGCGAAAGGCTTGTGGTGTCTTTGGTAATACCGTAGAACAGTTGGTATATGAACTCTTTAAAACCCACATATCACATAACAGACGTATTCTTACCTACAGTGCATGCACATTTTGCCAATTTAGTTTCAGTCCCATGTTCTGCAAAAAGGCACACGTGCAGCCTTCAAATCGTGTACTTTTTGATGTAGAAAAGGCCATTCTGACTTAAAATCATCATCATCGTAAGTTAAATCTGCTTAGGTATATGATTACTCTTAATTCTTCTAATTCTCGGTCTGTCATTTATTTTAGGTCGGCGCAATTATCCCACCACGTTTTACCAATAAGCTACACAACAGCTGCGCTACAGCTACTGAATAATAAAACTACAGACTTCTGCAAGTTTCATGCAATCGATTTCTTGTGAGTGGTGACGGTGCCTCACATATTCCTTGCCTATATAAACTTTTTGGTCACAAGCCGTTCATTATCAGAAATATGTTAGAGCTTAAAAGTCTGAGTATGAAAAGAAATAATGTTGCTTAAATTGATTACGGAAAAATTGTACATGCTCTCGCTCACACTTTACTTAATACATAATCTACGCTAATATTATAAAGAGGAAAGATTTGTATTTTTGTGTGTGTGTATGTTTGTAATGAATAAACTCGAAAACTACTGTGCCGATTTCAAAAATTCTTTCACCATTAGAAAGCTACATTCACCCTGAGTAACATAGGACCCGTGCAAAGCCGGGACGAATAGTTAGTAATATTATATAGAGGTAAAATGTGTTTGTATGCAGGGAGGGGGTAATCACCGGAACTAATGATCTTATTCTAAAAATTCTATCACTGGCAGAAAGCTACATTATTCGTGGGTGCTAAAGGCTACAGATTATATTTAGATTATTATATATTCAGGGTTACTGGTAACTCGACAAATACCATGCAGGACGTCATAGTAGGGTTAAAATGCAACAAATTAAGCCACCAAATGTTCTACCGAAGCTCAATAGTTTTTGAGTTACCGAAAAGAAAAATATTATGTCTATTCTTACCAGATTATTTTCTGACTGAATTTAATGGTTTTTTAGCAGAAAGGTTCTTGACTGGCTGAATTCTCTTCAAAGAATCAATTTTATTATACTTGGCTAGCTTTTCTCGCAGCTTTATATTATTAGTATTTTTATGAAAAATCCCAGATTAAATCATTTGAGCATTTAAAAATGATTTACGGCGCGATTGTACTGAAATTTAAGTTAATATAAAGTTCAAAAATGCCTAAAACCTTGACAAATATCACTAAACAAACATTTATTTTTAGTAAATTTTGCTATACTCCATAAAAAATGTCGTCTAGTGCAAAAAAAATACTACGCCTGATAAACAAATTAAATTATTACAAATTAAAATTTATTATTATCACTAGTCACCACTATCAACCTGTCCAGTCATTAGAAGAGGGAGATCCGCCGATTTTGTCGTTTTATGCTAAGGGCCGACACGCCGAAGGCGAAAACTTTTTAAAAAACTTTCTGTGGACCGATGAGTCATGTTTTGACCGTGATGGTATCACAAATTACCACAACTTACATTACTGGGCACCGAAGGCAGAAGCAAATCCTAAGAAACTGAAACCAACCGCATCCCAGCGTAGGTTCTCGCTTAATGTTTGGATGGGTATTATCGACGACAAATTAATTGACCCACATTTTTTACCCCGAACACTAAATGGGGAACTTTATGAAGATTTCCTAGAGTCAAAGAAAAAGTCAAAGATCTTTGTTGTGAGTCAGTGGTTACAGAGTTGTTATTGAGTGAATTTGATGTGCGTTTGCCTTGCTCCACCATATTAGGCATACAATAGTTAGCACAAATATGTTATCTTAGAGCTAAGTTTAGACATTTTAATTAAAATAGAGCTAAGTATAATTAAAACATAAAAAAACAGTTTGGCACTAACTCATCACCAATCTGTCGGACAAAAATTCTTGTATTATATAATATGGTCTATTTACCAAGAAGTCATTTAATTTTTGCTTAAAAAAAATTAATGTTTTCACTGCTCACGGATGGAAGCACGGATGAATACCGGAAGACAGAAGAGCAAACATGTTTTATCAACATGACGGATGTCCAACCCACTTTCGAATCACAATTCTACAATTGCTGGATGAAACCTATCCAAACCGATGGATAGGGCGCCGTGGGCCGACTCCGTAGCCTGCACGAATCCCTGATCATAGACTAATTAATATATTGTAATATGAGGCCCTGATCTTACGTCGCTAGACTTTTACGTCTAGGTTATATGAAAGACAGGGAGAGAATAACAGATGCAGCGGACCAGACGAGGGCAACAATCAAATCAATATCACAAAAACTGAAGTGAGGAAGCGAATAAGAACATGTATTCGAAACCGAGGGCAGCACATCGAACGTGTGAGTGTAATTAAAGTTTTTAAACAGATATTGATTAAAAATAATGCTAATATTCACGAAATTGTTTTATTTGATTTTCCGAATAACCACCTTTTTGTGAGACGCACATTGTAGTCCATAACTTTGTATTAACTTCCATAGCTTTTTGGATAGCTGTTAAGACAAGGATATTTTATTAAGGATAAATCGTTTTTAAGTTGGCTCAAATGGTTTAATCTGGGATTTTTCATTAAAAAAAAACATACTAACTCAAAAACTACTGAACTTCGGTAGAACATTTGGTGGGTTAATTTGTTGCATGATTAACCCTACTATGACGTCCTGCAAGGAATACGTAGAGTTACCAGTAACCCTATACATATTTTTTTTTAATGAATGAGCTATCGCATTTTTTGCTGACGAAGTCACGGGCGAAGTGTTAGTCTACAATATTCCTAGGCGTCCCGTGTCTGCAACAGGGAGCGGGCCAAACCTAATTCACCGTGCGCGCCTAGTACCACTTAGATGAACCGAAACTTAACCGAACTTAATGAAACCGTCATATCCTATGACGGTTTCCTCACGCTGATTTCTTTCATATTTTTCCGAATTAACCAATTTATATCATTGTTCACCTAAGGGGCTGTCTCCACGAGCGAGAGAATCGCGACGATATTATCGTCCATGCCACGTATTTCTATACACTCTCTTAGAGGCCGTCTCCACGAGCGAGAGAATCGCGGCGATATTATCAAACAATACAAATAGGTAATATCGCCGCGATTCTCTCACTCGTGGAGACAGCCCCTAAAACTTACCTTCACAAGCATCGGTTATCGTAATAATAAAGCCATCAGTCACACATGAGTGGGACTTACCCAGCAATGAGCATCAAATACATAATGCATGGCATAAGAAGTGACCACCGATTATAGGGCGTGTGTTCACTCACTGTGCACTAACGGTGTACCGAGAGCACTAGGCTTATGTTACCATATGGCCCGAGTAATAGTAGCAGTAGTATTACGCAATCAAAGCGGCATGTCCGTACAGATCACACATCAAGTTACCATAAACTGTCAAATTTCTCCAAATGATTTTAAACCATAAAAAGTTGAAGGTTAAGTTCAAAATCGAATGAGAAAATTTTACAGTTTGTGGGAACTTGATACAGTGGCGACTGTACATCGTAAGAAGTATTTTCTACGTGAACGCAACTGCTCGCTCGTGCCTAGCGTTAGCGTGTTTTGTAGCGACACGCGGACACGACAACGGATAGGTTAAGCAGTAGTCGTCCAGTCGTAATGGCCCTGAGTTTCATGTCGTAAGTCTCAAAGTAGCAGGTACTTTAATTGGTCTCATTTATTTCATCACTGCTACTCTAATACGGCGAAGAAAAACACACAAAATATAGCTTACAGGCACACCCACCAACACGTACTGGAACCGCGTGGTAGCCCCATCTCTCTCGTAGACAGGAATCCCAGGTCCCAGCAGTAAGAACGTGAGAGGATAAATCAAATAAAAAAACCTTTAATTCTACCATAAATAAGTACCTACATAAAACATATATAAAAGTTCATTGTAGTTATCACAAAACGTTTTAATATAACATTGTTAACATTTCAATAATATCGTTACATTACATTAATTTAGAAACACAGTTTACATTTTAAAATCCAACAAAAATAATCAACTTGATTGAAAAAAGTTTTCCGTCTCGTTTCGCCATCCAATTTCATCAGACTCCCCTTTGAAGCTTCAGCCCTCACCTTGCAATCGATAGTGGCAACTCAAATATCCCTTAATTCGGTACAGTACTCTGCTATTTACCTACTGCTGCTACAGGCACGTTATGTGTCTGGCATCGTCTGGCATCATGCGGCAACCAGCCTCCGCTTTCTGTTTGGAATCAAATACCGAATGGATACTATTATGCACTTCCGACAAGAACAAATATTTTGTTTATTTAGTACTTTAACTGATGGTCAATCAGAGTTGGTGCTTCTATGAACACATGACTCGACACCAATCTCTTGACATGGGAAATCAGTTTCAGTTTTTACACGTCTGTTATTTACCCGACTGAGGAGGGTGCTTATCAGCCTAGGTATATGTATGTTTGTTCCTTTGTGACGCTCTATTATCCCGAAGGGTTGGGCAGAGGTGTACTATAATAAGACATAGTTCAATTACATTTCGTCAGTTATGTTAAAATTTGATGTAACAGCAGAGAATGTTGAAGTTAACCGGGCACAAATACTAAAGCTGGTCTGTTACGAAGAAAGTCTTTAGGTCAAAAACCAAGAATATTTTTCTCGATCTAAGAACCAAAACCTCCTTCATGCTCAGCAGTGAAAACGGACCTGTTTTTTATGAAGACAGAAAATTTACCATTGTCCTTCAATAATCATCATAAGAAAGAAACAATCATCAACTTGAATCAAAGCAATCATCTGCCTAGGTTTTCTCAACTACTTAACTTAGGGATGGCTTCCTGTCCAATCAGATGTAGCTGTTAATTGTCCTCGAATAGTAAAATTTTGTATACGTAAATGCAACCCTCATCATTTAGACTGGTATTTCCAGTAGAATATGCTGTAGCTAGTATCAGAGGCACCGCGAATTTCCATCACTCCCATTGCCTGCCTTCCACTATAGCAATATTGCATAATGTCCTCCTCAAACCAAAACAAAACATCGCAATTTAATCCCGTGTCTATGTGTGCGTTAGCGTAAACACAGGCGTCCAGCCCTTGACAGGAGCACTAGATTATTACATGGACTGAACCCCCGCCACCCACCCCCTGTCGCCTGCTACCCCATGCAACCTCTGTCTGCATCAGTACTTGTATTCAATCAAATCACGTCTGTGCATGTTGCTATGGATACTTCTCCCTGCCTCAGGAATAGGAAACCTTTTCGAAAATTTTAAATGGTTACTAACGTTAGGTAACTAAAGACGTGAAAAATCAGTTAGTCGAGGAAAAGTCCCTTTTGATGAAAGCGAATTTTAGTTGAAGAATATATTAAAAAAACCTCAATTTATTTATTTTATTTAAGCTTAGGCTAAGCATTACCAGAGCGTTTGGCTAAAAACTTTTAAATACGTTTCCTCTTTTCCTTATTCCCCATGTAGCTGAAAATAGCAGTCTGTCGCAAACCCAAGTGGTTACGAAACTATGTATTTTCTTTTGGAAAACAAATAAGTGTACCTTCATAACATAAATTGGCCAACAACTTTCTAAAACAGCCTTCACTTTTCTCCGAACACTTTTAGATCTTCCATGAATATTTTCAATTTTCTTACACAAGACTCTTTGCCCGGCTTCACTTTTACAAGTGGAGAGTTTTTCTTAGAAAATAAAATATATATTTTTCACCTTTATAAAAGTCATACCAAGTTGCGTAGGATAGAGGACGTCATAGGTCGGCAAGTCATATTTTTAGATTTGCAAGCGAAAAGTGTTGTGTGTGAAAAACAAAAATGAAAAACCTCGTTTTCATGAATGTTATATTATAATCTGTTACTTCCATAGGCAAGCCTTATTAAACCATGATAAGTTCGTTACTTACTGATGATTGTTCTAGTAATAATGTTTGACTGAGATTTGCATTTAGATTACTTTACGAAGAATTATTTATTAAATCAAAAAAATTGCCGAAAAATGTTCGACACGCCTGGCTGTACATTTCCCCTTTGGTTAAATAATCTGCTATACCAGACAAGTGGTGGGACGTAGGGTGCGGGGTGAGGGCTGCAGGGGAAAAGGGAATTTAATATTGCACTGGTAGGCACTAGCCACCCGCCTGGGGGCGCAGGCTGGCGTGGCGGCGGCCACCCCATGGCAGCCATATTTGTCCGTCGAGAACGATGGTACAATATTATATCATCAGAGTAATTACCCTGCTAAGTCATGACCAGATGAACTCATCATTGCATCTGCATGAGCGCAGTTAGTTGCATTCTTTTGTTTGACTACATTTGAGTATCTATAGTGAACAGATTTATTTTGTTTTATAATTATAAAACAAAATGTTGTCTATCCAAGGAAACGACTTGGAACTTCTGCGAGGAAATGAACAGTTTGCTACTTGCAAATTGAATTGTTGATTTTTGCTACTGCTGTGTGCTCCGCGAAATATCTGCAATTTTTTCTCGATTTTTCATGTTATCAGTGTGATTGACAATTGCGAGCGTTGATTGCGTATGCTGCGAAAGTTAAGATTATTACAAAATTGAGATCAATATTATTGTTACCGACTAAAAATTAAATTACTTATCGCTGAATAAATAAAATTTCAGAGTTTGAAGTGTTTCTTATTCTTTTCTAATTGATGGTACATCTATATATAGTTTTTGAGCCCAGTAGGTCATCACAGATCAGATCTACTCGAAGACTATTTATAGAAATAGACCTTACATACAATGTTAGTCCTTTATCTACCAGCAGCCTAATTGCGTAACACACCTACCGTTGTGACGATTCAACATTAGTCATTGCTTTATTTGAGCAGATATTTTCTTTGGACATGACGGATTTTCTCAAGCGTAATTTTTAGGCGGCGCGGCTGTAAATCATATCTTAAACCAAACTTACAAATATCTTGATCAGGCCGTAAATATTTTAGTAGTAAACCGAAAAATAAATGTCATTTAGCTTTGTTCAAGTTTGGTGGCGCGTCCACAATATTTTTTTCGGGAAATTGCCACCGTTTAAACGATACTGCTCTACACTTTAATTGAAATTACAAATTTTATTTGAATTCAGTTTAGCTTTTCTATCTGATGGCAGTTTTATTTTTGTACCTAGCGCAATACTTTATCCTAGACAAAATCGAACAGGACTGGGAGTAATATGAATAGAACAAACCCAGAAGGATGACATTATACCATCGGTCATTTCGTTTGATCAGGCAGACAGTGCTTAAATAAGAAAATGATGGCAGAACGGCGGAGAAAAGAAAAAAAACGGAATGATCCGATCTGAAGGATTCCGAAGAAAAGAACGTTCTATTTCTTTTCTTCGGAATCCTTCAGACCGGATCATTCCGTTTTTTAGGGTTCCGTACCCAAAGGGTAAAACGGGACCCTATTACTAAGACTTCACTGTCTGTCTGTCTGTCTGTCTCCAGGCTGTATCTCATAAACCGTGATAGCTAGAAAGCTGAAATTTTCACAAATGATGTATTACTATTGCCGCTATAACAACAAATACTAAAAAAAAACACACAACAGATATGATTTTTTCGCCGTTTTTATAGATAATGGTACGGAACCCTTCGTGCGCGAGTCCGACTCGCACTTGGCCGGTTTTTATTTTTTCTTTTCTCCGCCGTTCTGCCATCATTTTCTTATTTAAGCACTGTCTGCCTGTCTGAAATTCTACCTAGGGGTAGGGGTAGAATTTCGAAACATAGAGGGTGAAATGAGGTGTTGAATTTTCTGTGAAACTTTTTATTCTCGGTGTCCATTGACTTGAAAATTTGTGTACATACTCTTCAGTTAAGATTATGAGAAACTTGTATCACAGTTTTTCCAAAATCATCCCCCAACATAAAATTCAAAGTCCTGACTGACTGACTGATATGTCAACGCACAGCCTAAGCCGCTGGTCTTAATGTCATGAAATTTGAAGGGTGTATTCTTTGTGAAGAGTTAGTATCCACCAAGAAAGGTTTTTTCGAAGTTCCACCCCTGAAAGAGGTAGAAATGGGGCTTGAATTTACTGTGAAATTTAATATTATCTAGCTCGGTTGACTCAAAAATTAGTGTACACATCACTCTTCAATTAAAATTATGGGACACGTGTATCACAGTTTTTGATATAACACGATATAGTTTACACAACTTTTTTTTTTTCATTTTCTAATTTACGACCCAATAGTGGCTCCCGTATTTAAAATTCGTTAATTTACGTTACACGTCCGTCTTGAGCTCACTGACTTACATATGTGTACCAAATTTCAACTCCATCGGTCCGGTAGTTTCGGAGTAAATTGGCTGTGACAGACGAACAGACAGACACGCGAGTGATCCTATAAGAGTTCTGTTTTTCCCTTTGAGGTAAGGAACCCTAAATACCAATATTACATTTTGCATGAATAAACTATTTATAAATGCGAAAGTTTAGATGAATAGATGTTTGTTACTCAATCACGCCAGAACGGCTGAACAGATCTGGATGAAACTTGGCACAGAGATAGATTATAGTCTGATACAGATATATATAAATTACTTATTATCCCAGAAGTAGGCAAGATCTAGTGAGCATTTTCCGAAAAGCACGCGGGCGAAGCCGTGGGCAAAAACTAGTTACATATATGAGGGAACTCATTATGAATCTCCTTCAGATTCCCGAGATCACTAAGGTTGTGTGTTATACCAAGTGATGATAGAGTGTCAAAAAGCGATGTCTTGAGCATTCCTGAGATTTATACGGACGATATGTCCGCTGACTGTTGGCTGAAATCATATTCTATATTCTATAACATAGTACAATACATCAATAGTGACCAACACCAAAACAGACACGAATATATTTTTCTGATCAGTACCTTCAGCTAGTGTTACAACTCAACTTACATTAGCTATATAGTTAAATAAACTAATCATTTATATAAACATCTAACCTAACTATTTATAAACAGTATACTTCCATTTTACAAAGAGTTAAAATTGTTTGTAAAAGATATTATCTTTGGAAATATAGGTAATCTAAAAATATTTTACAGAAAGCTACTGGATTAGCCAGTCAAGTTTAAAAGCTAGTTAGTTACACCCAAGTCCCATTATTGCATTGAGTAACTACTCTCAATTCAATAATGGGACTTGGGTGTAATTCTGTGGAGAACTGTGAAAATAATTCGTGCCTACATAACAAAATTTGAATTTCGCGGGCTACCCTGGCGCAAAGAGTTTTTGAATAAACAAGAAATATAATAAAAAGACGATACGTGAAGCTATGTGCCCGTGCACATGGAAGAAAAAAACGTGTTGCACCGACTCCAAGTAAGATGGCACAAGGACAGCAACATGATGATGGTATTGAGTTGTGCCTACGTAGATTATTCAGGGTGTAAACGGACCCTTCACGAAGCAGTCAACCAAGCATTATGTACATGAAACTAAATAACTTTACGCAAAAATTATTGCTGGGAAACGACTTTTTTTTTGGGTGAAAAATCAAAATCACGTTTTACGTTGGGACTCACTGTAACGCACTCAAAATATTGTGCTGATGGATGGATTGAATAGTACACGGGTCGTAGAGCTGTTTAAAGTAAAAATCTTGCACAAGTATTAAACACTTGTACACATGTATTTAAAAAAAGCTGAAAAAGTTGCTACTTAGACCCCCAATATCACCGTTACTAGAAGGTTCCCAGGTATGGTCTAGAACAAAAAAAAATCGCAATGACGGGGAGAACAAGTGCCTTTCGGCTTCGTTAAGGGTCATGTTACACCTTTATATGGCTCTGATATCTTTTTTTCCGCATAATAAATATAGCCTCTATGTCTGCAGCCCGTTCCCATAATACTATGAAAATAACTAAAATAGACTAGCCTCGCGGTATCTACAACAGTAAATTGACGGATTTTCCTAACAGCTTATGGTGAACTCAGCTGTCCTGCGAGAGACGTTAAATGAGGAGCCGATTGTAGCCTTAATTGAGTCGAGCGTGATCCCCAGGAAGACAGCGTTAAATAAAAAAAAATTTTTTTTTTTCAGACCAAATAATTGTCCATAATTGTTAGAAACAAAGATCTTAAAACTACGTTAGTATTGTATCATTCAATAAAATTCAAAATCTAAATAATTAATTATCTAAAAATATCCGTGTTAGTTACAAATTGTTTTATAGACGAATTTTAGTTTCTCTTGATTCAATATACTATGTCACCTTCACTACTTTTGACATTTTAGTGATCTTTTTATTGCTGGAGACTCGGTGGCTGTACCTCACCCATCCACGGACGAACCTAGGCAAGCGCGGCTTAACTTGAAGATCAACCCGAGCGGCTGTTATTATTAAGTCACGAGCTCCTCATGTTTCGATTTAACCATACAAATACAGTTCAATACAGAACAGACCAGTTTTAGCTTTTCCACGAACATTTCTAACTTTTCTCACGTAAAACTCTTTATCCGGCTTCACTTTAGAAATGAAGAAATCAATATTTTCCATCTTATATAAATAATTCAAACTATGTTTGCAAAGGACGTCATAGGTCGAAAAACAGCTCCGATACAATAGTAATTTCGTATGAATAAAAAAATGGGCAGCTGCCATAACCCTCTTATGCCATGTAACCACCAAAGACAATGAACATACGTGTTCAAACCAGCCCTTCTTTTGCACAGGAGTGACAGCAGCAGCCAGTACTGGATCGGGGCGGTTCGTGACCCTCAGGACCCCGCCAACTGGAAGTGGGTGAACGGGAATGACGTCACCGTCTCCTTCTGGAACGCTCCTGGAGGCGGCGAGGGATGCGCCCGATTCGACGGAAGCAAGGGATGGCTGTGGGCCGACACCGACTGCCAGGCCAGACTCAACTATATCTGTCAACACCGTAAGTTTTATTTTGTTTACTACAACCGAAAATCGCAAAAAACCTACAAGGTCAATCTTCTCAGGTAGGTACCGTCACTGCCTTGCGTTACCTGACTCATCGTCCAGGGGACGATGCGTTAAATAATGCAGGACACCGACTGTTCTTGAGAATCTCGATCTGTAGGTCTTCTTTATTGTAAAGTGCCAAGCTTTTCAGTAGAGGGTAAATATAAGTGTATTCTGTTTGTTTTTTACGATTGCGAAATTTATATTTGTCGTATGTTTGGCACAGGATGCCAATTATGTTATTCGACAGCGAACTTTACTTGGCCACTGCAAACACAGCTTATGCTTGCGAAGCGAATTAAAAAAAAAATGTTTGTTTTTTTTTTCTTACCGTTATTCATGTGAAGCTATTGGCGTAAAATAATAGAGTTTTATAGCGCTCCAAACGCTATCATCAACATCATCATACTCGTATCAGCCCGGAATCACCCACTCCCCTTTCTTCTGCCACACTTTCCGGTTCTATGCGTCCCTTATCCAGGTGTTTCCCGCGACTTTGACGATATCGTGAACCCAACGAGCCCTAGGACGGCCCTGGTTTATTTCTTGCCAAACCTCGGCCACCACTCCGTCAAAGCGGAGGACATCCGTGTGGATAAAAGCTAGTCTCTTTCCAGTCCAGGCAAAACAAGGAAGTCACAAGAGAACCAAAAATGCTTGGAAGAGCTACTGGTCCATGAAGAAGCTTATGAAGGGAAACATTCCTGTGCCACTAAAGCGAAAAATCATGGACATGTGCATTCTTCCCATTTTGACCTATGGATCCCAGACTTGGTCTTTGACAAACATTCAAAAGTCCAAACTCAAGGTCTGCCAACGTGCAATGGAGCGCAGCATTCTAGGCGTCAAACTTACCGACCGTGTACGCAACATCACACTGCGCTCCAAACCACAAATTACTGACGTTGCTCATAAACCAGCTAAGCTGAAGTGGGACTGGACTGGAGCCCTGACACAGCCAGAAGGCGTCGTGACAGAGCTCGTAGAAGATGGCGGGACGAGCTGGACAAAACCAACTACCAGTGGCCCACATTAGCCCTCGATCGAAACTACTGGAAATCATGGGGAGAGGCATTTGCCCAGCAGTGGGATGACACAGGCTAACAATTAAGTATCAGTATTCATCCGCATAACCAGCATAAACTTAGGCTTTCCTTTCGTGGTTAAAGTTTACTTTCGTTTAATAAAAAGACCGTACGTACCTACATATTTAATAAGCATACAAGTTGTTTCACAGGTTAGCTCGTGGCTAAATAAGAACAGCCGCTCGGGTCGATCTTTAGGTTAAGCCGTGCTTATCTAGGTTGGTCCGTGGATGGATGACCACCCATTACATACCGAGTTTCCTCCGTGCCTCGGAAAGCACGTTATGCCCGTGGTCCCAGCTGTCATTTGTAGATCTTTGACAGTCATTACAGGTAGTCAGTGACCCGAAAGTCTGACAACCAGTCTTACCAAAGGGTATCGTATTACCTAGCGCTAACTGGGTTGTGGAGGTCAGATAGGCAGTCGCTCCATGTAAAATACTGGTATTCAGCTGCATCCGGTTAGACAGGAAGCCGACCCCAACATAGTTGGGAAAAGGCTAGGCAGATGACGACAAGTTGTTTTTTTCACTAAAAATATTTTCTAGTTGGAGACTTAAATGTCATTGCTGGAACTTCCGACTTGAGGTTGGTCAGATCGGAGTTTGTAATACTTTGTTTTCAAATAACGCTTCCCCGTTGGGCGAAGGAAGAGGGCTGTAGGGTAGAGAAGTCCGACCTGTAGGCACCGTATATTATACAACCCTCATCATCATCTTCCTGCCCTTGTCCCATGTTATTTGGGGTCGGCGCAACACGTTTTTTTCTTCCATTCTCCTCTGTCAACCGTCATGCTATCATTTACTTCTTTATCTTTCATATCATTCCTCACACAATCCATCCATCGTTTCTTTGGTCTTCCTCTGCCTCTCCATCCATCAACGTTTATATTCATCACTCTTTTAGTCACATGCGATTCGTCCCTCCTCATCACATGTCCATACCAAGACAGTCGTATATTATACAACCCTCAGCTAGCAATAATTCGTGCAACCGGTTTTAATTCGTGTAAAATGATGGGTGTAGAAAGGAACGTTCTTATATCATTAGAAGGAAGGTGTTGATTCCGCAGTACATGTAAAAAAAATTCTATAGAACTTGGAATTTAGATGTCAAATCATTCGTTAAGAAACCTACAGTCCCACGCTTCTTGTATCCATACCAAACTATGCCCTTTTACACATTACCGATTCATCATACACATTGACTATTGTGCTAGCGATTTCAAACTTATCGTAGAATTAGTTCTTTGGTTCCTGGACACACCTGGTTCTCTTGGACTCCTGGTCACTTGACTTACGATTCCTTTTCTTGTCTCCAGAACCGAAAGCCTGCGGTCGTCCTGAGCAACCGCCGAACTCCACCATGTCGGCCGACAGCTTCGAAGTGGGCGCGTCGGTGGAGTACTCCTGTGATGACGGGCATCTGCTCGTGGGGCCCACAGTCAGGACCTGTCTCGACACCGGCTTCTATGATGAGTTCCCGCCCGTTTGTAAACGTGAGTAGAAAGAGACAGGTTACTTCTTATTTAGATAAGTAAAAATACAATGTGGTGACTACCCCGTTAGTCTAGTGGTCACAAATGCCATTGGACCTGCATCCTCAATTATTTGAAGGGATGAACTAAGTGAAATTCGTTGATGCAGAAGTCAAAAATGTATAGGATACTAGACCAGAGACCATACAAATGTAATGTAATGTCAGGGAGCAACCTTTTCCCAAGTGTACGGTATTTCTGCAAGCAATGTCTACAGGATTGACGTAAGGTTTGCAGCAGCTTATGTCTCGTTATATTATATGTATGCGTATTTGCGTGCCCGGTCTTTACTGTAAAAATGATGTCGTATTTTAATACATACATTTTTGTTTCCAATACGATAAAATCCCCTGTATTTGTGGAAGCTTGTAAAATGGAGTGCTTCTGAGCCATGGCGGACATTGGATCAGGAGGAGTATTATTAAACAAAGCTAATGTAATTCCTCCAAAATATGTGAATGTGCTCTCTTGTACCTCGCAGGTATCGAGTGCGGCTTCCCGGCGGAGATCCCGCACGGCTCGTACGAGCTGGTGAACGGCTCGGTGGCGTACCTGTCGCACGTGCAGTACACGTGCCAGGCCGGCTACGAGATGGTGGGTCGCGCGCGCCTCGTCTGCGACATCGACGAGCGCTGGAACGGACCTCCACCGCGATGTGATGGTGAGTCACCCTTTAGTGCAAAAGTTCTTCCTAGTCTGGAACTTAGCCGTTTGCAAAAGTTTAAAATAATAATTTCAGAAATAATAGGTCAAGAAGTCGTTAAGATGTACAGTTAACAGTAATAAACACTCCCATGGCTTAATGTTCATAAGGATGCGTATACATTTCTTTTGCATGATGAATATGTCATTAAAGTTAGTACTTTCACCCCACAATATTATGCCATAGTTAAACCATGCATAAGCATAAGCATAGTATGCTGAGAGCGCGGTCTCATAGTTTGTGTTGCTTTTTAATTTGCCTAATGCGTATACAAATTTTGATAATATAGTCTTCAGATTTTCGATATGGTTTGTCCATGTTAGATTATTGTCCAATGTTAAACCAAGAAGCCTTAGATCGTCCTTTTCAGGGATATTTAATTTATCACTAAGGTTATTTATGTTTAGCGGCGTTCGTTGGTATGTTCTAAATTGCAGTAGATTACTTTTTTTAGTGTTAATTTGTAGATTTTGCTTCTCTAGCCATTCATTACAAACCATACCTTATTTATATCAAGTCCAAAGTGGTTGAATTCCTATAGTCGGTGGTGATTGTTTTTTTTTAAATCTCGGCAAAGAAAAAATATTTAAGTTGTGTTTATAAATTGATTATCATAAATAAACATGATTATTTTTAAAAAACATTTACTTTTATGAACAAATTCTTCTTCTTAGCGTGTTGATAGCAATCTAAATTCTGTCGGCCCAGGGGGTCTGAGCGCTGACGGGTGATACATTTGGAGGTACTTTTTTCAAAACTCGAAAGAATATTTAAAAAGTTTATTCGAGTGGTATTTGGCGAATATCGCGAGTAACGTTGGCTTCCAGATGCTCAAGCATACGCGGCTTATCCATATAGACTTTAGACTTTACATAGCCTTGATGGAAAAGTCTAGGCGTGTGATGTCACAGGATATAAGCGGCCAATTACCGGCCCGTAGCGCGAAATTACGTGTTCACAAAATTGTTCTCGCAATAAAGCAATGGTTTCACGTTCTGTGTGGCAAGTTGACTTTCAAACTTTACGATGGTATAGCGAATCGTACGATCGGTAAGATTCTTGTTTAAAATTTCGTCTAATGACCCAAAACCAAAATTTCGCGAATGGATTTTTTAATATATTTTTAATCTACCATAGAGTTTAACACGGTGGGGATTTAAAAAGCTTCTTCTTATAGAGAGAAGGCTCATGCACAATGCATTGAAACTGCAACATGACACGGCAGAGTGCGTTGCCGTGTCGCGTAGCGGTAGTCAATCAGAAGTTTTGGCGCAAGTAGAATCGACGGTGTCGCCTCCGCCCTTCTTGTAGAAGCTCTTCTTCGAGCATTAAAAAGCAGCCATTGTCGTTATCGTCGACAGCACGATAACTATTTTGATGTCGCATCAAATGACATAACGATCCGTCCTAACAAGTGCCAAACTCAACTTTTCATACGGGCAAAAACACATCGGGCGGGAGTAGGGACAACTGTCAAATCGAGTTGTCATTCATTCTTAGTTCGGGCCTCGAAATAATCTTATGTCCATCAGTGCTAGGGAGTAGGAAACGCCCGTAACTTCGGCCGAAACTACGGGTTTCGATTAGACCCCAGGCTCGTGTCATATTCAATTAAATACTCCCACAAACCTAGAGCCAAGTTCCGATCAGGCTGGACGAGCGCACTGTAACTTTTTTTTATGTTTAATGGGCCTACTCTTGACCTCAATCTAGTCCTGAGGACAGAGATGAGGTCGAAGGTGGAACGAGCTAAACCAAAAGAAGCCTATTAACTCGCGACTTAAATAGATTGGGGTCATATGAACTTGGGAACACCGACGAAGGCCGGGAATTCCACTCCTTGGTTGTGCGCATAAAAACTATCGATCGACCCTCGCTGATGCTATTATTAGCGTCCACGAGTTGACCATGCAACTTTTATACTTACGAAATGATTTATCCTGGTTTTTTTGTCTCACCAGTGGTGCACTGTGAAGAACCCCCTTCGACCCCCAATGGCCGCATCTCTGTCACTCACAACTCTTCGGTTTTCGGCTCAGTGGCCGAGTACTCGTGCGCCGCAGGATTCAGACTCCAGGGAACCAAAAGGATTGCCTGCTTAGCCAACGGCCTCTGGGATAAGCCAGCGCCCACCTGTCAGCGTAAGTGATGTGAACGAATGAAGATGGTGTAACAGTGTTAAATTATTGCTATCCTCCTGATAGCGATAATTCAATGTAACATAAATATATATATATACACATACATACACACACACATACTTAAATTATTTTTTTATTTGATGCAATAAATGAATTCAATTGAATTTAGCGAAGAGGTAGGAGGAAGGAGGAGACGGTGCCACTCGACAAGAAATAAAACACTTGAGGCATAACTGCACTAACAATCACATTTACTAAACATTTTTTTTCATTGAAATTGATATTTTCGGTTGCACAAACCTAGAGTTTCTAACTGTAAACATTACTTTAACACCAAATATACACAATAACTATAATAAATAATTAGTACAATAAGAACAAAACGTACAACATTAACACCCACGGGAGAAAAACATTTCCACCAGATCGAAGCACAACACTAAGATTGTCTTAACCCGAAATTTCTATCGGTCTTCCCCGGAAGAATCGTGTTCTTTGGCGGCAGGTTGGAGTGAATTAAATAAGGTAGGATAACCTCAGGCCAGGAGGAGTGGGGGACAGGCTCCAGATGTGGGAGTAGCCGAGGATTGAGCGGAACGGCGTGCAATTTAACAAGCCACGTTCAGCGGTGAACTTCTAAAGGCTATTGATGATCGTATGAGAATCAAACTATTGCCAATTTCGAACACAACACCGAGAAAGTACTCTTTAGATTTAATCCGGAACGTTCACGTCGTATTTGTCGTCGTAGTTTTCTTTGTCCACCTCCTCAGAAGGGATTCCACCTTTAGGGGCTTCCTTGCCACCTCGATGTATGGCGCTCAGATCTTCTTCGGCGGCAGAACTTCCAGCGGCAACCGGCTCCACTTCCCGCGTCTCTTCCTTTTCATCATCAGAGTCGTCATCAGAGTCGTCATCAGAGTCATCATCAGAGTCATCATCAGAGTCATCATCAGAGTCCTCATCAGAGTCATACTCCATACCGTCTCGCCAATCTATAGTATCCTCCACCAAGGCGTCTATCTCACTGTCTGTTTGTATAGCTTGCTGGATTTGACGCAAGGTGATGTGTTTAGACCCGTACTGGTGAGCAATATCCCCGCCCGACACGAGCACTGCAGCCGTCAGGTACTCCAACACGGCTGCCATGAATACCCCCGACGATATGCTGGGCAAGGTTCCAACTGGTAAATAGTGGGTGAGCCGGTGATGTATCCGTCCCACGGGTAAGCAAAGGCCAGTCTTCTTTATGAGCGACTTGATGAGTCGGCGTCGGAGCACGCTGGGCGGAGTGCCTGGTATCTTGAAAAGTCCACACGGACTCATCATTAGTGCTGTCAGTAATTATACACTATGTTCTCTGAGTGAGAATAGGCCTACTGGCACTTACACGCAACCAAATATCAGTGGGGGACCACTCGTCAAGAAGGCGTGTAGCGTGGAGGAGCGCTCAGGTGCGACTGATGCTGAGTGGATAACTAGCAGCGTGGCGCATGCGTGCGCGCGGCCAGGGCGCAGGCGTCGCCCCCTTCGCACCTTCACCACCCAGCAACACCCACCTTCTCTGATACTTTTATTTAGTTCGGGGAATTCAGATTACGTTGTAATAGGAATGGGGAGCCGAACTATTTCTAACTTATTTTTATTTTTAGCATCCCGCACGTTTGCCCGGATTGACCCGTTGGATACTTTTTAACCCCACATACATAACAATTACATAACATGTCGTTCTTACACTGTTTTATGCCGATTTCAAGAAATTAGAAATGGTTTATTATATCAATTTGGTCATAGGCAGTTGCTAAGCGTGTAGCCAGCCTAAAAATCTGAGAGTGGTTTGCGTACATTGAGTACACTCGCCTCTGTACAACACTCGCTCGGTTGAAGCCCTTCGGAAGAAGATGTTCCGCAGTTTTCGTGGCCCATTTAAAACGGATCCAACTTGAATGTCAAACACGTAAATAAAAGACAATAAGTTCTTGACTTAAATATACTGAACTTCGTCTTCGTATCGATGACGATCTAAATAGATTCCCTCAGAAAGCCTCCTCAGATATTGGCCGAGGCTCTTGGCAATTAAGCCATGGGCTGACACGACTATCGGCACAATGATCGCCGAGTCCACATCCCACATGTCGACAACCTCGAGAGCCAAGTCATGATACTTGATTTGCTTATCTTTCTCGGCTTTCACGAGGGGGTCTCGGCATGCGGGACCGTTATGTCAATAATCATTGCACGCCGCTCTGATAGATCCACTACCACTATGTCAGGCTTATGGGCTACAATAGTCCTGTCAGTGATGATGGATTGATCCCAGTTAGGGCATCGAAAAACGACCATTTTTCGGAACTGGTTTTTATGGTTTCGGGTTTTATCCAAAACCTTAATTGATTAATTTAAAATATACTTTTGCTCTATTTGTTAATTAAACATTACAAAGTAGTATTGGCCCAGATACTTGACCAAATGGTGGAAATCCCAGAGAGGAAGTCCAAACTTTTGGAGGAGACTCTGGAGCTTATGACGGAACGAGATGAAAACCCACCCAATCAGTTCGGCAGAACTACGGGAACTCAACAAAACCATTACAAAATTGATACGACGCGACCTTCGATGCTCCAGCACACGCTCAATAGAAAAAGAAATTGAGCATAACCGAGGTCGAAAGTGTTCGTCCAATCAGTCAGTCAATTTGTTAAAATGTTATTTTTACAATTGTACTTATTATAACTATGTGAACCTTTGTGAAGAGAGAAAATAAAGATATATTATTATTATTATTATTAATCACTTGGGAGGAGCCACCTGACGAAGTGGACCAAATCTGGTGGGGATATCGTCGTTTTGAAGCCGGAGTACATCCAAGTGCTGAGAAGTCTTTATGAAAACCCCACAATACCGTCTAAACTCAGAACCAGCAAATACTGCACATCCGATTGCGTCGGGGGTGAGGCAATAGGACGTAATTTCCCAGAAATTATTCACCAATGCACTGGAGGATGTGCTTAAGATGCTGAACAGTACATCTCACATTTGAGATCTGCACATGACACCGTCAGACTAGCTGAATTGATGCACGACGTGCAGCAGATGCTGGATGGCCTAGTTGAGTCTTTAATCAGCATTGGTTTCAGGATGAACTTGGACTAAAGGTTATGTTCAACGAACACGTCACCCCAGGACCTATTGTTGTCAACGGCGGCCCTCTCGAGGTTGTTCGAGAATATATTTACGTCCGGCAAACTCTGAAGTTTGTTAAGAACAACTTCGAAAAGTGGGCTAACAGAAGAATCAGCATTCGTAGGGTCTTCTCGTTGCGTATTCCAGATCGCAGAAGAAATCGCAAATCCCAGTACAATGTGATATTGCCAGTTTCGAGAACTGGGTCGGGTACATACCTATAGTAAGAAACTTCCGACTCCACAAGGTATTATATTAAGGTGTATTTTAGAGCAAGTTGCAGCAAAGGACTCCCCCAATTCCTTCCAGGGAATCTTTGCTCGCGCCACCTCGAAACAGCCTACGATTAGTTTTTATTCATTACATTAGATTGGTTTTTATAAGATGATTAACTAAGTCACAATTTCATAGACAAGCTAAATGCCCCTTTCTCTTTATTTTAAGTGGAAGAACGTCCAACAAGCACAACGCCTTCGACGAGCTCGAAGCCGCCGGCGACCACCACTGCGGCGCCCGCCCCCTCCCCGACCAGCCCCCGCCTCGTGCTCCCGACGCGGCCACGCACCTCTCCACGGCCTTTGTCCTCCCCAACACCCTTTGTGACGGCGACAGCTGAGCCGCCACGCAGGCTAAGACCCAAGACGACCACAGAACGACCCACCACGAGGACTTATGAGCGCCCGCCTGAGAGAAAAACGACTGTACATGATAATCAGGATTCTTCGACCAGCCATATCCCGCATATTATTGTGGCGAGCCATCCGAGGGAAAACCAGGTGAGTTAATTTGCTGTTACTGTTCTAGTATTAAACCTTTCCTATACCAATTTATTCCGTTCCATGATTCAGTAGTAGCCTAGCTGAGGCAAGAAAAGGAAATCAGTATCTGTATATCTATATTTAGTTATAAGTAAATAAAAAACACATCTATACAAATAAATAAAATTGAAGTGTCTCATTGTAATTTCAAAATAACAGCTTTTTACTGAATTCATATGAAAGTACCTGAATACTTTCATATGCATTCAGTCTCCAACACGGGGAGCTCAACATTATGAACAATCACGGAAGATATCCCGTAAGTGACATTATAAGTTTAGTTTTAACCGTGAAAGCATAAAACAGGCTTCAATTACAGTCGTCATGTTATGTGTACTGTATGTTTTGAATTGACCCTTTTGTTTCAATATTTATTTATTATCCCTACAAAAATCTTATGAAGCTTATTCCACACCCACTTCCAGATCGTCGGCAGCGGGAACAACATCCGAGCGGAGCAGACGCCTCGCGTGAACGTGCCGCAGTCGGTGGACGGGGAGCGGCGCGACCCCGTGGGCGCCCGACTGAACATAGGCGCCGTGGTCGCGCTGGGTGCCTTCGGGGCGCTCGTGTTCCTCATCGCCATCATTACCACCATCGTCATCCTCGTCAGGAGGTGAGACCACGCTCATTTGACTTGTTTACAAGTATTTAGAAGTAGGGTGATGAGGACGCTTGTGATTAGTCTAGGTCAGCGGTGAGCAACAGGCCGAACGCAGTCCGTCTCTGGACCGCAGGAGGTAGAACTTTACACTGCCATATTGTTAAATATACCTAGCCACTCAAGTCAAATATTATTTTTATACAACTCCATACGTTTGTAAGCCACGTAGAATCTAGCTAGCTAGTACTCATTTTACAATTAAGTACCTAAGACTGATGTGAATGAAAAAAATACCCGGTATAATAATTTAGATGAGGCAAAATAACAGACTAGTACCTATAGAGTAACAAAGAATGTCGAGTTTATTTTCTACTTGGCGACCCCTGGTTTAGGTATTCAATGGTCTAACTTTGTTTGAAAAATATGGCACACGTCGAGTAGTACCTTAAAGCGTAGGTAGTTTTTAATTAATATACAAAACAGATTAAGTGGTACAGATATACCTATGTACATTTATTATCGTTTAAAAATATTTAAGTATAGGTGTTCCCACTAGTCAGCGTCGCCACCATGATAGCAAACGCCATCTCGGTCGTAGCGTTTTAGTATCAAACGAACTCATAACGCTATATGCAACAGCATGCAAGCTATATTCTACTTACTCCATGCGCCATGCGGTTCACTTTACAAGGGTGCAGTGCCGGCAACTTTCCCCGCGGGTTCCAAATTTTCCTAAACTCAAACATTCCACTTTTAAGCGGCTGATTAGAAACTAGACGTGTGCGCGTTTACCTTTATACCTTTCTAGTCATCTAGTCATAAAATCTGAAGAACATGAAAGCTTCATACAACAATGATAGTACTTCTCATCATCACCATACTTAGCCTCTCGCTTACCATCAGGCGAGACAAAGAGCACCAGGTTAAAGCGACACACTACATGAGTGATTGGTACGGCAGCGGGGGCCCAAAGCGGCCGCCGCCCGACGTCCGCGAGCTGCCGTCCCGGTGGTACACGCTCTTGGCCCTCCCGTTCCCCGACCAGCAGGTCGGCAGGCGCGAGTTCGCCCGAACACACCGCCACACGCATCGGGCCGGACACTTCTCCAACCCCTTATAGCCAGTGCGTTGTTTTAAGGTACTACGTTGACATGGTGGTTGACCACCAGCGCTAAAACAAAATTTTGTGGCTGATGCCGCCAAAACGTGTTGATAGTTTAAAGTTAGATCAAAAATATATATTTGCATTAATGTAAGTTAGTTATTCGTTTTCATTCTATGTTATCTGTAATGTTTAACCAACCACCATGTCATCGCTACACGCACCGGGATTTGGAACGCACGCGCCATGTTGGAAATTCACTACTAAAAAATAATTTAACCTTCAAAGAGCTTTTATTGAAGGAGCGTCAACTTCGTTTACTTCCGTGTCTTAATGAATACACTATTTCACACCTGGCAACATGGGGCATAAAAAGAACACACCTCTCACAAACAATGCTTTAAACATTTTACGTGTTTCACTGACTCTGCCCTGCAAGGCGGTACCACCATCACGCACAGAACGCTTCGCGCCAATCGACACAGTATTTAAAACATCACAACCATTATTATATACCAATACTATCTCACCAAGCACATTATGTAAATAGGATGTTTTAAATTGTTTTCCAAAACAGCAAGTGATCTCAAATATTAGGAAAGTTTCATTTTTCGTTTATTGTAAGTATGTACATCGAGCCTAATGGCCGACTGAGACTCGATAGTCTTACAATATAATATCATTTTCATGCTATAACATGAGACATCACATTCTTCGACTTACAAGGTACCTACCAATACGTATGGGCAGATTCCCCAGATAAACTCTCGAAAGTTGCTGATAATTTAATTAGAAACAAACTATTGATTGAATTGACACTCTGGTTGTTAATACTTTCAAAATTTCAGAATTCATAACAACCCCTTAATTATCTTAGCCCTTCTATAATAAGTAATAACTCAGTTTTCCTTGCTGTTCGCCTGAATTGGTTCATTCTATGACAAAGGCCTCCCCCCCATTCATTTGTTCCACTTCTCTCGAACTCAGCATTAGTAACAATTTTGAAAAGAACAGAATACTAAACAAAATTCAATAATTAGCAGGAAGCACAACGACGGCAAGCGGTACCGCCACCACGTGTCGCCGGACTGCAACACCGTCGGCTCGCTGGACTCGTCCTCGTCGGAGTCGCGCAGCGGGCTCAACCGGTACTACCGGCAGGCCTGGGAGGAGCTGCACGAGGCGGCCGGCGCCAAGCACGGCGGGCGCCGCGCGCACGACCGCGAGACGCCCAAGGACGGCTCCGAGCTGGTGGTATCGGACGTGTACCCCGCGCCGCTCGCGCGCGACAAGCGCCGCCACCACCACCACCATCACCACCGTGAGCCGCGCCACCCCGACTGGCACTCGCCCCATCGCCCCCACCATAATCATAAGCCTAGGTATTAATGAAGACTGCTGTACGTTCTCTTGTGTCGCCCGAATTTATTGGACTTCCCTATTTAAGTGGTAGAATGTGCGAACGTCCTAAATGATAAAGTTATGAACAGGGTACATGACGCTTATATCACAGGTATAATTATGATTTGTGGACAAAATCAGAAGTCATCACCCGTTGTATTTTGGACATAAATGTATATTTGAACAAAATCTCGGACTTATGAACAGTAATCAGGAGTATGACATAATTTATATCTTTCATTTCTTATTATAAAGTTATCCATTTGGCACTATAAAGTGCACTTGTTATTCAAATATTTCACTTAGAGAAGCGGCAGAGTAGCGCTGAAAGGAACCCTTTCAGTCGATATTAACAAAATGTACCAAATAGCTTTACTTGTAATTTCTTATAATATTTAAATGTTATTTATGTGTTCACTAATATATTGGGCATAGGTACCTATATGAGTGGCACTTGACACTGGTACTATCGCATAACTGTTATGTATACCTGCAAGGACAATATCTAACTTTTCCAATAGCTCTTCATTTGTTTTCAAAATTTTACAGAAACAGTTTAATCTTGTTTAACAAAATCTGAACTATTTTTGAAGTTGCATAGTATATCTTGTAAGCTCAGAGATTGAGCAACATATTATGACAGAGAATTGTATTTTCAAAAAATCGTCATAAAATAATGAATACATAGGTACTAGTTTTATAAAGTATTTTATCGTATGATCTTTCCTGCTTGGACTATGATTACCTTGATCTTTTCTTAATACATTCATAAATATTGTATTATTTCGTATTTCAAATTCATAATTTAGTTGGTAAGCAGTTATAAAGATTTGTACATAATTATATTAGTTTTTAAGTACATAAGATAAGATTGAAGTTAATCATTGTTAGCTGCTCTAATTTCCCGTCTGTTTTGTATTAATGTTTGACAATAAATTATTGAAGTAGTTAGTTAGTTTAGAACCTGTAAGTGAACCGTTAGTAGTATCGATACAATTGTTATTTTAGTTGAGAATGTAATGACGCGTCTTTAACTGTGGCATTTTTTGCAGAAAATTAATTCTACCTTGCTATCTACAAAAGGGCACATTTAATAAGCAGTACGCATGTGTGGTATCGCCAGCGAACTTAACTTGCCCGTCTATCATAGAGTTCTAAGACATTGTCTATGTATCCACGGGCGGGTCATTATTCTCTACTTCTACATCTCTCCAATACAAAATCTACTATGTATGGTACAAAGTAATTTAAAAATACAACAACGCTAAAATGTCAGTACAAGTCGATAGCGACGGGTGCTTCAATGGAAAAAGTAATCCAATGTGCCATTACAGAGGCAGACATAAGGTAGGGAGTTCACAGTCCGGATAATATTTTAATTTATTATATATACAAGTAAATAAATTAGTGTTTATAACGTATGTAAATATTATCTAACACAAACATTGACAAACGATTGCTCAAAACATCGAATTAACGATTTAACGAAGGATTTAACAGAATAATGTCTGACTGAAAATTTAACGAAAATGGTCAACAAACGAATTAAGATTCCTTTTTGTTGAGAAATAAAATATGTTATTGTATAACTAAGAATATTGGCATTGTAAACCATCAATATTGGAGGTCAAAGTTGTGTCAATTCCGAATCATGCTAGTATTAAACTTTGTGATAATTTAATCAACTTGTTTTATTTCACAATCCCGTTTTATGAACCACTGCAAAAACTGACTCGCATTACGTGTACCCCTTCTTTGTTATCATCCTTGTAAAAGTCGCATCTTTTATACGCCCCACACAAGTTCGTTCAACAAACTTGGGGGGTCTGTACTACCTCCTTTGCCCAGCTCTTACGAGCAGTTATTTTTTTTTAACAAAATTATTAGTTGGCTAGTACCATAGTAGTAAGTACCTATACATAGTCTTGCCCTTGTGACTGAAAACATAGTATCATCAATGTAACAGTCATTTAAGTATTTTCAGATAACAGGGCAAAGTGAAGCAGATACAGTAGTGAACCTTGTCTGGCTTAGGGGGTTACCACACCAATTGATCGATCGTCGATTGATGCCATCGACCGACGGTAGAAGGGATTAGTCGATGTCGATCGGTAGTTTCTCTCTTCCGACTAATCCATTCTACCCGCGATGGATGGCGCCGATCGACGATCGATCGATTGTGTGGTAACACCCTTACGGAAGAGAAAAAGATTAAAAACAATCGAAAGATAAATAAAACTAAACCATTATATATTACTTTTTATTAGTTTGTCAAATTAACTACGCATACAAAAGGAGGTACATTGCTTTGTGTTTAATCCTTGCATTGGATATAATCTCAACTTCAAAATATCTATGTAAATAACAGTATAGGCATATGATCTAGTTGGTGTTACACTAAGTCTATCCATTGTTAAGGCATCTGCTATTGCTATTCAAATAGGTAATATATATTTCATTTCACTTCAACTTACTACACAATAACTGTTTGCAATTGGTGTTTCGTTTTTTCATGGTTTTGTTTTCTTTTATTATTATTTTACATTTTTTAACAAAATATCAGTGACTATATAAGTAATTGCTAAATAAATTTGGGCCAGGCTACGGTTTGTTTTTAGTATTATTTTATAAATTTGGCAATGTGCAAAGAAATTTTATAACTTACGAGCTAGAACATAAGTTATTAAGTTTCTTGCACGACTGTGCGAAACATAGCCAGCAAAACTAATAATTAGATAGGTGTGTCGCACAGTTAACACAGCTCATCATTCGTGTCCTGTATCACGGTCCACGGATATTTCATGTAATCTCTAAAAATTTGTTAAACAGTTCTCGAGTTATAAGCGCGCTAACGGACGTTCAGATAAATAGAGGTTGCGGCTTATAAAACGTAAGAAAAAGTTGTTCACTTGAATAAAATGACCGCAGCGCATCCCAAATTTAAATAATTCAAAAAGCCTAGATACGATGCAAGTGCGTTTGCCGTAATATAATAAAAATTAAAGCTTAACATATTGCGAACACAGTCCAATATACAACATTTTAACAAGGATGTCAATATAATCTGTGTTCTGAACAAGCAATACAAAATTGCGGAACCCTATTTTTGAACCACGGCACGAAATTCTGCTTATTGCTTACAAAAATAACTGTTATGATTTGAAGTTAGTGGCCGTTTTCATCAATTCTAAGCCACACCTAAACGAACGCCTAAAATTAATGCACAGTTGAATTTCAATTCTTGGTATTGAAAATTCAATATCACATTTGTATTTAACCGTTTAGGTGTTGCGTAGTATGAGCAAAGCCGGCCATAAAAGTAATACTAGAGAAAATTATATAAAAATTGTAAAAGTGTCTATAAATTTTAAATCATAAAGTATAATACAATATTAGACCAATGTTAAGCTCTGTCTGTAGGCCACCGAGGGTTGGTCCTATTTACAAGATTTTGGACATAAAACGTTCACTTATGTGGTCACGCCGACAGGGGGCGTCTTCCGGTTTGCCGAACATGTGACACTTGAAAGCAATAGCTTTGGGAAGTCGCGGAAGTATAAAGTGTACATTCATATATGATTGAAAGTCCAATAATATGAAATCTTCTAGACAGCAAGGCGTACTATACACATGTTTGGGTCAGTCTAACTCAGAACAGTCAGGCGACAAAAATATAATTAGCTGCCTGACCTGTGCTGACTGGGCGACCAGAACCTCTATGTAGAATTCCTAAGGCGAGCCAATAAATAGTACATGTACTCAAAGTACTTGTTCGACGCCATGATAACTATAAAATGTGTGATTTTACTAAAAAAAATTGAGCCAAAATGTTGTAAAGATCAAGATAGAGTAATAAAACAATAAGTTTGATCTTAAGTTAAAGTTACAGTTTCTTCAGGCCCATACATCGAGATGACTCATTAAACGATAGATCGCTATGATTACATTAAAACATCTTACAAGACAAGACAAGAAGTTTACAATTCAATGTTCTTTGCAAAAATTAACAAAGAAAAAATTTAAAGATAAAAAAAGAAATTCGCACCAATAAATAAATAAACAGTTCGATAATAAATACTATGATTATGATATGAATACCTATTATTCTCTTATAACTTATAGGTCGAATATTCAGTCGCGCGATTTATACCCATATAATTTATCTACATGTAGTACCTAACATAGTATATAATATATACTATGTTACTTGTATATATTATATTTAGACGAATCTAAATGTAATATATATAGGTAAATGTTATATATCTGCCTTTTATGCATAGCTGTATGCTTCTATGGTTTCGGACAGCCAGCTAAGTGGTATATTTCACTAATATATTTCGTAGATCTATACTATTGAGCTATGTTCATGCTGTATTGCTTTGTTTGGAACTATAATATACATTATGACGGCGACTATGTAATTGACTGAATAATTGCATTGTGTAACAACTGCGCCTACTTATAATTATTTTGCATAATATCAATAAAAATATAAAAATGTTCTCTGTTTATAAACCTTATATATTAAATTCTACTAAATCTGTATGTGTTTAACCCTTTGTAAGGTAGTGGCAACTATATTGCCACCAGTTTTTTTTTTTTTTACCGGTGAAGGATCGGAATCGGGGGAGTATTTTTTTTCGTTAATGGCATCATTAAGAACCATATATTTGGCATGATTTTTATATTTCATGACAGACGTCAAAAGTGACATTTGGTAACGAACGGAATCCGAAAAATTGGGTGTTTTTCAAATAATAAAATAAATCTAGGTGAATCTTATTATTGTGACACTGTTGTGGTAAGTTTTTTCTATTATATCGATTATTTCATATTTCTGACATCATATAAGAGTATATTTTCAGCGGTCATATCAAAACTTTTTTAGAAAATGGATTTTGTTTGAGTGGCAATATAGTTGCCACTGCCCTACGTGGGTATGCTGTAATATCAAGATGCATTGTGATTTTTTTCATATTTCTTATTTACATTGCAAATACTCACATGTTTTAACTTTGTAATGCTTTTTTTTTTAGGTAAAATGTCGAAACGGCGGAAACCTGCTAATTAATTTTATTTTTCTATGAATAAAAGTAACTAAAAGTTTAGAAAGTTCTGTTTTATTTGGGCAGTGGCAACTATATTGCCACCGCATATAATAAAAAAAACCAAAAGTATAAAAAAACATTTTCTTCTATTTTGGCATCCCAATCACATTACTTTCAGCTTCTAATAACTTATACATGGCTATCACATCTAGTTTCCTCTGCCTTATAAAGGGTTAAGGCAGTGCATTTAGAATATTTAAAGGTTTAACGCGAGCGTTGCCGGTTGAAGTACGGTCAAAAAGTGTCCGCATATAAATATCTAGAAAGACATAAAATACTGCAATACTGTAAAGGACATTGTATTTAAATATTCCTTACGATGTAATTTCCACTGTAGATATTTCCATAACTAGTCAATTCCCCTATACAGAACATGAGCGCGGTTCGCAATCGCGCGACTGCATAAACGCATGGCTCGAACTCTCTCAAACCATAGCAAAGCATACTATGTACATTATCAAGTACTGTACCTTCATACCTTGTTTTTTATTGAAGTATGAGGCCAAATCTTTCGTCGACTTGGCTTTCTCATTTAACTAGATTTTAAAATAAATTAAAAGGTTTTCAGGAAGACTAATTTTCTAATACGTAAAAAAATATTTTGATCTTTTTAGTGCTGTTTGGAACTACTTGGCGTATTGAGATATTTTAGTAATAAAATTCATAATAAATATATTCTCTATTATTTAATGCATGTCTAAGGTCTAAGCAGCACCACAGATGGCACCACTAGCGATAGTGTTGCAACAGTGCCAAGTCGACGCCATCTCGTATAACACATAGATATTCTGTCCCATCAAATATAATATTTATATATTATAATACATTAGCTACTACTTACACATAAAGTATTGCTTCTGGTAAGCTGTCTAAGGCAAAGTTAAAGTCCCAATAACACATGAGAATGCGAGTAATTTGCATGCCATAACATCTTTTGATTGGTGAGTGACATGGGCAAGCAAGCTACTTGCAGCCTTTTGTGCAAGAACGACAGACAATATATGATAAATATGACAATGCTAATTCATACTAACAGCTGCAACACTTATTTAGTCTTGTAGTAATATTTATATGAATAATCAAGACAATTTGAACTGTATACGATATTTAAAGCATTTATGTGGATTATTGCGATGACAACACCCGTGGTATAACCTCGGGCTAATACGGAAGTATCGGCTAATGTGTGGGATCAAAATTTTACGCACCGGTAATACAACCCATCGACTTACAGAAAGACACTGCATGGGTGACAGAGACGACGCTCTACAGAGCCGTATTTCCTTCTGAAATCAGAAGTGTCGCACTAACGGCCGAGTATCAAAGTCCCATAGTTAAAAATTACATGGAAAGCGTGTATTTGTAATAACAATCTTTAAAATAATCTCCTTTAGTTCCACCTTGAACACGTGAACTTAGGCACCTTTAATCCTGCACACACATAAGCCAGATTCGCGAGGGAGGTACGAATACAATTGGAACACAGCTTGCTGCTACACGCGTCACTATGTCAGCACGCGAGATAGCAACTCAATAGGCAGCTCTGTTACATACAATTTTAATACTACATTTATAAACACTTGTTTAATCAAATCAAGGAGAAAAGAACGATTTAATTTCTAATATTTTTGCACATTGTGATGTTTATTTACCCCTTAAGCTGGGGATGAGAAAGCATCCAAGGGATTTTACTGCAACATTGATCAATATGAGGCAAACATGATAAATAGTTTTCAAAAAAATTATTTATTTACACAACAACAAATACATTGGTTAAAAAACAGCGTTTATAAATGCTTCTATCTACACCTACAGGTACTTAGTCGTAACTATACAATAAAAAAATATCTCCATGTACCTAACACATTTGGCATATCTAGCACACAGTTTATACCCATTGGCTGGGTCATAATTATACTCGATTCGTATTCACTTTACCAACAATATAAACAAAATATCTCGAGAATTGAACTACGTAGTCTTTTCACGGTTCATTTATTTATTGTTATTAAATTGGCTTATGATTTGTTTTAAAAAAAAGTTTTACATTGTTTTAGCTAGCGGTAAATACACTGTGAAAGGACTACACGGTTGCATTCAGAAGTTTGTTTATATTAAAGTGGAAAAATGAATGGTGTACACCGTACATGGTATTTTGTGACCGTGTCTGCAACAGACCCCTGGTAAGGTACCTGACCTTAGATTAATGTTCTACTAATATTAAAAATAAAGCTCTGAATACAAGTGTCCACTATTCGCGAGAGAAACACTGTGTCGGTCACTCGAACATAAACACTACAAGAAAAAGGATGTAAAGATAGGCTGCTGCTTATTCTTAAAACATTTTCTCCGACACTAGAGAAAAATTGAAAGAAGATTATTATTATTTAAGCATAATAATACGATTTGTTTTCAGTTTTATTTTCCTACCTGCACAGTCTTAGTGTGATCATGATTTTTGTTGCTTTTTCACTTTGATTTGTATTCGATTGACCAGCACAGTTAGTTGTAAATGGTACAAGTCAGCAACCGCGCCGATTTTGCCGACGGTACAAAAGAATAGTAAAACTTAAGCTACAGCATAATTGGTACTAAATATAACGTGATTATTTTTTGCCTATAAATAGCAGCAATGTCCAGTAACAACATGTTTGTTCTAATTAAAAATTAAAATAATGAACTACAGGTTTTTTTCCCATGATTGATACGTCATTTGTATAGATATATATATAAAAAGTTTTTTTTACACTCATATACATTTTAGATTTGTTTCTTTTAATCGAATAATAAATATTTAATTCCTACCTATGCAAATGATCGTAGCAAGCAATGCTGCCTACTGACCAAGAGGTTACCTATCGTTCTTTTTAAGTCTCTTCAGAAGTAATTCGTATTCAGTGTTTGCGGGCACCGCGATATTATTTCAACCATTAACAATCAATCAAAGACTAAAAATAAACCGTTAAGATTCGCCCGACAGCGTCAAGAATGATTACGTTTCTGTTTAACACAGATATTTGATTAGAATAGTATTGTCTCGCTCTCTGAAACCACCATTTGGATATGCGAGGTCACTTTTAAATGTGGACACTTTTCCGCGCGACCTAAGTAGGCGCACATCTAAATATTCTCTATCACTATAACAATTGAGACATATCAGAAAGCTATTAAACAATCCGCTTTATCTGACACAAAAACTCTAAGGACCAATTTAACCGATGAAACTGATACATTTAAACCACTTTCGAAACCTGTCAATGTTATTATTCCACAGTAATGATAACTCTAGCCATTGAATTGCTTTAAATGTTCTAATCGCGTTCAGTTTCGCCTTATGTAGTAATAGTGTGTCTTTACCCCAAGAGAGTAGTGCGCAAAGATATAGTAACTCCGTGTTCAGCAGCTTGTCGTTCTTACCGATGATGACGAGCTTACGTGGAGTGACATCGAGTCGGATCGAACTTCCTCAACGGGTTATTCTGCGACGCTGCTACCGGCACTCCGTCTTCTGAAACCCAGATATTTATTTTATTTTAAATGTGTTTGGGACGCTTTTTTTTTTTTTTTGGAGCGTGGGAAATCATCAAATGACCCCTCCCGCTCTGGGCGGAGCGGAAGGGAGTGTCAGACTCTTACTGACTAAAAACCACCCATGTTCCTTCTTTGGCCCTTTATGTTCCAGGGCCGCGGTATCTCTTTCGAACAGTCCCGCAGATGTGTTTGAGAGGCTGATAATACAATCAAGGTATCATTTGCATTGTAAGTGAAGTGTGTAATCTCCGCCTAATCGCAATGACACTGCAGTGAGTTGATCGTGAAATTTTTATACTAAGTAAGTATCTATAAATTTACGATGACACACTGATCGGATGAGTTGATGTTAGTAAATAACATAAATGGATAGACACAGACGTTGCATTTTGTAAAATGTGAGGATATTATGCTGTTTCCACCGATCTCTAAACGCAAATTTTGTTGCTGTGGATACCAGTTTATTTAGTCTCATAAGTACTCATAACTACACTCGAGAGCAATGAATCCGGGTCACTTAAAGAATCCTAAAAATCTCGGAAACTAAAAATGCTAGGTTAATGCAATAAATTGTATTTAATAGACAATGTAATACTCCTTAAATGAAGGTATTAAAACTTCTTAGTTATTGTAAAGTTATATCATAAAAAAATCAAATTTGAAAAAGGGCCACTTTCGAAGATGGAACTACGAAATTACAGCATTTGGTTTTGCTTTTGTTTGTAATCTGTCATTTATGTGGGTACATAAACCATGTTGATAGTGCTCTATATTCATTATTCAAGCTGAAATTATGTCGCTTACGCCTGAAGAATGCACCAGAATACTTACAATGCTGGAAACCGGCCGGAGTCAGCGCGATACAGCCAGGACTGTCGGTGTGTCGCTGTCAACAGTACAAAGAGTTCTCCGACGTTACGAAGAAACTGGTTCTAACCTACGCAGACCAGGAACGGGCAGAACCAGGTGTACCACAGCACGAGAAGACCGATACTTGGTGAACACCATGCTTCGAAATCGCTTTCTCACTGGAACTGAACTCACAAATCAGTTTCGACGCCTCGGAGGAAGTAACCCAAGTGCATGGACATTAAGTCGTCGGCTTGCTGAATCTAACTTAAAACCCCTTAGACCTGCAAACGGCCCTAAACTGGAGCGTGGGCATCGTATTTCAAGACTAAGATATGCCCAGAGCCACGTAAATTGGAGTATTGAAGATTGGTCAAAAGTTATGTTCTCCGACGAATCAAATTTTATGCTCTACAAGCACGATGGAAGACACAGAGTGTATCGAAGACCAGGGGAAAGATTCAAGCAAGCATGCATCGAAGAAAAAGTAGCCTACGGTGGTGGGTCTGTACTTGTGTGGGCCGGAATTTCTTCTGAAAGTCGCACAGAGCTGGTGATCATAGAAAACGGCTCTTTAACTAGCGTAAGATATGTGGAAGAAATCCTCAATGATCACGTTGGTCCATTTATGGTCAATTTAGGTGAGGATGCTATATTTATGCATGACAATGCCCGACCTCATACAGGTAGGATTGTGAATGACTACCTTCAAGAGATGAACATTACTCGTATGGAGTGGCCAGCGCGCAGCCCGGATATCAACCCGATCGAGCATGCTTGGGACGAGCTAGGCAGATGCGTAAAACAACGAAACCCTCCCCCAATCACGCTTCGTGAGCTCAAAATTGCTCTCACAGAGGAATGGGAGAATATTCCCCAAAATCGTATAAGGAACTTGGTGTACAGCATGCCAAACCGCGTAAACGCAGTAATGGAAGCACGAGGACGCAATACGAAGTATTAAAATTCAAGAAAATCGTAAATAAAGTTCAAAAATTTCATGTTTCCTATTTTTGTTTTAAGGAGAGATCAGCAGTTTTTTTCTTTATGTAATTTTGTGTTAATAAAATGTATGGCGACTCATATTTTTTTTACTTTCATTTAAGGAGTATTACATTGTCTATTAAATACAATTTATTGCATTAACCTATCATTTTTAGTTTCCGAGATTTTTAACATTCTTTAAGTGACCCGGATTCATTGCTCTCGAGTGTAGTAACAATCAGTTTTACGTGAATAGAGTATTTTAGCGTACTTTATTGGTGTCGTAGATTATAAAGTACGCCTACGTGAAAAAGAGGACAATACTCTATTTTAGAGTACGGGTGGTAACCCTAAGCTTAACCGTGAGCTCTCACGGAGCTTTGCCTTTATGGTCAGTGCCTTCTGGTTTGTTATGTACTGTACAACAACTAATATTATTTATGTGTTTCGTGTTCTCACCTGTCAGCCAACAACATGGCTCTGTGCGCGTCTCGCTGCGCAGTCACCTGCACTAGCTCCGCCACCGTCGCCGCCTGCTGCTCCGCTGGAACATTGTACGTAACGCATCACGCTCATACGCCTAACATAACATAACATCACGCCTGTTAACCCCGAAGGGTTAGGCAGAGATGTATGCTTCGCTGCATCCGGTTAGATTGGAATCGACCCAACTAAGTTGAGAAAATGGTGGGCAGATGATGACTATACGAATTATTGCTGATATTAGCGTTATTTTAGCAGCATAAAAAGTACTTCATTTTAATAAGCGAATGTTCAATGAGTAGTTTTTAAAACAAGTAATGACATGTACGGTAATGTGAGGTGAGGACATAAATTGATTTTTCTTTTACGCCAAAAAAACATTGAACGAGTGAACTTTTCTTCAATGTATACTGTGTGTCAGGGCGTAAGCCATATCGTTTATCCCATTCCTTAAAACCGCGTCATCTAGCGGCTATTCACAGAACTTGCAAGTCAATTTACCAGTTAGTGGTCTTGTCAAGCGGCGCTCGAGTCTTGCAAGGCGCCGAGAGATGGGTTCGTCGTCGTTCTCCTCCCTGGCCCTGCGTGTGGCCACAAGCCTGGCCCACCTTGCTTCGAACCAGAGCTGCATGGCGTCGCGGTGTTCCATTTCCGCTGCATCTGTTGTTAGTGCTTACTAAGATGATCATGTGGTGAACATGTTATGCGGAATGAAGATTCCAATCGTTAGAAAAGCCCGAGCGCGTCCAACATGATCAAGTTGACCTTTCAGTAGTTTTGTCTCGCTCACTAGTACCGAACTCAGGATGTATTGGCTATTAAATGTATGTCATATAAAATGATATCACTATTCCATGTGCAATGTAAAGTGATGGCCTGAAACACAGGTATAAATAAACCTAGATCGGGCAGATCGCTACCAAACATTTCCAATTCATCATTAGCATTACTTGCAACCGTTAAATATATTTTAGTTATAGTTTACTTATAAGTACTAATTATACCATTGTATGAGAAATTATACTACTGCGCCTAAATGTACACTTTTGTAATAATTTTTTAAATAAATTATTCTTATTCTTAATGTGCGAACTCACTCTTTTTCATGTGAACCCTTTTTCGCACGACTCGCGTACGGTGGGGGCACATCTAACGATTTAAACCTTGAATGTGTATGTTAACAACGACACAATGGACAGATATATAAGGACCTGTTTCACCACCCTCGGTTAAGCCTTTGTTAAAGATCATTTCATACAAGTTCTGCTCCATTTGTACAGTGAGCAGTAGCTATTCGTGCGTTGTGAAACAGCCCTTAAAACTTACGGTCAGTGATATTGTTACATGAATGTACTGAATAGCTCTTTCAAGTTGAATGAAGTATGCAACTAGACAAACACAAATGCAAATGTTGTATGCTTGCTGCGACTACGAAGCAGTGGATAATTTCAGTGGCTGCAACGATTCAGACTAATTCTAGATGACTATCCCTTTAAGCTCTGCGCTACGTAATGAATACGTTAAACATTATAATTATTATCAATTAATTAAGGTACTTATTAGCGAATGTAATGTTAGGGCATTAGAACCACAGCTGTATTTATAACGTATAACAGATTGGACACAAGTCAGTTATACTACTTTAAAACATAGTTAAGGTAGGCGACATTAACATCTCAGTACTGACCTGGAAGCCGTCGCCGGTGCCGCGGCTCGAAGTGGCGCGGCTCTACGGGGCGGGGGGGGACGTACGAGGCTGGGGGCGGGGGGATGGGCGGCGGTTCCGTGCACAGAGCGCTCGTAGACTTATGAGCGCCTGGTGTTGGTGGCTCCTGGTAAAAATACCTTTAGTCAACTCTGGATTCAAAGCACCGAGAGCTCGAGTTACACGATGCAGTTCTTACATATGGCATACAATAGTCGTGGGACTTCATCATTTACCACCTCTTATACCAGTGTTATTACAATCTTACCGGAGTGTAAGTAAGAGATGGAGTTATACGTCATGTACATATATGTTCTCTTTTTAGCAACTACATGAAATGATGGTCGGGCCCCAAAAGCAATACATGACTTGCATCGTCTTAACACTGTTTAGACATACAACTGGTATTGATCCTTCGACGCAAGGTATGCCACAGGCAATTAACTCGCACTATGTAAATCAGGCTTTATATACAAATACTTTATAGTATCTTTACAACATATAGAAGTTACTATGTTTCTGTGTTGGTTAGGCTATATACATTAAATTGTGTTGTTATGTATTTGCCCCGACTCAAATAAGATTTTAATTAAAAAGGCGCGTTTTAAAAATGTTATAGGTAAGGTACTCAAGATTAAAAATATACTTGAATAGGAAGCTTGCAATTAATCAATAAAGAGTAGAATATTTCAGTTCACAGCAAGTTAATTATCATTGTATTATTAAGCTAGTAAATTATTAATAACAGATCTTAAGTATTTCCACTAGAATAGTTTCTTTTAAAACAGGACAAAAAAAACAAAGATCTAAACTAATTTATCACTGCATTTCGAGTAAACTATCGGAATTTATAAGTATTATTATTTAACAACGTACCTTCATAACAAAACAAAAATCATAAGCCTTTCGTCCTATTCCAAAGGAATAAAGATCAAAATCGCTTACGATATGTTTGTATAGAGAATTTGAACCCAAAGATAGTTCATTATTTGCACTTATATGCCATTGGTATAGCGGCAGGCACAGAGAAGCAATTCGAGCAAGCATTACGCCACTGTAGCTTATCGTTTACATGTAACTTTTGATTTTACAAGATGTAATTTTTTATTACTATTAAAATCGTAGCCATTAATACTATTTTTATATGAGTCTAACTTGCTTTATAAAAAAATTGTCATTTGCTTATTTTAAAATCAAAGTCGAATTAAAAATTTCAAAGCAAAAGTTACAAGGAATTACGCGATATCATGCACATTCATTTACAATACAAAATTCACAAACCACCATCTACCTCTACACAATGAAATTGTTCGCATATGTAGTACAATATTCAGCAAACAGTTTGATACCTCTTCATTTTGACTTTCAGAAAGTGATATTGAGGTCGGAAAGCTTGGCTAAGTTGACTGGTTTTTAAAAGAATAGGTTTACATACTGAATTTAATTACTGCACAGGTTCAAGTTAAATTAGGAAGCAAAACTTCGCTACCGTGAAGGTCTTGATATCTTAAAATGACAAAATGAAACAAAAAATAATTTGATGTTTTTTTTGCGGTCTTTGAGAGTTTGTAGTCTCTGAGGTTTACAACTTTGTATCATGCTGTATATTGTACCACCGAGCGAACGGAGCAGAACGTAGAGCAACAGGTGAAGCAAAGACATTCACGTAAACAGACAGATGCACAGAACGAATCGTTGACGTTGGATCAAAGTTATTCGTTTAATATGTATTATGTTTGAAGGAAAACTAACTTGACAAGTGATTTATCTGATTCTGGATCGCGTTGTTTTATGACGAACTCAGATTCAGGTACCACCCGTTCAAAGTTGTTAACTTTCAAGCACAATGCTAATAAGAAAATTAAATTAAATCTTTCACACTACTACGACAACAATATCAAATTGTCTTCGTAACATGAAAGTACAAAAAATCCCGAAAATGAATTCAACTAAACCTCAAACATAGACATAATAATGTTTACGACACGAACCCATGCATCAATTACTGCCCGACTCGCGATCCAACGCCAATAAAGGCGGGCACACACTATACGATCAAGTTGGTGCGACTGACGTACACGGCATGCGACTCACGAGTACGACACTGTACGGATATTTGCTTACGTGCAACTGCAGCTCCGGATCCGAGTACGACTGAAAATTCAACGTGTGTTAGTCTACTCAGGTGTCCTGCTACGACGGAATTTTGATACACTAACTTTATTATGTGTGCCGGATTAACGTTGAACAATTGGGCTTTGGATGGAAATAGGTAACCTTTTATTTCGGTATTGCAGACCTACTGCTCTGATTGACGGTGCCTGGGCAGGTCCGTGGGGGAGGGGTGTTGACGTACAGCGATCCGTCATCACAAACAAAAGACTACCTTTTGTTTAGTAGGCTCCAAACTTTACTAAGCTCTGCTTTATTTGCGAAACTTGTTAGGGAAGAATGATTCTTATTGCATATTACTTTGTGGTATTCTGACGAAGGACCTCTCCAGTGTGTCTATCATATAGGTCGGACTGTCTAGATTCTTAAACTTCAATAAAAGAGGGTTACTAAAGGACTAGCCCACTGCTCTCTTTAATCCGTCACGAAAAAAACACAGTGCCCAAAACAAGTTATTTCCTCATCCGTGTCTCATGTTATATTGCCAAATCGTGGACACCCTTACTAAACATGTTACGACCAACCCCGGACTGTAATCACTACTTTATTTTTTACAATATTCACATTTATGTGAGATGAAATGAGTTTTATGATGGTATGAATTGATTTGATGATATTTGAGCGCCATTACGACTTTTTGCTGTACGAAAGGAACATAGGTACATTAATTTTCAATTAAATTCATCTTTGGACTTTTAGTTAAATTTATTTACAATAATTCGATGACTTAATTACTACTAGGTAGCTACCATTTTCCATCTACATTGGGGTCGGCTTCCAGTTTAATCAAATAAAGCTACAAGCTCAATGCTAGTATTTTATATGGAGTAACTGTCTATCTGTCCTTCACGACCCACTTACTTGGCCATACGGTACTTGCTAACTTCAAAAACTAGAGACTGGACTCCATAGATAAATAGTGACGTTATTTAAATAAATCAGAAAGTTTTCACAACAAAGACATTGCTCGTGTGCTCCGCACTAGGCTGCACTGACTTACTCGTAAGACTTTCGTACAACTAAAAACCGTCGGTGCTAAAATGATCTTCAGTTTACTATGGAATCGAATCAAACAGCTGCATTTGTTTGATTGTGTGCTCTTTTGAGGCTTACATTTATGGTCTAAAATGCAATCTTATGCAATTTTCAGCCGTGTATCATGAGTGTATATTTATACCGGCTTATGACCTTACATGAAATGTTTCTGATGGATGATCATGAAATGTAGAGTCGTGGCCACTGATAAAGTTATGTTTGCAATAATACTTAATTTAGCAGATGATTGGAAATACTATTCAAAGTAATTATTCGTAGTTTCTTTATTCATAGTGTCGACGTGTTTGTATTGTTAAAACTTGTGAGATTCCTGCCAGTGGCCACGACTGATATACTCGTACACAAATAACATTCTGTGTTCACTATGCAATAAGATAACGATGAACGGGATAGTGGAGTGTGCGTACCTTGGCTCGAGGTCCCAGCCTCCGGTTCAGGTAACTAGAAATACTTTTTATGATGTTCTTGCTTCGCCTCTCCCGAGCGAGCTCAGGGTCTGAGAAGGAAGGCTTCACGGGGAGAGGCATGAGGGGGGGCGAGGGCCGCGGTGGCGGTGGCGGCGGGGGCGGCTCTGGCAGCGTCGGCGGGGGCGGGACGGGCGGCGGGATCGCGCTAGGCGACGCCCGCGATCTCTTTACCGACTTCCGAGCAGCTTTCGGCGCGCTACCCAACCTCTCGAGAACTAATCTCCTCACAACCTCAGTCTGCTCCTCTCTTTCGCGTTTAATTTCTTGTACTTTGTCCGTGGTGTCGCGCGCCGGGCTCGGACTAACTGGTGACAGAGAGCCCGAGCTCAGGTTGATGGACACCGACAGCTCGAAGCTCCTCGTGGGCGAGTCAGTGCTGCGCGACGTGGAGCGGTTGAACGTCTCGCTGGCGGAGCGGCAGATAGCGGGCGAGTACAGCCGCATCGGACACGGACCGCTGAACGGAGTCGGCGTCGGATACTTCACTTTAGGCGTATCAGGTACTAATGGCGGGGAGATCTCAGAACTTTCCGTCTCAACAATTTTATCTTTCTCTAATGGCGGCGAAATTTCTGATAGACTTAATGTTTCTATTTTAGTTTCTATCTTCGGCTCAGGACTACCTTCTACTCTCGTGCTGTCGCTCTTGTGAATACTGTCGCTTCTCTGCACGCTCATCGTGTCGGTCTTCAGTATACTGTCAGTCTTCAGCATGCTTTCGGTTTTCAGGAAGCTGTCGCTTTTCTGTAGGCTATCACTTTTCTGGCAGCTGTCAGTTTTCTGTAGGCTATCACTTTTCTGGAAGCTGTCACTTTTGTGTAGGCTATCACTTTTCTGGAAGCTGTCACTTTTGTGTAGGCTATCACTTTTCTGTAGGCTATCACTTTTCTGGAAGCTGTCACTTTTGTGTAGGCTATCACTTTTCTGTAGGCTATCACTTTTCTGGAAGCTGTCACTTTTGTGTAGGCTATCACTTTTCTGTAGGCTATCACTTTTCTGGAAGCTGTCACTTTTCTGCAGACTGTCACTTTTGTGCAAACTGTCACTTTTATGCAAACTAGCACTCGTAGATTTATCACTAGAGTCGTTATCAACTGACTTCAAAAGTTGAGGCGACTTCAAATCTAAGGGTTCCGTATCCGCATCGATGTCTTGTATATCTTCCAGGTCGATGGGACACAGGGTCTGTCGGTAGCTGTTTTCTTGGCTGGCAGGCTTGAAAACGGTCTCGGAGAAACTCCTCTCGATGAAGTTCATCGAGCGGTCGTTTCCGGGCGAGTAGGGGTCGTAGTCATTGTCTACGAGCTCCATGTAGCCCTCGTTTTTGGGGGTGACGGGGGTCTCTAGCGACGGGTCTTGGTCTCCTTCGTCGGCAAACTCGAAGTGCTCTAGTGCGTTAGAGTAGACGACTGCTTCGAGCGGACTGGTGCGGCCGCACACGTGTGAGGCGACGGCTGCGATGTTCTTGGCGTCGTGCACGAGCTTGGGTCCGCTGAGCGTGCGCGGGTTCTTGCTGCGCTTCCTGTCCTCGTCGAAGCCGCAGTCGTCGAGCACGGCGCTCTCGGCCGCCCAGTCCGATAGCTCTGTCTCGGTGAGCGCCAGCGTGGTGGCGTCGCGCCCCGACTCGGATGACTCAGACTCGGCGGCCGCGACGATGGTGGTGCCGGTCGCGGTGGCCGTACCCGACGCCTTTTCGTCCTCTGTGCTGTTGATCAGCATGAGACTGTCAAACTGAATCAGTTCGCCTCCCTCGTCGTGCACTTCGAGGCGAGGTACTGATTGGTTGGGAGCAGTCTCGGTGTGAGAGGAGTCGTCTTCGGACAGCGAGTCTGAGTCTAGGTCCGGATCCTTTTCGTCCTTCGCTTGTTCCGAACTCCAGTCTTTGATTAGAGGCGAGTCCACTTTAGTAAGCAAGTCGACCGGCGCGTCGGCGACTAGGTTCTTGATGATGTCGGGCATCGGCTGAGCTTTCTTGTCTTCGGTGGACAGCTGGAAGGTGACTATAGGTTTCTGTGGCTGCTGCGTCGGCACGGGGGCGGGGTGTAGCATTTTCTGGAATTCTGTAATAGTAGATCTAAAAGCTTCGAACTTGGTGTCTATTTGGGAGGTGGAGTCCGACTTCCTGACTGCGGTGGGCGAAGGTTCTCCGAGCAGGTACCGTCGCTTAAGTTCGAGTGCACGCTTGGTGGCGAGCCCGCCGGCGGAGCGCGTCCGGCTAAGCGGGTACTCGTGCGGGTGCACGGTAGGGGGCGCGGCGGGCGGAGCAGGGGGTGTGGCCTCCGTCACGAGGATGGCGGGCGGGGAGGGCGCTGGTGCGGACTCCTCACGCGCGAACTCGCTGTCGGTGGACACCTCGGTGGCGGAGGACACCTCCTCGTCGCTGGACTCGCTCTCCTCCTCAGATTCCACCTGTGTGGAAGCTCATTATAGTACAAGTCGGCAGTTAGCGCGGAACAAGCGAGCGCTGGGGATGCGTAGGAAGGTGCACAAACAAACCACACTAACTTACCGTCGGTGATGGCGGATCACGTCGCGGAACTACGTCACAGAGGACTATACATATGTATATACAATGTATATGTGGCGTTGGAAAGTACGTGACACTTACAAAAATAAATTCAATTTACGAAACTCGTTCAAGTTCAATTAAATGTCATTGGTGAGTTTATAGATAGACTTGTAGGCGGCGATATTGAGACATGTGTACGAGTAAGACTTAGAAAAAGTGCACAGTGTTTTTTTTAATTAAATTACTAATTCAATGTTGATGTTTTAAATATTCGGAAGAAATACTTACTCCCTTATGTTATTAAAATCACTTATAGGTAATCAACATGATATTAAATGTCACCGTACTTTTCAAACGACACACGAATGATATCAAAAATAAATAAGAAAATAAAAACTCAAAAACAACAGACATTATTTACATATGATATACATAATTACGATATGTACATATAGTGCACTATAATACATAACTATATAATTGTTATAAGCTATAAACACATAGGATAGTTTAATATGTAAATATAACGAATTAATATATTAATGGTACATAAACGTAACACATTTAAAAGCGCCATCGATTGAACGAACTTACTGTTTTATTTTGAAAATTTTTATTCTATATTTTTTTTTACTAAATTTGCTTTTTATGTGCGTAGGAAGATCACGTGTTTCACATCCAAATAGAGACTTATAGCCATTGAAAATATTCGACTGGTTCAAAACTAATGAAAATTTTGGGATTATACAGACTGGCATTTGCTGTCTCTTCAGCCCCTATAACTCATCCTTGGTCCCACGGGTTTTTTTTTTTATTGCTAAATTCGATATTTAAACTTAGTTTTAACTTCATTTCTACTATTTTCAAAAACGAGTTAATAAAAAAGCTAGATGTGATGCGACCAATTTTGAAAACGAAAGAACCAGGAAACAGAGACATCAACATTTAAATTACGAGTACATGTGTCAGTTACATTAATATCTTTTTCTTTTTTAATTTTCACCGGCTTCGACGACATAAAAACAAAAAATGGGCTGGCCAAGACCCTTTGGGCGACACTGCCTTTGCTAGCTGTTTCGTAAATTCGTATTTAAATGGGTTATTTCTTGTGTCTATTATTAGACGCTGCTAGGCCACGCCGTTCAGCCTCTTCTAAGTTCATTGAATCCTATTGAATGACTTTTTCACGAAAGTCATTCCATGGGATTAAATGAACTTAGAGAATTGTATTGATAATTTTAATGACTATAACTCTGTAAAGCCATAGTTCTTACGGTCGCGAATCATATTTTAATCAACATACAACCTGCCAATGACCTGCAAATTTCAAAAAAAAACCTTAAAAAAAAATTGAATTGGCTGGTTACCCTGGGCGCTCCCATAAGAACCTGCCTTGTTGAAGTAGGTTCAAAATAAAACAGTAAGTTGTTGACGGAAGTTAGTGTGGACAAACTACACGCTTACCGCGCCTCTGCCGCCGCCCCTGTTATCTAGCGAATGGTGATATGACGCATGCGCCTACCAACCGAACGGACTACTTACGAAAACCTTAATAACACCACACTAAGGGCGAATTTCACCAATGAAACTGAACGCAATATCTATAGTCCTGGTAAGATCTTTTGTCGCGTGACATCGTGAGGTGGGCGCCGTTGGTAGACAACGTTTTGTAAAGTTGCAATGACATTTTAAATGTCTTTGACGACACGGTTGGCGCAGTAGCTCAGCGACAGGCTGCTGCACTGGGTACCGTGGTTTCGATCCCCGCACAGTATAAATATTTGAATGGCCTACATGCAGTTGTTCCGGGTCTGGCTGTTTGTGTATGTGAGTTTAAATGTTTGTAAACACACCCACAATACAGGAGAAATTCCTAGTGTAGGGCTGGCCTTATAAAAAAGAAAAAACATATTGTGTTCTGTTCTATCGGTGCAATTAGCCTTGACATATTATGATGCAAACGTGACGCATCAATGAACGAGTTAAATGTGACAAAGTACGGTGTTTTATAACAGTTTCGTACCTAAAGCTAAAACGGCCCAATCTCGTTATTCGACTGCCTATTGTGATGTTAAAAGTAATTTTCTACATTTATATCTGTAATTTATATGTTGTACCTAATTTATATGTAATAAAGAGTGTGCCATGTCTATCTATCGGTTGATCGGTAAGCCTACGGATTACATTTTTTGACATTGGATCCTACACAATTCAAAAGAAAACGAATAAGTTTAACTTTATTTTACTCCAGTGTACTTGGCTCCAGACGAGCCAAAGTTCACTGTATAAATCGCCAGAGCAAAATGAACAGTAATCTTTATTCCTGTTGGTCTTCAATCCCCTACACAGAACTACAGCTGTTCAAAAAATAGCGCTTGTGCTATTTATGAAATGAGTTACACGATTTTATAACATCATTCTGTTTCTGTTTGTGTCAAATGATTGACAGAAACAAAATGATGATTTAAATACGTTGCAACACAGAACAAATTCATCATTTAAAACATTATAATTCTGGTAATCTTTTGAAATAGTAGGGCCTTAGTGTTTTGTAGTGTAACCGGGTCATAATAGAGCTCTAAATTGATTGTTGTAGAGAATGAATGGTTGAGTATAGCTTGTGGGGCGGTGGGGCGGCGGCGCTCGATACCGCACCTCCCTACGCGCCTAGGCGACTGCGCAGCGCGGTACCTCGCTGCTGTCCGTGGGAGCGCGCGCCGGCGCCGGTACTTCGCGCCGACGGGCCTCGCGCGCCGCACGCATGCGCGAGCACGACTCGTTGCCCGACGACTCGGCGCCTGCGAAATATACAATCATAAATAATAGCAAATAATTACAGTGTAATTGGAGGGCAAATGCCTCTTCTCGTGCAGAGAAAGCAAGGCCTGGAAAGAATTAGTGGGATTCAATAAACGTGCTGATCTTGTGCCGTTGTATTAGGGCTAGCGCATCTAGGAATGCGCAGCAAAGCGCCGGTGTCACTGCCAATATTTATATCACCACTGCTGGGTTCAGGCCTCCCCTTTTTACTACTACTTCTCGGTTCCGTGCGTCCCTCATCCAACGGTGTCCCGCTAATACGACGAATAATGTCGAAAATAAACAAAGCAAATGATGAAAAAATATTGTGACGGAACCGGTATGTCCTTATGTTAAAGATTCGAACATATGTGACATCTAGCAACTCATACTGGGCCAAGGTGTGGTCAATAACGACGGAGAGCCCTGGGCTAGGCTTTGACACGATTTCGAGCTAAAAGTTTATTGTTAACTATCACACGGTATAAACGATCCACCGCTGCAGTAGGGACAATAATAATCATCATCATTTCAGTCGAAAGACGGCCACTGCTAGACATAGGCCTCCCCCAAGTGTCGCCACATTGACCGGTCCTGCGCGACTCGCATCCAGTGGATCTCCGCAAATTTGACTAGGTTATCGGTCCACCTAGTAGGAGGCCTAATACAATAATAATATTATTTCTTTATTCGTAGACGAGATAAACGGAGGCACAAAATGGAGGATTGTAGACCAGTCTTTTACAGAATATGTGTACGGTGCTGCCCAGAACACGACATCCTTAATAGAATCCTCTGTGTCCATACAACTGCACTTTTGAGGACCTAGTGTCAGCCACTGACGCGGGTATTGATGTAGAAACAGGCTGAGCACTTAATAGACAAACATGAAGATTGGCAGACATTACGAAATATAGATGACGATCTCTATGATGACTGTGCCAGCACTCACCGTCATCCGAGTAGTCGTCGTAGCCGAAGGAGTCGTCGGAGAAGTACAGCTCGTTGTGTGTGGGGCGCGGCGGGCGGGGCGCCGCCTCCTGCGGGCCGGGGGACGCGGCCGCTTCCGCGTCACTGTCTGCCGCGTCCGTGTACTCGTCCGAGCTCGACTCTTCCTCGTCACTGTAAGTTCAAACAAGTAGATAGGTGTTATGTTCGTTTTTTCGTTCGCCCACCGGCACACGAAGTCTCTAGGCGAGGAAGTTGCGAGGAAGTTACGAATAAGTAACCATGCCTACTTCTGGAGTCAATGAAATGGTACGGCCCACTGGCACGTGACGCCTTTTACTCTAGGATGAACTCTGGTTTTGTTAATGTCCATAGGCGGTGTAAAAGAGGAAAATACCTTGAAGTTAGTATTCTGCTTGTCTGCAATCTTACACATGCATACATAAACCCAGGCCATATTCCTATGGCAGTAGGCAGACATTACAGCCAACGTACTACGAACCTATCCTACGCCCTTCGCTCTGTCCACTTCATACAGCTGTTCATGCACGCGGTCCGATAGTATATAAAAATGAATAACCTCAGTCCACCGGCACACGAGGTCTCCGAGGCGAGGAAGTTCCGATCAGTCCACTCGTCCTCGTCGATCTCTCTTGCGCCGCTGTCGGAGAGCTCGAGGCTGATGCGCTCGGGCGTGGGAGGCGGGGGCGCGCGAGCCTGCGCCAGCGCCGTCACCGCCGCCACTGCGTCCGGCACGCTCACGCCCGAGTGACGCAAGCACACCAAGCGGCTGCCGTAGCGCTCCATTGTGTAGTTGCTGTAATTAAAACGATCAATTTATTCTTTTTCTTACCGTACCGATGGCAAATATAATTTGACATGGCAAAACGCCCGTATAGCCAAGTTGTCTAGTGGCTGCAAGCGCGACTGCTGAGTAGCAGGTCCGATTCCATTCATTCGTAGGTCGGGCAAAGTCTTAATGGTTTGCCATCAGGAATATCTAAGCAGCAGCCACAGAGTCTGAATTTGTAACTTTAATATAACGGTACACTTCTGCCTATGCCTTCGAGGATTACAGACTTGATGTTACGTTGTGTAACACGCCCGTAATCCCGCAGGTACTGAACCTATGGTACATTTGGAGTTCCCAAGTAACTATTGTCATCAACCAAGCACAAGTTCTGAAACCTGCTACTGAGAAATTCCTTAAAGTAAGAAGTTGGCTCACCCTGGCCGGAGCACGGTCTTGCAGACGGCGCAGCGGAAGCAGGCGCGGTGTAGGTGCAGCCCGTCGGCCGTGACGCCCTCGGCCGCGAACACGCGCGTCCCGCACGCGGCACACTGCATGCCCGTGAACACGGGGCCGCGCCAGCTCTTCTTCGCCTGGAACCATAGAGGATGGGGGCTTGTAGGAGAGTGACCACACTTATCGGCTGAAGCCGGTCGGTAACAAAGTTTTACAATAAGTGCAACAAAAGCGAACCGACGTTTGAAACATTTCGTCTCGTTGCGATTCGGACAACGGTACTAGAGGATATGGAATACGGATTTCGCAACACGGCGACATCCGACAGTGTTATTGTGATGCGCCAGCGAATTACTATAAAGAGCACGCGATAGAAGTCATACCAACTGTGGACTACTAACTATGTATATCAAAATTCGGTCACTCCCTCAGCCTAGGAACGGTCCACTTACTATAACTTGAACAATACTAGAATCGCAACGTCAAAAAAATTAAATCGTTTTAGCAATTTCTTAAGTGATTAGTTTAATGCGAGTAAGTCCGAATTAAATGTATTTGCATATCGTTTGAAACGTCAGGGATATTAATTGTTGAGCAATTTGATAAACTAATTAAATCAGAACTTGTCTTTCTTTGACAGTCGACGAAGTATGTAAATTTAATAAACAATTCCCATGTCCCATGTCAAAGTATAAATTAATGTTTAAAAAATACATACATCCTCCTTCGGTGTTTCTTTCGGCGGCGTTTTCGATTGTTCGGCTTCGGGTTCTTTTTTCACGAATTTCGTCGCTAGATTCGCAACCTAAAAGATTAAAACACACGATTCAAATATCTCAAAATTATGACCGAAAACTGCCATTACTTCCACGAAATAACGGCAAAATCCAACTGTTACAGTAACAAGCAGTTGACCGCTACGAACCTTCTTGGTTCCCTGGTCAGGTCTTCCAGAGTCCTTCAGTTTCTGGTCCAGCTTGTGCAAGGTCTCGTCGATCTCCACCCACTTCTCCTCATTACCTTCCCCTTCCTTCAGTTTACGCTGGCGACCCAAAAACTGAAAGAAAATTACAGTTTGTGGGTCAAAAAGAAAAGTTGTGAAAGTCAAAGAAAAGAAAGAAATTGGTTGGGAGAACGCGAATTCGAAGGGACCGGAGTCACAAGTGCTGATGAGCTGTTCCACCTAACAAAAGACAAAGAGAAATATTCAGAATTGATGACATTTACTAATTCCTCAGGCGCCAAAAGAAGAACAAGGTTATCATTAGCTAATCATAAATGGTCTGGAGTCATAACGTTGGAAGCGTCAGGGTAGCCCGCGAAATTCAAATTTTCTTACGTTTTTTGCAATTTGCAGGTTAGTGTCAATTTATTTAATGATAAAGTCATTCAATGGGGTTTAATGAACTTGGGTTGTATTGATGATTTTAATGATTGTAATTTTGTAACTACATACGTGTTACTTGCGCGAATCATATTTTTAAGGTGGAAACCTTAAAATTCAAAAGCAAATCGTCAGTGAATAACAACGAACATTCTTTACATATCATAAACGCTCTCTAGTGTGGGAATGAGCAACTATGTATATTTGAAGCTAGTTGAGTGTAACGAACGCGAAAGGGACCACAGGTTTTGATCCAGAATATTCCAGAAGTAACGAACATCTCCCACTCACCTGTTCTCTATCCCACTTCGGCACTCGTTCGGCAGTTTTCGGCTCGGGCCTACCGAGTCGATTCTCCATGATTTTTCGTTCTATCTCCTTCATATTCCAGTCGTCTCTCTCTATCTTGCCGACGGATCGCATGAGGTCTTTCGGTTTGGAAGATGGGCGTGGTGTGGCAGTAGAAGAGTTTGCGTTGGTACCGCTGAGTTCAGCGGCTAGGCGAGCCACTCGGGCGCCCCCGCCAGCCGTTCGGCCACCTCCGCCAACGATTCGGCCCTCCTCCTATTGGTGAAATTTAGAGTTGTAGTGTTGTGATTTGTTGGTTTGAATGTTAGTTAGATACGAATAACGGTAAATACTTCATAAACATGTATTATGAAACTAACTACGATGACTACTTGTTTTTTACGTATTTTATGTGTTGTTATGTATAAAGATATAACCGTTTTCTTTGTAAGGGGTGCTACATACTTCGGTTCGGCAGTATTTGTAAAACAGAAGCTGAACCGAAGCAATACACATATTGTTTCGACTTTCAATCGGCTCGTGCTGATCGAATCACGCTGGGCTCGGCTCAGTAACGTAAATCACAAGACCCAAACGTTTGAGTAGCACCCCTAAGCTGCGTCTACGCTCGACGAGCCGAGCACGAGCCGAGCGTCGACGATCGCGGCATCAAGTGTGGACGTACAACGAACCTCCTCGAACGTAGTTTTCGGCAATGTGCTCGCGGCTCGTGGCGAATATGGCCGAGCTTGTTATTGCAGCAACCGCTGCTGCTGCAGCGATTATTATAGCCGAAGTGAGTAAAAAAGCTAAAAGGCCAAGACGATGGGGATCTACAATTTATATCAAGACAGATCAAGTCAACAAAATCTAGATTTGTTAACCATTTTGAGAGATCAAGAAGCAACTGGCCAATTTAAGAATTTTGTTCGAATGACATCAACAAACTTTGAGAATTTACTATGTTTAATTGGACCGCATATTGCAAAACAAAATACCAGATTTCAAATGGCTATATCCATACAACAAAGGTTGGCGGTGAAGTTGCGTTTTTTGGCAAGTGGCGAATCGTTCACCAGTCCACAATATACGAATAAAACGTCCAACCAAGTGGTAAGCAAGATTATTCCAGAAATCTGTACAGCACTGTGTGTTGAATGAAAAGACTACGTCTCCACATACTTGCCCAAGTCTTGGGATATACGAGACCATGCATCATTCTTCTTATTTTTTTATAGTAATCTAAAGTTAAAGTATATCGTTGGTCAAAAAACCGACAACTGGCGGAGCGCAGTTGAGCACGAACAAATGCTCGAAACGCGCTCGTTCGAGGCTGGTAAGTCGGTCCACACTACACGAATTTGTGCTCGGCTTATACTCCGCTCGTGCAGAGCTCGTCTAGCGTAGATGCACCTACTTCTATTAAATTACTTACAAAAGTAACCATTACACACGTTTGTAAAGTCAATGGATCACTTATGAATATTTGGATAATAGTTGGTTTGCCTTTCAGAAACCAAGGGTGTATAACAAATTAAGTTATGAGCCTTTAGACAACACATTTCAGTTAGTTAAAACACGGTGTACACTTAAAACACACAGTGGAACGTTAATATAACTCTGAGGGCACTATTTCACCAGCACTTTGTCCCATTACTGCGTCTTGTACGCGACATTTTTCTCGCCTGTCGAGAGAATGACCGAGTCACGTAGGTCCGACGATTATCTCACTTTTAAGTTTATCTCGAGTACAATAAAGAGATAATCAATACTTTAAAATCCTGGAGTAATAGCACCCTCAACATGCACACACAATTTACTATTATTCTATTGTAAGTAAAAAAAACGTTATTAGTTGTAGTCTTTCATCTCCATCGATGTTTTGTTTGAAAACGTGCGTGTTATCTTATTGATGGAAGAGTAGTCGCGAGCGATTGAGAGTGGCTACCTAATAAATAGTTAATAAAACTACGCAGTAGTACGATTATTCAGCGTAACGTAAACGTATGGCGAGTCAGTTTCGTTTGTTTGTTCTTTTATTACAATAACATGTCAGAATGAAAGACTTTTGTCATAATTATGTAAATTTGAATCAGAAAGCTCCTAAAATATCGTTGTAATGACTCTCAACCGCTCAGACCGCAAACACCAACATCCCTTCAGACGGAGCATTCCATGCGACACACAACGGCAATCGCCTCACATAGTGCTGCAGCTTCTTCTCCAGCTTCTTCACTCGCTCGTCGAAGTCGGGCGCGCTGGCGCGGTACTGTTGCAGTCCGTAGTCGTTCTCCAGGTCGGCCGACGGCGCGAAGTCTAAACGAGGCTCCGCAGCCAACATCTGAAGACTCTTCTCAAACCGCTGTTTCATTATTTCTCTCGCGGCCTTCCGACGACCCGTTTTAGGTCTCTTGGACTCCGCGGTTCTCTTCTGCATCATGTCTGACACGCGCTGCATCCTGAACGTTATTTCGTCGCTGTTTCGTCGCTGAGGGATCTCGGCCTGACGTTGTTCGTGCTCCTGGCGCAGTCCCTGCCCTTGCTTGATGAGCTCCACGACCTTCTGGCGACGTTCTGCCATCTCGGTGTTGCCTACTATTTCTCTCTTGTATCTGTCCGGACTTGGAGTGTCTCGTCGCTTGCCTTCAATGATCTCAGTCATCCGTTGCAAGCGTAAAGCCATTTCGGGGTTTGTGTTGGAGCCGTAGCGTATGGACCTAGTCTCAGGGCTCGGAGTGTGGCGGCGTTTTTGACCCTCGAACAACTGCGCAATGCGCTTGGTATTCGCAACTTCAGACGATCCGATCGAGTTCGATCTCTTGTACGGCAGTTTCCCATCGGGACTCTGCGAGTGTCGCAGCCTTTGACTGTCTATGACATCTGACAGACGCCTGCCTTTCTGCGGTAGCGGGCTCTCTGAAGACCTGGTGAATTTCTTTCCATTGTCAATGGATGAAGACCTCGGATAAAGCAGTTTCTTCGCACTTTCGGTGGACGGCGACCTGCTGAATGTTTTGTTAGGTTCTACTTTGACGACAGTGGCGTCGGTGTCGGCCGAGTCGTCGAACATGTCGGAGAAGTCAGGGATCCGCATACTATTGACATCGAGCCCCTTCAGCCGGCGCGGAGGTTTCACAGGTTTGGCTTTTTCTTCTTGGAAGAAATGAGCTAACTGCTGTGGCTCCTGTACCCTCGTCTTAGAGGATCCCTGAAGTAGATGTGCTAGGGACTGCCGGAGGACCATGGGATCTGGTGACTCGTCCGGGTCGAGGAGAGCTAGGATCTGTTCCTGTAAGTCTTTCTGTTTGTCTGTCTGTGTGAGTTGGTCGGCGGCGGCGTCGTGGCCCTCGATGAGGCGCGCGAGCTGCGTGATGTCGTTAAGGTCTAGTTTGCCTATCTTTTTGCGGATGTACTCGGCGGGGTCGGTACTTACTTGAGGGGGACGCACTGAGCGGCGTTTCTTTCTGTAGCTTGAGTGGGATTTGTCGGCGTCGGCCGCGTCTGCAGGACATAACACACTTATATTAGGAAGTATTCAAAATAACCACTTCAAGCTTTAGATTTGCACCAGAAAAGCCTCGTTTCAATATTTAATGAGTGAAATTAACAAATTCTGATTGCAACAAAGTTGCATAGTTATATTGAAATCAAACACTAGGTAACTGAAACTATTTTCTATGCAACCTTGACATTGTAACAATACCAATAGTGCTGGCGTGTCAAAAACTCATGAACGTTATACTCAAATAAATACAAAATATAAGGAGCATAGTAGACACGCTACTTTTAAGACCGGCAATCAGCGATTTGACAACACTACATCAATGCTGTATCGTATTTATGAAAATCTCATAAAATTTATCTTAAATATCAATTGCGACCATTTTAAGAATTTTAACGTGTTCATATTATTATTATCTTACAACGATTCTACTAAAGCGTCATTTTAGACCCTTTGATCGGAGGTGCCGTTACTGTTAATATACGAGGTGGTAGGGACACCGACGCGAAAACGGTTACCACGTATTCAGTACATCAATCTGAGCCCCCCCCCCCCCCCGACATTGAAATTTTTACTTACAGTTTGACTGTGTAGGTATTGCACTTTTGCTGTTTTTTTTAAAATAACCGATGAAAATCTTCTATGTTCATTATCATTCATCTCAGAATGATGCACTGAATTCGGTGTTCCATCCGCCCGGATGATATGTGTGCTTTGCAGTTTGGAGTTTCATACAAAGAATCCTGAACTGTTTCGTTCACCTTAAATCTCTAATTGCCGACACTAAAAGTATGGTGTTTTTCAGTTTAATACTTACTTGAATATACAGAGACGGGGTGTTCTATGTTGCGAACGTGTTTCTCTTTCTGCATGCTCTGTTTGATCTAGTAACATACAGCGGAATATTACATAACTTTTTTTCAATTCAACTGAGCTCTCATTGGCCTACTGGCTACTTTCCTATCCAAGTGTTAGGGAGTGAACTATGTAATCGACCGAGCCGGTCAGGAACATAATTATGTCTAAAAAGTGAAAAAGCGTTCGGACGACGCGACTCGACGCCACGTCCGACTATTCGTTTTAGTGCATTGACAAAAGAGTCGTTCTGTTCAAAGTGTTTTTGCGTATTGACCTACACTCAGTCAGACAGTTCTTATGGGCTGTGTAAGAAACTGGGAATGTAGTGTTCAAATTATTGAGTCATATTTACAGAGTTAAATAGAATAAAATAAAAAATAATAGAAAAATATTTTATTTTGCAACTTCTCTTAGTCTAAGTTATATTGAATTATATTAATATGGCAGTGGCTTAAATAAATCATTTTAATAAGGGCGGACAGATGGTCGTGAGTTCGACTCCCATGGGAACTCACTCCAAGAAATGGGAACAATTACACTGTACTGAACCACAGTACTGTAAAGGTCATTTAAAAAGTACATGGAGCTTTAGGAAGAGGCATATATCATGAGTGACACAGAACAAGTTGTTCGAAACTAAACTTTTCCTTTTAATTGTCGTTAAAACTCGATGTGCTATATTCAAGGCCAGTTATTGTACTGTTGTCCATTAGACAATCAATCTGGCTTTAGTTCAATCCGTTCGATTATGGCGAAAATCGAATCGGCTGTACCTCCTAAATGGACAAAACGTATGAAACAATTAATGTTCTTATTAACGACAAAAGAATTGAATGCTTTTGGGTCTACAATTCATCAATCTAACAGTTTGGGATCAATCATACCAGGTGACGAGGGATTGAACTGATGCTAGATTGACAATGTAACGATCACCTAAAGACGGCAGCAACACATTATGCCAGACATACTATTACCTGATCGAAGACATCGGTCTCGTGCACCACGTGCGGCACCTCGCCCTTGAAGGCATTGTAGACGCGCGTCAGGTACGAGCGCAGCTTCGCGTCGGGAACGTCGCGCAGGGTACCGCCCGACGAGAATGGGACTATACCTGAGCAACAAATGAGTTCGTTTGTGAGGGGGTGGTGATGTAACGGGAGGGGCCCGCAAGGGCCGATGCTTGCCAGGGCTGCGGGACTGTTCGAGGAGTCATTCGATGATTTCCCACCCCAAAAAAAAAAAAAAAAGGGGGTGGTGATGTAAGGGGGTTTGGATTATTGACAGTTTATGCAGGCGTTCGCACTGTAAGGCACGAAGCTCACGAACCGTAAGTTTGTGAGCACCATCTCTAAATTAAAGAGTTATAAACACTTGCTCGCGTCATCATCTGCCTAGCCTTTTCCCAACTATCTTGGGGTCGGCTTCCAGTCTAACCGGATGCAGCTGAATATACAGCGACTGCCTATCTGACGTCCACAACCCAATTAGTAATGTAACACTTGCTCGCGTATGTTCACTTAATAGTAAGCGATAATGTTGAGGTCGGTGGTCGCCTAAAAGTGACTTAATGACTCGCAACAGCTTTGTTTCTTGTATGGTAACACGTCTGCCGCTGCTGGGGTGCCACTGGTACTGCAGATGTCCAGCTTTTTTTGGCGTATCAACACATCTTTGGTATTAAGTATTGTCGTCCCATCGGCTTATGAGAGAGTTGTACCTGTGATTGCGTTTACATGTGTGCAGTGTGCATAATCATATTTCCCGCGTTGATGCTTTGTCTCCGCTGAGATTGGCCGCCATGGAATAAGCTTGTCATACACAAGTGTCTCACCGAACTCCTGCTGCAGGATGTGGTAGACGGCGCGCGGCACGGTGGCGGCCGGCAGCAGGTCCGGCCGGTAGCGGCGCAGCAGCTGCGTCAGCGCCGCCGGGCTCGAGGCCGCGCGGATGCCCGGCTCGGACCACGCCACCCACGACACCAGTGCTTCTTCTGGCACCTCCGCTTCTGTACACCAAACGTGTTATTAAATTATATTAAACAAGTTTTGGACCGCTCACGTTTTTTTTCGAAAATTACCCCACGGGAACGTTTTTTAAATACAGGGTGTAAACGGACCCTTCTAGAAACCGTCAACCAAACATTCTGTACATCAAACTAAGTAACAAGTTTTGGTTTATCAACCTCAGTTTGAATCAAAATAATTATTTTCTCAATGTTCAATTTTTTTTAATACTTTCCAACTATTATTCGATATAATTATAATTAGTATTAAATTGACAATAACAGTGTTTTACACGATAACCGTATTATGATTCGATAGTCCGCCTTAAGAGCTAATTCCAGTAAAGAAATTGAATGCGATTAGCACATATAAAACGCGCCATGAGCTGTGAGCTGTGAGCTGTGATGCCAACATTGTAGTGGAATTTTTACACTGACAGCTCTTGAACGCGGATTAGACATGCTGATTGCGTGCCATTTCATTGGTCGAAAGAGCCGTGCTGATGAATTCAAGGCATTTATTTCAAATAGACCATTTATAGGCACCTTTGAATCGTCAAAACAAAAAGATGAAACTACAGTGCCTACAGTCCGCCCACAAGGCATAATAACTGGGAGACGACTGAAGTAGTAAGTACCTACATTCGAAGGCTTGCTTTGTAGTTATGTTAGTACTCACCCCTTCGCCTCTTCCTAGCCGTCGGCGCGGCGTCTAGAGGCAGAGGCTCGTCGGAGTTGTAGAACGACGTCACCCGGTGCGGCGAGACCGCGGTCCGGTTCAGGTTCGGGTACCGCGTACCCGGGTCCAGGGTGTAGGCGCCGAAGTCGCGGTGAAGGTTCTCAGGAGTCGTTTGAGCTGAAAAAAAACATAACATCAGACTTTTTCCCCAAAAGATTAGGCAAATGTGACCAACCACATTTCGCTAGGTAGTTATTTATTTATGAACTTTGGAAGACTTACAGCTAAAGAAAACAGAATAAAAATTGTGAGTGAGACTGAGAGCCAATTACAAGTCTTCACTTCTAAAAAATAGGCTGTAAAAGACGGTGTGAACAGCACAGCACTACCCACACAAAAAAAAAGAGGACGACAACAAATTCTTAAACTACAAACTTACATCACACATAGCTACTTATCAACTACTTATCTAAACTAAAAAAGCCCAGGCTGAGTCACCTTGTCGGGAAAGGATCAAAATCATGCCGTTTAGATACTCTATTAAAGTTCCGGCTTGCACGCACAATAAACGAATTCAGCCTGTAGTTAGTGGAAGTAAATGGAACACGTAGCGGTGGATACCATCGGATTGACCTTCCGGGGACGTTGAGGTTATGTTTATAAGTCCCATGTAATGGGGGGCGAGGCCATTACCATCAACCTGGCTGGCAGACTTCGGGCTGCTACTGAGAAATTTCTGATGGAAAAGCCCAATAACATTTTGCACGACCCAGAAATCGAACCCAGGACCTCTTGCTCAGCTATACCGCTTGCGACCACTACACCAACGAAGCAGTTTACGATTTAATTCATAAGTCAAACATAATTGTGCGATCTCCCTGGCGAAACATTCACATAAGACAATTGAAATCTCAAAAATATATATATATATAGTATACATTTCCTAGTCAAAAATCTAACATGTTTGTGATTTGTTACCGCTCTAATGGCTTGTGAAACGTGAGCAAAATCATTTGATTGAATACCGTAACAAAATTCCTAGATATAAAACTGTAACTGTGACATACGGCGCTCAAGCTTAGGGTAAGTTCATTAAATTCTTATGTTTCGACGATTTCCTGATCCTGATATTTGCAAATTAATTGTTCCCTTTATTCAACGGTTAGGTTTTCTTGAACATTTATGAAGTAAAAACAGCAAATAAAAACAGAAGAAAACGAAATCTTTAAATTCGCCATTTTAGAGATACATCGAAATAATTAAACAAATTGAAATCTGAATATCAATCAAATTCATTAATACGACGCACATCTCGTCAAGGGGGAACTCATAAACAAACTTATGTACTCACATAACAAATCTCCCTCGGTACATAAGGGATGGACCCTACGAGAAATGAGTCATACGTTTGGAAATACATTACCAAATTCAAAAGTAAAGCCTGTGTGTGTTGCGTAGGTAGGTAACTATACGTGGATGCAATAATCTGGTCATATCAAAGGATGGGTCGTGGGTGGCGGGGTGGTAAGCCTTGTCGTTATATTATCGGCTATAGTAATAGTCTGGCAACAACAGAGTACGTATTCAAATAGGGGAGCGCAGGACGGAGGTCCATCACAGGCATGCTCTTTTTAATTAATTGGATACAACAAACATTGAAAGGTTTTAATAAACGGTGAGGGTGGACGACGTGGGTCCCGTTTGTTTTGATTCTAGACAGTCTGCAACACAAGTGTATTCATTCCGTTTTCATAGTTTGCAAAAACGTAAAGATTACTTTTTCTTAAAGATTTATCAAACAATACAACGATTTAGATAAGTGACCTTAACCTGTAAAGACAGAAAAGGACAGCAGGGAAAAAAAACAATAAAACAAAACTGTTGGTACTTCTGTTGGTCAGTCAAACTTAACATGAGTTTGTAAGACCACTTTTATGTTGATTATGCTTTTAAACGCTGGCGTGTCCAGTTAGAAGCGTTTGTGACAGATTGGAATGGAATGGAAGTCAACGCGGGACGCCTTTGTCCAGCAGTGGGACAATAAAGGCTAAGAAATTTAATTTAATTTGAATTGTTGACTTATTTTTATTTTTATTCTTGGTATTTTAATTTTTTTTTTTGAAATCTGTTGGTCTTTCGACCTAATATTTACACAGCCATGGTCAAACATGTTGAGCCAAAGAATATCTTACACCTATTATAAACATCATACCATGTATATTACCTACACTTGTTTTTGCAAATAAATGAATTGAATTGAATAAAAATGCTTTTAGAAAGTGGTGACAAAATATTTGGCTATAACATGTGTACAATGTACAAACGGTACATAAACAGACTAATGACACTAACTGCGGAATTCGAATTGTAATGGAAATTTTTGCTATAAGTCTTATAACAAAAGTGTGCCACTATAGTATAAGGGTACATGACGAAACTGCTGTCTCCTTGGCCTATTTCTTAAGTGGTCCTTAACTATGGAGATTAACCTCACTTATCTTCACTTCTCTACTTTGACCACTTTCTTCTGCTGCAACGCACACTACCTAATATAACTGCTATGAAACATTGACGGCGACGTTGACTGAGCACAGCATGATAGCTACTCCTCAGACAAGTAATTTTTATTCGCCATCGATTAACTTTTGTGTCTAACTGTATTACCTAGTCTGCAAATGAAAGGGAAGGACTCTAGTCCAGCTAGGGAGGCAACACAAAGGGTTAGTAGGAAGGAACCCCTGGGTCGGCAGCTGCGTCATCTAGATTTTAATCCGAACGTAATTGTGCCTACCGGCTCTTTGTGCAAATACTACAATGAAGCAGGACACGTGGCCCTTAGTGAAATTATTCACCGGGATTTACAAAAGCTAAGTGCACGTCCATGCAGACTAGTATTATTTGCAACAGTGGTCGAGATCAAAGAGTGACCATGACCAGCAGCCGGCTCGCATTCAATTATGGGAACTGAGATTTGAAATACGTGTTTTAAGTTCGCAAAAAACTGTTTTGCTTTGATGTAATATATAAAGACTGGCTTTGTTTAGTAATACATAAAAGAAATACTAAGCCGGACATATGTGTCGCGGCGTTGGGCGACTCATTTCGCTAGTGATTATTTTTTATTTCAATGCTAGCAAGTTTTCGCAGCTGGGTATAACGGAACAAGTTAACGCATTTGCATATACATCATTTCAATAAGATTCGCTTGTCAAAAGGGTTGTTCATACAGAGGGGTATTATTTGCAACCGTGGCAGAGATCAAAGAATGACCATGAGACCAGCAGCCGGCTCGCATTCAATTATGATCGCAACTCAGATACTAAAAGATGTACTTAGTTGAAACTTAAGTACATATTTTAGTATCGCAACAAAACTGTTTTGCTTTGTTTAGTGGTATAAAAGAGAAATACAAAGCGGTGGACATTTGCGTCGCGGCGCTTGGCTACTAATTTTCCTATATTTTGATTTTAATAATGCTGGACATAAAGGTGCACTAGTATTATTATAATGTACAAGTTAACGGTTTCACATTATGTAGCGACAGATGTTACAATAGCAGTGGGAACGGATGGGTTGAAAATACAATTTTAAATTCGACTGAAGAGAGTATTGTGCTTACTTGGGATTATTTAGGTGTTCTGGGTGACGAGTAATACCGAAGTATGGAAGAAGAAGACATGCTGCGTCGACCCCAAATGAATTAGGAAAAGGACAGGAAGGATGGGTGGGTGTTCTTTAAAATAAGTCTATAGTTACTCAGTAGTTTGTTTTCAAGGTGAACGAAAATTTTATGAACAACTGCAAATGACTGACAGGACAATAAATAGAAACATTTTTCTTTAAAGGGGATTACGTACGGCAGTAAGTGAGATGGTTTGAAGCTTTAAATAATGGGGGTTTTTATACATCAATGGAGTAGACCAAAGAAACGATGTACTGATTGTGGGAAACCAACGATGTTTGTATCTACTAAGATAGCGACGAATAGAGATTATCGTCAGTCTTCTTAGCGAATGTTAATATGTAACAATTATCACTAGTTTCGGTGAAGGAAAACATCGTGAGGAAACCAGCATGCCTGAGAGATATTTCTCGACGGCATGTAAAGCAAAGTTAGAGGCCCATAGGCAGCATAAAAACTCTTACACCAGGTTAGGCATCAACCACACGATAAAGTACAAGAAGAAGAATCGTGTACATTTATACGTACTCATATAATTTTCAAACATTTATGAAGCAATGGATTATACAACAACAAAGTTATACAAGTCCACAGGCTTGGAATGACTGATGAACATTTTGTGAGGAAAATATTGGGAAGATGTTGACGGTCGAGTCGAGTCTAAAGCAACGACGGATGAATAGTGTGAAAGAGAAAGAAGTGTCTGCTGTCAGTCGGGACTGGTCATCTTTTAGGGGCTGTCTCCACGAGCGAGAGAATCGAGACGATATTATCGTCGTGCCACGTATTTCTATGAGGCAGTCTCCACGAGCGAGAGAATCGCGGCGATAGTTTCGCATACAAATACGTGGGACGACGATAATATCGCCGCGATTCTCTCGCTCGTGGAGACGGCCCCTTAGCTGCCACGGTTTATTTTACCTACTTTGTTTTTAATATAATATAACCTTTTACTCTGGACGCTCTCAATGTGCACGACTTTCTACATCGTTCACACATATTTATTTATAATCTCAACATGAATGATGTAACTAAGATCTTGTAACAACATTTTGAATGAAAAGTGTGTCCAAGGAGTTTCTTGCCCATTCTTCTCCATAGAGATCTACGCTTTGGAATGGGCAACAACAGTACTTTCACAAGTTATTATGCCTTGTGTCTGTGACTGTAGCTTCGCCTTCTTTGTTTTTCTGACATTCAAAAAAGTGCCTGGTATGGTTTAATTGAAATAAATGGTTTGAGTTTGAGTCTAGAAAAGGACTACTCAACTAGTACTCGAGTCACGAATACTGAAATTACGGGTAATAGAGATGCTAAGTAAATTGAACAGATGGCAAGAGGCTCTAACGAACTCACTTATCGTAACTGCTTTTCACCAATTTGGGGTCTGCTTCCAGTTAAATCGGATAGAGCTGAATACTAGTGTGCACTATTACACATGGAGCTGCCTATCTGACCTCCACAACCCAGTTACGATACCACGTGTACGTGTACCACGTCTGCTCATCATCATCTGCCTATCCTTTTCCCAACTCTGTTGGGGTCGGTTTCCAATCTAACCGGATGCAGCTGAATACCAGTATTTACATGGAGCGACTGCCTATCGGACCTGCACAACCCAGTTATTACTGGGTAATACTATACCCCTTGGTAAGACTGGTTGTCAGACTTTTTGGGGCACTGACTTCCAGTAACCACCTGCAACCTGGGACCAACGGCTTAAAGTGCTTTCCGAGGCACGGAAGAAACTCTGTATGCAATGGGAGGTCACCCATCCACAGACCAACCTAGGCAAGCATGGCTTCACCTAATGATCGATCTGAGCGGCTGTTATTATTTTGCCACGAGCCCCTCTCGAGCCTTTCTGGCTTCTGATTACCCGTAACGATTGTCAAAGATCTATGACAACCGGGACTAATGGTTTACCGTTCTTTCTAAGGCGCAGAGAGGTATCGTTATGCAATAGATGTCACCCATCCACGGATCGACCTCGGCAACTGTTGCTTAACCTTCGATGGAACCGTGCGGCAGGTGTTATTAATTTTGCAAGAGCTCACCTAATAGCCTATAGATGGACTCTCGTTCCGCGATGACCTCGAGCGGGTGCGGGGCAGGGCTCTGCCCCCAGGCGCGCACGGCCCACGCGGCGTCGAGTGCGGACAAGAAGCCACGCGCGCATCCAGAACCTGTAGGCCAGAAGGGCTCCAGGAGACTGTCGCCGACCAGCTGGCAGAGGAGACGCCGACCGTGGCGCTCGTACACCTGGAAATAGAATTATATTTAAAACCTACATAATATGGAAAGCGAAACCGAGATCTTTCAGCAGCTTATACTGCGTCTACAAGTAAGCTTCCAAAATCAATGCTTAAGCAAATATATGCTTAAAAAAATAACTTTACAAAATAAAGTTCAGTATGATCTACGATTATTTGATGACTTTTCAATAGTTACTCCTTACTAATCAATCTGAAATCAACTTAAATTACACTAACATAAGGTTGGTATTTTTTTGAGTAGAAAAATCAGTATATTTCCCTACCAATTTCAACCATTTTGACGCGGTTTACGCTCGGGTTACGAGGCAAGTATTTGAAACTACGATAGTAAGCAAGTAATATCCAGGTTATTCCAGTATTTGCATATAATAAGTGGGAACCAATAATTCTACTCATGAAACCTTAAAAAACATACCATGCTAGCATTCTCCGCGGCATACATAGAGGTGAAGTCGAAGAGCGCGACGTCGGGCTCCCCGTAGTGGTTGAGGGCGAAGTCCCGCAGCGGCAGGCGGCCGTCGGTGGAGAACCGCGCGGCCTCTTGAGCGTAGCGCATGAGGGCCGCGCGGTCTACGTTCTCCACGCTCAGAAGGCGGGAGACCTCGTTGAAGTCCTGCGGAGTAAGTGATGAATTCATTATATTCAAGTAACTACCCTCACAAGCACTATGTGTATATGTAAACAACAATTTTATGTTGCATATTTGCACGCATATTTCGTCGATTTTCAGTTGCATATAATCCGGTATCCAATAATCACTACATAACATCACAGACTAATATATGATTAGTCCTGTGATCTAATGATATTTAAAGGAAACAATTTAATGGACTGAACAAGTGTTCATATTTTAAAATCGAAGTTGTCCGAAGCATTTTGAATTTGTTTGACCAAATTTTTGATACTGATTATATTTCGACTGCCTCGTTGGTGCAGTGGTTGCAAGCGCGACTGTTGAGCATGAGATCCTGGGTTCGATTCCCTTGTCGGGCAAAGTGTTATTGGGTTTTCCGTCAGGAATTTCTCAGTAGTGGCCACGGAGTTTGGGATTTGTACCCGATTAATGGCAATAGGCTCGCCCCCTGGGGAGCCACATGGGACTTAAACATAACTGGCGAAATGTGGCTGTTCTATCAAGAACACCTTTGTCTAAACCTTCAGGGATTACAAAGCGTGATGTTATGATGATTGTATTCCTAGGTACAATTATCTCTCTGCACTCTAACCCAGGGTCCCACCGCACTACAGATGCGATTGCAACCACTCCACGAATGATACAATAATGACTGTCGACACCTTGCTCAAAAACCGATCCTTCAACATTAGCCCATCAGTCTCATTGTCATGTCTCTAATAGGATAATAGCAGATTGTTCACCAAGGGCATAAAAGTGTCTTAAGTCACGGTTGCTATATTGAATCACGAAGCTCTGTGTTAACTCCCGAGAATAGTGAGAGACTTAAGCTAGCCCAAGAGAAAAAGACTCATTTTTTTTTAGTAATGCTCAGTTTTCAAACAAGTTTATTTTAGTAAAAGTTTGGAAGCGTTTTTCTTTTTTTTTTGAAAATCAAATTACATCATTGACCAGCGGGATATAGTTAAATTCAGTACAATATCTTTGTCTAGCTAGAGCTGGGGCTATTAATAGTTGCTTTTGTTTTGGAGTCAATGGGGTGATTACGAGAGGCCTTTGCCCAGCAGTGGGAGGACGCAGGCTAACATCAACAGGTGCAAACATGACATATAATATAATTTGAATTTATCGAGCAGGTGGTGAGAACAATATATAATTTATTTATATGGCATCGCCTTAGACCTCGGTCAGGACGGTCTACTTACATTGAGCAGCACGCCCTTATCCAGCAAGCTGTGTTTCTTAGCGGTCATGACGAAGTAGTGCGTGTCATCCTTATAGTACACAATGTTCTCCAAGTCGATGCCTGTGACCTCATAGAGCTCTTTGAAGAACTTCTGATTGAATATGAAGGCTACGCCGCTTATTTCTGGCACCTGGTGAAACAAAATAAATACTATTAAAGATCTCTAGTTTTTTAAACATAAACAGTATACGACGCGAAGTCTAGTGGCCGCAAGCGCGACTGTCGAGTCTCGGGTTCGATTATCAGGTCAGCAGCAGCCACGGATGTGCCTGGTTGATGGCAATAGCCTCGCCTGTTATATGTGACTATAACTATAACTGTTGATATATGGGTGTACTATTAGGTACAGCTCTGCCTAACCCTCCGGGGATTACAGGCGTCATGTTATGTATGCGAAAAGAAAAGAAAGACAGAATAATCCCTTTATTGGCATTAGAATAATAATAATAATATGTAGCAAAGCGTTGCTAACGCGTTATTAACTAATATGAGCGTAGTTCTGCCAAAATGCACACATAAAATTTATACCCATTTATCGAAGTAATTGTAATAATTTTGAATCTATTGATTTTTTTCTGATACCTGAGACTGATATCACTGAATAGTAATATACCTCATTTAGAATGTTGACTTAGTTTGACATATTTAACTGAATCAATTAGAGATTGTAGTTTAATTATGCCCGTTTGTGATTGATTGCATCGTTTACTGATAACCATTGCAATACTTAGTGGTGTAATGTGGGGTACACATTGTGGAAACGTAAGATGAAGTAAATTCGCCGAGTTGGGTTGGATTTTTACCTTTTTCATTGGGTTACCTTTATGTCGCATTGCATAAGTCGCTCGATGGCGACGGCACATTACTGTTACTTTTCACGTTACGTTACACCAATGTGTACCCGGCGGAAGCGGCCGAAGAGGCAAAGCTCGATTCGGCACATTCACGGTACTGAGTTACATGAACTGGAGTGCCCGTTGATGAAGGGGCCCGGGTGGTGGATTCAGGCCCACGTTATGGTCTAGTTATGCCTTGCTTGCTGCACTACCGACTGAGCAATTGAGCACTCACCGAGGCCTCCTGCTCTGAGTGGCGGTTGATGAAGTTGGCGGTGATGGCCATGGCGAGTTTGCCACGGAACTCCTTGCGCTTGAAGCCGTGCAGCGTGTTGCGCTTGCCGTCGGCGCCCAGCAGCGCGTCGAACTCGTACTGCGACACCACGTGGTCGGACGGGAGAACGCGCGCGCGCCATCCTAGAGCTGGACAAAGAACAACATTATTTTATCTATCTGTACTGAGCATACATAAAGTCAGGTCTTTTTTCTCATAAAAACTACAGACCGCCAGCTGCTACGATGCTTACATATTGCTTTCGCCTCGTGCGCGTTCATACATCTGATCCAACATGCACACCGGTTGCGAGTACTACCCTTTATGTAGCGTCTCACTCAACCAATGAGTTTATACTGGAGGAACTCAACCAAACGGCTACAATATGACAGTGTCCGTGTGGCGTGTCCTCCGCTTTTTCGAATATGCTATGGAATCACTTAAACATTGTCTGGAAAGGCCTATGATACTGGGCCGGGTGGGAGATACAAGCGCTCAAGGCACAGCCAACGGCCAGATGGACAGACATATTCAAGAAGGCTGTTGGTGGCTGCAAGTAACGAGGTGTCCACACTGCAGAAGAGCGCATAACTTCAAGATACGTCGTATACGTTCGCAATCCACCTTTCGGTAAACAACGAAGACTTTTCCGATTTCGGTAACGGCTATGTCACCGAAATAGTCAACTAGGCAGTGGATATTATGGGATTCATTAATGACTCTGCCCTGGGGTGTAAATGTGGTGCTGTTCTACAAACGATGGGGCACTTAATATCGTGTCCTGCGTGTCCTGTTGTTTGTTCGCTACAGGAACTGATGGACGCTACTGAAAGCGCCAAACTAGTAGCTCAGTTTTGGGCTGATACAATTTAGATTGCCATCGATACGCTAAGAAGAAGATTATGGCGCATGGCCGCAGCGTGTGCGCAAACCTGAAGGCTTGGCGTTTTTTCCTAGATGCGGAATCGCTGCAACCTAGTTTACACTTACTTTCAGAATTTTCGGCAACCGTAGGTTCTAAAAGTTCTTCAAAACTAACTCCTTCATGTAGTTCTACGCCTAGTAATAACGCCACCTGTAATATTAAACATACTTTTGAAACTAATAAATTAAATTGAGACAGGGTTTATATTTTAATAGAATTTGATTTGCAATGCATACTGGACCTTACGCCCCGCAAATAAAGTGTCTCTTAAGTTAACGTTCATGCGTATCGACGAATATGGTCATATATTCGTCGATACGCATGAAAATAAAGCTCTTTCTAGCAGATTGCTTTTTTTTTGTTACAAAGAAAACAAAAGACTGACAGTTCAAAAACCCTCACAAGCTCACCTTCATAAGTATACACTGTAGCTGCCTGATGCTGATGTGGTCTATGGAGCCGGCGCAGAACTTGCCGAAGAACTTCTTGGCTCCGAGCGCCCTCAGGTCCTGGATAACGAACGGCCACAGGTGCAGCACGTTGTTACGTGACATGCGGTCGCGTTTCTCGATCACCACCTAAGGAAGAACGGTTATAACATTTATAATAATTTAATAAAACTGAAGAGATTGTGACGTTTTTGTTTGATCGCCCTTGTCTCTGGATTTGAAAAATTATTTTAGCCTTTGATAGACCAATGGAGTTTGTCCATTTTTCAATAATAATTGTGCTAATTACCAAACCATTACCAAGAAGATCCCTAATCATTTCTTTCTAGATAAAACGAAAAAATACTCTATTCATTTATATTTTGAAGAAATATGGTTAACCTTTATTTGACCTTCAATGACGTCATCTCAAGAGGGAATTCCCATCGCTCGAGATAAAAAGCCCTGTGGCAAGTTTAATTTGAATCCCTTTAGGTTACGACGTAAAAATGTGACGGACAGAGTTACTTCTATATTACAACATTCGGCTGGGTGGGATTCGGAAGCCAGAGTACGGGGATACTGTGGCGCAACTTAGTAGAGGCCTAAGTCTACTGTACTAACAGTGCTGGTTCAGTGCTTCGAACTCGAAACTCAATCGCTTTTATGTTTTGCCAATCTCGTTGCGATAAGGGACCAGACAATCAGTTTTTCAAAGGAGTAATCTTTTTAGCCAGTAACTGGGTTGTCGGTTTCAGAGACGCAGACCACCAAAGTAAACTATTGGTATTCAATCGACCCGAACATAGCTGGGAAAAGGCTAGGCAGATGTGACAGGTGCCCCACATTATTTAATTTAGCAAGACAGTTACAAACTCACCCGCTTATCAACAGACATGATTTAATCACCACTACAATAGTTTTACTTATTAATGATCAGAAAACAATGCTTTTTTTTAAATAATTAACATTACGTCCACACAGCCTAGTAACGACTGTTTGTACATACTATAGTTTGTTTGATCAGTTCGCTTGCAGAAACGCTACTGACGTTCGGTAAGGTGACCGAATGGATGAGACCCAAGACTCAAAACAAATATGCAATTGTTTAAGTAACTTTCAGCTTTGTTTTTGGTAATTGCATCAGTGTATTTGTTAAACACTTCTGTCTAATCTAAGCTAAGAGTATACAGGTTGAGTTATTAAGGTGGGGCTGCAGAATAGCAACCTTTTAAATGTTTGCAAAACATATGATGAGAACATAAAACAGAAATACTAGTGAGGTCATCAGTTATAAATTATAATACATTCAGCCTCGTCCTTAAGTATTTAAGAGATATCTTTACATAACCTTAGAATTAAAAAGACCACACTCATTTTCTAGTAAATATTTACTTTGACAAGCCTATTAAAAAAATAAAGAAAACAGTCTTCCACTGTTTAATCCTGTGAGTGCTTTCAATTCCAGTACAGTGCTGGAGTTAGACCTCTACTCAGGCGCGCCACAGTATACCCGTACTCTGCCTTCCGTGCCCAGTCTACCAAGGCGATTTTTAAGGACTTTTTTCAATTTTATATACTGGGGGTGGATTATGTTACGGCCTAATCTGTCTTACAAAGAGAAGGCTTAAGTCGTGCCCCACCAGTGGGATCAAAACAAGCCTATGTATTCTGATGCATTTCGTACAAGAGAGATTAGTTATATACTTACAACTTTGGCTCCCAATAGCTGACATTCTATAGCAGCTCGAAGGCCGCAGGGGCCAGATCCGATGATCAGGACTTTGCCCGACGCGCAGGACCTTCCTTTGGCGTATACTTTGTGGTTAGCTCGGGCATCGAACTTCTTGAACAGGGCTTGCGCTTTCCAAGAGCTTGACAGTTTCTCCTGAAAAGATTTGATACACAATACATTTACATAACCTCACATCACATCACCCCTGTAATTCCTTAAGGGTTGGTGGCAAACATTTCGACAATGTTATGGTTATTCAGTTAAATTATAGTTATTTCAGTATCATTTAGCCTAATGCAGGTTACCTTTTTTACTGTCATAACTGTGAGATCCTCGCCCTAAGTAAACGAGGTAGCGAGCTCGTTGGCCTCGTGGTCGCTAGTGCGACTACTGACGGTCCTGGGTTGGATTACCAGGTCCGGGAGCGTGTTACTAGTTTTTGCAATAATTAATTTCTCAGTAGCAGCTCGGAGTTTCGCCATCCCTGTGCTTTGGAGAACAGGTTATCAGCTGCGTCTGATTGAGCCCCGATCGTTTCAGACTGCCGTCCCGATTGTGGGGGAATAGGAATAGAGTATGCACCTGCGTTTGCGCACACACTTAGGCAAAATGTGACCGAAATTCAGTCGAGTATTCTCTATTCCTGAACAGTAAAATAATTTTCCTACACAATACCACAGATTAGTCCAGATACTTCACTCAGCAGAAAATTTCCAATACCTATTACGATAATTGCCTACTCCCTCGCGTCAACAACCACTGTATGCTAAAATGCGCCTAAATGCTCAAGCGTACAGCAGTGATTGCTTCGCACCGCGCGATTCCACAGTAATCGCAGGGCTGCCTCTTCGATAAAATTAAATTAACATAACTTTTTATCTATGTTATTGAGAACTGTGAATATGTTCTGACTTTTATGTGGCAGTTAAAAATTTTATCATTTATAAAATATTTAACCAACTTAAAAAAATTGACAGGTAAATGGAAATCATTGACAGGTAAATGGAAAAATGTTAGGTGTTTATCCCTTCTTTTGCTTGATTTACACCCATCTACAGCACATAAGGCACCACACGGCATCGTAATACGCGTACAAACGAACAGCACTATTAAAATTGAACGGCGTGCGCGCGCTTCGCTTGCAAAAACCGCACTGAATTTGATCCGCCGGCGGACCGAGACCGCTCGGCTGGGCGGTAGGCACTTATAGCCCGCAAGTACATGGAGTGACGGAGGCCTGACAATACTTTCTATGCTAACAACCCTATCTATCCTTAATTAACACTTCTAAAACAATTATGTTGGTAATATTGTAGCCAATTTCGGTCAAGGTCGAGCAATGAGCTCAGTATTGAAACTAGAACTGATACTGATACGAGTCGGTCTCAAAACTAAGACAGTAGATATGTTTACAATATGGTGCCCTTGCGCAACGCGGGAAAGGAGTTCAGATGTGCAGTCAAGTGTAAATCCTTAGTGAACGTGCCGCGACATAAAATATATCATGTCACCGTATGTTACAAAATACGAACAAGTACATGACATTACGTGTGGGGTTGGCGTCACTTGGCGACAAATATATTATATCAAGATAATACAAAAGCACGCCTGTGTCCCCAACAGAGGTGTCCCATAGTGGGTACATCCACATTCCACCAGTTACGTTAAATCCAATATTATAGAAGGCAAGCCAATTGCCATCAACCGTGAACAAACTCCCGTGCTGTTACTGAGAGAAACTAATGGCAAATACTTGATGCACTAAGCCCTGGGAATCGAACCCAGGAAGAGTTATAGCAGGACACAGACCTCTGTCAAACCGCCTTCTAAATAAATACTGGTATATTAACTATTTAGGAACAGAACAAGTTTCTTCTATAATATTAAATTCTGTAAATATCACCATTCTTTCGATCTTCTCCTGCTCTTATCACAATTTATTTAGGTTCGGCGCAGCATGTCTTTTTCTTCCATACTTCTCTATTACTCGTCATCTCAGCAGGCCCCTCCTTTCTAGGCATATCATCCTTCACACAGTCTATCCATCGTTTCTTTGGTCTTCCACTACTCTTATAGCATCTTATCCGCATTCATACTCAACATTTTCGTCATTCCTCCGCATCACATGTCCATAAAATATAAATTCAGTAAATACTGGTCTACTAATCTCCTATTGTCCCCGCGACTGCCCCAGCCACATTAGAAACTTAAAAACGGAATATAATATGCTGGGAACACATCTATTAGTAAACAGATGGAGGGATGGAGGAAATAATTAAGTGATAGGAGAATAATACATATGTACATACTCGTAATAATATGTACTGACTAGCTGTTCACCCGCGACCATCGTTTGCGTATAAAAATTATTATAAATAAATATTAAGTACCTACTTCCCTTTTTGAATCGAATTTTGTTACCAATTTAAAGGGTTTTAAATATTTTTTACGGACCTAAAATAAAAGTAGCTTTAGTTACTCCTTATAACCAGTAAAAGTCCCATCAAAATCGGTCCAGCTGTTTCGGACATAAGCCGGACCAATCAGACAGACAGACAAAAATAAAAAGAGTTTTTGTTATATGTACCGTATTTACTGTCATATGCATTTAGTAAAAAGCGGTTATTTTGATTACAAACAGACACTTAAATTTTATAGGTAAGAATTACACGGCCATGTGTATTATCTTAGTAACTACACTAAGAATAAACACTTTCAAATTTCATAAGTAAATAATCACTTATAAGTCATTCCGTTGCATTCATCCACCGAGTACTACCCCACGACTAGACAGGGGGTATAACGGGCGGAAATAAGCCAAACCTCATATCGATTTTTCCCGAAATAGCCAGACCATTTCCAATCGACGTACAGTGTAGTGCATACAAAATAATGAGAAAAGGCGTCGTTTTCTTATGCATACTTAATGTCCATTGGCTACCTGCCACCACCGAACTTCCTTAGAACATACTTTATGCATACCCCACATTACAACAATAAACGAAGGGGTAACAAAGCGTAGTGTAACTTCCTTGGTCCATGTACCTTAGTTTCTTGGATCGGATGGGTGTGCTATGAACAACAAAACACTGTAAGTGCTACCTTCATAATTAACGCTAATTATGATGATTATAAATTATTGATTGTCTAGTATTAATCAGAAATGACGATAACTTTAATGATATAAAGTAAAATATATTAAATTACTTTTCTCCTACGCATTGTGTTCGGATGACTGTCCGGCCGGAAGTCTATCCAAATCGGGCTTATCATATTTGGATGGACCGGTTCTCTTCCGCTCCTGTCCAAATATGAACACTTGATGACGAACATAAAGTTGCTTTTGATTAATTAAAAACAGCACTTGAGTCGAACACCTGACGCTAATCGTAAAATTGATTAAGGTAAGGGGAGGTATATCGGTGATATAAGTAATTTGGTGATATTTTTTTAAACGGAAAACCACACATTTCCCTATGCAAGCACATTCAAGAGACAGCGCTAGCGAGTTGTTACGAGTGTGAAGAAGACAGTATATAGATGTCTCTTGAATGTGCTTGCTTAAGGAACTGTGTGGTATTCGTTTAAAAAAATATCACCAAATTACTTATATTACCGATATACCTCCCCTTACTCTATATATAATACAGCAGTAGGAGGATAACGCAACCCAGACTAGTTTTAATTAAATTAAAGTAATTGTCGACACACCTGCTTTCCCTGAAGGGCAAATGACTAATTCATACAAAGTACATACACAGACACACAGTTAATTAAAATAAACCTAAAACAGCGAAGGGTATTCAAAGTCAGTCGATGTTCGAAATAACAATAATTGTTTAGTAATATGTTGTTAGTCAGAGACCATCCGTGAGAATTGGTGAGAACAATGCCAAAGGCATGTAATAGTTGCTCAAGATCAAAATAATAACAACATTGTGATATCATAAACAACTTGTTTATAAACAGAGCGATAAAGGAGTATTGTTGTGGAACTATATAAAAGTCATTACTTCAGGATTTATGTGCAATTATGCAGTTTTACGAGTGTCGCCTACACCGACTACAACGGTCGATTTAGTGACAGTCGAGTCATATTTGCTGTTAGTGCAGCTTGCGAATGTAATGTTTTCCGTTAATTCCTAATTTGAATCACAAAGATCGCAACGGTCATGTCTGGAGAGGGGGTGAGCTGTGCATGTGACGTGATACTGATAACACAACACCCCTCTTTAATAGGAAACGAGCCAGCCCGACAATTTCAATAATGAGTACTAACCAAGCATGTATTTTTTGACAACTTAATTCCCAAACACATTTTTGAAGAACCCGCTGGCAGATTAAAATCTGAACCCACTGCTATGCACTAGACTAGACCGACACAAAGAGTTATTCATGTGTTAATAAATAAAACAGGATCTTTTACAAATGAACCCTACAAATTATCTTTTATGTTATTTAAAGACGGTTATAATTGTGCACAGCAACATAATAAAGAAGAAAAAAACTACACCACTCTATTGCGGGGATAATCCCTGTAATCTTAACAATGGATGATTATCCTATAAAATAATAATAATGATCTTGTAATATTAGCAGTTACAAAACCATTCATATCCCCTTATTTCCAAATACTTTTGTTGTAGATTGCTAAGAAGGAAAGCATAAACAAGTTTCAAGACTGTGAAAGACTAAGCAAAGCTATTCTCTCTTTAAGAAGTACACCCATCAAAGAGAGTCAGAACTCGAAGAATATTTCACAATTTGATATGTGACTCTGGAAAGAGTTACTAGTATTAACAATGACATCACGCCAGCGCATACGTCAAACCTTTCGCCCTTACTTAGCGAGCCCAATCAACCAACGGGTATCGGTTATCTTGCAGATAAGCCCGTCATTAGCGATAGCATTACAATAAAATTAGTACACAGACAGTTCCCAAGAAATTCGCAACGTGATTATGATTATAGATAAACAAAGACAAGCTCCCAGGCACAAACAAATAACAACAACTGCATACGTGTAGATTATTACGATTGAAATTACTGTCTATCTTGGAATTAAAAAATGTCCAAGTATTGTCCGAGGACGCTATGTTAGATTGTTGACAGGCCCAAACTGAATTTTGAATTTAACAAACTCCACGTGTCAAAAACAAAACATCCCTGTAATCTCCGATGGAGTACATGTGTATAATACACTAATATTTCGCCAGTTATATTAATGTCCCTTGTAATAGGGGAGGGGCCCATTGCCAATAGCACAGCACAAATCTAGATAGCCACTAACACTTTATCAGAGTTGGGAATTGAACCCACGCTCAGCTGCACTTGCGATTGTAACCAACGAGGCCGTCAACCGAGCTGACTTCAAGCCCTTATAATTGGTTTAGTATCTCAATGTAATATATTGGGTCGTTAACATTTGTCAATGTCTATACTAGTCCGCCTACAAACTTCATTAAGGTCCATAGATTATAATATTTAGCCAACGCAGAGCTCCCATAAACATTAAGCATTGTCAGGCAAGTGCATACGAAACTAAAAAGCATTCGCAAAGCAATCGATTAGCATACAAACACACACGGTTAGGCTACAGAATCATTTGAATATAATAAGCTAAGTGACGCTAGCAAGGGGGCATTGCATGGACGCATTCGCTTATGGGCTGCAACCCGCTATCTTATAGACGCTAAAGCATAAACCTTAAGTCTTTGAGATAAAGACTAATGGAAACAAATGAAGAAGGAAATATAGGTATTGAAATAAGTAATTGTTATCTAAATAAAGGAGACGGTAAACATTTCTATCGGCATGTATTGAGGACAACTGATAGAAAAAAAAATGGCGGTTGTTAAGTGTAATGGTCTCGTAAATAAACTGCGTTTCTCCGGAGACGGTCGTCGTACGGTCGTACCTATATGGATGGCGTTAGTCCTGTTTTAGCATTAGCAGCAACTGTACCAGTGGACTATGGATGAGCGATGGTACATCGGTGCGCTATCAATTATTCGACCCCGCCCAACCCTTCACGACGGCCATGTATCATATCCCGAGATATTACGTACTTCGCGAAGTGCACAACACATGCCGACTACAAATCATACGGACGCTTAGGTGTAAACTATTGGCTATGTTTTAGTAGCTAGTTTCAAGTCATACATTACAATACTTGCATATATTTTCATGCAAATCAGACGCGTGCTAAAATAGACACCAGAAAGACCTTCGCTGAGTCGTTTGAAGATTGAACTACTTTACTGGATTCTATACCAATTTTCTATGATACACAATCCACTCAATTTCGTTGAGTTAAACTAATAATAGCACACTTATTATTTTGAATTTTGACTAGCTCAATCCGGTCCGATGTCATTTCGGTGCCTTTAAGTATGCGTATGGAGTGTAGTGCTTGGATATTCTTAGCAAGAATCCCGGACGTCTAGTCTTGCCTTTATAACTGTAGTTGACCTCTAAGCAAATACAAGAGGCAATTTTTATCGAGTCTTTATGCTGACCACTATGGTAGTCTCCTAAGAAGATACTATGAGCCACACTTCTATACGAAACCCCACGTTATTGTTCACGCAACACTTATTCCTAGATTTCGATAACATAGATTTAGCAACCGTACCGAAAATAAAATCGATTCTGACGTATGTTCATAGTTTACATTTAAATCGAAACGAGTGGGGTAGACTGTTTGGTATGTAATAAACGTGCTAGATTTCTATGTTCTAGAAGTCTAAGGACGCAATATTTGGGGTCGTAAATTGTATTGATTACACACTACTTTCAATTCATCCCTCTTTCGCTCGCCCATGTACTTTATAAAGTTATATTTATCTGGCTTTGCTGAAACCAAGGCATAACTGTGAGTAACTCTTAAACGTCAGTTAGCTACTCAACTAACTTCCTCACTAAGATAAGCACTTGACATTGTTCGTATTATCACGCGCATCTTATCTTCACGCTCTCTTATGCAGTGAGGTTGGGCACACATACGGTATCAGACCCGTTTTTACATTTAGACTGCTATACTGTGGATGAGTGAAATGCAGCATGATACGATACCAATCCAACATTCCCACGAGGATCTGATCATGTTTGCGAGGCAAGAGTCATAAATTGCACAGAACAGAGAGGTTTGGAGGGAGAAAGGGAAGGCATTTGCCCTGCAGTGGCCAGTGTAGGCTATCAAAAAAAAAACATTCCGTCATGGGACACAGGCCGTCTCTCTGAGAGAGGGAGTGGGCCGTAATCTACCACGTGGGCCGGTTCGGGTTGCTGGATGGAAGTTGTGTTGATTGAAATAAAGGTACCTACTGATTCCAAATCAACCTACTTCATCATCATCTTCTGCCTAGCCTTTTCCCTACTATGTCGGTGTCAGCGTCTAGTCTAACCAGATGCAGCTGAATAACCTACTCCGTTAGCCGAAAATAACTAAGCCATGCTACTCCAGTCATCACTAATGTGTCAGAACTAGCTGTTTAGACAATTTAAAGAATTTTCAGAAATTCAATTTTTTGTTATCCAATGATCTTTATAATAATAGATCCAACCAAATGTCTTTATTTACATCAAAACATTTTATAATGGGTTTAAACTTTTGTGTCGGAACATTGCACCCACGCACGATGAGGCAAATAAACTCTTTTGTTTTTATTTTCATTCTTTCGGTACCCGAGTGTTGGGTGGTTTTATTGTAATTACAGGTCATTGTATTTGGCTGCGGGAACGTGTCATTGGATCAAGATGTTTGACCCGGGGGGCACACTCGGACTTGGGAACCACATACTTCTAATTCGAACGCGTTGGAGTCAAATGGAGACACCTCAGCCGACGAGTTCTTTATAGTCGGTCTAATATCCACTTTAACATCATCAACATAAAATCACGCATGTTATCTTAATAGTGCACCCAGTCAAGTCCCATGTAATAGGGGGCGAGTCTTGCTACAAATCGAGACTACATGGCTGGCACTGAGATTTTCCTAATCGAAAAACAAGGGACACCGACGCGGAAACTGCTACCACGTATTCAGTAATCAGTACATCATTCTGAGCCCCCCCCCCTCCCCCCGCCCACATAGAAATTTTTTATTGGTTGTTAAAACAGCTGTTCCATACATTTTGAACGTGTAAGTAATGCACTTTTGTTGGAAACAGCCGATTTTTTTAAATAACCGATGAATAATTTCTATGTGTTGGGGAGGGGGGGCTCAGAATGATGTACTGAATACGTGGTAACCGTTTTCGCGTCGGTGTACCCACTGGCACTGAGATTTAATTAATATTCTAATCGAAACACTCAATCACACTTTGCCCGGCTTGGGAATCGAACCCAGCAGTGTACTGCACCGAAAATCACATATTTTCACAGGTATGTACATATTCGGTATTGCTCAAATTTCCTTCGATTCGCCTTCACTTCAGGGTCTGATAACCGCTTAATGCACTGGCCGGCGTTACATTAGAATTATGTTCAACAAACTTTCCGAAATGTCTTCGTTTCCTCGCTCCACCGCTCTGAGTGTTGAAAACTGTAGCATTGGGGGGTGTTAATTAAACTGCTAGCTTCAACTTCTCACGTTTCAGTAAGCCTAGTCATATTTGTCATTTAGCTGTTTAATTGGAAGTATTTTTACTATGAAAATTTAGTAATTATAATATAAGATTAAAAATCTGCACTTATTTGTGTTTTCAGCCGGGAAAAAGTGGTGAAACCCCCAGCAACTATGATCATCCTTTTGTCTTTATCGTAAATTTCGGATCGACCCAGTTCTTGCTTCACACACCGTAGCCGTCATTTCATACAATCCCATATATCTATTCATTGGTTTCCTACTCTTGGCCACCTACACTGGCGCCCCAAACTTCTGATCGTATCGTTATTTTGGTTACATCAATCCCAGTGAGTATCAGCAATCATCTAATAAAGCATCACATTGGAAGAGTAAATTCACTAAGAATCACCTCTTTTTTGGGATGGGAAATCATCAAATGACCCCCCCGCTCTGGGAGTGTCAGACTTTTACTGACTAAAACCCATCCATGTTCCTTCTTTTGCCATTTGTGTTCCAGGGCCGCGGTACCTCTTTCGAACAATCCTGGCAGGCATCGGCCCTTGCGGGCCCCTCCTGTTTGCTGAAATGTCTTAAGGCGCGCAAGGAACACGAACGCGCCGTCGACACATCCTGTCGTCATCAGACGGACGGACGGCGAGCTAGCCCATTACTCACCGTTCACACTAAGCATCACCTGAATGATTGTTGTTGATTAAATTAATTGTATCGTTGGAATTTCAACTCTACAAGGTGTAAACGGAGGGTCCGTCACGAAGACGTCAACCAAGTATTCTGTACATCAAGCTAAGTAACCCTACGCAAAAATTATTGTTGGGAAACGCCTTTTTTTGGGGTGGAATTTCACGTTTTACGGTAAAACTGAATGTAACGAATTCTAAACATGTGCGGGTGAATGCATTGATTAGTTAACGGGTCATGGAGGCATTTAAGGTCTCTGCACACAGCGGGCGCGGCGCGGCGGGACGGGACGGGACGGCGACGCGACACTGAGCAGTTGTAATGTACTAGATATTACGGACGACGCCACACAGAGCGTCGCGTCGAGCGGGACGGCTCTCTTAAAGTTAAATTATAACCTTAAAATTATAAAGTTATAATAAAAAAAACCTGAAAACGTTGGAACTTTGACCTCCAATATCTCCGTAACTAGAAGGTTCCCAGGTATGGTCTAGAACTAGAAAATAATCGCAGTGACTGGGCGAACAAGTGTCTTTCGGCTTAGTTAAGGGTCTATGTACACCCTTCATGATACATGTAGGTATCGCTTAATAGTTATAACTAAGTGAATATAGGCGTTCAGGGTTCTATACTGAACGTCTTGTACTAGCTGTAAGAAGTGAGCGGTCGTAAGGTATATTTTGCGTCGTATTTGTCGGTTTCCCGGTATAATGTCGGAATTCCTGGGTGGAAAGAGTAATAAACGGGAACGGTGAGTTGCATACGTTTTGGCTCGGTGCCACCAAAACACGGACGTTCTAGATAAAATTCTACGTAGGTACTAAGTGTTAAATTGGTGCGTCACGTAGAATCAGCTTGTTTTGACAGTTTTAGGGTAAGCACGGCTCCAGCCATTCGATAGTTTATTTTATCCACAGGTATTTCTAGTACAGGCTCCAGTCTCTCCACTACTTCATCGTATTATTGAAAAAAAAATGTGTACAATTAGGTACAAAATTCAATTTTGATAAAGATAAAACAATAGTGAGGCAACCCTGCCGATTTAAGTGAAAAGTGGTAAATTAAAGTACACAACTACTTTTACAATAATACATAATATAATACGAACTAGTTTACATTACGTGGTGGAGAAAATAACAGTTTTAGTTATTTACATATATTTATTCTAGCATAACTTTATTGTCTGTCCATCCTGTAGTTTTTACGCATTATAATAACTGAAACCACAAAATATTTGAAGTCAAAATTATCTGTAAGTAAAAGGAATGTTTATAAAGCAGCTAATACAATGATTATACATGAACGCAGCCACTTGCAACTTATGCGGTCATTTTATCTCATCAAAGTCCACAAGAAACACTACCTCTGGCAGGGCGGCTGGCCCCCTGCCTATACCGCAATGGAAAGCAGTGTGACCGGTACCTACTATATACCCAAGCAACTCCACGGTTCGCAAACGTCGCGGTCTGGTAAACTTTCGTCTACAATATTATTAAAATATCACTTTCTAAGTTAAAAGTGCATTGCGAAATATTAACAGCCTACTAAAATAAACTTTACGTCTTCAGCGTAAGGTTGAGGATTGGTTAGCAGTGGTAATTAATTTGAGTTATTAAAGTGCTGTGATATATTGAAATACAAAGTAATGTATATTATCTTAATGCTGAATTCCGTTGAAATTGAATAGCATTTCCTTTCTGAGCTAAGAAAGTACCGAAATACGGATCAATAAGTTTACAGAAATAGTTTCGGCCTAGCCGGGACTGTATATAATAGGACGGGAGATACTGATTCTCCATATGTCACCCATTCTTTTAACCATTTGAACGCCAGAGCATAAACGCACGACCTCCACCTACCATTTTGTCACATATATGTGTCGCTTGGCGTACAGGGCATGGTTTTTCTTGTCACGTATATGTGACCATGGCGTTCAAAAGGATAACAGCAGTTAATCTCCAATGAATACAAAAGATATATTCTGGTTATGAATATGGCGGTTTTGTAATCATGTTTCAGATCACGTGAGCTTGTCATCAGATCTGCAGGTGCAGTGATCGATTGAACAGAGATGAGTAGCTTTGAATAATTTACTATTCTGCGAACCGGAATTTAAGTTCATATGCGACAAGCTTTTTTTTCCCACGCTTAGCGCTCATATATGTTTTTTCCAAGAGTGGGCAAAGGTTTATAGTCGGCATTTGACCAGTTATGTTAGATTTTTAAGAACGGAAGGAGCAGACATTTTGGGCCGATCCCAAATAAATTGGGAAAGGGCAGAAGAATGATAATAATGCATTTAGGTGACAGCAAAAAACCGGCCAAATGCGAGTCGTACTCGCGCATGAAGGTTTCCGTACCATCGTATTAGGGGAGCCCCCTTTATTTTTGAATTGATTTTTATTGTCTGTTGTTATAGCGGCAATAGAAATACACATTCTATGAAAATTTCAAATGTCTACCTCTTACGGATCATGAGATTCAGCCCGCGGACAGACAGACGGATGGACAGCGGAGGATTAGTAATACGGTACCGTCGGGTACGGAATTTTAAAAATGGTCGAGGGGATCAGGGGACGTACCTTGAGCTTGGGGTAAAAGTCTGGAAGTCTGTTGGGCTTGAGGTTGAGCGTGTTGCAAATCTCCCGGTGTAACGCCAGGATCTGCTTCATGGTGCCCGCCGAACAGAAGTGGTCGAACATCTCCGCCGCCAGCGCGCATTCTGGCGGCGTAGGCTCCACCCGGGTGCCCCTGTTCATGCTGAAGGGGCTGTAAACAAGAAAAGGTTAAATTAGTTTCAGGAGCCACCACAATCAGGCCATAGTGTTCCCACAGCGGAGGCACAGGCTTCCCCTCCGTGAGAGAGAAGGGCAATCATTTGGAAGTTATACATAATTGCATATGGTACAAAAGAAACACTTCACATTTAAATAACGTAGTCAATGGAGTCTTGACGTTTATTAAGTTCCGAGTCTATTGTAACATAATATTGAAAGGAGTATGAAGATAATAATACTGCATAGAATTTCACATTGGATCGCCCCAATTAATTCTGAGTAAAAGGATGTTGTGACGAACGGAGAATAAAGTGTTCCTTTAACGTTCGGCTACCTACACGCTCAATCTTGCATGTGCAAACAGTTTGTGCAAAAATTGGCACAAACCGGCAAAATGGCGTATTATACGTATATTAATAATAAGTAAGTAATATTGTACCGTCTTCACGTACATGCTTAATTGTGCAAATCAATTTTGTAGAAACTAGTGTTTAGTGCCAGCCATTTGTGTGGTATACCGTTTGCCATCTTAACGCACATGTTTGCTTGTACAAACAAGAATTGGTGCAAATAAGATTGAGCTTGTAGTAGTTCCTTTATTCCTCATGGTAACATCACCAAATAGGTATACTTTACAATACAAAGGTTCCCTTAATGTTGACCTTTTTATAATAGTATCAACACTCGTTCTTGATCAAGTTAAAGAGAAGCCATATTATTGTGCTTAAATAAAAAGCCAAAAATATTATTTGATCCTCTAAAATCTAATTGATCTATTGTAAATGAACACTTTTAAAAATAAATGATGTATTTTTTTATGTTTATCTTAATTATTGAGTCTATATTAGTTGATGTACGGATAAATTATAAATGAACTGCATTCAAGGTAACATGATAGTTTAAAATAAATATCCTCAATTAATATTTGGTATACAAATACGAACAGAATAATACCTATTTGATCCTCTTTTTTAGTTATTGGTCTTTTTGGCAAGAGCGAGCGAAGCGAGCTCGGGACTTTAGGCACCCCTATTCCGGACAGGTTAGGTTTGAAGGGGGTGGCAGGGTCTAGAGGGCGAGCGAAACGAGCGAACTAAAACCAAGCCATCCCCTTCGTGTTAGGTTACTTTAAACCCTGCAGACAGAAATAAAAGCCCCGCGCAGCGGTACTACGTCGACTACGCCTTATTACAACAATTTGATATTTACATTGACGTTGATTTTATTCCTAACTAGCTGATGCCCGCGACCTTCGTTCGCTTGAAATTATTATAAAAAATATTACTTCCCTATTTTATTAAAAATTTCAAGGGTTTTTATGTTTTTTGTACGGCTCCCTAATTATTTTTCTAAAATAAAAGTAGCCTAAGTCAGACCGTATAACATCAGCTACCTGCCAGTAAAAGACCCGTCAAAATCGGTCCAGCCATTTCGGAGATTAGCCGGAACAAACAGACAGACGGTCAGAAAGACAGACAAAAATTGAAAAAAAAATGTGTTTTTGTTTGTGCCGTATATATTTTCGTATGCATTCAGTAAAAAGTTGTTATTTTGATATTGTTGTTGTTGTTGTTGTGTGTTGTTGTTTGTTGTTGTTGTTGTTTTTGAAACAGAGACTTCAATTTTATTTATTTGTATAGATTTGAACTTCCAAAACTTTTATTAATAGTGTTCGACATTGACTTCGTGAAATTGAAAAAGACAAAAAAAGTAATATAGATAAATCGAATTATACAAAAAAAAACGTATCAAAATATTAGATATTTAATGCTCATTTCTCTTAGTTTTGGGGCCCAACAAGTAACTATCAGACGGCATTTTTACATCTCAAATTATTTAGCGTAGTAAAACAATAAAATATCGATTGATTTGATTTATTTATGTCTCAAAGAAAGATCAATCATTAAAAAAGATGACAGTTTAGATTTTTTTCCTTGCTGTTTTTGCAAAAATAGAACGATCATTTAAATACATGCAAAATAAAAAGAACTTTTAAAAACCTTTGTAAGAACTGTATCAATATTCTTTAGAACAAGACAGTCAACACTGAGGTACGAAGTACTGTTAACCTAAGAGTTCATAGTCAACATAGCGATAACGTAAAGCTAGATGCTCTATGCTAACACAATATACCACATAAATCATACTTCTACCTATATTATTGTATCATGAGTAATACGTTGGCGGACGCATGGGCTATAATTAGTTATTATAAGCTTATTACATGCTCATAATAGTGCAAAGTGCACTGGTAACGTATTGGGTTCATTCACATATCAACGACCCGTGGTTACGTTGCTAGATATGCTATGTACGTACATAAGACGGCAAAGTTTGCTAGTGATAATCTCAGTAACTACTAGATTGATTATGATGAATGAATATTATTATCTGGAGAAGTTATAACCGATCATCTGATGAAGGTCACGGAATTACGCTGGATGCGGGACACACAGAACAGGTGGTTGCGGAGACGAGCGGAGAGCGTCTCTCGTCTCTCCTGTGATTTTATCGATTCCGGGCTCTGCTTTGTTGGAGTGGCTCACTGGCTATAGCTGAAGGATGGTGTAGATGATCCACTTCTATAGGGCTGATACTCTCTCACTATGCATTCTATACTCTCTCATTATGCTAGTGACACAGCATGGTGAGATAGTAACAGCATTGCTCAGAAGATGCATAAATAATCAGTCTATAACGTTGCCACGGCTGGGCATCCTCGCTATGAGAAGGAATGGGCTGTTGTCTACCACGCGGGCTCAGTGCAGATTGTTAGATCTTCGATTGTTTAACTCTAGGACATGGCGGTTTCCTCACGATGTTTTCCTTCCGTTTCGAGAGCAGTGATGAAGACATAAATTACACAAAGTAATGCCTGGGTTCCAACCCACGACACAGCTGATCTTTGGGCCACCAGTGGTCACTGGATTGGATGATGAAGTATTTTTTCTACATCAAAGAAGAGAGATATTATACTTCATCATAAACATCATACAAGATCAGGACAACCGCATGGTTGAATAACAATGCTATTAACTGTGTATATACTCGTACAAACATTATCTATATAAACCGAAGTGGGGAATAGCAGAATAACTATTAAAATATCTGAAAACTTCACGGGGGAACAAAGAGTTTTTAAATAAATTAGGTTTGGCATCTTCCGCAATGGACAGCTCATGTCAAGTAGGTAGAGTAGGTAGGTAGGTAAGTAAGTAGGTAGGTAGGGTAGGTAGGTAGGTAGGTAGGTAGGTAGGGTAGTTAGGTAGGGTAGGTAGGTAGGGTAGGTAGGTAGGGTAGGGTTGGTAGGTAGGGTAGGAAAAGGTGCATTGCAACGCATGCCGGGCACATAAAGTGATAAATAAAGAAGAAATGTGTGGTATCCGGATATCATGCCAATCGCATACTCAAACGTTTCTTTGAATATCGTCAGTGACGGGTAAGTGATTAGGTATTATGATACCTTATTATCAGGTAGATAAAGAAGCGGCTTCTGTCTTCACATTCGTAACCTGAAACTGGAATGAGGGTTGCTCCAACTAGACTTGAGATTATGCCGATATCGGACGACTCACTCGAGTGAACCGTTCATACGGGAGACTGTTATTCTTTTTTTATCAGTTTTGATTTTTCGGTTCATTTTTTGAACAGGTAATTTCATTTTAACACATCGTTGCATATAAGTAATTTCATTTCATAAATCTTTCTGAAAGAACAAAGTTGTCTCGAGTCATACATGCAGGAACCTAATCACGCTAGCGGTTCAGTTCAATTCAGCAAGTAATACTTTGAAATGATCAGAGGGGTGATGGTCGGACCGTTAGGCCCCACGCATTTCTTCTAATATAAAAAAATAACAAGTTAATCGAAGATTTAGTAATTATATTACCTACGTTTTGCATATCGCCGGTCTAATCTTGTTAGTATTCAGATAAAAGGTTTAAATTATACGTAGTCATGGCCACAATCACCATAACATTGGTGATCTAGAAATAAATGTTTACATTTAGGCTTATCTTCCGCCGTGACGTGGTATCCAGGCTGATAAAAGTTATAGACTCCCTTACAGTGGGTGTCGGGAAAGTAACTAAGGAATTGTTTTAGCTGGCCATGAAGTTTCAGAAAACGTTCGCTCATATAATCCACAGACCTTTAGATTAGCCAAAAACTGGCTGGAATAATCCGCCGCTCCGCAGCTCGGCTTTAAAATCCCAGCATTCCGAGCAATTCTTAATGAACGCAGTATTGAACATGCTCCGTACCGAAAACGCAATGAAATTCCTGACACCGTTACTATTAATACCTGTACAACTTCAAAACATCTACGTAGCATCTAAATTAAGGCGTGTAAATCTAAACTGCGTCTGAAATCAGTGAACCCAAGCCCCCACTGAGCCGCGAAAATCACCCTTTCTATTTTTGATAGCTGAACATTACGTGCCAAAACACGGGACTAAGGTGCACTACACAATTCGAGATTACGGCCAGTAAACATTTGATTACACTTTGACACGCATAAAGGGCTCACATCAGGGTTAGTTACCAAAAGTAACGCCCATAGTAAGAAAATTACGGTTTTGGTGATGCCAATATCATAATCTGTGTATTTTGAAGTCGTTTCTAGTCTTACCGGACGCCACTGAATATCAGTATTTTATATGAAGCGACTGTTTTACTGACGTCGTCGGTAGGACAATATGAACTTGTGTTAAGGCACGGTAGATAAAGTGTATTTCACCGACATCACGGCCTCCGTCCGGATACAGTAATTGAAACAATACACCTACCGAGTAGCGAGCCCCCGGCGGGCTGTGCCCTATATGGGTCAGCACGCTGCAAGATGATGCACACACTAAAGACTATGAGAGAAGAGAAGATGTATGTTAAGAATAAAATATGACCCATCCAAATACGAGTGAGGTAAAAAAAATAGCGATAGAGAAATTGAATCGTTATATTAATATGATTATGCAAAACGCAGTAATTAACCGTATAATGTGCGCCGACCGTTACACTGGGCTTATTAGTCGGACCACTTACATTCTAAAATGTAACCTCACGTGGATGTAATTAATTTTCGTTTGGAGTGTTCTACGTAAGGTGCAATATGCTATTTGCATTCAAAAACTTCTAATTAGAGTTTTTTGAGTCCAATTAACATGTACACATAATAATACGATGTGTTAATTTTAAGAAAGTATTGTAAAAGGAAATGGCGAAAGTTTCATCGTTACATAAGATTAGTAGGTATCCTGTTCGAAGACTCAGTCCTTCCCATCACGGTTGGACGTACTATTTCGAACGCTACACTTTATATATACTTTCCGTTTTGTACTAAATCACAAATCTAGTGATAATCAAGACAAATGCAAAGATTGAATTAGTAAAAAAAAAACAAGAAAATATCTTATCATCGTCTTATCGTCCCGGGCACGTCGTAAGACCAACTGAGTGGAACGGATTGCGAGCGGCGCAGTCGCAGAGACGAGAACACATTCGCATCATACTTTTAAACCAGCATAAGGTGGTCGTATTGTCAATTTATATCGTCTGACAATGTGGATGATAGCGCAATCAGTCACTACTAGACGTGAGTGCTTTATTACACGATTCTGTTACGCCGAGCTGCCAACGTACGCGGTAGCCATGATTGTGAAAGAGCTGAGGGATGCCAACTTATATCAGCCAGTTTTCACCCCTCTTGCTCAATGAACAGAACACCACTTGAACACATAGATGTAGTGACGTTTAAAAAGAGTTTGGTTAGATAATATTGAGAGGATGAATTAGAGGCGACTAACAAAAGGTATACAAGGCCGATGTTAGTGGAAACGCCGGTAGGAGACGCCCAAAAAAGACATACACTGGTTACTGTATGTCTTTCTAGGACGTGTTCTCACAACATCTTTGGTGATGTTCTTCAAAAAAGTCAGTTACGTATTACTGCGAGCGTGTATTACCAGATGAAAGAACATGGATGGACGAAACAAAAGTCCGTAGTATGTATGTATCGTAGCCTTGGTTTCGCCTTCTCCTATGGGAAACACATTAACCTCCTCTAGTCGGGTAAAAGGGCTTGAGATTATGTATATGGTAAGCTTTGCATCATGTGCCTAGCCTTGTCCCAACTATGTTGTTGGGGTCGGTTTCCAGTCTAACCTAATGTAGCTCCAGTATGTGGGAACCCTTGCAAAGGCCAAAAATATGTAGGTTTCAATTAGTGTTATTAGAGTTTTTGCATCTTGTCTAATCGTATCTAGAATCAAGATATAATCAAACGTGATGATGACGTCACAATATCGGTGGCCGCCTACTCACAATCGGCGACCGCTGAGACGCGGCGTCTCGGCCCGAGCTGGTACTAATTGGCAGGGTGGGCGATGTCCCTTATGCATCGGCAGCTCGTCACACATGAAGTCAGCACGAGTCATTATTAGATCAAGCTGATAAAAATAACTGCAACGTCAATATCACCATTGTTCTCGATCGTAATGATAGACCTGACACTATTTATGCATCATGCCTAACAAGCTTTGTGATATACATAATTGCATCGTTAATAGCACTGATCTTCATGACGATGTTGATGATCAATTTACCACCTTGCCAGTTATATAGCATTCCTTAGCAAATAGGTACGGAAATGATATATCATTAACATTATCATAAAATTATTTGTTTAATATGCGTATATTTTTTACAGCTCGCCCGCGTGGAGTTCAGTAATTGTCCCACAGGGTCGTACTGCCGGGATAAAAAGTATCCTATGTCCAGGTTATAAACAATCTGTGTGCCAAACATCCGAATCTGGTCTGTAATTTTTGCATGTAAGAGTAACATACATACATCCATCCATCCTCACACACTTTCGTATTTATAATATTAGTAGGAAAGTACATGCACGCGCGCAAGACAGAGCACCGGCAAGATGGCCGATGCAATCAAGAACGCTGTTAGCTGCTGCCAGTACCGAGCGGTCTACGCTACAGGAAACCGCATGGCTAGGAGCAGTGTGGTCACGATCCTCAACATCGAAGGAAAGACGAAGAAGAAGCATTGGATGACACTTTTCACATAGTAAGATTTTCGTTGGGTTTCGTTCGAGTTCAATAATATTGAAAAAAACGATAACTATTAGAAGGGAAACAGTGGTTGACTGGTAGAGAGAAGTTTAAATAAATAAATAACTTTTCATCATGTTGAAGGAGACCCCTTCTAAGATAATTAGAAGAAAAAAGTGGCCATTGATGTAGTAATTAAATATCGCCAAACCCGAGAAACTTTCACCCAAAGCAGACAGTAGAGGAGCTCCGACTAGGTACAGACCACATTCAAAGTCACAACGATAACACAACTCATAAGTGTTGTAAACATGCGCGTTGCACTTTACGTGCACCGGATGAGACAGTGAGTCAGTATCTTCATATTATCTCTGCCCACGAGAACAGCAAAACTATTTATGGAGGTAAGAGTCATCTTAGGTGGAAAGCGGAGAAGGCGTGGATAGGATGATGTCGAAGTAATGCGTCACTTCTTGGACCGTAAAAACCGGCCAAGTGCGAGTTGGACTCGCGCATGAAGTGTTCCGTACCAAAGTATTAGGGGATCCCCTTGTTGTTGTTATAGCGGCAACAGAAATACACATTCTGTGAAAACTTCCAACTGTCTACCTATTACGGATCATGAGATACAAGATTCAACCCGCTGACAGACAGACAAGGGTTCCGTCAGTCTGTCTGACGGACTGACGGAGGGACGGACAGCGGTGGCTTAGTAATAGGGTCCCGTTGATTACCCTTCGGCTACGGAACCCTAGAAAGTTACTACAGAGTGTCAATAATTCGTTTCTGGGATGGTTCTGAAAGGCTCAACTGATCGTGCAAGGTCCCAGCAGATACGGGCTATGGAACACTTGTCTTGCTACGAGTGAAATTACGTGAACATCTAAAATGGGGATCCGTTAAATCGTATGCCATTACATACGATTTGCAGACTGGAATCACCTGAGTCCACCTCTGCGATTCCTGGTGTATTGGAATAACTAAGAATTAATGTGGGAGAGGAAGTTCATCAACTGGAATGAAGCAAAGCTGACTTTATATATCAGAAGCTGTTGTTGTTGTTGAAAAAAGATCGTAACGAATGGATTAATTTCAATAAGAATTAAGAACGTTGTTAGTATAAGGATAGTTCTAAGAAACATACGAGTAACACCAATTCTCATGATATTTCTAACAAAAAAGAAAGATAAAATATTTATTTGTTGCAAGGACTAGTGCATACAAAATGAACATACAACGTACTTATATCAAATAACATCTCCAATTGATCAGAACATCGGCATCGTGATGCATTTCACACATTTAAATTCAAATGTGGCGTGCTGGGCGCGGATTACAAGTACGTATTTACAAGCTAATCGTATAAATTATGAATGTAATGCCAAGCTTTCACCATGGTTGACGTCTCTTTCAGATCCATAGTTAAAATATTATAGAATAATTGTTTCTGCTTGCTTTAAAATATATAACTAGAATTTTAATAATTTAGGCGTAGTGGCGAGTCTCGTCAAATCTTGCTTTGTTTTAAACTCTTAATTCATACCAGCAAGACCTCAGTTATGTGTGACATAATGGTTAGCATTATTACCAATAGAAAGTGTTAACGGTTACATTTTACCCGTCTGCGCATCGTAAAGGTGGTGTTTTTCAGGTTATTATTCACACGTTTTACTTTTCAGCGAGTGATTGGATTAGTGGGGAAACATAAGGACCAAGAGAAGGTGCGGGTGCGCGAACTGTGACTTGAAATTGGCTTTGCTGCCATTACGAGAAAAGGGGTACCCCTTCAGCTGATATAAATCTTTAAGTTTCCCTTCCTTGGCTTAGGTATCTACATATTTCGGACTGCAATTCCTAAATAGGTGTAAGAAAACTCTATACAGCGTGATTTTTTCAAGTGGGCGTGGATGGCCAAATCCGAAACTATGAGGAATAGTGAAAAATACTCGAAGGAGTGTCGAGCCCGATTTTGAAGAAAACTTAAACGGCATCATTAGATTTTTGAAAAATGAATAGGAAACTAAAAAAAAAACTAACCAAAGGAAAGAGTTCATTTTTTTTATTTCATTAAAGTTATAAGTAAGATAAGATAATAAAAAGGTAAAATTTGTTTGAATGTTGGGGTAATCTCCGAAACTAATGATCCAATTCTAAAATTTTTTTCACTAATAGAAAGCAACATTATTCGTATTATATCATGCATATTAGCCGAGTTATCACACATTTTGCGGCCGAAGTCGCGGACGAAGTGATAGTTTTAAATATATAATAGTTCTGATATTTCAGTATTCACTAATGTTTCGATTCGAAAAGTCGTATGTCTATCTCACTCGCTTTCGTAATGCCAAAAAAAGATAAGACATCCGACTTGTCGAATCCAAATCGAATCGAAGCGTTCGGGAATACGGAGGCAGATCTGTACAGATTGTCTTGTTATTCGAACACTTGCACGCATTTATACAGTCGTGTGGGGTCACCAAACTAGTCTATTTATATTCTCAGCAGAGTAACACGTTAAACTTTAAATATTAATGACTAATACTTGGAAAACTAACGAGTCATGTTCTCATTTCTCCAAATGATGAAAGTACGAACCACACTGCCCTTCGATTTTTTTTAAAGATATGGCAACCCTAGCTGTGATGTTGTGTGTTGTATGACATGTTTATATTTACATATAAATGTAAGAGACAATAAATGACGTGTTTTATAATTTCATTATAATATCAGTGCTTCACTTTCTTAGAAATAGATAAAGTACAACGGGCGGTAGCTAATATTCGTATGAGTGTAATGATTCACGCATTTTCGCGTCACCGGCACCCACGTGTTTATCATCGAATTGAGAAAAGGCCACTAATAACTTCTTTATTTATACAATTACTAAAATGCCAGTGCTTAATAGTTTAATTTTTATTTATTATATTACATTTTATTAGTCACGTCTGCTAATACATGGTTGACACTTGAATGATCAGATCAATCTCTGATGTTTGCCTTCTTTATGATAAGTGCCTAATAAAGGTGACTATTGTTAGTAAAGGATTTGGGTAAAAGTAAGTAATGTATTATTGGGAGTATATTTATCCTATTTGGTAGTAAAATATGTACTTTTTGTAAGCATTTAACTTTAAATAGCATGAATAGAATAGAATAGAATAGAATAGTCATTTATTTGCTCGGAATGTAGGTATTACAACACACACACATGACACATGTCATGTCATGTGTGTGTGTGTGTCATGTTTTTTATGAACCTGTTATTATTTTATTACTAGTATAGTCAACGAAACCTTCGAACTTCCAACAAAAACTTTAATCATTTAATCGAATTCGAATGTCAAAAGCGATATTAAAACTTGGCCAGAATCCAAAAATAATGTTTCCGTCTACTTTAAAACAGGCCCGAACGATGTTATTGTATGATACCCTCCGTTTTAAAGTGCGCTTCGTCTAAAATCTTATAAAAAATCGTACAGCAATTTGTAAATCTGATTTTTAGTACAGATTGCCATAACCGATGCTTTTATTTGGGAACAAGACTAGGTACTTACAGGTTGCGGTCTTTAATCTACGCTCGTTAAGATGAATCATCTCATCAGTAATAAACGCCATGAGATGATGACATAATGGTGTTAGTTAACAGTCCCACACAATAAAGTAAGATGATCCTCATTCCGCTTGCTTTAAAACTAACTATCAGTTTAATCGGGCCGTATTCTTGGAATTATACCATAGGGGTCTGTTGGAATGACATTTTTAAGTCATATAACATTTGAACGTGTGTTTCGAAAACAGCGCACGCCCCGCGCCCGCCCGTTCCGTACTTCCCTATATTTTCACATTATGCAACGACTCTCGTGCTATAAGCTGGGAACGTTCACAATTATTAATTATACGGTGTTGCGAAACTTCCTATTAAGCGATTCGATAGTTATCGACAGGCTAATATTTATGTCGATACCGGAACATTAGGTTTTTCTTTCATTCGTGCAGTTTAGGCATCGCATGCGCACTGCGCAGCTATAGTACCTTAGGTCCAATTCTAGTATTTATGACTACTGAAAGGACTGGACCACATTTGCAGAAAACAGAACAGTGTGTGTCCCGCAGTGGAACAATACAGGCTTATTAGATTCGATGATACTCCGAATTCAAGAAGTGAAGAAAGGTTATGTATACAGGTTTGAAGGGACATCTAAGCACAATCGTGTTCAGTCAAAAAGTAAAGTCGTGTAAAGTCAAATCTCGTGTTCAGTACAATATTCTGCCCCCCCCCCCCACACAGAAATTTTTCATCGGCAACCACCCCGTATACGTTTACCAAAATGTATGGGGAATGTCATTTTACTCTGTGAATGTCTTTGTTGAAGAATACAAATGTGTGTTGACTGTTGGCATGCTAACGTCATAATGCGTATTTGTCACTTTTATCTCCGGCTTTTCTCCGAATGAGCAAAAATTCCAGTAACTAATTTGTTTCAGTGCGAACTACTCGTAAAGTAGTAGTAGTAGTGGACTCAAAGACTCAAATGAGAAGCTTGCGGTGCAATATCTGCTCGATACTTGTGGCTGTTCTCAGTACTCGTATTCTTGAGGAAGGCAACTGACCAATGACTCATTATAATTGAAGATAATGGAGATTGCCCAACATTTCTGCCGACCGCCGCGCTGTAGATATATCTCATGTTGCTTTGGACAAAGCTATATCCACCGACAATGCAGACGACAGAAATCGCGAGATATTTCATCGCCTATTGATGACTAGATGAGTGAGAGTACTGACACTCGTAGACGCCACTTCTTGTCTCACAACTTTTTACGCCGTTTACTATGTTGCCAGACATATAGCGAAAGACCTCCCTGACATGTGGCATATTCATGTAACTCCACTATCTAGGAACATCCAGATCGTCTGACACATGGAATCAAACCCCCCAGAGCGCAGGCAAGCTGGACGCTCCGCTATTGGGGTCAGGGAGCGCGCCAAATGAGCCACTGCAATCAAATTGTGGCACTGTTAGGGTTGCCATCACCTAAACTGACGATGCCGGACCAAAACTTAAAATCCCCTGACATTAACGTATAATAGAGTGGTTTTGTCCCAGAAATCCCAGAATATAAAATGTTGAAAGAAAAAAACACTGCGAAACGAATAGTATGATGATAGTAGGGTCTTGAATCCAAAGTTCCAAACAACAAGTGAGGGCGCGGCGGGAGACGTTCAGTCATCGGCTATTATGCAGTACCAGAGTTGACTTGGTTAAGGTTAATCAGCATCCATCGTTGCGGATGAATTTTTAACTAAAATTTGTTATCTAAACAAATCTATAACAATTTAATGATATTGATAGCTTTCATAGTTTGCACCAGGTCTCGGGATAACTTACTCTCTTTTGACCTTTCATACAGAAATACAACATCATCTGCTTAGCCTTTTCCCAACTCTGTTGGGGTCAGCTTCCAGTCTAACCGGATGCAGCTGAATATCAGTATTTTACATGGAGCGACTGCCTATCTGACCTCCACAACCCAGTTAGTACTGGGTAATACTATACCTCTTGGTAAGACTGGTTGTCAGACTTTTTGGGGCACTGACTAGGTATCTGTAACGACTGTCAAAGATCTACAAATGACAGCCGGGACCAACGGCTTAATGTGCTTTCCGAGGCACGGAGGAAACTCGGTATGTAATGTGATGTGGTGGTCACCCATCCACAGACCCACCTAGACCAGCACGGCTTAACCTAAAGATCGAACTGAGTGGCTGCTATTATTTTGCCACGAGCCCCTCATACAGAAATACATGTGTGTATGTATTATTTTATCGACTTACAAAATTAGGAAAGTATTTTAAGAATCATTTAGGAATTAGGATGTAAGAGCGAGCGAAGTGAGCTCGGAAACTTTTGCATTCCGGTAGATAAAAATTTGGTTCGCTCGAAATAGTTTACTTTTGCGCTCCAATAATTATGCCACAGCCACACGTTTTGCACACACGGTTTCGACGCGCCGGGCCGGACCTTGATTCCCCTGACATAAAAGGTGAACTTGGTTTAACGGGACAAATTTTTTTAAACCCCACGCGGACGCCTCTCAAACGCCCTTCAATCTAAGACAAATCCGGGGAAACCCAGACGGATGGCAACCCTACGGAGGTGGCAACATGCACTGTGCTGCTGCACAGTGCATGTTGCCACCGCGAGTTTGTAACCTTTAATCAACATAGATAGTTTACTTTCCTCTCGGGGGAAGCCACGTCATTACTGTGGCGTAGTGGGATTGCGTTACTTTCTCAAATAACTATTCAGTAGATGATTTTATAAGTTACTAGCTTTTGGCCGTGGCTTCAACTGCGTAGACATAAAAATATACCGAGTTATTTTCGCATTTATAATATTAATCTGGATGGATTGTGGTTTTTATAAATCAAAATATGGAAATATTATTAAGGGAGACCAGTCCGAAAATTATTAAAAGAGTTCGAAAACTCAAAGGCAAGGGAGGTAAGCCATGCCACGATCCGTATAGAATGACAATAGGTTGCCAATAACTTTCTTAGGCAGGGAAGGAATTAATATTCTTCGTGCGTGCCTACCTTAGGGAACGGTACTTATACGGTATTTCTGTAATTTAAATAAAGGGCGAAGTAGGTCTCACTGCTGGTTTGATTAAAATATTTACTTTAATAGTTTTGTGTTATTTATTTGATCCAGACTGTCAACCGTCCAGTGGTACTTCACTGGACGGTTGACAGTGATGGAACGCTTGCAGGATAAATATGTATATACATATTTTCCAGTGGGGGTAGGGAAAATTACAGCACACCTTCTGCTACTATCCTTATAGGTACGTCGTCCTCGTTCGTACAGTCATTTAAAATACATTGATTGAGAAAGTAATTAATTTTGGTCACAAATAGGGGTTCGAATTGATAAATGAATGATCAGTGATAATTACTGATAATCATCTTGATAGTGACAAAAATCATAAAACAATCGCTAACGTTATCAATGTCAGTTCACGTATGCAAACTGTATTCTGTCAAGTTTAAAAAAAACGGTCACAAACATTTTGTTTAATCACCAAACAGAAATTTAGTTGGTACTATCTACGTTTGTTTAGTTTTCTTCAAAGACATTCAAATATTTACGAGTGATAGACGGGACAAGACGAATAAAATCGTAATCCAATACTTCTTATTACTTAGTAACAAATCGCTCTGTCTAATGTCATACGTCCGCTTGTCAAATACATTCGTGTGTCAAAATCGAAAATGTTCTGAATCAAAAATTTTGCGTGAAAATATTCCCAATATCCGCTCTGAATCTTTCTTAGTTACTATTTCAGTAATAGTACCAAAGTGTAAGTTACCAAAATGCTGAAAAATAAATACTGTTTGGAATGAATTCGAGTGTGTCAAATCAAAGATCAAGTGACGAATCACCCTGGATAATGATCCGATAATTAACTATTATTCTAATTACTAACTAACATAGTATAATTACGACTACAACAACCACATTGTAAGTTACAATAAGATCATTACATAAACCAGTAATATACAGAAAAAACACAAGGGCCTTATTATTCAACCGGAGATAAAGATAATATTCACACGGCTCCATATAAACAAACAAAGAATGCGTTATGTTAGTTATCATCGCGGAATTATGAGGAAGGACGGCGGCGCGGGCGGCTAGTGCCGTACGCGGATAATAACACCAGTGTGTAACACTAACAAATGTCTTTAAATGAACAGGTTACATTCAAGTTCCGTGAATGATTAAGCAGTAAAGAATCAGTCCAAGCAGTCCCTGACAGATACTTCAGTATTAATCGTATGCGTCCATGTCCGGAGCAGTGTCCTTAATTCGTCCATTCCGATTCCACCGAACGTTCTATCAGGGGCCCAATTCTGCTATTACAATAGTGTCAGAATGGTCTGTCATTGATTTCATAATTGTTGATTTTGACTAGTCAAAACTTGTCAAAATCAACAATTATGAAATCAATGACAGACCATTCTGACACTATTGTCGTCTATTGTAATAGCAGAATTGGGCCCCTGGTTGGATGACAGAAATAATGCAAGTAATTAATAGATACAGGTATACGAGTATATGACAACGAGGATCTTTGTGTCTCCTGCCACAAACTCAGGATGGCATGATTACAGTTGATTTCATAAAGCGCTAACACTCAGTGTGTCGCCAATCTTCTCGTTAACTTGCCGGTCAAGTACAGTGAGGTTTCAATAAGGAGGAAGTGTGCAATCTCCTGCACCCGAACTGATGTCAGATGCGTCTTATAATTCTTGTTCTTGTAGAGGCAATGCCCGTATGTCCTTCAACCTCCTTTAAGTCGAAGATGTATTCAACAGAAACGTGCTATGCTGAACTCGCATTTGAACAACTACGGGAGAATAAACTGTAGTTAGATGAAGCGTAAAGTTGTTGCAGTAATAACCGAGAGTCAAACATGGTGTCATCAGAAGAGAATCGTGTCCTAATGAAGATGGTGATGACGATAATGTTCGCATTTTATAACAGGCATTATAAAAAAACTTTTTTGCAAAAAATAAAACAGACTTCAAAAAAGTGAAAAATAACTTTAGTTTCTGAAGTCGGTATTTTTTTGCAAAAAATGTTTTTGTTTTTCCATTTTTAGTTGTACAATATTCTTTACAAATATTTGCTATGCAATTTTATTTTACATTGATAAAGAAACATTTCATGGTAATAAGCTTATCCTCAATAAAATGGAACTTAACATTCCTAACTGTCGAAATGTGGGTGCACTGTAGGTGCACAACTGCGTAACCCCTCAGAGCATAAAGGCGTGATGTTATGATGTTGTGTAAACAATAAACCTCCAAGCGGTTGCAGCAATCACGACAGATTTGCTGTCTATTATTGAAGAGTTCCGTTCTCCGAAATCCATGATCAGATCATGACAATATTTATATGGGACCAACTTGGGAGCATACTCTTTCGAATGAAAAAAAAAAGAATTATGAAAATCGGTCCACAGTTAATATTTTACTAAAGAAAGAACCTCCAACTCCTAACCGTTAATTACAGCTTCCATCATCAGCTCATCAACATGAGGTGATGACTCCCAGATGCGTATACTTGAATAGCTTTAGAAAAAACATGAAACACATAATACGTGCCTCTAAAATTTGAGGGTTGCCCTCGATTTCCCTAGGATTCCATCATCAGACCCTGACATGGTGACAACGGGACCACCACCTCGGAAGTAGGTATACGCATTGGAATAAAAAAAAGTTGAAAATTGGTCTTCAATTGACTGAGAGAACATGCATATAAAAAAATAAAAATAAAAAAAAACATTCGAACATAATAATATAACCTCTTCCTTTTTGGAAGTCGTTTAAAAATAAAACTTATTTCGAACAACCGTAAACAATAAACTTGTACGTGAAAAAAAAAAGCTATGCTCAAGACATTTAGCGATTTAGTTACATTAATTAAACTAATTCCTCTAATAATAATTACATCAAATTATTGTCTTAAATATTGACTTACAATCGGGCAACCAAAATTGTCAGCCATAAAAATATTAAATACCCATCCAGTCCAGTGCCTAATTCCCTTACATTTTAATGATAATTTTATAGAACTTGTGTGCAGTGGCCTTCTTCGGGCTGGAATGTTTTTGCCCTTGAGCCGAGCCTATAGTTAACTGTGCTCCGTAGTGAAAACACCATAACGTTTGATGTTCAACAGACATTGGGCGTCAAGGCTGCCTATTGAGTCATGGTCGGGATTATCGAACTCTAACTGATTTTTGATACATTTAACCAAAAAATAACAGCTTCGGACTAAGATTACGGTATGTATACTGTGTCCATGCCAAACGAAAGTAAGGTGACATAAAACGTAAGTACTTATGGTGCAAGTGCCATTCAAATTTTGTTAGTTTTTTGCAATTTGCTGGTTGTATGATGATTACAATATGTGATTATACAGAATTAAAATCATCAAAACAACCCTCAGTTCATTTAATCCCATTTATTTAATTAAATGGAATTGTTTAACATACAGCCTGAAACTGACTTGCAAATTGCAAACAACCTAAGATAATTAAATTTCGCGAGCTACCCTGTCGCTTCCCCCTCAGCAAGATAACTTTCCTAGATGATCTGTATGTTAGCCGAGAATTTAACAAACTGAAGGACGGTTTTCTCAACTTAAGTAAATAATCCGAAATAATCAGTGCGGCGCGACGATTAGTGTAATAAGCCTTATAATGTTCCCACTGCTGGGAAGCCTCTCTTCTATGAGAGGGACTGGGCGGTAATCTAGCGCGGGTAGGTAGGTAAATGACATCGAATTATTCCAGGGTTGGACCTTTGGTTTGTCTTATGATATTTACAGGATCGTAGTATGTATGTACACGTTTGACAAAAAACTACAGGTTGCGTTTAAGAATCCAGTGTAAACCAACATTGGTAATAACTTGATTTTAGTACTTAATTGTTATTTATTTGGTACTAGCGACCCGCCCCGGCTTCGCACGGGTGCATGTATTATACATAAAGCTTCCTCTTGAATCACTCTATCTATTAAAAAACCGCATCAAAATCCGTTGCGTAGTTAAAGATTTAAGCATACATAGGGATATAGGGACAGAGAAAACGACTTTGTTTTATACTATGTAGTGATTATTTATGTGTTTTTTTTTTAGTATTTTTAGTTAGTGCCTAACCTAATGTGAAATGTCAGAGTTTTTATGCTGCCCATAGATAGGCCTCTGACTTGGCTTTACACGCCGGCGAGAAATATATTTCAGGTATGCAGCTTTTTTGTATGAATGCGGAATTCACTTATTATTGCTAGTCTACGGCTTAGACCACGAGTATAGTTTGTTTACATAAATCCCACATCGCACTGACTGGACTGTACTCAAGTTCGAATTCCTCGCAATGCACGAAAAACACAGATTTAAAGCTGCCGTGGGAAGTCCATCACGCATACTGACTGATTTTTTTATCATATATATTTACATACTATTTTATTATTAAATAAAAAATTGCATACAAATTAGTCGTTTTTCATGATTGTGACGTTTGCCTCTAAGTGCCTCGTTCTCATAAACTTTGTTACTAAGATATTGTCAAGATGTAGTAGAGGATTTATTCCGAAAGATTTATGTGTACACATTACAGCTGCTACCTATATTTATATATTTTAGTAGATATTAGCCCCACGCGAGCAGAGCCGTAGGCATAGTTAGTTAAGAATAAATGTTATCGATTGAATTAGAAATAGATCGAAGATCTGGCAAAGCAAGCCAATCGACTGAATTAGCCAAGACCGCTTTTTAAGCTGTACAAAACTCACGTGTATTGTTTTTACTCGATTTAAAATACAACCCTTCTTTAAAGTCGGGTAAATATTACGACAAGTCTTGTCAGACAAAGTAATGAATGTAATTCCTAGCGATTAAATTCCATTATAATACTCGTATTTTTGTATTTAACCCCAACAATTTTATTGATCGTAATAAGTTTGATTATAAACTTAATAATCCTGTCAATTTGGTATTGATGACATGAACTAGATGCCTTTCGGTTAGCCCAATTACTAAAATAAAGGACTTGTAACCGCGCGACCGTGACTTCGGAATCCACCTGTTAATATAGGCCACTCCTACTATTATACCTAGTTGAAGTGGCATATAATACAGCTTAAACAGCTACGAAAAGTACCCACTACTTCTCCAATTTTCTATCTTTTATTTATTTATATTCTCGGACCATAGGTACAATGAACTCAATTAAATATAGAACAATACTAAGCATCTCAAAAATATGATATTTTATGTGCAACTGCGCGAACTGTGAACGAGCAACTTGGCTCTCAGCCAATCCCCTTGCGATATTGAGAACAATATGTAGACAGTACCCCAGCAGTCCAGCACCGATAGACTGGCGCACCTGCAGTACCACCACCAGACCTAAGGCCACGATCACGGTCACGGACGATGCAAGTTGCGTCAAGTGACACGCGTGCGTTTACTTGCTTCTTTCACGTGAGCATATCGTACATCGCACGTCGTAGCTTAGCTGCTGTGCGATCGCTTGTGGCATGCTCTTCGTGACTTCTTTCCTTTCTTTTTCCTTTACTGTGCTCTCCGCATTTCCTGCCGCTTGACCGCTCATTGCTTATTGCTCAAGGAGTCATGGCCAACGTGGGTTCGTCGAGTATCCGCACCGAGAATCGACCAAACGAGCCGACACGCGCAGTCCAGGCTCGGCACCACCGCGGAAGTCCACCTTTGGGTTTAGACTAAATAACTGATCAAAAGACCGCATCACAAATTACTGATGTAGGTCAAATAGCTGTCAATATTTAACGGAACTGCTGCTCACATCACAATCAGATCAGACAGTGTTCCAAACAGCAGCCAACAAAAAGCGGCACGCCAAGGAGATGGCTAGACTTTAACTTCGGCCACAAATAGCATTATATGAAGATAAATAGAGTGTGGGAAGGGGCCTGGCTCTGACACCCCCCCCCCCCCCTCCCTTTTCTTTAAGATTCTAACTCGATTTTAGTTCTTCATTAGCGACTTTGCGTGATAGTCGTACTCTATAGATCATAATGCAGGGCTGTGAAAAAGATGGATGAAAAACGATTACAAAGAGCGGAGATGAGAATGTTGAGATGGGTGTGTGGAGTGACAGGAATGGATAAAATAAGAAATGAGTGTATTAGAGGAATTTTGAAAGTGGCAACTGTTACAGAAAAAGTGAAAGGAAGTCGTTTGTCTTGGTATGGACATGTAATGAGGAAGGATGAAATGCATGTGACTAAAAGAGTGATGGCCATGAATGTTGATAGATGGAGAGGGAGAGGAGAGGCAGAGGAGGGCCATAGAAAAGATGGATGGATTGTGTGATGAATGATATGAAAGAGAAAGGAGTAAATGAAGCCGTGACGTCTGACAGGGGAGAATGGAAGAAGAAAACGCCGATCCCAAATAGAATGGGACAAGGGCAGGAAGATGATGATTTATGTGATAGACGTCGCTTGCGTACTTTTTATCAGCTTGTTTATGTCGGCCTATATCCAGCTCATATGATGATAGATGACTACAGATGATGAAAGTCATAACCCAGTGATAGATACTTAGACAGATGCAGAATTTGAAATGTGGTCCTGCTGGTACCTTTTAGATAGAAATAAGAAATTGCAGCTGAATTAGTTTTAAGGTAAAGTTTCGAGACTTTAAAAAGTCAATGGGATTTCTTTTTACATTTTCTCTAAGTATACCACTGTCCTAGGCTTCTTTTCTTCCTGGATATATTAAGGTTTCCAAAATGGTGAAATACAAAATATCTGTTATACAAGTAACATTTATTATGTACATATTGTATGTTATTCTTATGTCATTATTTGCACAGAATTTGATCTTTATTAGCGAGACGATCGAATGGTGTAATAATACAGTGTGAGTTGTTTTCCATAATCAATTGTTTCGATTTCTGGCTTCTCTTTCTAATATTGCAGTTTTAGTATTCCTCGCTATTCGTCATAGTTTCAGATTCTGCATCCACACCCACTTGAAAAGTTCACCCTGTATATATATTACATATATATGTAATCTCTTTTTAATTTCCTTCATTTTAATACCCTACTCGACAGGTTTGGTTGAAAAATATAATATTAACGACTTATAATTTAGCGCCAAAAATCCGCCATTTTGTTTAACACCTACATAAGGACACTTGGGTTTTGAGACGAATCTAATGATATGTCATTTGGCACATACGACGTAATAAAGAAATTTACAAAGAAGCATACAAGATATGCGAGAAAAACATAACCCTTCCTTGGCAGCCTGGTAAAAATAAGAGAGTAACTATTTATGAAAACTTTTTGCACCCATTGTTACAAAATCAGATAACTAAGTAGCCTGGGCCAGAACCTGGAGAACAACATAGTCTAATTATTATCCTAGTCCGAGATACTTGTAGTAATATTATCAAATAAAAAATACATGTAGATGAAGCTGATATCTGCTAGTAATTATTAATTAATTAATTTAAATTATATAATTAAATTAAGCTTAATTAGTGGAGAGAATATACACATTTTTTATATCCCATAACTCTATGATTATATTATATATATATTCTGGTTAAAATAATACAAAAAGTCCTAGAATATGTGGTCCAAAATGCATAGTTTCGAAGATATCATCAATCATAATTTAAGTTGCATTAATAAAAAGGAGTAATTTATTTTCATTCAAACCAATCATTCAAATTTAAAGCTAAGAAAATGTGACACTGTCATATTTCTCGTAAGGGTGTTTTACTTTAATAATTTAATTCATATGTCAGTTGATTCTTTGGTATGGTCTCATTCATACCCTGGACTTATGGGATATAATATCTTATTGTCGGGCCTATGCTGCCCAGGCCCGACAATAAGGTATTATATCCCGTAAGTACCCCATACTTGAGTACTAATGCTGTAACATGATCATATTATAAAATCAAATCATTTTAAAAGAGTAACCATGGAGTTTCTTGCCGGTTCTTCTCCATAGGAAACGACCAACCCGAACCGTGCACCTTTTTGTCAACGTTTTATAAGTGCCTATGTAGGCCTATGTGCAATAAAAATATTTTGATTTTAATTTTTTTTAAAACACAACTTGTTTACAGTGGTTTAGTTTGACACAAGCTAAGCTTTAAAATCTTGATAAAACAAAACCGCATAAAAGTATTTATTGTAAAATTTATATGTTTAACCTCAACTTTATCATTCAATATTTTCTCTTTTTAACTGTTTCTTTAATCATTTCAATCAATATTTAACTGTTTTGACTAAAGTAAATAATTCAATACCTATCTATATATACCTTTGGCCAACTTACAGTCACAGTGTAACAAGTGGCTTGGTCGAACGAGTGGTGACGAGGTATCACTACTCGTAATTACCAAGAACATAACTTCATGATTGTCTCAGTATATCTCGGACATTATGACTGTAATGATCATATTATAGGCATTTCAACTATCAACTATAGATGAAAGTAACAATTCAGCATGAAATTAAATAGTGTTGGAAGTTATTATAAAGTTCCTCATTTCTCTTTGGATATGTTGGTAAGTAACATAAATGATTTATGTATTCTAACAAGCTATAAAACTAACATAACCTGTGTTGCGAACATGTTTGTTTTCCACAGTTGGGGTACATTTCCTGAATGCATTCCACGAAAAGAAGTAAATATCACAGTATGCATTTGCCAAACAAGAGAGGGAGAGGCTTCAGACATAGTAATAGTTACAAAATGAGGGAAATCTTCAATGTTGTTTACTTGTTCTATAAATATTGAACAATTACTTTGTGTTTTATGATAGGCATAAGCATAGACATATAAATCATTGTACTTCATTGATTGTGTGTATTCAAATGAGAAATATCACGTATGTACCAAAAAACTTTCATCAAACAAAAGTAAATAAAGTCAAACAGGTATCACTTACCCTGACAAATACGCTGGTGAAGAGAAATAATAGCGTAAAGGTATCTAAATTTGTATTCAGGACAACCGAAACCGAGTTCAGAAAGTGTTACACATACGATAGATGTATGTACGCGGAGAGTAAAATTAGAAAAACTAAATATCTACAACACTAAAATGCTTAGACCAAACTTATTAAAGGCAGATACATCTAAATCTCCAAGCACATCGTCATTACAAGAAAACTTACCTCGGTCTTCAAAGTTGAGTAATTCTTTTTCGGTACTCGACACTTTATTTCTAAAAATCCGAATGAAATGAATATACACTGTCCATTGTCGTTACCAAATCGTTGTTACACTATTCGTATACTTTGTGCACATATTGTATTGTTAAAATAATACACGATTTCATCAAACCGAGTTATATTACAACTATACTGACCTGAAAATCACTAGAAATTAAAAACACTCCCCTTCTACCGCGATCAAGACCATTGCCACTGACGTTATTTTTACGTTCTATCGTTACGATACCGAGACAAAACGACAATGGTAATCATAGACTACTTAAAAATTCCAAATGTCTAAAACGTTAGAAATGTGTTAGCAAAGCCAAAAGGGCCCCCGAGACGGTCAAACCAATGAACCATCTCTGACACACTGATAGAATTAAAACTGGTGTCGTTATATATTAGGCAAAGGACAGTAAACGTGAGCACTACGAATAAGCTACAAGAATGTGAATACGCGCAATTCCATTTAACTTTATTTGACACGAATGTATAAACAATAACACATGTCGGAATAAGACAAAACTTTCTTTTTCATCTGCTTGGCACTACTTGCTAAAACATTGAACACTATAATGACGGCAAAATAACTATAGCGGTTGAAATAGCCTGTTATCGCTAACGTAGTTTCAACAATGTGCAGTGCGATGCTAATGGGACAATGCCGCGAATTAACCGGAGTTGTAGACTTTGTCATTGCCAAGCTTACAGACTTGGCAGTCAGTGTAGATCTTTTAACGTTATTTGAATAAGGGGGTAGGTTTTTTTTATCAAGAAACTATTAAGGTGAATGCTCCAACCAACCCGCGAAATTCAAATTTTCTTACGTTTTTTGCAATTTACAGGCCAGTGCTAGGTTGTATGTTGATTAAAATATTATTCGCGGCTGTAAGACATATTATTAGGTAGTTACAGAATTATAATCATCAAAATCATCAATACAACGCTCTAAGTTCATAAAGCTGTAGGAATGACTTTTTCTGTTTTTTTTTTGTTCCTACGCCTTTATGAACTTGGAGGGTTGTATTGGTGATTTTGATGATTATAATTCTGTAACTACATATGTCTTACAGCCGCGAATAATATTTTAACCAACATACAACCTAGCACTGGCCTGCAAACTGCAAAAAACGTAAGAAAATTTGAATTTCGCGGGTTGGTTGGAGCATTCACCTTAAGTCCCTTTACATACAATATTGAAGTTCTAACTCCTTGCTAGATATTTCTATAGATGTTGGGAGACATTTTCAAGCCAATGTCTAAACCTGAAACTATACAAAATAAAATGTGCCAGCTCATCATGCCACTACAATCAATCTTTGATAGAAAATTTGATAGTTTTAGGTAGCTTAAGGTGCTGGCGTCTGTACGTGAAGTTAGGGGTTACGTTATGTATGAATACTTAAAAACGATTTCCTTAAGGTGAATGCTCCAACCAGCCCGCGAAATTCAAAATTTCTTGCGTTTTTTGCAATTTGCAGGCCAGTGCTAGGTTGTATGTTGATTAAAATGTTATTCGCGGCTGTAAGACATATGTAGTTACAGAATTATAATCATCAAAATCACCAATACAACCCTCACCGTTCATAAAGGTGTAGGAACAAAAAAAAAACAGAAAAAGTCATTCCTACAGCTTTATGAACTTAGAGCGTTTTATTGATGATTTTGATGATTATAATTCTGTACCTACATATGTCTTACAGCCGCGAATAATATTTTAATCAACATACAACCTAGCACTGGCCTGCAAATTGCAAAAAACCCAAGAAATTTTGAATTTCGCGGGCCTGGTTGGAGCATTCACCTTAAGAAGTTTGCATTGTGGCATCTAATTACTGTTAGCCTGTGTCATCCTGCAGCTGTGCAAATGCCTCTCCTCCCATGTCTTTACGCTTTACTTTTCCGAATTTGATGCTTATAAAACTTAAACGTAAAGCATTTTTTGGATTAATAAAGAGTAGAGCCCATAAACCAGTGTAAGCAAAATGGCTCATATCCATGGAGATAAAAGTGGTGATTTGTCCATGACGAAGGGAGATTATTGATTTTCAGTTTTAGTCTTTGGTCGCGTTGTGTGCTGAGTTGCGGCTGAGTTATATTTCACTGATAAATTAATTTCTCACATTTTCTCATGTAATTCATGAAAAAACAATGAGAAAAATATATCGAAGTAACTAGCTACAGGTTTTTGTATATTTGCAAAGAAGCGCTTCTTTGTCAAGTAGGTAATTGAACGCCGGGCGAATAAGTTGGTAAAAAATTGTGTGTTTATTACGGTAGTTTTCTGAAATTAATAGAATATTAATCGGGATAGTTTCATCGCCAATATGAAGCTATTTTGGCAATGTATATTCTCCCCTCGTCTGTACAAGGTGTACAAGGATGGGCCGAAAGACGTAAGTTCTAATCGTTATTTTCTGCTAAGTTCCTATTATATTGTCATTATTCCTTTATCATTATTTATTATTAGGTTATGTACGTGACATAGTATATTTTACTTTTAATTTCTCGAATGCAAGTATATTTTAATCAACAGGTCCTGAGGTGTGTCTCGAATTCATTGTCCAATTCAACCAGTTGGTCATAGGCCTTTCTTTTTCTAAAGCCTAACTCTAAGATCCTGATATATAATACCTTCCAGGCATCATTCTTGATGGCAAAAACATTGTCCGCCCATTCAGCCATTGTCCAGAACCGAGATGAGCGAGAATAATTCTCACTTCGAGTTATTAGGCCATCATTTACTCATTGATTCTTTCGGCTTTATGCCATGCCATGCCATGGATATGGACAACTGTACACAGCTTTCTTCATGAGCATCCAGCTCCTGGAATTGTACATCATGGTAGGCAGAACACACTGGTTAAAAGAAGCTGGTCCTTATACTTTGTCTTTGAAAGATGTTCCAAGCCCACCAAGAAGCTTTGTCTAAGAAGGATCATACAAGACAGATTATGGCTCCGCAGACAGAATTGATTTACTTCTGTTAACGTTCGGAATTGCTTGGTTTTATGTTTATTTCAGACAAACTAACAAGATGCCTATTATAACTAAGCAGTATTGCATGGTTTCACTCATGGTATTACTGTGCCCTTTCATTGAATCGTACAAAGCATTCTAAATTATAAATATTCTGCATTTAAATGTCCCTAGGTTTTATTTTTGTTTTTACTTCCTCATAGATACCCTTTTATAGTAAATTTTGTCAGACTCCTACTGATCTAAACCCCACCACAGTCTTACTTAGGTATTATATTTACAAACAAAGTTCAATAAATTTCTTCTGCTTTTTTAATAACATGTGCAATTACAATATTTCTGCAGAAGGTAATGAACATCTTACATCTAAAGAAGGAAGTAGGCATTCTTTGTCTCTTTGTTTAAAAATCGACTCCCCATTCCCGAAACATTAAAGGGTGGGTCCGGCATGCAGTTGCGTATTGATTGATTATGCGTGGGTGGGCGAGCCGCGCCTAAACGCGCGCAGGGGATGGGGTTCTACCGCACCATAGCCCCGTATTAGTGTTCTGTGGACACAGCGCGCGCAGGGGATCGTGGGACGCGAACGCGCGGCGCAGACGGGATGCGCGCCGCTGCAGCCTCAATCGATATCGGCTCATTGAACTGCATTAATTGGAACGCGTCATTCTATAAATACAGGTTTCCGTTTTCAGGAAAAGCATCATTTGTCGTGTTTGGATGTTTTGTCCTTATGGATTGTTATTTTTAGTTCCATGATTAGAGGCGTTCTGAAATTAGACGTGTCTTTGTTTAGCTATGACTTCCCAGTTGGTAACAAACAGAGCCGCAGATTCATTAACGAGCTTTACTGTGGTGTTGTTGGCTCACCGGTCAAGCTTGCATTGGTATGATCGCACTACGAGCGGATGAACCCAGCTCGCGGCATATCACCGATGTTAGACGTCTTGACGGCTGATCGGCGAACTTGCCTTATCCAAGGTCTAGGTTTTCTTTACTGCGGTTTTAGGTTCACGATTAGGCCTAATACACATGCGAGCTAAACAGTGGGTCCTTATAGCGAGTCTGCCGCGCCGCGCTACTTTTCAAACAACGCTAACAGGCCGTGAGACTGGCAGACTAAGTAGGGTGTGCCGGGCAAGCCAGCTCATAATACCGCAGTCTTGCGATGATGCACCACCCAGGTGCATAGCTAGCACATCAGTAACAGTCGTCAATGATACGGCACCCGCGAGCAACAGGTGCCCCAAAGTGTAAAGGAAAAGCGGAAAGTGATCACTAAGTCTAATCCACAGGCGCGCACCTTCTTTGTGCGCCTCTACGCTCGCTGCGGGAAAACGTGCGGTCGTGGGAACGGACGCAGTCAGTGATCCTACTAATATTATAATAAAGGGCATAACTATTGACACGACGCGCGACGTAAGGTTTTAAACCTTTTGGTTTTTTCATTGTCTGACATTATTCTTTTATTCGTGATTCAAATAAACTACTCTCGGTGTCGCAAAAATCGCACCTTTCCGAAAACAAGTTTCAGACATACCTATCCTTTGCCTATTGAAAGTAGGTACGTCTAAGTAAAAATCACTTAATATCATAAACAAAACAAGTCGATTGATTACGAGACTTTGAAAAAACGATCGCATAAATACGCGTAAAATGGGCCACTATTTGTGGCACCCAACAGGGGTATAAAAAGCCGATACCAGTCAAATATGGGTCATTAACTTTAAAGAAGACACACGTGAACAGCTCAAGCAAGAAAACAAACCTCAAGATGGTTACCACAACTGATGAAGCCGCTCAAGTGAATACACATTTGCAAACAGAAATACCTACGGCAGTGTGATGTTGCTCTGCAACTGAATTTGAGCAGTTTTTCCGTTCGACGAGTGTATCAATGGTTCCGGGAAACTGGTGGCTATGTCCGAAGGCGAGGTTCTTTGAGACAACGCTGCACATGTGAAAGAGGCGATCGTTTATTGTGGTCGACGTCTTTACGAAATCGGTTTTCTAATGCTGTTGAAGTGCAACACCAACAGCAGCTCCGATCAGCTCGCAGAACAACAGTTAGCGTCTCGACGGTTAGGAGAAGGTTACAAAAAAAGAAAATTGCGGACCACAGAGCTGACCGCAGAGACCCGTTGCAGTTTGGCCGCGCCCATGTCGATTCGAAGATCGAGCAATGGAGGAATGTTCTCTTTTCGGATGAGACGAGAGTGTGTCTTTTCTGCAACGACAGGCGTAAAAGTATTTTAAATTAAACTTTTTATTTTAATATAATTATTTGTAACTTTTATTTTTGTTCACTTTTGGGGCACGTTTTGTCCATCTACTTTTGCTGGATAATAAAACTTTTTTCTCAATGAACTAGTTTTTATACCATGGTAAACAAAAGCACAATCCATTTAATTTTTGGGAAATTATCTTGTATTACCTTTTCAATGATACATCATGCCTTTCACATTGATTAAATAGGGTTAAAAGTAGTTCGAAGTAGAATTTTAAGTGCGATTTTTATGACGCAGAGTCTACCCTTAAAAAAATAATGTAGAACATAGGTGCGTGAGTATGTACGAGTATCTCCTGAGCCCACGACTCAATACTACTACAGTAAGAAGTGTAAGAACTGGTTTTAGATTAGACGATAGGAGTCTGACAAAACTCTTTCTCTCCAAACGGGGTAAATTCATGAGGATTCCCCAAATAAAAAGAGTAGTGTATAACAACTTAGATAGAAATAACAACAATTTCTGGTTACTATTTATTGTAAGGCTAACTCATTACTTTTTTTCTAGTCTATGTACCAGCCTCGGGGACTAGAAAAGTATGGAGATAAAGTAATATCGACGGTAAGCTCTGTATATTTCTACGTGGTAGGTATTTTTCTAAAATATTTTGCTACCGGTTCCCATATTGAAATTATATGCTATTTATATTTATTTTAGGCTTCTACGCTGATGAATATCGGCATGTATACATCGCCTTTCATCATGATGTACGTTTACAAACGTGGCTTCTTCACGACGGAAGAGATGAAGTCCCTTGGACGGTTCTTCGGTGGCCTCACTTGCATTCTGGCTTTCTCATTATTTATGAGAGCATTCGGAAGGGCACGTAATGAGACATACGTGAGATTCATCAGAGCACTAAAAAGCCCTATGCTTGACCGACATGCCTATTTGAATGAGATCAGGAAATACGATTTCGACTTCAAGGTCTGGCCGACTACCTACTCCGTTTCTAACAGGGAAAGGTAAGTGGTGTCACGGTATATTAAGGTGTAGGAGACATTGTTCTACTGCTGTCTACCACACAAGGCTTTCTCTTCTTCCACTGCCGTTAGATAAATGAAACTAGAAGCCAAGGTGGTTTAAAAACGGCTTAAGTTATTTTGTCGCCTTTTATGGTATAAAGCAGTCGAAGCTACTAGTTTTCAAGGCATGTTTTGCCTGAACAAACTCAAACAAATAATATTATTGTTTTATCTATTAACATAGTTAACATATGTAATATTGAGCTGAAAATGAAAACTACATTTGGCTAGGTAGCTTTGCATAGCTACATGGCTTGTCATAGTTCACTAAAAACGAGTGCGTTTTTGGTCTTTCTACTGGCCAATTTGGGCCACACTCGTAGTTGTTTTCCTCGGGACCAATACTATCTACCCGTATTGTTATTTTGTATGAAGACTTACAATTATGAAGTATATACTCTTCGATCCAACTGTTTTCTGCATGCACTAACCTAAAATGGCGTTTATGTTAACCGATTTTTCTTTTGCCTATTTAATAATTTTGGATGATTCTTATTTCAGTAGTTCAAACGATCCTATCATAAAAATGGATCCAATTTACGTAGGGTGAGTACCCTAAGAGGAAATAATTTTAGCATGCCACTTCATAAAAGTCTAGAAAAAGGTCTTGTTTGTCTTGGTTTTTGCAAAAGTATTCGAATTTAACCTAATAAAGCGAAGAAACGGCTTAAATAATTTATTCATCTTTTTCGTCGTGGCTGATTCCCACAGTTATCTAATTGAATTAATTCTAACTAGCTTTTGCCCGCGGCTTCGCTAATGTATAATTTAACAATCAATTCCGGTTGTACTCTGCTTGTAATAATAATTCAATAATTATTCGAAAGGCACGTGGCGCCATCTATTGTCGTAAAAACGTTACTGTTGTTTTCCTCGGGAACAGTACTTTTTTCGCGATGAAAAGTACCCTTTGTCCGTGTCTGTACACCTGACAACGTATATGCAAAATTCCAGGATGATCGGTTCAGTGGTTTAGACGTGAAAGGTAACAAACAACCTTACTTTCGCAGTTATAATATTATGTTGGAAGTATGGATGGATTACCTACGACCGCGCCCTTTCGGACAGGTCTCTAGTGCAGGTGGAGTTGAATAACGTAAAGAATTGTAAGAATTTACTAGACATTTTTTTTTGTACAGACGCCAGTACTTACCTCCAGCTATTACAATCTGTCAAATTTCTTTAATAGATTTTCATTTTTATCCCTTACTAGCTGTTCCCGGCATGCGTTGCAATGCATGTTTTCCTACCCTACCTACCAGCCCTACCTACCTACCCTACCTACCTACCCTACCTACCTACCCTACCTACCTACCCTACCTACCTACCCTACCTACCTACCCTACCTACCTACCTACCTACCCTACCTACCTACCCTACCTACCTACCCTACCTACCTACCCTACCTACCTACCCTACCTACCTACCCTACCTACCTGCCCTACCTACCTACCCTACCTACCTACCTACCCTACCTACCTACGATTTTAATATTTTTGTCACAAGTCACAATGTCCCAATGTGAAATGTCAAAGCATCAGCCTCAGAAGCTAACAAAATGGCGGACGGTAGGTGGCGGTGAAGTTTTGCACAGAGCCAATATTGTTTGCAGTTTGTTCAGGTTTTTATTGGATAAATTAAATAATTATGTTGTTACATATAGAGAACCTGCTACAAAATTGATTAAAGCGACTACGTCAACGTGCAGTCGCCTTAACTAATTGAGTATACCTCATGTATATTAAAGGAAGTAACCATTTTATGTAGACAGTACATTGCGCAACTGCAATTCGAATTTTAGAAAAAGTTGGGATTGGTGTCTTTCCAAAGTCTCGATGTGTCAATTTACACCCGAGTTCATATTATGTACTCTATGATGATGTGTTGATACTGTCCCATGACCATTGTATTGCCTCCAGCGTCTGCAATCCGTTACTTATTCATCAGCAATGGAAAATAGTCAAAGAACTTACTATTTTTTAGATCGCGTTGGATGGACAACCACCCATTCAAGTTCTGCGCCAACCGCGATCGTCCGAGGTACCAACAAGTGATAATTCAGATCCTGGCTTACATCGCTACCCATACCTTCGGCCTGCGGATCATTTATCCTGGATCTCTTAGAGTGGTTCATACTCTGCTGTGTAAGTACATCATATCTAGGAAAAAGTTTACGTTGTAACCTTCTTCAAGGGCCTATAAGGTGGTCTTACAAGTGTTTTGGGCAAATAAGTTATCAATAAATAAATTCTCATTGCGCAAAAACGACTTTCAACAGTTTGTCATTCTGAACTTAACTTATTGACTCTTAACATAAAATGGATATTTGTTCAAGACGAAATAACAAATAAATTTAAAACTATAAATGGGCCCTGCTCCTGTAACTATTGTAACCATGCGGCAACAACGTGCAAACCGGACAATTACATAATTATGAAATTATGACTTTGCATCAATACTGACTTTTTGGGTATGAAGAGACGTAACAACTGAACTATCGAAATCTTATTTAGACATTGAACAAAGAATCCTTTTTAAACATTACATTTTTCAGGGGGAGCCCTCTTCCAAGGTAGGACGACACTCGTGGAGACTTATGAGGGGCAACGCACCAAGATTGCAACTGCCGATGGTAACACTCTTGACACGATCTTCGTTGATAACCGCCAACGCTCCGGGAAAGGCAAGATGCTCGTCGTCTGCTGCGAAGGAAACTCCGGATTCTATGAGATTGGCATCATCAACACTCCGATCAAATCTGGATACTCGGCTTTGGGCTGGAACCATCCTGGATTCGGCGGAAGCACTGTAAGTATAGTTTGAGGGTCGTATTCTTGATACATCATCATTATCTCGTCATTTTCCTAATCAATGGGATAAGGAGAGGCAGGCGGATGATGTTGTACCGTCAGGTCATCTCAGTAGACCTTTCTAGCGATGTCATCCTCCAAACAGTCCATCCATCGTTTCTTTGGTCTTCGTATTCTTGATATAGTTACATACTCAATCTGTTAACCAACTTATTTTATTTGTAATAGCTTTTGTCCACGGCTTCGCTCGCGTTATGATCAGAAATAATCTCACGGGAACACGGGACGGGACACTCGGGTATAATGTAGCTTCCCAGTGTAAGAATTTTCGGAATCGGGTCAGTGGTTCTGAGGATTAACCCCTACATCCAAACTTACAAACCACGTCTTTATAATGGTAGTAGTATAGACGTTTCATTTTGAAAAAAAAAAAACATTTTTAGGTACTTATCATAACGAGAAACATTTGCCAACAACAAGACATATTTTATATTTCTATCGTTTTTGGGGTTCCGAAACCTTACCTTATTTTTGCTGTCGATTCGATGAAATCAATACTGTGCATGCAATTCATCCTGGCCGGTACAACCCTTCACTTTACGTGGTCCGACATGCACTGGAACGTTTTTGGTCTGCATTATCTTTAACTTACACATAAAAAATAGGAAACTGTTTCCATTGCAAGTGTAGACGTACCGATACAATTCTAGTTGCATACATAATAATACATTTTGTATTTAAATGTTGATTGTTTTGTTTGCTTGTGACCTATAATGTTATGTACAGGGCTGCCCCTTAGTCGTTTCTTTTATTATTCTTTAACATTTACGTCATACTCTTGAGATTACGTATACAATGTCATGCAACAGATTACTAAGCAAAACCTGTTACTGTATACCTACCTTCCATCTGTCATTGTATTATAATGTGGACCATAGACAGTACCTACAAACTCGCCGCGGCTGCTCCTGACGTCCCTAATCACTACTAGAGACACCATAACGAACAATATTCGAGTCTAGTCTTTATGAGTAGTGGTAGTAGTTAACCTAGCACTGGCCTGCATATTGCAAAAAACGCAAGAAATTTTGAATTTCGCGGGCTGGTTGGAGCATTCACCTTAACTAAGCACTTTTTCAATGTCTAAAAACATAAAGACAAAACGCCCGCCCGGCTCAACTTTCTAGTATTTTTGTTGAGAGAAGAAGAGCAACAAACTCCCCATGTGCAGTATGAGCACAACACTGTTACTGGGTTGGTGAGAATAAAACTCGGGAACTGCTTCTTTCTTCTTATTTATTTTTCTTGCTTCTTAGGAGAGTATTCTTGAAGGTGGCCTGCCGTTGACTGTGTCAACTGCAACTGTGTTGACTGTGACGCAAGAAATTTTGAATTTCGCGGGCTGGTTGGAGCATTCACCTTAACTAAGCACTTTTTCAATGTCTAAAAACATAAAGACAAAACGCCCGCCCGGCTCAACTTTCTAGTATTTTTGTTGAGAGAAGAAGAGCAACAAACTCCCCATGTGCAGTATGAGCACAACACTGTTACTGGGTTGGTGAGAATAAAACTCGGGAACTGCTTCTTTCTTCTTATTTATTTTTCTTGCTTCTTAGGAGAGTATTCTTGAAGGTGGCCTGCCGTTGACTGTGTCGAATGCAAAAAAAGGCCCCTTTTTTATACAGATTTCGTTAAGCGATTAACCAATCAGAACAGTGCAAAAAGGCGGGAAAACATTGCGCAATTACCTTAAGTACTACAAAACTTTACCTTAAAGTGAACCGCGAGACAATTTTTGCGTTTTTCGCTAACTTTTTCTATATAAACCTATGTAAAACTATGTGTTATTAGCTTCTATGTAACAAGAACTATCAGACAAAAATATAAAATCAACAAAAACATAACATAATAAACTTATTTACTACTAACAATAAATCTGCTATGTGAACAAAACAAACGTTAAGAAACTATCTATTTAGAGACTTACTATATCAAATTCACTGTACAACATGCTTATATACTGTCCTGGCAGTGTCTATATGTCACTTAAATCACTATATACTGTCTTATCAGCGCGTACGTAACACTAAATCACTATGTACTGTCCTATCAGCGCGTACGTAACATTAAATCACTATGTACTGTCCTATCAGCGCGCACTATGCACTTAATCACTATGTACACTATTTTCACTGTCCCGCACATCACTCCCGCCGTGCGACCGCGTCGCATCAGCTGTCGGTGCGGGCTCGACGTCCGTAGACAGGGGCAGGATCACCAGCTTCCTCACGGGGCGGCGCAGGACGCCTCCCTTTGTCCGCACGTCCACCGTGCGAACGATGTTGTCGGGGCCTGGATACGTAGCGATGACTCTTCCTCGGATCCACACGTTGCGTGGCAGGTTCGGGTCGACGATCTGTACGAGGTCGTTGACCTGTACTGCTTGACCTTGTCCGTGGGGCTCCCGCCGGTGTTGGAGCTCAGGGAGATACTCCTTTACCCAGCGTAGCCAGAAGACATCTGCTAGTCTCTGCGCTGCTCGCCAGCTGGACCGTGAGATGGCGTCTTGCTCGGTGAATGTGCCTAACTGTGGCACTCGTCCCGGTCCTCCCAACAAGAAGTGGTTAGGAGTCAGGGCTTCCGGATCTTCCTGGCTGACTGAGACATGAGTCAGCGGACGACTGTTGACGGTGTACTCTACCTCTGTAAGTAGAGTCGTGAGGACTTCCTCTGTGGGGTGACGTTCGTGTAACGTCGCCGTTAGTGCTGTTTTTACTGAGCGAACCATTCGCTCCCAGGCCCCGCCCATAAATGGGGCTCCAGGTGGGATGTAGCGCCACGAAATGGTCCTCTTCGTCGCCTCTTCCTTGGTCGCTGCGTCGATCGCTTGTCTTAGTTCCTTGTCGGCGGCTTTTAGGTTGGTGCCGTTATCCGACCAGATTTCAGTCGGGCAGCCGCGTCGTGCGATCAGTCTGCGTACCGCCATCACCGCGGAGTCGGCGCTTAGTGAGCCGGCAACTTCAAGGTGTATAGCTCTTGTGGTAAGACATGTGAAGATGGCCACATATCTCTTCTGTCGCGTTCGTCCGACGGTCACTGAGAGAGGTCCGAAGTAGTCGACGCCGGTGAAGGTAAAGGGTCGTTTGTGATGAGCTAGGCGACACGCTGGTAGGTTTCCGGTTCTCGGGTACGGTGGTACTTGAGTCTTCATTCTGCAGAACAGGCATCGTCGTAGTAGTGTGCGTGTGATTGGGCGTAATCTCAGTACCCAATATTGCTGCCTACACTCGTTCACTGTGGCTTCTACGCCGGAGTGATGGAGTTGTCGATGTATACTTTGCACCCAGAGTTTGACTGTAGGGTGGTCACCGTCGATCACCAGCGGGCTCTTGACTTCTTCCTTCACGTCTTTGACTGCTTGAATACGACTTCTTAGTCGTAACGTGCCGTTTATGGACTCGACACTGAGTTGGTGAAGGCGACTTTCTTTTGAGATAGGCCTCCCGCTGTTCAGTCTGTCTATCTCTTCTGCGAAGGACTCTTCTTGAGACGACCGCATCAGAAGTTCTTCTGCTGACTTGAGCAACTCTGCTGTGACTGGTAATAACTTTTCTTCTCGTAACGGTTTCTTTGTCGTTGTCGGTGCCTGTTTCTTCGCTGCAGTGTTGTTTTTCTTCCACGCAGGATCAGCCTCTTTATTCTTCTTCGTTCTTCTGTAGTTGACTCTTTGTTTGGTGGCTCTGCAGAGTTGGATAAATTGCAGAACGCGCGCTGTTGAGTACCGGAGTCTGTCCCAGTTGGAGAATTTTGTTGGATCAGGCAGACCCTCTGCAAGCTTCAGTCTTCTCTTGACGTTTACGTGATGAGTCTTCTCTTCCTCAGAAGGTTCTTCTGTTGGTGTTCTCGTGGTTTCTATTGGCCATGAGTGTTCCGCCAAGTACAGGAAGTCAGGGCCTTTGAACCACCGATGATTCTTGTCGAAAGTTGCTGGCACGTCTCGGGTGGCGTCGTCCGCCACGTTCATTTTTGTTGGTACCCAGCGCCAGTCATTGACCTTAGAGCTTTCCTCTATAGCTGCCAGACGATGAGCTACGTATGGTTTGTACGATCTCGAGCCCGTCCTTATCCAGGTGAGGACCGTCTTGCTGTCTGTCCAGAACACCTTGCGATCGGGCTTCCTCTCGTGCTCTTCGACCACTGTCTCTGCCAGTCTGGTGCCCATGACCGCTGCCTGCAGCTCCAGTCTGGGAATCGATGTCAGCTTCAATGGCGCCACTTTTGCTTTGGCTATGATGAGGGACAGAGCGACCTCGCCGTCGGCTGCCACCGATCTCCAGAAGAGAACCGCAGAGTAGGCAGACTCGCTGGCGTCGCTGAAGACGTGGAGTTCCAGGGAGGTGGCATCGCTGTAGTGTAAGTATTGCCTCGGGATCGCCACCTTGTGAAGGCTCTTTAGGTGCGCCATCCATGTTTCCCACTGCTCCGCCAGGTCTTCGTCGATCTTGTCATCCCATGCTGTTCCTCTGCGCCAGACTTCTTGGAGGAGTTGTTTCGCTCTGATCGTGATAGGCGAGGCGAGTCCGAGCGGGTCGAAGAGTGACATTACTATTCTTAAGGCTTCTCTCTTCGTCGGCTGCTTACCCTCTTTTAGTGTTGAAGGTATTCTAGTTAAGTTGAGGTTGAAGGTGAGCTCGTCTGAGTTGATCTTCCATATGACACCCAGGACTCTTTCTGTTTGTTCTTCTGTTTTATAGAGTTCTATGTCTTCCGACTGAGTGGCTTCCCCGAGCGCCTCTAGGAGTGACATCGAGTTCGATTTCCATTGCTTTAACTCGAAGCTGGCTTTCATGTGTACTTCCCGTACACTCTTAGTGATACGCTCGGCGTCTTCCAGGCTTCTGAAGCTGTCTAAGTAGTCGTCGACGTAATGTTTCTGAGTGATGGCTGCGGCGGCTTCTGGGTGAGTTTCTTCGTGCTGTTTGGCGTTCAGGTTCTTGACGTAGATTGCTGTCGATGGTGAACTCGATGCTCCGAAGATTAATGATGTCATCCTGTATTCTTCTGGAGGTTGGTCGTCTCGTCGATTTCCGCGCCACAAGTACCGCAGTGCATCTCTGTCTTCTGTTCGTAGCTTGACCTGCATGAACATCTCCTTGATGTCCGCTGTGACGGCGACTGCGTGTTGTCGGAACCTCATGACGACGCCTGGTAGAGACTGTAGTAGGTCGGGACCTTTGAGCAGCATGTCGTTGAGAGCCACCCCTTTGGTCTTGGCGGCCGCGTCGTGTACCACTCGAAGCTTGTCTGGCTTCATTGGGTTGATAACTGCGAAGTGAGGCAGATACCAAGTCTTGTCTGTTGTCTTCTGCTGTGGAGCGGGTTCGGCGTACCCTTTAGAGATGAGAGCGTCCATCTGTTCGACGTACTTCTTCTTGAGTGTAGGTTCACGATCGATCTTCTTTTCTATGTTGAAGAGCCTCTTCAGTGAGTTTTCGTAGTTGTTCGGGAACTTGACCTCTTCTTTACGCCAGAGAAGGCCGGTCTGGAATCTTCCATCTTCCATTCTTGTTGTGGTCTTCTCTAGGGTGCGTAGCGCTCGTTCCTCTGGATCAGTCTTCGGTCTTTTGGGATTCAGGCATAGAGCATCCATCTCGAAGTATTGTTTCACGAGGTTTTCTATGTTCTCTTCTGCATCTTCTGTTATGTGTGATACGAAGTCAATCTTCTGTCCGAAGGTTCGGGTCTGGCTGCCATGGAGTACCCAACCTAGTGGCGTGAGGGATGCCACTGGATGGTTCTTGTCTCCACTTCTGGTTTCCGTAGTCAGCAGAAGATGCCAGTTGTCTTGACCGATGAGCACTCGTGGTTTCGCATTCGCGTACGTAAGGTGTCCCCTGATGTCAGTTAAGTGTTGACACCCTTCCACTAGTTCTTGTGGAACTCGTTGAGACGAAACTTGCAGGTTCTTCACTGTGCGTGCTTGTATCTGTTCTTCACGATCGTTGAGCCCCTTTAATTTGATGGTGACTCTTCTTGAGGCTGATTCTGATGTCTTCATATCATTGATGGTTTCTATTTTCAGCGGATCGACAGGTCCCGTTGCTCCGATGCTTGTTACTACACTGTCGTCGACGAGCGTGACTGTTGACCCGTCGTCCATTAACGCGAAGGTGTCGACGGCTCCTTTCGGTCCCTTTACTTGAACCGGTAGAATTTTCAAGTAGGACTGCTTCTTGACGGTCCAAGTCGAGTTGATTACTTCTGTTTCTTTATCTTCTGTCTTCTCTGTCTTCTTTTCGTAGTGCAGCATCTTGTTATGAGAGTACTTGCAGTTGTTGACACCACATGGCCTTGGTTTGCAGTGGTGTGTCTTGTTCCTATAACGAAGACATCTGAAGCAGAGGCGTTTGGACTTGGCCATGTCCCATCTTGCGTTCGCGTCCATCTTCTCAAACTTTTCACATTCTGTTGCGTTGGTGTGACTTGTGTTTTCACATATGATGCACTTCGATGTCTGTGTCTTCTCAATTACGTTGTTGACCCTCTGCGTCCTTCTTTGTGGTGCGGTTGACGTAGGTGCTGCCATCTGTTCAGGCAGTGCGTAAGGTCCGCACAACTCTGCTTCCCTTCTGAAGAATTTTTCTATCTTGATGAGGCAAGGGTCTTCACGTGGCTGTGTGGCTGAGAAGTCGTAGTATCTGTATCGTAGAGTAGGCGTCAGCTTGTCCACCAATGTCTTCGCGAGTTCAGGGTTGTACATGTAGTTGAAACAACCCAAGGTTTTCAACGTCGCCACTACGTTGGATATTTTCGTGGCGAATATGCAGATGTCCCTCGGTGACTCAGTAAGGCGGGGTAAACCTCGAAGTGTTTCCATCTCCAGCATGGCTATTGACTCTGGTCTTCCGAATCTTGACTCCAAAGTCTTCATTACTTCAGCTGGATGCGCGTTGGTTATGAGTAAGCCTTCAACCGCTTCTTTGGCCTTCCCCTTCAGGTTTCTTCTAAGTCGATTCGTGTTTTCAACCGGACTGAACATTGCTTCTGTTTCACTGTAGGCGGCGCGAAAGGGTAGCCATTCTTGATGCGACCCACTAAAAAATGGCAACTCGATGAACTTGGGTCGTTGGGCGGCGCCGACTGCTCGGGTGATGGCTTCGGTTAGGAGGGCTAAGTCAGTTTGCCCTCCCGCCGATGACTGACGTATTTCTTCATGCTTCGCTGGCCTTGGTTCTTCTATGTGGAGTCCGACTGTTGGTTCTTCTGGGGGGTGGTGAGGTTCGTTGGTGATCGCTAACACCGGACGAGTCACTTGATGTTCCAACCAGTTGTCCACTCTTGCGTTAACTTCAGATTTTGAATAGAGAGAGACGTCATCTTCTTCTTCTTCTGAGTCTTCCTTTTCCAAGGCGGCTAGTCGCGCTGCTGCTAGTTCCACTTGCAGGCGTAGTAAATCTTCTTTCGCTTTTGCGAGCTTGATTTCTTTTGTTCTGCTGTGTGTTGATCCCCCCCCCGCCCCTTTCTTGTTAGGGTGGCGGAGATCCTGAGTTCCCGTCGTCTTCGGTGGAACGGCATTGTTCCTTGTAGCTTGCCTTACTGTGGAAGCTTCTGTTTCTTGACGAGTTTCTTTGTTGACAGTCGCGGGCGGCTTCATCAGCTGTTTCGCTCTCGCACCTGCCGTTAGTGTCGTCGTAGCCGAGGGGGTTACGGACGGAGCGGCGGCGGTAGCAGGTTGCGAGGCGGAGGTGGCGGTTGCGGCCGAAGCAGAGGTTGCGGCAGTCGAGGTGGTTGCGTCGGTGGCGGAGGTCACGGTGGTTGGATCAGTCGCCGCGGAGGTGTCTGTTTGTTCTGATGTCTCCGTGGCGGTCGTCCCTGTTGCTGTAGATTCTTCCGTGCTGGCTTCCGCGCTGGTACCGGTCGCCGAGTTAGTAGTCTCGGACGACGACGGCTTCTGTTCCACCGGTGGCTTGCGTCCTCTTCCCTCGGAGCGTGTGACGGGCATTCTGTCAGCTGATGATACGTAGTAATCTTCCCTAACTAAATCTTCGAAATCTTCACGTAGATAGATCTTCCCTAGCTAAAATCTTCGAAATCTTCACGTAGGTAGATCTTCCCTAGCTAAAATCTTCGAAATCTTCACGTAGATAAATCTTCCCTAGCTAAAATCTTCGAAATCTTCACGTAGATAAATCTTCCCTAGCTAAAATCTTCAAAATCTTCACGTAGGTGGATCTTCCCTAGCTAAAATCTTCGAAATCTTCACGTAGGTAAATCTTCCCTAGCTAAAATCTTCGAAATCTTCACGTGGAGAAATCTTCCCTAGCTCTTCAAGTCTTCCCGTAGATCTTCCCACAAATCCGGCGCTCGAAGGACCATTAATTGTGCAGTATGAGCACAACACTGTTACTGGGTTGGTGAGAATAAAACTCGGGAACTGCTTCTTTCTTCTTATTTATTTTTCTTGCTTCTTAGGAGAGTATTCTTGAAGGTGGCCTGCCGTTGACTGTGTCGAATGCAAAAAAAGGCCCCTTTTTTATACAGATTTCGTTAAGCGATTAACCAATCAGAACAGTGCAAAAGGCGGGAAAACATTGCGCAATTACCTTAAGTACTACAAAACTTTACCTTAAAGTGAACCGCGAGACAATTTTTGCGTTTTTCGCTAACTTTTTCTATATAAACCTATGTAAAACTATGTGTTATTAGCTTCTATGTAACAAGAACTATCAGACAAAAATATAAAATCAACAAAAACATAACATAATAAACTTATTTACTACTAACAATAAATCTGCTATGTGAACAAAACAAACGTTAAGAAACTATCTATTTAGAGACTTACTATATCAAATTCACTGTACAACATGCTTATATACTGTCCTGGCAGTGTCTATATGTCACTTAAATCACTATATACTGTCTTATCAGCGCGTACGTAACACTAAATCACTATGTACTGTCCTATCAGCGCGTACGTAACATTAAATCACTATGTACTGTCCTATCAGCGCGCACTATGCACTTAATCACTATGTACACTATTTTCACTGTCCCGCACACCCCAGGAACACATAAAGCTGGGTGGCAAAATCGATTAAACATATGTAAACGTAAATAAAACACGTTCAAGATATAAGGCACTCGGCTTACCTTAAGTTTTGCTATCTTACTGTTAAGTTCGCAACCGCAGGCGACAGCTGCTAAACTCTTTCGCTTCTCTCTTCAAGGGGAAACCCTACCCTTCGCAAGAGCAGAATGCCATCGACGCAGTGATGCAGTTTGCTATCAACGAGCTCGGCTACCGCCCCGACAAGATTGTGATGTTCGGCTGGAGCATCGGCGGGTACACCGCTACCTGGGCTGCCGTCAACTACCCAGTCCACTCTTTGGTAAGATCACTACTCTTATATTAAACTATTGTTAGTACACTTTATCTATAAGGACAACCAATCACAGCACAGACCAGTCTTACTAACAAGTATCTTGTGTAACTGAGCAGCAGAATCCGCATTCAGGACGAAAGGGTAGGTGGGGGAATTAATATGGGGATTTTTCAGGTGTATGACCATAGGCAGCGGTGAGCATGTACCACCAGTTGACCGACTGGTTACCACCCAATAACAAAAAGAGGAATTTGTAAGACCATGATCTCAAAGTGTTATATTTTATCATAAATATGTTCTGATAAGCTGACCCCGCCTTTAAAAACATTGTTTTTACCAGGTCCTGGACGCTACTTTTGACGACCTGCTCCCTCTCGCCCAGAATCAAATGCCGAAATCTTGGTCGCTACTAGTCAAGGAAGTGATCCGCTCCTACGTTAACCTGAACATTGCCGATCTCATCTCCCAGTACGAGGGCCCCATACAGCTGGTCAGGCGCACCGAGGACGAAATTATTAGCTTGCGGTCAGTAACCATAAGAATTTTCATTTCTTGGCTTCTTTCACGGCTTGGGGACACATACGCCCTGTTTCTGAAAGTGTACTCACTAAAGTGCCCTTCACGATTCCACGATAACACAATTCTACAATACCTGTACATGAACGTATTCACCACGTACTTCTTCCCTTGGGGAAGGCAGAGACAGAACGCTACATGCTACGAACCGTACATACTCTTCTTAGTTTGTCCACATTCATACATCTGGTCGGAAACACACTCAGCCTACGAGCTCTTCCGCACAGCTGACCTTTTCGCGTTGCTCGAACATGAACAATAAGGCCATTTTTCGATAGTAATACAAATAAAAAACACATTAGGATGACAGATCATTGCTACGAATTATGAAGCTGTGATCTCTGTGTTGTTGTTGTTGTTACTTTGTCCAACGAATCATTAAGATATTTAAACACAGATTTACGTATCTGTAACGTTATTAAGCTTTCAGAAACTGGGGGTTTTACATAATTTCGCAATTCTGTAATGTGAGTAGTGTTTTGAATTTAAATGGCCTTATGTTGATTGATGTGTAAAGCTAGTTTTTAATAGTAATTATGAATGTATAAAATTTCCGCAAAAACTCACCAGTCATGGTCATTTGCTTTATATTATGGGAAAGTGTGATCAATATTTAGCGCAAATCAATAAACGGCTCGGATTTGTTATCAAGTCATTGAGATGAAACAATGATACATTTTTAATTAGGCTTCTTAATCTAAGAAAAAGTACTGTATTGTTTGTAGAAAATGCCTTAGGCAAGTCCAACTATATGATCAAAGAATATTATGTAGAGATATTTATTTTTTCCCAAAGATAATTATCTATACACTCCTTATCATATATTCAGATAAAAATCTTGTTTTGTAGCATATTTAAAGTGTTTTTGACAGGTTTTTGTGAAGATACCTAAAACTATACTAATGTATATAGTTTAAAGTGTTATTTATTATACAATATATTTACTTATTATATTCTATGATATTATATTTAATATATTGATACAAAATGTTACTTAGTGTTAAGAACAAGCTTCGCTGATTGTTGTAATAAATATATGAATTAAGAATAAAGCCGTGAATCAAGAGGAGGAAAATAATTTAATCTATGGTTGAGTAAAAAAAAAAAATAGAACAGCTCGTTGCTTTCTTGAGAAATTTTATGCTAATCTCGATGATTAATCTTAATAAATGTTATTAACAAGTGTAGTACTTTTTTGGTACGAAAGATCCACCATGCTTGTGAATATGCGTCATGGCGCTTTTACGTAAGATTATCTTATTGGCTTTAAATACACAATTGCATCTGTTTACACATGCTTTCTTATCACGAGGACTGCGCATCTACCCTTTGTTCAGGTTGAACCGCGACAAGTAAGTGCTTTAGCTGTTAGGGTGAACTTTATATCATAGCACTTTGAGTGTGGTTTGCTAAGTAAGCGTTCATATTCGTATAAAACGAATGTGAACAAGCGTTCCATGCTAATATGGACAGTAATGTTATACGAATAATGTTCATTCTTATGCGAAGCTTACTTACCAAAGTAATGTCAACGTGAGGTCGGTGAAACTTGCCCATTAGTGTCATCTACGCTCATATAAAACAATCATTGTATAAATATGATCAATTTAGATCGCACCTGCTCATTCCAGTTACCACAAGTCTAGATAGAATACTATGCCGTCAGTCCAAAAAAGCCGTCACTCAAATTGCCTTGAATATTCTGCATTTCGAAAACTGACTCCAGAGGCAAACGTACTACTGCGATCACTGACGGTCGACCACTTTTCAGCCTTATTACTCAGGGCATAAGGGTGAAAAGTGGTCGACCGTCAGTGAGCGCGGTAGTACGTGCTAGTCATTTCACAGTTATTTTACCTCTCACAGCAGTAACCCAACAACTACCTTAAAGTAACGAACATAAAGATCACTTTAATTTTGACATTAATGCAAAAGCAGAGATAAAATAACTGAAAGAACTGTACCTGAGTTTCTTTTGTCGTCAGTTTAGCTTTATGGTGAAGTATAAATGCCATCATTTTCCCGATTTCCAGTGTGGCATACTGGGCTATATATGGCCTAGAAGCACTTCACCTTTTTCGCAACAATCTGAATGGCATTCATACTTTATAATACGACACAGTTCGATGCGACAAACGCTACCACGGTGCTGTTTGGTTTGTTTGCCGCGCAAATAACGCTAATCGCCATCTTGTTTTTTCAATACAATTTCCACAGATAATATCAAAAATTTTGATAACAGCGCCCTCTTGACGTTATCATAAAAGCGCCAAACAAACCATGCTGCACCAGCACTTTACGATCGCCTATCCAACTAGACTCATGTATTCCAGACAAGGCATCCTTTCAACGAACCGTGGCAACTTCCTTCTTATGGAGCTGATTGAGCAAAGGCACCAAACTTCGGTGACGAACCCGTTCGCAAAGGTGGCGCTTTTCAAACTGCTCGCTTTGAACGACGTCCAGCGCAATGCTATAAACACAGCTGATATCCCGGAATTTGAGCGACCTCTGCTGCCCTTGGTAAATAATTCATGTATTACTTATCTTCTCTTAACGAATAGCTAGTATCGTGGTTTAATATGAGCCTGTGAGTATTGTGTCTGACTGCCAAACATACAAGGGAGGGGGGCATTGACCAAATAGTATATTCCTTGGCTGAGACTACGAATTCTATGTTCACTACAGCAATGATGCTTAGAGGAGAAGTTTAGATTGTTGTCTCGAAACAGCAGCATCCCCTTGAGAGATATAGGACCCATTTTAACCAGTTTCTAACAATTTATATTCATAATATTGTGCATATTTTGATCTATGTATTATCAATCTCTTTACAGATCAGCAAGTACTTGCACGATTACAAGTCCTCGCACTGCACCCCGCTGCCCGAGACTCACTTCGCCATCGTTATGGATCGCATTGAGGCCGACAGAAGCGAATAGTGGAATGTGTTACGATTACACATTGTGAACGTACATGATGCACAACGTAATCGTAACGGCGGATCTTCGGACCAAAACGAAGTCGTCTTGGTCGACATAGACTAATTTTAGAGCTTCTATAGAGAGCTCCCTTGTGGTTATGTTTATGGTTTGGTGGAAATTTTACTACTAGGCTAGCATTACGCACTAGATCGACTTCATACACCATCTTGTCAGTCGATCGTCCGTGCAGATTCAAGAGCTTATGTGGTGATAATACAAAATTTATATCGTATTTATTTATCGTATTTCGATTTTCACAATGTATTTTGTAACACGGTGGTAGCGCCGTACTTCTACTTTCTTAAGAAGGAGCTCACGTATTATAATATTACGTATATATGGCGGTAAAGGTTATTTCGACGATATCTCTGTCCTACGTAAATGGACAGAGATTTTATATCCGGAAACTACTCCTGCATTTATTAGAAGAATGGACACTCAATTTAAAGTGTGTTTGTGAGACAAGACTGGAACATTACATTGTATACCGTAATGTATTCGAACGAAGGACAGACGCGTCATTTTTGTTTAAATTTTACTATTGTACTTCTAGTTTCTCCGACATGGTCTTGAAATCCATGATATTGTAGATTCTGGTTCATGACCTGTCGCGACCCTTAGGGTCAGCAAATTTTCGTAGTTTGACATGAATATATATGATTGTGTCAAGGCAGATACTGCCTATATATTAGAATTTTAGAGTTATCAAAGTACATTATATATAATATGTATAGCATTGAAATGAGGCCTATATTTAGCTCCTAGTGGGGCACGGCCAAATAACGATGCCAAATCGGCTACTGGAACATCGAGGTGTTGAAGTGTTTGTTCAAAAACGCCACCTTGTCAGTCCGACTTCAGGACCAGACCTCGGTACCTATCCTTCTGCAGCGAAGTGTGATATAGGAAGACGTCGTATCTCCGAAACGGTTCACCGCTGCACTGAAGGATCTCTTCAAGGTTCTGGACTGGAGAGGGCTAGCCATTAACGTCAATGGCGAGTACATCTCTCACCTTCGGTTTGCCGACGATATAGTTGTGGTCATGGCTGAGACCATAGAGGACCTTAGTACAATGGTCGATGACCTCAATAGAGTTTCCGAAAGAGTGGGTCTTAAAATGAACGTGGACAAAACCAAGGTCATGTTGTATGCCCATGTAACACCCGCTCCTATCAAGATCGGAGACTCTACACTCGAAGTTGTAGACGATTATGTTAGCTGGGACAAACGGTCTAGTTAGGTAGGTCTAATTTCGAGGAAGACGTCAATCGTCGAATCCGACTCGGCTGGGCAGCGTTCGGGAAGTTGCGTGGTATCTTCTCGTCCAACTAACAAACAACTGTCTCAAGACGAAAGTGTATGACTAGTGTGTGTTGCCAGTGATTACATACGGGACCGAAACGTGGTCGCTCACAATGGGCCTCATCAGAAGGTTTAAAGTCACCTAAAGGGCAATGGAGAAGGCTATTCTCAGAGTTTATTTGCTTGATCAAATCAGAAATGAGGACATCCGTAAGAGAATCAAGGTTACCGACGTAGCCCGAAGAATTGCCAAACTTAAGTGGCAATGGGCAGGACACATTGCTCGCAGAACGAATGACCGATGGGGCCGAAAAGTTCTGGAGTGGCGACCGCGAACCGGAAGACGTTGCGTTGGAAGGCCTCCCACTAGGTGAACCGATGACCTGGTGAAGGTTGCGGGGGTCCGCTGGATGCGAGTCGCGAGACCGGTCAATGTGGTGGCATTTCGAGGCCTATGTCCAGCAGTGGACGTCTTTCGGTTGAAATGATGATGATGAATTTTGATTGGGTACGGCCCTAACATGTCTTAGAATTATGAAAATAAATTTATGTTTACCTATTCTATTTAACTATTCCAATATGTATATCTGTACTTTGGAGTTTCTTCACTGTGCAATTTTTGCATTTTTATAATTGATTAGGGAACAAACACATTGCTCAGACTGGCTAGACTTTTAAAAGGATACCGCGAGGTTAGAAAAACCTTATGTATTTCATATAATGATGTAACATGATCAGTCAGAGCAGTCCCCTGCAGCCAACTTATATAGATATACTAACTGGAATTATTACGAGCAACACAACTGCGAACTTTCGAGTGAGAGAACTTCTACAGTGGATGTCATCTCTTTCTAATAGGGTGTCCAATATTTGTACTTACATTTGTGACTCCACTATTAGGTAGTCGCTTTCTCGCTCTGAAGTTGTTTTCCCCTTTTGAAATAATTAAAGTAATACGACCTCTTATGTTTAAGATAAAGTTCATTTTTAAACGGTATTTTGATATCAAGGTTTTGTTTGTAATCATTCCAGTTAGTACCTATATAAGTTCCTTACCTGCAACTGAGTTTAATCCCTTCATACTATTAATTTATAAAAGGATACTTACTGTGAAATTTATGTTTTATGAATATTGGTATTTTTAAGGATCTACACTTTTTAAACATGATAATCATTATTGATGGAATATTTTAACAGTATCGTAGTATTAACCGATTTTAAACTTAAAATACATTATTTCTTGCTGACATAATTCAGCTTTCTAGAATATATTGATGTCTATGGGTGTTATGTTAGTGGACTTGGGGTCAGAACTAGCCTGCCCCAAGGACTGCTCCAACTCAGATAAATTAATTAATTTTGGGGATTGGTAAATGGATTGGTCCATGGTGAAGCATTTAAATGCTACCATGTTAATGAAAGGAAATGAAGACTAGACACATATATATATTTTGTGATCTATGGTACGTAAAATATTAAGTACTTTTTATTATACTCTATGTGTTAAAGGATAAGTCTTGTGAAAAACGTGGGCGGGCAATGCTTGATACTATGTACTTGGTGCGTTTTGTGATATTCTACTAATTTTTTTTTAAATTTTGTATTCCAGCTGTACTAACTTTATCTCGGAATGGTAAAATTATTATATGCTCCATAAAAGTGCCAAATTGCAAATATTATTAGGCTCGAAGTATATTTTATTTGATAAGATCCGTCATGTTTGTTTTGGTAAAAGGGCACCGCACGACATAGGAAAACACTTGTTATGTGCGACCGCCGACCAGTAACAAAATGTACATTTTTATTGCCTACACAGTCATGTTTGTTTTCTAACAGCTATCTTTTACTCTCTTAAGTATCGCCCACGTGACACACAATTTAGATATAATTATTAAATTATAATGAATGTAACGATGTTTTTTTATTCGCGTGAACATTAATTTATTTTCATGTATGTTTTGTATATCAGTTTTTACTTTATTGAAATGTTGGAAAGCACATTTTTGTTTAAAAAGAATTATGTGGTTTAGGTTGGCTCTGTCTTTTGATTCATAATATTTGTGACAACCATTTTCATTTAGATACTTATTTATTTATTTGTGATTAGAGTTTTAAGAATAAAAAAAAAATATTGGAACTTGTTGTTTTTGTTTTCCTAAGCTTCATTCCCGCATTCGAAGTTAAAACCTTTGTATGATGAACCTACTCTTGGTTCTACTGAGTCGAGTCCTATGAACTTACCAAGCAGTAATTAGACCTGGTAGGTAGGTAAATGAAGAATCTTCTTTCTAATAATATAAACGCGATAATTTGTGAAGATGGATATTTGTTACGCTTTCACGGAAAAACTACTTTTTAATTCTGATAAGAAATATACCATTTTATAGGTAAATGCACTATAAATCTGGATATCATCCAAAGACAAAGTACTCGTCAAGACGAATCAAACGAGGCCAAACTCGATGGGGTTGCGTCGTTTCACTACTCCTATGGCTACCTTCCAGCTCCATCATCCAGATCGGCTCCATGTCATCAGAATATTGCATTGTCACGCGATATACAATGCGTGCAAAATTTCAGGCATTGCGGCAAGGACAACATAGGATGCAAGACCGAGCGAAGCGAGCTCGGGACTTGTGGCACTCCGACTCGGACAGGTTAGGTTCGAATGGGATGGCGGGGTCTAGTGAGCGAGTGAACTAAGACCCAGTCCGACCCCGTGTTAGATTACTTTAAACCCTGCAGACAGAAATAGGAGCTCCACGCAGCGGGGCTAGCGACGTCGACTCGGTTTCACTTAAATAAATTGCCTGCATTAAAAAAAATGAATTAAGTAGGTACAGACGACTACAAACTGTCAATATTTCTTTAATAGATTTTCAACATTATCTCAAAAGCATTAGGTTCAAGGTTGGTTGGGAAAATCTGACAGTTTCGGGTAGGTTGACCTGCTGGGGTCTGTTGCCAAGTTTATTGTGCGCACGTTATTATTTAGCGATAATCACGAACTCAAATTGTTGCTAAAAAATAATGTTTTGAGGTACTTAACTATTTTGCTGTGCAATTAGTATTTTTGATTATCGTTGGGATTTTTCTTGATATAAAAAGGAAGATTTTTTTATTTAGGTAGGTACAGTTAAATACATACTAATCGAAAAAAAACACTGACTGATAATATGAGAACCCAACACAGAGTACTTTTGGAGCCCACGACCAAAACCATGTCGCATGGCCGTTTTACGGCCAAAATCCGTTAGATTAGATGAATTTGAACCTGACTAGATTGGCAGTACCGGTCAGAAGCGTCGCAGTTTTATGGCGGGTCGGGTAATTTCTGCTGTGTTTAAAATAATAGGCAGACCAATGAGATTAAATGAACTCATAGGGTTACAACACTATAAGTTCATTTAATCTCATTGGGTGACTCAGTAAAGCTTTAATTGTTACGGTCGTGAATCTTTTATTAATCAACATACAACCTGACACTGACCTGCAAATAGCAAAAATCGTAAGAATAATTTAAATTCGCGGAATTTTGCCCAATGCCTAATCTCTAAGAGGCAAAAATGTTTGGTCATGGGCTCTGGAACTATGTCAATTTGACATCAAGTACAAGACTCCAAATGACAGTGACATAGTGATTAGTGACATTTTGGTTCCATGTTTTATGTACTCTGTGCTGTGTTCGTAACAGAAGTTGAATGTTCATGAAAAAATTGTAGCGTAAATAAAATATATCTTTACGGGTATTTGTTTCAAATAATGAATGGTCAGTTACACTGAATATTAATAGCAATAACGATTTTTATATTGTGGTGGCAGTCAAATTACAGTAAGTACTTCAACTGTTTCCTAATATTATAAAGGGTGGGTGTGCAGATGATGCAAATAAAGTGACATTTTTCAATACTAAAATGTACTTTTGCGAAAACAAATGTATTTAAAATTAACTATCTAAATCAATAGGCATTATGACATTTTGCCATAATGTTATTTAAGTTATGCAATATTTACCATAACCTTGAATTCTATGTATATTGCTGGAGCCTACGCAAATAATGCAAGAAAAAAAACGAATCACAATTATCGGTTGGGTAAATGTATCATTTACGAGGTCCGTAAAAAAAATTGAGCTATATCTCTCGAAACATAACCTCGTAAAGTTTCGAAGTTATGCATTTTTTGTGCAGGTTATATTAAGCACCATTTCATTATATAGTTACTAACAAAAGCTTAATCGCTTAAAAATTGCATACAAAATAGTTATGTCAATTAGTAGTTCTCAAACATAACCCTAGTTTGTACACAAAATTTACCCTTAAAATGGGGTGACCATTACTACAGTGCAACTAAGATCTAGGTAGTCTGTGTGCATCTGTGGGTGGGAGATAAAATCTGCATGGTATGGCAATTAAATATAGGGAAATGTCATATACCTGCTCACTCATTCAGTCAGTATTGATTTTTACAGTAGTTAGTTTTAAGAGCTGCATTGAAAGGGTGGCTCCTCCATAAATTTCTATAAAAAATCCAAATCATATCTTATTGTGTTCTTGTAATACTGTGTTGGGATTGAGCAAGTGAAGGGTAAATTTAGTTGGGGAAATAGATAGTTAATTTTCATATTTTACCATCATTCAACCTACATACAGTAGATCAATATTTCCATCATGGCTGCACCTGATGACCAACCAGTTAAAGTAGTTGAGATTCAAATCATAGTAATTGACATCCCTATTGCCAATCCTCCACCCCCAGTAGTGAATATCCAAAATGTGGTGCAAATAGACGCGGAGGAGATGGAGAATTCCTCGGATGTGGGTGAGTAGAACAAAGCATATAGGTTCAGATCATCAACTAGGAGTTTCTTTCCTTCATTTAACTTCTAGATTCAAGTGAATTCAGAGTAAATATCCAGCTATTTAGTTCATCTTCATGATTTTATAAAAATCTTTGAAATTCTTTGTTCTTTGTCTGCGGGTTAGACACCTTTGATTGTGTAGGTGGTATATAGATATATGAAAAGCCATATTTAGGTTCATAGTTTAATCCAAATACGTTATGAACCCTGAAACTCAAAACCAAAAGTGTACAATTTTGAGTTTTGAATATAAAATAAGCCAGATAACGCAGCTGCAGTAAACACTTACTCATTCTAAGTCTTCCAACAATGAGAATACAGTCCTAATTAGGGTGCTTATTAGACACATGTTCTAAGTACCTATTAAAAAAGTACAAAAATGAGTAATTATCAAAATCACTGCAAAAAGGGCTTTGAGTATTAAAATCCTTTGTACTACCAGCTAGAATCTGAAATTGGTTTCACTGCCCACTAATATGGATAGACATAATTGGTTTGTAGGTTTCTGTCCACCGCCGCACACTTTTCTTAAATAGTGAAATATGTCCACACCCTCTCTAAGAGAGGAGACCTGTGCGCCTGTAGTGCGATCTGTACAGGTTTTAGTTATAATGCTAGTCTTCTTACTGCCCGGTAAGACATTATTCAGAATCTTAAAGAACTATCTATTAGAAATAATTTTATTTCATTGGATATCAGAGCATGCTTTATATGTAGAACTTGACTAATAATGCTAGTAAAGAACTGTCTTTTAGAAATGAGGTAATTTCTATAGAAAAAAGGTTTGTTAGGTGAGAATATCAGATTATGCATTGGGTTGAAACTAGCCAGTGGCCTGTAAAACTAGAATTCAGAATCCTGGAAAACTAATCTATCAGGAATAATGTTATTTCAATAAAAATGGTTTGTTGGACCTTCAGGTCATGTTTTATGATACAATGACCTTAGCTCGAAAGGTCAACTGTTGCTTATTATATGAGCTGCATCTAGGGCCGGCGCTACTACGCACGCGCTAGCTCGGGGTAATGCCCGACGCGGGTCAGCTAGAGCGCGCATGCGTGGCTTTCGATCGGTGCCATCGGATTCTCGGAACTTAGCCTGGGCGCATATTGCGCATCGCTTAGGCAATTACGCAGTTTTCGACTGCATTAGCCAGTCTCTGTCTCGCCTGCTCGCACTTGCTGCGATTTGCATTGGCGGTTGCTCTCGATTTCACCAGGAGGTTTATCATTAAACTAAGAGGAGGTTAATAAAGAATACATTTACTTAGGACTCGAGAATATAGTTACTTCAGAGAGTTTATTTGATTTCGATGTCGTTTACAATATTGCATTGAACATGAATAACATTTGATGTATGAATGTCACGTTGTCCATAGGAATATCGTTAGATCTTTATACTGATTCTCGTACTATAGTAATATTATAATAACTTGGAAATCTATAAAAGTTTCCCTAAACTATCTCTACTTTTTCATTAATTAACATGATCTTAATGTATTTGATAGTCATTCTTATCATATTAAACAAATTGCACTCATTTACGAAACTATTACTAATTTTTTAAGTATATGTATTTAACCAAACTAACATTTACTTTCAGGATATGTCGCACATTAATGATTTAATAAGCGTCTTGAGAGGTCTTCGTTTAGTGGTGGAAGCGGGCGTCAGAACACAGCAAGAAGTGTCAACTCTTGCATGGAATAACTCTAGCGTCAAGCCTTTGCTTTTGAACTGTCCAACTAACCTATTTACTTATAATCTCAACCCTGTACCTGCTAAAGAGATCGTGGACAGAGCACTAGTAGTCGCACACGGCTTTAGGCAGTTTGCGACGCTGTACGTCCCTAACATGAGTGACAACGAAGCGAGACCCGAGATGGACCAACAGATGAAGGACGAGATCGACGAGCTAAACAGGGAGTTCAACAGAACCTTTGACACCTTAAAGAAGGTTCAGATAATGGATGAGCAGTCATCCGTGGCTACGTCGCCGATCGCTCCGGATCCGCCAGGCATGGCGACGCCAACTATTCAAATCTTGGCTCCTATTGAAGATTTGCAGAAGAAAATGCAAGGAGCAAAGCTTCAAACGGCGGGGGATATACTGGATGCCGTAGCCTCTTCTGATCCGGTGGACGATCATCCGTATGCACGGTTTCGATCGGGGGCTGCTTATTATGAAGGGCTTACCGATGCAGGGGCTTCGGGGCGGAAACCTAGCGCTAAAAAGAAGATTAGAGTTGGTGTAAGTTTCATTTATTTTGAAGGATTCTGTGAAACTATATGAAGTTCTTTAGAGCATTTTAACGTTAGTATTTAAAATATCTTATGTTTTCAGCTGAGCGAGAACTCGAAAGCTCGCGTGGTGCCGTCCTCGCGTATCGGCCGTATGTTTTCGTTCGGCTCCCTGGCTGCTGGTCTGGGAGTGGGGACCTTGGCCCAGTATGCTCGGAACACGTTCCAATCAGTAACGGGCAATGTGGATGAGCAGAGCAACGCGTTCATGTCCCCGGCTAACGCAGAGAGGATCGTTGATACGCTGTGCAAGGTTCGAGGTAAGTAAACTTTTAGTGTGATTAGTTTCGTGGGTTTTCACTTTTTTCATTTCCAAATCCGAATAGGATTGTAAAGAAAATATTTTATTTTCATCTTAATTCTATAATGACATGAATCTTTAACATCATCATCATCATATCTTCAGGTGCGGCGCTGAAACTGGGCCAACTGCTAAGTCTCCAAGACGACACGATGATCTCTCCGGAGCTGCAGCACATCTTCCAACGTGTGCGCCAGTCTGCTGACTTCATGCCCTCCTGGCAAGTAGAGAAGGTTATGAGCTCCCAACTGGGCGAGGACTGGAGGGCCCTTGTCGCCGTTTTTGAGGACAAGCCGTTCGCCGCTGCTTCTATTGGTAAGTGTTTATTTATTGATCAACGTTTATCAACAGTTTTTGTAGACTTTGTATCTTAAGTATTGGTAGCAAATGGTCTTGAACTTACAGAGTCGCCATCTTACTGATTAATCAGTATTCACAAAAACATTAAGTAGTAATTTGTCAACTAGCGAATGCTAAGGAAGTCGTTAGTTTCCCACACCCTCGTCCTGACTAAAAATAATTCTTCGTTTTCAATTATAAGCACAGGCTATCATTCACATTTTACCAATTACGTTCTCAATATCATGTTATAGCGGTAAAACAGCGTTATTGAGCCACCCAACCTGCTACTGAAAATTACCATTGAATTAAAATTGAATGACTCAATACCTGAATCTCACTCATCAGTCTGTCGGAACACAAAACCAACGGAGCAGTCTTTATATCAGTATATCTCTTGTTTAGGTCAAGTCCATCTGGCCATGCTGCATGACGGTAAGGAGGTAGCAATCAAGGTGCAGTACCCGGGCGTCGCTAAGGGCATCAACAGCGACATAGACAATCTTGTTGGAGTGATGAAGGTATGAATTAACAACTGACTACAGATAACGGCTGAATCCGAGCATAGTGAGGGATGTACTTGAAACTGACGAAAAATATCGCTTCTTTTTCGCTGTATAAGAATTTGAGATAAAATAGCCATGGTCAGTTATATGCACATCTCTGGTGGAAATTCAGCTTTAATATGCTAATTTGTGTATTGTGCTTGATGAGCACTTATCACAGGAATCTATGGAAGTATTCTCATAGATTTGCATAGAAAGTCTCCCCCTCTTCGGTCTGTCAGTGTGGTTAGATGGCTTTACCGCTTCAAGATTTCAGACCGCAAATGTGTGCAATTTACTAAATTAATTTAAAATTGCCCTTCAAATTGAATGATGTGGATCATTCATCATGGAACTTTTAGGATTAACTCCGTCTTTACAAATAGGATTCCAGAAAAATATAGTCTTCCCTAACACATATTTCTATTCCCAGGTTTGGAACATTTTCCCTAAGGGGATGTTCATAGACAACATCGTTGAGGTTGCCAAGAAGGAGCTGTCCTGGGAGGTCGACTATCTGCGCGAGGCCGAGTGCACCAGGATGTTCAAGAGGCTGCTCGCTCCATACCCCGAGTACTTTGTGCCTGAAGTCATTGGTAAGGACATATTACTTCGTTACATACAAATTGAATTCTTACTTATACAAAACAATCGTAGCACAAAGCACGTTGCTTTGTGCTACAGCTGACAACTATCAATTAAAACAAGTACTCACAAAATATTACCTTGACATTAATTTTTTGGGCTTTTGAGTATAAAGTGAATTCTATGTTCACCAAGATTTCAACTAGCTTCAACTGTTTTGACTAACTGACAGAAATTGCTCATTTAAAAGTATCGTTATTGAAACAACAGCTCAATTTGTAATGAATGAAGTAACCAAGGTTTTGTAAAAATATTTTGATTTAAAAGAGTGTCCATGGAGTTTCTTGCCTGTTCTTCTCCATAGAGATCTACGTTAGGGAATGGGCAACTACAGTACTTTCACAGTTTTTATGCCTTGTGACTGGGACTGTAGCTACATTTCATTGTTGTCTTTGTTTCGACAGTTCAAAAGTGCCTGTAACGAGCCTACTTGAAATAAATGCTTTGATTTTGATTTTTAAAATATGTATTTAATCATCGAAACTTTATGTAAATCAACAAGTAAACATTACCGTACAATGGTAGGGGGTAGTGCCTAAGATATTTCTATCAGCCTACTTTAATGTGCGTTGCCTCTGGCGAAACATTCAAATAAAACAACACGTTTTATCACTATTAATGTCTCCTAGTCTCCTCGTCTATTAGTAAAAAAAAATTCTCGTGTGACAACATGCTTTTATGTTCATCTTTCCCCAGTGCAGCGAAACTGTCTGGCGGAAGCTGAAATGTCTTCTCATTCTTAGTACAGGTTTAAGCTGGTACAACTTCAACTATTTCCCTTATACTGCATCCACACATAAACAACATTATTATATGTGTGTTGCTTATGTGTGATGTCGTTTGTGATGGTTAGAATTATGATGTCTTGGTATTTGAACTTCAAATTGCATATTATGCTTTACTTTGGTGTCTTGTCGTTTCTTTTAACCGCGTTTACTAGTTTACAGAATATATCTGTACAATTCTTCACACATCAAACATCAACGAACATCAAACATCAACAAACTGAATTTCAGTGAAATAGTGAGGTGTTAAAGTGTTATTTGTAATGGCGTTAATCGTAGCCTTTTGGATACCTGATCTATTCTGTTTACGGATTCTACAAAATATATTCATTAATTGGTTGTGTTTCTACCTACTTGTTAAATATTAGCTATTTTTAATGATTTGCTAATAGAGTAATGTAATTTTGAACATTCCACTTGTTACTTGTATGCTGTTCTCCTATTTAAATTTCTAATGTAATAATTAATATTGATAGACTATCAAGAACTAGCTTTTGCCCGCGGCTTCGCTCGCGTTAATTTGGAATTTGACAATCAATTCGCATTACTCAAGTATAATAATATAATTCAATCATGATTCGAAAGACACGTGGCGCCATCTAATATCATAAGAACGTTATTATTGTTTTCCTCTGAAACAGTATTTTTTTTTCGGGATGAATAAATAAGGATATACAATGCTAACCACACTTAGGGGCTGTCTCCACGAGCGAGAGAATCGCGTATTTGTATGGGATAATATCGCCGCGATTGTCTCGCTCGTGGAGACGGCCTCTAAGAGAGTATAGAAATACGTGGCACGGACGATAATAGCGTCGCGATTCTCTCGCTCGTGGAGACAGCCCCTTAACCTTAAAGAACCATATTTACAGCCGGGTACTTTTGCATGCCCCGCTATAGCATAATTTAGGACCCATCAACCCATCATCGTCGAGGATCCGCCTTTCGCATAGGGCCCGGACCTACAGTTATGTGAGAAATATACACACACCCTGTAGATCCGAGTTTTATGTGATCGGTGGACTGCACCATCCAGCACGTCGAGAGAAGACCCGCACCTCCGCACTTCATCCCGCCCGCATCACAACAGAACGAACAGCGACGACTGATCTGGCTGAATGGAATGATCACTTACCCATCCCAAACTTGATGCCTGAGTGAAGCGCTCTCACAGGAAATTCTATCTCCCCACCTGCCCGTCTTGCACGCTACGGGACTTATGTGAGGAAAATAGACAGACTGAAAAAATAGAGAAGAAGCACGTGGTTCCGGTAGCAAGAAAAAAAATGAAACAAAAAGCACAAAAAATTAAAAAGAAGAACTAGCTAAATGAATTCATTTTTTTTTCTTCCTAGCCTGTTCCGTCCTACTCCTGGGTGGAGGCCTCCCTCCACGCCTTCCACTTCCCGCGAAACCGCGCTTCCTCCTTCCAGTTTCGACGGAACTTCTCCAGTTCGTCCCGCCATCTCCTTCGAGGCCTGCCGCGACCCCGACTCACTGTGTCAGGTTATTGGAGATATTATTGACTCAATTGCTCCTCTCCTAACAGGCATGTTCAATCAATGTTTGGACAGCGGCAAGTTTCCTGACTTAATGAAACATAGTAAAGTAGTACCAATATTCAAATCGACCCCACAACCAACACAACCCAACCCAACCCTTCTAATTATAAAGCGGGCAGTCGGCGCGGTCTATAAAATGGGTCCTCGCGAGTCCCTCATAAAAAAAATTTAAAGACATCGATATACTGACTCTGCCTTCCGCAAATGTCCGCAAAAACCGAGGACCTTTCAAAATTAGAAGCGACTTCATAATATTAATCCACGCAGTAAACACGAAATTGTAATACCCAAATTCAGGTTAACAAAAACTTCTTATAAGCAGTATACGTTTTTATAAATAATTACCTAAGTTAGTTATAGAACTGACCGATGGAAAAGTTCAAAAACTACATTAAACGTGTCCTTATTAAAAAAGCATATTACAAAATCAAGGACTACGTTGAAAAAAAACGCTACGTTAAAATGTTATTATACTCTAGACGAGTTTCTTAATGACGCATCTCTGTAATTGACATGAATATTAATTTTTATCTTAATCTTAAATGAATTGACTTATTTTGACATGAATGAAAATGTAATTGACTTTAAATTTTGACATGAAATGAAAATGAAATTGATTATGAATAATAAAATTTAACTTGTTTGCATATGTTTATACAATCATAATATTATAAGGATGTTCAGTTACGTTTAATAATTTTATTGTAAACCCACTCATATAATTGTTGGTGTTTTTTTTTTGTTGTAATTTGTATGTCCATTGGCAAAACATAGCGCACTACCTGATTTTTAAGATCTTGTTTGTAATTATTACCTATGTTTACGAATAAATGATTCTGATTCTGATTCTGATTCTGAAGGACTACGTTGAAGATAAAGAGGTTTGGCTTTAGTTCCTTCTGCGCGTGAGGCTTCCCTGGAAGCTCATAAACGGCACAAATATGAGGATGTCTCTAACTATTCTATTCTCAATTGCCTCGGCATGTAAAAGATCAAAAATCCATGTACACTTTCAAAAAATCTCTAAAGAAACACATTTTAGCGGATTTAAAATCTTAAGCTATCTTCGGGTAGTGTGCTAATCTAACCTATTTTTGTTATGTAACCGTCGCGTCGCTAATTAATATTCGAAGTAGAAATATTTTTTTTTCTCATATAAGTGAATGTAATTCTTTTTGACAAATAAAGCTCTTAAACCATGAACTATATTCTCAATCACATTTTTTTTCTTTTCCTTTTTAACAGATTTTTTTTTACAATAGTTCTCAAATCATTAAAACACCTTTTGTTCAGAATAGTTAAAGCACTGATGACAATATTTGTGTCACATGTTTAATTTAGTCTTTTATAATATTTTCTTACCTTTGTAAAAATTCTTTTTAACGATTGTTTGTGAATGTGTGAACAGTGTAGGCCTTGTAGATTCTTAGATGCGTGTTAACTTTTGTTAACCTCTTATCATGTTTACCGTTTTTTGTGTAGTAAGCAACAACTTATTGTCGCGCCTATGCTGTCCCCGCATACTTAAGTACTAATGCTGCAACATGATAATATTGTAATACCAAATCATTTTAAAAGAGTAACCATGGAGTTTCTTGCCGGTTCTTCTCCATAGGAAGCGAACCGTGCACCTTTTTGTCGACGTTTTATAAGTGCCCATGTAGTCTAAGAATAGCAATAGTTGAGTTTTGAGGATGGTTCGAGTGTGGTTGGAGTAAAGGCATTTATAAAATTTCGTGCACATGAATTAATGAAAAACTGAATTCTTAAAATTATATATTTAACTAGCGGCCTGTCCCGGCTTCGCACGGCAGCCTATGTTACTCAGGGATAATGTAGCATTCTAATGATGAAAAATTTTTGTAATCGGTCCAGTAGCTTTTAAGATTATTCGTTACAAACATGCAAATCTTTCCTCTTTATAATATTAGTATAAAATAATAGTATAGATTAACCTAGGTAGTCTTTAAATAGATTCCGGACCCAGGTTGGTCGCAGCAAGGAAAACCTGCTCAGGTGGAGATTCATTAATGACTGCCCTGGAGTGTAAATGTGGTGCTGTTCCACAAACGATGGGGCACTTAATATTGTGTCCTGTTGTTCACTACAGGAACTGATGGATGCTACCAAAAGCGTCAAACTAGTAGTTCTGGACCGACACAATCTAGATTGCCATCGACACGCTAAGAAGTATAGATTGAAACTGTACACTAAATTTTAGACAACTAACATAATATCCTTGAATTTATTTGTTGTAATGTGTATTTTGCATTTTATAGCACAGAAATATTAGGATTAGGTATTACTGTGAATGTGAAGACCATGTGGATCATTAGAATTTAGTTGCATTTCATGCTGGTCTGGCAGTTTTTTGATTTGACCAAGATTTTATGTCTGGAATTTAAAAGAGACTGCGACTTCTGAGTTTGTTTTGAATGTTTCTTTTCAAAGTGTTCATTTAAAAAAAATATTTTAACAACGATTTTCAAAAATAAGTATACTTTTATCATCTATTTCCCCTTTCCGACCGCCAGACGAGCTAAGCGCTTCCGAGGTTATCACCACTGAGCTTATCGACGGCGTGCCGCTGGACAAGCTCTTCGACGCGGAGTACGCGGTGCGCGTCGACATCGCGCATAAGATCTTGCAGTTGTGCCTCCGCGAGATGTTCGTACTGCGCTGCATGCAGACCGACCCTAACTGGGCCAACTTCTTCTATAACCCGTCTACCAAGCAGGTTTGTCAAAATGTTCCTTATTAAAAAAGGCTGGTCTAATCCAGAGTTCGGGTTGAGACTGAGAACATAACATCAACCCTGTAATCGCCGAAAGGTTAGGTAAAGGTTAAGCCTATTTATTAGGACATCCTAATTTCGTAGGCGAGGCAGTCGGAACAAATTCGGCCAAAAACTTTAAAAATCCAACTACCTCAAACTAAACTCTTGTCATCCCGCGCAGGTGATCCTGCTTGACTTCGGCGCCACCCGCGAGTACTCCAAGGAGTTCATGGACCAGTACATCGAGATCATCCACGCCGCCTCTCGGGGCGACCGGGAGGCTATTCTTGAAATGTCGCGTGAAATGAAGTTCTTGACAGGGTACGAGTCCAAGGTTAGTATCTGTACCTACTTTGATCTAAGAAAAGTCAGGTAACTATTCTCAAATGACGGCGCAAGATAACGGTGGAGTATGTGCATTCAGCAGCATCGCGGATAGACAAGAAAATTGATTAATCTAAGTTTACGAGGAGGTTTGAGGCTTTGCTTTAGTATTTGGTTAGGTTAAGAAAAAAAAATTATCGATACGTAGGTAATGAAACTGACAATATAAAAAATTCAATTGCGTTATTGAAAACGCGTAGCATTTGCTTTCAAATTTTCAATGCACGATTACAGGTAATGGAGGAGACGCACATCGACACCGTCATGATCATGGGCGAGGTGTTCACCAGCGACGGCTCTGGCGAGTTCGACTTCAGTACCCAGCAGACTACGCGTCGCATCCAGGCGCTGGTCCCGACTATACTGAACCACCGCCTCTGCCCGCCCCCTGAGGAGATATACTCGCTCCACCGCAAGCTCTCTGGAGTGTTTCTCCTCTGCTCCAAGCTCAAGATCAAGTTGAACTGCCGCTCAATGTTCCAGGAGATCTATGAGCAGTATAAAACCAATAGTTTTAGATAGACCTTAGCATCCGTGGCTCAGGCGTGGTCAAGTTTCAAGTACACCATCTATAACAGCGACTTCATGTCTAATTTTGATGTTTTCTAGTAATTCAATGTTTCCAATTTTGATGTTTTCTAGTAATTCAACATTTCCAATTTTGATGTTTTCTAGTAATTCAGTGTTGTAGTTGTTCATGTTCAATGTTATACAGTAATTCAATGTTTGAGTAGTTCACAATTAATGTTTTCCAATAATTCAATGATTCGAGTTCATAATAATCAATGTTTTCGATTTAATCATTGTTGTGCGTAAAGCCTACCCCGCACTCCATACATGGGGACGCGAAACTGAAGTGCGTTTGCGACAGTTTGACCTGATTGAAGGCGTGCACATGCACGAATGAAAAGGAGCAGTTGGTGGCCTCGGCTGCCGTGCGAAGTCTTTGTAGCAAAACATCTGCACGCGAAACAAAATGGTCGCAAAATAAACTGCCGTTTGAATTAGGCAACATACCCTATCAAGCATTGGAGGACAACGCGGGCGTAGGCATGTACTAGTCATAATCATAAATGTTTATTAGATTGTTACACAAAATATGAGTGTTTATATTAAGGAATGTTTTGGATCATAGAAACAGGGTCCACGTGATGTGCGCCGCTTTTTAACAAAGAGAGTGTCAGTGATAATTTTGGTGACGTGTCCACGGACTTATTGTAGGACACATACACGGACAGTTAACGATGAGTTTTCAGCATACCAATGCAGTGACTGGTTATAAGCTTGTAAAGGCAAGCTTCCCGCGTTCCTATGACCTGAGTACATAATGCATTTTATCCAGTAGTTCATATTACATATATGATTGCCGTCAAATTAGTCAGTATTACTACTATGTAATCATATTTATAGTAAATTACATTTTGTTGCAACTTTTACAACAATACAGATAGTATGAAATATGATTTCATCTCAATGCATTTTTTGTTATCATTTTTTAGTGACTAGTTTAAATTGTATCTTTATTTCTAACTAATTTAACTAAACTTAAAGTAATATAGCCTAATATTTACAAAACAGGAATGTACCATATCGCGTTCAAATCGTCTTGCGGGTTGTGATCGCAAACTTTCGAATTAAACAAAACGCGTTAAAATTTTTAAAGAAATTTTCAAAATTATCTACTGTATCGAGCTTTATTATACGAATTATATCTGACTCTAAATATCTATGTGATTTTTAAATTCCATCGACTTGAACTGAAACGAATATCGTCCATTTTGTATGAAGAATTTATTGAGCCCTGTAAGGGTAAGACTGATGACGGTATTACGTTCCATTTTTTCGGGACGATATAAACAAACTTTACAGCTTTTAATTTTGAGTAGTTCTATGACCGCGCGATCGATAGCCCATCGTTAGGGTTTTTTTTTCGAAAAAACTAATTATACATGTTGCATCCTAGTCAAAATTCAGGAGTTTGTCACAAAAGACATAAAAAAATAATTTAAATTACGATACCTGGTCAATAATTATTGAAGTTGCTATTTTAAAGTATTTCAGAATAACACGAATGTAATTTCAACAAACCCGAATCACCCATCGTGCGACATGTCACTGTGTGCGTGAGTGTCGACGGACAATCCTAAAATTGCTTGGATTTTAGGGGCCATTCAAGTATTACGTAAGCACTACAGGGGGTCGGGGGGTGGAGGGTGGGGTCTTTGCTTTGCTTATTTTTGATGCCAGGGGATGGGTGGGGGTCTGGATGGTGATTACGTCAGCAGAATTTATTTATTCGAGTTTGCAGGAAATGTAATAGCAGAGGTATGGAGTTCCGGGCACATCAAAATATGTTGGGTCTGGCGATCTTCCTGATTTTCCAGACATTAAATGATATTCAGAACATGTGCGTGAAAGCCAATACTTGCTTCAAATGGCAAAATGTAGAAACACAATGCTGTCGTCCAAGAAGTGGCTTATTTAGATTACTAGACAACAGGTTTCTCCCACCACCAGTAAAAGTAGAAACAAACAGTTGATGACTTGGTTTTGGATGATGGAGGGCAATTTCTCAATCTTCTAGTCAATTTAGCTCTATTCAATTCTTCACTCAAAGATTTTCTGCAAATACCCTTCGATTATTTTTGGCCAACGGTAAAATTGAAGCTATCAAGCAAAAATTTAGACGAGCACCGAGATGTTGATGACTTACTACTGCTGCTTATAAATCAATAAAAACCAGAACACGTTGACATATGCATGTAGCAATGTTTACGTAAGCGTGGGAGGGGTGTGGGGGTAAGAGCTTTGATTACTTTTGCTGGGGTGTGGGGGGGGGGGTAATAATTACAAAAAAATCCACTTACGTAATAGTTGAAGGTTTTCTTACCTAACGATTTTGTTTTTATTTCTGGATTAAATCGGTTGATTTGAATTTTTTCTTCCTACTTAACGGGTTTAGGACCGGCAAAAATACCTTAGTTCGTGTACCGATTATGATACCGATGATGATACCGACCTACTAAATTTAAAAAGGTTTTCTACTTTTTCATGAAAATGGATAGATGTGCTAACTAAGTAGGTATGTGGTGATATTTTGTCCGATAGGTATATATTGGCGTAGTTAAAAACTTTAAATCAACTTATTACACAAAAAAATTGATTACACTAACAACAACGTATTTACAAATTGTTGTCTATATGTACAAATAAATTCTTTCAGCTTACGCAACACTAACACATTCGAAGAGATTTTTGAAGTTTAGGGAATACGATGTCGAATAAACGTTTGCGTTTAGTTTTGTGTGTAAAGGCACGGTTATAGGGTAAGTAACAGACTGACTGCATTTAAATATGGGTGGTTCATACTTACCGATTTCCGTAAATAAGAAAAAAAAACCTTCCCATTTTATTATTGATTCGGGTCGAGGATCATTAACATACACACCTACTTGAATTTGACCAGGATGCAAAGCGATAAGCTGTATTGCCCGATAAGACCCACACGGCTTAGCAGTGTTCCGCATGAACACCGAGGCAGCTACTGTATGACCACTTTGAGTTCAAAAATTTGCATCGATTTGTCAAACTTGGTACATTTATTTTAGTTCTCTGTTTCTCCGGCTGCTCAGATAAGTTGTTGAAGTGTTAAATCATTTTTATATATTTTTCTCTTCTTTCTTAGTAGCACAAACTACACAAGCTCAAACTAGCGCTAAATTATTCCGATAGGTTATGAGATTTTTTGTTAAGCTTGCTTTTAATACTTACATAGTAATATATAAGTAGTAATATATGTGTTATTTAAAGGAATTTTAGCATATTTGATGTAACTCGTAAGATAGATGTTGGATGTACTTCGCCAACCTTTCACCTGACCTAAATTACCTAAGCCACGAGTGTTTCTGTCGCGTACTCTACCTCTTCTCTAACATTAAGACTATTGTTGTGATCGTATTTAAAATGTTAGTATTAGCAAAATATAATTGTTGTAGAACACTATTTGTGAAATGATTGTTACTTCTATAAAATATACTAATAAAGTTAATAAATGGAAAATTTAAAAAACAATCGACAAAATGTTGTTTTTTTTTTTACCTACCATTGTCGATTATAATTACTGTAAACTATTATTTTTAACTTTTGAATATCAAGTACAGTTGCGAAACCATCATTACGAGAGGATATGTAATGGGTGTCCAAAAGGGGAAATGAGAAGCACACACTATTCTATTTTGTATTTCCACAAAAATTATCACTCCGCCAACCCAAAATGATCTATCCACCCGAGTTTCGCTAGCTAGAAGTCCAGCCGCCAACAGGAAGTCAAACTAACGTCCCCTATTTATTATTGTAAACTATTTGTGACACTTTTCATAAATTGACATACTCATTACAATAATCGTAAGAATATAAGCTATAGGTTTTATAAAGTAGACTTTTACAATTGAATATGATTTACAGTAATATTTCCAAAATAGTAAATAAATAAAAAACTGTAAACTATTCGTGACACTTTTCATAAATTGACATACTCATTACAATAATCGTAAGAATATAAGCTATAGGTTTTATAAAGTAGACTTTTACAATTGAATATGATTAACAGTAATATTTCCAAAATAGTAAATAAATGCTTAAGTAAATGACAAATTGATTATAGTGTCTTTACAAATTGATAGATGGCGCTATTAAGTCTTTAAGTACCTAGGTAGCTGATGCAAGTAAAGCTCAATGGCTACTGTTATACTAGTTGCGTTCAGTGCCGGCAGATGGCGTTAGCCGTTTATTCTTTACGCTGAGTATGATGGTGAGTAGATTGAAGGTTCCTGGGCTGCAACTGTATAGCTGGCGACTATCTGTTACAGATAGTCAAAAACACCGCTTTGCCACCTACTTGCGACATTATCAAGTCCTTTTCATATCATTGGTTCTGTCTGACTCCTGAAGTCACGGTGCTGAAGTTTCATAAACTAAATGATGATTTCCATCAAACGGCTCACATCGTATCGGATCGAAACGGATTTTACAACTGATTCGTTACGGATGGCACAAGTCGTGTCATCAATTTTTTTAACGTGGTGGTGTATGACAAGAGGCGTGTCATTTTAAAAATCATTTTTCCGTTTACCCAGAACAAAATTATCATTGTTTTTCACGTAGAACAAGCCTCCGTTTCTGGATATTGTTTAGATTTAAAAAAAAAACTGGTTAACAACCTTTTCAAGTTGCATTATTTGTGGCGACTATACCATATCATATTAAGTGTTCGTAGTCGTAGCGGAAAAATGTCGATTTTTTTAATTTCAGTTTCGCAGATATTTAGTGTATGACGTCGTGTAATTGCGTAGATATGGTAAGCACAAACTTGTGCATCCAACTATTGTGGAGCTATTCAACAAAAACTGTTTCCGCTAGAACTACGTCATCCTAGCGGCACTTTTTTTTCCTAAGGACGTACCTACAAGAAAAAAAATACATTCAATAATTAATGTGTAACGAGAGGTAAATGTGTAGGTTTAAATGAAATTTGTGTGTCACAAAACTGCGAAGATGATCAAGTTTCCGCTGCGCTAACATTTGCCTATTTGACGAACATCATATAAAACGGTTTAGTGCAGAGTTGTAATTTTTTACGCACGTTGCTTCGAATTTGTGTGTAATGTTTGTGAAAACAGAATTTGAAAAAAAACATAGGTACCGTTCAGAAGATATACACGTAAAAGTAAAATAAGTTTATCAGGTCCAAGTACTTAAAATAGGAACTATAGAGCCTAACTTATAACGTTTATCTTGAAAGTAACAAGTGTATACATATAAATGTAACTTATCTCTGCTCCCCAACGGTTGGATGTACAAATTTGTACTTACCATACACAATTACACGACGTCATACACTGTACATTCACCCTTAACAAACGTCACGTAATGGTGTGATGGCACATGAAAGTAAATGATAAGTTGAAGGAGCCTACTAGACCTACAAGGCTAACAATCCCTACGACCCTAAGCCCTAAGCCCTACAGCCCTAACCTATATTAACTTATTACTTACTTAACTTGAACTTATTTATATATTTATCTATTACATATACCTAGTATGTAATAGATAAATATATAAATAAGTTCGGGATGTCTGCACCATGCGACCTAAGGCTACAGACGGATTGGAGACAGGATTTCCAGGTACAGGAAGACTGATCAGAGATGGCTAAAGGTGTCTTGGCCACAGTGAGGGGTAATGACACAATAATATAAAATTCAAATCTGATTTATTTACAAATGTTACCGCTTATATACTACTTTTTCTTAACTCACACTATTATACAAAATCTTTGAGTCCTATGCGTGTAAGATGCAACCCAATCACTATCTTAACTGGGCCGCGCGTAAGCCAGGCCTAGTGCTGAGTCAATGTCCAAAGGTAACTTTAACTTAGTAACGGTAACATACACTAAATATCTGCTAAACTAAAATTAAGAAATTCGTCATTTTTCCACTGCAACTACGCACACCCATATTAAGTATTATTAGGTATGTATTTACAAGTTAAAACACAAACTAACAGAACAAAAAGCAAACAAACATTTTTAGTAAACATTCGTCAGTAATTGTGTTTGGACGTATTTCTGAGTTCTGCGTATCAAAATGGACAACGAAACATCCATATTCAACCTACCCTTTCAAATTTGGGGTATCTGATTTTCTAAATTTATGTTCATTGTTCGAGAAACTTATAATAGCATACCTGTCACCCCTACTCCTAATTCTGAAACTTTCAGAGTATTGAAGTAGAAACTAGAAAGTCATATTAGAAACATTCCTCGTTTGTCCTTATATTTGGCTCGTTTGATGGTAATCAATCTTTATTTTATTTCTTAGAAACTTCACAGTCGATAACAATACTTGGAAAACTTTTGCTCATTAACGATTTCATTTTTAGTAAAAACTATTTGTCATTGTTAGATTCACTGCTGCCACGGCATCGTACAGTTTGGTGCCGACGATAATTGAGCAATTCTAACATTTCTATCGTAGCTTTGTATTAAAAAAAATGTTTATTTCTCTTCCACACATAAAGAGCATCTGTACTTATGTCGTAATATATACAGGAAAAAAGTATTATATTTGAGGGAGAATGGCACCTAAACTAAGCCGAGGCCTGTATTTTAAGAAAATGAGATACCTAACTTCACAAATATTATGACTGCCGCGTTGCTTTGGTAGTGGTAATTAAGCGCAACTGCTGAGCATGAAGTCCTGGATTCGATTCTCAAGTCGGGCCAAGTGATTGGGTTTTTCCATCAGGAATTTCTTAGTAGCAGCCACGGAGTCTGGGCTTGTGTCCGGTGGATGGCAATAGGGTCGCCCCCTGTTACATGATACTTTAAAATATAACGCGCAATTTGGGTGTACTATAAGGTACGTCGCTGCCTAAGCCTTCGTGGATTACAGGCATGATGTTATGTTATGTAAATAATTACATACCTGTTACTATCGTTAATCCATAGAAGACTACAATTTTCATTTCATTTCTATTCTTCTAATCAAATAAGTAAGCTGATCAACATCACTTACCCTATTCTTTTAATTATACACAAGCTAGAAAAATATACGATGGGAACGTACTACTGGAATTAAAAAGTACCTAACCTATAATGTTGTTAATCCAGGTTACGTTAAAAAACATAGTTCATCCCCCTTTTTAACCCTTCGAGGGTAGAATTATCAAAAACGCTGAGACACGTATAAATTAATTTCCAATCGTCAGCCTAAACACATAATTTGGAGATCCTAACTTCAAAACTGACGGACTTTCATATCAACTTCATACCTGTAGGGCACTGTACGCTTTTAGAGTATAGACTGCCCACAGGCTGCAGTTGTAAAAAGATGTACAATATTATAGGCTCTGAAGAGAGTGATTTTTACCTCTTTTGTACATCGGGCAAACCTACGAGCAATCATGTTTGCTCTCACGGAAAGTGCCTTTTTTATGACTCTTCCCGCTCTGGGCGTAGCGGTAGGGAGTTCCAGACTTTTACTGACTAAAACCCATCCATGTTCCTTCTTTTGCCCTTTGTGTTCCAGGGCCGCGGTATCTCTTTCGATCAGTCCCGCAGCTCTGACAGGCATCACCCCTTGCGGCCCCTCCTGTTTGCTGACATCTCTTTGAGGCGCGCGTGGAACACGAACGCGCCATCGACACGGCCTGTCGTCATAAGACGGACGGACGGCGAGCTAGCCCTTTACTCACCGTCCACAGGCCCCCGACGCCCGGTGCTTCTCCCGCGGCAGCTGGAACGTGAGGTTTTCTCCCTCTCACGGTCCGCCACCTCCTTCGCTAGCATGACTACTTCGCAGAAGGAGGTGACGGCTTCCCATTCCCTCTCGCCCCGGACCATGGTTTGAACCAGTGCCGGACGCGAGAGGTCGCCGCACAGACAGTGCCCTACGTTCACGTTCTATATCCATGTCGTCCTTAAGGTCCTCGGTAATTAGATGACCCAGGTATCTGAACTGATGACTAGCCAACTGGATGGAGATGTCCATCATCCCTTATTTTACCCCCTTAGGGGTGGAATTCTCGAAAATCGTTTCTTAGTGGATACTTACTCTTCACAAAGAACACATCCTCCAAGTTTCATGTCTCTAGGACCAGAGGTTTGGGCTGTTCTTGGGTGTTTCTTCACGTTAAACATCAAGCCGTGTTTTTGTCAAACAGTTTCCTAATGCCACAAACCGAGGCGCTCAGCAACAACATGTCGTCCGGATAGCTAAGATTAGTAACACAAACATCATCTATGCGACAACCGACCCGCTGGCCGCAGAGCTCCTCGATTAGGGCATTTATATACAAATTAAAAAGACGGGGCGAGCTCAAACCACCTTGTCTCACGCCACATTCCAATTTATATGGATCTGAGAGGGTGCCCGCCCACCGTACATTATTACTTTGATTGCTATACCAGTACTTTAAGATATTCACAAGTTCAGATGGTAGTCTGACTTCTTGTAACTTTCTCCACAGAATATCATAATAGACTAAGTCAAAAGCTTTGCTCAAATCGAGGAAACCGGCATACACAGGTGTGCCCCTGTGGGTATAGTACCTGACAGTATGCTTCATGCGGCACTTTCCGTCGACAGCTGTGGTCTTAAACCAAATTGATTGTCATGCAGAACTATAGATTCCGCCAATTGTGCATCCAGCACACTGTCAAGCACCTTAGCCACCACTGTCGCTAAAGATATTGGCCTATAATTGTTTTTGTCGGAGATGTCCCCCGTTCTAATTCTCACTATGGGCACTACAATAGCTTTCATGAACTGTTCCGGCAAGTAAGAGTGGCTTAAACATAAGGAATAAAACATAGCTAGTACTCGTGCAATGTGAGGTCCGGTATATTGGTAATAACTTAAAAGGTTACATGGTGATTCTTTTTTTGGAGATAATCCGAATCCGATAGATACCATGAAACTTTTTTAGGGACCGTTAGCTCTGTTCTCTCTCTTTTATCTTACTTATTTCGTCAAGTGTGAGTTGTCCATAAAAATGAGTGAAATTGACCATAAGATGATTTGGTCAAAAATAAAGACATATTTTTTCTGTCCTCACTGCTGGGACACAGGTCTTCTGGACTCTCTCTGAGAGGAATCATCACCTGTCGAGTTTTTTCCCAACTTATGTGTTACGTCAGGATCGGCTTCCAATCTAACCGGATGCAGCGGAATATCAGAGAGAAATATGGAACAATAACCCATTTGCAATGCTGATTCTATCTAGTGTCAAGAAACACCACCGATTTGTATTTATAAACTGTACTTTTATTGTGACGTACTATTTTCTTTTGTTGTTGCTTTATTGTAATTAGTATCTGGGAGTGTTATGGGTGTAAAAGTACTCTTACCGAAGCCGAAAGGAACTTGATGTCGCCGTCATTGCGATATTTTCTTGTTCTAGGCCATTTCTGGGAACCTTCTAGTTACGTAGATATTGGGGTCAAAGTTCCATCTTTTTCACAATTATTTTTTAAATAGAGGTTTCTAATGTTATAACTTTAAATACCTCCATGACCCCCGTACTATTCAATGCATTCATCAGCACAATGTTTTGAGTGCGATACATTGAGTCCTACCGTAAAACGTGATTTGCACCCAAAAAAAAAGTTGTTTCTGATTCCCAACAATCATTTTGGGTAGAGATACTTAGTTTTATGTACCTATGGAATACTTGGTTGACGGTTTAGTGAAGTGTCCGTTTACACCTTGTAGATTCAGATAATTATAAAACCAAATGTATTTGAGTGGCTTTACATCCTAGTTTAAAAAGTTAAAGTAGGTAGGTTTAGTTAAAGTACCTGTAATGGTCTAATTGAAATAAATGGTTTGACTTTGATTGACCCGCCGCGCCGTTATGTCTCATTGCCACTTTAAGATGGGCTGCAAGATATAAAGTTACTTAATTTGGTTTTGAGAATTAAGGGATAAGGAAGCTTCTTTGAACTTCGTATCACGCGTAGTTCAGTGCGTAGAACGAATTTGTAGCTGGGTGTAACTCGTCGCCTAATTCTGAGCTGATTCAATTTAAATCCATCAACACGCTAGGAAGAAGACAAGTGGGTGCGTAACTTGGCACATAATTCGACGTATAGCTACGACACGTAGCACAGTCCGTAGCTCGAAGTGTAGCTATGTCGCGTGGCACAGTGCGTAGCTCGATGAGTAGCTACGTTGCGTAGCACAGTGCGTAGTACGATGTGTAGCTACGTCGCGTAGCACAGTGTGTAGCTCGATGTGTAGCTACGTAGCGTAGCACAGTGCGTAGCTCAAGACTGGGTCGCGTAGCACATTGCGTAGCTCGAGGCTGGATCGCGAGCACAGTGCGAAACTCGAGGCTGGGGCGCGTAGAACGCACGTGCGCCTTACTGTAGTTCTCATATTTTTATTTTTAGGTTTTCTTGTCAAGTTCTTGTGTCTTTAAAAAGATTTATGACCATTTTAGTTGTTACCGGCTTATGGCCTGTTTTGTATAGTGGTCGCAAGCGACTGTTGAGCCGTTCCTTTCTATTTCCTGGTCGGGCAAAGTGTATTGAGCTTTTCATTTGAAATTCCGAAGTAGCCACGGAGTCTGGATTTGTGACTAGTTGTTGGCAATAGGCTCGCCCCCTGTTACAGGGGACTCGACATAACTAGCGAATGTGAATAGCCTGATTAGCGCGAATAAGAAGAAGCGAAATGTGGGTGTGTTGTTAGGTAACCTTTCGGGAATCACGGGTGTGACGTTATGCAGTACATTTTTAATTGTTTTTCATATTCACACAAGTAGCACGAAATAACTCATTCATGTGCCCTTATTTTACCAAGATTAGAAGTCTTATATTACCAATTTGCTAAATTATTTTGGCACATGTCCATTATTGTCCTTAATGCCAAACTTAGCTTGATTTTTTTTTGTATCCTTGGTTTTAACCCATTTTTCTGAAGTATGATTGTATAGTAATAATTAAGGGAAAATAAATAAAAAACACCAGATGAATTTCGGATAGTTTTTATTGGGTCGAAAAGGCATTGGGGAAACATTAAAGCAACCATACATCGAACCTGCGACCTTACGGCGGCCGCTATTTACTTGAAACCTTTACATTTCTTACTTACACTCCGTACCGTATGCAATTCATTATACTGGACTATGTTTGGTGAATTATACAAAGATTTTATTAATTTGGATATAATCAAAATAAAACAAAGTTTCAACTAAAAGTACCACGAAGGGACAAAGTATGAAGTCGAAAATTTAAGACGCTTAATTCGATGTGCCAATGTTGTAGAAATAGATGTTGCAAAACAAAGGACTGTCGTACCCCCAGAAATGCAACGTATCTAAAACACGGGCAGTATGTCATGTTGACCTCTCCACTTGCAGGATTATTATATCTTGACTGAAAAAAGCGGTCAATTTATTACGCTTCCCATGTTTTAACGCCACCGACTCAGCGGGTACACAGTCAAAATAAAACTAATATTTAACAGAGATAAGCCGCACAACTTTGGCTAAGTTGTGGCAAATCTTTCTATCAAATCATTTTAAACTTAACGTAACTACATTTTTAACATGAAATATATTCGCCCTTGATTTATCTATTTATATCTACTACTACACCTATGACAAGGGTTTGGCAGAGTGCCCGCACTGGGGCCGACGCACGAGTACTTGCTGTGATCACCTAATGAGAAACAATAATTTAAAGGGACCAATCAAGGCCAAATCAAAAGCTTGGTGATGTTTCCGCATAACACGAACGTCGGATACAATTTGCCCAATGCAAAGGCACCCTAAGACACTATAACTAGCATAATAACTATCGTTTTTAGGCAGTGTGGCGCTGGTTGCAACACTCTACACCAACAAGGCACTTCAAGAGACAAAATTGAGGGAGCTTCCGATCGCGCCAGAGCGGTAACATTGAGGTTGACATTCTCAAACTGTTAGGAACCCTCAATGGAAGAAAACGAAAGCGATAGCACAGACAACAGCAATAAATAATTTAGACAGACTTTGTGGTACTTTTAGAAGAATTCTGCGTAACATTATGATCTTTATAAGTTACGTGATGGCTGCCAAGTCAACGGCTTATCTGGTGTTAAGGGAGTACCGCTGCCTTGGAGCATCTGCAACGCCAGGAGCATCATAGACGCGTTGCCATCCTAAAGACAGAGTTGACATGTCTTAAGTGCCTGTAATCACACCGGCTACCAAACCAGAGAATATATAGGAATGGCGGTAGTACTTCCCCGGGCAAGGTTTTCCACAACAACCTCTACTACCTTCATACACATAATTAGGTGTAATTATGAATTGGTTAGATTCAATACATATTTGAAAAGTTCCAACTACTGGAAAACAATATTAGACCTTTTTCTAAAGTACAGAAGGTACTTTTCTATTAACCAGAGTTGCATACGGTACCTTTTCTACACTCGAATAATAATAGTTACAATAGTCTTTAAACAGTAGTATAAATATTTGAATACTAATGTCTCTATTATTCTAGTTATATGTCCGATATGCTGAGATTATGTGAAATATTTAACGATATTATATAAGTCAACGAGTAGTCTAATTTAGTTTAGTTAATTTATGAATAGTCATCTTTTAAAGGTACAGGTACTTGATGGTTATATATATAAAATCACAAATTATCATACATTGAAATAATTTGATTTACTTAATTAAAAAAACCAAATATATTATGGTTAAAATAAACTACAAATAAATTATAATTAACATTATTACATAAATAATTATTTTAAGTCATATAAAACCCGGCCAGTGAGCCAACTTTTGAGTTTAGTCTTAAACGTTAAATCATTATATTATATGTTAATTTCAATGGGAAATTTATATCCTCATTTGTTATTTATTTAATAGGCCTACAGTTTTTCCATGTGAAAGTTACCTATTATAAAAATGTTAACCGTGTTCAAATTTTGTGTGTTTCGTGCAATTGAATTATGTATGTGTATTTAATTACATACTAGAATAAATGCACACAGTTGATAGACCACCGTGTGATAGCCGAAGAAAATCTTAAAATAAACTTATAACTATAGATGCATTCATAACTTCTTGGCGTTATCATGTTCATAGGTTTCTTACAAATTAATATTTCGCCCCTATGTCTGTGTATGTGTTTGGTGTCAACATGTTGTACCCTACAATTGATTTACATATATATCTGTAATTTATTTCATCCCTGGTTTTTTAAGCTTCAGATTGTTACTTAATTTCATGGTACCTATCACGCTTTTGTGTAAGTTTTTAGTTTCACTGACTTCAGAGTAAGCCTTGAGCATATATGTATATTAATAATTATCATTCCTAACATATAACAAATTAGGTTTTAATTTGTTTAAACTAAGTCCTCTTCGCAAGGTACCGTGCTGTTAATTTAACGTATGCGGTAAACCGGTAGATATCTCCCGGTACCGTTAAAAGCTACTGGTTCGGTGCATGACCTCCCGGTACTTGAATCGTGTGAAACAGACCAAAATTTCAAAATCTCTCCTCTCATCTAACATTATATTCTTACATAATATCTATGTAAATTTTATATATAATTACTCTTATTTTCCTTATGTATATGCCTCAGTTAGGCATCTGACATTTATGAAAAAAATGCTTTCGAGCCGCTGTATACACCAATAGGACAGGTACACAATGCACACCAATAGGCCAGGTATACAATGCACAGAGAAACAATACAGAATTACTAAAAAAGATAAATGAAACATATGCATGCAATGAGTAAAGTGTAATTCATATAATCCCAGCAGACGAACGCTTCTATCAATTCAGTTCGCTAAAGAAAAAGCAACACTTAACATTGTATTCGATATAGTGTAGGTAGTTATTTTGTAGGTATAACAAACAACTATAAGTTTTTTGTAAAGTAGCAGTCAACATTATATTCTGTTCATCATTTGATACAGTGACTATATTAATCTACACAGAGTGCTACGGACCTCTCATTTTTTTGTATTTTTTTTTTTAAATTTCATGGAACGTCAATCAACCCGTAAAAACACAATTCTTATTTCGCAACGAACTAACCCTGGAACTTACATATCTTTCTCGAACTAGGCAGAAGAGGCGCTATCGAAAATGTCATGATTTCTGATAAACCGTCACTGTTTTTACGGGTTTTCAATAGAATGTCTGACTAACAATAATATAGAATAGTGATATATTTATTAAAGTAACACAACACATGAACCACATCTTTAAACAGCTAACAACTACTCGGATAACATTTAACTACGTACGTCGATTAATCGTTTAAATTGAATAAGTGAAACTATTGTTAACATAATTATGTTAAACATCTACGTGGTACATTCAGATGTAATAAGTAACGACCATATATTGGTAATAATATTTATTGAAATGTCCTACAGCCAAAATCTTTCATTTAGCGGTGACCTGACGCCCTATCGACTGCGTAAACAAGTAATCATATACTAATAACACATTTCCCATATACAACCAACCCCATATATAATCAACCTTTGAAAGGAACATGTAGTTGTCAAGTTGTAAAATGAAGCAGAAATTATTTGGCTTAAGAAACATGGAATGACTGAAGTGCTTTACAAAGTTTATAATAATAATATCAAAGTGAAAGATCGACACGATGAGACAACTGCTATAAAATATTTATCTAAATTAGGTATAATAAACTATTCGAAAACCAACTATTCAATGTAACTGAATATTAATTACTTAAAATTATTTAAAATAACGTGATTTATCTATGAGATTATGTTGTAACTTATTTTCAAGGCCGCCTCGACTTCCTAACTTTAGATGTTTGAACGAAATACTAGTGCCTCAGCCTGTGTATGTATGCATACCGAGTAAAGTAGAGTATTGTCTCATCACGCCGGCATAGTGTGAGGAAGGGTTGTGCTCCACACCCACCGCTGCAGGTAGTGTGCCGCGGACGACGATGTTGTGGCCCTGCGTCGAGGCCCAGGGTGTCGCAGGGGGGTTAACGAAAGAGAAGCTAGTAACACCCTGTATCTTCCTAATCCTACCGTCCGCCGCTGAACACTCGCACGCCGTGTGCGCGGGTCCAGCCGCGGAGCTTAGTTACATCGCTACACTCGCGTGTTGACCGCGCCGAGGGAGCCGCGCTGACTCACTGCAAGCCTTTAAGGATAGTACAATTGGTAGCCCCTTGCAAAACTCTTGCTCCACTGCTATCGCTCCCTCGCGGCTAGGTCCCAAGCCGAGTCAGACAGGTCAACACGGCGCGTCACCCTAACATACGCCTCTAACATACCCTCTATTCACAGGTACTAGAACGTGCTCCTGTACTTATTAACTAGTAATAAGTACTATTAGCTATATACAGTACAATCTACATGTCCCGACCGTTCCTCTACGCATAACGGATCACCGACAATTTCATAATTTTGAATTCCCAATTTTTCTTTATAAATTCTTATAAACTATACAAAATGGTACATTCAGATATTTCTACTAACATCAATAAACATTGGCTATTATAACATCTTGTCAGATCGATAATTTACTACATAAATAAACAATTAGATCTTACTAACTATTTGACTATATCTGATTATATTGGGATAACTCGCGAAGGGGTAACATTTAGCGACACCAATTGAAAACGAATATAGTGTGAATACACACATAAAAACATGCATCAATTAATTTGTAGATAGGATAATATAAGTATAATACTGCGTTAATATATGCTCGCTATTGCGAGTGTAGATTGCTAAAAACTGACAGCAGAGAAACGGTCTAATGTAGACGATCGAGCTCGATCGGTGCTCGGCTGGCATCGAAAAGGGGATGTCGGCCGGTGCCGGTACGAGCTAGGCCTTAAGCGTTGGACTCCTTCAGGTCGGTGAGGCGCGCCAGCTGCGCGGGCTCCAGCTCGTCGGGGATGCTGGCGCGGCCGCCGCGCGGAGCCGCGGGCGGTGACTGCGGCGCGGTGGGGGGGCCCGATGCCACGGACTCGCCCTCCGACGCCGTGGAACTGGACTGCGGGTGCGGTGCCGAGTCCGCCGGCCCGTCGTCCGAGTCCCGCAGACACACCGCCGTCTGCTCTGACAGCGAGGACTCGTCGTCGTCGTTCTCTTCGCGCTCGGGCTCCACGTCGCCGTTGGGCTCGCCGTCCACTTCGGACTCTGGTGGAGGGAAGGGCTGCTCGGGCTCCTCCACCATGGGCGTGGCTGCGGTGATGACAATCTGCGCCACCCCCAGCCCGCAGTCCTCTTCGGTCTGCTCAGTCGCCACCGCCTTCACCGGCTCCGGAATCTCCTATTGGGCGGAAAAATCCTTTTTAGTCATCAGTGGCAACAAATAAGTATATACCGAAGGGGAAAATTGAAATTTTCTGATTGGAAAATACTTAACTTGAGAACAGAAAGTGAACACAACTCATGCATCGAAGCGGCATGCTATGATGACGTGAGCTACCGAAAGTAATTTTATTCGAAAATTTATTTAGTATAGTTACAGTAATAAATAAAGAATAGTTTCACTCATAATTCCTGGCAGAGAGAGTTATAAGTGAAGTCTAAAACAAACAATAGCAACAAGCTACGAGTCGTGTTTACAAGCTCCGACAAGCAACATTTAGGACACATAACAGAGAGGGGAATAGATTTGTATGATGGGGTCAAACCTCTTCCCAGCATTCACCGACCACTTCGTCGACTGAAGCATGAAAAAGAATTCACACTCAGTTATCACTAATACATAAACACATAAATGTTACAAGTAAATACATATGGATCCTTAAGATATGCATAAATTACAGCAAAAACTACAAGAATATTAACATTCTGGAAGAATTTGCTATTTAAAGACAAACATATCTAAGAGACATTGCATTTTGAAATGCTCTATCTACCAGTGTAGGACATGCCTACCCCCTAGAGACAGGGTCAAGAACATAAGTAACATATTACTAGTATGTATTAACAAACTATTTCCCCTGGTCCAGAAAATGAAAAAGTATTAAATCACTGCTGTTCTTTTTAGAGGACTTACATATTTTATTAACTATCCAATTTGTAACGAACTAGGCGTGTCAAACCTGCCGGCTATTTTGTGGCGGCTTAGGCTGTTTTATTTTATACTAGCGACCCGCCGCGGCTTCGCACGGGTGCATGTATTATACATATACCTTTCTCTTGAATCACCCTATCTATTAAAAAAAACCGCATCAAAATCCGTTGCGTAGTAACTTAAAAGTTTAAGCATACATAGGAATATAGGGACAGAGAAAGCGACTTTGTTTTATACCATGTAGTGATTCTCGTCTTTCAATGGGGTATTAGTAGTCTTGCGGTAATAGCATGCTGTCACTGCATGTTACGAACTGTTTTTCCCTTCGCTTCTTTTTCAGAGTTTTTCAGAGTGGTTCCGAAACTCGACTGTATCTCTGACACGTGCATTACAGTTTATTACTAGAAATTCGAGAAACGTTTTATCATTTTCCGTTAAGGGATCTTGTAAAACTGTTTGAATTGATACAGTTGTAAATCCAATATGGAAAAAGAATATCCTATAATATGCATCTATTAGACATATCATAGTATGGCATTAATTATAATCTTACAAAATTCTAAATGTACAATTTTTCGTTAATATACTTGTCAAGCATTGTCTAAACTACTGAATAAGTTTAGGTTTCTGAACTGTGCAAGTCTCGACGGATCGATAGTCGTACTAATGGTTTATCCAACCCCTCATACATGTGTCATAAAGCAATTATGTGCTATTACAACTAACACCTATTCATTATAATTGATATTAAACTATGTCTTTACGTTCCATGTCTATATTCACAAGCAAATGTGGTTCAGTGTCTTTTGATTTTGAACTCTATTGTTCTAAGCAACTTTGATATTTTAACTTCAAGTAAAAACCTAGCCTATCTTATGCCGAAAAGTATTAACACAAAAATAATTCCTGTTTTTATTTACTGTCTGAAGGCACAGTGTCCCACCGCCGACGAGAAAGTCACTCGCTATCAACTACTTTCACGCTCAAAATAGGTACTTACAAAAGATTTTAGTCCTGTGTCAGTAAAACAGATTTTTTAATTATATTAATAGTCGATCGGTGACTGTTCGCAACAACACACAACTCGTTTTTAGTTGCCAGTCCTACTCGCTTCTCTCCTCGCTGGGGTGGGACAGTTGCAGGAATCGCGGCCTAGAACCTTCTCGTTATCTCATTAGTAGCTTCGAAATGATTGACGTGATTGCAATTAGGGACTGCAACATTAGCTTAATTGTCGTTCAAGTCAATTTATTATAGAAAGTAATTAGACCTCTTACTACTTATGACTTGGTAAAACAAACGCTTCTTGGACCTAAGGTTTAAATAAGCGTTTTAAGAAAATGCCCATAGTTTTATTTAGCTGCATGTTCTGAACTAGACTTCTATAGAACTTTTAATTAGAGAACTTGAAACAATAGAGATAAGAAATCTCTTTCTTTCAATTTGTTCTATTATGACAAACCAAATAATAATCGCAGTCCCTGATTGCAAACCAGAACTTCATACAAAAATCCTGGCCGTTATGACTAACTCACCAACGATAGTAACTGACGGGGCGGCGAACTGAGTGCCGTAATGCTGCTGCTGGTTCCTGCTAAGCTCAAGATTAAAACTGAAGTCAGGCTGGCTATCCATGGAGTCGCCGAGGTCCGGGGGCGGCGGCGGCGGTGGCGCGTCCGGGGGTGCAGCACCTTTAGTATTGTTGTTCTCATTCTCGATCACTGGCAGCGTCCGTAAATACGAGTACATAGTTCAGCCACATAACGGGATCAGTGCGAAATTTGACATGCAACGTCATGTGACGAGACTCATGCAATTTGGGATTTCTACTTGCGGTCGGAAAGAAAGTTGCCTATCATTCTGATCAAAATTCGTCTTTATGTCGTAAAACAATCAGGTCTGTTTTTGCTTGCAAATAATCTGGCAATACTTATACTCACGGTGTGGCATCATGCATTTATTATTAAAACGAATCGATAGCAATATGAGAACATGCTGTGAAACTTTTTTGGGAACATAAAAGCTTATCTATATACTATAATATTAATATTATAAAGCAGAAGAGTTTGTTTGCTTGTTTGTTTGCTTGAACGCGCTAATCTCAGGAACTGCTAGTTCGAATTGAAAAATTATTTTTGTGTTGGATAGTCCATTTATCGAGGAAGGCTATAGGCTATGTAATATTACGCTACGACCCTTAGGAGCCGCGCAGCGTGTGACACCGCGGAGAACAGCTAGTTTTACATGTTTTTAAGACTTATTGTAATTTGTGTTATGTATCCCTCCTAATACTGTTTTTTATTGTTTTGAAACATGAAAAATAGCAGTGCCTATAATTATTATATATAATTGCAGAGAAGTATAACATTATGTCTGTTCATTTCTTAACCGAAAAGGAGTTCGAAAGTTCGAAAAGGAGGAGGTTATCAATTCGTTTGATTTTGTTTTGTGTGTCTCTGAGTGGGTACGCAGATCTGTACAGTACACCCACATTTCGACAGTTAGGTATGTTAAGTTTCATTTTATTGGGGATAAGCCTATTACCATGACATGTATTGTTAACGGTTCACTATTGTTTCACCAAAACTCCTTTGTCAATTTTTAACCGATTTCAACAAAAGGCGGAGGTTCTATGTTCGACTGTATGTATTTTTATATGTATGTTCACCGATTTCTCCGCCAATTGTGAACCGATTTTCAAAATTCTTTTTCCTGTGGTGATCCCATTGTAACCAAGTGAGAATCTGATGATGAGATCCCAGGGAAATTTAGGAAAACCCTCAAATTTTATAGGCACCTACAATGTTTTTTATACACTTTCTAACGCAATTCAAATATTTGTGCCTGGTTATCATCATCTCATGTTGCTGACCTTATGATGGAAGGTATAAGTCAGGATCTGATGATGGAGTCCCAGGAAAATTAAGGGCCACCTCCAAATTTTATGAACATTGTTTGAAACAGTATACTTCCCATGTGGTCTTATGGTCATGAGGTCAGGATCTGATAATGAGATTCTGGAGAAATCGAGGGAACTCTCCAAATGTTTTAAACACACATACTACACATAGGCATTATACATGGTAATCATCATTGTGTGTATGTTCAGCGATATCTTCGCCAATTGTGAACCGATTTTGATGATTCTTTTTTTATTTCGAAGAATATAATTCCGCGGTGATCTCATTGGTGAAGATCTGATGCTGATCTCCAGATATATACCATGGAACTCTTCAATAATAATAAATATTTGTGTACGATGTTACAACTAAAACTGAAAAAATGAAAAAAACTTTTTTGCAAAAAATAAGTTCAGTTTTTTTTCCGCCGACTTTTGAAGTCGGTTTTAGTTATTTTTAAAAAAAAAAGTTTTTTTTATACAAGTGGTGTGCTGTGCTGCTCTGGGAGTTAACTACATGAGTTTGTATGCCTTATATACAGAAATGAAATTATTGCCTTTATATACAGAAATGTTATCTAATAAGTTTGATCTGAGAAAGTTTAAATTGTTGAAACCATTTAATTACGACACAATAAAGATTTTGTAAAGAGGTAATAATTTATCATAAACGATTTACGAAAGATCAAAGTCATTGCATTATCCTGAAAATTATTTCAAGTATTTAAACGCCCACATTTATTTAGTCCGTCTTGGTCCTACTTGTAGATTGAGGAGTATGATTATAAGGTTATTGAAGTCTGCTTAATCATACAATTATAGACATTGAAATAACTGTAAGCAACGATATTATAAATACACCTCTTTGTACATTAGATGGTCGTGATCAATTTCATCATCAATTTAATGAAAACATTGTTTATCATTTCGGTACATATATCAATTACTTGTTATTTCCAACCTTTTTATTTTACTTGGTTTTTTTTTTAATTTAAAGGTTTTATTTTACTTGGTTATAAATTCAAAATTCTTTTGAAACCATTTTGGAATTCGAACGAATCTTTTCGAAACTTTAAAACAATTGAGTTTCCGCACGTGTTACATAGTTGAGTTCCACAGTAACTCGCTGTTCAGATCGTACCAAAAGTCACTGTTTTAAAAATAGTAGTCGCGACCATTAATCCTACCTAATTTAATACTCTATTTACTTCGTGCAACACATGCATTTGTGACGATGTGGTGTCTGTGCTTAAATACATGCCAATTGGGAACCAAACCGTATATCAATATACATTTTTATTGGGTCAACCCAATCAGCCAAAGCTACCACTTGTCTATGGTACGTGAATCATTCCATTAAAAAATACCGTTTGAAAGGGGACAACTTGAATGAGAGCGACAAATACTAAGCTGAAAGTTCTGTTCAGCTACTCGTGTTTAGGTCAGACCCTGAAGATGTATTTCCTTCTACCACCTCGCTGGTTTCCCTACTATACATTCTGGCTCCTACAAGAAACTAGTCTTTATCTACATTAACATTGTATTACAAAAAGGAAAAGATTGGATGTTGGGTGTAATCTTCGTAACTGTTCATCATCATTCTCTTGCCCTTATCCCAATTTATTTGCGGTCGGCGCAGCATGTCTTCTTCTTCCATACTTCTCTATTACTCGTCATCTCGGTGTAAACTTCGGAACCACTGATCCGATTCGCAAAATTATTTTTCAATACACTTTCTCGAAAACTGATACATATCGCACTACGATTAGGTTCAACATGCAATGTATTTCACACGCGTGGATTTTTAACATTTTATTTCTTCGCAAGTGTATTGAAAACCGTCTTTTGATACGCGTGGGGATTTGTTAATTCAGTTCTCGGCTCCATAACACCCTTGAATGCAATAACAATATTTCTCCACTTGTATCAAAATGTACTTGTGAGAAACTAAATGATCTCCAAGTGCCATAGACAATATTAAAAAAACAAGGCCTTTCCATGGGATATCTAAGTTCTATGTTAGGGATTTTGGTTTCCGCACTTAGTTCCTAAAGTGGACCATTGTGCGTGAGCCATGGTGGCCGTTACTCCAACGAGCCCACCTAGCTCTCTCCAGAAGCAGATCAGACTTCCCGGTCTTCTTAGGGCTTAGCAAGAGATCTTGGTGTTCCAAGAGCCTCCTCGCGTATCTGGGTGACGCCAGTACACTCAAGGAGTACGTGCGCTATCGTTTCCTCCGCCTCCATGCGCGCCCTGCACAGGGGACTGTCAGTGATACCTAGGGTGTGGACGTTTTTGTTTAGTGAGCAGTGTCCAGTGATGTTCCTCGCCACCAATCGCAGGCTATCTCTATTCAGGCGCAGAAGGTGCTTGGTCAACTTTTTATCTAGGAATGGCATAGCCGCCTTGGATTGCCTGCACCCTGGTGTCGAGGTCCACCACTTCTCCGCTTGTGTTTGAGTGTGATCCTTTAGCCAACTTCTTAGCTGCTTGAAGGGGATGGGCACAATGGGTTCGGGTCCGAAGGCTTTTGTGCTGGATCCTCTTCTGGCGAGTTCATCAGCTGCATTGTTTCCAAGTGATCCACTGTGTCCTTAGATTCATTGTAGTGTTACCGTGCTGCGGTTTAGTACCGTAACTCGTTCTAGGTCTTCGGGCATTCTAGTATTAGTCTCGACGTGATCTGGTTTCTCTTTAAGGATTGGAGAACTGAGGCACTGTCAGAAAGTATACGAATATGACTATCCGCCGCTTGGATAATGCCTACACACTCTGCTTGCTATATATACAGAGTTGAGCATTCCCAGGGATCTGGATATTTTGATGTTTAGGTCGTCGAAGAAAACTCCGACACCTATCCCATCGTCGGTTTTCGATCCATCAGTGTAGATCCTTAGTTCTTTTGAACCTGAGTAGTCACACATCTCCGCTGTGAGCTCTATGTTGTAGTGCTTTTGGAAGCAGTGGGTCTTCAGGGTTCTGTCGCAGGGTGATGCCGTCATGGGCTGTTGTTTGATTGCATCGTCTTTTATGCGCGGATGTTTGATTCTGGAATCCTTACTTAGGGTGCCGGATACTTCGAGCCTGAAGGTCGTTAGCCGTGGGCAAAAGCCAGTAACACATAAATCCAACACTTACATTGAAAAACCAAACTTAACAGGGCTGCAGCAGCGCCAATTCTTACTACGAAACACTTCATTTTTCTTTAAGACACACAAAACAAATCGTTTACAAAGTGAAAAGTAGAATGGTGTCTGAACGGAACAGAACTGACTGTGACACACCAGTCATATAATTATGCTAGGTAAAAAAGAATAAAAGATGCAACAGTATTATTAAAATGCGGGAAAAGTGGCGTTTGAACAGCTTGGGAATATAACAGATGTTTGCAATTTGATTTACAGTGGCTGTCGTGAATATTTGATCCACATTTCACATTGATTTAATATTTGTATTGTATTTTCTTTGTGTTAGTGCAACCGTTAATTTATTTTTCTATACTTATTATTCTGACTATCACTCACGCGTCACGTAATATGTATGTAACATTAGCTAGCATAGCTAAGATTTGGAAATCTTCATCTCAAGTGAACGTGTCGGAAATAATAGTATGTTCAGTTCCTTTTTCTTGCAATTTCAATAGTCCTACTAATGGTCTTGATTGAAACTAATGATATGACCTTTACCTTGACCTATCAAAAAGAAACAAAAAAAGTTGTCCCCATTCAAGTGGCTATCATACTACGTATGCAAGTGTTTCCTTACGGTCCTCCGGAGCCGCGGCCTCAGGCGGAGTGTGCGGTGGCGATGCGAACACTGGCGGCGCAGCACTCAGCGGTGGCCACTCTTCGCCACCGCTCAGGGGCTCTCCATTCTAGTTATTTCAAGTTAAGGTTAAACCAAGGAATCCCGAAAGCAGACAAATAAAGTAACATATAACTATAAATTGAGCTTTGTAATGCGGGAGGAGTCATTTGATGATTTGCCAACCCAAAAAAAAAAAAAAGAATTAGTACCTAGAGTTAGATATTCACGGAAAATTAGGACAAATCATTCAAAGAAATACAACAAGTACACGTTTAGAAGATATGTACAAATTCGTCCACTGGTATAAATGAAGAACGAATTCAGCAACATTCGCGCTCATAATCACTTATTTGTTGTTTGTAACTCAAAACGTAACGAAACGTAAACAAAACTTTTACTCCACTGGCTGTACGTCCGTTGCGTAACTGCCACTACATAATACATAAGCCAAACAAAAAAAAAACAAGGAAAAAATGCAGTAAATTATAAACAGTTCATCTCAGTTTTCTCTGAAACAAGGGGGTTAAACAATAAACTGAGGAAAGTGTCAAGGAAAAATAAATTGAAAAACAAAAACTTGCAAAATTAAACGTAACGTGTATGTATTTGATTGTTTATAGTCGCCTCGGGCGGCCCACCTCATCGCACTCTTCAACGATCAGCGAGGGGAAGTTGCCGACCACGCCGTTGGTTTCTCCGCGCCACCAGCCGTCGTCCACGTCATGAGCGTTGCGGGACACGATGCGTATTATCTGCACAAATATTGAAGCCATGAAGAAAAAAATCCAACGTTTGATTATTTTCATGGATAAAAGTTTCGGTTCAGAAAACTTCGGGGAAGTAGCACATCGATTTACAAAAGTGATCTCACCTGTCCTTCCTCAAGGTTCAGCTCATCAGGGCATTCAGCGTCATAATCATACAGAGCGAAGCAATGGCCGAGAGTCGGCAAGTCACTCTTCGTCGCCACGACTTTCGTAGTCTCTGGCACGGAGGCGGCGCCGGCGACTTCGGTAGACGGCCACTCAGCCACGAAAGATTCGGCCTGAGGCAGATCCTCGGCTTTCGGCTCTTCGGGTTTGGCGGCAGGGGCCGAAATCACTGAGATCTGATCGGGGGACTGGACCACGTCGGCGTCTTCTCCCTCCACGGTATAATCAACGGAAGAGAACGAGATTTGGGAGACCAGGCCTGGAGCGCCAGTGCTTGAGCAGGGCTGGTTGGAAAACAAACGCTAATGTTACTCTCAAGTCCCAAGTATACCAATATAACGTCAAAGCCCCGCAATCATTGGAAAACAAAGTCCAGGAATAACTGCGAATTGTTTCTCCTCTATGTCTAATATTCCTGGAAAACAATAAGCAGCTTTCGTTGCTATTGAATCCTTTACCAATGCGAACTTGTTGTTTTCCAATAAACATAGGGCTTACCCGTTAAGTATGGTTGTATATAGACAGAAATTCAAATGAGGAGTATATTCTGCTGCATAAATACAGAGGACCTAGACAAAGAGCCATTCTACCAGCGCCTAGCCATGTTTCAAAAGTTTTTTTAAATTGATACGGAGAACTTTAAATAAATACTGTGTGTTTGCTTATAGGTTACCGATACTTTAAGGGCATATTATATACTCATTTCTATAGACGAATATACGTTTATAACACTCCTAACCCAACACACCGCAAAATGCCAGCCATTTTCAATCAATCAATCAATCAATATCTTTATTGTGGATCATAGGTAGCTACATAATACAGGTCTTAAATAATTAAATTGTGATCAGCTATGTCCCGCCCATAGGGCATACAATGGTCATTTACACAATGGAAGTCAAATTAAATACATTACTACATGCTAATAACTTTGAATCTAAGAGACCTAGAGACGTGCAAATGGCTATATTGTTAGTGTAAACGCCACGGCTATCGAGTTACTAAATATTTTTTCATGCAATGTAGCTATAACTATTGTTTTGTAAATGACTTGTGCACACAATTGTTGATTAACTAACTAAATAAATAAAAGCGCCTCAAAAATAGGAAAATACGAAATTTTACAGAACCTTTTTTTAAATTTTCTTCTCTATTGCAATGTTTACCCCAGAATGTTGCATATGTTTTTATGTTTAACCAGAAGTATTTGAGTCAACCTACAAAACGAAATCAAAATATATTATGTATTGACTCTACACCAATTATTTTCAGAGTTATTGTGATTTGAACATAGAGCCTACCCCAGCACATAGATTTAAAAATAACGCAGGTATCCCGTACTTTGCTTGAGCAGGTAGCATAATCAATTTATAACGTTCCCACTGCTGGGACACTGGGCTCCTCTCTATGAGAGGGAATGGGCTATAATCCAACACGCGGGTCCAGTGCGGGTTGGTAGATGTCATAAAATGTCTTAGAATTTTTGGTGCCAGTAAATTCCGGTTTCCTCACAACGGTTCCTTCACCGTTTTGAGAGCAGTGGTGATGAAATCATTTAAATAAAGTACCTAGGGGTTCGAACCCACGACTTACTGCTCGTAAGTCGGGGCTACCACCACTGGGCCCCACCTCTGCTCTTGCGAAGGTAGATAAGGCACAATAGATAAGGCCAAATTTACGAGTGGGAGTGAGATTGCAGTAAGGTTAGTATGTGCATGGACGGCACGAAGGAAACTCGGTACCTAATAGATGGTCACTCATTCTTGGACCGACCTAGGCAATCACAGCTTAACCTTGAAGATCGACCCGTGTATACCCACATGGGTTATTGTTTAGCCACTTCAGTCACTCACTTACCTATTTGCCGTCTTACTCCCACTCGTAAATTTGGTGCCTTATCTACCTGCTCAAAAAACGAACGGGGTACCTGCGGGGTGCATTGTGGAGTCTATGCGCTGGGACAGGGCTTTGTTCAAATAGCTATAACTCTTAAAATAATTAGTGTAGAGTCAATATTCCATTTTGTAGGTTGACTCAAATACTTCAAATTAAACATAAAACATGCAACATTCAGGTGTTAATTTTGCACTACAGTAGAAAATGTAAAAAATAGTAAATGTTGTATTTTTTATTTTTTAGACGCTTTCTGCAAATTATTTGGGAAAAAATATTTAGTAATTTGATATCCGTTGAGTTTAACCTTGCAATAAGGTCAGTTGCACGTCTCTTGGTATATTAGATTCGAAGATATTAACATATAAATCAGCCGAATAAAAAATCAAGATAGCTGCCATGCGCATATATCTATCTTATCCTAGTCTAGCGTTTTCATAAATACATACTGCATCTCACGCACGCATCGTATACATATCCACACACGCAACAATTCTTACTCTCTCTCTCACACACACACACACACATACACACACACACACATACACACACACACATACACACACACACATACACACACACATACACACACACACACACACATACACACACATACACACAACACCACACCACTTACATGACACCTTCCACATCACACTTACAGTTACAAACAGACACACGCACTTTTATTTCCATTTTTTTTTATTTATTTCATTAACACCTTTTCATGTTATTCTTTTCTTACAATAATCCTACATGTCATACGTTCTACAATTGTCATAATCTCAATCTCGGCGAGGGGGGCCAGGAGTCCATAGCACAGGGTATCCTAGTTTGGATTCCTGACTACCACAAACCTATACTGACTACCATAACCTAAATAGCCACTACTTACCGAATAAATTCAAAAATGGAATAGAATTTGTATGAAATTATCTGCCAAGTATGTTAACGGGCACTTAATCGCAGGTGATGAAATAGACCCTAAATATAAATTAGGAGTATAATTATAAGGAGTATTTATAAAAGTGTATTTGTCGATAGAAATGAGCTAACATGCTCTTAAAGTCTCGGTAGACGTTAACCAAACACACTGTATACTTATTGTCCTAAATCTTTTTGGATGGACATGATCCCAATTCTAGGTTAACCTAGCTTTTGTACTTATAAGCTATACTATTACAATGTTTAAGTATGTATTTTTATTTTTGTGTGCAATAAAGAATAAAAATAATTCGATAACTGTTTGTTTGTTGAGAGCTTTGATGTAGGTACTGCTATTTCCTGTGCAATATGATAATAGCATTATGCGACTTCAGCCGAGAAACTCCGAGCACAAAGCGCAAATGTCGAAACTCCACTGACATAGTAGGCTGTACCTAATAGTTCGATTGATTATAGCCTGGAATAACACATAGGCTACTTTTTATTCCTGGAATAGGTTCCCATGGGTTACGGATCAAAATTTCATGATTACTTTTGGTCGCGATAACCTACATCCACGAGGGCGAAGCCGTAGGCATCAACTAGTTATATACTAATGATAATGTTATTAGTTATACTAATAAACCTCGTGAAAGCCGAGAAAGATCTTGACTTGGCCCGCCAGTTTGTCGACATGTGGGATGTGGACTCAGCGATCATGACCATGATGATGTTTGTGCCGATAGTCGTGTCAGCCCATGGCTTAATTGTCAAGAGCCTCGACCAATATCTCAGGAGGCTCTCTTTAGGCAGCTGGATCAAGGGCTTGATTCAGAAAACGGTACTTCTGGACACGGCACGTATTTTTAGGAGGTTCCTCTCTCTGGAGCCTTGACTGCCGGTAGCTTGGACCCTGTTCCCAATGCCGGTGGGCTATAATTTTTTATATATTTTTTTTAAAATTAATGTTTAAAAATGTATAAAGTTTGTGAACAGATGAATAAAGGAAATAATAATGTTACTAGTAATGTTCATTCCATGATCACCCACTTGGACTAAAAAAAATATCAAATAATATAATGAAAATATGATTCTAAAATTCTAATGATTTGATATAAATTCGATTTCAGATTAAATATAAATTAGGAGTATAATTATAAGGAGTATTTAAAAAAGTGTATTTGTCGATAGAAATGAGCTGACATGCTCTTAAAGTATCGGTAGACGTTAACCAAACACACTGTATACTTATTGTCCTAAATCTTTTTGGATTGACATGATCCCAATTCTAGGTTAACCTAGCTTTTGTACTTATAAGCTATATTATTATAATTTTTAAGTATGTATTTTATTTTAACGCGTCTCCACACGGCGATGTTATCGCGGCGATGCGACGAGTGGCAATTTTATTTTTGTGTGTAATAAAGAATAAGATGCTTCCAGCCAACTTTGGTTACTGCAGCTGAATTCGATAACTGTTTGTTTGTTGAGAACTTTGATGTAGGTACTGCTCTTTCCTGTGCAATATGATAATAGCATATCCGACTTCAGCCGAGAAACTCCGAGCACAAAGCGCAAATGTCGAAACTCAACTGACATAGTAGGCTGTACCTAGTAGTTCGATTGATATACCCAGTGTGTAGTATCAGGTAGTTTAGCTTCAAGGTCAAGGTCATCATCGGTAATGATTGAAATTGAGACATGAAAGCAACGAAAAACTTATGAATCCTTCAATCTTCAAAGTTCAATATCGTTGAGAAACACGAAAAATGTTGAAAGTGAATGTTTACACCTAGTAGTTCGATTGATATACCTAGTATGTAGTATCAGGTGGTTTAGCTTCATGGTCAAGGTCATCATCGGTAATGATTGAAATTGACACATGAAAGCAACCGAAAACTTATGAATCTCCCAATCTTCAAAGTTCAATATCGTTAAGAAACGCGAAAAACGTTGAAAGTGAATGTTTACACCTAGTAGTTCGATTGATATACCTAGTATGTAGTATCGGGTGGTTTAGCTTCAAGGTCAAGGTCACCATCGGTAATGATTGAAATTGACACATGAAAGCAACCGAAAAACTTATGAATCTCTCAATCAAATCTCAATAGTATTAATATAATTTATATTTAATCTGAAATGGAATTTATATCGAATCATTAGAATTTTAGAATCATGTTTTCATTATATTATTAAATAATGTGTATGTCCAAGTGGCTGATCATTGAATGATCTTTATCTTATAATATAAAAATGAATCGCAAAACTCAACAACGCCTGGACCAATTTGGCCAATTCTTTTTTTTAAATGTTCGTTGAAGTTCAAGGATGGTTTTTACGGTGAGAAAAATTTAAAAAATTGCTTGTATAAGTCTAAAAACAACACTAGGATACTTTTTTTTTTCGTAGGATTAGGGTAGGAGTAGTGTAGGAGTAGGTTAGGAGTAGTGTAGGAGTAGGGTAGGAGTAGGGTAGGAGTAGGTTAGGAGTAGGGTAGGAGTAGGTTGGGAGTAGGGTAGGAGTAGGGTAGGAGTAGGGTAGGAGTAGGTTAGGAGTAGGGTAGGAGTAGTGTAAGAGTAGGTTAGGAGTAGGGTAGGAGTAGTGCAGGAGTAGGTTAGGAGTAGGGTAGGAGTAGTGTAGGAGTAGGTTAGGAGTAGGGTAGGAGTAGTGTAAGAGTAGGTTAGGAGTAGGGTAGGAGTAGTGCAGGAGTAGGTTAGGAGTAGGGTAGGAGTAGTGTAGGAGTAGTGTAGGAGTAGGGTAGGAGTAGGGTAGGAGTAGTGTTGGAGTAGAGTAGAAGTAGGGTAGGGTAAGGGGTAGGACACCACGCGAATGAAGTAGCGCTGGGCAGCTAGTTAGTATATAATTATGTAATGAACACTTGCATGTTACCCATGTATCACAAATATACGATTTGATCTGATTTGAATCTTCAAAGTTCAATATCGTTAAACACGAAAAATGTTGAAAGTGAATGTTATTAGTGTTATTTTTTGTTGTTCAAATCCTCTCTGTATGCGGCAGAACCCTTTCAGTGTGGCCTGTTAATTACCAAAGTACTCGTATCGAAGCAGACGGCCAACAAAGATTTCTTTTTGTTAAAATAAAATTACTAGTTCAGCGAAACTTCACTTTTCATTTCGTCGAATATGAGTGGATTTCTCGGAGTTTTGAGGTTAATTGAAAGCTTCGTTGAAAGTTTCTTGATAATAGTGTTGCAGTTGCACACATGGAAGAGGTGTTGTTATTAATATCGATTTTTTCTACCGATCGATAATTCATCGGAAGGCAGGTTCGCAATGGAGTTATTCGGATATTTAGAATCGAGTCAAAGCTACCTTTGCGTTCCTTTTCATTAGCTAAGTCGTCGCCGTCGTGTGACAAAGGCAACAATTCGTAGAAGCGAGAGATGTGTTTATGTGTACGTGTTTGTTATTTATGTCACACTCTCGTGTGTTTTTCATACTCGTTAACTAAGATTTTCTAATGGACAACGTGTTTTTGTTTCTCTCATTTTGTTCTTTTCGAGTACTTTTTACTCTCTTATAATCATTGATATATTTTTATATATCAATGCTTATAATACATGTATACACTCAGAAACCGCAGAACGTATTCTCATAGAGTATTGTTATTTATAGTTTATATTGAGTAGTTTTTTACCTTCAGAGTCGTGAGTTAAGCTTATTAAACAGTACGATTTTTACTCAGTGCTTTTCGTTCAGTTTGCCTATTTTCGTTTGGAATATTATTAATCAGACAAATAAAAATTAAACGGGCGACTAATATACTGTATGGGCGACTATATATTTATTTGCGGCAAGGAGAAAATAGGAAACAAGAGCGAACGAAGCGCGCTCGGGACTTGTGGCACAACACCTCGGACAGGTTAGGGGCTGCCTCCACGAGCTCCTCCACATATTTCTATACACTCTCTATGAACGCGTCTCCACACGGCGATGTTATCGCGGCGATGCGACGAGTGGCACTGTGCGCGCGTAACGTCGTCGTATCGCCACGGTATCGTTGGTGGCGCGCCCGACGCGCGCTCGCCGCAGAACGTGACGCTCTCGCAGCGAGCGCGCGGCGGGCGCGCTTTCGAACGCAGCGTCATTTCAGCGTTGTCTCTCGCCAAGCAAGGACATTAAGTATCGACAAGCTTTTAACTACAACTATTGCACAAGGTCTCATCGCGGAAATACGGCGATTCCGTTACGAAACGTCGCGGGCACGCGGCGATTCCGTTACCAGTCGCGACGATATGCTGGCGGAATAATCGCTCGTTCGTGGAGACGACACGACGATAGAAGCGCGGATTCGTCGCGATTCTCTTGCTCGTGGAGATAGCCCCTTAGGTTCGAAGGGGATGGCAGTGTCTAGTGAGCGGGCGAAGCGCGCGGACTAAGACCCTGGCATTCCCTTCGTGTTAGGTTACATTAAACATACTGACGGTTACTGTTACGGTTACTGTTTGGAGGGTTTAAAGACATCGACTATGCCTTACCTACAATCTAGTTGTTAAGAAGCTTGTTTTAGTTTTTTTCTGAGTCCTTGAATTATCACACTGATCGTATTGAACAATAATAATTCAATTTTGTATTTTCAGGTCGTCGTAATTTTAAACATTTATATTCGTGTACAGTTTGTCGCCCACTTAGTATTTTAGTAGCCCATATTAAGTATTTTTGATACCTTTAATTTGAATTTATTTTCGCTCGTTTAAATACTATCCTTTCCGGTTTAGTTATTTGGTACTAGCTGTGCCCGCGATTTCGTTCACGTGGATGTCGGAACTTAACAATGTATTTTTAGTGCGAAGCGCTGTTGGAGGATACTCGTACCTATACAAATCATTTTTTTAAATTTATGTTAGTGCTTCTTTATAAACAACATTAGCTGTGGAACCATCTAGATGAGATGTCATGCCATCAGAGTCTCTCCTCTTTCCTCCTCTTATCTCTTTCTTAGTTTATACTATTCCATCTTTGCAAGAATCATTTTATTCCATAGAACCAATAATAAAAATAAACTACTCTCAGGCTCAGGCTCTATACTCGGGCTGAAACGTTAACAGCGAACCAAACCTTATCAGTATAAAGTTAAAGTGCCTATTGGTATCAGCGACTGTTACCACAATTTATTTGGGATCGGTGCAGCATGTCTTCTTCCTCCATACTTCTCTATCACTAGCATTCACATCATGTCATCCTTCACACAGTCTATTTATCGTTTCTTTGGTCTTCCTCTACTGTTATAGCCATCCACTTTCGTCCCCAAAACTTTCCTTACGACATTTTCGACACTGCGATCTTTGTCAATCATACGAATAATTAAAGTTATACAAATAAAGTTCATTTTCCGATGAAGCGCGACTGAGCCAAGCTTGAGTCAAGTCTGAAGGTAGCCATACACGCTAGGGTGTACCTGACAGGGTAGCCTACCTTAAGTCCGTTCTATAGACTTGTCTATTAGACCAAATCAGTGCCCTTCACCTCTTTAATCATCCTGTTGTATAACCTTGACCTAGACCTTATTTTTAGTTGTAAGCCTATATACTTGTATTTCACAGAACTAGTAATAGTTTCACCTAATCAGAACCCTACAATTTTTATTGTATCTATTCGTTTTGTTGGATTTTATTAGTTAGTCGCTGACTTTTCTACTTAGTTCTTACGATGACCATAATTACCTGTTCCCTGTCTACATCCAGGTAGTTATGAGGCACATAGCCTTCTTCTCCGCGGTAGTTCCTCGCACGGAGCCAGCCGTCGCCATCGCCTTCGCCGACCACCTCCAACTGTTCACTCTCAATGATCGAGAGCTCATCAGGATTTTGAGCCTATTTGTAAATATAAATATAATGTTTGTGTAAGCGCTGGCCGATATTTCAAGGTTATTCAGGAATTATTTAATTTCTTTTGTTTGGTGAATATCAAACCAAGGATGAATATTCTGTTTAGCGGCGTGTGGTGTTAAGAACGGTTTCAGACTAGCGTTATATTTTGCGCGTATATGCTCGTACCGGCTTAGGCACCACGTTTTGCGTTACCAAAACCCGAACACGCGTACGCGTTTATTCTGGCATGTTGTGTGATCAGTGCGCGCGCAGGGAGTCTTCTCTTCGGCTCGTGCTAAGCACATTAACGTTCGTACGAGTAGCGCGTGTGGAAAAAGCACGCATACGCGCGCCCTCACAAGTTGCCTATAACGAGCTGATACGCGCCGAAAATATGCTAATCTGAAGCCACTCCTTGGATTATCAAAGTTGAAGACCCAGTAGTGAAACACACACGGACCCATGTTCTTTTCCGCAGTACTGATCCATTAGAAATATGTACGGTTTGCTGCCAACCAAGCATCGCATAGAAGGATAATACGTAGAGCTTAACTTAAGTTTCTACACAATGTATTTTGTTAAGAAATAAATGACTTATGATTTACTCAATGTAGTGAAATATGATTAATTTAAGATTGCCCTGCCTAAAAGAGTACTCTTTGCCTACCAAGACTACAATTTCAATATAAATAAAATAGAATTGGTAACTTACAATACCAATTGAGTAGAATGAGTTAGCAGTAAATTGTTAAAACATTCAAAGATTCAGTAATGATGATAGTAGGAATCAGCGAAGAAGGTTGTACCAAAAGCCATTTCGTAGCATGTTCGTAGCACGGCATACGGCTACGGCGTAGCAGCGACGGTGCTCCTGATCAAATTATTTATTTCGTAACAGAACTTACTCTTATTTTTCTACTTATTCTAGTAACATATATGTAGGACAAAAACACAATGATTAATTTAGTGGTAACTAGGTATTTCAGTGACGCTGCGGCGATAACTTCCACCCTTTATTTTGCAGTTTAATTAACTCTTTTCAATAACTCTCTAAATGTCTGTAGGACTGGTGAATATGCGGCGACAATTGTAGTCAACGAAACAAAGTCGAGGTACCTCTGGAGCATTTTGGCAATACAAACACGAAAGGTCTGCTTGCTTAATTTGAAGTTGACGTAGTTGAGCAGCAGACACGTTTAGTTACCAATCATGATTACCCATTAACTTCACGACCTGCAGTGATGGTGTAACCTGTCAGCTAGCCCACAGTGAGGCAGGATCAGTCAACTATTGACAAACGTGGGACATTTTATTAATGCCAGTCTGATGCATGTATTGTGTGGACGACAAGTGACACTTGACGTCGGTCTAACGCACTCGTCGCCCTCGTGACCAACATATAAAACCTTTGCACTATACAAAAAGCATGAAGTAGTGATATTTTCATCGACTTTTTTGTAATTCCATGGATACATTGTCTTTGCATATAACTGGTAATAATGTATTAATATTACTTACCTCTATGTTTAGGTAGGTAAATGGAGAAAAAAAGTAAACTTATGAGACCTAGCCATTTTAATATTGAACGAATACATATCGTGATGGTATCTTTTTTTTTTGTAACATTATTTTAGTGATTCTGGCATAGTTCCCTTAGTTTATAGATTCTAAGATATATTCTAGAAAGTACATAGGTAATATTTTCTTAATAAAACAAATGTCAAACATTTTGTTTAACGTAAGAAGTCTTAGGGATTAGTCTGACCGGGGAGCGCTGCGGAATTCACACACATATTGCCGTCAAGCTCAAATCGCAGATTAACAATCTAAAATTTTCCCAAAATACCAAATCTAAGTTAAAACCACACACCTCATAGTGACGGTCTGCGACGGTCGAGCTGAATACCGCTGCGGTTTTCCGCTCAGATTAGTCCCTAACCTAAAGCGGTGACAATATCGCGATCGCTTAGTTTTGTAATAACTTAGCCGCGGAAGCGGGATAGTCGAGTGACTGGTGTACTATAATCTGACACGACAATATAAATGTTCATCTGCGAGCCCGTAGGAGGCGTACTCACCGTGTACGAATAAAGCGCGGTGCATTTGTAAAGTGGTGCTGCTGGAACCACGATAGCTTCAACTCCTGCCGCCTCCCCTTCTTCCCAGTTAACTTGAGTGGGGTCATCCCAACCCACCGTGAGCTGTTCGATGCGCATGCGATCTTCCTCCAGCAAAGCTAAGAAAATACCCACGGAAATCGTTGAAATTTTTTTATCAGCGCTAAAAACCTAAAATCTCACTAACTTTTCATAGAAGTTATCTTAAGCAACTCGTGCATTCATCCCGTTCATGGTTCCTTTCAAAATCAACTGCTAGTATCTAAAATCTTATTTACTCTCCCTATCTCTAATCACTCACGAAAACATTGCTCGCTTTTGGACTTCACACTACATGTAAGTTTCTCTCTTCGTCTTTACCACTTTTGTTTTACATCATTGACTTGTTTGTTAGTTTGACAAGGTTGTAAGGTTTTCTTGGAAGTGCTACTTACCGTCGACGTCGTCATCATGTTCGTCTTCGTTCTGTGAGCCCGAAGTAGTGCGCTGGTGGCTGCTCGAGGCGACGGCGGCCGAAGCGGAGGCCGAAGCCGAAGCCGAGGTCCCTTCGCCCTCGGTGTTGTCGCTATCGTAAAACGAATCTGAGCTCGGCTGGTCCTGAGTGGAAAAAAACGTCTGTTGTTTATTTGTGTAAACACCCGTGTTCAATGTTTTTTTTTTCTAGCGGGTTGCATCAAGATATTTTAAAGCATCAAATGTAACTTGTTAGCTGTCGTTGAGAAGGTCACGTTACCAAACTACCGTTTATTTATGATTACTTTAGGAAAATGTAATGCTGTAATAGTTATTTTACTAATAGTTAACCGTATTATACTGTTCGTAAGAAAACTTCGCGTAAACGAACTCTCACGGCTCACGAATTCACGGCATCTTTCTTTTAATACAACCCTAAGATAACCAATTAACACAGGCACAAGTTCATAAGATTGTGCGGAGATCTGGAAATGATATGTAAAAAAATAACTAAGTACCTACTATAAAGCAATACAAAATAAGAAGCCAGATTACCTGTATAACATAATCTAATGTCTAAAATCTATATAAATTAAAACAAATTACGCACAAAACACTGCCAGCTTACGAGCACAAATAATTAAAATAATTGCAAGAAATATGAAATCTCACAGATCAAAATAAAAAAAATTAAGCTTTGCGTATAAAATAAAAATTGCGAGTGTCGCCTTGCGCGTCGCTTTTATAATTTCTAAAAACTTATTTTATATTTTAGAAAAAACAAACTTCATAACAATGTCTAAGATGAATCCAGTAACCATTTTAGTTAAATCTAGTGTATTAAACTTTTCAAGTTCCAATTTTTGATAGGCCTCTCCGAAATTACATCACGATACCCGGTTCTTTAAATTATCATCACATATTTTGAAACACTACATTTATCCGGTTGCTCCTGGATTGCTGTTAACAAGATACACTTTTTCGAATTACGCGACAAGAAATAAAATACTGACACGCGGGGGTTAAAAAACTAAAAAGTAAAAATAAAAACACATTTAAAAAGCTCGTAGTGTCAAGGCCCAGCATTTAAATAAAAATGAAAATTATGACTAGTGTAAATCCGAGTTCATTTAGTCACTAGCAGTTTCCGACGGCTAAAATCCCGGCGGAAAAAAAATACTGATACAAATGGAATTCCAGCAAAGCGTAAAAATAAAACAAAACCCTTAAATATATATACAGCACAATGGCAACAGATACACATAAAAAAATTGCACTGACAAAAATAATATAAGATTTCAGCACGAGATGTGGTGAGAGTACTTACGGCTGCTCCAGATGCGTCAGTGCGGACGCTGAGCAGGCTGCTGCTCCTAGGCAGAGGCTCCGACACAGCTAACAAGTCCACCTCCTTCAGCCACTCGTCCACAGGAGCCCCGCTCACACGGAGACACTCCAGACGAGACTCGTACTTTGCCTTCGAAATCTCCGAGCGGCGGATGTTGGCACGAAGCTCGTCCAGGCGGACATCAAGCTCGGGCCCGTTAGGATCATTGGGGTCGACCTAACGAGAAAAAAAAAACAAAAATTCAATTAAACAAAACAAAAACTCACAATGAAAACTTTTTAACACATGCTAATGAAAGTGACACACTTACGGTTCCACTCGATGAAATGTTAAGGTGCAAGATGATTTGAAAAAAGAACACAAACACAATCACAAACATGAATAGCAGATTGATTTAACGAGAATAACTGTCAAGAACACCCAGCATAAAAGAATGTCTGAACCGATTTTCAAAAAAGTAATATCTGTGGACCCAACAAAATGCGATTCGGAAAACTTTGAAGTAAAACACAAAGATGATACAATCGTTGCCCAAATAAATTGCGTATCTCACCACTGATGACTGACAGAATTCATACAGACTGTGGACATTGCCCATGGCTGCAGACAGAAATGTGGCTTTAGTGAACAAAAGAGCTTTTTTTTTTCTAAGTGTAAAGTCGTGTTGTCTGGGGGAGGAACAAAAGAGAAATGCAGTGAGGCGCAGCAGTGGGCCTTGCGCAACAGCTTTCTCCACGACTGTTAGAACCCCAGCTCTGATATATAATTCATGGACTTTACAAAGTATTGACTAGTGATGCACTACTTTCTATCGCTGATTTTGTTTTTGTAGTGAAACATTATTTTTAAATTAAAATAATGATATTTTGTTTATGATGCTAAAAGTTACTTTTTAAAAATAAAATTGTCGGAGGTTTTTTTCCGATAATTTTTTAGGGATATTTTTCTTTACAAAAGTATGGTAAATAATCATTTCTAAAAACCAGCTTCGAATTTTGTTGAGACGTAATTTTTTAAGGACCATTTTAATTATTAATTATTAAAAGGGTTTGATGAGAACAATAAGAAAAAAAACCATGTCATTTAGCTTAGCTAACAATGCATTGTCATTCAAACTACACGTGTTTCCACAATTTCAGTTCAATCGGTTGGGGATAACCGTTTTAAAATTCAGTTGCAAGATTTGATCTAAACAAAAAAAAAACATAAATAAAACATAGCAAGTTAGGTAAATGCTTGTAAAAAGTCAGCGTTTATGGTCTTAATAACCAGTTTTACGGACACAAACACTGGACACATTTTAACCGAGGAACCACAATTTCATGCAGAAAAACACTGTTATTGCACAAAAAAATACGTGCGTATTTCTTTGATTTTACAGAGGTGTCTAGCACTAGTTGCTAGGTACGACGGACACAAGAAATGTATAATTACGAGTGTTAATACTAGGTAATTTAACACCACGGCGTAATATGGGGCTATTGTTTTTGTAGAACGTGGTGTGGATTTAAAACTTTAAATGCATTTTGCGGTGTTAGTTCTGAGAACTTGTCTTACTAACAATTCATTAGATATATGTGTCTTTAAAATAGTCTGGCGTGTACAATTCTTGGTTTATTGTATCTATTCATTTACCTCATGTTTCCCTTCCACCAACAGTCAAACCCATCAAAAACTACTCGTCCTTTGACAAAGGCCTTCTACAACTGAGACCATTTTTCTCAAAAAATACTAATAGTTATTACAAATACTCATTTCATGCGGGGAAATCGAACCTGCTACGTTCAAGTTGACCGTGCCGTAGAACTCAGAGTTGGCTGACCATATTTTATTATTATTTAGTCTTAATTTCGGCCAAAATAATGACTAAAATAATATAGGCTGAATTTCAAGTGGCTATGGGTGGCCAAATCCGAAACTACGAGGAATAGCGAAAAATACTCAAAGGAGTCTCGGGCCTGCTTTTGACGAAAACTAAAACTGCATCATTGGATTTTTGAAATATCAATAATCCTAGCCAGAACCATCGAACCTATCGATTTTGAGAGAGAAAATACACAATGTATTATTACGCCATTCGATGACGTCGCTATTACGAAGCTATCAAATTCTGGGAAGTAATGACATACGGCATAATAAAGGAAATACCTCATTTTTGATAAAGTATGAAACAGTTTGCAAACAGGTAGTAGTAACCAACGAATCATCGTAGAAAATCACTTTTAGCACCAATTCACTTAACGTTCTAATTTCAATTGCTTTTATATTATCTATATTTGTGTGGCTTATAACCACGAAGAGAGAATAAAGTTGATCAACATATTACGGCGAATGCTCTGCGTTTCCCCTCTATATCAGCATCATAATATTCTGTTACTAAATGTCCTTAGTTATTGAATTCAATGGCTTTTGGTAAATAATTTTCATATTTGAAAAATGAGTATAGTTTCCGCTGAAAGAACAAAAACAAAAAATAAATCTCACCTTCTGCCCAGCATCGCGCATAGCTTGATAGACGTGCATCTTGCGTGTGGCATCTCGCACCAGCGAGGTCTCGCGCAAGACGCGCGTGGCCCAGCGGCGGGCTTCTTGCCCCAGCGTCTGCGCAACCGACTCATGCTCGATGGTCACGGTGTCGATTGGATCGTTGTCGCACGGCTCGAACTCATACTGCTTGCAAATATCCCGTCTCATTAGGTAATTAAAAGTGTTTGTTGAACTTAGTCTATTTGGGGTAAAATCTTAAGCTGTTAGCCGACTTAAATAGTTAGAAATTGGGGTGGAATGAGGCCCAGTCGTCATACGTTTGTCTCACCGCGCACGGACAAACATGTAGGAGTCAAAGCTCACACCTGTAAAGGAACCAGTCTACGAGTCACATTAGTGTGCGTTTGAGATTAGTACAGTTCTCGGCATATAATTTACTACTATTGTACCTACGCGAAACGATTGCGTTTGTGGGACGTAAGGGGTACGAGACTACGATTCCGAACAAGTCGGGAGGACTGCGCTGTGGGCCGCTGATTTTTCAATATGTGTTCGGCTTTATTATTGCGTTCAGATTCGTCTAAGATTTTTTAGATTTTGCAATACCGACACTGGTTGAACTAGTTTCAACGGCTAGATATTAAAATCTTTTAATGTAGTCAAATCCGGTGATCCTACGAAGTTTCTAACTTTGCTTTGTCTGTATTTGTAACAGGTTGGGTCATACCCATAACTTAAAAAAATAAAATAAATAAGAATGAGATTATCGATATGCAAGCCATACAGTCCAAGAGTTAGGTCTTGTCTTGTACTTTATCATTTTATCGCAAAGGCCTCGTGGAATAGCAGTTATTTACTACCACTTATGTCCATGTCCCTTTGAAATAACAAAGGGGCAATTTGAACAACGAAACAAACAGAATTGTGAAGTACGATGCAATTATTGTCAACTATGTAGTAAGGAACAATAGGAATATCTAGGTTAATAATAACTAATTCTAGTAAAAACTCAAATGATTCATTGGATCTTTCCATTTCTTCTCATTTTTGTGATGCGTGAAGGCAAATCATCCATGAATTTTGACAACTCAAAACCTCGAAGGTCCCACGAGTTCTTTAAAAGATCTCTATCTTTTGTTGATCAGCGGGGTAATTGCGTAATATTTCAATTCTACAACATTCAATCCGTTTTTTACGGTGCAGTGTCCAGTCGACGAATTTTTCAAACAAACTTATGTCGAATTTATTTAAAATACTGCGGAATACGCTAGAAAAGTGTTACACTATGAAACTAAATACAAAAAAAACATTATCTCCGATCCAACCTGGATGTGTTGCTTCAGTACCGGGTAGTACAGGTACAGGCACTGCAGATTATACTCGCGGGTGAGTTGCTGCGCCTGGTCGCGGATCTTGCCGAACGAGTGCTGCGTGGCCGAGCAGGTCAGCAGTTCGGTGCGGCCCATGAAGGTCAGGAACTCGGACACTTTCTCGTAGACCGCTGACTCCATGCTCAGCATGCAGTTCTGGAGCTCCACTAGGAAGTAGCGATTCTGGAGGAGGAATATGGTGTTATTGGTTGTTTATGGACACAAATTAATGGGGAATCATGTTTTCGATGGTATTTTCTTTTAAGTACATAAAAATGTTGATGACTCATTAGAGACGGATTGGCTTCTGGTTCGTCAAAGATAAAGTACACCAGAAATTACAATGAAGACGTCTAAAAAAAAATGTTGTTTTTGCGGTGATAATTTTGTTTGCAACTTTAGTTATTAACGCCCTGGTCATGTTTATTACACTGATATTTGAATGTTTTTGTTTTTACATAATTTGGCGAGAAATTAAGAATTTATTTTTAAAGAAACAATACTTTGTGTTATTGTATGTTTTGGTCATTTGTCTAAGTTCGGACAACTAATTCATAAAAATTCTTCTATGAGTAAGTAAGTTCTAACCTGATGAGCGTTGGCGGCGGCAATGCTAAGAAGATAATCATTCCTGGCTCCAGTCGACTTCTCCTCGAGCTGGTCGCGACGAGACGATACCTTCGCGCTGTTCTTCTGCAGCGACGTGATCGACTGGAAGAAGGATCCTTTCTTCTTCTTTAACCTTTTGGAAGAAATAACCAAATAAAAGTCAGGTCCAAGGTTATGTTTGATTTGGTCCATTTTGACAGTCCATCCATCACATTCACTATGGCACTATTTTTTTAATTTGATTAAATACGCTTCTGAAATTTAAATAGTTCTTAGGTACCTATAGGTTTTCGGTAACATAATTATTAGCTTAAATCTTTCTATTAGGCTTAAAGTTAAGGGCGACCATATTATATTGACGGGGCGAACACTAATTCCTAATTGAAAACATAATCATTGCTTTAACCAGAACATAATTGTCATTCCAATTAATAATAATCTACAAAGGTCAAAAATGCAAATGTTGTTTAGTTTTCAAAATATGCTTACTGTAACCCGCGGGGCGTAATAAAAAAACTTTTTAGCTGAGCATGAGGTCTTCGATCGAGGGTTCAATTCCCAGGTCGGGCAAAGTTCTATCAAGAATTTCTCAGTAGCAGTCACAGAGTCTGGATTCGTGCCCGATTGATGGCAATAGGCTCGCCACCTATTACATGGGATTAAAACATAACTAGCGAAATGCATTTGAACTATTAGGTGCACCTGTGCCTAACCCTTCAGGGATTACAAGCATGATGTTATATTTTGTTTTAAGTTTTGACGTTTTCAAACGAATTATCGGATGAGCGTCTCAAGCTTCTGTGCTGTTCAGTGTACATTGTGTAAGTACAATGTTCGTACAAACGGTACGTGTATGATGTTAGGACACCAGTGTGCGTATTTTGGCAACTCTCCAACTGCACTACCGCAGGGATATCAGTCATAGGAATCAATAGATTTCCCAACCTAAATTTCTATATACATATTTTATAAAATGTAACGGTTTTCTGCCTTCTGTGATATAGCGTACTTACAGCCACCAGACATCTCTCATCTGAGCAAATTACGCGACGATATCATTAAGTATTGTTTTTTGAAGACGTAACTTTGACCAAGGCTATTTAAAAAGCATTGCATGCGTAAACAGTCAGTACTTTCCGTCACATTTGTCGAATGTGTTGCTAGATTTACATTCCTGCACTACGTATTTTATCTGCCGTGTAACCACAGCATCCGTCGAGTAAATTTTGCGCGGCAAATACGTGCGGCTTACACACTACCGGTTTGTCGTACACGCATGAACGCAGGGGTCGTATAGGGTGATCCGATCCCATTCCAATAACCTGTTCTTTACAACAGTGAAAGATTTGAGCTAAAAAACAACTTACTTCTCCTCGATATCCTTGGCCTTGTCGCGGACATCGTGAGCGGTGTGCTCCTCATCAAAGTACAGCTTCTTGGTCTTATCGACATCCACCACCGTGTTCTGCAGCTCCTTGTGGGCTTGGGCCAGCGTATCTGTGCACTGGACAAAGATAAAACTAAGTGTTAGTATGAGTTAAGGGAACCTACAGGCATCGAAGGAAAGAAGGATGTCTAGGGTTTGGTTTGGGAGCTGATGGATCTGTTGTGGCCAAACCCCACCCCTATAGGATGAAGGAGGGGAATTTGACACAGAGAATTTATTTCCACAAAGTTTTTATTATTTAATAGAAACACAATAAATTGGTTTTCTGCCACGCAGCTATATTTCTCACAACGGAAAAAAGCAGAGAGTAATCTCACAGATAACAGAAATCAACTAGTCATAGACTAAACTAAATATTATTTAACAAAGATACAAAAGTTACTTGGTGTTGCCACCTGATGACACTAGTATTTATACAATTAAACTATTTCGATATCAATAAATTACACCCCCACTATATCGAAATAAAAATAAAAAGTAAACTTCAAAACATTACAACCCAAATGTATATAAAACAAAAATTAAACTTTAATGAGTCCCAAAGTCTCCATGAATTTATAATGTTTTGCCCTGGACAAACCTTTTGTCAATAAATCAGCAGGCATCTGAGAAGTCCCAACATATTTAGTTTCAACAATCTCATCATCAATAACTTCCTTTATAAAATTGTAACGCACATCTATGTGTTTGGACCTCTTGTGTGACTGATGACTATTGGCAAGTTTTAACGCACTCTGGCTATCATTAAATAAAATTATTTTATTACAAAACCCAACTATTTCTGTTTCCAATCTACGCAAATATATAGCCTCTCGACACGCTTCCGATAAAGCCATATATTCCGCTTCACAGCTACTCAATGCCACTGTGCGTTGTTTTCTGCTTTCCCAAGAAACCGCAGACCCACTTTTCAGTAAACAAAAACCAGTATATGACCGTCTATCCAACTTGTCACTTGCCCAATCGGCATCTACATAACCAACCAAATCTGCTGTTCCTTGGGAGTACTTCAAACAGTAATCTTTAGTCTTATACAAGTATCTTAGAACCCTTTTAACATAAGTAAAATGAACATCTGAATAGGAATTATTGAACTGTGATAAGTAACTAACAGAGTATGCTATGTCTGGCCTAGTCATCACTGCAAGATACATTAAACATCCTATTAACCTTTGATATGGAATATTATCTTTACACACACTAGATTTCTCAACATTTAATTTACATTCAATAGGTGTTTCCGCTGTGTGACAATCTGACATGTTAAATTTTCGTATCAACTGCTCTATATAATGTTCCTGATCAAGGGTAACCACACAGTTTTTCCTATCAACATTAACTCTCATACCTAGATACTGTTTGACTTCACCAAGAATTTTAATTTTAAATTTAGCACTTAAAGCATCAATTAATTTATCAGTTTCAGACTTTACATTCGAAAAAATAAGGAAATCGTCTACATAAAGACCAACTATCACCTTTTTTTCATTATGACAATCTTTTAAAAATACACAAGGCTCAACATTACTCTTGACATAACCTAAATTACATAAAGTTTCATTGACTCTGTCATACCAGGCTAGGGAAGCCTGTTTTAGACCATAAATAGCCTTTTTTAATCTAAGAACCTTGTTACAATCAACAATAGGAAAACATTCAGGTAACTGCATAAATATAGTTTCTTTTAAATGACCATTGAGAAATGCTGTAGTGACATCCAGATGAGTAATGTCCATATCTAGCTGTACACTCAATGCAAATAGATAGCGCAAAGTTGAATGTCTTATAACAGGAGAGAATGTCTCATCATAGTCCACACCGGGTCGCTGCGTAAATCCCTTCGCAACTAACCGTGCACGATATCTCACTTGTTTGTCACAATATTTCTTTTTTAGAACCCATTTGCACTTCACTACCGTTGCTGCACTTGGAACATCTACCAATTCCCATGCATCATTTTCACTAAAACAGTCCAGTTCTTCCCTAATTGCACTTAACCACTGCTCCTTCTCTGGCCCTGCCAAAGCTTCCTGCAGAGTCAGTTCACCAGCATCGTCCCACGCTTCCACAGTAGAATCAGCACACATGTTAGAATATCCATACCGCTCTGGTTTCTTCCGCAACCTGACAGCTCTTTCAGTATGCTCCGATTCACCTGATTCAGTTGATTCAGCATCTTCATACTCACTCGGAATATATGTCACATCAGACTTGTCAACATAATTCTCAATCATAGTATCTTCTAAATCACCTGAAGATATGTCCCCCACTGAACCTAGGCTCTCTTCATTGCATTCCTTGCTTTCTGTCACAGGCATAGACACTTCTTCCATTATAATAACATCTCTACTGGTGCTGACCTTCTTATTGATGGGACAATAAACTCTATATCCTTTTACGTCTTCTGGATAGCCCACAAGTATCTGCTCCTCTGACTTCTTGTCCCATTTTTGGCGCTTTTCCTTTGCCACATGCACCATGACACGGCTGCCAAAAATTCGCAAATTACTTACGTCTGGCTTACATCCAGTCCAAACTTCATAAGATGTTTTATAATTCAACACTGGAAGGACAGTACGGTTATGCAGGTAGACAGCTGTATTAGATGCCTCTGCCCAAAATTCTTTGCCTAGCTTGGCATCAAATAATAAACACTTCGCCTTCTCAACGATTGTGCGATTAAACCGCTCCGCCAGGCCATTTTGCTCCGGCGTGTAAGGATTCGACTTCTGGTGCAAAATGCCACTTTTCTTCAAATAATCATCAAAACTTTTGTTACAAAATTCCTTCCCATTATCAGTGCGGAGTGTTTTAATTTTCCTGCTCAACTGGTTCTCTACTTTGGCCTTATAATTCTGGAAGTGTTGAAATGCTTCACTTTTCTGCTTCATGAAATATATGTAGGTCATCCGACTATAGTCATCAATGAACAATATGAAATACCTGGACCCACCAATCGAAGCATTTTCCATTGGACCACATACATCACTGTGAACTATACCCAATAATTCACCACTTCTCGAACCAGCATGTCCAAAAGGAGGGCGTGACTGCTTGCCTTCACAACAAACAATACATGACGATTGGGAAATGTCACTTTTATTTTTAAGTTCCATTCCACTCACTGCATCAGGCATCTTGTTTAAGTACATGCTGTTTACATGGCCTAATCTGCGATGCCATGTATCTACAGATATAAACGTTGTAGCCAGTTTCCTCTCAGGAGTTCTCAACTTGTAAACGCCATTTGTCAATGACGCCACGGCGACCAACTGCTCATTTCTGTTGTAAATGTTGCATCCACTGGTAGTAAACACCACTCGGTTACCTTTTCTAACCAACTGACTGACAGACAATAAGTTTGTGGTTAACTTCGGCACACACAACACTCCTTCGACAATCACGTCATATTCACTGTCGTCAGTAACCGTCGCAATTTGCACATCACCCGAGCACTTCACGCTAAGCTTTTCTTCATTCGCAACAACAATTTCTTTAATAGGATGTTCGGTCGAGACATTTTTAATCCAGTTTTCGTTTGAGGTTAAGTGGGCGCTCGCTCCCGAGTCAACATACCAATCGTTTTTTGAAAAACTGCCATTTAGGAAGACGGCATTGAACGCGTTTGTTTGTTTACGTTCACTCGATTTGGTATTTGAAGAATCCTTGTCAACAGTACATTGATTGCGATAGTGCCCGGTTTGTTTACATCTATAACACCGCGGTACTTTCTTTGACTTTGACGTTTGCGAATGTCTGTTGTCTTTGGTTCCGCCGTGACCAGTGCTGCCAACTTTGTTTTTTCTAAAACTTGCAAATGCCCCGCTAGCGTCACCATCATCGTTTTCCTCCAAATCCATCAACTTTGACTTAATGGCGTCGGTGGTGATGACGATCCCCGAATGCTCGATCGCCATTATCATCGGCGAATATTTCTCCGTTAAACCGGCTAACAATAGACAGCCGATCCACTCATCACTGATTTGAAATCCCGTTCCGCTTAGCTTTTGTCCAGTCTCCACTAGCTGTGTCACATAATTTGTCATTGAGCTGCAATTTTCGAGACGAATCGAGATAAGATTTCTTAATAAACTGATGCGTCTGGTGAAACCGGAATCATCGAATAAAGCTTTCAGCTTATTCCACAGTTCTAACGACGTTTTGACATCCTTTATGTGCACGTACAAACTCGAGTCGATTGTGAGAATCAATTTAGCCTTGGTCCTCGCATCATCAGCGGCTTCTGTAATCTTCCCGGCAACAGGTTTTATGCAATGCTCCATGTTCTCCAGGATTAGAAAATTCTCCGCGGCGAAGCACCATTCCGTGTAATTTTCCCGCCCTTTTAGCTTCGGTACATTCACCAAGTAGTTTGTCGACATGATAATTTTTGTTTATCACTCGCGACCTACGCTAAAAAACTGAGCTAAACTGAAAATTACGACTGTTCCTAGCTAAAATATTGCCAAACTGGGCCCATAACCTATTATTTAATAGAAACACAATAAATTGGTTTTCTGCCACGCAGCTATATTTCTCACAACGGAAAAAAGCAGAGAGTAATCTCACAGATAACAGAAATCAACTAGTCATAGACTAAACTAAATATTATTTAACAAAGATACAAAAGTTACTTGGTGTTGCCACCTGATGACACTAGTATTTATACAATTAAACTATTTCGATATCAATAAATTACAGTTTTAAAAATGTCCAGTTTACAAATATATTATTAGTATAAAATTAAACCTTGTATTACTATAGTTATTACTTAAATCATACCTACATGTCGCCGGTACTATAACTAAGCATAATGTTTGTTATGTAGCTTCAATGAAATATAAAGTAAATAAGAACGTTGCACTGTTTACCACGTTTAATTCTATTTGCTTCGGACGACCAACGTCAGAGGCAGTTATAAAACCAACAATGCATATTAAACGAAGTTTGTACACAATTTCTCATGCAAACTACCGCGTTTTCTGATGATCAAGTATGAATGTCAGGAAAACACTGTTTAACACCAAAGAGTTTCGAGGAAAAAGGAGTAAAGAGTCTAGCACTAGTTTAAGGACGGGACTTTACCGAAGCGGAGACGAGACGAGAGTAGAAGAATCATTCTGATTCTGATACGAGAGTAGAGGCGATGCGGGTAAACCACAAATAGAATTTTGCTATTTACACTTCTCGTCTCTGCTTGGCTTTAGTGGAAGGGGTTGGCGGTGTGTTCTCCTCTTCGCATTTCTCCGTTCGTCTCCGCTTTGGTGGAGCCCGGGCCTTGAACCGTAATTCTTATTCTTTATTGCACACAAAATTAAAAGATATACACACAACATTACAATATATAGTTTAAAGTTCCATCGACAGTGGCTGGCTGTCGACTTTTTACGATCATTCAAATAAAGTCAAGCGGAAAAAAATTATTTTCCGCTTAGCTTAAAGCTATGTGTAACTCTTTCCTTAAAGCACCCGTGTGAATAAGTCATATGCTACTATTAGTCACATAAATGTAGTAAATGAACGAAGGACACGATATAGTTAGTCAGTTACAACTATAAGTACAAGGCAGACGTATCACTGATATTCAGCCAATATGCGAAACCATAACGGTCTAAACGTTATCGCGAATTATACGATCATTTTCCAAATAGGAAATAAAACTTACACAATAGTCCTGAAGGTTTTGGTGAGGAAGTTTACTTGCTCATGCAGGTGCCTGTTCAAGACACCGAAGCCAGAGAAATGAGTTCTTAGTGCGTCTGAAGTAGAACAATGCACCGTAGTCATCATCTGAGCACTCGTATCAATCGTCATAATCACGAATGGGTATTGACATGTGGAGCAATCGTTACTAAAAGAAAACAGGCAAGCGTCATATCAAAAAGGGGGAAAGGACATGTGGCATGCAAGTCCTACATCCTGCTAGCAGCGTTATCTGCGCGGTTAACTAGTAACAAAAACTGGATAACAATCGTCAGCCAGACAGAACAGGCATCTGGTTGGAAGATTCTCCCTTTTCTATAGCAGCTGAGGAACATCACAGCTTGTTCCTCATACTTCTATAAACATCTTGCGCTTGAGTCACAGGAAGATCAACAACCAAAATCTATGTGCAACGACGATAAGGAGCAAGAGAGACATGATCATGAAGTCCACAAGGACTACTGCCATCTTAGATTGGCTGGAGCTGGACACTTTACACTACATCTACTGCACATAGAATAGACTGGGATATTATAGTTGTTTTAAAAACAGTAATGTATCGTGTGTTTTATTATTTTCATATGTTTATTTATTTCTCTGTAGAAAAAGTGTTTTTACGTGATGAAGTTTTTTTTCAATGAGTAGTGTTGAGCTAGGCCGAGTCTTAGGAGCGCTCATGGGTTTAAATAATTTTTTTTCAAAAGAAATTTCTACCAGCAGCCTGCGAGAGGAAAAAAGAGATGAAGACATAGAGTATATTTATCTCCCAAAGTTAATTTTATTCATAAAATTCCACTTTTCTGACATAAAAACTCTTTGCTAAGCTTTTAAAAAAGTACCGTTCGTTTTAGACGGAGCATCTTGATAAACCGTGCGTTTTACCTTATTAAAAAGAAACTCGTGCGTTTTAAATTACAACAACGCACAAGTACGTAATGAGATACAATACGATATTGAAATTGGTGAAATAAGAGACCCTTTACGAGCAAATGTGTTATAAAACTATAATTATATTAGCGCGTTCAACCAAACTAACTCTCCAGCTTTATAATATTAGTATAGATATATTCGCTATTGACAGGCAATGCTTTTTTAATCTATTTTTGAAAATCGAAATGCTTTTTTAAGTCTTTTAAGCTAGGCGGAAATGAGTTCCACAATCTTACAGCATGGAGGGTTCTTCTCTCTAGAAGAAATAAGAATACTAGCTAGTTTTGTGAGGATGGGATTTAAGGAGGGATCTAAGGTGCGAGCTACATAATAACCGTTCACCATTATAGGCTGATGGTGACGAACTTTTATATAAACCCTGGAATGAACGCTGCAGATCATATCAAGAACTCTCATCCTGATGGTGACAGGGTCTTATAGGATTGGACCAAACGTGCTCAATAGCAGCAGATATTGAAATATTCAATTACTGAAAATCTGGCAGTTGGAAAACGTCTGCTGCGAGCCGAGGTAAATTCCAGGATGTATAATTTTTATCCATTGCTACCAATACTGCCATATTGTTGAAGTATCGATTACATGTGAGTATCGAGTTTGTAATGAAATATGCGAGTTTCCGTTAATTATTAACATTGAGTTTACATGGATAGTGGGTGCAGTTTTCCGTCGGGTTTTTGCATGAGTTTTCACAGCAAGTTAATAATCCTCACAGAAAATTATTGAAATAATTCTGGAGGGAGGATGTTTTATGAAAATTTACAGACATATTCGGAGAATTAAGTAAACTACTCTTAAAATGTAAACGAATAAAACAATTTCAGACAATATCGTTTTTGCTACGAGCGAGCTACGGCGTAGCACTAAAGCGTAGCACTCGTACTACGAACTTGTAGATGCTTCATTATAGTCTCAGTGAAGCTCATACATACCAATTCGTTCTCATTAGTCCTGGTATTCACTATGCAACTATCCATACTTCATGGTGTAGAATTGTCACAGTGGTCTTTACTAACAATGTCTTTGTTCCACATGCTAGACACATTGTGTTGTGTCAGAACAAAATCTCCAGTTTCTCGCGTTACCATTTGTTTCGATCCGTGCTGACATTTGAAACATACATTAGGAATATTTGAGCATTTATTGTCCACGAACCAGTTGTGGACACCAGACCCTAGAGATACTTTAGTAAGTATGGAGGTGTACGTTTCAGTTTGACGATTTTTTAGTAGTCATATAAGTGTCATTGTTAATGATAAACTGCATGCCTAGATAACTTTTCCGAAATATTGTACGTTGTTCATTAATAGACGGGATTGAATTCATTTCAAAACTCATGATAACTTAAAACATGCGAATTACAAGCGCTTTTATTTTTGCGGCACTTGTGAAAGTTATGTTTCAGCTACTTTATTTAACATAATATACTTTAGTAACACGATTAATTTGTAAAATTGTTAATAACTGCAATTTTTAAAACATGTTATGTTATGTTTAAAAACATCTTGGGAGCAAATACTCATAAAAACGATAAAATCAAAATGGTATTATTTACCAACAAAGTTCATTTCTTAGTGTTATCATTTACAAATACAAAGTTACTCATATGACCATTTTCTATGTTATACAGCGTGTATCGGAAAGGTGTGTTCATATTAATCATATTAATAATCAGCTGTCCGAGACAAAACTTCAATACCTACTCAAGCCAAGTATTGGACGGCTGATTATCGTAATTACAATATTGGTCTCTTTGGGAAAGTTGTTAAGTGCCATGGTCTGTTCAGACCATCGCACTTAACAACTTTAAATATGAAAACATCTTTACCATACACGATGTATAGCTAGACAATTTTAGGACAGTTTAGTGCATTGAAGGTGTTGATGATCATGGTGGTCTTCGTACCCCTCCAGTCGTCGATGATTGTGGTAACACGCGCTCACTTTGATGACGCCGCCATATGAGCTACTACATATGACAACGAGGTCAAGGAGAGTTCACGTTACCACGCTAAATGACGCGCCGTGTTCTTCCCAGCCAATTCATTTTACTTATAATCCTTTCACTGTTATATGGACCTCTGTGATTTTGACAGTTACGCTATATCAGGGGTGATTTAGCATATCTGTCCACAGTGGCTTTTATGTGCGTTGCAATAAGGTTGTTCCAAGTTGCTGCTAGGCTGAGTGCCCGAGGTAAAATAATTGTGGAACGAATTCCATTCGTTCCGCGAGTGCGCGAGTGCGCGTCTAGTTTTATTGGTTATATTCGATCTTAATATCCTCTTCTTGAAGTCTTAAAAGTATGAATATGGGAAATATTACAATTCTAATACGAGGCAAAATATTTGTTGATTGGTATTACCACTTGATGACGCAACATAATCTTCCAAACACATACACATAACAAACTGCTCATTAAAAACAAGAATTTGCAAGGTATACTACAACTAAAAACCCGACTACAGAAAAATCACGCTCTTATTAAATTCGGGGTTTACAAGGTTAATCGACTCCTCATATTGTTGAAGTCGGTTAAAATGTAGCCTCTATTACCTGACGGTTACAATAGAACGTCGGATGATGTCATTTAAGTTCGCGTGCCATGCAAAACGGCCCGCACATATACGGACATTGATTAACAAAACAACATGAAAGTTTAAAATACTGAATTGTTAAAGTAGGTTACCACCATTGAAGAGAAAGAAATCCAATAAAATTCAGTTAACGTTGAATTTAAAATCATTAAATATTTAAATAGGTTTGCTTTTCATCTCTGACATTGATGGACGGCAAACGTGAAGGTAATAGTGCAGCAGTTCGAGCATTGTTGATAAGTTCAGGACACAAGTAGACAACTGAAGGGGGTTTGTAAAGGTTATTCAATTAGCACGTTTAAATGTGAACATGAAACTTCTATATACGGAACAACACGCGAAGACGATTGCTGTAAGTTAACTTTCAACTAGTTTATTTGTAGTTATGTTTTGATTCGATTTAAACTTTGAGGACTTTCGAATTTTTTGGGATAAAAAGTATTAATTTTTTATAGATATAATTTGCATTAAGTTGATATTCCTTTTATTAAAATTAACAACAATTGGACAACACCAATAACCAATAATAACAAGACAAAACTTCTAAAAAAAAACAATTTATTTTGGCCTGAGAACCTGATTAATTTTCTTTTAACGGTTAAATTAGATTATTTGTTGCTTTGAAATCTGTAAACAGTTGAATCATTGAGTTGGCAATTACTGACGTCACAGGTTGCTATTGCCACAACATCTATTGGGGAATTGCGTTTGGATAGCTCATAAAAAGTATGCCAATTGATTGGTGGTGTCCAGTGGAGTCTACGGCTTATGCCCGGTTCGTCATTGTACAGATTGTCGCAAAAAAAAATCCTAAAACGAAAACTCAAGCCCCATTGCACCCATTTAGGGGTGGAATTTCGAAAAAACCTTTCTTAGTGCATATCTAGTCTTCACAAAGAATACACCATCCAAAATTCATCTCTCTAGGACCAGCGGTTTTGTCTGTGCGTTGATATATCGATGAGTCAGTCAGTCAGGACTTTGAATTTTATATGTTTATATAGATATAGACAGCGTAACTATAGATATATATACCACCTTGAATTCATGCCAGCCTAGTACTTTTTACAGTTCTGAAAAAATACTTTACGAATACCAGAAGGCCTAACTAAGTAGTTTATAGGATCCAGGATAATAAAAATTAATTGTATAGTTATTTCCCTTACTTTAGCATCGATGACGAATCGGTACTATGAAAACAAAAAGTTCTAAATCGAAATTTTTGTTTTTCGATGACAAACCGGTACAGTGATGAACCGGGCATAAGCCGCGTCTACTACCCAATTGGGTTTCTTTTCTTGTAGGTTGTTGATCTTCAATGGTAGTGAAACCAAGCGACCTAGACACGGCTTATAACAGGTTCGGTGTATTTAGGACAACGTGTTATAAGCTGTATGATGGCCGCCCGATCCTTGATGGTCCGGGACTCTCGCTATTATTTGTTAGGGTTCCGTACCCGAAGATTAACCAGCGCGACCCTACTACTAAGCCTCCGCTGTCCATCCGCCAGTCTGTCAGCGGGCTGTGTGCTCATGATCCGTAACAGGTAGACAGTTGAAATTTTCACAGAATATGTATTTCTGTTGCCGCTATAACAACAAATAATAATACTACTACCCTACTACGATGGTAGGGAACTCTTCATGCGCGAGTACGACTAGCACGCGACCGGTTTTTTTTAAATTACCGACGAAATTTTTTTATAGATTGTATAGTAACAAAATAGAAACGAGAACAGTTTGTCGTGGTATGGCGAATCTATCATTTAAATCTATGGCCGCTTACAACTTAAAATAGAACCCTACCTTTTTAGCCACGTTCAGTTTGTGCTGCCGCAGGAACTTGGCTTCGTCTGCAATCTGCTGCTGGAACACTTCGACGGCAGCCAGCCTGGCTCGAGCCAGCTTCTCATTCTCCTCCAGGACTGTACGCCACACGTTCCACATATTCCTGGCAAAAAAATACTGGGTTGGAGTAGACAGCACACATAAATTAACACCAAACTATTACTACTTATAACAAAGCTGAAGAGTTTGTTCGTTTGAACCTTTACATCTTTGCAACATATTGCATTTGATAGCCCTTTTCCTAAAGAATTTATATACTAATTCACGCTATGACCCTCAGGAGTCGAGCGACGGGTGAAAATGCGGGGCAAAACTAATATATATGTCGGATCCGGTAATTGGTAAGGACTTGAAATGAATCGCAAGTACGCCAGTGGTGACATCACGCGACCTACTGTCAAGCTACCCTCACCACTGCGTATTTCTACAGAGCCCTGATGTCTACAGTTCGGAAGCAACAGTGGACAGTGGAGAGTTAGATCGCAGCTGAGTTGAGACGTCCTGGAACTTTACCCTGGATTCATTGTGCCCCGTGTTATTGTTTTAAGTTGTAATCTCAACTAATTTGTTAGTTTAAATAGAAACAGTGTATCGCACCCAGTGTATTTTCACTGCACGAAACCCATCTGCTGCACGTACATGATGTACGTGCCTAACGGAATAAATCCTGACAATCCGACATATAAATAACGTTTATAACTTTGGATGTAAGAACTAATCTCTGAAAATAACCTTTTGTTTTCTAAATGTCTAAAAAAACCCGCATTCATTTATATCTTCGCCTGAATGTTAAACCACCTAAAAAGGTGTACATAAGCCAGTTCCGCACAGGTCCCAGTGGGATGTAGAAAATTAATTGTGCTAATTGCTTCAAAAATAATAATACTTATCTAATGTTTCAATTGCACGCTAGTGAGGGTACGGTAGGCCTTACAGTTGGCAACGCCTACCAATATCAGTGTAAGTTGGCCTCTTAACAAATAAGTAGTACCTGCGTACTCATATATTATAATGTTTTTTCCCGTGTTGTCTACCGTGTGTACATAAATAGTAAAATAAAATAAAAAATAAACATTTGAATTAGGTCAGCTCAGACCTCGCTATAACCAAGTTAAGGTTCCAAGCTCCCAGCGCCGATAAAACTGAATTATCTATCCAGTAAATCTATTACGAACCGTAGCTAGGGCATCTCCTAGCGGAAACTGTACCTATAAGGTATTTTTTTTAATATTTAACGGTGAAGGTTCAGTGCAGCTACTGCAAAAATAAACTGAGTCTGAGTTTTCTGTAACGGTGTTTTTTAGGGTTCCGTAGTCAACAAGGAACCTTATAGGTTCGCCATGTCCGCAGCTAACCTCAAAGACTCTTAGTACTAGAATGCTGTAATTTGCCATGTGTATACAAATTAGTTACGCCGAAAAAGTGATAAAATAAAATCTCGAAAAGTATTTTTTTTAGTACACGTAAAGTGGGGATTTTTTTTCTCGATTAAGGGATTCTTTTGTCAAATATTAAGCCTTAAAGTCCTAATCTTTGTTAGTTTCAAGTGTCCTCCCCCCTACCAGCTAAACAGTTGCGTTTGGGTGTGTGAAAAAAAACACGGTGGCAGTATAATAATATATATTATATATGAAGTTAAAAGGAAAACTATCACAGCTAAGTAGGCTTTATAAGTTAAACGTAAAAAAGTTCAACTTATAAAATGCTCTTGGATAACATATTTTCCATTATTATATTGTTTGGGAGCACAGGTTTTCAACTGTAAATCTAAGTTTGTTTTTTTATTATTACAATAAAAATCATCGTTCGGAGGCAAATCGGACCGTAGGAAGTGGATTAAATTAACGTATTTTACATACTTTATTAAAAATAGTCCGGAGATTTTGATTTTGATTCGGACTTAAAACAAACTTGTAAACTATATTTATTTGTTTAAAGTTGAAAAGTCATAAAGAAAAATAAGGTTCTTGTAAAAGAAGATGGGGCGTTTCAAATCTAGTTTTTGAAAACTCGGTTTTTATCTTGTTGACCAACGCCCTAGCAGACTGTTTTTACCTGGTAACCTTTTAATTGAGTAGACAGTGTGTAATCTAGTGCTAGTTATATTTGCCTTCGTGGTGAAAGGGGTTTCCCCACAAACAATGGCCCACCTTCCATCTTGCGCTCTTGATGATTTAATTACTGCATCAGTGAGCGGGGTTCGCGTGGCTGAATTTTGTGCTAAATATATTTGACTTTTTTGCCATCGATACGCTAAGAAGAGAAGATATAGTGCTCATTAGCGCTAACTTTTAAGCATTTAACCATCGCTCATCTTGCGGTACTTTGTCGGCGAATACTTGTAAGTAAACGGATAGTTTAGTTCATTCTCAGCCTCCGCGGTACGCCAAGAACACCGAGGACAGTAAAACTAACAAAAACTGCAGAAATCAGTTTCTTTTAATTTCACTGTACTCGGTGAAAACGGAGCACGAACATCACCGACGCGTCAAAATGAAATGCATTTCAAGTAATGCGATTGGCTGTTAATTCAGTCAACCAAAAGTACAGGGGGTCTAAAATGGCCGCTTTAGCAGAACCATAATACGATATATGAATTACGTTTAAATTCTTAAAATGGTCATAGACGTATCTACTATTATTAATTGCCACATTGTGACCATTTTACGAATTTAAACGTAATTCATATTATTATCCTATTATGATTCTACTAAAGCGGCCATTTTAAGTCCACTGTGCAAAATGGATTGGTCTATCGAAATGCTTAATAACAGGGCTTATAGAAATTAATCCATTAACGTTTGTGAAGTGAGTTTCACTAACACACGCATATGCTTTGAAGTTGATAGTGTGTTGCATATTATGCATATAGTCTGGATGTATTTTCAGCCCAATGCCATTAAAGCGGATATCGGATTAGTTCCGTAGTTCGATAGTTCTTGATGCGGAGCGCACATTACGAGCAACAATTTGTAAAATGTGGTATCCAGGCACTTGTGTAATACTATATGTAGTTGCAGAATTGCTGAAAGCCACAATGGGAATCGAACCCGCATTAAAACCCCCATTTCAGAACGTATAAGTCACTGTACGTAAGTAAATGATGGAATTGGATGTACCTACGCATCTATTTCAAATGAGTTCCGGTGAATTCGATGGTAAAATACTGTCTAGGTACTTTAAAAATGTATTAATTTATTCGGCGCATCGTTGTAGGGTGCTTAAAATGATTCACGTTCAATTATTTCAATTCTGCTTTGTTAACAGAATGAAAGACTGTTGAAACGCATCGTTCAGCTACATTCGGATTAAATTGAAACTCTATCCGAAGAAGTGTATTAAAAAATATTTATCGCTGCATTCTCGCCAGCAAAGGTAGAATAAAATAATAAAATACGCTTTGAATATCGTAGGTACTATAGTAGAGTAGTAAGTCAAGTGTGTGTGTGAATGTTGCGTTTGATTCCATTTTATGTTTAACATGCGAACGCCTCTGTTTTGTTTCAGCTTGTCACCTCACCCACACTCAGAAAAACATGAAAACGACTTTTGCTATACTCTGAGATTAATCGGTAAGCATAACACGGACAATACAGTTGGGGCACCCGTACCAATTTTCACGTTCGGAGTTTCCTTTACAAATCATAGAAGCTACGGAAAGGATGTACAGACGCCACAGCACATCAAGCTAGAGCGATACTGTCAAATTTTCCCAATCAACCATGAACCTAATGGTTTAGCGATAAAGTTGAAAATCTATTAAAGATTTTTGACAGATTGTAGTAGCTTGATGTGCTTGCGACTGTACAAGTAATCTCAACCAATATGAACGTTATGGAATATTGTTCATAACGTTCATATTTGTTTGTTGTCAATAAATACAATAAATATTGCCTTACATCGCGAAATTTCTAAGAAAAGCTGACAATTGCAAGGCGAGACACCAGTAAACTCTAGTATATGCACGTATAATTAAGAAAACATGTCGCAAAGTTATATTCGCAATAGAGTGTCGGCCACTTGCATAATTGTTGACTCGACTCTCCGACGGCATTTTGTTATAAATCTATGTAGCAAGTACATGTACAATAATAATATTGAATAGAAAAATGAACACAGTCTTAAAACTAAATTAATACTACGTTACGTTAACTCGTGACTTGTAATACAAAAGTAAAGATAAAATTATTTTCTTTTAACTTTTGTACTTGCAAGTTTACTAACAAAGAACGAATGATGAGATATTAGTACATTGTTTTAACAACTATAGTACAATTTGATAAAGTGGGGAAGTGCCAAATGCCTCACGTCAATCAAACGACGTTTTTCAATAACTACGAAGAAATAAAATAACAAAACGAAAAGTATTTTTGTCATTAATCATTTAATTTTATTTAGTTTTTTCCTTCGCAATTTCACACAAATAAATGTTAATTTGTTAATAAACGGCTCGGTTGTGAATTCCGCCTCGGTTGCAATGACAAAGTTTCCCCACTTGTATCAAAATCTACTATTTCCGACGTAGCTTGCAATATGTAAATTACTTTGGTATACTACTTATTTCCTCTATGTTGCCTACGTAAGCTAGACGAGAAGAGATGACTCTAGTGACTGACATTTAATTTAAAAACCGAGCCAAGCTATCGTGTGTTCAGTTTTATAACTAGACAGACTCAAGAACTACGTATTTTATCGTTACCAGGTATATAATTGTTCAGACCAACGAGGTAAGGAGAGTCTGTCTAGTTTTCAGCTTGTGGCAAAGGGTTTATGGGATTTTCCATCAGGAATTTCTCAGTAGCTGCCACGTAGTCTGGATTTATGCCCGGTTGATAGCAATAGACACACTCCCATTAAATAAATGAATAAATAAAAAGTTTATTGATTGATAAAGAGTGTTATAATATTTAGGTATGACACTGGATCCCGCACTAGGATACCCTGTGTCGCAGGATCCAGTCTCTTAGTCGATAATATGAATTATAATATAGAACAAATGCAACGGTTACAGTATAAGGAATTAAACTTAGTATTAAAAAGTAACCAAGTGTATGTGTGTGTGTGATGAGTGTGTATTACATGGGACTGGTATGTGGTACGTATGTTAAATACGTATTAGGTATAATCTGCCTATCTCTTCGGTGATTGCAGGCGAATGTTATGTTATATCTAATTTTGTATACCTAGTGAAATTATTGCAAGTGCATGATAGCGGCACTTGAGTAAAAGATCAGTTAGACTCATGAGATGACGATGTACATGTCCGGAGCCGCGCCTGCAAAATATCTGTGTCGGTTTGAAGGCGCCATCGTTGGGCGCACTGGGTTATGCTTAAATATTTTAATCATTAACGTTTTATTTTACTAGACCTTTTCTGCTAAGGGTATGTGTTCAATATACTTTCTTAATGTTCTGTTCTGTAGAATGCTTGCGTCATGCCACTGCTGGGTAAATACTCTCCCCAGATACAGGTCTAATGTAAAAAATATTCAAGTTTACTAAATAAATATCGACGGTGGAATGGATGCTCAACATTAACAGCATTTCTCCACCACCGATATATAGCTGCATCCCTTAGCAATAGCTTTAACCAAACAATAACAGTTTCTACTTGTAAAACTTCTATTTTAAAATCAAACACTATTGTTTTTTTTTTTAATTCGAAAGAGACACACAGGCAATCACTATGTTTGTTTTGAAAGTAAACGAAGAAATCCCTTGGTGATTGAAAACGCACTGCCACCATGGCTGTCTGCAGCCCTAGTACCTACTACCTAGGTATACTTTGTGTTTACAAAAATCGTTGAAGACTCATAGCATAACTTATCTATACATATATAATAAAATTGTAACAGATTTATGTCTGTACATTGAAGATTTTGAAGCCAAAACAACAGTTTTAGATTTTTTGTCTATCTGTCTATCTGTATGTTTGTACACGCATCACGCAATAACTACTGTAGATTTGAACGCAGTTTTCACCGCAGTAGAGCACATAGAAAATGTATTCGCAATATCGTAGTGCATACAAATTAATGGATACTCTATTTGTAATTGATCCGGATGCCATGATTAATTAGTGCTCGAAGGTACGCTAATTGCTGGGGGCCGCAGATTTCATTACAAATTCGTCCCTCACGTTCAACAAATTTATGATTCCGAACTCGCTAGCCTGTCCATCGAACGCACACGATGAGGGGAATCGAATTTTAGCGTTCAAGCGACTTTAACACTCAAATTGCGTTGTGTTAAAAGCTGTACCTGCATATTTCTAGCTGTGTTAAAGTTTCGTCTGGCACCTGATATCGATTCTGCGTGCTCCCTAATATCGTGCGGTGCCTTTGATACGCGTGTACGTCCATTGTGCCTGGAGGCTTCCATTTAGGTGTTAAGTTCGGTTTACGGTTTGATTGAGTTTAGTTTCAATGTTTTTGTTGTTATATTGGCGTGGGCATGGAAAATTATTTAATTAGTGGCTGTATTTTGTAAACTTATTTATTACTTGCATAATATTGTATAGAATCAACTTCTTTTATCGTAACAGTGTGTGTGTTACTGAAGAGTTCAGTCTGCTTGTCGATCAGAAACCCTTGAAGTAGTGGAGGGTTGACTGGATTGGTGGGGATTGACTTCTAGTGCTGATTGAAATGACTTTTGATTTGATTTCAACCTATTGAGGAATATAAGTACTAAAAAGGAGTATTTAGACAGAATCAGTCAGCTCTTGCTTAAGAGAGAGGCTATGAAATATGTAAGAGAACTCTTTACCGAAGGCTTCTTTTGGGTTAACTCGGTCCATCGTCGAACTCATCTCTGTCCTCAGGACTAGATTGAGAAGAGCAGGTCCATTTACTATTAAAAAAAACAGTGAGATAACGTTGACCAAAATAAATATCTACTTTCTAAAAATTACCCATTCCTGTTATACAAAGCAAAGTCTAAAGCGATAGGTCTAGAAACATTCAACTTTGCACTAAACATATAAAGAAAACGAGCACTAAGAAATATTTCTGAAAGTACATCCCCTATAATTTTAAAAGGGTTGAAAGTATGGAATTACGTGATTTTCGCCGAAGGAGAATTTAGCAAGCAAACGGGCTGCAATTACAATAATTAATAGGCTGGTGGTATCGCATGAGAATTTCTACACATGTTAGACTGAATCAAATATGTATTATGGTTAACGACGAGTAGGTTCTTATGTATTGAATACAACGGTACTTTTAGCACTGTACCGGTTCATGTAATATATGTTATTGGGTATCTATTATGAAATCAAGTAAATCTACTATGCACTAACGCTTCTTTCCTTTAAAAACAACTATATTATTTACTTTTACTAACAAGAAACCCACAGACGTAGGACGTTTATAAGCTCGTAAAAGCAATTTTCTACTTAATAATGTAGTTTCTTTAGACTTTTCGACCTGGGGCTTTCCTGGAAAGTCAAGCGTAGTTGTTGCTTGCATAAAATACGATGGGACGATTTAACAAATTCATTGTTGTCGATGAAAGACAAAAGATATTTTCTTTTGTGAAAAAAATGCCTTTTGTGTCCCAACGAATACAGTGAATTTGTTAAGCGTTTGAATACCTTTTTTTTTCTAAGAATAAAGAGCGTTGTGCATTTCCTATAAATGAATAGGAATAAAGTCAATTTAGTTAGGTCGCGAACGTTGGAGAAACTTAATTTTCGTTTCGAAATAGCAGACTTGCTTTGTTATGGTGTACTATCTTATGGTCTTTTGTGTTGTATGTTTCAATGGAAACACTAATATTACATTTTAAGTAAGACTGCAATAAAGAAATGTAAAATGTAACGAACTCAAAAAACTTAATGTCGGTACAGAAATCTTGATTCCGACGCGTTGAATCGATGAATGGAGTGTGTGTAAGTTGATATGGATACGAAAAGGGTGACTACCGAGACGACGACTAATAGAGAAGTATGGAATAAGAAGACACACTGCGCCGACCTCAAATGAATTAAGATAAAGCTAGGAGAAGGAAAAACCGTTTTTTTTGTGTAAATGATTTTCGTTCACAGGCAAAATAAAGCCAGCCAATTTATTGCATATTCTGGAAACTACCCGTCTCTGGACTTAAACTAGGGACAGGAATGCAAGCCACAGACCGATCAAAATTTATTGCATATTCTGGAAACTACCCGTCTCTGGACTTAAACTAGGGACAGGAATGCAAGCCACAGACCGATCAAAATTTATTGCATATTCTGGAAACTACCCGTCTCTGGACTTAAACTAGGGACAGGAATGCAAGCCACAGACCGATCCAAAATAGTTGAATTATAACGAGCTGGCAACATTGGCCACCATTGTGTATTGTGAGCGAACCATCGTATACCACCGAACATGGAAAAGCGTGTGTAATATTGGTTAGCGGAATCTGTGAATGTTTAATGTCTGGCAACATACGGAACAGTCCGGCTGTCAAGCAGGCAGCATGCGAGCAAACTAAAGGTAAATTAGGGTGAATGGTGCAACTTTAAAAAGTTCAAGTATTTTCGATTTAACCGAAAAGTAGTAGGAATGAGATTTAAGAAATTATAATGAAATGCCAAACAATTGACTGAATTCAAATAAAGGAAACATTTTTATAAACATAAACTATATTTTTTAATCAGACTAACATGAATAGAGTAGTGGGTAAGGTAAATGAAAATATAATGGAAAAATACTCATTAAAAGATAGAACGCTGGCTGAATTTAAAGTAGTTTTTTCTAATGGGACAAGCCCGCCACTCTATTCCCAAACCACTCTCACTCCTGAAAGCCAGGATCAACAGTCGCGACCACCAGAAAAGCACCGAGACAATGAAGCTCGACGAAGTCATAAAGAAACAATTTAACTGTCATGGATCCCACAACGAAATTAATCAGAAAATTATAGCGGAGGAGTAGGAAAACCATAACAAAAAGAAAAGAAAATAAAGATAAAAAATAAATATATAAAGTAGTTGCTGTATTTTAAAAAAGATCAGCTATTTTAGTTTTAATTGCAATTACTATGAGGTTGGTGTAGAAGTGTGTAAGAAGGAATGGGTACCATGTAATTTCTAGTGTTAGGTCCTTTAAACTCCACGTATCTTGTATAATTATGTATAATTCTTTTATTTTAGGACTGTGCTCAATAACGTTAAAATCTTTGGGCAAAAAGAGTCAGTATTAAAGAACTTCACTGTCCTCCTGCAAACCAGTTATACAATTGCAAAAAAATTAGATTGAATAAAGTGTAAATACAACAAATTAAAAGGTTACATGAGTCTAGTTTTTCAAAATACAACTTGATAACCACTCCAAGCAAATGACGTACATGCTGAGAGTTCATACAAGCTCCTGTTCAATTTTCTATATATTTTGCGTATTTTCAAGTTTGGTTGAATGGCAGCCGTCATTCACCATACGTTCTCATCTACGATCGAGCACGGCGGATATTAAATACCGTGTTGAACGGCTTCTGCTGTGCTTTTCTGTGCATCCTTTTGCACTGACGGTTTCAGATATGATGTTTATTGCCATCGCCGTGTGGATTTAAAATGAAACGTTTCCAGATGACAGCGATGCGGAGGAGTACTTTGACGCCTAAGACGTGTCCTATTGTCGTCGTTGTATATAAACATATAGGTACTTTATTTTAGTCTTCTTTTTATCTTTATTTTTAGTTCTATTTGTAGTCTGTATATAATGCACATATTATATTTAATTGTGTTTTATAAATATAATGCTTATGATAAATAATCAGAATATTATATATTACATTGTTATAATACATTGTTTATCATAATACTTATGATAAACAAATGAAACTAATATATCTAACGCAGATTTTATTTATGCATTTTCAGAAATCAGTTTGGATATTGGGTGTGTTTTGATAAAGTAGGAAATTTATTTGACGTTGGGTATTATAACGCATGTCACGTATACAAAGTTTCTGTATACATCTATCAATTTTTTGTAAAAACTGTCTCTGAATAAATATGTTTATGTGTTAAGTTTCAGGTAATTTAACAAACACTGCTAAAGTGATGAATAATAATACTCATACAGCTACATTTTACAAAGTTAATATTGCCAGTATGCTCCGAGTATGTGACTTGGCGCTTAAGATGGAATTTTCTAGAGTAGAGTTTATATGTTGGGTATGATAGGTTATTTCTATGGCAAATCCCAACTGCTAGATTAAAAAAGTAATTCTGTTAAATTAAAGCCGAATTACACCGACTCAACCGAAATTTTTCGCGAAAGCCTCATGAAACTGATAACTGTAAAGGAAGTGTAGAATATATTCTGGTCCGTAGACATCCCCTGAACCGTACGCGGTTCGGACGACGGTCACGGCCGGTCGGTGACCTCGAAATAATCGTCAATCGTCGGATGTCGGCCTACAGGAGATCTCATCTCGTAAGATCGTTTTGTTAGAGAATCGAATTCGAGCTTTTGGTAAAAATTATGTTTTTGATGATTATTTTCGATAGTTGTGTTGTTTTGGATTGTCTAATAATTGTGAAGTCTAAAATATTTTATACGTATACCGTTAATCTGTTTTTTGTAGCTAAAATTTGGCATCAACACTCGGTAGAATCATAATCATATCATGTAGATATTGAACTGGTCCGAAAGTTCTAATACCCTTAATCAAAAAACATGCCATGTTTAGCGCAAACAGTATGATACGAGATTTCGTAGCACTTGCTACGACAATGCTACGAATGCATTCGTAGCATTACTCGTTTACGTATTAGTGCACCTTTGAGTAGATGGCGTTAAGTGTGGCCATTCGAATTGCCACACTAACGCCATCTACTCAAAGGTGGCGGAACTACTACTACAATGACGCAAACTTGCATCGTATTAATAACACTAGTTTACATTGTTTTTGTTGCTTTTGTTATGAGAGTGGTTTTAGGTTCGCCTTGTACTTTTTGTGGTTTCAGGTTTTGAAAATTAGCTCTAATTTGTTTTCATTACGTTTGCAATTTCAATGAAATAGAACAATTATGTAGGGAGGAGCAAATTTTTTCTTGTTAATCTACACTAATATTATAATGAAGAAAGATTTGTATATTTGTAATGAATAAAAAACCACTAATCCGATTTAACTGACCGATTCCAAAAAATCTTTCACCATTAAAATGCTACATTATCCCTGAGTAACATAGGCTATATTTTTTACTGAGAAAAAAATGGAAGGGCGGGAATCAGGAGAAAATAAATATTCACCAGTGCAAAGTCGATATTTATAAAAAAAAATTGGAAATCACTTCAAGTATTTTACAAAATCAAATATCGAAGGCCAAACAAATTTTTTTTTTTGTATACTTTTGTTATTTATGCATGCTTCAAAAAGTCTCTACACACTAGGTAGTTTTTACGAGCGAGCACCTTTAATTGAAATATTCTTTTAAACCTATAAGCCTTTAAGCTGTTTTAGCGTGATATTTAGATAACATCCTTGCATTGGACTATCAGTTTTGAAAAAGAACCTTAAATCTCCGTTCACTTGTTTCATAAATCACTTCCTCTAAAAAAATTAGAGCCATCTGTTGCGGTCTTTCATATTTGAAAACGCGGAAAATTCACCTGGTGTGTTAGCGCCTTTCAAGTGTAGTTGATTACGCTGGTGTTAGCTAGATGGCACTAATATGCACTGTAGAGGAAACTTAAAATTTTAAGATTTTAATTTTTACCCGAATTTAATAGAAAACCAGAATTTCTATGGATTCAATATAGCAGTAGGAAAAGCATAAACTGCAGAAAATTTAAGTTAGTTTTTGTTTTTATTAAGGTACTAGCAGCTTATTTGCTATTGTTGTTGGAATTAAGACTTTCAAGTTAAGCCGGCTAAAGCTAAATTACAATGACGAGGCCTTTGGAAAACAATATTCAGAGAAGTAGTCATTGCAGGATAAACATTCCTATTTAATGTCAGATAAAGTTATTGTTATCAAGCGTAAAAGTTACGGAAGTTTATTATGTGTAAATGTGTTTACAGTGTATGAGTTTTTTTTTATAACGAAATTTGGCTTATTTTTACAATAGAGAGGATGAATTTTTAAAGTGGGCGTGCATAGCCAAATCCGAAATGCATGTCATTACTTCCCAGAATTTGATCCCTATTTATTAGCAAAACTATGACATGGTTGTAATAATACAATGTGTGGTTTTTTTCCAAATCGACGAGTTTGATTCCTGGCCAGGAATATTGATGTTTCAAAAATCAAATGATGCAGTTTTAGTTTTCATCAAAATCGGGCTCGAGAATCCTTTGAGTATTTTGTACTATTCCTCAAAGTTTCGGACTTGGCCATCCAGGGCCACTTGAAAACTTCAGTACTATCTAACTATAATGAGAACGAGTTCAGTACTATCTAAGACGACAATGCACTTACCTGAATGGCGGTATTTCAGGTATCTTGCCAATGCACATCTTCTTCATCTCTCTACATTATATTTACTAACTATACAGACCTAAAATAATACTAAAATATGCAAAAGTAGAGAAGAATTAAAGTGCGTTAAAAAGTTCGTCCGCCTCGCTATCAACGGGGAAAGTCCCCAGAAGGCTAGCAGCATTACCACGTTGAATGGCAATGCTGATTCATTGACCAAGAAATAGGCCAGCCAGAAGAGTCGACCAACCGCTAAGTTCATATTCCTTACTTTAAGTTAGGGTGCTACATTTATGTACATGTATTAAAGGCTAGCTTGTAGTTCTTAAAATGTTTGAAAAATTTCATTTCAAAATATTAAGATATCCACTTCATGGAGGTTTTTCTAAAGAAAAATCTCGAAGCATTTATGTTAATGAAACCATTGAAAGAAAGATTGTAGAAAGGTTGGTTGGATGGTGGCGGTTTTTTTCCGAGTGGGTTTAATTTTTGTCAATCTGTTGATTGACAAAAATAGTATACTCGGCCATTACAAAACGTAGATTTCTGTGGAGACGAACAGAGTAGAAAATTTATGGATGCACTTTTAAATCAAGTTGAGTATTTTAATTTCCGTCGTATCCATAGTCCAAATGTGTTGGTCTTAATATTTTATTGATATGATGGCAAGCCATTACTATTACGGGTTCCCTTGTTAGTATTACTATTTATAACATAACATAACATTTTAAGTATACTTACTAACTAAACTATAGATCGTGAGTCTGATGCAAATAAAAAAATAAAAATAACATCACGCCTGTAATTGCAGAAGGGTTAGGCAGAGGTGTACCTAATAGTGCACCTAAATTTCGCCAGTTATGTTTAAATCCCATGTAATAGGGTCGAGCCTATTACCATCAACCAGGCGCATCTTCAAACTCCGTGGCTGCTACTGAGAAATTCCTGATCGAAAAACCCAATGACACTTCTTACCCGGGAATCGAACCCAGGACCTTATGCTCAGCAGTTGTGCTTGCAACCACTAGAGCAACGAGGCAGTGTTACTATTTATACTCGTAATTTTGCAATAGCAAGCAATTTTAGTAGTCATTAACAGAAATTCGCATTGATTAAATAAATGAAGAAACCATAATTCTAAAATAATGTTTAAGCAGACATACTATATGAAAAAAATACCTGTCTGATCCGTGAGGGTATTATAAGCTATTTATGTAATCCTTTTTGGATAACAAGTAAAGTGTTCTCCAGTTTTAAAAGTTTGTAAGAATTTAAGGAAATGATGGTAATCTGGGACAAAAATCATGCATTTTAAAATTCATTAATATTTGAATATTTTTAAGTTTCTTATTTTATTATGTAATGTCATTGGTATAAATATATGCTTTTGGGACAGGACAGGGTTTTTTAACATATTGTATAATACAGCTTTACCTACATGGATCTTTTGGCACACGAACGACATTGTCACAGAGGCGCTGTCGATGAATGTTTGTTGTGACATATTTTAAAATGCATTGAAAAATATAAGAATGGCGTTAGCTCTTATTATTGCACTGTGACAAAAGATTCTTGGAAGTACAGCTCTTGGTAATATTAACGCTAGCTTAAAACTCCGTAAACACTTAATGTAAAAACCGTTATGGTATTGTGAAACAGATGCTGAAATTTGTATCTAGAGTCAAGTAAAGTAATTACTTGAGTTAAGTAATTTCTTAAGCAAATATTTTTGACAAGAATTTGAACAAAGTAAGAACCGTCCAAAAAACACAAAAAACAATGATAAGAATCCTAACTTTTGCCAGTTCTGATTCCAAGTAATTAATAAACTTTTATTTTTCTGTCTGGATTTTTAGTTTTTGTATTTCAAAGATAATTAAATTATTTACAAACTACAAAACTATAATAGTAATAAATATGTACAAATAATCTTTTTTTAATTGCACTGTATGGATCATGTTATCTGAATGAATTTTAAATATTATCTTATTTTGATCCTGATTTTAATGTTAATTTTAATTTTGATGGTAATTTATTTTAATTTTTTGTTTATTTATTTTTTGGTTTTATGTTAATTTATTTTATTTTAATACTGATTTAAATTGCACTGTATGGATCATGTTATCTGAATTAAATGAAATTTTTATTTATTTTTTTATTTTTAAGTAATGTCTTTTACTCAAGTAATCACTTTGACAACTGTATCTATAGGTGAATATTCCAAGTACTCACCATTTCTCTTCAGCACCATCGACCTTGATGTCCGGAATATTCGGGATCTTCTTGTTGAGGTATGCCGAAGAAATCTTCAGCAGTGCCTGGTGACAGTTAAACATGATTACGATACGGAAAATATAGTATGGTTCGATTTAAATAAACACGTCCGTTCCCTTCCGCAGCCGGGAGCAAACTGGAGCGAGAGCCCAGTTTCCGCGCGGCTGCGTCTCTACATTTCCCTACTACACTACATTGTAATATTCAATGAATGGTGACTTTTTATTTTTGCGCAGCCAGTGACGAAACTTTGTACATACAGTTGATTCCGTTTGTTATAACTCCGCCTATATTGACCAACCGCATAATATGAACTAATTTTTCTTGTGACATTAAATAATTATGTAAAGTTTGCACGCCGACATTAATGGCAGAATAAGAGATTCATAAACTGTATCTTTAAGATACCTCTGTACCTTATTTACGCAAATAAATGATTTTGATATTGATTTTGAATATACACAGCGAAGTTTGGTTTTCATATAAAATTCTTTATGACCAAGTCGGATATAATGACTTCGCTTACAGTGAGATGTCGCTTATGAAGACCCATTTTTAATAAATTATGTCCGATTAAACCTAGTGACCGACATGATTCCTTAAACCTTCGGCAGCATTCGAGAGGGTCACATGACGCCCGACAACGTTCAACTCGTGGCTTATTATTGTCTTCTTTACACAATGGTACATATTAGAGACTGTTGTTACAATGTAAGGAAACAACAAAAGCAGACAAAGATTATTGATCTCATATGTAAAAAAATGAAAAAATATGCAGTCATAAAATGCACCTTTAACATACAATTTTTACATACATATTTTGATTTAATATGCTGTGTTTCTCCATTAAAATAGGAGGAACTCGTGACGAAATAATAGCAGCCGCTCGGGGTCGATCTGCAGGTTAAGCCGTGCTTGCCTAGGTTGGTCTGTGGATGGGTGACAACCCATTACATACCGAGTTTCTTCCGTGCCTCGAAAAGCACGTTAAGCCGTTGGTCCCGGCTGTCATTTGTAGATCTTTGACAGTCGTTAAGGTAGTCAGTGGCTCGAAAGTCTGACAACCTCTCTCTTATCAAAGGGTATCGTGTTACCCAGTGCTAGCTGGGTGGTGGAGGTCAGATAGGCAGTCGCTCCATGTAAAATACTAGTATTCAGCTGCATCCGGTTAGTCTGGAAGCCGACCCCAACATAGTTGGGAAAAGGCTAGGCAGATGATGTTTCTCTATTAAAATAAATACATACATATAACTAACAAAAACACGATGTTGTTTATTTTCTACAAAATGCTTTGTATGATGTCCACTTAGTATGACGTGTTTGTCATTTCCCTTCGATGTCATTATAAACGGATTCCACTTTATATGTAGGAGAAAACTTTTTTTGCAGCGATAAAGCTCAAAACTCAGTCCGGGCTGAGTTCTTTGAATCAGTTTATATAGATTTTTCAGCTGTTCCATACATTTTGACCGTGTAGGTACGACCGTCCTTCGATAGTATCTTGGCCAACAAATCAGATTAAAGTGGTGACTTAATTACTCGTAGACTGTTATTTCTGCCTAACTTCGACATATTTGAATATGTCCAAGGTAGGCAGAAATAACAGGCAATTACGGAACAATACCTGGGTACCATTCTGGTACTTAAATAGCCCTACGTATTGTTCCGTACGAGCAGTGTGCATTATAAAAGGCACACCAGCAAAATAATTCATCTTGCTGTGCTGACGCTGCCGCTGCGGCTGCGGAGAACCTAAAGCGACGTAAATATAGACCTTTGTCGTAACTATATTTTCGACCCGTATGGGGTTGACAAATCACCGTGGCCGAGTGCTCACAGCCTTTTAAGTTGGCCAAAGGCTAAGTGTTGCTTTACGACGTGGCAACATCGCCAGTCTCTTGGGCATTTTACCAGCTGATAGCGTTGAGGAGGAGTTTTATACCCTTTTATAATTATAGTTATTGTAGTTTATTTTAATTGTAATAATGCACAAATATAGTTCATTAAAGGCAATTATAATAACATGGTTCGCAGAGTCTATTAATTAGTAAATTGAGTGAGTTCCCGCGATTCGGACTGCGACCTAGAGTGGGTGAAGTACACTGTCGGTATAAAGGCAAGTTTCAAAGGAAAGCTCTACTCGGAACGTGTGTGTGTTCCAAGCCTTTGTATCTTAGCGCTTCAAAGAGAATGAATTCTCGACTGGACGTATGACGAATATAACACACGTTTGGGGTGACAGGAATTGAAGGTAGTGCTAGCGACGGAAATTCTACTAGTTCATAGCCTATTGTGTTTCCCGTATTATGTATCCTGCTAAAAATATATAGATAAAGGTAGATCAGCTGGGAGACCGACCTATAATCCATCACATGGGTCAAGTGCGAGTTAGTATACGTCTCAAGTCGATTTGTTTTGTTGCCAGTTTCCTACACCGTTTTGAGGGCAATGGCGATGAAAAAAAATTGCACAAAATAATTGGTTTGCCTAGGATCGAGCCCGTAATCACTGGGCTTCTGCTGCTCTGTCATTGCTCATGATTGGTTATGAAAAGTAAGCAATGTAATTTCTGCCTGGTGGGTCCGTCCATCGTAAAAAAAATGAAAAAAAAATCAGCAGATCATGTACTGCTAAGTATGGCTACTGTTTTGCAGTTTGGCGGAGGTAAATATAATATGTAAAAAATTGTTTCTGTGAATAAACACTTTTTTAATTATTTTTTTTTTCAGTCAAAATAGAAAAGGTATCAAACAATATTCATCATGCTTGTTCACTGTTTGATAGCCAATCTAGGTCTAAGATTACAACCTACTCTGCGTTGTAATCTAATAACTTTCAAGTTTGCTCGACTGTACGCAAATTCAAACAAGATTCATAATTATAAGCGAAACTTGTTAGTAGTGGTATCGTATCGCTTGGATGAGCTCTCAACTTGAACTTAGCAACTGTTAAAATACTACGTTCTACTAGTAAAGTGTTCCTGACTTATGAACATTTTTATTACGAACAAGCGTATTTTACAAAAATATTGATCTCTTTTGTATTTACGATACAAAATATAATTATACAATGAATTTTAAATACAAATACAACTGTTATTATAATTATGAGTTAACATTTCAAATTAAATTCAAATATAATGCAAAACAGACAAACAACAAACAAACATCAAACAGTTTTAAATATAATTTCAAAAGATGTTCTAAATGTAATGGCAAATGATTCTAGATTATAATTGTAATCTCAAATTAAGAAAAAATGTAATTCATTTATTACTGTGTGACATAAATTGATTTCTAGTATACAGATAGTTTTATTTATTTAAACTTCATGTACAATAGTGGTACATAGGCGGACTTAATGCCACAAGGCATTCTCTGCCAGTCAACCTCTATTGTTGGTTATGTGTTTATTTCTCTTAATATTCAGTTTTACAAGCAGTTTTTATTTCGGAATTCTAATTAGTCGGTATTTTGAGAATAGTAATTATAAACGTTAGGAATATCGGAATTATAAAAATAAGATGAATGAAATTGGACCATTCGGAATTATGAACATCGGTATTTTGAAAATTCGTATTTGTGACTGACGGAATAATTGTTTTCGTATTTATGAGTCCTACCGTCAAACGTGATTATTTACTCCAAAAAGTAGTCGTTTTCCAGGAATAATGCGTAGAGTTACTTAGTTTGATGTACAGCCGTGAAGGGTGTGTTTACAACTTCTATGACACTAACCACCAAAAGGGAACTTATGAACATAACTTTTCATTTTATTGACTTGAAGTTAGCTATACACACATTTAATAGAAATACCAGTTAAATAACTCTTTCACAAGTTCCGCGAGATATGTCCGGCGGGCAAGCGATACTAATTTGCAAGTGTGAAACTTAAGTAGTTGTCAGTTTGCCCGTCACACATTTCACAGAAGTTAGCATATGGAAATTCAGCCTTATGTCAATTAGTTAGAGTCTAGCATATCTCTGTACAGTTTAGTACTAAAGTAACGTCTTGCGGGATTTACCCTCTAGCGATTGAATGCATTACCTACATTACACTTGCACAAATTCTAATTAGCACTAACGAGCAAAAATGGTTTACCGTGCGATATTGTATGTACTCTCGATATTGTGTGTACCTACTGTAGGGTCTCTACTCTCTACAGTTAACCTTTGTCGTAATTTAGGAACTAACTCTGGCACGTTGTAACGGAAAAGCAAATAAACAATAAGATTGAAATTAAAATAAGAAAAGTTTACTCAGCTATGCGGGCACAAAAGTGTGACATGTAAACAGTCACACTCTTATGGCCGCATAGCTGTCTAAACTTTTTAGTTTAGCTTAACATTTTAGGTAGTTACGTAAAATGTTTAGCTAAAAAGTTCGTGACGTCATAGTAGGGCTAAAATGCAATAAATCTTCCCAGATTAAATCATATGAAGAAATTTAAAAATGAACAAAAATCAAACAAAATAAAAATAGATAGATGATAGACGTTTTTTTTTTTCATTAAAAATTAAACATGTAAGTCAAAAACTACTGAATTTGGGTAGAACATTTAGTGGGTTAATTTGTAGCATGTTAACCCTACTATGACGCCCTGCTAGGAATACGTCGAGTTACCTGTAACCCTGTATATGCGTTTATGATTACTTTCTAATAATTATCTCATTAATAAATCGCCTTTTATTTACAAAATACACATGCACCCCAACACTAAAATCACGTACAACTTACAAACAATCCCTACAATACCTACAAATGAGCAGTTTTGCATAAATTGTGTGTACATGCAAGTTGCTACGGCCGGCCAACTGCTAAGCTCGGCTCACGCTTTGCTTTGTCTGAAAGTATGGTGGGAACGTCCACTGCCACCCACGCACAATCTTCGCAGAGATACGTGTCTGGCAACCGAATCGAATAAGTGACGTTAACGTTAAGAACATCAGGTACAGAAAGGCAAGTATTTTCTGTCTTGAAAGTGTCTAACTTGGCAATTGTATCATTTTGTTATGTGGCCTCAAAGGGACATAGAATTACAGTTTTCTATAAAAATGCTTCTGATAGCTTCTCGAACCTGCGCCAGATCTTTTCCTAGTTGTTTCGGATTGCCGAGAGAGACTGCACTCGGTTTTATGCATTCACATAGCTAATCCTAGCTAAGATTGGCCGCCATGCCTGAAATACGGTCTGGAGGACTTTTATTATTCATTTATTCATTTTTATTTCATACTAATTATATTTTTAAATATTTTTGTCAACAAAAAATATATTAAATACATTAAAAATAAATAAAAAATAGTAGCCCACCGGCTACCGTGCATCTAGAACAGGTCCAAGCTACCGGTGGTTAGGTTAGGTTAGGGCTTTTGAAACAGGTATATCCTCACAATACGCGCCGTGTCCAGAAGTACTGCTTTCTGAATCAAGCCCTTGATCCAGCTGCCAAGCGAGAGCCTCTTCAGATGTTGGGCGAGGCTATGGGCTATTAAGCCATTGGCGGACACGACAATCGGCATGATGACTGCTGCACTCACATCCCACATGTCGACAACCTCGTGAGCCAGATCTAGATACTTGAATTGCTTATCTTTCTCTGCTTTCACGAGGTTCCCGTCATGCGGAACCGTAATATCAATAATCATTGCACGATGCTCTAATCGATCTATTATTATTTAATTTTTCATTTTTATTTCATAAGTCTATTTGGTATGGCCGTACCTTCGTTTTATACAGGCAACTATCTGTACTATTTCTATAGATATGTTGAACTGGAAATATGAAACACGTGCGAGATGAGAGCCGGCAGCTTTCCCGGAACCTGTGTTCCATCAAATTATAGGTTTCACGTGTCATGCGATACGAGGTTCACGGTAGCCGGTGAAAATTAATTCTGCGAAATATTTTCGATACTCAGCTAAAGGTAGCCGAGTATCGAAAATAATTCGCAGATACGAGTACTCAGCTAAAGGGAGCTGAGTATCGAAAATAATTAACTTACTTTTTATATTTCTTATTTTTTTAAAAAGAGTGTTTTTTAGAAATATAAAAAAATTTAGCCCACCGCTATCGGAAACAGGGTCCAAGCTCAGGGCTCCAGAGAGAGGAACCTCCTAACAATACGAGCCGTGTCCAGAAGTGCCACTTTGTGAATCAAGCCCTTGATCCAGCTGCCTAACGAGAGCCTCCTGAGATATTGGTGGAGGCTCGTGGCAATTAAGCCATGGGCTGACACGACTATCGCCACAATCGATCGCTGAGTCCACATCCCACATGTGGACAGAAAGGAAAGCTTTAAAAAAACATCCTATCAAAAAATGCGCTCAACAGGAGACAAATATGCGTCAAATACATAAACAACAATAGAGACTATCGAAAAGAAGAACATACTAAATAAAAACTGAAAACACAACCTTCACTATAAAGTCAAATCATATCGACATTTATTATTGTTTTCCTCTACCAATACTGAAATACTCTGATTTCATTTAAAAACTCGAACAATATTTCGTTTCAATGGAATTCCTCGAACTACGTGCGCTAGCGGGATTTCGCTGAACCATTTTTTTTTTGTTTTTTATCTGTATTGCAAAAGGCACGTGAATTTAAACATGGTTTTATAATGGAACCTTCTTCAAACGATTATTATCATAGGTGATTTACATTTTAAGACAAAGAAACGATGGATTAACTGTGTGAAAGACAGAGACGTCGACGAGAATAAGACATACTGCGCCGACCCCAAATAAATTTGGGTAATGCCAGAAAAATGATGATAAATTTCAGGCGCCGTTTACATCTTTTAATAGAAGGATTAAAACTAATAAGGGAAGTACCTAAACACATCAAACTCGTGTGTCAGTTTTCATATTTAGAATTTGTCGAATTTTCTTGTCATTGGCGCACGAATGGATAGACGAAAAAGTTCCACGGGACCCTATGTCTTACCCCTGGTCACGTCTACCTGTGCGCCTATCCTAGCCTCCGTTGAGGCGTGAAAAGGTAACAAACAGCCAAACAGACTCGCAATTTTATAATATTAGTTTTGATGTAACGATAACTACCTCAGATATTCAAGAAGATATTTTACAGAATGTTGTCTATCAAAACAGTTTTTTTTTTGTACTCACAACCGTCTGTCACAAAAGAAGATCATTCCACACGTACCTGTTAAAAGTACCTGCTAAAACTATTTAAAAAAAAACGCGAGAATTATTTCACAATAACCGCACCGAGTCAGAAGCAGCCGCAATAATGCAGCAGCTTTCCATATTTTTCCCCTCTCTAATTATAGAGGTGTACTTGTACTTTTGTAGGATTTCTTACTTTTAAGTTTTTGTTTTAAAGAAGTTATGGGAAAAGTAATTTTTTATTTAGGTTGTTTTTTATGAGAAGTCTGAAGAAGTCTTAGGCAGTTGCAGTTCTGATATATATAGCTTCCAAAGTGTTTGTTTTTCCACGAGTTTGAACAGAATTGACATAAGGTTTTTGGTGGCATTAGTCAATTCAATACAATTTTGACTACTCCATCATCATTTATCGGTGATAGTTTACTAATTTGTTTAGGGCCCTGCTTTACCCGCGGCTTCGCCCACGTGGATGTCGAAAAATATCCGACCGGAACATACCTTTATCCCCCTTTTTAGCCCTTCGGGGGTAAAATTATCAAAAACGTTGTGACACGTATTAACCTTTCGTATGCCGCCGGAACGTAGATCTACACGAGACACAATCACTTTTTAATTGTGTCTATATACTCGGCATACGATTGGTTAATTAATTTACACCCTCCAACATTTTTACTTTATTTTTATATACAGGATTGAATCGAATAGAATCGATTGAATAGAATTTGTAGTCGGATTTTTTGTGCAGTTGTTTGGAATGCTCCTAATATATTATCACAACTCAATATTCGACAACTCAACTTCGATAATGCACTTATAACGATATTTATAGATATACAAAACCAAATGATTTCTATTTTGTACGCAAGTATATATTAATATATAATATGTAAATAACGTACATAAGGTACACGGGGTGAATTTTCCAAGTGGGCGTGGATGGCTATAGGTATTGACATGCATGTAAATATTGTACACCCAATGGGTATGTTACAGTGATACTATAATACAAATTGTAAGATTTAACTTTTTCACCTGTGACAAGCAATAAATAAATGAATTATGAATTATGCTAAATCCAAAACTATGGGGAATAGCGAAAAATGCTCAAAGGAGTCTCGAGCCCGATTTTGATGAAAAGTAAAACTGCATCATTAGATTTTTGAATAATCACTATTCCTGGACAGGAATCGAATTCATTGATTTTGAAAAAAAAACACACATTGTATTATTACACCATTTGGTAGGGTCGTTAAAAAGGATCAGATTCTGGGAAGTAATGACATAGCAGCCCACCGGAATGAACAATGGTTTTTGAAATTTTGGTTGACTTTAGAAAGGTCAACGTTTTGTCCTCAACGATTTACTTCAGTTATTTTAATATAGTTTATATTTAAAATATATGGGGTAGTTTCACAACACAACTAAACTTGAGTAACTACTTGGCGGTGCCGGAATCAAGTGCTTCTGTCTGCGATGTCATAGAAGATGACTATCCTTCTTGCTGGTGTGCAGCCGGGATGTTTGCGGAGGTGCGGGTCTTCCCTCGACGTGGTGGATGGTGCAGTCCACCGATCACAAAAAGCCCGGATCTACAGGGTGTGTGCATATTTCTCACATAACTGTAGGTCCTGGCTCTCTGCGAAAGGTGGATCCTCGACGATGATGGGTAGGTGAGTCCTAAATTATGCACACAAAAGAAGCCCTAATAATAGAAAATATAGTTTAAGTTTTAGTTAGATATTACAGGTTTGTAGGTACATATGTTTCAATAGCTTAATATTAAATATTTCGTGACCTCATACTTGTTGAGGGTTAATGGATCAATCACAACGCAAATTTCAAAATCACAATAAAAACGTTTCGTATTTATAGAAAGACTGTAGACAGAATTAACATAAACTCGGTAGCTTATGTCAATCTAATGTATATTTGGCCTTTCGATATAGTGATGAATGATGATGAGTTCAATTTGACAAAAAAGTGGAACGAAGTTTATAGTGGTCGGATTTTCATGAATTACTTATTTTATTGAGTTCGTAGAGGAGTGGAGAAGAAAAAAGAATCATTTAGGTTATCGTGAAATATTATAGAAGGTCCCATTAAAATAGATGGACAAACTTTTAGAAGTCATTCAGACCACCAAAATAAGGACCATGGTAAAAAAATAAGAAAAACGCATTAATTAGATACTTACAAGAAGAAAATTCAGCTAACGAAAATACACTAAAAATGTTGGTTGTATAATAACCAACATTTTTATAATAAATAAACACATCCATGTTTTTGTTATCTCATAATTCTGATACTACAAATAGACCGATAGCGCTAGGTTTTGAGGTTTCAAAAATATTAAATTTGTTTGTGTTTCGCATATAGTTTCAGGACCATTTGCCCAACCTAATACTACATTAGTTTGTGTCATCCTAGGTACTTGCATAGGTAGAAATTTAGGTATTTGTCTTTTCGATCAGTATTAGAGGAAAAGAAAATTAGAGATGAATTTTACTTTCATGATAATAATGAAGTAGTAACTGATGTAAACTGATGTACATAGGCATTTTGTGTCATCTCTGTCCACGAGAATCCTAATATTTAACCATTAACTAACACGTCGCCCAACTAGCTCTAAAAGAATATTACAATAGGTTAAATAGGTATTACGCCTTTTAGAGATTTCTGTTGTTTAAAATATTTTGTGTCGAATTTATCCACGACGTGCATTTATGATATTGAATATGTGAACTTTAATAATTGTAATTTTATTTTGAAAGGTATGTAGCTTGGAAAAACAAAATAACTAAAAAACTTAAAATTGCACGGCTTAATTTGGAACAATTTTTTTAATAGGCATATGTACCTAAGTGATCTGAGAAAAGAAATAGTTATTTCATCAATTGGAATCATTTTTTTGCTCTGTTTTTACTTACAGACACGATGTCAGGTTATACTGGACGAATATGACACAAAGTGGGTTTGCACACTCCGCAGGCTATCATAGATATGATACCATAATTATTTTGAAATTTAAATTAATTTTGCCAGTTTTGATGTGAATAAAAAGGATCATCGAATTACTGAAAATACAAGTGACAGATGTGACACAAAACGCAATAATAAGCATCACAGCAACGACTGTATCCACAGGCAAGAAATAAGCAACTTTACAATTTTTGTAACTTATGACATCAAAATATTCCAGCGGTCTAAAAATGTGAATGCGCACGTGACTAAGTCACCGCCCGCCGCGTTCTTTGTTCAACTTATGTCATCGCAATGTAACATAACCCTTCGCCGCGGTAATTTATTATTTTAGGTCAAAATAAAATCACTTTCAGTGTTTTTTGCTTGGATAACTTTGGTTAGACGTACTGAACGCTGCGTTAAAATTGGTCCATCTATTTTAATGGGACCTTATATACTTCGTTTCACCTTTTGAGTATTTTTGGTATAAATACACTTGGCTAATAACATACATAGTTCTTGCAGTCACTTCTGCTCTCTAGAAAAATATTTTTAGGGACGTATTTCTGTAGATTTGTTAAGTAATGTCTAACCCAATCAATACTAAGTAAATAAAAGGTGAACTATTCATCACAGTCCCGGATTTGGCCAACCACGTCCACTTGAGAAATTCACTCATTATGTCGATACATTACATTGCATATCGGAAATTTCAAGTCGCATAAACTTGTACTTAACTTCAAACAACGTAAGCGAAGCCAAGAGTTTCTCAACTTGACAAAGTTGCAACAGAAACACATGTCAAACAGATATTTCCGAGAAATGGTTTTCGATGCTACGAGCTTCGCTACAAAGTTGCTACGGCTTAGGCGTGCTACGGATGCTACGACATTCGAAATGCAAGGGAAGTGCATAGACGTTTGTAGCTGTCAAGTTACCGTCCGTTCAATAAACGTATGTGGCGTATATACACATAGGTACATCTATACCAATAAATTGAATTCGCCCAAGCGTGATTGTCCTCACTAACGACATTCACGCTAGTGTTCCTCGAAGATATAAACACAAATAATAATAACAAGTAACTCGGAAATTGACGCAATTAATACCAATATTAAAGTTTATGACAATCCAAACCACATATGTGACTTATTTAATGACTAGTATATATCCCAAACAAAGACGACCAATAAGGCTAAAAAACATGCAACATGACCTTAAAATAACTACTCTTCAAAATCCTAAAAGCATATTATTTACACCAGTAGATGAATCAGACGTTTATAAAATAATTCGCGGTCTAAGAAACACCAACTCGACTGGATTTGACGACCTGAGCACTAGAGTGTTAAGAACATATGCAAAGAGTTTAGAATCTCCCTTGATCTCCATTGTAAACCTGTCTCTAACAGAAGGAATATTCCCAACAGGTCAGAAAAGATTAATTGTCAAACCTCATTATAAGAAAGGTGTAAAAAACTGACATGAGCAATAATTGCTCAATAACATTTTAACAACTTGTGATATTCTTAAAAAAGAACAATTCGGTTTTAGGAAGGGCAGTTCCACTACTTTAGCTTGTTTTGCGGTAGTAAAATACATAACTGAAAGTCCTTTTCATAAATCTAAGATAAGCTGTGTGTTCTTAGACGTGACAAAAGCTTTTGATTTTGTTTGCCATAAAACACTACTCTCAAAGCTTGAGCATTATGAAATCCGGGTTGAGGCCAGCGACTGGATCAACAGTTACCTTTCTGAAAGAATACAATGCGTGGAAATAACAAACATTTGTCAAAGGGAAAAAAGCCTATAGGTCGGAATATAAACAAAATAATTATGGCACACCATGTATTTTGAACTAGGTGATTTGACGTAAACACACACATATTTGGTAGTAGAGGCGTTTATGAGAGATTGGCCAGAGAAAACCGCACGGGGAGAAGAGTGGAAGGCTATGGGGAGGCCTTTGCCCAGCAGTGGGACAATAGAGACTAAGTAAAAAAAAAGTTTTAAAAGCGTAATACACCTCTGGTTTGCGGACAATTGGTAAACAAAAGAAAGCGGAGAGTGCAGTGATTTTACATTTACAGAGCGAGTTCTATGGAACACGGAGACAAATGGCGGAGTAAACGACGCATTGACTCTTTTTCCAACGTTGGTATTGACAAAAGACCTGCGTCATTCACGTTGTTTTCACTTTGAACCAACTACACTCCACTGCTGGGAACATGTTGGAAGGGGCAAGTAAAATCATATTAATGATTTGTTGACGTCGCCTTTGAAAACTGGATAGTATTTCTTTTTTATGAAAATAATGAATCTAAGTGGAAAACACGACTTTTGAAATACCACAACGGAAATTGTGTTTACGTCTGTCGTGGTGCCTGTAAGGTACATCTATATCTATTATATATATAAAATGGTAAACTGACTGACTGACTGACTGGGTGATATATCAACACACAGCCCAAACCGCTGGTCCTAGACACATGAAACTTGGAGGGTGTGTTCTTTGTGAAGAGTAAGTATCCACTAAGAAAGAATTTTTGAAAACCTCTTAAGAGGTCATTGTACTCATCATTATGAACAACTTTTACTATGGGACCAAACCTGAAATCGCAAAAAAAAACAGCTGTTCCCTACATTTATGATCGATTAACTCGTCAAAATGTAGTAGTAAAAGTTGTTCATAATGATGAGTACAATGACCTCTTAAGAGGTTGCTGGTGTTTTACAAATAACTCTGTACTTATATTTCAGAACCGCAACTACCTAAGACTTCTTCAGACTTCTCATAAAAAAACCTACATAAAAAAATTACTTTTGCCATAACTTCTTTAAAACAAAAACTTAAAAGTAAGAAATCCTACAAAAGTACAAGTACACCTTTAGAGAGGGAAAAAATATGGAAAGCTGCTGCATTATTGCGGCTGCTTCTGACTCGGTGCGGTTATTGTGAAATGATTCTCGCGTTTTTTTTAAGTAGTTTTAGCAGGGTACGTGTGGAATGATCGTCTTTTGTGACAAACGGTTGTGAGTACAAAAAAAACTGTTTTGATAGACAACATTCTGTAAAATATCTTCTTGAATATCTGAGGTAGTTATCGTTACATCCAAACTAATATTATAAAACTGCGAGTCTGTTTGGCTGTTTGTTACCTCTTCACGCCTCAACGGAGGCTAGGATAGGCGCACAGGTAGACGTGACCAGGGGTAAGACACAGGATCCCGTGGGGGGATTTCATATCGCTACAAACTTTTTCGTCTATCCATTCGTGCGTAGGAACACGGTAGTACTATTTGGAAATAGCACTTTGTTTTTAACCGATTTCCCTAAAGAGGGGGTTATCAATTCGTCTGTTTTTTTTGTGTGTATGTTCAGCAATATCTTCGCCAAATGTCAACCGATTTTGATGATTCTGTTTTTGTTTGGAAGAATATTATTCCGCTTGGATATTTATTGTTTACACAATATCATAACCTAACATCAAGCCTGTATGCTCTGAGGGGTATACAGATGTGTACAGTACACCCAGATTAGTTAGGTATGTTAATTTCCATTTTATTGGGGATAAGCCTATTACCATGGCATGTACATCACCATTAACAATGTAAAATAAATGCATGGTAACTATTTGTATAAGATATTACAACTAACAGTAGAAAAATAAAAACACTTTTACCAAGTTTTTTTTTTCCCAAAATAAAAAGATGTAAAAACTATGGTACATAATCCGGAATGCCAAATAAAGTTACAACTGTTGGGATATTGGCGTCGTTTTGATAGCGGCCCACTCCCGGTAACTATTTGTATAAGATATTACAACTAAAAGTAGAAAAATAAAAACACTTTTACCAAGTTTTTTTTGCCCAAAATAAAAAGATGTAAAAACTATGGTACATAATCCGGAATGCCAAATAAAGTTACAACTGTTGGGATATTGGCGTCGTTTTGATAGCGGCCCACTCCCTCTCGGAGTGGGCCGCCATCCACAACACGGATCAAGCGCTGGTTGCTAGATGTCACATATCTTGAAATGTTTGGTTCTACGAAATCCCGGTTTCCTCTAATTGTTTTCCTTCACCGCTTTTTGCGGCGGTGCGATTAAAACAATTATCAAAAAGTAAACAGCTTGCTTGTGTTGAACCCATAACCTAAGTCACGTAAAATTAATGGTAGCTGAACCAAAGACACCGCAAAACTGCATCAGTTACTAAAACACAACTAAAATTGCACGTAACTAATTCTAACTAACTTCGACAAAACGGTACAGTAATTCCTATACGAACTCAGGCATACCTAATTAAGTACCAATTTTAAATCGTTAGGTCACTTCGCATTTCAGGTAATTCTCATTATTATTGTGTCTCTTAGACTATTGTAACAAGGTATGAATTGCAATGATTGAAATGCGCGTTCGTGAAATGTGGCAACTACTACGATTTATAGAATTAGAGTTACAACCACAACTTTCTAACATTGCCTGAAACGCGCTTTCAATTTGAACACTCACACACACATTAACTCGTTGCTTAATAAGGAATATGAATATTATTTAGTTAGAGTTAGTTCATTCAGAACTTGTAGCTGGAAACTCTTTGTCAAATGTTCAGGTCAGCTGAACTATACATTTTCTGTTGAAATAGTTTTGTGGTAGTTTGATTGCGGAATTATACAATGAATTATTTGGAAAATTTCATGTGGGATAATTTAATACGACTACTATAATATTAGACGTCAAATATAAGTTTAACTCATTAATTAATCAGTTTACCTTGTTGATAAATAATTAATCTTTATGAATGGTTAATTAGAAATTGTTAAAATTGTTTTTTAAATTTCATTAGCTCTTTAAAATCATCAGAGTTAAATAAGCGACCGAAGATCATAAAGAGCATCAAATATTACATTAATATTGACATTTCGACTGCATTAAAAGAGTGATGAATATAAACGTTGATGGATGGAGACGGAGAGGAAGACTAAAGAAACGATGAATGGAGAGGGAGAGGAATGATATGAAAGATAAAGGAGTAAATGATAGCGTGACGGTTGACAGAGGCGAATGGAAGAAAAAAACGTGTTGCGCCGACCCCAAGTAACAAGGGGCAAGGGCAGGAAGATGATGACGATGATTGACATTTCGACTGCATTACTTACCTACGAAATTATTCCAATTCTAGGTTAAGCTCGCCGTTGTACATAAGTTGTAGTATCGCAACAATTTATTTATATTTTTTTTTAATAAATAAAAGCTAAGAATATAATACAATACGAAATACCTATTGCCTATGTTATTCATTGAACTAGCGTGTATTAACTCTCTTAGAAAACTTGCGAGACAAATGGTATAGATGCTCTTAAAAAACCGACCAATCGAACTATCGTGATAGACCTTCGGACGCAGTCCTTTGTTTCAGTCAAATCAGCTGTAATGCAGTTCTGAGATATCTGCATCTAATAGTCCGCGAGCCCGGGTACTTTGGTCAATCATTTCCTCTCCGGCAACTTGTAAAATGCTTCAGAGAGTTGTATCATGAAGCTGCGTGAACATCAGCTGCGGTTCAGTGGGTGGGCTAAGCAGCGGTAGCAAAGCACGCACGTCGAAAAAAAAAATAATAATTTCTTCCCGATTGAAAAGTTATAGTTAGGTAGTTATTGAAAGTTATAGTTAACATTTTAAAGAAAAAAAAAATATGTTAATAAATTAATGAAAAAAATATATATGTTCAGTAATAATAAATATGTTCAATATTCCATAGCCATTAACAAACTACTTTTTGAATGCGGTCTAGACGGCTACATCCCGTCTGGTAATTTTCCCGTTTGGACAACTAAAGCAAATATCATCACAAAAGTCCCGTTTGGTAACTGTTTTGCTCTTCATACTTTGAGAACGCCTTCAGTTATGACGTTCTCGTAGAATAATTTCCGAACAAAACACGAGCAAAGCCACAGTAAACAGTCCATAACTGTTCATTGTAATTGTGTGTTGAAAGCAATTGCTCCACTTTGGTGATGCAATCATAAATACATCGGAAATTGTTAGTTTACGTGATTATTCTGGAATTACAATAACCCTACATATATAAGCAGCAACCTGCCTATGCACCCCTAACAAGCAATCTCGACGTGGTCAACATGTTACCAACCAACCCCATCACGACGACATAACTACTACGTCGACACGCCCTGTGATTTCCGAAGGCTTGACCCGATGCGTACACTATAGCGCACCCACATATGCCCAGTTTTAATTATAATTTAATATTTAACAGATAACGTGATCCAATGACCTTACACGAAATACTTACAATTATAGATGTTAGTAAACAATTAAACTTATAAACTATGTTAGTACTTATATTCTACTACAGACAGCATATCGTGGCAGTCGCTACACCACCCTGAGAGTATTGAACACGCAACGAATTGGCGGCACGTTTAGTACGGTTGGTTCATAGGGCGCTCGAGAACAGAGCTGTACAGGATTTTGACACAGGAAAATGCCCTAAGTTCTCGTTCAACATCGTCATCATCCTTGAGATCGTCAGCAATTAAATGTCCAGGGTATTTGAACTGGCGTGGTGTACAGGCCGAATCGGGAAGTTATTAACTTTAATAAGCGGGGATTTTGTGGACACTTCTTGCCAACACCATGAGTTCCGACTTTTTCGAATTTTTCGACGTTCAAACTCAAAGCATTTATTTCAATTAGACCATTCATTACAGGTACTTTTAATAGTAAAAAAGCTAAGGTACAGTCACAGTCACAAGGCATAATAACTTGAGAAAGTACTGTAGTAGCACATTGTAAAGAGTTCCAAAGCTCTATGGAGAAGAATGAGCAAGAAACTCCATAAACAATCTTTTAAATCAAAATATTGTTACAAAATCTTCGTTACATCATTGATGTTGAGATTATACATATTTGTGAGAACGATATAGAAAGACGTGCACATTAAGAGCGTCCAGAGTAAAAGATTAAACCAACAATTTAAAAATAAAGTAATTGAAATAAACCGTGGCAGCTAAGTGATGTGAGAGTCCCAACTGACAGCGACCGTTCACGAACATGACGCATGTATCAGCGCCGTTCAACTCAACCATATTGAAGAGAACTAAATAGCCCGACACACCCGCCACCATCAGCGAGACATTTGAGTGAGCATGACATTCTCTCAGCCACCAGGACACATTCAAGTCAATGAAAGATAACTAAAATATGTAAATGGTAGCTTTACAGTACATAGTACTCGTAAGTGTGTTATGCCTATTATTATATAATTCTAAGAGATGGAATCTAAACAATGCAAGGATATTTTACAATCTTCTGCAGCTTATTGCCATATTTTACGGACAGCGTAAGCGGCTGAACTTAGCTGCCCTGCAAGTGCTGTTAAGTTAGGACTCCATTGCAGTTTCGAGTCAAGCGTTATCCCCAAGAAAACCGTCTTCTCGACGAAATCTAGTATCTCCTTGTTCAATGCAACGTTACATTCGCTACTTCTTACATTCGGTAACGCGAATCTTATGCATTTAGTTTTCTTCTCATTTAACACCAAATTATTTATTGTAAACCAGTTATGAATCTTAAGCATAGCGCTATTTACGTCGTCAAATTATTATGCACGTTTATTAACCATAAAAATCAGTGATGTGCCATCAGCAAATAAGACCATTTGAGGTCGCCTTTTCAGTAACTGAGGTAAATCATTTATATATACTAGAAAAAGGAAAGGGCCCAATATTGAGCCTTGTGGTACCCCCATTTTTACTTTTAATCCTAATGAATTTACGCCATTTATTTGTACTTGCTGCATTCGATCATTTAAATATGATTTTACCAAGCTAAGTGCTTGTTTTATCAGTCCGTAATGCTCAAGTTTTAGCAACAGTGTGTCGTGATTCACGCAATCAAATGCCTTGGATAGGTCGCAAAAGATGCCTATTGCATCTTTTGCCTCTTCCTATGCATTAAAGTTGTGCTTTAGTAAAGCGACACCGGCGTCAGTAGTGCAACGACCTTTGGTGAAACCATATTGTTGATCATGTAGGATGTCATTCCGATTAAAATGATTGAGTATTTGATTTAGCATTACTTTTTCAAATACCCTGCTGAAAACCGACAAAATAGATACGGGTCTATAATTATTTCTGTCTTTACTGTCTGCAGATTTAAAAAGTGGTATGACTTTACTATACTTCATTAAATCTGGACCCCTTGGTATACACATAAATTAAATATTAAGGCTAAATAGGGAGCTACTGTCTCAACAATTGATTGACAGACTTTAGTAGACATAGCCCAAAGGTTTTCGTTCTACGTTCGTCTACGTTCTTGTAAGCAAAATATTCCCACTTCCCAATAGTAACATTTTATCAAAATACAGCGCACCGTTCTCACGTTATGCGGTAAAATGACTGGTTTACGTTCTGCTGCCGAATGTCGTGGGAAACAGTCAGTATACCAACTTTCGACAGCAACGATTTACAGTTATTTTAGTATAGTAATCTTTTATCTTCTAAAAACTGAGTAATAATTTCATTACAGAACTTAAACTTATTTAACTAGTTGGCGGTGCCGGAACCAGGTGCTGCTTCTCTCTGTTTTCAGTCTGTCTGTTTACCTCATATACGTCCCGAAGCGTGCAAGACGGGCAGGTAGGGAGATGGAATATCCCTCTCTCAATGCCTGAGTGAAACCCTTGTGAGAGGGCTTCACTCAGGCATCAAGTTTGGGATGGGTTGGTGATCATCCAATTTGGCCAGATTAGTAGTCGCTGTTCGTTCTGTTGTGCAGGCGGGATGAAGTGCGGAGGTGCGGGTGTTCCTCCACGTGCTGGATGGTGCAGTCCACCGATCACAAAAAGCTCCGGATCTACAGGGTGTGTGTATATTTCTCACATAACTGTAGGTCCTGGCTCTCTGAGAAAGGAGGATTCCTCGGCGATGATGGGTTGGTGGGTCCTAAATTATGCTATAGTGGTGCACGCAAAAGTACCCGGCTGTAAATATGGCACTTCACGCTTAAGTTTTAGTTAGGCATTGTAGGTTCTTGTTTCATTACGCTCATGAATAGATATATCAGCATATATATACATCCAAGGGTTGAAATATCATATTTAACTTGGGTACAGTACGGACGGTTAAGGAAAAATATTGAAAATGTCGCAATCTCATCTCAGAGAAAATCAATGTCAAAAACTTTACAAAAATATTGAGATACTAGAGGGGTTTTTAACCGACTTCATAAAGACTACGTTGTTTTTTATTTATGTTCAGCTAGATTTTAGCCAATTGTGAACTAATTTTGATGATTCATTTTTTTTTGACGATTATTATTTTGCCGTGGTCCCGTTTACATTTGGTGAAGATCTGATGCTGATCTTCGGAGATATACAATGAAACTCTTCAATTTGACAGCACATCTATCGTGATTGCTGCAGTCGGTTGGTTGTTTATAAAAATGTTTTTTTACAACGTTTTTTGTAACAGGTTTGACAGAAGGTATTGATGGTATGTGCTTTTAACTGATTTTTACTGATCACATTTTGTGCAACGGAATAAATACGGACATCTGCATTAGGCCGATATATAACTTTAAGTTCACTAATAATACAAGAACTGATGTTCACACATTGAAATGATATTTTAGTATCTCAAGCTGGTGGCCAGCAATAATTCAATAAATTGGTTCCTTTGGTTTTAAAATATCAAATGATGATATGGTAGATAATAATATCTTCATTAACACACACTTCTTTTAAAAAAACTACATTTCTATAGTCATTGTCATTATTGCCTTACCAAAGGGTGACTGAACATACATCCATGTGCCTCTTACGTGTACATTCAACCCTAATGAAGTTTCTATCATAACATAACATCGCGTCTGTAATCCCTGAAGGGTTAGGCAGAGGTGTACCTAATAGTACACCCACATTTCACCAGTTATGTTTAAGTCCCATGTAATAGGGGGCGAGCCTCTTGCCATCAACCGGGCACAAATCCAGACTCCGTAGCTACTACTGAGAAATTCCTGATGGAAAAACCAAATAACACTTTGCCCGGCCCGGGTATCGAACCCAAGACCTCATGCTCAGCAGTCGCGCTTGCGACCACTTGACCAACGAGTCGAAGCAAGTTTTTTATTTCCTTTGAATTGCTATAAAAAAATGACAATTATAAGGTCGAGTATACTTGGTTTTCACTTGCAGGAAACATTCCTTGTATTTTCAAGCTTTCCTACAAAATGACACTTTCGATCACACTGACTGACATTTTGCAACAAAACCAATTTAAATCTTTATGATGTTGTTCTTATTAATCACTACATAGTAAATATAAAACAAAGTCGCTTTCTCTGTCCCTATATCCCTATGTATGCTTAAATCTTTAAAACTACGCAACGGATTTTGATGCGGTTTTTTTTAATAGATAGAGTGATTCAAGAGGAAGGTTTATATGTATAATACCTGCACCCGTGCGAAGCCGGGGTGGGTCGTTCTTGATAAGACAAGGTGGAATATCAATTAGAAGTCCACCAATCAGCATACAATTAGCCACAGTGAGTAAGAAGTCAAATGTATGCATTCAAAATTACATTGCTCTTTAGCAAATCATTTAAAATGGCCATCTTTTAATTAGTGAATAGGTAACACAATCAGTTAATGAATATATTTTGTAGAATCCGTAAACAAAATAGATCAAGTATCCAACGAGCAACGATTAACGCCCAATTGGATGTCAAATACACGTTCACACCTCACTAATTTGCTGAAATTCAATATGTAGTATCTTTCTTGTCATATAAATAAAAAAAAATGTACATTACCTATACATATTGCACAGAAATCTAGTAATATATGCAGTTATCTAGTAAAAGTGGTTAAAAGAAAATACAAAATAACAAAGGAAATAGCAAAATATTATTTAATTTCTGACACTCACTAAGGTATACTCGTTTTTTATTTTGAGGTAAATAGCTTAAGTTGCAACAGCTTAAGCCTGTGCTAAGTATGAAAATACATTTCAGTTCCCGTCAGACAGTTTGAGGTTAAATCTGACGCTGAAATTATTATCTCTTTCTGGAAGCACTAAATACGGTGGTTGGGTGGCTCATAGAAATGCTATTTACGTCCACACTTCACTATAAAGCGCTCAGGATCACAGGATTTACAGGTAATCCCCATCGGATTATTATACTAGTGCATACTACATAATTATGACAGTAATCGTAACATTTCTGTCACTTTCCAAAACGTGTTTGAAAATGTTGTAAAATTCTATCTCGATTTTCGTTGTATTGCTTGTAGGTGCATCCTGAGATAGTCGTTTACTGGTCGGAAGCTCGACTGTCAAATGTTAAGCAAATTGGTATTGTGATTTTAGCAGTAGGCAGCTCGGTATCTGTATTGGTGCCTGGACGATTTGAGGTAAGTTCAACACCTCTAAATATTCCTCTGGGAAACACAGGCATGATATTTACATTCATGTGGTTTGTGTTGTATCTAGTAAATGAGTTTTTAGAACGGATCTGAAATATGTAGACAATCATCATGAACTTTTTCCAACTTTTTTATGTTTTTTTTTTGTAACCTTGTTGCTCAGATCCTGAATTATTTCATGAAATTCTGAAGCTGATCTGGAGAATAACATAATGTCATCAGCAAAGCGGAGGTTTGTTAGCTGATGGCCGCTAACATTTACGCCTCGTGAGTGTCACGAATCTGGCATTTTTTTAAAAACCTCCGGCAATGCGCTTGTGAACAGCTTTGGTGAAAGTGGGTCGCCTTATTTGACACCTTTTTCTATGTAGAAATTAAAACCAGAAATATATAACTTGATGTTGGCAGAGCTGTTTCGATAGATGGTGTCAATGAGGTCAATGTAGGTGTGCGTTAAGTTTTGGGACTCCAAGGCCTTAATAACTGACTGATGATCAATACTGTCGAATGCCTTGGCATAGTCCACAAAGGCTAGGTAAAGTGATTTGTTGAATTCGCAGAACTTTTCTATCACTTGGTTAATAGTGTGGAGATGATCGGTTGTGGAAAAATCGGGATGAAATCCAGCTTGTTCGGGAGGTAGGTGGAGGTCAAGGGTAGGGTACCTATACGCGTGGGTGTAAAGATAAAACTCATTAAGTGACATTTTTACGAAAATTGCCTTATGAATGTCATTAAGTGCAAAAGACTGTCAAAGTGTCTAAGTTCATTATGTTTACCACTTGTTTCTCAGAAGCTTGAAAAAAATCATCATTTACATTATTTCAAAAAACATTTAATGGAAAAAATAACTACTTTTGTAATGATATTTTCCTCGCGGTTTATTGATAGGTGCTTTGTGTAGTATGCATGGAAAAAATCATTAGGTGACTTTACGGAGTTTTATCTGCAGGCAACACTGAACTTTTAAAAATTAAACATCAAAATGCGCGGTACTTAGTGACACTTAGAGCGGGAGCACACGATGCGTTGCGGCGCCGCACCGCAAAGATTTCACCGTATCAGCGCTCAGCGGGCTAAGCTAGCAGCGGACTGATACGGTGAAACCTTTGCGGTGCGGCGCCGCAACGCATCGTGTGCTCTCGCTCTTACTTTGACTTGTTTTGAAAAGTTTGAACGGATTTTCATTCTCCTTTCTTAATTTTCTAGTTTTTTTTTATAAGTAAGTTAAAGTGAAGCAGGTAGTAAAGAATAAGTTAAAATGCATAGAAAAAAGCCGTGTTCAAGAAGTAGTAGCATGGTGGAAGAATAAATACCAGGAGCAAACATTTCAAGAATTGGTAAGCAAATGCTTCAATGTTCGTCTAGAATTCACTACATTTTGTTAATAAATGAAATGAGGTACTATTAGCAATATCTATTCACAGAATCGTCGTTCTATAGAAAATGCAAAACATGACATACTCGTATTTGTTAACCATGATCTCAACAATGGTCTTGAACTTCAAAGGAACAAACTAAAGCCAAATGATTATTCTTCTTACTACTATGTTGCAGGAGCATCAGTTGACAGAGGATGTACCTATTGATGAGCTTGAATGTGTTCAATCTGTTTTGAATAAACCTACATCTTCTGAAGTGCCCGTGTTGGATGAAAAAGTAAGTATTTATAGTTTATAAGGAGTGCCTATGTTGTTGTGCTGAGACACAATTTTTCAGTTTATTTACCTTTCTATGTTAGTATTTTTGTCTACATACGATAAGAAAAACAGAATGTAATGAAGTAAAAGAAGGAGATAAAAATAGACAAAAAACTGATCCATCATTTAACCACTCGTATGCCGGGGTATATAGACACAATTAAAAAGTGATTGTGTCTCGTGTAGATCTACGTTCCGGCATACGAAAGGTTGAATCAATCACATTTGATTTACAGAGTGTGTTGCAGGGCCTTTTACTGCAGTGTCAACTTTTTACTACTTACGAAAGCTCTGTATAAATTTATAATTTAACAATTTATGATGCAAATGGCAAAGCCTTTTCCAATGTTTGGAGTGAGATTAATGGAAAACGAGGTAGTAATGAAATTGGTTCTATTATTTTATAGAACTTTCAATTTGAAATTCCTGAAAATGTGACTGAGTTGTCTATATTCTCAGATACGTGTGGAGAGTAGAACCGTAATCAACAAATGGCTGCCGCCCTTTTGTACGCTGTACGTTCCACCCACTAACAGATAATTGAACAAACATTTTTAGAATCTGGCAATAGCCATATGGAGTGTGATTCGATGCATGCTGCCATCGAATACGCCAGTAAAAACCGGGAGATTGGATAGATGTTTTCAGGGAAGCTAGATCAAAAAGAATAAAATTAAGCAATGAGCCATACAAAATAAATGAGCTGACTTTTAAAGACTTTTGGGATTTGCATTCATTGTACACAGTAGATATAAAGAATAGAACAGTGGATGAAGACGGCGATGAAGTATCGTGGCTAAAAATAAAATGCTTAAGGTATGAGAAAGCCCATCCTAATCCAATATTTTACAGATACGACCATACATCTGTTTACAAAAAAATGGATGTAACTCCTCGTGGTAGTCGTAGACTAAACCAAAATGTCGAGCTTAAACCAGCCTATGATCGTCAGCTTCCTATATCTGTTTAAAAAAAAAAAGAGATCTAGAAAAACTATGCAAAGATGGACTCATTCCCATGACTACATGGCTGGTATCAAAATTTGCCTGTCTCGTCTGCATTGCCTGAGGATGAAGTATTTTTTTATTAATATTATAAATAAGGAAGTCCAGTAATGTATTAAAATAAAGAAAAATATCTGTATAACCATATTTTTTATTCACTAAGTGACCTATAGTGGAGTAATTATGAAAAAGGTAAAACTAATTATTTACATTTTATTCATTTGTATTTAAAATAATATTAATAGGTCTCAAAAAAGTTTACGGTCCTATTTACGATGACATACGTATCTACCAAAAAAAACCCTATATATAAACACCTTCTAGAGTTAAATGAAAAAAATGTTAATAAAATTTTTAACCTTGATTTATTCGTAATTATTTATTATCAAATAATGAAATTTACCTTTACACCCACGCGGTTCTCTATTACTTTAATAAATAGTTTGTAGTGTGAGATGGGACTATAGGTCGATAGTTCGAGATGTCAGCTTTGTCTCCTTTCTTGTGTAATAAAATAATATTGGATTGACACATTTCAAATGGAATATGGCCGGAGTGTAAGATGGTGTTGAAAAAAAGATGTGATGTCAGGTACAAGGACACTGCGCCCTAGCTTTAAAACTACTGTTGTTAAGCCGTCCATCCCAGGGCTTTTATTGTATTTAATTTCGCGAAGAGCCCTTTGGACTTCGTAAGGATTGATCGGATAATCGGAGTCAGGACAATAATAAGAGAAGTGTCTTGGTTGTTTGTGTTGAGCTTGGTACAGATTTTTGTAGAATTTAGTAGCTATGTCGATAACTTTGCTTAAACTGCCTTGTTTAACCCCATTTTCATCAGTTAGATTAGAAATTTAGATTGGCCTGTTGGTCTAGTGGTTAGTGACCCTGACTGCTAGGACGGAGGTCGTGGGTTCGATTCCCACACAGGACAAATCTTTGTGCGATGAGTACGATTATTTGTTCTGTATCTGGGTGTGTAATTTATCTATAATATGTGTGTATTTAGAAATATATAAGTATGTTTATCAGTTGTCTGGTTGCCATAGTACAGGCTCTGTTTAGTTTGGGATCAGATGGCGGTGTGTTGGTTGTCCCAAGATAATATTAATATTAAATCCAGGTTTTTCCCTTCGTAATATCCAGGTATCTCCGTTGGTGTTACTAAGCAAAGCTGACTTGATCGTGTTGGTATTACCATCTTTTATGTCTTTTCTTATATTTCTTTTAACCAATTTGTCTATTTTATTCTACTCGATTATTCTTTAACTTTTCCCTATTGTCTAATAATGAAATTGTGTTACTGCTTAGTTTATTATTGCTTCTTCTTGGACATTTAGTTTTCTTGGTGGCTGTTGAAATACTTTCTATAATGTTACTGTATTAAGTTTCAGGACTTTGGTGTATATCAATCGGCAGTAAATCAAATGAATTTTTCAACTCCAAATGTAATCTCTTTAATTGTTTAATCATTATAATAAAGACAGTATTGATTCAGCTCTCAGTGTTTCAATATCTCCTCGAGATCCCGCCTTCCATGGCGACCCTGCCAAAGCGCAATGACAATGGCTTGATGTGTTTAGAATACCATGATCATATATACATATGTGCGAGTGGAACTTAATACAAAATGTTAGTTTGTAATAATATGTATTGCGCGCTACCGAATTTCTACTCTGTCAGTTCGGTTGTACGAACTATAATTATCACCAAAGAAGATGGTTACCAATAACTACAACTCCTAGAGGAGGTGATCCTTGCCCAGAACGTAGCTGCGGGCAATAACCAGGCTTCAATAGAAGAGTTAAGGACGCATATTGGAATATAACCTTGCTGCTGATCCTCACTTTGGTATCGCTGGCGACAGTCTATGCCATCGACAGAATTTATAGAAGATGTCACCTACAGTGGATTGACCAGCAGATTCACTATCATACCATGCGACTATCGTTTCTTCGAAGGCTTCAAAAACCGACCGTAGGCGTGGACGACGGAGTAGTGTAACGTCGGAAATATATTATGTGTTTGTGCAGTGCTATAATATACAATACAAGTGCGGTCTAATGCGGTCAACATTCCATTTCATATCGTAAAAGACGCGGTGTGATGAAGAAACTTATATTTTTTATGAACTTTAAGATAAAATCTAATCAAGCATTAACCTAAATTAAAACTTAAACAGATAGAGAATTATGTACCTATGCAAAAGATTTAGCTTTAATTATGGTAAGTTATGGCAACTATTTAGAAACTTTGTGTAATGACATTAAAGATGTACCTAAGAATTTACCTAATTCCAATTGGTCCAGGGGGTCTAAAATGGCCGCTTTAGCAGAATCATAATAGGATAATAATATGAATTACCTTTTAATTCGTGAAATGGTCGAGGTGACAATTCATAATAGTAGGTACGTCTATGGCCATTTTAGGAATTTAAACGTAATTCATATTATTATCCTATTATGATTCTGCTAAAGCGGCCATTTTAGACCCACAGATTGTAGAACTGACAAAATATTGACTAAGAAACTCTCTGGGGCAAATTATATTTTTATGAGATATTCTGATTATGTAGCCCAAATTACTAGTGCAAAAAATAAAACCGACTTCAAAAACACAAAGAAATTGAAAAATAACTTTAGCATTAGAAGTCGGTGGCTAAAAAACTCAATCAAACAAACAAAAGTCACCGACTTCAGAACACGACACGCCGACTGCAAAAATTTTATTTTTATTTTTCCATTTATAGTTGTAATATCCTATACAAATATTTGCTATGCATTTATTTACCTTGTTAACAATACATTTCATGGTAATAGACATAACCCCAATAAAATGGAACTTAACATACCTACCTAACTGTCGAAATGTGGGTATGCTGTACACATCTGCGTACCCCCTCAGATCATATAGGCATGATGTTATGTTATGATGTAGTGTAAACAATAAATATCCAAGCGATTACAGTAATCCCGACAGATTTGCTGTCCATTATTGAAGAATTCCGTTGCTTATCTCCGAAGATCAGCATCAGACCTTCACCAAACGGGAGCACCATGGAATAATATTCTTCCAAACAAAAAAAGAAACATCGAAATCGGTTCACAATTGGCGAAGATATCGCTGAACATACACACAAAAAAAAAGAAAATTCAGTCTTATTGATAACCTCCTCCTTTTGGAAGTCGGTTAAAAAAGGGCAAGTGTCAAGTAGTGCGTCAGAATTAATTTACATGTATATCAAGAGATTTCAGAGTTTATACGCTGAAGTTATAGAATTGTGTAAGTCAAGTAAAACTGAAACAATGTCTACTTTTGACCTAACAGTTGCGTTTTTATTGCCACTTATGACTGACGAGGAGGCTAATACCAGGCAATTAATACATAGTATTGAGTATTATAGTTCTACTCTTTCAACACCAGAGTGTAAGAAGCAATTAGCTAATTTTGTACATAAGAGCAGATTGTCCCAGACTGCTAAATTACAAAGTACGTCAAGAAGACAAATCTGTGGAGCGACTTGTAGTACAGGGAAAGGTTGAAGGTACAAGAGCGCGCGGCAGGTCACCAATGCGTTGGGCCGACCAAGTCAAAACTGCACTCAATGGTCCACTCCACGAATGTGCAAGAAAATCCACAGTAAGGGAGGAATGGCGACGGATTGTGAAGCTTGCTACCACCCCTGATGTGACGACCACGACCACTCTGCCAAGAGTGTGACGACGAAGAAGAAGACCTCAAAAATCAACCACGGCATTGCAAACTAAATTGACCTCTATGAGAAAAAATGTATTATCTATACAGGACTATGGTAAAGAGATATCTGAACTTTTCGTGCAGTTGACGGTTTTGCAGGCCAACGGGCAATCTGAGGACTATAACATATTTAAACCTTTAAATAAGCAGTACGCGATTAAAAAATTCGTCGATGGGCTGCGAAACTGCAAGTTAAGCACTATAATAGTAGCTCGAAATTACAGCTCTCTCAAGACCGCGATACAGGCGGCGCAAGATGAAGAGATAGCCTCGTCTCCAAGTTCAGCTGAACTACTCGGTATTTATAATAATAACGTTAGACTTTCAAGGGTTATCAGGCCAACCAAAGACATTCTCATCGTAGAGCCTATCGTGGAGGCTACCACAACCACAACGGTAGTCGTGGTGGATGGAATGGATATCGCGACCACCAGCACGAGCAGGCCCCAGCCTGAAACCGCCAGGGATTGTAAATAATAGAAATCAAAGAATGAGCAACAACGACCCTAACTAAGTTAACGTGATAACGGAACCGGAAGCAAACGTAGAATCGGCCAATACATCTAATGATAAAAACAAAAAAAAAAACTTGAATAAAATTCTATCATGCAATAGTAATTGTTTAATTAGTCTACCTATAAACAATCATGCATTCCAATGGTTACTTGATACAGGTGCATCGATTTCAGCGTTAAGAACATGTTCTTCTTTAGTTAATAGTTATATACTTCGCCACGGGTTACCGAAGGAAATAGCAACAGACAGAGGATCCGAGTTTATGTCTACAGCATTTCAAGAGGGATGTAAACTTTAAAAAACTACTCATTTAAATTCCACAGCTTACCATCAATATAGATAGGTGCGTTGGTAAATTCTCATAAAAAAGTTGGCTCTTCCTAACCTATTCAAATAGATAATATCCCACAAGCATGGAGTCAATGGCTTCCATTTATTGGTGTTTTTCCTTCAACACATCAGTACATTCGGAAACTAAATTCACACCATTTGAGTTGCTATTTGATAAAATATTCCCCCTATAACCCCTTTATAATCACGAAAGTTATCCTTTCGAATTTAAATTTAGATTGCAGCAATCTCAAAAAGAAGCTAGGAATAATTTGCTCAAAAGTAAAATACATCGAAAATATATTTATGATAAAAGTACCTACAATTTATAAACCAACGAGGATCGATTTAATTCTGGTAAAAAAATAAAAAAGGAGTAAAATGGATAGCATAGAATATTTTTTTCCATTTTTATTTATTTGATCAGTTGGTGACCCAAATGTTCAAATAAATAAAAATGGAAAATTAGATTCAGTCCACAAAAAACGCACAAAATTGTTTACACCTTGAATTTGTGTAACTAAGTTTATGTTGAAAAAATAGGCTATTATTAAAATATGTATTAGGTATTCTATATTTTTAAACTCATGTCATGCCATACTAGTGCTTATTCAAATATTGTACTATCATATACTTTAAGTTTAAACATAATTATGTTATTAAAAATAAGTAAAATTTTATAGTTATAATTTTCCTTTTTTTTCATCATGAGAAGGAGATGTAGTGTGTAATCAACCTTATTGTATGTAACCAGCCTTATTTCGTATAAATGTAATCCTTTTAATTGTTTAATTACTATAATAAAGACAGTATTGATTCAGCTCTCGGTTTTTCATTATCTTGTCGAGATCCCACCTTACTGTTGGTTAACCTAAAACATCGATAAGTGGGCCTGTTTATTTACCCATCGCACCATGGTTGATAAGTAAAGGCTCCAAGTATTCCAATACATATATTCCATTCTTATACATAGTAAGAAGTGTTGACGTTGATAAAAAAATAAGATATATATACACATAGTGCCTCCACTATGCGCGTGATGGGTTGGTGGTCATTCCAATTACATTTCATAGTCGCTGATCTTTCTGTTGAGCAGGCGGGATGGAGTTCAGGGATCTTCGCTCGACGTGCTGGATGGTGCAGTCCACCGATCACAAAAAGCCCGGATCTACAGGGTGTGTGTATGCTTCTCACATAACTGTAGGTCTTGGCTCTCTGCGAAAGGAGGATCCTCGACGATGATGGGTTGGTGAGTCCTAAATTCTGCTGCACGCAAAAGAACTCGGCCGTAAATATGGCACTAGCTTAAGTTTTAGTAAGGCATTGTAGGTCCTTGCTTCTCATTACGCTCATACATAATTTGAGCGTGGTTTTCTAAGGGTTAAGATCAAATGTCCTATAATATACGCTCGGGTACGATACGGACAGATGAGGAACAACTTTTAACATTTTGTAGCAATCTCATCTCAGCGAAAATCTAAATCAAAAACATTGAGAAATTATAAGTATATTGACTGGTTAAGACTGAGTATAGAATGTGAAGCAAGACTGTAAAGGGAGAATTCGTAAAGCAATGGACATTGCCCTTTGTACTCTTGCTGAATACATGGTAAAAGCTTATACTAACTAGTGTACTCAAGGTTTATACAGATTACGGAAATTATCGGGCTTGCCTTAGTATTGTGTTCGAGTGTGGATATTGATAGCCAGTTCCCACAATTAACATTTACAGCACACGTTTTGTGCGACGGAATAAATACGGTTATTTGGTTTACATGTAAGTGCCAATCTGGGCTCACAACCCAGCAGAAACACGAGGAGGTACCAAATTGAAACGTACTTTATAGCGTTTAAGGATATTTAATAAGATCTAGTTACTTTATTATACACTGAAGAAGTTCTAAATTTTATTTTAGAATAAAAGTGTGTCCATTAAAACACTGCCTGAATTATGAAATTTCTATGAATAAATCGACGAAAAAACAACAACTACTAGAGGCCTACTAACTTTCTAAGTAACCGCAATCAAAAGATTATTAAGAGGTTTCTATGCGCAATAGTTTGACACTCGTCACTAAATAGAACCCCCGTTTACTTAGAATCTTCAGTAACAATATACCCTTAGTTCTAGAGAAGAATGGGATAGTGGTGTACTAGCTCACATAACCAGTGTTGCGCTAACTCGGACATGCAAAATCAATTTTCAACAATATGTTTGTTATCGGCACGCTATTGTTGCAATGCTGCTCACGAACTGGTCTGTTTGAAACAAATGCTTTGAGTTGAGAGTTTGATTTTTAAATGATTTAGCCTTAGCCTGATCACCAGCAAGAGTTATGTTCGCTGCAAACAAGGAGGTAGATTGAAAACAAATTTCCATGTACATTGTTTAGATTCATGCATCCCAGTAACAAGCTTGTGTAACTGTGGTAACATGTTCAAGAAAATTCAGATTCCACGTTTGAATGCACGATGAACAAGTGTTTCAAGGGTCTTGTTACACCCGTATCTAAAGGGTGTAACAAGACCCTTATCGAAGCCGCAAGGCACTTGTTCTCTCCGTCAATGTGATCATTATTTAGTTCTAGAATATACGGTCAAAGTTTCAACTTTGTCACAAGTATTTTTTAATACATGTTTTTAATGTAAGATTTTTAGTTTAAACACTTCATCCACCATCCATTAGCACAATGTTTTGAATGCGTTACATTGAGTCCTACCGTAAAACGTGATTTTTCACCTCAAACAAAAAAGTCGTTTCCCAGCAATAATGTTTGCGTAGTTACTTAGTTTGATGTACAGAATGCTTGCTTGACGGCTTAGTGAAGGGTCAATTTACACCATGTGAAAGACAAGTGAAAGAAATTGCTTCAATAAAAGTCATTATAATATACGATTTTTATTCGGGTAATAAAAGCTTCGAAAATAAAAATTGCATACTCAAATACTAATCTTGCGACAACTGAAAAGACAAAGAAATGACCCAAAAAAATACAGAAAATTCTGACAATCAATATAGCATTTAATGACGCAACATTTTTCCACCAGCATAAATTACGATTTAACCTATAAAATAAATAAAACCGGAATAAAATCAACGTCAAGATAAATATCAAAATGTTATAAAGCGTATCTGACGTCGACGTCGACGTCGACGACGCACGGTGGGCCGAAAATCGGCTTTCATAGACTTAGGCATTTTATTTTGCAAGTGCCAGTTTTTATGCCGGATATCACTTCTATTAGTTATAACAATATACAAAAATGACACCAGAATTGATTCTGCACAAAAACGAAGGAATTATAATTTTTTTACGAAAATTTTGTATGGAGCTAGTATGAAAAATCGAAATATCTCCAAAACGGCAGGGATAACCGTAATATCCTTATAGGGGGTTATAGTACTAATTATTTGTGATTTTTTGACATAAGTTACATAATGGTTGTGAATGCCGTTTTTTTTTTAAAAATCGTCAAAATATTTTCATTTATTTTTACATATGAAACGTTCCTTTCAGTGTTAAAGTTGAAGATTTCAGAGCTTTAACAACTCTTAACATAAAATAGCATGACCTCTATAGACCTGAAGGACTAGACAGAGGTGAAAGAAAAATTATTTTGTAAGTTATTGTACCCTTTTTGTGGTTGTTTTTGAAGGCGGTTATATTTTGTTTGAAAACTCGGTGTAATCTGTTGATTGATATAGTGAAACAAGGCTCGGGAACTACCAATGGCGGGAATACCGCAAGGAAGTTTTTCGAGTTTCCCAATGAAACTGCAGCTATTACTGGGTTGGATCAAGACCTGATAAAAAGATTTGCTGTTATTTTGCAAGCAATAACATCTGGTGAGAAGATAGATGTCATCAAATTTAAAGATTTTGCTCGAAAAACAGCAGAAAAGTACGTGGAATTATACGACTGGTACTACATGTTCAACCGTACATAAACTATTAATACACGGTGCTGACATAATCGAAAAAAATAATATTGTCCCGATTGGGAAAATTTCAGAAACTGTATTAGGTCGAGAGTTTCAGCAAAAAAGGTTGTCTTCCTTTTGACATCTAACTTCGGATTTTGTGCACTTAGGAAAGGATCCGAGGAAACAACAAGCATATTTAGGATATCTTGATTAGAATCTTGCCTGCTTCTTTTCCGCGAATGATGTTCCCGAAACCTCCTAAAATCTTTGTTTCGAGACTCTGAGGCTTCTTCCGAGAGAGTATTTTTGTATTGTATTTATTTTTTATTTTTATTTTTGTATTTTCGGAAGTTTGGTATTTTTTTTGGTTTAGTTTATTATTTTTCGTAGAATTGTAATTTGAATAAGCTCATGTTTGTTTGTTAAATACAACATTTTTTACCGGTTAATTTTGTATTAATTTTTCGGTAATTCATTTTAACGAAGCTTTGTATTACAGTCAGCCACAGATCGTTAGATTTTTTTTTTAAACTTTATTTTTCCCTTTTTATTCTGTAGTTTAGTAATTGCTTGACGTTAGAACTGTCAAAAGTTAGAATTATTAGCTTTGCTTTCTTTGACAATTCTTACTTCGTTTAGTTCTTGTCTTTTGCATACAAATGTTTGCATGAGGAACTACCTAAGCTCAAGTAATTACTTTATCTTGACTTGTTTACCAAATAGCACTCCAGATAATCATAGCAGAAGTAGCCCATAATGTTCCCACTGGACACAGCCTGCCCGCTGTGAGTATTTTCCTTCAATTTTTAGTTACTGATTATTATTACATTTACTCATAACAGCCAGCACTCCTAAAGTTAACTGAGTTAATAGTTTATTATTTGAAATGCTGCATTGTTGTTACAGGGTATTGTACAACTTCAAAGTCCTGCAAAGCTCTGTTCTGTACATAATATCCTTTGTAACGCGAGTATGTTTCGAGACCAGGAAAATGCAATGTGAAAATACACTCAGTAAAATGCTGAAATTGTAACGAAACACCATGATAAAGTTAATGATATGTGTCTGGGTATTTTATTACTGAATGTTAATGTTTATTTTATACCACATTTCCGAAGCTTATACAAATAAAGGTACAGTTTTTATTTACCGAACATAATTAATACATTACATTGATTCATCGTCTTTCAACATCGTTCTCACGTATATGTATAATCTCGACATGAATGATGTAACCAAGATCTTGTAACAATATTTTGATTGAAAAGAGTGTCCATGGAGTTTCTTGCCCATTCTTCTCCATAGAGATCTACGCTTTGGAATGGGCAACTACAGTACTTTCACAAGTTATTATGCCTTGTGACTGTGACTGTAGCTTCGCTTTCTTTGTTTCTTGACATTCAAAAGTGCCTGTTATGGTCTAATAAAAATAAATGGATTGAGTTTGATTTCAATTGCAGTATTTATTCGTTTCATACAATTATTATTAAAGAAAATATATGTAAGTATCATTTGCGGGAATATGAAATGCGAAATATTTTGATTGCTCAATTTTCGAGGGAGACCTTTTTAGCTGAAATTGTGTGGTTTACGTTGGTGAAACTAAGGTGAAATTAGTAAAAAAGACCAAAAATAACTCAAATTGTTTGTTGTGGTCAGACCTAGGTTTTTTTTAAATCTATTCTTACAATTATTTTCGCTCATGATATTATTATTTTAGTTTATGTTTTCTAAAAACTTTTCCTATAAGCCCATTGACTTAATACTTTGATAATTGATTTCATAAAATATGATGTAGGTAAATAGTATTTTATCCCTCAATTCAGAAGATATTGTAATTGGTTAAATTCAAAATACTGACATATTGCAAATACAATGAACTGCTGAAATCGTGCAAAATATCAGATGTTCCGTACCTAAGTATCAATCAATCAATCGACGAATCCAATTACAGTCCACTGCTGGACATTAGCCTTTAACAAGTTACTCCTTAGGTACCTATATATTCGCACAACTTGAAAGAATGTACTACAGAGCAATTTTTTTTCCTTCTTTCTGAGTTGATTCCAAGGTAAAAAAAGTTGTTCCTTTTCACGAGTTTAAATCAACATCCTGTTTAAATAACAGAGCATAATTATTATAATTCTTTGATAATTTTAATACACTGAAACCAGATTTTATAACCTCGCAAAGTGCTTTGTTACATCATTACATGGTACATACCTACTTGCAATATAATAGGGTATTAAAAAAATACAATTCTGTTGACTAGTTTCCTTTTCTTAATTGAAATACTTCATCCACAAAACATGGTCACAATAGGTATTGCAAAAAACGTAAATAATTTAAAAAACCTTTGTAGTCAAATAATCGTTACATTAAGTTGCATCATTAAAAGTGCAGCCCTCATTTGGCCATTGAAGTGGACTGACAACGGCTGACCAACTTTGATGCAGCTGCATCTCATATCATGTTAATGGGTCATTATTTATAATTAACACTAGAAACGGGATATTAACCATGTCCACTGTTTGTTTTGAGTTCCCGATATTTCGGCGTTGTTGCAAGCACCATAATCACGGATAAACTGAAGTTATTGCGGGTGGGTGTTTATGAGCAGACAAATCGGTCTACCCTCTTTCTTGTCCGTTTTTTGCACTCAGTACCGCTACCATTGTCACTCGCAACTCAGTCTGTTCCCGACACACGAGACATCATCTTTATCATCAGTAACACCTAGTAGTATCACCTAGTAATATGAGTATACTATTAGATGTACCTTACGGTAAGTTAGAGATGTACTTCTACGAATCCTTTCAGAGAGAACAGACGTGATATTTTATTATGTATTTTACAAAAAATCTAATTTGACCGATTGTCCTTCGACATATCCACACCTATGTAATGGAAGCAGGAATGCAGCGCACGCTAGCGTTGCACACGACCTTAGTCTGGAGGGTGCTTTGTACTTCGGATCACCAATTAAGCTCTAAATAAAAGGGTCCCCATCAAAGAGTGCAATGCCGAAGTTGGAACTTTTCGACATGCAAATTAATTTAGCTGTTATTATTTCAGTAGGCAGTTTCGCCGAATTCTTTGTTCGTGATATTAGGCTGTTGTAGTGTAGAAGTTGTTTTAACTATTTTAACTAACTAGTTGATTTACAAGTTACAACGTGAGACGCAGAATCATTAGAGAGAACGGAGAAAAATATATGCAAGAGAATCACATCGTTTTTCGTCGGTTAAAATTGTCATAGGTACGTCATATAACAAAAGACTCCAGAAAAGCGTTTTCCCTTTTTATTGAAAGCACTGAGTACTCACAAATTGGTCACTTAAAAAGCTGATCCCTTTCTCGTGTAACGTTTATTTCAAACAAAGTATGTAGGAAGGTATGTATGTTTCGAGATCCGGAACTCGTATGTACAAGTAGGTACAATAATTTGAAATCTTGCTATGTTTCTTCTTCTTATGTGTGTGTGTTCTTGTTTCTTTCTTTTCTTTCATATATATAAGTCTTCTGAAACTGCCATGTTCCTGATGTTAGATACTCGTAACGTAAGTAACTCTGAATTATTTTAGTACATACCTTGCCATTTTCATTGAAATTACTTCAAATACCTTCTGTATTATAATTTTATTAGTATTGAGAAAAATCTTGTTATTCATCTCCATTATTCTACAGAATATTACATCTTCTTGCCTTATTAAATAATATTAGTTATTTACACTAAATGTATAAAGAAATTAAAAAAATCCTATTAACTATCCCCGTTATTTCACATAAAGTTTTATCTGTAAGCATTTATTAGCTGTAAATTTTCTTAAAACATTTACATAGCATCCTTTGTGTAACGTTATTATCCCTTCTAGGATTTAAAAACATTTATGTTTTACTTTTCTAATTTGTGAATCAATAAAGTTGAAGAATGTGGTTTTCTATCTAAGTTAGTACTCTTTCTAAGTGTTAATTTCATTATAGAAAACTAGCTTATATATACCGGACATCCATAGATAAGTAGGATATCCGGTTTCTATTATTAAAGTAAATCGGTTGTTTACCTACATCGACTAGAATATCATAAGCGAAGGGATTTAAAACCGAACGATAATTTCATTTCAACGTCGATGGAAGTAAAAATAAAGTAGGAGAAAATCCAATTCTGAAATGTAAAAATTGTATTTAGAAAATGAAAGAACATCGTGCCGACGGAAGCCAACTAGATGATTCGATCATATTACTGCCAATTTCCATGCGCCTGACTACTAGGAATCTTTAAGGTAACGTAGTTCGAGAGAATGTCGTCCTTTTCCGAACTGAAATATTATGAAACACTGGCGTGTTTATTTTGTTCAGGAAGAATAACATGGCGCGCTTGTTTCTAATGAGGAGAACAAATAAATAGATGTGGCTTTTCGAAACTCGAAGTATGTTTTTTTAGAATTTGTTTATTGTCGAAGGATTCTGTACTTCTTATGGAAAAGGAGAAGGGAACTACTCCATACATTCCTGGGCCCAGGTGTTAACTGAATCAAACTGGCCTTATTTGTAAGAGAATATAATAACAAGGCTTCACTGAAAATTTGGTGAAATTTGGCTATCCAGCTATCCAGGAATCAAGTTATATGAAATATAGTAAAAGTGAGGTTATATTATAACATTGCAGTTTTATATGTTTTTCTACGAAATACTTTTGAATGGCTTTGGTTGTGTTATGGTTTTATGCATGGAGCGTGTGTAAAGAGTCAAAGATCTGACACGTTTGGCTCTCTCGCGCCCCGGACAGTCGCTACAGTCGAAGACAAGTTTCTTCATTCAATACTTGCACTTAGAAGCAGTAGGCACCTACCTTTTAAAAACTAAATAAGGGACTATAGGGATATAAAATAAAACACAAATATATTACTAAAATATGTATCAATCAATCAATATGTATCATCATCTTCAATAATTAGGAGAATATCGTCTAAGAATTGTGCAGGGGGTACGATATTTTCTTGCGACCAGTCGCAATCATACAGTTTACACAGCGATCCATGTCGTCAATATCCGATCGATAGGCGTAAACAGTTGTCCAAAATAGAGAGCCAGGTAATTTAGAAATGCAAGATCCTATTTAAAGCCGAGGTCGTGGGGTTAAACAATAAAACAAGGAAAATACGTGCACACTCAGAACGAAAAACAACGAACGAGTGCCATCTGTCAATCGGTGACAGACTGATGTCAGACAGGAATGTTGTCGGCAGAGAAATTAAAGAAAATCGATTCGCTATGAATCAATTCCACAAAAAAATACTCGTTACTCGATTTTCATACATTTTCTGAGATTTTACCGATTTACCTATTCGTAATCGATTACTAACATTTCAGGAATTGTTTAATCGATTATTTAGTTTCATAACTTAATTTAAGTTTTCTCGCTTCCTAGATAGAAACCAGGTACCAAATTTTGAGATTTTCCTTAGAAAAATATGACGGTTTTTTTAATACACATTTCAACTAGTTAACTGCTGGGCCCAGAAGTCCCCTTCTCCTTTCTATAGTACAAAAAAGAAAAAACTATACAAATACTACCGGCAATGTACTCTTTTTCATATTTTTTTAAATCAGTTTATTCAGTCGCACGACTGAGCAGAGACCTCCCCTTTTACAATGGACTTGAACATAACTGCTGAAATGTGAGTGTAGTGTAGGTACACCACTGCTGAACCCTTTAGAGAATACAGAGAGGCGTAATGTAATGTGTATATGTATGTATCTACGATCAGTAGGTACCTTCAGTAAATGTGGTAACAATTATACTTTCTAAACGGTTAAATTATCTTGAGATGAGCAGGGCAACCCCTTTTGAGGAGCGCTCATATAATATATCTCCTAATGCAGCCGCTACCTATACATTTTTCCCCAGTCAATTTATCAATAATCTTTTATAATATCTATGCCGTTCAACAACAATACATTACTATAATTAACGACAACTTTTAAAAGCATCTTTAGCCCGCGAAATATAAACACACTTTTGTTATAACACTTACATTGAAATAAATAAAGCGATTTATTTCAACCCATTTACAACTACAGAAATATGATTATCATTTTCTTTAACATAAAATGTTAAGCGAAACTGAAAACATTTGTAATAAAAAGATAAAAAGTTTAAGGGAATACTAAAGAAAGAAAGAAAGATAAAAAATAACGTTGCATTGATCTCTCAAGGTGATGTTAGCCTGAACTTGAAGGTGCAAAAGAGTTAAGAAAAAAAAAAAGGTATAAATACAACATCGCCTTTGCTTTTATAATATTAAAAAATCACTTTGTCTTTTCATAGAAGCTTTTTAGCATTTTTTAACTTTTCCAGACAGCATTTTTAGTAGTAAATAATAAAACATCTTCGCCTTGTCCGTTTTAAAATCACAAAGAGGCGGCGTATTCTTTACTTTATTTCTTTAAAGGGTATTTTTTAATTTTCCTAGCTTAGCAAGATGCTCATCCCTACTATAATATTATAGACTTAAGCCTTGCCAGGGAATAGCGGTTATGAAAGCTAAAAGAATTAAATAATGTAATAATCTAATCAGCAGCTAAGGGTTTCAAAATTCCCATTTCAGCGAAACCAACGATAAGGTAAGTAATAAGTTTTCGTAATCCAACACATTAGTCAGACTTTTAATAACGTTTTGTTTATTAATCAATGTAGAAAAGCTTTTATTGTATATGTGCACATTTTCAATTATTACTTATCTATATAATTAATTTTTGTGCCTTTTTTGCATCAAGACAAATCTCTAGTATTGTAATAAACAAAGAGAAACTTGTTCAGACAATGCTAGTTAGTTATTGTGCGAACCGCCAGACTGCGGAATTCACTGCCGGCTTCTCTGTTTCCCGATCATTATAATCTAGATCTCTTCAAAGTTCGAGTGAATCGGTATCTTCTAGGCGCGCGGGCTCCACCCTAGACCGCATCATCGCTTCAAATCAGGCAAGTTGCGGCCAAACGCAAGCCTATTTAGTATTACAACAGTAAAAAAATTACTGAATTTTTTGTAGATTGGTATCGAGTTTTGCTTTTTTTCGTACTATAAGATAAATGACAAACTACCACTTACATGTATTATTATCGGAAAATGTGGGTGAACTATTAGGTACACGTCTGAGTAACACTGAAATTGATGAGTGATGGTTTGTTATATTATTTCATTTTAAACTCAATTAACAAATTAAAGCTTTTTCAAACAAGCTCTTTCCGCGACGGTGTCTAGTCTGAAACTATAATAAATCCAGTTCTTGTTATTTATTTCCAAGTATAAAATATATAATGCTTAAGTGAGTCACATGGCGTCTGACATGGCTGCCTTGTTATTATCGATAGATATTCTCTTTGTGAGCAGCACTAATAAAGGTGGACCAAGCTGACACCGTACCATAACGTTATTATAAAAATAAATGAAAGAGAAAAGGAAATGCTTTTTAAAAGAAATCTTTGTGTATATACAATGGTAAACTGACTGACTGACTGACTGACTGGGTGATATATCAACACACGGCCCAAACCGCTGGTCCTAGAGAGATGAAACTTGGGAGGGTGTGTTTTTGTGAAGAGTAAATATCCATTATGAAAGGATTTTTGGGAATTCCACCCCTAAAGGGGTAAAATAGGAGATGGAAGTTTATATGAAAGTCCGTCAGTTTTGAAGTTAGGATCTTCAAATTTTGTATTTAGGCAGACGATTGAAAATTGATTTATACGTGTCTCAGCGTTTTTGATAATTCTACCCCAGAAGGGTTAAAAAAAGGGGATGAAGGTATGTAACTATGTTTGTTACCGTAACCTGCATATTAACCTATAGGTTACTTTTTAATCCCGGTAGTACGTTCCTGTCGGATATTATTCGACATCAACGCGGGCGTAGCCGCGGGCAAAAGCTTGTTTTCTATAAATGACGCCTTTGGCTACAATCCATTGTAAGGCGTTGGGAAAAAGTGCAGGTGCATAATAAAAGAGCATATTTTGTCCGTTTTTGCGAATACGACACCTTTGAAACGAAATAAAAGCGCTGTTGAATTTGAACTACCGGTGCTGTCCATGTTTAAAATGAAAAAATATATCATTGAGTATTAAGGGTAAGTATTAATCGAATGTCGTGATATGGGCATGTGATGAGGAGGGACGATTCGCATATGACTAAAAGAGTGATGAATATGAATGCTGATGGATGGAGAGGAAGAGGAATACCAAAGAAAATATGGATGGATTATGTGAGGGTATGAAGGAGTTCTCTTACCCTCTTGACGCAGCACGTCTTCCATTCTACCACAATTATGAGCATTCAGTGCAACTATGGAAACATTTACTAGATATGCGAATATCGATGCTCTGCAGGAATGTTGCCAGTAAAGGTATTCAGACGGAACTTGAAACTATTTTGAACACAGTATAGCTACCTCAACTCAGTAGATCCAAGGGCATACCGCCGACAGATTCTAGGAAACAATTAGGAACACAGTATAGCAACCTCAAGTCCGGTGCATTCAAGGACTATTTACATTATACTGCCGTCAGAGACTGTTATAGGTGTATCTAATACATGCAGTCGACCAAGGTTGACCACACTTGGAACTCCGTCCCATGACAATTTGAGTCTGAACCGTATGCGGTTCTAATTGGGATGTCAAGAGAGAGTTAAGGTGACCAAGGACTTCATAAATTATTACAGAATTATTCATAAGTATAATTCTGTAGTGGTATGTTCGCTGATGCGCACACTGACGATTACTTTGCGATTATGCGGAAGAAAGTTTCCTAAGTAATATCCCGAGTGAGGGGAAGCAGCAACAGCATTCGGAAGGTGTTTGCAGAGAGGCTGGATGGACCTACAATGGGGAGGTTTACCAAGCTACATGTTAGCAACAAAGCTTGTTAAACTTGCTTGACGGTACGGTTGGCGCAGTGGCTGACCGATTGACTGCTGCGTTGCGTGTCGCGGATTCGATCCCCGCACGGAACAAATATTTGTATGGCCTACAGATAGGTGTTTCGGGTCTGACTGTCTGTGTATGTGAGTTTAAATGTTTGTAAACGCACCCACGATACAGAAGAAATTCCGAGTGTGGGGCAACGTTTATTTTTAAAGAGAGAAAAGAAACCTTCCTGTGATTGTGATTTTCTTTTTTCTCTTTTTAGTGTTCTTGCATGTTACTAATATAGTTTTTAATAAGTAAGATGTAATACTAACACCCTATGGGCCTTGATGCCTGACAGTAAAATATTTTTTAATTTTTTTTTTATAAAGGGTTGTCCTACAATTGCTCTAGATCGCGAAATGTGGAAAGAGGGAAGGGAGGCCTTTGCCCTGCAGTGAGACTATACAGGCTTATAATAATAATAATAAAGGGTTGTATAATGTACGAGCAGACCAGCATTTGGCAAGATGAGTTATTATTTTATTTCTAGTAAATTCAATTTATTTTGTGATTGTCCAGTGATACTTGCCCCAACTAGTAAGTTGCGGTACATACTATATATATACAAGGTGAAAACGGACCCTTCACGAAGCGTTGAACCAAGCACTCTGTACATCAAACTAAGTAACTCTACGTAAAAAATTTTCCAAGGAAACATTTTTTTTGAAGTGAAAAATCACGTTTTACGGTATTACTCAGTGTAACGCACTCAAAACATTCTGCTGATAAATGCAATGATTAGTAGTACTTTAAAAACTTGTATTTAAAAAATACTTGTGAAAAAGTTGAATTACAACAACTTTTACTATGGGACCAAACCTGAAATCGCGAAAAAAAAAATCAGCTGTTCCCTACATTTTGACGAGTTTTTAGATCATAAATGAAGGGAACAGCTGATTTTTTTTCGCGATTTCAGGTTTGGTCCCATAGTAAAACTTGTTCATAGTGATGAGTACAATGACCTCTTAAGAGGTTTCTGGTGTTTTACAAATAACCCTGTACTAGCACATGATATTCCTAAGGAGGCCTGATAAATCGGATGGTATTGCACGGACTTTCCTGCAGATGAAAAATGGGATTAAATCACCTGATTTAATTGAAAAACTTCTCCGAAGTTCTATAATAGATGTGACGTATTTACCTTACCTTATGTATAAGTACGTATGTACCTAAACTTCATGTTAGTGCCGACATTAGGATGATTGGGCTTACAAGTACGAATATCAAAATACATGGGTTCAGCTTGTGAAGGAGAAAATTAAAATCGGGAATAAAATATCACTTTACTATATGGAAAGATAAAATGATTGTTTTACGTTTTTTTTTAAAGAAAAATGTTCCTGGGAAACTTTATATTTGAATGGGTCATTCTGTTTCGGTAGATAAAGATATAGCATAAGCATAATCAGCCTCTAATGTTCCCACTGCTGGGACACACGGCCTCCTCTCTATGAGAGGGAATGGGAAAGATATGGCAATCCTAATTATATTTAGCCAAGATTTTTAAGGATTCGTTTTGATTTGAGAAAACGAGAAACATAATCATAAAACGCGATAGTTATTATTGCGTTTTATGACTAAGTTTGAAACAAACGTAATGCATCAATTAATATAATACACACCAAAGATCCAAGTAATCAAAGTATTTGTGATTAATTTATGTATTGAATAATAATTGTAATGTAATGATAATTTATTAATTGATCTGGTCTTTAAATTGTAAGTATATGGTCTTTATAATGTTTCAGGTCTCTTTATCTGGTCTTTATAATGTTTCATAAATATGTAAATGTTTGCATGCCGATGGTAAAACATGGCTGATCTTTGATATTTCATAACAACAATTGTGTATTACCCATATTTGCAAAATAAAATTCTATTCTGTTCTATTCAAGTCTTCTTGCATAAGGCAATGTAATATCAACCACTTAAGTTCACACGTCACTTAATTTTCCACTCCAAATACTGCCTTAATTGGATGAAGTAGAGTGCAATTTTCACTGTACTTGTGAACGCTGGGCGAGCATTATTTAATGACATGAGGAAGGAGATGAATTATTACGTATAGTTGGACCTTACCGGCAGATTTTCTAGAAATCTAGACGGTACTTGATTTTGTCACTTTTCCTGTAAGTATAAGAGATGCTCGAGGTAACATAGCCTTTACCTATGACTTAATTAGGTCCATTTTCTTGTATTTTTTTTGTTGTAAATTTTACATTGTAAGTGTAATGTTTTTTAATTTTGTATGACATCAAGGAGTAATTTAATTTTGTATATAATAATATTAATGAAATCAATGTACCTATTACCTATTGCTTAATTTTCATTAATCTTGTGAATGAACAACTACATAATATATTAATGTATGATGAATGATGGACGTTGACTTAGGACGAATAATGATTTTAATATTAAATAAATATGGACCCAGAATAAATATTGTACACCTTATATGTTACAGCTATTCTTTATAATAATCAAAAGAACTGATATTTAAATTGTGACAAACAATACATGAATTTGAATTTAAATATTTAGAGTTAATCTATTTACGGGGGAAGCGTCAGGGTAGCCCGCGAAGTTCAAATTTTCTCAAGTTTTTTGCAATTGCAGGTCTGCGTCAGGTTGTATGTCGATTGATACATGATTTGCAACCGTAAAAATATGGCTTTAAGAGATATAATCATTAAAATCACCAATACAACCCTCTAAGTTCATTTAATCCCATTGAATGACTTTTCATGAAATAGTCAGGTCTGGTCCTGGCGCTTACACCTTATTAGGGTTCCGTACCCAAAGGGTAAAACGACAGACAGACAGCGAAGTCTTAGTAATAGGGTCCCCTATTACTAAGACTTAGCTGTCTGTCTGTCTGTCTGTCTCCAGGCTGTATCTCATAAACCGTGATAGCACGAAAGCTGAAATGTTCTCAAATGATGTATTACTATTGCCGCTATAACAACAAATACTAAAAATTAAAAAAAAATATATTAAGGGGGCTCCCATACAACAGATATGATTTTTTTGGCGTTTTTATAGATAATGGTACGGAACCCTTCGTGCGCGAGTCCGACTCGCACTTGGCCGGTTTTTTTGTCAATTAAAAGTCCAAATGTATGAACGTGGACGAGGCGCAAGGAGTATGTAAGACTCGTACCAGGTGGTCTTCTGCAGTTTCTACCCCCGTGGGAACAAGTGTATGTAAACGTATACTGTCACTTACTCCGTGTTCTTGTGTCCGTAAGTATATTATGTAAGTCCAACATGTCATATACGGGGTGGATGGGACCCCGCCGCGAAAACGGTTACCACGTATTCAGTACATCATTCTAAGCCCACATAGAAAGGAGAATGCCCGTTGCGCATCAAAAATTTTTATATGATAGTATAAATTGGATCTAAAAGAAGGGTGATATCGTACTTTGAAACGAAATAAAAATTATCCATTTATTTTGTGGGGTTTTTGTTGTTCTTTGATTTTCTGTTCAGTTTTGAGGTTATAATATTTTATAATTTATGAGTATATTTTTATGGCCATACTCTTTTATTATAAAGCAATTTTAATCATGGTCAATCTCCTTTATCATCGGTTATTAAAAAAAAAACAGCTGTTCCATACATTTTGATTGTGTAAGTATTGCACTTTTGTTGGAAACAGCTGTTTTTTTAAATAACCGATGAAAAATTTCTATGTGTGTGCTCAGAATGATGTACTGAACGTGGTAACCGTTTTCGCGTTGGTGTCTCTTCCACCCGTATTTAAGTTCAACATGTTATATATATATCTTAGAAATAGGTGTGCGCGGAAGAGGAAATGGTCCAAAGTGACCTTTACATTTAGTTGTGTGTAATCACAACTCTCATCATACTATAATGAGAGTTGTGATTGCAGTAGGTACAACTATGTTTAGGGGTGGTAGAAATAGGTCTGCAGGTACCTTACTTACTTTTCTCATTAAATCTAGTTGTACCCTTAAATACCAATTTCTAACTTTTCCTGGAATACGTACATTAGTTCTTGTTTAGTATAGTTTTTAGTGTATTAATATTAGTTTACGACAGTAATAAATTATTATTGTATTCTATTATAATCTCTTCTTCGAATTTCTAGTCTAGACGCTCAGAGGATAGATTATCGCATACCTCTAAAGGACTTAAGATCTGATCCTCGACTAATAATAATCATTCTTCCTTCTCTTTACCTCAATCACAAGAAATGTTTTAATCTCGTTAGTATGAGCAGTACTAAGTCTGGTTTTTATTTCTCTCTACCAGTAACTTGCAGTTTTAAAAGTAGGTTCACCGTGAGTCTGGAAGAAATGAGGGAATCTTTTTGAAGTTATTTCTATTAGAGTATCATAAAATTATCGTAATGAGGTATAAACAGTCACATCTTAGAAGAACTCCGTTTCCAAATCAATGATGGTGGTGCATTCTGAAAGTTGGAAGCGTCGCAAATATTTCGCTGTTTTGATACAACAAAAAAAAATAGATTTTGTATTCCAATAATAATTAGGCATTGTTTTGTTTTTTTTTTTCTTTCAAATGAATTTTCAATTATTTTGCACCTAAAACTAAATATTCATTGTCACGATGTAAGTGATTGGATTGCATACGCATGATAATTCATAATTTATTCCGTAATATTAATAATGAGATGTTTATGATGAGGTAAGAACTTTCAACATTATCGCTGGCGAAATAAAATGTCCGCTACGTTCGTTTATTTTCGAATCCATAGGCAAAGCAGACCCATTTATAATCGTAAATCGATATAAACGTTAACTCTTATTATTTTTTATTCGCGTCACGTCGTTCGTAGGTACCTACAAAATATGAATGAATGTCAAAAGCTTGATCTCTTGCTGTCGACTTTCAAATACCAATAAGTAGTACACATTTTTTCAGGAAAAGTGTGACTTGTGACATATTCTCCCCCGGTTCTTTCCATAAAACTAAGCACATCATATTTATACACCGTAGGCGTATCTATTTTTAAATAATTATATAATGTAGGATTCTTAATGAACTTTAAATCCTAAATATCTAAAAACCCCATAAATATTTTGTAGTCAGTCAGATTACTCGCCAGAAAGCAAATACATAATTCCGGTGCCCTTTTCTAACAAATTTTGTGTCGGCGCAGTCTGTCTTCTTCTTCCATATTTCTCTATTAGATGTTATCTCAGTACTCCACAATCCCTTTTTAACCGTATCATTTCCAAAGAAAGCGACGTACTATAAGTCAGTCTATAAAGTTCCACCTCAGAGACTCAGACCTCCTTTGTGTAAGAGCCCAAACAATTCGCCCGAAAGTTTGACATTTAAAATGAAAAACAACAATGCGAGGTAAAACACATAGTTTTAATAAACCGTCCAATACTTCATTCGCAAGGTTATTTTAATTTACATATTTTTGAACAGCTTATTTTACTTGTTACATTTTGCTTTTTCAATTTCACGTAAATGTCACTGGATGTCAAACTGAGAGCTACACTACTAGACAGGTTATGAGCTTCGTGTCCGCCTACCCTCGCTGCGCTTTCAGTTTAATGTTGTATTGTTTCGAATATTACATTCTACAAAACAAAATCACCTGCGTTTCAAATGTCACGATAAAAGCAATTTCCTGTGCATGTTATTCAATGTGGCAGTTACAAAAGCTGGACATGTGGATTTAAACTTCACTAGTTTGACCGGATGTCGAAGCGAGGAAAACAATCGTACTCGACTTGTTCTGCGCTTGCTACATCCGTCTACCCACGCTGCAAAATGCAAGGTATTGTCTATTTTCAATTTACGAATATTACAAATTAAAATCACCCGTTTTCTAATGAAGTAATTTCCTCCATCTGCCTTTCAACGTGGCCGTTTCAAAAGCTGTCCATAGTGGACATTAACTTGCTAATATCAGTCCGTATTTGGTGTAATATCATCTGACTGAATGGGACTTATTTTGTTTCGAGCCATTTCCGCCTACGACATATAAAGCCGAGTTAACATCGTCGCGTGACACACTCGCGTTTGCTGACCGCTGTTTAACGAGTACATGGGTTTTTAAGTCAAGGATAATCATTTTTATATGTTGGTTGATCAATGAATCGTTTGTCGTTTGTTTTTCAAATGCGTACTTCACACTGTTTATGTAACAAATATGTAGATGCCGCCGGTCTAGTTTGTAGATCATATTGACTATTATGACCAGTGATCGGAATAGGTAGAGCTAATTTACCTAAACTTTTAGGAACAGAGGCATAAAGTGGAGACTTCCTTAGGACAACATTTTTCTTTTCCGGGACAGCTGTCTTTTTCCAGAATTGTCAAAGATTCAGTGTGCACGTTTTATTAACGTAGAAAACATTTAAACGTAAAAGAAAAGTTGTTATCTTACATTGAACTCTGTTCTTTTTTCTACCTATTTGACGATGTAGGAAAGTTCGGTAGCTTACTTGATCTCCCCCCTCGAAATGACGTCATAGAGCGCGAAAGTGTGCACCTAAAATGAGATTTCGCGCGAAAACTCAAACCTTGTAAATTGCCAAATTCATGAAATACAACAACTTATCTCTACCTCGTTTTTTTGTCATTTCTGTAAAATGAAATCAGGAATTCAAATCTATTTTTATCTCTATTAATAACATGCCGTTTTAACATGTATTCATAGCGATGTCCCGAAAACCGGGACAGATATCCCGGAAAAAAAAGATTGTCCTACGGAAGTCTCCACTTTATGTCTCTGTTCCTCGAAGTTTAGGTAAATTAGCTCTACTTATTCCGTTTACTGATTATGACATTCACAAGTGATTAGCGTGAGTTCCCTTGCGAAACTTCAGGGTTCAGAAAGAACTGTTTGCATAAGTGTGCGTTATTCGGCAACATCTATTATCATACGTTAGGTATTATAGGTGCAAAATTACGTAGTGTACAGCCATCTCGTTATAAATACATTATACAAAACAATTTTATAAGGTTTACCAACAGTTCAGTGTCGACTTCATTCGACAGCCAAAAGATTCTTCAGTTTAGATGAATTGAAAAATCAACTTTGTTTAAAAAATTTCAACTAGATCAGTGTGAGAGAGTACAGTATTTAATAATGCCCAATAAAAATGGTTTCCACTCTAAGAGCCACTAAGCCTTTATATTTACCGAAGAGATTTTTTTTTGACTTACATTTCATTATATTTTAAAATAGCGTAGCTCTCGTTTGAAGAGTGGAGAGAAATTCATAATTTTACAAGGACATAATGAAATTATGAAATTAATAGACAGTATAATTTTTTCGTGTACAGCTTCGTTGCCTAGTCTTTAGCTGGTTATAGTGCTGGTTTCGATATCAGAGTTGAGAAAAGTGTTAAATATAGGGTTTTACATAAGAAGAGTCTTAGTGGCAGACTGATAACGTGTCTACATATATTATACATACACGGGTTTCTTATTGACAGAAAATGTATTTTTCCATTATATCAGTAGCTTAACGCAACTAAATACTAAATTTAAGCCGAACATGTAAATACAGCTTTATTCAGTACTAGCTTTTGCCCGCGACTTCGTCCGCGTTTCCGTCGTTTTTCGAAAAAAAATTAGCAGATGTCCTCCCTCATAGTTTTGAAAAAGTACCTACGCTTTTACCTACTCAATACAAAAAAAATAAACATGAATGACCCAAAACTAACCTATCAGTACTTATCTAAAAGTCTATGAGTACTACTTCTACTTCTATTCTACCTACTACTACTTCACTTAAAAAAAATAGCAACTATTAATAGTTTACAATTTAAACAAAATTAAACCTAATTCATAAAATAACAACAAAAGAAATTAAAATAAACTATTTAAAGACTAAAAGTCGCGCTGATAAGCACGGTTTATAAAATAACAATTATTGTCTGTCAATAAAGTCCAACACTCTGAACGCATCAACAGCCAAATATTGAATGAAGCTTGCGCTTTTTTTTTTTTTTTTTTGGTAGGGCATCTCGCAGTTCAACCTAGGAGGTTGGCTACTGCTTAACCGGGCAAGTCCTGTGGATGCCTTGAGTGTAAGGCCTCCAGCCAGGGGCAATAACTTAAAAACTAAGCGACTACACGCTAAGGGCACCCCCTGTGGGGTTCGGGCCTCGGCTTAGGGCGTCGCTGGGGGGGGGCAGCAAGGGGACAGGCTGGATCTGATTTACATTATTTAGGGGATGAAGCTTGCGCTCGCCTCCCGCCCCTTTTATACTCTGCCGCCGCGAGCCGTGTCGAGCGCGGCAACCGTTACGCAAAAATGATCCTTACAGCTTGCTTCTCTATTCACGCGCGATGGCTTGTTAGCGTAGGTATTTCATGTATAAGTTTGGTGTTTTTGTACCGATTTCTATGATTCTTTTTTTATTAAATAGGTACTAATATTCATTAAAAAAATAAGGATGATGGTGAGTGTTATTGGTATTATATTATACGTAATAGTAAACAAATATAATAACAAATCTCTGAACTGCTAAGCTATCGGGAGTTACACGTGTTATTGTGAGTCAACTATAAAAGATAGATATATGCTGTCTTGGGATATTTTTTATATAATTTTATGTTGAATATTTCCGTTATACATGATTTCTATGTAGCTTTAACCATTAAGGCTGCACACGCGACGGAAGCTTAAAAAATCAAGTAATTTCTCCCGTTTTCCCAACATTTCCTTACACTGCTCTGCTCCTATTCATTGTAGTGTGATGAAAAGTATACTATAACCTGCCCAGGAGTTCGAAGAATAACTGATGTTTTTTTTTTTAATTGGGGTTGAGTGAGAATATTATAAACGTAAGAGTAAACAAATATAATAATAACAAATCTCCGAACTGCTAAGCTATCGGGAGTTACACGTGTTATTGTGAGTCAACTATAAAAGATAGACATATGCTGTCTTGGGATATTTTTTATATAATTTTATGTGGAATATTTCCGTTATACATGATTTCTATGTAGCTTTAACCATTAAGGCTGCACACGCGACGGAAGCTAAAAAAACCAAGTAACTTCTCCCGTTTTCCCAACATTTCCTTTCACTGCTCTGCTCCTATTAATGGTAGCGTGATGAAAAGTATACTATTACCTGCTCAGGAGTATGTAGAATAATTGTACCAAGTTTCGTTAAAATCCGTCGAGTAGTTTTTTTTTCTATAAATAACATACAGACAGACAGACAGACAGACAGACAAAAATTTTACTGATTGCATTTTTGGCATCAGTATCGATCACTAATCACCCCCCGATAGTTATTTTGTAAATATATTTCATGTACAGAATTGACCTCTCTACAGATTTATTATAAGTATAGATAGATTATATTGTGTTCTAATGGACATCGTTGCAATAGAAAACTAAGGAAGTGTAATGTCTTTCATATAGATGTTGGTCCCCATAGAACTTTAAGTCTTCACCTGTATTAAAATATAGGAATATATATTTAATATTAAATATATATTTTATTCAGTATGAAAAGAAGGTTTAAAATGAGTAAACCTTGTTGATTACATAAGAAAAACCATACTGATGGTGGTATGCCAGAGAGCTGCCAAGTTTAAGCGGGCACTACAAGAAAGTACGTCATAATGTATGATTATGATATGGCACAACGTACCATGACGTTCAAAAATAAAAAAAAACAAGGTCATGTGCGGCGCAATTTTTAATTTACGATGAACTTTAAAAATAAAAAAAATATTTGGACCTTGTGTCACAACATAATTATTAGATTCTCCAAACTAACTACTAACTGTCTTATCCGCTTGATCGCTTCTCGCAACCACAGTTTCAAAAAAAAAGTCGTTAATTTTGCTGCGTGCAACCGTGGTTGCAATGCGACTAAGTTTTTTTAATTTAATTTAGTCTCTATACCAAACGCATAGAGCCGTAGTAGTATGTATTTAAACCAAAGACAGATATATTTCTCATAGACGTGTGCCCATATTACCAACATCACGGTAGAAAAATAACGAAATATCGTCAGTTGTGTTTACGTGAGTGAAGTGACGCGATAGTGTTTTGAAGGAGGTGACAAAATATGTCGTAAGTTTATTATTTTACTGATTTCTGCTGATGTTTATATACTAAATTAATCTCTAACGTGTGTGTTTTTATATTAAAGTAATATTTTTAGGTACATTGTAAGACAACATTTAAAAAATCGTTATTTAAAAACATACTCGCAGTGTCGTAGTCCTAAACTTAATTTTGTACTGCTATATTATCGTAAATACGATGTTTTTCTTAAACATACAATATTATTAATGATATTTGACTATATTTATTCAATTTAAGGTATTAAGTTGTGTAAAATGTTTCTCAGATTGTAACAGATTGCGAAAATTAAACCGCCCGGTAAGTTTTTACCTACTCAATTTGATATTGCCGCTTTGGTTGCGCGAATCAATATACCTACGTGTGTTGGCTTAGGGTTGGCGGTCGGTGTTTTTTGTTGGCTTGTTTTTGTTTTATTTATTGGTGACGAGTAATTTTTTCAAATCTAAGTTAATTATGTTCCTTTTTTAATAATTTTTAAATAGTGCTAAGATGTAAAAAATAATTACTTGTCCTGCATAAAATTGATAGTTTAAAATTATCGAAGTCGGTTAAAAACTATTTAAAATGTATGCAAAAATAAATAACATAAATAAAATTTGATTTTAAGAAAATAAAATGATATATTTACACAATGTTGTTCTCTTAATTTAAGCAGTAAGTCGTAGTAGTTGACAACCCTAGCTAAGAATGGCCGCCATCTTTGCGGTTCGGGCGTCATGTGATTGATCTCAAGTCCCAGTCAGGTTACGTATGTAGCCGTTTTTATTTATTTATTTTATTAATGTTAATAATACTTTAGTATTGAGATTTATGAAGCTTTCGAAACGTCAGGATTTGGCCTATTTATTGTATGAGTAAATATGATTGCTTGGCGATCTATATTTACAAAATTAAAGATTTAGGTAGGCAATGCAAATTGGCAAAAATATGTGCCGCTTATTTTAATTTATAAATTTGACAAACATTTAACAATAACCCATTTAAACAATTATATTCATCTAAGAGTGAAGAAAATGACCTTTATAGAAGTAGTAATATTTTTGTTCTATGTACTTTAGTTTTAATGTAAAGTGGCCTAAATTATACCTAAAAAAAGTTACGATCTTTTACGCATCCGCGAATTCTGCACCTGGTTTTACATAATATTTTTACTACGTTCTTATATGTAAATTGTTTTCAAATACTGTTAAATATGTTTAATAATAAACCTAGTTTAAGAATAAAATACATAACTATATACTTATTAATCTTATTTTTTTAAAACCCCTATGTTTTACAAAATGTCGCTAAAATGAGTGGTACTCTTAATTTAAACACTTGTAAAATATTATTTTAATCATATTATTAAAATAAATCGATCACACATTATTTCTTATCTCATGGACTACTCATAACAGTAAAAACATTTGAAGTACTCCACTCGAGCAAGTCATAAATTAAGTTTTAGTAACAGCGGGCAGAACGCGCAGTAGCCGGCCAAAGTAACTGGCAAAGTAAGGTACCCATTTTTTTTCGCGCAAGCGATCAAGCGGTTATAGGATAGGTTGTTGAACATTAAAAAAATGAGTTGTTAGCAATGTGAGGTAGCGGTACACACACACGGCATTTAACGTGTTCATACGTCCCGCGCGCGCGACATTTAGTCCAGCCGTGTCACAGCAAGGGTTCAGTCGCAGGACGTAATAAGACGTTTCTGTCATAAAGTCTGCAGATGATACATGCAGCACTACCTATTTATCGTATCGTATCGTATCATGTCTTTGTATGGAAATTTATTGTGTCATTCTAGAACACAGATTCAAGTTCAACTGCTACCGTCCGCGAAAGTGTTAAATTTGAGTAGGCTAGTTACATCTGCCGCATACCTACTTATGGAGGAATGCTAAACAGCAGCAAATTCAAAGATGAAGTCTTGAAAGAACGTTTGACGAGCTGGAGCTACACTATTAACTGTCTTAAATATGAACCCTACGGCGTCAAAAGATCATCTAGTTTGTTTCGTTGACATTTGAATAGTACCTACTATCTTTCTGAATCTTACATAAAATAGTACTTACTGTTCCATGTAGGATGTGTTAGACCACTTTACTACTAGGTACTGTATAAGGACACATCTGACAGGCGTAGTTGTAAACATTTTGTAATCATAGCCTTCCTACATAAGTAAGTTTTCACTAAAACTCACCGACACGCGATATTCATCCCTCGGCTCAGAGCTGTAAGTTGAAAACCGAAAACCGCGTGTTTATTTAAGAATTCACGTTGCCTAACTAATGACGGACATCACTCATATAAATATTGAAGAAGTTAACTGTGTTAAAAAGTTTGTCTGCTTGTAATGATTGAATGAATAATGATGACAAACTGACAGTTTATAGTATATATGTGATTGAAAAACCTGTTTCCTACAATTTAATGCATAAATAAGACAGGGATAGTTGGAATAAGGGCCGTTGCCCTCGAAAGATAATAAAAATAAAGTCATTAAAATTGTCTATAATCCCTTACTAGTACTACCCCTACCCCCCACTATGGCCATCTTTGATATTTTCTTTTTACAACAGAATTCATTCTAATCAGACCCGAAGTCGTAGAAGTTGTACTTAATTAAAAGTATCTATATTTTTATTAATGATATCCTACTCCAGTTTTTATGCTGCTTAATACCGTTATGACAATGGAGCTCATATATAATTATTAAATATACATACTTTTACACTGCTAACACCACGATGACTAGAAACTTTGGATTTTGTAATATTTAATATTTTTTTGGATTGTAACAGTCACAGTCCGTTTATAATGTTTTACTGTTCGATGAATTTATTTATTGTAGTTAGTCTAGTAGGAAGTACCGCTATGGATGTGTTATGCTGAGCAATATCATCATCATTTGCCTAATCACACAGTATAATTGGATGTAGCCGAGTACCAGTATTTTACATGGAGCGACGGCCTAACTGACCACAACCCAGTTAAAACTGAGTTGCATGACTTTCAGGCCACTGACTACCTGTAACGACTGTCAAAGATCTACAAATGATAGCCGGGACCAAAAGCTTAACGTGTTTTCCAAGGCACGGAGGAAACCCGGTTTGTAATGGATGGTAATCCATAAACAAGTTGACTTAGGCAAGCGCGGCTTAACCTTAAAGATCACCCCGTGAGGCTGTTATTATTTAGCCACGAGCTTCCTTATGTTATTCATTACAGGGACGAAAACTCAAAAAAAAAAATAACGTATTTGTGCAAAATCTGTGTGTTATAAATTAATCCATGATTTTTGTTAAAAGCATCTTACTGATTTATTAAAAATAAAGAAACTTACTATTACAATACCATGTATAGAAGAAGACGAAATTGTCGTTTAATTTAGGTTGTTTTAAACCGTCATTAGTGCGATAGTTCGTAATTGTTTAGAAAGTCTTAACATACATAGTTTAAAATAAAGTCGCTCTCGCTGTTTATACGCTTAGATCTTTTAAACTAGGAAACAGATTTTAATGCAGCAATAGATAGAGTGATTCAAGAGGAAGGTTTATATGTATATTATCTAGATTGCATCCGTGCAAAGTCGGGGCGGGTCGGTAGTGCAAAATAAAGCAGACACCGAAAAATAATTCTACTTATTTTTTTTGGCAAACCATCGAAAACGTTTTACGTTTTTTCGTTGGTGGTCTAGAATGATGTACTGTAGGTACATGATATTAACAGTTTACAAATACATAGTTTATTTTTCTTTAACAAGGTTTGTACTACATAGCTAGTGATAGAAGTGTCATTTTAAGCAAGTAAATGCTTGTATTAGGACACTCCACTCTTCCGTAACTTAAATGTAGGTCAATTTGTTACACCCTGTATTGACGAGAAAAATGTTCTCTATGTGTGGCTTTGGTCCAAAATCATTTTCATTTTTGTTACTGTGTTAAATATGTCTGCAATTCCGAAAATCAGTCGTATGTTCACTACATTTAATTCGAGGATCCGTCACACAGGGTATCCTAGTATGGACGCCAGTCTCTCACAAAGGATCATAAAATATTATGCTTTTTTGTTAAAATGTTATTTTTACATTTATATTATTTATTATACCTCTGTGAACCTTGGTGAAGAGATAAAATAAAGATATTGTATTGCACGAGTATTCTAAAATCATCAGCTCAAAGTCCCATGACATATATCGGTTCTACCTCAGCCTGCACTTCCCTCCGACCCGCCCTCCTCAAACTCGAGCGACTTCACTACGACTACAAGTGAGTACTTACCTCAGAGTAAGACTTCTCTATGGCTGAGCGCTTTATGGTATAGGTGCGCAGGTCCTCCAGGAGGTCGCACTCGTGCTGGTTCTTTGCGTGGAGCTTCGCGATCTGCTCCGTGTGCAGGTTTTTGAGAAATTTCGTATAGTTGCTCTGTAACGAGGAGAAAGATTTCGTGAGACGGTTATAAAAGTGACAAAAAAAACTCTCAACCCGCCCCCTGCATTTCACAGTTCTCAACATCAGTAATTCTATATGATACGTATGCTTGGTTTACTGGTCGCAAATACGACGGCCAAGAATGTGGTTCTGGGTTCAATTCCCAGGTCGGGTAAAGTGTTATTGGGGTTTTCCATCAGGAATTTCTCAGAAGCAGCCACGGAGTCTGGATTGGTGCCCGGTTGGTGGCAATAGGATTACCCCTTATTACGTCGAACATAAAGATAACTGGCGAAATGTGGGTGTACTATTGGGCATACCCCTGCCTAACCCCTCGGGGATTACAGGCGTGATGTAATGTTATGTTAGTTTTAATCATTGTTTTATACATAAACAAAAACAAACAAACAAACAAACAAAAAACAAACAAACAAACAAAAAACAAACAAACAAACAAAAAACAATAAACAAAACAAACAATACAATAAACAACAAACAAAAACAAACAATAAACGAAATGATGGTAACTGAATCAAAATCCGTTTCGTACACGATGAACAGGTGAACCGTAATCGCCTACATGATAACTCATTCTATGCATGGCATCACTGGTCTATAATAGAACTATCTTGTAACGTTCACTTAAAACCTCACTCCAGTCACCGCAGACAATTCGAAAATGAACTCAATCATTTATGGCAAGAGCTTTAATTAACCATCCCAAAATCCCACTGTTCCACATCTGAATTAAGAATTTGAAATAATATGTTGACACATTACCATAAAGTTAAGAAAAACGTAATATGGAGACTACATAAGGTAAAGGGCCCAATAACCGTGAAGTTTTGAACTTCACTGACTTTGCAGGTCTGCTATGCTAAAACTAGAAGACTTACAAAAAAAATAATTACATGACTAGAGAGATAATTTAAACTAGTTTTAGTGTAATATTCTTTTTATTTATTAGTCTATATTTTCTTTAACAATAATACAAAAAAATGAAACAAAGGGCTAATTGTACCAGTACCCGGTAGATTTGTACTAGTAAACGTTAAAATGTCCCTGAATCCGGTAATTTTAACCGCGAATTTGAACTCTATTGCTTTACGTTAAAGTTCACAGAAATGCTATTTTTGCATTTCTGGTAAGCGAAGTCTTGATTCTAATTTTATGAGTGGTAATCTGAAAAATAATTATTATAACAGTGTAGTATTTCCCTTACGAAAGTATGGACTCGCGCTGTGTAAAATAAATAAAAAACGGTTTATCCAAAGAAGAGACATTTTTTGTTCTCCTAAGCGCATGCTTGGAGAGAGACCAGTTCTCGCTTCGTTGGAAGACGGGGAAGCTGGTCCTCATTCGGAAGCCGGGGCGCTCTGCGGACTCTCCGTCCGCATACTGGCCCATTGTGTTCCTCGACGAGGTGAGCAAGCTCTTTGAAATAGTCATTGCAAACCGCCTCGCCGGGCACCTTGCGGGGATGGGACTGGATCTTGCGGACCACCAGTTTGGTTTCCGCAAGGGGCGCTCGACGGTGGACGCCATCGCCAGAGCCCTCACGACGCCGACGGGGGATGCGGTACCCCCGGGGTGGGGTCGTCTTGGCGGTTTCTCTTGACATTGCCAACGCCTTCAACACCATGCCCTGGAGCTGCATTAGGGAGGCACTCCTGACGAAACGCTGGTGCTGGCACAAGGGAGGTTGCACGAGGTGGCGGCAAAAATTATGACACGCGGGGTTGCGATAGTCATAAATAGGATCCGGCAATTGGGTCTCGAGGTGGCATTGCACAAGTCCGAGGCCATATGCTTACATGGACCTTGGAATGCGCCACCGTCATGATCCATGCTGACGGTAGGAGGGGTCCCATCGGCGTCGAGTCGACGTTGAAGTACCTTGGACTCGTCCTCGACAGCCGGTGGAACTTCGTGGAGCATTTCCGACGTTTGGCTCCCAAAGTGGAACGGGCCGGGGTTGCCTTCAAGCGGCTCTTGCCCAACCTGAGGGGTCCAAACGCCTCCGGCCAGAGGCTCTACGCGGGTGTCGTACGGTCGATGGCCCTTTACGGGGCCCCGGTGCGGGCGCGATCCTTGAGGCGGCGAGCCGCCCACTACCTGAACGCGCCCCAAAAGGTGGTAGCCGTAAGGCTGTACGATCTCCAACGAGGCGGCGAGCCTCCTTGCCGGATTGCCACCATGGGATCTGGAGGCGATAGTCCTCGCGCGCCTGCACGAGGGGCGCGCGGAGGCACTACGTCGCGGGGAAACTCAGCTGCCGCGACAAATTGTCGCTCAGCGGACAGACCTCCGGCGCTATCTCATGGCGACATGAAGAGAGCGACTGTCGCAACCCTGTGCAGGGCACGCCATAATAGTGGTGGTAAGTTCCCTCTTTGAGGAGTGGCTAGAGAGGCGCCATGACGCCCTCACATTCCGCCTGACGCAGGTCTTCACCGGACACGGTTGTTTCGGGAGGTACCGGCACCGAAACGGGCGGGAGAAAACGCCCGGGTGTTATCATTGTGAGGATCGCCCGGAGAACACGGTGGAGCACACCGTGAAGGTCTGCTCCGCTTAGGCGGAGGACCGCCGTGTCCTCGTAGCGGCGATTGGCGGCTCGCGTCGGGCCCTGGTTCAAGCCATGGTCCGAGAGGTAATGGGAAGCCGTCACCTCCTTCTGCTAAGCAGTCATGCTAACGAAGGAGGTAGCGGAACGTGAGAGGTATATATAACCTCACGTCCCAGCCGCCGCGGGAGACGCCCCGGGCGTCGGGGGCCACGTGGTGGCTCTCGGACACCGTAGGGGCGGGCCTGTGGGCGGTGAGTAATGGGGTACTTCGCCGTCCGTCTGTCTTATGACGACAGGCCGTGTCGACGGCGCGTTCGTGTTCCACGCGCGCCTCAGAGATGTCAGCAAACAGGAGGGGCCCGCAAGGGCCGATGCCTGCCAGGGCTGCGGGACTGTTCGAAAGAGATACCGCGGCCCTGAAACATAAAGGGCAAAAGAAGGAACATGGATGGGTTTTAGTCAGTAAAAGTCTGACACTCCCTTCCGCTCCGCCCAGAGCGGGAGGAGTCATTTGATGATTTCCCATCCCAAAAAAAGAACAACGAAAAAATTTGTCGGGTATCCACAGATCGAGTCATGTAAGTTTACCGGTCTGAAGTTTGCTTCAAATTACTGCGTGGTTATCAATATCCATACTAAAAAAGCAGCGCGACACACGAAGCGCATCAAAAAACCTGGTTTCAGAACAGCAGAGCAGTAACGCGAAACGTGCAAAAATTTGAAAATCATAAAAAGAATTAAATAGGCAATCGAATCCAAGTGATTACAACACAAACAAGGAGCATAGAAACTACATTCTATTGATTCGAAAGAAAAGAGGACTTAACACAAGGCAGTAAGGACGCTGTCGGGTTTAAATGCAACTGTTATTTGAAGTCCCAATATCAGGCAAAAATGTATTCTACAGTTTTAAAGGAAAATGAGACCTATTTCAAGGTACGGTTACGGTACAACGTGTATTACCGGGTTGATCGTGTACCAATATCCGTTAAAAAAAATACGATTTTAACGGGTACTAGGTCAAGTAGGGGTTTGTTAGTACCAATAGATGTGAACGGCAAAAATATTTATTTCCCAATTAGATTCACCTCGATTTATAAGTTATATCGCAAAATAATATACTTAAATATCTTAGAAAATTAACACTCTTACTTTAATGTTATCCGTCGCAGTATGGCTAGCTGATCAATGCGACGTGGTGGTTTCGTAGTTCACTGACAGAACTTTGAACTTTCATAATATTCAGTTACAGCAAACTTTTGTTATCGCATGGTTTTGACGCCATTGAACTTTTTGGACAATGATGCCATTACAATTGTACAAAATATTACCGAGAAGGTATTGCCCTTCACAAACTTTAATTTATTATTGGTAGAAAAGAGCAATAATAAAAAAACTGACTTGTTAACGGGTACTGGTACACTAACGGGAATACGTACTTTTACCTTAGACGGAATCTCGTCTGTATGTTAAACTAAAACTTCAGAAACCAGGAGTTACAATCTGTACCCTTGAAGAATCACTCTAACTACGTTTAAAAGGAAATAAACCCACTTGTCAGTGAAGCACTCTAACAATTTATACTTTAAATAATAAGACCCTCCGCCTTTGGAATTAAGTGAATTACTGCTTGATCGACCGATGGAACCGATGCAACGCAGCGTGCACTGATTAGATTGATTGACTTGATTTGATTACCGACTAACGGCGTAATGCACAAATTACTTTCAGATGAATAGCAGTGGGCGTCTTTCAGACGAAGGGCATTTTTATCTAATAAATAACTTCGAAGAACGTACTCAGCGATGAAGCTTATCAGATTGGGTTTTTTTTTTGTAATGGCGTTACTGTTTTTATAATGTATAATTTTTTACTGAACCAATCGCAATTACAGATTGCAGCGACAGGACTGGACCCTATGTAGGTCTATGGAAACCGTATTGACGGGTCGCAATGTCATCATCTACTCTATTTAGACGAGGATGAACGATGTAATGTGCTGTTTTTAACTAGTGACTCGAATCGAGCAACGAGCAAAAGCTTCATATTTGTTATTTAGAGATAAAAAAATAAGTTGTCGGTTTCACACGCTTGCTTTTAAGAGCACGTCTCTGAAAATAGCTACCTTCCAAGAACTGACACGTTCTTTAAAACATTTTAGAGAACGTGTTCTCGTTCGAGCGCTAAGGCGACACTTAGCTCCATTAAGTTCTGGTTATTGCCTAGCCTACTTATGACGCTCTTGCTCGGCGCTTTCACCAGGACCCAAGCTCCAGCTCTTCATTTACCATGGCATGTGATGCGAACGAGCATGGACAAGTTTGGAGCATAAATGTGGATGGCTCTTAGGATAGAGAAAGACAGCAGACGTGATGCGTGGATTTTGTGAAAAATTATTTAACTAGAAGTGGTTCTATATTTAACTTAAACCTGGCAAAAAGAAAAAAAATAATATTGTATTGAGCAAAGGATTTTTAAGCAATTTTTAAGCTTCAAATTAGCTGAAGACTATTATTAGAGTCTGTTTGAAAAAATAACTTCATGTACTGCATTGATCTACTGCAACGTGTTCTCGTTGACAGGACAATATGACACTTATACGTTCTTAAACTATCATTAGCACTAGAAACGGGATTTTTACCAGTGTGTGTGTGTGTTTCAGTTTATCCGTGATCATGGTGCTAGCAACAGCACCAAAATATCGGCAACTCAAAACAAAACAGTGGGCATGGTAAATATCCCGTTTCTAGTGTTAATGATAATATGGCGAATCATAAGTTCTAGTTATTGAATGACTTGTGACAATCATCCCGAGTAGTAAGTTATAACGGCAAGCCAAGCTCTTAGGCTTGTTTGAAAGTATCCGCCACTAGGTCTATGTAACTCAATCAAAATTACAACATTGCGGAAGCGTTTGCAGTAGTAGTCTTCGCATTGTATATACGTGTTTGTAATAATTGCAATGCAGAGTATGCTTGTGACGCTTTCTCCCGGCGCCAACACCAGTACCCAAACTCCAACCAATAATATCAGCGAGACGAAAAACGGTTACATTTGCGTGAGGTCGAAAACTTTTTAACACTTTCAACTTATTACATACCAGCTTTTGCTCGCTGCTTCGCTCAAGTTTTATACCGAAATTAACCCACGGGAACGTTTTAAATGTAGCTTAAAACAATCGGAAATAATGCAGCTTCCCGTAAATGAAACAATTTGCGGAATCGGATCAGCAGTTCTGAAGATTTTCCCCTTCATACAAAATTACAAACAAATTTTACCAATTTATAATATTAGTATAGCAAAGGCGTCTATCGTAGAAATTCAGAAAACAGAATGCAACGTGACTCCTTATAGTGCCTGAATAAGTCTGCAGTAGTCTAGGCTCGAGTAATCTGTCAGGGGATGTGAGAACTAAGAAAATTTATGGGAAGACTTATAGACTTATGTTTGAAGGAACATTGGATTAAAAAAACCGGCCAAGTACGAGTCAGACTCGCGCACGAAGGGTTCCGTACCATTATCTATAAAAACGGCAAAAAAAATCATATCTGTTGTATGGGAGCCCCCTTTAATATTTTTTTTTTTTTAATTTTTAGTATTTGTTGTTATAGGGGCAATAGTAATACATCATTTGTGAATGTGAATTTCAGCTTTCTAGCTATCACGGTTTATGAGATACAGCCTGGAGACAGACAGACAGACAGACAGACAGACAGACAGACTGACAGCGAAGTCTTAGTAATAGGGTCCCGTTTTACCCTTTGGGTACGGAACCCTAAAAAGTAGCTCAGCCTCAAAGCGGCAGTACGGTTTCTAGATGTAAAGCCTCAGGCTTCAGTCGTCAGTACCTTCATCTCAAACGCTATACTAAACTGGACTACGTGTCTTATCTACTGGATATATTCGATTGAATTTTTGTATGCAGACTGAGAACGTCATGAGGTATACGAAGTTAATTTATTGTCGTCTCCCCCCTATATAACTAAGAACGTTTCGTTATCAAGCGTGAATTCCGGTCTCGAGCTACGCTATGACTGAATATTTTACTGCTAGAGTGGCACCGAGAGACAAAAAATATAAAGTAAGTAAACGCTATGGAAAAATATTTGATGCCTCATTTTAAACTCTAAAACTTATTGTACATAGTCTTCAGTTGCATGATAGCAACAACGACTTCTCTTTCAAAAATTATCTTGTCTTTTAATAATCTTACTACATTAGTAGTAATATATAGAGATACTTTATAAAATTACTGAACACAATGACCTCGAGAACGTAAAGGTTCACACAAAGAAATACACATAGATACGACGGTACAACAAATTATACAAAAGCTTCAAAGGGATTCTGAGCTAGCGGTTACAATATTGATCCTTTCTCTGAATATTCACCTGGTTTCCTCTTATTGGAGGTAGCTAGCACAACAAAGATCGGAAGCTTCCTAGAATTCATATTCAATTTCGTAAACTAAAGCTCGGATATTCAACGTCTATAATTTTCTAGGCTCCCCTTTAAGCTGTTAAGCTATTCAAGTACCACGGACTAGTCTTGATGACGAATCTACAATTTAGCTTCTATGCTTGAGAAGTTTAGAACGTTTGAGCGTTGCATTCGATTCGATTCCAGAAATGGATGAATAGAAGCGCCCCTACCTAATCTCTTAGTCTATCTAAATAACGGGTAACGATCCAAAGCTCTCGTACTAAATACCTATTTGTATTTCTATGACGGAATGAAAGTATGACGGTTTCGCATCGATTAGCAGCTTAGCATCTGCGGGGGAACTGAAGCCAACTCGATCTTTAGACAAATAATCAGCATTGCAATTGAACATGGTAATGCAGCCAGTTTATAGACACGAGATCAGTAATATGGATGATAATAATTTATATTTTTTTGGTATTCATTTCAAGTTGTTCGGATCGATAAATTAACGCATGAATTCGAATTTATACTTAATCATTATATACCTATTCCACCCTCCTACCCTTCTACCTATTCCTATTCTTATTATTTTATTATTATTTTTATTATTTGGTATTAATTTGCCTAATGTTTATTTATTTTAGTACTTTAATCATATACATATAATAAATCATGATACATCGATATACATATAATAAATCTGTAGACGTGGCGTTTCTGTACATTGAAAATATTTAGAAAAAAAATTAGTAGGGGTGTTAAAGGATCACACACAGAACCCATTTGTATCATTTTTAGAATTTTTGTCTGTTTGTCGGTTTGTCTGTTCATTTGTGCGCGCATCACGTAAAAACCCCTCATTATAATTCGATATAAATTTTAACATACATATAAATCGAAATATTTACATATATATTACAATTAGCGTTTATTTCATCAAAATTGATCAACAGACGCAAAAGATATTAATGTTTAAAATTTAGTTAGTAACCTCATACTTACGTAAATTTAATTATTTACGTAAAATAGGTTTTAGTCGAAGTTTAGCTAAAATGGCTGTAAATGAATTTGGTTTTATTTTTCCTTTGGTGTTTATTCTTTGCATAAGAAAGTAATAAGTACTACGGGGTTGCCCATTACGAAATAAAATGTCAAAATTAAAATTTGATAAAATCCACGACGTTTTAAATGTTTTCCATGCGGGAATCGGACCCGTGACACGCAGCGCCGCAATTAATTGCTCAGCCACTGCGCCAACCGTGTCGTCATATAACTGTGGTTATGGCTTCCTCGGGCATTGCTGCAACTTTGCTTAATGGTGGCCGGACTACACATTCCATTTTAAAGTAACATATCTTATAAATTCGACACAATTGGAACCGCACGAAAATACAACTAGAAAATCATGATTATTTGTATATGTGTATTGTGCAACTACTCGTACTAGTGGAACGAAGTGAGTTAAATTGAGGATCGTCACCTTCAGAGTTTTTAATTAACTTGAACGGTTTGTATGTATGTAAGTTAAAAAGTAAATCATTTTTGACCACTTCATCCGATGGAGCTGAAATTTTGCAAACTCCTTTGGATCGCCTCCTCAATAGATAACTCCTCGACAGTTAATAGCACGGAAACGACCCGAAACTTTGTTTAAGCGTTAAATGTTGAAATATAAACCTAATGTTCTTCTTAATATTTTATTTTTTTCCACAGGAACGCTAAACACTGTTTAATACAAACTCTAGTTTAGTCTCTGCCCAGACTTTGGTAACCGATCTATTAGGGTCTCTTTCATTGTTAATCTGAATCGGGAGCATAATAGACATTGCAAATTGATGGCTATGTGGACAGTTCTTATATTCCCTTCCACCGTTATTGTACATTTGATATTGCATCACTGTCAACACCACAGTGATCTTTAAACTCGTTGGGAACAAGGCTGCTATTAGATTGTTTCCACTAAAATAAGGGTGTTATTGAGTTGCCTAGACAAATTGACAATTTATTCGCGACAGTAATAGTGGCAAAATCCAAAATGTAGTGGATTAATATAAGTCAGATAATATTGACAAAAGTTATTAATGCGTAGCGCTATGAAAGCAATTATGGTAACATAAGCGGGATATCCGTGACCATGGGGCTTGCAGCAGCATCGAGATGTCGGGAACACTACATAATAAACATAGTAAATATCCCGATTTTAGTGTTAGTGACCATTCCAGTTTAAAAACTTATAATGGCACTAGGTCTAAGCCCTGTGAGCGTCTCTGACGCGAAAATTATAAATTAAATCACGTCTACGACATTATCAGTGGTGACGAGTCTTGGATCTATGCTACTACGATCATAGATCTACGAATTGATTCCAAACAATAATTCACAATCTGGGTCTTCCAAGACGAGCCCAAGCCGACTAAAGTTGTTCGCTCTCGAAGCGCTTCAAAGATGTGGCTACGTTCGTGTCGAAAACCGGCCATGTTGCGACGATTATACTTGAATATCGTAGAACGGTTAACGCAGAGTGGTATTTAATACCACAGTTTGTTTACCACAAGTCATCGCCAAACTTCGGAATCTAACCCAAAGCAACGCATCATCCTGCACCACGACAACGCAAGCACATCGCTCGAGTATTTGAAGCAGGAAAACTTAGAAATTCTTGACCATCCTCCATACAGTCCTGAGCTAAGCCCTAACGATTTCTTTACATTTTCTAAAATTAAGAAAACTCTTCGTGGTTAAAGGTTCCAGTCCGGTGAAGAACTGAAGAAGCAGTCCACGCTTTAAAATCGGCCATATTGAACACCCCTACTTTGAGGTGTAATAAATGTTTTAATAACTGGTTCGAGCGAATAGAAAAGTGTATTAAACTACGCGGTGAATACTTTGAAAAACAATAAAAAGTACTATAAGGTACTAGTTGTTTGTTTTTGTTCAAACGACAAAACTAAAAGGCAGGCCACGCATAGTTCTGTTTAAACTTTATGTCGGCTAGGAAGTTAGCTACGAGTGGCGGTCAGCGCAGCTATAACTGTTCAAACTTTATTAATTGTGGCTCGAAACATCTAACGTTAAGCTGCGCAGAACATAATTTTATACATATATCAGCGGGCCGAAGAAAACGTCGATCGTCTTGACTGTTTAATGCGCAGAACGCCGCCACAAAGTTTGAAAAGAACTATATTCGATGCTATTAGAACAAAATAACGACTCCATGTACTTTCTTTTAAGTTCTGATACAGTGGAGATTGTTTGCAAACAATATTTTGTTGCCAAACTGTATTCAAAGCTAGATACAGATAGCCGGCACGCCGACGCGCGACGTATGTATGTATGTCCGCCGATACCGCCGAACTGTCTCGGATAACTTCGGTGAACTTTGATGGAGAATCTATGTAGTTTATATTGAAATCGACTTTCGTAATATGTTGGGTGCTGTATGCATTGAAACATCTTTACTTTCTTTGGCGGTTCTTACTTCGTTCAGATTCTAGTCTATTGCATACAAATAGTAATTAGCCCGTTATACAATACAATACAATACTTAAACTCAAGTAATTACTTTAGCTTGACTATAGATCAGACATTCTCCCTCGGGCATTGATCATATAAATAGTTTCCTATACTAAAAAGTGTTGACTTTGCTCAAGAGTACGGCTCTCGCGTCCATAGTACAAAGATGATTATTTCTTGACAGCATACATCATTCTCTATTTATTAAGATAGACCGCAGCAGCAGCATATGTTCCTGTAATCAGCCTACAATTTTCCCTTCAGCCTTCCACCCTGTGAACATGCGGGGGCCATAATCCACACGGACGCGGTGCGGTTTCTGATGGCTTGAGATAAATAAGTTCTATTATGTTCACGTCTGGACTAGCCAAAATCATTTACGCGTTTAGACATGGATAGTTAAAGCAATAGTGGGTGGATCTGAATAGAACTCGTTAACATATTGCTCTGAAGCTCCTATATGTACTAGGAGAACACGTTACATAAGAAGAGTGACTAAATACTAAATTGTAACGGGAGTGTGAGCGACTGGCTTCCTGGATAGCTTAAGTGCATATAATTGGAGCTGGATTGGTTTGATGTAACAGCTCTACCACATGTAGTTGGGAATATCGGAGTGTTAATCCGTGTACTGCAGGGATTGGTAACGAGCTTGGACAATTATGTGTTTCTCAGTACGAATAGATATTATCCGCTGAAAGTGTCGATACTCAGTTTTGTTACTATACAAAATGTAAGTACGGTTGTTTTAATTCGATATAAATCAAAATTTTAATCTGAACGGCACAGCAGGACATAAGCCTAACACCAAGTATCGCCAGATCGACCGGACCTGTGTTTCTCTCAAAAAAATATCTACAAAGTTCATTATTTTGTTCAAAGTTGCACATATTGTTAAGCTGCGACATGTCGCCCAAACTTTTGTGTCATAAACCACGTTCACAATGTTTGACTTAAAAATTTCTACCTAGCAAAATTGCAGTAAAAATATTCTTACCCTACCGTCATTGTACATCTACGAAACTAACATATTTGTCAAAATACACAATAAAATAAAAAAATCTCGCAGTTCAAAGTAGCTTTCAAAAGTCACTATAGAAAACTACGTGACGAAAATAAGTTCGAACTCGAACGCACACATGTCAGAACAGCCTTAATGAATAAAAGCACTTTCTGTATGGCCACAAAAATATTTTAACAAGCTACCCGAGACATTGAAATCGTTAAATCTGGACAAATTCAAAAGTGTACTTCTGAAAATATTAATCAATAAATGTTACTACTCGCTAAAGGATTATTTGGATGACAGTTCTATAATCCCTCCTTCAGACAATAAGCATTAGGTCATCAATTGTAATTATTTGGTATTTACTTAATTGACATTGCAATCAGTTGACATTATTCTCATGTACTTTTATTGATATATTTTAACAACTAAATACGTCCTTAGATTTTTTTGTTAACATTGTAGAAATAGTTTATTGATTTATATTAATTTCTTTGACATTCCTGTATTAATTTAAAAATAAATAATTGACACTATCTACTACATTTTTATCTTCTGACATTTATCATTTGTTATTTCTTAAATTTTATTGTTGACATTCTGAGAATATTTATTGATCGACTTGCTTTGATTTTTGTAATTTTAATTAATGTATTTGTTATATTTTATATAATGTAGGTATTTGTTGCAAGTAATTAACTGAATTTAATTTAAATTGATAATAATATTTGTACGCCAAATGGCAAAACATAGAGCACATACGAAAATGTAACATCTCACACACTGTAATTACCAAAATTAAAATAATTAATTACCTATGTTGACAAGTAAACATTCTGATTCTGATTGCTTTTCAACTATTCATGTCTAAACGCGTAAATGATTTTGGCTAGTCCAGACGTGACCTTATTAGAACTTATTTAAATCTGAAGCCATCAGAAACCGCACCGCGTCCGTGTGTATTATGGCCCCCGCATGTTCACAGGGTGGAAGGCTGAAGGGAAAATTGTAGGCTGATTACAGGAAGATATGCTGCTGCTGCGGTGTATCTTAATAAATAGAGAATGATGTATGCTGTCAAGAAATAATCATCTTTGTACTATGCACGCGAGAGCTGTACTAGAGCAAAGTCAACACTTTTTAGTACAAGAAACTATTTATATGATCAATGCCCGAGGGAGAATGTCTGATCTATAGTCAAGCTAAAGTAATTACTTGAGTTTAAGTAATTACTTATGTAACCATATTTATGCAATAGACAAGAATTTTAACGAAGTAAGCACGGTCAAAGAAAACAAAGCTAAAAATTATAACTTTTGACAGTTCTAACTTCAAACAATTAGTAAACTACAGAATAAATATCGTATCTTAAGTTATTAATTTATTATTTTTACTCAAGTAATCTAATAAACTCTGACTTGTTTATAGATACCGGCGTTTGGCTGATTTTTGTTTTTTTTTTAATAAATAAGCTTGTAATAAGCTTCCGTAGTACATAACTTTAAGTATATTAATTCTCACTGAACCCATTCAAGCTCTTTGGAACTTTCAATGCTTTTTTAAAATAATACCGTTATAAAATTGATATCAGTCATGCATGCTAGTGTGCCAACAATGTCCTCACGGTACACTGATCCTCAAAACACTGTAATCTGTGTTATGAAAGTGGGTTTTCAACCGGGTATATGTGATAGCCAAAAACAATAGACGAAAATCGCGAAAAATCGCCTCTCTGGTTTTAGATATTGCACCGAACTATTCTAAATTATAAGAAACGATTTTGGACGTTCGTAAAGGAGAAAGTAGGTGTAAAGTTTCACGTATTAGTATCAGACAATCATTGTACGCTAGGCGTTATATCGACCATATGACTAGTGTAAAGAAAACACAAATACTTATTAGAGGAGTCATTTAAATGGCCGAACTATAGTAATTTTAATGGCTAAAATTGTAAGTCATGCAACGCTATAATTACTACTTAGTACGAAATCGGTTGATATAGGAAGTCCATCAATGAAACAGACTTGAGGAAGTATACACCTTCCAATTCTTGTATTTACTCCGAGTGGGAAGCGGTGCGATTTGCAGCAGAACATGATTCAGCTAGGACAACAGCATCGCGAAGAAGAATGTCGTCGAGGGAAGAAGTAATCTTAATAAACAGCGTCGCCAAGTCCAGCAGTGTAAACCTCACTGCCTGACTAAGCTTCAGATATACATATACAAGCGTCACAACCATACAGCTGCAGTCAGTGTTTCTATCTTGAAAAAAAAAACCAAAGTTCAGTGCACTATACCATTGAATAATTGAATATATGCACTTGCTAAAATAAAAAACTGGACTCTGTATTTATAATTTTTTTAAACTCAAATGTAAGTTGAAGCTCCACGATGAATGCTAAAGCTTACTCATGTACTTATCTACAGCATGAGGAAACAACAGTTTTACGTGTTTTGTGTGTAAGTATACTAAGTAACTTAAAGTTGTTCATTTGAAGTATACGTGCTGTGAGCAAGTTTTCAAGTGTAAACACACATCGTGTTTATTATATCGCGTAACCAGTCCTCGTAGCAAGTTTTACATAGCAACCGGTAAGAGTTAGAGCTGCTGAAAAAGGGTATTCGTGAAAAAAAAGCCCCACTTTTTACATATGATTAAAATATTAAACACGATTCTAATGCATCTTTTATTTGAATAACTATAAAGACGTTAGTGAAAACAAAGAAAATGTTCTTATTTCTATATCTATACTGTTTTTATTATCGTGTGTGTGTATTTCCCAATGCATGTATCAACAAATAAGTAGCTCTTCTGTGCGTAAACACACAGAAAGAGACAAAGATAGGAAAAGAGAATTGAAAAAGAAAATTGTAATAACAAATGGCTTGAAGAGTCAAAGATATACACACCCATCGATAGTAATCCAGAAACTTCAAATTATCTTTTTCCGCGTGTCTTAAGAATACTGCATACGCATGTTTACGGTCTACATCGTGGTCTGAAGGTCTATCCACCGTAAAATTTGAGAGGACGTAACACCAGGTATTGAGTGCCTTGTTCGCAAAGTCGTGGAAGAAGCAATCGACTGGTTCTCCAAAGACTGTTCCAGGAGCATCCAGGATACTAAAGGCCGACAGGATAGCCAGAGTCGCTTTAAAATGTAGGCGAAACACATAATTATCGATGTGAACCGAATGAACTTTTAGAAAACCAGAATTGCGTGAAACATCGCGATCGAACTGTTCGAACTGTTATGAAATTTCGATTCAAATTTGAGCCTTATAGGCGATCGCCTGGTATTCCTATGCGCCGCGCGCCCTCGCCGCTCGCACGGCCCGCTTCATGCGCGGCTGTGGACGAGACAGTAAGTTCAGTAAACGTTTCAGTTCGTTTAATCGACCACATTTACCAGTAATAGGCGCTGCTGCGAGGGTCATATTATGGTTCCAGAAAACACAATTAAGGTGTATATGAAATAAACGTACAAAGATTGAGGGCGCTCAAAGTGTTCACGAGAAACATCTGAAACTTCACACACACATTGTGCATATTGGAAGACCCTCGAGAGAAGGTTCTCAGATTTTTTCGAGAATAATTTCTGTTCTTGATTCTATCCTATTATCTGATTCGCAGCTGCACAAACTTATAAAAAACTTATTTATATGAGTATTACAATTGTTGAACTGTATGTATAACGGGTCTTTCAAATGAGAAAACGTCGACGTGCTTTTAAACAGTAAATATATATTATAGAATTAAAAGAATAAGAAAATGCAATTCTGGATATACCGTTAATTAAATATAACATCATCTGCCTAGCCTTTTCCCAACTATGTTGGGGTCGGCTTCCAGTCTAACCAGATACTGCTGAACACCAGTATTTTACGTGGAGCGACTGCCTATCTGACTTCCACAACCCAGTTAGTTCTGGGTAATACGATACCCTTTGGTAAGACTGGTTGTCAGACTTTCGGGCCACTAACTACCTGTAATGACGCTTAACGTGCTTTCCGAGGCACGGAGAAAACTCGCTAAGTAATAGGTGGTCACCCATCTACGGACCAACCTAGGCAAGCGCAGCTTCACCTGAAGATCGCACCCGTGCGGCAGTTATTATTTAGCCACGAGCTCCTAAATATAACAATGTAATTAATTAAAGCGAAGACCGTCCGCGATAATTTTATACGCGCGAGTTAATGTTTACATCGTATTAAGTTCGGATCCGACCACTCAAGGCCCGCCTTCGAAAGGCGAACTCTCTTTCCGGTCGGTGTCTGCATCTTTGTGACCGCACACAATTGATTTGTCTATTAATTGATCTAGTCGCGTCCCACTGTTTGGTAGGCGGTCCGGTGACAGGCCTCATCGGCGCGTGGCGCGAACAGGCGGCAAACGAGCATTATATCTGCGCGTTCATACATTGCTATTATAAGTCTCCTTTGTCTCCCTCGCTCACGAGCGCGCTGACTCACGCCATCACGGCTTATTTTGAATAAAGAATTACCCATGTTTCGGGCTCGATTAAACGGACTTATTTCGAAGTTTTCGAACAAGGACCAATCGAGTGTTACAATGCATGTGCAATTTAATTGTTGAAGCCATGGTGGTTGCAAGTTTGGTAGTAACCAAAGTTTCGTGGTTATATGAGTTGCCGTAGCCAGAACTTGCCCTTTTGTCATTGAGGCACGGAGCTATTACTAACAACCAAAAATCTTGTTATGCATGCCTGGAATATGCTGCCAACGAAGGTCTTTACAAATGTTCCCGAAAATCTGCTGAACTTTTCATAAAGTTTTGTTGGACCTGGACCTTATAAGTATTTTATACAAAATTCATTGTGTTGTTTCCTGCTTTAATCACCAAAAACATTAAGTCTATCAGGAAAATTTGAACATTTTTATTTTTATCCAAAAATATTTTTTTTTTTTAATCTACTGGAGTGTAAAATTCTGTGCACTTTGACTTCAGGATGCTTTAAGAAATTCTTTATAGTTTTGTTTTAATACGTGAATAACTAAAAATATCCCTACACACTTGATGTGTGCAATTGAATACCTTACTAGCACTTCACTATTTACCGCTGCCTTGCCGTTGTTCCTCCGTAAACTTTTTTGCAGTTTTAAAGTTTTTAATTTTATCCCATCATTGATAAGAGTTTTATACTTTGTGAAACAAGGAATATAATCTGACCATTAAAATGTAATAATGACGAAAACTACGTTTAAAACTATTTTTAGCAAGTTTTTAAATAATTTTCAATACTTAGGGTAGTAGGCTGCTAATAAAGTTTTAGATTATTTAAATTATTACCGTATTAGCCCACAAGCGATGTCGTCAAGTGAGTAACGACAAAATTAATTGAACATTCATATTCAGATGTCGTCGACTGAGAGGAATTGCCGATGACACAGACTTAGAAAGATATTAGACAGAAAGCCCCCCCACTTATCAGCTCTGTAGGGGTAAGATTTTTAATATGTTAGGGTAATTTGTCATTGACGCTTATACAACAGGGTTGAGTAAAGGGACTTTTTTTGTAATTGATTACAGCTTTTAACATCGCGCCTTAGTCCCCCATGGATTAGGTAGAGGCTAGAGGTGTACCTAATAGTACATCCACATTTCGCCAGTTATGTTTAAGTCCCATGTAATAGGAGGCGAGTCAATTGGCATCAACCGGGCGCAATTCCAGACTCCATGACTCTTACTGAAAAAGTCATTCGCCCTAATAGCGACAGGATGCGCTTTGAAACTTTGCCTCATTAAAGCTTATATTTTTCCAACTGCTGGGACATGAGCCGTCTCTCCAAGCGAGGGTGGCCACAGGCCCAAGGCGGGAAAGAGGATGTCACACGTCTTCGAATATTTGGGTCTAGGACTTGCCTCACGCTGTATTACCTACTTCATCGTTTTGAGAGAAGTAGTGGTAAATTAGACATCACAAAGAAACGCGCCTGCCGTCCACTCACAATCTGTACGTTCATTCGGTGAATGGACTGGAGGTTAGGGGCAGCATGAAACGGACAAAGGGTAGCGAAAATATGGTAAAAGTTTTGCTTTAAAGATCTTATGTAAGTAGTATTTTTGTTGCTTAAAATCTTAACAAAATGGTTAACATCTTTCAAAGTCGAGCTTATGAGGCATGTTCTATGTTAATTAGCAGTAGGTAAGTTTTGCAAGAATCACAAAATCCTTTACCAATAACTTGTAAAACAAAAAGCTTTTACCAAATTTTACCGTGAACAATACCGTGGTCGAAGTTCTGCCCGTGGCGTAACCCATCAAAAATCGCGTCCCAAAATGCATTAAAACTACGGTAGCCCAACTAATTTAATAAATAAAGCGCCTTTCGTAGAAAAGCGTCGACCGCCAACAATGCACATTTTCACCAAAATTAAATTAGCACACCGATGGCGCGGTGACGTCACTTTAACAAAGCCTTCGACGCGATACCTGCAAACTGTGACAGGTATCTTTATTGAGCAACTTACAAAGCGTTATATTGCGCCGCCAGCGCATGCTGAACAACTCTCATAAAAGTGGATGATGTGAAATTGATCCACGTCGGGCTTTTTTATTAAAGTTATCCATATCAAAGGCTCGAAGTACCAGCAGTTCTACCGTATATTATATGATGTAAAGGATTTATTTCCCAGAAGAAAGTAATCTATCCTTCGTTCTCAAAGACACTGAGTACCTGCAGTTCCAAGTCTTCCAGGGAAAGTCGAACGTAATTGGAACTGTACTCTTTAAACTTGTACTGCATTTCAGCAAACATGTACAAAGGCAAAGGTGTAAGTCTCCTTTGTCAAGAGTTAATAAATCAATGCTTTTCCGAATACTGAATGTCAGTGGGATTAAATTCGAACGAATGGTGGGAGGGATATTGAAAAATATTTCTTTGGAAATGAAATTTCGGAGAAATTGAAAATCTGATATTAACATGGGTGAAAAATATGCTGTTACCGGAATTTTCATTTTCACATGCACGTACGAATATTTGTTGGATGCGGTATATATCCCGAGCAGCTCTCAAATAACATTTTCCACGAAGCTGTGGAATTAATATTTTAGCTACCCGTTCGTACGTTTGTTAGTCCGAAAAATAATTATACAGTACAAGTATACAATTTTTTATTAGTATATAATTTACGCGGGACTTTAATCGAATTGGCGAAATTTGGGTGTGCTGTTGGTGCACATCTGCTTAGCCCTGTGAAGATTATGAGCGTGGTGTTATATTATTATGTTAAGTTGGTAACTCTACTGCAGTGGAAAAAGAGCATGAGTTCGTAGAAAATGTCTAGACAAGCTGTGTATTCTTTGGTCCTTTACTCTGCGTACTGCAATATTAGTCCGAAAAATATTTAATAAAAATATTGAGATGATCTTTGAATAAAAAGGGGTGGTTTGTTAATCTCTTATCCTCTACCCTATACATGGAACTGCATATTTTATTTTTAATAAGAAACAAATAAGTCTTATAAGTCTGATGGAAAATCAAATATCAATCTGGCGAACTATGACATTTTTAGACAGGCTCATTAGTACAAATGCAACAAAAAACACACACTACATAGTCGCCAGTACCTCTCCATGCTATTATTTAACATTCAGTAATTTTTTTTTATTTTTAAATCAACCATGCCAGGATATTAGGTTTCCGTTTTTTTTTTGTTAAAAACGACGGGTTTCATATTTTACTATTCCATTTTTCAATACGTATATCCATTTTCATTTGATTATTCGAATAAAGGATTGCTGTATTCGTTATTCACGTATTATTTAACATTCAGTAATTTTTTTTATTTTTAAATCAACCATGCCAGGATATTAGGTTTCCGTTTTTGTTTGTTAAAAACGGCGGGTTTCATATTTTACTATTCCATTTTTCAATACGTATATCCATTTTCATTTGATTATTCGAATAAAGGATTGCTGTATTCGTTTTTCACGAACCAATGCCAATATGTGGAAAGTTTTGTTTAGTTTTATTAAAAAAGAATATCTGGTTCACGATTTTGTATGCTGCATAAAAATACGTAGAAACCGTGGAAACAATACGAGCCCGCACGCGTATTGTTTCCACGGTTTTTATTTAGCTAGTTTCAAAATTCAAATGATTTCGGGTTCGTTCGCCGTGACGACTTTAAAAACAAATGAGTTCGCTGTCGAATTGAGATCGAAGTGAACTTTACAGGATAACACTCCATGCAAGGTTCGTACATACTCGGACTTTTCGAGCATTTTCGAAAGTGGTAATTTATTTGAAGTGCCTACATTACACGAAATCTAAGGTCGGACACAATACAACTTGAACATCGATATTTCGTGTGAAGTCCTGTTTATTTAGTAGTAGGTACCTTACCTATAGAACACACGTCTAGAAATATAGAAATTACCGTAGATATAGAAATTCTCGCAATATTACTAAATTGATGTCAGCATGAATCATTACGACTGCCTTTATTCCGACAAAACAATCAAGTCACGTGAACTTTACAAAAATAAATTCCCCTTTGAACAACTTTAAGAAAAAGCTTGGGGGGAACTTTTAGAAACAATAGCAAAGAGTTTCTGATTGCGTAGCAAGTAAGTTATAAGTTATAACATTTTGAGGGCAAAGTACGTTAAAGTAGTAATAAACGGAAACCTTATAAAGTTTTTTTCAAGAAGTAAAAACCAATTCCAACCAGTGAGTGCACGTGTACCTACCTACGGGTTAATGAACACGGAGGGAACGGCAAAGAACAGTATTTGTTCAGTGATTTACCGGAAAATATAAAGAAATGTGATAATATTAACATAATTTAAGAGTAAACTTAAAAAAGAAACATGTATGTACCGTTGTATATAACGTCGCCATCGCCCTAGAGGCAAATATTATATTATTATTAAAAAGTAACTTCGTATCTCATTATAAGTGTACTGTTATTTTCAAGTTCTGAGAAATAAATATCTTAAAACCTATAAAACTTGTGCGAAATGCTGCTGTTTTTGAGGTGGAGGAAATATTCTGGAAAATTCCAGGTAAAGCTAGTTACAAACATACGTACTGCGACTTTGCCCGCGGCAGCCGGCTTAGCACGCAAGCGGTTCAGAATCTCACGTACAGTATTGGATAGTCGACACCCGCTAGCGATCTAAAAATCTGTATCTGGACGTGAGATAACAAACGTAAGCAAGCTAAGTCGCTGCGGGAGACTAGCAGAAAATTTAAAAAAAAATCGTAGTTAAGTAACGGTTTTTATCTAATAGTAGTTTGTAATGTAATTCTGTCACAATAAAAATTAAGTAGTCATGTGACTGAAATAATTTATCGCCGAATCTTAGATACCTTGACACCATTCGAATTTCAAATAAGGGCAAGCACCTAGTATAAATAGCAACTATTAGTATTCTCTACTAATCACGACATTAACCTGAGCTAATTTTATCCTACATTCCACTCGATCAAACACAAACGTAACCAACCAGAATTAACCGTAAACCAAACCAATATTCAATATTGCGGTAAACAGTCATGAATTAATATCACGTATGTAGTTTCCAGATCAAATTAGTGACAAATTAATACCCTAATGTCAATATTGAAACTAACTTGTGTAACTATTGGAAATTATTACTGTATAGGGCTGACAACTAAGATTTGGTCAATCGATAACTCAGTGGGTGGGAGGAAATGAATCTAGACATTTCCTCCAACCAATACATGAGGAAACGAATCTAGACGCTTGGCAACTGATTTATTAATAAATTAGCAACGAAAAATTCACTAGCTCATAGGGGATTGGCCTATAATGTGCCCGCTTCTGAGAATAAGGCCTGTCTAAGAAGGGGAGTCGGCTGTACTGTAATGCACCAAGTGGGCCCAGTGCGGGTTGGTGGTGGTTCTTAGTCTTCTATTTTTCGGTTCAGCATCGGTTTTCTCGCGATATTTACATACACTTAAGATGTTTGTTGTTTTCTTAATCAGACCATAACACACGTATTGTAATTGTATCAATAGCTTGCGACAGACTGAGGTCAAGTACCAGTCGAAAATTGTAATACTAAGAAATGTTTTATTCCCTGCATAGATATATACGTATTAATGCAGTTTCGTTTACATTGAAACACTGTACAACTATTGGTACCCACGTAATATTCATTTAATCAAAGGACGGCCAAGTTACAATAATGCCAAAATCAATCTCATGTTCAAAATATAGGTACTTCGAGGGACTCCAGAAACTCGTGTGATAACTTATATCGCCTCGCGAGTTCTCTCGGGTTTTATTACCTTTATTTATGTCCAAGCCCTTATTCAGTGCTAAATATTCTACAGAGTTATGTTTTCCACTTAAATGGTTGTGTAACTTTATTTGCTGAAAATTGGAAAAACCTCTTTTCATGTAGGCTTTGTAAGATGTGTTTTATCGAAACTAACAGATGTTGGTATCGAAGCATATTGGTATTTCTGTTTTTCTTACTACATAACATTACGTCCGTCAGTGTAAGATAGTGGTGTACCTAACACCAACGTTTCATCAATTGTGTTTAAAGCCCGTGTAATGGGGGTGAGCCTATTGGCATCAGGCGGTTAAAGTTTAATAACTTACTAGTATTTATTAAAATGTTTGTTATTAGTACTGGTAGTCATGAAATAAAAAAACAGCATGATTCCAATGATATTATTTTAATTTTTGTCTGTACTTTCAAGGCACACTTCTGAGTAAAAGTACCGTTTCGATTCCAGTGAAATTCGGCACAAAAGTAGCTTACAAACCGAATGCAGACACCGGGTACTTTTTATGCTGGCTGATTAAAAACTTTTTACGATGGACCTCGGACAAAACATCCTTTTGAAACAAAACTAGTATCGTGTCGGCTCAGAATTTTAATCTTTGTGTTCACCATTGCGGCCGTATGGTTAGGTTCACCGTGACTCATCGGGGTTCATCGTGATTCCTCGTAGCTCATCGGCATTCATCGAGGTCCATCGTGGTTTTTGTTTAAACTTCGTTGCTTCTCTGTGTGAGCTGCCTAGGTATTGTTTCTATCCACGGAACATAAATAACAAAATTCAAATCCAAGATGGCGCCGAAGAAAATTTTCGGTTTGTCCTTCTTATGTGTTGCGTTCAGCGTTTTCAGGGTCGGTGATAACAAAAATGAGGTCAAAATAAAAATCCAAGACTGGGCTGGCGAAAATTTTTGGTTTTTCGTTCTTGGGTGTCATTTTCTTGATTTCGGGGTCTGTGATAACGATCAGTTTTTATTGATTCATCATCATCTGCCTAGCTTTTTCCCAACTATTTTGGGGTCGGCTTCCTTCCAGTCTAACTGGATGCAGCTGAATATCAGTATTTTACGTGGAGCGACTATGATTATGGGTTCTAATATTAACATAGATGACATCTGCTGGGCAGCCCGTGTCGGCGTACTTCTTTTTAAGTTACGCCACCAATAGATTTAAATCGTTGAGGCCTAGTCAAAGTAACATTTCTATAAGCGATAGCGATGATGGAACAATTAAAAGTGACAAGTTACCGAAAAGACGAAATAAGTCGTAGTAGAAATACGAAACTTTTTGAAAGCGATTGCAATTTGTCTTCACCTCTAAATTAACAATTACGAAGGAAAATAGAATCTTGATTTCATTTAACCCTGCTAATGTTATCTTAAAGTTCGTCACAAGGCAAGAAGGCCTGTTTACGCGGCGTGTACACGACGTAAACATTCAGTTTGTGTAAATAACCTGGCGCTGTGGGTTTGAGTAAACAACCTGCATGCTGATCTCATGGTTGACACGTGTTTTTGAACAATAGTGTCTTTTACAGAGTACCTGGGTGACCGAACTCTGCTCGGGTGAAAGTAGAGAAAACAATCCCAGATATGAGACCTAGCTAGAACGATTTTCCGCCCCCGTAAACCCCTATATTGCAACTTTCCTTGAAACCATTAGAACTGCTTTCGCGAATGTGATTACAAAAATATATATACAAATACTGCTCATTTGTTCAATCATTGTTTCAGAGTTTCAATCATTGTAAAGACATGAAGCTTTCGGAAAAAATTATCATAAGTGAAAATCACATCAAAATTAATTTTGTTCTTTAAAAGTACAACGTCAAGCTCGAATTGTCGTAATTCGTCGAGTCGTTGCTCTCAACTCTTATTTATAATACCTAATAGCTTCTGAACGCATCTCCTTCCGCGCCTAAGAAACATATCATGAAAGACTTGGTAAGTATATTTCTGTTCATACTTTATGGCGGCTCGTAAGTTAGCTGCGAGTGACGGTCTGCGCAGGTATAACGTCTCAAACTGTATGGAGTTAACCCTTTGGTTGTGACGTATATATCTGTTAACTGTCATAGTTGTTGGGCACTTCACGCGCGATTACGACGCGTATTTTTAAAACGTTTTTTCTCTTAAGTTACGATAAGTGGCTCTCTACTTTGTCGTTGGAATCGTTATTCAATTAGTTAACAGATTATATATGGATTAGCCGGCCCGCTCAACATCGCAAGAGCTAAGCTGCTCAGAACACAATTTTAGGTATCAGCGGGGCTCAGAGGACGCATCGTCAACAGAACTAAAATAAAGAAGCTTTCCATCATTGATATCTTTTCATCTTTTCATTTTTGAAATCGAAAATCGACACTTCAAACTTTACCTTTTTATAATATGAATTAATTTTTGCATTGTGCACGAAACTTCGTTAAATTAACCTATGTATCGGAACTTGGATCCGCGAACTAAAGTTACTCGTATCAAGAAAAAAAAAAGGATGAAAACGAAAATGAAACGATGGTGTCGTTTTGTCGTGGATCCGCGTTCCGGCAGTATATCAAAGGATTGCGCGGATGCCTGTTCCAAAGGTGCACACATAGCTAATTTGCAACTACCAAGTAAATACACAGACTACCAAACGATCTCTTCGAACGAAAATAGCCCTTTATGTTTCGAGATAAAAGTTAATATACTTTTAACATGTTGCGTTTATCTCAGTAGGTAGTACAGTCACGAGCACCAATATGCATACACTTTCCTAAATTTAAAAGCAATTTTCACGAGAAATAACGATTGTAACTTGGAGATAGGATCTTTTTCATAAAAAAATATGAGTTCCAGAATACTATGTTCGTAACAACATGAAATTTTAATCAGAACACTAGGAGAAAAACACTTTTAGAAGTTGTTAAGTGTTTACATATTAGTGCTTGTGACTGTACCTACTTGTACGTTAAGTAACCCTTTCCAACCGCTTTTATGTATTTCGGGAATGATAACAAACTGGTATATAAATAGGTAGGTATATGATATCATGTTGACTATTCCAGAAGTCTTGATAGCGTGGGTGGTTAGAATTTACTAAATAGATACTTACAGATAGATTTTAAATAGCCAGGGCTGGCAGTCTCGACATAGATACCGACAATGTCGCAAACTTTCGATTGCTTAATAATAACAGAAAAAAACAACGTACATAACGTTGCTTGCGAGAAATGCAAGTCTGAACATCCAAGATGCGTTTCTCGCAAGCATCGTTATTGCAACCGAATTTTTTCGTTCGGTGTCGGTATCTATGTCGAGACTGCCGGCCCTGATATCCGATGTTTTCAAACTTCAACCGATTCATTCATCGTGAATTCTCACCGCGAGTATATTTTTACCCGTTCATATTCGATTTCAGTTTTAATTATTGCATTGGTTAAAAATAAAATGAAGCCTTGGAAGTATGGAATGCAGATTGAATACAATAGCATATATTTCTTTATAGAGATAATTAGAAATACAGGATAAAATATTGTAATAATTTTCCTCGTGTAATTGCACTGCTCATTTGGTAACATGAGAAAACATGATTACCATTCGTTAAGTTTATAATTGGAACATTAGTTAGTTGCAAATGTGACGAGAACTACTTATTACTTTTTAGTAACTGAATATTTTGTTGAGCGCAGTGAAGAAAACACAAATAGGAGCCTATAATAGTTGGTAAGTGGTTGGTGTAAGAGTTTCTGAGAAAGCACTCTAGCGAAGGCAAGCTTTGAAGACAGTTCCTGTCATCCTTTACGATCTTCGACGAAAACTTAATGGGAGAACCTTTTAAAAAGCATTTAGGTACCAGAATTGAAAAGGTTCAGACCTAGATGCAGCATCCTTTCATTATTATCGTAGTCAAGCTGTTGAAGTAAATTACAAATCATTTATTATAGTTAAGCCGTGGCTGTCATTCCGTCGCATGCAGTGTGCCTGCAAGCAACGATCGCTTTAGAAAGGAATTAAAATCCAGCAGCTTTTCTTTCGAATACGAGTACTCTTAGCGCTCGGGACGATAAGGATTGTGACGTCCATTTGTGGAAAAATGGAATGAATACGACTTTTGTTCGCTTCGCCTGACCTTATCAATTTATTCAACAAGACCGGATCGCACAATGTCATTGTTATTCAAAAATCATATTAAAACGTTAAAGTACCTAATTTATTAGGTTTACTGCCGTATATTTGACGTACTATAATTACTATATAGAGATTGCATACTTGCAGCTGCCAAAGCATGACAGTCGCGATATTTCATATTAAAGGTCATTCGTTCAACGCTCAAATAAATATTTTCGAGACTTTACCCAAATGTCAAGGTTTAGTAATGTCTATTTCTGTACATTATTAAACATCTGATTAATTATAAAGGCAAGAATTCCGTTCAAAGACTCAAGTGGGAAGGTAAAGTTATACTTTCTGCCCACATGAACTTATTTTAAAACAAAATAATAAGCTGAATCAATTACCGTGCCGACAAAGTATAAAAGTAATTAGTTAAGTATTAATATTGAAGATTTCTGTTATAACGAGCACCCTCTATCTGGCTGAAACTTGATGCCCCGAAATTCATTTGGCAAACACACTTGGCAAAATCTTCTTTTTAAGGCTAATTATTGTTTGAATGTTTATATGTCCGAATTTACAATGGCATACTCTTAAGATGACAGAATTTTATTTATTAGGCCGGCCAGCAAGCCGAAGCTGCGGCGATGAGCGTTAAACACATCTGCGACGATAAACTCGCGTGGGACCGCCGGAGCCGTGACAGAAATGCTTGTTTGCATGCTTCAAGCTTGGTGGATGCATACTATTTGCTTGTTTGCATGCTTCTTACAGGGAAATAAAAACCACATGTTCACAATCAACTGTTTTATAATGATTGATGGTTTGATTGATTAATTTTCTGCCTTTTAATGACTCGATATGAAATGTATGCCAAAAAACGATTCTGACTGTGAACTTTCTGCGTTATGATTCTTCTACTTTTTAATTCTTATGGATATGAAATGTATACCTAAAGATGATTCTAACTTACAAAATTATGAATTTTGAATGTATAATAAATGAGTGTTTGCCAAACGGTTTTCTGCGAAATTAAGTTTTTGCTATCCGCTGTTATACAAAATAATATTATCTTAAAAAGTTCTGTTCTATATAGAGCAGAGCCCTGTCATAACATAGTAACATTATCTGGCTGTCTGTCTGGACTGTCAGGACTATTTTGACACGTGGACATACACCTAGTCCACGTGTCATAATAGTCCTATTGTAACAAATATTGACGTCGACGGTGGACAGCTGATATGGCTGTATTTTTGGCTAGACAACCTTGGTGAGAAAATTTATTTTAGGAAAATGTTATATTTATATGTACTGGTACACCCTTAGTACGTAACTATTTACAGGAGGCTTCTAGAAAAACCGCAAAGTGAGTACGAAGTAGATGTGATTTAACACGAAGCGCATGTGTACAGCGTGTACCAGAAACTGTGCTACGGGCCGTTAAACTGAACATAATATGTTCAGTATTGAAATTTTGTAAGGCTGGGTCGAGGTGGGACAGGAGAAGAGTTCTTGGAAGCACTGAGGGAGTCTTTTGCTCCGCAGTATAAAACAAGTACGTATTAATGAATTATAATAGTAGGTAGGTACACGTACATTCATTCGACTCTAAAATAAAAAAGAGAAGGCATTTTTTCTCTCTATTTTTATCTTATCTGTTATTGTTTAACAAAGTATCGGGTTTCCTTCAATACGGAATATCGAGAATTGTGAAGATAAACAACGCATTCTTGGAACTACGAGTTCCAGCTCGTGCTGTTGTTCCCTTTGTTTTGTTACCTAGGCAATATTGGATTAATCAGCTTATAAGCAAAGTGTTTTTCTTTAAAATTCGAATGAAATAGAAAATACTTGTAGAGCTTAAAAATGTTTGTTATTTGTGCAGAATAAACAGTTTTTTATTCTGTTTATTTCATATCGTTGTAAAACAATACACTGACGTAAACCCGCTGAATTTTATAATATGTATTAAATATAAACACAATATCTTAATTGTCTGTGGAGCTAGTGGCTAAATCATAATCTGCTTAGCCTATTCCCAACCATGTTGAGAATCTGCTTAGCCTATACCCAACCATGTTGGGGTCAGCTTCCAGTCTAACCGGATGCAGCTGAATACTATTTTAAATGGAATGACAGCCTATCTGACCTCCACAATCCAGTTAGTACTGGATAATACGATACCCCTGGGTAAGACTGGTTGTCAGACTTTTGACACTTTTTACTTTAAACCGCATTTTTATTCTTCACATAAAAGATCTGATGATTTTAAACCTCGCACTACTAGTTTCAATACCAATGTACTTCAACAAGCCCTAAACTATTACATATCAATACAGGTAAGTATTTCTATTGCTGGCTCACTTAACAGAACGAATATTTGAGGTAATACCAGTAGCTCACTGATTGGGTAGGTAGGAGAGTAACCGCATAAATGGATTTCCTCAGAGATTGGCAGGTACTACCGAGCTCACTGACGGTCGACTACTTTTGAACCTAATTACTCAGGCCATACGGGTGAAAAGTGGTCAACCGTATGAGCGCGGTAGATACCTGTCTTACTGCCGGCTATCCGCGAGAAGCGAGTAACTACGACTAACGAGCTAGTACATTTCGATGGGTTGTTTGTTAGGCAGAGTTCTCACCGGGGCAGTGTGAACAGACAGCCATCGACTATTAATTTATGTATCTCTTCTACACACACGGGACCCACAATCTTTTGTACGTTTCTAGAGCGAGACAGTATTCGATAATAAAAGGGATTGCCCATTTTTTTTTAAATTGTGCTTATTATAAAACCGTTTCCTAATCCCCGTAAACTAATCATTACTTTTGTTTGACCTTCATGACGTCATCTCAAGAAGGAATATCGTAAAATACAAATATTCCTGCGTTCAGACATGGCGGGAACCCGCGATATCTAAGTAATTATTCAAGTAAAAGATCTGCAATACGGAATCTTCATTCTAAAATAGTCAAAAAAACCCTCAAATTTGGATGATGATTCTTTTTAAACTGGACGCACCAATACTGTACGTTTCTTTTCTTTTTATGAGCAAACACAGTAAGAGTATGTTTTTTGTCGACTTCCATTTCCAAATTCTCAAACTGACGCTATCCGCACACGCCAATCGACTACTGGGGGTCTAATGGTCATAGACGTACCTACTATTATGAATTGTCACCTTGTGACCATTTTACGAATTTAAACGTAATTCCTATTGTTATCCTATTATGATTCTGCTAAAGCGGCCATTTTAGACCCCCTGACCTCCGCTGTCTGAGTACATAACACAATTTTGCGCTTCGAAACCGCACGATTTCAATCGCACGGCTCCCGTGTCTGTACGAGCACTTAGCTTCATGTGATTTAGACATTAAAAACCAAACTGTCATTAACGTATTAAATTGTTGAATGGGTAATGGAATCTATTCCAGTGATGACTGCTTCAGTCCTAAAACTTTAAAATTAAATATATACTAATGTAGCCATTGATTTAAATACTATTTTAACTATTAAATAATGAAAATATACAGGTTAGATTTTTCGGACAATGCCCATTGTATCGGTAAATTGACTGGACAGTCATAGATAGGGTGTCATAAACCTAGTCAATTTTGTGGTTATTTCGTCAAGCAATTAGTTTATTTTTTAAGTTGTGTCATGTTTGGTGATATCCTTGATTGATTTTTGTTATTTTACTCTTGTTTTCGAAATAAAACATAGCTATCAAAGTTCTTATCTAATCAACACTTCGAGCGAGGTTTAAACCACAACTAAAGTCCAATACAACCCGCAGTGACTCGACTGTTTTCAATGTGAAACTATGAAAACGGCAACAAGCTGCAATGTCGCAAAATCTACGGTTGCTTTTTCACAAGGTAAGGTTTCTCTGTCTATGAACCCACTTCCTGAGTGATGTTCTTAATGAACCTTACAGAATAACTTAACAGGCCCGAAATTCAAATTGTTTATTTCTTAATTTCCTTATGCACGGAGGAAACTCAGTATGGGTGACCGTATTACATACCGAGTCTCCTCCGTGCCTCGGAAAGCACGTTAAGCCGTTGGTCCCGGCTGTCGTTTGTAGATCTTTGACAGTCGTTACAGGTAGTCAGTGGCCAGAAAGTCTGACAACCAGTCTTACTAAGGATATCGTCCAGTGGACCAACTGGGTTGTGGAGGTCAGATAGGCAGTAAAATATTGGTATTCAACTGCATCCGGTTTGACTGGGAGCCGACCCCAAGATAGTTGGGAAAAGGCTAGGCAGATGAGGATATATCCTTATTCAAATGTGTAGTGAAGTGTGTAAAACTTTTGTGTTGAATTTAGAACAAACATTATTATCATAGAGAATGCGAGTCGCGCAGACGTGGAAGTTCGTAATTTAAAGTTGACGCGAGTGGGCAAATACATGTTTGGTGTTTCCCATCTGCTATATTCACACAGAAGTAATGTTTGAACATTGACCATAATTGTATTATGGAATTTCTTATATCGTAGTTTTGCAACGAATTCATTACAACTGTGCATCTATCTATGTGTTTCTCGGTTTTTTTCTTGTTTTGATTTAGATAATATCTCAAGTCCGCGGGCTTGCGAAAAAATCGTACACGTGGTTTGCGACATTGATGACTCGTTAGCGAAACAACTACCGTTAAGTTACCTACCGTTTAATACAAACCATATCTGATTTAATGGTACAAAACAAACGTGAAACTGTATTATAACTGTATGTATAAAATAAATAATAATAAATAAATAAGAGCGTTAATCAAAAGTTGACAACGTCGCAAATAGCTGTCAAATATTTACCTGTTTTAGTTAATTTGGCAATATTACTGTATGGAGATAAGAAATATGGCTAACTAGTGAACTAGAATATCAATAATGAATTTCAATTAAAACACTGAATTTGATGGCGTAAGAAAGGCATTTGGAAAGTTTCCAAATACTTTTTTTATATCGAAAACTAAATATTCGGTGTTACGATAATTATTGCATTTCATAATCAATATTTCAAAATAGCGAATTATTTGACAGCTATTTGCGACGTTGTCCACTTTCTGTACCTACTGTACTTTCTGAACCTAACTGAAATACTGTTACAAGTTACAAAAACAGGTGAGTGGTATTTATACAGATATCATTTTGTGAATAAAGCTTACCCCTGCAGGCGCTTGCAGACAGGGGCGTCCCCTCTCACTGGGGACCAAATATCGATCGGTGGAAATAAGCCCATCAAGTGTACGTGTGCTACACTACCTACCCCAAATAATCTGTCTGGCCGCTAGTGTTGTGATCAGAACATCACTTTAAAATTCGAATGGTGTAGAGGTAGGGACTGTTATGATTTTCGTTTTGTTTTTTAAACAAATGAATGTGATATTCGAACGATGTCGAAGTGTGACAGACAGCGCGGTAATTTATTTTCAAAACAAATGAGTTCGCTTTCGAACTGTGCGCGACCATTGAGTGAGTTACAAAAAGAACTTTAGAGAAGCGCTTCAGTTCTTTCTCAGAAATGTTAGTTCAGACAGCAACAAGCGAAAAAAAACCTTATCATAATGACAATGAAGATCATAGTAATTTTCACAGACTTATCAGTGGCTGCAATTCAATAGCAACTTTATGGTAAAGGAAAAAACATTGGGATTTTAACGGCGATGCATAGTCTGAGGTAACTATAGAAGAATTGTACAGATTCACAAATCATAATACGATTGGCACATATTGCTACGTCACTTCCTTTTTGACTGTTGTACTGTGACGCTATTGATAAAGCATTTTCAATTCAGTTTTATTAAACCTCTGATAATTACATTTTTCGTGCTATTTTCAACGTTCGATCACCAAATAATTAATTTTCAATACAATATTACATTAAATTGAAATGGTTTAATCATTGATTAAACTACATGTAGCACATTGTGCATAAAATCAATTAACAATCTTATTGATGGAGTATTTCAATTTTGATTATGACATTAGTACGATATAAAGCCCTTTATTATAACGTTCCTGATAATTTAACAAAGGTTAGGCAACGTCTGCCTCAAAAAGCTCAAATGGAGTTGGCCAGGGTTGGGCAGGATATCTAGCAAGGCGCTGTGTTGACAGCTGGAGCAAGGCTGACACCGAATGAATAGCAGTTTTGCTGATAGAAGGTTACCAATTTTATTAAAGAAAGGAAATTAAATAGTCTCAGATAACAACACAATGATAATAGGGGTGAATAAGGTTCAACGATAATAGCAATTATAGCTTGTCTTTCGATGGTGTATGTACCTTCTTACACCCGTTGGATAGTGGGTATCTTCTAAAGTAATTTAGGAGACTAGGTTATTTTAGGAGTTTAGGTTTAGGCCCCATCGCCGGAAGGAGCGTCTACACTGATGACAACATTTCTTGTATGTCTTTCATTTGGTCAATAATATCTGGTGTATTGCCGTCTGCTCTGATTGATTTTGGATAGTTTTTTTATTTATTTAAACATACAGTTTTAAAACAGATTCATATTTGTTTTCTACCATTAAACCAGAGATGGTTTGTATTTGTACTCACATTCCCTATAACAACAACAACACTGCTTAATCACTATTTAACAAATATACCTAGGTAAAAATGAAGGTACATGATAAATATTTCGGACCTAACTATTTTAGCCGTAAACATCTATCAGTCGAAAGCCGGTTCTAGTCAACGTATCCTCCGTTGCTCCGTTTTTATATTTTTGTATTAGTGTTTTACAAAGTATTTTCTTAGACAACTTAGTCTAAGTTTATACAGTTGTAATAGTATTTTTTTGTATTTTTGCTTAAAATTTTTCGCGTTTATTTCGTCTTTTATGGATTTTGGTATTTCATTGATTATTGTGCGAATTAGAAAATTTACTGTTCGCCTACCATAGTCATTTCTAGCCTGAGGTACTGTTAGAAGTCTGAGGTCTTCAGATAACTTCCTTCAGAGGAATCAAAAATCCGTTTCACCGCTTTTGTACAATGGGGCTTGTACAAGCGGCAATTGTTTTCAATTTATTTCATTTTTCTACGACGGACTTAAACAGGGTTGATAATATATGATGCCTTTCCGGTAGCTTATTTCAGTCCCACACATTTTTGTGTCTTCCATTGAAGTTTATTTTCAGATAGTAAGACTTCCGAGTCGTTAACGTAGGTGAATACTACACGATCCTGTTATCAGGTAAACTAGCGTCATCTATGATTAACTATGACACCAGTCACAGCGCAGCAAAATAAAATATGGCTTACTCATTCGACCAGTTCAACGTGACTATGACGAGGAGTACAACTATGGTGAATGACATTTGTTTCCTATTTCAAAGATCTTCATTAAAAAATTCAACTGTCAACATCATATAGTGATGCTACTGTAATCAAGCGCCCGTTTTCCGTTCTGATTAGGCAACAACAATATGTGTAGCGTAAATATCAAGCAGTTTTTTTTTAATTTGCCTTTTCTGTCCACTGCTGGGCAAAAGGCCTCCATATTTCTTTTCCTCCAAGCAGTAAAGCAGTGCAAAAAATAATATTGTCTCCAGCATCTTGATGCTTAGACGACTCTTGCTGTTTGCTACGAATTCAAATTATTTATTTGTAAAACTTAGGTACAATACTCGTATAATAAGATCTAATTCGGATGTCAGGATCGCTATGTTTAATCGCTATGTTTGTTAATAGGCATACAAGTTTTGGATACTTATAATAGTAATTTAAAATTTTTCATGCATTGTATTATTCAAATTTAATTATATACTATTAATCATTCAAATTAAATTATATAATTACCCTTAGACAGAATTTAGCTTAAATAAATCGGACATTTTTGACCCACACAACGACATATCTGATTATTTTTAATTTAAATTCTTTGTTAAGAATTCACCAATGGAATAGTACGCTTTTAGTCATGAAGTCTGTTAGCATTCTTTTGAAAAAACAAGTATAACTGTAGTATTGATAGATAACGATCATGGCTTACAAGCAACAGAAGTGTCAAAGATTTGTGCTCACGAATGTGAAACAAATGATAAAAGTGCAATGCTTGCTTAGGGATCTGCTTCCGATAGACATTACCTAGTTAAACGTTGCCAAACTTGAATTTACTGGCAACGGACATAACTATCAATCGTAAACCTTTGTTCCACGAATAGGTAAAAATCAACTGATGTATTAAATCAATGATGTATAGACATCTTTAGAAACTTAAGAACTTCGCAAATACGGACCTCTTTCAAGTGTTTGTTCCGATGAAAAAAGTCCCAAGACCATTGAATGTTTGCTACGATTGCAGCGGAAACTTCCTCAGGGATGCTTGAGACCAACGTAATACGATTGCGGTTGTATTTGAACAAATACCACCATATTAGTTATAGTCTACGAGAGCAATCTAATACCACAGGAAACTAGGGTAACGCAAGCTACTCTTCTTTCTGTCAAACTCAAAAAAACTCAAAGCATTTATTTCATATCAATATCAAAAGAAAAAACAAAAAGAAGCGAAGCTACAGTCCCAGACACAAGGCATAGTAACTTGAGAAAGTCGATACAAATACAAGGAGTAAACGGACCCTTCACGGAGTCAAGGATGTACAACTACGTTTTACGATAAAACTCAATATAACCCACTCAAAACATTGTTCTGATGGATGCATTGAATAGAAAACTTTATTTTAAATACCTCCATGCCCCATGGAGTGGTTATTTCCGTCTCGTTGAGGGGATAGTTACAGCCTTTATTATAAAGAGGTAACGTTTTGAAGTTAAGATACAGGAGGTATTCTTTATCGTAACTTTAGATATGTAGTTTTAATCGGACGCGCCGTACCTAATCGCGCGGGACCATGGAGTCAGTGATGGAAAACTATGTACTATTTATTATCAAGTGCCATGGGACATGTTTCTTTGACGCGGACGAACCGGCAGTTCTACATGATAGATTTTAAGTGAAGCTAGAGCATGCTTATTGCTTAGGAACTCGTAAAGTCAAGCTACACAATGAATCATTAATTCTATGTCGATTTGCGAAAGAAATGCCACCTGTATTAAAAAGTTTACGCTTGACCTCAATTTTGACCAAGTACTTAAATTGAAAAGTGAAAACTTTTAGTTATATTTTTACACAAATTACAACATATTCTAACAGAAAAACAACAAGGCTGTTCTCCAAAATATTGACTAAAATCGTCTTTGCGGCGATCAAAAGTACTAGGCTAGCATAATTGCAAAAGAAGAGTAAAAGTGTGGACCTTTCTAAAAACGCGCCACCATCAGCGAGACATTTGAGTGAGCATGATATACTCTAAACCGCCAGGGCAAATTCAACAGCTCAACCGTAAAACGCGATGCTAGCCATGTAAAACAGTGTTTGCTATCGTGGTGGAAGTGGTGAGGGTAGCTGGGTGTTGCACAATACGCAACACTGTCAATATTGGCTATCCGTCCCTTTGCCGTCACACAAACAGCTGTGTGCACTGGTTACTCAGTTAACTCGATGTTACCAACACGTCAAATTACGAGATCCTTTGACAGTCAGACCAAATCGGTTACTTTTTCAAAATAAGAATGTTGACAAAACGAAACGTTTGTATTGAAAATTGCACAAAATATTACATGGAAACACGACCGACGAGACTTGTATTTATTTGCTGGTCGCGGTGAGGCAACATGAAATTGGATGCGCTTCTGTAACTGGTGTTTTTCGAAAGTACGGCGGATTCGTTGTGAGATGAGTAGGTTTGCCTTCAAAATTGAAAACGATTTGTTTTCTACTGAGAAAACAATGCTTTTCGATTTGTAATTTTATGTTACGGCACTGTCATATTAACATAAGAAGTTCAAGTAAAAGTTCTCTATTTCGAGAAACCTATAAACTACTAACATCAACTGTCCGAAGTACAAAAACCTCACCTCACCTTATATACTTAGTAGAAACTAAAGTATCGCCCAGATTGTGTCTAATTATTAAAAACGTGGCCAATTATGTATCTCTCAACCGTGCTACAAATGTAGGCATTTTAAAACGAAACGGTTAAAAAAACTGCAATGAATAATTCACGCTATCTAAAAAGTAGCAGCCATTAATTTACCGGACATCTCTAACGTAGCGTTCGATTTTTAAAAAACGTCCCCTACAGGTCTAGTTCAGTATCGGAAAAGTATTGGCTATTAGGGTAGAACATGCAGATAATGCCAAACTGTATGCTGTGTTTCAAATAGGGGTCGCAATACCGGTCCCTCTCTCCGAAACCGGTATTCTCGGTATTGAGTCTAGGAGAATACCGGGATTCCGGTATTTCCGGGATTTTCGACATTTAGAGAAATTATATTTATTTTAATAGTTTTTCTTTCCGTTTAAGTCATTATAATATAGGGAAATCTCTAATTTTTTATTAAACTATTTGCCCCCAACAATTTGCAACTGATGAAGATACTGAAGGTAACAAAAGAAGGTTTCAGTAGCGCCATCAGGATTATTCAGGATGGAATTTGGTGTGGACAAATGTGCAGTCATGCATGTGAAGCGAGGGGAGATTATGGAATCCGTGGGAACTCAACTCTCGGATTCCATACACCTTAGATCCCTCTCCTCAACAGAAAGCCACAAGTATTTGGGTATGTCGGAAGCATTAGGCATCAATACTGTCGACATGAAACAATCGTTATGGGAGCGCTTCTTTAGCCGCCTGAATAATGTGCTAAACAGTCTTTTGTCAGGCGGAAACAAGGTGCGCTCCTTTAACGGTTGGGTCATGCCGGTTTTAATGTATTCTTTCGGTTCAAATGGACTCAGACGAAACTTGATGCCCTGGAGAGGAGGGTTCGCGCACTGCTGACCGCAAATCGAATGCATCACCCCACGGTCGTCGGTGATGAGACTGTATATCCCGCGGAAGTGCGGGGGTCGTGGTTTCTTAAATGCTAAGACCCTGCATAACCGTGAGGTATGCAGTTTCAGGGAATACTTCCTAGAAGCCGACGTGGGGATGCACCGAGATGTGGTTTCAGTGAACAAGGGCCTCACCTCGCTCTCCCTGGCTAACGAGAACTGGCGCAAGCCTAGAGTATTAGACACTAATGACCGTAAGGGCGTATGGCATGGCAAGGAGTTTCACGGACGCTCTTACCGAGTACTACATGGGCCCGATGTAGACTTCTTAGCGTCCGTATCTTTGCTGATGGATTATCCATCAGCAACTTGATTTGAAGTCCAACCTTGTGGAATCAGAAGTGCCATACTATAAGTATGTGCCCGACCCAGTTCTCGATGATGGTAATATCACGTTGTATTGGGATCGATCTATACTCATTGACATGACTATTGTTGCCAACTGACATTGTGGTGATAGATCAATTGGAGCGTTGCGCATTGATTGTTAATATTACATTTCCGCATGACGAGAACCTCGTGAAAGCAGAGAAAGATAAACAATTCAAATATCTAGATCTGGTTTGCGACGTTGTGCGACGTGAGTACAGCAGTCCTTCTGCCGATAGCCGTGTCGGCCAATGGCTTAATAGTCAATAGCCTCGACCAACATCTGAGGAAGCTTTCGCTGGGCAGCAGAATCAAGGGCTTGATTCAGAAGGCAGTTTTTCTGGACACGGCGCATAATGTTAGGAGGTTCCTTTCTTAAGAGCCCAGACCACCGGTAGCTAGGACCCTGTTCCCCATGCCGGTGGGCTACTATTTTCTATATTTTTAAATGTTTTTATATATTTTTGTTAGTAAAAATATTTAAAAATGTAAATTATATGTTTATAAAAAATAATAAAGGAAATAATACTTATATCACATGAATAGAAAGCAGCAACTACAAGTGGAACTTTTACTGTAGGGGCAGAAATAACCTTACCCTGTGCTGTTTAGGTTAGTATCCATTCATTTTATAAATAAGAGACTCATATAATAACATAAAAACGTGTTAAAAATCAATACGTTGAAAATTAATGCTGTGTTCGAAACGTGTTTGTTAGCGATTGGCGGTGTCGCCACCACGATTTGCGATTTGCATCGTTCGGTGATGAATACCGAAAATACCGTAAATTCCGGTATTCAAAAATTCAATACCGGTATTGTGAAGGCTTCTATTCGGTCCGGTATCCCGGTATTTTCGGTATCCGGGATCCCGGTTTGCGACCCCTAGTTTCAAACTGCAATCATTCAACTAGGACATGTGTCCTAGTAGGATTCGGTCGTTATGAAGTTTGTTAGTATGAACTAACAAACTTCTTAACGACCGACTATATAAGAATGGCTAGTATTTAACAGTAAATCAAAAAATCTTCCTTTTTAAATTAAAAAATCCCAATGTTAATCAAAAATACTGATTGCACTGCAAAATAGTTGTGATTCAAAGTTTTTATTATTTCATCATCAGAATAGCTTTCACAAGACAAAATCCAGTTTTGATTATGCCATAATCATTTTGTGTAAACTATAGCCTTTCATTACCAATCATCAAAATAACCGGGAAGACACCGGAAATACAGCAAAAACCTTTTCAAACTTTAACCTTTTTTCTGCCACTGTCACATATACGTGACAAGCGAGCGCGTGCCCTGTAGGCCAAACGACACAAATATGTGACAAAATGGTAGGTGAAATTGTGGCTTGGCGTGGAGGGCACACGCGTGCCTTTCTTTATTATACTCTGGCGTTCATAAGGTTAAATTGGGTTAGAAATTTGAAGAATTTTGTACTATTTTTTCTAACGTCAAAAAACGTTTTTCCTATCGAAAAAACATTATGTTTTAAAAATATTTGATCGTACCTCCTTGATCCATATCCAAAATAATATTTTGAATGAAGGTGTGGTCGCGAAAATGTGTAAGTTCTAGTCAGGTACTATCACACTTACGAAACGCGTAATTTACGTGCAAATAAAACGACGATAAAGTTCCGACTAAAACAAGAGCGCGGGTGCAGCCAAGAAGAGACCAGAAAGGGTTGCTTTTTGTTCCCTAGTCATTTGACAACTATAGACCTATTCCTAGGACAACTTCTAATACCCGTATGTGCACCGTCCCCTTCGAACCTAACCTGTCCGAGTCGGGGTGCTTCAAACTTAGGAAGTAAGCACAAAATTCTCGTTTCCTTAATCCACTGCGGATACTACATAACTGTTTTAATGTAAAAATATTCGTGAGTTGTTTCAGCAACTGATGAAGCAGACAACAGCAGCAACAGCGCTTGCAACACGACAATACAAAACAATGGAATCCTTCTAATAGAATCTGAACAAATCTCCGGACATGCAAATGTATTCGTTTGCAACGAATACGTATTAATTAGTCCTTTGTGCAGCTGTTTGTCTAAAAAGTAGAGTACAGTATCTCATTTCCCCATCCGCGTCTACTTTTATTTTTATCAGATATCCAGAGAGCTTTCTAGTATCCAGTGCATCTATTCTTATCTATTAAAATAGGCTAGGTCCCAAGTCTTTTATTATTATTCCATATGAGATCTATTGTCCATCTCTCCCTCGAGGCACTGCAATCGGACACCAGAAAAGCATTATCTGAAACAAAGCCAGACATTCGAAAATGGCCACTGAAATGTGGCTGACTAATTTTGGAACACTGGTTTAGTATGCGACCTCGACTGCGGTTTCGGTTGGTTTTGGAAGCTTAGTGTAATACTCATGAAAATGAAAAGATAAATAATAGCGAAGATAACAGCAATACATTGAAAATGTATTGTATACCTTGAACGAGTCAAATAATAGATGAAAGTTTATAAGGAATTATTTTACAGATGAAAAATCCCATAGGGCACCCCGCTAAACCATCTAAATATAACAAACGTTGATGTGATAAATTAAGTTCAGTTATAAGGCGGCCAACATACAAGCAGCGTACCGCCATTGTAATCCGGCCACCTGTGCTCCTTACTATGTACATTGTGAAAAGCACGACCCAGCACGAGCGGCTAGTGTGCACGATGGTTGTGACGCAGATCCTGAATTAAACAGATGTCATCGCAAAAAAAAACAATTGTGCTCTATTGATCGGTCGTAGCGGCCGCCGGCCGGTCCGAACAGTGTGTCATTAGCCTTAAGTCGGATGATCGCTGGGTGCATTTAATCCTATCAAGAAATACGGAGTTAGCGTTCAGTGACATGTATGACACAATAGCTAATTGGATATCTATACAAATAAATGAAGTTGAAGTGTTCCTGTGTAATTTCAAAATGACAGTTTTTTACTCAATGAAAGTATATACGGGATTTAAAACATTAACGAACGAAAAAGATTCTGTGAAAATAAGACTGTTTATTTTCGATTGAAAGACGTTTTTTCCAATAATAATGCAATGAACAATGCAATGCGGATTGAACGTGGGTGGACAATACTTCCTTCTCTTAAGGTTTATATTTTCTCTCGACGACTATTTCACACAGCTCTGGTCGAGATGCTCATTTGCCTAGAAATCTTATTTACGTGAGAATTCGAGTCTTAAATACTACTTTGAAAGATTCCGCTCTTTAGCGTGAACACTTTTCAAAATTCAGACTATTTGCAGTAGTGCAATGCACCACGATCGTTTTTTACCCGAGAGTTTGGTGTGAAGAGATGGAAATATACACCTGGGATGATTATAGAAAGAGTTTGTTGAAGAAATCTTTCATACAAAACATAACATCACGCATTTGATAGATTATTTTCAAACTGATTACGGTTTTTGGTGAATACTTTGATATATTTAAGTTTAACAAAAACATCCAATGGACATAATGACAATTATGTTTGTCTATTTTTGTAAATTAAATAACAAATAAATACTGTAATGTATTTTACTATTATTTAGATACCGTTATACGGTTTAATTATTTATTTTAAGAATTATTTAATCACATTCTTTTAAAAATGAGTCTTTTAACGTTTATTTAGTACAGTTGTTGAGTTATGTCGTCACCTGATCACCCCACCTTGTTTACGAGAACCGATGGCTTAAAAGCGAGTGACCGTCCAGGGTGGAGGCATCCCCTAGCGGGGGCGCAGCGATTGTATTGTGTCGCCTGGGGGCACTTCTTGTTCGACTGTCGAGCTGTGCGGACCTCAAGAAAATACATTATCGTGGTGGTTCAGGTGATCGATAGTGTGTTGAAGAAATTGTGTTTGGATACCTTATGAAAGTTAAGTACTTAATTTTGAACTTTATTTATATTTGTTATTCTGTTAATGTTTTAAAAATTATATCCAAGTATTTAGATTACAAATAAATATTATGATACTTGTTAAGTAGTGTCTTATTCCCTATAAAACCTTACCCACTTGTTTTATGTGAAACTTAACCTAGATTAAATAGTGATTGCAACGTCATAAAGAAATATATATTATCGTGGTTCTTTAAAATCAAAGCTACTTACACATATTTGTATACTATATTATGTAAGAATTATTTATCACATTCAATACCCAAAGGTTTAAGTAGAGATGTACCTAATAGTACACCCATATTTCGCCAGTTATGCCCAATTCTCATGTAACTTAAATGATGCGATCCTATTGCCATCAAACGGGCACAAATCCAAACTCCGAGGCTACTGAGAAATTCCTGATGGAAAAGCCCGATAACATTTTGCCAGGTCTGGCAATCGAACCTTGTATCTCAATCTACTCTCGATTAACGAGATAGACAAAAAAAAAATTCGTTGGTAAAATCAATACAGGGTATTTGGTGCATCGTTCGCCGAATAGAACGGACCGGAAGAAATCTCACCAGCCCCAATAACTCAGTTTTGCCCCACAGATTTTTTAATTTTATTTATTTTTTCATTTAAACTTTAGCGTGTTAAGTTTAATTTAACTTTCCTCAATAACTTTGTGAGTAAAAAAAAACAAGATGATATCTGCGACCAAGTTTGAATTCGATAGAACCAGAAAAAAGTAGAAATCAACATTTAAATTAAATTTGGCGGCTACACTTATACGAGTATCTTTTATTTTTAATTTAAGGTTAATTTTTTGCGATATTTCAAAACAAACAAAAAATTGAATTAGAAAATCCGTGGGACCAAAGATGAGTTTTTGGAGCTGAAGAGACAGCAAATCACCGCTTCTTTCGGTCCGTTCAATTTGGCAAACGATGCACCAAACACCCTGAATTACTAACTAAATAGAGCAGTCAACTCAACGAAACTTCAGAATTGTGCTCTAGCTAAAAGATAGGACACTATGTAAAATTCTTTGGAAAATTGTCTGTTTATAGTTGTGAATCCCTGGCATCGTTTGAGAACCTTGAGGTGATGAGAAACATATTCACTCATTTCTCTAACGCATAAACATAATAATAACGCACCCGTACTCCTCGGAGGGAGACAGAGGTGTAGGACTGCACCGCAACCGCTTTTAGTCGTGTATTTTATACTTATAAGTCAAGTGTATCTCGTGTCAGCTGAGAATTGTCTCATCACACATTGCCCGTAGTTTAGAATCCAGGAAATCACGCAAGACAACGAGTTATATGTCAAGTTATTTTTATATTTTCTATAATAATAGATGAAAGCACACACTTGTATTTCCAATCGGAAATAAATGATAACTTTTACTTTTTTTGTACAAACGTTTAACCCCCGTTGATCCTATTTAGGGGGCGTATTTACAAAAATCCTTTCGTTTTACAAACAAAAACATGTGCAAAAGGAGATGGGAAAACGTGCCCCAAAAGTGTACTAAAATACAAGTATTATAATAGCTACAGTAAAAAAAGAACTCATTCATAATAAGTAAAAAGGATTTTTATTTTTGACTTCGCTCAAAAGTCGAATGTAGCCTCAATGTTGTCATACAATGTTAACAAAGAACAGAACAGGGAAAATAAACTCATACCGGGCCTAAAATGTAAAATATTCATTTACCGTAACTTAAAATGACTTCTTTAAACCTTCATAACTTTTCTCCATGACTGCTGAGCAATATGCACCTTTTTAGTTTTGTTATAGAACATCTTTACTATTAAATGACATAGACATGTACATTCTGGGGAGCAGGCTCATACAATTTTTGGCCATCTTCTTTCAAACTTCTAGACCTGGTTTAGGCTGGGTTAAGGCTGCGCGTACAAACTGATTCCTCATAAGTTTCTAACACCGCGTCCTGAATGTAAAGACTATGATACAACTTATATGATGTTTGAAAACTCCCGCTATAATGAATGCAGACAAAACAGAGATCAAATCACTACATGAATTTAAAAAAAAACCCTAGCCTGTATAAAAGAATTAAAAATACGAGTAGCTTTCACAAATCCAGACGTTGTCACCCCCTGGGTAGCCAGCTCGCTTCCACGCGGGCTTGAACAACTCTTTAAATAGCTCGAGTCGACAGGTGACATGAGGCAGAATAAACTATAGACCCTTAGTGAATTCTTGTGAGAAATAGCCACTATTTTAATCGTGTAATTAATTTATCTCAATATATCAAAAATAACATAACATCGCGTCTGTAATCCCTGAAGGGTTAGGCAGAGGTGTACCTAATAGTACACCCACATTTCACCAGTTTTGTTTAAGTTCCATGGAATAGGGGTCGAACTTATTGCCATTTTTTTTCGGATGGGAAATCATCAAACGACTCCTCCCGCTCTGGGCGAAGCGTAAGGGAATGTCAGACTTGTACACTACTACTTGTACTGACTAAAACCCACCCATGTTCCTTCTTAGCCCTTTGTGTTCCAGGGCCGCGGTATCTCTTTCGAACAATCAAGTTTACTAACGCGTGTTATATTTCAAATTAAAAACATTTTTTGTTTTCAAAAATAATTAATTAAACCATTTTTCTTTGTTATGTTCTTCGAGAAAAGATAGAAATGTTTTCATTTCTATTAGAGTCGTTCATAATTTTTCGCCTAACGATGACGCCTTGACCTCTCACACATTGTCAAAAGCTCTTTGAATTAAATATGTAACCTACGTATTGCAAATCTTTTATTATCCCTTTCCAATCAAATTCAATTCAATTTTTATCTGCCTTAGTACTGTAGGTCTTACCAACCTTCGAGCCTTAGTAGGCGCTCCTCAGATCGATGCCTAACCACGAAGATAAATGAAAAAAAGTATAATTTGGTTCCACAAATGTTAGGTCACTTAACATCGTGTCCTGTTGTTTGCTCGTTACAAGAACTGCCATATTCTGAGTCAACTCAATTTAGATCGCCAGCTAAAAATCCCTTGTTCAGTTAGTTTCTTTAGACTTTAAGAGCGGTTCCCAAATAAGAGTTCCAAAAATATGGTGATAAAGTTGGTAAGACTTCTAGATAAAAGTGTGTGCAAAAGCTGCATCTAAGAGCCGGATAATTACGAAGAGAGCGATAGCGAAAAGGAAAGGGATATGCGACACGCCATTAACTGCCCACGGTTATAATCTCCGAAACGATTCAAGACTATTACCTACATACATAATAAGATCGAATGTAAGTATGTATACTGAAACAGTACCGATATAACTGTCGAAAAAAGATCGTTCTTATTTTATTTTTAAAACTTCGATTGGCACAGCTAAAATAAAAAATTATAAAATTGTTCGTCAAGAAATACACAATGTGTGTATTGGGAGTATTCATAATTATCTAAAATGATATGGAATTTTACATTTTTAGGAAATAAAAACCGACGCATAATCAGATCGGCACATACCTACTGTGGTCCGAACGCCACATCAAAGCCACACACCGAAGCGATCTGCATTTTAATCCTACATGGTTCGTATTTACGTATTTACTCAACGTTTGGGGAAGATTTGTCAATGATATGAGGTAAAATCTGGGGAATTTGCCCCTAATATGTGAGGAATACGTAAATGTAGTAGGAGATCGTGGCTAAACAATAACAGCCGCTCTTATTAATTTTCAGGTCAAGCCGCGCTTGCCTAGGTTGGTCTGAGTAATGGTGATCACCCATTACATACCGAGTTTCCACCGTGCCTCGGAAAGCACGTTAGCCGTTGGTCCCGGCTGTCATTTGTAGATTTTGAACAGTTGTTACAGATAGTCGGTGGCCTGAAAGTCTGACAACCAGTCTTACCAAGGTGTATCTTATTATCCCTTATAGCCAGTACTAACTGGGTTATGGAGGTCAGATAGGCAGTAACTCCATGTTAAATACAGTTACTCATCTGCATCCGATTAGACTGTGGGAAAAGGCTAGCATAGCAACGCATCCATAGCAGTACACCATTTCTACAGTAAATAAATTCATCGAATAATTAGGATGAGCTCCATTATCAAAACGGTTTTAAGGAGCATAAAAAACTGAAGGATGTCTTTAATAAAAATATAGATTTCTTCTACGACTTCGCGTCTAATTAGATTAAATTGAATTGAAGGATGATCAACTAATATTTCATTTTCTTTAATAAAAGATCAGGTCCTATTATACACAATATAAATGATTACTTTATTAGTTTTAAGACTGCCTCGTTGGTCCACTGGTCACCAGGTCTGATGCTGGCTGCTGTGAATGAGGACCCAGGTAACACTTCGCCCGATCAGGGTATCGAAACCAGATCAGACAAAGTATTATTGAGGAGGAGGCTCCTAATAGGCTCGCCCCTTATTTTACCATTAGGTACGCCTCTGCCTAACCCTTCGAGTATTACAAACGATATGATAAATTCACATGATATTAATAGCTGTTCTTTCCCAGAACTTGTTACAGGATAGTGGTATACTCCTAAAATCGTCTGAAACAGTCGTGATCGAAATATTGGTCCACGAAATACATGCGGGAGCTATCGTAAATTCATAACAGGTTTAGCCTGCACGTTGCTGATAGCAGATCTAGTTAGAGCCAGTGCAGGGTCAATTTGACGATGTTATCGTAACTGATATTTATATGTAGTTACAGGCAGGTTATTACGCCATCATGAGTTTAACGCGTTAAGCAGATTAAGCGGGGACGCTCGAAAATGTTTGCTGGTTCCTTAAACATAAGCGGTTAGTCAAATTTGGCGAAGTATTTTATATATATTCTCTATAATCCTGTATCCTATATTCCTTTCATAAATCTCCCACAAAATCTAAAGACGGACGTTTCCATATTTGTACGAGTAAGTTAGAAAATTATGGTTTAACTTCGGAAAACGAATATTATGTCGTTTTCCATAGTTTTGATAAAAACTTTAAACTCTTTCTTACCTACCTGTTCCGTTGCTTGAATATCTGCATTTCTGCCAGACTTCACCAAAACGATTGCAAGAACGTTTTCAGTTTAAGCGACTATAAACTTAATTATTTAATTATGTTATTTAGAAAGAACTTTTTTTTTGTACGTATGGTTTTTAGACCATTACCTATTAGCTTGTAATTTATAAAGCCAACGAACGCGTTTTTTTTATTTTACATTGACCTAGGACCTACTCTTGATCTCAATCTTTAATTGATTGCTGTAACTAAGTTTAGGGTAATCTAGTTTAAGGTTCTAATAACCCAAACTCAAGTCTCAGAAAATATCGTGGAATTTGCTTTCGTAATGTTTCGTAAATTGAAAACGGTCCTGCGTGATAAAAATACACAAATACAAAACACATTTATCAGAAGTAAGTTCATGGACACACGACCTTCTACAATGTTAGGGAGAAGGGATAGAACTGGCTCTTTTATAATTGAATATTTCGTTATCTTTTAAATTGTTAATGCCGTTTTATGGCAACATTGTGTTTGAAATGATTGCGAAAACAAGACGAAAATTAAGGAAATAATGTTCCATGATAATATTTGTTTCAGATATGTTTGATCAGAAATTCCGCCGTATCCCAGTAGTTACATTCTCTAGTTCTATTATGGGACTACTGGGATTTTTTTCTCCCAGTAGTTCCATGGAACTGGCATTCATTTATGTAAGATAAAATCAGTGATGTTAACTCCACCCACATTTACAGTCGATACAGTCACAAGGCAAATATGAGAACGGGTTCCGCGTCTGATTCTCAGGTCGGGCAAAGTGTTATTGGGTTTTCCCATCAGGAATTACTCAGTAAAAGCCACGGAGCCTGAATTTCTAAAAGGTTGATGGCTATAGGCTCGCCCCTTATTATATAAGACACCTTTGTCCAAGTGTCCAACCATGCGGTGATTGCAGTTGTGATGTTATGTTGTATTTATGTGTAACCCTTTCTTAATTAAATAATTTACTCTGATTTTATAAAGTGATATGTAGTTAGTGTGCGTCGCATCAAAACCGCATCGTACTCCAACTATTGATCAGTCAACTATTGACTGGCAAGTATAAGGAAAATCCCGTATTGATTAGATGATTACCCGGATTTTATAAAATGTTATGTACTTAAGTGTACGTCCATTCAAAAGCACATCGTACTGCAGTTCTCGCCGGATCATTGACCGCGGTAACCCTCTCTCATCGGATCCACTAATTCGATAATCTAAGTATGACGCAAACTATCGCTTACCATTGAGTAAGCGACGGTGTGTTAGTAAATAATAGGTCTTTAACTTTGAAATCGTTGTTTTTTTCTCACATTTTGTTCTGTTTATAACTTTGACGTATAGTTATATTTTTTCCTAATAATTTTTTTATTGGATGAATAGTTAAATTACGTACCTTTTAGAGTTTAAAACACGTACTAGTAGTTGCATATTACCTCATGGGGTAGTGTGTCGAAACACCTGTTCCAATGTGCCGTCGGTTTCACTACTTCAAGTAGGTTTATTTTTGTCATAGACTGTGTTTTGAGAATTTAAGATACGCAGTGCAGCGCAGCTAATTTTACTGTAATTAATGCAATTGCATTATACACAATCAGTTCAGACGTTTCCAAGAAAAATAAAAATGTGAGTATGGAAATATCACGTCACGAAATCGTCCATACAAATCGGCAATTTCATACTTTAACCCCTAATATAAATAATGTTGGAGATCTGTTTACTATGGGCCATGCTGGTCGTTTTGATCTGTCAAATTATGAGATAAGGTATGAATACGCATTTTGAGTCGTATTTTAACTTAAGCCTTTTTGAAATTCTGATAATTCAGTACCTACAATACTATTTCTAAAATAGATTTTATCTAAAATCTACTTTAAAGATTAAGGCAATTCTCTACCCCGGTAATGTTTGTTCATAGTAGTTAAGGAAAAGATTATTATTGCTTAAGCCTTTTTGAAATTCTGAATAATTCAGTACTTACCTACAAAAATCCTATTGTAATCGTATTTCTAAAAATTGATTTTATCTTACACCTACTCAAAAGATTCTCTATCCCGGTAATGTTTGTTCATAGTAGTTAATGAAAAGCATTAATGATACTTATTAATCTTATCTTTTCTAATCCTATTTCTAAAAATTGATTTTATCTTACACCTACTTAAAAGATTCTCTATCCCGGTAATGTTTGATCATAGTAGTTAAGGAAAAGAATTAATGATACTTATTAATATAATATTTTCTTATTAAATTAATCTGTCTCGTACACACAGCGTCAGTAAGTACTAACCCCTCAAGCTTTAACATTTTAAAGCTTGAGGGGTTAGCACTTACTGACGCTGTGTGTACATACTCAATATTGACAGACTAGGTATGTGGAGCGTCTTATTACTAACCGTGAGCCGAAATACCAACGTATTCTATTTTTTTTCTCATTTAGAAATAAGGCTCTTATAACAAGACATTTTTTTCCTCTAAGGAGTCAAGTTATCTATGAAAATCTTCCCCAAAATCAAAGTAGTCTTTTTTTTTGTTACTAAATCTGTCAAATGTCATAAAAATAAATGAATACGATAGGAATCGTATTCACGTTCCAAAAGCTAAAATGAAAATACGACAAGAAGTAAAACAATTGGCAGCAAAGAATCAAACAGTAGATAATATTAGCAGTAGTAGAGTTCATAACATAATAATGAAAATCTCCGAATGTTATTGAGATTCAGATTTACTCGTATTATTCCGAAATATGAGCTCCACGTTATGTTTCCACTGCAAATAGCACGCGTTTTTCAAGGAAACTTCAGCGCGTTGCTTTCATTGCTTTTTTAATTTACCAAATAAAGTACAGATTTTCTATCACGAATTTAATATACATTTCTCATTCTTATGTCGGTTTTCGTTAATAAATTATTTCCGTACGCGTGTTTACCGACGTAACGGGCTGTTTATTTGAGATAAGGAGTTTATTAAATTAAATCCCCACAGCCTACGCTTGGTATTTAAAAAGAACAACGTTGCATTACGGGTCCGACCACACGTCCTAAGATATCGTTAGTTTAAAAAATATTATAAATAAATCCTATTTAAAAGATTCTCTACTCCGGTAATGTTTGTTCATAGTAGTTAAGGAAAAGAATTAATGATACTTGTTAATCTAATCTTTTCCCCAAATTAATCGGTCTCGTACACACAGCGTCCTGCGTCAGTAAGTACTAACCCCTCAAGCTTTAAAATGTTAAAACTTGAGGGGTTAGCACTTACTGACGCTGTGTGTACATAGTCAATATTGACAGACTAGGTGTGTGGAACTTCTTATTACTAACCGTGAGCCGAAATACCAACGTATTCTATTTCTTTTCTCATTTAGAAATGAGGCTCTTATAACAAGACATTTTTTTCCTCTAATGAGTCATAGTTATGTATGAAAATCTTCCCCAAAATCAAAGTAGTGTCCCTTTTTTTTGTTACTAAATCTGTCAAATGTCATAAAAATAAATGAATACGATTCCTAATTCACGCTCCAAAAGCTAAAATGAAAATACGACAAGAAGTATAACAATTGGCAGCAAAGAATCAAACAGTAGATAATATTAGCAGTACTTAGTAGAGTTCATAACATAATAATGAAAATCTCAGAATGTTATTGAGATTCGGTTAAAATTGAAGATTTACTCGTATATTATTCCGAAATATGAGGTCCACGTTATATTTCCACTGCAAATAGCACGCGTTTTTCATGGAAACTTCAGCGCGTTGCTTTCATATTTGCTCTTAAAATTTGCCAAATAAAGTACCTACAGATTTTCTTTCACGAATTTAATATACATTTCTCTTTCTTATTTCGGTTTTCATTAATAAATTATTTCTGTACGCGTGTTTACCGACGTAACGGGCTGTTTATTTGAGATAAGGAGTTTATTGATTAAATCCCCACAGCCTACGCTTGGTATTTAAAAAGAACAACGGTGCATTACGGGTCCCACCACACGTCCTAAGATCGTTTGTTTAAAAATTATTATAAATAAATCCTGCTTCACAATTTATGTGAAGCAATGCTCTCAGTGATTATAATACAAACATAACAGTAAAGTTATATAATTTCATAGTAACACGAGACGAGAAATTTGACGCGTCGAGGAAAGTACTTCATTCACAGTTCTGCGGCACTTTTGGAAAGTTTGTGTGAGGTTTGGAAGGAGTTGTGTGAGGTTGCCTGGGTGTGGATGATTTCGGGCTTACCTTCCGCGGTGGCGGCTGCATGTTGGCGCTCGTCGGACCGGCCGGACCGTCGGCGACTCGACTGAGTGTCGGAACACGAGGACTAGGATCGATGTCGCGAGTCGGACGCGTATCTACCTTCTGCCGCGAGCGACCGCGGCTGCTCACCCTACAGGAATACGCCGCGCATGCCCCCTAACTTGCAACCCACGCCATAAACTACGCATTCCTCTTTTTCGTTCAAACTACACATTATCTAATTTCAAAAACCGACGATAACAAAGAAAGAGCCAGATCCTTTTTTTAAATTATTTTTAGGACAAAGGATAATATTAATCCTGCGTGAAAAGGTTAAAATCCTGCGGGATAATCAGCTAGAAATGCTACGACTCGCTCCCCTCCCCGCCCCGCGAGTTCGTAGCTCATCACGTAGCAACCCTCGTAGCAATCTTGGCACCCCAAAAGGCCGAGATTTAAAAAAAAACCACCTCTAATACTTTCCGAGTAACGCTGGAACACGCTCAGATTTTTTTTTAATAAATATGAATGAATCCAAAGTATTGTAGTACAATTGTTTTCAGCCGGTAAAAAAAAAAACAACCGCGTAAGAAGCAGTACGAGTTCTCATTAATACTAAACAAGTTCACAATCACTATACGAGTCAGCGGCGCGTCGTGGAAACACAAACCTGTCATTAGCCGACGCGCGCCAGTGCCCGGCTAGTAAACCTTGCCTATCATTCAAAAGGGCTCGCAATAAATTGCAATTATAGTCCCTATACGTAGGAAATTGTCTACAGCGAAGCACTGCAAGTGGATTTACAAAAGGTTGACTCTTTGAATTGCCATGCTAACTCGCGTGTCACTTGTTTTGACTTTTGACAGTACTTTATCGATTTTTGATTAGTGACCCACTGGCCGACACTGAACTGTCAAGAGAGAGGTTACCTCATATTAAGAACGCAAGGAATTTGACACCATACAATTGGTAATATTTCTCGAACGTTCTATAATGTGAAATTAACATTAATCATTTTCGGTCAAAATCTAAAAATTGATTTCTGGTGTGTAAAATACAAGCACTCCTAGCTTGTATGTTTTTTTTCAGATCATTGCAATATTATTAACCAAGAAATAACGATTATTACATCAAGTAACGTAACGCAAAGCAAACAATTAAAAATATATAACCTATGGCAAAGTAAACAATTACAAATAAGAGTGAGTGTAGAAAACCCGGCCGTCAATAGTATCTTAAAAATACTGTTTTGAGTGATCATTCTAATATTTATATCAGTTGTTTACGTGTCGCCTATTAATGCTATCAAAAAATATAGTTAAGACGTTTGTGATACTTGTAAAACCAACAAATTAATAGGAAACATCTACGAATATACTCTGAATACATAACTGGTCGTTTTATTGTTTATTATACCAGTATACATCACTCGAATAAAAAGCTAGCTCAAATATATAGCTATGTCTTCAGTGTCCACAAGCAGTGAAGAACAATTAATAAATTTCCAACTTCAACCCATTTATATATCGCTACTTTCTACCTGGAGTAACCCTTGTAAGTTTTTACTGTAAAAAACTCTCACTAGTGGTAATTTACACATCACTGAATTTGTAAGTGGTATATTGTCATTGGTGACAATATACCACTTACAAATTCAGTCTCATGTTACTGAGCGAGTTTCAAATAATATTGTAACAAAATGACATTAACAACAGCTGTATAAGAATCAAGAGCGGTCGGTTCTCACAACGAACTACTAGGACTAAAAACTGAAAAAAATGACAATCTAAAACTAACATTTTTGAACTACATACATATGTCAAATGTATGCACATAAAAGTCGCATGAACTACAAAACAAACTACTACAAACAAACTACTACTAAATAAATGCCCACTACAAACCGAGTGTGGTTTGTAGTGGGCATTTTGAAAATATACCTGTTCGTGATTAGCCTCCTGGTAGTTAATAAACTATTCATAACAATACAAAGTGCTAGTTAATACAAACCCTAATTCATAATAAATATGAATTCCATTTCTAGGGTAATTGAAAAATGTATTTCATTTCCAAGCGGATTATTGGAAATGGAAAAGGGCGTTGGCAGTGAGGGGTGGCTATATGGTGGCTAGTAGGATTGCTGGTTGTTCAGTACCAGTAAAAATTACAATTTTCAAAGCATACTGCCAAAAATTTTACACCAGCGGCCTTTGGGCTCATCTTACCCAGAAATCGGATAATACCTTACGCATCCAATATAACAATACCTTCATGGTGTTGTTGGGACTTCCACCTTACTGCAGTGCATCAGGTATGTTCGCTGGTGAGCACAAAGATCATTATTTTGCGCTAATGCGAAAGAAAGTTACCTCAATTATACCCAGAATGGAGGGAAGCACCAATTCGCATTCTGAAGGTACATGCGCTAAGGCTGGATGGGCCGACAATTGGTAGGTTTGTTAAGCTACATGTCATGCATGGGGCTTGATAAACTTACCAAAGAAAATAATGTTTATTCAAGAAACACAATAAAAGAACTCAACACTTTTGCACTACCCGTACTTACCTATTCTTTCGGCATTATTAACTGGACCAAAACCGACCTAAAAAAACCTCTAACGCAAAATACGTAAATACCGCCATGAAAGCATCATCCAAGATCGTGTGTGCACAGGCTTACTCTGCCAAGAAAGGAAGCAGGGGGCTCATCGACATTCAACATTTACACAATAAACAGGTAACAACCCTTAGACAAAATTTCTTCACCAAAGCAGAATCTTCTACACTTCATAAACAGATAGCAAACAACTACGGCAAACAACGACCACCACTTTGCCCCTCTAAATTTAAACGACAAATCCGAACAGAAAAACGAAAAAGTTTGCGATACAAAACCAAACTACTTGAATGGAGCCAGAAGTCTTAACACGGAAGACATTACCAAGATTTTAGCCAAATTAATGTCGACATTAGGAAGCGTCGAACGCATAGTTTCGAGACGAGCTCTTTCTGCAGACTAAAGGCTTGAATGCGCACATAAAGGAACAAGTAATTGAGACTAAAAATTATAGGAAATACACTATAAAAAAAACTAAGCACTGATACATGCCGAAAATGCAATAGTTCACCAGAAACCAGCCAGCATGTTACAGGCGCGTGTAAAGCCCAGACAGACTACAAACATAGACACGACCAAGTCGCTAACGTCATACATCTAAAACTAGCACACAAACTAGTAGACTCCATAGTGCCCTACTACAAATACGCCACCGAAACTGTGTTGGCAAATCCTTCGACAAAATTATATTTTATTATATTTTGACCGAGGGAGTCTTACTTCCCCATAGTGGTGTCCACAACAGGAGTAAAACCAAGCTGCAGCCGCAGAAGGCATTGATACTGAACACGTGCAGACTGGTGAGGAAATACCTGCAGTGTGAACCAGACAATCCTCACCACCATATCCACTTAAACATACCGTCATCTCTCTTTCAAGCCACAACGCAAAACCGTTATGTACCAATGACTACCTTTTTAACTTTTAATCCAACTGATAATCCCTTGGCTTAGGTCCGTGCTATCAGTACTTTCCGGCTAGCAGGCTAGCCGAGCAAAATAAACCCATAGATACAAATAATAATAATTATTCAGCCACCCCTACAATTGAACTGATGACCGCTGCGAGCTTTAGCGTTAATAATTCAAATGTAATGCCATGGTGCAAGGCGAAAGGGTGAAACGTAAAATGAATTGACATTCGTAAATAGTAGGCAGGGTTTTATGTTAGGGGGCACTTTATGGCAGCTTTGTCAAGTGCAGTTGTGATTGACATATAGAGCGATTAGTTGAAATGAACTCATTTGTTTTGTAGTGTATTAAAACGGTTAAGTTTTCAGATTCACATCTTCCCTTTCGCAACTATGTTAAGGTCGGTTTCCAGTTTAACCGGATGCAGCTGAGCACAAGTATTCTCACGGAGCGACTGCATACTTGACTTACACAACTCAGGTCTTGGATAACATGATGCGCATTGGTTACACTGATTGTTGGACTTTTGTGCGACTGACAACTATGCAGAAAAGACAGCCGGGACCAATGGTTTAACGTGCTTTCCGAGAGTCGGAGGTGTCTCGTGATGAAGTGATCGGGCTTCGTCGTGTTTTGCTTTTTCACCGACAGTGACGAAGTCTGGAGGAACTTTTATCTGAATGGCAATGTACATGGGATAATTTCATCAAGGGCTGACAGCGACACCTCTTCTTTCCATCCGTTCACGAGTGGCTGGCCAGGTGATGGCTGGAGATGCACCACTGTGTTGCCCAATTTCTCACAGTTCATTGTAACTTTAAGAGTAAATTATTTTCCTTCAAAAGATGAGGCAACTAGCCTCACCTGTTTGACAATGTTCTACATCTCATATGGTGAACCTGAACCTCATATTTTATGGGAGTTGTTACATGTTACACCTGGAGTCCATGTTATGTTGGGTAAACTACCAGTTACATCCGCAGTTATTCACACTATGCGGACCTTGTAGAAACTAGAAGTTTCCGTGAGTTTATACGTTTTTGCCATACCTATTATTGAAATTAAATATAACAAGCTCACAATGTAGGCCCATTAATATCCGAATCCGATTCAAAACCATGAAAGAGTTTGTCAAGAAGTTTATGTGAGCAATTGAATAATCTTGAGCGAGAAGAAAAACCGGCAGGTCAAAGTAAACAAAAGTAAAGAAAAATGTGACAGCCAGAATCCCGCACCGGGCCCGCGGGGTTTACTCGTATTTTGTCCTTCTCAGAGCGAGAACATAGAACTCAACAACAATTTCACAAATTATTAGCGAACCATTAATTGATATAAAACCCATAGTGATATAACTTCTATTGTGTTTAATTGCATAATTTAACAACGTGTTTCAATTCCAGACACCATTCCGCAGTAAATTAGAAGATTATTGGAACGTTAGGTTTATTGGAAACTGTTTCCCAAAATAACTAGAATTCCTACACAGCTCATGGTTCGATCAAACACGTAGTATTCGGAACATGTTGAGTTCACACCTCGGCTGCCACACCATGCCCCATAATGGGTATATATTTTGCTCCGTCCATTGTATTTTCAATATTTATTGTAACGTGTGATATGGGGGATAAATAAAGTGGCATCCAATTTTTTTTGTTGTACTTCTATCGTGCAGTCAGTCCATTGACTATGAGCAGATGTCATGTGTTTTCAGATTGAGTGGCACGCAGAGGCAGTTCCCCACTGGGATTGACTCTTGTAATCGGTAGCTCATTATCGGTTATCCTGGTTCAGAATGTTGCGTTTTTCAGGCGATTCGGGGCGTCTGCCTGCACTGCTAGTGGATTCGTATGGTGTTGAAGACGCGTTTTGTATGCTTTTTGAATAGGCTCTTTCTTATTTCGTCCTTCACTGTACTTCATTTCAGGTGCTGATGAACTTCTGAGTTCTTTACGAAGCATGGAGTTTGCTATTTGTTGGAGGATCGAGTCTTCTGCTTTTCGGATATTTTTTTATGTTGAGTCGCAAGTGAAACCCCACAGCGACATTAATTAACGATATTTACAAACAAAACCAAACCAACTTACAGAAATAAATGACATTTTAAATTGTTTTTTTTTTTAATTTCTGTGAGTTAAAAAAAAACACTTTTACACGTGACATTTGGTTTTGTTTTAAAGCTATAAATGGCCGTCGTTTCGTACCTGACTACTTTGGCTCTGAGAAGAAACAGCCGAAAAAATTCAGTAACATGAGGATCATGCAGATCAGTATCAGCATGGTCTTTTGAAGAAAAAACTACAGAGATTCTCGATGGTTTATTAGTGCACATGTAGGCCTATGTTTTATGTTTTATCCAATGTCTTAAATTGAGCGGAGTATCTATTGCCGAATATTTCACATAACATAACATCTGTAATCCTTGAAGGATTAAATAATATAATAGATTATGTACCGATAGTACCTACATCCACATTACCGCATTTTATATTTAATTCCCCATTACTCGGGTTGCTACCGTACAGACTTTGTCAACCTGAAAATCGATCCCATGACTCCACGCTCAGTAGTATCGCTTTGCGACCACTAGACTAACGAGGCTGATGTATCATCATCGTCCTGCCCTGGTCCTATTCTATTTGGGGTCGGCGCAACACGTTTTCTTCTTCCATTCTCCCCTGTCTGACGTCACGGCACCATTTACTCCTTTCTCTGTCATATCATTCCTCACACAATCCATCCATCTTTTATTTGGACTTCCTCTCCCTCTCCAATCATCAAAATTCATGTCCAGCCTTCTTTTAGTCACATCGTTTCATCAACGAGGTAATTGTATCATATGTCTTAAATTTAACGATGTTTCTTTAAAAATGTCAACGAAAATTAACATTTAACATTGTCTCAAAAAACGTGTTGTTTTATTTCAGTGTACGGGCTAACAAAATCTCATAGTTTACCTTTATGTAGGACAAACACGTTAAAAATAAAACCTAGTACATATTTACACAAACTATGTTAAGTACGTTTGTAGTTTTAAGTAGCCTTCATTACAGTACATTATTAGAATACTCTCTGTTACACACTCACTACATTTAATACAAGGCAGTATTTGTGTGGCTTTCAACCTTTGTAAGTATAATAAAAATAAATTATGTCCATGTTCGCAAAGAGTATCAGAATCTAATTAATATATTATCCTCCTTTGGTCTCTACACAAAGACGAGATATTTTCAAGGAGAAAGAATTATTGTAAAGCTCTTTCCGGTTGCGTCAATGTTATTTCTTTAATAGGTTGAGGAATTCAGGACAAGATAACTTATATCTAAAAACATACACGTGATGAATATGAAAAGCTAAATTCGAAGGTTCGATTTTTTTTTAAATTGCAGTTAAATAAGATGCGCGAGTGAAATATTCGCATCGATGTTCGATTTCGAGTAGGTACTTCATTTGTTCGAGTACTTTTTAAGTAAAAAGCAAAATGAACTTTGGGTTGAAACATTAATTAGTGTTTTATGATTCCCGGAACGACTACCACAATTATAAAACATAACGTTATTGTCCTGCTCAGATCAACTAAACTAGATACTGTAAACGTAGTCACTGCATACACGAACACAGGTTACGACATAACATCACGCCGGTGATCCTAGAAGGGTTAGGCAGAGGTGTATCTCAAGTTCACCCTCAAGTCAATCGTCGCTAACAATACCGCGCAAGTTAAATATAACAAGTTTCCAGGAGGTGCAAGGAACTAATTATTTCTTACTAGCCTATTCCCGCGGCTTCGCCCGCGTTGAATTCGGTAATAATTTGACCCACGGGATTGTACTACCGGATAAAAAAGAGTATTCTATGTGTTGATCCAGGTTATATCTGTTTGCTAACTGTGTGCCCAATTTTATCCAAATCCGTTCAGTAGTTTTTTCATGAACTGGTAACAGACGTCTATCCATCCATCCATCCTCACACACTTTCACTTGATTATGTAGTTTGTAAAGCACTTAGGAGATAAATAATTAAAATATTTTTAGGAACCCTTAAAAAAACAACACTTCACAAATCACGTTTATATTTAGTTGATAATCACAATAACTTAATTTAATTACTTCGAGAAACAAAATAACATTAATTGAAATAAATAGGACACTTGTAATTCAAATTTAACTATAAAAATAATAAAAGAAAATATATATCACAGCCACGACGTTGCCGCACCGAGTGACACCCGACAAATGCGAGCGGTGGCTTTTTTTAGAATGGCCTCTCGCAGCGCAACAAACTTTACTAAGGTTGAGGTTGAAGCTGCTTAACCGGACAATAGCGAGCGGTGGCGGTACGCTCACGCCTTTTGTAGTGATTTCCAAACCTTATGTTAGTCTTCCCTTATAATATTATCTCTTCAAAATATTTTGAAATAAAAAAAAGAAGTAAATTATGTTCCTCTGAAGCATTCTATAAAATGTAATCAATCGTTTATCTCTCTGGTCTGTAGTAGTAAGTTAAGCGACGATATCAACATGTCGACATGTGGGATGTGGACTCAGCGATCATTGTAACGATATCCGTATCAGCCCATGGCCATGCCAAGAGTTTCGATCAATATCAGAGGAGGCTCTCGTTAGGCAGCTGGATCAAGGGCTTGATTCAGAGAGCGGTACTCCTGGAGAAGGCTCATATTGTTAGGAGGTTCCTCTCTCTGGAGCCCTGACCGCCGGTAGCTTGAACCGATACCGTGGTTCCCGATACCGGTGGGGTACTATTTTTTAAATTTTTAAAGTTTTTTTAGGGTTCCGTACCTCAAAATTAAAAACCGGAACCCTTATAGGACCACTCGCGTGTCTGTTTATCCGTCTGTCACAGCCAATTTACTCCGAAATTACTGGACCGATTGAGTTGAAATTTGGTACACATATGTAAGTCGTTGCCTCAAAGACGAACGTGTTACGTAAATTAATGAATTTTAACACTTTCCGGGAGTAAATTAGAAAATTAAAAAAAAAAGCTTTGCAAACTATATCGTGTTACTTTCGTCGTATCGTTATCGGGTATTTCTTATAATTTTAAGATAAATAGTTTTGAAGCTATTTAAAAAAAAAAGGGCTCAAATTGACCATTCCCCCGCCCCTCTTAACTCCGAAACTACGGGGCCGAAAATTAAAAAAAAAATAACAAAAAATATTTCTTTGACTTAAAATTACAGGAAAACTATGGTATGCAGGTTTCTCGAACTTGAGTCAGTTTTAAAACAACTTACGGAATTTAGACAATTAACTTACGGAACCCTCTTCTCACGAGTCCAACTCGCACTTGTCCGGTTTTTTTTAATATTGTTTTAGATCGAAATATTTAATACATAAAATTAAAATAAATGTAATAAATAAAGTTCCAACTGCCAATAAAGCTATCGTTTTGTGTCGCCAGCCAATACACAATGCACAACATGGTGGTTGCATTCATCAATAATGTACAAACCAATACCCAGGTTACTGTTGCCAGACGGTATGGCGAGCCTAACTTAACCACAGTCTGGTGACTGATTGAGCTATTCTGTGGAAACAGAATGGTTCCGTGGAGAAGGTAATGCTTACGGGGTAATTCGGTCGATGATTTTTTCCAATATTAGAAGAAGATTTTATTAAGAGTAACTTAAAATGTTGTTAACCCGAAACCACTAACGGGGTCATTGGTCATGTAGGTAACAGTTGATTTTTGACGATTTCTGACTGCCTCCTTGGTCCAGTGGTCGTAAACACGACTGATGTGCATAAGGTCTTGGGTTTGATTCTCGGGTCGGGCAAAGTGTCATTGGGTTTTTCCATCAGGAATTTTTCAATAGCAGCCACGGAGTCTGGATTTGCTTGCGGTTGATGGCAATAGGCTCGCCTCCTATTACATGGAACATAAACATACGAAATGTGGTAGTACTATTAGGTACACCTCTGCCTAACCTTCGGGAATCCCCGAAGGTGAAAGGTCCGAAGGCCGAAAGGTGTGATGTAACGAAAGCCGAGCACAGTTACCTCTGTTTTTCAAAATTTTCTAGGTAAGTAACTATAATTCGACAAGATACTTGGGAGTTATAGTTGACGACTGATTAACTTGGCATTCGCTTATTGAGATTGTTCCGACACGGGTGCGATAATTTATATGGATTTTTAAAAATCTAAGAGATGTGATGCCCCAGAATACATTAAATGGCATCTATATTGCTCTCAAGCAATCAGTTATTGCATACTGTTTACCAGTCTGGGGAGGAGCCACTACAACTAAATTCCTTGAGTTAGGAAAAGCCCAAAGGTTTAAAACCATAACATACGAGGAAACTTTAGCACTAACGCTAAAGCAACTTTTGGTTAGACTTGGTTAAAGAATTTCTTTTATATTCCCTCCGTATCAATAATTTTAGTACTCACCGAGTATAATCTATCAATTACTTCGAACACATCGGCACTTCAAAGAAGACAGTTTTTATTTTTTTTTTATTTTTAGTCACCTTTTGTAATAATTTGTGCAATACTCTCAATATAGTTAATAAAGGGAAAGAGCGAGATAGCCCCAACACAAATATTATCAATTACTTACTGGGGATGTCTCATTTCTAAAACCTTGTAACTGTTTTTGACACAAATAAACATTTTTCGTTTTTCAATTCGGCAATAAAACAGCACTCATAGACGTCTATACCACGAAACGGTTTCGACGAAAATTTACTTTCAATAAACACAGATTTAAGAGAATTCATAATTATTTAATTTCAAAAAGGAAATTATAAGTCAAGCCACAATTTTTGTATTTGTCTACGGAACCCTACCTCTGATTTTATATGTCATCCACGGGAAAATAAGAAAGCTTCTAATAAAATAATTTCTTTTTTTACAACGCCAAGCTATTCAAAGAAAGCGGCAAGTTAAGAGCAACAATAAATTATTTTTAGTTGTCTCCTAGATTTATACAACATCATCTAATTTACTAAGTCAGCCACGGATTTTACAACTCACCGACATTTTAAGTTTTACCGTTTCAAGGTATGGTCCTTTAAAAAATACAGTTCAGGCATCAACTCGAAAACTTCATTAATATAACTTAGCTTGTAAAATAATACATCGTATTCTTTTAACATAAAAATAGCAACTGCGATAGAGCGAAACGGGCTCCACTGGTCGCTACCACCAATGAGAGAGCGAGAGCGCCATTCGATTAACGCGGGGACGAGTCGTCTCGTGTAGTCAGAAAAATAAGGGAACTAATTTTTTGAACTGTTCTTTAAACTATTGAGAGGTTATTATGATCAGTTGAAAAAAATAATACCTAGGTTTTTTTTTTTTATCGGCAGCGGCGGTTGGTAAATTTATGCGACAGTAAAACATAGACAGTAATAAAAAAACAAAATGGGCCGGTTATTTCGTCTTATAATGTCAGTACTAAAACTACGTAAGCAGACTAATAAATAAATGGCCAGTAAAAATGATGGAATGGGCAGTTAGATAAATAGTTCGGCAGTTCATTGGGAGCGGAGACACCCGGACTTGGGGCACCGTAAACCCTGCAGACAGAAATAGGAGCCCCGCGTAGCGGGGCTACGCTGACTACGTTTTTGGGCGAATAACTGCCCACTCGTAACAGCCCATTTAGTTATTTTACTGCTCATTAAAATTATTAAATGATCCATTTTATTATTTTTTACGACTCATTTTTGTTTACTTTACTTCTAAGTTTTAACTGCCGAACTTGTTAATAAATATGCATTTTGTAATTTTTTGTCGCTTTAAATCAGTGCCGAAAAATAATAGTCCACTATATTGTAAATCTTTTATTTAGTTACAATAAACACTAACACTCTTCAACATCGTAAAAAGGGCATTTCGGCAAGGTTACTTTAAGCCCTGCAGATAGAAATAGGAGCCCCTGGCTACGTCGACTCCACTTATCACGAAATATTGATGTTTGCCATGAACCTAGAACTTTAGGTGAATTTAAACACTATTCTACCCAAAAAAAAGGCTACGGTTGTTTTGTTGCTTATTATTAGTGGCTATAGTTAATCATTTGATGATCATTTTAGGTACATTTTATGATCAATAAATTATAGGACGAGTTATAAATTAGTCATACTTAACTAAGTTTTAAACGAACTAAGTTATAAAATGAGAAGTCGATAGAATTACTTTAATGGTGTCATATATGTAGTTATCTTAGAAGCTTATTGATGGAATATTTGTCACAAATGTAGATGCTATAAAACAACAACGATGCTGGCATTTATTTACAGTAGCTTATATCGATGATATACATATGGTGGCTGAGATAGCACTTTTAAGATGCACATTAATGGTGGCTGACCTAGGAATTTAAAGAACAAGGTAGTTTTTGGAGTAAAAAATGCTATTTAATAGAAGTCGGTTTAATTACTACCCATTTCAAAATAATCATCGAGGCTGGCCAGTACAGGATAAAAACCCTACAGACTAAACAAAACCAAAACTAGAGAGCCAAAGAAGGTCGTATCACAAGTCCTAAATCAGGAAAAGAAACCAGTAGAGTTATTCTCACTTCTGCTTTTGTGGCTGGTGTAAGTCTACTCCTTCGGTAATAAGTCGAGTTGAGAGCGTTAGAGCAGCGTCGGCGTCCATTCTTGACGTGAAGCCTTTGTAATAAGCATTTGTGAAGCTTTCGTTATAAGTTACGCTCGTCCTGACTTTCCATTTACATTTTAACAAGCGGCCCGAAGTGAGACGAAGTTAAAGTTTTATTTTTATTGCGCTGTTAATGTATTTTTATTTTTCTATCTGCCATTCGCTAGAAAGCCGTGAAGACCTCGAAGTTCTGGCGAGATGTTTTTTTTTTGGTTAAATTAATTGTCTAAAATCACTATAAGTTCGACTTCTGTTCCATTATCGTGCGATATTGAATACGGTAATCGATTATCTGTCAGACAAAACTTTCCTCACGACATTTATAGTTTATAGCATCCACGAATAATGTAGCTTTCTGCCAGTAAAATAATTTTTAGAATTGGATTATTAGTTCCAAAGATTACCCCCTACATACAAACAAATTTTATCTCTTTATAATATTAGTAGGTAGATCGTTTGAGTTAACCTCGCCTTAACTTTGTCATCAGCGCGTAGAGCCTGCGGTGTAGGCATTGGCGTTACAAGAAGTACTGCTGCGACCATGCTACAACTTTTAAATCTCCGTGCTGCTAATTATAAATATCTAATGAAACAATATAAGTGTCGAATTGAGAACCTCCTCCTTTGTTTTCTTCGGTTAAAGACCCAAGTCCACTGTGCCCGGTATGGAAATCAAATCTTAGACTCAGCAATAGCGCTGGTAAGCGCTAGACCAACGAGGCAGTCAGCCTGTCAGGTATTAGGTAGGTACCAAAACTAGACTGACTTTTTTATGACTAGCCCACCACACTATTCCCAAACCACTGTAACTCCTGAAAGCCAGAATCAACACTGGCGACCGAGACAATGAAGCTCGACGAAGCCCCAGAGAAACAATTTAACTGTCTTGGATCCCGCAACGAAATTAATCAGAGAAGTATAGCGGAGGAGTAAAACGTAAGCACATGTTCTTCCCGACATTGCGATCATTTATTTGATGTAGACCATATCTATACACTACTACTATATACAATTCCAACTTTTTCACAAGTTTATTTTATAAAAGTGTTTAATGTTATAACTTTACTATAAATATCTCCACGGCTCCCGTACTATTCAATGCATCCATCAGCACAATGTTTTAAGTACTTTACATTGAGTCCTACCGTAAAACGTGCTTATCCACCCCAATACAAAAATTCATTTCCCATAGCAATAATTTTTGCGTAGAGTTACTGAGTTTGATGTACAGAATACTTGGTTGACGGCTGACGCTGACGTGAAGGGACCCTGAATATACAAGATGAACTGAACACTTTTCTGTGTACACGAGCCCCTACAAGCTACACCTACAGCTCAGAACAACCTGTCACCTTCAGGTCACAGGTGCGCGTTATGTCAACGAGTGAATTGTAGGAAACGGCACGCGGTGCCCAAGGTCGAAGCCTGCCTGGTGAAGACTGCATGACTAGCCATGGGTGTCGGAGATGCAGGACCGAAGTATACACCATAACATCCCGCCTGTATTTCCCTGAAAGGCTAGGCAGAGGTGTAATACCCACATTTTGCCCAAATAATGTTTACGTTTAAGTCCCAAGCAATAGGGTGCTCCGGGTAGCAGATATGCTGCATATATGGTTTAAACGGCCGGATACTGCAATAATTTTGAAGAATATTGCCGAAATATAAGTACTTAGTGATCAATTGATTTATTCAGTTAAAGAGCTGAGACAAATCGCCTTATCCGTTTTAACTGCACCACGAGCAGGAGTAAGGAGGTATAACAATAAGGAGATATTTATTTTTCTAATCTTGGTAATAAAATTAACTAATCTCTGCCGGAGACATTACTGATCGGTCGTGTCGGCCAACTGACTGGTGTTTTGAAGTGTCCAGTAAAGAATAAGCAACCTACACGTCACCATTGTTCTTTAAACCAAAACCAAGAGACCATAATATTATTATCAACAAAATAATAACACGGAAGAAGTTTCATTGCCCTCATTATGACAATTACGAAAATAATCAGGATTGGAAACAATCTTTATTTTTTTGCGGTCTTTCTACAAAACAACCTCTGAGTACATAGAGAGAATAGATACCTTCGCGTGTTATGCCTCAGTTACCTACGTTGTAACCTTCTAAATACAGAATGACTGTGTAGCTAATTTCTGAAGAAGCTGAGAGCTGAGAGATTGCAGAAGAACTCAACAGGAACATGAACAAAGCTTGTTTTCAATTAGCTTATGCCCGCGGCTTAGCCCGCGTGGAGTTCTGGAATTGCCCACGGGATCTTACTTCTAGAATAATCTATGTGCTCTACCAGATATAATCTATCTCTGCCAAGTTTCATCAAGATCTGTTCAGCCGTTCTTGCTTGATTGAGTAACAAACATTAATCCATCTAATTGGAGAAACTGTGATACAACTATCTAATAATTTTAATTGAAGAGTGTGTACACTAATTTTCGAGTCAATAGACCCCGAGAATAAAAAGTTTCACAGAAAATTCAACACCCCATTTCACCCTCTTAGGGGTGGAATTTCGTAAAACCCTTTTTAAGTGGATACCTACTCTTCACAAAGAATACACCTTCCAAGTTTCATGTCTCTAGAACCAGCGGTTGGGGCTGCGTGTTGATATATCACCCAGTCAGTCAGACAGTTTACCATGTATATAAATATACATAATATATAGATTGTAAAACATTTTAATAGACTAACGATGGAGTTTCTTGCCTATTTCATTTTCCCATTCAATTCTATTTTCATGTAAAGTTTGAATTCAAAACTGCGTTTTAATGGCCTAATTAAAACAAATGGTTATAAATTAACAAAAATTTAAAGTTTTCCTTAAAGAAAGCCCCTATGCACTCACCATCACTTTGGGCTTTCTCCGAGCAGTTCCATACCTGTTTTCGTAATAACTCATCGTGAACTCACTATTACACAAACTAAATTAACCGCACAAATAATATCTGTTTACTCATAGTAACGCTAAGAATCACTACAACAGTTTACACTCCGTAACGTTATCCAAAATACAACATGTTTGTTTACAAACAGTAGCATTTGAGGAGGACACGAAAAAATGCACAGAGATTTCCTAAAAACGTCAGTTATTCAGTTATTTGTTAGTTACTGTGTTTTATCAAAAGGCACTCCGCGTTTTTCATGATACGACAGTAGGTAAAGCTAATCAACGTACTCGTACTGATTATCTGACATTTATGATTTCTGTTGAGAACAGCTGATAAGGTGCAAGGACTCCTCTACTGTTGTTGATTTTGATAAATAATTGTTGTCTTTTTGACTGATTGGGGATTGTTAGTATTATTTTGTTACTTGGGGCGGTGCGTTTTACTGTTTAAAGACAAACCACTTTATTTTCAATGAAATAAAGTCTTCAATATAATACCAATAGGATCAGACGCGATTAATTAGTCTAATCTTTAAACATAGTTATAAAATACTTGATGATTCGGGCAAAGCCGTTTATCGGCGATTACGATAAGTTTTACTAGGTGTGTGGACCCCCAATAATCTAGTACGAAACTGAATGAGCCTCGATAGTCATTTTACTTTTTCTAAAGCTGATCTTGACTTAGATGAAATCCAACTTATTTGCTTGAATTTTCTTTGAGTACCAATATTCATAGCTTTATCACGAAACGAGAACCAACCGTTTAAAACCGTACCGTTTTAAACGAGAACCTCACTTATTCTGTCCCACTGCTGGGCAAAGGCCTCCCCCATTCCTTTCTAACTCTCGCGCTGTTTTCGCAATCAATCAGGAACGAGTCTAAATCGTTACGCCAACGATTCTTGGCCCTGCCTCGGTGACGACGACCGCCTTCAAGCACCCACTGTATGACGATTCTAGCCCTTAGGATATAAATTGATATGATAGCATTTAGGATAGGCAGGATACACATGTTGATCTAGGAAGGTTACCCTTCATGAGCGCTTTCATAGACCAGCAGCTTCTCCAGGCATTTTCGAAGCATCGGTCAATCTCTTTGTCCTGTCTGTCGTTGAAGGAAACTAGCTGGCCCTGGTTTATTTATTTGTCAACATAGTGAATTTCCTGCCCACCGACCTCGACCCTATATTTAGCGGCATTGGTCTTGAGTCTTGACTTTAGTCCTCGCGCGCGCGCACTCCCGAGCGGTCGCTGCGAAATAAAGTCATTACAATGTCCGAGATCAGTGTAAATACTCTCAAGTGTGTAAATTGTAACATAGTAATATGTGAGGTGCTAGCGTTTATTTGGAATAAACTTGATGTGATGGATAATGAAAGCTTATTAAGAATTTGTGTATCGGCGTTCTCTGAAGAAGATATTGACAGTGCAAAAAAGTTACTGTTTTCCATCTGTGAAAACAAAATTTTGGCTTGTATCAAGACGGAAACAGAAAAAAGAAAAGGATCTCGAAGACATGATGATGGTATTAAAAACAGCTGAGTCTGATCAATTACCGGTTTTTGTAGCGTACAAGTTAGAGAAGTTACCACCCGTTTGTTTTGATCATATCGATGTAACGAAGTTATTAAAGGACTTAGTGCTTTTGCGTGAAGAACTAAACCAGATAAAAGTAAATTATGTGACGAAAGAAGACTTAGAAACTATACAAAAGAAGGATAGAATGTTTGTAAATAGCCCTGTGTCATGTAAAAATTCTAATATTAATATGGGTACGTATTTGAATATGGAAGATTAAAATACCTACTGTTAAAATATCGATGTTCAAAACATCGAAAATGGAAATGAACGACCATAAAACCGAAAATTAAAATAACGAAAGTTTATATTATCGAATGGTTAAATATCCTACGTCCAATATATCTTAAATCTAAATATCTACAAAGGTTACATCGAAAGATCCAAATATCGAAATACAGATTTATCGATTGTCCTAAATATCGAAGTACAAACTATCGAACGTCCTAAATATCGATGGGTACATATATTATTAGAACATCGAAAGATTTCAATGCCAACCCTGGCTCGCGGTTTTTTAATGAACTTATTTCAGTTTGCAATGAGCAAGCGTGGTTTTGCGCGGACTATGAGCTCCTACCGAAAGATACACATACGTTTGTTTGTCAAGCGAGCGGCTCGCGACGTTGGTTAGATTATTGTTTGATAACAAGCGCAGCCAAAAACTTAATTACTAAAGCAGCAATCTCTTATGGAGTTTACCAGTCTGATCACGATCCTGTTTTGTTTGAATGTAATCTAACTAAAATTAATCAGACATTACCAGCTCAGAATTCTCTTAGTAATAAAGTGCGCTGGGGACCATGAACAAATTAAATTACTATGAGTACTGCAATGATAAACTAAAATTGATAGATTTTCCCGATCAATGTATTACTTGTTCTCATAAAATCTGTAATAATATGGATCATAACTTATTATTGAATAAATTGTATTTGGAAATAGTATCTGCTCTCCCAGAGGATGCCCAGTATACATATGTTGGCAGTAATCGCACCAAGAGACAAAAATATGTCACAGGCTGGAACAAATCGACGGTTCCTACGTACATAAAGTCAAGTCAAAAACCGAGGTTTACAGGAGAGCGTAATTTGTGTTCAACACGTCCTAGAAATAATTCTATGACCAATAATAAATATTTTCTTTCTACAATATTTTAACAGTATTAAGAGCTTTATAATGCTATTTACACATATTTTATTTTTTTACGTTTTCTTGAAAAAACCGATAGATGACCGTTTCTACGCCGATAATAAAATAGAAGTATGTCAGTCATGTCTATGATACCTTTTTATACGCAGGAAACAAAAAAACAGTGTCCGATATAGAATTTAAATAAAATGTTTTATGAAAATGTAGGATTATGTTACTATTTTTAAATCAATACATTAAACATCCTGAAATCGTCACCCATGGATATAAAAAGTACTTCAATGAAGACATATCACTTTATACGTGGTTTTAGTCATTCGGGGTAGGACTATAGTTCTTGTATTGTAAATAAAGACATGTCTTTTAAAATTATCAGGTTTGTGTTTTATTAATTAAACAAGGTTTATAAATTCAACATTATTTATTATTAAAAAACAATCTTCTTAACATCTGAATAATAGGAACCTATAGACTCACTGAAGTAGGAACTAAACATAAAAAATCACTGTTGTCTAATATTAGTGATTAACAATCTTAATTTTAAGCATGTGCCTCAGCCTAATCATGTCTAGCAATGCAATTGGTACCTAGTATTTAATAATCATCACAGTTTTATTAAGTAGGTACCTCAGCTTAATTAATTACCTATCGACTTATTAGTAAAATTTAATAATCATCACAGCATTGTTTGAGTATGCTGTATGCCTCATCTTTAACACCTAATTGGTAACATTTAACAATCATCACAGCTTTATTCAGACTGATTCATCTTATTACTAATAAAGTTCCCTTAGTAGTTAAATAACAAAACAAAATGTATAAAAAAGTAAAGATAAATTTAACAATCTTCTTCGTCATTGCCCTGTCCTTCCTCACTATGCTTAAGGTTTCTATACTGCCGTGCTAATTAGAAACGCAGTAAGGAAGGATTTTTGGGAAATTGAGTTTTTCTTATATTCGGAATCCTCGTAATGAGCTCTGTATAGTGATTTAATCCTTATTTTGATAGCTGTCCCAGAAGTGGGACTTTTAGTAAGCCAAACTGCAGTAGTTTTCTTGCTGAGAAGTAAATTACTAAGCACAACTGCAGTAAGACACATTACTGCTCTTTGCCTTCCAGTATTTTTTTGAACATAATTTATTTCACTAGTAAGAAGCGCAGTAATTGGAACACTTGCTGATGTTATGATTTGTTAGTAATAATGATAAATAATAATGTTTAGTGAATAATTTTAGATAACAAACACGACAAAGATCACGTAATTTTGTGGATGGATAATTGTTCAGCCCAAAACAAAAATTGGGCTATATTGTCTTTCTTAGTTAACATAATTAACAGCAACTTGATTTCCGCACAGTTAAATTTTTCGAACCTACATTTATGTCTGCTGACAGTTTTCATCACAGAGTTTAGCAATCTTTACAAAAGAAAGGAAAAGTTTACGGCTTTAAAGATTTTATTTAATGTTTTCTGTTTTAAGATTTATTTGGAATACATTTTTTTAATAAAATAGTTGTATCATTTACCTCTTCTTGATATATTATAGATATAACCAAGTTGTTGTGTTTTTTTACGTATGTACACTAATTGAAAAGCTATAAGTCACTCTTTTACTGCAGTTATGGTTTGTAGTCAGTCTAAGCATAGCTTTAAGAAAATATTATGTCACTAATAAAACATGCAGTAGGTAATTGTGTATGATTAAGATAGTTTTATTTTTCATTTAACTCCCGTAAATGGCGATAAGTCTGATAAGACCGCGTTCGCACCGAGTGGCACGCATTTTAAAACACCGTATAAAAAGATATGTATAGATGTCCGCATCTACGACACTTATTCGTTGTTTTTATAATACTTGTTCTTTTATACGATTTGTAAAACAAGGTTAATAAATAAAATTAAAAAGAAAATCGTATGTCAGTATGTGCGCATAGTTAATCTAAAGCCAATGACAAAATAAAAAAAAAATGCCATTTTCGACATGTCTTTATATACGTAGGGACCGTCGAAATATGCCAGCGACGCTCATAGGGAGGCTGTACTTATTACCAAACGTGGCTATTGCATGGTGCACCCACTCAGGGGACCATGTATGAGAAAATGAGTGAAACATGAAGGACATTTAAAACTAAATTAAAATGTATTCAAAATAAACAACAACAAATTAAATTAGATACTTTGGAAAAAAGTCATTCAAAAAACCAGTTTGCTAAGTTTTGGAAGTTGACTAACAAATTAAATGCCAAGCCGAGTCTCCCTGCAAGTGTGGCGGGTCTGAGTGAACCGAAAGATATTGCTAACCTTTTTCAAGGACATTTTAGAGTTCACCCTCTCTTGCAAAAGGAGGGTGCTCGATGAGCGGGAATTGTCGGGGTCTGGTGAGCTTGCCGTAATGTTTACAGCTAAACAGGTGGCTACTGTTATTAAGAAAATGACAAGAGGTACGCCTGGCCACGACGGCCTTAGCGTCGAGCACCTGAAGTATGCGGGGCCACACCTTTACAGGGTTCTTGCTCTTCTTTTCAATTTATGTCTGAGTTACCGTTATTTACCGCAGGACCTTATGCGTACAGTGGTAGTTCCGATTAAAGACAGAACAGGGGACGCTTCTGACGTGTCCAATTACAGGCCTATTTCGTTGGCTGCGGTAGTCGCCAAGGTCTTGGACAGTTTCTTGATCAACAGTTAAACACGTTGAACTCCATGACGTGCAATTTGGATTTAAATCTGGTTTATCCACGGAAAGTGCCATTCTGTGCCTCAAGCAAACTGTTCTATATTATATCTTCCCGAAAAACACCTGTTTTTGCCTGTTTTTTGGACCTGTCAAGGGCGTTCGACCTGGTTTCTTACGAGGTACTATGGGATAAGTTGCGAAATGATACTACAATACCAAAAAGAAATTAGCTCCCGCATTACAAGGAATATAAATTTGGAGCCAAGTGTTGACTCTCGACCATCTACGAGCACACACGCGTACAATCCACCATCGTCGCCGCCTCCGTCGCCGCCACCGACTGCAGAACTCTGTGGTCTCGTTTCTCCTACTTTCACTCAAGAGAGCGAGAGAGAGACTGGTGAAATTGTAACTAATAATAATAACTTGACAACATTAAAAATGCCAACTGGCAACGTAATAATCAATTTTACAAATTGTTCAAATTTTTATAACTGATTTAACAAGTGATTAAAGATTTATTCGTTTAAGAAAGTCCAAATTTTATTTATTTCCTCGCAAATATGTTATAAAACGTCGTATGACATACGTGCGCTTTGATAACTACAGCCTCTGCTTTCTTGTAGCAATATCGCCTCGGCTGTAATTTTCAACTTACTGCACTTATATCATAATGTACTGTTACGAGCTGGATAAGGGATAAACTAAATACTACCGATTAAACACGAAATAACTTTATTAATCGCAAAACACTTAAAACTTAATCACAGTTACACGACTGATCACTGATTCACTTAGATATCTCACGTCTAGTTCACTTCGATTCGCTTCGTTGTATAGCCAACGACTGCTTGCTCCATCGTGAGAACTAGCTGCACCCCGGCAAGGGGCCGCGCTAGGCGGGTTTTGGGCCTTCCCTTGGTCCCGCGGCATCGGGTTTGTGTCCGCATGCTTGCAGACACCGTCGGTTGTGTGGCCATATAGGCCCGGCCACTGGCAAGCATTCGCTTGTCTTAGTGTAGCTGTCACTTTGTGTCGGAAGGGCGCCACGGCGCTGCTGTACAGCGCCGCTTGCTTCACGCCACCTCGGCACGGCGGTCCGTCGACGCCAGGTGAGACCTCCGCTTGCCCCGGAGGACGCCCAGCAGACGCCAACTAGCTGCAGACATGGCTCAGGCGCTCACTACCGAAGATGATGGGCACGCTCCAGACTGGACGCCGTATGTGTGTGTGAGCGGTATTACTGCTTGCTCCCGCAAACACGATGACTATTTATATGACGACCGATCTTACGAAAAAGTACGACAACTTTCTCGAACCTTCTTCACAGTCCATAGTGGAAAATCGTGTTTCAAGAAAGTTCCACAATTTTCTCGAATCTTCAGGACAGCTCCATAGAAGAACATTGTCCTTCTAGAAAGTTCCACAACTTTATCGAATCTTCTAGACAGGTCCTTACTAGAATTTCGAGACTCGCACGTAATCTAGAAGGTTCTCGTAAGGCAACCGACGTAACACTAGCAATCTCTTCAATCTCATGATTTATAGGTTTAGTCAGGTCAGGTCTTAGACGGAAGGTAATTATTAATAATTGTCATTAAATAATTCCGTCGTAATCTTTATTGATTACTAAAATCATTATCATTCTAAATCACTTTTGGGATGAAGGCAGCTTTTTTCAATTCATTTGAAGTCGGCGCAGCATGTCGTCTTCTTCCATACTTCTTTATCTCCTTCTTATTGATTATCCTTTTAGCTCTTGGCATTTGAGGCTTTTTTTTATTTTGTGATGGTTATTTTTCAACTAAAAGTTAATACGGAGAATGACGTTACTATGTGGTAAGTACTTACAGGTTTGTGTAACCAAAGACTGCCTGCCACGTGAAAAGTTGGCAAACTGGTAACAATCAACTTTGAAACTTAAGTAAATGAATTTTATTTTTTTATTTCAGTTAGGTAAGTTTCAAAGTTGATTGTTCCAGTTTGCCAACTTTTCACGTGGCAGGCAGTCTAATATAAAATAAATAAAATTCATTTACTTCAGGCAAGAGCCCATACAAAAGATGAATTTCAAACAACAAGTTAACTTAACAATTAACAACTTAAGCAATGCTTTTTCATGGAAATCTATTTCGCGAACCGACCACTCACGTTTAACCGTTCACTTGTTAAGGCTTCAATGTTGCAAAATATTCTTGTAAAGGAGAGTTTGTTTCAACGACGTTGTGAAATTTTTTTTGAGGGGCTTCATATTATTTTCTAGCTACTACTACTAGCTGTTGCCCGCGATTTCGCTCGCGTGGAAATGGTGTGTATGTGTGAGACTGCCTCGTTGGTTGAGTGGTCGCAATTGCGACTACTAAGCATGAGGTCCTGGGATTGATGCCTGGGTCGGGCAGTGTTAAAAAACAAGGAGATGCTTGTGTGACTCCACTTTCCACTTAACATTAAGCAATGTATGCAATTGAAAAAAATACTATAAATAATAGTGTTATTGGGTTATTCCATCAGGAATTTGTCAATAGCAGCCACGGAATCTAGATTTGTGCCCAGTTGGTGGAAATAGGCTCGCCCCCATCACATGGGACTTCAACATAACTGGCGAAATGTGGGTGTACGATTAGGTACACTTCTGCCTAACTGTTCGCGGTTTAAATGGCGTGATGTGTAGGAACTGACTGGCTGATCAAATGTGATAATGTGGGTAATGAAAAAAGAAATCCCAAACAAAATTAAATGGCGAAATGGCTTAAAAACCGTTAATTTTGGCGCTATACAACTTTCTTTTCAAAGTGAACCATCACACGCCTTGTTGGGCACTATTTATTATAATTCCGTTCTGAATACAATATTAAATGACTTTTTCCGCAAGCACATGCAAGTTTTGGGCACTGAACAACCAACATATAAGTAACCGTGTGAGAAGCATGGAGTGCACAATTGAATGCCTGACACTTTTATGGTTTGGCCCTGGGATCTGTTGATCGTCATTGTAAAAGCCAATTTTAAGGGAGATTGTAACTTCATAAATTGAAATGGAAAGTTATTAGAAATCCACTATTTCTAATAACTTTCCATTTGCATGCGGGGAATTAAAACGCTTTCTCCTTTAGCAGCTCCGTTTTGATAATTTTACTGCCCAGCTCTGTAATACGAAGCCTGGTGCCGATGAACAGTCTAGTTGCATCAAGGTTTCGCATCACCAGAACTGGAGCGACAACTTTAGTTCCACATTTTTCTGGCTGAGCAATTGACTGCGGCGCTGCGTGTCGCGGGTTCGATTCCCGCACGGAACAAATTTACAACGTCGCACAGTGGGGTCTGCACTATGGAGCGTTTGGTCAAAATTATTTAGTAACATTTTTCGACAGAAACTAATTTGTAGACGTGTGTTATGGCAATATAACTGCATTACTTTGATCTGTTGATTAAAATATTACCCTTACTTTTTCTACGTTTACTACGGTCACTAGACTGAGCGAAGTTCTTCACCGGCCTACCTGGGCTGACTTTTTTCTGAAGATATTTTTTGAAAATGCACAAACCCTCTAACCATGACGAATTATTTTGAAAGAATCGTTTTCTGTCCCTATTCGACGACAACCACTTAGCCTCATATTGTTTAAAAAAGTTTCTTTAAGTGCTGGTAGATCTGAAGTAGGACACTTGGTTTAAGCAATAATCATTTCCTCTAATTAATTCAATGTAAAAAATTTGATAGCAAGTTTTTAAAATTTTAAAAACTTGCTATCAAATTTTTTTTATTGGAGTGAAAACGATCTTTCACACATTTCTCTTCTTGTTATTGGGTAGTCCATTCCTAATAACAAAGAACATACAAAAAACACTATAAAATCAGCTACAATTCATTATTTATGTGAATTAAATCATCCTAAATACGAACGGCTTAAATTGAGAATCCACTACCCCTTAACTTCCGAACCCTGTCATCCACAATCAGGGATTTTGCTCGAACTATTGAAGTCAAATTTGTATACTACTTTACCATAGGGGTCAGGAAAAAACAATATTTGTTACGGCAAAATCCCCCATATAGAAATATAAATAAAAACCAAAATTGCATCTTCAAAATAAAGTGTACTCTAAATAAGATTTTTTTGCCAAGTAATTAACTATCGTAAAGTGTTACATAAATATGTTTTAAATACTACATACCTTCATCGTCACTCATGATTTTTTAAATTAACTATATATTCTTACTCTTTGTTTCAAAGTCCGAACAAAACTTGGCTATCCGCAGTGAACAACAAAGAAAACAGAAAACAGTTGACGTTTGATGTATTATAAAAATAATACTAGACGGCAAATACTAATTTGGTCATCTAAAACGAATGTAATATACCTTCAGTTTATTAAATCGAAAAACAATAATCATCTACCTACATTTTCATAATAATTCTTTTTGACCAAACGCTCCATAGTACAGAATCCACCGTGCGTCGTGGATTTTATGAAATTTTAATTTTGTTTTCATTTTTAAACTTTTAGAGATTTTGTTTCGTACTGGGTTAATTTGTCCATCTTTTTGTCAGTCCTTAAGTTGTCAGTTGTCAAACTGACAACTTAAGGATACAATGCACTATTGCTCATCGCCCTAAGTTAGTAGCAGGATTATATATGTATAGCCTATGTGTTATTCCAGACTATGATCTATCTCTGTGCCAAATTTCATCCAGATCTTCTGTGCCAAAGTTCTGGCGTGATTGAGAAACAAACATCCATCCAAACTTTCGCATTTTTAATAGTAGTAAGATAGATGTTATTTTCTCAGCCTTTCCATCATGTCCTACTTTTTACATAAAATGAAGGCCTTATTAGAATGGGACTAAATTCGCTAAGATCCTCTTTTTCGGTGCAATAACAACTGCTGTTGTACGTAGTATTTATTTCTTCCATGCAAAGAGTAAACACAAAAGGAAAAATAAAACCAAATTCATTTTCAGATATACCCGACTACACTTCGACTAAAACCTATTTACGTAAATAATTAAAATCATATAAATTGCGTATGAGGTTACTAACTAAATTTTAAACATTAACATCTTTTGAGTCGGTCTTGTAGGTCGACTTTGATGAAATAAACGCTAAATGTTACTCAGAACAATGCTTCTTATCTTTCAATATTTCGATTTTGAATACAATGAGGGGTTTTTACGTGATGCGCGCACAAACGAACAGACAAACCGACAAACAGACAAAAATTTTAAAATGGTAGAAATGGATTCTGTGTGTGATCCTGTTACACCCCTACTATTTTTTTTCTAAATATTTTTAAATTACAGAAACGCCACGTCTACAGATTTAGATTTTTAACTTAAGTCATTTGATTCAATTTGCAGTAAGTATATACAAGAGAGTGTGTTTGCAAAGTAGAATAAAGGGTCTTTCCAAACTTGGGAGATAGAGGCGTTATGTTATTAGGCATCTCAGGAACAACCATTAAGAAGATTTTGCATGAGGCGCTTGGTGTGAGAAAGCTAGTTTCTCGTTGGATCCCGCATTTGCTTTCTGACGATCATAAGGCGGCCCGCGTCAGTTGGTGAAAGAAAACTGTTCAAAGGTTCAACCGAGGAGAGTCCAATCACGTCTACGACATCATCAGTGGTGACGAATCTTGGATCTATGCCTACGATCCAGATTCCAAACAACAATCCACAATCTGGGTCTTCCAAGACGAGCCCAACCCGGCTAAAGTTCAAAGGAGGTGGTGGCCACGTTCGTTGGAAAAACAAGCCATGTTGCGACTATTGCACTTGAAGATCGTAGAACGGTTAACGCAGAGTGGTATACCACAGTTTGTTTACCACCAGTCATCGCCGAACTTCAGAATCTAACCCAAAGCGACGCGTCATACTACACCATGACAACGCTGTGTGAGCACACAGCGCTCGTCGAACGAAGTATTTGAAGCAGGAAAACTAAATACCAACAAGTTTATACGGAACCCTCGGTGCGCGACTCCAACTCGTACTTGGCCGTTTTTTATGGTCAAACGACAAAACTTAAAAGACATGTACCACGTATTTCTTCGCCTTTTAGACTATGCCGCGTAATTTTAACAAAGGGGAAAAAATCGTAGTGAATCGTCCAAAAATTCTATTATATCAGCGTGGGATTCTGTTAAAATGGAATGCCTTATAGATCGGCGAGTAAACAGATTTTTATCTCAGTACGCTTGTGACGACTAGAATAACTACAAATCACTACGACATTGCTTTGTTATTTACTTCTTTGTGAAATTGAAGGATGTTTATTTCTGTAAGTAAATCTTTTCTTTCAGTGCAGCGCGCGTGCATCTTAGAAACATAGTAAGGACACACACCTTTGGACATGTTCGCCAACATGTTCCACACAGCGCCGTGTATCAAAATGGTGTAGTCAGATGTAAAAAAAAAAAAAAAATAAGGATGTGGTGTGGAATGAACCAGCAAAGTGGACAACTTTTTCCCTGGTATCATCATCATAATCGCAAAAAAATATGTATGAGCTGTTCCATGCATTATTCCAATAAGTAGGTACTGGAACTGAGTACATGGGACAGCTGATTTTTATAGCTGACTATTTGTAGCCCCCAACCTTCGTTCGCGTGAAATTATTATTAAATGTATTTCTTCCCGTTTTGAATCGAACTTCGTTACCAATTTCAAGGGTTTTAATTTTTTTGCACGGAATCCTAATTATTTTTCTAAAATAAAAGTAGCTTGAGTTCTTATAACATCACCTATTTGCCAGTAAAAGCCTGGTCAAAATCGGTCCCGCCGTTTTGGAGAATTACCGGAATAAACAGGCAGACAGACAAAAATTGAAAAATATGTGCTTTTGTCATAAATGCCGTATTTATTATCATATGTTTTCAGGAAAAATCTGTTATTTTGATATTACAAACAGACACTTCAATTTAATTTATTTTTATACATAGATGTATAGATATTCATTTCATTTATTTATTCCTCTGACACGTTGTGTTGGAAGGCCTCCCACTAGGTGGACCGATGACCTGGTGAAGGGTGCGGGGATCTGCTGGATGCGAGTGGCACGGGACCGGTTAATGAGACGTCACTTAGGGGAGACCTATGTCCAGCAGTGGACGTCTTTCGGCTGAAATGATGCTGATGATGATGATTTCTCTTAACAACTATCTTTACATGTCTTAATCTTTAGCGATAGTTTGGCTTTAGCTATACTATTATTTACGACAGTTTCAATTTTATAAAAACATGAGTTACTATGTAATTCATACTATGTACTTCATACAATAATAGTCAACCTAACAAAAATGCACTTACTATCACTTATCAAACTACTAAACACACTGTATAATATCTAGACATTCGGCTACGACCGCATTTGATTCAATAAATGAAAAGAAGCCAAAAAAGGGTTAGCTGAGTACTAGTCAGCTGATTGTTCACACGACAACCATTTAATAAGTACCTGCCTACTTATTCATAGAAATAACAAGGACCGGAAATCTAACGACTGTCCACTTGATGGGCAGGGGCAATTTTCTATTCAGCCAGAGACATTTTAATTGAATAATAATACTGTAAAACACAATGAATGCAGGCAAATCATTTTATTTTAATTTATTCTACTTTCAATATTCCAACGGTTTCCATTACTAAAACTTACTCGTTGTCTTTGACGTCGTTTGTTTTTTTATTAAATGCATTCGAACATTCTACAATTAAGTTTATTAGTAGCTATTGTTCTTTTACCTTATGATTGTTTAATTTACCGGCCACAGACTTGGTCAGCAGGTACTCAGTTTGAAAACCAATGCATCGACAGTTAAATTAGGTACGACATTTTTAACATTTTTAGGTAACTACTTCTATTTTTTTGTTAAGTTTACTCTGCTTAATAAGCCATTTTTCTAAGCCATTGTTTTCTTTTTTAATTTTATGTTGTCTAAGTCATTGTTTTCTTTGTAATTGAGTTTGTATGTTAATTGAGTTTACCCTATTTTTTAAAAACAAACATATTTTTGTACGCCATTACTATATGGCAAGACATTTAGCCATTTTCTTTCATTTATAAGACCTGGTATAGTGTATATGTTACGGCTAAAGATGGGTGTCAACATAAACTTAAGATTAGCCGGCTAAACTCCGACGTCAGGGGCACCCCGAACCTAACTAACCGAACCTCGGGGTGCCCCTGTCGTCGACCGTCTAGGGTTAGCGTTTCCATCAGCAGGTCGACGGATCCCCGCTGCGCGGGGCTCCTATTTCTGTCTGCAAGGTTTACAGGAACCTAACTAACCGAACCTCGGGGTGCCCCTGACGTCGGAGTTTAGCCGGCTAATCTTAAGTTTATGTTGACACCCATCTTTAGCCGTAACATATACATACCTACCTACTCACGTTTTTACAAAATAAATATATCTTTATCTTTAAGACTTTTTTGATTTCATTGATTTCGTTTCTGCATTCATTTGCCATATTGGTCTCACTAGACCGATCGGTCGTAACCGCTACTGCCGAGAACGAGATCCTGGTTTGGACGCACAGGTCCAGCAAAGTGTTATTGGGTTTTTCCAACAGGAATTCCTCAGTAGCACGGGGTCTGGATTCATGCCGGGTTGCAGGCAATTGGCTCACACCCTTACACTCGGGACTCCAACTTTAATAACGAAATGTGGATATAGTATATTTTCTGATCCGTTTTCGACATCGATAGCCATTTAATTATCAAAATGCTTGGTATGCTTAGCTCCAAGCTGTTCAGAATACATTTTCGTCATCATCTGCCTAGTCTTTTCCCAACTACTTTGAGGTAGGCTTCCAGTCTAACCGGATTCATCTGAATACAAGTATTTTACAGGGAGTGACTGCCTAGAAGGATTCCAATACGTTTTCACGTATAGAGCGTGAACTGATGCCAATAAATAAACTAATTAATAACCCAGTTAGGTAGACAGGTATAGGTGCGGAGCAGACTGTCGTGGCACAATCAACCTGCAACGTTGCCACACTTCGCAGGAGATCAGTGGTGGTGAAGTCCTCAACTTACGAGTTGCAGGTCGTGGGTGCGAGCCCAGGTGTTATTTTGAGTAATTTATTTGAAATTGGCATGTCCACGAAACAAAGATTCCCTTGCAGATTAACAATGGCAGTTCGTGCAACGTACGCGCAGATGGAGAGGCTGATAGAATACATGGAGGATAATCCCCAGCTGGCTCAGGGCCAGATGCGTTGTAACATAGGGCGCTTCGAGACCAAGCGCAAGTGGGAGGAACTGGCCATGATCCTGAACTCGATGGAGAGGTTGAAGAAAGATACGAATCAATGGACTCGACTCGTAAGTTGGAATAATTCTATTACCTCAAGTTCGGCTTAGCTCGAATGATGCCGCGCTGGCTGATTTAGCGATGATAGGAGTTTATAGATCCTCACGAGTCTAACACAAGTAAAACATATGCAGTTGGTAGTCGCTTAGAATTGGGTTTGCTGTTTTACGTCTGTAGCGGCTGCTACAGACTTAAACCCACACCAACCCCTGTAGGTATTAAGGGTGTTATACCTACAGGGATGGAAAAAACCCACTTAAATTCATTTTTGTGCAAAATATATTTATTTTGATCGTGTGTTATTCTGATGTATAAGCTATATTACTAACAGGAATGGGTGATATTCTCCAGGTGTTACGAGGACTGAAACACGGTGACTTGACAATTATACTGTATTATAAGAATTTGAATAGGCGAGAATTAAATAAGTAATCAATCGCTCGGTGGACGATGACGCAGTGCTGCGGCGGCCGGTGCGCGCTCCCAGCTCGAACGCCGCATCCGCGATCTCAATTATGCAGAAGGACCTGCTTTTCGCCACAAAGATTTTTCGTCACTAAACATCAACAATAGATTATGTTAATTAGTGTGCCCTGCAAACAGATTTCTTTTGCCGCGTGTTCAAGGCATACCTAAGAATTGCTAAAAAGTAGCAGTGGGCGGGGCACATTGATGTCTGACAGGCAGGAAATTAGAATGGCGAGTATGACGACCGAGCAAAGTATACTGACGGTAAAGGAGTCCGAAGGGTGCGGGCAGCATCGCCCAACCAGTTTATAATGTTCTTACAGCCTGGTAGTTGTGAACTATACACAACGTGTGAAGATGTAACATAAAATAAACGCAGGACCTCTCTTGGGGTGACTCAAACCAAGAAACTGAACAACTTTTGTTCAAAGACATTTGGAGATTCACCACTTTTTTTTTAATTTACCATACATATGTTGATCAGCTGATCGCGTCAATTCTTAAAGAAAGTCCAATTGTTATTTTGTTCAGTTTCTTGCTCCGAGACATCACACGAAAATTTTTGCGTGTATTGTTACGTTGGCACTTTGTATATAAATGTAGTGGCCCAACTGTGGTTAATCCACCAAGCGGGCCCAGTACGGGTTGGTAGATTACATGTCTTGGATTTTTTGGTTAAAAAACAATGTTTTTTTTAATGTTTCGTTATCATTTTGATAGCAGTGGTGCAAATTGCGCTGCTCGTTGTGGTATTACTTGACTTTAACTAAAGGTTTGCTCCTGAATAATGATTACGTACGACGAAACTACCATTGCCGTTCTATCTGTATTTATTTAATTCTAACTAGTTGTTGCCCGCAACTTCGTCTGCAATCTAGGATAGAAAGTAAGTTAATACATTATGTCCTCGTCCAGGTCCCAGGATGCCTACCGGACAAATATCATAAGATCGACTAAGTGATTAAGACATGAACAGAGAGACTGAATAACTTTCCCTTTTTTTTAGTACAGATGTGTATATACTTTGTTTTGTGGTGTTATATTTCATAATAACACCAAAAAACAAAGTATTTGTTCCACAACAGAACAAAACAATGTTTTTTTTTTACCAATACAAATAGTTTATTTTCTTTCACAAGGTTAGTTTTCATAGCTAGTGATAGGTGTCCTTTTAAGCAAGTAAATGCCTGTACTAGGACACTCCACTATTCCGTTACTCTTACTCGTTAAATTTACGTACTGTACAGAACAGAATTCTATTAACTATTTATAATATATATTATTTACTATTTATAATTTATATAATTTCGAGCAATAAGATCAAGAAAGTTTAAGTATATAGAAAAACAACATTACAGACTTTACATAAGCTTATTTAAATGAGTGTGCGTTTTATGTATGTTTTATGTGAGTTGGGCATGTGTGATATGTGTGTGTGGGATGTATGTGTATGTGTGGTGTGTAAAAGTGAACGCGTGAATGAGTGAGTTATGATGTGTGCCGCAGGAGGGCCTCAGTGTCCTCATATGCGAGTGGTTTGTTCCATTTAGTGACAAGTTTTTTACACTCATAATATTGTTTGGTGTATACATATTACCTCTTTATTTATTTTATTATAGAGTTGAGATGACTGTTTCTCGTATTGCCGGCTACAAAACCTGGTTTTTGTTTGTGGAACCGGTGCTATAATATCTTTCCTCCTTTTAGACAAGATAGTGGTATCATAAGGCAGCCCTTTGTGTTTTTTCAAAACAGATGAATCATATATAGTTTCGATAATGATAATAAAACATAATGTAGATAATAAAACAGCCGCCAATCTATTTTCTACCATCGTTTATTATAAACAAAGACATTCAAATATTTACGAGCGATAGACGAGACAAGACGAAGGAAATCATAAACCAATACTTGTTACTAATTAGTAACAAATCGTTCCGTCTAGTGTCACACGCCCGCTTGTCAGCTAGCATTCGTGTGTCAAAATCGAAAATGTTTGGGATCAAAATTTTTGTATGAAAATATTCCCAATGTCCGCTCTATAAGTATTTTAAATCTCTTTGATTATAAATGAATACAGTAAATGAAAAACCGGCCAAGTGCGAGTCATACTTGCTCACACAGCCACCACCGCTCGGTTCCGTAGCACCATACAATATAATTACAACATTTTCAAAGCTCATTCATAAGTCAACTCACATTCAACAGCCAAATTAATATTGTTTTTCATAGTATTCATGACGAACAAAGTGACTGCTGCAGTTTTGCGAAAAAGTCCCATATCTCCAAAGCTTTTACAGCAAAACATCTATCTTGTTCAAACCAATTTTCGTTGAAAGTTCTTTTTACTTTCTCTAAAACTAATTTTTGTCTGAAATGTCCTCCATGAAATTAGAGTTGAGGAGGGGACACAATTTTGATAGCTTTAGAAGCGAATATCTCTTCAACAGGGTATAAGGGTCCCGTTTTTGCCATTCTGGCAACGGAACCCTAAAAAGGATATCAGGTGTAGCAGTATCGTAGCAAAGCAACAGTACAGCAGTGACTCGTAGACTTGTCGTAGAACCGCTACGAGGCGTAGCACCAAATCGTATGACGTAGCAATGATGTAGCTACGGAGTGTGATGTGCACGGCAAAAAGCCGTGTATATTTTTGCCTTACCCGAGTTATTACATTATGTGGCCGAGTGTAATTTGACAAGCGTTGATGAGAACGATGTGTATAGTGGTCGGATTTTCATGAGACTTATTTGTGGAATCCCTAGAGGTAGAGGAACAAAAAACGGACCTAATTTGTTTTCGAGTTTTTTTTAGATAAATGATTGCTCTCGACTAGTTTGTCAAGTGCAGGAAGAATGTTTAATTGTTGTATAGATTAAAATTTTGTGAACTTTGTAAAATAACCTACTAATTATAGTGGCACCGGCCTATCCGAGGCGGGGGCAAGGGAACCGAAGACTAGAAGAGTGGCCTCGCAGCTCCCGACACTCCTGTTTCTTTACGGAATCGTCTAAAACGTTAAAATAGTCAGGGGCACCCCGAGGTTCGGTTAGTTAGGTTCCTGTAAACCCTGCAGACAGAAATAGGAGTCCCGCGCAGCGGGGATCCGACGACCTGCTGACGGAAACGCTAATCCTAGACGGTCGACGTCAGGGGCACGCCGAGGTTCGGTTAGTTAGGTGCCTGTAAACCCTGCAGACAGAAATAGGAACCCCAAATGTCATAGTAGGACGAACAGAATCAGTAATAATAGGAGGTCAGGCAGTGTTAAAATAAAATGTACGATGTCGTGGATTTTATCAAGTTTTAATTTTTAAACTTTTTACTTGTCGTGGTCGGTGCCACTATAATTAGTAGAATTATAGTGGCACCGACCACAACAGCGAGCCATTTGTGCAACAATTTACGGATTAAAATAGGTTTTTCTTTATAAAACACCGACCTTGAAAAAGAGTAAATTTGGTCGGAGTCGCTGCAGATCGATAATTGGCCATATGACCGAAACTACATTCATCGCATGCAAATTAAAAACGATGAAATCACTAAAATTATCCCTAAAATAAAGCTAATTTCATGGATATGAAAAATATTTTTCTGTTTATTTCAATTAAAGAGTTCGTTTCAGTCTCGTCACTAAATCTTTATTCATTAACGGTTTCTCTTAGGTCCTGAGTTATGGAGATTACGTTGGCCGAACGTCCTGATGTTCCAGGAACTAAAATTAATTTTACTTTTAACCGGTGGCATTACGAGTAAAAATAAAGCAGTGGTTGTTAGTCACCAAATCGTCACTAAATCTTTATTCAGTAACAGTTTCTCTAAGGTCCTCAGTTATGGAGATTCAGGTTGGCCGAACGTTCTGATATCAGGTCGTTCGGCCATAAATAAATGCTTCCAACTTTCGAACTGGGGCCCGATTCTGCTATTACAATAGTGTCAGAATGGTCTGTCATTGATTTCATAATTGTTGATTTTGACTTGTCAAAACTTGTCAAAATCAACAATTATGAAATCAATGACAGGCCATTAGAATTACCATTAGAATGGTCTGTCATTGATATCATAATTGTTGATTTTGACTTGTCAAAACTTATCAAAATCAACAATTATGAAATCAATGACAGACCATTCTGACACTATTGTCGTCTATTGTAATAGCAGAATTAGGCCCCTGTTCTGTCACAAATTCTTTGGCTGGCATCTCTATGCGCCACATAATCGTCACTAAAACTGAAGTAGCAGCCAGCTCCCTAACTCGACTGGCCGAACGTTCTGATAAACATATTATTTTTGTATGAACGGTCAGAAAAAAACCTGGCCTATCCGAGGCGGGGGCAAGGGAACCGAAGACTAGAAGAGTGGCCTCACAACTCCCGACACTCCTTTTTCTTTACGGAATCGTCTAAAACGTTAAAATAGTTCTTATCTGAACTGCTTGACAGACACCCTAACCCTAGACGGTCGACGTCAGGGGCACCCCGAGGTTCGGTTAGGTAGGTTCCTGTAAACCCTGCAGACAGAAATAGGAGTCCCGCGCAGCGGGGATCCGTCGACCTGCTGATGGAAACGCTGACCCTAGATGGTCGACGTCAGGGGCACCCCGAGGTTCGGTTAGTTAGGTTACTGTAAACCCTGCAGACAGAAATAGGAGCCCCGCGCAGCGGGGATCCGTCGACCTGCTGACGGAAACGCTAATCCTAGACGGTCGACGTCAGGGGCACGCCGAGGTTCGGTTAGTTAGGTGCCTGTAAACCCTGCAGACAGAAATAGGAATCCCAAATGTCATAGTAGGACGAACAGAAACTGGTCTCCCTCGCGGTCCTACTAGTAGGACCACGAGGGAGACCAGTTTCAGTAATAATAGGAGGTCAGGCAGTGTTAAAATAAAATGTACGATGTCGTGGATTTTATCAAATTTTAATTTTTAAACTTTTTAGAGATTTTCGTCGTCGGGTTGTAAACTAAGTAGTAGAACTAGGACAGCACTAGTTAGGAAGAAATGGTGTAGAAAATTCAGTGGTGTGACAAACGAGAAAAAAAATCCTGTTTGTCATACTGGTGTGATAATCTGGTGTGACTACGAGTCGGCAAGGGTGCAAAAACATCGAGCTCGCTACGCTCGCCCTTACATCCTACAAGAACCCCATTATTCTCAAGTACCCAGGGCCTTCAATTGGTTAAAGACGGCCCTGCAGGAAAAGTGTACCTATATGGTGGTCTATATAGCCGGTATCGACGAAGCTAATTTAACGCCAAGTTCTTGTTGTCAGGAAAGTTAGCTGGTGATTGTGTTCACTATCAGCTAAGGCCCTAGCTGGTGGGCGGATTAGTGAAATCTCCGTGTCTTACCGCCAGTTGTCGATCGTCTGTGCCTTATCTATTAGCAATACGTATCAGGCGAATTTAGCTTATAACTTCGTAGGTACACCGGCAAGGCGGCAACTTAAACTGCTTCTTAAAACAGTGTGTCGTGAGGATAACCAATCAAGGAGGAAAAGGTGTATAATTAAGAAAAACAAAGTGAATATTTTTCATAAAAATTACATTTATTGGTATACATAGGAATAAGTTTGTAAGTATATTACAATGGGCTAAGGTAGACTATGTCTCCCAGAATGTTTAGATTAACTACTTTGATACAGTCGTGTGGTTTTCGAAAGATAGGGCCACCGTTCGTTTCTTTTACAGCATCATCACGTGTTGTGTGAAAATTTCACAGTGTACAGGACCTCGGAAAGCTTTTGTTGCAGAAAGGCACCTATTCTAGAAAATTTATCAGAAGTTACAGCTGGGGCCCACAGTTATTAATCCAAATACTTACTCAAAACCTTGAACATCCGAGACATACCGAGTAGGTATTTGAAGTCTCCTTCTAAAATCAGCAATTTATTTCCCATAGTTTTCCTAACCATACTGGATTGCCAAGAAGTTATTACTTATGACATTTCCAGTTCTTTGCTGCATTTTCTGCACTAAGCGTTCCCCTATCTATTCCCAGATTCCATGAGCACCCAGGCGGCTCTTCCGCACCCAGCCAGGAGGATCTTTGGGATCCTTGATCATCGTTAAATAGTAGTTCTTCTGTTATTGTATGTTACGTTAAATTACCCATGAAATACCTACCCAGATTTCAGGTCCTCGGTGTTTTGAAATAGGTACCTACACACGGCAACATACCAAGCTAGAAATTCAGTACTTATAAGAATCGTGCTTTGTATACAGAGTGTAAACAGACCCTTTACGAAGCCGACAACCAAGTATTATGTAGGTATAGACGCCAGCAGGTCAACCTACCCGGAACTGTCAGATTTTCCCAACCAACCGTGAACCTAATGCTTTAGATATAAAGTTGAAAATCTATTAAAGAAACTTGACAGATTGTAGTAGCTTGATGTGCTGGCATCTGTACATCAACGGACACGGTACGGTCGGTACGGTTACGGTAGGTCTCAATGTAACGTATTCAAAACATTGTGTGATGGATGGATTAAATAGTACGGGGGTCGTGGAGCTGTTTAAAGTAAAGTTCTTGTATTAACATGTACCTATTTAAAAAAAAAAAAAAGTTGGAACTTTGACCCCCATATTATTCGTAACTAGAAGTTTGCTGCCAGGTATTACCTAAAATGTAGAACAAAAAAAAATATAGCAATGACGGGGAGAACAAGTGCCTTTGGGCTTCGTTAAGGGTCTCGTTACACCCTATATACTCATAACAGCTTATAGGAACTGGTTATGCGCAGCTTGATTGGTCTACGTGCGCACCTACCTACCAATATGAAGCTTTGAAGGTCGTGTAATTCTAAAAGTGCGCATCGGCCCCAACGAAGGAAAGGCTAGATACCATATCATCCGAATACCGTATGACTGATACAATATTCCTTAAACTAACAATAACATACGTATCAAGTAAAATCAAGTTACAAGTAAATAAATGTAAAATAGTTGATGCTCACTTAGTATTAATCCCCATTTCATGTAATTTATCCCAAGCATAGTCTAGTCATAAGTTCTTCGAGCAGTCTGCTAAACGTTTACTTACTTGAAACAAGTTCAATTACCCGGAGACATCCAAATTGAACCATGGATCCCACCAGATGGAACTTAGGTAGGTAGGTCTTGGTGGGAATATGTCTTGTTCTCGTCATGTGACGGATTGAAGAGAACAGCAGTAGCAATAACCCGTTTAGTCGCAGTTTTATCCCTGGCTAAAAAAAGGTAACCACTTCTTAGGTGCGTTGAATAATTAATTGATGAGGAATAAGTTTATTATAGGACTAACCACAAGTGTCAGTCGCACTATTACCTTCGTTTGGTCTTTGAGACAGTCTGAATAGAGTAACAAATGACGATCTGGAGAATGTATGATTTGAAAATATTCAAAATCAAATTTGGTAAACCGGGCTTCCCTGAAAACTATTTATGGTACCTTTTACTAGCCATAGAATATCCGAAGATGGTAAAAAAAACTGCATAATAAATAAAAATCAACAAAGACAGACTTGAAATATTTCTTCTATTTGCTCGAAATCGACTTCAACTTGGAAGTATGGAGAAAGACAGTAGACAGAAAAAAAGAATAGAATGGATGAATGTGACAGTTATGATGCCCGTGCGCAAGTTCCATGTTGCATACACTTTCAACAAATATTGTTTGCTTATTATAAAGAATCATTCTTAAAGAATGTGCAATGTGGAATGCGACACAACGACGGAGTGAACAACAAGACATGGTTTTTACTGATTTTAGTTTCGATTCGGGAACTAGAACTCAGTGTGATACTAGTATCATCATGTTAATTACCATGATATATATGTCTATTGGAATCAATATAAGAAACCACAGAGTGTGGGCAACTCTTTATGGTACATTGACAATTGATCTCGACTGCTAAGTTATGAAAACTTGGTGACGCGATACAGATGGGATACCGCAATGATACTGTGTAATATGTGGCAAGTCACAATAAATACGGTTTAAAGTTAGTATATCTCAATCACTACATTCCTTATTGAGTGTGAGTCGGGAATGCTGAAGACCTGTTCACGTTAGGTCTAACTCATCTAGACAACACAACAAGTTGTATTTCCCGTTGAGAATAAAAGATTAGTAGAAAACGAAAACGGACAGAGAGTAGGCAAAAAAATCAAAAGGAAATATTAATTGATCTAAAAAATTTATTAATGAATGAGGCGACTATGTGCACATTGAAAACACTTGTTATATTACAATATACTTGTACACTATTTACAAAACCCACAATACATCTATCCTCTCTCGGCCAGGCGCATGCGCCGGTTTTAGCATCATCATCTTATTTAACACACTGTACATAAGTAGTTTGTACAAGTTTATTCTTAAACGTTACATTTCATTTAAACTAACAACACTAATTTTAAAACAATGGAAATATTGTTGATCATAATACTTATACGGATAATGGTATAAGAATTTTACTTAAATCTCTTAAGAGCTATTACTTAAACCTGATTACAGAGTCTACAATATAAATAATATAATTAATATATGTATCGAATTTTCTCTATAAGCTAATGACTGGTGCGCGACGCTCCCCATGGCTAACACAGAATGCTCTGCGAGCGCCACGTGCGGGCGGCGCCGCGTGCCTACTCCGGAACCAACACGTCGACTACTGCTACTGCTAAACGCTAGTCTGCTAGTGACGTCACCGTCGCAATAGTTCATCTCGACTAACACGACCTACCGGGGCGCTAGGTCCCCGCACTATGTAAGATCACTACATCGCGCGTCACATACATAGAACATACAAGTAATTAATACATAAACATGATTGTCAATAACACACATACTTAGCGTTACATTGTAAATTACAATTCCATACAACACTTGATTATTAAATCGACTGATTAACTAAAAATACTCATTACAAAATGCGCTTACAGCGTAGCAATAAGAACGTTTCTAAATTAAGAAAAGTTACAAACATTGTTACACATATCGACAGAATATTACAAAAAAATTACATGCACTTATTTATATAAAAAAAATATTTCATCAACAGAGGAAATTTTAAACATATGTACATTTTCAAAAGTGTTTTTTATTCCATGCAGTCGGAATCTCAAAATACAAAAATTAAATCTAAAGTTTAGTTGATTTATTATATAAATTAAAACAAATCACAGTAACAAGGTAATGATCGACACAAAAGTATTAAAATGTGATGCTGATTACCATGTCATTCTATTGGATTTGTGCGAACGATTTAGTACGAGCAACAGTAAAGAAACCAACCAAATACGTATTATGTATAACCCCCGTAGTCGAATTGATTTGTACCTTTGTGTCGCCTCTTTACTGCTTCAATGCACTTATTCGTTACAATTTGTAGAATGACACAAGTTAAGCGCTCAGCGCTCTTTAATTAAAAAAGTAACTTTTGAAGGAAGACGAATGAACACGTGATTTTGTAGTTAGCGAATGGTTCTGGTGTAGTTTTAGAGGGTCCTAGGCATTGTAGAGAATTATTGAAGATTTTATGACAAGCCCTAGTTGTGAGTGTGCTTAAAATTATAATTCCATTACTAGAAAAAGTTTTGAGTAAACGCAAGACGTCTGGTTTCGAAAATAGTTGTTCGCCAGATCATACAGCTGGATAAATTAGATTATTATTTTAAACTTTACCATTTATTAATTCATATTATTTCAGTAGAAAGGTGCCAAAGTGAGTCCATGATTTTATCGAAAAAAATATATATATCTGTACTGTAGTTTGAGTGTCAATTGATCTTTTATTCAGTTTATTTTAAAAGTGTGACAACTCAGCCATCGGCTATAGTAAAAGACACTTTACATATCCGTCAAAAATACTAAAAATGGATTTATTAAGCTAACACGGGGGTTTTAGACCGATTGTTTTAAACATGTGACTATCGCAACGTGCGAACGAAATGGGCAAAATCCGTTATTTATAGCAATATTAATATTGCCTGGTCAGCAATAAGAGAATATGAACAGTTCAATAATATAAGTGGGCTTTATGTCTGGCCAGGCAATGTCCACGCTGCAGATATATCAGAATGGTTGATGATTTGTTTAAGGGAGTGGGCAAACTGTGTTACATTAACATTATTTTACTAATCTACCAATAAATACGATTCCAAAGTTATACTTATCATACAACGTACCTAACACTACATTTTTTATTTATAAATATTGAGACATAAAAAGTGCCTTAACATAACCTTTTGAACGCCAGAGCGTAAACGCCAAGCCACAATTTCAGCGATTGACATCGATATTGATATCGATAACCAATCATTGGTTTTCGTCCTATTTTTTTTTTAAATAAAACCACTCGTAACATTATTATTTTATTTTATTTGACACGTTTCGTAATAAACTATTATTAAACAGCAGTTACAAAGTTGTAGGCTTTAACCGACGATGGCGTGTTCGGCATGGTTTCAATTGTCGGTTATATGCGACCGCGGCGCTCAAAAGGACAACGAGAGCTCCACCCTGATTCATCCGGAGTTTGCCCGTATAGTCAACTGAAACTTTTAGGACACACCATTGACTCCGCAATACTATCCAGTTATTACATATCATTGAAATTTATTAAAACGATTTGTTTATGTCCAATTGATTTAATGTTAAGCCGTTTTATTCTGGAGTCTAATTTATCTCAGAACGTGTTATGATTTATTAATTATTTTAAAACACTCATCAACAAAACGATTTCATATTAATTAGGCAATAAACCTTAAATGTATAAATTGATTTGTGTCGTAGTTATCAAGCTTTGTTTTGATGTCAATAAGCAACTATGGCTCTATGAGGAGTAATAAATATGAAAGAGATTTGCAACCGTGACGGTGAAAACTGATTTAAAAAAGTTAAATGTTTTCAGAAGCGGGTCAAAGGCATTCAAGCAAAGAGAGGTTAAAATAACCAGTGTAGTCAATGGCAACAAAGACAGTCGCCTTTATTGACAAACTGAAGACTGGTTGCCAGGCAGAAATAAATTTTACTGTTAATATTAATGTAATCTTAAAACTATTCTATTACTGTGACAGCTATGAAAAGTATATATAATGGAGAACAATAGAAGACCATCGTTTCGTAGGACCCACACTCTTTAGATTGTATGAAAAAATCTCTGTGTATCAAAATAAATATATATCATTTTTAACATTTTAGTTAATACCGTTCCGTTATTTAGATGTAAGGAAAACAATTGCCGACCATGAGAATAGTTGCAACCAGATTATTTACAAGTATAAATAATTTATAAGTATGGTAACTTTGTTTAATATTTATGGATAAAATTATTGATTATATAAACACGAATAACTATGCAATTCTTTTATATTTGCTTATTACTGATATTTAAATTTTCCGTTTTGGAACGTACGTAAGCTACGATAATGGTAATTAATACTATATTTACATTTTTTGTTAACATTTACACAATATTAAATTAAATCTCGTGTCCACTATGGATCATGGAGAGTACTCGATTTTAACACGATTTTGCGTAATATTTGTAAATTGATTACATATACAGACTGCATATTTACACCCATATGAGCTACTATCTAAAGATTTTGTGATTATTTAAATCCTGAGTTTGAAAGATGTAACACTCGACCAGGATTAACGTAAAATACCGAAAAACAAATCGATTTCAAAGATTCCTCACTGGAAAATATATAATATAACTCAGTTACAACATAATGTAATCTCATTGTTTTGGTTACTTTATTCATCATTCGTTTAATGGGCACCATTCATTTTTATTTAAATGCAATCACTGATAGTGTTAGTAATTTGTTTTAAATATGGGTTATGTCTGATAACGTAATAAATAAAGATTTTAATTAATTTTGTAAAATATAAAAGTATAAAAAATCAGTAAGGTTCTCGCTTATTAATTCGTGCACACAATTTTTTATTTTTATGTTTAAATTTTGTGGAGATGTTTTCAATGATGTTTTTATAAATAATAAAGCGAAACTAAGCACAGCCTACAACCTAATTCGGTTTTGTGATAGCACAACATAATTTACTTCCATTTCCCAAACAAGAAAAACTTTCATTTCCCGTTGCACTAGACATATTATATCAAAAGAACGACAATTATTTTTATAGTTTCCATTACTTTTTTACAATTACCATGTACATTGAATTCGAAATTACTAATTTCAGATTGGTACTAAGCTTACATAATTTAATATTACGAAAATGTGATTTTTAAACATTTAGTTTTATACTAAGCTCATTGATAGGCCGCTAACTATTTCGCTTTAAAGACGCGTAGCGCGCCGTCGCGTTAACTCGCTACGGCCTGTTCTAACACCGTGTAGTTATCTCCTGCTAAGGCACTGTCCAGATGTAATACTATTCGTAAGATATATCAATTTAGAGAAAATCCGCAAATTTTAATTAATTTGTACAAATTCATTGTAATACACTTAATAAACTGTAACATAAACTGAGAACCAGGCGTAATAATGAAAACCAAATAAACAATCCATAACATAAAAAAACAAACCGAGCCGTAAAAATCTTTTCTATTCATATTCAACACATCCTCCACGCGAAAACTGAACCAAGCGAACTTTAAACATAATTTGTATCGGACGATTTTCAATCGCAAATCTGGACAAGGCCTTAGATCACTATTAAATATTTTATTTACAATGGAAACGAAAATGAGATACTTATGAATAACGGACATGCACTTAAAACTAACACACCATGCCTACGTTCAATGAATCTTTGACTATACGATGAGTATTGCCGAATATTGCACAAACAAATAAAATCATATTGTAGTCACATCACTAATAAATTACTTTTTTACTATATCTACCATATGCTACGTAATGACTCTACGGTAGCATCAAAAACTATAATAAAGGATGGTATATGTTTTCGTGTGGTTAGTCTAAAATAAATCAACCTTGGTTCTGATCAGTATGAACAAAAAAGACAATAATGTCAAATATATAATTAATGCGACCAATAGATTTAAATCCAGCATTGTGTAGTATATGGTAAATATGTTGTTTTTAGTCAAATAAATATTCCAATCAGTTCGTTGAAGTCTAATTTAAATCAACCTTAATTATAATTCATAATAGTCTAAATGATATGAAGAATAGGCAATAAGCAATTTGTTATGTTACAAGGATATTCGCAATAGACGACCACGCAGTCATGAAACTTCAAAAATATTTACAACAGTTTCGTTCTATTAGGAAACAGAATATTAGGAACAGTTCTGATTTCCAGTGCGCCGTCCCTGCAGAATCGTAGATGTGCAACAACTACGCTTGCTCTGAAAAAGCGCAGTGGAAAGCAGCACTAATACCCTTGTCTACGTACCATGCACTCATAGACTTCTAATTAATTCCATACTTGATTTATCTAAGTTACTTGAATTTTATTGTAGCACAACTACATATCGTACGCACTAACACAAGATTCACGTCTGTAATATGCCTATGTCTAGATGCGTGATCATCGATCACGGATAGCCTCCGCTAAGTCATTACAGTGATTCGACTTTACAAGCTTATCTCGATTTAGGTATTTCGTACACATTAATTTACCCTAGATCTGTTTCGACAGCCTCTAATGAGAGATGGCAATAACGTTGTTTTGTAGTAACCGATACGTAGTGACAGCTCTCATTGAGTGATGCATCTTAAATTCTGCTTATTTTACTGTCGAGTTATTTCATCTCACATTCTTTCTTGTACTTGAATATGCCCTAAAGTTTGTGAACTCTCGGTAAACTGAGCAGAACAGATACATCAATGTATGCACTTGTGTATCAGAAGTCTCAGTACGAGTGTTCCTTGGTGTTGTGGGAAACGTGTCAAATGTCAATTATCAGTATTAATGCCCATTTATATGCAGTAACTGTTTTGTAATCAATCTTTGGTTAAATGCGAACCATGATCTGATTATTATTTAGTTTCGTGTAGTTGATTGGCTACCAGTGCCGCTTTAGCACTTTGTTTTATGATATTTTGTCATTGGCGACAACATTTGAGTCAATAGCGTCAGAGGCTCCCTGGAGAGTGGCGGTGAGGGGACTAATTGGATAATAAGTCAACATTATTTTAATGTGTTTGATATCCAGTTAAAGTTGGAATGTGAGTGACAGATAAAAGGAGCGCGTGGACGCGACGCATTGTGTGCACACCTTACCCGCTCGCTACGCCGAAGCCCCGAAGCCCCGACGCCTAGCCGCCTCGCCGCCACCGCGCAGAGAGTGACCCTCGTGCTGCTCATGGATCTGAGTCTACCGCTGTGTTGTATTGTATAAATGATAAGCTAACGAAATTATGTGATGATTTTCATGATTGTGAAGCGTACAGAAATAAACATACGTAAGTTATTTAAAAAATTACACAATTAATTCGTGAAAATTAATGAGATTCCATATGAGGCACAAAGTAAAACAGTAACTTTAACAAAAATATATATGCTATATTATAATAAGATTTACTTGTGCACAGCATAACGCACAATTTATATATCTTAGAATAACTTTAAGTTAATCATTGAGCTTTCTATTTATACAAATAAATAATATGTAATAATAAACTACACCATGATAGAGATAAAATATTGTTTTAAAAATATACAGACACTATATCAGAATTTAGTTAAACTATACAGGAGATTTTATACTTGTTCTATTGTAACCGTTCATTTAGTCATTGTCCTTACTTCTTCTTTTTAGCCTTATTTCCAGCATTCTTATTTTTAGGCTTAGTATCTAGTTTTTTTTTACGCGGTAAGTTCTTATTGTTCTTGGTACACTTGACGCTGCCGGCACCGCGCGGCTTATATCACCTCACTTCACAGTGTTTATTGTTGTTGACGGGCACGGCGGGGCGCGCATCGCCCTCGCCCGCCTCCTTCATCACGTAGCCGGAGCCCTCGGAGCTACGCGCTAGTTTTAACCGGATAGGTGTGACCTTGTCCGTGCGCACCTTGCGCATGGCCGACGTGGACTCGGAGTACGTGGGCGGGTCGATGGCCAGCGGGTCGGGCGCTGACGGGTCGTACTCGAACGGGTCGACGGGCGGCTCGGCCGCGGCCGGCGCTGTAACGGCGCTAGCCGCGCTCGCCGCGCTCTTGGACGGCCCGGCCGCAGAAGCCGCTGCGCCAGACGCGCCAGACGCGCCCGACGCGCCAACCGCGCCCACCTCCTCTTCCTTGGTGCGCTTTATTTTGATTATCAACTTTGTTGCACTATCACTTTCACTATTCACCACTTGCAGTTTTTCCGCTTTTTTGTCCTTTTTCTTTTTACGTTTCTCACTCTTTTCACTCTTAGGCTTCTTGATAGTCGTTTTCTCATCTTCCTCGAAGTCAGCCATAACCATTTTTCGGTACTTCATGCTTTCGCGTTTCAAGTCTTCCAAACTTGGTTTGTTCGCTATAATCCTCTTTTTAGGAGGGCGGTAGATAGTGGTGCCGGCGGGCTCCTCGGGGGTGGCGGGAGTGGGCGCCGGCACCTGCTGCACCGTGTTGGTGCCGAGCTTGATCTTCAGTTTGGGAGTGACGGGCGGCGTAGCGTTCGCCCTGTTTGGCTTAGCGGTTGTTCGGCCGCGACGCTTGTGTGCTTGTTGACCAGACGTGCCAGCTATCGCTGACAACTTCACGTCGTCCGACGGATCAACATCATCATTCATACTAACCTCTAAATGCCTCAGCTCTCGAGAAAGCCCTGCGCAAGTAGTCTTGCGCTTGGTTTTCTTTTCTACCGGGCTGTCGGTGATCTTATAATCCTCTCGCGTGGGTATGCTCGTCATGGAGGCAACGGCTTTAGGGATGGTGATGACGGCGCGAGCGAGAGGCTGAGGCTGCGCGGGCGGCGGTACAGCGCCTATGTTAGCGTTGTGGTTGGGATCGTCCATGTTCATGTCCTGCGTCCAGTACTGGCGCAGCAGCTCCTTCTTGCGCATGCGCCGCAGGTTCGTGGAGCCCGACATTGCGGAGGAACCGGCGGCGTTGGCCGGGTTCATCGTGCTGGTGCTGGCCTCGTGCACGGGCGCCGGCGGCGGCGGGACCACCTCGCTCACCGCACGGGATGAACTCGCAGAGTAGTTGGCGTCCAAAAACGGACCTTTGATCTTAACTTTAAGCTGGTTTCTGGAATCGGATAATGAAACTTTTGGTAATTGAGGAACAAATACCTCTTTCGGGGGTGGTGCGGGCTCGGCAGGTTGATGTGTCGGCGAGCCTGTTTGTGGATTACTGGCCATTAAAGCTGAGTGCAATTGTTTCTCAACTTCTTCGTCAATTTCAGGCAAGGGCTGCTCGGCTGTGCCACTAGCAAATGCCAACAAATGGAAAGCGTTTTCAGTTGGAGGAGCAGGATTCTCAAAAGGTTGATAAGTTCGCATATCAACAGGGCCCGGTAGGACAGGCGCGACTTGAGAGAAGCCTGGTTCTCGCTCTGAATCTGCGGGGGACGAGTTGCCATCGGCGGGTTCAGGGGATATGGGAGGTTTAACATCTTTAGCGTCTGACGACGGCGGTTTTTTAGTAGGAGGAGGAGTAATGACGCGAGGAGATTGAGAGGCATCCTTGTAAGAGTGTTCTGATTTTCTATCTTCACGAACGTCGATAGATTTTCGTTTGTCACGAAGGGCTTTCAAATCGACACCATCATTAGCGATTTCTTGATCAAAGTCGTAAACTGTGCCAACTAGCTTGCTTTGGATGGAGTTGCCGGTGTAGTCGACGGCGAACCCTTGTCCGCGGCTCTTGGAGCGCCCGCGCCCTCGCTGGCTTCGGTTGCTGCGATTGCTGGGCCGCTTGGTTCCCTTCGGCGCGTCACTCTGCTTAGGGGATTTCCCGGGACTCTTGCCCGGCGACTTGGCAGGGAACTTAGCAGTTGCTTTGCTCGTTACTTTAGGAGGGGGCGATTTAGATTCCTGCGGATGAAGGCTCGATATTGTTTCGTTGTTCTCGTTCGACATCTTGCTAGCAGTTGGAGCTTTGTTGCTATTCGTATTGTTGCTACTTGTGTCGTAGGAATCTGCGCTTATACTGGGACTAGACACAACGTGTATGATCTTATCGCCTGACGCATCGTAATCGCCTGAATCACGCGGCGAATCCATGGGTTTCGGTGTGGGCGGAGCAATCATTGCTGTGGTGAGTGCAATATTTTGCGAGGAAGATGTGAAGGCTGCACTGTAGAAGGCCGGTTTGAGCGGCAGCGGAAGCGGCGTGGCGGCGGAGTAGGCCACGCCGTAGAGTGGGCCCGGCGACGGCAGCGGTAGCGGTAGCGCCGACGCGCCCGCGAACAGTGGCAGCGAGCTCAGGAACGGCGACGCCTCGGCCGGGTACGTCGTGTACTGGTTTAGCGGCATCGACGGCTCTACGGGCCTCGAGTACGCGGGGATCGGAGGGTACGTGTCAATGTCAGGCATCGCGTTACTTTGCCGCAACCGATCAGCAGCAGTCATACGAGGTTTCCTCACATGTTTGTGAGAGCGCACGGAAGCGTCCGAGTTAGAGCTAGAAGCGGACGATCGTCTCGTTGTTATCTTGCTCTCGCGCCATTTCTCTTGGGTTACATAGTGCGGCGAAGGTATTGTGGCACTATCAGAGTGTGCTATTTCATTGTTTTCGTAGTTTGTGTTCTCGTGCACCACTTCCACATCGTTACTGTGGTCGACAACTGACAAAGATTGCGAATCATCGCTTTGTTTGCATATTGAGACTGTCTCGCCTGATGTGGACTGACTGACTGACGTTACATTGATGACTGGCTCTTTGCTGTCTTCAGTGTACGAGTTGGAATGATCATATTTCTGATCAATGGCAGACTGGCTCTGCGTGTCTAACTGTGACTCTGACACCGGTACGTTAACCCACTTCTCGTTACTGCTCATTGCAATAGGCTGGAATTCTTTAGCATCCATTGCTGTATCTCCAGATGGCAAGTCCCTTTCAATGGAGGCAGGACGTCGTGGGATATGGTTGATCGACTGGCGTGATTCTATCGGCGGCGAGCGCTCAGCGTGTCTCTCGGTAGGAGTGTGTTTCTTGTGAGGCGAACTGTTCTCCTCTGCCTTCACCAAGTTACAAGGGGCGTTGATGTCGTTCTCTTTGTGATCACTGTCGTCGTTCACCACGATCGGTTCCTCTTGATCGGGATTCTCGGGCGGCACCTTCTTGGTGCTAAGTCTAAATCTCAATCGATCCACCAAATTCAAAGTCTCCTGCACACCCTGCTTTGTATCCTCTTTGAAGAAGAATTCCGGATATGTCGCAAACGGTTTGATAATATCGTCGTGGTTGAAACCATCATCGACGGCCATCATTTCGAAGTCTAGGAACTCATTGTCTTTGGGCTGCGGCGAGAACACGGACCTGTTCGGATACGGGTTTACAGCTGAAGGTATCTTAGCGCTTTTGGAGATTTCGACACCTTGTACGTGGCTGGCGTCTTGTGTTATAAACTTCTTTTCAGCTGAACGCTTCCTCATGTTTCTTGCCACGTTCTCAGCCTCCATGTGCTCAATAGTTATTGTTCTCGCATCCATCGGCGTCTTAGGTGACTTGATCATGGTATTTTCATTGAGGTTAGCTTGTATTTTAGCTATCATTTTGACGCTGCTCTTATCGGCGTAATCAGAGTCCATGGATTTCTCGTCAATGTATTTCTCGTTGCCACCTGGCTTTTCTACTTGAGGTGGGATGGCATTCGGGCTCGGAGCCTTCGGAAGCCAATGTTTGTCATTGTCATGGTAGTCTGTATTGATGTGCAGAGGGCTCTTCTTGTCAATCACCTCCACAGGTGGAGCCTCTACTTCAATCCTAGGTTGAGGCGTCTTCTTTTTAGGCGACGTCGATGTCCGGTCGGAGCCAGTGACGCTAGGGGCTACGCTGAGCCGTCGGTCTTTCTTGGCTGTTTCTTTGACTTCGTTGGTGCTAGAGCGTTCTTTGGGTGCCTTCTCCTTGACACTCATCCGCCTGGTCGCGAGTGATTTCTGTTTGGGCTCACTACTTTTCTTAGGGCTTACTTTTGGTGGAGGGGGCACTTCAATTTCAACTGTCTTGTGAACCTTCTCTTTGTCTTCATTAGACTCACTTCGCCGTTTAAGCTTGTTAGCTTTTACCTTTACATTATTCTTAGGTGTCTCGACAGCAACCTCGGTCTTTGTATCTTCCTTCGCCTCTACCTTAGATTCTACCTTCACCGCTTCCTTTACCTCCTCGTCCTCTTTCCGTTCCGCAGATGGAAGTTCACCGGACTGGCCGCTCTCTTTGGGAGTCTTGTTGGGTCCAGCGTTATGGGTGTCGTCTTTAGATAATTTTCTGGGTCGGGCATCAGACTTATTAGGCAGATTTCCGCCTGAAGTAGTGCTTCTGGTCCGAGCACGTGTGGCAGCGCGCGCATCACTGGGTCGGCTAGGTTCCTCTCCTTCAGGAGTCGGTGATGGTACCTTACACTCGGACCGCCGTTCGGAAGTTTTAAGCTTCTTATCTGGCGGCGCTTTGCGTGGGGACGCATCAGTGGACACACTCTTGCCTTTTCGCCTTCGCCTTGGTCGTTTAGGATATGGGCTTCCGGATCGGGATCCGTCGGACACTTTAGAGCTTTCAGAATCACTCGAGGCACTAGTTGAAGACAGCGGTCTTGACACCCTGTCGAGAAAGGGCAAGTCCACGGTTGGTCTAGTGCCTGGAGGTGAGAACATTGAAGGCTGTCGTGTCGCAATAGCGGGTTTGATCTCGCGCGCTTTGGCGGTGGGCTTGATGCCGGGCTTCTCCGGCTCCTCCTCCGAGCTGGACGACGACGAGTAGCTGCTGCTACTTGAGTTGGAAGATGAGCTTGAACTTTCTTTCTGTGCGGACTTAGAGCTTTTGGCTTCGTCTTTGTCTTTCTTGGGAGACGACTTGGCTTGGCTAGTCTCAGGCTTCTCATCTTTCTTTTTGTCAGTATCGTTCTCGACAGCCGGCGCCTTGGTGCCAAGTCCACTCTTGATGTGTGCCGCTGCCTTCTTGGCAGCCTGTCTTTGTGGTACATACGAAATAGGCTCCTTCTCCGCCTCCTTAGATTTCTTCTTCCCAACTTTTGAAGAATGTGCATCTTTGATTTCTTTGCCCTTAACCTTCTGCGGTTTAACGGCTGGTTTCGATTTGGTATCATCACCGCTCGCTTGTTTCTGTTCGCGGTGTTCCGGGCTCGGCTCATCTTTCTTGACCACTGTGGTGGAGCGCATGTTTTCAGATGCTTTCTTAGCCGCTTGCCTTTGTGGAACAATGAGATCCGACGGATGATCTTTTTGTTTGGAGACTTTGATATTTTCTTTATTTTTAGCTTCGTCGTCTGATTCCGGTTTTACGGTTGGCACCTTTTTGTCCTTGTTCGAGGGTTTTCTGCCCCGCTTCTTTGGGCCTGGTTTAGGTTCTTCTGGGGTTGTAGTTTTCTTCTCAGGTTGGGTTGGGATAAATTCTTTCATTGCTGCCTTAGTCCTCGGCAGAGGCTGAAGCGAGTCATTACCGCTAGGAGACTTATCCGGTTTTACTTTATCTGGTTTAACTTTATCTTGTTTATCTTTTTCGGTTTTTGCCTTTTCTGGTTTAGCCTTTTCAGTCTTTACTTCGGGATTGTTGTCCTCGCTGCTGTCTGAGTATATGTCTATCGGGAACTTGCTATTCCTCATGGTCGGTCTTATCGGCATTAGGTCATCGCTATCTGTGCCAGATTGACCCATTTTTCCAGCCGTCATTTCTTTTTCCATTTGTTGCAGCGTCTTGCTGCAAGATCGGTCCTTTTTCAATCTTGAATTTAAAGACTCATCATCGCTGCTGCTTTCGATGAGTGGCTTAGACTGTGGCACCTTTTTCTTTTTCCTTTCAGTCTTCTTAGGAGATCTCTTTCCTTTACCTTTCGGAGATACCTTTTTCTTTGGCGAGGTTCCAGCTCTTCTGCCGTCGTCATCGGTGCTGGAGCCGATGGCCTTGCGGAGTCTACTCGTACGCGGCATCTCCGGCGCACTCTCCTCGCTAGACAGTCCGCTGTATATGCTGCCGCTGCGTCGCGACCCGTTTACGTAGTGTTTCTTGTACGGATTCGTTGACTTTGAACCCTTCACTAGGCCATTGCGATCCTTCTTCTTCTCGTCACCAGATTCTGGCGGCGCGATGCGTGCTAGCAAATCTTCGAAATCGTTTTTATGATCCGGGGCATTATCATGAGAATAAAGTTTATCATATATTGATGGTCCGTGATTAGCCTCAATAATAGCGGCCAACTCCTGCGGCGGGATATCGCTGCCGGCCGCTGATAGCACAGTCACTTGTTTGTGAAACGTTTGCTCTCTCATACGAAAGAATGAGCGGGACAGCTTCTCTCTTCTGCTCACCATGTAGCACAGATTGCGAACTCTCTCAAGGTCCTGGCGGAGCTGCACGAACATCTTCAGCTTATCGATATCGGCCTGCTCCTGCCGGTGCGTCAACACCTCGGTGTCATCCGACTTGGGCGGCAGCAGAGGTTGGTTCTTCCCCGACCGCCTCTTCAGCTTCCAGTAGTTATAAATGTAATTGATGGCGTCTTGATCCACGTCAAGTAGATGTGTACTGATATCCTTGACACTCACGTGCTTGTCGAACTCTCTCTCAATCTCATGCAAGCGAGCGGCTCGAGCTTGCGTCTTCTCCTCTGAAGTCATATCTTTCCTACGCTTTCGTTCAACCTTCTCCTCCTCCTCCCCTTCTCCTGAACCGGCTACCTTTTCTTTCTTAGAATTAACACTATGCTTTTGGCAATAGGAACGTAATTTTACACCGTCGTCAGCGTTTTCGTCCTCAATAATAGCGCGCATTTCCAAACCATATTTAAAAGCACACGTTACATGATACGCAGTTTTACAAGTCTTAACAGAGCACTGAATACACGCCCCTTTACGATTGCGGCACAGCACACAGTGTAAGGCCCATCTCGATGCCGGTATGGCCGAAATCTTAGTAATCGGTTCCATGATCTCGGCGCAGCCGATTGAGACCTCGGGTATCCATAGTACGCAGCTGACGTGCGCCCACTTGTGCCCGGACGGCGTGCACTTCATGGCACCGCCGTTGTTGGGACACAGCACGCAGCTGGGTTCGACAAGGTCCCCGCATGGCCGACATAGCCATTGACCTGAAAACAGAAAGTGACAATATTAGCTGGTTGACTATTATACAACTGAGCAGACAAAGCATTATATGTATTATCAAAAGCAGATAAAAGATAGAAGGTGTACCGGTGTGGAAACACTTACCTTCGGGTATTACTGTGATGCCATAGCAGGCCTGGTGCACGCAAATATTGCATTTGTCGCAAAATACCATCTCATTGCCATCCTCCGAATCAGGAGACCGACAAACATCACAGATGACATTTTCATCGTACTCGATGCCAAGGCCTTCTTCAGACTTCACAATAGCCTGGATTTTATCCCAGGTACGTATCTATAAAGACATCGGACGTATTCATAAAAGCTCCATATTTGTATTGCGTCACTTGAATTATTATTATTCACATACTTATTTTGAGGACGTAAGGACGTGGGTTACGCTGAAATCTGCCAAACCAATTCGAGACAAATAGACGTGATATTATGAGCCGCCGTCTTATGAGGTCAAAAAAAAAATGTGATTATAAAAACACTACTTTTCTCAGTGTGTAGTGATTCGCAATTTAAGTTAGCAAATGCCGAAAATGGAACCCGCCTAGACTAAATTAAGTAATTTCGCCACCATTCCCATTTTTTTCATGTCATATGCCGCTATAGTGATCACGTTAAAATTAGGGTTTTCATTCAATAAATAGTAAAGTCGCTTTGCGAATAGAATGTGCTTTGGCGAAGTGTTGTTAGGTTTAGGCTATACATAGATAATTCCATTGCTGGGCCTGCAGTCTCCACATTAGTAACGACACTGTAGCAAACTTGAGATCGCTAAATAATACCGAAAAAAATCGGTTGCCGTAACGATGCTTGCGACAAACGCAAGTCTCTACATCCAAGATAGCGGGCAAAGTCGTATATTATTTTGACATTTGGATGTCGGCACGCTAGCGGATACTGTATTCATAGTTCAGTTCAAATTAATAATTAATTAATCTCATTGAATATGGGGAAAAATGGAGAACATGGATCAATAAAAATAATTGGTTTTCTGGTAACTTAAAGTGAGACTACACAAGCCTTACTTTGAAGGCACTGTTTTTCATGAAAACTCGTAAGTAGAGCTAATAACGTTTTTAAGAATTGAAATAAATCATTAAATATTTAAGTGTCAAACTTGTCAAGTGGCAAGTCAATTGGTGGTTATTTTTTGTCATTGGAAACCAATATTTGTTGTATTTTTGTTTTCAATGATATTTTCTCAAGCATTATTCATTGATAGCCAAGAGTACAGTACCTCCTCTGCTAACCTCTTTCTGCCTAAAGCAGTAACCCTTCCGGATATACTTCTACATTCACGTATTTATGTAGCTAAGTACGTAATGATACGGGAATTCAACAAAAAGCCCGTGGTCGTTGTGTTTGAAGAGATGGCTGAAATTCATATAGGAGCTCCGTGAACAATTCACTAGTTATTCCGTTGGGATACATTTTTCATTTTCACACTGATTTCGTGTGATGTGTCGAACCATAGCAAAGCTATCGGAGGCAGCATGTAGCGAGCTGTTCACACTACAGAATACCTCCGAGGGGCTGGGGACTACGGTAACGGAATGACGAAGAACAAGCAGAAAATCAAACTGGGTGAAATAGTGTAGTGTGTAGTGATCAGAGTTTTTCAATGTTATATGTGTGTTTTCGCTGTGTTCCAATATTTGATATTACCATATTATAGTTACAGGGGATGCACAGCAGAGTTATCACGAGTTTGAATGGCACAAAAGAAATTCTTAAGTCCATAATATTCAATATACAAAGGTTTGAATCTTGTCAACCCATCTTCAATTCACAGAACCTTATAACTAAAAGGAATAGAAGAAGCCGTCTATTACATTCATGAATTTATTATACAAACCTGTTAAGTAAAACGCAACTCTTTCAGAATAGAAATAACTCCAACATGTGTGAAGTCACTCGTAGAATTACCCGTACACAAAATCTAAATATTTACCTTCGCTACAGACAATGGACCTTCGAGTAATAAGCCCGTGCGGCATAATTTTTGTTAATAATCTCGTAAAAACCACCAATAAATTAGCTTACGATGCTACCGAATCACATTGCGGGCTGTCAAAAATGGTCGCTAAATACATTGCGAAACTAGTTAAGTTAGCGACAAAGATTGGTACAATACCAATGACAGTGCAAACTTTGAGTGTCGAGACTACCAAATATCGTTAAATCCGGGTCGCTAAGACTTAGCGCCCGAATTCGGTTGTTTTGAGATCGCAATCTATGTCGAGACTGCAGGCCCAGGTCGCAAAGACAACGCACAGCCAGTACCCATGAATGTAGAACCATGAAATCATTGAGATTTGCAACTTGGAGATACAGGTCCAAAGAGTACAGATTCACCCAAAACTTCACCATCATTTGCATTGTCTTTTCTCAACTATGTCGGAGTCGGCTTCCAGTCTTTTAAATAAGTAAAGAATAAAAGATATGTTTACTTTACCCCTTATTTGTATTAGATGATTTTAAAACCGTTTCTTGATAAATTCAATACGTATATTTTTGTAATATTGATACATTGTAAAGAATTTTAGAAATTTAGAATCTTCCTGTAGTTAATTTAAAGCTAACTGCAGCATTTGGGGCGCTAAAGGAATTGTGGCGAAAGAACATTACCAAAATAGAACACAATTCGTACCAACACATGCACATGCACCAACACTATTTACTTAATTTATTTCGTTCACAAAAAAGTTTTTAGGAAATGTCACAACGGCAACAACTATACCCGCACAACTAAGCTACCCACCGGGAATAGCTTCTATACAAAAGTTTCGCGCTCCGAACAGATTTCGTACAAAAAACAGCAGCTCGTAAGTCCGATAGTTACTACCCATTCAGGGCCACAGCGACGTCGTCACTGCAACTACATCAGATCATCCCGAAATATGTAAATTGTTAACCGGAGTGGGGAGATCCAGTTTAACGATGAATAATAGTATAATAATAATACACCCTTTAAAAACCAGATGATACTTCGTAAATTCAACAAAGAACGTAATACTATATAATTGTATTGTATTGTATAACGGGCTGGTGCCCGCAACTCCACGTCCAATGCGCGTATTTAATTATGCTTTTGTTTGCATTACATAGGAAGGGATGAAATTGAGGATTGTGGAGCATAAAGGTATTTCATTAATATTTGATCGATTATTGGAATAATCTGCTTTAAATATTACACAGTTTGGTAATGAATTAAAATTCGTTGAAAGAATGCTACGAGTACTATTCAATCGATTTGGCTGACTTAGAAAACTAATTCCGAATGATTAAAGTTTTAGGACGAAAGTTTGAAAATGGTTAATTATTATTTTGTAAAGCCGAGGGCAGTGGTAGCCCAGTGTGATCATCATCATGTTAGGGGAAAACATTGTGAGGAATAACGACATCCTCCAATCCGCACCGGGTTGCGTGGTAGATGACGGCCTGGCTCCTCACACCGAGAATAGGCCTGTGCCCAGCAATGCGAACCTTATAAGCTGATTATGTGAAAAGTCAATTGCTTGTTTCTGCTTTTTTATTTAAATATAGTAGTTTTTTATTTCTATTTCATATGCAAAGAAAGGGTTGAGCATTGAGAGAATACCGTTGACCGGTGCTCTATTCATAAATCAAAAGATTTCTCATAAGATTCCAATGGGAATCTTTTCGCACGCAATTTTTTGTATCGTTGTAAAAACAAGGTGTCCTCGACACCCGGTTTCTTAAGCATTTACCCATGGTCACCGTTGCTGAGCTAGACACTGCAGGGCTTGCTAGCTGCATTAACCATTCCACAAATGCACACATAAAAGGCTGATCCAGTTTAAATAAAAGAGAATAAAATAATCTGCATTTCTAGTTGCTGTATAAAAAGTATCACAGGATGAAAAGAATTGTGAGATCAAATCATTGAACAAAAATTCTATGGAACCGGTACATCCGAGACTAAAGCCGATATAGCGCATTGAATACAACAATTATAATACTTTCGAGTTGTATAGAATATAGAACATAAGAGTGAAAAGGTCGAGCTTTCACCATTTCATTTCTTATTCCACATCTCTTGCATTTCTGCGTGTAATAAGCTAAGTGAATAGTTTTTGCGGTAATTGTCAAAGTTATTAAAACATGTGGACAGAAGATCCGGAATAGTCGTCCATTTGGGACCCAAACACAAAAACAGAAATTAATTATTATTTAAACTAAAGACTGGCCGCAGTCGAAATTTCGTTACATTAAAATGATTTTAGCTCTAATTTATTTATAATGAATTGTATTGTATAATACAATTGTATTGTATATCGGGCTGGTATCCGCAAATCCACGTCCAATGCGCGTATTTTACGTGCGGGTGGGAAATTTTCGATCCACCCCAGCTCCCCTTATAATGAATATGTAAAGGTAGACTTGTACTTCAAAGCATGACAAGATAATTATGTAATTTCCGAACGCAAAGGAACATCTATAATTTTGCAACTTTCCAAAAAAACAGGTGTGTTATTGAATAAGTGATTAAGGATGTTTCACCACAAATGGTAGTTTCGGGTTCTTATCATTGTTGTATTTTGTTGCGGCGCGGCGGTCTCCATCTGTACGTATTATAAAACAAACAGCATATGGTGACCGCTAAGATCTTTTAATAAACTCCTCCTACTATTACTATGAATTTTGGTATTCATGTAGAAAACTTGTTCGGAAAGGAATAAAACCCATTAAAATTGAATTTAAATATAGCACAGAAACTCTATACTGCAACTGTGTGAAGCAGGGTTGGGGCAAGGCACTAGTACCCTTTCAATAACATATCAGTCCATAGAGGTGTTCTTACTAAGCCTAGGGATCTACAAGCTAGTTTGCAAGTATAGAATAATACTCTTTATATCCATCTATAAAACGATGACCTTGTTCCACATTTCGCTTGCATCCCGCCGCCTTGTCATCGCTGCGCTTTACATCTCGCACAAAAGTTTTTATTAAGGAACCCCTTTAAAAGAACCCAAGTTAACCAATCAGAAAACTACAGCTGCCTCCAAGGTCAGACGATGAAACAAGTACAGCTTCAAACGGGCACTTTTAAATCAAACATAGCGAACCTCGTTTAGAATAAAATGATTCCATTAAAAAACCGGTACTAAAAGTCCCCTTTCGCCAGTTATTCTTTGTGATCAACACGTGGCGGCTAATAACAACGATAGCGTTCGACCGGTGGTCGGTGTGACCGCGCGGGAATCTCTACACAACGGCGAACAGCCTTCACCTTGCACCGCGACTCTTACCTCGTGAGCACTAATAAGCAAGAGCGAATGTGCACACTTGCAAACGTTAATTCAACGTAGTGCCTCCACGGTGCACACGCGCACGTACTTAATATGTCTGCTATTTCAAATGTAGCGATGCTCAAGGCGTTATTGATATTTGTTTCCATCGAATACTAAGCTAATCAATGTTGTGCATGTCCGGATGAATATACATATAGATACAAATGATATACATGATGTTCCAGATAACTCCGCAGTCTGCTAGTGCGAAGCCATCAGTAGCTTCAGCAGTTGGTAATATGTATAACTTGACAGGGCTTGCAAAATATTGCCCGCTTCGCGTTAAGCTTAATTAGGTCGAACTTTTAGCCCGCGTTCACACCAACGCACTATGATTCCCTAGTACGATAAAAATCACCCAAGGCCACTGTGCAATTCTCTAAAAGTAATAATCATTATAACATCTACAAAGTCCAAACTTATCAAAAGTATAATTAAGTGCACTTGGCTAATTACTTTCATTCCTATTTCGTCATCGAAAGTGTGAATACCGCAGGTGCTCACACACGTTATCAGACACACATTTGTTACGTGTACTTGTTCACCAATGCCCGGAAACCTTACACAAGTGATTTATATTAACAATGGATTTTTAAGAACATGGTATGTACATTATTTTTTAATTTTATTTAGAATTTGAAGATCATTAGTTTTTTTTATTCGACTGCTACGTGATGCACTGTTTTTCGAGAGATTTTAAATTATAGATAGATACTTCTCGAGTTTTAGTTTACATGGCAGCGTATGTAGGTCACAGTTTTTTTTTATATGTTAGGTGATACATTATTCTTTATGATTTCACTTTAACCTTTTCCGCGTTTTTCCAATATTTAGAGTTATTTAGGTGCTACGCGAAAGTTGTCTCTCCGTAGCATTTTGCTACGAACACGTAGTATTTTTTTAATCGCTGTATTTGTTTTATTTGCACTTATTTATACATACTTCTCGAGTTTTAGTTTACATGGCAGCGTATGTAGGTCATAGTTTTTTTTTATATGTTAGGTGATACATTATTCTTTATGATTTCACTTTAACCTTATCCGCGTTTTTCCCATATTTAGAGTTATTTAGGTGCTACGCGAAAGTTGTCACTCCGTAGCATTTGGTCCGAACACGTAGTATTTTTTAAATTGCTGTATTTGTTTTATTTGCACTTATTTATTAAAAAAAAAAAAATTCTTCTAGGTTTAAATCGGAAGTGTTTATTTTCGCATATGTATGTCTTTGAAATTTGGTTGAAGTATGGCAACGAAAATATGTTGACCGTTACTAAACGGGCTGAGCTCGTATTTCAAGACATACGTGACTCGCTTTCAATAGATGAACGCGATAAAGAAAACTTTGATTTCGAAGAATTAAAAAGCTGAATTTTATACTTACGCCAAGGAATCACTGACACTTGGAAAAAATACTACATTAAAGATCTATTCTTGGCAAGTCGGAAAGATTGGCTTGACACTCGCGAAAGTGTCTTGTTGGAGGGATTTCAGCAGCCAGATTGAATTTAAAGGACAATGACCAAAGTTGGTACCAAAAAGTCTCGCGCCTCAAAACCAAAATATTATAGTAATTAGTTTCATATTTTTTTACGGCATTACGCGTCGGGGATTTGATTTTTGAACTGGAAATATACTTTTCGAGTTTAAAAGTACGAATATTGTTTTACTCCCTTTATATGACGTTCCGTTTCAACTGAATATAAATGACGTTCCGTTTCAATTGAACAAACCCTTGTCTGTCGAGCGGACTCTAAAATTAATTACAATTAAGTAAGATCAGTACACCAAATCGATTTAGTTTGGTTTATTGCTATTTGCAACAAAATAGATTTTCTCAGCCTAAAGATTTTGATTTATCGATTACATCCCTAAATCCCGACTAGTTTATAGCACTTACTATACTCTATGGTTTATAGTTATCTTATCTGTGGCATCTGACATTTGTACTGTACTGACTGACTATTGGCAATGTAAAGGTCTAAAATAAAATCGAGTTTCAGTCAAGCATACTGTGGATGTTACTTTAACTCGTAATTCTTACTAATATTAGTGTATTAAGCTGTTTTTAGAGCAATAATGTAATGTATGTGTGTTAAAATACGTCGTTGGTAGCGTCGAAAAAATAGACCTACTTTTTAGGTTAGTTTCGATTTTATAAAATAACTCTGAAACGCGGGTTTTTTTTTCAAAAATAATTTTTATAGGAGTTAATACGATCAGTGTAGTCTATAAAAAACAAGGTTTGATTTTGATGCAGCATGGTACGGGATTCCATACTTCCATGAGCATTCTCTTTTTATTATTTAAGTTACTATTTTTAAGTTTTAATTTGGTAATATACTGTTTTTTATTGTTATTTACATTATTAAATCGTTAATACTCCTTATGTAACATGATTCATTAATTAAATCCCAGAAATAAAGTATTATTGTCGCACCTTAGCATGGGCCCCCGGAACCACAGTGAAACGGTGTAGTCGGCCGCCGTCAACATCAAAAAGCAGGCCGCTAATTGACCGGCTACCGACAGTACGTTGGGTGAGAACACGGCCTAAACCATTACCACCTCAAACTAAAATAAAACCCCATATAAAAATTGACAACTGATTCCAGATATAGGTGAACGAAACTACACTTTAATTTTATGAATAATAAAAAATTACGTAACCTATCACAGATGTACTCAAATAAATGTAGCTTTAAAAACTATTCTAGTAATCTATTTGTCACTCGTCATTTATAAATGTCCATTTTCATTCCATTATCAAGGAAAGGATTCCGAAAAGTTATTCATGAATTTTTTCTTTGCACTTATCAAATGTCGAAAAGTTTCAAGAATATACGCCTAAATCTGAAAAACAATAATTAGCGGCCATCAGGAGAAAAGTACAGCGTCGGTTAAAAACTTTCTATTTTAATTGCCTCCTTGATATAATTAACGCTTTGGCGAGTTCTTGCAATAATAAACCTTGAGTGGTACACGTATGGATGGATACTGCTATTTATATAGGGTTGACCCCAATTTGTCAGTTCTTATTTATTAACGTCTCCGTCTTGGTCCAGCAATCAATAGATGATATTAAGGCAGTACTCTGAGACCAGACAGATTTAGAATAGCCAGTAGGCGAGTTCAGGCAGACTATTTGAGGCACTCTTTGAAGTTTATCAATTATAGAAGATTTTTTTGGTTTATAATGAAAATGTAGATGGGCCCGTGGCTAAATAATAATGGCTATTATTAAGCTATTGTAAGGGTCGATTGGTCAGGTTAGGTTAGACGGCTGACGGATGACGTCGTTCTGGATAGTCAGAAGAAAGTCTGACAGTTTGAATTCCCTGTAATGATAGCAGTGTTGGTGAAAAATAAACAAATATATAATATTTATTTAAACTTCATGTACAATAGTGGTACATAGGCGGACTTAATGCCACAAGGCATTCTCTACTAGGCATGCCTTTTAAGTTCTGTCGTTTCCATATTTCCCGGCAATTTTGAATTTGGAACTGTTCTATATTCGAATGTGTTTAAATTTTGAATCTCAAAACAGTTGAAATTATTAGGATTGCTATTGTTTAGTCACAGCGTCGATTGGAATATGTCAGGTTACGTACGAAAATGAGTCTTTCTAAGAAAAATGTTCGTGCAATCATTTTCTACAACTTTAGAAGAGGCCTGACACGACTTCAGTGTTTTGAAGAGCTAACATCTGTGTTCAGTGATGAAGCCCCAAGTCTGCGGATTGTCGAACGCTGGTATTTAGAATTCCAGCGTGGACATACTAGTGTTAGTGACAAATCTCGCGAAGGACGCCCAAAATCCGCCTTCACTGAAGATAACATCATTGCTGTGAGACAACTAATTCTCGAAGATCGTCATGTGACGCATCGAGAGATAGAGGCTCTATTAGGCATCTCAGGGACCACCATTCAGAAGATCTTGCATGAAGCGCTTGGTGTGAGAAAGCTAGTTTGCCGTTGGATACCGCATCTGCTTTCCGACGATCACAAGGCGGCCCGCGTCAGATGGTGTAAGAAAACTCTGCAAAGGTTCAACCGAGGAGAGTCAAATCGCGTCTACGACATCATCAGTGGTGACGAATCTTGGATCTATGCCTACGATCCTGATTCCAAACAACAATCTACAATCTGGGTCTTTCAAGACGAGCCAAAGCCGACTAAAGTTGTTCGCTCTCGAAGCACTTCGAAGAAGGTGGTGGCCACGTTCGTTGGAAAAACCGGCCATGTTGCGACTATTGCACTTGAAGATCGTAGAGTGGTATATCACAGTTTGTTTACCACAAGTCATCGCCGAACTTCGAAAATCTAACTCAAAGCGACGCATCATCCTGCACCACGACAACGCAAGCTCACACAGCGCTCGTCAAACGATTCAGTATTTGAAGCAGGAAAAAGTAGAAATTCTTGACCATCCTCCATACAGTCGTGACCTGAGCCCTAACGATTTCTTTACATTTCCTAAAATTAAGAAAAGTCTTTGTGGTCAAAGGTTCCAGTCCGGTGAAGAAGCAGTCGACGCTTTCAAGTCAGTCATTTTGAACACCTCCACTTGGAGTGGAATAAATGTTACAATAACTGGTTTGAGCGAATGGAAAAGTGTATTAAGCTACGTGGTGAATACTTTGAAAAACAATAAAAAGTACTGTAAGGTACTGGTTGTGTTTTTTTCTTCAAACGACAAACCTTATAAAAGGCATGCCTAGTACCAGTCAACCTTTGGGTTAAATAAGAAAAAATTGTGATACAAAATAAACATCTAAAAAATAACTCCTTGTTTAACTTGCAGGTTTGCTTTTCTTGGTTTTCTTCTTGTTAGTTAGTTTGTTGTTTGTTCTTGGTTGTTTCTGGTTTTTATATGGTTATGATATAAATATAGCACAACAACTTGCCTGTGCATTGCAACATTTTTGTAAACTCCAATATATATTAAGAGCTACCTGAACTCTCCCGCATTTATATAACTAAAATATTTTTTTTACATAACATTATGTTTTGTTTGAGTTACCTAAACTATTCAATAGTTATTGTAGTTCGCGTGCGTGTGCCTTGCGTATCCCTACTACGGTTCTTCATATCTCGTGAACAATCGGGTTCTTTGTAGCCCTTCCGAAAGGCAGTAAGTAGGCTCCGCCCCTTGTACGCACCTCCCTATTGCTATGGCCGCCTTATAAAGGTTCACCCTCCCCTGCCCCGCGCCTCGACCCGCACCTTTTACGCGTAAGGGTTTTTTCGCTTATATCGAGAAACCTTAATGATAAGATAACGGATGCACTAAGACTGATGCGTTTAGCTAATCCCGACTAACGCATGTCACAACTAAGGCATGCGGAACCGACTTTTGGTCCCCTAGTAAAGCCGGATTTTCCAGGGTTTCGCATTCTTTTTCTCAACCTCTTATCGATACTACGTACTTGAATACAAATTGATTTTGGTTTTTAAAATATTGTTAGAAAAGAGAAGGAAATTCTTCTTCTGTTTAAGCATAAAATAATCTTTACAAATAAATAAAATTCAAGTGTCTGTTTGTTATATCAAAATAAAAGCTTTTTACTGAATGCATATGAAAGTATATACGGTAAAGTAAAGTTAACAAAAACACTTTTTTTTTCAATTTTTGTCTGTCTGTCTGTTTGTTTGTTTTTTCCGACTAATCTCCGATACGGCTAGGCCGATTTTGACGGGACTATTACTGGTAGATAGCTGTTATTAAGGTCTAACATACGACTACTTTCTACGAACCATGCATTATAGATGCAACAAAACGTATTTGTCGTACTCACAATAAAATTACTAGATAAATATGGGCAGGTCAACCTAGAATCTAGACGTAAGTATCTAGAGGCTTCTGTACTGTATGGTATTGTTCATGGTGATTTTGATTGTATCGATCTCACGAGCAAACTATGTTATGTAGTCCCGCGCACCGTTATTAAACGTAGTACCCGTGCAGGCATTTGCTGTCAATACCTGTCGAACTAATTCTGGTTTGCGCTACCCTATCCGTCGAATGGTTGAATCTTATTGTAATTTTGTTAATATTGATATTTTTGTATGCTCAAAATCCAAATTCAAATCTAATGTTTTAAAAATTATTATTAACCAATAATGTTATTAGGAATGTACGTACGCTAGTCTAGATTTTATTATTTATTTGTTCTTAGTGTTAATTATTACTCTGTGGCCAAGCAATCAAATCAATTGGAATTTCTATTTTGCATGATTTATTTAAATATTTCGTTTATTTAATAATTACTAGTTGATATTTGTATAATTATATAATACGGTCGGTGTAGGTAACGGCAAAGTGCTCGCCTCACCAAAGAAACAAAGCTTTGTAGTCAAAGATATAGATAGATCCCTCGAAAATAGGTAGTAAGCTGTTCTAATCTATTCAATATCATGAATTCGTGTAAACGGGCTTTGATATCGTTGCTTACTGCGAATTCGCTTTTGACTGGATATCATTGATTTCCATCCCCAGTTATCGGAAATCCCGCTTACTATGTGTTAGCTTTGAACTATCTATTTGAACGCACTGGACACAAGGGCCATGGAAACTATTATAACGGTATCACGTGCACAATACACTGCGTAATGTATCAATTAACAATGTTATAGAGCCAGAGCTTTGATGTCACTGCACAAAGCACAATGGAAACGCGCGTATCCTTTGAAAGGCTTTCATTACATCAAAAGGGAGAAGGCCAACATGAAAATATCAAATATCAACAAACAAAATAAGAATCGACGTTTTTCAGCCATGAAATGGCACTGCAATTACTCTCCTTTGATTGTGGTCATGTTTCCGCGTACATGCCAAATGAAATATACTGATACATGGTGCGTCCGTCATCCAATTCACTATTCGCAGAACAAAGCTCTAGTTTCCCCAATTTTATTTTTATTTCATATCACACGGTAAAATAATCTGGTTGTGAGTCCGCATACAAGCCAATATGTTTAAAAGCATTCATTTTTAACTAAACGGAGCGAAACAAGGTATTCGTTACTTCAACATGATACCGCCAAATATTTAACTGACTCCGAGGAAAATCTAATACTATTAATATAATTCATGATCTCTTAGAATAGACGATTACATAGATAAAACACGGTTGTTTTTCCCCTGAAGAGTTTCCTTATCACTCGGGAGTCGGGGACGACGCGTGGAGGGATGCAAAACCAAAACACAACGCGATAACATTTTAAACAAAATCTATCTTACTTCTTCTTCTTAGCGTATCGATGGCAAAAAAAAATCAAATATGTTTAGCCCAAAATTCAGCCACGTTAACCCCGCTCTCTGATGCAGTAATTAAATCATCAAGAGCGCAGGTGATATCTTACTTTACTATTATATAAATGCGAAAGTTTGGATGGATGGATGGATGTTTGTTACTCAATCACGCCAGAACGGCGGAACATATCTGGATGAAATGGCACCGAGATAGATTATAATCTGGAAAAGCACATAGTTTTATTTTTTCTTACACACACACATCAAAATTTCCACGCGAACGAAGTCGCGTGCAACAGCTAGTATAAAAAGACCGTAAAGTTTGAAAAGAACTATATGCTTACTTCGTATTAAAAAGGACGAATGGCACCAATGAAGCACTTCTGAGCGGTTTCAACATTCCGTAATAATAATGCTACTGTCAGCAGATGAACGCGGTTAGGTGTGCTCATCACATTAGGATGGAAGTGCCAGGGTAGTCCGCGAAATTCTTAAAATACAATTTTTACAATTTGCCGGCCAGTGTCAGGTTGTATGTTGAACAAAATATGATGTACACATGTATTTACAGAATTATAATCATTGAAATCATCAAAACAACCCAAGAAGTTTTTTCATCGATCCCAATGAATGAATATTTCATGTAAAAGTCATTCAATGGGTTTAAGTTTAAAATGAAATTGAATGGTTGCATTGATGATTTTAATGATACTCGTAGTAACTGTGTAAAGCCACATTTTTAACCACTGCGAATTATATTTTAATCAATAAACAAACAAAACAAACCTATTAATTGCAAAAAACGAATTTCGCGGCTACCGTGGCGCTTCGCCCTTAAAGGCCAGCGCAAACCGGGCACGACACGGCATCGGCAGGGCACGTAAATTCATACGTAGTTAGATTCAGATTCCAATGTTCAATGCCGCAAAGGGAAATCCCCTTTGATGCCTTGGGGTCGATCTCTAAACATTAGAATTTGTATCTTGTTACCACACTATCTACGTATGAATTTACGTTGGGTAAAGATAAAATGTCTTGCCGTGCAATCTTCGGTGTGCGCTAGAATTAAGTCTCCGCGATGAAATTAGCCAAGCTCTCACTTATTTGTAATGTCAGGACTCAGCAGAAGAAACAATACTTTAAATTCTCGTTTTTCATACAAATAATAAATAAAAATAATAAATAATAATGATGTTAGTTAGCTTAAATAATGATGGAGTATACCGCATGAAATCTAGGAATAATAATCTACTTATTCAGAACAGCAAATAAATACGGTAAAAGTACGGTAAAGTAAATAAATGTAATAATAATTAGAATTTTTAGGAGTTTAATTTTCTGAATCAATAGGCGCGCCCCCTATTTCATGGGACTTAAACAAAACTGGCGAAATTTTGGTACACTATTAGATACACCTCTACTAACCCTTCGGGGATAACAGCCGTGATGTTATATATGTACCTAAGTTTAAGAATTCGCATTTACCTTGACGTAAATAAATTCTGTTCGATACAAAATATTTTTTTTTAAACAGTGGAATGACCCATCGTTATTGTGCAGGTATTTTAGACGTTTCCTAGTACCCAGCAATATGATATCCTCAAGACGTTTATGCGCTACGGAGATAGTTCTCCGTAAGCCTGTCCAATCAAGCTTACAACATAAGTACATATCCTAAGTTTAAATATGAGCCAGTGTTCAACATGAAATGGCCTTTATTTTCCATCAGATACATGATGTATTTCGCGAAAATGTCAAACTCAGTTAAACTTTTCTTAGTCCTATTAAGTAGTAACCTATTTAAGTGAAGCAGAGCTAGCAGCTAACTCCGATTTTTTAAGGGTAAGGATAGCATAAGGGTTAAATAAAACACAAGCATTAGATATGGTTAAATGTACAAATGTTTTTCTAGTAATATGAAACTCCGATTAAGGACAAACAGTAGAAACTAAACTAAATGAGGTACTTATTTAAAATCTAGGCCTGTTTTTCTTTCTGGAGTAAGCAGTTTAAAATTACTACATGATTATAAATAAATAGAGGACGAAAACGCTAACGGTTGAAATGCCGAAATCGATACTAACATTAATAACGAAATACTTAAATGTTATTAATAGAGACCGGATTATATGCAAATGCATAGTTTTTTCATGATCTTGCAAATTTGTAGAAAAATCGGCTGATCGTGTAATTTCTTCTTTTTCGAACACTGCCAAAATTTTAATAAAGACCACTCATAATTAGAACGATTTTTTACAAATAGTTAAAATATTTTATAAAAAATAAATTAGTTTTAATCGATAGGAGACTCAGTTAAGTTGGAACAAATTTTCAAAAACAAACGACAAAAATTTGTGATCGTAATTATTTTATTTTTAATGTATGCGTATTTTTGTAAGTCAAAATTACAACTATTTTATAGAACTTATTTAAATTTTACATTTCATATTTTGGCACGTTTTGCGTTTTTGTTGCTTATAATCCGGTCTCTAATTATTGATCACTATATGAATACTTACTAGGTTGGTGGGTAGTCTGTGTGGACGTAAGGCGGTTCTCTTATTCTTCCGTTTCCGCTTCCGTCTCCAAAATAACGTCTTCGAACTCCATGAGAATAATATGATGAGTAACCTCTAATAAGAAAATAACTAAAACGAAACAGGCAGCAACGCCAAGGGTACAAAGAGCGGACCCTTCGCAAATTTCGTATTTATTAAACATTGTGAGAACCAATGATTAAAATCACAAAATAACTCAGAAACTTTTTAAAATATTTTCCTAAACTTCACTTCCACTTTCGTTGCGCTCGGAAAGGATATTTTTCCGGAGTGCAGTACGCGCGTCCCGGCGGGGATGCTATCAGCGAGAGCGGGAAAGTCGGGGGACCGGCCGCCGGGCTAGCTTCAGGTGTGAACTAGTTGCGCTGCGCGCGCCGCACGCCCCAGAGCAACGAAGTCCGAGTGTATTATAGCGGTTTATTTCACTATTAAAGCGCTATGCACTGATTGAACCATTTTTTGGTAATCGTTTTATTTTAAACTCTAATTATATGACAGTGACATTTTTACAGAAGCGCTTTTTAGAATTTTGAGTAAGGATCGAAAAATAGTTTAAACTAAATGCAATAATCTTGTTAGTTTTAGTTGCGCTGAAGTTTTATTAAACAGAAAAATAATAATGTATTTATTTGAAAGTATTGACCGACGTAAACTAAGACTGTTTAAGTTTTGTCGGAGCTGCCCGCACTGTAGCATTTGTCTGTTTGTATTTGTTAACAACGACTTACTTAGTTGTGCAAATTACGAACTCAACTTGCATCAACAAGCCACAATGTTACGAGTATTTGGATCGGGCAATCTTATGATTGCTTCAATTGATTGCATTCAACAGGCGACGAATAGCTAGTGTCTATCACTTACAAACTATACTATATACATGTGTAATAATTATGTGTGTATACTAATAATGAGAGAAAAAAAAAACTAGTATAAAAACGTCCACAGCGACTGGTGTTGTTTTGTAGGTAGGTACGGAGCGCAAATACGTAGGTATTTGAAACAATCACTTTCGGCTAACTCGGGGGCGGCTTACAGTCTAACCGGATGCAGCTAAATACCAGTATTTTACATCGAACGACTGCTTATGTGACGTCCACCCTGTTAGTACTGGGTAACACGATACCCATTGGTAAGACTGATTATTAGACTTTCCAGCAACTGACTACCTGTAACGACTGTCACAGATCTACAAAAGACAGCCGGGACCAACCAAATAACCTAGGCAAGCGCGGCTTAACCTGAAGATCGACCAGAGCGGCTGTCATCATTTTGCCACAAGCACCTCTTTCTCTTCACCCTTCAAGTTCAACGAACTCTTTAAGCATAAATAAATCTTAAGTCGAGTAGTTTAAAACTGAAATCAAAGAAACGCGCAAACTTTTACACAATAAAACAAGCATTGGCAGAAACCGTACAACCTGAGGCGGTGTTGTTAACGTTGGTAAGTACTGCCGAGTTCAGATTGCGAACTCTATGTAGGCTGTCTATTTTCAGCCAGTTCATTTATTATGCTTTTGAGTACAGCCGAGTTCAGATTTCGAAGTCTATGTAGGCAAGCTTTTTTCAGTTAATTCATTTTTATGCTTATGGTCAGCAGTTATCTTCAAAAAGGATTAATTTATATCATTACAGTTATCGCCGGTGGGCTGGAGTTAGTCTTTGCCTCGCGAGTCACGTGTCGCGGGTAATATCGCTCCTACACAGGGTGGCGATTTACTCACCTGTATCCTTCAAGGAAGTGAGCCTACCCGTCATATTAAACAACTTTCTCAAAGAAACTCATATACTGTATGAAAAAAAATGTTTCCACCGCCGCTCCGATCTGAAAGCAACGTCGGACACTCTCACTTTCGTAGCACATGAGCTGTGCGGAAAAAGCTACCGCGACATTGTGTTGCCACGAATAAAAACTTTCTGCGACAAAAATTCGACTTCCAAAAAAACACAAAACGAACGAAAATAACTTTACTTTCGAAGGGTGTCTTTGTTTGTTTCATTGACTTTCTGGCCACTGGAGAAGTCAGTTTTTTCGCAGAAAGTTTTTTATATTACCGTATTTAGTTGTAGTAGGTAGTTGTACTATACTACAAATTTCATGTTAGTATGAGATAATCATGTCATCAATATAGTCCAAGAAGAAAAAATACGTATTAACACCTACATAACCTAACCGAAGTAAGCTTTTAGATTTCGGTAAGTAACTGTTCACATCGAATTATATTCTTACTAGCTGAGCCGTTGATGCGTGTGATGCGTTGCAATGCATGTTTTCCTACCTACTACTTTCACTACTCTACCCTTCCTACCCTACCTACCAACCTACCCTACCTATTTTTTTTATTTTTTCTCTCCGTAAGAACCATCCTCGTACTTCAAGGAATATTCTAAAAAAAGAATTAGCGAGATCGGTCCAGCCGTTCACGCGTGATGCCGTGACCAAGGAAAATAGGGATTCATTTTTATATATTTAGATTAATAACTGTTGATATCTAATTCTATTCTTAATCTATCTACAGGTCAGAGGACATCCCGTTAATTAATCTAAAGCGTAGGCGTGATCTGTATATATAAATACACTTATGAGTCCCGAGCATGTCTCATCTATCGAGTTAGAAATAATAATATTATTGTAAGAAGAAAATAAAAAGTACGCGTAGGTGAGCTACTGAAAATAACTTAATATCGAAGTATTAAAAATAACGGAGTGCTTTCTAAGAAAAAGATAAAAAAACTCGTAGGTTTGCTGCAGAAAATAACATAAATATGAAAAAAATAACTAAAAACCTGAGTTAATCAGCGAATGGCCGCAGAGGCCATTCGTGGGAGGAGCTTAGTAACTCGATGGAACGTGCCATGCGCCCTTTGCAGCGCCACGCACCCTTAGAAGTATCAATCACCATGCGCCTTGTAGAAGCCGCTTGGCCAGGGCGGAGGGTGTTTTTTTATGTCGATAAATATTATTCTTCTGAGAATTTAGGGGAGTTTTTTTACATCAATCAAGGATTTCGTGCACTTATGTACGAGTGTAATTAGGAGATACCAAGAGCCAAAACATTTCGTATATTAAGCTCAAGTGAGTCAAACACTTTTTCTAAGTCATCATCATCATCTGCCTAGCCTTTTCCCAACTACGTTGGGGCCGGCGTCTAGTGTAACTGGATGCAGCTGAATACCAGTATTTTACATGGAGCGACTGCCTATCTGACCTCCACAACCCAGTTAGTGCTAGGTAATACGCAGACGCTGACTGGTTGTCAGACTTTCGGGTCACTGACTACCTGTAACGACTGTCAAAGATCTTCAAATGACAGCTGGCACCAACGGCTTAACGTGCTTTCCGAGGCACGGAGGAATCTCGTTATGGGTGGTCACCCATCCACAGACCAACCTAGGTAAGCTCGGCTTAACCTAAAGATCGACCCGAGCGGCTGTTCTTATTTAGCCACGAGTTCCCGGTTCTAAGTATACTAAGTATTTTCTTGTGCCAAAACACAAAGTATTACAAAATTAAAGACCAAGCACCACTTTGGAAGTCGGAACCGAAGCTATATGGCGAAGTCGAGTCTAGGTTTCGAACGACCGGCCAAGGACATGAGAACCGTTTGGTACAAAAGAACCGCCTCTGTAAGAGGACGTATAAAAATGCCTTCTTCTTTTGCTTGTTCTGTGTGAGGATGGGCGAAAGATGACTTTTTCTTTTTATTTTAAGTATTTCATTTACGATTTTTTATCATTCCTTATTGTAAATATGTTTCATTTAACTTACAATTGGGAAAACTTGTACAACATAACAGACGTAAATGCAAGTCGCATTTACGTCTGTTATGTTGTACAAGTTTTCCCAAATAAAAAAATAAATAAAAGGGGTATAAAAGTTAGCAGGCTCGGGGAAATTCAATAGTATTCCAAGAATGCAACAAGTAGAGCGAGCTAGGCGAGTTCATTTATCGGACGCTAGTACCAAGTATGTATCGCATTCGCAACCCGCATACAACTTCATAAAGTTGTGAACGAACGGCGCGCGACTCAAGCGAGATGTTTTACACACAGTTACTAGAATGCCGAGAACTTGACGGTGAAGCTACATTGGCATGCGCTGTGTGTTACGTCACTGGACTCGCATAACTTTTCGACACATAATATTTTAGCACGCTTTTGAAATGCTTAACCCTAGATTCATAAACATAATTATGTAACTGTAACACTATTCATAAAGTTCGTCTGACGACTCTCTTTTGAGAGTAAAGATTTTCATCATTTTGCTAATGAAATTTTGCTAATGACATTTTGCTAATGAAATAAAATGGTTTTTACTGTTTGACTATGTGAATTATTAAAAAAAACCGGCCAAGTGCGAGTTGGACTCGCGCATCGAGGGTTAAGTATAAACTTGTAGGCATTTTGTTTATTTAACTACATATTTACGGTTTTCAGATTTTTCCCTTTACTTGTGCTATAAGACAATGCATCTTGCCAAATTTCATAATTCTAGGTCAACGGGGACTACTATTTAGGTTTTCGACCCAAAACCTATACGGTACTTCCGGTTGACCTAGAATTATCAATTTTGGTTAAAAGAAAGGTCTTACAGCACAAGTAAAGGGAAAATTCCGAAAAATAAAAAATAAAGTTGAAAATTAAGGTAAATTTTGGTACTTACAAGTTTTCGCGAAAATCTAAATTTGCCCACATCGTGTTGACTCGGGACCTTGATTTTAATACACTTAATAGGGACTAGTAATACATCATTTGTGAAAATTTCAGCTTTCTAGCTATCACGGTTTATGAGATACAGCCTGGAGACAGACAGACAGACAGACAGCGAAGTCTTAGTAATAGGGTCCCGTTTTACCCTTTGGGTACGGAACCCTAAAAAAGGACAAAAGAAGAGAAAGTTTTTAAATGTTTATAGCGGCCCGGGCGCCGGCGCTGGAAACAGGAATAAACCTTATGGTGGTCAGATTCAAGTTTCCTTAACTGTACATTTGGTCGCGCTGATCCCAAAGCGCAAAAAAGAAATCATTGCTCAAAAGCGACGTTTCGGTAAACTTAACTGAAAAAAATTTCATGAGAGATCGTATTTCTTCATGCCGATTTATAGCTTTATTTCAAAAAAAATATGCAGTTGTTTAAAAGTAATCCAATATGCACATAGTTTTACTACCTAAAATGAGTTTCAATAGTAATTCAAGTATTCTCATAAACTTTTACTATGCTTTATAAAAACAAAAATATCAAACACCATATTTAAAAAAATTCAACCTCTCCTGCCAACCATACGCAGATACATACTGCCGCGCTAACGAAGAACACAATAACTCGATTTTGGAAGATTTTGAGTTAATAACCCAAATCTCGATTTTGAGTTTTGGACTCGATTTTGGAAGATTTTGAGTTAATAACTCAAAATCTTCCAAAATCGAATTATTGTGTTCTTCGTTAGCGCGGCAGCATAGGTACTTCGAAAAAGTAAATATAAGGAAGTGTCAAGATATTGTATTGTTTAAAATAGGGCGTGCAACTGTCTGTAGTTTTAAGTTTAAACAATGATCAGAGGACATCTTTTTTGGGCCTTAAATGCAGTGTCTCTATCAGTTGAGTTCCTCCAGAAAATGATGCCTACTATGGAGGATAATCTATATAAAACATATGCAGATGAACTCAATCTCTTACACATAATTTCTATACGTGCTTTATCTCCCACCTCCTTAATATTGTCATTTTTGTAATGTTTAGAAAGATGAGTTACGCCGGGAGTACGCTGTCTAAAGTGCATTATCTTTGTCTCATATTACATCAACTCCCTATCTCGTAAATGAAGGTTTAATTATAGATGTTTTTAAAGCATCTGGATATACCTGCACAAACAATGAGGTTGAGTATGTGACGTAGATGACCACATATCTCGGCTTACAGTGACGTCAGTACCTTTGTGGTGATTCCATCAAAACCTAAACTGCTAGTGTTTTTTCGGGACATTAATATTTTATAAACATCGTGTGATGTGCTAGGTGCTGCCCCAGGACCCATTGCTGGCAAAATGCACCCCGTAATATTTGAAAACATTTGACTTAGGAAGGTACTCGAGAGGTCAGCTTTCTATTTTTTTTCGTACATATTTGAATCCATTTTACGTTTAGCGCGGTCTAAGAGACGAATGTTTATGAATCTATAGTTAAATACCCCTCATTTTTCTGCTTCCAGGACCCGAGTTGCTTTGAACAGGAAATTTTACATTTACTGTAATACACTTACCGATAACTCACTTTTATTAACCTTCCTATACTCGCGCGTTGGTCTGTGAGACCGATAAAACAGTCTTTCGTGAATTTTTCTGCTATAATCAATGATGGCATTTTGTACTTCCTATTAGCTGCATGATTAGTTGCTACGATAATTTCATGACTAGAAGTGTATTGGTGTGAATAGCGCATATAGCCGTATTGGGCGAATATCGGTCTGTGAGACCGACGCGGGTGTAGGTGTTACAAAATTTGTCTTCCGTGATTTTGTACTGAAACTTAAATTATGATCCTTATGTCTCAAATTATTTTTGTTTATAATAGCTAATAATGTATCTTTTAGGTTTGTAAGTATGTTAGAAGAAAACAAATCACCTTTGCTAACATTTTACGACCTCTTACAAAAATCTAACTATTTTTCAGAAACTACAATGACAGGATAAACTTAGTAAATGATCGGTATATTGTCGGTAATTTATCAGTTTTACGATACTTCGTAGTATATTCTCAGAGAATATAATATCCACGTTTAAGTTATTTGAAAAAAAATACCCGAAATTGATTTTCACACTTTCGGTCTATCAGACCGTACGCGAGTATAGGTGTTATAAAATGTGGCGCGAGTATACGAAGGTTAAAAGAGAGTTTTCAGTATTTTCCATAAGGCTTCCTTTCAAGGAAGAACGTCTTTAATGTCGTCGCTTAAGTAGAAAACGAAGAATACATATAAATATGTATTCTTCGTTATATTAAATTATTTTTCCTGTGAAGGAATACTTCTTGAATTTGATAAACAACTTTTAGTAAGGCTTGCGAACGACATATGTATTGGTTAGTGTTGCCATAATCTTTCCTCATCCTGCATCAAACTATCTCCTGCTCAAAGACTTCGGCTACCGTAATCAACCCTAATCACACTGACGGTCGAAGTGACGACAAAATCCCTGCACAAGGGTGTTTCTCGTTGCAATTATCGATACCGTTGCTGAAAAAAATATTCGCTAGTTAAAGTAACTAAAGCTGTTGTTATACATTGCCACTTCAAGTTGTAGGTAATTCCCTAGTCGGGACTTATTTCCGACCAATAAGAACGTTGCAAGATTCTATTTTGAAAAAACGTCTCTGGAAAATGTATATTTTATTTTTATAACAGTGTCCGGTGTACTTTCCTATCACTAGAATTGAGGAAGTTCGGTAAGCATCTACGACAGTGAATGACTGAAGATTTGTAGAAATTCGCAGCTTTGGCGGAAATGGAAAGAAAGGTATATTTCTCTGTACTCGTTATAATCATATTAATAGAATGAGATGAAAAGTAGGTTTATCATGTAAGGATTCTTGTTAGAATAAAAAATATACATATATATATATATAGTATTACCTGTTTAGAATAGTGAGTTAGCTTTTATATACAGGACTATGGTAATTTCAGTTTGGTGAGAGGTTTCTACGAGTCTTGCACTGGTATTTGTGAAAATAAACGATGTTAGGAATTCTTTAAATCACGCCTGCACCCGTGCCTTTACAGTGTAAACTAAAAGTTACTGAAATAACAATATCTCGTCTGACAGGTCATCAGGGCAACCTGAACAATTGCCTCCTGTGACAATGAAATTATTTTTAAATAATCAGTCGCGATCTGTATGTATCTTTGTTGAACAATGATAAATCATTCACGTGTAATATGAAGCCTTCTTGCATGCATCACTACAATTAAAGCTTTTTGTCAAAAGGGAAATACTTCCATATAATTGGAAGTATATAGATTTACCAAATGTATTGTTTGTTCGCCATTTTCCGGTTAAATCGTTCCAATTAATTGTTGGGCTTTGCTTTCAATTCTTTGCTTAAAATCGATCTATATATGTATACACCATTATTTTTAGGTCGTTCTGGAGCCGTGTTATTTTTTGAAAAAAATAATCCCAATCGTTTCGAGTTCGATGATCGAGTTCATGGTATTCGGCTCCAGAACGACCTAAAAATAATGGTGTATATTAAATGGTAAACTGACTGACTGGGTGATAGATCAACACAGCCCAAACCGCTGGTCCTAGAGACATGAAACTTGGAGGATGTGTTTTTTGTGAAGAGTAAGTATCCACTAAGAAACGATTTTTAGGAATTCCACCCCTAAAGGGGTAACGTAGGGGATATAAGTTTATATGAAAGTCTGTCAGCTTTGAAGTTAGGATCTTCAAATTTTGTTAAGGCTGACGATTGAAAATTAATTTATACGTGTCTCAGCGTTTTTGATAATTCTACCCCCGAAGGGTCAAAAAGGGGGATTGAGGTGTGACTCAACTATGTTTGTTATCGTTACCTGGATTAACCTTTAAGTTACTTTTTAATTCCGGTAGTACATTCCCGGTGGATATTTTTCCACATCCACGCGGGCGAAGCCGCGGGCAAAAGCTATATTATATAAAAGTCTATAGTCTGTTTTTAATCTCAGAGACAAAACTGACATTACGTGGGTTGCCAATTTTTTACAATTATTAAATAGTGATGAACCACTACCGTAAATTGCCGTTAGTAAAATCAAGTAGTATCGTTTTTTATTAGAAGTTATTCTAGTTATTATAGTATAGCACGCGAATTCTTGTTTTTTAATGAGTAGTTTGTTATGTGTATGTGTTTGAAAGATTATTTTGCGTCATCAAGTGGTAATACCAGTCAACAAATATTTTGCGTCATCTTAGAAATGTAATATTTCCCATATTCATACTTTTAAGATAAAACCGACTTCAAAACACACCAAAAAAAATTGAAAAATAACTTTAGAATCAGAAGTCGGTGACTTTTGTTTGTTTGATTGAGTTTTTTTGTCGGTTTTATTTTTTGTAAAAAAGTTTTTTTTATTTTACCATTTTTAGTTGTCAAATATTTGTTTTGCATTTATTTACATGGTTAACAATACATTTTATGGTAATAGGCTTATCCTCAATAAAATGTAACTTAACATACCTAACTGTCGAAATCTGGGTGTACTGGCACATCTGCGTACCCCTCAGAGTATATAGGCGTGATGTTATGTTATTATGTTGTATAAACAATCCAAGCGATTGCAGCAATCACGGCAGATTTGCTGTCTATTATTGAAGAGTTCCATTGCTTATCTCTGAAGACCAGCATCAGATCTTCACCTAATTTAAACGGGACCACCGCGCGGAATAATTTGCTTCCAAACAAAAAAAGAATCATCGAAATCGGTTCAGAATTGGCGAAGATATCGCGGAACATAAAAAAAACTGACGTATTGATAACCTCCTCTTTTTGGAAGTCAATTAAAAACTAAACGTGCCCAGAACAGGACAGAACGAAGTTTTGAAGTGCTAATGGCGTTCAATTTTAGGGTGACTCACCCTAGCAGCAACTCGGAGCAACCTTATTGCAACGCACATAAAAGCCAGTGTGGACAGATATGCTAAATCACCCCTGATATAGCGTAACTGTCAAAATCACAGCGGTCCATATACCAGTGAAAGGATTATAAGTAAAATGACTTGGCTGGGAAGAACACGGCGCATCATTCGGCGTGGTAACGTGTACTCTCCTTGACCTCGTTGTCAGATGTTAGTAGCTCATATGGCGGCGACATCAAAGTGAGCGCGTGTTACCACAATCATCGACAACTGGAGGGGTACGAAGACCACCTAAGGTCTAACATAGGGGCCGTCTCCACGAGCGAGAGAATCGCGGCGTTATTACGTATATGTATGGGATAATATCGCCGCGATTCTCTCGCTCGTGGAGACGGCCTCTAAGAGAGTGTATAGAAACACGTGGCAGCGACGATAAAATCGTCGCGATTCTCTCGCTCGAAGACAGCCCCATAGTCTACTTTTATTTTAGAAAAAAAATATTAGGGTTCCGCGCAAAAAAATTAAAACCCTTGAAATTGGTAACAAAATTCGATTCAAAAACGGATGTAATATTTTTGTATAATAATTTCACGCTAACGAAGGTCCCGGGCAACAGCTAGTCTATATATACTCGTATATAAAAATGAATCCCTATTTTCCTTGGTCACGGCATCACGCGTGAACGGCTGGACCGATTTCGCTAATTCTTTTTTTAGAATATTCCTTGAAGTACGAGGATGGTTCTTACGGAGAGATTTTTTTTTTAGATATAGTCACTACCGCTACTGACGGAGACGAACCACATTGGAAACAAAAGGTAAGAGCTGATTGCCAGGTAATTACTTTCGACGTCAACGGAAATTGGTGCAACCCACCGATGGATTTAAAAATTAAAGGTCAAAGTAAACATAGTAACGTGTTATAGACGCCTGAAACAATCTTAAAAGTAAAACAAAATAAAATGGTGCACAGTCCTTTAACCTGACAGCGGGCGCGCGGTATTCTGTAACAAAAGCGGTCTTGCGTAACCTAAAAGACCTATTGTAGATTTGAAGATTTAAAACAACAAATATTTTTTTTTATAATTAAAGTAGTTATCTATAACAATTTAGATAGATAAAAAATATCCTTATGTAAGTTCCGGTGAGCGAGTCCTTGTAATTTTTCTCGTCCTAAACGGCTTGACCGATTTTGATGACTTTTATTTTTGTACTTATGGGGTGACCTGGATGGTTTTTAGTTATAGTTGGACCCGGTAGATGGCGCTGTCGCCGATATCGAGAGAATCGATTAGGACATGACAATGTCCGTTAGGTCAGCTACTGATAATTTGAAAAATTAACCCATCTCCTTTGGTTTGAGTCAAATTTTGGCGCGTTACCACGACCCGTAAAAAAATACTATACAAAGATCAATGAGCTGTAAAAAAATGTTAGTGAACTTTAGTGAAAAAGCAAGAATATTTGAGTAAAATATAATCCTTTCGACAATAGGTTTTTGGTATACAAGTAGCGTGTAGTCTTTTCGACGCCTACGCCATGTTTGAAACAAAATATATTCGCGCAATAATGGACGCGCGGGGAAGAGTGGTATACAGTTGTTTTTGATTGTGATGAACTTGGAAGAAGCTACTTGAGACGAGAAAAAGCTGTGACGGACCTAATCGAAATTATAAATAAAAATGCATCGAATGCGGTCGAATCGAAGCCGCGCGACCGCATGAAGATTAATACGAGTCCTTTTAATATAAGAGGCTTAAAAATGAGACTGTGTACCAACAACTTCTAACAGTACGCTACGACCAATGACATCGGTAAATGCGACTTCATAAAATGGATTTACGATAATCTATATAATGGTAATGTAACAACCAAAATTAAATAGACATGGCCGAAATGCGGACAGCATTTAGTGTAAATTGATGACTATGTATTAGTATTGCTGGGTGTGTGCCGAACTCGGCCTGACAAGTGATTTTATGTATCAGCAGTAGTCTTGTTATTTAATAAAAGTCCATAATGTCATTCTGTGATTTGTATTAAAAGTACAGAGAATTAAAAAAAAACTTCCGAAGCACGCGTTACATTTGTTTACCAATTCAAGGATAATTGAGTTTTCTTTGACTTTCAAAGCCGGAAATTCGCGCGCTCGTGTATCCAGAAATATTTCTATCCCTTCATTAGACCTAGAGCCGTCGGCTAATTAATTGCGCTGAGTTACGGCGCATATTTTACTGCGTTTATTCAGTCTTTAAAGTTAAAATACATGCTACATTGAGGGAGTTTAGTATTCATAAACAGTTTTTACCATGCGAATTATGGAACATGAGTAAAATATCAACTATTCCCCAAATGTGATTAACTGAATTGTTTCGCGATTTCAGTTTTCATTCAAAAAAGGTAAAAAATATTTTCATGAGAATAGGTACTACGTATGGTGTCTCTAGTTTACGCAGAATTTTCCGTATTTCCTGAATCCGCGGACATGTTTTTCCCTCTATTTTTGTTTCTTATTTTCACATTGAGTTCGGACTGCAGTATTTTACGCAGAATTTTCCGTATTTCCTGAATCCGCGGACATGTTTTTCCCTCTATTTTTGTTTCTTATTTCCACATTGAGTTCGGACTGCAGTATGATTAAATTTTTAAGTAACTACCAAGACCTAGTAGAAAATAATAATTCAACTTTCATTTTATGTCAAAGAGGATCTCGTTTCACCGATTCTATGTATTGCGTTTAACCCTGCGGGAGGTTGGTGGGGTGTGATATACCCCACCCGTTGGTTTTGTTGAGATATTTTTTATTTGTCAAAGGGACATTTTAGCGGATTCGCGTAGCTGGAGCTAAGGTAGTGCGCGGGGGGATAGTCGCTGGTCGCATGATCGCAGTGTTGCGTCAGCCAACGCGTATACGTCCGCAGGGTAAGTGACACCCCGCCACACAGCTCGTGTGTGCGTTTTGTGTCAAATATGTTTATTTCCATACTAATTTAATGTTCGTCTTCTTTTTAGGTTTTTATATTTTTATTTCATGGAAGATCTCATGTTCTTTATGTTTTTAGAGTTTTTTTTTGTTTGAGTACAGATTAATGATAAAAAAGTCATTAGTTCATTACAATGAGCGCTGTGTTTTTTTGTAACGAAATATAGAAGGCCTATATTTCTAACTTAGGTGATAAAAATAATTAAAATATTTTAAAATTAATAGTTGTTTTATGTGATATTCTCTAGGTTGATATTTACTGCAATAAAAAATAATAACCTGATTGCATTTACGCTAAAAACAATAATATACAGTCATTTTTGTGGCTGGGCATATCTGGGCACACCCCGCCACATACTCGATATCATATTCTGTTACCACACTCCCGCCGTGTTAATTAAAACACCATCAGCATAGTGTGGAAGCAGAATCTATTTCGAAGCCGTTTCATCCATTATGTAAAGGCTTCCTTGATTAGTCTGCGAACTACCAAAACCTCGCCATCCGCGACTCAAACGCGCGAAGCCTCATAGATAGACGCACGCCGGACGGTATATAAATAGAAGCTAACCAATGCCCTGAAAATACTTTAAATATGCAGAGGATTGGCGAATGGTCTGCTCAGATCATTTAGCTGTGCCATTTTAGGCTTGAAGAAGAGTTCGCAAAAAGTTCCTCTAAAAGCGGAATTTGAGTGACGAACATTGTGACCAAGAAAAGTTATAGGTTTAATGCATTAAAGAGCTAGACGAAAACCTATTTAGTTCAGACGACACAAGGTTTACTTTCAAAGTGGAATTGAAATGAACAAAAATTGGGACGTAGAACTTTCTATCGATGCTCTTTATAGCTTTAAGGCTAGACTGAAGCCTATCTTATCTAGTTTAAAAGACACATGGTATGGTTTTTAGCCAAGCGGAATTGAAATTAAATAATAATAATAGTGACGTAAAATATTCCATGAACACTTCTATTAGTTTATTCTAGAAGCCGCTTCACAATAGGAAAATTAGTTGAGCCGTGAGTAAGATTGACACCAATCATTGAACGCAAAGGGGTGACAAGAACCGTGGACTACTTAGTATAAACGCGATGCAGATCGACTGGCACACGTTTATACAGATATATCTCCAGTGCATTTTTATTTTAAGAGAGAACAATCTGTTCTTCATTTACTCAGAGAAACTAACGTCCAAATAAAAACGTCACCTATATGGTTGACAAGAAGAACTGACTTAACAGAAAAGCAAGTAAATTAATTATACATAAAAGTATTACGTGGTCACTACTTTGTCTGATTTCCAGGGATTAGGTATTTTGTGATTTTAAATTTTATTTTAATAATCCTAGCAAAGTAGTCTGTATAAAATTAACAAGAATACCATAAAGTAGAAAATGCTAGAGCTTAGTGCTAATATTTTCCAGTTTCTCTCAGTACTCACTGCTTATTTAAATGTTCAATATTACGAAGAAAACTTCGAGTCCGCCATTTCACGACACGCCATTCAACGAGAGTATTAAGACTGAAAACTCCACGGAAAACTATTCCTGAATGTTACAAACTAAACATACGTAAAAATATATGTAAATACTTAAACCTGAACATTATTTTAAAAGAACAGGAGCAAGCAGATATGTTTTATACGGGGTATCACACAAAACCACAGCCTTATTAAACAAAAAACTAATAATTATAAAAACTTTTTTTAAAACAGGCTTTTATTTAAATGCGCTAGAATAAAATAAACTTTAAATTAAACTAGCTTCCGCCCGCGACTTCGTCCGCGTGGAATAGTTACTTTGGGCTAACATGACTGCCCGGCTTTGCACATTGTGCGCGCAGTACCCGATCATTATTTTGCTGTGATTTTATTTTAAAACTGCGACAGCTCCTAAGATATTCACTTAAATCGAAAGATGTAAAGGACAATTTTGTTTTAAATGAAATACTTGTGATGAGTAACGTATTTATTTGGATAAGGATTAATATCATGTTTATAAAAACACCTCCGTAAATAATGCATTATTTTAGAACAAATTTGGTTAGCATAAAAAAGGTTATAGTGAGCTAACCTTAAAAGATAGACATATGCTGTCGCGGACTTTTTTTTTAAACTTTTAAAGAGGAATAATTCTGTAATACATGATTTTTGCGAAACTTTAACCGTTTTTGCAGCGCACGCAGCGGAAGCTCTCAATAGGAAAAAATATCTCCCGATTTTGAAACATTCTTCATTAGTGCTCCGCTCCTATTGGTCGTAGCGTGATGATATATAGCCTATAGCCTTCCTCGATAAATGGGCTACCTAACACTGAAAGAATTGTTCAAATCGGGACAGCAGTTCCTGAGATTAGCGCGTTCAAACAAACAAACAAACAAACTCTTCAGCTTTATAATATTAGTATAGATTAAACCAATAAATTTTTGGCGGCCCCGACTTACGAACAGTAGTCGTGGGTTCGAACCCAGGCAGGCGCATTACTTTGTGTAATTTATTTCATCACCACTGCTCTCAAAAACGGTGATAGGGAAACTTCGTGAGGAAACCGGCATGTCCTAGAACCAAAACTTCGAAGACATGTGACATCTACCAACCCGCACTGGGCCCGCGTGCCTATTCCCTCTCTTAGAGAGGAGGCCGTGTGTCCCAGCAGTGGGAACATTATAGGCTGATTATGCTTATGCTATGCTAATAAATTTAGTACATCTATTACACAATTTAATAAAAAGATATAAAAGCTTGTCGCGAGATTTACCTGTTTTTGTACTTCTCATCCGAAAAAAAAGGTCGCCAAGCTTTCGAATCATTATTGGATTCGTTAGACGTAAAGACACCTTAAAGAGCGTTATTTTAATGTATGTTTTATGTTATGCGGACCAAAACCATGCTTAATACTTCTGGTGCCGTACGCCTTGCATCACGCGTGTCCGTTTCACACTTGTACCATGTCAAACCCCGGCCAAACAGTCGCATGAAAAATATTTTCAATGATCGAAGCGACACTTTTTCACATAAAGTGGTTTACGACTGCTGTATACAGGAATGCATAAGAGGCAATGGGCTCTCATCCACTACGCGGGCCCAATGCGGGTTGGTAATGTCACATGTCTTCCAGGACATGCCGGTTTCCTCACGAATGACTATGAAGAAACTGTGTTATATTATAACAAATCATACAATACAATATACCAGTGATTATGTACTTGTTTGTATGTGTTTATTTCAAAATTTTACCTGTCAAAGGATGATGTTGATGACCCAGTACCAAATACGTTTTAAATACTTGCTGTAGGAATTATGGTAATACGAAATATGCGTAAAATCAAATTTGTTGATTATGGTCGGTATTTCAGGGAAAACCAATTTAAATCTGGTGAATTTTATATTATCTATTAATTGGAAGCACTCAACCACCGATAATATTTGGTATTTTGCACTATAACAGCATCTGAATTTAATAAATACTACATTTCGAAATATCCGTATTAATAATTACATACCTGATAACATTGCCGAAATGGTTATCTGAAAATATGGTCAGGTGAATTTGGAAATTAAATTTTCCCTTTGTTTTAGCATCAACGGTAAGCTTTTATAAATCGACCTACAAATATTTGACTGCGCCTTTAACAGCTTTGCTGCAACAAGTAACAGAAATAAAAAAACTTTTTTGCAAAAACTAAATCGACTTCAAAAACACAAAAAAAGTAAAAATAACTTTAGCTTCAGAAGTCGGTGACTTTAGTTTGTTTGATTAAGTTTTTTTTCACCGACTTTTTCATTTTTAAATTTTTAGTTGTCCTATATAAATATTTGCTACGCATTTATTTACATTGTTAACAATACATTTTATGGTAATAGGCTTATCCCCAATAAAATGTAACTTAACATACCTAACTGTCGAAATCTGGGTGTACTATACACATCTGCGTACAGTCAGAGCATACATTCGTTATGTTATGTTATGATATTGTGTAAACAATAAACATCCAAGCTACTGTAGAAATCACGACAAATTTGCTGTCTATTATTAAAGAGTTCCATTGTATGTCTCTGAAGAACAGCATCAGATCCTTTTTTTTCCCAAGTTCCTTCTTTTGCCCGACTTATACTTTCCATCATCAGCTGAGAAACATCGAGATGATGATTACCAGGCACAAATATCTGAATTGCTTTAGAAAGTACATACATATATGGAAAACATTGTGCGTGCCTATAAAATTTCAGGGTTGCCGTTGATTTCCCTGAAATCCCATCGTCATATTCTGACTAGGTGACAATGGGACCACCTCAGGAGTATAGGCTTTCGAATTAAAAAATAGGTCAACAATTGGCGGACTAATCGGTGAACATACATAAAAAAATACATATAGTCGAACATAGAACCTCCTCCTTTTTTTGAAGTCTGTTAAAAATTGTCAAAGGAGTTCTGGTGAAACATTAGTGAACCGCTAACAATACATGTTATGTCAAGTCAATAGGCCTATCCCCAATAAAATGGAACTTAACATACATAACTGTCGCAATGTGGGTGTACTGTACACATCTGCGTACCCCTCAGAGCAAACAGGCGTGATTTTATGTTATGATGTTGTGTAAACAATAAACATCCAAGCGATTGCAGCAATCACCACAGATTTGCTGTCTATTATTGAAGAGTTCCATTGCTTATCTCCGAAGATCAGCATCAGATCTTCAAAACCATTTAAACGGGATCACCGCGGAACAATATTCTTCCAAACAAAAAAAGAATCATCGAAATCGGTTCACAATTGGCGAAGATATCGCTGAACATACACACCAAAAAAAAAACAGACGATTTGATAACCTCCTCCTTTTGGAAGTCGGTTAAAGAAGAGAAACAACTAGAAAAGATTTCCCGCTATTTTTTTTCTCAAAAGTTACATAGCGTTGCGTAACATGTTTTAGAAGAAATTAAATTTCATTGCTTACAAATTTGACATTATACGACTTCCTAGTCGAGTCGAGTTAAGAAATACTTGCAAAAACTTTTTTATGTTTTCTGATTATACTCGTACTGATTAAACAGTACTTTACTGCGTCATTCTTTAATTACAAAACCACTTTCTAGAATGCCACGAATATGCACCTTCATAGGCAGTTGGTGCAGTTGGTGCCTTTGTTGGTGCATCCGCTCAGGATATTTCCAATTCCTCTGATAATATTTAAACGCAAATATAGATTTTCATTCAGTGTGTTTTAAAAAGCTTGTTTCTTTTTTAAATATCTTTAATTTATTTGATACCCCCTCCTACATTTTAACTTGAGACAGTACCTATCGAATCTGAATGAACATAACAAAGATAGGTGCCTGGCTACTATGTTGAACCCCAACCTTTACGTGTTGAGTGTAGGCGCTAAGCTTCATGTCCGTATCTCCCATGATCACCGCCCCCCCCCCACGCACCCCAATCAATAGTCTAGCTATATAGACTCATATCTAGCACTATAATATACTGAAGACTAGTGATTGAAATATTACAACTACAAACGTAGCTCTCCGCCCGATTTCTAAACACTATTCGCAACATCACGCCTGTTATTTCCGAAGCGCTTGGCAGCAGTGTAGTACATCTACATTTCACCAGTTATGTTTTAAGTCCCATGTAATAAGGGGACATGGGTGAAGGCTTGTAAGTCTTTTAATTGATACGTAATAATAGCATTCCATTGAAACGACACATCTCGTAGGCAAAAAGCGCCGGGGATTAAATCCTTCTAACCAATTCATTTCTTTTAAAAACCAATCATGGTCCGACTCAATAAACATTTTTGCATGCATTGGGGGCGTAATAAAATCAATGAGGGTTGAAAAAGCTTTGTGCCTGAGTAGTGACCAGGAAGGGAGCTCACAAAGAGTTTTGAGCGTCAGGCAAAGGGTAATAATTATATTAGTGCATAGTTAGGGTACAGACAGGTGACAAATGAGTCGCACTATGGCTGTGTTGTGTATTTTTGGCACGTGGCCGTATTCGGGACTTACGAAGCCATTTTGTTTTTTTTTTTCAATTGTAGTTAACATTTATAAATAAAACAGCACTCGTCCGTCAACGTCTTTCGAACTTTATACATATAAAATACACAAGTTATATATACTTTAACTATGCTGTAAATGGTACAGATTTATTATCTACTGGGTTCCAATAATTTTGAGACAGTAAAAAAATAATAACGTCTCGAATGTTCGAATAAAAATAGCTATTCTCCGAAGCTTCGAGTATTTTCGAACTCGCACATTATTTTAGTCCAGTTACGTCGAAGTCCTATCTATGTCTATATAAAGCGGGGATTATATTTTAATTGTTTAAATGTCATATACATATAAATAGATTCATAACAAAATCTTGATTTTCAATTAAAAGTGATTCTAGCATTTTTAGGGTTCCGTACCCAAAGGGTAAAACGGGACCCTATAACTAAGACTCCGCTGTCTGTCTGTCTGTCTGTCTGTCTGTCTCCAGGCTGTATCTCATAAACCGTGATAGCTAGAAAGCTGAAATTTTCACAAAAATGATGTATTACTATTGCCGCTATAACAACAAACACTAAAAATTAAAAAAAAAATTAAGGGGGGCTCCCATACAACAGATACGATTTTTTTGCCGTTTTATAGATAATGGTACGGAACCCTTCGTGCGCGAGTTCGAATCGCACTTGGCCGGTTTTTCCGTTGGAAAGGAGGTAGGTGTACATTCCAGTAGGTACGGAGTTTATTATAATTAATCCCGAACGACTCGAGAAGAGCCGACGTTGATTCCGAGCACTCGTGCAGTGATTCTGAAACCTAGATTTGTAAATTTTTTGACTGGCGATATTAAGTCCGCATCTTGGTATGTAGGTCATTCATATATTGATAGCATCCAGTTTCATCTTAGATTAAATGCTATATTTTTAAGTTCTGGTAACACAGTTATAAACCTTAATAGGTATTTGAAAATTGCCTTAATTTATTTCTGTGAATCTTTAGTGGATAATTTATGAAGGTTTTTGCGTAACCGTTTACCGCGACTACACCTAGATAAGGGTTCGACTACGAACTTATCAATTAGTTGTTTTGACATGTCTCGAGATAACACAGCGAACATACCTACTTATCTTCACAACTTGGGTACTGAGACGAAACAAATAAACACTGAGTTAGTAAGAAAATAATCAACAGCAGTGGTCATTTAAACTCTCATACAACTTTCAATGTTTGTAAACGCACCCACGATGCAGGAGAAATTTTTAGTAATTTGACTAAACTGAGGTCTGTGTAAGAAAAAATTATGTTCTACAGGGATGCACACATACTTCAGGGTAGCAAACTTCATAGCTAGCGTTAAATTAACTGCGAAAGGGTGGGCTATATATCCAGTTCAAAGTAAATAGATTTACTGACGACTTAAGGATCCAGGAAATTTGATTAAAGGCTGAACCGAAAGGTTGCATCGGAGGTTCTATTATAATCAATTCGATTATAGTGTCGTGTAGTGTTTATTTTCAATCCTTTGAAGGGAGGAGTTTTTCCAAGCAATAATCAGCTTTAAACGCATCAAGAGAAACCAGTTTTCCGTGTCTCAACGAACAAAGTAAATAAAAAAATATCCGGTCCGATTAATAACTGGGGGCTCGTCAGACCTAATAAGCTATAGTTAGGAAACCCTTTTGGCCCTTAGGCCTACTAAAAGCAGTGGCCGGTGCAACGACGAGGGGTGCACTGATGGAACAATCAGCCAAGTGGCATTCCACAAAAAAACCCGAATGATGTAGAGAGACTGGAACTTAACTGTGGGTTTCGATACTTAATGCTTGTTTGAATTTAAAAGTTCAATTTTATAAATTAATCTAGTTAGATTTTTGCTTATTAGAATTGAAGTTTTATTCTAGTATAGATAACTATCATGACATTTGTCACTGATACCAATTAGACCTGTAGGTGTGAATAGATCAATACTGTTTCTGTCGCCAATTTCTACAACTTTTTAAGTTAATGTAGTACCGCGGAAAATAAATAATTATAATCTAGTAAATTAGTAAGCTTGGAAACACCGCACGCAAAATACGCGCATTGGACGTGGAGTTGCGGACACCAGCCCGTTATACAATACACAATGCACGTCACGTCATGAGATAGACGTTTTCGCGTCATAAAATGACGTGCAAACGTCTATTTCATGTTTACTACGACCAAAATCCTTAACTATAGGAATTTGGGCAAACCCGTGTTACGGATTTCACCGATTTTCACAATTTGAAATTTTAGCCACACATTTTAATTTGGCTTGTGCAGATCGGCACGCTGAGTTCGAAAAAATTAAAATTTTAAAATGAAATGTGGTGTTCATTTCGCATTGTATAAGACCAAATTCCCGATGGAACACCCCAAAAACTTTTGCCCGAGTTGGGAAACGAAACTAGGACCTCATGCAGCAGCAGCAGCGTGATATTTCATCCGAAGTCTTCAGTTTTCTTTTCATTACGTGTAGACATCAAGTCTGTGTGTTTCAAAAGCCAATTTAATTCAACTCTGCATTCGATTTTACCGCCCGGCTGTCAAAACATGCCAAACATGAACAAGAGCATACCCTTTGTTTCGTTAGAACGACGACAGGCTGAAAAGCTTTTAGCAAATGAAGTATTTTTGAAACATTGTTTCCTACAATATGTGTCCATGCATATTTGTTTACGTACAACCAATCTATCAACAGGAGAGGCTTTTACTACTCGGTAAAAGACAGCTGTCAGGGACCATACGAGTTTTTAGGCCAACGCATATTGCATTATAACTAGAGATTGGATATTCGGATGCATATTGTTTGTCTATTATAATTCAATTTTATTATATAATTGTATAATTTTCAATTTAAATGTAATTCTTCAATTTTGTTTTTGTTTTTAATTTACTTTAATAGTATGATCCAAAGTTGGTTGAAATAAATAAATAATAATTAACAGACAAAACTATACATATCAATAGACCTGGGGGTCTAAAATGGCCGCTATAGCAGAATCATAATAGGATAATAATATGAATCACGTTTAAATTCGTAAAATGGTTACAAGGTGACAATTCATAATAGTAGTACGTCTATGACCATTTTAAGAATTTGCGGCCATTTTAGACCCCCAGATCTCTTCACGACAAAACCAATAAAACATTTTACCTAATAAATATACTTAGCTAACTCACACAACATTCAAACTACAATATCTGAAAAGCTTAGTAAATATCAAGCGTCGCCATAGAAATAAAAACCCAGTGGGAAGCACAAACCATCCACATCGTCACTATCTCTTCCACTGGTATCGTACCAAAATCTCTTATGCAAAGCCTTAACACTACACATGCTGCCCCACACACTTCAGCTGCTCCAAAAAGCCACAATTCTTAACACCTGTTGCATCACCCGGAAATTCCTAACTTCTACAATATCATCAACATTCTCCATTTAAATTCCCCCCTACAAACTTGGCTCCGGCCCTTGGGTAGAGTTTTTGTACTCTCTTACGAGAGAAGAATATGAAAGAACAAGAAATAATATTTATCTAATGTACCGTTTTGCGAGGCATATGTTACAAAAGTATGGAGGCGGCTTCTTAAAATACCAGGCAAGAAATTCGTTGAACACGTAAAAATACATTATTTTATAATAATATTTAAAAAAAGTATTTGATTTTAAATATTGCTGCTGAATATTCGAATAGGACAAAATGGTAAATATGACAATCCATTTGAAGTAAACCAATAAAATGAAAAAAAAAAACTATATAAACCGGGACTTTTTCCGTACTGACGCGCGCTCCATACTAGTCAACACTCACACTTTAGGTTATGCATCCCAATATCCGATCCCTAATTATAACACAGTTGATAGACACCACTACCATCAGGAGTTTTAGGTTCTCTGTTCGGAGGTAATTCAATTTATGATAGCCAACCAGCTGCCATCGAAAACATGATGTCGAACAAATACTCTTCTCTCTAGTGAACTATAACCTACTAGTGAATATGATTCACTGGTAAATAGGACAGTAAATTATTCTGATGGTATCGGTAACCACGTCCATTCATGCCATTTCAAAGCGCACCCTCAAAAATTAACGATAAAAATATAGGGAAAATGTCCTAAAGACATTCGAGATTATACGTAAGCTTTAAGTTAAGATTTTTTTCTTCAATTCAATTTCATTGCTAATGCATACATCATAAGTAAGATACGCAACGCGGAACGCACTGACTTCACCTTCTTAGATTTTTCTGACTATTTTTTCAACCGAAGTTTCGATTTTTACATAGATTTTGAGTCCAAAATTATATTTTAAGGTTTCGGCAGCACAACGATCAAAACACGACCACTTATAATACTGCCGACAGTTCGTGAGCGGGCGTTATTTTCTTTATGTCTTTAGTCCTCGCTTTTAGAGATGCGCGTGCTTCGTTGTTCGGTCGCAGCAGAAGTGAAGAAAAATATTTGTACGATAATATGCTATTGGTCTTGATAGTAGGGGAGCCCAAGCGGGGATTTCAGGATTTACTAAAGCGCGGCAGATTAATATACAGGGCGATACCTTGTATCCGGTTAAGTACCTCCACCAAATATGAGCCCCATATATAATGCCGCCCGTGAAGGATAAAGGATCAGATTAGTAAAAAAAAATTGATCATTACAAATTCTCGAGCGCGTCAGATTAAGGTAGGGTGAGTTAATTACATGCTAAAAAGTGTATATTCCACTAATCTGACAATTTGAGAGTGACGTAAAGAAAGGGGAGGGCAGCAAAGTTGTAAAAAAAAAACGCCATCTCGACATTCTCGAGCGTAGCCAAATTTTTTTTTATTTTGAAGGAAATAATTCAAGGATAACGAAAAATATATAATCTGACGATTTCCGCAAGCCGAAATAATAAAAAATCGACGATAAAGTGTTAGCATTTCTTGCTTGCCAACAAAATGAAGATTCTACTACTACTATCAGAACTTCTGATACTGATATAGTGGTCATCATGTTAGCGAATATGGAACACCTGCAAGCAAGAGTAGAAGTTTGGGTCAGTGGGTAGCCTTAGGGGCGGATTTTTGGATGGATCTTGGAGTTGGCAATGCACACCGATACATCAACGTATCCGCTCTCTACAAGAAATTAGGCCCAAAAATTTCGAAGGCGCTTCCAGCTTTGCATGCGTTCACTGGTAGCGATTTCAACCCAGCATTGTACCGACGAGGAAAAAATAAACCTTTGCAATATCTGATGAATTCAGAAATTTTCCAAGAAGCATTTCTGGATTTGGGATCAAAGGAACATAATGTGCAGGATTCTTTTAACATCATACAGTCTTTTACTTGCCACTTGTATGGGTTGAAAAAGTTAGACGATGTCAATCAAGCCAGGATGGTCATCTTCAATAGGAAGTACAAGGTAAAAGACAAATCACAAGCTTTCTCCTTGAGTGTCCGGAATTACGATGCGTGCAACGCACAAGATTCATTCCATGCTTGTAGAGTAATGCCCATAATGCAAAAATTACTGATCTTTTACCAACGGACTATGGATGGAAAGTTGTCGACGGAAAATTCAAAATGATCTGGTGCTACTGATGAAGATGAAGATGATGATTAATTAATCAATTAATCATAAAAAAATAAATTTTTTTAGGCATATTTTTTTAAATTATTTTCTGATAAATACAAGTATTCTACTTAAAAAAACATACACTTATGTATTTGCATGCTATTTCCTGAGCTTCTCAATAAATTAAGTTCAATGATTTAAAAAATTGTCAGAATTTTTTGTCAGATTAGGCGAATCCCTTCAGATAATTGTCAGATTATGAGACAGCACGTCTAGAACATAAAGATGAACCATATATATCTTAATCTGACGCGCTTGAGTATTTCAAAATGGCGAATTTTTTTTGCACATTAAAATAATGGCCGCGAGTTTGCGTCAGATCGAAATCGTCAGATTATTGAATGAGAGCTTTTTTTTGGTGCACTTAACACCCCCTTATAAAACCTGACGCGCTCGATTATTTTTTTTTTCTTTTCATTTTTAACCCTTACGTACAACCAGCCGCATCATGCAAATAATCAGATTAACATACGTACATTATTAAAAATACGTAGGACATTGATGCTATCAATATCTGACGCGCTCGAGTATGTCCATGCAACAGTATTTTTTTACATATTTAAAAATCTATAGCCGCTTACCCCACCGATGAAAAGGTATATATTATATATATTTTTTTCTTTTTATCATCTAAGCTTTGCAACCTAATAAGTCTCTATGACGCTCGAGTAAATCCCCATTTAGCATCGTGGGCTCCCCTACTATGAGTAAGTTTTCTTATCAAATAACAAAGAAAGCTCTATTACGTCTGTCGAACGGTATTTATTTAGGTAGGTCCAGAAAAGGATGATGTTACAACCTACAAAACCTGGTATGTTTGTACCAGCTCAAGTCAAAAACAGCTTGATAAGAAACATACATAACATAAAATGAAAAAGTTTTAATTGAATCATTTCTTTGACGGCACGGTTGGCGCAGTGGTCAAGCGATTGACTGCTGCGCTGCATGTCGCGGGTTCGATTCCCGTACGGAACAAATATTTGTATGACCTACAAGTAGTTGTTCCGGGTCTGGGTGTTTTTCTATCTATAATATGAATGTATTTACAAAAAAAAAAAAAAAAAATGTATATATGTAGTTTATCAGCCATCTAGCTACCATAACACAAGCATTAGGTTGCTTAGCTTGGGACTAGATGGTGCTGTGTGAAATGTCCAGGGATATTTATTTATTTATTTCGATAAATAATTTCGTTGTGTTCCACTAGCATTTTTTTTTACCATCGGTTAAAAAAATAAACCACCTGAATATCCGATATGTTATCAGATTCCATTGCTACATTTAATAATAGTTATTAAGGTTTCAGCTGATTCTAACGGAGGTTTCGAATTCGGCTTTCAAAATAGTTCGGCCGGGCGGTTTTATCAAATACAGGCCGTGAAATCAAATTCCATGTGAAAACCAGTAATTTTATTTCGCAGGCGGTTCGTATTGCGGTAAAAATACATAAAAATATTTATTTTATGTCGTCAATGCAATGAACAAAATGCTAGTTACAAAAGGCGGGTCACTCAATACGACCCACATTCACTGCTTCTCAGAAAGCTTTTCCGCAGGTAAACCATTTTAAACCTTACTTCACATACGTCACAAATCGAATTGGCAGCGAAATACGTAACCCATGTCCTTATGTCGAAATAGTATTGCGCAATTGAAAAAATCATTTCCGTTTGAAAACAAAACATTATTATAAATATTGTGATAGAAGTTCTAGCACTAACCTCAAGCTCTTCGATGACTTTTTCAAGTTGGTCCTCGGTAACAGGTGGGGCGCCCGCCCTTGCACGCTCCGCGTTTAACAATTTCAACCATGCAGTGTCAGTAGCATCCAAGTCATAGCTACACGCAGCCTCAGCCAGAGCAGGCGTTTGACTCAGTATGTGTTTGTCCGCATGATAATCAGGGTCGCGGCAGAGGTGCAGATATTTATCCTTAGGCCTGTCAAAAAATAAATAATTTTAGTGGAGAGTCATTTGTGCGAATTTGAGAATGTGGGTGTGAAAATTAATTCGGGTTGCGTGGCGTCTTGCGGATATTTAAGGTAAGAAGTGCAGATGATTTAAAAATTGTAAAAAGAAAAAAATATATTCTATGATGAGGTTTTTTCATTTAAATTTTGTTTTGACTGTTCATCAAACTTTTTCTCCGTATTTGATGCAGCTTTCAATTAAATTCGCATTCACGTTGATGCAAAAAAAATGTAGTTGAATCGACAAATGAATAAGTGGTGGAAAACTATTGACTTACAATTTGAATTCCTGAAAGTTGGGTGGTGGTGGATTGTCAATGATCTTGACCTTAGGCGCAGGGAGAGAGTCAGGGTTTACAGGCACCTGAACTCCTCTCTCCCATTCCTGTTTCCACGTGTCTGTGATGATCCAGTATGAAGACTGAGTGAGTGGCTCACTGTCCGGCAGTTTCATGGCGCTGATAAGGTCCTTTCTGAAATTACGAAATTACCGGTTAGCGACAAGTAAGGAGTTCGATGTTGTTAGTACAAACCGTCACCCATGCTAGTTTTTACAGACACCACGACAAGCAGAGACCTGATTTACATTATGAACATCAAAACCAAGATACTTTACCAATTTACTTTAATTCTCGACACATTTTTTTACGGTATTGGTGGGTCGCGACGTCTGTAAAATATTATTAACCTGAGATACATAGTAATCTTTTCTATGACGTGATTATAAAGCATGTAGTATAGCCCACCCCATTACAGTGCCACCCTCACTGGACCCTAATCCACTTCATGTATTTCCTAACCCCCCTTTTATTAATTTTATGATTACGGGTTGATGCATTTAAGGATTTTATTATATATTTAGTTTTAAGACAGCAGCTTTTTAAGGAACCGTGACCAAACGGTAAAAACTAGAGATGGGGCTAACTATGATTTTGGCCGACTGACCGACTAGTCGATTCCAAAAAGGCCGAAAACTCTGCCAAGCCGATCATTGCTTTCGCTAGAGTTTAGAGGCATCGACAACAATGTCTTGTCTACGTTGTACAGTTGAGTCGCTCGTATTTAGTATATCATGCACCTGACGTGTGGTCATAGAAATTCTACATTTATGTTTCGTTACAACTTGAATTTACATTATTCTTGATTTAAGTTGAATTATTGTACAGTTCCGATTCCTAGACCATATAACAAAATGTAAGGTTGATTATAAAAAAATATTAAATCCATAACAATGTATATACCACTGGAACAAATAATTTAAAAAACAAAGTGATTTTTCCAAGTGACTGTTATTTAATAGTTGTTTTTGTGAAGCTTCGGTTTTTTTTTTACTTTGCCGCACACTATCTCCTGTAACGTAAATACGTTTACAAACATTTAAAATCACATACACAAACAGCCAGACCCGGAACTAAAGGAAATATTTGTTGCGTGCGGGAATCGAACCCACTACACGCAGCGCGGTAGCCACTGCGCCAACCGTGCCGTCAAAATATTTTTTTCCTTTTAGATTTATTTTTATAATTCCGTGTGAATATTTCGGGGGACTTATGCACGCAGAGTATTGAGCCAATTGAAAATATCCTATCAAACTAATTACTATAAAACAAACTATTAAGTTATTGAATAGGATATTTTCAATTTACAACCGTTCAAATAACTTTAGTTTTTGGGACACACTTATTTTTGCGACCGTTAAAATCAATACAGTACATGAATAACTCCACCGGAATATCCACACTGAACGAACCCTGCAGGGTATGTGGGCATGCACGTAATTAGCCGGGATTTCCGTCTACTCTAGTTACGTGAGCCGCGTTTTAACGTAATGGAGTATCTGAACAGTTTTTTTTTTTGATAAATGGAAAGTCCGAAAGATCATATTTAAGTTTTCTAACACAACTATTTTTTGGTTTTTTTTATCGCTCAGTTATCTAAAAAGAAAATCTATTGACAAATTGCCTGAGAACGTTCCAACGATGAATCAAGATATAGGTTTTTTGTTTACAAAAGTAAATTAAAAAAAATATTTCTTTGAACCCGGGGTCGAAAACACGCCGACAGTTCCCGAATAAACTCGAGCGCGGATGACGTCATAATGTTATTTTTTAATCATCGTAGCACACAGCTGATATAGTGTTTGGACTTTTAATAGATTAATTCTTGATAATATCGTCAATATAATGATAAATATATAAAAATGTCAAACTTTAAGAGTCTTCGTGCTTGCTTTGTACCATTTCTGTACGAACACTACAAAAACAACTCTGCAATTTTTTTTTAATGTTACACAAGATGTTAAACGTCGAAATAAATGGTTTCAAGCAGTGCGAACACCTAATCCCAAAACAACAAAAGTTTTTTTTTCAATGATTCATTTATTGTTTTTTTAGGGAAAGAAGACATGGAGAAATTATATTTAATATACTACAATAGGCGGTAGCGCAAAAATTTAAGTTGATGTAGTACCACACAAGTTTAGTTGTCAACCTAACCGTAAACGACAATGCAATACGACGCTTAGACCAGCTGCAGAAAAAACGAAGACAACAAACTATTCAAGAGATTTTAAGTGAATCATCAAAAATATTTAAATTAACAGTCCTCAAGAATCAAACTGAGATTATATCAGTTAACTGTGTTGATCATATTGAAGTTGATTCACAACATAACATATATCATCTTCATGCCTGTAATCCCTGAAGGGTTAGGCAGAGGTGTACCTAATAACACCTACATTTCGCCAGTTATGTTTAAGTCCCATATAATAGGTGGCGAACCTATTGCCATCAACCGGGCGCAATTATGACGTCACCAACATGGCGACTAATTGTGGCGCGTTTGTAGCGGAGTGATTCTTTTCAAAATTTTATTAATTTTAAATTGTTAATATTTTTTTATTTTCTTTTAATATTTAAGAATTTTTCGCATCGACTTCTAATATAATTTTAATTGAACCATGCTTTTACTTGTTAAGATATATAATATAAATCACTATTAGTTAACAGAAAAGATTACTATGTAGGTATATGTATAATCAAAGCTTGTGATGCTGATGGTTAGAGACTGGATTATATGCAAATGCATAATATGTGCATATATTGCATATTATGGCCATTTTTGAAAACATAGCATAATCGGGTAATTTTAACTGTATCTAACAAGAGAAAAATAAAATGTTTAAATTCAAATAGTCCCCAGTTAGCTCAGCAAATTATAAAAACAATAGCTGTAAAGAAACCCTTTAAGAAGTCCAAAGACACTTGTTCGCCTCGTCATTGCTATCATTATTTGTTCCGGACCATACCTGGGAATATTCTAGTTATTAGATATTCAAAGGTCAAAGTTAAAAAAAATACATGTTTCTATATGTTGTAACTTTACTTTAAATACCTCCATGACCCCTGTACTATATACAATGCTTCCATCAGCACAATGTTGTTAGTCCGTTACATAGAGTACTACCATAAACCGCGAAATTACACCCAAAATAAAAGTCGTTTCCCAGCATTCATTTTTGCGTAAAGTTACTAAGTTTGATGTACAGAATGCTTCGTTCAGAGGGTTCGTGAAGTCCGTTTATACCTAATATTTTTATTAATAGAAGGCTCAACAGTACTTCTGAGAATTTGGAACAGTACTCAATAAAATTACAAACGTTTTCAAGAACAAAAATTATTTGTCTCGTCTAAATTATAGTAAAATTAATAAAGAAACCATTTTTGTAGGACTTATTTAAATTGTATGTTGCATATTTAAATAAGTCCATAACTGCAATATTTCGACCATTTGAAGTTGCATATAATCCGATCTCTACTGATGATAATTTACAGATAAATGAGGTTAGTGAATTATAATGTGAATCCTAAAATAAGATGAGATTAGTATAGTAAGTTAACAATCAAAATTACTAAAAGTTTTTAAACTGACATGGCCACTAACATTATCATTAACACTGAATACAAACAAACATAGTTAACGTGGTAAATATCCCGTTTTCAGTGTTAATGATAATATTAGTAAAGTCCCATAAATCGGTTAATTTGTAAAATGACACTAATTTTACAGTTAGTAAAACTTTTGTAATAGTATGATAGTAGATTAGATCATGAGCTTTATCTCAATAAATAATACTAAAGGTGTTTAGTTGAATGGTAATTGCACTTCATATTTAAGGTAGGGTGGGCGCCAATATACCCATCAATGGAACTTTGAACAGTTTTATATAAGGTTAAAATTCGCTTAAAAATATAGAAATCTATTTGTACAGTCATAAACTTTTGCGCAGCACAAGCTCGCTTTCGACAATAGTTATAAGATGGGAAGATGTGCCTTTTTCATTGTGTCAATGAACAAGAATGCATGTTCATCTTGCTGAAAGTTTTACAGAAGCTTTTTGTGCTAAATATTTTCCCAACCATAAATTGCTTACAGGTGCACTGTTCGATTTTCAATACTTGTGGTTCATTGCAGCCTTATTCCAACAATGCCTGCATATTTAGGCATCCATTTAGGTGTCGCTTTATATTATTCTTGGATATAGCATAGTTTTGATTAATAAATGTGTGCTTCGCTTTAGCAAAATGACTTCAGCATGAAAACGAATGGCTGGTGTAGTCTTCGACAAAATACAGGAAATTCCATCATTTTCAATTGGCCGTAGCGACTCCTGCGAATTTGATACTAGTCGCAATAATATGAGTTGGACATCTTGTCATTTATTAGCTATGATCTGAGATATATTTCAATTCTGTTGGACTTACGACCATTTTGACGTCATGGTTAAGATGAGCCCAAGTCCAACAAACTTGCCTCTGTAAATATTCTTTAGCCCGATGATTTTTTAGATTAAGATGTTAAAGTCTCTCTCAAGTTATTATGCCATGTGACTGGGACTGTAGCTTCGTGACATTCAAAATGCCGTAATGGTCTAATTGAAATAAATGGTTTGAGTTTGAAAATTATCTTTGTATGTCATACCTAACAATTTTTAACAAAGCTATAAGTAATAATTATACAACATCATTTCCAAAAGGAAAGTCCAATGCGCCAGTATTACCAGTATTTAACATATAACTTAACATTTTACTTTCAGTTAGGTGGGTCGCTGACTGGCTGAATACTAGACGACCACATCCAAGCCAACAGAAAGATGGTCGACTTCCTAGTATATGATGAATCCACTGTGTTCACAGGCTTATTCTGGTATTTCGGCTATAATACCTTTACTTTCGACATACAGTGTTATGCACATTTTAATTGTTTATTCCACCTTGGTAACCATGTACTTCTTGTACAACATAACCTACATAGACTAATGCTCTAAGCAAAGCATTCCACATAGGTTTTAGTTCTGTAAGTACAGTCATAAACAAAAATATGTATGTTGTTGCTATTGCCTGGTCCATTTCATTTAAAAGTAATAACTATTTGCTATGCCGTGACAGATATTGATAAATTTATAGTCAGTACCCCAAGCAAAAAAAAATACATACAAAAAGGAATCAGCCAGAACATTATTCTTTTACAATATTTGGTTTTCTCAGTATCTATATCTTATATGGATATTTTACCAAGAAAGGTGTTTTTTTCAGTAATCAACACATTTTGAAACAGTTCTTTATACAACATTTTACCTAACATTAATGTTAATGTCCAATGAGGAAATATCAAGCTCATTCAAAGTTGAAAGTTCTGATATATTTGTCAGGCAGGCTACAATAGAGCTATACCAGTCTATTTAATCTCAAAACATTGCAGGATGCTAGAAGATTCCCATTAAATATATTTCTTCACATTTTTTATGAGGTAGTTAAATCAATTTTAACCCTGGCCATTTATTTCACCTGCATGCATTACCTCATTTTAATGTTCGCTATTTGGTAATAAACACAACATGTAAAAGAGCAAGTCATATCAGCATTAGGGAGGTAATATTAAAAACGAAAATCTAAATTATCTGATTTGCATGTTGCAGATATTCTAGTGACAACTTCATTAAAAATTCAATCTTATTTTAGCTGTACTAAGCTAACACATTTTTTTATTTATGGCTGTACATACATCAAACAATTTGCAAGCCTGCGATTGTAACTCTATTGGTTTTTTATTCCTTATTTCTAAAGTTAATATTCTAAAATATTTGGATTATATGTTTATTGTTTTTTATTAGCAAACATTACAAATTTTATCATAGAAATATCAAAATTAATACCTAAACTGTTCTTCAATATCTATTTTCTATGAAAAAATCTATATCTCTTCATTATCCTAACACTTAAGTAAGATTCTTTTCCATGGGCAATTTTTTAATAATTTATTCACTCACTAATCATTGTGAGGCAGATGCTTCTGTTCAACATCTAATAACATTTTGCAATTAAATGTCCCAGGAAAAACAAATTTACCACCTTTTACAGCATAAACTAAAAAGCTTTCAATAGTATTAGATTAAGTATGTAGCGCCTAGGTTAAGATACATTTCCTTAAATATTATAACTTTGTCCCTCATGTAATCCTTATCTAAACAATAATACGCATACTTATTCAGCATTGCATTACAAAGTACAGGCACATCCTCCCATTTTAACATTTAGCAATGTTAGTTCACTAATATATTATATTGAAATTGATTAGCAAATTACAGTTAGTAATTAATCAATCATCAGTCGCATTCAGACCTTTTTATTTTATACTACCTGATTGTGATAGTCTATTACAACACAAAATCAACAATATTCTTGTAACTCTACACATTTAAATATTGTTCCAGTCAACTTGGTGAAATAGACAATAGTGCTGTGTATTGTTGTAAAGCAATATTTAAATGTAAGAACTCCTTAAATATGTTAAGAACTAGTTCACAAAGTATGCTCTGTGAACTAAAGAGAATGAAACGCACAGCATGATTGAGAAGTATCGGTAATATGGTAATAATCTGTTTAAAAGGGTATATGGTTTACAGAACCATTTACTGGGCCATATTTTTATGTTCATTTTATTCTGTAAATCTGTAACCATCCCAACCATACACTGTTTTATCCCGACCATATTATGTGATTGTATTAACACAAATTATTGTTACATTCTGAAGCAATGCAAATTAACCCCACAAATTGCATAGCAATGCGCTGTTTATCAATATTTTAATTTGAATCGCAATGCAGTTGAGCTTATAAGTGATGATAAATTATTTTAGAGTTAAAAAAATTTGTAAACTTTTACTAATCAGTAGTTATCAGTCATCAAGACCTTTGAACTTCAGCAAATTTACTATTGTTGTAACTTATGCTGAATTTGTATAACTACATTGTAAATTCAACAAATGTTCTTAGCCACAGCTTGTATGTAACTTCCGACTAATCACACCCAAATATTTTTTAAGTCTTATATATTATTGCAGTTGCTAAATTATTGCGCGCTGCTGACTGCTTGGTCACATAAAGAAATGGCACTCGCAAATAATTACATAAATAACTAGAATATCAAGGTACAATGTTAATACTTATAATAATAACAATATAAGCTATTCAAATGATCTTAATTAACCTCTGGTTTCTGGAAGCCTGATCTGAAGTTTTGGATCAGTCATATTTCATGTATACTCATGTACACTTGAATGAGAAGTTCACTGGTATAACAAAATGTAAAGTACCGTTTACATGAAGGTTGACTAGTTGAATTATTTTCCAGAAACCAGGTCTGTTTGATGCTTAACACTTAATACAGTAATGTTTATCCTCTAAACAACACTATATGATATGTACTCTATATTAATCTTAACATAATACTATAAACTGTATTGCATCCAATCCAAACATGTCACACAAACCTGAATAGTTCAGCGGGTGCCTCTGAGGCACTCCTGTTATATATTGATGACATCTTGAGGTCACTGACAGGGCGGAGCTGCCAGAGAGCATCCTCGGGCTCCGCCCTGCGGCGCTTGGATGCGCCGGCGTCATCACCGCGCATCCCAGTCGCCCGCTTTGTGCCTCTCAACGACATCTCGATAAGTTGTCCACAACCTACATGTTCACGATCCTTCTACTGCTTTACACTTGGAACGCGGTAACAACATTGTGTAGAATGTCACATCATTCACTACATGGCACTTCAGTTTGCGTTCTGTAAACCTGAAAACAACAAATGTATCTTATAAAGGCAATAACAAGCACTTTTCTGCTGAGTAAAATCCTAAAAATGTTCGAGCCCTTTGATAAGTGAAGCTAAGAGCCTATACCAAGATCCAAATTGGTCACTCAACATACTATTTCTCGAAATTTTGACAGATCAAAAATAATAAGCACAGTGAACCAAACAACAAAACAATGTGCTACACACAATACGAACGCTAAGTGAAGGTAATGTAGCATTGGTAAACAGTAATAAAGCATTGAATTTAGAACTATTCAGTACAAAAGCATTTTGACATACAGAACAAAAATGTCAATTTCAGGATTCAACAATGTAAAATGTACAGGTGTTGAAGCAGTGTGATCGTGTTTTACCTCGACAGAATACATCGTATGACCAATATACACTGAATTGGACGGTTTTTTAGTTCATATGTATGAAAATGAATAACAATCCCGTTTGACGTTTCACTTTACTGCACGAGTAAAATGTATGGCGGGCCACTGCTCGGGCCGAGACTGAATAGCGGCGAGCCACACAGAACAGCCGCCCGTTCTAGATCTCACTTGCTGCCCGCACTAATATATAAAATGCACTCACACGACAACACCAGTGAATCCAATTACTTCATTCTACAATAATTAACCGTAAATATTTATCTCACGAATAGTCTCCATTGTAGGCTACATAACAAAGTTGACAACATAGATAGCAGCACTGTTTTGTTGCCAGATTGACGTGAGTCCTACGCATCATTTTCTCCACCGTTTCGCTATGAATGTATATCATGTATACAACAGGTCGATTGTATATCAGTTTGCAATAATGTACTATGTTGAAATACCTCATAATTCACATACATTTTCTGTAACAGACATTTGGCGCCATTGATCCAAAAACTACTTTGGTCACGTGACTATGTACGAATCACCAACGCAAGCCAAGTAAAATGGCCAAAACGCACATCGAGTTCATCTAATGTCATTGGTTTTGAAAGTAACTTGCCGCATAACATATACATGGAGCCAAGGTTTTTAATTCCTCAAAGCCGAGAATAAACCAAACACGAACACATAGTTAACAAACATAGGATTTGTCAGCAAGTAGCACAAATTACTAGAATAAATTACAACATGAACATAGAGCCAGAGATATCAATACGAAGTTACAGAAATTAGTCACCAGTTGGCGCTCTCGTCAAAAAAAGTTTTAAAGTTGCTATATTTAAAAATATTTTTGGGAACAGTTGTATATATTAAATTGTACTATTTTAGATCTGTATACTTTTATTATTATTTATTTGTGGTGTTGTTTCGTTTACAAAAAACGTTCAACTTTACAATATATTTATTATACGGAACGCTGGTAAGCTAAAACTGGTAGTTATGTGGATGTCGAGGCCGCCAAAACGGATGAATAATGTGGTGGTGGTCGTCCAAAGCCACATTTAAAACAGATGTTAGAGTGCTGCGAATAATTTGTTAAATTTTGTCCAAAAGATCTGCAAGGGAGAATAGCGCAGAAGATACACAAAATTAGTGCCAAAATAACATTATCTAAAGAGGGGAAAGTAGTTAATTTTAGAGTCTGTTTGAAATGTCGCTGAAATTTTTGAATTAGTCGTCGATGAATGAAGAAAAGCTTTCTTCTGTAATTGGGAAACGAAGTGTTTTGTGTCTTTTTCTAATGATTATTTTTTAAAATGTGGGGTTATTGTATTTAATATCATTATCTATGGTCGTCTGTCTGTCGCGTAGACAGATCTGTCTGTCGTCTGTGGGTAACATAGAGGAAATGACTCTATGGTCCGTAATGTCGAACTGAGGTTTTCGCAACTTCTGTATAAATCAATATAAAAACACTAGAATAACATCCGTCATCCAGTTATAGTTTTTTTTTGCTAATACTAATTTTGATCTAACTAATTGTAATTTCATTAAATTATTTTATAGCGGTATAGTATGTATTCGAAAATTACTGACCTACTGAAACCTGTTATTCAGAACTTCCCCCTTGGGTATAATGCATTTTAACTCATTACATTACTTACCCGTCATTATCCCTAGTGTCGTTGCGGGTCCGAAAATCCGAAATTCGAACCGCTCGAACAATCGGCAAGTAATTTATTAGTTAGTTAAGTTATTCATAGTTTATATTTATTAAAATAATGTACGATTCTATTAAACAAAAGGCAGTATAAATATCCGGATGTTGTAATAAGGCGTAGTCGACTAAGCCCCGCTACACGGGGCTTTATTTCTGTCTGCAGGGTATACAGTAACCTAACACGAAGGGGATGACGGGGTCTTAGTTCGCACGCTTCGCTCACTCTCAAGACCCCGCCGTCCTCTTCATACCTAACGTGTCCGGACTCCGGAGTCGGGGTGCCTTAAGTCCCGAGCTCACTTCGCTCGCTCTTGCATCCCAAGTTATAGAGCTTATGAAAACGATTATTTTAGAAGAATATGTTTTCGGAAACTTAGTATTTTTTTTTCTGAAGTTAGGTATTTTTTTTGGAAATTTAGTTTATTATTTTTCGTATAATTTTAATTTGAGCAAGATCATGTTTGTTTGTTAATACAACATTTTTTGTCGGTTAATTTTGTATTCATTTTCCGGAATTCTTTTTAACCAAGGTTAGCATTACAGTCAACCACAGATCGTCGGAAGTTAATTTGTTTTTCGGAAGCTTTATTATTTCCCTTTAACTTTTCAACTACAATTATTTTATTGAGCAACTTAATTATGATGATGAACTACTACGGAAACGTATTGAATTTGACAGGGTATGACGTTTTTCTTAGGGAGCAACGCGTAGACAGAGTATAGCAATGCAACGCCACCCTGATGTCACAAATAATGTTCCTGCACTACAGCCAGGGGGCGCGGCAGGCAAGTGAGTGACCCACGTCACGATTCGGTGCCCGTCAATATTGGCAAGTCGTTGTGAGGGGCCTTATTTATGAGCCTGTGAATCTGTGACGTGAACGGATTTGGCTCAACTTGTCTATATTGTATAGACGATGTTTTTTTTTAGCAGGAGCGTCACTGTGCGTACTGTGCCGCTATCTTCACACTTGCAATCCGAATAAATATTATACTGTCCTAACAGTGATAGTAGGAAAGTTGTAGTTTGTTATATTTACATTATTTCTACAAGGTTTAAATAACATCCATGTTTTACTCAGGGCCAAGTCTTGCTAGATTATTATGGAGAGCTAATCTACAACAATGCCGATCAGGGAAAACGAAACATAGTTCGATAAAAAATCATGATACCGGCCTCGGTTCATGCACTCTCACGAGAAGATCTACAAGTTTCATAGTAGTTTTTCAGAAATATACTTACTGATAAAATATTTCCAAACTCGGGAGAAAGTAGTAGAGCACTGGCTGTGTGCTGTAAAACTACGTGATACTCTGCATGTCGCGTGTCGCGCTATTACTCAACTCGGCAAGCAATCAATCAATCTACTAACCCATTCGCAGTACGCAGTGCACTCGTAACGATGCAATGAATTGTCATCAACAAGACATTTTACAACAAAACCAAAAATTCTCGTTTGGCTTTCACAAAAAATAATAGTAATTCCCTGAGCCCCGACTGCCGGTAGCTTGGACCCTGTTCCCGATACCAGCGGTGGGTTACAATTTTTTATATTTTTAAATGTTTTTTTTATATGTTTTTTTAAATTAATATTTAAAAATGTATCAAGTGTGAAAAAATATGAATAAAGGGAATAATAATAGTAATTCAAACTATGTAATAAATTTTTATTCAAGTAATTACAGTGTTTTGTTTTGTTAACAGTATATATATTAAAATTTAAACAATTAACTCTAAAAATACAATTTAAAACTATTTCTAAATTAAATAAATGATAGATTTCTTGATTATCTTCTTACTGGCTCACTAATAAAAAATGTACAGGTAGATATCTAGGTTAACAAAATTATGCTGAAAGGACTACAGACCATTATTATTATTATTTATTTATTTTATTGTTATTGAGAACATTATTAACTTTTTAATTAGTAACTTTCAAAATTAGAAATGTGCAAGTAGGTATATATTTTTGTCATTTCATGTGCATTTCATACAGTTTTTATTAGCAAGTCTATAGCTTTTATAAAGCCGCAGATCCAACGAAATAATTGATATAATTACTGCCTGTTACAAACATTTTCCATTATATTTTTACTCGCTAAATCTTATAAATACCCTTTCCGGTTATAGAACAATTAATTTACAAAATCATTTTAAGTGCTTAGTGAACTTCGATGTTTAATAAAGAAAGATAATTTCCTCATGGAATGATGACTAATTATAATTAAAATAAATACACCGAAACGCAGTAACTTTAAGAATTAATACTTAACCTCAATTAGGTTATTGTTCATCCGTTTATGTATGGCGATATCGCGATAGTAACTGCCGTATGCTGGCTGCGATGTTATAACGACGTACAGTTACTTTCATTTTTTTAAATTGTGCTCGTAGATAACCGGTTCGCTGCGAGTCTGACTCACAGGCCGACACACTTTGCTTGTCAATTAAATACAATGCCATCTATCGGCACCTACGAAAACTAGGCTTATGTTACGTGAAACTATTGTAACATGAAGTTATTAACATGAGTAATCAATAGATATTTGATAAAAACATATTAACACGGGTTTATACATAATTTACAGTAGTTTTGATATAATATTCTAATAGAAAAACATGAAATTTGTTTGTGACGTTGAGATTTTGGTACTTTGTAGCAAATGGCACGGTTCTTTAGATTTTTGTTTGCGTAAAATAAACATCACCTGCTTATAGTATTGTGTGTATGATTCATAAATTTTCTATCTATAGTATAATCATGAAGTACACATATACATTTAATAAGTTTGATAAGCAACAAGCCGAAGAAATAAATCACTAACAATAATCAGTTGCAGACAACTTTGTATGCAAGTTTTGCAGCGGTGTGATAAATTGGCGCGCTAACTGGCTTGATAGAAAGATTGTGCCCCTTCAGAGCTCAAAGCATTGTTACGTAATAGTCCTTGTGGTACCCAACACGTGTACATCAATACTATACCCCACCTATATGCAAACGATGTTTTACTTTACGCAAAAAGATATGATTTCATTCGGAAAATTATGACACTGCGTAGGAAAAATTGTGAATACTGGGAAATGCGTTTTAATAAATACATTTATCTTTGATTCACGTTGGTGTTAAACATGAACTTTTCAAGTTTCAAAGGCCGGTTTCATTAATCGGGACGCAAACTTCGGTATTTAAGCAAAACTATGGTAAAAATGATTTACAAACAGGTTATGCATATAATATTCTCAGAAACTATCCATAAAACTATTTTTTTTTCTACTTAACAGATCAAAAACTAGGAGAAAACTTTCCCACATAGCACACATGTACTGGCCTTAAATAAAAATATCATTTACCAGTTAAATACCAAGGAGGCCCACACCTAATACAGTTAATTGTTAATTAAACAAATAAAGATGTGTTCTTAAAACTACATAACAACTACTCTTTGTTATTTTTGGTATACAATCTTAATAATACAACTATTTATTAAATTAATACGTTATCTCAGTGACAATATTGTAAGCCTCAATAAACAGGGTAGAAGGGCCATCGGCGCACAACCGGTTACCACGTATGCGTCGGTGTCCCTCCACCCTGTATTACAGAATTATTTGTAAATTGGTGTTGGTGAGTGGATTGTGTTTATTAGAACAACAAGACTACATGATTTCTCTTTTGGAGTAGGTACCTAGAGAGTACTCCAAAAGAGAAATCATGTAGTTTTGTTGCTATGCGCGCCATGTATTTCGAAGGCTCTGGCGTTTAACGTTGACTTTGCCGCTATCCAGGTAGTAAGTTTTTAGGAGCAACTCGAGAAGAGACTCATACCAAGGTGTTCACATTGCGTTCATCAACTGCCTTTGTCAAATGAGTGTTAAATATTAAAGACCTTCCACAGTTATGTATCTCTGACAGCCACCTTATGATAACGTTACTAATGATCACTTTGATTTTCAGTGTGATGCAAGATAAGGGACAAAAGTATTGTAGTTTAAATTCTGTGACAAATGCTGAATTTCAAAGAAATCCAGAACCAGAGCTGACTTTGTCGAGTAGCCCATCCTGTGCCGGCCGCGAGGAAATCAACCAGAGTATACAATCATGAAATACAAGTAGCCTGTTGATGACACAGACACAACTGATTTTGGCTAATTTATTGTCATAACTGTTCGCTGTTAGTGTATACCATTTGTATAAAAACTGGTTAATTTGGTACATCATAGACTAAACTTTACAAATCTCAATCGGATAACATAATACAAATAACTTACAATAAAATCTGTCTGCAGTAAACTTAGTCTACAGCCATCTTAGGTACCCTAACATTAATATATCTCCTTACACCTCCATACATATGATGTGTTAATATTCATATTAAATTACATACTTCGAAATTATTAATTATTGTACTAGAAGATTACGGTAGAAAAAAGAAATGTTATCAAAAGTTGTAAAAACCTTTACAATACTTGGAAGAATATTTGACGTTGATCTCGTACGGACTACAGAGTAGAGAAAAAGATCAGTCGTATTGGTACGGACAAGTGTGAACACCGGATTCTGGCTTTTTCAGCTTATCGGATTCCAGTGTTTTGTCCACACCGGTTTGACGAAACCATTTCAGGAACTATATTTCTATTTAGTAAATGATTACTTGACAGAATTATTTACTATGGATTCTGTACAACAGACTATTAAAATTTTCCATATAATATTTTTTTTAAATGCTGCTGTTCCATACATTTGGACCATATAGATGTTTTGTTTTTTTACAGTTGTAATTGCAGATTGCACTTTAGTATGGAGCAGATTTCTTTTTAAATAACCGATGATCAATTTTAATTGTCCGTTGTATAGTATCATAATTACTTCACCATGTGAACTATATGTACACGGTGTAAGGGACATGCATGAATTTAAAGACTATAGTCCGTACGAGTTCCGTTCTAACTTCTACATCTATACACAGATCAACACACACAATCCTGTATCATCAGATCCATTAATTTCTATCAGTCCATTACAATCCGCGTACAGTGTAGCAAAAAACGTTTTTCATTTCCACGGTAAATTCGATACAAGAATCTACACAGTCAACTAAGGGAAATTGTTACTAAAACAGGTACTTTTAATCACTCTATAAATTTAACAAAGATTTAAATCGCCATATTCGCCTGGCCGCGGCAGGATAAGATCACTTTCTGCCTTCTAGTTTGTCATTTTTATTATTATTATCTCGCTCATTTATACTAACAATCGTATCTGTTATTGGATGTGTGAGCTCACTTTTCTCGGTGTCAACTTTTTTTACGCTACCTAAGTACGGTGATATCTGACGATTTAATTCATTTGTCTTTACTGAAATATTGGAATAGTTTTTTCAAAACCAAACGGTTGATCAAATGCCGTAAAATTACGTGTTAACAATAGGTGTTAAAAGGAATGATTATTTGAATGCAACGTTTCAAAACGTGTGTGATACCTTATAAGAATGTATAATTTTGATAAAAGATTACTTGACATGTGACTTGAAAGAACTTAGGATACAGTGTCCTCTGTAAAGAATGACATTTATCGCAAGTCATGTCTTAAGATATTATACAGCATTATAATACTATATTAATTAAAACATTATTCCACATCTTACTTAAATTGGCAAAGTTACAATGTTATCCAATCATAAAATAATTATATTAAAACATAATTTGTACATCTCAATCACTACGTAGAAGCCGCATTTAATACTTGTGCGAATTTCATTAAAATGTAGTTCATAAATGGTTTCAAGAACAAAATTTTGATGCAACTGAAGATGTGCTTACACCCGGTTTCCAAAACGGGATCAACACAAAGATTGGTTTAAATTGCCAAATAACAAATAGCTTATAAAATCACTTGACAAAGACTTTGACAATATATTAGCAAGTTATTTAGAAGATTACTTTTTTTATTTGGAATCTGGATTCATGGTGAACAAAAATGTCCCAACTTTGTTGCAGCAACATCATTTTGTGTTGGAAAAATTAAAGAGTATAATGGACATCGAAAGATTTGCCGTGGGGATTCGATTTTAAACCGAGCCAAAATTTCAAAGCTGGGTGGTCTAGAATCCTTAGTAAAAAATCGCATCGTCGTCCATTGCATCGTGTATTAAATGTTACCAGCAAAATAAAAACGTTACCAACAATGTAGACCAACTTTGTTTACCATACCAGGCTCCACATTTAAACGAACAGTAAAAATGAGCATTTGGCGTTTCGTCTATGTCCAAATTATATGGACATTGACGAATCGCCACCCCAACGGTGCAGGGTTGTGAACGTAAATAGGTGTGGATCGATTACACGAGCTCGCGGGGTGGGTTTCAATTATGCACTAGCCACACCACAAATAGGCCACATCGATTAATTGCCTAGGCCCGACTGAACGTACGTCAGCAAACCATCGAACTGGTTCTGAGAATTTTTTGCAACTGACAGAGATGGAATGATGCAATAAAACATTTATCGTGTCGTACAAGTAGACCTTATACGGTAATCTTTAGGAAGTTCCCATCTTTCGGGTTCCATAGGCAACGTTGTGGAACATTCTATCTTAATATTGATTTTAATTTTTTGCAAATTGATACTTTATGTTCTATCTATGGTCAAACGATATTTCTGTCGGGCTATATTTCTACTATTTATTATAGACCATGTTCTGTTTTAGATCAGTATTGGCTGTAATGTAAATTGAGATTGCATAGTAATTTGAGGATCCTCAATTTTAGACCTACAAAAAACCATGGAAAAATAACGTGAATCTGACCGAATTAAGCAGTTTTTTTTTATAACTTTTAAATGCATTTTATTCTAGCAAGGTGGACGAAACTGTCTCTGTTATAACGAATGGAATTGAAACTTGGGTCGGATAGTAACTATTTTATATTATTTACTGTCTCTTTCTGTTTTTGAAGTATTATTTGAAGGTGGTGATTTTTTACGTTTTTGTTTGTAGTTATAATGTATTGTATGCTGTATATTAGAATTACCCAATCAAAGTGTACCCACTGATGCTAACTATTCCCTATATGTATGAATGTTATTATGATCAGGTTAGAAGCAGTCATCACATGCATCATTAATAAGCACTCATTAAAGTTCTCGTAAAATATTATTAAACTGAAACAATAAATACATCTATTATTATAAACAACTTGAAACACATGATGTACTACAAGGTGCGATCATCATAAAATCCTTCAAAATAATATAAACAAGACAAATAGAGATTCTGGTGTAAATTAACAATCCTTTTAAATCCGTGTTCCGCATGTTTCAAACGCAAGTGTTATTATTAAAGACATTAACTAAAAAGGAATGACAGCATTCAGAAAATAGAGATCCTACTAAACGCCTTCTATAATAAATTTGGCATTTACTAAGTCAACATTGATATTTACCAACTACAGATTATTCCATTACATCGGCTACGATTCGATCAGTGATCTGATTTAGGTACATAATTAGATGATGAAGATCGATTCCTGGTGTGCCAGGAGGAAATCAGTGAAGTTGTTGATTGGTGCGATCGACAGCAGCGACATCTGTCCATTGGGAGGCCAAGCCAGGTTGGGCCCGAACACCACGGCCAGGTTGTTTGTAGTCATCTTGTTCAGGCAGCTCCTGTCTTGTACCTGAAAATAAAATATAACTTTGAACGCGTATACAAAGTTTCTTGCCGTGCTAATAACCGTTGAGGAGTTCTCTAGTGAGGAGGCGATCCTGGCTGCAGTATCAAGTCATGTCTGTCATAAAAATGTATTGTCACCAGAACCATAGGTGTGTGCAAAATGGAACTGGTTTGAAAGTCAGTTGCAAGATTTCACCAATACATACTAACTAACAAGGTTATATAACTTGCCTTGTAGCTTAAAGCTTATAATCAAAGGCTAAGTTTAGTTTAAAACGGAATGCTGCTTTTGTGGCAGTCTTAGAAAAAATCATTGAAAACATAACGTAATGAGGTAATAACTTTCTAAAATACAATAACAACTACAATAATATTGGGTAAGCTTGAGTTACAAACCTTCCACAGAAACTGGAACACATATTTCAACAACTTATAGTTGTCGAGAGGCAGCCGCTCCAGAATCAGAATTTTAACTTTGCGCGGCTTGTCCCGGGCTGACCAGTCTGTAAAAGTGATTAGTATATATATTTAATAGCTGTTAAATATTTCACTGTACTGATTAATTAAGAAATATTACTAAGTAAATTATGAAATGGCGCTCTATGGTGTAATAAAATATTGATTGTGCGTTAATAATAATATAATCATTTACTCTCTCAGGACATTAGTTATTGGATATCGAAGCATGGGTGTACTAATGGTACTCCTCTGCCTAACCCTTCGGGTAACAGGCATTTAATGTTATGTTATAAACCTGATAACATAATCACCATGAAAAAATCTTATGATTTTGCTATAGCTAATTGAAACTTACTCTGGAAGTCCATAATCTCGTCATACAAGTCGAAGGTCAGGAGCGGTTCCTCCAGATCCCTGAAGAAATTCTTCAGTAGCACAGCTGCGTTATGCGGGTCATTCCGAAAGCGGAGGGGCTCGCCACGGTTGCAGGAGCGTTGGAGCTCCTTAATGACGGACATGTTGGCCGAGCGACGAAATATACCCTCGGTTTCCAGAGCTGGAATAACGACGAGGTATAAGGACATGTTATACGAAAAAGAGCGAATTATTTTACACTACTTCTATATTGTTATTGTGTACACTATCGTATTCGGTAAATCCCGTAATAATAGACTTTTATCCATCTTAATAAGTCTATTATGATGGATAAAACAAAATAATAAAATAAATTCCTGATTTCATCAAGATTAGGTGACCGTAAAGTAATGGCTAATAATATTCAGCGCCCAGCGTAGACAATACAGCAGGGTGCAGCGTACAGCGTTGTTTATCAACGACACAAGCCAAGAGATCGATCTAATTATCTACCGGCAAACATGTTTAACCATACTATATAATTTTCATGCCCTTCATCCTTTCAGAAGACGAATTTCCAAAAATTCCTTCATAACGCTTACTTAAGTATAAAATGAACTTTTATGCAGTACCTCATGCTGCTAGATCCAGCGGTTTAAGCCTGTGTCTGTCAGTGATTTAAAAAGAAATCGATATTCTGTTGAGAGCTACAGTTAGTAAAATAAGCATGAAAATACACCTGCTTCAACAAGTCTGAGGTCAATTTATTTGCGAGCGAGATATACATAGTTGGCTATGGTTGCGGCAACATGCGCCAAGGCGCCCCAGTGTAAAGAGAATCTATAAACTTACCATCAGGCTGCGACAGAAACTCGACGCACTGCCTCACGACTGGTGGGATAGCGCCAACCATATTAGCATTGTTCTCCTTAATGAAGGCCAGAGAGACCCCAAACTGTTGAGTCGGGGGCGGGGACAGACTTCCCTTGGGCTTCTTCGAGTACTTCGCGACCGGCGACGTCTCGATCGGGGCTGCGTTCTGCCGAGCCGACTCCGCAGCCCTCGGGTTCTTCGACAGCGACAGCTTGTCGTACCTACAACAAAAAATGTAAATTCTTAAAACTTATTCAAACTATTGGTCGAGTTGCAAGTGCGAATGCCGAGCATTGACGTCCTGGGTTCCATTTAGCCGCCACGCAGTCTGGATTTGTGCCCGGTTGATGGCAACAGGCTCGCTCCTTATTACCAAAGACAAACATAACCGGTGAAATGTGGGTATACACAGGTACACATCTGCCTAACCCATTGGGAATTACAGGCGTGATGTTTATATGTGTCTAGTGTAAAGTTGAAAGGTAAAAGGGAAACGAGATGTCATGCTAGATTGTTACGGACTACACACCATCCTGTTCCGCAACGAGAAGATATTGCTAGAATCGTAGAAGGATTAACTTGCAATTTCCTTTCATAGCCCATACGCAGGACACCGAAATTATATTTATCTAATTGATTCTGGTTCTCCTCAATAATAGTTGGTCGTGCAGTTGCTACTCTGTTCTTACGGAACCTGCTCGTTATTTTTAATATCCCCGAAGCGGTATCAGACAGAAGTCGCTTCATCTTGTTGCGTACTCAACAGCTGTACGGTTTGGGGCGTAGCTTTACCAGGCTAAGCTGTTCGCCCAGTAATTCCTGAGTGTTGAAGTGCGAAACTGAGGCTGGATATTGTTTGGCTTCCAACACCTCCTCAGTGGCGTAACCATGTTTTTTTAACCCAATAGCCCGGTTTACCTTCGCACTTGGTTGCTCTAAAAAACCTATACAAGCTTTGGGCAAAGCAGCTGTCAATACTTTGCACTATGTTTCCCATTATTATACTTTTCCAGAACTCTTAACGTTTTCTCAGCGGCTGGCTTAGTACGAGATCAAAGGTGAACACACGTAACAAGGATAGTCCAGTCGTTTTATAATAATGCATAAGTATAGGAGTAGTAAGTAGTTACTAATTTCGAGGTCGATCCTCTAAAGGAAAATGCACCAATTTTCCATGCAAAGTTGAGCTACCTGGTATTTAATCAAGTATAGAAAACGAAGAATACGCCTGAGTTTGGAATGACGTACTTGGCAGAGTCCATCTAGCTAGCCAAAGAATGAATCTGGTTGGTAGTCTGAATACGCTGCCGTTTCTTCTAACTTTTTAATCATTATGTGCCGCCCGGACCGTGGAATTTCCGTTACAATGTCAGAAACACATTGCGTATTTCACATTGAAATGTGTTAATTCCCACGATATACTACGCACCATACTGGGCTGACTTACGTTACTTAGATAACTATTAGAAGTAAAAAACAATAGCTGCAATACTGGCAATTCCTGGCAATAATTGTGATAAATGCGCTGAAAACCTGTCCCACATCCCACATTTTTCTTAAAAGTACAATGCAAATGCCGTTCGAACTCAGGTCCAATCGCTCGCCAGTCCGTTAGCTCAACCATTGGGCTATTCTCTATGATTGACTAAGTTATGTAACTTGATTATCTGGCCAAGGTGCTGGCCAGATATTCAAGTCAGCCATAGCGATGTGAGTCGGGCTCATTCAGGTCAATAAAAGAAAGCAACTGAGGAGTCAGTTGTGTGTGTGTCAGTTGTTTACAGCACATAGTACTCACATATGTGCTATGCAATTATGTAATACTAAGAGCAACTATACAATGCAAATATATTTTTACAATCTTCTGCAGCTTCCATAATAACTTCACATGGCAAGCAATTAGTTTTCCCCGGTTGTGGAATAGGACCAGCATTGAGCCAAGCATTTTTATCATCAATGTAATCCCCCAACTTATATTTATGCTTGCCTACATAGTGAGCGTTTCACCTCACTCTCTTCCCTCTCCTGTAACAGTTGTTGGACTGGGAGGTTTGATTATTTAAGTTCTTGGAGGGCCGTTCTCAATTTTAGCTCTATATCCTAAGCAGTAGCCTTACGGATCATCACAGGCATGGTTTCAGGATTGGTTACTGAAAATTAGAAGTAAAGAAACTGTGAGAACTAATAGAATAGACTCATAAAGAAAAGTTAGCAGTGAAAAGGGGAAAAAAAAATGAAACAATAAAACCGAAGAAAGCTTTCAGTTGTGAAGGCTGCTATATTTACTTTAAAATATTATCTTTATTCAATTTATCTAATTGAATATTAAATTTCTCTGGTTTTTTTGTATAAGGCTTTTATAAGTGGGTAGCTTGCATAAGAAATAAAAATTGTTCGAGGTCAAGAGCAGGCCCATTTTTTAATTTAAAAAAAACTTAGTTTAGTAACATATTACTTCAAGACAATAATGCATATTAATGATCATACACGATTTATGAATTAATATTGAAAAGATCGATTTAAACAAACAGAATAACAGAGTTATGGAATTGTTATGGATTTGACAACCGGCAAAAAATTACACTAGAAATTGACATGGATGTGTTATCGAGTAAAGTGACGTTTGTGTGCTGTTAAATAAAAGTACTTAGGGTACTTTACAATACTTCCCCTGAATTATCCGTTTAAAGCCGTAGTTAGAACATCAGCTGTTGTTTTTAGGTTACCTGTGTAACATTGTACTCCCGAAAACCTAATTAATTATCAGGATAAAAATTTTCCTGAGTATTTACGAATTTATAATACGTTTACACAAATAATTACACCTTAATATAACTTATTTACTAATGAAATTTAATTTTAAAATTATTATATTAATTTTAGCGATGCAACCCTTGAAGTTGGACTGAAGATGAACATGTCGAAGACCAAGCTCATGACCAACAGCTCCAAGAGGACCATACACGTAGGCGGGGAGAATATACAATATGTCCAAGAATATATCTACTTGGGCCAAGTAATCTCTTTCCAGGCAAGGCAAGATAAGGAAATTGCAAGACGAACGGAAAATGCCTGGAAGAGTTACTGGTCCATGAAGGAGTATTTTAAGGGCACTCTGCCCATGTCTCTGAAGCGAAAGCTAATGGACATGTGTATTCTTTCCATTTTGATCTACGGTGCACAAACTTGGTCTTTGACTAACATCCAAAAGTCCAAACTCAAGGTTTGCCAACGTGCTATGGAGCGTGGTATAAAATTTTAAAATACGGAACAAAATTTTGAGATGTCACTCGGGCAGTGTTGCCACTTTTTTCCGAAGCCGGCCCTGACGATATAAATAGATTTAATACTTATTTCAGAAACCGTAACCGTGTAAAATACTGGTATTCAGCTGCATCCGGTTAGACTGGAAGCCGACCCCAACATAGTTGGGAAAAGGCTAGGCAGATGATGACTTATTTCCGAAACCAGTGGCTAAACAATAGACTTTGAGAAAACTTGTTGCTGTAGCAAAGAACAGATCAGAACAACCAACAACTTAGAAGGTTGGCATAACCGGATTAATCAGTTCAGTCAGAAAAATATTACAGTAGCCAATTAGCCAATTTACTAGAAATATTAAAGAGAACAAAGTCAGTAATATTTTTAAAACTAACTGTAAGAAAAGTAAACGGTACCTAGAAATTGATAATGCTATAAACGATTTGCAAAACGGGCAAATAACTGTGGGACGCTGCATTGAAATACGAATCAATCAATTTAAGTCGCGCGTTAATAGGCTTCTTTTTGGTTAGCTCGTTCCATCGTCGACCTCATCTCTGTCCTCTGGACTAGATTGAGGTCAAGAGTAAGCCCATTTAATACAAAAAAAAAAAAAACACCATACAATATTTTATTTTAATAATTTAAGTTTATATTTTAAATAAAACAACTATGTTTTCAATTCAATTCAATATTCATATCTCTTAGTTGTATTAAATATAGAATGGCAAAAAGAAAGTACCTACAAACTTTTTTAGCTTTTGTCTTAGTCAGCTTCGTCGGTGGCTTATGGGACATTGGATAATTACTCCTCCGAAACCAGTTACATAGTAGTATAAATAAAGCCTTCATGGAGACCAGTTACGTAGACGTATAAGAAAAGTCTCCATGGAAACTAGTTACGTAGACGTGTAAGAAAAGTCTCCATGGAAACTAGTTACGTAGACGTATAAAAAAACCCTTCATGGAGACCAGTTACTTAGACGTATAAGAAAAGGCTTCATGGACACCAGTTACGTAGACGTATAAAAAAGCCTTCATGGAAACTAGTTACGTACACGTATAAAAAGCCTTCATGGAAACTAGTTACGTACACGTATAAAAAGCCTTCATGGAAACTAGTTACGTACACGTATAAAAAAAGCCTTCATGGAAACTAGTTACGTACACGTATAAAAAAAGCCTTCATGGAAACTAGTTACGTACACGTATAAAAAAAGCCTTCATGGAGACCAGATACGAAACCCCGGTATCCTTGACAGCCATCCGTTCGGCTGTCAGGGATACCGGGGTTTCGTTTTCGTTCGTCGTTAGAGCACAAGTGGAAATGCCGAGTGCCGAAATGCAAAATGTTACATCGGTTCGCTAATGAATTAATTTCGTGGTGTAACGTTTCACTTTCAGTGAAAAACCCAGTAGAAGACATAAAGAAAAGCTCCGACTTCTGATTTAATTTAGTACGCATCCGCTCGTACTAAACGATTAGGTACGTCAAATGTAAAACATTTCTCATGATTCTATTGCAAATTTACAAAAAGTCTAAGCAAGGGATAATTGGATTGCGTTTTAATCGGAAATTGAATAATAATCCGAACTACGGTCCTAATTATAATGTTATAGCAATGTGATATCAACATGATTATGGTTATATGACCTTAATTATGTTTAGATGTTATTATTACGGTCTTATTTAGAAATCTATAAGATACTTATCGAATGCTTTGTAATCCGATACACATAATAAAGAAATGTTAAGGTCGCGCACAAGAATAGATATAGATAGAGAGTTTTCTTGGAAACCTATTTAGAATCGAGAATATTTAATCACTTAGTTGCATACGTTACTAATCCTCCGTTGGTCTTTTTATTTTTGTCTTGCAGTCGCAACCGCGACTGCTGAGAGTGGGGTCCTGGGTTTGATTCCCGGGTCGGGCAAAGTGTTATTAGGTGTTCCCAATAGTAATTGCCAAATATTTGCCCGAAGTTTGGAAGGTATAATGCCCCCGTGCCTCAGAAAGGACAAAAAGCCGTTGGCCCTGCGCCTGATCTCTCTGCGGTCGTGACGGATTGCCATCCCATCGGACTATGAGAGGGTGGGCAGAGAAAGTGCACCTGTGTCTGCAAACACTTGTGCAGGTGAACTATAACATATCGCGCGCCGATGGCTAATCTTAGCTGAAATGGCCGCCGTGACTGAAAACGGTAAGAGCAACTAATAATCTTTCGGCGATAGTCTTGACAAGTCCAAGGTAAAAAGCACCTGAAAGCGAGTTCACTTCTTAAATAATATATACCGATAGAATTTTATTTCCTTCCGATTAAATCCTGGCTGCCCTACACTAATAATATATAGATCACACCTACATCCTTCGTATACTGCGTAGGACTGGCAGTAGTGGTGCTGCTTGGCTGGGGTGGGTTGCAGGGAATTGATTTCAGCCGACATGATAATGATACTTTAGAAATCTAGCTATAATTATATTTTGATAGGTACATATAAGTTTATTAACACATGATTAATTGTCCATATTAATATGATTTATGTGTTTTAACATTATCAAAATTCTAGGTTCAGATAGAGGAAAATCTTTTTTGATTATTATTTTGTTTTTAATATATCCAATCTTAGTTTAGCAGAGGGTCGGCTAAAAATCTAAGATTGGAGCATTGGATAGAGATCACTTTGTATATATAAGATTATTCCCCTTCCATTTTCTGAAAGCCTTTCAGTCTATATGTGTATACATATAGACTAGTAGGTATACCTGAAGGATCCATAAGTTTTGTTATTCCTTTTTCTATTTTATTTCCAATCACAATAGCTAAACTATAGTTTTCTGAAAATCGTTTATAAAGACTACCTGAATTAGATAAAAAAAAAATTAAATCTTTAGATTGGGTGAAAACACAGTCTTAAAAGACATCTCAAATTAAAGTATTGCATTATAACCGTATGTATAATAATCACATTTATTATTTAACTTTTTTGATCACTAACTTTTTATCTGTGTGCTCTATTCTTAAAACAAAAACTATTCTTAAATAGATCTTATTGCTTTGTAACAAGGATCAGTTTATGCCAGATTTCGGAATTTTGGCATGTTTTTTTGTTGCAATCTTGCTGATTTTATATTTATTAGACACACATTATCAACGTTTTAAACACTTATTAGTTTTTGATTTGAGTATTTGATTAAAGAACTATTCAAACTCTACTAAAAGTGATTCCTTCAATGTAATGTAGCACTCAGAAATTCAAAATTTAAAACCGAAAGTAATTTCTCAATTTAGAAACTAATAGTTAATCGTAAAATATAACACTTGAAAAAATCACACATCGTCAGTTATCAATTCTGAACAAACTTTCAGGACGTTCACTAATCAACTAAAGCACAAAATTTAGACACTCAATAGTTAATTAAATAAATCACGCCTATTTCAAAAACATTTTTTTTGAAAGTCAATCTTCGCCGTTGCTAAAAACTGGCACAAGTTTAAAAAATATTTTCCGCGGTCATCACATCTAAACTTAATCAAATATTATTTTCCGATGCAAAAAAAAAATAATCTTTTGAAATGCCGTAAACGATTTACATAGATTTTCCAATTACTTTTCCGTAAAAATTAGCAAATAATTAATTATGTAAAAACACGCAACATACTTAATCAAACCACAACAGGTGATACACCAGCTCATTTTCGAGTTTATGCAAAAATATAAAAAACAGGTTATATTATCGCGGACCGGACGCTGGATGTTGCAGCGGGCGAGTCGTGTAATGGTGTGGTCGGCTGGGACCCGAGCACGGGGGATGTAAGGTTGCCACTGTGACGGCAGCCTCAGTGGTGCAATAGGTTCAATGGCGAAGGTCGCGTGCCACCCCGCAAGTATGTTGACTTGAACTTTTGATCGCGACTATGATACAAATGATATTATTTTTTATTTATGATTTGATTATTTAATTATCAATGGAAATTGATAGACAATGTATTAAAAGGCGATTTTTCAGTTTCCCGCACTTTTTGAAAATCGTGAATAAGATTTTCTTGATTCTTGATTCTTCTTTCTCGATTGATTGATTTCTTTTTCGATTTGACAATCGAAAAAGAAATGAAATCAATAATGTAAAACCTCATTTTTTATATAAAGGTGCTTTCACTCTAAAACTTGCATTGGTCCATAATTTTTTTAAACTCAAAAGTATGCCTAAATGAATAGTACTTTTTAAAGCATGTTTATTTCCTTTTGTTTAAATTAAAGGTTCACACGAAAACTTGGAAAGGTTCGTAACATTTTTATTATACTCAGAAGCACATCTGTCTAATTAAATAATATTTTATTCTTTTTTGTCGATTAAGTTTCAATGATATGTGTAGAGCAATAATGTAGAGCTTAATTTCGTCATACACATAGCCGAGCAGGCGAATGGAAAACGGATTTTTCCAGGGTTTTCCTTTAATAGCTGTTCAAAGAGAGAATTTGATAGGGACACCATATTGTTCGTAAAATTAGGTCAGTGCATCAAAAATTATCGCGCGATTTCTCATATATTATCTTCCACTTTAATAAATAGGTGAAGCTTTTTCCAGACATCATTCAAATTCCTATTACTTGCCGAGCAGAAATCAATCAACAATCACCATAATATCGAAAAAGAAAAGGAAGGTTAGTGTAAGATGTACTTACTCAAGGACCGCGTCGGGTATGCACAGTTTGTCCAGGTTGAGATACTGCTGCAGCTCGTGAAGGTAGTTAACGTACATCATCTTCCTGCCAAACTTGACGCTGATGGCCGGCTTCAGCATCTGCCATACTATGCGTATGAAATTCGTCGGGTGCACCAGGTACAGAGCTTTCAAGTTCTTCTTATATTTCCTATCAAACGCCTTGTAGGCCCTCCAGAGCCACGAGAGCGGAGGTTTGTTCTTGCTGGTCAAACCACAATGGAAGTACACGACGCTGTAGTCCTGCTCCACGTACTTGTCCAATGTGAACATCAGGTACCTGGAACGATAACAATGATCAAGATATTAAAGTATACAAGTAGTAAACAGTTCTGAAATGAAAACATCTGATGAAAACTCGCCAATAGAGCGCCAAGTTGTGTACAGTCCGAAGAGTTGCGCAATTGAAAACAACACAGAAACGGATACAAGCTATGAAATAAAAACTTTCTAAATCGGAGCCTACAAATAGTTAAGGAATAAGTGTACTGAAGTCCAATGTACTTCGGGTCAAGATTAAATGAAGCATTGAGCATGATAGCCTGCCTGGGAGCGCCAACCTCCATGGGGTCATGCATAAGTAATCTAAGACGAAGGCTTTCACTGGGCCTGCACTATTTTAGCTTCATGCTGAAAAGTATGAAACTGTGAAAGTTTGTATGTTCGTCTGAAAGTTTAATTTAATTAAGACATTTGTAATGGATTGAACTGCAGGTTAAAAACAGTGTTTCTGGAGTAACCACACAAATCCAAGAAGATCAACGGTAGTTACGATTAAGATAGTTATTAAATACAAGTTCTTGGCTTAAAAAATAATGTTAACCTTTGTAATATCTTAGCTGAAAAATTGTCGTACCTGAGTAGTTTGTCAGGATGCAAGTCCTTGCTGGGGGGAAGTCTGCAGGCTGACACCACGATGATGCGGCGGCCGACCTCGTCGTCACCGACCACTTCCACCAGACCAGTCCCGTTCAGTTCCGCGAACGAATCGTCCAGGGAAGACGAAATCTAAACGCAAGTATAACAATAAAAACTTCCCCGCAAGTAGCAGCCTATTGTTACCCTAGTGTTCTAAGTTTATTTACTCATGTAGAAATTTGCAGCCGATGACAAGATGTAAACAAAGGATCGATCGAAGCCACTCAGTTTGTAATACTTCAATGTCAATGTTATTTTCCTCGGGAAGTGAAAAAAATTAATGCTTTGTATAGAAAGCTACCGTTTTCTCAGAAATGCATTGAAAGTTGAAAGTTTATTTAATTCGATTTCGTAGCAATATTCCGTGCTAGCGAGCGGTGGCATAGAGATGTTGCTACGCAGATTCGTAGCAAATGCGTAGCCAGCGTAGCGCTTGATCTCGTACGGTGTGTTGGATGTTGTGTTATTTTTAATTTGTGTAGGATTTACGATACGATGCATCGTTTTGATCGTTTGTGCACACTCTTACATCAATTAGGTCAGATATGCCTTTTCCAACTACGCGCATCCAATAAAATATCATTCTTTGATGAAACATATGGCTATTTAGTAAATTGTTAGCAGCCTATTATTCTCTTATAAATTAAAAGTTAACTACAATTACTTCTACAGTCGATCGATTGTAACCGTTTGCGTTCGCTATGTAATTTTTGATGATAATGAATAGCTAGGTATACCGTGGAATGGTTAGCATTTTCTACGGTATTAAGTCATCGTTTTTATTCAAGGTCGATAAATTGTACAATAATTCCATTGTCAATTTTAATTAATTTTGTAGGACTTTTTTATTGTAAGCATTTATTTAACTAGCCTTGTTAGATTGTGTGAGGAATGATAGGAAAAGAAAGGAGTCAATGATGCCGTGACGTCAGACAGGGGAGAATGGAAGAAGAAAACGTGTTGCATCGACCCCAGATAGAATGGGCCAAGGTCAGGAAGATGATGTCGATTTACCTTGTTAGTTAGTATGTATTAGTCAAATCTTGAACTGATTGAGCTGACATTTCGCACAGACCTTTGCAGACAGACATGACTCAATCCTGCAGCCAGGATCGTCTCCTCACGAGACAAGAGAACTCTTCAACGGTTAATAGCCCGGATACGGAACTTTGTATACGCGTTCTTTGATGATTAAACCTTCTATTAATTTTTATAAAAGTAGTTTATAGATTATTTGTAGTACACAGTTGGAAATAGGCTAGGAAGATGAGTGCGTAGGCAGATGTGGGGGACTACAGGTCAAAATAACATGTTAAATTGGCTCTTCCAAATGGATTACGATTTTGTTCGTGATGTCCCGTGTATTTTTTGTGTGTAAGAGAAACGAATAAATTTAGGATCATCTCAAGTTTTTGAATTTGGGCTGGTTCTATCCCACGATCTGACTAACAACAAATTTATTTTTTGACTAGGCTAGGTTTCGATTATTTCTCTGGAACATTATTTTGGTTTCAGTTAAAGGATCATGCCAATTATAATACAGGGTGGAAATGACATCGTTGCACAAACGGTTACCAAGTATTAAGTAGATCATTCTGAGCAGTTTCTTTTTTAAATTAGGTACCGATGAATTAATTCGTATGAGGTGGTTTATCATGATGGACTTAACACGTGCTACATGGTAGCTCCAATAGAAACAAATCATTAGAACGGTATCGTTTAGAACAAGAATTCCCAAGACTCCGCTACTGGATCCTTGGTCATGGTCGCAAGCGCGACTTCTGAGCATGAGGTCCTGAGTTCGATTTGCAGGTCGGGCAGTGTTATTGGGATTTTCCATTAGGAATTTCTCAATTTTTTGGTTAGTAGGGTATCGTTTAGAACAAGAATTCCCAAGACCCCGCTACTGGATCCTTGGTCTTATGGTGGCAAGCGCGACTTCTGAGCATGAGGTCCTGAGGTTGATTCGCAGGTCGGGCAGTGTTATTGGGTTTTTCCATTAAAATTTCTCAATATTTTTGTTGAAGGCAATAGGCCCGCCGGCCATTACATGGGAATTAAACATAACTGGCGATATGTGTGGTGTCCTATTAGGAAAACACACGTGTTGTTATGTTATGTATGTTCGAAAGACCCTTGTGTTTATTCCTTGTACGACTGGAGTAAAACTGGGTGCATTTTTGAGATGGGGTAGTAAGGGCAGCACCATTCATCGTTGTAACAAAAGGAAAGCCCTCTCAGACTGTAACTTTTTGAGACTTTTCGATCAGCACGCGTAGTATGACCAATTCCATCTCTATTCTACCAAGAATGTTCTTTCTATACAACTTGACATCTCTTCTGCCCGTGCAGTGGGGGGAGGGGGGACCTGTAGCCTTGAGTGTCTACACAACAAAGCCGGGAAAGTATTTCCATAGCTACTTAATGCGTGTAAAAATACCCTTAACGAAGCCGCAAGGCCGGCCCGTCATTGCGACCACTTTTTTTTGTTCTAGACTAGAGTTGCAAACGGTTCTGTTTTCCCAGAACATGTCCTGGTTATTGTAGTGTCCTGAGATGTCCTGCCTAGTTTTTAAGTAGCGTCAAGGGTTTTTAAAGCGCCCTGATAAGGTCAAGTATTTTAAAATTTGCGCGCCACTTTTACAATCCGTATGCAGAATCTAATGGGTGTAAAAGTACCCTTAGCGAAGTCGAAAGGCAATTGTTCTCCCCGCCGCGTCATTGTGATCTTTGTTTGTTCTAGACCATATCTACCTAGTTACAGAGAACCTTCTAGTTACGGAGATATTGGGGTTTAAGTTCCAACTTTTTCACAAGTTTTTTTTTAAATACTAGTTTTTAAGATTATAACTTTTTAATACCTTTAAATACCTCCATGACCCGTTTACTATTCAATGAATCCATCAGTACAATGTTTTGAGTACGTTACATTGAGTTTTACCACAAAACATGATATTTCACTCCAAAAAAAAAATCGTTTCCCACCAATATTTTTTGCGTACCTAGTATGATGTAAAGAATGCTTGGGCTTTTTTGGCTCGTGAAGGGTCCACTTAGGTCAAAAAATACAAAAATAGTAATTAAATAATATCATCTAGGATTCTAGGTCCGATGTGACGTAGACTATTTGAAATTTGTTGTGTTGAGGTGTTGTCTATAACGTCATTCTTGACGTTATAGACTTTTGTCAACAGAAGAATGGAATCATTTTTTTTCTACATTTTTATCATCGCCATGGTTACGATAATAGAAATCTTTCTACAATCTATCATTTTGTCTATTCTTGCGTCAGTAATAACCCGTTTCCGCGTTGGTCACGCGGTGCTACGCGTGCTGCATTCAGTTTTTTTTAATGTTGAATTCGACAGAAAATGGGTAATTTTCTATTTTTCTTTCTTTGAATTCGATTTTCATTGTCCACGAGGAGCTCGTGGCTAAATAATAACAGCCGCTCGGGTCGATCTTTCGGTTAAGCCGCGCTTGCCTAGGTTTATCCGGGGATGGGTGACCACCCATTACATACCGAGTTTCCTCCGTGCCTCGGAAAGTACGTTAAACCGTTGGTCCCGGCTGTCATCAGTAGATCTTTGACAGTCGTTAAGGTAGTCAGCGCGAAGGGACAACCAGTCTTACCAAAGGGTATCGTGTTACCCAGTGCTAGCTGGGTTGTGGAGGTCAGATAGGCAGTCGCTCCATGTAAAATACTGGTATTCAGCTGCATCCGGTTAGACTGAGAGCCGACCCCAACATAGTTGGGAAAAGGCTAGGCAGATGAATGCAATTGTCATTATATCCTGTTTTTAGATGGATTAAAACCTCTATTTGACCGTCTGTAGTTTAAGTAATAGAAAGGTCAGAAGGCCCAAAAAACTTTAAACGATAGAAACTCAGCCTTTGGTCAAGGCTAATGGAAGGAATGAATACAATATGACCACACATGCAGCTTGTGACGTCTGTACATTCCTAATGATGCTCAAAGTTGCAATTACTTATGCATTTCATAAGTAATTGCCATTTTGTAAAAAAATACTTAATTATGTAATTGCTAAAACTGTCATCTTCAGGACACTAATTGAACGACGACATGACTGACTAGGATTTCGAATATTGTATACAGCGTGTAACAGAATGTGTATAATCTTATTTAAGGGTGCGCTGCAGACCACCAAACTGAACATCTTTCTACAATGAACAAACATGGTGATCGCGTACAAATAATCAACACCTACTCGACCCAAATGGGGCAGCTGATTATTTTACACGCTATTTAATTGTAACTTCTATTCAGCACAAAAAGGGATATCTAAAAATTACACAGCAATACTGGAATAGCATCATATCCATTCATCATCTTAATGATGATGCTCTCCAGAAGGGTCAGGTGCGTAGTACTCTCAACTGACATGCATGGTCATGACCAAATGTATGTAGGTTGTCGAGGCGAAAGGAGTATGTAAGTTTACCTTAACCTTATAAATGCGGTTCAAATCTGTTGAAAAACCTGAACCTGAATACGACGCTATGTTAGGGGCCGTCCATTAATCACGTGTGGCTCGAAAGGGGGGGAAGGGGTTTGACAAAAATCACAAGGGGGGAGGGGGTTGTAGTAAAATATCACATGTATTTATTTTTTCGTCAAACGCGCGATGCGATTTCTAAACAAAGTTGTTAATGTTGAAGAAAGGCTTGCTAATCCGTGGTCCGAGGACAATGTAAATTAAATATGTTCATGTACTAGTACAATATATGTTTTTCGCATGATTCCACCATTCTTTTAATATTATTTATGCCAGTCAAAACCAACCTGCACCTTTCTGTCTAGACATTTGTATGACGGTTCTTAATTTCAGAATAAAATGAGATTATAAATTATACCTGTATTTAAAGATAATACTAATTGTTAAGATTCTTTGTAGGTACTAAAAAATACACATGATTTTGGGGGGGGGGGGGGGCGGATAGTAAACGTCACGTCAACGTGGTGAGCTTTACTATGGGGGAGGGGGGGTTAAAAAATGCTGAAAAAAACGTCATCTGATTAATGGACGGCCCCTTACGGTAACTAAAAATTAAGCCCTTTTTGTTTAGGTCACTTGCACATTGTTTTTAAGAAATCCCATGATCAAACTAGGATAAAAATTCAACACTTCAACTAAAACTGTAATATTCTTCCCGTCATAGATTATAGTATTCACAAATCCAAATCACATAATAACTCATTTTGAGAAAAGGAAGACAAACTATCATTGACAACACTAAAACGCGAGACGCGGATGCGTTCGCGGTCCCGGTACTACAGGACATAACTGATTCGGCTTAAAGAATCAGAACGTTAGGCTCGGCGCAGATCGAAACAAACTCAGATCAAATAAATAACATTAAACTTTACAGCTTATTTTGGTGACATAAAGTATAAATCACGCTGAAGTCATTTGATGTCTGCGTCGATTTTGGTAGTCGAAGACATGTTAAGGGTAATAATTTGACCTTGAGCTGGCCTGGTGAAGTGCGGCGTTTTAACGGAAAGGAGGCACCGTTCCACTTCAAACTTTAAGACAATCAAAAAGTGTATTTAGAATAAGTCGTAGAAATTTTTATCATTACAGGTTGCGCACTATAACGATACAATTTATGACAATCACGTGTCTCTGTGCAAAATCAGCACTTGAATTTGTGTTTTGTTTGTTTGTTTCACAGGCAAATGCTCCCGATGACAAAGAGCCTTAAGAACAATCTTGGGAAAATTACAGATCTATATGCGTAGTGCATTCAGTCGTCGGAGCGATGGCTACCCATTAAATTATATATGGTTGAAAGGTACATAACTATTCATTGAAAACTTGAGGGTTGCTGCATTGCTAGGATTTATTTATATAAGGCCCCGGTGTGTTCAACTTTTGCCGAAATATTAGGCTATCTATACTACTATTATAAAGAGGTAAAATTTAGTTGTAAGTTTGTATGTAGGGGGTAATCTTCGGATCTACTCATCCGATTACGAAAATTCTTTTGACAAACGGTAAGCTACATTATACCCGAGTGTACATTTAAAACGTTCCTGTCTGTGCCGTGGGTAAATTTCCATAAATAACGGGAACGAAACCGTGAGCCAAAGCTAGTATTTTATTGTTGGCTTAAGTTACAGCACGGGAATAATCATGACAATGATATGATAAATAAATGTTTATTTCTTATAATATGTGGGCGCATATTGTACAATTAGAGAGGAGATGTATCATAATACATAACATTTATCATGTTATGTCTAGTAGAATATTTTTAGGCGTATGTATTACGATATTGACGTTATGTTATGAGAATGTTGAGAATGTATCGATTCTTGTCACTCCACACATCCATCGATGTGTGGAGTGACAAGAATCGATAAAGTTAGGAATGAGTATATTAGAGGAAGTTTAAGTGGCGCCTGTTACAAAAAAAAATTGAAAGAAAATCGTTTGTCTTGGTATGGACATGTCATGAGGACGGATGAAATGCATGTGACTAAAAGAGTGATGGACATCAATGTTGATGGATGGAGAGGGAGAGGAAGGCCAAAGAAAAGATGGGTGGATTGTGTGAAGACTGATATGAAAGAGAAATGAGTAAATGGAAGAAGAAAACGTTTTGCGCTGACCCCTAATAAAATGGGTCAAGGGCAGGAAGATGTTGATACTAATTATGATATAGTGAGTACTTTCATTTATAATTCTATAAAGGCAACCTCAACCAATTCCGAAAAACGCGCAAGGATTCTAATTATCTCTGTTACGGTGTATTTAAACTAGTTACATTTTTATTTTCTGCCGTCAATGCCATCTGCCAGCCTTCAGCTACTGGACAGATTAATTATTGATTGATGTTGCAACAGGACCAAGCACGTGCCGGATGTTTGTGATACGAAAACATCGCTCAGAATTATTCTTTCCATTTTCTGATATTTCTTTCAAGGTACTACGTAGGACTTCTGATCAATGCACACGGCCAAGGTTTAAACGTGGGCGTTTACCTTTTGAAGCTTGAAAGTCTTTTAGTATCTGATAGCTGCCTAGGATACTTAAATTAGTGTCCGTCAAAAGTTTAGGGATCCGTTACGATTTCGGCCAGTTTTTACCCGACTAACACAGAAGGAGGGTAATGTTCTTCGCGCGTATGTATGTATGTCCGTTCCATTGAGACCTCGTAAGACTCGTAACTCCTAAAAGGATGAACTTCTTTCTTTCTTTATCGTGTGGTTAGTGCCTAACCTGGTGTCAGTTTTTTACATACCGTCGAGAAATATCTCTCAGGCATGCTGGTTTCCTCACGATGTTTTCCTTCACCGAAGCAATAATATTAGGTAAACAATACGCATATGAATCCAAAAACTCAGGGTTGCGTGTCTTGGGTTCCATCTTGAGACCTATGACTTAGCAGTCCGTCGGTCATACCATTAGGCTGTCAATGCTGAACGATTTGTATAAATTATACGTCGTTAGATTCGTCTTGGTGGCGCGAGTATCATTGGCTTAACATAGTGATAATGTTAGCCTGTGTCATCCCACAGCTGGGCACAGGCCTCTCCCCATGGCTAAACATAAAAATTAAAAAAAAGAAAAATTTGATTTTATTTTGGGCGCCATATTTTGCTTCGGATTTTTTCTTTCAACCCCGTCGAGTACAGGCGGGACCCATTCTATTTTTACTAAAAATGTTTCCACGACTGGACACTTGCGCGTCTAATAGCCAGTGTTACAGACAAAACAACACCATACTTGATATTACTTGAAGGGTGGGTTGAGTTGTAACTGTGAATAAGTCCCAGACAAACTGGAAGGTAATAGTTATGCTGCTGTTTTTTATTCTTGATTATAATGAATGACAATTTCAGTTTTTTGAAAATCCATGATGGCTATGATATTTTCCGATTTTTGGTCATAGGTGTCATTTCCATGGTTTTCGGGGTCGCTGATAACAAAAATCATGTCAGAATGAAAATTCAAGATGACGAAAATTTTCAGTTTTTCCTTCATGAGTGTCGTTTGATGATAACGAAAGTGAGATCAAAAAGAAAATCGAAAATGGCACCGATGAAAATTTATAGGTAGGTACAACATTAGTATATGCGAAACCCGAAACACTTTTTCACCATTTTTACTTAAAGAATCTATGTACAAAGTTTCAAAACTGTATCATGAAAAAAAAATCACAAAGTTATAAGCTCGTTATGTTACCTCGTTGTCCGCAAAAAAACTTGGTCACATCGAGCGCGCCTCGTGCGTCGTCTTACGCTCTTGATAAATAGTTTGGCAGTAAGTACGTAACCGTACGACGATTGTATTGTCGTAATTAATGGGTGATAACATTTTCATCACATTTGCAGGCTGTGGACTGTCGTAATGGTCAAGTGTAGGTAGATATTATTATGTACTTTATTCGTAAATGCAGTCGTATGTGTAAAAAAATAAATAATCATAGATAAAAACGTGACCCTTCTTTTCTTTGCAGTCGGTTAAAATAATTACCTAAGTAGAGCAGCCTGCATGACATAAAATAAGCGCGATAGCATGTGCGAGTAGAAGTCCGGAAAAAAAATGACGATATTCCGACTAACTCGATCGCTAGACGGTCACTGAGGAAATAAGGCAAACGTTTATGTATTTAGGTATACAAAGTCCTGGGTACACTTACTGAGAAAAAAAGAAAAAGAAAATACAATTGCAAACATAAATATCAGGAGAAGCCTCATTTCCATCCATCCGTCTCATTAGTAAGTTGAACTTACCTCTGCATAGACCTCAGGTGCGGTTGCAAGCTCCTCCTCAAAATTCTCCTCTATCGTCCCGTCGCTGGCGGAGCGTTCTAGAAGATCATCGGGTATGTCCAAAAGTTCTGGTGGGAGCGGCGCTGTGGACAAAAATACCATTTAAAACACTGTTTTTTCTTAAGCTAAGAAGCTGTTGCTTTTTTGATCTTTCCAAGTAGCATAAGATTTTCGGCCATATAGCCGCAAGTAAAATGACCAGGAATACCATATTGGATAAATTGTTTAGCTAACACGAGCTATCAAACGACTGGTCGCAGTAGGAAGCCCCTGTCAAAAACTCGGCAACACCGCAAAGTGGACCGTTTTATATGAAACACATCGACATCCTGCCATTTGTATGAATGTCAACACAGTCGGCACATGTGATGGATAGCGGTTGAGTATTAAGTACTGTGATTATTACGATGGTCTACATCGCGAGACAACTCATTAACTCTGGTCCAGTGATCTCAAGGTCGATCATACTCATCATAAAACTCAACACGAACAGTGTCTTTGGAATGAAATGTTCCATTTCAAACAGACACCAATACCCGCAGACCAGACAAGTAGCCCGGATTATTCACCAGCAACTTGCCTTGAAATATAAACTTGTGGAATCTGATGTACCGTACTACAAGTATGTGCCCGATCCAGTTCTCGAAAGAGAGCATGTCACGCTGTACTGGGATCGGTCTATCATTACTGACAGGACCATTGTCGCCAATAAGCCTGACATAGTGGTGATCAGCGCGCCAGGTAATGATAATCAATGTTACAATCCTACACGACGAGAACCTCATGAAAACTGAGAAAGAGAAACAAAATAAAATACGACTTGGCACACGAGGTTGTCGACATGTGGAATGTGAACTCGGCTAACTGCCGATTGTCGTAACGGCCAAAAGCCTCGACGAACATGTCTCGAAGCTCTCCTTACGCGGTTGGATCAAGGGCTATGATTCAGAAGGCAGTACTCCTCGATACGGCTAGCATTGTGAGGAGGTTCCTGTCTCTCCAGCTCTAACAACCGGTAGCTCGGACCCTGTTCCCGACACCGGCAGATCTCTATTTTTTTTAAATATTATTGTGGTATTTTTTTGTATCGTTTTATTTTAAATAATACTTAGAAATGTAATTAATAAGATAAGAATGCAAATGAATAAATTAAAAAAACATAAAGTAAATGTTCATGTCAAACAAAATTTTAATAAACAGATGAAAAAGTCGTCTGAGAAATTATGATATTTTTACATTTCCGATCTCTAGAACGCATTTCTTGTTACCTTGAAATAGTAAGTACATTTCGATATAGGAGGGGATTTTTTTTCCAAGAAGCAAAGATATGAAGCCACTGCATAGTGCTTCATTTCGCAATTTCGCAACAAGGGTTCGAAATGATTGCTAACATGCTACGACCTATTCAGTAAGTAAATATTCTCCTACCCGTTTTAATGCAATTTGAAAGTCAGTATCGTAGGCACTTATAGAGGTATAGGCATAGGTCTACTAAATACACCTTTAGGAGAATTAAAGGTTTCAATCGCTATTGTAGATAATAATTGTAGGAAAAGCACAGTAACAGTAGCCTATATTCTAGCTATGTAGATCTGTAGGCGAGGCACAGCAATATTAACCTATTATCTAAGTAAATCATTCATTACAATGATGGTCACAAGATCTACTAACATTTCATATATCTATTCTATAGTGATTCTATACATATAATAAATCTGTAGACGTGGTGGTTCTGTACATTAAAAATATTTAGAAAAAAAAATAGTAGGGGTGTTAAAGGTACACCCACAGAACCCATTTCTATCATTTTTAGAATTTTTGTTAGTTTGTCTGTTCGTTTGTGCGCGCATCACGTGAAAACCCCTCATTGTATTAAAAAAATATATATTGAAAGATAAGAAGCAATGTTCTGAGTACCATTTAGCGTTTTTTTTTATCAAAATCGACCAACAAACTCAAAAGATATTAATTTCTAAAATTTTGTTGGGAACCTAATACGCGATTTCTGTGATAAATTTAATTATTTACGTAAATACGTTTTAGTTGAAGTGCAGTCGGAATGGCTGAAAATGAATTTAGTTTTATTTTTCCTTTTGTGTTTACTCTTTGCGTGGAAGTAGTGAGTACTACGACGTACAACAGCAATTCTTTTTGCACCAAAAAAGAGGATCTTTGCGAATTTAGTCCCATTCTAATAAGGTCACCCTTAATTTTATGTAAAAAGAAAGACATGATGGAAAGGCTGAGAAATATAAATGCGAAAGTTTGGATGGATGTATGGATGGATGGTGCTTTTTGTAAGTTTTAGGTATTTTGTGTTTTATTTTCATGTTATATGATTTCAAATCATCATTACTTACAAAATAGATTAATGTATACTTTTAGTTTTTTTTAACCATTCAAAAGAATCATAAATATGAATAAAAATTGACCAATTTACACAGTACGAATAAAATCGCTAAGAAGTTTAAAAATGAAAACAAAACTAATATTTGATAAAAACCACGACGTTGTAAATTTGTTCCGTGCGGGAATCGAATCCGCGACACCCCAGCGCCGCAGTCAATTGCTCAGCCACTGCGCCAACCGTGCCGTCATATATCTGTGGTTGTTGCTTTCTCGGGCATTTCTGCAACTGGGCTTATGGACGCTTTTGCAAAATTGATAGGTATAGAATCGACCTACTACATTCACTAGATTGACACGGGTCATCCGCACAAGTGTACACACGGCTAACTGCGAGAATAGTACTCAAGTGAACTCATTATGATACTTTGAAAGATTCATTTTTTTTTACGTACATATATATTTCTTTATAATAAAATTATGGTACCTACAAAAAATATTTATTATTGCTGTTTATATTTTTACGAATTACCTCCGGATAGTGTGACCTGAATGTGTACTTCAGTGACTGCCACTGGAACTCCTCGACGAGTAAAGCTAGGTGTGCCAAGTTTGGGCTCGTTTTGTTAGTTATGATGAGACCTCACCACCGGAAATGATAGAGTGACCTGAAGGTGTACTTCGGTCACTGCTACTGGAACTCCTCGACGTGTTGAACTAGGAGAGCCGAGTTTGGGCTCATTTTGTTAGTTATGATGAGACCTTACCTCCGGACTTGATGGAGTGACCTGAAGGTGTACTTCGGTCACTGCTACTGGAACTCCTCGACGTGTTGAACTAGGAGAGCCGAGTTTGGGCTCATTTTGTTAGTTATGATGAGACCTTACCTCCGGACTTGATGGAGTGACCTGAAGGTGTACTTCGGTCACTGCTACTGGAACTCCTCTACGTGTTGAACTAGGAGAGCCGAGTTTGGGCTCATTTTGTTAGTTATGATGAGACCTTACCTCCGGACTTGATGGAGTGACCTGAAGGTGTACTTCGGTCACTGCTACTGGAACTTCTCGACGTGTAGAACTAGGAGAGCCGAGTTTGGGCGCGTTTTGTTAGTTATATGGGACGAGTGCACAATGTCGCACAAGCATGCATTAGAGGCGTTGAACCGTAGCTTTAAAAGCTCTATCTAATAGTGTATATGTTACGGCTAAAGATGGGTGTCAACATAAACTTAAGATTAGCCGGCTAAACTCCGACGTCAGGGGCACCCCGAGGTTCGGTTAGTTAGGTTCCTGTAAACCTTGCAGACAGAAATAGCAGCCCCGCGCAGCGGGGATCCGTCGACCTGCTGATGGAAACGCTAACCCTAGACGGTCGACGACAGGGGCACCCCGAGGTTCGGTTAGTTCGGAGTTTAGCCGGCTAATCTTAAGTTTATGTTGACACCCATCTTTAGCCGTAACATATATAGACCAGGGTCGATAATTTTTAAAACCAAAAAAAATAATAGTAGGATGAAACCCATTAGAAAAGGAGGGGAATATTATAAAAATGAAAGGAAAAATAATTTACGGGCGATCTGAGGTCGGGAAGGGGATGGGGGTGAGTTTTTAAGGGTAAAAAACGGTTTTTCTCGATTTCCGGCAAAACTAAAAGTCCTATCGAAAAAAGTCAAATGGCAAAGTTGTAGGTAATAAAAAGATCTAAAACTTTTGTATTTACAATTTTTTCACATAACCTCAAAAGCTATGTGAAAAATTCAAAAAACCAAGTTTTTGGTTTTTTATTTTTATCTTTTACAAAAATTTGTTTTTTTTAACGACATTTGGTGAAAACTTTCCTTTTTATGTCCCAAATACGCTGTAATTTATTTGATTAAAAATATTTATTTTTTCGCCTCATTTTGAATTAATATCGAAAAAGCAGCCTAATTTTCAATCGAAAATTCACCCGTCAAAATATCGGCTTTTTTCAAAAAGTTGGTATGTTTTCTGTTCGTTGAAATCTCTACTTTTCGATGGTGAAAAAAAATATATATGTTACTATAGTAAATCTTCTCAGAAAATGCAAAAAATCGAAAAAAACTCGAATTCGAATTTTTTTTATTATTATAAATAATTTTGAGCTATTTATTAAAATTTACACTTTAATTACTCGAAAAACGTTAGATTACATGCTACATTAATAAAAAAAAATTGAAAATCAAAATGTACTACTATAATTAACAAACAAATAAGTTAATAAAATTAATATTTAATAAGACATCTACAATATTTGGAGAAAGTTGTCGAATCTTTTTTAAATTATATGCGTAGGTGCCTATTTATAACTATTTTAAGATAAATTATATACCTGAGTGACCTACGAAAAATTGTAGCCCATCAAAAGTTATTTCATGGAGAAGTGGGGAAGGGGCTAGGCGGGTCTGGGTCTTACTACATACATACCTACTATTTCGTAACAGCTGTTACAACCGTTAGCCTAGCCAGTATTCGAAATACAGTACAGTATACAACATCGTTTATAAAAATACACGTGCACGCTGAGTTTCTTGAAGATAATTGTGACAAGTTTACTTAAAAAAAAAACTTTTCGAATCTACATAGGAAGGTAAATACTGTCTCTATTTTTATCTGTATCAATCAACTCAAACATTAAAATAGTAATATTTTCTTTAAAAAATTGTATGCTTAACGTAACATAACCTAAAGATTAAAATTAAATGATATTTTAGTACAAGATTAAAAAATAATAATCTTAATTTTGCACAAACAAATTTAGTTAATCCCATGAAAAAAATATATGTTTCAAAATACATAAAAAATATATTAAAAATTTATAAAAATATACGAAATATATATTTTTTATATTTTTAGCTATGTTTTTTATGTCTTTTAGGATATATTTTGAATGTATCTAAAATGTATTTAAAATATATGAAATATACATGATTTTTTAAAGTAAATTTTTCATAATTATCTTCAAGAAACTCAGCGTGCACGTGTATTTTTATAAACGATGTTGTATACTGTACTGTATTTCGAATACTGGCTAGGCTAACGGTTGTAACAGCTGTTACGAAATAGTAGGTATGTATGTAGTAAGACCCAGACCCGCCTAGCCCCTTCCCCACTTCTCCATGAAATACCTTTTGATGGGCTACAATTTTTCGTAGGTCACTCAGGTATATAATTTATCTTAAAATAGTTATAAATAGGCATCTACGCATATAATTTAAATAAGATTGGACAACTTTCTTTAAATATTGTAGTCTATGTCTTATTAAATATTAATTTTATTAACTTATTTGTTTGTTAATTATAGTAGTATATTTTGTTTTGCAATTTTTTTTTATTAATGTAGCATGTAATCTAACGTTTTTCGAGTAATTAAAGTGTAAATTTTAATAAATAGCTCAAAATTATTTATAATAATAAAAAAAATTCGAATTCGAGTTTTTTTCGATTTTTTGCATTTTCTGAGAAGATTTACTATAGTAACATATATATTTTTTTTCACCATCGAAAAGTAGAGATTTCAACGAACAGAAAACATACCAACTTTTTGAAAAAAGCCGATATTTTGACGGGTGAATTTTCGATTGAAAATTAGGCTGCTTTTTCGATATTAATTCAAAATGAGGCGAAAAAATAAATATTTTTAATCAAATAAATTACAGCGTATTTGGGACATAAAAAGGAAAGTTTTCACCAAATGTCGTTAAAAAAAACAAATTTTTGTAAAAGATAAAAATAAAAAACCAAAAACTTGGTTTTTTGAATTTTTCACATAGCTTTTGAGGTTATGTGAAAAAATTGTAAATACAAAAGTTTTAGATCTTTTTATTACCTACAACTTTGCCATTTGACTTTTTTCGATAGGACTTTTAGTTTTGCCGGAAATCGAGAAAAACCGTTTTTTACCCTTAAAAACTCACCCCCATCCCCTTCCCGACCTCAGATCGCCCGTAAATTATTTTTCCTTTCATTTTTATAATATTCCCCTCCTTTTCTAATGGGTTGCATCCTACTATTATTTTTTTTCACTTTTTATTATTTTTAAAGGCTTCTACCCTGGTCTAATATATCTCATGGCTATTAGTTGCCAGTAAAATTTTAATTGGCTGCAAATAAAATCTTGACTTCCGTGTCCAAAGAGTCACCTATTTAGGTCAATAACTCCGAACAGACTGCGAATTAGCAAAAGTTGTGTTAGTGCCAAAAGTTCTCATTGAAAAGCTCTCTCCAATTGTGTATATCTTACGGCTGCTTTTCAAATAGTCACCTATTTAGGCCAATAACTCCGTACGGACAACGAATTGGCGAAATTCTCCTTGAAAAGCTCTATCCAATGGCTTTGTATCTTATTACTATTGATTACCCAGAAAACCTTAATTGGTTGTCGAGAAAATCTTAACTTCGGTGTCCAACTAGTCACATATTCAGGTCAATAACTTTGAGCGGACTGCGAATTGCCAAAAGTCGTGTTAGGTTAGGCAGAGGTGTATCTAATAGTACACTCACATTTCGCCAGCTATGATTAAGTCCCATGTAATAGAGGGGGGCGAGCCTATTGCCATCAACCGGGCACAGATAGACTCCGTGACTGCTTCTGAGAAATTCCTGATAGAAAAACCCAATAATACTTTGCCCGACCTGGGAATCGAACCCAGGTCCTCATAACCAGTCGCGCTTGCGAACACCAACAACCCATTGAGGCAGTTCGAAAACCTTTTGAATTTATAGATATATTGACAGAAGGGAGTGGGTAAGGATCGTAGTAGGTGGCGTTCTATACTGCCTGCCTACCCCCATGGGAATGAGGTGTGAGTTTATGTAGGTATGTATGGTGATAACCAAAATGCCACAGTACAATAAAAGTATGTTAGTTACATTTAAAAGTCGATCGAACTAACTTTGTTTACTTCGCACGTTCGCGCTACGTAGTTGAATACTCTATAAATAGGTAAGACTGCATTTTTCATGAACCTATCGATTTCTTTTTCTAGTCGTTGGGCTTTCTAACACTAGCAAGTGCTCTATTAATATTTTAACAAGGGCTAGGTATGGGTTATACCAAGAGAAAATATTTAAAACTGAATACCACGTAAACTGCAACGCCTAACGCCATCTAGTGGCGACAGCTAGAACTACGACGCCAGCGGTCTCAAGTGCTGGGCAAGTAATTGGAATTGAAACTGTTCCACGAAGGTTATTGAAAGTCAACGAGATAATACTGCACCAATCAGTGGTCAAGTGCAGGGACGCGCGACCAATCAGTGCGCTAGCTACCTAACATCACACCAGTTAGCGCTATGAATGCATTATCCTTTGAGTGAGTGCAATTTTCCAATGATTGAATGTAATGACTTCTTTGTGATATTGTCCGTATGAATTGCACTGTAAACGTTTCCTGTATATTTATTTAGTACCTACTAATATCACGCTTTGGTTTGATGGCATGAAATAAATACCTTCGCAAATGCACTTAATAAATTCACAAGTATCAATCAATCATATGAATCCAAACAGCAAAACTGAATTACATAGTACATTTATCCATGATAGGTTATTCGATGATTTCACAAACTAAGTATCAAAACTGCTTGGCCTTTGCGTTATGTAAAATTTTGGTGTTTCACGAATTTAGTAATGAGTGTGCTAGTTGGAATGAGGTTTTAATACCCTATATTACAAAGGAAGCACAGCATATTAAAAACAATAAAGTATGACTACAGAAATGACGATGAAGGAAAACATGAATTAACGACACATTCATTGTTAAAACATTAAAATGAAGTCACTATTCTACACCAAGCTCAGATTTTAGACATTAATCCTCTCTTATCATTTTATCAGTAATTAGAATTATTCATCATTTATAAATAAAGAATATGTACCAACGTAGAATGTTTGATATGCGTTGTTCATCATAATTTCCTGTGTTTTTATAGTTCATCACATATCATTTGTAAAAAAGAACACCATCATAATTAATTTTAATATTATGGGTAAATATAAGATTATTTAATAGAGATCCCTAGAAAAAGCCTTGAAATATTTTAACATACTTTAAAATGTTTATATGATGTAAGACTTAATAAAAGCCTCTCATGGCCTTAATATGGGTACATAGATGACTGATTAACAAACAATAACTGACCATTAGTTTAATACAATTACAAATTATAACAAATATAAAAATGAATATTTATTCATAGTACAATGTTATGGTTATACTTTTGTGATTTACTTTGTTTCGAGGGTTTCCAAATTTCAAGACACTCACTGGGTCTCAAAAGCTCTTTAACAAAAAACTATCATGTCTCACGAATTACGATGAATGAAATAATAAGAAGGGTTTCTTTTCATTTACCAACCAAATAACAACAAATTCTATATTCTAAAGGGATTTTCCTTAAATTATTCGCCACACTTTTGCAAAACATTTATTCTTATAAAATAATTTTTAGATCACAGGGACAGTATAGGGAAATATGTAATCATGAGAGATTTTGAAATCTTTAGTTTTTCTTTTGGCATGTAAACAATTTTGGCATGATATGCTTCTTGATCAAGGGTGAAAAAAGGGTGTCCATTAAAAATACAAAAAAACCTTGGTATTTTGGCACATGACTAGGATGTGCAAGGTTTAAAGACCTAGACTTTTAAGGTACCTATTACATCATAACAGTCTAATCAATATGAATGCACTATTGTCTGCCCTGCATTAAGTATTAGGGTAAGGAAACGGTCCTATAGCAACGCAGGCATTGTTCTCAGTTAGTCATGGCATGTGAAGCATGTGCCTTTCATGTTTATTCAATTTGACTTCCTTTATGGGTTTATTCCAATATTTGTGTTGTTGTTAGATAGATCACCATCACATAAATTGATAACCATTGTTATGCTTATACTGTCACTTACGAGATATCTTCCATGATTCTTCGTTATTTTGAGCTCCCTATATTTTGACGCTGTTGCAAGCGCCATGTTCGCGGGTTGACTGGAGAATGCGGGTGGATGGGTGGAGTGTGCGTATCAAAAGACAAAGAAAGAGGGTAGACAGATTTGTCAGTTCTTAACAATTTATTTTCCATCAACCCGCATTCTCCAGTCATCCTGCGATCATGGCGCTTGCAACAGCGTCAAAATATAGGGAGCTCAAAATAACGAACAATCATGGAAGATATCACGTTAGTGACAGAATAAGTTTAGTTTTAAACCATGAAAGCTTAAAACAGAGGCATTGTTACATTACTAAGAAGACAAGATTATTTTATTTATAGCATGTTTAATTATTGTAAAGTAATTTGCTTTTATATTAAACTGCTCCTAACTCAAATAAATTTGGGTAACAGCCGGAGATTAATGATGAATGATGATTAGTTCAATTAGTATTTTGAACCTATTTGATTTGTGACACCATATCATATTCCTGGTCATGCTGCATAATATTTTTAAATACTATTGAGTAATTATTGCTAATTCAACAGTAAGAAGTGCTAATATAATATACTTGATAATATACTTGTAGACAATAACATCAGTTATTTTGTTTAGCTATTATTCTACTGGGTAGAAGTTTGAGCACAGTAGTAAGTTCCTTAATGACTTTAAAATCTAAATGGAACTTCATGTTGAATGAGCAGAGGTAATTAGAATGAGTACCAAAGAACTTGAACATGCAATCATCAATATTGCGTAAACAAATTGCCTAAACTAACAGTGTTTCAATAATCTCGAGCGTTTTCTGATCAAGTTAAAATCAAGTTAAAACTTTATCAAGTTTTGAATCTTACCTAAGCCTGAACTCTGAATAAGTTCCGAATCATCAAACTCCAAGCTCGGCTCGTAGTCGTGGTACTCCGAAAGGCTGGTGTATGTCTCCTCAGGGTCAGGGTTGCAGCCGTGAAGCACTGAGAAGTTAAACAATAACATCATTGACACAAATATTTACATACTCATGTCATACGATTGCGGATATGCCTCTTACGTACCTTGAAAAGCCCTCACAGGACTCAACTTTGGCTGATGCTCGGATTCCATCGTAAAAACACCCACACCCCTTTGCTTTCGTTATCACCAAGTTACTGTCCGTAAACCAAACTGTGCGAAATGTCACTTCCTCCGAACGAAAATAGGTTACAACAGCCTTACAAAATCCTATTGGCACATTAAAAATGTTTTTCTGACGTCACGGCATACTAGACGAAATAAAATACAACGCTAAAAGTAAACAAATAACGTAAAACGCCAATCACCGAATAAAACGAGAATCGTTTTCGTAAAGCTGTTATTTTTTTAAGGTGGGTGACAGACAGGCAGATAAAACCAAAGAGAATGTGTATTCAATCTGTCTGCGGTCTATGCCATAGAGTAAAATTTACTAGATTTTTGCACATCGATTTATTTGCATTTTTATTTATTTTCCCTCCGAGAGGCTGTCCAGCGGGCCAAGGATCTGGCCCGCGACGAGATGCTGGAGACTCTCAACGGAGATCCGTGGGGGAGCCCTTACAATATGGTGCGGGACAAACTCCGCACCTGGGCCCCCCCGCTGACGCAGTCTCCGGCGTGAGGGAGAGAGGCCAGTTCCCGCTTCGTTGGAAGACAGGGAAGCTGGTCCTCATCCGGAAGCCGAAGCGCCCTGCGAACTCTCCGTCCGCATACAAGCCCATTGTGTTGCTCGATGAGGTGGGCAAGCTGTTTGAAAGAGTTATTGCAAACCGCCTCGCCGGGCACCTTGCGGGGATGGGGCCGGATCTTGCGGACAACCAGTTTGGTTTCCGCAAGAGGCGCTCGACGGTGGACGCCATCATACGCGTGAGAGCCCTCACGACGGGGGATGTGGTGTCCCGGGGTGGGGTCGTTTGGTGGTGTCTCTTGACATCGCCAACGCCTTCAACACCACGCCCTGGAGCTGCATTAGGGAGGCACTCCGGTATCACCGGGTGCCGACCTACCTTCGTCGTGTGGTCGGGGACTACCTGACGGATAGGGCCGTCATCTACCCCGGTCGCAACGGAGAGTGGAACCGGCGAGAGATGTCGTGCAGTGTTCCACAGGGATCGCTTTTAGGGCCGCCCTTGCGGAACATTGGTTACGACTGGGTGCTGCGCGCGGATCTCCCTAGCGGCGTCAGCGTAGTTTGCTACGCAAACGACACGCTGGTGCTGGCGCAGGGGAGGTCGCACGAGGAGGCAGCCGAAACCGTCCGAGGCCATGTGCCTTCATGGGCCTCGGAATGTGCCCTCGTCGGGATCCATGCTGACGGTAGGAGGGGTTCCCATCGGCGTTGAGTCGACGCTGAAGTACCTAGGACTCGTCCTCGACAGCCGGTGGAACTTCGTGGAGCATTTCAGACGTTTGGCTCCCAAACTGGAACTGCCTTCACGCGGCTCTTGCCCAATCTGAGGGGTCCAAACCTACCGGAGGCTCTATGCGGGGTCGTGCTATGCACTATTCACTTAGATATCGCACTTCTAGTTCACTTCGATTCGCTTCGTTGTGTAGCCAAAATCAGACTGCCCTACTAATCTAGAATATTCTCGTAAAGCAACCGACGTAACAGGATGATTGTTTGAAAAATTATTTTCCGTACGTGCACCTCTACCCCGTATCGGCTGCGCTGCGCCATAGGCCTGTTCAACTAATTAGATCTTTTCTGATGACCCTAACCATGATTGTTAAAGTTATTAAACTTAACTTTTGCGTACCCGAAATTCATGATTGAATTTTCAGGTTGCGACGACAGTTCTTTATCCATTGCTCCCCTTATTATATTAAATTACCCTATTTTTTTTAATTTACACCACTATTGTCATTTTCATACCTTGCCAATATCTTTTATTATACAATAGTTTCAAATTAAACAGAATCACAACATCCGTGGAATAGGCCTACCGGTGAAACCACGTTAAAAAAACCTGCTAAGTACATTAACTCAAAGGTGGCGTGAAAACGTGTGCATATTATGACGATTACAACTCTTCCAACTTTTTGAATCATTATATCTGAGAAACGGTGGCTCTTAGGAAAAAAATATATAGCCATTTATTATAGATAATTATGATTATCTGAAAACTTACCATTTCGCTGAAAATCGTGAAAATCCCGTTGGAAAAAGCTGGTTGCGAATTATTGTACCCTAAGCTGGGATGTCTAAATTCACCGGACTACTGTGTGGTCTACTCTATGGTGGTCTAACTTAGCCAAGAACATAGCTTCGTACATTTTGGGGTACATTGGGAAAACTTGACAGTTTCGGGTAGCTTGATGTGCTGGAGTCTAAAACTCAGTATCCATATTATCTATCGGTTACCTACTTTCTTTTCAAGAAATTCTTTTTACTGTTTAGTAAAAATTATCAATAAGCTATTATGTTATTTGGATTTAAAGTACTTTAAGGGGTGTTCTCTTAATTCTTTTGGTATGTTCGTTTTTTTATTGCAGTGTAAACTTTTTTTTGGCATAATTGTGCTTTGATGCGAAGGTATTCTTAATCTTGTAGGATCTCGAAGAGTGTATTCCGAATGCAGTTCACATGTTATAAAAAAAAATAGAGTGTTCCTTAACAAGCCTGCATTATAATGATTAATTAATAATTCAATTACCTAAGTATTTATTCAATTCATTTATTCATTTAAGAACAAAGTTAAATTGTTTGAGTTTTTTGTTAATGTGTTCTGTAATATATAACATTATTTTCTCGTCGAGGCTCTCTTAATTTACCAATTTTTATATCGTATTGTATCTCATTACGTACTTGTGCGTTATTGTAATGTAAAACGCACATGTTTATTTTCAATAAGGTAAAACACACGGTTTATCACGTAGGTTTATCAAGATGCTCCGTCTAAAACGAACGGTACTTTTTTAAATCTTAGCAAAGAGTTTTTATGTCTGAAAAGTGGTCAACATTTTATGAATAAAATTAACTTTGGGATATAAAATATAATAAATAAACATTTAATTCTTTAATTTAATAAATTTTGACAGTAAATTACAACCATTTATCTGTAACAAAAACACAAAAATATTAATTTACTTTATTTAAGTAATACTGGCTGTTTTTTGTGCCTTAAAAAAAGCGCTGATGCTCGCGCATCGGTAATTTGTGAACAAGTAAAAATTATTCCGCGCGCTTTTTCTTTTCACTGTATTGTTTTTATTTGAAAATGTCGTCAAGTAATGATAAATTTATTAATTCGACACCGCCAGAAGTCTCAGAGGCAGCGAAAAACGCTAAGCCTCTTGCCTGAAAAATCGACCGATAGATACTTACGAGAGTATCAAAAATTTCATCTTATAAAAACAAACAAAGATGCAAGTTCATTTTCAGAAAGTGTAGTTTAGTGTAGTGTTGTGTGTGTGTGTGTGTGTGTGTGAAGTGTAGTGTGTGGTGTAGTGTGTGTGTAGTGTGTAGTGTGTTTTTGAATTTGAATTTGAAGTGTGTTTTTAGCCTATTTCATAGAACTTTCTCAAAACTGTAAGTCAAGCTCATTGTGGTGCTACTATTCAATGCTAAAAAGCACTGTGAAAACAAAAGATGGTACTGATATTAAGTCATACTCCAACTTGCTGGCATTTCTAATAAGATGCTCAAGTGGCAATGTGAATAAAAATTCGAAAGTATTTTCGGCTGACAATGTCAAGAAGTTCCTAAAAGAAGCTCCGGATTGCCGATATTTGGCTACAAAGGTCAGTTGAAACTCAATTATTGCATGTTATTAACTTCTTTCACTTTCGTATTTCTTTACAATATAGGTGTTTGGTACGCTGTTTTTATCTCTTTTCCGGTTTTATTAATATTCGGTATAAATGGTGCATGTAGACGTCAAGAGTTGGCAAACATCACAACTAATGATGTCGAGAACCATGGGCGGGTTCTTCTTGTCCAGGTCATAAACACAAAAAATAAAATTCCAGGATCGTTCACAATACAGGGTCTTTTCACGACATAGTGAAGAAATACGAAGCGTTCCTTCAACTAAAGCGATGTCTAACAGATGTTTTCAAAATAACCAAAATGGAAAATGCACACCAGCCCATTGGCACAAATAAATTTGGAGCAATGCCGAAACAAATTGCCACTTTCTTAAATTTGGATGATTCACATGAATACACAGGGCACAGTTTCAGAAGGTCTTCGGCTACATTGCCCGCCGATTCAGGTGCGAACTTATTGACACTAAAACACCACGGAGGGTGGCGGTCGAACAGTGTAACCGAGGGCTATATAGATGACTCGATGAGAAATAAAGAATAAATTAGCTCCTGCATTACAAGGAATCTAAATTTGGAGCCAAGTGTTGACTCTCGACGTTCTCTTCTCGTACGCGTGTGTGCTCGTAAATGACGAGCACACACGCGTACATTCCACCATCGTCGCCGCCGCGCGCCGCCGCAGCCGCCTCTTTCGTCGCCACCGACTGCAGAACTCTGTGTCTGTGTCTTGTTTCTCCTACTTTCACTCAAGAGAGTGAGAGAGAAACTGGTGAATTTGTAACTAATAATAACAACGTGACTGGCAAAGTAATAATCAATTTTACAAATTGTTAAATTTTTATAACTGCTTTAACAAGTGATTAAAGATTTATTCGTTTAAGAAAGTCCGAGTTTTATTTATTTCCTCGGAAATATGTTATAAAACGGGGATCCTGCCGTTTTGCCGAAAATATTTTGCCAAATTTTCATTACCCAAACAAATTTTAGCAACCTTTTTTTATACCAATGTAATATTTGGAATAATTTTAGTACGCACATTTTCATTTGGTCAAATGTTTACTTGGCAGATTATTACTAAGGATAATGTCATTAAGGCTTTTGGTCTTTAATCAAATGATTTATTACAGCAAACAAAATTAAGACAATAAACGTTTAGTCAAATGATTTGTTATGACAAAAAATATAAAGGCAAAAATTTTGGAATGAAGACAACACAAATTGATTTAATATAACGGAATTGAAATTTAACAGATGCTGACAGAAACCCTAACCCTAGACGGTCGACGTCAGGGGCACCCCGAGGTTCGGTTAGTTAGGTTCCTGTAAACCTTGCAGACAGAAATAGGAGCCCCGCGCAGCGGGGATCCGTCGACCTGCTGACGGAAACGCTAACCCTAGACGGTCGACGTCAGGGGCACCCCGAGGTTCGGTTAGTTAGGTGCCTGTAAACCCTGCAGACAGAAATAGGAGCCCCAACCGAATCCAAATAGGAGATTCCAACTAGTTAATAGTGCTTTTGACTGAAATGGTAAGTTTAAAATTGACGACACCAAATATTTGGCTTATTTAATTTTGCGTAAAATATGTTATACCAACTGAAATATTTGACTAGATAAAAAATGGTAAAAGTACTAGTTGGTGAACAAATTATTGTTCAAACGTTCACTTGCCAAACATAGGTTTTCGTGACAATTATTTGTAAAGAGATTTTTTGGAAGTAATAATTTGGGAAATGAAATTATGCGAAAATTTGTTTGGGAAGTGATAATTTGGCAATTTCTTTTCGGTAAAACAAGGGAGACCCTATAAAACGTCGTATGACATACGTGCGCTTTGATAATTACAGCCTCTGCTTTCTTGTAGCAATATCGCCTCGGCTGTAATTTTCTACTTACCGCACTTATTTATATCATAATGTACTATTCAAGTTACAATGCTGGTCACGCTAACTGCGTTAATTTGTTGTCAATTAACTTTAAATGTTTTTGGTTTTGAGTTCTAGTTCTGAAAATATGTATTTGGTATTACTTATGTTTGCATAAAGATTTTTCTAGCCAAGACTTGATTTACTATTGTATTGATGTATTTTTCGTAACTTACTATCATTAGTAATAAACTCGTCAGCAAAAAGTATGCGCTGTCGTTGTAAAACATTGGGTAAATCATTTATATAAATAAAGAAAAGTAATGGGTTCAGTATGCTTCCGTGTGGTACACCTGATATGATTTGACTATATTCAGAACTGAATAATGTGGACTCGTTATTTTCGTTCATTGACCATATGAAATGCAGCAAGGCAAACTTTTCAAATCCGGGGACAGTAAAGACACCAGTAACTATAGGCACGTATCCGTGTTGCCGGTTTTCAGCAAGGTGTTTGAAAAGGTAATGCTTAATCAAATGCTCACACACTTTGACACCAATAAAATCTTGCATGAGTAACAATATGGTTTCACCAAAGGACGTTGCACGACTGACGCCGTTGTCACCTTATTAAAATACATATTTACGGCGTGGGAAGAGGCACAAGGCGCCATAGGAATCTTCTGTGACCTCTCGAAAGCATTTGATTGCGTAAACCACGAAACCCTTCTCTTAAAACTGGAACATTACGGTTTAGGGAAACTTTCGCTACGTTTAGTGAAATCGTATTTAAACGATAGACATCAGCAAGTACAAATAAATGATATAAATTCAATGGGTTTAAAAGTAAGTATGGGTGTACCGCAAGGTCCCATATTAGGTCCTTTCCTCTTTTTAGTCTATATAAATGATCTACTCATTTATTTAAAAACCGATTGTTGTTTGCTGACGATACGTCTTTAATATTTAAGATAAACAGACGTGCCACAAATCTTGACGACGTAAATAACGCCCTACGAATAATTTAGTATTAAATGGGAAAAAAATGAAGTGTATAAGGTTTGCTCTACCGAATGTCAAAAGTAGTGATAGTGACATAGTATTGAATCAAGAGAAACTAGAATTCGTCGAAAAAACTGTTTTCCTGGGCATCACGCTCGATTCAAGGCTATATGGGGTCCGCATTTAACTATTCTTGCAGGACGGTTGAGTTCAGCAGCATATGCTGTTAGAAAAATCCGTCAATGTACTGATGTGGATACCGCGAGGCTAGTCTATTTTAGTTATTTCCATATTTATGTCATACGGTATTTTACTATGGGGACGGGTTGCAGACATTGAGTCTTTATTTATTCTGCAGAAAAGAGTTAAAATAGACTCATCTTTCATGGGGTACTGTTTAAAATGTTACAATAAAATACCTCCCCACATTCTACAACTGAATGAGACGAAATTTAAATCTTGTGTAAAACGCACACTATGTAGGCAAGCATATTATAAGTATGGGGATTATATTGATGATAAAAATGCTTGGCTCAATGCTGGTCCTGCTCCACAACCATAGGGGCAAACTAATTGATTACCATGTGAAGTTATTGTGGAAGCTGCAGAAGATTGTAAAAATATCTTTACATTGTATAGATTCAATCTCTTAGTATTATATAATTGCATAGCACATGTGGGAGTACTATGTACTGTAAAGCTACCATTTACATTTAGTTATCTTTCATTGACTTGAATGTGCCCTGGTGGCTGAGAGAATATGATGCTCACTCAAATGTCTCGCTGATGGTGGCGGGTGTGTCGGGTCATTTAGTTCCCTTCAATATGGTTGAGCTGAATGGGGCTGATACATGCGTCATGGTCGTGAACGGGCGCTGTCAGTTGGTGACATGTCATCTGTGACTGGTCATCTCTTAGCTGCCACGGTTTATTTTAATTACTTTATTTGTAATTGTTGATTTTATCTTTTACTCTCGACGCTCTTATTTTGCACGTCTTTCTACATCCTTCTCATATATATGTATAATCTTATGATGATGATGTAACCAAGATTTTGTAGCAATATTTTGATTTACCTATATGAGTGTCCATGGAGTTTCTTGCCCATTTTTCTCCATAGAGATCTACGCTTTGGAATGTGCAACTGCAGTACTTTCTCAAGTGATTATGCCTTGTGACAGGGACTGTAACTTCGCTTCTTTTAGAATAGAATAGAATAGAATTTTATTTTGCAAACATGGGTAATACACAATAGTTGTTATGAAATATCATTTAGTTTTCTTTTTGGCATTCAAAAGTGCCCTAATGGTCTAATTGAAATAAATGCTTTGAGTTTGAGTTTAAGTTTCTACACTTTGTTGACGGTTAGATAAGTAGCTAGTAATCCCTCCAATTCCGTAGTTATTGCATTTTTAGAAGCAAATTTTGGTTGACAAAATCAAAATCTAGCCAAACAAGCAAGATATCAAGATACCATTATTTCTTTTCGTTCATTTCCAAAATGTTTTCTTTGTGTATTTATTAAAGTTTTCATTTGGTATAAATTCTAGGACCTAGAATAAAATATTTTGTCTAAAGCTTGTTTCACACGTACCACAACACCACAACCGCACCACGTGGGCGTGCGTAATTTTGTATTGAAAATGAATAGTAGAAATTAAACAGACCACATTTTGCTGTCATTATCAACCACGTTGGTGATACCGACCCCATCGCAACCACCTGCGACACCGCGAACTAGCGTCCGACCACATCAGCAGCATTCGCTGTCCTCGGCTTGTGCTCCTCACCCCCGACGACCCTATTACCCTCCTTCAAGAAAATAGTAGGGAAACAAGTACCTATTACTAGAAAATACAGACCACAGAGACCGCAGTCAATATTCCGACTTCGCCGCCGAGGTCCGTCGCGACGTCCCAGTAACGTTCCCCCCCCGTCCCTTGCCAGAGCCAGCTCGCGAGCTGAGCCAGTAGCTTTAAATTAGCCCCTAAATAATTTAAAGCAGATCCTGTCCCCTTGCTGCCCTCCCCAGCGACGCCCTAAGCCGAGGCTCGTACCCCACAGGGGGTGCCCTTAGCGAATGGTCGCTTAGTTAAAATAAAGTTATTTGTTTAACATTTAGATGTATTTTATATCAAATATATACAAGACAGATGTCAGGTGAAAAACTAACATATTTTGTTTTAAGACAACAACTGGAAAATCAATGATAACAAAGGAGTTTGTAACATTCCTCCCGGCCTTAGTCCATTTGCTCTATCAGGCGATGTGGTGGGCGTACTGTTCTCTTACTACGCCTCAACACCGGCGTCTGTTCTAGTGTTCGCGGTGATTGGGAAACGGTTTCAATTGGAGGTTGACTGAATGGAGTTGAACTGGTATGGGGTAGTACTTCATGTGGTGTGAAATTCCATGATTCAGCCGATGACGATGGTTCCAACGAAATGTCTGGCTCGTTGGTTGGTGTCTGAGCTACAGTCGCATTGGGGCGTATGTGGTCAGCATGTCTGCGCTTCAAGACTCCTTCTGGAGTTCTAACCACATAAGAATACCTGTGTTTTCTTTCCTCAATGATAGCCGGTTTCCACTTATCTTCCAGTTTGGTACGGATGTACACTGCTTCCCCATTCTGGAAATTCGGCGTCTTTTGTTCTGATTGAATATTCGCTTGTATGTTTTTATAGCGCAATGTCCTTCTCATGTTTGGCTTCACATTATCCAGTAAGCAGTTTAGCTGTCTGCCGAACATCATTTGGGCTGGAGACTTTCCTGTGGTAGTATGCGGTGTGTTGCGATAAGAAAAGAGAAAGTTTTGTAGCCTCTGTTTTAGGTTGACTCTGTCTGCTTCACTTGACGCCATTCTGGATTTAAAAGTTCGCACAAGTCGTTCGGCCAATCCATTGGTTCTTGGATGGTAGGGTGAAGATGTCATGTGCACTATACCCTTTGACTTGCAATACTCTCGAAAGTCTTTGGAAGTAAATTGAGGTCCATTGTCGGAGACAATAATTTGAGGCAATCCAAATGTAGTAAAAATGCCATCTAGTTTCTCGCATAACGTTCTGGTGGTTATCTTTGCCATAGGTTTAACTTCTATCCATTTTGATAAGGCGTCTGCCAGTACTAGCCAATACTTGCCCTCAAAAGGTCCGGCAAAGTCGACGTGAACTCTTTCCCATATCTTTTCTGGGATCGACCAAGAGTATACAGGAAGTTCTGAGTTGTTGGGTCTATTTTCCTGGCATTTTTTGCATTTTTTTACAAAATTGTCAATGTCTTCTTCGAGTGTTGGCCACCAAACATAGAAGCGCGCAAGAGCCCTCATTGCAGAAGTTCCAGGATGGCCAATATGCAAATAATGCAGTACTGTACTTCTTAATTTACTAGGTATAACAACTCTACCTTGCCACATGATGATCTTGTTCTCTATAGACAATTCACTGCGTTTTCTGATAAACGGTTTCAGATCAGTCTGTGAACAGTCAAACCAGTCGGTTTTAATTAATTGCAGGACTTGCTTTAGTATGGCATCGTGTTTCGTTTCTTCTCTAATACGCTCTTCACTTATGGTCAAGTCATTCATTTTATTATGCTGTATTACATCAGTGATTTTGCATATCGAAACCTCTGGATAATTCGGCTGTTCAGTGCTATTTGGCATTCTAGATAGGTAATCAGCAATGATGTTATGTTCCCCTTTTCTATAAATTATGTCATAATCATAATTTCCAATCACGAGTGCCCACCTCACAAGTCTATTATTCGCAATTTTTGGGAGATTTCGTTGTGGACCCAATATATGAATAAGTGGTTTGTGGTCAGTTATAAGTGTGAACTTTGTACCTCTGAGATATTGGTCAAATTTTTGAATGCCGTAGAATATTGCTAATGCCTCGCGGTCTATAACGGAATATTTGCTTTCAGCCGGTTTAAGTTTTCTTGACCCGAATGCAATAGGTTGTTCGATTTCTTTATCCTTGTGGTATAAGACTGCGCCTACTCCTTTCTCTGAGGCGTCGCAGGAGAGGTAAAGAGGTCGACATTCGTCAAACGCCACAAGCGATTTAGATCTTGTTAATAATCTCTTAGTTTTAAGAAATATTTCGTTCTCATGATTAGTCCATTGCCATTTTCGGCGATCACCAGTTAGTTCATGTAAATCGGCGCATTCGCTGTGTAGGTGTGGGATAAATCGTTCATAAAAGTTTATGAGTCCTAAGAACGCCCTGAGTTCTTTGGTATTTGTTGGCGGTGGTGCCTTCGAAATTGCTTCTATTTTAGATTTTGTTGGTCGTACTCCATTTTTGTCAAAAATATGTCCTAAATACTCGATTTCTGGTTGTAAGAAAGTGCATTTTTTAAGATTTACTTTCAGTCCAGCTTGTTTCAATTTTTTGAAAACCATTGAGAGGGTCTGTATGTGTTCTTCGTCATTTTCCCCAGTAATGGCAATATCATCAAAAAATACAGCGACGTTTGATATACCATCAAGTAGCTTGTCAAGGAAATGTTGGAAAATTGAAGGCGCTGTTGCAATACCAAAAGGCATTCTGTTGTAGACAAAGTATCCTTTATGAGTTGATATTGTTAAGTACTTTTTTGATTCAGGAGATATTTCAAACTGCAGGTAAGCATCCTTAAGGTCGATTTTCGAGTATTTATCCCCATGTGCCAGACGTTGCCTTAACTGATCAAAAAGGGGCACGGGATGAGTATGTTTGATAAGTACCGGGTTTATCGTTGTTCGGTAGTCGCCACAAATTCGTACTTGGCCATTTGGTTTCAAAACATTAACTGTGGGTGTGGCCCATTCTAAGGGTATCTTGTTGGGGTCCACTTCTGTTATTATTCCTTCGCGTAGAAGCCGTTCTAGTTCTATTTCTATATTTTTGCGTATGCTGAACTTGATGGGACGTGCCGGCAGATGTTTTGCTTCACTGCCAGGTTTGATGTGGATGTTAACTTGATAATTCTTTACCTTCCCTAATTTATTGTCAAATAGGTCGTTGTAGGTAGCTAGCACGACATCCAGTGATGTGTCTGTGGTACGTTTGATAGAATAAACAGGTTTCGGAAACTTCATGTCGTACATTTCGCTCCATTGTAACCCGAAAAGTATAGGATCTGCTTTGTCCATGACGACAACAGGTAATATTTTTTGTACGTTGTCTAGTTCAACTGTTACGTCTGTTATACCTTTCGGTTTCAGTTTAAAATTGCAATAGGCTTGAAGTTTCGGTGCTTTCAACAATGCTGGGGCTCCAATCTTTTTCCATATGTTAGTAGATATTATTGAGTAGATTGATCCAGGGTCCCAGTCCATCGTGCATTTTACACCATTGATGGTAACGTCAATTTTCTTGCACCGAGTTGTTTTCTTGTTAATGATGTAAACAGGGTTGGTCTCGCTATCACTTTCTTCCGCGGAGGAATCCGCGTGTGACGATGTCGTTGATGAGGCCTCTGATGTATCCGTTCGATTATTAAGCTTCTGTATTTTGTTGTTTTGGTCCGTCTTGTTTTTGCGTTGTGAGTATCTGGGTTGTGATAACAAATATGCTCTACCTGTTTTAATACATACACTTTCGAAATGTCCTGTCATCTCACAAGCTTGACATTTGTGGTTTTTTGCTGTGCAATGCTCGTAGTCATGTATGTCACGCTTTCCGCATCGTCTGCATTGGTCTGGTCGTAACTTCCTGAGTGTTTCGTTGTTGAACGTAGTAACAGTGCGTTTGCCTTGTCTCTTCTGTTTAATTCTGTTAATATCGTCATAGTGTTTGTTACTTTCGGTGCTATTGTCGTTCTCTGCGACTTCGCGTGACTGGGCAACTGTAAATATTTCTGCGAATGTTATCTCTCTCGTTTTGCCATCACCTGTGACGTCGCGTAGTTCTGGCCATCTTTGTTTCAAATCTATCTCCAGCTGTGTGTGGTTCAAACCGGTTGCGAACCGATCACGGAGTTGTCTCTCCAGCAAGGTCCCTTCATAGCCGCAGTGTGTTGAAAGTTCTTTTAGTCTATTAGAATAATGTTCCATTGTTTCGTCAGTTCCTCTCGTAGAGTTCCAAAAATCAATTAGAGCTTTGTATCGCGTTTTCTTTGTTCTATACAAATCCAAAAATTTCATTTTTATATCGTCGTATGTCGCTGTGTCAAAGTCAGGAGTTAACGCTACTTTCAGCTCGTGGTATATTTCCGGTGTAATGCAGTTTATGAGTAGGTCTTTTTGAATTCTTACAGACTCATCACCCCATATCCGGCATTTCGCTTCAAATAGATCCACAAAGTTTTCTGCAGTGGTTGTGGCAGGGTTAAACTTGTCGCACTTGAAGTGTTTTACAATGTTTTGTTTTGATGTAGAAGGTGCTGCGTTATCATCGTTGTTTGTCGCGCTGCTGTTTGATGAGGGGCATCCTTGGTGTTGTTGCTGTTGTACGAGTTGTTGTAGAAGGACTGTTAGTACCTTTTGTTGTTCCTGTTGTGCGGTAAGGAAAGCCGCGAATTGTTCAGTATTCATGTTTGATTACTGAAAACACAATTTGCCTCGTCGCCAATAAAATAAAGTTATTTGTTTAACATTTAGATGTATTTTATATCAAATATATACAAGACAGATGTCAGGTGAAAAACTAACATATTTTGTTTTAAGACAACAACTGGAAAATCAATGATAACAAAGGAGTTTGTAACGTCGCGACGTCCCAGTAACGTTCCCCCCCCGTCCCTTGCCAGAGCCAGCTCGCGAGCTGAGCCAGTAGCTTTAAATTAGCCCCTAAATAATTTAAAGCAGATCCTGTCCCCTTGCTGCCCTCCCCAGCGACGCCCTAAGCCGAGGCTCGTACCCCACAGGGGGTGCCCTTAGCGAATGGTCGCTTAGTTTTATAAGTTTTAGTTTTTACGCCCCTGGCTGGAGGCCTTACATTCAAGACATCCACAGGACTTGCCTGGTTAAGCAGTAGCCAACCTCCTAGGTTGAACTGCGAGATGCCTTCCATAAAAAATAAAAAATGTCTGTTTGCACTCGTGAGCGTCATTGCGTCGTCGTAACTACTAGTGACAAGTACTAGTGGCAACTGCTGTGACCGCCTTTTGTCGCTGCGATGTGGTGTGGTTGTGGTACGTGTGAAACAAGCCTAAAATGGCAGCTCTGACTAAATGTAGTGAATTTATTATCTGTGCTCTGTTTGTTTGTGGTGGAACGCCGAATAAAGCTTCTTGACTTCTTGTTGGACGCTTGTCATCTGAACTGAAAACGGTACTATATAGCGTTTACTATTTTATTGTTTGAAATTAAATAATATCACTGAAATGAACTGAACATTGTCAAATACCTATTAAAGTTCCCTTAAATAATGTGAATAATGAGGACAATTGAGTTGAATCGTGTCAAATTGTGATTCTGTATACAACACACCACGCCCTACATTCTCAACAACCGTTAAACATTAGGCGCGGTACATTATATTAAATAAACAGTGCTATAAATTGGTTCATCACTGGGATTTTTTCTTCAACAGGTCGGCACCAGTTTGTAAAGAATGTCGGGATCTGAAATTAACACTTACTTTACAGGGAATGGGACGTATAGGGCTATAAACCCCCTTGTATCAAAAGTTGGTGATTTCACACCGTTTTACATCGCCATTGCGATCTGCTCGGTGATTCTTGGCTTTCTGCTCATACTCAACGTCGTATGCTGCTGCTCAAGATATTCTGACTACTGGCTTGACAGACATACAGGTGAGCATTCATTAAAAGCATCAAGTTTTCTGTTAATCGGATCACTGAGAATTACTTCAGCCAGCAACCTAAAATAACAATCCCAGACTGATTTCTGACCTAACTTGCTGAATCATCTCTCCACTACCCTTGGCTGTATGTTGCTAATGTCTAAGGCATTCCTAAATGTTTGTGTGTATGTAAAGATACTTTAAGTACCTAAATAAATAAATGCCCATTCTTTTTTAAAGATTCTGCTAACAAAACTTGTTTCCTAACAGGCAACCGCTGGATTGTTTCAATCTGGTCAGCTACTCCGCACAAACAGCCACCTTTAGACTTCACTGAGCTCGAGAGCAACTTCCAACAAGTTCATTACGTGCATCCTTACGGCGACGACAGTGAGGAGTACCGGGACATCCGCAAGCACCACAGTGTCCCCCCATCCGTCTCCCAGCAACCACTAACTTCATCACAGGAATATTTAGAACTGCACAAACGGGAGAGTGACATATAAACATGGCCTTCTTAATGTTGTATCCTGCTGTAGCAGTTCTCTCTTTATTTGTACTAATGATTATCATATTGATCTTAAGATTTGGGGCTCGCTGGTGCAAGCTCCGCCACACTACAATATCTGATCAGGATTATTGGAATGAAGATGATGCATATGAACAAAAAGTTTCCTATGCATAGTATAGATCTGATAAGTTATAATGTTTTTTTTAACCATGCGTTCTTGTATTTAAGTACATGATTTGAATTCACTAACATTAAAATTAGCCATCTTTGTTAGTATTAATTGATTTCTAGTGTTATTATTTAGAGTTACAAGTATTGTAGCATTGTACTTTGCGTTTTCTATTTTTATAATTTGTGCTGATTCTATCCGTTTTATGGTTATACCTTATTATTATATTCATTCATTCATTTTTCAAGGTCTTTATTGGTACATAATTATGGTTTACAGACGATCTTATTTCATTTGTACACTTATCACGATTTATGTTGTTACACAGGCAGCTATCGCCTTTACAAACATTAAAACATGTTATTACTTATTATTATTTTACAATGATTTAACTTACTTATTACTAAATGTTCAACTACAGGGCATGTGCAAGTCTTAGTATGGACCCACAGGTTTAACATGTTTCACTATACAAAATGTTAGCTTTTATTATAATATGTCATACTTATATGAGGTAAGTAGCAGGTAGTTCGCAAAAACAAATATTATTAGAAGTTAATTTTATTCAAGACACTTATTAACTTCAGTAGACATTTCTTTTATATAAATCATGATTTTTATGACTGTTTTAAATACTAGAAATCTATTACAAAAGTACTGACATTACTATGTAGTTTTTATCTGTAAGTATCTATGTACATTTGAGTAGAAATAATAATACAAGCGATATCTAATAGCTTTAAGCTTTTTATAAAAATGAACTAGTGTTTCTAGTACTGTAGAGCCTAGCACGTCTTAAATGTGGCATTTAAAAGTAACATGTATTCCGTCCAATATATTAGGTAATATTATGACTCCAACTTGTTTTATTATAGACCTACACATTTTTATTCATCACCTGCCTAGTTTTTCGCAACTATGTCGGATTCGTCTTCCAGTCTAACCGGATGCAGCTGACTACCAGTAATTTACATGGAGGGACTGCCTATCTGACCTGAATAACCCAGTTAGTACTGGATAATACAATAAGACTGATCAAAGATCTATTAAATCTAATGACAGCCGGGATCAACATCTTTGCATTTGATAGCCCATAGATAGATTCTTGAGGATGTAATAGACTTTTTAACATCACGCTATGACCTTTAGGAGCCAAGCAAAAAAATAAAAAGGTTTTCTCCATCATTTAGGGGCTGTCTCCACGAGCGAGAGAATCGCGACGTTATTATCGTCATTGCCACGTATTTCTTTTCTATACTCTCTTAGAGGCCGTCTCCACGAGCGAGAGAATCGCGGCGATATTATCCCATACAAATACCTACGTAATCGTGCCTTTGGTCACAGCAATAGAAACCCGTGTGTGTTACCCCAGTAAAATAATGTCTTAAATAGTAATTTAAATGTTATAGATAATTAGTTGCCCAGCTTCTGTAATTGTTGCGCACATTTTTAAATGTTGCACATAGTTTTTTAGTTAACTATTTCACAAAAATATTTCCTGTTGGGGTAATGTAAACACATCTTATGATTGAATATAAGTACTGATTTGTGTAGAGATCCTGAAAAGCTAACCTCAATAGTACCTAAATCAGGAAAAAAAAGGTTCTTACGATAGCAAACCAAGGGTAAGAAAACAAAAGTTACTGAGCTCACATTTATTATCAGGTCAGCAAGCATCAATGGTAAGATACAAGAAAAAGAAACAATGTAGATACACATGACTAAAAGTAGCTTTGGAAAGTTAGTCTGTTGATGATTTAATTATAAATCATCTAACCTTGTTTTACATGGAGGTAAAATTATTGTCAAGTTTTAGTATGAAGTAATGTCAGGAAGTACTCCATGGTAGTTGCATACTTAACACAATATTTAGCAATAGTGTAGGTACATTTATGCTTAGGTACTTTTTACATAGGTAGGAATTGGCACCTGTAACTGTCCTGCAACAAATTATAAAAATCCAGCCAATTGATTTGAAAGACTAGTTTCAGTACAACATTACTGCAGTCGGTATTACAATGTAGTATGGTATCTGTTTCCACACAAATTGTAGTCAATAGCAATGGAAATTCATAAAAAAAAACAGGCATACCTATGTCATTCATAACTCATCATAAGCCATCATACAGGGCACTATGGTTGTATTAAACTGAATAGTGGTAAAAATATAGTTATATAACTCAAGTAGGTAGAATCAAAGTAAACAGGTTTTACTTGCACCTTAAAACCACAGTATCTATCTACCTTATTTCTGTTGTCTCTAAGCTGATCTAGTTTAACTCAACATTTTTATGCCTGGTTGTACTGTATTCTATTCATATTTTATATAGGCAGAGTTGGTTTCAACCATTCTGCCATTTCTGAAGTTAGTTAGAATAGCAAGTGTGTGTATGTCAAATTCAAAATTACGCGAGCGAACCTGCGGGCAAAAGCTAGTCTAAATTTATTCTTCAATAGATCATTTCATTTTCTCTGTAAATCATTTTCGGTCAAACTCTAAAGTCATTATCTGGAAAAATATATGAACCGACAATAGTTCAGAGGAAAAAAATTACTCAAATTAACAATAAATATACCTAATTGTTAAAACCGCGGAACTTTTAAAAGGAGGGGATGGATTGTACGCTATCATTAAATGGCTTAACAAGTTAATAGTTGGGTGGCTTAGAACTGAGACAACAGATACAGACAGTTTTGTGGGGTAGTGTAATCACTACCCCATTCTTTCAATTCTAATTCAAGTACATATTTATAACTTCATTGTTTTGTTGATTTGTTAAACATGCACCTTCATGTTTCAAGGCTCATATTAAAACTAAAACTTGTTACAAGCCACTTGATTGGGTGACGCTCTATAATACAGACCTTAGTGTTTCCTATACTTGAAAATCACATTGCCATCATTACAAATATGTAATTTACCCTTCCTTATTACAAAATATTACTAAGACTTATGATCTACTTGGGGATATATGCCTTATCTATTCTAATATCATCAACTGGACAATCATTTTTGTCACATTCAACTAAACCTATTCTTTTCACAACTGCCATTCCAGTTTGAACTCTTCCAAAGATTGAATGTTTGCCATCCAGCCACTGTGTTGGAGCCAGGGTGATGAAGAATTGAGATCCATTTGAATCAGGTCCAGCGTTTGCCATAGACAAAATTCCTGCCCCAGTATGTTTCAAATCCAAGGATATCTCATCGTCAAACTGTGGCCCATAAATTGATTGTCCACCCTTTCCTGTGCCAGTGGGATCACCACCCTGTATCATAAAATCTCTGATGACTCGATGGAACTTTGTGTTATTGTAGTAACCTCTGCGGACTAATTCCATGAAGTTTCTGCATGTTATAGGTGAATGCTTCCAATACATCTCCACAACCATAGAACCCATTCTGAAAACAGTAAATTAAAATTGTTATTATAAAACATAGAAGTGACCTGAGGCTACTGGGCCTCTAGGGTGGTAACATGGCTCTTCTTTTGAAAAGAGTTCAAAGCTTTTTAGTACCCTCTACCATTTACTAAATGCTATTACAACTATGCTCCGTTGTTTCTCCAGTGTTGGGGTCAATTTTGTACACATCAGACTTGCCTGCAGAGGACAGCGTGACTACAGCTACATTAAATTTGCTGATGATACTGCAATTTTGGTTAGCAACCATGACCCCACAATTGCTGCAAAAAGGTCTAGACAAAATATCTGACTGGCTCCAAAAGTGGCGAATAGCAGTCAGCTCATCTAAGTCAGTACAGGTCACTTTTACTCTATGCAGAGGTGATTATCCACCAGTAAAGCTAAATAACAATTTACTACCACATGAAGATTCATGAGATACTGAGGACTACACCTCGATCACCGCCTGACGTGAAAGCAGCACATAAAGACCAAGAGAGATGAGCTCAACTTGTGCTACAAAAACCTAGATTAGCTATTAGGACGGAACAGTAAATTATCAACTGACAACAAACTCTTTATATAATAAACTATTCTAAAGCATGTCTGGATGTACGGCATCCAGCTATGAGGGAGCTACAAAAGAAAAAAAAACTATGCTCTGCTGAAAAATATAAATGACAAACTTCCTCGGAACTTCCTTGGTTTGGTGTTTCTCTTGCGCTAAGAAAGCCTGTTTGCAAATTGCGCAAACAGAGTAGCATGGCACAAAGGGAGGCGGTCCATACTCAGCAGTGGAAAGAACAGGGCTATATGTCTCCCTCATAATCAAATGTTTCCCTGGCCGGTTAGTTGATTAGGTAAAAATAAGTTGATTCGTTTGGTCCTCTCAACACTCAATTAAATGTTGATATGATTTTCATGTTGTGGTGTTTTAATGTTGAATTAAAGTAGTAACACACAGAGCATCATGTTTAATGTAGTAACATGAAATAAAAGGAATACTTACGTTGTATCTATTACAGCTACTGGCGGTTGCCATGATTTATCGGGAATACCAGCATTAGAATAGCCGAGCATCATCTTCAGTGAATTCTTAAAGCTTGAATAGGAAAATTCACGTCACTTTTTCACTCACGGGCCAACAACGGAATGTTTAAAGTCAAAAGAATAAATCAGAAAGATGTAGCCAAGGAGTAAAATACAAAGAATAGAAGACTTATACCAAACAGGAAAATGCTTGCTGTACCTGGTACAATTACAAACAAAATGGTTATGGTTAGAGGTTAGAGAAAATGAATGACATAAAATGTCAGTACCAAAGACATTTACCTCTTCTTCAGTGTTGCCAGCCGGGTCTTGTCAAAAGTTACCTGAAACGGATAAAAAAATCTACGAAAAAAATAAACCTTTTGGTGTGAAAAATAACCTTTCATATTTTTTTCTAGTAGAAAAATAAAATTGGATTGACAGATGTTGGTTGTATTATACATAATATGTATTTTAATTTTTCCATATTTCAGTAGGTTTATATATTATATAAACCTACTGAAATATGGAAAAAATTGTTATGTTTTCTATTTTAAGTTGCATTTACCAGCTACTTTTTGAAATACCTGAAATTAATAACTTCTTAAAGTAATTTGCAAGTGAAATAAAAAGGACAGAAATGTATAGTCGGGGTACCCTATTTGCTGTCAATACCTGTCGAACTAATTCTGGTTTGCCCTATCCGTCGAATGGTCGAATCTTATAATTGTTATTTTGTTAATATTTATATTTTTGTATGCTCAAAATTCAAATTTAAATCTAATGTTTTAATAATTATTATTAACCAATAATGTTTTATTAGGAATGTACGTATGTACGCTAGTCTAGATTTTATTATTTATTTGTTATTAGTGTTGATTTTTACTCTGTTGCCAAGCAATCAAATCAATTAGAAATTCTATTTTGCATGATTTAATTTATATTTCGTTTATTTAATAATAATAATTACTATTTGATATTTGTATAATTATTTTTTATTATTGAGATGTAATTATTTATTACCTATCTCAATACTCATTAAGGTCCAGCGAGGCTATTGTAACTACCGGGAAAATGCAACTCATCTAAATAACTTTCCATAGAACTGTTTTTTTAAGATAGTGACATCTAGAATCGTTAGGTGAACTACTAGTCTTCGTAGCAAAATATAGATGGAGTTACTACTGCGTAAACTGTTTTGCCTAGAGTGTCATTTAATAACCGCCACTTTTACGGCAGTGTTGACAAAACCACCGGCGTCAGAATTTCGAGTGAAAAAATTGTAAATTCCCAGTTTTTCGACAAGAGTTTTATGTGTTGAGCAGAATAAATGAAAGGTGAGTCCTTTTAATAATATAATTCATAAAAATGCTGCTTCAAATAAGTAATTTGGCTACAGATACATTTGCCCCTCGGAATCGCATTGTGTGGCTATTGTGACTTTTAGGGTAGTTGCAATTACCCCATCTAATTTGTATGAAATTGAAAAAAGCTAGTGCTGTCCTCATGGTCGATGATAACATCGATCATAAGGAAACACAACCTTACTATAAAGTAAGGTTTGGTAATGGTATTTAATATTTTAAAATACATTTTTGGCGCAGTCGATATTAACTACGGAGTATCTGATGGCGGTTTAGACTCCCGAGAGCAGAAAAGAAAATATATAAATCTTTGACTTGGACATTATATTTTTAATATAAACTTTTATTATTTTGTTAGTCAATTAATTGAATATTTTTTTTAGATGGTGCGGAAATATAAAAGGAAAAAGGAAAAGCAATACACTCAGGAGCAACTTCTTACAGCTGTTGAAGAAGTGCGCAGTAAAAAAATTAATAGCTATGACGCTGCTAAAAAATACGGAATCCCAAGATCCACTATTATTGCGCGTTTATACGGTACCCGAGGCTCTAAACTGAATAGAGCTGGAAGACCGTGTGTATTTTCTTTAGAAATTGAAACAAAAATTGCATCCTCTATTCACATCCTTGAGAGATGTGGATATCCATTAACAAAAAAAGAAATACTACAGATGATTACAGAACAGAAATAGCTGATATTGCGCGAATTTACAATATAATATATATATATAGCATAAACTTGTACTTACCAGGCTCGGCCTCGGATAAAGAGATAATAAAAATTTATTGTCGATAAATTCGCCATATTGTCCCATCACTATTACTATGAAAAGAAGTTGCAATAGCCCCTTTAATTTTTTTAGATCTTTTTACTGTAAATCAATCCATCATACTGCTGTATAGGGTACATTATCGGGAGAAAAATGCTTTTTTTTATAAGACACGACCGTTTTAGGTTTCGAATTCTTATGATAGTGATACCCAACCAACGCTAGTTGCATTTACCCCGGCAAGGGGTTACTGCAACTATTTACGTTATTGTTGAGAAAAAATTACAATTTACACTTCAAGCAGTCTTTTTATCTCTTTTTGACTAATTAAGAATATTAATTGATACATGTGCAACTTATATGTTTTATTAATTCAACTCCAAAATTCTTACTGATGGTGATACAACAGTTTGAATTTTTGGTTGCAACTTTTTTAGTTACAATAGCCTCGCTGGACCTTATCATATTTTCTTTTGTTAAAATAAAATAAAATAAAATAAAACATCAGGTGTTAAACTCCTCCAAATGATTAATTTTATATATATTAAACCTTTTACAATGTTATCGATTAAGTTCAAAATCAAATGAGAAAATTTGACATTTTGCGCTGAGTTGAAATTAAAGCGTCGTACCTATTATCTATTTTACAATTTCCGCAAAATCACCATAAAGTTACAGTAAAGTTTCGAGTCGTGTAACCTAGAAGTAACCTGGAGAAGTTAAAATCACCTAAAAGGTTACAAAAGTAACCTCCTGGCAAACAATAAATTGCCAGAAGGTTACTTTTGTTTGTAACCTTTTAGGATCTCTTTGTAAGAACCATTAACCATAGAACTGAACAAATATCTATTTTTCAAGGCTTTGGGCAGTCCATGGGCAGTCCAAAACCAAAAAGTTTTTTCAGGATTATTCGATATTCATCATCATCCTCCTACCCTTGTCCCATTCTATTTGGGGTCGGCGCAACACGTTTTCTTCTTCCATTCTCCCCTGTCAGACGTCACGGCATCATTTACTCCTTTCTCTTTCATATCAGTCTTCACACAATCCATCCATCTTTTTTTTGGTCTTCGTCCCCCTCTCCATCTATCAACATTCATGTCTATCATACTTTTAGTCACATGCGTTTCATCCCTCCTCTTTACATGTCCATACCAAGACAAACGACTTCCTTTCAATGTTTCTGTAACAGGCGCCACTTTCAAACTTCCTCTAATATACTCATTCCTTACTGTTACTTTATCCATTCTTGTCACTCCATATTCAATATTTATCGATGGTAGATAAACATAGCAACAAAAAACAGAAGTCGGTTAAAAAATAACTTTACTTTGTTTACTGACTAACTGACTTTCGTTTGTTTCATTGACTTTTTTGCCACCGACTTCCGAAAGTAAAGTTATTTCCCACTTTTTGGTGTTTTGTTTTGTGTTTTTTGGAAGTTTGTTATGTTTTTGCAACGAAAGTTTTATTTTACCCTTTTAATAATAAAATTGTTGTATTTAAAAGTTATTAGCACATCATCCACATAGATGAAGAAGAAAAAACAACATGCATAATGATACCTTTTAGAATAATTCTAATAATAATATAATTTAATTATTATACTGAGCCAACGACACGTTTTCCTAGTTACTGATACACACTGAACTCTCTATCTCAAAAACTACTGAACGGATTTTTATGAAACTTGCACTGTTCCATCTTTTTTAGTTGGTTCTAAAGAAGAATTTTCGCGCATATCTCAAAGATATGAGCAGACAACCATGCAAACATACACTTAAGTTTGGGACACATGTTTAGAAGTTGGTATTAACTAACTTGTGCAATACTGGAAATATGACATCAATACCTCCTTTTTTTTGAAGTCGGTTAAAAAGATAAGAAAACTTCAGAGTTAGGTACCTACTTCTTTTGCTGAGTATACCCAAGAATACAGGGAATGTATTTTTTTCCTAGACGGCGTAATAAGTAGGTACCTACCTACATACATAGATGCTTTTAAATTGATGTTAACATCGATGTTTTCCTATGAACTATCATCCTTATATTTAGTCCATGGAGTTTTAATAGCTTATTCCTATTCTCTCCGACAACATAAAAATCATACTTATCAACATTTCATTGAGTGTACTTACCTACGTTGTAAACAATACATTATTGTTGAGAAGTAAACCAAAACATGAATCAACTTATTTACCTCGTCGACTAACCGGCCAGGGAAACAGTCGATCATGAGGGAGACATAAAGCACTGGTCTGTTTACTGCTGAGTATGGACCGCCTCCCTTTGTGCCATGCTACTCTGTTCGCGCAAGTTGCAAACAGGCTTTGTCAGCGCGAGAGACACACCAAACCTAGGAAGTTCCGAGGAAGTTTGTCATTTATATTTTTCAGCGGAGCATAGTTGTAATAACATTTAGTAAATGGTAGAGGGTACTAAAAAACTTTGAACTCTTTTCAAAAGAAGAGCCATGTTACCACCCTAGACTCCCTAGAGGCCCAGTGGCCTCAGACTATGGTCACTTCTATTTTTTATAATAACAATTTTAATTTACTGTTTTCAGAATGGGTTTTATATGTACCTAGTTGTGGAGATGTATTGGAAGCAATCACCTATAACATGCAGAAACTTAATGGAATTAGTCCGCAGAGGTTACTACAACAACACAAAGTTCCAAAGATACAGGGTGGTGATCCCACTGGCACAGGAAAGGGTGGACAATAATTTGGCTTGGTGGTGAGGGATGAGGGGACTAATTGGTCAGCTTCTAATTTATAGCGCTCCAAGCTTTTTTACCTACTACTATGAGTCATTTCGATACTGGTTGCAATGTTGATCCACCTCTCCTGCCAGCTTTTCTCCTAATTTCGTTAGCAGCATTTCTCCAGCTAGCGTAGTTTCCTCCGAGAAAGGGTCAGTCTGATACAATGACTCATATCGGCTCTGTAGTTCACCTGCTACCCCTTGGGATGTGTCTTCGGGAAGTAGTGGACACGCTTCACCAAGTCGTAGTTTAGCGGGATTGGCAATACATTCAAGAGGGCGTCATCAATCGAACGCGTGAAGGATTTTAATCAGATTTGTGCAATGACCCAACCGCCCCGGTTGCTGTCTACGACCTGCACGACCCCAGCTGTCGCTAAGATGGTCACCTGCCGATAAAAGTTTAATGCAAATAAGTAACTACCTACGTAAGGCGAGGCGATTCTCACTACTTAGACACACACCGCCTTACCGCGCGGATGAGTGGTGTCGTGCCAGAATAGCCTTATTTATTCCAAATAAAATATTTTTGCATCTGGCTAGTTTAGACTGATTTTTGTAGGTATTCAGAAGTGGTTTCGATCGATTAACAGTCAGCTATGGTTAAAATTAAACTGCGATTTTATTCATAGATTTATATAAACTTTAATAATAACGTTAATTAGTTAATACAATCGTCACAGAACACGGAATAGTCGAAGCATCTCCGAGGTCTGTGTACATATTAATGTGATTAATAACTAGGCAATAGTTTCTTAAAACTTATAGTTATAACGAGTCTCCACGCATTTTTAGGGTTCGGTACCTCAAAAGGAATAAAACGGAACCGGAACCTAATGAGCAGGACAAGTCTGTATAAGCAATCTAAACATAGTAGGAGTGCTCCGGCGAAGAGGGCGCCCCGTGACCCACCAGTACCCGGCACGCCGGCTTCGGAGACGACGAGTACTGCTGCAAACAACAACAAGCACAATCAGGACTCAGGTTTAGAATCGAGTCGCCTTAATAAGGGGGTGGGGGAGGGGTTGTAGAGTAATTTTTAAATACTTCGACGATGCTCCGGCAGCTAAAATCGCATGGGGGCGCTTTAGATAAAATTCATTGACCCCCCACAGTGACAGAATCCTCAAATTCAGGTGAGTCGATACTAAATCCAACTCACAATCAGTCATGTGTTCATAACATTTCTAGCAGAACTGATAATGATGGTCCAATCATTTATTTGTGTGCACTGTAAATGCCGGAACTGCGGTAAATCATAAGATTGTCCAGTCTTATGATATATCTTCAAAACATACGATTTACCACTCTTAATGGCAAAAGCCCGAACTATTCTGTGATCATCATTCATTTAAAACTTCTATCACCATAGGTACACTCGGAAAATCTTACCGCAGACACGATAAATGTTGTGGGTGAATGACTGTGAGTGAATCATCAATCAATGCAACTTGGAGGTAGCGCTCGCTCGGCTCGCGCGCTTTTGTTCACAGTTCTAGCCTACTCATTTGGTCAGGGTGTTAGCTTAGCTTAGTTACTGCGACCATCTCGACTCTCACAGGTTCTAAATGTTCTAATCTACCTAACCCATTTGGTCGCTCAATTTAGTATTATAGTTGACATCATCAGTTGCCAGACATTTAAAGAATAGTAATTATTTTATTCCCAAAAACCAACATTTACTAACTGTCAGTGGTATGCCTGGCATTTCCCAAACTCTAATGGTAAAAGCCCGCAAAATCTTCTCTTCTTTATAAAATCCTAACACTCATATTGTTCCTAAATGAGTCGGTAATATAAAATGTAATAAGCAAATTTTAGTACCAAACCAACCTTTTTGGTAAATCCTAAGATTTACTAATCAAGTAATATGTGGGCTTTAACTGTAACACGTACACGAAGCAAACTTAATCGGTTTGCAGGGCACACCACAAAGATGTTGGTGTGCGTAAAATCAACTGGTGTATTACTTCGCCTATTTATTAGTGTTTGCTACCCGTTGTCCACGCACACACAATAAAATTTCTTGTCACTAATGTTGCAGGGAATATGACGCATAAATTTAGCTTATCATACAATCGTCTCCGTGGCGCATTAGTCGAGCGTGCGATAAATAATTACTTACTGCGCCGGCGCCGTAGGATCGAATCCGACTGCCAACAGCTTAATGTTTTTGTATGTTTTAATAAAATATTTTACATTTGTTTGTTCAATTTATTGCTTAACTATTAGCAAGTCTCTTTATATTTGGGTTAGAATGTATTAGTTGTCTACCCTCTAAAAATGACAAATCATGTTTAAGTTAGTAGTTTAAGTTCATCGTCATAATGCTATTGACTATTGGGGTTTCGTTACGTTTTTAGACATTATACCCTGCGTTTTTTGAGAAGTGCTTTTATTTGTGAATCAATATGAATCATTGAACCACACTTTTATGAGCTGAAATAATTCTTTTGCATGAGCAAAATGTTTCAATTAGTGAAATTGCGAGACGTTTAAAGATATCGGTGAGTAACAAAATGTTATTATGATGTTTAGAAGTTTAATATGTTTAAATAATCCACATGTTATTGATTGTTGTTTTTTGTAACAATATTTTATTATTGTTCACAGAGAAGGACTGTGCAATTGTGGGTCCATCGTTATGCAGATTCGGGAAGCATTGATCCTTGCCGACCGGGACCAAAGGCTGGATTTGCATTCACAGATTGGCATCTGATATAGTTGCTACGCATACCGCTGAGCCCTTCCTCACTACTCGTTCCACGGCAACTAAACATGACGTGACATTACAAACTGTACGAAACCACTTGCGAGCAGCTGGTGTGAAATGTTGTAGGCCAGCCAAGAAAATTTGAATGTCAGATATTCACAGGCAAAACCGGGTACGCTTCGCAAGAGAATATTTAGATTTTGATTGGTGCAATAATATAGTTATATTTAGAGATGAAAAATGTTTTAAATCAGACAAGGACGGTCGCAAAATATTGTGGCGAAAAGATGGTGAGCGCTATCATAAAAAAAAATATTCTTCCATGCAGGTCTAGTGGAGACATTTACTTCGTGCATGAATAAGTCATAGATAGCGAAGGCGCACCAATAGGATATTAATAAAAATATCAGGGGGTAATTCGATTTGTTTTATGTGAGTGATGTTATTGTTAGTGAGATAACAATTTAGGATACCTGTATCTTAATATCTATCTTATTAACATGTTTATTCATTTCACTAATAAATAAATTACCCACTTGAATAAGAAAAGTAACGTTATTTCTTGTCCGACTTAGAATATTTGTCATGCACAAAACTTTTTAAATGTTGTTGATTTCTTAATACAAATTGTTTAATTTTTACTTCCATATTTTTTTTCGAATATTGTTCTTATTATCAGGTAAATTACAATAAAAATTCAACAAAATGAAAATAAAAGTTTTTTAATAATGCAAAAAGTTGACGCCAGCGGCGCAGATTCGATCCTACGACACTTGATTTACCAGCCGAATGATTACACATCTATGCCACGACACCGGTTAGTCATAGGGTTAAATTGATGCTTCATATTCTTTACCTCATATTATACATATACTATAGTGAAGCAAACACTAACAAATAGGCGAAGTAATACACCAGTTGATTTTACGCACACCAACATCTTTGTGGTGTGCCCTGCAAACCGATTAAGTTTGCTTCGTGTACATACATGCAAATGGAGACTAGGCAAAGTTACAACTTTATTTGATTGTTCCTACGAAAAAGGACCCTGGACAAAGTCCCATTCGTTTTGACTTCGCAATAAATGAATATGAATAAGTGGTCTGGAAAGTGTCTATCAACCTGTAGACTTGTGAGATGTGACATGTGTAGGTGTACTTACGTTCTGACATCCTGTTAGTGTATTTACAGTAATGCAGGTCGAACGCGGGATCCCAAGAACTCGCTCGTCTCGTATGAAGTCAGGCTCCCGGTGGAAGATTCCTGAACAAAAGTAAACAAGCATTAGAATGAACTCTAGTGGGCCAGGAATCTGTCGCAAGCGTACAATCACACTGGAAGGAACACCGACGAACAAACGCTTGCCAAAATTTGCCGTTCCATACATTTTGACCGTATAGGTATTAGGTACACTTTTGTTGGAAACAGTTGTTTTTCTATAGTTACCGATGAAATTTCTGTAATTGGTGTTGAGAATGAAGTACTGAATACCTACGTGGTAAGCGTGCGTCGGTGATCCACCCTTTATATCACATCAACATTCAAGGCAAGTACCTACACACAGTTACACTCACAACAGCTCTCGACAAGTCTGGTGAATAATATAAGCTTAACTATAGACAGTGTATATATATTATGTATAGATAAGCTTATGTTATTTGTCAGCCAATAAATTTAGAAAGGAGATGTGTGATCATGACATGTGTGGCTTGGCCCGAAACGGACCACAAGTCAAAATAACCGCGTCTGTGGGCGTGGCCTGCAGCGGGCCATTTTGTCACTGTCATAGATATTGCGAGATTACCGCGACGTTTTTCTCATAAGTTACGATAGGTGGCTCGCTACAAGTTTATGTCGTTGGAATCGTTATTAAATTAGTTAACAAATTATATATGGATTAGTTTAGTTAACAAACCAGAAAAAAAGAAAAGTTAAACAATAACATGACGTCACGTGACATGTGCCGCGTTCCGAATAAAATGATGTTTTACGTTTACACGAACGATGTAGGTAGGCCTTGAGATTGTAATCAGTGTTGCCAACCCTACAGTTTTAACTGTAGATGTACAGTTTTTTGGAAATTATCTCAGTTTTTAGTTTAGGCCTCGAAATCTACAGCTTTTTTGTTTAAGTGCCATCTATTTCATTTGCTACGTAGTAATCCGTGCACTAAGTACCGCGCACAGTACTGCTACGGTAGAACGCTTGTTTTCCAGTATTAATCTCATGAAAACGAAGCTAAGAAATAAACTTTCTACAACCACAATAATAGGCACCTTACACACAAAGTCAGAAATTAAAAATTGTTTTGAGTTCAATGTGACAAATGACCATTTAAAAAAATTCAATCAAAATATGTACCTACCATTTTAAGAATAAAGATGAAACGGAAAATCAAGAAGATTTACAAATTGAAATTGAGATAGTAGCTAGTGATGCTATAATATAAATATATAGTATATAATATTAATATTACTAATTTTATTTGACTAATGTATCTTTATGACTTTTGATATTTGATTAAAACTTTGATAATTAAGTACATGATTTTTCTTGTTTTTAATTCCCTCTTTGAAATGTATTCTATTTATTACCATCATTAAATAATAAAAAGATAAAGGTGTAGATTTACTGTTTTTTAATTTGCTAGTTACAGTTTTCTACAGTTTTTTTCTGGCATATCTACAGTTTAACTCTGTGCTGAGGTTGGCAACACTGATTGTAATGGTATAATAATCTTTAGTTCACATACTTATCACAGACAGAGTCTCAGCTGTTAGAAGTGTTTAGTTTAAGAGTATCGGCTAACCAAAACAAACACTTGAAAACGGGCGCACAAAACGCCCACTAAACGCCACTTAAACCGGTTTTGTTCGGTATCTACATTACGCGATTTACGCGTCATCCGTTCATTTCAAATAACTTGGACAGAGGCAATATACTTATCTCTCTTGTTCTTTCTCCTAGACTGTGCCGGTCTTATTACAAAAAGCGGTTTAACTAATAAACCTGGTTTAAACTTCTATAAACCACGGTCTAAACAAAAATGGTATTACAAATCGTGGTTTACCGATAAACCATAGACTAAACCATGGTCTAACGCTAAACCTCGGCGACCCCTAGTTTAACGATGGTCTAAATCACTAAGTCGGATCTTTCAACCTTTTCAAAGTTTATTTTTTAGGTTCTACTATCAATATTTTTCATTGTTTTGTGTTGTTTTAACTTGAAAATGGATAATAGCTTGAAATCAATAAATTAAAGACGGATTTCAAGTTCATCTAAGTAACTTATGTTTACTTACTTTTTCCTCGACATTCCAATTCTCAGATCGTTTTTTTTTTGGTCCATCACATTCACAGATTAAATTATTAAAATTAACAAAGAAGGCAAACAAAGAGGCAATTGTTCTAATATAGACTTAAAATTCCAAAGCTAAATGAACTTTGTTCCACTTGTGATGGTTTTGTTTAATGTTATGGTTTCATATAACGCGCGAGAATGTTACGTTTCGTTATACGTATTTAGATGTATTTTAGAAATTAATACGACATTAAGTAATGTGCCTAAACAAAACTGCAATCGACGAAATAACTAAATAATGTTTATATCCATGCAAAATAACCAGGTCTCAATATTTTTAACACTCATATACATAATCTAATCATTAGCGTATTATCAAAACGTATTATTTTCTGGGCATACGGAACGTTATAATAGAATGATGTCATGGTGAACGAATGATATTAATATTAATCTGTGGTTTATATTTAAACAGTGGTTTAAATGACGGTACTAAGAAGTCCACGGTTTTTTTAGGTTTTGTAATACGAACAAATTTAGACCATGGTTTTGCAGATAAGCCTGGACTTGATAGTCCAGGTTTAAACCAAGGTTTATTTAGTTTTTTGTAATAAGACTGTGCAAGTTTAAGCAAGATAGATACAGTTGTTACCTATAAGCAATTTATGTCAAAATTTATGACAGTGACCAAATGGCCCGCTCCGGACCACGCCACACCACAGACACGATATTTTTGACGTGGCCCGGAGCGGGCCAAGCCCATTGAAATAGGTCTATGGCCAAGCCTGAAGCCACAGACAAAGGGAGAAGAGACAACAAAAACATACAGCAACCTACTTACATTTATTTTGCATAGAAATTGTAACAGCCAGTAACCTACTTACATTTATTTTGCATAGAAATTGTAACAGCCAGTATTAGGTAAATACCTATATAACTTAAACTTATTTAGATATTTATTTAGGTATTGTTTTTTATGACGAGTAATAGAGAAGTATGGAAGAAGAAGACATGCTGCGCCGACCACAAATGAATTGGGACAAGGGCAAGAGAATGATGATGATGATGATTTAGATGATAGAGAATGATGATGAACATGACATACAAAGTACAGTAAAACTAATATTACGGGAGGTCACGACATTTTTGGTAACGATAATATACATGGCCTACTATGAGTTGATATGATAAAGAGCAACTCCCTGATGCCAAATATGTCGGTGTGCCTGCGCGAAGTGTTTGCGTTAAGTGTTTGGCGCTTGAAAAACTAGATATCGTGACCAAAAAAAAACGATAAGGTAAATGGCTGAATTTGATACAGAATTAAGCACTAGTTGCACTCATATGAATAACATAAAAACTGATCAAATATTCGGTTGCGTTATTGAGCAATCCAATCCTCGTTCAAAGATGCTTTATTGTAAATGCGTTTAGATTTCATGGTTTTCCTTTCATTTCATGTATCAAGCTTGTTAAAGGGATTTGATCCTTATGATTGCGCCTATCGATTGATGTCATAAAAGTACAGGATGTTATTTTTTCGAATATTAGTCGGTTCGATTCCCGAATGTGGCAAGTGATATTTGGCATCAGGAAGTTGCTCTTTATCACAACCCATAGTAATCCATTTAGCTTATCGTTAACAAAAATACCGTGACCTCCTAGTCTATAATGAATTCATCCCGTGTGCGATGGTTGCACACAGTGCTGAATTACGATAGGACTATGTCATACTACAACACGAGAGCAGCGGTGGCCCAGTGAGAGTAGCGGTGGCCCAGTGGTGGCAGCCCCGACTTACGAACAGTAAGTCGTGGGTTCGAATCCAGGCAGGCGCATTACTTTGTGTAATTTATTTCACCACCACTGCTCTCAAAAACGGTGAAGGAGGAAATCGGCATGTCCTAGAACCAAAAATTCGAAGACATGCGACATCTACCAACCCGCACTGGGCCCGCGTGGTGGATTATAGCCCATTCCCTCTCTAGAGGGAACATTAAAACTGCTTATGTTATGTTATACTACAACATTTAGATAAAACACTCAATAAATAATCGATTACAGAAAATGAGAAACTAACTAGGACAATCATTGAGTCGAACCAGAAAAAGAAAACACAACTACAAGTAGAACTCGCTTAAATTGACTGTCTTTGATTATTCCCGCGTTCTAACATCATGTGACTCATTGGTTCCGAAAACCAGATGGCGACTTATGTCGGCGCAACCACGTGTTCGGGTTCGCCGATCGAACGAAACGAAATGAACGAACGATCAACAATCGCTTTGATTACAACTTTGTCTTAAGTTTTACATTCCGTTTTTAGATTTATTGTTTTGCTAAAATAGCTGATTCTTCGAAGATATTTTTACAAAGTGTAAACAGTAAGTAGGCTCGAGCCACGAATCAGAAGTAAGTAGCATTTCTGTGAGGAGTATTTCATACTGTATGTTGTCCTTGGCACTACTAGTCTTATTACCAGTAGGTAGTGTCACGGGTAGAAAATATAACAGTAGTACCTACCACGGTAAGTTTTTTTTACTCGTGTCACACTCTTAGTCGTCATTTCAACTTAATGCGCTCTTGTAATAGTTATCGCATTAATAATAATATACTGATAATAATGAAATCAAATAACCGAGTGCAATAATAAAGCTATTTTACTGCGCTTTTTTTTTAACCATAATTTTCAAAGACAATTTCCATGACCAATTTAGAGTATAAAAATGCGTGTTCTACTGTAGTTGCATTACAACGTCTAACCTGGTCGGAATCGTAATCCCCCAGCATGGCCATACGGATGGCCTCTGTGCACAAAATAAAAATATTCATTTCGACTTATTTGTCACTGTACCTAATTAAATGGAATGTTTTTCGGAATGGTCGAAAAATATTTAATAATTTACCCTGTGTTACTTAGATAACTGTTATTGCTATTAGTTCTCCTGTTAATAAATAAACACCTAATTAGAATATAGGTACGCACTATAATGGAGCACAGTAGAGTTAGCGACCATAATGTGACCAACAAGAATGTAAAAAGTCTCAAAACCATTTTAACGATTTATACAGGGTTAGTTTTCAATGACCAGCCAAATTCTAAGATATGATGCAGTACATCATTCTGAGCCCGGCCATATAGAAAAGTTTCATCAAAATGTCTTAAAAAATCAGCTGTTCCATACATTTTGACCGTGTAGGTATTGCACTTTTGTAGGAAACAGCTGTTTTTTTATGACATTTTGATGAAACTTTTCTATATGACCGTAGCTCAGAATGATGTACTGCATCATATCTTAGAATTTGGCTGGTCATTGAAAACTAACCCTGTATAGCCCCATTTTTCCGAACGAACGGAAACAGCCTACGTATCTGTTACCTATACTAATACATAAAGTTTTGCAGTCGCAGAAAGTCAAAGACAAAAGCCTTAAACACATAAAAAACGTACCATCCGAACGTGGGACTATGTCGGGGTTCATTTCGCCCGTCCGTTGCTGAGATAGCAGTATTTTCATTCCCAAAATGCACGTAGTCAAAAATATAAACATAGTCACGACGACAGCAGCAAGTTTGATATACGGCATCCAAGAGGCTTGAGCGTCGTTGTTTTCGGCTGAAGGGTGGAAAAACAAAGATTATTTCACGAGTTTTTGCCCATTGTATCCAAAATTTAGCATTATGTGGTAAATTAGGTACTGCTCTAAATTAGGTGACATGGTACATCTGAATGATAAATGGTCTAAAATACTTTAAATTATTAAAATGTGACGAGAGTTGGAAATATGTTTTTAATTATGTTTTTTTCATTCTAGATTACAGGGTTATTTGTAAAACACCAGTATTGTACTCATCATTATGAACAACTTTTACTATGGGACCAAACCTGAAATCGCGAAAAAAAAAAAACTAGCACTCCGGGAGTGCCGGCAGAAGTGAAAACTTGATTATTAACGTTGAGCATGTTTGATATTTTGGAATGGTTAGGGAATAATTTTGCACCAATTGCTTTATCAGTATAAAAGTACCTACTATCATTTATGTGGTAGAATACAATATTCATTTATTGCGCTATCGTACACAAACATAACAATTTATATTACATTAAAAAGGACAATGCTCATGGAAGTATGGAATCCCGTACCATGCTGCATCAAAATCAAACCTTGTTTTTTATAGACTACACTGATCGTATTAACTCCTACAAAAATTATTTTTGAAAAAAAAACCCGCGTTTCAGAGTTATTTTATAAAATCGAAACTAACCTAAAAAGTAGGTCTATGTTTTCGACGCTACCAACGACGTATTTTAACACACATACATTACATTATTGCTCTAAAAACAGCGTAATACACTAATATTAGTAAGAATTACGAGTTAAAGTAACATCCACAGTATGCTTGACTGAAACTCGATTTTATTTTAGACCTTTACATTGCCAATAGTCAGTCAGTACAGTACAAATGTCAGATGCCACAGATAAGATAACTATAAACCATAGAGTATAGTAAGTGCTATAAACTAGTCGGGATTTAGGGATGTAATCGATAAATCAAAATCTTTAGGCTGAGAAAATCTATTTTGTTGCAAATAGCAATAAACCAAACTAAATCGATTTGGTGTACTGATCTTACTTAATTGTAATTAATTTTAGAGTCCGCTCGACAGACAAGGGTTTGTTCAATTGAAACGGAACGTCATTTATATTCAGTTGAAACGGAACGTCATATAAAGGGAGTAAAACAATATTCATACTTTTAAACTCGAAAAGTATATTTCCAGTTCAAAAATCAAATCCCCGACGCGTAATGCCGTAAAAAAATATGAAACTAATTACTATAATATTTTGGTTTTGAGGCGCGAGACTTTTTGGTACCAACTTTGGTCATTCTCTTTTAACACTTTAAAACTATTACAATTATTTTACATTAAAAAGTTTATCTCTCCGAAAAATCAACTTTCATCCATAATTTCAACGACTTTTTCACCATCATCATTACCAGAACTATTTCAGGATGTTATGTTATCATTGAATCCTGCCTAAAGAATTTGTAATTAAAAGTGTGGAAGTAATCTGTCGCACATAAAAATGTGTGCGATACATCTTTTCACAGGCGCTTAGTAAGCACGTAAGCAGGAACGTCACATTCGATCTTACTACAGAATTAGCTGAGAATTTATCGGTTTCCTATACCAATAACACTCGTGCTTTTTAACTTACTTGTAAATACTTGTAATCAAATCATTTTTAAAGCAGGTTTTTAAATAAACTGAACTTTATTTTACCAAACAACAAACGCCTTAGTGAAAATGTTTAGCAATTAAATACTCGGAAGGTACTTATTGCGATTGAACGACGAATCCCCCAAAGACCACGGTTCTATCACAATCTTAAGGACGATGAAGATAGCCAGATTATTTTTGCGCAGTGTTACTTAGTTTCATGTACAGAATGCTTGGTTGACGGCTTCGTGAAGGGTCTGTTTACACCCGTTAAGCAGTACGATAGACTCGATCGAAACCTAACCTTAATTATAAAATTATATTAATGAATAAATGAAAATGAATTAAACCTAACCTAACCTGAATAATAAAATTATATTAATTAAAAATTAAAACTTATTAAATTTTCATCTAGTATATTTTTAAAGTACTCACTCATTTTCTTTCGCTATTTCTTCATCACTTTTATCATTAATAGATGCACTTTGTTCAATTTCCATATTTTAAGCACTTTACATTCACGAATTTTACGAATACACAACAATGTGATCAACTGATCACTACACAAACGGTCGAGCCATCAGCTGTCACCATCCATGGATGCGCGTGGCAATTTATTTAATAGATTTGTCAGCTTTATCCCTAAAGCATTAGGTTCAAAGTTGATTGGAAACATTTAAAAATTTCTTTAAATGATTTTAAACCATAAAATGTTCAAAATCAAAATCAAAGCATTTATTTCAAGTAGGCCCGTTACAGGCACTTTTGAACTGTCGAAACAAAGACAACAATGAAATTTAGCTACAGTCCCAGTCACAAGGCATAAAAACTGTGAAAGTACTGTAGTTGCCCATTCCCTAACGTAGATCTCTATGGAGAAGAACGGGCAAGAAACTCCATGGACACTCTTTTAAATCAGAATATTTTTACAAAACCTTGGTTACATCATTCATGTTTAGATGGTACATTATGTGAGAGCGATGTAGCAAGATGTGCACGTTAAAAGTGTCCATAGTAAAAACAAGGAAAAGAACAATTCAAAAAATAAAATAATTAATTCAAATAAGCCGTGGCAACCAAGAGATGACCAGTCACAACTGACAGCGCCCGTTCACGAACATGACGCATGTATCAGCACCATTCAACTCAACCATTTTGAAGGGAACTAACTGATCCGACACACGCGCCACCATCAGCGAGACATTTGAGTGAGCATGACATACACTTAACCGCCAGGGCAAATTCAAGTCAAAAAAAAAAAAAAATGACGTAGGTTTCCAACGAAGGATAGCTTTCTATTACATAGTACTCACATAATATGGGCTATGCGGTTATATAATACCAAAAGAAATTGAATCTATACAATGCAAAGATAGTTGTACAATCTTCAGCAGCTCCAACAATACTATTTAATGCTATCCATTAATCAGTTTATGCGCCCCTGTCCATGTGGAGCAGGACCGGCATTGAGCCAAGCATTTTTATCAGAGATATAATCGTCCAACTTGTAATATGCTTGCTTACATAGTGTGCGTTTAATGCATGATTTAAATTTCGTTTCATTCAGTTCAAGAATACTTTGTGGAATTTTATTATAGCATCTTAAACAGTACCCCATGAAAGATGAGTCTACTTTAGCGAGTCTGAAGCCCGGCTGAACTAATTGGTCTCTAGTTCTCGTACTGTAATTGTGTCTGTCACCTCTTTTATTAAAAAGATGTAGATTTTTTCTAACGTACATTATGTTTTCGTAGATGTATTGACAATGTACCGTCATGATTTTGATTTCCTTAAACAGTTCCCTTAGAGAATCGCGCCTACGAAGATTATATATGGCTCTGATGGCTCTTTTTTGCAGAATAAATATAGACTCAATGTCTGCAGCCCGTCCTCATAACAGAATGCCATAAGACATTATACTATGAAAGTAACTAAAATAGACCAGTCTAGCGGTATCTACATCAGAAAATTGACGGATTTTTCTAACAGCATATGCTGCTGAACTTAGGCGCCCCGCAAGAGATTTCAAATGAGAACCCCATTGTAGCCTTGAATCAAGCGTAAGCCCCAGGAAAACGGTTTTATCTACGAATTCAAGTTTCTCTTTATTCAATACTATATCACACTCGTTACTTTTAACATTTGGTAAAGCAAATCTTATGCATTTCGTTTTTTTTTCATTTAATACTAAATTGTTTGCTGTGAACCAATTATGGACCTGAAGTAGGGCATTATTTACGTCATCTAGATTTTGGGCCCGTCTATTTATCTTAAAAATTAGAGAAGTGTCATCAGCAAATAACACCATATTTTGAGGTTGGTTTTTCAATAAATAGGGTAGATCGTTTATATATACTAGAAAGAGGAAAGGACCCAATATTGAGCCTTGCGGAACCCCCATTTTTACTTTTAAACCCTGTGAATTAACACCATTTATTTGAACATATTGTTGTCTATCACTTAAATAAGATTTTACCAAACTAAGTGCAAGTTTACCTAGTCCGTAATGCTCAAGTTTCAAAAGCAATGTGTCGTGATTTACGCAATCAAATGCTTTGGAGAGGTCACAAAATATTCCTATTGCGTCTTGGGATGCTTCCCACGCAGAAAATATGTGCTTTAATAAGGTTACACCGGCGTCAGTTGTACAACGTCCCTTAGTGAAACCAAACTGTTGGTCGTGTAAGATTCTGTTGGTGTTAAAATGATTGAGCATTTGATTAAGCATTACTTTTTCAAACACCTTGCTAAAAACTGGCAACACGGATACAGGTCTATAATTATTAGTATCTTTACTATCCCCGGATTTGAAAAGAGGCATGTTGAAGGTTAAGTACAAAATCGACTACTCTCCATCCGTCTTACGCTTTTTCGATCAGGTCACGTGTCCTGACGCGAGTGTCCTGACGCGAGTTTAAGATTTTATACCCATTACAGAAAAAGTGCTCAACGCCGCTAAAGAAGTTTTCACTTCAAAAAATCAGCTGTTCCCTACATTTATGATCGATTAACTCGTCAAAATGTAGGGAACAGCTGATTTTTTTTTCGCGATTTCAGGTTTGGTCCCATAGTAAAAGTTGTTCATAATGATGAGTACAATGACCTCTTAAGAGGTTACTGGTGTTTTACAAATAACCCTGTATGTAGGAACTCAAAACTCAAACTCAATCAACCAAGACATCAGTCAGTTAATGCATTGAGGTACATGCTAATAGATGACCGCTTTGAGGACAAGTAAATAGGCACTTTTTTGTTTTGTTCCCAACTTATTATATTTCTTTTAGATCAATTCCGGTTAGCCGGCTAAACAGGGTGGAAGAAACACAGACGCACAAGCGGTTGCCACGTAGTATTCAGGGCATAATTCCGAACCTGGCAGGGGTTCGTTAATTTAAAAAAATCGGCCAAGTGCGAATCGGACTCGCTCATGAAGGGTTTCGTACCATCGTAGTAGGGGAGCTCCCTTCAATTTTTAATTTATTATTATAGCGGCAATAGAAATACACATTCCGTGATAATTTCAATTTTCTACCTATTACGGATCATGAGATACAGCCCGCTGACAGACGGACGGACAGCGCAGACTTAGTAATAGGGTCTCGTTGTTTACCCTTCGGGGACGGAACGTCGGAATGATGTTCTGAATATGTGGTAAGCGTTTGTGCGTCAGTGTCAACTATACGCGGTGGAAGGGATACCACCGCGTACAGTTGACGGCAAACAAATTGTGCAAGGACCGTAATCAAGGCACGCTTTGCACATTGTGGTTGTTCCTTTGACGTGCGCACTATAAGGTGGTCAACCCCTTCATCAGCTTGTTGGCTGGCTAAATACCACGAATATTATCAGCTTACCTTCGGAGATTGGCACCAAGGAGTATAGGTAGATGACCTGATCCTGGCTTTTGCCTCGACTATTAGTCGCGTACAACACAGCCGTCAGATTTTGTTTATTGTTGTAGTTAGGGACGAAGAACCGCCCGGTTACGTCGGTGAAATTCTTCACTCGAACCCCGTCTTCGTCGACAATGTCCAGGTGAATCATCTGAGGGCGGCCGCCGTCCCACCCTGTGGAAATTCGGCAATGTATATTAGCAAAAAAAATTAAATCCAGCTAATTGATGTTAGCCTAGTACCTATAGCAAGAATTCTAGTTGTATAATGCGTTTCAAATAAGAATAGGACTGAACTCGCGCCATATAGGTGACGCCTATAGAAATCTAAGAAGTTGGGTAGGGGGTCAGCAAAAATGATTTGTATGGTAATCAAATTTTTTTTTGCCAAAAAAAAATAAAAAAAAACGGTTTAGATTGGCCACAAACCAGGCAAAGGCTGCGCACCGATATTAATGTAAAATGTTTTTGCTAACCATGCTTTTCTAATGACCGTTGACAGTTCATGGACGTCAGAACATGGCGCGAGGTCAGTCCTATTCTCATTTGAAACACATTGTATCTCTAAAGCATTTTGTGTACAACATTGTTGCATAACAATGTTGTGGACCTTCAGACATTACAATGAGAGCAATGTAGCACATGCAGTGATAACGGCCCCCGACTTAAGAATTGTAGGGAGTGTGGGTTCGAACTCCAGCGGCAGGGTAACTTTGTGCCATTTTGTTTTATCACTACACTAGCGACCCGCCCCGGCTATGCACGGGTGCAACGCTGATACTAAATATACTGCCCCCGGCCGGTACCGCCTAAAAAATAAAAGCCCTTTTAGTATATATATTCTATTCTTTGATGACAGACCACTCTCTCTCCCAGAGAGCCCTGTGTCTCAGCTGTGATTATAATATGGACTGATCATGTAGGCTACTTTCATAGTAAAATTCTCACCTTTGTCACAGTGCACTCTCAGCGAGTTGGCGTATATCCTGGTCACCACGCATACAGGCCGGGCAGGCGGGCCTCCAGCAGATATATTGTAGGTGCACGGTTTTCTCATCTCACCAAACTTGTTGGAGGCGCGGCAGCTGAGGATGCCGATCTCTCCGCCGCGGGCTATCCAGTTCAGGCGCGACTGGTACCGTTTATGGAAGCCCTCCATTTTCTGTAATGTTTAGCGCAGAGAGTTAGAACTGGTTTTGGATTTTATTCAAGATAGGTTCAATAGTAATCATGCACGCTGTCCGATATGTTTCATCAGCAGTGTAGGTACATCTCTTTTGTAGAACATTCGTGATTGGTGACTGGTAAAGAAAACATGACAATGAAAACGGATCCGTAGCATAAAAGGAGTGTTTAGTGCTTCTATTATCAGTAGCGGCAACATTTTGGTAGAATTGACCGATAATAAAATACTTACGGTAGAACTGGTGTAAACTGTGTTCGAGTCCGTAAATGTCCAGCTAAACTGGAGTGGTTCAGGAGATGAGTCTACTACACAGATGACAGCCTCTGCCTCGCCCACTACCATGCCGATCCTCGGCTCGCGCGTCATTGCACAGATTGGGCGGTCTGTGGATAAATAGTCAGTATGCTTGAGTCATCATCTGCCTAGCCTGTTCCCAACTAGGTTGGGGTCGGCTTCCAGTCTAACCAGATGCTACTGAATACTAGTATTGCCTATTTAACATGGAGCGACTGCCTATCTGACCTCCACAACCCAGTTAGTACTGGTTAATACGATATCGGTAAGACATTTAGAAATTACAGCCGAGACCAACGGTTTAACGTGCTTTCCGAGGCACGGAGGAATCTGGGTATGTAATGAGTGTCGCCCATCCACAAACCTACCTAGGCAAGCGTGGCTTAGCCTAAAGATCGAACCGAGAGGCTGTTGTTATTTAGCCACGAGCTCCTGTCATTATACTTGAGTATTTTTGTATACATTTGTCCTTGTATGTCTGGTCAGAGTTCTGAGAGGATTGGTAAAAGGGTTTAAAGCCCTTTATCCTGGCTGAAGTGAAACCTGCACTCCGTTTTAAATAATGGGGTTATTATTGGCTCAAAAATCGTATGAAGAAATTGTTAAAACCTTCGCCAGTTCTTATTACCAGACTTTCAAAATAATTGGTACCCGAAGACCACGATCATTTTTCTTCTTTAGCTTTTTACCCAACACCAAGTATCAGGCTCGCCCCTATTACATAGGACTTCTGGTAGAAAATGTTGAGGCTACTTTACACGTCTGTCCAACCCGTCGCGCGTCGGTGAATACTTCGGTTGTTATGTTAATGTCACCAACAAGTACTTACAACCAACGTTAACGGTTACTTCATCCTGGTAATTGCCGTTTGGCATTAGGGAGTTGTAGGCCCGGCAGACGAGCTCGCTGCGATTGTCGCGCAGAGAGGGCGCCAGCGTCAGCGAGGACACGGTATAGTTGCCATCATTGAGTTCCTGTTGTAACAACATGGATGTTTGAGCTTTTGAAACATCCCACTACGAACAAAGATTTTAAAAATGCATATGAAATCTTCTTATTATTTCAAATGTTTCAGATTTTCTTGAGTGCTAATAACGGATCACTCTGACAGAATGTTTCTTCCGATACGAGGATCTTTGGTAAGATTGAATCCTTACAATTTACGGATCCCTTTGGAAACTTGTACTTAGGACTACCTTGTACCTACTAAGTCCTGCTACATACGGACAACTTTACTAGTGTACAGTGAAATGTCATTGGTGATTGGCAAGACTTTGGCTCGCCGCAAACGGGCCACCAACCACAGTCACCGGTACCCAACGACAAACAGCACTTGTGGTCGCTGCGGGCCACACAAGACGCCATACGCGCCACTGTTGCGTTGCGCTCCACCCCCCCCGCGCAGTTAACTGTTAGGCGTCCTACGCATGGAGCACGACGCCGATGCCTCAATGGATATTGATAGATTCATATCGGAAATCCATTCACGTCCCGCCATTTGGGATTTACATTCTGATCTGTATTCGAATAGAAATGAAAAAGTAAAAGCCTGGGAAGAGATTTGTGAATTATTTATTAACAATTTCAAGGACAAAAGTCGTAAGGCAAAAAGCGCCGCTGGTAAGTTAACATTTTAAATACTTTGTGGTCGTGTTTTTTTTTAACTTCTGTTTTCTTGCCATGGTATTGATCCTTCATTCATAAAGTAATCTTCTACATTTTCGAATCCGACTACATTCAGCGTGTGTTTGAGATTGTAACCATCTCTTTTACGAATAAAATTGTGCAAAATGCAACTACTTATCTTTTACAATGTCTTCTGAGAATTCGATAGATGTATTTAATGGGCTATGAAGTATTCTCCATTTGTTGGAAAGTATACGAAATGCACATTCTATGCAGCGCCTAGCACGACTAAGTCTATAGGTAAGTACCTACTTAATTAAATATTTTTTTATCTAAAGACAAAATGTCTTCCAGCATAAGGTCTCAACATGTATTCGGATAAACCAAATGCTTCATCACCAATAAATGAATAATTTAGTGCTTGACGGTTACCAACTGGTCTTTCTGGAGGTAAGTATATTAATAGATTTGTCGTCAATCCTGTTGATATGTTAGTAAAACAACCGTTCAACTTAAAGCAGACTTTTACATTTAAGTAGACGTTACCTTAGCAATCACATTAACACAATAGACAAGACAAACCAAAAAACATAGAGACACAATACCAACTTAACAAAATAGAAAAGTATTACATTGCTACCAACACCCCCTCTCAATGTAATACACTCTTACAGTGGCATATTTATTTAATTTATTCATACAAACCACAGTTTTTAATAAATCTTAACAATAAATTTTTATTTAATGCCTTTGTAAACATATCTGCGGTTTGGTCTTCAGTTATAATATATTTTAACATTACTTTGCCACTTTTAATCAACTCTTTTATGAAATGAAATCTGATGTCAATATGTTTTAATCTCTTGACACTTTCAGTATTCGCTACCATTATGGCACTCTGATTATCACAAAATATTGTGACAGGACACACTTTAACAATATTGAAATCTTTAAGCAAATTAATCAACCAACACGCTTCGCTAGTAGCCATACTTATAGCTATATACTCTGACTCGGTAGAAGATAGACTAACGCTGGCCTGTTTTTTAGAGGACCATGAAACTAAACAATCTGCAAACTTAAAACAGTAACCAGTTGTCGACCTTCTATCCTTCAAGTCACCTCCCCAGTTTGCATCACAATATCCCACTAATAAGTTGCTATTACATTTGTAAACAAGTTTGTAATTTATTGTATGTTTAACATATCTTAGCACTCTTTTTAAGGCAGTTAATAAAATATTATGTTGGTAGCAATGTAATACTTTTCTATTTTGTTAAGTTGGTATTGTGTCTCTATGCTTTTTGGTTTGTCTTGTCTATTGTGTTAATGTGATTGCTAAGGTAACGTCTAATTTAATATAAAAGTCTGCTTTAAGTTGAACGGTTGTTTTACTAACATATCAACAAAATAATTCGCTCTCTTTAAATATAATTGAATCCGATGCTTTCCCATAGCAACCAACATCCACGAATGTGAAAAGGTAGTTAGAGTCACAAACTGCTAAAAGTACCATCGAAAAGTAATTCTTATAATTGTAGTGTAAGGATCCGCTGTTAAATGGGTGAATAATTCTTAGGTATATGTTGCCCATCGATAGCATTAGCGATAGAAATTACTGCTTTGTAGAAACCCACTAGCTATTTCGTTCCACATAACTCTCGTTGGTGCTGGTATACCTACTCTTTTAACCTATTCCAAATTAGTTGGCACGTTTCTTTTTAGATGCACCACGATTGTAAGTCGTTTCAAAGTCTCCAAACGAACATCCGGTACCTGAAACAAATAGCAAGTTGTTGTTGAATAATAACATAATTTCTTACAGCTGCCAAATTACAATGAAAGTGGAATAGTCCCCGCAATAGTTTCAACAGAGAAATTGGGAAGCAAAAGAAGAGCCGATCTGCAGCATCAGGCAGGAAACAATACATATATATTTTAATCAATTGTCTTTTTTGAAACGTATTAATAACGTGAGACCTACACCAGATGAACAGAATACCGAAAATGATTCAGGACTAGAGCAACAACAAGAACAAAATAAAGAAGAAAATTGTTCTATAAGCATTTCCAGGACAAGGGCAACGAAAAGGGATATTGATAAATCAGAACACGAAATATTGAAACAACTATCAGTCAACATAAAAAATAAAAGACCTGAACATGTGGATCCTGACAAAGATTTCCTTGATGTCAGTCTTGCCGGATATTAAAAAAATCATGATGATTTTAAAATCGATTTCAAGTGTGAAATGTTACAGTTGATTAAGTTGTATAAAATGTACGAACCTATTCAAAATTACAGATCTTACTCGTCACACTCTTATGGATACTCACAAAACCAAAGTGCTCATACAATAAGCTAAACTACTACATCAATTCAGATATCGTCTCCATCGGTGTTGTCAAATTATTCAAACCTTTCTACGGACGATAGTTCTATAATAGAAGATCTATAAGTTTGATGCCGAATTATAGAGAATTATACATTCGCGATGATTTAAAAATTGATTTCAAGGGCGAATTGTTACAGTTAGTTAAGAATTACAATACCTAGGTATGTAGAAGCTGTTTAAAATTACGGATCTTACTCATCATAATTATAAAGAAAGAAATAATAAAGAGTAATGAATGATAAGATAAATATTAAATGTGTTTTAGGTACTTACCTTAGTGTGATTGCGAGTCTTTCTGCTGGGGTGATGCTTTACCGCATACCTACTGGTATTTTGCCGTATTAATCCATCTTGTAACACCATAAGCAGTTCTTGAAATGTAGTCAAACTCATTCGAAAATTTCTAAAAAACTTTCTTGGATATCTTTGCAGATTATCGAAATGCCAGTTATGTTTTACTGTAGAACAAGTTAAATTGGATGTACCCAATATAGGCGGCGACGGTGTCGTCCACGTCGTCTGCGTATTAACAATAATGCGAGCAAACTTTCCGTGTCGGAGTCCATCGTAAGACTGCGCCGCAGCTGAGAGCGGGTTATAAGATGTGGCGGCTGCCGAACACCGGTAGCTGTCGCTCGCTTCTGACACTGTTACAAAAGTGGCTATAGCGCTCGACAGCCACCGGTGGCTGTGGTTGGTGGCCCGTTTGCGCCGAGCCTTAGGCCTTCAGCTAGTCTAGCACAGTGCGATGTTTTAATAGAATAGGAGGCCAGTTTATACCGGTTTTGTTAACAGTTATCACTGACGTGCTTACGTTTAAATGTAAGAACTTTAAAAAAAACTCCAAAATCGGCCATGTAGATAATGTACCCAATGCTTTTGTGACTCATGAAGTTTACCGTTCTAACCTACCACACTGTTACATTTATGGTTACATTAGTTTCCAACAAGAATATAAATAAAACTGCGATAGCTTCACCGACTGTTATCATGATCATTACCGAATCAAAAACACAAGTCCGTGCAAAAAAAGACTGCACTCTACCTACCAATGAAACGTCAGACAGTTTCAGTTACTATACTATAGTCATGAACGAATCAGAAACACACGTCGGTGAGTAAAAAAGACTATCCAATGAAACAAAAGGATCTATCGTCAGCTTAATGTGATGCGAGGGCGGGGCATCGCTGAGTCATGAGCAAGATGAGCGCCGTGAGTGGCGGCGGTAGCGGCGCGGCCTACCGCGGTACCGCCGGCGGCCGCGGGCTCAAGCCGTTAAGATAAAGTTGTTAGCTCAGCTGGCTGGGAGGGGCAGCTCTACTCGCAAGATGGCGGATTAACGGATGGTAGTACTGTCATTGACTTACGTGGGAACTGTGGCTGGTAGTAGCGCTCGGAGGCCTTAGCACAAATGAAAAACGTAACATTAATCGAACGATTTCTAATAATCGAATTGGCTTTTTCGCAAAAATGTAAAGCCAAATGCGAAGCCAAAACGATTTTAGAATCGAAAATACAATTACTATTCTAGTAGAATAGTAATTGTATTTTCGATTCTAAAATCGTTCGATGTTTTCCTGTCGCTCGTTCGTGCTAGGGCCTCGTTAAAAGGCTAATTTTATATTAAGGTGAATGCTCCAACCAGCCCGATACAACCCTCCAAGTTCATAAAGGCGTAGGAACAAAAAAAAAAACAGAAAATGTCATTCCTACAGCTTTATGAACTTAGAGCGTTTTATTGATGATTTTGATGATTATAATTCTGTAACTACATATGTCTTACAGCCGCGAATAATATTTTAATCAACATACAACCTAGCACTGGCCTGCAAATTGCAAAAAACCCAAGAAATTTTGAATTTCGCGGGCTGGTTGGAGCATTCCCCTTAAGTACCCATAGGTATGTATATGTTTTAAGACCGTCCCCCAGCTGTAATTTCCTCACTCGGTATATTTCAGTGTAGCTTTTCAGAGTCATAAGAGTAAATGTAGTTTTTTAAAACATTGTTAAAATGTTTGTAGAAATCTAGGCACTTACTGCGTATGTAAATAAAACATTTTTCTTCATTCCAGGAACGTAAATGCTAACAATTCAATACTTATTTATTAAACAATAAGTACCCTCTGATGTAAAGAGGCATCTTGAATATTCGAAACATTTTATTCTTTGTAGACGACAACGTCTTGCTTTGTACCTATAGGTACCATACGGTACATTTAAAATTCCAAGTCCTGACTGACTGATATATCAACGCACAGCCTAAACCGCTGGTCTTAAAGACATGAAATTTGAAGGGTTTATTCTTTGTGAAGAGTAGGTATCCACTAAGAAAGGGTTTTTCGAAGTTCCACCCCTTAGAGGGAGAAATATGGTGTTGAATTTTCTGTCAAACTTTTTATTCTCGGGGTCGTTTGACTTGAAAATTTGTGTACATACTCCTCAGTTAAAATTATGAGAAACATGCATCACAGTTTTTCCAAAATCATCCCCCAACAGAGTCAAATAGGGCTTTGAAACTCACGCGAGGACGGGCGCATGGCTTGCAGTATTGCGCAGGGCGTGCGGGGTGCGGGAGTATTTACCTACCTATATGTGAAATCATGATTTTCGCGTTGGTTCGTGATACGCGACATTGATATTAAATATTATTTATAAATGTACCTATATATGTCTATAGATTCCTAATGAATCATTTGACTGTCGTCACTGGTGTCCAATCTCAAACTAAGGTATCAATATTTCACATTATGTAATGAAATTGATATTACTATGAACTAATATTTGCAATTTATGTGTAAGTACTTGCAAAAAAAAACGCGAATGCGTCTGTATTATTCACATAAAAAAATAAATACTTACCCAAACTATTCTTTATTACCCACTCAACTTTACAAGTAAAAACTAATGTTACTTATACACATATCATAAATAAACTATTATAAATGCGAAAGTTTGGATGGATGGATGTTTGTTACTCAATCACGCCAGAACGGCTGAACAGATCTGGATGAAACTTGGCACAGAGATAGATTATACAGATCCCGTGGGCAATTCCCGAACTGCACGCAGGCGAAGCCGCGGCATAAGCTAGTTCACCTATACAGGGTTATTTGTAAAACACCAGTAACCTCTTAAGAGGTCATTGTACTCATCATTATGAACAACTTTTACTATGGGACCAAACCTGAAATCGCGAAAAAAAAATCAGCTGTTCCCTACATTTATGATCGATTAACTCGTCAAAATGTAGGGAACAGCTTAAGAGGTTACTGGTGTTTTACAAATAACCCTGTATAAATGCACGTACCTACCCAAGTAAGTACAATTCGCGGAAAAAGAGAATTTTATGTTACGCAGTGGAACGGAAAATATCGTCGACAAAGAAATACAAATCCCTTCAAGTGAAATTTGTAGTTCGTATTCGTAGTACCTATTAAATTATGTTTATGTTATGAAAGGATGGTTTGTAAGTGAATTTTAGAACATTTCCTTTTCCCCTATCAAGTATTAAAATGTAGTCATTTGAGGAACTAGGTACGCAAACGCGGTTGACAATTATAAAAGCTCTTGGAGTTGAGTTACGATTTGTCTGTACTAATTAAATAAATCAAAAAAACATATTTTTTCGTGCCTTTCTTACCTTCTTGTTTGGTAAGTATGTACCTAAGTATTAAAAATACAATATTTTCTAAATATTCATTCCATTGCAGCACTATTTACCTTGAAGTTATTTGATTATGTTCAGATAATACAGTTTAGTTTACCTTTGCAAGTAGATCGTACCTACCTTGTGCACGGAAGGTCGGACCATGGTGCTGCCTAAGTGCCAGGTGATGGCTGGTGGCGGTATGCAGCCCACCACAACACAATCTACGACGCGAGGCTGCCCGGCTTCGAAGTCTGAATTATTGTTCATACGTATCTCTACGCTCAGGGGGGGCACTGCGGAAAGAAAGACCAGGAATTGTGTAGTCAAAGTCAAAGCATTTATTGAAATCAGACCATTACAGGCACTTTTGAAAGTCAAAAACAAAAAATCTAAGCTACAGTCGCAGTCATAAGGCATAATAACTTGCGAAAGTAGGTAGGTAGTAGGTACCTACTGTAGTTGCACATTCCATAGCATACTTATAAGTAGGTAGGTAACATAATTGTTGTGTTCGGAATGGTATGTCTATAATAAGGAAATTCGTTCTGCTTCATACGTTTGAAAAATTCGTCTGTTCGACAAGGTAAATAAGTTACGCAATTTGTAATGTAAAATTGTCGACTCAAAACGCAATTAAACCGCCGGTTAACAAACAATATGGACTATGGAAGTCATCAATGAAATTTCAAGGAAATATATTTACTTATTTCGAATTCATTAATATAGTGTAACAGAGTTTTATTCCATTCTGAATACAACCCTGTCACACCATAAGCCTGCAGTCTGCTACGTTACCAAACATCTCATTATCAATAGGTACTTACTGTACATTTTGAGGATTACGCTTGCCACCAGCGGCTCAGACACGTCGGAGTTCTGTGCAATGCATTCAAAACGCGCATCTAGATCTGCACGGGACAGGTTGTACAGACGAATATCTACGCGAATAATGCACCCGAAGCGAGAAATGACCTGTTGCTGCATTACAACACCATTGCGTCGCCAGTAGACTTCCGTCTGTAAGTCTTCTGCAAGTGAAAAACCGATATATGCATGTTACATAGTGCTTCTTATAACAATATACATCGCTCTGTGTCAATCTGTCATAAATTCTTGCATTCCTGCGTGGGGCGAAGCCACAAAGACGAAGTTCCTAGTACCGAAGCGAGCCCAAAGAGCCGTTCTGAAAGTTATAAAAAGGAAGCCTTTTAGAAACCCAACTAGAAAGCTGTACTCAGAATGTCAGGTGCTAACTATTCGACAACTTTATTCAACCATAACAACTATTCTGAGAAGACATTGAAAAGTTCTCTCGCCTCCTGATACTGGTAGACGCAGAAATCCAGCACCCTGTCCTAATGACCCACATAGCGGCAACATTATGTCCTAAGTTCTATATTATTTATCAAATTAAACGAAAAAACAAATTTAATAAGACTTAGCAGAAGAACTTAGACTTAGACTTAGTCATGAAGCCAAGAATAAGGTAAATACGAGTATGTAATTAATTACTACAATTGGACTACGAAGACACTGAAAACATAATGACCCGTCATGTATAATCTTCTACCTCACAAACAAATACACTTTCCTTACTCATTACACCACACATACACACTCACACATCACTCACCCATTCGCTCACTCTCTCTTCACTTACATACATTCCTCTAATTCACCATTCATATTAACTCACTTAGCTACATCCACACCTCATATCTTTAAGTTCACCAAATAACCCTCGCATTTTTAATGGTACATACTTCATCAGTAGAGCAGTGACACACAAATGTCCTAAGATGGATCAGAACGTAAATGGCTGAACACTATCCCCTGAGATACAGGTCTAGGTCAGGGGGTAGGGCCAAAACTCTGAGAACCTCGTTATAACCACCACACAAAAACCATTGTAAAAATTTCATGTAGGTATCTATTAAATTGTAATTAGTTTTTAATGGTGAGAATTAAACAATTTCATTTCACTGTATTTTTTTTTGACACATGAACCAATACAAAATTGAGAAATGGTAAGAAATGATTACTTTGATTAACTCATTCAAAGAAGAACGGTCACGTCCCATATAAAAAAAACCCAGACCCGACAGAAAAGTGACATATCTCAGTTTTTTTGTTATTATTTATATAATCATATTATATAGTTTTTATATTCGAAATCAATGGCTAACACCAAAATATTGCCTTATGTTTTTGTTCAGGGTTTACACTAAAAAAATACAAAATGCCTACTTATCTACACAATTCGTAATGTATGTTGTAACTAAATGACGATAAATAGATATGGGATGTATCCAGGAGACCTGGAGATACAGCTGTATTATATAATTTTTGAACTCCTAGTACAACATTCAACGTAGGATTTTTTTTTAAGGTGGTTTAAAATCATCTAATGATATCTCTCGCCCTTGGGTGGAGCGAGAGGGCGTGTCAGACTCTTACTGACTAAAAAATTCCACCCCGTTCCTTTTTGCCTCTGGTACTGGGGTCACAGCATGCCCTTCTGGATTCGCCCTCAACTTAGGATTAATTAAAATCGTCATATTCGATGATTCAGATCGGATTATTCCACTAATTCGTTGACGCCAGTTCGAGCTCATATCATTTAGTTACATATATATTTACGAATTGTGTAGATACATAGGCATTTTGTACTTTTTTAGTGTAAAGCCTGAACAAAAACATAAGGCAATATTTTGGTGTTAGCCATTGATTTCGAATATAAAAACTATATAATATGATTATATAAATAATAACAAAAAAACTGAGGTATGTTACTTTTCTGTCGGGTCTGGGTTTTTTTTGCCTGTTCTTCTTAGGTAGGTAAGTTACACTGATTTAAAGCCTTTCCCAAATACAAAACCGACATGGCTGACCTTGCTCTCATCTCTTCAATAATAGTTTTAAAAAGAAATTAATTGTCAGCCACAAGCACAACCTCCATATTATTATCTTCGTAATAATTTCTTTGTTAACCTAGTACTTACTGTCATCGACTTCACATATGAGTTTGAGGTCCGATTGTAGGCTGAGCGGCCCCACGAAGCCTTTGTTGAGGACTTCCCCGGTCCCGCTATACAGTTTAGGAAAGCCTGTGGGTTCTGGGAAGATAAGCATATTTTTGTGAATTAATCTTCTTCTTCGGGCAAAATGTTACTGGGTCGTTGCATCAGGAATTTCTCAGTAGCAGTTAAGAAGTATAGCTTTGTGCCCGGTTGATTGCAATAGGCTCGTCCAATATTACCCCTATTACATGGGACATAAACAAAACGGGCGAAATGTGGGTGTACTATTAGGTACACCTCTGCCTAACCCTTTGGGATAACAGGCGTGATGTTATGTAAAGACCTAACACCTAATCAGAAAATGAAGGCGTGTTGGGGCCTTCTAGACATGAGGACATAGCTGTTCTTGTACAACAATGACAATGACACAATTGTTAAGCATTCAGATGGAGTGGTAGATCCCCTTGCCATCTTTAGCTCCCTGAAACAAAAGTATTTACATAGTTTAAACATTATGTATCTGAACTTTTCTTACCAACTATTTTGACTTCAATTACATAGTCTACAGATGGCGACGCCTGGTAATGGATGCGGCAGCAGTACATGCCAGCATCATGAGCAGAGGCCTTCTTGATGAGTAGGGATGTGTCGTCTTGGCATAGTCCGGATTCACACGGCGTACCCAAACGAGACCTAGAGTAATTATTGAGTTGTAAATTGGCCATCCCGCCTAGATTTTGCTACTTCTTGTCTATGAGGGTGCAGATCTGATCGTGTCTACCGGCCTTGCAAAGGATACAATGGTGGAACAAGTGCAGAAAACAGTTTTTTACACTCGACCCCCAGGGGGTGAGACTGCGCAAAAAAATGGAATCAACGGAAGTATTCGTGCCCTGAATAACAATATTCAATTATGTATCTATGATTTGAAAAACTAAATGAATGGAGAGGTGGCCCTGATGATATACCAGTAGCACTATGGAAGTGTTTAAAAGAAGATGTTTCATGTGGCTGATTTTATTCTTCAATAAGTTGTTGAGTGAAGAAGCAATCCCACAAGAATGGTGCAATAAGTCTATAGTGCTCATCTTCAAGAAAAAAAAAGGTGATGTGCAGGACTGTAACAACTATCGAGGATAAAGCTCATGTCACATACTTCACATAGTATGAAAGTATGGGAGAAAGTAATAGAGAAAAGATGGCGAGAGGAGAGTGGGATTACTCAAAATCAGTTTGGGTTTATGCCAGGTCGAGGAACAATGGACGCCACTTTTGCACTCCGCCAATTGTGTGAGAAGTACAGACGTGCACACAGGAACTTGCACATGGTGTTCATTGATCTAGAGAAATTGTATGATAGGGTGCCTCGGGATGTGTTGTGGTGGGCCTTGAAAGAGAAAGGTATACCTGGGAATTATGTAGAGTTAATTCGTACAGTCAATTTGGTACCTACGTCCGGTCAGCTGCTGGCATCACGGACGAGTTCAGTGTGGTCGCAGGCTTTAGCAAAGGTCGGCTTTAAGTCCTTACCTCTTCCTATTGATTGTGGATGTTTTGACGTTGGACAACAGGAAGAGGCACCCTGGTGCATGCTGTTTGACGACGATATTGTTCTTGACGGTGAAGATGGGTCTGAGATCCAGAACAGATTGGAGAAATGGTAACAGAAGCTGGAGAATGTTGGCTAGAAAATCAGCAGAACTAAAACCGAATACATGTTCTGCGATTTTGGCGGTCTCTCCAGTCCTGGAGTCATAGCGCTAGATGGCCTGTTTCTTCCTGTCTGCTCGGACTTTCGGTATCTCGGTTCACTCGTGCAAAGCGATGGCGAAATAGATCGTAGTGTAAAGCATAGAATAAACACAGGATGGATGAAATGGCGGCAGGTCACGAGAACAATCTGCGACTCCCGCATTTCCCTTAAACTTAAGGGGAAGATTTATAAAACAATGGTTAGACCAGCTGTCTTGTATGGGTCAGAATGTTGGGTCACAAAAGTGATGAATGAAAGGCATTTGCATCTGGCTAAGATGAGAATGCTAATAGGAATGTGTGATGTTCGGCGAATGGATAAAATAAGAAATGAGTACATAAGAGGAAGTTTGAAAGTGGCGCCGGTGACTGAAAAGTTGTGTGGTAATCGATTATCGTGGTATGGGCATGTTATGCGGAGGAATATGAGGAAAATGTCATGAGGAAAGTTTTGAGTATGACTGTGGATGGGTATAAGAGTAGAGGAGCCCAAAGAAAAGATGGATGGACTGTGTGAACAATGATATGGCACGTATGGAAGAAGAAGACATGCTGCGCCGACCCCAAATGAATTGGGACAAGGACAAGATAAAGATAATGATGATTTGAAAAACAAAAATTACAAATCTAAAATATCCAATCAGCTGTGAACAGAAAATTTATAAGGTAAGCGAATCTGAAATCCTTTTAAGGTAAGAAGTAACGTAATTAAGCCACAAGATAAGGAACAATAAGAAAAGAGCTCAACAATCGTCATTGCGTGGTGTATCTAAAACAAAAGTTTGAAGTTCACATTTAATAGTGAGGGTTCAGAACAATATTGTGTAAACTGAGCCCGGACACTGTAAACTGAACTGAAAGGTAGGGATTATTCGCCTACCTACCTACGTCAGTTGTGTACTTGTGTCCTGAACTTATCAACAATACTCAAACTGCTGCACTATTACCTTCACGTTTTCCGTCCATCAATATCAGATAACAACATGAACCTACTCAAACATTTAAGTACCTTTATGGCCATGAGTCAGTAAGTCCTAAGGCATGATAGTAAAGTTCAACACTGTTGAACTTATGATTATTATACTTATTGAATTCCCTGTCCATTCCGACCGACTATACCGACTTGATTTTAAAGTTCACAGCTTTTGCATTCAACTTCACTACTATTTGGTTTTCTTGTCCTCCAAAGTCAAAGATGCGATGTCATTTATGATGTTATCTACGCTATCTAATACTACCTACTCAAAGAGTATGGTTTTAAAGGACTAACTTGTCCATTTAACTCTTTTTTCAAATAAAAACATTCCAACCATTTAGTGTTGGTTATTGGATATTCGTACGTAACGCGAGATTCTCCAATAAAAAATACTGGAGGATTTATATGACAAAAATTTTATATATCTGTCCTTCGCAGAAATTCACCAACAATTTTTTGTTTTTCAGCATCAATTTCAACTTTTCATGTTATTTGTATAGTAAAATCGTTCGTTTTTATTTTGAACGCAGGTCATGTAATGTTTAGCAATTCCTTTAAAAAATAATTTACTGTTTCCATTTCCATTCCAAAAAAAGGTTATTAAACGAATCCATCATGATACGACCGGGACATACTGAAATCTAAAAATCATAATAATGGTGACAAAATCTGCAAGGCTTTGTATGTTAGATGATATGGCTAGAAAGTGTTACCTAAATACTACTAAACGTAGAGAGTATAGCGAATAATACAATCAAGTCAAGCATGAGGAAGATTACCGTGAAATTCCGGAATTCAACTGGCTTAGCATCGACAACAAACACACAAATGTGAAAATAGCCAATTGTATGACTGTGCATATTCAGACATGACTGTGCATATGACTGAAACATCTTACTGACCTTGTATCCACATTATCACTGGGGAAGCGGTAAACGAAATCCTTATTATTCTTCAGCCAAAGTACGTAGGAGTTTGGACCATCCAAAAATAATTTGCCCTGGCCGCACGGAAGCCTCGCTTCTTGGCCGCGCACAGCACGGAGTATAACGTGTTCTAAAAAAAAACTTATAACGATGAATGACAAAGAATGGGAAAAATCTTCAGAAAATACATAAGATAATTTTAGGACTCTAAGATCCAACCTATAACCGACGCGATAATTTAAAAATAATATCATATCTATTACCTCGTTCAGGATTAATCAACATAATTATATCATGATAATGCTCCAGGATCTGAACTCTCTAGAGCCACCGTTACTATGTAATGTGAAGGTAAAGGCCACTCATATGGAACAAACAGAGGCCCAGCAGTGGGTGAGGTCGGGCTGTGGACGGAGACGACGACATATCGCATTAAGGTGGAAGCGACAGGCCCAGAAATAAATTTTCTTGACTGATTGACTTGACTGGTTTTAATGTGCCTTTTTCAAAAAATATTTATTCATTGGGATTAATAGTAGATTATGCACTAAGCGGATAAAGTAGTGTCTTATGTAGAGGGCGCCGTATTAAATCCCGAGCAAAACGAAAGATTGTATCCTGAGTGCAGCGTGGGATTCAAGGTCGCTCAAGACTAAGGCACCTTTATCCCCGAGGAGAATACTCTACTTTTCACACCATCTACGAAACAATAAAAAGCAATAGTACCTACTAGAATCAAAGCATTTATTAAAATTACAACTAAAGTTAGTAGACCTATTTAAAACGATTAAAAGATAAAGGTAACGTTTGATACATTAGACCAGTTGTCGGCGCCTCACATAATGCGTGGACAACCGCGGGGAGGGCGCTGGGCTCGGTACCAAACCCGGCTGCGCGAGCGCCGCTGCGCGCCCTACCACTCACAGAGCTCACACTCCGGGCATTTCTTTGTACGGTCTTCACACGTTTATTGATGTTAATTTATGGTATTACACCTATACTTAAATACAGTCCACTAGTTTCTTATAAAGTCCCAACCGAGTCTCTTCACCAGTTGTGGAAAGACAAAGTATGTTTTTATTCGGTACAATATTGAAGTTGTGGTAGAGTTTATTTGAGTGTTACTGTTAAGTAAAGTTTCAGAAACTTGGGTCTGCTGAGGACCAGTTTGGATCGTGGAAGTTGGTGAAGGTGGTGCTTCAGGCAGCGGGCTAGATGAATACTGTTTTGATGTGGAAGCTTGTAGTGACAAAGGTGTCCAAGGATCAGTTATCAACGGTTCGGTTTTTAGTTTGATGTTGTCACTAATGGGGCAGCTTATTTTATCCTTATTTTGTATAGAATTTTCAATTTTAATCTGGGTCATGTCTGCTCCTGAATCTGCCATTAAAATAGCCGATGTTCTCTTGAAACAATGGCCCGTGTAGAGCTCGGCCAATTTGTCAATTTCAGGTATTTAACTCGCGGGCCTGTGGACGATGAGTCATGGGCTGGGCTAGCTCGCCGTCCGTCCGTCTTATGACGTCAGGCCGTGTCGACGGCGCGTTCGTGTTCCACGCGCGCCTCAAAGAGATGCCAGCAAACATGAGGGGCGCGCAAGGGCCGATGCCTGCCAGGGCTGCGGAACTGCTCGAAAGAGATACCGCGGCCCTGGAACATAAAGGGCAAAAGAAGGAACATGGATGGTTTTTAGTCAGTAAAAGTCTGACACTCCCTTCGGCTCCGCCCAGAGCGGGAGGAGTCATTTGATGATTTCCCATCCCAAAAAAAAGGTTAGTATTTAACTAGGAAGTAGTAACTTACGTGATATATTTTTTTTTTATGTATTACATGTTACTGACACTCATGTGTGCGTCAGTCAAATCTAAGAAAGTTTATTATTATTTTTAATATCAACACATAATAAGGTTTATGTGTTGATATTAAAAATAATAATAAACTTTCGAAGGTTTACCATAATAATTAATATTTAGCTTAGAGTCAAAACATCACATCAGTACATCGCACACAAGCGATCGATTCATGAGCGGGTAGCTATTATATACTATACTTACCTATAGTAAGGTGTAGTAAGTATGTTAGTTACTAAACATTAAAGCAACTACTTTTGTGGCAAGAAAGCTGTGGTCAGGGCCTCAGGGGCTTCCTTTAGAAACGTTTCCACGTTTTGAGCTGTGAAAACTTTTGATTTCTTAGGACGATGTCCTTATGATTTCCTTTTTAAAATGCCAGTAATTTGGTGTAGGTATGTATTAATTTGTATATTATTTTTGAAGTTTATTGTTGACCTGAGCATCGAAAAGATGCACCATAATAATGTAATGAAAGCTAATTTTACTTTTAATTTCTATCTAAAGAAAAATGAAAATCACATTTGTGTCTTTTGAAGTTTCAACTTTACACAATGTCAATACTCAGTGTCACCTGTAGGTGAAATAAAAAGGGGCTAGATTTTCATGTTTTTGGACTACGAGTAAATGCATGTAACCTATTCTGTTGTTGAGATATAAGTAGGACAAAAATGATGAACTTGGACAGTCAGCTTCACGATGTGGGTACCCCCCTTGAACGCACCTACGTTCGATTCGAACCCGCGAGGGCCGCATAGCAAGTTTTGTATTTTATTGTAAAATGTTTTCAAACAGTTTATAGTTTATTTTATGAAAATTAGTCCCATATTTGTAAATATTTAGTTATTCTATATCTAGCTTTAATTCAATTATTTACAGAAACCAACATAATCTAAGTTTATAGATAAACAACAATTTACAAGAATATTTCACAACTATTAGAAACAGTTAAATTGGTCTAGAGGTTGAGGACGTGGCATGTGAAACCGATGATGCTGGTTCGATTCTGGCATGCTGGAAATTTGGAATAATGTTTTCGTCAAATTTTATTTTTTTCTAAATTATACTATTTACGCCATTTTTCTTTTTATCTACCTAAATGGCTTAGTTGGTAAGAGCTCGCGGTAATCAAAGGATGACAAATGATTTGATGGTTCGAATCTCGTCGTTAGAAAACTTTTTGTATTATTCTTAAGAATATACACTTCTCATCAAAAAAATCGAAACACCTCGCAGTTTATGATTTGATAAGGATTATCAGAAAAATGTGTATATTTAGGAATAAATGTAAAATGTCATTTAATAGTGAGTAGTATGAGGTTTTTAAATCCTAATGTTATTGTTCTAAATTCAAATTAAGTCTTCATAGGTTTCGTATTTTGTATAATGAGTAATTTTTACCCTGTATGGAATATGAAGGAAATGGGTAAAACAACACGCGTAAATGAAAAAAAAATGTAAGAAACGTTTATTTAATAACTTGTATTCCCTCCGCGAGCTCTTATTACTGCTTCCATACGGTTCTTCATCGATCGGATGAGAGTCACGATCACATGTTGTGGTATATTATCCCATTCCTCTTGGATTGCATTTTGCAGCCGGCTAAGTGTTTCTGGGGCTGGATCTCTTGCTCGAATTCGTCTCTTTAATTCATCCCATAGATGTTCAATGGGATTCATGTCCGGGCTTCTTGCTGGCCATACCATAATGGAGATACCGACTTCGGTAAGATAATCTCGTACGACGCCCGCGGTGTGAGCTCTAGCATTGTCGTGCATGAATATGAAGTCGTTGCCAATAAAATGTGCATAGGGCATCACATGAGGTTCAAGACACTGTTCGATGTACCGATGAGAGTTTAGTGCAGGCAGCCGTGGCCCAGACACAAAGGCAAGTTCTGTCTTACCGACGGCGCTGATTCCTCCCCAAACCGTCCACGAACCGCCACCATAGCTGACCTTTTCTTCAATGCAGCATTGTGCAAAGCGTTCTCCATCTCTTCTGTAGACCTTGTTCCTTCCGTCGTTACCATACAGCATAATTTTACACTCATCAGAAAACAGTACTTTGCTCCACTGAAGGTATGCCCAAGTTAGGTGCTCGCGTGCAAAGTTAAGGCGCGCTCTTCGATGGTCTGCAGTTAATTTCGGCCCATTCGCTGGCTTATGCGGTGCCAATCCGCGTTCCTTCAACCTTCTTCTTATTGTAGAGTCACTTACAGCTACTCTTCGTACAACGCGAAGCTGCTGGTGCAGTTGAAAAGCGTTAAGGCGTCGATTTCGTAAAGAAGTTGTTACAATAAATCGATCATCTCGCTCAGAAGTGACCCGATTCCTGCCAGATCCTGAACGGCGCGTGAACGAACCAGTCTCCCGATAGCGTTTGTAGACTCTATGAACAGATGATAAGCTTAGATGCAATCTTGCAGCCACAACACGCTGACTAAGTCCAGAATCCAGCAATGCCACCACTTGGGCGGCTTCTGCGGGCGAAGTATCCATATGTTTTAGAAAAAAAAGTTTTTTCAGACGTCCCAAAGTCACAGTAAATGAAATAAGAAACAAAAAGTTTAAAGACAAGCGCTAATTTTTAGTTTTTAAACGAGAAACGTACTCCAACCCTAAATACACATTTGTCTCAAAACAGTGATTAATTTCATTTATAGGATAAACAAATGAAATTCTAATTTCGAATTTTGATTTTTTTCTTCTTACTGTAGTGACCAAACTGCCAGCTACACAATAATGTTTTTTTTTCATGGAATTAATTCTCTTTTGTAAAAAATTAGGACAAAAACAATAAAAACGAAAGTGTTTCGATTTTTTTGATGAGAAGTGTATAATATGATTGAATAGCAAACAAAGTTGTAGCAAGGTTAATTTTAATAAAACTGGGGTACCCAATTGATGAAGCCCACTGAACATGGGAATTGGAGAGTTGACATAAGAAAGGAGTTAGGAAGAAACGTACTTATCAAGTAGGATTTAGCAGAATTATGTAGCTTAAATAATTAAAAAAAAAACAAAAGAAACTGACAAGAATTTATTCATTAAGCTAACGAGTGGGTATTAAATTTATTAATATAGTACTTATTCGAGTTGATAGTTAGTTAGCGACAGAACAAAAGAGCAGAGTCATCGCAGGTAAACAGGCTCGCCAAACAAAAATACACTAATAAAAAATTATAGAGGTATATTTCTTGCAGTTTATTATTCAAATTGAACGCTCAGTTTATTAATTATCGTATAATATTATGTAAAACTTCTTATTGAGGCCATAGCTTAAATATTCGTTTCTAAAAAAAAAGTCGGTTTACGGACGATAGATTTACGTGATAACGTCATAATCATTATTTTATGTAATACAAAAAAGGAGTTAATTGAAAATTACAATTTTTTAGATAAATTAACATTTATTTACATGCGTTGACGCACAGGCTCAGGTGGAACGTTACTATGGAACGTTACTATGGAACGTTACTATTTTTCATGAGTGTTGCTGGTATTATCAATTTATAAGACGTTATCACGTCAAAAGATAAAAAGATAAAAAGATAAAGATAAAAAGATAAAAAGATAAAAAGATAAAAAGATAAAAAGATAAAAAGATAAAAAGATAAAAAGATAAAAAGATAAAAAGATAAAAATCATTATTTTATGTAATAAAAAAGCTCAGGTGGAACGTTACTATGGAACGTTACTATGGAACGTTACTATTTTTCATGAGTGTTGCTGGTATTATCAATTTATAAGACGTTATCACGTCAAAAGAAAAAGAGATCAGAAAGAGGATTGAAGCTTATGTAACCTCATTAAAAACAAACAGGTGACCAGATTATTTTATCACAAAAATCAAACGGATTAAATAGGTAGGCTAAAAACTACAAAATTGCACAAAAACATACCAAATAAGTAGCACAATAGTACCAAATAATAGTACATACAACATAAATAACAAAAAAATATATAACTTTTTAAGATTTTAAAATACGCAGGTAATAGGTTCTACATGCATGGTCTCCAGTTAACATAAATAATAAGTACTAAGTAAAATAATATTAATTAAGAAGTATAATCAAATATTTATTAATACATCGTGTAACCACCATTCTGGTCGATAACAGCTAGTTCATGCGCGTATTATTTTGGCGCCACAAACATAAGCGTCCGTGTACACTGGACTTAAAAGTTTTTTCATCTGTAATATGACATTACTCAAATCGAAGTTTATGCGATCCAAAGCGAACTGTAATCTTGCCCTTATATTATTATGGTTTTCCGTGAGCAACGGTTTCACAGCATGCCTTCGATAATGCAGCCCTTCACTATGAAGAAGCACGACGGACAGTGTTAACACATGTGTCAAATAAATCAGCATAGTGGTTCGTCGGTAGAAAACCGTTTTCTTCATACTCCCTAGGAACTAAAAATATTGTATATATGTATTGTAGGTCTTTGATATGTAAATCAAAACTACTTACGTTAACACCGGTCTCTCTGGCTATTTCTGTCAATTTTTGCCTTGATAATGCAAAGCAATTATTTGAGTTATTATAACGAAATCGATATTACAACGCGGACTCATTTTAGTAAAATAAGTAATTCACCGGAATAAAAATAAAAACTGAACAAAATGCACTCCAACGAGGTAATCGGATTAAACTTAGCGAACGATCAATTGAGCTTAGTCATAATCTTAACTCATAACTTTTCGATATTATTATTTCTACTACCTACCAATTTATTTAAAAATCCATATTCAACCTACCCTCTCAAGTTTAAACACTAAAACTTAGAAAATCAGATACTTATAAATTGATATTAAATTTTAACATAGTAGGTTAATAATTAAGAACAAATTTGTTTAAAAGAAACTATTAATATTAAATTATTTAAATGTTTGAAGAGATAAAAAGACACTACAAAAATATTTTATTTAACATTAACAGCATAATAAAATTTTGTTAGTCAATAACTGGTTTACGCTAGATGGCGTCATTTCTCGCTTCACACGATTTTATTTCTGTACGCTCCATGCATTTATGCAGTCCACTGTACCTACTACCTATCGTAAATATTCGTATGCGATTTCTACTTTATGTTCCAAATTCAAATCACATTAATGATCAGCGGGTCATACTGAAATTCAGTACAATATTAATGCCCTGCTAGACCTCAGATCTTAAATGACTTACTTTAGGTTAGGTTTGCATGACATATAATTTGACATTGTCGAGCAGGTGGTGTGAAAATGAACTTAAAGGGGGTTATATTAAAGGGCACGCCACAATAGTGGCGATAACTCCCCTCTTTGAGGAGTGGCTGAAGAGGCGCCACGGCGCTCTTACCTTCCGCCTGACGCAGGTCCTCACTGGACACGGTTGTTTCGGAAGGTTCTTGCACCGAATCGGGCGGGAGAAAACACCCGGGTGTTACCATGGCGGCGGCGTCTCGCGTCCGGCCCTGGTTCAATCCATGGTCCGGAGCGAGAGGGAATGGGTAACCCGTCACCTCCTTCTGCGAAGCAGTCACGCTATCGAAGGAGGTGGCGGAACGTGAGAGGGAGAGAACCTTACGTCCAAGCCGCCGCGGGAGACGCCCCGGGGGGCACCTGGTGGCTCCCAGCCACCGTAGGCGCGGACCTGTGGACGGTGAATAATGGGCTAGCTCGCAGCCCATCCGTCTTATGACGATAGGCCGTGTCGATGGCGCGTTAGTGTTCCACGCGCGCCTCAAAGAGATGTCAGCAAAAAGGAAGGGGTCCGCAAGGGCCGATGCCTGCCAGGGCTGCTGGTCTGTTTAAAAGAGATACCGCGGCCCTGAACCACAAAGGGGAAAGAAGGAACATGGATTGGTTTTAGTCAATGCTCGTCTGACAATTCCGCTCCACCAAGAGCGGGGTGATTTGATGATTTCCCATCCGAAAAAAAGTGGTTATATTGATAATTTTAATGATTATAACTCTATCACACTGGCGCTTCCCCCTTAAGTTCTCTGTTAAATGTAGACCAAAACTAGACTACTGCCATAAGAGAAGGCTTTACTAAAAAAAACAACCAGTGACAAAAAGTAGACGTAACTCCTATACACGGTGGATGAAATTACTACTATCATCAGTCAAAGAAAAACGTTGTTTGTTTTCAAGAAGTACAGTAAACGTAAAACCATTAAGAATTGAAAAACATAGTCGTGTTTTTGTATCGATGGAAAGACTGAGTTCTTAGTATCAGAATATTATTTAGATGTAAGAAAAATAACATCTCGCGTGCAATCTTCGAAGGGTTAGGCAGAGGTGTACCATAAAGTACACCCACATTTCGCCAGTAAGAAAAAGAAAACAAGTGTCTTTTTCCATCCTGTATAAGGTAAAGTGATATCATCAAAAGAGTACGTACCTTCTGTTGCATGAGTACGGCGAGCAAAATTGAGGAAAATTAAAAAGGTACTGAACAGCATCATCTGGAACAAAGAGCAAACATTAATAATTTAATTAGTATGTGGATCTTTGTCTAGCCCCTTTTGTGGAGCTTAAATGTCCATGTTGCATGAAATTCCATAGCCTAGGTATTGTGGCGACTGCCGCGAGTTAATTAATATTAGGTATAATATATATTTGGATCTGTCAATTTTCCGTGATGTAGTAAATGTATCTTTTATTGTCTTTTGGTTTACAACCATGGATAATGGACATTCTGATTAAAAAAAAACAGAGTATTGGCTTTACAGTTTTTAGACCATACTTTACTTGAAGTACAGTTCTTTCAACCGTTTTGACGTAAATACGTTTTTAAAATTGCTCTCGGAAAAGCGACGTTCGTTTAAATTTCAATCGTTAGCTCTTCAAAATCTATCGATTGTATACAAAACATTAGGGAAAATAATGACAGTGAATAAAATAAAAAATAAAAATATCAAAAATATATAATGTCAGCCTATATTTATTATCGCTAGCTGTTACATTTTATAACCTGAGGTTACAGTGAAGAATACTTTTTTACATAAATCTCCTGTTAGAAAAGTTCATAGCTAGCGGTAAAATAACTTCGAAAGGACAGTCGTTATGTGAATATTGGAAAGACTTGTGTTTGCTTACCAAACGAGACACACAGTAGGTACACAGTACAAGTAGAACTCAGAATATTCCGCGAAATCACAGTGCATTTGAAGCCACAGTGAAGTTTATTTATATTGAATATTGATACACATTTACGGAGTCGTATTTTCCAATGATTGCAGGTAACGCACTTAGACTAAAACTAATAGCAACGGGCGTGAGCCTGGATTCAACGAAGAGAATTACTGGAGGGATTAACTGAAGGGTGGTACTCATGTATTCAGGTCGGTACCATACATTATATGTATTGTTTGGGAAAAGCCACTCATCTTAGCTTAAATAGTGCCGAACTGACATGAACACGATCCTGATATGGTACGAGTAGATGCCTAATGTGGAAGTACTTAGATATTGTTTCGGGTCTGCGTCGCTACTCAACAACGACTGCCGAATAGCATGTGTGTGCCCTTAGCACAGAACACAATTCACCGTCCATTTTAATTAGACCGATAGCGCTGGGCTATTTTGATGCCATAAGTTTAAAAAATTCTAAAGTTGCTTATTTCTTGCTTGTGGACACAGTCGTACTATGAAGGTTATTATTGCGTTTTGTGTCACATCATCTTCCACTTGCATTTTCAGTAATTCGATGATTTATGCTCGATCCTTTTTATTCAAATCAAAACTGGCAAAATTAATTTTTACTCAATACTTTATTGCATTCCATAATGTAAAATAAAACAGTTGGTATGCACGGCAAAAATAATTAAGTAATAGGAGAGAGGATGAAGGCGCTTTTTGTTTAGAAAATTACATAAACATTAAATTAGAATAGTAAATAAATAGCTTTTGTAGTAATTACATTTTACATCATAGTTATATTTACTTGAGTAGGAAACATAATTTTACTTATTTGGATGAGTCTTTTATGTGTAATATTTGGTTTTAATTTATTGCACGATTTAAAGTTTGAAATAATTATGGTTTCAAATCTAGGATAGCCTGCGGAGTGTGAAAACCCAGTTTGTGTCATCTTCGTCCAGTGCAAACTGACATAGGGTCAGGTCTATGTAAAAACAGTGCAAAAAAATTACAATTGATGAAATAACTATTTTCTTGCTCAGATCACTTACATATACCTACCTATTATTTAAATTTGTGCCAAATTAAGCCACGCAATTTTAAGATTTTTAATTAAGTATTTTGTTTTTCCAAGCTACAAACGCTTCAAAAAATATTACAATCATTAGAGTTCACATATTCCATAACATAAATGCACGAAAAATCGACATTTATGAATTTGTGTTATTTTTATGCACGATATTTAGCATATCAATGCAAAAACACAAAAACAATGGTTACTGTCGAAGCGGGCGGACGCGGCCAGGCGGCGCGCGGCTTCTCGATGTCCTGCGCCCTGCTTCGAGTAGGTATAAGTCCTTTCGATGTAGCAAAGTGCAGGTGACATTAGGCGCGGTTTATACAGAAGAGTCGGAAAGAGATTTGCGTCCGCGCTTCAAGGCGACGCGCGACGGGACGTCACAGCCACCAGGTGACTAGTCGATAAAAACGAACGCGACATAAATATTAGGTTCATTTTAGGTTTCTTTGATTATCCGCGCCCTCGCCACCTCTTTTCTGTCTAAACCGCGCCTTAGAGGTACCGTACCTTTTCAATCTATCATCATAGCAATACATCCCACCACTAAACATGTCTTGGCGTCTAATGTCACGAAATGTCACCTGCACGTGCCTGCAGTTTGCTACAGCGAAAATAGTGTAGTGTACAGTCAGCAAAACAAAATATACACAAGGTAATAAAATGTACTCAATATTTTTGTTATTATTATTGTTTGTATTTATTCCCTTTATTTGTTTTCAAACATATTACATTTTTAAATATTCCAATATATATCAATATTAAACGTCATTAAAAATATTTAAAAAAATAGTAGCCCATCAGCATCGGGGCTCTTGAGATAGGAACCTCCTAACAATACGCGCCGTGTCCAGAAGTACTGTTTTCTGAATCAAGCCCTTGATCCAGCTGCCACACGAGAGCCTCCTCAGATGTTGGTCGAGGCTATTGGCTATTAAGCCATTGGCCTACAAAACTATCGACACAATGACTGCTGTACTCACGTCCCACATGTCGGCAACCTCGCGAGCCAGAGTTAGATATTTGATTGTTTTATCTTTCTCTGCTTTCACGAGATTCTTGTCATGCGGGACCGTTGATATCAACAATCATTGCGCGACGCTCCAATCGATCTATCACCACAATGTCAGGCTTATGGGCAACAATAGTCCTGTCAGTGACGATAGTTCGATCTAGTATGGCACTTCTGATTCCACAAGGTTGTACTTCAAAGCAAGTTGCTGGTGGATAATCCTGGCAACGAAGTTGTGTACTCTCCGTTAGCTAGACGAGAACACCCAGAAATAATGTGTCGAATCGATGGACGGTGGCATGCCCGACAAATGTCAACCATGCCATCCTTGACAATGTATTTCCGGTAGTTATTTGTCATCATAACTTCGTCCATTATTGCACAGACAAAACCTTCGGTTTCCCCGAAGAGGTCACCGAAACGCAGCCAAGATACGGACGCTAAGAAAGAAGTCTACATCGGGCCTATGTAGGATCCGGTAAAAGCGCCCGTGCAGCTTCTTGCTCTGCCATACCTCCATGCGGTCATTAGTGTCTAATACTGTAGGCTTGCGCCAGTTCTCGTTAGCCAGGGAGAGCGGGGTAAGGCCTAATCCACTGAGACCAAATCTCGGTGCATCCCCACGTCGGCTTCTAGGAAGTATTCCCTGAGACTGCATACCTCACGGTCTTAGCATTTAAGAAGCCACGAACCCCGCACTTCCGTGGGATATACAGTCTCATCAGTGACGACCGTGGGTGATGCGTCCGATTTGCGGTCAGCAGTGCGCGGACCCTTCGTCCACTTGAGTATGCCGAAAGAATTTATCAAAACCGGCATGACCCAACCGTTGAAGGCGCGCACCTTGTTTTCGTTTGACGCCAAAGAAGCGCTCCCTCAACGATGGTTTCATGTCAACAGTATTGATACTTAATGCTTCCGACATACCCAAATACTTGTAGGTTTCTGTTGAGGAGAGGGATCTAAGGTGTATGGAATCCGAGAGTTGAGTTCCCACGGATTCCATAATCTCCCCTCATTTTCATTTCACATGCATGACTGCACATTTGTCCACACCAAATTCCATCCTGATAGCGCTACTGAAAGTTTCTGTTACCTTCAGTAGCTTCATCAGTTGCAAGGTGTTGGGGTCAACGAGTCATCCATGTAAAGAAGGTGAGATATGACCTGAGCATCTCAAAGCTAGGTGTTTAAGGCTAGACAATGGACTCAGACTATAACTCTGGAATATGCCGCGCTCGATCCTTATCGGTTCGCTGTTCCCCTGGATCTGTCGACATCCTGGATGGCGAAGGAACAATCTCCAGTGCCCCATACATACTTTATACAACTCCAGCACCCTCATGAGCCATGTATGAGGCACCGTTTCATAGGCCTCCTTATCCCTTCAGAAGCGGCGAACCTGTTGTCTAATGGCCATATCAATGAGGAGCAGCTTCTTAGCATACAGCAGCCTACATCCATTCTGAGAGGCAGACATGATAGAATTACTCTCAATATGTTGGTTGAGTTTAGCTCTCAAAATGGATGTTAGAACTTTATAGACCGTTGGTAGACATGTGATTGGTCTATAATTTTTGGGCTCCGCAGAACTACCTGATTAATGGAGCAGGTGGGTAATTCCTGTCGTCAAGAACTGGGGCAGCGACCCTGACTCTAAGGCTAATTGAAACTGGGACGCCAAGCAAGCGTGCGATCTTTGGAACCACTTGATCCAGAAGTTGTGCAGCCCGTCCGGCCCTGGAGATTTCCAGTTAGGCAATGGACGGACTGCACGAGCTACTCGTACGTCTTGGCGGCTGATGATGATTGCCCCCATTTCTGGTATTGGATCACACGCTTGTTCAACCTCCCGGATCCAATCACCTTCAGTGTGACTGACAGGCACCGACCAGATACTACGCCAGAATGAACACATGGTATCATCATCCGGCAGACGCGTGTCAGTTACACCTTGGTCCGGTCGTTCCCTATATCACCACCTCACCCCCCCCCCCTTCACCTTTCATCGCTTTGGAATGTGCGATTCAGAAAGTCGATACGCTCTGTGACGCGGGCCAAGTAATCTCTAGAACTAATTTCAGTTCCCGAGAACGCCCGCCTCACAAAGCGCATCACTCTAGGACGAGTATTGCCCTCCCTGAAGCAGGTTAACTTGCCGATGAGTGCTCTAGCCTAACCGATACGCCGCTCAATCCTGCACTGCCAAGCTGGAACAGCTAATTTTGGTCGTGTAGCTCTGTCGTTGTTGTGAAATTTGACGTGAGCTATACGACATGCCGCTACAGCTCCACAGTACAATATTGAGTGGGTATCGGCGAGGTCTTCACTGCTGTTAAAGCAGTTTGACAGTTGCGAATCTAGCAAACGAGGTAGACGTGGTTTAAGTTCAGGTAGTGTGGAACGGTATTCCCGGAATGCACCCTCCAAAGCGCTCCTCAATTGTGCATTGCACTGGGTAATCACGGATATAACTTTGTCATCATCCTCTTCACCACCGCGGTCGGATCGCGGGGTAGCACTGGATACATTTTGCAGCTGCACCGCGATCATAGGCGAAGCAGGCTTAACTAGGTTACTCCTTGATTCGGAGTTTAGTCGATCAAGTACAGTGTCATCCAAAATATGGTTACGCTGGATGACCCGCACCTGATCCGACAGTCGTTGCGCCAACACGCTGACACCTGGCTGAAACACCTGAAACAGAGACAGCATCGGACAACGGTACGCAGTCAAGTTGCTTCTCCCTTCAGTAGCCCCATAATATGGGCACACGCGCGTCACATGCGTGAGTCACTTCCATCGGCAGTGGACCCTGTTCGGGGCCTGTTGGCCTCGAGGTCCCAAGCCCGCTGGTGGCCGTCCTCTTCCTCGTCGTCGTGGTGGTGGTGGAGTCGAAGGCGGAGAGATAAACTCGTCGCTTGAGCTCGACGCAACTGCAATGCTTCCCATTCCATGGTTAACATATTTAGTAAATTCTTGAACTTATTTCAATATTCACAAATCGCACGCTTACTGCTTACAAAACCATCATAACATTCGTTCGTCAGTGCGGCGCATTCGCGGCTCGTTGAGTAGGTACTTAGTGTTTACCAAACTCGAGGCGTGTAGGTATGACTCGCGTTCCGACCGTTTGTTTGAAGATACACTAATGTAGATATTATTACCGTGCCGTAATGTTGCCCGGCTTCTAGTCAGCATTAATTTATTAGGGTGTTTGTTTTGTCGATATTTAACGTCCCGTATGAGACCACATATAACACATTTTATAATTAATTTTTAAATCAATCAAATCGAATAACGCACGCACTTCTTTGTCGGAACTTGCACCGAATAAATATGACGACCGGCTGGCCGACGCCCGCGCGCCTCTCGCGCTTGTCCCCGCGCTCGCTTTTCGTGCGAAGAAGTTGGTATTTTTTTTAATAATTAGATTTCGTGGATAAAAATAACACAAATTATGAATAGTGTTTGTTACATCATAATAATCAAAAATACGTAAACTCGAATAACTTGCATTTTCTTTTGTGGATTTAACAGGGTATTTTAATAAAATTATACAATATCTATAAACATCGTGGAGAAATTCGACACAAAATATTTTAAACAACAGATATCAATACTCTAAAACGCATAGCACCTATTTACCCAATTGTAATATTATTTTAGAGCTAGTTGGGCGACTTGTTAGGTAATGGTTAAATATTAGGATTCTCGTGGACACAGATGACACAAAATGCCTATGTACATCAGTTACTACTTCGTTATTATCATTAAAGTAGAATTTTCATCTCTAATTTTCTTTTCCTCTAATACTGATCGAAATGACAAATACCTAAATTTCTAAATATGAAAGTACCTAGGATGACACAAACTAATGTATTAGGTTGGGCAAATGGTCCTGAAACTATATATATGCGAAACACAAACAACTTTAATATTTTTGAAACCTCAAAACCTAGCGCTATCGGTCTATAATGTCACCAGGTTATAAAGAACGTTCCCAATTAGCCGGAAATATATCCAGACAGCTGGCTATTACTGGGTACGCCCTATTGGGAAACCACACTGTTTGACCTTTACGCTCAGCACTCACAGCTCGCAAGTATGACCGGGAACTGTATTGAATACGGATGTAGGTACTATGAACTTAGCAGACTGGTTATAATGCCCGGAACACTGGCCACAGTGGGCACATACTTTTATAATTTTCAAAATTGTATAAAAGTGTATAATTATCGTTGATTTAATTTGAGTTTCGACCGTTTCTTTACAAATAAATAGTCTAAAGTTTCTGCTGCTTTTCATTCACAAGTTAGTGCCACGGAGAGTAGCTGCTCTATTTACAGTATCTACTAATTATTAGATTGATGTCATTAATTGAAATGGATCAGACAGCAGTTATACATTTGCAAGTAATTATTATAGATGGATATTTTTTCTAACAAACACGTCATCGCAGTGAATAATTAGATAAGTAATATTTGTGAAAAAATCAAATTTATAGACGCGCATCACCAGCTCATCAAGCTACCCGAAACTGTCAAATTTTCTCAATCAACCTTGAACCTAATGCTTTAATAGCGATAAATTTAAAAATCTATTAAATTTTCTGTCAATGATTCACCATTCGCCATTCGCCGTAAGTATATATCGCTATAGACAAAAGATAAGCGCTCGCATGTTACTCGTATGTCTACAAACCTTCCACATTATTTTACCACTGATTTGACGTCACTATCAAAATAAAAGTGACCTTTACATAAGTTGCAATAAGACTGCTCTTGGAGTGCCACTGGCGGCATGTCTTTCAATAAGACTGCTGTTAGGCTGCCACTGGCATGTCTTTCAAAATCACAGTGATCTTTAATTTAGCTCCTAGGTGTCCTAGGTAGCTATTGCGTTGGTAACATAACTTGTGGAAGGACTGTAGTTGACGATAATCATAGAGTCTACACTGGATCTACTTTGTGTAATTTATATTATCACCGTTGCTCTCAAAACGGCGAAGGAAAAAGTCGTAAGGAAACCGGCATTTTATAGATAGAACTAAAAAAATAGATCAAGTAGCACGCCGCGCTGTTCCCGCGTGCCGTGATGTATTACTGTCCACTCCCATCCACAGAGACCTCAGTCCTATGTCCCAGCAATGGAAACATTGTAGGCTGATTATACGGATGCTATGTTTATAAGGAGAATCGCAAAGCTAAAGCTGATATCAGACGCTTCACACGAGTGAACATTCACTCACCTTTTTATCTTTGTTTCATTCCACGTTCACACGAAACCGACAAAATTACATAGAAATTAACAGTAATAAGGTCATTTATTTTCAGTGTTGAATACCAATGCAATTTCTTCACTAAATATATATTTTTTTTTTTTGAGTTATTTTGTTTCCGGACATAAAGTGAACCGTCTTATATCAGCTTATGAGTTTGTTTTCAAAAAAGTAATACTTAATGCATAAATAAAAACCAGACAGAACTTTGAACACAAAATATGCGTAATTCACGAAACACATCACACGAAGAATTTCTCAATCACGAGTTCATGACTCATACAAATAAACAAAAAATTAAAAGCAACGCGCAGCCCTATCTGCATTTTGCAACCACCACTGTTAGCAGAGCTCCCGACACCAAAGACTCTTGGTCTTTTTAATCCGATAGATTAGTAGATGAAGGGGTCGAAGGGTCAAGTTAGGATGGGGGGCAACAACAGTCGTACACGCAACTTCCCCGGGGTGACTCACATCGCATTGTGTCGTAAAACGATTGTAATAAACTAGAAAGCTCCGATTTGTTAGAACCTTTTTAATGAACATGTCGTATTAGTAGAGTCAGGAAGAAGTTTTACCTTTTCAAGCACGATTTCAAAAGAGTGGAATCGTGTTTGAAAAGGTAAATTTTAATTCAAAAGTATAATAATATATTTTAAATCAAAAAGTTTATGTAGGTACTAAGTGCACAAACACTTTTTGATTTAAAATGTGTTTTTATACTTTTGTCAAATACGTATTTAAAATATTTACAATTACTTATTAACTAATTACGCAGTGATCGGAACAGGTAGAGCTAATTTACCTAAACTTCGAGGAACAGAGACATAAAGTGGAGACTTCCTTAGGGCAATATTTTTTTTTCCGGAACAATTGTTCCGGTTTTCGGGACATCGCTTTGAATACATTAAATAGGAATGTTATTAATAGAGATTAAAGTAGATTTGAATTCCTGATTTTATTTTACAGAAATAACAAAAAAATGAGGTAGATAGGTATAAGATATACGCTCTATGACGTCATTTCGAGGGGTGGAGATGGATTTTCAATTATTATAGCTACCGAACTTTCCTACATCGTCAAATATGAAAAAAAAATAGTAGAGTTCAATCTAAGATAACAACTTTTCTTTTACGTTTATGTGTTTTCTACGTTAAAAAACGTGCGTTAAAAATCTTTGATAATTCTGGGAAACAAAAACAGTAATTCAATTAAATTCTTAATATCATTACTTAAGTTTTAATAAAAAAATATTGTCTTATGGAAGTCTCCACTTTATGTCTCTGTTCCTCGAAGTTTAGGTAAATTAGGTCTACCTATTCCGATCACTGCTAATAATTAGACATACAGTTAAGTTACACAACCAACCAGACCCCGAGACTTCCATTCCCCTAACGACACACATCAAAACACACTTGTGTTTCCTGCTTTAATCGCCAAAAACAGTCAGTCTAATTGCCATGCCGTCCCGGTCTGCGTAGGCCTTTAGACTCTAAAGGCCTACGCAGACCGGGACGGCATGGCAAGGGATTTAAATTTTTACTAATGGACATTCAACCGTATCGCTAAAGAAATACGACATAAATTGCTATGCTTTAAAATGATCCTGTGGCATCGAAAGGGATTTCATTGCAAGACGCGCCACAGGCTCCCGCGGCGGCATGCCGTGGCGGTAGGCAACGGCATGCCAAGGATTCCGGTGCTCGTTTTGACATAAAGCGGAGTGAGGCAAAATCTTCTTCTATCCCTATTACTAGCCTGTGGACCTTCTTCGTCTTTAATAATATCATCGATATCAACACCAAATCCCAATCTACCATTTTAAAATTGAGGCACATCATCACTCAATCAAACGCAACTGAAGACTAAAAATGTATCGGGCAGCAGGAACTGCCGAGGCGTGCTTTGTCGTGCCGCGGCACGCCGTTGCATGCCGTGGCAAGGCGCTGGAATGCCGTGGTATCTAAGCGGCTAATGTGCGCTGACTGACGGTAAAATCCCTTGCCATGCCGTCCCGGTCTGCGTAGGCCTTGATTATAGAAAAAATAAACTTTTTTATGTGTATCTAAAAAACCCTTTTAAAATAAAAAAGTTTAGCTTTTTATGAAATTTTCTGGAAGAGTATAAAATTCTGCGGACTTTGATATAAAGATGCTTTAAGAATTCTTTATAGTTTTGTTTAAATACGTGAATAACTAAACATCCCTAGCCATTTTGATGTGTGTAGTAGTCCCGTGTGGGAATCGAACCCGCGACAAACACGCGCTATACTCGCGAGGCAAGACGTACCGTCAGAACTCGGTACGATGTGACGTAACTTGGAACGAGACAGCCTAAGTGCTAGCAATGGACGCCGAGATCGCGAACGAAGCAACACAAAAACGAGCGACTGCCTATCTGACCCAGAACTCTACCCAATTAGTACTGGGTGGGTTATACGGTGCCCCTTGGTAAGACTGGTTGTCAGACTTTCGAGCCACTGACTTCCTCTAACGACTGTCAAAGAACTCCAAATGACAGCCGATCCAACGCTTTTTGACTTTTGGTTTTGCTACTTACTCGGTATGTAATGAATTAGTGGTCACCCATCCACAGACCGTCCTTGGTAAGCCCAGCTTAACCTCGTTCGACCCGAGTGGCTGTTATTATTAACCTTTAAAATGTATCTTAAATGTCGGCATTGCGAGGGTTCCAGATTCGCGGAACGTACACCTACGTTTCTAAAGAAATTTAAAATGATGTCAAACGAGCTTACTTAGTTCTTGAAAATACATCTTTGAAACTTAACTAAAATAAAAAGCTTAGTTTTCGCAGAAGCTTGTCGTGTATGGTTTTATCCTATTTTCTATTTACGTGAAAAACTTTAATTTAATAAATATTTTCCATTTCAGTAATCGCTTGTTTTCTAAGTATTAAATGCGCATCGTTGTTGTGAAGTCTCTTGTTGTTTAGTTTGAAAAGATCCAGTTCGTCAAATAAAAATGTTACGTGTTTAGAAACTTTCGTGTTCGTGCTATACCTACACCGTTCAGCAGTCAGCCATCTTTAGAAGACGTTCCAGATTCCTGGTTCAGGTAACGACAAAAAATATGTTAAGTTATCAAAATTCAAGATTGCCTGTCCGCCACTATTCACCGGTGACGACTTCTCTCGTGAGGATACAAACATGGCTGTAGGATCAGGTCATGTCTGAGATAAAATGTATTGTCACCAGAACCAAAGCTGTGTGCAAAGTCTCAGACCAATCGGTTAGGAGAAACTATTTAAAATTCAGTTGTGAGATTTGACCCATACCTACTGTCTGAGGCAAATTAAAACAAAAGTTAAGTATGTACCTAACTTTAAATGTACTGACAGAAAATGCGGAGTCATTCCCGCTCGTCCACACCCCGTCGTCCACAGTGCGGACGACTGGGAATGTTGCGTTCTGTTCGTCTACACTGTGAACGAACAGAACGCATTATTCCCAGTCGTCCACACGCCGTCATCTCACGTCTAGTCTAAGAGTTAATAAAGAAAATATGATGATAGTATTTCCTTATATAATAAACATACATTTAAAATATTATGTACTTACTTAGCTTTATTACTTTAGTAAGGCAAATACTTTAAAACTACATACCTAGTAAATCTGAAGATTTTTTGATGATGAAAAATACTGATGAATTTAAACACTACTTAGTACATATTATGTTGTTATTATATACTTTAAAAACGTTTATATAATACCAAAAAAATATTAGTTAAAATATTGCCTTTTAATTATTGTAAATTATGTTGATCTGTGATAAAAACTAGAATTGTTGTTAATTATTTTAACATTTGATGATTTTAAATAAAAAAAAACTTAATAGTTATGTTGTTTTTAAATTGATTAAACCGTTGAATCATTTATTTAATTTAAAATTTCTTTACACTGACTCTTAAACTAGACACACGAAATAATCGGTACGGACGACTGGGAATGTTGCGTTCTGTTCGTCTACACTGTGAACGAACAGAACGCATCTTTCCCAGTCGTCAACAGTGTGGACGACGGGGTGTGGACGAACGGGAACAACCCAAAATGCGCAGCCTAATACATCAAAACCGTTAGTCACACCCCCACTCGAAACTTAATTATGCGCCTAATATAAAATGTCACCAATGTTAAAACTGACACCAGGTTGTACCTAACCTAATCACACGATAAAGAAGAAGAAGATTTAAAATGTAATAATTCATAGGTTTGTTATTTGAAATAAAGGCGAGTCACTAAAAAAACACTACAGAAATAACGGTCAACATCAATGATTTCGTTCATATTATGTCGACGAGTGTTTATCAAATTCAAGGTCTTTCGCGACAACCCAGCCTAGCCTTCTGCCTAGCCTTTTCCCTACTATGTAGGGGTTGGTCTAACGGGATGCAGCTGAGTACCAGTATTTTACACGGAGCGGCTGCGTATCTCACTTTCACAACCCATTTAGGACTGGGTAATAAGATACCCCTTAGTTAGACTGGTTGTCACACTTGCGGGCCACTGAATATCTGTAATGACTGTCAAAGATCTACAAATGACAACCGAAGCCAACGGCTTAACGTGCTTTCTGAGGCACGGAGGAAACTGGGTGTGTAATGGTAGGTCACCCATCCACGGACCAACCTAGGTAAGCATGCCTTAACCTAAAGATCGACCCGTGCGGCTGTTATTATTTAGCCACGAGCTCCGCGACAGCCAACAAAAACCCGTCAAATACCTACACAGAGTTTCTGTTCAACATCGTATTCGGTATTCGGTACGTTTCGCTAATAATTATATATTAAACACCACTATGTCCATACTTTAATCTAATTTTCCACTTGTATATGTTATTTTTATTCAGTGGCTGTTTGTCTTTATAATAAGTCCCCATAATTTAAAATTCCATAGCAAAAATATATTTCTTGACTTCCCCACTTTTCATTTAGAGTGGACATACCAGGTTTTGATATTTAACTACAAAATGTTGCTCAAGAGCTTCTTTTATAACGAAACACTAAAGTCGGATTTTAGAACATTCATCTCCCAATAGAAGATGAGAGTTCGTCAGTCATCTTTGCAGATGAGAAATCTATGCAGTTCTTAGAACATTATTACGTAGTCAAATTCAATTAGTAATGTAATTAGAACGTCACAGTAATCGGTACTGCCAGATGTTCTAATTAATGATGTCCCGAAAACGTATGTGTTGCATGATAGTAACGTAGCTGAAATGCTAGATAGGTCAGCAATGGACGCCGAGTTTCAAACTTTGGGAGCCAGATAACAATCTGCAATCGGAAATCCCTTCAGATGAGCTCAGTACGAATACGAAATAACCAGTAAACAAGAAAGTAAAGTAAAAAATAAATAAGAAAAAACAATAGAATGAAATAAGAGTAAAGTGCAACAACAACACACCTAATTGGCGTAATATTTCTATCTTGCATCGGTGGGCGTCAGATGTCATTGAAATTGGCATTAGACGTCTGTTTAGAGGCCAGGAGAAGCTTACCGTGACTTCTAAGAAAATTGAAATCAGGTTAATAATTCGTTTTATGTTGAAAAGGAAAAGAAGCAATAATAATCTTTTTCTATTTAAAGTTCTTTCTAGATACTAATTTAATCATGTTTCAATTTACTCTCTTAGAAAAGCAAAGCCTCTTGTCATTTGCCTAATGATTCCTTAGCTAAGTTGGGTTCGGCGTCCGGTCTAACCAGATGCAGCTGAATACCAGTGCATCGCATAGACCAATTGCTTAAATAAACTGCCTCAAAACATAGTTAGAACTGAGTAATACGAAACCGTTCTAATCACTCGAAAAGTAACCGTCCCCTCACTGGAGATGGTGCACTCACACACATACTCGTTTTCACTAACACTTTGGCACACCTAAACGTAAAATGTTAAAATCATATACAATGTTGAAGTTTCAACAACCATTGCCGACCACTATATACCCCTCCATAATCTGACCCTCAACACCAAGTGCAATCTATTAGATTCATCAAAAAGAATCATATGACCTAAAACTCGAGGAGTTTACTGGTCGCCACTGAAGAGTTCCACTATCCACCTTCTGGCTCCAATAAAACAGCTTCAAGATAACAAAGGATACTATTGTCATCCGAACTACGTTTACCCAAAAAGTTTAATTTCGATACGACAATTAAAAGTAGGTTTAAATTAACTTCCAAGATTTGATTACAATGTTTGTGTTAAAAACCACAAAAAACAATGTTGCAACCCTGTCCCAGATCAGCAATCAGCATATTAAACTAATGAAATCATCAAACTAATTTGGTCTACCTAATCCTACGCGGATTACAGGCGCCATGTATTATATTAATTACAAAACTCTATTATGTTTTTTGAATGGACCGGATTTTAGGAAAATAAGTAGTTAACTGTTCCGAGTAATACAGTAATACAGAGCTATTTAAAAGCATTTCTGCGAAAGCTGTTGAAGAAAAAAATCCCGTTTCAAACTACTTTACCAACTTACCAGTGCAACAAAGAGTACCTACAAGGACACGATGGATATGTTGCCCAAGATACCCATAGCCCATAGGATACGTTTTTATTTTAAACCACAATTCGACCATTCACAGGCCACAGCGCGGGAATCGAACCGGCTATTTGCTGCTCAATCAATAAATAATTATGGGAGTATCAATAGGCCTAAATTTGCAATACGAAGGTTTTATTTTGGTTACTAGCTTGTTTAATCCTGCCCCGGAATCGAACCCGCGACGGCCGCGACTCGACTCGACAATGAATAATGATGAGGCGGGCTTTGCTTGTTGTAAAAGATCATCACGGTTGTTGTTCTGGAGCTATCGCTGAAATGAGCCTCGAAAGTTCCCTAGGATACATCGTCGGTTGTGTTGAAGTCAAATGAATGTACCTAATTATAATAAGGCGCGAGCCTATTGCGATAATCCAGACAAGTTCGAACAAAAGACACGTTTCTTTGTGTCAAAGGTTGGACCAAAATAAAACCTACGATGCTGAACTTTAGTAAGCGGCTAAGCGCATCACTTAAGAACGGCTGGAACAATTTGTTTTTTTTTTTATATAATGTTATTACAAGTCCAACTAAGTCTACTGAGGAGAATTAATAGGAAAATCGCCCTAGAAAATCTTTAAGTTTTGTGTAAAAATTTCAATAGAAAATAATCCAGACGATACCAAAGAAAAATTCGCAGAAACTATTAAAATGTTTAATGCGATCACGGAGAAATTCCTTATAATTCCTAAAGAGGAGAAATTCTGTTGCGTCAGATAGTACCTATAGTGTAGTAAAATAAGTATTCAACGAAGAGATAGTAGACTAAGAACACATAAAGAGAGCTAAACTACTCGACGAACAAGGAAAAGGAGCTCTCGCTTATTGTTTAAGTCTACTCTGATAGAAGAAACGTCTCAGTATTGGCTTTGTGCTTCATTACCCTACCCTACAACCGACTACATGTAACCGGGCATCAATCAATCTTATCACCTAACTACGTTGGGACTTAAGTATGTTATAAAATCTCTGAAACTTCTCAAATTGTTCAAAAATTCAGAGAAAAGTTAAATTGAAACCCGAATAATAGGTATGTCCTTTAAAAATTTTTGTAAGATAATCCATTTGTTTACTATTTCGACAGTACAATTGTGAATTAGATGTAATTTAAACACGTTACATTCAAATAATTTAGGTCATCGAACACTCAAAACATCCAATATTCCAAAATTTAAATACTGAAATATTGAAGAGCCAGAATCAATTAAATATTACCAATTATCTAGTACTTAATTATGTTTTGTTGGCCGAACTACATTCCATATCGAAATATTTCACGAACGTTTTACAATTTATTAACGCAAAACACTTCATTAGTCGCACAGTACCAGATCAATTCGCGAAACAAATAACCGCAACTATTCAACAAACACATTTCTGACCAAAACTAAAAATATAATTTAAAAAAAAACAAAGCTAAAAAATAAATCACTTTTAATAAAATATTGAGCTACTCACCTTAAAATGCATCTTCTTTTTCTTTCGTACGGAAAGTACTGACAGCTATTTGAATTTAAATCGCGCGGAAATTGATGGCAGTGAACACGTCCTGTCGCATCAGAAACTTTGCTCGAATAAAGTTTGCAGCGGCCGACTGCGTGCGTACCGCGACAGGTAATGCAGGGCGGCGCGGCAGATCCAGGGTGCTCGCGCCCCTCTGTCCATCGCCCCCGTACTATAAACATGCTGCAATTTTATTTTGTGGTTCTGTATAGTGTAAATTATGGTGTTACGTTGGGATTTTATACGTAACTAAGGTTTCGATGATTTTAATATGCAATATTTGTGATTGACTTGTAACGTTATGATGAACTAGCGTTTTATCCAAAAGATATATAGATATTTGTCATGTTTAGTGTTTTTTCGACATGTTTATTAACTTACTGTTTATAAAAAAAACAATTCGATAATTGTATTGGGCTGTATTTAAGATTGACTATTTTACTGTAACTTCAGAATAAAATCATCATTCTCCTGCCCATATTTCAATTTATTTGGGGTCGGCGCAGCATGTCTTCTTCTTCCATACTTCTCTATTACTCGTCATCTCGTCAGAGATCTCCTTTCTTGCCATATCATTATTTACACAGTACATCCATCCATAGTTTCTTAAGTATTCCTTCACTCTTATAGCCATCATACTCAAAACTTTCCTCACGACATTTACCTCATTACTCCTCATCGCATGCCCATACCAAGCCACTAGCCAGCCGTGTGGTAATCCACACAACTTTTCAGTCAGCGGTGCCACTTTCAGATTTCTTCTTATTTACTCACTAGCTGTGCCTGCGGCTTCGCTCCTGCAAGCGCGTATTCCTTTGTCATCATCAGGGAACATTACATGGGAACGTGAAGTCGTAGTATATTGCTAACATCCCCTACAAAATAATATACCTACTAATAAACTGGCTAGGTAACTGTTAATTTAAACTAAAACCTGTTAGTACAACTTTGTTTTAAGTATTAAAGGAACTCGTAGTCACTTTCTGGGGGAAACTATTAAAATTGTCATTGACACTCTAAAAAGAAGAAGAAAACTTTATGAACGAAAGCAAATAGATGAAATTTATGATCGTTCATAGGTTTTGACGCTGAGTACTATCCTTAAAAAATCTTTCAACTCTGAGAGCTTAATCCTTCGATGGAAATCAAAAGTGAGAATATTCAAATACCCCATTGCTGAAAAATATTGTAAACGCTTGAATTTAATGTATTTGGTATTGGAAGCAGAAAGAGTATGCGTATCTTCATGTTTCTGAATTAACACGAACGTCGGCCGCAGTGTGATCCCCATAGATGCAAAACTTCTATGTTTGGTTTTTCAACGCATTGTAGTGTATTCATTCCTCACTTATGAAGTCTCTACCCTTTGGTCGCACTTCATCTTATTTATGTTACTCAAAAGTTTTGAAAAGAGGTTTGGAAAGAGGGGCTCGTGGCAAAATAATAACAGCCGGTCAGATCGATCTGTAGGTTAAGCTGTGCTTGCCTAGGTTGGTCTGTGGATGGGTGACCACCCATTACATACCGAGTTTCCTCCGTGCCTCGGAAAGCACGTTAAGCCGTTGGTCCCGGCTGTCATTTGTAGATCTTTGAGACAGTCGTTACAGGTAGTCAGTGCCCCAAAAAGTCTGACAACCAGTCTTACCAAGGGGTATAGTATTACCCAGTACTAATTGGGTTGTGGAGGTCAGATAGGCAGTCGCTCCATGTAAAATACTGGTATTCAGCTGCATCCGGTGAGACTGGAAGCCGACCCCAACAGAGTTGGGAAAAGGCTAGGCAGATGATGAAAAGTTTTGAAAAGATTTAGATTCTAGTCGTAAATCAGTAATATCCTAACCATGGTGGTGGTGGTACATAAAAGACATGTACTTCTATGGTTGTAGCAGCTCAATATGCATACGCGGCTCCCGTCCAGACCATGGCCGACTTGCTGGTGTCCAAAGTATCCCTACACCTGCGTTTTAGAGGACTTACTGTCAAACTCACAAATCAAATCAAATCAAAACATTTATTTCAAGTAGGTCAGTTACAGGCACTTTTGAATTGTCGAAACAAAAAGACCAATGAAATGTAGCTACAGTCCCAGTCACAAGGCATAAAATCTGTGAAAGTACTGTAGTTGCCCATTCCCTAACGTAGATCTCTATGGAGAAGAACGGGCAAGAAACTCCATGGACACTCTTTTAAATCAGAACATTTTTACAAAACCTTGGTTACATCATTCATGTTGAGATGGTACATTATGTGAGAGCGATGTAGCAAGATGTGCACGTTAAAAGTGTCCATAGTAAAAAAAATATTCTACAATAAAATAATTAACTCAAATAAACCGTGGCAACCTAGAGATGACCAGTGACAACTGACAGCGCCCGTTCACAAATATGACGCACAGCACCATTCAACTCAACCATTTTGAAGGGAACTAAATGATCCGACACACGCGCCACCATCAGCGAGACATTTGAGTGAGCATGACATACACTTAACCACCAAGGCACATTCAAGTCAGAAAAAGACGTAGGTTTCCAGCGAATGATAGCTTTCTATTACATAGTACTCACATAATATGGGCTATGCGGTTATATAATACCAAAAGAAATTGAATCTATACAATGCAAAGATAGTTGTACAATCTTCAGCAGCTCCAACAATACTATTTAATGCTATCCATTAATCCATTTATGTGCCCCTGTCCATGTGGAGCAGGACCGGATTGAGCCAAGCATTTTTATCAGAGATATCGTCCAACTTGCACAAATAGTGTGCGTTTAATGCATGTTTTAAATTGCGTCTCATTCAGTTTAAGAATACCTTGTGGAATTTCATTATAGCATCTCAAACAGTACCCCATGAAAGGTGAGTCTACTTTAGCGAGTCTGAAGCCTGGCTGAACTAATTGGTCTCTAGTTCTAGTACTGTAATTGTGTCTGTCACCTCTTTTATTAAAAAGATGTAGATTTTTTCTAACGTACATTATGTTTTCGTAGATGTATTGACAATGTATAGTCATGATTTTGATTCCCTTAGAGAATCGCGCCTACGAAGATTATATATGGCTCTGATGACTCTTTTTTGCAGAATAAACATAGACTCAATGTCTGCAGCCCGTCCCCATAACAGAATGTCATAAGACATTATACTATGAAAGTAACTAAAATAGACCAGTCTAGCGGTATCTACATCAGTAAATAGACGGATTTTTCCAACAGTATATAATGCTGCTGATCTTAGGCGCCCCGCAAGAGATTTCAAATGAGAACCCCATTGTAGCCTTGAATCATGCGTAAGCCCCAGGAAAACGGTTTTAACGTCGCTACTGAAGCCGCGATCAACGTAGCCACTTGGTGTTGAAAATTTGATAAAACGTACCATCGATACGAAAGAAGAAGACGAACAGGGCAATAATAATAGATCTCTTAATTCCGAAGATAGACCACGATTGCCGAAGCGTATGCTTTTCTAAGGACGCCAACGAACGGCCAAAAAAAAATTGATGTGTAGACGCAAATCGATGCAACAAAAGTTCTCATCTAATCACCATATTTATGTTGACCATATTATTATTAATAATTTTCTCCGAAGTTCACATGCAAGTGCAGTCACATTTAATTGTTAAAATAGTGCCGCGAGTTAATCAGTTACTTTTACGGATATAATTCCTCTTCACTCTCTCTCCATGTAACAGCATTGAAAAAAAAAACAAAATAATCACAGAAAGTGGATACTGGCTACGATTTGAACTTACGAACCCTGGTTTCCAGGCAAATGGTCTAAAATAGCCGTTCTATTCTAATGCATGTTATGACAATGACAACATTGAGGACATAATGCACTATTGGTCGTCCCCCTAAGTTAGTAGCGGGATAACATATAGCCTATGTGCTATTCCAGGCTATAAATTTCATCCTGATCCGTTCAGCCGTTCTGGCGTGATTGAGAAACAAACCATCCATCCATCCAAACGTTCGCATTTATAATAGTAGTAAGATAGATGTTATTTTCTTAGCCTGCGATGGCTGCGATCATGTCCTACTTTTTACATAAAATGAAGAGTGACTCACTTCCTGTCCTGCCCTATGTGTGGTTCCACGTGCACTTTGAGGGACCTGCCTGGGGCCACCACCAACACCGTTGAGGTGGCAGAGTTCTGGTCAAAACTAATTTTATTAAAAAAGAAGGAAATCATCGACACGACGAAGAAGAAGTGTGCATGTTAATATTTGCATAGCTCGTTACAACACGATTTTGGTTTTACGTATTTTAAGCTTTATTCATATTTGACTGCCTCGTTGGGCTAGCGGTCGCATGTGCGTCTGCTGAATTTGAGGTCCTGGGTTCAATCCCCAGGTCGGGCAGTGTTGTTGCATTTTTACATCAGGAATTTTTCAGTAGTTTTCAGTTGATGGCAATAGGCTCGCCTACTATATGGGATTATTATTATTTTACATGGGATTTATACATACCTATCTGACGAAATGTAGGTGCACTGATAGGTAGATCGGTTTAATCCTTCGAGATTACATGCGTGATGTTATAATTCTAGCTTCTTAGGGTTTGTAAGTAGAATTAAAGCCCGTTGGTCCAAAAAATCTTTAATCCAATGCACTAGAGAACTTATCGATACTAAAACAACGCATACAGTCAAGGGTTTGTTTACGTAAATGTTGAAATATACTTTCAACATGACGAAAGCACTCGATTAACGCACTTAATTATGGGCCACAAAATTAAGTTTCCTTTAAAATATTTAGGAATCTATATCTTCTTTAGACGTAAGTACAAACGTGTGATATGAGCTGCCAACATTTAAAGGACCTTAATCACGCACAATATTAGCATGAATGGGTATCATGTCATGTTGGGGGCAATGTCAGGGGTGGGCCCCTCTCGGCAATATCGCAAGTTCATTAAAACCCTTTTGAATAAATGTGCATACGTGCAATTACAATTAGAAAGACTTGGAGGACTTGAAGAGTGCTGTAAGAGGATTATCACGGCAGGGAGAGACAAAAAAATGGTTTTCTAGGATTTTTTATGAATACTTTCGGTTTTTTTTTTAGATTTTTTATGTTATAGAAGTATGTAGGTTCAGTAGAGAGACGCGTCACGCTTTTTAGACTTTGAAAGTCAACTTTAAGTTAGTTCCACAAAGCTTAGTCATTGTATAAAAAAAAGTAAATACATTACCATTATCCTTGTGGTCGCTGCATAATTATGTTTCATTCACTCTGAAATGGACATCCAGAACATAATTACTTTGATAATTGAATTGAACAGGAACGTTTAATTTAAACTATCAAAAGAACAATGTTCTGAATAGGATTTCCCAGAACTGTAATGCAACTACAGGCAGCTTAAAATTGAGTTCGCATATTAATTAATTTTCAGTCATTACACTATATAGAAATTATATGGGCACAAATTGGAAATGCTTATGAATACCTACATGATAACGACGAATGTTTGGAGTTTAATTAAATAAATAATGTAATATTTAATAGAGTTAAAAAATAATGTGACATTTAAAGTCTTTGAAATAACACATTATTTCAGTTTATAAGAAGTCATCGTCTGGTAGGCAACGTGCGGTGTCCCAGCGGGTACCCTATTGAGCTTTTGCCCTTCCGATCCGATGTATATTTAGGTATGTTTGTTTGTTCTTTTAGTTCGTATTATATGAGCTGCCGCACTGTTCATCGGATAGCGATAGAACTTTTTCAGCTTATTGCTTGCACGTGCGGGAAAGTTCAAAGCGTAAAACATTTTTTTTTATACGCGTGCGTAGCCTTTGTCGGAATATAGTGACTAGGTATAACATTTAGACAAATTTTCAAGTGGTTGCGAATTTACGTTTGTATAGGTAGTTCAACATAGGTAACTAAAATGAGTACAGCTTTACTAAATCCACCATTTAGTTACCACCACTAGTTAGTTTATTTTGTGTTATGAATTCCTGCTTGATTAAAACTATCACACATGGAAATTATATAGGTCATTGTTCACACTTGCACGTCATTACGAAATGAACTCCAAAATCAGGGAAATTAGGTATAGATTGGAAGGGGGTGTTTCAAAATGGATGTATATCAAGGGGTGCATTGTTATCACAGGGGTAAACGTGTGAGTCACCTCCAGCTGGTGAATCATGCTCATTACGTTGAACGACTTTTGTTCCCTGAGACTTAGTACGAAATATTTTGTTAGCGCTGAATTGACGGTGTCTTATCAATTTTATATTACATTATTAGTTTTATTACCAACTAGGTTTTGCCCACGGCTTTACTCCCGTTATGGTAAAAATGATCCCGGGAACTAGAATGTTTTAAATATAGCCTACTAGACTTCGTTCAGGTGGAAATGTTCGTGGTTATTGGGATAATCTAATAAGGTATTATCATAATACCTTACTAATAGAGAGTCGGTTTGCAAATACTTTTCACTATTTATTTTGAATACAAAATACCTTTTGTATGTTGCTATTTATTTAAAACAAACACACATCGCAGACGTTGTGTCTAGTTGACACAATTGGTTCGGCTGATGTTTGGGGAGTCAGTCAGGATGACTATTGAGAAGTATTTGGGGTTACCAAGGTCTCTATGTTGGATCTAATGAGATTTTCCTCTGTAATTTGTGCTTGAATTGGGTGTTTATTAAACTTTGCTCGTATGCCTTTTTCCTACCTTTGTCTATTTCGTCCGAAAGCGAATAGCGTCCGAAGAAGTTAAAGTTATAATAATAACTAGCTTTTGACCGCAGCTTCGGTCGCGTTCATTTAAAATTTGATAATCAATTATCAAAAATAGCTCTTAACACACTAGACTTAAGTTTCTTTAATAATATAATTCGAAAGACACGTGGTGCCATCTATTATCATAAGAACATTATTGTTGATTTCCTCGAGAATAGTTCGGGATGAAAGTACCCTATGTCCGTTTCTGTACACCTGACAACGTATAAATGCAAAATATGGGCAATTCATGTCTGGGCTGTCGGTTGAGGAGAAGGAGTCAGTTATATCGCACTTCTTTTACCTCGCCTTTTCAGTTGTTGTTTAACTACTATAGTGAACGAACGTACGGATCGCGCGCGCGTGCTCTCGTTAAGAGTATTCTGCAGACGCAGCACATCACTGTCGTCGCGGTGCTCCTACGTCGATTTATTGCGGTCAGTGTCATGACCTAGTTACAAGTGCGGAAATCATGAAGTGTTTACAATAATTTATTGTTTAGGTGCTCAACTCACCTTAAAAATTAAATAATGGCTAAACAGTCTATTAAGATAAAAACAGACCTGGAAAAGCAGTTGTATGACTGTTACATCCAGGAGAAAACGGATAGAGAAAACCTGCAACTTATGGTACGTAAACTGAACGATCATATTAATACCTTGCAAGAACAAGTCCAAGCCCTTCAAGGCGAATTAAATTGCCTGAAGGAAAGAAAAGAATCTAAAAAGCCCTTGGAAAAACGGGAAAGCGAGTCAACAATATTTACTCAACGTACTAAAAGTGATGTTGAATATTGTACAGACGAGGATGAACTCGCTAAAGAGACTGAGTGGATTAGGGCCAAGAGCAGGAAGAAGAGGAAGCTTAACACCTCTATCTCTCCAAAACAAAAACCCGGAACAGGCGCCCAACAATCTACAGAAAATCTACAAAAAAATGCGAAAGAGACTTCCGTCAAAAAAGTGCCTCCACCACCGCCAATCATAATAGACGGAGTTAAAAACTACCAAACTTTCTACGACTCGCTAACTGAAACAATACCAGCTGAATCATTTACCGCAAAAATGATGAATGGGGATTGTGTTAAAATTAACGCCAAAACAGAAGACTCTTATAGAGTAGTGACTAGACTTTTGACAGAAAAAGAATACCACTGGCATTCATACGAGAATAAGCAGGCTAGACCAATTAGAGTTGTTGTGAAGAAGTTACATTCCTCCTGCCAACCGGATCGGATCAAAGACGACTTGACAACACAAGGACTGAAGATAGAAAAAGTAGACTACAAATTGAGTTGGAAGAGTAAAGAACCACTCAACATGTTCGTTTTATCATTTACTAATGACGAAGATGTCAATAAAATCTATGGCATAAAGTACATTTTAGGGTGTAAAATTGAAATACACCCACTCAAAAATCCTAAACTTATTCCCCAATGCAAGAGATGCCAGGCGTATGGGCATACTCACAAATACTGCAAAAAAGAGCCAAGGTGTGTAAAATGCACTGGCAAGCATCTTACAGCCAACTGTACCAAATCTCCACAAGAAAAGCCAAAATGTGTTCATTGTGGTCTACCTCACCCTGCCAACTACAGAGGGTGTGAAGTAGCCAAAGAAATGCAAAACATTAAAAATAAAAATATAAAAAATAAACTTGTAGTACCAACTACCCAACAGTCTCTTCCTCTACGACAAAATCGTGAAAAACAAGTACAAATAGCAAATGTCCATTCCACTGCGAAATCCATGCAAGTAACCAACACTGTTTCCTATGCGGAAGCTGCAAAAACAAGATCGCAACCTTTGAATCTAGAGGATAAGATTAATCAAATCTTGCAGTGTATTACCTCATTTGATAAGAGATTAGAGAAACTGGAATTCAGCACTAAAACAGCTGTTTTAAGTAACCAAAAATGAATAACAACCTTAAAATAATGGCGTGGAACTGTAACGGGCTCCTCAAACATCAAAATGAGTTGCAGGTGGTCTTAGACACAGAAAATATAGACGTGTGTTTAGTTTCCGAAACGCACTTCACTAAGCAATCTTTTATCAAATTTAAAGGATACATGGTGTATAATTCGCTCCACCCTGATAACTCTGCCAGAGGAGGTAGCGCGGTTATAATCAAAGAGAACATTAGTCATTATGTGCAGTGTAAATATGAAGAACAAGACATCCAAGTCGTGGCATTATCTGTTAAAACCAAATATTGTCACGTGTCCATTGCATCAATTTACTGTCCTCCACGGCACGTGATAAGAAAAGAGCAATATTTACATCTCTTTGAATTATTAGGCCAGAGATTTATCTTAGGCGGCGATTTTAATGCTAAGCATACGCATTGGGGATCAAGACTTACTACAACTAAGGGAAGGCAGCTTTTAAGCGCAGTTACAGATACACATGCAGAAGTTATGAGCACAGGTAAACCAACGTACTGGCCTACAGACCACCAGAAAATACCGGACCTTATAGATTTTTTTATATGCAAAAATATATCCACGAATTATGTCAGTTTGGAGGAAGGTTTTCATATGAACTCTGACCACTCCTCGATTATGTTAATGCTTAGTCAGAAAATCTTATTAAAAGAAAGCCACCCAACCCTGGTTAACAAGTTTACAGATTGGGAAAGCTTTTCCCTTGATTTAGATAATATTATCGACCTTCAAACTCGGATAAAAACGCCAGATCAGCTTGACTCAGAAGTAAACAAATATATTGTTAACATCCAACAATGTGCGTGGAACAACACACCACAATTAAAACGTAAATATAAGGGGTTTATATATCCTAAGGAAATTGTGGATTTACTATCTGAGAAAAGGAAACAGAGGAAGCAGTGGCAGCAAACAAGGTGCCCGCGAGATAAAACTTTACTTAATAACTTAACCAAACGGTTAAGGAGGAAAATTATGCAGTTTGAGGATGAATCCCTAAATACCAACCTTCTGCAGCTAACTGGTGACAAAAAAACGGACTACTCCCTTTGGAAAGCCACAAAAAATCTAAAAAGGCCTATTAAACAAATACCGCCCATCAGAGATAGTGACGGAAAATGGGCCATAAGCAATGACCAAAAAGCATCAAGGTTTGCACAGCACCTAGAACAAACTTTCCAACCAAATGAAAGCTCGACAGAAGTACTTGAGAGTGAAGAAATATCACAAAACCATAGAATTAAGCTTGTGACTCCTAAGGAAGTAACACGAGAAATTCAAAATAACATCAGCTCTAAAAAATCTCCGGGTTACGACCTCATAACAGGGGAAATTTTAAAACACCTCCCTCGCAAAGCCATAGTAAAGCTGACCAAACTTATCAATGCTGCATTTATTTTAAAACATGTGCCTGCGCCATGGAAGATTGCTGAAGTCATTATGATTGCAAAGCCTGGGAAACCACCCCATGAAGCATCGTCATATAGACCTATTTCCTTGTTGCCCGTGTTGTCAAAACTATTTGAAAAACTGTTATTGAAACGGTTGAAACCAATAATAGAAGATAAAGACCTTATTCCAAATCACCAATTTGGCTTTAGGGAAAAACACTCAACAATAGACCAGGTACATAGAATAACTAACATCATAGAAAAAACACTTGAAAATAAGGAAGTCTGCGCCACTGTGTTCTTAGATGTCGCGCAAGCTTTTGATAAAGTTTGGCATACAGGACTAATATTCAAGCTCAGACGCATGCTACCAGAATTTTCAGATATATTAGAGTCATATATAAGCAATAGAATGTTTAGAATACGACAAGAGGACACATATTCTGAGCTTAAAGCTATAAAAGCCGGGGTACCTCAAGGAAGTGTGCTTGGCCCAATTTTGTACTTGTTATACACATGCGACATCCCAAAACTAGAAAACAACACCATTGCGACCTTTGCAGATGATACAGCAATTATGGCTACCGGTTCAAGCCACAGAGAAGCAGTACAAAAAGTTCAACAAGCTGTGAACAAAGTTTATGACTGGACACAAAAATGGAAGATCAAACTGAATGAGTCAAAATCAATTCACATTGACTTCACAAACAAACACCTGGACTATCACCCAATCTACATAAATGGCATGCAAGTGCCTTATGCTAACACAGCCAAATATCTTGGCATAACTCTTGACGCTAAGTTGCGTTGGAAAGCTCATATTAAAAAGAAAAGACAGGAACTCGACATACGTTACAAAAGTATGTATTGGTTACTTGGAAAGAAATCCTGTTTATCAATACATAATAAAATAACCCTATACAAGCATATATTGATGCCAATTTGGACGTACGGTATCCAACTCTGGGGCTGTGCTAAACAAAGCAACATCAAAATAATACAGCAATTTCAAAATAAAGTACTCAGGGATGCTGTGAATGCACCCTGGTACATAAGAAATGACGACCTTCACCGTGACCTTAAAATGGAATTCGTCACCACCATCATACAAAAATATGCTGAAGCCCACGAACATAGACTTCATCGACACGTGAATGTTGAGGCGATTCAGCTACTAGACAACACAGACTTAGTGCGTAGGCTAAAAAGAACCAAACCCTTTGAATTAGTGTAGTGTATGAAGTGAATGAATAATAGTAACAATGTTTTGCTGTATTTATAACACATGAACATAGTGTTTTTATTATAAAACTTATCAGACTCTAAGAAAGTGCTGCGGGCTGTTTAAAGTGAATATGGACACTATTCTTAGTTGTAACATATTTATCACGTAACATATTAAGTTAGAGTTAAATTGCTTATTAGTCTTATAGGCTAGATCGTAATTAATTATTAAGAACATTGTTCTTATTAACAAGGAAAAAAAAAAAAAAAAAAAAAAACTTCTTTTACCTATAGGATGACCTGGGGGGTCCGCTTTAGCAGAATCCTAATAGGATAATAATATGAATTACGTTTAAATTCTTAAAATGGTCATAGACGTACCTACTATTATGAATTGTCACCATGTGACCATTTTACGAATTTAAACGTAATTCATTATTATCCTATTAGGATTCTGCTAAAGCGGACATTTTAGACCCCCTGGAACTCTTTGCCTGTAACAGTGTGCAACTTACGGAGGAGTGAAGGTAATGAAACTTTCAGAGTAGGTAGCGACATCAGGGTGGAATTTAGTGTGGACAAATGTGAGGCCATGCACGTAAAGTGAGGAGAGTATCTGGGACCCGTGGGTACACAAATCTCGGATTTTTCATAGAAATAATTATTATTCGGACATATATCACAGAAACTCGTCGATATGTCGCTCTCGTCGCGGCTGTCTGTTTGAGCCTTAATTTCTTCGGCCTCTAGCGCGCGGCCTGCTCATTCAACCTGTGCCTACGTTACGAACAGTTCCACTATGAAGGTCCTAGTGTCTACTACAACAACAACTGCTTCGGCATGCTCGCTCGGATCTTTCATAAACAATAAATACCTATAACCTAACCTGCACTGCAACTGCGTAACACACACAATCAAAACTGAAGTATTTTGTAGGAATTTCCTTACAAGTACCCCACTGTTCTATCTTTCATCGATTAGCAATCCCTTGCAGTTCTAGCAATATAGGTATCCACCAGTTGTGCGTCAACTAGATTCAGGGTTTCCCTAACGCAGCCTAGTTAAGTGTTTACTAATTTCCCAATGTCTCACCGCTCGCCGCGCCGGGTAATGACACGTCGAACTTTTTTCTAGCTACCCATTAAAATCGAGCAAAGAACTGACTATAGACAAATATATAGTCTACTCGTACCAAAGACTATAAAACCACTCGTACTTTCTTCGCTGCAACTTCGTCGACATGCATGCAAGCATCTGCATGCTCACTCGAATCATGCGTGATGATTGCAGCTAACTGCGATGGGAAACGTCGACCAATAAGCTCGAGTTAGTTAGGTTTGTCTAGTAAGTACGATTTTTAACCGACTTCCAAAAGGAGCAGGTTATCAATTTTTCTGTTTTTTTTTTTATGTCTGTATGTTCAGCGATACCTTCGCCAATTATGAACCGATTTCGATGATTCTTTTTTTGTTTGGAAGAATATTAATTTGTTTATTAAAGTTACAAAGAGAAAAACAATTTTCTCAGGTTAAAGAAACGAACCTCATATACAGGGTGTTTGGCGCATGGACCGACACAATTTTTCCAGGGATTTGGGAGGTCATTAGCTAGGTTCTACCCATACACCCTTTGTCCCAAATGTCACGGTTGGTTACATATGTTTTTTTTTTTTTAATGAAAAAAATGGCCAAAATGTTTCCTTTAATTCGAAATAACGTGTAAAGTTGTAAAATTTCATTCATTAAATAAAAAAAATTACTTTGGAAGCTTGTAAGGAATTTTCTTGAAACCAGTTGTATAAAACAAAGATGTTTTTAGATTTAAAAGACTTTGGAGAATGCAACAAAATTTGTTTTGTGCCACTACGCCCACAAACAAAAAAGTTATTTCGAATTAAAGGAAACATTTTGGGCATTTTTTTCATTTAAAAAAAAAACAACCGTGACATTTGGGACAAAGGGTGTATGGGTAGAACCTAGCTAATGACCTCCCAAATCCCTGGAAAAATTGTGTCGGTCCATGCGCCAAACACCCTGTATAATGTATTTTTAAATAGTAAATTTAACCCCCCTTCCTTAATAACTATTGATCTGACTGAAGATTCCTTACACAAACACAATTATACAGTTAGCAATAAGAAAATTAAAAAATATGCAAAACTGAATAGAATAATTAAAAAATGTAATCAATTTAGGAAACAACATAAACAGTTTGCTAAATACTCGTATATTCCACTGAGGAAAAAGCGTGTTGATTTAGTTAATAAGTTAAATAATTACCAAATAAAATTAAAAGACAGCATATCTACTATATAAAAATAAGTCGGGTTTTCCTTCCTGACGCTATAACTCCAGAACGCACGAACCGATTTCCACGGTTTTGCATTCGTTGGAAAGGTCTCGGGCTCCGTGAGGTTTATAGCAAAATTCAGGAAAATTAGGGTAGGTAGGGTAGGTAGGGTAGGTAGGGTAGGTAGGGTAGGTAGGGTAGGTAGGGTAGGTAGGGTAGGTAGGGTAGGTAGGGTAGGTAGGGTAGGTAGGGTAGGTAGGGTAGGTAGGGTAGGTAGGGTAGGTAGGGTGGGTAGGGTAGGTAGGGTAGTAGGTAGGAAAACATGCATTGCAACGCATGCCGGGCACAGCTAGTGAATTTATGTAATTGATACTCAGCATTTGCACTCTGAAATACAGGTACTTCAAGACTCACTTATTTACCTTTCTAGTAGGTATGTGAGTTCTCAGAACCAATTATGGGAATATATTCTTGCGACAAATGAGTTGGTGATGTGTCAGTGTAGTTGTCAGACAGTTATCAACCATGATACTGTCCCGCCTGAGGTAATGGCGGACCAGTCCCAGGCTGAAAATTTGTCTCAGGACTGTATACTCAACCAAGAAGCAACTAATATTACAGAAGATTATTTACATGTGGTACAGCCTGAGTTACATGATAGTCATGATTGTTCTAACTCAATAATGTTCTCAGGTAGTATAGGAAGAGGTGTAGGTAAGGTAAATTAGTAAGTAATAAACTGAGTTTTCCAACTAAAATCATTGTAGGTATGCCAGGGTCAACATACAAACGGATAATGGCATCAGTAACTAGAAATGTTTATAAGGTAGGTATATCCATATACCATAATATCACTGATATAACAATATTTATAGGAAATAGTTCAAAACTTACAAAACAATTAAGTTATCACAGACAGTGTAACAGAGTTGTTAAAGTTGAATTGTCGTAAAATAAAAAATAATATTGTGTGTAATATTCCCATACTTTGAAAAAATGACAAACAGGAAAAGCAATTATATTCACATGCTGAATAAACATGTACATTTCCTAGTAGGTCACTATAGTGACAGGCAAATAGGTATAAATATTTGTACGGCTGAAATGCCGAATATTAAATATAGTGAAACCCATATATATTAAGACCTTATGTTAGCTACCTATATTCTTGCAAATAAATGTATCATTCATTCATTCAGGCTTATACATTATGTTGTCTTGATAACAACAGTTTAGTTGGTAAATTTAAGTCGACGCACAGTGTTTCGTCTAGTACAAGCTAGCGAGACAAAATTATTTTTTTACTTATTTTAATTGTTTACGTATATTTAAGGTGTCTTACGCCGTTTTGTGTTCTCTAAGTCCAAAGGTGTGGATGCAACATGGAAGTAGTCACCAAATTTTCTACTTTTGTTTACTGATATCCTTGATTGTTATAATTCGCTGCGTCTGCCTACTTATTATGCATGCAAGGCACTATACATACATTTAGTATATATATATTAGACAAAAATGTCTCGCGGTATTTTAAAATTATAATCGTTAATATGTGTGAAATAGGTTTTTATTTATTCACTTTATCAAATAAAATACAATAATAGTCCAAGACAACAACAATTATCCATACATATAAAATAATTCTTGAAACAAAATCGTACAAAATTAGAATTATCCGTACGTCCACTATAATGTTATATCTAATATATAAAATTTAAAACTAATACATTGTTAAAATTACTACAAAATAAAATAGGTAAACATATTAACAATAAAAGAAAAATCTACCAAACCGAATCTAATACTCATCATCAGAAGATTTTTCGTCACCACTCTCGAATTCGCTAGAATCTTCCGATAATGAATAATCCCCTTCACCAAATTCGCGAACTGATGTTGATTGGGATGTTAATGAAGGTGGGACAATCAACTGCAGAACTTCTAGTGGTAATGTAGTGAATTTTTTTCGCGGTAATTCTCTGAATTATAGGATCGGACGTAATCAAAAGCATTCTCATAAGATCCGTTCGATTTTGATGATAGGCTCGAAATTTACATTTTGAGTTTCCTCAATGAATCTTCAGAAGCATCTAGTAGATTATGTTGTACACGTAAATGATCAAAAATACGACTTGCTCTTTCAGTTTTATTATGTTTTAACCATTCTTCGAAAAACTCCAATTTTGTCATAGCTATGGCTCGTTCTGAAAGAAAGTAAATTACTTTATCTACGGGCGGTTTCGGGAGCCAAAATATAAAGTAACCTACGCCTGAATATTTTAGTTATAACATACAGAAGAATCTAGCCGGATACATTGGGATAAAAAAGTTGCAACCCTTTAAAGTTTGAAGTTAAGAAAAAGTATGTGGGATTTTTTCAACATACTTATAAACTCTAATTACGGCAAAACAGTACATGTATTCTTTTAAAATCAAGTCAAAATAGTAAGTACATACCTTCAATAGTAGAATCCATCACAAGAAAATCGTTTGACTTTAATATCAATTGTTTGAGATGGTGTTACAAGTGTGCTAAAAATGCAACTTATTTACAAATGAAAATTGCGCTTCCTTTATAATTAACATTAACCCTCCACAAAATTACTTGTTGAAGTAACAAACAAATGATTTCTTAGAATTCCTTACCTGGGAAGGGTTGTTTACAAGTTGTTATCACAAATTCCTGGAAATGACGTCATGAATTTTGTCCCGCTAGCTTGTACTAGTCGAAACACTGTGCGACGCGGGGTAACTATAGAAACAAAATAGATAGGCTAGTTTATAATATTCACTCAGACATAAGTAGTATGTCAATGTTTAGCTCAATTATTAGCACTGCAACTATTAGTAATCTAATAATTCTTTTAACAATTACTGGGAGGATACATGTGTAACTAGGTATAGAATATCCTCGAGTGGGGTCTACTAGTAGTATTTGGGATGTCATTGCCTTGTAATGGCGTGGGTCTTGGGGTTCACTCCGGATACTCATTTAAACTAGTTAGTAAGACAACAGAAGATAGTACCAGTTACATTAATGTTACACCGATTCACAACTATGTACCTTCTTGCTCTCAAATAGCCAAATTCCATGCAATTATTTCATCAAAACATTCAAGGTTTCTCTTCAAAGCAACTTGAAATTGAATTGTTTTTAGAAAAAAACAAAGTTTGAAATTGTGTGTTTCACTGAACATCGGTTAAAAAACTATGAAATGCTAATTCATTGTGCAAATTACAGTGTGGGCAGTTGCATTAATCGGAAAGCTAAGATTCGTGGGAGTTCATTAATCTTAGTTAAAAGACTCGTTGTTGATCTATCGGTTGAACATAATATTGAGCTGTCTTGTGTTGAGCTGGATAAGCATATTATCATAGTGTGTGTTTACAGACCGCCAAATTATCAAAACTACTCTATATTTGGGTCAGTAATGGAAGATGCTTTAGCAAAACTTGCAACTGGTAATAAATCACTGGTTAATATCTGTGGTAACTGTAATGTTAATATTTTAGATAAAAATTCAAATAACAGTTGATTACTACATCTAAAAAAGATGTAGTAATCAACTGCTATTTGAATTTTTACTACATCTAAAAACTGTTTTCCTGGGGATCACGCTAGACTCAAAGCTTCAATGGGGTCCGCATATAGGAACTCCTCTTGCAGGACGGCTGAGTTCAGCAGCGTATGCTGTTAGAAAAATCCGTCAATTTACTGATGTAGATACCGCGAGGCTAGTCTATTTTAGTTATTTTCATAGTTCTTATTTATTTATTTATCAAAACTTTATGCACATAATGTACAAAGGCGGACTTAATGCCTTGGGCATTTCCTACCAGTCTACCTGAGGGTGTTGCAGAGACAAAACAGTAGGTGCAATAGTACAGAAAATTACAAAGACTAAAATATAATAATAAATACATATATACATACATACAAACAAAATATACAAAGTAAAGAGAGTTAAAATTCTTACATAGATAAGGAAAAACAACAAATTAACTGTGGGACGAGTCTGCCAACTTCTTATGTAAGTGTTCGCGAGCGTTAGTATTATGTCATACGGTATATTACTATGGGGACGGGCTGCAGACATTGAGTCTATATTTATTCTGCAGAAAAGAGCTATCAGAGCCTTATATGATCTACCTAGCACCTAACATCATGACATTACCTTGTCAATACATCTATGAAAACATCATGTACGTTTGGAATAATCTGCATTTATTTATTAAAAGAGGTGACAGACACCACTATAATACTAGAAACAGGGACCAACTAGTACAGCCAGGTTTCAGGCTAGCTAAAGTAGATTCGCCTTACATGGGGTACTGTTTAAAATGTTACAATAAAATACCTCCCCATATTCTACAACTTAATGAGACGAAATTTTAATCTTGTATAAAACGCACACTATGTAGGCAAGCATATTATAAGTTGGGGGATTACATTGATGATAAAAATACTTGGCTCAATGCTGGTCCTGCCCCACTATCATAGTGGCAAACTAATTGATTAGGTACCATGTGAAGGTATTGTGGAAGCTGCAGAAGATTGTAAAAATATCTTTGCATTGTATAGATCCAATCTCTTAGTATTATATAATAGCATAGCACATTTGTGAGTACTATGAGCCTAAAGCTACCATTTACATTTAGTTATCTTTCATTAACTTGAATGTGCCCTGGTGGCTGAGAGAATGTCATGCTCAATCAAATGTCTCGCTGATGGTGGCGGGTGTGTCGTTTCATTCAGTTCCCTTCAATATGGCTGAGCAGAATGGGGCTGATCCATGCGTCATGTTCGTGAACGGGCGCTGTCAGTTGGAACTGGTCACCTCTTAGCTGCCACGGTTTATTTTAACTACTTTGTTTTTAAAGTATTGATATAATCTTTTACTCTGGACGCTCTTAAGTGCACGTCTTTCTACATCGTTCTCACTTAAATGTATAATCTCAACATCAATGATGTAACCAAGATCTTGTAACAACATTTTGATTGAAAAAAGTGTCCATGGAGTTTCTTGCCCATTCTTCTCCATAGAGATCTACGCTTCGGAATGGGCAACTACAGTACTTTCACAAGTTATTATGTATACTGTAGCTTCGCCTTCTTTGTTTTTCTGACATTCAAAAGTGCCTGTTATGGTCAATTTGAAATAAATGCTTTGAGTTTTTATTTAAATTGTGTCTAGTGACACAGTTAGGTATCCCCTAGTGTTGGTGAAAACGGGCATTAGGAATTTAGTTAGGTGTCACTTAGTGTTGGTGAAAACGTGCTTTAGGCATTCAGTTAGGTGTCACTTAGTGTTTGTGTAAATGGAAATTAGGCACACATTTAGGTATCCCTTAGTGTTGGGGAAAACGGGCATTAGGCACACATTTTTGGGACCTTCTGGCTAAAGGACCGGGATTCCCGGTACTTGCGATACTTAAAGTAAGTCTTTATAAGATAGCATTGTTGAAAGCGTTAAAACGGAGAAAGTAATAGAAAGACGAAATGACAGGACAAAATAAAAACATTTAAATCAAATCAAACGTTTTATTTTCTTATATCTATAAAATCGTGAAAACTTGCATAGCAACGTTCAAACGTACGCTTTCAAGGCGGGTACTTACATCGTGAAGCTGACTTTTTTTTTCCCAATATTCACCTTCAGATCCCGCTTACCTTTAAAAAACCGTGCCTGGTTCTTATTCATCAAATTGTTTTTCAAATGTCTAAATAAATGAATTATGGAATGAAAAATATATTTTTATTTCAAATTTTAAATCAGCAAATATAAGTTTTTACTGGGGTGAATAATAAATGGAATAATAATAATGGATGTAAGAACGGGTCCCGCGGTACTAAGGAGCTACTCCTCATCGACATGGCCATCAGCCAACAGGTTCGTCGATCCCGCAAGGATCTGTCGACATGTTGGATAGATTATAAGAAGGTCTACGACTCGGTGCCACATACATGGCCTAAGAGGGTGCTGGAGTTGTACATAATAGATGCAACTCTACGCACCTTTCTTGAGTCGTGTATAGGGCAATGGCAGACGGTCCTTCGATATCCAGGATGTCGACAGATCCAGGGGAACGATGAGCCTGTATGGATTAAACGGGGAATATTCCAGGGCGACAGTCTGAGTCCTCTTTGGTTCTTTTTTTTATATATATTTATTTCAAACAACTTTGGATCATACAATTAAATCACAATTATTATAACGCCGGTTCTGTCTAGCCCTGAATCCTTTTAGTACCTACATGCTGGAGGATTCAGGTCTAGGGTTACCGGTTGAGGAGAGGTGGTCAGGTCATATCCCACCTTCTTTACATGGATGATCTGAAACTCTTTGCCCCCAACAAATTGCGACTGATGGAGCTACTGAAAGTAACTGAAACTTTTAGTAGCGCCATCAGGATGGAATTTGGTGTGGACAAATGTGCAGTCATGTATGTAAAGTCTCCCCTAGATTATGGAATCCGAGGGACTTCAGCTCTCGGAATCCATACACCTAAGATCCCTTTCCTCATCCGAAAGCTATAAATATTTGGGGATGGCAGAAGCGTTAGGAATTAACGTAACTGGCATGAAGCAATCATTGAAGGAGCGCTTCTTCGGTCGCCTGAAGAAGGTATTAAATAGCCTTCTTTCAGGCGGGAACAAAGTGCGCGCCTTCAACGGTTGGGTCATGTCGGTTTTAATGTAATGTTTCGGCATACTCAAATGGACTCAGACCGAACTCGGCGCCCTGGATAGGAGAAATCGTACACTGCTGACCGCACACCGGATGCATCACCCACGATCATCGGTGATGAGACTGTACATCCCGCGAAAGTGCGAGGTGTGTAGTCTCAGAGAATATATTTTAAAAGCCGAGGTGGGTATGCACCGAGATGTGGTCGCAGTGGACAAGGGACTCACCCCGCTGTCCATGGCTAAAGAGAACTGGCGCCAATCTGTAGTACTTACTACCGATGACCGCAAGGAAGTATGGCAAGGAAAGGAGCTTCACGGCCGCTTCTACCGGGCTCTTCATGGGCCTGATGTAGATTTTCTAGCATCCGTATCCTGGCTACGTTTCGGCGACCTTTTTGGGGAAACTGAAGGTTTTGTCTGTGCGATTATGGACGAAGTTATGTTGACGAACAACTATCGGAAATATATTATGAAGGACGGGACGGTTGACGTGTGTCGGGTATGCCACCGTCCAGGTGAGTCCAACAGACATATTATTTCTGGTTGTTCTCGTCTGGCTAACGGCGCGTACTTGCACAGGCACAACCAAGTAGCCAGGATTATTCACCACAGCGACTTGCCTTGAAATATAAACTTGTGGATTCTGAGGTAACGTACTACAAGTATGTCTCCTGACCCAGTTCTGGAGAAACACCATGTCACGCTGTACTGGGATCAGTCTATCATTCATCATCTTCTTGCCCTTGCCCCATGTTATTTGGGGTCGGCGCAACACGTTTTTTTCTTCCATTCTCCTCTGTCAAGCGTCACGCTATCATTTATTTCTTTATCTTTCATATCATTTGGTCTTCCTCTCCCCTCCATCCATCAACGTTCATATTTATCACTCTTTTAGTCACATGCGATTCGTCCCTCCTCATCACATGTCCATACCAAGACAGTCGATTCCCTTTGAATTTTCTGTAACTGACGCAACTTTCAAACTTCCTCTAACATACTCATTCCTTACTTCATCCATTCTTGTCATACCACACATCAACCTCAACATTCTCATCTCCGCTACATGCAATCTTTTTTCATCCATCTTCTTCACAGCCCAGCATTCCGATCCATACAGCGACAGGTCTAATCACGAACTTGTTTATTTTCCCCTTTAACTTGAGGGGCATCCGTGGGTTGCAAGTTGTTCCAGTGACCTGTCGCCATTTCATCCATCCTGAATTGATCCGTTGTATTACGTCTCGGTCTACTTCGCCGTCTCCTTGGAAAAGCGACCCGAGGTACCGAAAATCGGAACAGATCGGTATGGGTGTTCCGGCAAGAGTTATGGGCACAGGACTGGAGAGACCGCCGAAATCACAGAATAGGTATTCTGTTTTGGTCCTACTGACTTTCAGGCCACAATTCTCCAGTCTTTGCCACCACACTTCCAATCTGCTCTGGACCTCTAGGCCACTCTCGGCAACCACGAAAATGTCGTCGGCAAACAGCATACACCAGGGAGCCTCTTCCTGGATGTCCTATTATTACTCACAGGATTACCTATTGTCGCTAATAATAATGCCATAAAAAAATGCTTCCAACTTTCGAACTGTTCTGTCACAAATTCTTTGGCTGGCATCTTTATGCGTCACATAATCGTCACTAAAAACTGGAGTAGCAGCCAGCTCCCTATCTCGACTGGCCGAACGTTCTGATATACATCTGTAGCGGCCCGCTCAACATCGCAAGAGGTATTAAGCAACACAAAAAAACTAAATACTTATAGCATTATACTTAGCCACTAGTATAACGTGAGTACAACAGTCTTTGCAATTGACCACCTAGAACAAAGGCCACCTAAGCTTAGAATCAACATTATCTTAGATCGAAGTTACACATAGTTTTTTTTCGCAAAAAATACTCTTCGCTCACACCGCCATAGCGAATGGACTGAGGCACAGGGGTATAAGGAGCTACATATTACGAGAAAAACACCTAGATGGCGTTTACACTTTTGCTGCAATGGAAATCGATCTCTTACCTCAAAGGGTCACCTTTTACACGTTTCCCCTACCTTTATGTAATCAGCGTGAAATGAAATGAAATTTATTTATTTGCTAGAATATAGGTACATAATAACCTGGTAAAATAATTTTAGTCTCACTATATTCGGCTTATCAGTCGTGCAAATATTAATAGTACATGCATAATCAATAAAACAATCGTGATGATCGTGACGTCGTGATCGTTCGTGATTTGAGGATGCTTCGAAGATAGAGAACCTTACATAGGTAATAAGTTTGTGTAGTTGTAATAAGTAGCAAAGAAAGGAATACTCTTCACAATGCTACACGGGGTGGAAGGGACAAACGGTTATCACGTATTCTGAATATGTGGTTCGGTATGATGTTCCAACCTGTATATTTAAATATTAGATTTACATAAGATCATCATGCCTGTAATCTCCAAGAAGTTAGGTTGTGTAGGTACCTATTAGGACACCAACATTTCACTAGTTATGTTTTAGTCCCATGCAGTATGTGACGAGCCTATTGCCATCAACCGGACACAAATCCAAACTCCGTGGCTGCTACTGAGAAATTTACGGATTGAAAATCCAATAACGAGTTACCCAATCCGGGAATCGAACCCAGGACCTCAAGCTCAGCAGTCGCACAAACCACACGACCATAATATTCTTAACGAAGAGCCAGTATTTAAGTGGTTAAGGAAAGGGTTTTTGAAAGGGTATAAAATAAAATACCAGTGTTACCACAAAACTGTTTATTTCATAAATTATATGATATAAATAATTCTGACATACGTGTCTGCCACGCGAGTTCCGTCGTCTTCTTACATTACGGTTCTACGGAACCCTAAAAAGCTTTTACAAGGCAACCAAATTGCAATGCCTAGGATATAAAATTACGGGCAATTTATTGCCAATACCTACATACAAATAAACTATAAGCCGGTTGTGATTGGAGTTACTAGGAAACTAATAATAGATCACGTCAGGTGGAATCGGCGAAACATTTTATACTAACGTGGTTAAGTTTCCCGTAAAAGTAAATGAACGAACTTGAATCTAAAGGATGAACATACCTACATCCCCAACACCTCCACACTAACCAACGTATGGACCATGTAAATCCTGTAATAAATTGAAGAATCAGAACCTTACGTCCTTACCCCATCTATACCTACATAGATGACTGACGCTACGTCGCGTCGTTGCAGTTATGACGTCAAAGTAAGGCTTAATAATATTGAAATTCTTAAAATTCCTAATACTGCAGAATTTAAGTATAAAATTCCTGTAATATTAAACATTTAAGTAGGAAGCGTGCACCTGCAATATCTACACCGTTCTATCGTATTTCTTGGAGCTCAGTCACTTTCATGATTTTTTATTCGCCTCGACTAGTTACGGACTCAAACCGTCATAAAACACATTATGAGGCTGACCACGATCGAGTACGAAAACGTGAACTTTCTTATCACGAATGTATTTCAAGAAAGTATAAAAATCTTACCTGATGTAATGTACCTACCTAGGTACAAAGATGATTTGGTAAATTGACGCAGGTAGCTACTACCTAGAAACAACCTATTCAACTCACATTTAGTTCGTTGGAAACAATAATAAAATTATATCGTACCTAATCAGCCTCCTAGTAACACCATTCTTCGGCGATCATCTAATTACCCACATATTTACAACGGACCTCTCTGTATGTATGTGTGTATGTCACGTGTTCTCCATTTTTATATTACTTTCAGCCTTTTCAGACATCAACGGCTTATCTAAGGAGTTAAGGCTATTAAAGACGGCGGGAATATGAATTACCGTAAGAAACATTGAACCTGCTGTTAGATTTTTAACTTTCAGATCAACGTCAAAAGTAGATAATCCAATAGCTCCCGACGTCCCTTAACAATTCCACAGTCGATATTTTGAATTATTCGACATTCTAAAGATATTTCTGGAAGATATTCTTATTTCTATTGTTTCTAGTTGTGTATATAATTCAATAAAAGCTATGTATAAATATATAATTATATAAGTATTTGTTTTAACGATTAGTTACATTTTGCTGCAGGCACAATATGATTGAATACGTCCAGTCTGAAGGCACAGTTGAACCACAAATATCTTAATGCTTCAACGCTAAGCTTACCTATAGCATTTTCTTACGTTCGGTAGGTATAAGGGGCTGTCTCCACGAGCGAGAGAATCGCGGCGATAATATCGTCGTGCCACGTATTTCTATACTCTCTATGAACGCGTCTCCACACGGCGATGTTATCGCGGCGAAGCGACGAATGGCAATGTGCGCGCGTAAAGTCGTCGTATCGCCGCGGTATCGTCGCTACTGGTGGCGCGCCCGCCGCGCGCTCGCTGCAGAACGTGGCGCTCTCGCAGCGAGCGCGCGGCGGGTGAACTCCTTCAACAAAACTACCTATAGCACAACGCCTCATTGCGGAAACACGGCGATTCCGTTACGATTCGTCGCGGGCACGCGGCGATTCCGTTACCAGTCGCGACGATACGCTGGCGGAATAATCGCTCGTTCGTGGAGACGACCCGACGATAGAAGCGCGGATCCGTCGCGAGTAGATTCTCTCTCTCGTGGAGACGGCTTCTAAGAGAGTGTATAGAAATACGTGGCAACGACGATAATATCGTCGCGATTCTCTCGCTCGTGGAGATAGCCCCTTAGTGTTGAAGATGACAGAAATGATGTTAGTATTAAACAAATTTAGTTACTTGTGGTGCAACTGGATCTAACAGGCAAACTCTGTGGATTTTCTATTCAATATAGTATATTATAACAATATGATCGCAGCTACATTTTGGCAACATCTGAGTTTTGTTGCGGAAGCCCTTCTGCTCCAGTATTCTGGAGGTCGGATAATATGAACCTATCTCGCTAAATTAACTAGGCATATTTATGAGGTAATCGGTTAGCGTGCCTTGTCCTTTATTGTATCCAGATAGGTACAGCAGTTGTGTTTCTTTGGAAGACCAATTTGACGACAACGTGTCGAAGCATACCTAGGTATATACGTAAGAGAAAGAGTATTTCTATAAATCTATGTGCACCCTTGATAAAACGCGCAAGTGTACCTACCTTTGTTATCAATTTCATGTATGAAAATGTGACATACAAACACACAGTCCAAATACAATGTACATACAAAACATCCCAACGATTAAGACAAAGGATTACATAATTTTTTGAAAAAATTCAATTACTTTATGGATTTCATTAAAATCTCGTCACAAACTTACTAAATACTATTTCACCACACAATTGTAGTCGAATGGTTGACTAAACCTTTCGTTCGCACTAAACAGGAGAATCGATTATGTACCGAATCTAATTCGATAAGTGTGGAGGTTGGTGAATAAGTAGTTGTTTATCACAGATATCATACATGCAGTACGACGCGACTGACTGACGCAGCGGTATCGATACTAAATTACCGTATTTTGATGTTTCTCCAATTTAGGGAACTATTTTTAGTCAACGCCACGACCTGTCTTCACGATGCACGATGCTACACGACTACAGGAAAACAAACACTTCATAAGCGATGATTTCCTCGGATGGCAACATAGCTGTCTGTTAACACACACACACATTCAACTGCTTTTAAATTATGATCTATAAAAATACTACTTACTTTATTTTAGAAATCTTATTGCTTCTTTATGTAGGGTGACTTGTAAAATATATTCGTGCAAAATGAAGACATTACATATTAAGTTAGGCATTATATCAAATTTAAAGATAAGTTACAGACTATCGTTCGTCCACGAGCTTTTAATATATTTATATGGAAATGAATGTTAATGCATTCTTAAACAAATGCAGCCATGCTTGATGCATCTATTATCGGGTCGTACGGCGGTACGGCCTCAATAATACAGAGAGGTGATTTTACTATTAACCGCCACTTCCATGACTCTTATAAATAGGTACTTAAAACTATTGAAGGAAGTACCGAGGTACTACAACATAACGTGGTTTATTGCTCTTACTGTAGGCGTGGTTGATTGCTTTTTAAGCTACAAAGTAATAAAATAGTACTATTTAACATGGCTGGTATATGAACTATAATAATACATCTGCAGGTAAAATTAACAATATCATGGATGTTAAACATAAAATTCCCTCTCTATCCTATAAAATTACTACTGAAAGACTCAACCCCGCGCTGATGTCGGATGTCGACATGACCTTAGGGTCGCAGCGACCAACATTCCTATTTCCAATCGTTTTGATCGCAGTGCCACAGTAATATCAATGTTAACATTTATCGGTGACTAATGTCAAATCTTCAAAACAAAATTAAAAAAAAAAATCAACATGTTTGTGTAGGTGTTGGGCTGTCAGACAAAGGATATTGTGTCCAAAACTAAGGCTCGGAAGTGTAAAGAAGAATGTTTCGGAATTTGCACGAGTTATCATCAATATAAATAAGTACCTACGTGGGTAGCTAAGCATTGTCTGATTGCCGCAGCACAGAAGCCGAGAATCTACAATAAATACACGAGTCAACTATAACTGCTGTTACATGCACTAGCTGCAACTTCTGATAGCTACTTACATTAATTGTTATACCTAAGTAACACGAAATCGTCGATGGTATAAATTGTACTATATAAGGCAGTATTATGTTTATTGCAAATTGACTGTTTCCACTAACAACGATATTTATAATCTGCGTACAGCGCAGAGAAGTTCGTTGTTCATGTTGAACTAGCATGAGATAGGAGCGCATACCAGCAACTCATAGAGCAATACTAGCTGTTACCCGCGACCTCGCTGTTCGCGTGAAATTATTATAAAAAAAAAGTATTAATTCCCTTTTTGAATCGGATTTTGTTACCAATTTCAATGGTTTTATTTTTTTGCACGGATCCCGTCAAAATCGATTCAGTCGTTTCGAAGACTAGCCGGACCAAACAGACAGACAGACAAAAATTAAAAAAAAAATGTGTTTTTGTTACCAGTGCCGTATATAATTATTTTCATATACATTCAGTACAAGCTGTTATTAAAATTAACACTAGAAACGGGATATTTACCATGTCCACTGTTTGTTTTGAAAACAAAACAAACAAAGCGAGTTGAGTTTAAAAACTTATACAAGCTGTTATTTTGATATTACAAACAGACACTTCAATTTTATTTATTTGTTTAGATTAGTGTGGAGAAAGAGATGCCACTATACAGGACCTCTAGCTTCATCCCATCCCCACACAGAAGTGACATTAAAGTGATACTGCTATGAAAGGTAGGCCACAAGCTCGGCAACGCATGATATGTATATGACTATTCGGCTGCTAAAGATTATTGGCTTGTTCATTGTATTGGCGGACGGATCGTGGCGTTTGTACAGACGCCAGCAGCTCAAGCTACCCGAAACTGTCAAATTTTCCCAATGAACCTAATGCTTTAGCAATAAAGTTGAAAATGTATTAAAGAAATTTGACAGATTGTAGTAGCTTGATGTGCTGAGTCTGGACATGCTGATGCTACGCGCCGCCGCTGGCGCCGTAACGCTTTTACGTAAGTCGGCCTTAAAGTTGTGTCGGCTCGAGCAATGTCAGCGTGTACTTAGTTCACAAGCGTACAAGCTAGCAGCTGTGTAAAATCTTACTTATTATCTGTGTGATAGGTAGGGAAGTGTCGTGGGATGTCCTCGTGCAGTGTGTTGGCACATAAAGGTGTGTAAAAAAAGAAAAAAAAAAACTCAACAAAAAGGTTAGTATTTATTTTATTTAACTAGGCAAAAAGGTGATCTTTTTTATACAAAAAAATATATTCGCTAAATCGCACTGTGTGCGCAAGTCCTATTACAAGTCTTTAAACAGACCATTTTATTTATAAATAATGACTTTTCCTAGGAAAAAAATACACCAAAATATGGTATTCACCTTTATACAAACATTAGTTACAAGCGAACCATATAAAGTAAATGCAAAGAGATCGTGTCATTGTTATCGTTAGATCTCCTTTGCCGTGTTTGTGCTGCGAGCCGACTGTACAGAGCACATCTGTATCACTGAGTACTTATACAGGGTGATTTGGAATGCGCCAGTAATGGACAATATTATTGAATTGACAACATTATTATATTTGCAAAAAATAATCCATTCGATTTTGAATTGTGTATGGATTTTGCCTTTACGAGACAGAAAAAGAATAAATATCAAAATAAAGAATATTGTACATTATGTACACTCCGTACGACATATAAATAAATAAATTAACAGATTTCAACACATAAATATGACAATGATATAAGTATTAAACTACATAACTTCATCAGTAAGGAGTTGTCTAGTACTTATAATGATTTCTGTTAGCCTCCAAAATAATTCATGTTATATTCTTACTTCATATTGTCATTCGTTTTTATCTTTGTTTTTTCTACAAGAATAGAAAAAGTGCTATCTAGCCTTTGCTGCCCCATCTCAAATGCTGCCCCTGTATTTGATTTCATATGTATAACTTTTGTATGGACGAGTAAGCTTCAGAAATGAAAACATCGAATGAAACTAGTCGGCCCGCATCACTAACACTTATTGCACGCAATTTCATAATTGCACTAAGTTTAATTGTAACTAATTAGCGAACCACAAAGGAATCACTAGGACATAATAGTCTTAATATTCAGGAACAATTGTATAGGAAAGCTATGAATAATCTCCGACGAGTCCATAGTTTTCCATCTACAACTATAACTGTCAAATGTTTTATAAATTACAAAAGAAAAATAAAAACAAAAAAAAAACACTATGATAGGGCGTTGAGTTGTTTCTCTCAGCTTTATCTATATTACAGCCTTACATATTTTGTTTTAACTTTCTTCTTCTAAAGTATAAATAGATGTATCACCAGCCTTAAGATATCAAAAGGTATTGTTTATTTAAAACTAGAATAATTAGTTATATGAAGCGAGCTTTGCTAGTTGGTTACAAATTGATGGTAAGTACAGCACCCCGATTGAATAACACTGTCGTCTGTGTTGCCTAATTTGTCAATAATATAAGCAATAACTACTGCTAGATGTTGAAAGGCGTTCAAAACATACGGTTAACAAACACACTGCTACGAGCAAGTGCTACGCAATGAAGGCGCTGAGCTCGCCGGCTTACGAGTAGTGTTCGGACATGACGTGCGGTGACGGCCGCTAGGCTAATGCGATGACGTGAACGGTCTACAACTAAAGGACACTATAACTACACATAGCTGTCCGTACGTGACGGCACAACGGCCTGCCAGCTCACGCAGGCCCATAGGAGACTCATCTCTACCTTTCTGTTCAATCTGAATAGGACACAGAGACCTATCATCAATACTATTTATATCCTAATTTGTTTTATTTATAGCTAATACATATCACGTTTTCTGATTATAATTATTATGGGATATATTTAATAACTGCTATTAAAATTTTCAAGTTGTCACATTGACATAATCAGTGTTGTGTTCTCTTGGACTATTTTAATGATTATTATCTATGTTTATATTAATTGGTGTTTCTGTTTCACTTAACTATCAACGGCATTAACAATTTTACGATTTAATTTCGCGACTACACGAGTCGGTCTTTGTTTGCGGATCGTAACAGACTAGCAAAGCGGATAAACATAATCGTAGAAAAAAAATAACATTTTTTAACGCTAACTCATCTAAACTAATAACCACGCTATATAATTTATTTCAGAAAATATTGAGGTTTGGACGTGGACACGTAATCAACTATAGCATAGTAGATGAAGAAGTAGGGATTCAGTTTGGAAAGTCTTAATATTATATTATTTTATCATAGTACTAATCGGCACTTTAGCGTCCTATGCATAATATATCTACGGTTTAGACGAATAATATAATAATCAAAAATATTTGTACGAGTTTCATTTTCAGACGGTCTATGTAACGTACCAGCCGGAGAGCTGTCTGCCACCCTGGAGAGACGCACGGTACTCATATTAAGGGCCAGAATAACCACAAATTGTGAGTTTTGAATGGCTCTTGTTTTTATATTAGTGAAGCATTCACTTTGTGATTAATATATAGCAAAGTTGAGGACTACTTCTAAGTTGTATCTTTTTCGGAAACGCGATTCCATAACATTTTCTCGAAAGAAAAGTATCTCAAAGTTACCTCTAAAATGACGAGTGTAACGGGTCCAGCGACTTAAAGAATCTTGTACCTCATTGTCTCAGATCAAGTAAAGATGTAAGATTGTAAATCAGTATTTTATTAGGCAAGCGCGTAAACAATTATAAATGTATAATGTTCGCTAGGACCCCAATGCACAATTTGTTAGTGCGGCCCCGGCCTGCAGACGGAGGGGGGTTATTTCTTAGCCGATGGACAACGTTTTATGTTCCAAAGAAATTATTCATTTATGAAACATGAAATTTAAATTAGAAAATTAAGCACCCGTATTTTTATTTTTTCCAAACGTATTTTCATTGAAAAAATAAAACATTTTTGAAATGGTTCAAAATCGAAATCTTATGTCAACGTTAACAATTTCAGTAGGTTAACGTGCCTGTTAATCCTGTTATCGAGAGATTTTTGTATAGATAAATTAATTAAGTACTTTAATGGTGCAAGAAAAACAGTTTTTAATAAATTATAATAAAGTAGCTCTCCGCCCGCGACTTGATCCGTGCGAATTTCGTACTTTCCCGTTAGAACTTAAACTTTTGGATTATTATTACATTTTCGTGCAAATTGAAAAATCCTTCGATTCCGAAATTTGAGATTCTTCCATACAAACTTGAACAATCCCGATACGAATGAAACTTTTAAAAACAACTAATAACTTTTAAATCTCTCAGGTATTCAGGATAAAAGATAATCATTATTTTATGAGTTAAATAATCAAATATATATTTTGTCAGACGCATATTTTATTTTGTTTTTGCAAAAACACGATCGTAAAATCTAAATTCCTCGTCCAAACAAAGTTGTGGTATTTTTACCGTTTCTTCTCTATTTAAAACATAATAAAATGCATAAATCCGTAACTTAAGGTAATAAATTCGGACAAGACCGCCTCATGGGACTAGTGGCCGCAAGCGCGACTGCGGAGCGTGAGGCCGTGGATGCTACTCCTTTTTAATTTTTCAGTAACAGCCATGGAGTCTGGATTTGTGCTCGGTTGATGACAACAGGCTCACCCCCAATTACATGGGACTGGCGAAATGTGGGTGTATTAAGTAACTGCCTAGACAAACAAGCAAAACGACCACGTTTACTTATGTTTATTTTAAAATAGGATATTATGTTGTGTGAAATACCTATGGGATATTTTCGGTAACAAACTATTTTGATTTTAGCGAGGGCAAAAATAATAACCAATTTATTCCAATTCAGAGTAGGAAAGTACGGTTTTTTTGCTTGTATGGGTTATTTTGAAACTATGTCGTGTTTTGTCAAACTGACACAGAGATTGCAAGTAGAGTGAACGTTCTTATAATTACAAAAATTTTCAACAAGAACAACAATGGGAAACAACACTATGAAGTGAGTACCTACATAACTATCTATAAAATATACGCAGAACTAAAGCCAAAATCAAGAAACAACAAGTTTGAAAATGTTGCTTCTGGGATATGGATCAAGAAGCAACGCTGCTGTGGTGCATTTAACACAAAGCATCCTGTTTATACGTTACATAAACATATTTGGAAAAAAGCCGCAGAGCATAAGTACAAATCTTAAGAGACCAAAAGATTGAAAAAAAAAATGAATATAATTAAGAAAGGACAGGAAACATAAGTTTTTGAGCAAAAAAAAGACCAAAATGGCGAAAGCCAATTAAGTCCACTTTGGAGTACAATCGCAGCACGGAAGAATTTTTGAAAAATTTACCTTACTCAGAAGAACGAAGAGAAGTAGAAGCGTCAACGATTCTTCAACGAAATTCTAGCGAGGGGTTAGAACTTAGGCGAAAACTTCTAACTGGCTCAATTTTGAAAAAACTGAAATTTTATTGAATGACATTTTAATTAAACAAACTATGAGTTAAACCTCAGTCCGAGGTAGACCGACGGACGGACCGATATGGAGAATCAATAAATAAGGGTTCCTAGTTTTACAACTTTTTTATATAATATTATATTTTATATATCATTTTTAATACAAATAAAAGGCGTATTAATAAAATTAACATAACAACATCGCGCCTGGTAATACCGAAGGGTAAGGCAGAGGTGTACCTAATAGTACACCCACATTTCGCTAGTTATGTTTGAAGTCCCATGTAATAGAGGGCGAGCCTATTGCCATCAACCGGGCACAAATCCAGACTCCATGGCTGCTACTGGGAAATTACTGATGGAAAAATCCAATAACACTTTTACCCAACCCGGAAATGGAACCCAGGACCTCATGCTCAGCCGTCACGCTTGCGACCACTAGACCAACGCGGCAGTCAATAAAATAAATAAATATTGCAAATTTGTATTTCTGATAACTGTCATATTTTTTAATAAGTCATTTCATTTAATTTCGTCAGTATTACCGCCAGCTTTTGGATTATATGTGTCCACGTCAAAATTATGGTTTCCATCCAATTGACTTCGTGAAATTTCAACTTATTGCGTCAGAATGCCAGCACAGCATAAACGTGTGACTGCGCCATTTGACGTCTAGACGTCAAAAGACGTCTCACCTCAATAAAGGCTCGATGTGCATCCTGTCGGATCGCCAAAATTCAAAAACAGAATCCGGCCTTACACAAACAGATTCGAGATTGTCATGTGATATCAAAAGCTTAAACATCTGTAGGCTGCGTATCTTCGATGCGCTATATTATTATAAACACTTAATAACGAATGAAAATTACTATATATCACTGAGGATTTATATAAATTATCAGGCGTACCCCGCGCGTTACCGAATTTTAAACAAGGGCCGAAATGTCTTTCTGTTTTGCTCAGCGGCTCAACTCAGTTCTATAGTACCAACATACAGGATAATTATATCAACATCCGATTATCTTAAATATCATACTTCTGATTATACTCTCAACTAATCCGTATATTATTAGTAAATATAATAAGCTTTTTCATCATAAGTTTGCATTCGCAGTGTTTTGCCCTGAAAAAGTACCATTGTTTTTCTATTGCATATTTTGACAACTACTTTGTTCGTTGAGCTAGAATCTTATAGCAAAAGTAAAGCGACAAAGTTTGTGTATATATATTTATATAGTTTTATCTATGTAATCCAATATTATTTTTGCGGTTGACGAAATCAAAGTTCATCACATTATTATGGTATACCTTTAAAAATACTTCAAATTGACACCAGTCCCGTATTCACAGATGCTCGTCCGAGATATCGATTGGGAAAATCTATGTCTATCTTTTGTAGCATAACGAAAGCGAGCGAGTTAGACATAGGGAGCGTTTGTGAGCAGTTCAGATTTCGATTAGTTCGAACTCAGGATCTTTTTCTAATAATTATCGTTTCCAGACAGTACTGTCTCACGTATAACCACAGACTGAACCTAACATTACAACGGACCAGTCATTCCGATATGACTTAACGAGTAATTCAAATATGCAATAAAAATTGACACTTTTTCAAGAACTAAACACACTTATTTGGTAAAATCGTTGAAAACTTTGACCATACTCAGAACTTAGGAAAGTGATAACTGTATTCACAAGTTGTCTTTGAAGTCATTTTACACTGCCTTTTGTACAACTTACACGGTTGAACGATGAAGGGACATTCCGACACAAACGTTTACTAGGGATTCCATACATAATACTTGAACCAAAAACTCTCAAATTTTTCGTCCATATTGAAAAAAAGTACACTGTAGGTAATGCGCGTTGTGTGAGATATCCGCTTTTTGAGCGGTCAACATATAGGGTGTTTTTTAAATCCGACAAGAAGTTTAATTGCTGTCTGGTGTAGAATCATGTATTGAACCCACCCATGGTTAAAGCTAGTGGCAAGATGCCTTACACCGTGTAAGTAATAAAACGTAGTATAAAATAATAAGGCAAACAACTTATTACCAAGTAATTTGATAAGCCCAAATGTGATCAAAGCATTCATAAAGCGATTGTACTTCAAGAATGCTCATTTAAATATTCAAAAACACTATTGGATTTGCACTAGCGATTTTAATGAAATCTACGAAAATGGTTTCCGTATAAAATCATTTAACTTTATATTGTCAGTTCTGTTGTTGGCTTAACTTTTTAAGAAAAAAGGAAGAGCAAAAGAGATCTGTGACTAGCAGGGCATTAGCTAGAAGAGAGGACGCCAGTTGGGACAAGATTGTGACAGAATGGTGACCGAGACCCGGTAGGAGAAACAAAAGACGTCTTGAAGCAAGATGGCGACGACAACAGACGTACTGTCACTAACAGTTGACACGACTAAGAGGATGGATCGAACGTTTCAGGCCTATGACGTAGCATGGTAGAGATTATTACAAATTCATATAAATCAAAATTATCATAAGTCAGGGACACAACGCACAGACAAACCTCTGCAGGAAACCGAATTGTAAACAAGAAATAGCAACGAAAATGTAAAAAGTAAATAAAAATAGCTACATAACTTATGTATTTGTAAACAAAAAGAAAAAAGAGAAAGAAAAATTGACAGTATGAAAATACAAAACCCTCCACCGTAAAATAAATATGGGATAATTTCAATGAATTGGGCAACGGGCAATCAACAGACGTGATAACATTTGGTACGAAGACGTACGAGTCGCAGCCTGTCTCACCACTAACCTGATACTATAAATCTATTCATTTATCATATACAATATATAACCTACTTATGATTGCTTTAATTGGCAGTAAAAGTTTGAAAAAGTCATTTATTTAGAGGCACAATAATATTACAATTTCAACTCATTCTTAGTGGTGAAACCGACTTCATACTAGGTAGAGGTATTCTATGGCCGTATATTAATTATTATTATTTTTTTGCTGTTTTTCTGTTGATAATGTTTATTTCATAGGCAATGGAAGGATGAGGTAATAGGAATGCACGAATCTTGATTATAATAATAATTTTTATAATCAAATCGTGCACTGATCATATCGCATATCGTGGTTTCGGTTTATCGCAGGTGCGTTTCATATAACTCAAACTACGGTTATCGTCGCTAAGCTATATTAAGCGCAGATGGTCCAGACACAAATAACTCAAAAAACTCTGAACATATTCTAATCCTTGCAATCATTTGCTTCCAAGATTTTTTGTGACTGAACTATTTGCGCTAAATTAATATACATATAAAACACTATTGTATAATTTTTATATTAATTTGAGGTGTGTCAATTTGACTTGGAGGACTTAAAAGTTTTGACGCCTGTAGTCTTGACATAACAGCGTACACGGTGAGTTTTTAACAGGAACTGCTATGGTAGCTATGCTAACCGTTACAGATGAAAATAAGTCTTGTGAGGAATGGAACTAGGTTTTCAAACGAATTAAAACTTCATTCAAGAATTTAAAAAGCCTATGATATTTGGTACATTTTGGCTAACTAGGATTAAATGTCCCACGAAAAAATAATATATTAAATCTTAAATTTAATTTTATAACGTTTGAGCGACTAATGACAATGGAAGAATTTCTGACAACCTTTATTCAATCTCATGCTGGCACTACTTGACATACCTGTATAGTCAGAATATTTGCTATTTGGTTAATATAAAACAAAACACATTTCTATTGAAAAAAAAGAAAACATTTTGAAATAATTGCAAATATTTTCACGTGTAGTGCCAGCTTTAAACGTCAGTTAAAAGCTCACCCTGTAGGCAAGAACTCGACAAACAGGCGTCCGTCTATATTATCATTCACGGCGTTTAAGTTGATCCGAAATTCGTCATATTTCACACGTTTTCTGTTCCAGATAGTTTTAATTCTACAAAAATACTTTTGGCTGATGTTGATTGAGTCCCGGTAAACCGGCAAACTAAATAGATTAAGCAATTCATTTAGTCCGTCATCTTGAATTCGGTGTCGATACGACGTTCTAGCGCTTGTAAGCCAGCCTCTAATTCTTGCTGTAAAAAAAAGGAAAACATGTAGCTACTAAACATAAAAATAAAATACATAGATACAGTAATCATCGAGTGTCATGCTAGAAAAAGAAAGAAGAAAAGTAAGAGTATCATATACAGGGTGGAAGTGACACCTACGCGGAAACGGTTACGTCTTCAGTACATCATTCTGAGCCCCCCACATAGAAATCTTTCATCAGTTTAAAAAAAAAATCAGCTGTTCCATACATTTTGACCGTGTAGTTATTGCACTTTTGTAGAAAACAACTGTTTTTTTTAATAAAACAATTCCGCGTCGGTGTCCCTTCCACCCTGTATGTATCTCAGTTGCAAGGAACACTTTTTTTTTAAATAAAGGGTAAAAGATTATAGCTTCAGATAACATTTAAACTGCATAATTAAACAGACTGGGTTAGTTATTTTTATCCGGACTTATCTATCATATTAGTAATTCATCTTCTGAAGTATAGATAGTGCTTTTTATACACAGCTCGTTATGTGTCACAAGTTCTGTGCCGGTCGACCTGTCTCGGAACTTATTTGTAAACGTTTAGATATTTTTGTTTCCGAAAACACGTTAGTCATTTTTACCCCAACGGAACGGAGGTGTACGCGTTTGGGTGATGATTTATCTCCAAAATGGTTTGTCCAATTTCAATACGGTAGGAACTTCAGAGGATCCGTGGTACAGCAGCTAAGCTTCGTGTTACGATGTTAACTCGCCAAGACGCGGTTTTGCCATCTCAAGAGACATAATGTAATTGGACAATTTCTTTGGAATTCTGTCAAAAATTTTAAAGTTAAAATTCGTCGTAGGTCTTTTAATAATAATAAAAATGCTCAATTTAGTGCTATCACGAATACAAGGTCAAGATAGAGATAACATACAGGATTAAAAACTTTCATCAGATTCAGAAAATAGCAGCTGTGCTAGCGCGTTTATTAATTTTGTTTCCTTTTCATTAAATTTTGTTTTGTGTTTATCCTGTGTGTGTCCAAATTGTCCTTGAAAAATGGCTTTTAAAGGGCTTTATGACGTGTACAATGCAATACACATTTACGCAATCTGTTTATTTTTTTATTTCGTACTTATTATTATTTTTTTGTTCCCATACATAAGGTTTGTTTTATTTATACAACATGTTTGCCTTGCTAGGGAAGTTCTGTAGCGGCCGCTCCGTTTCGGAACTTTTGTTTTAGATGATTAAGGTGAGTGCTCCAACCAACCCGCGAAATTCAAATTTTCTTACGTTTTTTGCAATTTGCAGGCACTGGCCTGCAAATTGCAAAAAACGTAGTTACAGAATTATAATCATCAATACAACGCTCTAAGTTCATAAAGCTGTAGGAATGACTTTTTCTGTTTTTTTTTTGTTCCTACGCCTTTATGAACTTGGACGGTTGTATTGGTGATTTTGATGATTATAATTCTGTAACTACATATGTCTTACAGCCGCGAATAATATTTTAATCAACATACAACCTAGCACTGGCCTGCAAATTGCAAAAAAACGTAAGAAAATTTGAATTTCGCGGGTTGGTTGGAGCATTCACCTTAATTAGTTTTTTTTCGGTTTTTATCTGAACAAGCTCAAGTTTTATGTCGTGTTGGCTTGCCTCGAAGAACCTATTGACTAAAGGTTAGAAAGAATTAGCGATCGGTCGATATTTCCATCATTATAAGTGGACAGGAACTTCATATCGTGTACTGCCTGTCATGTTGTTTGCAAATTAGAATACTAACGTCCATCTGACGTTACTGAAAGTGCCAAATACGTCACCAAATGGGCCGATTCAATTTAGATTGCCATCGACATGCTAAGAAGAAGAAGTGTTATAGTTCATCGTTTGAAGAAAGAAGTGTACTCACATCGTCGACGCCGACCGCCTCGTAGGCGTGCGCGGCGGCAGCGAGGCGCTTCGCGACCGACGGCCTCTCTCTGGCCAGTCGGTCGGACCCCACCGCCAGTCTGCTGGCCACCGGCGCCGTGGCCGGCCCGTTGGCGCTCACCGTGGGAATCTCAGCGACCTCAGGGCTCAACACGGGGCCGCCCACCGCGAGGGGCCCCACGCCCTCCACAGGAGAAGAATGTTTCGAGCGGTTTAAAAATAAGCGCACGAAACCAACAGGTGGGAAGACCTGTCGAAAATTGGAGCGTCAGAACATCATGCTAGCTTCAGATAGAGCGTGCCCATGAAGTCGGGCCAGGATGAGATCAAAATGTTACGAAAAAGAACAGAAGAAGCGCATAGACTCCGTTATGCCATCGGGAGATGAAGATCCCTTTGAAATAGGTATTTTTATCAACGAAAATGAACCTTGAAAGCGGAGCATATAGCTCGCCATAATTTGGATGCTAAGACATTTTGATACGGATGAAGATATGGATTAGGCTACACTTACAGTTGAACAGCTCAAGGTCAAAGTGTTACCACCGACGTGCGCTCAACTGTACTATTCCACAAACCAGAAAGTTTGTAATTTATTGGTTATTCATAGATTTAGGCTATCTGCTGAAAAGATATTAGTTCGAGACTGATGAAGTGATGGCTGAGCGGGGACATGATGAGTGAATGGTGCTAGCCGCATGCAAACTTAATTATTTTTCATAACATAGAAATAATGAACATTATTTATCTTCAAACCCGTTAAGGAAGACAGATAATTTGGTTGAAATAGAAATAGGCATTTACATAGTTAAACCAATTATTACAATGTATATGCAAATCTATGGACCAAAGTAAATAAAGCCTTCAAAACCGGTGGTTTTGATCAAATGCGAATATTTAATGTAGTTTGTTTCATGAGCATGTGATAAATGTAAATGGACCGTTACGGCGCTCCCTCACAAGGAGCATTAGCCTGTTATGTAAAAGTTCAGATTCACTTGTTTCTTTACGAAATCGAATCTTGTATTGTTACTACAGGCGAATGCCTCCGGTGAGGAAGCGTCTTTAGATACAAAAGTGCATGAACTAGTTTTATTATGTTATTTATTACCTCGGCAGCCAAAGGCGGAGCTGGGGGCAGTGCGCCGCGCATATCTCCGAAAGTGAATATCTGTAACCAGTATATACAATTTACTATTACGCTTCAGATACCGCTTAATAGCCAATCAAAGTCGTACTACTATTATAAACTTTGAATTTTATCAGTAAGTATGAATGGATGTTTGTTACACTTTCACGCAAAAACTACTGAACGGATTTTGATTAAACTAATTTTAAGAATCATTTGTTGTTTAAAATGTGTTTGTTAAAATTAAAGATTTGTGACCCTTTGTTGGTTGAAATAAATTCTTCTATTCTATTCTATTTACTGCAATATGGCTTTTACATTAGAATAACACATAAGCTATAATTAATAAGATAATGTGTAAAAATGCCGTTGCTTCATTGCGGCGTTATATGTCTATAGAGGCATGGCTGCGAAATCATTCCACTACAACACTACACTGGAATGAACTACAAAAAAAAACGTTTGGTGAGTTTCAAAAAAATTACTACATACGCGTACTAATGGCCGGGGATTACATAGAACTTAAATATAACTGGCGAAATATTGGTGGTACAGCCAGATGTATGAACGTGGGCGATGCGTAAGAACTATGTAAAGATTTTTGCGATCTGTAGTTTAGCCTGCCATGGGAAAAAATATGTGAGCTTATGTACTTGTACGTATACGGTAAGCCAGTAGGCACCACCAATCAACTGAAATACTTTTCACGAGTGTCAAAACGCGATTCCCCAATAGATGTTATATGGGAATAGCAACTTGTGACGTCACCTAATTTGCCAAATTATTGTTTTCAAGGCAACTAAAAATCTAATTTTAGAGTGGTAAAATAAGGCAAAATAAGGTGTTGTACAGATGGTGGAAGGGACACCGACGTACAAACGCTTACCATGTATTCAACGCATTATTCTGAACACACATGGAAATATTTCATCGATAATAAAAAAAAACTTTTTTTAGAGATGTAGTATCTTGAGAATGATTGGTTAATGGTGTCGACTATCCAATTACAAGAATATTGATGTGGCCTTACCTCGCCTGGGTTAGGTGCCCAGACAGCGTCAGGGCGCGGCCCGTACGAGTTGGAGTTGACGCGGTAGTCCGGATGCAGCTCCGACTGAATCGCTGGAATATTACACATGTTTCAGTTCTTACTGCTGGTAATCTTTTTATGGAACCTAGGTCAAGCACTTTCATCATCATCCTAATAAAAAGCCTCTCTTTATTTGTGCCAGTCGCCACGCAGCTGTGCCAGCCGCATCTACATTGTACCCGCGCAGGCGCTGTACTTTTGTCATTTATTTCATCAATACTGCTCTCAAAACATCTCGAGGAATTCTGATGTCTAGAAACCGATCATTTGAATACGGTCGATTCACAAACCCGCACTGGGTCTGGTCCCTGGTACTAAAAGAGGACTTGTAGGAACTTCATGGGCGCATCATGTTCAAAATAGGCTAATGAAAAACACAAGAAAAGGGGCCAAAATCTGGGTCCGTATTATATATAAGTAACGCTATGACTTTTCCATGGCTACAGAGAGATGCGAGCTGTACTATATATGACTGATATTAGTATAATAGATCAGCGGTGCTTCGCAACACTGCCGCTGGTCGCAATCAGTCCATTATCGGACATAGGCCCTCCAGCCACACATTTGACTCCATCGTCGGCTTGTTCTATGTAGGTAGCTTGTTATATGTATAAACTATACCCCCTAAAAAGTCTGGTCCAAAAAGGCAGGGAGTCTGGCTTTGTGCCTGGTTGATGGTAATAGGCTCGCCCCCAATTACATGGGAGTTAAACATAACTGGCGAAATGTGGATGTCTACTGTCGGCCACTGTCTAACATTTGAGGGGTTACCGGCGTGATGTTCTGTTGTGTAGCTACTTGTACTTACGTCTGAAGAGGTCGTCCCTGGGCGCCGTGGCCTCCTGCCCGGGGTAGATCGGCACGTTGTTCTGCGGCGGGACGAAGGCACGGTATGGCACCGGGCCGTGCTCCTCCGGCATGCGCGCCGGGTAGTAGTAACGGTTTGCGCTGCGCGGCATCGGATTTATGACGACGGGATGTGGTGGATAGCTCCTGAATAAACAAATAGAAAGTTGTTTAAAAAAATATTCAGCTGGCCCATACAAATTTCCATACACAAATGTATGAGACAGCCGTTTTCTTCGCGATCACGATGTTAGCCCCACGGAGAACGTTGCTCAGTTTGATGGTGTGTACCACATGCATAAATGTGACCACACCTTTATGATACATGCTGTATCCCAGATATAGATGTACCTAGATACCGCAACAGCACCTACCTCACATGCCCGGCTTAAGCATTTTATGCTTAACGTGGCTGCAAGATAATTTGTTTAAAACAAGAACGTTAAACTCAAGAACTTAATTCTAGACATTTAAAGAACAAAAACATAGTCTAGCACCATTGTGTACAAAAGTACACAATGGTGCTTATGACGTCATAGTATGTAGTCAAATAATGGCACGCTTGGTTTTCATACGGATCGCTAAGGATAATTGTAATCTAGGTATATCTACATCTGTGTGCTGTATACTTACAAATATGGTCGACATTAGAAACCACGTACTGGAACTCAAAGTTAGGTAGGACACCTAGCAAGGCACCGTGTTGTTAGGTGTAGTAAAGCTGTGAACGAGTGGTGTCCAAGGAAAAGAAATTTTATTCATCCGGCGACGAGAAGGGCAGACGTAACTGTTGTCATAGGGCGAAAACCTGTATGAGGCAGGCACAGGAACGTGAAAACCGGCACAAAAACAGAGACCTAGGTATACCACAGCAGTGAGTGGACTCCGGCTGGGGATATTGAATATAGTAGAAATAGAATTTCATATGTTATTGTAGCGGCACTACAACGCACACTATGACGCAGAGGATAAACTAAACATCGAAATACATCTAAATCCTGTTCATCGCGCAAGTAAAGGTATCCGCGACTTAAGACTATACAGGGTTATTTGTAAAACACCAGAAACCTCTTAAGAGGTCATTGTACTCATCACTATGAACAGCTTTTACTATGGGACCAAACCTGAAATCGCGAAAAAAAAATCAGCTGTTCCCTACATTTTGACGAGTTAATCGATCATAAATCATAAAAAAATCAGCTGTTCCTTACATTTTGACGAGTTAATCGATCATAAATGTAGGGAACAGCTGATTTTTTTTTCGCGATTTCAGGTTTGGTCCCATAGTAAAAGTTGTTCATAGTGATGAGTACAATGACCTCTTAAGAGGTTTCTGGTGTTTTACAAATAACCCTGTATAGAAGAACCCGACAACAACTGTCGGGCAGTAGCCCATCCTCCCTTTTCTATGGGGGATGACATCCTGTTCTTCATACCCCCCAAATTATTATAGTACAGCAAAACGCTTGCATAGTACAACAGTTGAGCTCAATTGTGTAATTTAGATATACAGTAACTTACATCGCATGGTGGCCGTTGGTCACGTGGTCCATACCTTCGGGAATGTTTACCGGAGGCATAACTGTAAACAAACAAATGTATGTGCAAACAAGAATGGCTAAATAGAGAAAGAGAAGACCAAAGAAAAGAAGTATGAACTGTGTGAAAGATGATACGGCTAGAAAGGGTATGGCAGAAGAATACATGCTGCGCCGACCGCAAATAAATTGGAGTAAACGCAAGAGAATAATAAGAATAATAAATAATATACCTCTTCAGATAATATAATATGCAAGAAATACAAAACTTCTTTTGTTTCTTAAAAATGCCTTGTATTGGCCCATAAAACAACACTTGGGCCCTCAAAAAAAATGATACAGGGCCCTATTTGGACAAGCCACTGGTCTTAACTTAAGCAACATTGATCAGTAAATGTGCAAAAATACCAAAATTCATACATGGTCTTCATTCTGATTCGTACCTTGCATGCCCAACTAACGGATACGATCAAATCCAAGAGAATCCTTCATATTTTCTAGATTTTTTATTGTAAACAAGATACGTCATAATTAGAATAGACGTACGTTTCCGCAGTAGGGTTCCGCATCGAGTAAATAAATGCACAATGGTGCATCGGGTGTGGTCTGACATTCCGACGTCTATTATATCCTGATTGTGTGTTATTTGTCATTATGCGTCAATTGTCATATTGTTATTGTCATATCGTCGGTTGCAATAGGCGGTCATTGTAGGCAGTGGAGTGCCGAGAGGTGGTGACAGGGAAAATGTGGTGGTAGCATGTAATTTTTTAGTTCCAACTACTGCTTGTCGCTAAAAAAAATATTAAACTCCAACAATTTTTACGACTGTTCAAAAGTCCGTGACTGTCGCGGCCATTCATGTCATGTATGTGACGTCACTTACCTCTATCTGCCTTTTTTACATCAAATTTTTAGCCCATAATAGAATAATTTTACTAATTGTATGTGCTTTATTCATGCAATAATTGCAGTAACAATATTAAAGTAAAATCTTAGTGCAACTTTAAGTACTTTTCAAATAAAAGTGTTTCTTGACACGTAGTATTTGACGCCACCACCGGCGTTATCGAGGACGATGCGTTCCGTTTCACCAAAAACACACCACATAAAATATTAAATTATAAAATAAGTGTTGCATTATAGAATTAAACAACCACACTTTTTATGGGCCAATACAGGGCATTTTCAAGAAACAAAAGAAGTTTTGTATTTCTTGCACATTCCCTATTATCTGGAGAGGTAAATTATTTATTATTCTTTTTATCTTTTTTGGCCGACTAACTTCTAATCATCATTATTCTCTTGCATTTACTCCAACTTATTTGGGGTCGGCGCAGCTCAAAAAGAGGATAATGAAGTAACATTTTTGCAAAATAAATTAAAATAGCATACAGTCTGGCATCGAATAACCTGTCAATGATTTTACTAAGAGAATGCCAGAGCGAGCCAAATAAGATTTTATTTAGTAACCTCGAGGTTACTTCCGTGGCTCACATAGGTTACTCTCCAAAAATATGAGCATCTTGGACTACGCCAAAGGAAATCGTCATTGAGGAGCGAGCGTACTCATTACGAGCCCCTTATCAATAGGCTCGTAATGAGTAATTAGCTACCGCGCCCCAAAAACCTGAAATTTTTCGAGCTCGCTAAGTTCGCTCTTCAATGAAGATTTCCTTTGGCCTCTTATCAGTAAGCGCGTAATGAGTAGTGACCTGTCGCAGCGATAAGAGGCTTGTAATGAGTACCTAATGAAAATTTTACATATCGAGCCCAAAATGCTCCAATTTTTCGAACTCTTCGAGCGGCTTCACTTGTCCGTTAAGTGAATTTTCATTGAAAAGCAAGAGTAGCGAGCTCGAAAAATTGGAGCTTTTCGGGTTCGTTAAAGAAAATTTTCATTAATTAGGTACTTATTAAAAGCCTCTTATCAATAAGAATTTGAGGTTGTGGCAAGATTTGTGGTTATTTTACTCTGCACGTAGGGGGGCCTTGTTACTCTGGGGTCCCGTATCAACGATACGGCTGATACGGCGGTAACTACGCCCCTGGTTAAGGCAGTTTTAACTCCAAACAACGTGTTCGAACACTCGTATCAAATCAGATCTATGTGGCTCTTTCCTCAAAATACCATCACAGACGCTTATCTGCATGATCTGAACCAGAATAAATATTTTGGAATTCAAAAAGAAACTGTGACCTCTGAGTTTGTTTAGCTGTTTCCTCTCAGAGTCGACAGACATGACATTCCGAACTCATCTGGTTGACTTGTATAATTTGACGTGTGATTGAGTATGAAGGCTAAAATAGAAAAAGACATGCTGCGCAGACTACAAATAAATGGGGAATCGCGAAAATGATGATATTTAAAGAAGTTAAGGCTGGTTTTATAGTCACGCCGCTAGACGCGCCGTTGGGCAGCGCGCTGTTGAACAGGAACACCGAACGGCGCTGCTCAAGCGCGCGAATTTGAAACGCTACTACTACCCCAATACATATCCGAGCGCGCGCGCTCCCGACGGCGCTGCTGAAACGCGTGACTATAAAATCAGCCTTAATTTATAATGTCCCCATACATCGGAACGTGGAGAGGCCGGCTATACCTAGCAGTGAGTGAATTCATGCTGAAGATGATAGGAATATCTTACCCGCAACATTATAGTGGTGGCCTTCCATATGTGACGGCGGCATCGGGTAGGCAGGGAACGGAACACCAGGGGCCGGGAACGGTGAACCCGGGGCCGGCATCGCCTGGTTGGGGTGGGGCCCGTGGTTAAACGGATACGACCCGTTCATCCGAAACCTGAAACGATGAGGTTTGCGTTAGTGACATCCACGTTTACGTTAGACGGATCAGTGTGTGGCGAATAAGAGATTAGTAATCAGAGACTCTACCATCACATGCATGGCATGTGATGCGGTGGAATGTAGAAAATGTCGTGAGGAAAGTTTTGAGTGTGGATGTGGTTGGCTAAAAGATTAGAGGAAGATGAAGGAAACTATGGATGGACTGTATGGAGGATGATATGGCTAGAAAAGAGGTCTCTGCTTAGATGACGAGTCAGAATAATCGTACGTTTTGTATTTATATTATTTTTGCTTACCACAATGGATAAATGCTCACCAAAATTGTTTCACTGAAACAGTAAAATAAATACCGAAAATAACAGTTTAAAATAGCTTTATTGTTATCAAATTATCCAACTTAAATTCCAAAATATACTCAAAAAAATATTACTAAAAGTTTTTTAACAGCTTCAAGATACTATAGTGCTGAGTATATCGTTTTAATTTCAACTCGATACCTCCACGCGTTCGCGAGATAAAGGATCTTGACAGAAAGACAGACCTACAGACGGACGGACGGACAAAAAAGTGTAAGGGGCCGTCTCTACGAGCGAGAGAATCGCGAAGATATTATCGTCGTGCCACGTATTTCTCTGAGGCCGTCTACACGAGCGAGAGAATCGCGGCGATAGTTTCGCATACAAATACGTGGGACGACGATAATGTCGCCGCGATTCTCTCGCTCGTGGAGACGGCCCCTAAGAGTTCCGTTTTTTTCCTTTTGAGGTACGGAACCCTAAAAACTAGTCCTACTTGATAAGCCCTAACACGTAAATCGAAGATTTTTATTGAAGGCTGGAGCCAGATCTCATATAATCGTGACTTTTATAACGGCGCATGTGTCCGAAAATTCTAATATTGAGCTTAGTTACAACAGACGACCAGTATTATAGCTCTGTCTCTTTCCAACATCGGAATTACTCCTGCTTTAAGACGTCATAGTAACCCCCCAGGTCTCATATGTACATTTGTTGAGATTAAGGTTTTAACGGTTATATTTATTCACTGTTTTAAGCTTTACGGTTTAAAACTAAACTTATACTGTCACGGGTTGACAACCCGCGAACGCGCTTGCAACAGCGTCGAAATATCGGGAGCTCAAAATCATGGACATTACCAATCACGGAAGATATCCCGTAAGTGACAGTATAAGTTTAGTTATATTTATTGTCGCTTATAGTACATTTTTCCGAAGTACTATCGTTTATAAAACATTTGTCGACTTAAAAGGCACACAATGTACACCAAACATTAATCTAAGGTATATTCTAACTGTATTGAATGCCTTACATAAAAATATTTAAAGGGTAATTGAGTAGCCTTTTCCGGTCACGATTACAATGTATAAGGAAATAATTTACCGAAGATGTTTGTTCAAGAGATTTTCAATAAAAATCAATCAGAAATATCATTGACATAATTGACACTTATTGTAAACGCTCGACGCAATTGTAAGTACTAACTGTCTGTTTATATTTTCGATTGAAGGAAAAGGGATGCGACATTTGATTCTATTTCTGGTAAGCACATCAGGCTGCACGAAACTGTCAAATTTTCCCAATGAACCTTGAACCTAATTCTTTAGCGATAATGTTGAAAATCTATTAAAGAAATTTGACAGATTGTAGTAGCCTGATGTGCTGGCGTCTGTACTTATGATGTACCCTCCTTTTGATAAAACCTGGAAACTATGTCTGGACATGCACAGTGAAAGGATCCATTATCCGGTTGAATAATAAAATATTTATCTCAAGAACTAACTTACATTTGCAATTCCCCCATAAGGAATGTATAGGAGAATGTGTTTTTTAACTGCTTATGTAATTTTGTACGCACAATATTGAAAGATTTACCATATAATTTTACAAACTAACGATTTTTACTTGTGCTAAGTCAACGGAAGTACCCTATAGGTTTTGATTTACTGGGGATAGTCAAAATATTCCATACGATATATACATAAGTTGGTACCTACCTAATCATGATAATATTAGATTTATAATAACTTATTTTGATACAAGCAAGTCAAAACATCGAGATTTCAGTGCTGTGTCTAAGATAAATGTTACTTTATTATATATACACATAAACCTACTGAAATTAATAATCCTTTAAAATACGGTAAAACGGCATCAATATGTATTGCGCTTAGAACAACAGTGATCACACGTGCAATCACGAACATCGACCTAAAATTGCATCATTTATAAATATTGGTTATGCTTCAACATTATGGCGGGTAGCCCGCGAAATTCAAATTTTCTTACGTTTTTGCAATTAGCAGGTCAGTGTCGAGCAAGTATGTAGTTACAGAATTATAACCATTAAAATCATCAATACAACCCTCTAAGTTCATTGAACCCCATTGACTGACTTTTTCATGAAATAGTTATTGAATGGCGTTAAATGAACTTAGAGGGTTGTATTGATGATTTTAATGATTACAGTTCTGTAACTACATACTTGTTACCGGCGCGACTAAATATTCATCAACATACAATCTGACACTGACCTACTAATTGCAAAAAAAAAAACAAAGAAAATTAGAATTTCGCGGGCTACCCCGGCACTTCCACCTTAATACAATCGTAGTCGTAGTATCTACCTGTTTCCTTCTACGGTTACGGCACAGTTACCATGATACGTTGCAAGGCTGATGACATCAAGAAAGAAAGAAAAATATATCTTTTGGTAGAACCGCATACAAGAAACACATTTAAAAACAAAACGTATTTATATACCCGCGCTGATATTTAATGAATGATAAAATCTATCAAATATCTATTTCGGAATGATTAAAAAACTAACTTCAGAAATGACGGTTAGAAGTTTTCTTAGTAACGGAAAACATCATGATCGAACATTTTTATGTAATAAAAATGAAAACATTTTATCCTAGTACATCCATACAAATATTATACGGGGTGGAAGGGACACCGACGCGAAAACGGTTACCATTCACTACATCATTTTGAGCCCCCCACATAGAAATTTTTCATCAGTTATTAAAAAAAAAAACAGCTGTTTCCTACAAAAGTGCAATACCTGCAAGGTGAAAATGAATGGAACAGCTGTTTTGTTTTTTATAACCGATTAAAAATTTCTATGTGGGTGGCGCAGAATGATGTACTGAATACGTGGTAACCGTTTTCGCGTCGGTGTCCCTTCCACCCTGTATTTTATCAGTATACCGCCAACTTCAACAAAGTGTAAACAACAACTTAATATAAAACGATCGCTGAGCGATAAAGTGAAATTGTTAATACCATGGAACTCTTGTAGGTAATACCAACATTATTAAATTTACTCTCCACACAACTACGTATTACGAAAAAAAAAACAAAAAAAAACTGAAAAAAAAAATCACGAAATAATAATAAGTATACGAACCCACGGAGTACGGTGTTCGCGAAGCAAGGTACTGCATAGTTTTGATTATTTTGGTCAGAATCCATCTAAAAACAAAAATCGCAAGCGTCTACAAATACGTTAAAACTTTCAGCAAAAGCTTTCAACTTTTTCGCATATCGCAAATAATACGCTAACTTTAATACACAAAAACTCTATTTTATCAATTTGTAACACATTTTATCATGACAACTGTTTAGTTACACTATAAAAAATGCGTATCACAATATTTTTGTCTATTTTCTAACAATACTTACGTTGTAGTACCGTTGCGAACTTGCGACACACGAAGCACAAGTGTTCAGTAGCTCGTTTCGACGCGAACTGGTGTACACCGTTAATATTTTAGACTTAAATTGCACGTGAATACGGCGTAAAGGAGATCGCACACTGGACCATTTTATCCGGTTTGAACTTCTTGCGTAACCTGTTATGTTGTTGTTCTTATTCGTTGTTCGTGTCCTTTTCATTTTTAACCGACTTCCAAAAAGAGGAGGTTATCAATTCGTCTGTTTTTTGTTTTGTTTTTATGTTCAGCGATATCTTCGCCAATTGTGAACCGATTTCGATGATTGTTTTTTGTTTGGAAGAATATTATTCCGCGATAGTTACGTTTAAATTTGGTGAAGATCTTCGGAGATATACAATGGAATTCTTCAATAATAGACAGCAAATCTGTCGTGATTGCTGCAATCGCTTGGATTTTTATTGTTTACACAACATCATAACATAACATCACGCCTATTTGCTCTGAGATGCAGATGTGTACAGTACACCCACATTTCGACAGTTAGGTATGTTACGTTCCAATTTTATCTATAAATGTACTTTCTAAAGCAATTCATATATTTGTGCCTGGTAATCAGCATCTCATGTTTCTGATGGAAGGTATAAGTCAGGATCTGATGCTGATCTTCGGAGATATACAATGGAGCTCTTCAATAATAGACAGCAAATCTGTCGTGATTTCTGCAATCGCTTGGATGTTTATTGTTTACAAAATATCATAACATAACGCCTTTATGTGTGCAATACACCCAGATTTCGACAGTCACGTATGTTAATTAAGTTACATTTTATTGGGGATAAGCCTATTATCATGAAATGTATTGTTAACAATGTAAATAAATGCAAAGCAAATATTTGTATAAGATAATTATTACAACTCAAAATGGAAAAAGAAAATTTTCCATTTTGAGTTTTAATATCCTAACCGAAGACATAGGTAGTTATAAATAAACATTCGATTATCACTTAGCAAATTTCACCCACAAAAGTCTTAAGTCACAGTATGAAACGATCCGAACTACCTCATGATATATTAGGTACAGCCAAGAACATGAATACCTTACACCTAAGCAACTAGCAATACTTGATATTCTCGTGTACGTAGTAACTTTGAGAAAAGACGATTTCGATTTATCAACTGTTTATGAGAAAATTGCTATTGAATTTTGTATAAGTGTAAGGTATTTATAACCGTGACCGTACGCATCTACGAACTGCTTAACCAAAATGAACTAACAGTAATAAACAATAAAAACACTAGTTTCGCCAATGACAATGCAGCCCAAAGGTGTCAATAATCCTGTCACCCGGGTGGTGTTTAGTGAAGCTCCGATGCCAGTCATGGTCGGTTGCCCTCGGATGTAGTACCCAAGGCCTTGTGCTAGAACTATTGATGGTAATTACATACTGCAGCGATAGCGAGTGATATAGCGTTTTTTTGCAATATTTGTTTAATTACATTTTGTTAAGCATTGAAACCAAAAGCAGAAATAAAAAATGCTTTTACAACAGCGAAAAAGAAATGTAGGTAACGATTGGCAACGAAAACGGTTTGTCTTATAGACGAAAATGTGGTCATGTTTTTTTTCTTGAATACTAATAATACATTTATTTTATTCGCAACGCCAAGTCTACATCTATCCTTAGAAATGCGAATGCAAATGGTGGTCGATAGACGTGAACGAATAAAGCGTAAATTGAGGGTACAAAAACTGCCGTAGCTTTTCTTACAATATAGATGATTAAATTGTTTGACTGACATTTCCAAAGAATTGAGGTTGGTACTTGGTAGCCGTTATAAAGGAATCAAATTCACGTTATTTTTATTCAAAGTCCAGCCCCAGTCACCTTATTCACAACGGGAACGTGGTCGGATACACTGGACCAGGGGAGCTTTCAAGCAAGGGGTAACGCACAAAAGACACAGACAAACACGTGCACTGTGACCTTCATTGTGCGACAAAGGGTTAACGTGATCTCAAGGCGAAAGAAAGGATAGCTTGCGAAAAACAAATCGCTTGTTTGCGACAATAATGACGTAGGTAACTCGAAAAATAAGAAATACCGGACAGCGTTTTTTTTTAAAGTTAGACTAAAAATATTTTCATTTTATTGGCCATCTTAAGATGAAAGGTTTATTTTATGTATTTCGCTACTTAATTAAATACTTAAGTACGTTAATTTTATACTCAACTACATGCAATATCGAAAAATCTAAATGTTTGAGTTATGTCATTCTTGTCGCAAACGAGCGAAATATTTAGAGATGTGCCGATAATGACTGTGCAACTAGCCGATCAGTTGGTTGTAAAGAGGCCGACTAGTCGGCCAAGCCGATCACAGTTTCGGGAATTTCTGTGACGCTTTGTTTACAGCTGATTCGCCCGAAAGTCGCAACCGCTGCCTGCGAGCGTATCGGAACCTGTTTTGTTTACTTCGCAAGTTCGCGTTGTTTTTTGATTTTTGCTTTTGTGCGTCAGAACGGTGTTTTTGTGTAAAAAAAATATTTTTGTGTAAACATAATACTCATTAAAGTGAAAGAATTCATTAAAATTTAATCATGTCAAAAAGAATGTCTCGTTTATGATTTTTTTTTGAACAATTGGACAATGATTCCCGTAAAGTCAAGTGTAACCAATACCAAATGATAATTTCCCGTGGTGGATAGGGAAAAACAGCAAATACTACAAATATGAACACCCTTATTAAATACCGACATCCAACCCTGATACCTCAGTTTGGTTCTGCGATCAAATGTTCGACCACACACGATTCCTCCCAGTCGCAAATCCAAGCAGAACTAGGACCTACAAGTGCCGGAGTATTTACATACAGTACATTTATTATTAAAGGAGTAGCAGGAGTCAACGTTTTATTCAATGTCATTCCCCTTACATGACATACATTTTATTGAGCAATACATACAAAGTAAACCGGATAGTCGGCGCTCTTTGCCGAATAATCTCCGAATACGATAGTGGCCGGATACTCTTTGCGGACTACTCGGCACATCTCTACAAATATTCTTAGGGTTTCTACAATTTGCAGCTGAGTATCGGGTTGCGTGGTAGTAAAAAATAATACGTGGCCGTACCAAATTAAGTATTTACTTACTTAACTTTATTATAAACTTTCAAAAAAAATCTGCCAAGCTCAATTTTGGGTTCGACATTATTAGTGAATTGACAATAACTAACTGACATTACAATAATAGTAATAATAACCAGACATTATTAATAATTTCCAATAGATCACACTGACTGGAACTGTATAAACCCCAATTCTGGGTTAAGCTCGCCGTTGTACCTAAGCTACTCGTATATATTGCAATTTGTGTGTATATATTTTAATTTTGTGTGTAATGAAGAATAAGAATACATTAAAAACGTAAAAAGAGTTTCAAAATTGAAAACAGTAAAGATTTCTACTACTTTTTTCTGTTTTTAATCGTGAGAACCTGTAACTGATCTGCGTTACATAATTATGTATTTACAATTGTTATCCATCTGTTATAGCTGTTGGTTATACAATACAGTACAATATAGCTTCTTCTATTAATAAATAATCTGCGCAATAGCATTGAATGTTTAATTTAAACATTATTAATTCATCATCATCGCCTAGCCTTTTCCCAACTATGTTGGGGTCGGCTTCCAGTCTAACCGGATGCAGCTGAATACCAGTATTTTACATGGAGCGACTGCCTGTCGGACCTCCACAACCCAGTTAGTGCTAGGTAATACGATACCCCTTGGTAAGACTGGTTGTCAGACTTTCGGGCCACTGACTACCTGTAACGACTGTCAAAGATCTACAAATGACAGCCGGGACCAACGGCTTAACGTGCTTTCCGAGGCACGGAGGAAACTCGGTATGTAATGGGTGGTCAGGGTCACCCATCCACGGACCAACCTAGGTAAGCACGGCTTAACCTAAAGATCGATCCGAGCGGCTGTTCTTATTTAGCCACGAGCTCCTTAAACATTATTAATTAAAAAACCTATTTTGAAAATAAGCTTTTATAAAAATTATGAGATGAGAACCTGTCCCATGTTACTTGGGGATAGCGCAACACGGTTTTGCAAGCTTTTATTTAGTTACACCCAAGGAACTTATGTACTAACTGGAATGATTACGAACAAAATCTTAATATCAAAATACCGTTTAAAAATGAATTTTATCTCAAACACATAGAGTTCGTACTACTTTAATTAATTCAAAGGGGGAAACTTCAGAGCGAGACAGCGACTAGAGTGGAATGTGTCCTTGTCTTGCAATTGTCAATAGAAAAAATATATATAATTATCGTAATCAGAAATCACGTTTCATTTTTGCGAATCTACATTGTACGTGGCCCGACACGCACTTGACCGGTTTTTTTTTGTTTTCATTTAGGTACTCCAAGTTTATTTTTTTACGTTTATTTCCTGTTTTTCCCTTGTCAACCATCACGCTATTATTTGTTTAGAACAACGGCCTGTTGTCCGCAACTCCACATCCAAAGAACATTTTGCGTACGGACGCTATTATTTACATCTTTTCCATTCAAATTTCAATACACAATTCACCAATCTTTTCGACAACTACCGCTAATAAATACGGGAAATATATATATAAAATATATAAAAAAAAATAAACTTTCAGTAGCCTGCCGAAGCCGAAGCAGGAGCAGGTCGCTAGTATAGAATTACGAGGATTGCAAAATTGCCAATCGACGTACGGCATGCTGCATCCAAGACCTCGGGGCGATTGTGCCTTTGTGTCGGTTCTACGTAGGGCTATTATAGCGAAGCTCTTCCCGGTTGTTACGCTAAGTGACACTATGCAATCCTTTGTCATTATAAACGGTTACTGGGATAATGGCTATGCACTTGACTGTGACCTTAGGAAAGTTGTTTTCGCTTCGGACTTGTGCACATTGTACAGTTGTACACACAGTTACTAATACTGCTAAGCTTTAACTAATGGGCTCAAGGTCCTTTAAAGGCGCAGCAAGTTATGCCATTTAAAACTAATCATAATTTTATCACACCATTTAGGTATGTGGATTAGGAACTTCCATAGACAATTTAAATTTTATTAGAAAAAAATAAGTTAAACGTGTACGTGTGGATAGGGATTTGAGACTTATAACATCAAACACTGTTTTGACTTTGAGCTTTCACGGTTTAAAACTAAACTTGTACTGTCACTTAGGGGATATCTCCCGTGTTCCGTTCCGGGGTTCCGTCATCCCGCAATCATGGCGCTTGCAACGGCGTCGAAATATGAAGAGTTCAAAATAATAAACAATCACGGAAGATATTCCGTAAATGACAGTAAAAGTTTTTTTTGTTCTCTTTATTTGTTTTGGGGTTTTTATCTAATCAGATATGTCAACCCCATCATGCCTTTTACGTTGTTACATTAAACAGTAAAAGTTTATAACATTATTTATGGTAACAATTTCATATATCAATCCATAAGTTATACAGGTATTTAGATATTTGGAAGTTTTCTCCAACAAATGGGAAAGTTTAGACAGATAATGACATAGGCTAGATACTCGTAGATCTTCGCGATTTCCACTAAATAAATAAATCTAGCGTGCCATGCAATTTTATTTATCTTAAATGTACTTGTACCTACATAACGATTATATTGTGTATGGTATTTTAATTTAATTTTAAGTTTGCATGCTGAATGAAGGCAGTGAAATATGTAAAACCTTTATATTTGTAAGACCATAATGTACCATACTTTATGCAAATAGAATCTTATATTATCTTTACTAACTGTTTGTGAATAAGAGAACGTAGTAGGCACGCCGAGTAAATTCTCAGATTCTTCGATTTGTTAATTACTTTTAAGTACTGTTTTACGTAGTTGTCAAGCCTACGCTGTTTTCTCACACTTAAGTATGAATGGCTACTGCAACACAATAACATTGTAAAACCAAATGTTATGTGACCATGGGCTTTCTTTCCGGTTCTTCTCCATAGGAAACGACCAAGCCGAACCGTGCACCTATTTTCTGACGTTGCATAATTGTCCATGACCTATAAAACGTCATTCTCTCGCCCTTATCCCAATTCATTTGTGGTCGGCGCAGCATGTCTTCTTCTTCTATACTTCTCCCATCAGACACCTCCTTTCTTGTCATACCAGCCTTTACACAATCCATTCATCGTTTCTTTAGTAGATATTCCTCTACTCTTATACCCATCCACATTCATACTCAAAACTTTCCTCACGACATTTTCCTCATTCCTCCGCATCACATGCCCACACCACGACAACCGAGTACCACACAACTTTTCAGTCACCGGCGCCACTTTCAGACTTCCGTTTTTACCAAGAACTTCGCAGTAGCCCGTTATTTGAATTTCTGCTCGGTTGATGGCAATAAGCTTGCTAAGTGGGTATAAATACGTTCAATTTATCCTACTGTGTTGTAGAAGATAAATTGAACCTATTTACGGCCGCATCTACGGCAGTGTAAATAAATTATTTTACACAATATCTGTATCATAGCCTATAATTATGTTATTCTTATAAGCTTTATTGCTGTAAAGTTTTATCAAAATCCGTTCAGGAATATTCATCCATCCACACAAATTTTCGCGTTTATAATATTGTAAGTAGTAAGATAGTAATTAACAAAATAAATTATGTTTTTTTTTAACAGGCATATTATTTCTCTCTACGTCGGAATTACGTCGGTGTGTAAAAAGATAAAGATGCATTTTTTTTGTATAAACATGTGTGACATGATACATAGATATGCAGGTATGGATGGAAACGAGTTTAGATTGCTGGTTCAACAAAATTATTTTGCCATATTCGGCGTACAAAATTGTTTATATAATACTGAATTGGTTTTACAAATTAAACAAAAATTAAATTTCATATAGTCAAAATTCAATCAATTCAAATACATATTTACAGTCAATACAAAAATATGGTCCAAAAAGAATAATTAAAACAATAAAATTAATAAAAATAAAATCGCATATTAAATTCAAAATTTCAATACATAATTATAGTCAATACAAAAATATGGTCAAAAAAGAATAATTAAAACAATAAAATTAATAAAACTAAAATCACATATTAAATTATCTAAAATAAAATTTGTCATTCAAAAACTCAGTAACATTATATACCTTACTAATAAGCAATTTTTAGAGTTTTCTTTTGAATGAATTAATATTCAATGTCTTAAGGGAATTGGGTATTTTATTGTACGTGATTGTAGACCTGAACAATCGAAAATTTTGTTTTAACTGACACTTACAGAAGTGGTTAATTAAGGGCATTGCACGATGACCTGGAGGATTTCACCTCTGTACTGGCTTTTGTTTATGTGGCACCCCTCCCGGCAAACTACCAAACTACAATACAGATTAAGCAAGAACACAGATATGTCACAGTGTTGTCATCGTCTTTGCCTAATATAGTTATTCGCTCTCTTGAGAGACCTGAATACATTTTGTTACTCTAGGAGTACCTACATCATAATTTATATTTATTTTGAAATAAATTATATACTTTGACTAATGACCTAGCTTTCATCAGATATTTTATTGAGCACGGGTACCCCTACATGATACATTCTGAAGGTGTGATGATGACCAGGTAGGTGCTTATCGGTTCTCAGTAACTGAAATAGTTAGAATGACCTAGCTTTCAACTTTTATCTAATTGAGCACGGCACATTTCACATTCTGAAATTCTGATTATGACCTTTACTATTGTAATTTACACCTTATAGGTACTCAAGATCAAGTTTTGCTAGCGAAACTTCACATGCGTGATGGATTTTGCCAGCTAATTTAATTTGACCGTGTATTATATCATCATCATCTTCCTGCCCTTGTCTCATGTTACTTGGGGTCGGTGCAACACGTTTTTTTCTTCCATTCTCCTCTGTCAACCGTCACGCTATCATTTACTCCTTTATCTTTCATATCATTCCTCACACGATCCATCCATCGTTTCTTTGGTCTTCCTCCCCCTCTCGATCCATAAACATTTTTATTCGTCACTCTTTCAGTCACATGCGATACGTACTTCCTCATCACATGTCCATTCCAAGACAGTCGATTCCTTTTCAACTTTTCTGTAACTGGCGCAACTTTTAAACTTCCTCTAATATACTCGTTCTTTACCTTGTCCATTCTTGTCGCACTACACATTCACCATTCCAACATTCTCATCTCCGCTACATGCAATCATTTTTCATCCATCTTCTTCACAGTCCAGCATTCCGATCCATACGGTGCGACAGGTCTAATCTCGGACTTGTATATTCTCCCTCTAGTGACCTGTCGCCATCTCATCCATCTTGAGTTGATCCGGTGCATTACGTGTCGGTCTACTTTGCCATCCCCTTGGACAAACGACCCGAGGTACTGAAAATTGGAATAGATCGGTATGGGCGTTCCGGCAAGAGTTATTGAGAGACACAGAACAGGAGAAACTGCCGAAATCACAGAATAACTATTCTGTTTGTTCAGGTCAACATTCTCCAGTCTTTGCCGCCACACCTCCAATCTGCTCTGGACCTCTAGTCCATTCTCGGCAACCAACACAATGTCGTCGCAAAACAGCATACACTATCACCATATATATATTCTCGGATGTCCGACGTAAGTGCGTCCATCATCACCAGGAAGAGGTAAGGGCTTAGAGCCGACCCTTGGTGCAAGCCGACAGCCATATTGCAGCTGCCAGTGGTGTCCGCTGTAGATCGGACTTGGGTACTACATCGACTGTACATCGCTCTTCTCTTTCAGACAGGACCCACCACAAAACTTCACAAGGGACTCGATCGTATGCCTTTTCGAGGTCGATGAACACCATGTAGAAGTTTTTGTGCGCAATTCTGTATTTCTCGCCCAGCTGGCGGATGGCAAAAATGGCATCTGTCGTTCCCCGCCCAGGCATAAATCCGAAATGGTTTCGTGAAAATTCACTCTCTTCTCTCAGTCGTCTTTCAACGATTGTATCCCAAACTTTCTTAGCATGCGCCATTAGCTTTATTCCTCTATAGTTATTCCACTGCCACACATCACCTTTACTTTTAAAAATGGGCACCAGCGAACTGTTGCACCATTCGTCAGGTATGGCTTGTTCCAGCGACAACTTATTGAAAAATAAAGCTAACCACGTCCATCCATCTCTCCGTAATAACTTCCACACTTCAACTGGTATACCGTCAGGCCTAACGCTTTACCATTCTTCATTCCATTTACTGCTATTCTCACTTCATCCATACTAACCTTTCTCACTAACCCCTCATTCACTGGGTTTTTGTCCAGCACACCGTTCCAGTCATTCTCCTCATTCATCAGTTTCTCATCATCCGAAAGAACCATTCCAGCTTCATCTTTTACGCATTTAGTCTGACATACATCCCTCGCCTTTCTCTCTATAGTTCTAGCAAGCAACTGATGACCGTGTATTACATCATGCAGACATAAAGTTGGATGTCTGATGATGACTGGAATAAATAAAATAAAATATTATAGTTCAAACTCAAATCAAAGCATTTATTTCAATTAGACCATCACAGGCACTTTTGAATGTCAGAAAAACAAAGAAGGCGAAGCTACAGTCACAGACTCTAGGCATAATAACTTGTGAATGTACTGTAGTTGCCCATTCCAAAGCGGATGAATTTCTATGGAAATGAATGGGCAAGAAACTCAATGGACACTCAAAATATTATTACGAAATCTTAGTTAAATTAGATTCTTTTTACACATCCAAACTTCTACTGTTAACTTAGATGCAAGTCCAACACGTCTCTCTCTTAAAAGTTTCAAACTTTGTATACCACCATTAAAATCACAATGATTATATATTATATGTATATTAAAATGATAATGAATATACTATTTCTTGTATTTTGGAAAAAAAGTAAGTAATCTATATTAATAATAACTCGTCTTCCAGATAATATATTCTATTTAGATATTCTTTTATTTAGGCATTATAGTCAGGCTTACTCTATGATATTCTGAAACTTAAAATGAAATTAAAAACTACTCTAAATCATTTTGCATCATCATCATCATTCGTCGTAAATAGTCTTCAAAAGATTAATCTGCGATTTATCACAAAAAAAAAAAACTAAAAATCTAACTTACTCAAAACTACTGATTTTGTGTAGAACATTTGGTGGCTTAATTGTTTTCATTTAAACCCTACTATGACGTCCGAATACGTTGAGTTACCAGTAACCCTGAATAAACCATCAAACAAAATTATACTAAAACAACTAAACAAATACAACATAAAAAGTAAACCTAAAACACGTTATAATATAAAACGTAGACATAGGTTTAGTTTTTTTATTTATTTATTTAACAGTTTATGTACGCCCTGAATACACAAAAAAAAAGAAAAAAAAACAGAAAAAATAGGTACAAACGTAATGCTTATTTTTTTTTATTAATCGTAGTAAATAGGTCCTTTTTGAACCTAAATTGTAAATTGTCTCTGTAACGGCTGAATAGTTCGGCATGAATTTTATACCGAAAAATACGAAATGATGTATTTAACAATTTGTATTGTTTCTCTTTCTTATTTCTTTTAATATATTTAAATAACAAATAAAAACCTGAAACTTCGTGGGAAGCGCGGGGCAAGGCACTTGTGACGCATTCTCGGGACCGCGATATGTCAGTGTCTTGATGACTTGTTACGGGTGGACCACACGCGTGTTATTTTTCCAAAATAAAATTCAAAAGTGCACGTTTTTAATGATTTATGAATGAAATCATGTTGTAAATAGTACAGTTATAAATATTTCGTAAAATAAGAATAGAAAATAAGTTTGTTAATATATTTACGGGGCGATTGTACCTACTGAAAACGATTTTCATAATCCAAGTCCATGAATTTGTATTAAGTTCCCATGCCCATTCTCTTTTGCAAGCTATTATTATCGCGGAATGTGTCCTGTGCCAAACACATTTTATAACACCTGTATACACCACATTTTATGCAAATAAATATGCTTATACATATGGCCTGACGACTTAGAGGCGTTTGTGAGAGATTGGCCCGAGAAAGCCGCACGTAGAAAAGAGTGCGGGGCGATTTGCCCAGCAGTGGGAGAATATACTGCCTAACTGGCTTTCATAACCCAGTTACTACAGGGCAATACGACACCCAGTGGTAATACTGGTTGTTAGACTTTCAAACTACTGACTATCTGTAACAGATGTACAATTGACAGCCGGGACCAACTGCTTAACTTGCTTTCCGAGACACGGAGGAAAGTCGGTATGTAAGTGGTACCTACCAACGGATCAACATAGCCAAGTGCGGCTTAACCTGAAGATAGAACCGAGCGGCTGTTATTATTTAGCGACGACCTCGTCCTCGTCAGACGGTATTCATCGAAATAGCCGATGCAGTCCGAATGTAGTCGGGTTGCAGTTCTGAGGGGTCTAAGTAAGCAGGTTCGATGTAACTACACAAATTTAGAGGAACATAAAAAAGAATTAAAAAAAAACTAGTTTGTGTAAAATTGTAGGCAAATTTTAATTTAGAACTAACTATTTCTTATTGAAAATCAATTGAACGTCACGTTTTAATTTTATTCGAACTTACATTATATCCAGCGAATTTTCCCTAACCATAATTTTAAGGTTTCGGTTTTATATTAACATCTATTACTCGTCATCTCAGCAGTTACCTTTATCTAGCCATTTCATTCTTCACACAGTTCCCTCAGCCAGTTATGTTCCAGGCATTTGGTTTTTTATCTACAAACCCGCACTGGGCCCACGTGGGCGATTACAGCCCATTTGCTAACATAGAGAGGAGGCCTTTGTCACATCAGTGGTAACGTTATAGGCTGATTGTGACATTAGCTCAGTGACATACCTTTCGAGCTCCTCTTCAGAGTGCGCGAAGGTGCAGGAGTTGCCTCTGGGGCAGAAGGAGCGCGTGGCGGCGTCGCGGCACATCGACACTTTGTACTTGGTGTGGGTGGGCGTGGACGCTGCCGTTTGAGGAGAACCTTGGCCTGCTGGGAGAAAGACAAAGACATGGTATTAGACAATGTAAAGAAGATGAGTGTGTGGAATAAGAATAGTTTATGCTGCAGAAATAAGTTCCTAGCAGGTTACCCGGTCACACGCCTGTCCTATAATCTGTTCAGACAATCTTTGCATAAAACCAACTTAGGTAACTCTCCCCTCACGAGGCCAACCAAATTGTACAACGCTAAATGGCGCAAAGTCTCCATGTTAGTTATTAATCTGAGCATCTGAGCGCAATGACGCCGTTTTGCTTAGTAATATCTTAAGGCCCTCCTAGACGGGCCCTACTTTAACTGTTACACATTACAATACAGGGTGGAAAGGACACCGACACACAAACGCTTACCACAGAAAAAAAAATCAGCTGTTCCAAACATTTTCACCGTGTAGGTATTGTACTTTTGAAGGAAACAGCTGGTTTCTGTTTTAATTACCGATGAAAAATTTCTGTGTTGCCCGGAATGATGTACTGGTGGTAAAGGTATTAACAGTTTATTAGGCGCTCCGCATAATCATAAAAAAACGTCAGCCTCAACTCACTGGTGTTGTTATCCAGACACCGGTCGGGCATGGGAAGCTTCTGGTTGTGGTTCGAGTCCCGGCCCGTTGCTTGTTGCTGCAGGTAGTGTATCAGCCCCGCTACCACCTCCTTCAATGACGTCATCACCTCCGCTAGTTGCTGCCATGATGGATTCTTGGCATCTGAAACGGTTAAATGTTAGTTTGTTATATAGATGTTGTATGTCACGATAGTGGGCTTAAACATTTGTTTATTTATTAAAACTTTATGCACATAACATACAAAGGGGGTCTGAATGCCTTGGGCATTTTTTCCAGACTACCTTAGGGTAATGCTGAGGCAAAACATAGTAGGTGCAATGTAACAAGAGAAAAATATAATAATAAATACATATGTTTATACAACCAAAATATACAAAGTAAAGGGGAGATAAAAATACATACATGGGAAAAAACCACAAATTCATCTCCAACTTCTTATGTAAGTGTTCGCGAGCGTTTTACCTTAAATATGAACCGACTGGTGTGAATATTCTAAAGCATGCCTTGTTATCTCGCATTTGCATCAAACTATAAAACATTTATTTTACATGGTTTACATCAAGTTATAAAACATTTAGTCTCAAGTTGTGTCCACTGTCTTCGTTTATCGTTTTAAGTAAAACAAGTGGCTTGAAGTACTATTCGAAAGCTGACCAGCGAGTCCTCTCATCCCCCACCGCCAAGCTAAGACACTGCCAACCAGATAGCACATCTACTACTTGTAAATGGCAAACCAACACGCCGTTCCAGTAAGATTCTTAAGTCACAAAAACGTGATGGCGACTGCTGCTGAACCGTCTTACGGGCGTCATTGACCCAAAATTGATTCCCGAGTAAGCTGGTTTCAGACCCATCAAGTCTCTCAGTAACCAGACTCTTAAGGTGGTTCAGCATATTGAGGATGGTTTTCGAGAGAGGAATGGTCATGGTGGTGCTGTATTCATGGACATATCAGCTGCTTTCGACACAGTTAACATCAAGCGGCTGTTGTGGAAGGTGGAGATCTTGATCAGCGATCAGTATTTCATCCGCGTACTCCGAGCACTTCCTCCCAACCCCCGATTTCAGGTCTACCTTGTCTCGGAAAAAAAGTCGTTGGACAGCACAGAAAAGCGGCCTACCCCAAGGTTGTGTCTTGGCACCGCTTCTATTCAATATCTACACCAACGATCAACCATCCAGCCCGCATACCTCCCGCTTCCTTTATGCAAACGATCTTGCCCTAACCTTCCAAGCCACCGCCTTTGAGGAGTCGAGGTGTACTTGTCAGGCGCTCTTGGTGACTTAGCCACGTTCTACGTTCTACCACGCTAACTCACTCAAGCCCAATCTGAGCAAAACCCAGTCGTGTGTATTCCATCTTCGCAATAGAGAGGCGAGCCGCAAACTTAACATCGTTTGGTGTGGGATGTCCATCGAGCACAGCAACTTTCCTAAATAATTCAGTCTAACTCTGAACAGGTCTGAACAGAAGTGGACTGCTGTAGGTGTGATGGTACAAAATATCGCTTTGGCTGAACGCTAATAGTACGAAATTTTTTTCGACCCATGTTACAGAGGGTAAGATATCTAGTTTCGTGATCTGAATCACCTGAAAAGGTATTGCACATTTTCTATTACACCGTATACAGGGTTCCAATTTAAATTGTTTACTTATTTTTTTCTTTTTCATTCGCTTTCAACCGTGAAGAGTTAGAAAAATTAAAATTAGCACAATGCCGTGATGAAGATAACTGCGCTGCGGATGTCATAAATCAAGGGAATTTATTTAAAATTTGACAAAAACCTAAAATTTATTCTTATCCTTAAATTTTCCACATATTATTACTTCCCAGAATTTGATCCCTATTAGCGACACTATCGACTGGTGTAATAAAAAAGTGTTTTTTTTTTCAAAATCAACGGGTTCGATTCTTGGTTAGGAATTTTGGATTTTCCAAAAATGGAATGATGCAGTTTTAGTTTTCATAAAAATCGAGCTCAGAAAAATACTCAAAGGATCTCTTAGGAAGTCTTCCTTTGAGTATTTTTCGGTCATAGTTTCGGATTTGGCCATAAACGCCCACTTGAAAAGTTTACCCTGACAAACTAAACTATTTAAGACTACTTTCGACGTTTCTATATTGAACAACTACTTTATATCAATTGCTTTCCAACTATTCTATAGCTGAGGAACTTTTGGCAAGTGGCCGTAATTGAACTAGAGTCGCCGTCTTATTTTTAACAGACTTCAAAAAAGGAGGAGGTTCTATGTTCGGCTGCATTTTTTTCCATACAAAGGTCGTACAGGTGCCAGCACTATACTAACGACCCTGTCAATTACATACAAACGCCAAAAGATCCTTGTACCACTGTAACACAGACATACCAGGACTGGCATCGATGTTCGCCAGTCTGTCCAGATGTAGACTCATGACGATCAGCTGCGCCGGGTCGCCGGTCCTCTGCAGCGCGATGAACAGCTCTTGGACCGACTGCGCGAACGACTGCGGTGTCTGCAACTTGTCTGGAAGTATAGTAACTAGTTAACTTCATCGTGGTTTCTATAGATAGATGCCCACTGCTGGACATAAGCCTTTCCCGAGCAGCCGTTGGTCCGCATCCTGCTATTTAATTGTTAAATTCCCTCAACCCGTTATAAAATGATTACATTTTAGTTTTGTTGACAATTATATTTAAATAGTATTGTTTCGCACTCAAATACTGGAAATCTAACTATAAACTTACTTTATTTCACGCAAGTGCGGACAAAAATTCAAATTTTACAGAATGATCGGAATATACCTCTTTTTTACGAAACCAAAAGTGTTACAGTTTGTTTTTCGTATGAGTGGATTTTGTTAAACATTGGGTCAATTTGGCTGCAAGAATGCTTTTCATCGAGGCTGCTGTGCGTGAAGTTAGTCGAGATGTTACAATACATTTCATAGATTTTAAAAGTTTAAAATAGAATAATAGAAAAGGATCATACTATTAATATGTACAACAATAGTAAGAAGAAAATAAACGAAACAAATGCTCCACATGCGTTTCACTTTAATTCAAATATTTTCATCTTGATTAAATACTCTTTTATGTAAACCATAGAAACCGATGCCAAATTAAATTAAGAAAACATCTTGTGAGATTCCTCATGTCAATGTCAATTATCATTTTGGCCGTAGTCATATTATTTAGTTTTCAGCTAAATTCTTTATTTCTTGACTTCGAAGGGCTATTTATTCTGTTAACGAACGACAACTTACACGTTTTATTACCGAACTACGATTTGTCTGTCATTCGGATGTTCATTTGGTGCTTGTTCATTCAATTTCAATGCTCCGGAGCGGCTCTGCCGCCGGCGGCCCCGACGGCCTAAGTCCTCAGCACCTAAAGGACCTCATCTGTTCTGGCGCTGGGGAAGCTGGTGAGCTGCTCTTGAAGGAGCTTACAACTCTCGATTAACCTCAAGCTCTCCGGCAAGATGAATCAGAATTGTTCTCCTCTTAATTTAGAAATTAGAGGGGGGAAACAGACATTTTACCACTTTGCAAGTGTCTATCTTTCAAAATTCAAACGACTGATTTTGAGAAAAACTGGTTTTAGGAAGCTCATTTTTATACACCTATCTGTAGACACCCCGCACTTATGGATTTGACGATATTTTTTTTTTGGTTTCAGTTCCATGAAACTAAAAAAAATTTAGGAGCCCGTTTATTCATATTTTTTTGTATAAAAATCGTAAAGCGGTTCACAGAATACATCTACCTACCAAGTTTCAACTGTGTAGTCCTAATAGTTTCGGAATAAAGTGGCTGTGGCATACAGACAGACATACATGACGTTCATCTATAAGGGTTCCGTTTTTTGCCATTCGGCTACGGAAACCTAAAAAGAACTATTTCAAGCGGCGTCACTAAAACCGATATCAGACGCTTCACTTCTTTTTCACTTTGCATTTCATTCAGAAAATTAAATATAAAGAATAGATGAAATTTCATTCTTAAGTTATTGTAACGGCGTCGCGTGAACGTGGAATAAAACAATAAATAGCAGTCACTCGAGAGGAGCGTCAATGTTGATCATTCGACAACTCCCGCGCCTAAAATTAGATCGATCTTTACGCTCACCTATGATGCTTTGCATGTGACTCTTGTGGGCGGTGTCTCCGTACAGTAAGGCGCTCCATTGGTCGGGCGCTATCCTAAGCCCCGCCTCCGTGGCAATCTGGACTATCTGCGCGTCGTGTTCTCGTCGCAGTGACTCGTACGTGCGAAACTCTTCCTTTAGTTGCATTAGTGATGAGTCGCATTCGCGTTTTGATACCTAGAAAGTAAAAAGTAATTTGGTAACCGAGTTATTTCAATAGTTTACTAGTGGGTTATGGCTGCAGACGCTGGCAGATAATTGGGCAGCTGCACCATTGACCAATAATACCAGGACACCACCTCTATAAAAAAACATTTTGCTTTTGGCCTACAAACCCGATTAATTTAGAATTTACAGTATAAATAGATAATTAGTGGATTTGAAGGTGTAATTAGTAGAAATATTGAGTTGGCCAATTAATGACGCCACTAATCCGATTGGAGGTGTCAACCTCACACGTCAGAGTCCGGTGGCCGGACCGCGTTCGCAATGTGTCCGTACCGGTTTGAACCAACTTTTAGTTTTCACTGACATTGTGAAGAAAAGAAAAGTCTATCTTATTGTAAAACAGTATGCGCTACACAGAACATAGCCATAATGGTTTTCAGAATGAAGGTGCAATTCCTAAAGCGCCTGCCATTGCAAACGACAGTGTCCGACGCAATGCCAGACCGCACTGACGCAACTGGCTTAAAAGTAACTTTATGCAAACGGCAACATGCGGCATAGTCGCCATCTAAGGAAACGTTTCCATAGACTTGCATAGATCCAGATCTGGCAGTGTTATTGGGTTTATCCGTCAGAAATATCTCAGTAGTAGCCATCACGGAGTCTGGATTTGTTGCCGGTTGATAGCAATAGTCTCGCTCCCTATTGCATGGGACTTAAACATAACTGGCGAAATGTGGGTGTATTATTAGTAGACACTGGATTATATGTATGCTTATTATGGCTTAAAGATAATGCATATTATAGATGTCGCAATTTTTGGGCATGTTTTATTTAATTTTAACTAACAAATGCAAAAATAATAATGAGTAACTAAATTCAAAAAGTGCACATTCAGTGAATGGAGAACGATTATTTTCAAGTTTTAAAAATGTTTTAATTTTTAGAAGGCTCATTCGTCGAAAGTGTAGTAAAAAAAAAACATTATTTGCGCGTACTATCTATACACATATTATAAAGAGGAATTATTGTTTTGTTTCTTTGTTTGTTTGTACCGAATAAACTCCGAAAGTCCTGGACTGACTTTAACCATTTTTTCACCAATAGAAAGCTAAATTATCAAGAAGTAACATAGGCTATAAATTTTTAATTATCATGCCAATTAGCCGAGCTATTACAATTTTTGCGGACGAAATGCTAGTGTTGCATATTTTGGCTATTTTTTTTCATATTTTGAGCTTTTATAATGCATATTTGCAAGCATATATCATTTTAAGTTCCTACCTCCGCCTAGAATTTCGGGGATGACAGGCTTGATGGTGTTCTACTAAGATGCGGTTGGAGATAGGACAAGATATTATAAAACAGGATTGTCGTCTTACCTTAAAACAAGAAGCTCTGTATAGGAGCTGGACGACATGGCCTATGCTAGTTTTCGAAGCCTGCGGAAAATGAGGCTCCAGTCTTTGGACTACGAACATTACCAAAACCTGCAACAGAACCAGTACAATCATCGTTAATATATTGGTAAACGAAGCTCAGCGTAAGCATAATCAGCCAGTAATGTTCCCACTGCTGCACTGGTGGGACACAGGTCTCCTCTTCATGAGAGAAATTACATACTCAGGTAGAAGGCAGAATGTTAGCTTTCGCGTGGTACTTCCTGGCCGCACCATAAAAGCAATTTGGATCGGTGTTAATACAAAAAATGTACATGATAATAAGTTCAAAAAAGTACGCGATAAAAAAAGAGTACTATAACGGTTTGCTAGAAATTGAACAAAATTGGTGGCGCGACCAGAGAGTATGCTTCCTGGCCGCGCCACCACGTACACTGCAATAAATCGTCTGATAATGTACAAAACTCATTGGTGAACAAATGTTCGTCTATTGTTCGTTCTATTTATTATTAGAAATACTGCAAAAATTACTTTAATATCAAAACTACTGAATAAGAAAACTGTCAGGCGTTCGTGGCATGGATTATATTCGTAGGTTACATTATAGTACATTTTGATATAAGTGGGGAAACTTTGTTATTGCGGTGTTATGGAGCCGAGAACTGCAGTAACAAATCCCCACGCGTATCAAACGTTTTTCAATACACTTTCGAAGAAATAAAATATTAGAACGGAAAGCTTTTTTGTCAGGAATTATTAGGGAACTATGATTTAATTTGCTTTTTTTCTGTGCTAGCTTTCGCCAGATTGAAGAAGAAGCAAAGGCATGAAGCCGCGAAACATAAATAATAATATTAAAAATAGAAACTTCAAATATTTTTGAATTTAGAACACAAATTAATGTTAATGTTTGTGTGCGGGTTTTTTTTTCAAAATCAACGTGTTCGATGAAATCCTGGCTAGGAATATGATTTGATAAAAATCCAATGATGCAGTTTTACTTTTCATCAAAATCGAGACTCCTTTGAGTATTTTTCGGTATTTCCCATAGTTTCGGATTTGGCCACCCACGCCCACTTGAAAAATTCACTCTGTATAGTCAGGAGTGCGCACCTGAGATGAAACTGGTTAAATGGTTGTAATTCTAAACAATTGTGACGGCTCGGCCGCCGTCTGCCGGTTGCGGCTCGTCAATTATATTCTTTATTTATTTATTCGCGGCCCCCATTCAAAAACACAACCACCTCGAAGGTATTCAGTTCCCCGGCTAATATATCCGGATTGTTGGCATGCTGAATAGGCAGATGCTATCGTTAAATGTATGGGTATCACCTTTCTAGAGAGTGCGGAGCCGTCCTCTAGTGCGAGCAGCACTAGTTTAAGGACCTCCTCCTGCATCGCCGGGCCCAGGAACTGACAACCCCGCGCGCGCACCGCCGCCCACAGATTCGCGCTCAGCTGCTGCGGGTTCTAGAAAGAAAAAAACAAACATTTATTAGAAAAAAAAGATAATTATAACAAAAAGTCTGTGTGCGCTTAGTTATTCTTGACAACGGGAGTTTTGTCTTATTTATAAACGCTACTTCAAGTTAAATTTTGATCAGGTTTTATCATCATGTCGATAATTTGTTCTGGAAGTTTCATGTGTATAACACATTCTTGACTTAGAGAAAACAAAGAACACCCAATCTAGTCTATGCCTAATGATTCGTACCTCAATAATATAATCGGTCACCTACAAGAATAGTTATGTCTACGCGTGTACACGTACATACGTACGTTACAATCTACGTACGTAACGTATTGAATTTATTTTATAGAACGCTTAGAGTGTAACTAAAGCATAAGAATAATACTGTACAGCAACATTACAAAAAAAAAAAAAATTTTTTTCTCGTGTGAGCCCGAGGTTAAATCGTAGCAATTTATGCAACCGGTTTGCCACACCGCTAGATGGCGCTACTGGTACTAACAGTTGTCTGTAAGAGTATAAAACTCTCCTCACTTCGATATAAGGATGATGAAATTCTTTATAGTTTAATTTAAATACGTGAATAACTAAAATATCTCTAGACACTTTTGATGTGTGTATTTTGATGACTGTGCACACAAACAACATATGGCGGGCGGTAACATTGTAAAACTTCAATTTCAAAAGATCTATATTTATTTAAAGTACTTCCGGTTTGATGTTGCAAAAAGTGTACAAATTACTGGTGATCTAACCACACACGCATCCTTTATGATGTAGGATTACGTGGGTATGTCATTTGTAAAAACAAAAATGGAACCCTTATGGTGAGACATCCTAGTCTGGTTTTTTTGATGATTCACAGTCTAAAGAAAAGGGGTCCAAGTGCGAGTCGGACTCGCGCACGAAGGGTTCATGTTTATGACCGTACCGTTTATGTTTATGAAATTAAATGTTTTTTTTTTTTAATTTTTATATTTAGTTGATTGAATGAAAGGTAAATTGCGGTTTACGATTTATGACGTATTAAAAAAACTACTTACTAGATCTCGTTCAAACCAATTTTCGGTGGAAGTTTGCATGGTAAATTGGTAATGTACATCATATATTTTTTTAGGTTGTATCATTCTCTTATTTTAGAAGTTAGGGGGGGGGGGGACATTTTACCACTTTGGAAGTGTCTGTCGCGCAAACTATTCAGTTTAGAAAAAAATTATATTAGGAACCTCAATATCATTTTTGAAGACCTATCCATAGATACCCCACACGTATGGGTTTGATGAAAATCAAAATTGAGTTTCAGTTCTAGGTATGGGGGAACGCCCAAATTTTTTTTTTTCTTTTTTTTTGTGTGAAAATCTTAATGCGGTTCACAGAATACATCTACTTACCAATTTTCAAAGTGGCTGTGACATACGGACGGACATACAGACATGACAAATCCATTGTAATTATTTTTGTTTTTTTTTTGTATGCACGTCATGTCCCTGCGACAAATAAATATTTTTTCTTTCTTTTTCTTCTTTCATAAGGGTTCCGTTTTTGCCATTTGGCTACGGAACCTTAAAAACCAAAGCTAGCTGTAAATAACTCGTGAAGCCTCTAAAACTCTGAATTTGACTGAGTCTCAAAGGTTAATACCCTTGGCGGATAAAATGGTAACGACGCTGAATAAAAACTGAAGTAATACTTGGAAACTGCTCCGCAACTTGATAAAAACCAAACAAAAGAAACTCAGAAGTTAGTAGCTAGCTGTAAATAACTCATGAAGCCTCTAAAACTCTGAATTTGACTGAGTCTCAAAGGTTAATACCCTTGGCGGATAAAATGGTAACGACGCTGAATAAAAACTGAAGTAATACTTGGAAACTGCTCCGCAACTTGATAAAAACCAAACAAAAGAAACTCAGAAGTTAGTAGCTAGCTGTAAATAACTCATGAAGCCTCTAAAACTCTGAATTTGACTGAGTCTCAAAGGTTAATACCCTTGGCGGATAAAATGGTAACGACGCTGAATAAAAACTGAAGTAATACTTGGAAACTGCTCCGCAACTTGATAAAAACCAAACAAAAGAAACTCAGAAGTTAGTAGCTAGCTGTAAATAACTCATGAAGTCTCTAAAACTCTGAATTTGACTGAGTCTCAAAGGTTAATACCCTTGGCGGATAAAAAGCGGAGGAAAATGGTAACGACGCTGAATAAATGCTGAACAATTAACAATGGATATTTAAAAAAGTAAAAACGCTAAGGGAATTAGAGAATAGAGAGGCGGATGGACAGGCAGAGGCCAGATTACTTAAGAACGACTAGCAGTCAATGATAGTTAAAGAAAGAACGATGATATTTGTGATCGATGTTTTTTTTTATATTTGATTTGATTGAATGAAAGGAAAATTGCGGTTTACGATTTATGACGTATTAAAAAAAACTACTTGCTAGATCCCGTTCAAACCAATTTTCGGTGGAAGTTTGCATGGTAATGTACATCATATATTTTTTTTAGGTTTTATCATTCTCTTATTTTAGAAGTTACAGGGGGGGGACACATTTTAGCACTTTGGAAGTGTCTGTCGCGCAAACAATTCAGTTTAGAAAAAAATTATATTAGAAACCTCAATATCATTTTCGAAGACCTATCCATAGATAAACCACAGGTATGGGTTCGATGAAAAAAAAAAATGAGTTTCAGTTCTAGGTATGGGGAACCCCCAAAATAAATTGTTTTTTTTTTCTATTTTTGTGTGAAAATCTTAATGCGGTTCACAGAATACATCTACTTACCAAGTTTCAACAGTATAGTTCTTATAGTTTCGGAAAAAAGTGGCTGTGACATACGGACGGACAGACGGACATGACGAATCCATAAGGGTTCCGTTTTTTGCCAGTTGGCTACGGAACCTTAAAAACCAAACAACTCAGAAGTTAGTTAGCTAGCTATAAATAACTCATGAAGCCTCTAAAACTCTGAATTTGACTGAGGCTCAAAGGTTAATACCCTTGGCGGATAAAAAGCGAAGGAAAATGGTAACGACGCTGAATAAATACTGAACAATTAACAATGGATATTTAAAAAAGTAATTCCCTTATTAGAGAATAGAGAGGCGAATGGACAGGCAGAGGCCAGATTACTTAAGAACGAATAGCAGCCAATGATAGTTAAAGAAAGAACGATGATATTTTTGATCGATGTTTTTTTTTTATATTTGATTTGATTGAATGAAAGGAAAATTGCGGTTTACGATTTATGACGTATTAAAAAAAACTACTTACTAGATCTCGTTCAAACCAATTTTCGGTGGAATTTTGCATAGTAATGTACATCATATATTTTTTTAGCTTTATCATTCTCCTATTTTAGAAGTTACTGCGGGGGGGACACATTTTACCACTTTGGAAGTGTCTGTCGCGCAAACAATTCAGTTGAGAAAAAAATGATATTAGAAACCTCGGTATCATTTTTGAAGACCTATCCATAGATATACCACAGGTATGGGTTTGATGAAAAAAAAAATTTGCGATTCAGTTCTAGGTATGGGGAACCCCCAAATTTTTTTTTTTATTTTCTATTGTTGTGTGAAAATCTTAATGCGTTTCACAGAATACGTCTACTTACCAAGTTTCAACAGTATAGTTCTTATAGTTTCGGAAAAAAGTGGCTGTGACATACGGACGGACAGACAGACAGACATGACGAATCCATAAGGGTTCCGTTTTTTGCCATTTGGATACGGAACCCTAAAAACCGGCTCCATGGTAATCGTGGTTCCCATAAAATAATTACACAATAGCGGGATTAAAGTTAGCGGGCTTCGGCTTATTTTCCTGTTTTTACAAAGAAACTCAAACAAAATTATTCTTGTTCTTAATTCTACTTATTCATTAATAAGACTCGATTTTCTTCCCTTTTAAATAAAATTTAATTAAATGTGAATTCAGTAAACTAGAGGACTGTGATACAAATGGTTTCCGTAATGTTTCAGTTTGTAACCAATCATTTCAGTGATGTTCCCACGTCACAGGTCATGCGGAGTAAGACAAGTGAGCCGTTAAGTATTCTCGTTTTTAGGGTTCCGTACCCAAAGGGTAAAACGGGCCATTACTAAGACTCCGCTGTCTGTCTGTCTCCAGGCTGTATCTCATAAACCGTGATAGCTAGAAAGCTGAAATTTTCCCAAATGAAGTATTACTATTGCCGCTATAACAACAAATACTAAAAATTAAAAAAAAATATTAAAGGGGGGCTCCCATACAACAGATATGATTTTTTTGCCGTTTTTATAGATAATGATGGATGATGAATGGTACGGAACCCTACGTGCGCGAGTCCGACTCGCACTTGGCCGGTTTTTTTACTAACGTAAAAACGACACGACGAATATCCAAATTTCAGGATTATCACGTAAAATCGCGAAATAAATAATCTAACTATAATTCATGTATTCGAATTATATTTACGATCCTTAAACTAACCGTTGTATCAAATTATTCTAATACAAGATTTAAGTTAAATTAGTTTTAGTGAAAATTTCTAAGATTTGTTAATTGCAAGTTTAGTTAAAAATAGCCTTTACTCATCTTAAATAAAGCTTATTGCCAACTTACTGAAGATTTTTCCCGAATCCCGGGCAAAAAAAATATAGTCGTAAGGAAGTTTCCACTTTCTGTCTCTGTTCTCCGAAGTTTATGCAAATATAGTCAGCCTATTCCGATCACTGCTCATTAGTCAAGGCTTTGATGGGTATCTAATAAGATTTACTTCACATCGGGTGTGGCGTTAATACGAATACACCTAACTTTAACCTACAAATAATAATAAAATAAAGCTAAACCATTGTTTGGTTTGAACGCGCTAATCTCTGGAACTACCTAGCAGCCAGGCTTGATAAACTATTTTTATATTTGATAGCCTAATTCTAGAGGAAGGCTAAGCTAAGTGAGATCAAGTTACGACCATAAAGAGCCGAACGGCGGGTGAAACCGCGGGCCACAGCTAGTACATAATAAATGCTAAATTAACTCAGTCTATTCGTTACCTGTCAACGCGTTAACTACTGAATGGGTCGTATTGTTTGACAGATAGGTGGCCTGTATCATGTGGAATATTAGTAATAGTATACTCTACACTGTCTCCATGTCACAGCATTATGCTGAGCGATGGCCATTTTGCATGGATGTGCCGAGTATTTTCCTCCTACATACATTCTTTTTGTTTCATATCTCGTGTACAGTTAGTCCGTGTTTACCTGATGTTGCAGTATAAGCTCGGTGACGGTTCGCTCGCCGAGCGACCGGGCCGCGCGCGCTGCCCTCCCCCGCCCCTCTTCGTCAGTGATGGCACACTGCAGCAGCATGACTAACTTCCTCTGCATGGGCCGAGAGAGACGGCTGCCGGCCATACTTTGGTTGACTGGAAAATAATACATTCAAGCTGAAATATCTTTGACGTCATAGATCAATACTCTCCTATGAGCACTTAAACATACTTAATCAGTATATTATTTGCCGCAGGTCTCTGTCAGATGCAGTTAGCGGTAATCCACCACGTGGGCCAAGTAAGTACGGGTTGGTGGAACTCACAGGTCTTAGAATTTTTGACACGACGGTTGTTTCATGATGTTTTCCACCTCCGTTTATGATCAGTGGTGAATTAAATAAAAATACAAAGTAGTAAGCCTGCCTGGGTTCGAACCCACGACCTACCTACAAGTCTTCCGCAAGTATACAAGAATCATTCGCGTAGGTTTGCGCAAAAGAGGGTAGCTTCAGTAAGAATCAGAATAACATAACTTGAAATACCTACCGAAAACATTCATACATATTATGCAGGAAATCAGGGATTATTTCATTAGGGGAACAAACATACCTAAAATGCTCATTATCAAGTTGGCAAAACATCACAGACGGTACATTCTCATATTTTTTATTGTTTTACCCATTACGTCTGTAAAGTTTCGTAATTCGCTTTTGTCCCTTAGCAGCTGTTAGCGACGTTATTATTTCGGGAGATTACCCTTAATTGACCGGAGTTATAAGTTCGGTTTCAAAAAGTATTTCGGAATTTGAAACTACTATTCCCAACCTCCAAGTACCCGGCCTGACGTTTAAATGGCGGTTATTGTTTGAAAATAACGTCTTTGGTAGAGAGAGTCAAACTTAAAAAAAAAACTAAAACTAACTAATCGTAGAGTTTAAAGCCGCCATCATCATTCAGCCGGAAGACGTCCACATTGGCCGGTCCCGTGCGACTCGCCTCCATCGGATCCCCGCAACCTTCGCCAGGTCATCGGTCTACCTACACACAACAAGACCGTAATAGCTGCTAGAAGATAAAAATCGCAGTGGTCGACCAAGTAACTGCACTAGAAATGGTGAAAAAATCCAAAAAATGTCATTGGATGACCATCGATTCATCATCATCTGCCTAGCCTTTTCCCTTGGATGACCATCGATTGAAAGTCCACAAACTAGCAGATAAGGTAGGGATTTCAGAAAATGTTGTGCGTCGTCTGGAGACCGAAAATTTGGACATGCAAAAGCTGTGCCCAAGACGGCTGCCGCGATTCCTTCAAAGAAAAGGAAGAAACAAAATAGTTGATATGTTTCAGTAGAGTGTTACGCGAAAATACACAGCAATAAACCCGAGTTTTTTTAAATGTATTTTAAAATATGCTATCATATATTTATCAACACTAATAGTTGACTCGCCAACGCGGCACCGCACAGGCCGACAGTACGACAACGACTGCCTGCCCATACATACATTGGACGTCGGCGTCGGGGCGCCCCCGTCAGGGAGCGCGGCGAGCGGTCACGGGGCATCGCCCCCTGGCTGCAACTGCCTGCCCCACCACTCGGACCGGTACTTATAACCGAGCGACGTGCGCGCCCGAGGCAACGTCACAATACTACATCCCTTCCTTGTTTCAACCAGAAATATTAATAAGACATTTAGTTTTTTTTTTTAATAATATTATTTTTAACAATAATTTATTGACATCTCTGGCATAACAAAATCACATCACAATAATATCTAAAAATCATTTTATGGTTTGATTTAGTGTTTCCTTTTACCCTTCCTCTTCTTCTATTTCATTTTTTGATTCATTTTTATCGTCTCCTATGTTAATTCTTTATTTTGGTCACTTATAATTTCCCATTGGCCTTTAACTTTCTTCAAATGATCTATATTCTTTCGTGATACTTTCCCAATTATATCGTTTCAAACACTTATGTCTCCACCTTTACTGTTTTCTACTGTATGGGAAGTTGGGTCATAATTTAGGCTTAGTTTATCTTTGACCATATTCTTAACGTAAACTTTATCCTCAGGCACTAATTGACATTCAGGAGCTCTTCTTTTCTTATCTGCTTATTCTTTCCCAGTTTCTTTCTTTTCTTGGTCTTGTGTCTCTTACATCTAAATCTTCTGGTTTATATGTCTCCTGCCATAGGTATATTGTCATGATATTACCGTTTCAAAAATAATTCTGCAGCAGTTTTACCTGTAACACTATGCGGGGTACTGTTATACATAGCCAAATACTCTTACAAAGCTTCTTGCCAGTTTTTATGCTCCACATTCGCTTTTAAATGTCGTGGTTCTTACGTTCGACTTCTCCGTTCTGTTGGTCCAGTATGGTACCGTATTATGCAAAACTATATTTCTTTCTGTACAGAATTATTTGAACTCTTCGCTGCAGAACTGTCTATCATTATCAGCTGTTGTCGTCATTGGGTTACCAAGTCTGCTAAGAATCTCTTTTAGAGATTTTATTATGTCTGCACTGGTAATTTTACGACAAATCTTCACCTCCTTGTATCGACTGAAATAATCGAAAATTATCAATATGTAATTGCGGCTTGGTAAAGGGCCCAAAAATCAATACAAGTATTACCCAAGGTTCACATGGTAGTGCCCGTCGCTTCAATGGGTTTGGAGGATTTGGACCTGAAACTAACGTACAGCCTTTGCAGTATTTGACCAAGTTCTCAGTTTCTTTGTCATATCTAGGCCACCATACTTTGGTTCTTAGTCTCGCCTTCATTAGGATTATTCCTGGGTGCTCTTTGTGAGCAGCTGTCAGAACCTGACTGCGCAATTTTTTTGGAATAAGTACTGGTCATTAAATTAGCAAGCCATCACCAATTTAATGACCAGTAGGTATACTCTACTGATATCACTGCCATTCTCTGATGACTTGTCAACTTAATAATAATCAGTAGGTATACTCTACTGATATCACTGTCATTCTCTGATGACTTGTCAATTTAATGACCAGTAGGTATACTCTACTCATATCACTGTCATTCTCTGATGACTTGTCAATTTAATGACCAGTAGGTATACTCTACTGATATCACTGTCATTCTCTGATGACTTGTCAATTTAATGACCAGTAGGTATACTCTACTGATATCACTGTCAATCTCTGATGACTTGTCAATTTAATGACCAGTAGGTATACTCTACTGATATCACTGTCATTCTCTGATGACTTGACAATTTAATGACCAGTAGGTATATACTCTACTGATATCACTGTCATTCTCTGATGACTTGTCAATTTAATGACCAGTAGGTATATTCTACTGATATCACTGTCATTCTCTGATGACTTGAGGTATACTCTACTGATATCACTGTCATTCTCTGACGACTGTTAATTTGATGACCAGTAGAAATGTTCTACTGCTTTTTGATTTATTCTTTTAGAACTAATCATGTAACAGAAATAACTACAAATAACTAAGCACGAGGTCCTGGGTTCAACTCCCAGGTAGGTGGGTAGCCAGTGTCACTGAGTTTCTCCATCAGGAACCTCCCAATAACAGACCGGAATTTGAACTGGCATCCGGTTAATGGCAACAGGCATGCCAAACGTAATTGGTGAAACGTGGTTGCATCACACATCTCTGCCTACGCCTTTGGGGAACATAGGCGTGATGTTATGTGTATGTTAAATAATTAAATCAATGTTTTTTCCTTAACATTAATGATTTTTAATCAGGATTTTTTTTCAATAGTTCTGAAACACCTTTTGTTCAGAATAGTTGCAGCACTGATGACAATATTTTTGTCACATGTTTAATTTAGTCTTTTATAATATTTTCTTGCCTTTGAATAGATTCTTTTTAACGATTGTTTGTGAATGTGTGAACAGTGTAGGCCTTGTAGATTCCTAGATGTTTGTTAACTTTTGTTAACCTCTTATCTTGTTTTCCGTTTTTTGTGTAGTAAGCAACGACTTATTGTCGGGCCAATGCTGTCCCCCTATACATAAGTACTAATGCTGTAACATGATAATATTGTAAAACCAAATCATTTTAAAAGAGTAACCATGGAGTTCCTTGCCGGTTCTTCTCCATAGGAAATGACCAACCCGAACCGTGCACCTTTTTGTCGACGTTTTATAAGTGCCCATGTAGGCCCATGTGAAATAAAACATTTTGATTTTGATTTAACAACCAAGATAGTATTTAAATAGTTGCAAAACAATACATTAACATACCACTTTTTGTTTCAGCCTTTTAAAAATATTTCATTTACAGTTAATATTTCTAATGAAACATTCTAACGTAATTTATTCATAATTTGACTTTTAAAATGCAAGAAAATTTTGTATATTTCTCCACGAAATACAATTATTAATTATTCTAATAATAAAATTTAAGAACTCACGGCTTTTTTTTCTCCTCGACGCCAATGTAAAATATGCTTATTTATCAACACTAATAGTTGCCTCGCCAACGCACCACTGCACAAGCCGACAGTCCGACAACGACTGCCTGCCCCACCACTCGGACCGGTACTTATAACCGAGCGACACAATACTACACACACTACAGTACGTACATCGAGTTTTATGGGGCCAAAGTAGAGGAACAATAAAAATAAAACTCCGTTTTTTTGTGGTTTCTTAGTTAGGCCGGATATTTCTGGAACTGCCCTCGTTTTAAGTAATACTTGGAAACTTTGCTCCACAACTTGATAAAAACCAAACAGAAGAAACTCAGAAGCTCGTTAGCTAGCTGTAAATAACTCATGAAGCCTCTAAAACTCTAAATTTGACTGAGTCTCAAAGGTTAATACCCTTACCCTACCCCTAGGTAACCCCCCCCCCCCAGGTTAATACCCTTGGCGGATAAAAAACAGAGGAAAATGGTAACGACGCTGAATAAATACTGAACAATTAACAATGGATATTTAAAAAGTAAAAACGCTAAGGGAATTAGAGAATAGATAGGCAAATGGACAGGCAGAGGCCAGATTACTTAAGTACGACTAGCAGTCAATGATAGTTAAAGAAAGAACGATATTTTAAAGTTACTAACAAAAAAAACTCGCATTAAATTCGGTTTATCCGCTTAGGAGCTACAATACAGTACACAGAAAAAGCTCAACCTCACTTTTTACGTCAAGCGTTCATTGTGTTAGTGTATAAGGTTGGGGGCTTATTAGCGAAGCCAGTATGAGATAACGTATTTTAACAATGTAATTGGTATGCGAGGGGGAGAATATATATCGGATTTTATAGAAGAAGACTCGAGTAAAAAGATATCGAAGTACAGGTGAATTTATGTGAAATTCAACAACGTTTTTTGAGAACTTATATTACTACAACATATGTTTTGTGTATATCTTTTAATTTTGTGTGCAATATAGAATAAGAATAAGAACTTATGATTTGAATATTGTGAGGTGTTGCGCATACAGTATTACCGTATTTACCGTATGTCTATCGTATCTACCATATAAGTTTGAAACCCTTATTTGTAACTGAAATGTTTGAAAGTCATGACGGGTGGCTTTCGTCCAGCAGTGGGATGATATAAGCTGAAAGTTGTCAGTAAATTGAGTGCATAAACTAAGAAGTTTCGTAACACTTGTAAAAAGTACTAAGATTGATACACTGAAAAAAAAGATTTCCAATCAAGTGCAATTTTTGCTTGATTGAAATTTTTATGTCTGAATCTAAAAACAAAATGATTGATTTTAAAACCACGCTTGTTAGTTGAGAATAAGGTCAAAATGATTAAACACTCAATAAAGGATCTTTATTTTTACTATAAACTAAACTTGTTCAAAACCATCAAGTCGAAAACTGACTTTTTGAATGATATAAAGTGTCATTATAGGCAGGATATTTAACTTTTATTCAGACAAGTCTTGTTTAAATATATTATACCCAATATCAATGTTCACCAAGAACTTTATCAGAGACAATAAAAACATTTATAGCAAATAACATTACCGAGTTGAACGCAATCAACATAAGTTATGAGAAGAAATATGTAAATATTCAATTTTGCTAAAATTCTAGAATTTAAAGGACTAGAAGCTTGCCAGTAATTATTTTTGGGTATTTTTATAATTGCGTAGAATACTTTGTTGCATTTATTTTCTTTTGTTCCGTGTCTAAAATAAACGAAAATATACAATATACCTATTTTTCTTTACAAGTAACAGCACTCATTAGCAGCATTAGCTAGGTATCTAAACTACAAAACGTCCTTCAACCATTCGGTAGTTTTTTAATACTACCGAAGTGGCAACATTGCAAGCAAGCTTAATGTTAGTTTCTTTCAACTTCAACCGTTCCGTTTCATTTCAACGGTAATAGATTACGGAATTACGACCGTTAGCCGCCGTTTTTGTTCCAAGTGTGTTTGTGTCTTATAAAAATATGGACGAGGTTGCAGATTTGCTCACTGCATGGGAGCTACCACAACTTGTACCGAGTTTTCGTAGTAAGTATCTAACAACCTTCTTACTCATGTAGGTACTCAAAACCCGTGGCCGTGGCGTTGGTGCCCGATGGTCTGGAAGTTTTGGTACAGGTAGACTAGATATAATATAATACGCCTAAGGCTACCCACTGACCCAGATTTCTAGAAAGAAACGATTGCGATGGCGGGCTCTCGTTCCAGCGCGGGCTTTGGACTTTGCTTGTGCCAGAAAATTCCACATCACACCGATGACATAGCCTAAATATCTGTAGCTTCTGTAATATAATGGAACTAAGTCTGCATGCCATGATTCTAGTGGTAGATATTCTCAACATAATTATTGTATGAACCTGGGGCTAAAGTAACACAGATGAACACAGACATACCTACCTACTTCCTAATTAAATGCGGAATGCAAGTGCATAGTAGTTATATCAAATGGGGCCCTGAAGATAGATTATGTAATTTTGTTTAAACTGCAAGCTATTGGATAAAACTACAGACTCTTTAGACCTTAGTAGTTATCAGCCTACAAACTAGCCAATTTTCAATAAGTATTTCCTTCACCTAAGATGGTAATATTAAACCTAAGTACTACAAGATGCATTTTTATCAGACAAAGTATTCAGTTTTAATCTTAGTGAGCCAGATTAACAACCTAATTTGATAGTAGATAATCATAAAATTCCTGTACATCTAACAATAATCTAATTGCCTACATCTTGTGATCATTTTCCTTTTATAGGTAATTCAATTACAATCCAAGCTCTGGCGTCCCTCAGTACTGAAGAGATTAAAGAATTAATCCCTCAAGTAGGGCCACGCGCACTGTTCATGCGTTGTTGGAAAATATGGATGCTTGATTTCACAAATGGCTCAATAAATATATTAGATACTTCTCAAAATATTACCCTGAGTGTAAGCAATGTTCCTATACATATTTAGTACTTTGTTTTACTTTATTTTGGTTTTTATTTTCAACCTTTAGTTTTTTACCTTTAGTTTACCTACATGTAGAAAATAGGGTTTGTAACAGATTACATACTTATTTATTGTAATGCAATTATTTTGTTTTATATAGGATATTGAACTGTTACCAATTATACAAGAAACAGAACCTGATGTGCAGGGAACACCATTGAACAATGATGATGGAAACAAGGAATTTAATTATCCCGATAGTGTATGTATGAGTTAAATTTTATTTTAATTTTTCATTTTTAATAGGTAGGTACATATTAAAACACACCAAAGAGCACCTGTCGAGTGCTCAATGCCCTATGCCATCCATACCATCTACTGCAAAATGTAAGCATGTGCCCTAAGTAGTTTTTGGACTTGCCTTTTACTGCCCCCTTAGACAGGGCCTCAATAAGTCTTTCAATTTTTTGTGTGTTGGTTTATGCATCCAGTTCTCAAGCAAAGCTTGCTTGTAGTAATTGCGTTTTATATACTTTTTTACAGAGTTTGTTCAAACTATTGAAAGAAAACTTGGAAGCGTCATCCTTGTTGGCTTGTGTAGGTGGAGGACTTACAGGTGATTCTGCACGTAACCTGTTGTCTTCTATAATAGCTAAAGAAGTACTAAAAACGAACAGAGATGCACCCATCACAAACATAGTCTACAACAAATGGTGTGCGGAGATAAAAATAAACTTCCCTAAAGAAAGGATAACTACGTATTACATACCACCGTGCATTACTGCTACCGGAATCACATATCAGGCCAGAGGCAAATTAGTGAGTCAAGTCATAAACACCCGCCGCAGATATCAAAAGTTGGGTGTGCTCACTGTAAAAAAAAAAAGAAATAGGGAAAACAGTCCAGCTTTGTCTAGTACTTCCACAGCTTCACACCTAAATATAGAGAGTGATGATTCTGCAGTTGATGATGATGTTGAGGAAGAAATACAGTGGCTAAAAAATAGTTCTGACCCATGGTGCATGGTAGAAGATAAGTGGAGATCCACTTTTAATCGCCGCTTGCAGCAACTAAAACATGTTTCTGTCGAACAGTATTTATCCGAGTATCCAGCTTTGAAGAAACCCCATGGAATAGTTCTGGTAAATATTTAAGTTATATAAATGAAATTTGTTATGTAGATAGTTTAGGTTCTAGTCTAGAATAACACATAGGCTAATCTAATTTTGAAAAATTAACTTCTGAGGGGGTTAAAAAGGGTGATAAAGTTTTATGGAAAATTACTATTGCTTGGTTCGATTCACTCAAAACTCGGTATAAATAAACTACAAAGTAAATAATTCATCACGTATTTTTTATTTTTAACCGACTTCAAAAAAGGAGGAGGTTATCAATTTGGTCGTGTTTTTTATTATTTTTTATGTTTGTTACCGCATAACTCAGTCATTTATGAACCTATTTCGAAAATTAGTTCCATAGAAATTTCATCAAAATCGGTTCAGCAGTTTGGGCATGAAGTTGGTTTTCCAAGATTTTTTTTTTACAATTTCTGAAATTTGTAAGTATCAAAAAACTGTTTTTAATTTTGTAATAATATTACTTTTTACAGCTTCATTGTGATTTTGATGCTGCGCACCCACAATATACTGATAATTTAAAATTAAACTTCCCTATCCTAAAGAAAAAACTACTGCAAATGCTAAAATATAAGAAAACAAAAGATGCTTTTTATGAAGAACTTTCAACATTGTCTGATTGTAAGTACATAATCTAACTTTTTACTTTATCGTCATCAGCCCGAGGAAGTCCACTGCTGGACATAGGTATCCTAATAGATTGAATAAGGGAGGTTTGGCATACTAACCACCCTTGGCTGATGCATTGATAGTGCTGACCTTGAATTGGCAGAAGTAATTTTCATTTTTTTTTTCTAAAATAATTAGCATTTTAAAATCAATATATATATTTCAGCTCCTGACGAAGAAGCCACAAATGTAGCAGCTTTTATGGCATTACCGCATTTAATTTCAACCAACGTCATCAGTCTGACACCATCGAGCAAAAAAAAAAGGACTGAAAAAGAAAAGAAGTGGAAACCTACAAAAGTCGAAACCAGGGAAAGTTTCATAACGCACATCCAGGATGATAGTTACATAAGACTAACTTTTGAAAAAAGGCAAACCAGTTGTTTAAAAAAAGGTTTGACTCTACAGCCGTATGTTATAGTTGTGGGCCCGACACTATCAAATTTAAAATCTTATCTTGTAGTGTTAAATACAGGTGTGTTTTACAGTTCCAATAACATTTTATCAGCAGTGGATTCATGCTTTAAGGCTATCTGGGCCCTCAACTTACAATACTCGGCGGATTGCTACGGGGTATGGTATTTTATACAAAAGGGATTTTATAAACTCAGCAGTCCCCACGACAGGGGCTGCACATCAGCAGAATCCCTATTGTCTGACTGCATGTAATACCTGCTATTCTATTTGGGCTCATAACTTCGCTGGTTGCTACAGTATCTACTTATATAATATTTTATTCTTAAAAAGGTTATACCACTTCGTCAATCCTCATAACAAAGGTTCCACGTCCATATTTTAGAATTGTTGCTGAAAAATGGTAGTTTGTTTCATGTGCAAGATCGTTCTTACTAATTTCAGTGCGTTCAAAGGACACCTTAGCCTATTTCACAATAAAGGTGACTATAACACTATTATCTGTGCTGAAGAAAATTGCGGCCGAAAATTTAGTTTATTGAACTCTTTTAAAAGACATATACTAACGCAGCACGATTCAAGGAGTGAAGAAAATGTCAGTAGTAATGCTGATGAACTGCATTTAGATAATTTTGACACGGTAGATGCGCATTTCGTGAATTCGTCATCACCAGTACGTTTATCAGATGATAGGTCCAATGAACAAGCTACGAGTACGTCTCAGGATATATTTGATAAAGCTATATCTTTATTTATAGCCGGTTTATATGCAAATGATTTCTTACCTAGAAATGTAGTTCAGACAATTATAGACGGATTTAATAAATGTATGTCCAGTGCCTTAATTCCTGCAATAAAAAAAAATCTAGAAGAACTTGCGCAAAATAGAAATATACCAGATTTACCAGCACAGACTATTATAAACAGTATTACACCACTGTTGGCAGATACTTGGGATAAATTTAGTACTGAATATAAAAGGCTACAGTATTTCGAGGCTCAAAATTTTTATATTAAGCCTCAATCTATAACCATAGGTCAAAGATTAGAAACAGTTACACAAGAAGGAATTAAAAGATTAAAACCGGTTATTTGTGAGCAAGCCTTTATCAGTCTCAGATTAGTCTTAAAACAGTTTTTCTCGCTCAGAAACATTCTTTCAGACACTCTTCAATACATGGAATCTTTAAACAAAAATATTTTACTACCTAATTCTGCTACAGAGAACTTTATTCAAGGAAGCTATTGGAAAACTGTCCAGCGACGCTATGGTGATAAAATAGTCATTCCTTTGTTTTTGTTTTACGATGACTATGAGCCGGGCAATGTTTTAGGGAGTCGAGCAGGACAACACAAACTAGGCGCTGTTTACATCTCAATTCCTTGCTTACCACCGTGTCGTTCCTCAGTTCTATCAAATATATTTCTTCTTCTTCTGTTTCATTCATCGGATAGATCATCATTTGGTAATAATGTAATATTTCAATGTGTCATTGACGAGCTTAATTACCTTAGTGAACATGGAGTAGATATTGAAATCCCTGATTTTAAAGGAAAATTATATTTTGAACTAGGTTTGATCCTTGGAGACAATCTAGGAATCCACTCTATGACAGGGTTTCTAGAAAGCTTTTCTGCTAACTACCCTTGCCGTGTATGCAGAGTTCGAAAGGAGGTTATGAAATATCAGGTCGTATCAGGTCGAGGAAGATATCTCCTTATTGCGTAATTCTGAAAATTATGAATCGGATCTTTTGCAAAATCAACCATCTGAAACTGGTATAAAAGAAAAATGTATTTGGCTTCGTGTTAAAAATTTTAACCTGTTTGATCAAGTGGGGATAGACAGTATGCACGATATTTTAGAAGGCGTAGCAAAATACATAATGAGTTTCTTAATACCTTACTTTATTCGAGATTCAAAATTTTTTACACTAGAACAACTCAATTATAAATTAGAAGGATTTGATTATGGACCTGATGAAAGGAATCGCCCTTGTTCTTTATCTCTAGATCATTTAATTCACGGAAATGTTCGTTTATCAGCCTCTGAAATGTTAATACTCGTTCGTTATTTCGGTTTGTTGGTAGGGGAGTTTATTCCAACAGGTAATGAACATTGGAGTTTGTACCTGAAGCTTCGAACAGTCGTAGAACTACTGTCACTAACTGCTTTCAGTCAAGGCACCGAAGAATTATTACAAACTAATATAGCGGAGCTTAATTCTATGTATATCTCCTTATGCGATGACACGTTAAAGCCAAAATTTCATAATCTATTACATTACCATACCGCCTTAAAAAAATTTGGTCCGATTATTTCATTGTGGTCCATGCGTTTCGAAGCAAAACACAGAATTTTTAAAATAGCCGCTAGAGCGTCATGTAATAGGAGAAATCTTACATGGACCTTAGCTATAAAACACCAATTAAAGTTAAATGAGATGTTCTTGAAAGGAGAATTAGATCCCACAACTAAAAGTGGTCCTGAATTAACAATTAGTTCTATGGAAACTAACTATATAATTGATAATTTACCAATATTCCAAACAGATAAACTCGTAAAAGTATCTTGGGTTAAAGTATCATCCACACAATATACAAAAAACACTGTGCTAGTGGATTCATACCATCCTGATAGCGGCTTGCTCGTTTTTTTTAAGCTAAATTCAGTTTATTTATATGAATGTGATGTTATTTTTAAAGGGGTTGTATTTGAAACTCTAAACTTCAATGAACACTTTTTTGGTTACGAGGTAACAGAACCAACAGTTTCGAAATCTGTAATAAAATTTCACAAGGATTTGATATCACCCATTCCTTGTACGATTAATATCGTACTTAATAAGATATTTGTTACCTTGCGTAGCCCTATTTAATAAAATTATCTATTGTTTTGCCTTACATTTTAGTAGACTAATTTTGTTGTAATAAGTACTTACATAGTATTTTTATATGTAAAATTGTTAATTGAAATGGTTATATTTGTGTAGCTCTTAAATTATTATGAAGCCCGGAGCTGGCCATAAAACTGCCTTTCAGTTTGGTAGACGAAAGCATCTCCGACACGGCAGAAATTTTCACCGATCTACAGGGGTGACCTTTTCGAACGATCAGTCGGCGTCGCCGTCGAGAGTCGCGCCGACACGATTTTCGTTGGAAATCGTGTCGGCACGACTCTTGACGGCGACGCCGACCGATCCTTTGACAAGGTCACCCCTGTACATAGGTGAAAATTTCTACCGTGTGGGAGATGCTTAATTCTATTTTAAAAAGTACATACATAGTATATTTTTATAAATTTATTGATTGAAATGGTTATATTTGTGTAGCTCTTAAATTGTTATGAAGCCCGGAGCGGGCCATAAGACTGCCTTACAGTTTGGTAGACGAAAGCATCTCCGACACGGCAGAAATTTTGAATTTTAGAATAAGTTACATACATAGTATATTTTTATAATTTTTTTTATTGAAATGGTTATGTTTGTGTAGCTCTTAAATTGTTATGAAGCCCGGAGCGGGCCATAAGACTGCCTTTCAGTTTGGTAGACGAAAGCATCTCCGACACGGCAGAAATTTTGAATTTTAGAATAAGTTACATACATAGTATATTTTTATAAAATTGTTTATTGAAATGGTTATGTTTGTTTATGAAGACCGGAGCGGGACTCCCTCACTAACCAAACTGTGGTTAGACTCATTTTATTATAATAATGTTATAAAATTGTTGATTGAAATGGTTATAATTGTGTAAGTAGCTCTTAAGTTGATGAAAAATAAATTTTTCCTTTACCTGTATTGACTCTTTTTGTTTTAGAGATTTTCCTTCATACTTCGTAGGTAGGTTCGTATTAGGTTTCGTTAATTCATACATAGCTTTAAATTAGTCCATGGTTTTATATTTTTACAGTTTGTTATGAGACCACCATTCCTTAGATTGTTTAATCCATGATAATGTTCTTAAATTTTTTTTAGCCGAGGTACTTCTGTCAGAAATAAGCTTTCTAATTAGGATAACCATGTTTGATGTAATAGGGTTGGTATTGTACTCAGTTAAGAACTGGTACATATACCTAATATCACATGCCTTCCCATTTCATGCCAAGCCAAATGGGAAGGTATGTGGTATTAGGTATAAGTACCTACCACAGTTTTTAATTGAGTACAATACCAACCCTTTTATATCAAACATGGTTATCCTAATTAAAAAGCTTATTCTGACAAACAAGTCAAATAGTGAATGTGACAAAGTACTTTATAAATTTTTAATAATAGAACATTGTGGGCTGAATAAACTGACTTATTTCTGACAATCAAGTTGGCTAGTAAATCTGACAAAGTACTTTATAAATTTTTAATAATTGAACATTGTGGGCTGAATAAACTGACTTATTTCTGACAATCAAGTTAGCTAGTAAATCTGACAAAGTACTTTATACATTTTTAATAATTGAACATTGTGGGCTGAATAAACTGACTTATTTCTCACAAACAAGTTAGTTATTGAATCTGATAAAGTTCTTAATAGCTTTTTTTATAAAATACTTATTAAATCTTGACATGGTACTTAGTAAATTCTATAAAACAACATGATTAAATTAGCAAACGGGCTTAATTCTGTCCAAAAAGTTAACTAATTAACATCATAAAGGCTTTTATTATTTTGAACTAATCTCTAGTTCACAATCATCAACAACATGATGAGAAGTATCAAACATATTGTTTGCATTAAATAATTTTAGTGATCAACACAATCGAGAGCTTATTTAATATTACTGGGACCACAGGTACAATCAATAATCAAGTTAGCTTTATTGCCGGCAAACAAGTGCTTTGTGTTCCCCTATGTGACTAAGTATCTTTATCACAGTTATCAAAATTTTGATGGCATCGATCATATTTTTTTTTCAGTGTAGCTACTATTGATGACGTAATTTCGGGAAACATCAGGCATTAAGAGGAAAAAGCACGATATTGTTAATTTCATAAGCCTTATTTCGTCATAGTTACTCATGTTTTTCAAGGCCATTCATCACGAGAAATACCTCTTACTTATTACTCACAGAAAAGTTAATGTATGTGCGGTAGCCAAAATTAATAAACATTTTCTAACACTTGGATTTGCAGATTTTTAGAACTAAACAAATTTGTATAATAATTCTATTTTTGTCAACAATTTGAACTTTGAGAAACAGAATGATATTTAAATAGGTTTAGCTATAAATGTATCGTGTTTTGTGGTGCACGCAAGCTTTAGTTTGCCAGTCATTACATCTTTTAAAGCGGAACACGGCAAGGCTGCAGCAGAAATAAGTACGATGGTACTGGTAGTACCCTGGACGTGGTGCTTCACAACGAATGCTGCCTACGATCTACAAGAAATGAGCTAAACTGCGTAGCGCATAGCCGTGTATAAAGTCAACAAGTAAGATCCTTAGCTTTTCAAGACTTAGCTTGCATTAGCTCTTGTGGAAAAAAGTTCAACGACGCAATTTTATACAACGTACCAAGTGCAGACTACTCCGCAACTTTGCTCCGATGGTTATAAACACATAGCTCAGTTTTGCCGCTTGACTAACTAGCTCAGTTATGTCATGCCTTGAGGTGACATTTTCATACACTTAAGAAATACGAGAGAAACCGAACACTATCGTAACGTACTCGCATCATCCAACTGGCTGCTGTCAGTGCAAGTGTAACGTCTCAAACTTGGTAATTGTCATTTCATTTTGTTATGATGCACACAGTGTGCATGAGAAAGGTATGGTCATATTTAAGGGTGTGATTCACACAAACCGCCAACCTAGACAACTTTCTCCATGGTACTAAAATTTAAAAATTTAAAAAAAAAATCAGCTGTCGCTGCCCTAGCCTCACTGCGGCATAGCATTACAGTTTTCCTTTGAAATTCCTTCTGATAGTATATTTACATTAGCTAGTATCTTATATAAGTACTCACCATTGCCACAATACTTGAGGTAGACGGCGAGATGTTCCATGCACTTGATAATGCAGTCGTACGCCTGTTTGTCATGATCCGGTAGCGCCTGGATGGAAGGTGGGTGGTACGGCTGCGCCGGCGGCGTGTACCCCGCGAGCTGGAGGAGCGCCGTGTTCACCACCAGCTCCTCGGGGTCCACTTGGATGACTGCCTGCAAGGGTACGAGAAAAAAATACAATAAATCAATATTTTGACATTGGATACTGCCCACGGCTTCTCTCGCCATGAAGGTCGCAAATTATCCTACGGGAACGTAACACTAAAATCAATAATCGAGCCCGATCCACCGTGTGACCCAGAGTCCTAGTCTACCTGTGTCCCAAATTTCATCGAGATCCGTTTAGCCGCCAAGGCGTGACCAACAAACTCACTTTTACATTTATAATCGGTATTAGTTTGGATGTTGCCCTCTAGCTATGGCCAATGTCCAGCAGTGGACTCCGATAGACTAAGTTAATATAAGAACAGGTGGTCATAGCAGTCTTCAAAGTGCCAAAAGTTCAAACCTGTTAGTAATCTGCTGGTGAAAGAATATCTGAAGGATTTAGATCTAAGCATGTGAATGATATATAAGGTGTAAAAAAATTAACTGCAAGAACTTCGTCCACATACTCGACATCGAAAAACAAACACATTACAAAAAAAAAATTTTTTTTTGAGCACTTTCTATATTTTCACATTAATAACAATTTACTATCATATTTTTTTGTGCACTGTACGCAGGGCTGCGCTAACGGCTCGCTCCAATACCGCGCGCGAGCGTCGTACCCCCGCCGCCCGCTACTATTCCCTCCCGCAGCCCTGCGTACAGTGCACAAAAAATATGATACTAAATTGTTTTATTAATGTGAAAATATAGAAAGTGCTCAAAAAAAAAATTTTTTTTTGTAATGTGCTTGTTTTTCGATGTCGAGTATGTGGACGAAGTTCTTGCAGTTAATTTTTTTACACCTTATATAGTGAAAATAAATATTTCGACGTATATTCGTTAAATGTTGATACAAGAAGCAAAAATTAAAAGTTTTCAATCTAGCGATCCTAGAAAATGTTAAAATGAACACGTTTTCCGTATAATAAAGTGTACAAAGTGCTGCAACTCTAAAGCTCATAGAGGCATACTAGGTCCCAACACGGGAAATACACGTGAGAAGTTCTCACGGTTAAGTTCCTTGCCTACACAAACGTTGCACTGAATTGAAGCTTAGTGTATAATTAAGGAAATAGCTGCCTTATTATAGCGAATACAAAATAATATGATAGTATACTTCAGTACACTTTGCAAAAGACAAATGTGTCATCAAAGGAATCAAAGGAACATTCATTTCGCAGCAAGATTGTGTTTCAAATAAACCCCCATTCGTCAAAAAATCTTAATAAGAACGCTTCATACTTACCGGGGTTATTAATGGGTACTAGTACACGTGGCAGTATAGAATAACAGCCTAGAGCACATAGTTGTTAGCAACGATTACGGTATACATATTTGCGTATACCCGACGAGATTACGTTCACAAATGTTGATTAAAAAGAGGCAGTGGATGTTGGAGAGGATTGGTGCGGTGGATACTGCTGCCCTTGTATCACGATCTACATCTGCTGTACAAAAATTTGCTAGAAGTACTGAGTAGCGCTGTTTCACGCAGATAAGCCATTGTCACGGTCAAAGATAGCGCACTCGACTCCTTCGATGTTTACCACTTCAGTGCTGTTTAGTGGAAATAAACAATTCTAAATAAGTATTTAGTTGATGCTTCACCCTCTTCTCAATGTTCACGGTCGCTGGTCGATAATTCATGTTCCTACGCCGACAGGCTCAATTTACGCACACACAGGCATAGACGAGAGGGGACGTTGTTGTATAAATGTGGCTGATGCTGACGATCGGAGATTTAAAATTATTAGTCTGATGGAATTTATAATTGCGTACCTAGTACCTAGCCTCCATATAACCAGCTCAATTAAGAAAGCTTTACTAATATTTGTACACTTGCCTACTATTATTGACACTATATTTTGTTGGTAGGTTTTTCTTGAACTTTAATATTGATGAATTATTTCATGAACATATTAAAAAGAAGCGACACTAAGAAATAACATGGGCGTGCAGAGGTACAGAAGTTTACGTTGTTTTATAATTATTAGCGTTTATGGTGCAGTGCAAAAGGGATACATGACCGAAAGGGAGTACATAATATATGACACTTAGTTGTCCCAAATATACTACCTTTCATAAGGAGTTTCATGGTATGCTTTACTTTAATATGAAAAATCCACGCTACCAGGTCGTATCTGCCATGAGTCTTTTGCCCTTGTTTTAAGTACTCCACAATTTCTAGCCATTTGGGATTACATGTAAATGTAATAAACAGATCTGGCCGTCCAATGGCGCACGTAAGGGCGAAGGCACACGGCGCGTTGCGGCGCCGCGCCGCGGGTATTTCACCGAATCAGAACGCTGCTAGCTTAGCCCGCTGCCCGCTGATACGGTGAAATCGCCGCGGCGCCGCAACGCGCCGTGTGCCTTCGCCCTTAGTCAGAGCATCTAGTGTACGCTCGTGCACCTAGCGAGGCCCTCCCGTGAAAGAAGATGGCAGGTCTACCACCTTACCTACTTTAGAAAGTTGGGGATCTGTTCTTGCCAGGGCGTATTTTAAATGGACATAATTATTCTTCACACCTTAGTTTTTTCTGGTCATAACGAATATGATTTAGTCGCTCTGTTACAATTTTTGCATATTTGACGACCAGAAATTAATTTAATAGACTAAGGAATAGCAACAGTAACATTCCTCACCATTACGATCCATTATTCTATAGCCTTAAAAATCAGCAGCAGTCACTGTTTGTAAGACGCTCTTTTGTTATCGGATCATGTTTAGGTATGTTAATCTGATAACCATCTTCTCCACGACAGAATACTGCAAAGCATCATAAGCCCGGTGGACGGCCCAGGGCGACAAATTCTGGGGGGCGCCAAGTTCTGGGAGTCTCTGGCCTCCCCTGGTGCAAAAGCTCTGGGTAACGCTAAAGGAAAGATGAAATTCTTAATATAATTTTACTTGGGATCAGCAAAAAACTAACACTTGATATTGCTTCCCTCAAGTGGGCGCCACAATATTTTCGCCCGGGGTGTTAGTGGCCCTTACGCCGGCACTGCTGACACTAGTTTTGTAGTTTGTAAATATTTTTAATTATCTTTTCAATAAAGTCTATTTTTGGACGCCCTGTAACCCTTTTCTACTTGTACATATTTATTACTGTTATAGTTTTGTAGTTTGTAAATATTTTTAATTATCTTTTCAATAAAGTCTATCACAATGAATATTTAAATGCACAGAAAAAATTATCGATAGCAGTCAGAGAAAGTGAACATTAATCAAGTAGCGTAAAGTAGCGAAAAATTCGTACATTCGATACATGCGACAACGACGCCTCAGTGACTGCCCGTTCAGGTAATGACGGGCCGCTTCCCGCGCTTCGCTTTCAGCTATCTCTGCGCCAAAGCGCGCGTCGTGCGGTGGAAAAAATGGTTTCATCGTTTTTCATTTGTTAAATCTGAGATGTCACTCATTTCATTCTTTTCTAGTAGTCCGGTCAAATTATACAGAAAAATAGGTGTAAAGGTACAATAATTTAATGTTTTTTTTTGTGAAATAATGAGAACTCAAATGCATATGACATGTGTGTGTAAAACGTATCCACGATCGGCAACACATGCGACCGATACCCATTGAAAAATTCATTCATTGATCGATTCTCATTATTTCACAAAAAAAAACATTAAATTTATTCTTTCGTGTTTTTTTTATTGTTACTCTTTGAAAAAAATATTCCCAATCGTTTCGAGTTCGATGATCGAGTTAATGATATTCGGTTCCAGAACGACCTAAAAATAATGGTGTATAATCTTCATAGGTGCGATTCTCTAAGGGAACTGTTTAAGGAAATTAACAACATGACGGTACATTGTCAATACATCTACGAAAACATAATGTAAATGTAATATAATAAAACCTATACGTAAGAAAAAATATGCATCTTTTTAATAAAAGAGGTGACAGACACAATTACAGTATTAGAAATAAAGACCAATTAGTTCAGCCAAGCTTCAGACTCGCTAAAGTAGACTCGTCTTTCATGGGGTACTCTTTTAGATGATATAATAAAATTCCACAAAGTATTCTTGAATTGAATGAGACGAAATTTAAAACATGCATTAAACGCACACTATGTGAGCAAGCCTATTACAAGTTTGACGATTATATCTCTGATAAAAATGCTTGGCTCAATGCCGGTCCTGCTCCACATGGACAAGGACGCATAAATGGATAGCATTAAATAATATTGTTGGAGCTACTGAAGATTGTACTACTATCTATCTTTGCATTGTACAGATTCAATTTCTTTTGGTATTATATAACCGCACAGCCCATATTGTGTGAGTGCTATGTACTAGAAACTTGACTTGAATGTGCCCTGGCGGTTAAGAGTATGTCATGCTCACTCAAATGTCTCGCTGATGGTGGCGCGTCTGTCGGATCATTTAGTTCCCTTCAAAATGGTTGAGTTGAATGGTGTTGATACATGCGTCATGTTCGTGAACGGGCGCTGTCAGTTGTGACTGGTCATTTCTTGGTTGCCACGGTTTATTTGAGTTGATTATTATATTTTAGAATTATTTTTTTACTATGGACACTTTTAACGTGCACATCTTGCTACATCGCCCTCACATAATGTACACTGTACAGTCTCTACATGAATGATGTAACCAAGATTTTGTAAAAATATTCTGATTTAAAAGAGTGTCCATGGAGTTACTTGCCCGTTCTTCTTCATAGAGATTTACGTTAGGGAATGGGCAACAACAGTACTTTCAAGTTTTAATGCATTGTGACTGGGACTGTAGCTACATTTCACTGTTCTTTGTTTCGACAATTCAAAAGTGCCTGTAACTGGCCTACTTGAAATAAATGCTTTGTATTTGATTTTGACACTTGTGCGAGGGCAAGCATCGCAAGCAGAGATGTATTTGGAAAAGCCATGCTTTTCCCATGGCCAGCTATAAGTCGTATGTTCGCGTGTGTCTAATGCCTAGAATTTATAGTATTAGCGTCAAATAGATGGACATACAACATTGTGTATAGGAGCGTCCTAGAATAATGTTCCGTTCTGAGCCCATGATTGCAACGGCCAAACAACAGAGTACAACCCGAATTGATAGTCAAATTCTAAACTAACGAGCGAAGCCGCGGGCAAAAGCTAGTTTGTTCATAAAAGTAAATATTTGTTTAACATAGATAAACATGATTGTTTATCTATGATATTCTATTTATAAACATAATTTAAATATTCAAAAATATTTACACCGTAAAGACGCATATTTCTTTGCTGAGATTTAAAAAAAAACAATCACCGCCGACCATAGTCATTGAACCCATTTGGACTTAGTTTATGTATAGTTTATCTGTGGAAATTTTTATTTCCGCACGTGCGGAAAAATATTAAAAATCCACGCGTGTGAAATACATTGCATGTTGAACCTAATCGCAGTGCGATGTTTTCGAGAAGGTGTATTGAAAAATAATAGCAGCGATTGTCTTTTGTTAACTATTACATGCATTGCAATAGGAATTTTGAAAATATAGTACATTGCAGTAAAAGTATCTTAGACAAACAAAACGTGGGTTGTTTATTATTAATGACTTCTTCATTCTTGAGAACAAATTTAATTCGAAAATCATTCAAGAAAGGGATTAGAATATTTTTGTGTGATGCCTGGCCTGCCTAACTACCGCTATTTTATTTTATTTTCAAAATAGCGGCCACGCATTAAACCTGTATTAATCAATAGCTGGTTTCAATACAAATCAAGTTTTCAATCTCAATAATTTCAATCTTCTAAAGCGTCAGGTTTCTGAGACTTTATGCTATCAAAGTTAGAATCTATCCACTTACGGCACCATCACCATCAACTTTGATTTTTAGCCAAGCTGCCATGATGGCATCAAGGGGGAATATTACTGAGATATAAGTTTTCTAAGTTTTATTTATTTCGGAAGTGTGACGCCATGCTATTTTGAAAATAAAATGACGAAAGTGAGGCAGGGCAAATAATTCTAATCCATAATAATTCTAATCTCTTTCTTTTCCGAATGCATTTATGCGAATTATACATGCGTCAACTCAACATACATACATTCTGAGATCCCGCATAAAATCGACCTTCACAGGCTTCACCCACCTGCTTACTGAATGAAACATACCTTTTAGAAATCGTAATACAAGAATAAATATATTTTGAATGGCTTCCCTGATGAAATTAAGTCGAGTCTAACTTTTATGAAAAAAACTTTCAGATATTGTTAAAAGTAATTTATGTAAAAAACATTTTGTTTCCACAACTGACTTGACGTGACTGCCTCGTAGGTCTAGTGGTCGCAAGCGCGACTGCAAGTTTGAAAAAATATGAATAAAGGGAATAATAATAATATTATGCGATCAGGAATTTCTCAGTAGCAGCCACGGAGTCTGGATTTGTGCTCGGTTGATAGCAATAGGCTCGTCAGTAGTAGGGATTACATGGGACTTAAACATAACTGGCGAAATGTGGGTGTCCTATTAAGTACACCTCTGCCTAATTCTTCTGGGATTACAAGTGTGATGTTTATTGCTACAAGGTTATCAGGCATAAATACATACGCTACTAAGTTTACAGTTAATTTCACTTACTTAGCTGTTTTCTTATTGAAATATATATATTAAAATTGTCAAGTTAATCGGTCAAGACTCACACCTGTTGTCGGAATTTAAATAGCCTTGGCTTAATTTAATTAGGCAACCTATTAGTATTAAGATTGCTAAAAATATTTCTATTCGCGGTAAGCAGATGAGTGAACGTCGGCCTTAGGCGGGATCTTATAATAAAACAAGAAACTACAAACTGCCGCGCCACCGGTTAGGATCCTGAAGATCCTTTTGCCTCGTCCACATCAATACATCTGGTCTAATATGCGTCACGTAAATTAATAATATCGATCAATGTTAACGAGTTTATAACAACGCCAGGAGGCGATGTTGTAACAAAGAGTGACTGGATTATAATGGTTGGACGGAACCCAAGATATTACTTACAATATTGATCGAAGCTTACAAAAATGATTTCACTCCAACAATAGTTACTCAAACATTTATTATAATCCACAATGTGGTTAGATGCCAAAATAAAATTTAAAAAATATATGGTACGCTGTCAGGCACAGCCAAATCGTAGAGGAAGAGAACGTTTTCAATATTAGCAGTCCAATGTTATTCAGTGATTTTTAGTCTAATATGTATGATTGTTCAAATAAATTTAATTTCTATGTTTATTATTACAGCATTTTCTTGGTAGAAATGTTATAGTTTTTGTGTTTATAAATGACGATGCAAGTTGTGGAATGTGTGGCATAAGAAGATGGATGGCTCTTGAGGTACACCGACACCGCATTAGTGGGTCGACAGCGGATAAAAGCTTTAGAAATAGCCGCAAAACTTTAAGTTACCTACTTAATAAATAATGTTTAAAAACAAAAAACAAAAGGACGGCCTTTACGCTCCTTTATAGCGGTAAAGTTCAAACGATGGATGGATTGACACTTTCCTGTGTCCAGTGCCCTACATAATGTACATGTTACGTGTATGAAGTACCTATGTGATCGTTTAACAGCTAACTGAAAGATAATGTCTAGAAAGAGGGTGAATACTGATATGGCGACTGATGGAGGTGTGCGGAATACCACATGCTGCACAGACTCCAAATACGATAGGACGATCCCGATGAAAGTATAGCTATGAAAATGAGTTAGGTTCACATGAATTTGGCGATGGCACCTGTGGATTTTAGTATAAGTAGTCAATTTTACAGTTCCACTCACGAATAGATTCTTAATGTAACCTATCCTATGATGAGACATGCATCATCAGCTTACAAAGTTCCCACGGCTGGGACATAGTCTCCTCTTTGTGTGAAAGAGTGGGCCACAATCCACCACGCGGGTCCAGATATTGGCAATAATATATTAGGTACAATGTAATTTGTAAGTTGACAACACGCATCAAATGTATGGCTGACATGCGTTAAATGCGTGTAAATTACTTAAATAAATAAAACTGCAATTCGGTGAGTTTGTTCCCTTTTATTTATACAGCAAAAGGTTAAGGGCCCAGATCGCCCGGATATGTAAACAAGTTACAGAAATTACATAAATAATCGCAAAAATAAATGCAAATATCGCAAAAATGAAAAATACCGACATTTGACGTTTGACAGATTTGAAACACGAAGCGATCGGGAAGATGTAAAGGACAAGAAATTGTTGATCACTTGCAGGAAGGAAAACGAAGAACAACAATGGTGGTGGTAATCTGAGCATCGTGGTGGTAATCTGAGCATCACGAAGCTGGAGGGATCTAAAAACTGGAATATTTGGAAGTTTCAAACGAGAGTCGTGTTATGAGGCCAGGATTTATTGGATGTGGTCGAAGGAAAACAGGAAAAGGCGAAAGAAAATGAGAAAACGTAGGAAATGAAAGGTGCTAAAGCGCAAACGTTGATAGTCACTCGTATCAGTGACGAAGATATGAACTTATGATACACATAATTTCATGCAACACATTTGCTGAAATGTAGAAGAAATTGTGAGCTGTGTATGAACAACGCAGCGAAACAAACATACATATCAATTATCATCCAGTAAAGTTTCTTTCAGTTCAAATACGAAGGAGTTCAGATGTCTAATTTTTATCAAAAATAAAAGAAATGCAAAATCAATTGCAACAATTGGGTGAGGAAATATCTGAAAGATTTGTGATGATAACTAAGGTACTGATGTCATTGCCTGACCGCTTTAAGCACTTTGTATCTGGCTGGGAATCGGCCCCTGATGAGAACCAAACGTATGATAACTTTTGCAAGGTTGTTAACCGAAGAAGAACGCATGAAGGACAAAGGTGATGCCGGAATCTTCATCACCAGCATTTGTTGCGAAGTGAACAGTGAATAAGAAGAATGTCAAATGCTACAAATGCAATAAACTCGGACACTCAATCGGAGTGTAGAAATAAAGTGATACACCAAACAGGTTTGGTAAAAAGTGTTTTTCTGTAATAAAGTTAGCCATCTTAAAGTGAGTGTATGTCTGTCTGTCTGGCTGTTTGTTTCGGCGTTTGATGGGACTTTTACTGGCAGATAGCTGATGTTATAAGCAGTAACTTAGGCTACTTTTATTTTAGCAAAATAATTGAGGTTCCGTGCAAAAAAATTACAACTCTTGAAATTTTTAACAAAATCCGATTCTAAAAGGGAAATAATATTATTTATAATAATTTCACGCGAACGAAGGTCGCGGGCATCAGCTAGTTTATAATAAAAATAAATTAAAATTAAAAAATTAAAGGGGGCTCCCCTACTACGAAGATACGGAATCCTTCATGCGCGAGTCCGATTCGGGCTTGGCCGGTTTTATTTTACCAATTACAATCATACCATATGACCTCATGACAATACCTATTGAGGAATTGGAAAGGTTAAGAAGTCTTTCAAAATATACAATATACAGATACAGGGTTATTTGTAAAACACGAGTTTGACGAGTTAATCGATCATAAATGTAGGGAACAGCTGATTTTTTTTTCGTGATTTCAGGTTTGGTCCCACAGTGAAAGTTGTTCATAGTGATGAGCACAATGACCTCTTAAGAGGTTTCTGGTGTTTTACAAATAACCCTGTATAATGTTTAAGTTTGGTATATTACTTTGTACAATAAAACTTTAACAAGTAAAGTGGCTCTGCAAATACTTTATCACGAAATCATAACCCCAAAATAATATAATAAAAAATGTTTATCGTCTATTAAATAAAGAACGGACATGTTATATACATATTTTAATGTGTTTAATAAATATTCATAGTTATGTTCAAAGGAGCTCGTGGCTAAATAAGAACAGCCGCTCGGGTCGATCTTTACGTTAAGCCGTGCTTACCTAGGTTGCTCCGTGGATGGGTGACCACCCATTACATACCGAGTTTCCTCCGCGCCTCGGAAAGCACGTTAAGCCGTTGGTCCCGGCTGTCATTTTTAGATCTGCGACAGTCGTTACAGGTAGTCATCACTGACCCAAAAATCTGACAACCAGTCTTACCAAGGGGTATCGTATTACCTGGCGCTAACTGGGTTGTGGAGGTCAGATAGGCAGTCGCTCCATGTAAAATACTGATATTCAGCTGCATCCGGTTAGACTGGAAGCCGATCCCAACATAGTTGGGAAAAGGCAAGGCAGATGATGATGAGTTATGTTCAGAGGATAGCCCTGGTCGTGTGCCACCTAACCTAAAAAACAATACATTCTAAAAGCAGTAAGAGATCATAAACTTGAGAGCAAAGTGGCTTACGACCACGGCTATCCTCTAAATAGCATCACTATAGAGCGACATTTTTATCCCGGCATTGATTCCATACCAGAAGTACAAAAGTGAATACCTAGTAATTTAACAATTATCTTTAAATATCTGCGAACGAGAGGGCTCGCAATTCGCTAGCGGGATGTCTGTTCATGCCGAACATTTCAAGTGCTGAATTTATAAACTTTTCATGAAAGTCAAAGTTTATTTTTTGAACGGCCAGACAGTTCTTATATTGATCAGAATAATTATGATGAGAAAACTATGCAGGTGAATTGTACAACGATGTTTTGCAGCGCGAATACTAAAATTATAACGTTTAAAGTTCGATAGATTTATACACGTTAGATTTACGATTCATACACGTGTACTTTATCAGTTTTTAGGGTTCCGTAGGCGAATGGCAAAAAACGAAACCCTTAAGTATAGATTCGTCATGTCTGTCTGTCCTTCCCTATGTCACAGCCACTTTGATCCGAAACTATTAGGACTACACAGTTGAAACTTGGTAGGTAGATGTATTCTGTGAAGAGCTTTACGATTTTTATACAAAAATAAACCCATACATTCAGTTCCATGTACAACAACAAACATTTTTGTTCATCAAACCTAAACGTGCGAGGAGTCTATAGATAGGTTTTTAAAAATGACATTGAGGTTTCAAAAACCATTTTTTCTCAAAGTCAATCGTTTGAAACATAAACACACAACCAAAGTGGTAAAATGTGTGTCCCTCTAATTTCTAAAGTAGGAGGAAAATTCTGAAAAAATTTAGGATTGTAGAACGTAAAAAACCTTTCAACGAAAATTGGTTTGAATAAGATTTGATGTTTAGTTTTTGAGATATGGGATTTTTTCATCAAACTGCAGCAATAACTTAGTTCATTTCATTAACATACATGAAAAACAAATTTAGTCTTGCTGTTGAATGTAATACAATACAACTTAAGAATGAGCTTTCAAAATATTTTTATTATATTGTTTGGTGCTACGAAACCCTGTGTGCGTGTGAGTACGACTCGCACTTGGCCGGTTTTTTTAGTGATACTTACTGACGCCAGCACATCAAGCTACTACAATCTGTCAAATTTCAACTTTCTGCACCATCTGCCTAGCCTCTTCCAACTATGTTGGGGTCGGCTTCCAGTCTAATCGGATGCATTTGAATATCATTATTTTACAGCGACTGCCTATCTGACCTCTACAACCCAGATAGTACTGATTATACAATACCCCTTGGTAAGACTGGTTGTCAGACTATGGGGACCAACAACGGCTCAACGTGCTTCTCGAGGCACGGAGTAATGTAATAGATGGTCATATCTTCGGACCGACCAAGGCAAGCACGGCTTAACCTTGAAGACCAACCCGTGCGTATTATTTAGCGACAAGCTCTAAACTTTCTCATACATAATTACATAAAATTGCAGGGTTGGCACGCTTAGCCAAAGCTTAAGATTTAATTTATTTTATTATGTTAATAAAAACAAGAAGTGTTCCTAGTTATTCTTAAATATCTAAAACGTTTGTGATCCAACCAGAATTAATTATTCTGTAACATGATAATGACCATTTTTACTAACACTAAGCGACACTTCACCGAATGCCTAAAATAGAAATACTTGGTTTTATTTTCAACCCTCGGCTTAAGCAGCGAGTGTTATAAAATCGGCATTCATTCGGATGTTGTTTTCAGAAACAAAACTGAAAATGGGCATTTGTATCGTACAGATTGGTGGAAGTTTGATTCAACTCGCAGCGGTCCTTGTTTTGAGAAAAACTTATTTATGGTTGTTTATTAAGGAACATAATTACTTATTCAATGAAGTATTCACCCTCAAGGAAACGGTTAACACTGATTCCTTTTCAATTATCTTACCCTCTCTAAAGGAATTAAATCGATCGAATACGCTGACTTGGTATGGTGTTAGATACTTCGGTTTAGTAAGATGGTAACAGAAACCAACAACCAATCTTGGTGTTACTTAATACTGAAACACATCATCATTCTGCCTAGCCTTTTCCCAATGATGCAATATGTTGGGGTCGGCTTCCAGTCTTACCGGATGCAGCTGTTTTACTTGGAGCGACTGCCTATCTGACCTCCATAACCCACTGGGTAATACGATACCCCTTTGTAAGACTGTTTATCAGACTTTCAGGCCACTGACCACTTAACGACTGTCAAAGAATAAGGAAACACGGCCCCGGCTTCGCACGGGTGCAATGTATATGTTACGGCTAAAGATGGGTGTCAACATAAACTTAAGATTAGCCGGCTAAACTCCGACGTCAGGGGCACCCCGAGGTTCGGTTAGTTAGGTTCCTGTAAACCTTGCAGACAGAAATAGGAGCCCCGCGCAGCGGGGATCCGTCGACCTGCTGATGGAAACTCTAACCCTAGACGGTCGACGACAGGGGCACCCCGAGGTTCGGTTAGTTCGGAGTTTAGCCGGCTAATCTTAAGTTTATGTTGACACCCATCTTTAGCCGTAACATATATACATACCCAACCTTCCTCTTGAATCACTCTATCTATAGCTGAAAACTGCATTAAAATCCGTTGCGTAGTTTAAAAGATCTAAGCGTACAGACAGCGGGAGTATTTTAAACTACGTAAAGATAAAGATTAACGGTTTTCAGTGTACAGCACACATGAACAGACAATAAGAAGGCATCAGAAAAATAATATGTGCAAAGATGACGCTTATTTCTAAAGAAATCTATTGCCTTTCTTGGAGTTTAGGGTGCTACCTAATAAAAAAACCCACTTCCGTTATGAAAGTAGGAAAACAATTCACATCGATTTTGAACACGAATTACATTTGCCTGCAATTTTGTAGAAATCATATTTGTTAGACCAAGCGAATAACCAATAATTTCGCCAATTCGACTTTGCTTCTTCTATTGTCAATTTCCGGGTAAAAATAAACTTTGATACTACGGCGTACGGGGCGGAATTGGAAACGTAGCAAAAATTTTAATGTCTTGAAGACATTTTATTTAGCTTTGTTTTGATTTAACTTTAAGCTGTAGGTCGTAGGCTCGAAACCAGGTATAGGCCGTGTTAGTTTGGGTAACTAATTAGCCTTTAACTATAAAATTGCCTTTTTTTGTTACATTTTGTTCTGTTTGTAACTTTGACATAATAAGTTATATTCCTAATTCCATTTTTGTTGGATTACTTGTTAAATGACGTACCTTTTAGAATTTAAAAACCGTACCAGTAGTTACATATTACCTCATAGGGTAGTGTGTCAAAACACCTGTTTCAATGTGCCATCGGTTTCACTACTTCAAGTAGGTATATTTTTGTCATAGACTGTGTTTTGAGAATTTAAGATACGCAGTGCAACGAACCTTTTTTTACTCTACAAATCGGGTTAGACGTTTCCAAAAAAAAAAAAAAGTTGGTATGGAAATACCAATTTTCACGAAATCATCCATACAAATCGGCAATTTCATACTTTAACCCCTATTATATTTCATCACCTGTGCTCGATACTGTCACTCGCGCACCGTCGTTCCGTACAAATTAAATTATGATAATAGTTTGTCCGTGCGGAAACCAGATCTCAAAGATTCAAGTTTATAAGCTCTTTAACAAAATCGGATTACCGAACATGTTTAATTTTGCGGTTAAAATAATACAGTATATCGATATACGCCAGGTTCAATTGTCCAACTGCTAATGTAAATTTGTTATAGCAATTTTTTATTTGATTTATCTACAAATTAACGATTTTCGGATTTTCCTAACCTGTAGGTTTTGGCTTGGTTGCGAATAAACAAAATAATTATGCAACATATATATTTATTACCATATATTTTTATTGCGTTGGCTCAGAAGATTTTTTACAGCTCCAAAAAACCGCAACCTAAGTATTAAATTTGATATTAATTTCGACTTGATGCCACCACGCAGTCTTGAGAAAAAGGGTCTTGACAGACAGACAGACGGACCACGAAGTGATTCTATAAGGGTTTTGTTTTTTTCTTTTGGGTTATCGAACCCTAAAAATCGCGCACTAGGTCCTCGTATTAGATTACGGCCCTCTCCCTCTCACAGAGGTCGGTGCCCCTAGCAGTAGGAAAATTATAATAAATATAGACTGATTAAGCCTATGCTAGTATTAAAAGATTGAATAGAAAGTTAGGTAAAGCACTGTGTAATAATAAGTGTTTTAAATATAAGGTGTAGAAGTGCGCAGCTGAAACGGTACAAATACTGTTTGATTTACTTCTCAATGATAGATATCAAAGAAATCGTTTTCTCTAATATGTAACGACTTATAATTACCTAGATAATTATGTAAGAAATTAATTTTACCATCAAAGACCGTTTCTCATTTATTTCACAGATAGCGTGGTTAACATTGGGCAACTATGACACGGCTCAGACGAAAACCCCCTAACACGAGGCACAGCGCGCAGTTCGGGTCGTTAGGCTTTCGCTCTGCATAGCAACACGTGTTTGGCGGAAAACATTAGCTAATTAAGATGTTAAAATTGATACTCAATTCAACAGAGACGTATAAGTAGAGAGGCATTAAGCAGAGACGTCCGATATATTCTAAACTGAATATTTTTTAAGGGATGAAAAAAATGCAATCGACTAACCACATCAAGCAACCGCTTAATCCGAATTCGCAAACAAGATTATGATCAAAATGGTTATCAATTATTGATTAGGTTAAATACGTACTTCGATACAGAGGAGTGTATCAAACATGTCTTCGTGCCCGAACCATTCACGCCGGCGTGCACTTCTCGCGCTTAGCACCATTTATACGCCGGGAGTGAGCTTGACAGAACAGCGAGCACTGCCGCTGACACTTATGCTTGTTGAGACTGCACTCGATGGCTTCGGCCAAGGGAGGTAGGACAAAGGTCAAAAAGGATCAGCAACGAACGTGTTAAACAACTAACTGCACAAAACGCTGACGGAAACGATACTGAGTCTAGAGCCGCTGCGCTGACCCAATTCCTCGCTGGGTCTCAATAGATCCTCCGCTCCGGTGTCAATTATGGAGTTACTGTCATCTAAAAATGTAAGAACTGAGAATTTATCTCGGAATGGATTTACTATAATTAGGTTTTCGCTGCCACTCTTCATAAATGATATTTTCAAGGATATTACTCGTAAATCCAATAAATCCTAACCAACCAGCGCTGGTAGAAATAGAATTTGATTTAAATCTGCACGAAGTTTTCAACGTCGCTTGAATATTTTATGATGTTCCTTTTAAAACCAGTGATGGCCTTTCATTGTAGCATTGTGGTCTGCTAATGGTAATTGGATTTAATCTGTTGCGAGGTCATACAGAACTGTTCGGGGGAAGTTTTAGGTTTTAGCGTAGGTAATAGACGCGTGGGAAGCCGTTGGCGGCACCTTAGTCAACATAATCTATACTGCGTAATGAGCCTCACCCCGCAGGTGGTTATATGCTACATACATTGAACTTGAAATGTATTTTAGGGTGGAGCAAAAAATGCTTGTTGGGGTAAAAGTTGGGTTTAAATAAACAGTTGCTACTGAAAACGTTAAGTATGAGACAAAGGACGACTTCAAAATCGATTTTCTTTAAACTGGCCTTGACGTTAAAATTACAATACGTACACTGATTCCACTGTACAAACCTCAGGCACCCGAAGAAATAATAATAAGAACAATTGAAGAAAAAACGATTTCCGTAAACCGAAACTTTACCAAGGAGTTGACTGTTAGAAGTATAAAATAGTGAATAATGTTAAGAACGGTAGTAGGTATATTATAAGTAGGCTGTTCCCGTACAGGATTCAACAGCCGATGGCTCTTCATGGTAGACATGGGCGGCGCGAGCTGTCGCACGTGTACCCCGCCACCCCCTTTCTATTCCTAGAACACGTGCATTAATGTCACATGTATATGACAACAAAAAGACTTTTACCGCCAATCGTATACTTTTCCGGTTGTAAAGAAAACTTCTTTAAGCAGTGCGTTTAAAGACTAGTTTCGGACGCACTGTGTGTGGTGTATTTTAAGCTTTTTCCTTTACTTTAAAGCGTACGATCAAACTAGCAACGTTGGTTTGAGGTGCCTTAGGGGGTATCCCAAAAAAGTTATCAAATAGTGTCGTCAAGATATGCTATCCTGAAAAAGTATAGTCACAGATGTTATGGTCTTAGAAATTATAAGGATATATTGCCACTGGAATACCTTTTAATCTGCTACCCTATTATTCTCTAGAACAGAGATCATTTGATTGCTGAAGAAGTATATGCTGAAGCAAGGTGTAAATGAAGAAAGACACATTCCGGAGTCAATAAACATGGTTATGGAGACGGAAGTCTGTCTGTTGGCCTTTTGCTTAACATATTGATGACTGATTTTAAACAGCTTGCATCTAAAGAAGGTTGCGAGGGTTGTTTAGAGAAACACATTTTACATTAATACATTAGAGATGTCCTTACGCAAAATTACGGTCATGGAGATTTAGTAGTAGGTTTTGTTACCGTACCATAACCAGCTTATAAAGCTCCCACTGCCGGTGGGGTTCTGGCCTCCTGGCCCAGTGCGGGTTGTAAGATGTGTTTTTTGTTTTTAGGACATGGATATGCAATTTTAAGAGTAGTGGTGATGAAATAAACAACACAAAATAAAGGGCCCGCTTGGGTTCAGACCCTCGGGCCCACCACTACCCACACACATTGGCAACATTTCATTACAGTGGCGGTAGCTTTTACAAATTCCGAGTCAACTTCTGTCGGCTTCTTCATAAGTGTCGATGGCCTTGTCACATAATAGATATAAGGTCGAAGAAAAGTTTCTTCGTATTTTGTAAGTATATAAATTCAAGACATCTTTTTTTTTCTAAGTTTCACCCACTTCAACGTTTAATTAAAATATATATGTGCCATTTTTTTTCGATAACTTGTTGCTATCTTGTAGGTAATGACATAATTCCGTTGCTGTAGAAATCTTAGGATTTTTGATCAAAATAATGTGACAAGTAGTTTTGACAGTCCTCTCTTGATGTTAACCTAACACTACCCAAAGAATTTTCACTTGTAGCCATAGATGTGTGTGGTATTGCGTTATCATTGAAAGACCATTTCTGTTGATCAATTCCGGCCGTTTTTTCTAAATTTCTTGCTTGAGTCTCATTAGTTGTTGGCAGTAGAGATCCGAATCGATGGTTATGCCCGGCGGTAAAAGCACATAATGAACGATGCCCTGCCAATCCCACCACACACACAGCATCACCAATCTGGGTTTCGCTAGTCTGTGGAGCTTGACTACCCTTTGACTTTGATCTTTTTCGCATGTTCTTGTCATAGGTGATCCACTTTTCATCACCAGTGATCAATCTTTCATCGTGATTCAAAATGGTTCGGTGTCATTACGTTTCAATAGAGAATCGCAAATGAGTACACGATTTATTAGGTTTCTTTCAGTGAGCTCGTGTGGCACACAAATATCGAGCTTGTTTGTATAGTCAGACTTTTTCAAAAGGGGTCAAAGCTGTTTTGTAGTAAATCTCAGTTCCTCGGCTATGTCGTAACTATCTAGCTCCACTTTTTCAAAAACGGGGCATCGACTTTAGCCGTATGTGGGTGTGACCAGTGCGAGCTGCATCTTTGACATTAAAATTCCCGGACTGAAAACGCTTGAACGAACTTTGTGCTACTCTTACTGACACTGCATTAGATACCTAAACGTCACAATTTGTTTTGGCGGTTCGATTCGCATTTTTCCCTTTTTTGTAATAAAACTTCAGAATGTATCGAATTTCTACGTTAGATTCACTCATTTTGCCGAACAGAAAAACAGTTGAAAAATGGCGGGAAAGTGTTTTACTTCTTATTTTTCTTTTTCTTAGGCCCACTTGCACGAAAAACTTAACTCAGTTAGTTATACAATATTGTCAATTTAACCTCGTGTTAGCATGTAACTTCGAGTTAAGTTTTTCGTCCAAGTAGCCCTAAATGTCCTACCTATAATGTATTGATATTAAAACCAGCCAGATACAAACAGTATGTAGCCACCACCAGTCACAGCACATTACCACGTTTTTGACGCTCTGATAAGAAACATTGAAGCGAGCAGTTCTGATAAGAACTTTGGTATAACGTTTCTGACGTTCTGATAAGAAACATCGAAGCAAGCAGTTCTGAAAAGAACTATTTCAACGTTTTGACGATTCCGTAAAGAAATAGGAGTGTCGGGAGCTGTGAGGCCACTCTTCTAGCTTCGGTTCGACGTGTCTTCGATCTTCACCACTGCATCTTCAGTCTTCACTCGACGGAGGCCTGCCCGACACTAACGCGCGCGCGACATGGCACATATATTTATGCTTTCGTCGCGAGCGGCGAAATGGCGGGAAAAGTCGCCCGCCGCGCCGCCGCGCCGTGCCGCGCCGTGAGCACACCAGCGCCTCTCGTGGAAACAACACGACAACAATGCCGTGACGCGATTGGTCAAAAATCCTTGGATTCTTATTGGATTTTTATTTTGTAAATAGTGTTTCAAATTTAATGTACAAGTTTCTATTGGCTATTGTTAATTGGTAAAATAATATAAAAGACGACCCTTTTTGTAAATAAATATACATTCAATATTCGTTCTTAAACGGAGTTTATCTTCAACATACCTTCTGATCTACAAGCAAGGACCCCAAACCATCGACTCCAAAGTGGTGACCTCTCCTGCCAGAACACTGAAGATCAAGAACGAAGCTCTGCCAGTATCGCCAAACGAAGCTCTGCCAGTCTCCAGCAAAATAAATCAAGATGTCGAATCCCTGCCAAATTGAGGAACAACAATCAAGCCCAAATCCAGTCCAGAAGGCCGAAGCAGCTGGAATATCGCTCACCATGCGTATTCCACCTTTCTGGCGTGATCGACCACGGCTCTGGTTCATCAGTTTCGAAGCCGCAACCAACGATCTCAAGAAAGGCCAAGCCCAACTCGCACAGATGGTCATCGCACAGCTCGAGCGACAGGATATCGAGCAAATTATGGACCTACTCTACAACCCACCAGAGACTGATCAGTACAACACGATCAAAAATAGGCTCATATCTGCCTACGAGGAATCCGACAGCCGTCAGTTCCAGAAACTACTGTCCGACATGGAACTCGGCGATCAAAAGCCAACGCAGCTACTCCGCCGCATGCGAAATCTCGCCAGAGACAAGGTTCCCGACTCCACCTTGCGACTTATGTGGACGAATCACCTTCCATCACACGTCCGGTCAGTCCTCGCAGTCAGCGAAACTTTCACCACCAAGACAACGCTCGACGAACTCGCGCTACTCGCCGACAAAATCATGGAGCAGACAGCACCAACAGAAGTCGCAGCCGTGCATGCACCCGCACCACCTTCACAAGCCGCACCTCAAGCTGATACGCAGTACCTAATCAGCGAGATAAGAAAACTATCACTAGAAATAGCAGAATTGAAGTCAGATCGATATCACAACAACAATTATCGTCGTAGTCGTCACTCATCTCGTCACCGCAGCACATCACGTCAACGAAGCCACGATGTTTCTCCATCACCATTTTGTTATTATCACCGCTGTTTCAAGGAGCAAGCTAGACGCTGTACATCACCTTGCTCATTCAGCAAGCAGCAGCAACAGAACACGGAAAACTAGACGGAACGTTGGCAGTGGCGGACACCGGCGTTCAAGAAAAATCCCACCGCCTGTATATCACCGACAGAAACTCCAAATTATCATTTTTAGTCGACACTGGAGCCAACATATCCGTGCTACCGAGAAGTAAGGGACAAGTACCAACGCCGCTACCATTCCAGCTATACGCAGCGAACAACACGACTATAGCTACGTATGGCGAGAAAACATTATCCCTTGACCTCAATCTACGTCGCCCATACCTATGGAAATTCATCGTAGCTGACGTCTCAAAACCCATACTCGGAGCCGATTTCCTCAAGCATCATCAACTCATCGTCGACCTGAAAAACCGAAGATTAATCGACGGTGTTACGAGTTTAAAGGTCAATGCCCCGGTACGAGTATCGAACGTACCTACGATACGCAGCATCGACATGTCGCAATCCTACCACGACATTTTAGCCCAGTATCCCGGCATAACGAGATTAACATCGATGAAACTAAACTCCAATATCCAAGTGCAACATTTCATCGAAACAAAAGGACCACCGATACACAGCCGAGCTCGACCAATTCCACCACATCGTTTCGAAATAGTGAAGAAGGAATTTGAAAACATGATCGAACAAGGACTATGTCGACCTAGTAAAAGCCCATGGTCATCACCTCTACACATCGTCCCTAAGAAGAATGGCGACATAAGAGTTTGTGGTGACTATCGCCGACTCAACTCCATCACCATACCAGATCGATACCCTGTTCCACGCATCAAAGACTTCACACATCACCTATCCGGAAAAACTATCTTCTCAACAATAGACCTCAACCGCGCCTATCAACAGCTGAGCGTAAGAGAAGAAGACATTGAGAAGACAGCCATCATCACCCCAATGGGATTGTTTGAATTCCCACGTATGTGCCCCGGTTTGAAGAACGCGGGACAAACGTTTCAACGCTATATTCATGAAGTACTACGAGGATTAGATTTCGTCTTCCCATTCATAGACGACTTATTATTAGCATCAGAAAGCGAAGACCAACACAGAGAACACCTCCACATCGTACTAAAGAGATTAGAAGACAATGGCATCACTATCAACCCCGCCAAATGCAATCTAGGCAAGTCAGAAGCCCAGTTCCTAGGTTACACCGTATCAAAAGAAGGCATCAAACCTCCGCAACATAAAATTCAAGCAATCACCGATTATCCAATACCTACCACAATCGAAGAATTACGAAGATTTCTTGGAATGATCAACTTTTATCGCGATCATATACCTAACGCCGCAGCCCTACAAGCTCCGCTGAATTCATACCTACATAACGTAAAGAAGCGAGACAAAACTCCAATCACGTTGTCCGACGAAGCAACTCAAGCATTCCAGCAATGTAAAGCTAGCATCATAAACGCAGCTCTACTCGCCCACCCATCACATCATGCTACACTTGCTTTATTCTGCGACGCATCCGACAACTCTGCTGGCGCCGTCCTACAACAATACATCGATGACACGTGGCAACCGCTCGGATATTTTTCCAAGAAATTCAACGACGCACAAAAGAAGTATTCTACCTACGACCGAGAGCTACTTGCAATCTACATGTCAGTCAAACATTTCCGCAAGACTTTTGAAGGACGTCACCTTATTATATTCACCGACCATAAGCCGCTAACATATGTTATGTCTAAAACTCAATCGAGTACTGAAACACCGAGACGAACGAGACAACTCTTGTTTATCAGTGAATTCACCACCGACATACGTCACGTGAGCGGTCAACAAAATATCGTCGCCGACACACTCAGCCGCATCGAAACTATCTCATGCCCATCTACAATAAACTTCAAGGAAATAGCCAGCGCACAAGAAAAGGACAGCAACATTCAACAATTATTGCAAGAAACAAACATCATTCTCAAGAAAATAATAATACCAAACACTGACGTCGAGTTATACTGCGAAACATCTACGTCTTATATACGCCCTTATATACCAGAAGAACATAGACAAGAAGTTTTCAACAGCGTGCACAACCTCAGTCATCCTGGTACGCGAACGACTCGAAAACTTATAACCCAAAAATACTTCTGGCCATCAATGAACTCCGACATCAGCCGTTTGACCCGAACTTGTTTACATTGTCAGAAAAGCAAGATACAACGTCACACATTCTCGAACATCTCTGCTTTCCCGCCAAGCGATCGTTTTCAACATCTACATGTGGACATTGTAGGACCTTTACCTACAACAGCTCAAGGACATCGCTACTTAGTAACAATGATCGACCGACTCACGAAATGGCCTGAAGCAATACCTACCGACGAAATATCAGCTGATCGAATAGCCGACATCGTCTACCAACACTGGATATCAAGATTTGGATGCCCGACTACACTCACAAGCGACCAAGGTCGCCAGTTCGAGAGTCAGCTGTTTCAAAACCTAATGAAACAAATGGGTATTAAGAAGAATCGCACAACACCGTATCATCCTCAAAGCAACGGGATGGTCGAACGATGGCATCGCTCGCTCAAAACAGCATTACGCGCCAAACTATCCGACACGAGTACATGGATCGACGAGCTACCTACCGTGTTACTTGGTTTACGCGCCGCACTACGCACCGACACAGGCGTGAGCGCAGCCGAACTTACCTACGGATACAACTTACGTCTGCCAGGCGATTTCTTCACATCAAATACCTACGTACCTACAATGGACTATAATTACGTGGAAAAACTTCGTGACGTCATCCAAGCGAACAAACCGCAAGCCGTCACCGAACATCACAGCAACAACAAACGCGTATTCGTGCATCAAGATTTACGCAAGTGCAGTCACGTGTTTGTTAGAACCGATGCAGTCAAGAAACCACTCCAAGCTCCATATGAAGGCCCGTATCGAGTTATAAGCCGAACAGATAAAGTATACTCTATACAGCTACCGAATCGGCAAGCCAACATTTCAATCGATCGACTTAAGCCTGCATATGTCATCTCAGAGAATACCTGTACCTTACCTCCAAACAAGTTTACCATTACCAAGTTAACCCAAGCTGTTACCACACCAACCATTACCAAGGAAACCAGTACCACACCAACCATTACCAAGGAAACCAGTACCAAACCAACCATTACCACATCAGCTGTTACCAAGCAACAAGCGAAAGTACCTACGGTCAACATGACGTCACAGCCCGCCATCAACAGGTCAACGCGCTCAGGTCGTGTCGTCAAGCTGCCGGTACGCTTCGCTTGAGGGGGAGTACTGTAGCCACCACCAGTCACAGCACATTACCACGTTTTTGACGCTCTGATAAGAAACATTGAAGCGAGCAGTTCTGATAAGAACTTTGGTATAACGTTTCTGACGTTCTGATAAGAAACATCGAAGCAAGCAGTTCTGAAAAGAACTATTTCAACGTTTTGACGATTCCGTAAAGAAATAGGAGTGTCGGGAGCTGTGAGGCCACTCTTCTAGCTTCGGTTCGACGTGTCTTCGATCTTCACCACTGCATCTTCAGTCTTCACTCGACGGAGGCCTGCCCGACACTAACGCGCGCGCGACATGGCACATATATTTATGCTTTCGTCGCGAGCGGCGAAATGGCGGGAAAAGTCGCCCGCCGCGCCGCCGCGCCGTGCCGCGCCGTGAGCACACCAGCGCCTCTCGTGGAAACAACACGACAACAGTGCCGTGACGCGATTGGTCAAAAATCCTTGGATTCTTATTGGATTTTTATTTTGTAAATAGTGTTTCAAATTTAATGTACAAGTTTCTATTGGCTATTGTTAATTGGTAAAATAATATAAAAGACGACCCTTTTTGTAAATAAATATACATTCAATATTCGTTCTTAAACGGAGTTTATCTTCAACATACCTTCTGATCTACAAGCAAGGACCCCAAACCATCGACTCCAAAAGTACAACCGAGGAGATTTTTCATCAATATTATACCAAAAAGACTTTTTACCCGACCTATTATTACTATAGTAAGCTAGTTTGTACAATCTAGAAAAATCAATTAGCGGCGTTTTAGCTATGTAAAAGACTGACCGTCGGATATGAATATGCGGACATTTTAATTAGGTAATTAGTTCACTTAGCAATTAATTTTCCTGACTATACATTAGTACTAACCTGGTCGAACGGACATTGTTTTCTGTGTAAGTGATTGAGGCAGTGTCTACATAGTGTATGCCCGCATCCGAGGCTAATGGGGCTGCGGGGCGGCGCGCCGAATTCGCGGCAGCACACAGGACAGTTCAAATAATCCGTCCATTGAGGCGCCTGTATTGGCATTCTGGAACAAATGGGTCAACAATTAATGTGGATGGATGGGCCAAGGCCAGCAGTGGAATGCGATACGTTGAGTTGATTGGTGGATAATGCTTAATAATCATCATCATCTTCTTCCTGCCCTTGTTCCATTCTAATTGGGGTCGGTGCAACACGTTTTCTTCTTCCGTTCTCGCCTGTCAGACGTAAGGACGTAGACGTACATAATAAGTGGGCGAAAAGAAATGTATAACTATCCGGAACTGGAGTACCTTAAGTTTCCAGTTTAAACTGATTTCGCATTTTAGAATTTTTCCATACAATGCGGTATCGCACAAGTTCACTAAATTAAAACTTCGCTTTTCTAACTGAACATTGAGATACAAAGACAACAAAAAGACATTAAAAGCTGTAAGTCGCCATAGCCAAAGGGATATTCCCAAAATTGCTAAAAAAGTCTGTGGTCACACCTATTTTCAAGTCTGGAGATGATGAAAATGAGTGTGTTAACGCGTCTTTCAAAAATTTTAGAAAAAATCATAAACAGTACACTGATAAAACATCTGGAAGATAACTAACTACTTTCAGATTATTGATATTATTTCCTGCTCTATAAGGATCTTTTTCCAAAATTTCTTAAATATTAATAGTTTTTGAGTTATTAACGAAAAAGTAATGCCATCTTTTTCATCTTAATTTGTTAATAACTATTGCAAATTTTTAAGGGGTTAACACATACTTTCGATTCATTTTTCTAGACGTCATTCCGAATCGAATGAGCCATCGCTCATATTTTTAGGAGCTTTATCAAGAAATAACAAGTTTTTGCACTTGTTGACTAGCCTTTAGACCTTGCCAAGGCCTTCGAAACTATTTCTTACACTACTCTCTTGCTGAAGCTTGAAACACTTGGGATAAGAGGAGAACAGCTTCTACTATTGTCTGGTTATCTTAGCGGTCGTCAATACAAGTTCTGATCTTTTTAAAATTGTTTTGGAATTCCACAAGGCAGTATTTTAGGTCCAACATTATTTTTAATCTATATTAATGACCTATGCACCCTGCATCTCCAAAATGGTGTTATTATAATGTCTTATGCGGATGATACTGCTCTGTTGTTTGTATCAAGATCTGAGGCCTATGAACATGCTCAGAATGGCTTCCACATTGTTTCTAATTGGCTCCAGATACTCCAGAATAATCTTCTAACACTGAATGCTGATAAAACAAAATACATTTAATTTAAAATGAGATATACTAACACACCGCTTACTAACCTTACCAAAACTCTAGCACGTACGCTGACACGGCATGTTCTTGCTCTACTTTAGAAAGAGCTGACCATTTGAAATATCTAGATGTCACTATTGACTCCAATCTAAATTTCCGTATATATATCGAGTGACTGTGTACTAGAGTGCGCAACTAATATATGTTTTTAAGAATTTACGTAATGTAGCCGCCGACTATAAATTAATAAAACAGGTTTGTGTCAGTCTATTCTAACCTATTGTATAACATTCTGGGGTGGCGCGGCAAATAAAATTCTTCTGCCTCTAGAACATGCTCAAAGAGCAGTTCTAAAGGTTGTTTTTCATTTGGAGTTCCTACACACCAGCTCTACAAAGCATGTAACGTACTGCAATTATTTATTCTTCACATTATACTACACCAGCACTCACTACCTTATGCCCAGTTTCTTCCTACAGGAGAAGGAAGGACCTGGTTTGCACACAAACTGAACATGCGTTGGCTAATCGATTTTGTGTTTTAGGACATTTTCTGTGTACTCAACAGGATACTAAACTTATACAGTTTAAGTTATTGAAAATGTTGTTTTGTAATATCGGATTAGCGACAGCGATTAGCGACACTCAATTACACAGACACAGAAATACTTCTAGAAGTGGTTTGAAATGTTATCCCCTCGTATCTACTACTTTTTTTGTACTAATTTGATCATTATTATAGTTGTTAATAGATTAATTGTATTTTATAATGTTTATTGTACTTATTAAATTGTGCAATGTAAAGTGATGCTCTGTAACACAGGTTTAAATAAACCTAGATCGGGCAGGTAGCTACCAAACATTTGCAATCAACATTATCGTTTCTTGCAACTATTACACTATTTTAGTTATAGTTTACTTAAAAGCACTAATTATACCATTGATTGAGAATTAACCTAACACACACACACACATGCACTTTAGTAATTCTTTTTAAATAAATTATTCTATTTTTATTCTTGTATTGTTCACATTGTTTTATAGAGCATTCGCTTTGCTTGAAACCATTGATATATAAAAACCCAAGATGCACAGTCAACGTCTCAAAACCGTCCGCATAAAATGAGCGCAACATTCTAAATAGTGCGCTCATTTCAAATAGTCTCGCGTCACTCGCGTCCAGGTGCACTCGTTAAAAATGCCGAAGTGTTCTCTGACAAATTGTAGAAATATTACGTCAAAAAGGTTATAAAAGGATGGGATATCATATTTTCGGTAAATAAAAGAGTTTATTGATTAGTTTTTGTTGTTTTTATGACTGAATATAGGAAGTAAATATATGCGATTTCGATTTATTTTTCTAAAAACTTAAGTCAACGATCAAAGTATAATACGGCAAATTTCAATAGCCGCTTTTTCAGTGTAAGAACGATACATTTTAGACTCCTTCTTATTTTAGTCGCATAATAAAAATGACCCTGTTCTTGTTCAATGGAGTCGATTTTTTTTTGTTCTGTTTATTTTTTTAATTAATACTTTTATGTACCTTTGAACTTTTTTTATTTCGTTTTTGACGAATATGTTTAAGTTATAAATAATTTAATATAGGAGAAAAGGTAGTCAATTTGACGATTTTTTTAAATGTTCGTAAATATTATAATGTATATTGGATTAATTATGGGACAACTTATGGGTTCGCGACATGCGGCATGCGACAGAAGTGTCGCGTAGTCTGTAAGTGTCGCTTTGGCTAAACACGTCACTTTTAAAACTTCTTGAAAACTTATTAGCGTAATTTTTATAATATTTTAGTTTTCCTCGTGATCCTATACGATGTGAAGAATGGAGATCACTTGTTAGTCGACAAAGGCGTGAAAAATTTTTAAGCCGAGTAATTCAAGCGTCGTTTGTTCAGAACATTTTTTGGACGAAGATATGTATGTCACTGCAAAAGGCATAAAACGTCTTCGTAAAACGGCGGTTCCTCGCGTAGTGGTAAGTAACTCGTTAGCCAGAAAAATGAATTTGTCAAATACTCGTAGTATCGTACCTTCATTCAATTATTTTTTGTTTCGTGCCGTTCATTTTAAGTTATTTTGCGTTTAAACTGACAAACCTGTTTTAATAATTTAATACCTTCAATTAAAATAAACGATTTTAACAGTTAATATTTGTTTTATTGATATATCCATGTCCTACCCAAAAACATATTTACGCTCAAATAAAAGTATAATTATATGTTTAGAACAAAATTTAACAAACTCTTAAAATACTAAATAAATATATTACGAAAAAAAAAATATAAAGATCTTCGTCTCCACTCAATGCCTTGTCCTACTGACCACTGTCGATCGCAAAATTTTATTGTTTTTCGAACACTGCGTTGTAAAAACAACTTTATACAATTTGCGTAAGGTTGAATTTGCAAAAATATATGCGTACAGCATAACTATAACTACGGTGAGTGTTTGGTGACAGTTTCGAACGTTACTTTTATTCGAGACTGTGCATCTTGGGTTTTTATATATCAATGCTTGAAACCTTCATATAGTCGCCTTGATCAGTGTCGTTTAAATTGTAATGACATGTTTACTATCACGACCGAAAGTCAGACAGCCTGTCTTGCCAAGGGGTATCGACTTATCCAGTAACAGACTGGGTGGTGGAGGAGGTCAGATAAGCAATCGCTTCATGTATAATATTGGTATTCTACATTCGTTCAGACTGAAAGCCGACCCCAACATAGGGAAAGGCGAGGCAGATGATGATGATATTATTATCACGCCTCCCCGAGGAAAGATAGGAGTGAGATCATCATTACACGATAACAAATCAATTTTTTAGATAGCAATGGGAGAAGAATAAGGTTTTAAACAAACTATTCTACTAGATCCCGCTAGAACAAGACAGAGGCTCAGCAAAATATTCATCGAAATATTATTTACAATACACATTCAAAGATGCGTCATTGGCAATTCGCAAGCGCTACTGCTAAGCATAACGTCCCGAGTTCGATTCCCAGATCGGTTGAAGTGCTATTGGGCAGGAATTTCTCCGTAGCAACCCGGAGTCAGGGTTTGTGCTCGCTCTATATTTAATGGTACTTACATATAACACTTCTTATAATTATAAAATATAACTAGTGAAATGTAGGTGTGCTCGGTAAGAGTACCTACGCGTCTGCATAACCCATCGGGCATTAAAGGCGTGATTATATGTTATTTAAAAATATTTCTCCGAGTTCGATATCAATTGAATAAGTAGTCAATATTCACGTTTCAATTTATTTAGCCAAGTATAACATTTCCTGTCGACTGCATCCTGCCATCACAATTGCAGGGGCATTCTATTTTGTCACTTTAATATGCATTGGATAGATTTAATGCACAGACACATGACAGACGTGCCAATTTGAGAATTAAGGGGAGGTATTTGCCCAGTATTAAGGGGTAAGCGCCAGGTTAACCCGTGAAATTCAAATTTCCTTACAATAGCAAGTCAGTGTCTGTATGTTGATTAAAATATGATTCACAGCCGTAACATATATGGCTTTACAGGGTTTTAATCATCAATCCCTTCAAGCTCATTTAATTCGCGAAATTCATTGGGGTTACCCATTCATTTTCGCAGGCTACCCTTGCGCTTGCACCTTGTAGCGAATGTGATTGTACTGCCTATTTTTGTTAACACTAAAAGAGCCTAGTACCAAACGGCATGTCGGCAACTTTCGTACTCGTTCAGTTTGACGTGTGTACGCTCCATTAGTGACACCTGAATATGTGACACCTTCAAATTGTTGCACTTTTACCATTTCAGCTTTAGCATGAGCTGTTTAATCGCTTAAATCGTCGGGCGTTACGGTGATGTAATTAAGTTGTTAACATTTGTTCCCTTTGTACAAATCAATACAGTTTAGTGTGCTTATTATTGTTCTAATCTCATTACGCCACATGTGTTATGGTGTCAATAAAAAGTGTACAGTAATAAAGCTGTAATCATACTTTTATTGTGAGGACAATGTTGTGTAGGCTAAGTGCGAAGAAATTAGTTTACGTTAAAGCGCCTGCGTATTTGCTCGATTTACTGTATCTGCACGTGTTTTCTTTAGTTTTCTTCGTTCGTTAGTTTGTTTGTAACTCTTCTAGTACTCGAACCACATTCGGCCTAGACGTGATTTTTCACAAGCTTTTATTTAACTTGCATTGTTTTTTTTGTATGTTTATTTAGGTCAAATATTGAAAGTGAATTTTAAAACAGTTAACACCAACTGATTGAGCAGAAATTTTGCATACAAGTTTAGATTGGTTGAGAATGTATGAGAATACAGACTAGCCCGCGAAATTCAAATTTATTACGTTTTTTGCAATTTGTAGGTCAGTGCCAGGTTGTTTTTGATGAAAATATTATTTGCGTCCATAACACGTATGTAGTTACAGAATTATAATCATTAAAATAATCAATACAACCCCTTAAGTTCATTTAATCCCATTCATAACTATTTCATGAAAAACCGGCCAAGTGCGAGTCGGGCTCGCGCACGAAGGGTTCTGTACCATTATCTATAAAAAATACAAACAAAACACGTTTATTGTATGGGGACACCCTTAATATATTTTTTTTTAATTTTTTCGTATTTGTTGTTATAGCGGCAACGGAAATACATCATTTGTGAAAATTTCAGCTTTCTAGCTATCACGGTTTATGAGATACAGCCTAGAGACAGACAGACAGACAGACGGCGGAGTCTTAGTAATAGGGTCCCGTTTTACCCTTTGGGTACGGAGCCCTAAAAAGTAAAAATAAGTACCATAATGTATTTAATCAATTTAATTGGCACAGGTCCTACAACCTTTTATACTTTTCTTGAACGAGAAAATCGTTGACAGCTTGTCCCTCCCTTGTCGGCGGTTATTACAAACGGAAACGCAGCGAAAACGATTTCTTTTCAGAAAGTTGTCATCTTTTAGCAACATTGTAAGCAGTACTAGTACACCTGGCTACTTAAGTTCAATTTCCGTCTACATGGACGCCGGCAGCAGGGTGAAAGGGTGTGCATGTGCACCTCCCTGTCGGGAAAGAAAATACATGGAAAAAAATTAGATTTTTTTAAATGAATGTTACTGTGATGACTACACACTTCACAGGCCATTCTCTATATAGATAGGTAGAATTAGCCATACTTCTATAATAAAGGACAAAAGAAAACCTATCAAATTCGAGGTGGGGGCTAAAAATTTCAAGCTCGCCACACTGGCTCTGATTTTATTTTGTTTTTTTTTGTTAAATTGATAGACTGGTCCGTATAAATTGATAAAGGTACTCCTTGTACGACTTGACAAATGAAAATTTATCATATCCGAAGAGAAATGCATACAATTTCGAGCTGCTTTCATGGAATTGAAAATGCACCCTCCTGGAAATAATCCTGCCGGCGCCGCCTATGTCCGTCTACATGCAGCGATGTTTAAGTACGTGAAGAAAGTTAGTACGGAAAGACGATTAAAACTATTTCGCTGCTTTTTTTATAATTTAATCTATTGAAAGAATTATAAAATTTTGTTTTGTGTTGCACAATATTGACAAAATGCTGCAATAATAACGCTGGATAAGGTGTTGTGACAGTTTGAGTTATACATAATAAGCATTTGGAATATTTCTAAGTGCCTTATATACAACTACAATAGGGAGGAGGGTCAATTTTTTTTTAGATTTTTTAATCTGAATAGTTCCGGTAAGTTAAATTTGGTCTTATGGAACACCAAAAAAAGCAATAATAAAAATATTCGAACCTACTCTTAGCCCTCTGACGGAGCTACGTCGCGTTCGGGTCCTATAAACAAATGATCTCATACAATCGGGACTTATCTTGTTCTTATGACATACTAGCTGTTCCCCTATTAAGTGGAAATTATGTTTTTCCTACTCCGCCGCTATTATTTTCTGGTTCATTTCATTGCCTCGGCGCTTTTCTGGTGGTCGCCACTGTTAATTCTAGCTTTCAGGAATTGCAGTGGTTTGGGAATTGTGTGGCGGGCTTAGTATCCAACGAGCTATTCCAGACTATAATCTATCTTTGTGCCAAATTTCATCTAGATCCGTTCAGCCGTTCTGGCGTGATTGAGTAAAAAACATCCAGTCAAACTTCCTCATTTATAATATCATTTTTCCCGCACGCAAAATACGCGCATTTGACGTGGAGTTGCGGACACCAGCCCGTTATACAATACAATACAATATTATTTTTTATATGATAAAATAAATTATTGAATATTACCGATCAAATTATTGATGATCACTTTCCCCTCACACCTGTTTTACATGTTTCTCTGAGACACATCAAAATTCCCATAAATAACAATAGAATAGACAATCGCTCTCTAATAGGACACAGGGTTAGGTTGAAATTCCACTAAGGAGTCCTTAGAACATAAATCCTAGAGTACAGAGTGTGACAGAATGAAAGAAAATGCCTTTGCACGAACTAGCATTGTGAACTTACAATGTTTTTGGCATTGATAAGCAAATCTGATGACAGAGATTAAAATGTTTTTCATACTAGCGTCATGCATGATTCACCACACAAAAGAGAACGTATCTTCTACGCTGTTTAATATTTTGTATGCAAATACAAGATGTTGTGTGAAATAATTCATTATGATATTCAGAGAGGTGGAATTACACAGTTGGGCAGTAAATTGCACTATCTATCATTTCATTATATATATATATATCATTTGTTCCAGGAAATACCTATAAAATTGACATGAAATTATAAATTAGAACGAGGCATTGGCATATTTGTAGTAATGTAATAATAATGTAATATTAACTGCGCATAATAATGTTAGATAGTTTTATTTTTGACCAACTGTCAGACACTGCTACTATCTGAATTACACATAAAAACGAAACATTCATGAGAAGCAGAGGCAAAAATAATAAATTATAACAATAATAAAAATAATTATTTATAATACATATCTACATTATAAAAATGAACCCATGCATGAACAAAAAAAATGAGCGTAGAAGCAGAAGATGTGCTGGAGGATATCAATTTCAAGTATAATCAAAAAATTCGCAATAGCTAAATTTAAATTTATTTATATCTTAATATTTTATTTATTGAAAAATATGTTTTACACCAACCCCAAGTACCATGGGACAAGGGCAGGATGATGATGATGATGAAAGTTAAAATAACTCTTGACAGTGTTGTGCCTATTCAAAGTTTGATTGTTTGATTATTTGTTAGTTTGGCTATTTATAAGATCCCTAATGTTTATACCTATGTTTAACAAATAAATGATTCTGATTATTGCTAACAGCTTCTTAAGCTGGCGTTACAATTTCAGACAACTCATTCACAGCTGGACGTAGGCCTCCCCCAAGCATCAGACACAAACCTGTTTTAAATATGTGATTTATGAAACGTTTGAAATTCTGATGGTGTGTACTTATTGACAGCTTACCGCAGGCTTCTGAAACCTTAGCATTTAAGGGCAGGTTTTTGAGTCACATATCATTATCAACAAATTTTGTTGAAAAAATTATGATATTTTGACAGTTTTGTAGAGAATATGTCAAAAGTGTCATAAAAATTCATCAGATAAAAGTTTATCTCTAACTAATGAAAACCAACCCTTAATCTGTTGTCCCGTAATTCAGATTGGCTCTTGTTATTTTGGTCACCCAATCAAATAAAATTTGATAGTGTTATCATTTTTGTGTTTTATAGCCTTTTCTGCACACACTGATAATTCATAAAGATCCACTCATGGATTTTATGGGTCCAATATATTACATGACTGGTTAAGTCAGTTATTTAAATAATAATATGGTCTGCAACATTAGACTTATAAGTTGCAGATTCTAAACTCTAAATTCTAACTGTTATCAAACTGAAACCAGTTTTAATAGCCATAAAAAGATTGAAATTTTAAGTAACATCAACAATAAGATGATTATTGTTTTGTGGTTTCTCCTCATTTTTATAAATCCAGCTTTTCAGTAACATTGAATCCAATTTTTAATTTTTGTCCTGCCTCATCACTGATAAGAAAATCTGGATTGAAATCTCTTGTTAACTCAAATAATTAAAACTTGCAACATGTAATAGATTTTCAGCAACCAGGAATGAATGCAGTAAAATGATCATAATTTGTATGTGATTGAGTAATACCAATAAAAAGTTAGTGGAGTAATGTGAGTAAGTAATGGGCAAATACCTCAGTAAGAATTTATAGTTTTGACAAAAATAATTTCATAAAACAAAATTAAAATGTTAAGTAAAACAATAAAGACATTAAAAAGAATAATACATTACATGGCATTTACTAAAATTATTCTCTTCTTGTGTGTTTTTTCGAAAAGTATTCTCCTACATGGTTATAATTATTGTTTATACTGAATTAATCCTAAACGATATCACAAGCAAGCGGAGAGGACAAATATTACATTATAAAGGCTATGAAACCATGAATATAGTCAAATATTCACCATGATTTTGAAAAATGAAGCATTTGAGAACCATGACGAGTTTCTTATAATTTATATTTTAAGCGCCTAGCTAAGCTTCCCTTGATAAACTCTATGCATTCTTTAATATTTCAGTTACCTCATATTTTTAATAGACCCGATAATTTGGCATAATACGTAAAAAGTAGACACTGTACAAAAATTATGACATCTGAAAATTGCCACCTAGGCAGTCGTCTGGTGGTCTGAACACGCCATGATTCTCAATTTATTGTTTGTGTATAATTTAGAAGGGTACATTGATGTTGTGAAAACAATATTTTTTTGTAATTACCTTACAAATAACTCGTACAGTCATCACAAAAGTAACACATTTATCTTCTACCCACTTCAAAACATGATCGGTCAGCAGCCGTGAAACATAGACTAGATAGAATTTTGCAATTTATTTATGAAGTGGAAAAATTGTCTGACAGCTCCAAAAAGGTAGTTATACACGTTTCTTTTTCTCACATATCGCGAGAAATGCATAATTATTTTTTCATAATTTCATTTTGTTTGTTCTTCATGAAGAAGTTCTCTACACAAAAGGGTTTGAAATAATAATACCATGTTCCATCTTCTAGCCAGTAGTGCACAATATTATAATACTATAACTAACAAAATGAGTGATTGATTACTTAGTAGTACGCACTACTAAAGGTGCCGTTATAAAGTAAAGTATTAAAGGTGCCGTGCATGACAAAATAATGAGCAATATCTTGCTCTAACTTCTAGCCATTGCATTGTAGCAATAAAAGCTAAGCAGTGTGCTTCGAAGACGCCGAAAGTGGTAAGCCACTCTGTGTTACATAAATCAATGTATGGTAGTGAATATAATAAAATCATTTAATTTTTGAAGGTATTCAAGTTTTTGCTTTTATTGATGAGGAGGCCGACCGGGCTTTGTAAAGTTGTCTATGACGTTAGGACGGAAAGTTAGAAAAAGCCAGGAAAAAAGTTAGTCGCCTGTCATGTCTGTCATCATAGACCGTTCACGTCACGAAGTCATGACCAAAAAGAATACCTATTTTTTTATATCTATTTGTAATACATGTACCATACGTCACGGCTGTCAAACTGTCAAGTGTCAATGTCAATAATGTTTATAGTGTAGCATGAGTGTGATGTGACCCCTTGAACAATAATATAGGTATAAAAATTACAATAAAAATAACACGTTTAGCCTATTTTATGTTTAGGCCTTAACACTGCATTCCGTATACATAGTAAAAATGACTCGAAACTTCCCCAAAAGGATTTTTTTTTGATGTGTAGACGTGGGCACTCAAGTACTTACCTAAATTCACCAGATTGTTTTTAGATCCAATTCATTTACAATCGCTTTAATGAAACTAGCCATAGTTAATCTTGAAGCCTTCTTCAGTTGTCTTATTGGCAGACTAATCCTATCTCGAAAGGAAATAAAAGATGCTTTTTATGTGGGATAATGATCAAAGACAATCTAAGATTCTATAAAAAAAGTAAACAAAAATTGTATGTATCAAAAGTGTAGGTGAAAGTGTACTATCATTCTGTTGAAGACTGCATTCAGATCCACGCATAGGGTGAGCCAAATGCTGTTCTACCATTCAAAATAATTGCTTACTCTAAAGCAAGCCAATACATGTCAGTTTGTGCTCCTCATTCATCTTAACACATACTGATTACTTCATATCAGTGTACCTACTCGCAATACTAGTTATAATGTCTTTATTTTGGAATGATCTTGCATGCATGAATCTTCATTTGATCTTATTATAAAAGAATGTAACGATAGAATAAAACTTAAATTAAAAGTATACCTAGTCAATAATTTTATACTGATTAGTAATTAAACTTAGTTTAAAATTGACATTCACGCTTGAGCATTATTCTGAAATACAGTTTTAGTCTTTAATCGAGACAACAAAAAAACCTTTTGTGCTTTCATAACAAACAAACTCATCTATTGCCATAGCTTAAACTACTAACACCTGTGCATGTGCTGACCATTTGATTGCATTAGCGGAGCAGTACATAGTGGTTTTTTTTTGGAAGGGCTTGTGGCTATATTATAACAGCTGCTCGGATCGGTCCGTAGGTTAAGCTGCGCTTGCACAGGTTGATCTGTGTCATTACACACTAGGTTTCACACTAGTCCATTAAGCTGTTGGTCCCGGTTGTCAATAATTGACAACCGACGACTGTCTAAGATCTACAATTATTGTAGATCTTAGACAGTCGTCACACATAGTGGCCGAAAGTCTGACAACCAGTCCTATCTAGGGGTATCGAATTACCCGGTATTAACTAGGTTATGGAGGTCAGCTAGGTAGTCCCGGTAGACTGGAAGCTGACCTCAACATAGTTGGAAAATGCTTAGCAGATGATGATGACATATTGAAACTTTTGGCCATTGATATGCTAACAAGAAGACTTACAATATGTCTCATCTACTGTCTACTTCCGTGTTACAAGGAGGACACCTGTGGTACATCAAACATTCATCACCCATCACACTTATTTAAGTGAGTTTAATTGGATCGTATCAGGTAAGCAAGTAGCGCCTGGTCTAGTATGTCGATGTTTTTCCCATCAGCCTTTGTGAGACAGGCAATATTTTGTAGAATATTGAACTACAACATTGAGCACTGACTTTAAAAATATAATAATATTAAATAAAAATCTTTATTTCCAGCACACAATTATTATTCCAATGTCACTACATGTTCCAACAAAGTATTATTTAAGTTTAAGTTGAGAATTGCATTTAACACAGACTTATACAACTCTGACAGCCAAGCTAAGATGGAACTTGTGTAATGAGTGTCAGGGCTCTCTAAGTTCACTAGGACAGTAAATACATAAAATTCGGAGTTTGGTACACGTCAAACGGGTAACAAAGACCAAATAGCGTACAATAAGGTATGAAATTAAATAATAAGTAATTATAAATTGAAAGGTAAACCAAACTATCATAATCATTTTATTATCAAGCAACAAGACCCATAGATAAAATACACAATAATTTTACACAATGATAAACTAATAAGTACATATTTGCACTAATAAGTGCATAGTTTGCTTCAAGATGTGCAATTAAAATAAGCATCTCAAGATTTAGATTTATTTTCTTGAATTGAAGGTAGTTTCGGATTTTCCACAGATTTTTGATTTTGCAAAGAAGTCTTCAAGTCTTAATAAAACTATCCTCGCAACGGCGTCCTGGAAAATATGACTAAACATTCGTTTAAATAGACTTCTAATATATTTAAACTAGAATTTAAAATATACATTGCTTAACCATATTGACAAAAACAGCAAATTTCAAAATTACAGCATACGAGCGCAAACATTTTTCACTTAGCACTAAATATTTAAAGACTGAAACTTTTCTCCAATTAGGTGCAGACGCCAGCACATCAAGCTACTACAATATGTTCAACTTCATCGCTAAAGTATTAGGTTCAAGGTTGATTGGGAAAATTTTACAGTTTTAAGTAACTTGATTTTCTGGCGTCTGTACCTAATTGGAGAAAAGTTATGATGAAAGGACAAAGAGCACTTTTAGTATCACTTTTTGACGCGTATGGCCATTTGAGTTAATGCATAATTCATAATATTATTTTAATCGATTTTTGACTTAAATTTATTGAAATAATTGGTGGGGTTTCTATTTTCATTTTAATTAGTATTTAATACAATAAATACGTAATTTCTTCCAATATAGTGAAGCGACTCCTTTTTCAATTATAATCGATCGATTAAACATTAACATAAATCGTGGAACAACAAAATAATCTACATTTGCAACTAAAAAGTGTTTATAGTTGTCATTATTATTATTCTGTAATTATGTTACTATTTTTTCATTAAAAAGCAATTTCTAGGCAAAAATAAAACAATTAAGATATAATTGATTATGTTATGACGCCGTAGTCTATTGTTGTGTCACAACACTATTCGATGAAATGTCAAACAAATTGATGTTTCTGTTTAGGCGATTAACACACGGCACCGCGCACCGCCGCGGTTGGCGGTGAAACGGATCTCATGTCGCATTGACCTCTATTAAATCCGTCGATGCCTAACACACGTACACCGCCTGACCGCGCGTTCGAGCGGTGCTCTCACCGCCACCGCCCCTCCGCGTAGCCGACCGCGCGGAGGGGCGGTGCATCACACACGGGGCGCCGCATTACCGCTCGAATCATCGTGTGTGCAGGATGTGTTGCAATTTAAAAATGGATTTTGATGTTGAAAAGGTTATTTTGGAGATTGAAAGTCGCTCTGCTATTAATATGGGATATGAAAAGCACACAATATAATGATAGACTCCTTAAAATGAAACAATGGGAAGAAATTGTCCTATTTAGAGTTCTGCTTCGTAAAAATGGATGAACCCAATATCTTCTTTTTTTTTCTTTTTACACCATAAAAGCCAGATTATTGCCACCACTTCAGCGTCCATTCTTGCAGTGTCTGTGATCAAACTGGTCAAATCCGCGTTAAATCCAACCGCGCTTACAGGCGTGTAAACCGCCTTACCGCGCGGGGTGCCGCTACGAAATCCGCTTTACCGCCACCGCCCTCCGCGGCGGTGCGCGGTGCCGTGTGAAAAGCGCCTAAGCCGAGAATATTGTGTTTAGCTTTTCTCTGCTAACAAATATAAAATCGTGTCGAGTTGAGTTTTAGGATTCCTCCACGTCTCAATTTGACTCTTTTTGTGCGTGTGCTGCGAAGTGAATTGTTAGAACGTTTTTACGTCCACGGTGATTTGTTCTAGACTTAAAACATGTTGCGCTGTATGAATTGTTCTCTTTTATTGGCACACCCGCTGCCTAGACGCCAAATCAGAGAGGCAACGGATTCCATGGTCAATATTTTACGTAATTGGATTTCTCCTACCGCGGTAAGTAATCTATTCCATAACTATAATATCCTTTCGAATAGTAATATACCTTCATAGCGAATATTATTATTATTTAAAAATAACGTTCAGAAAATAACATAAAAATACACTTTATATTGAGCAATGAATACTTAGTAGAACAATTTTTATTATTTTCAGGTATCAGAAGATGATTTCATATGTCAGGAATGTTACATTATACTTGAAAGAGAATCTGGCAACTACTTAAGAGGCACTATTCCTACACAAACCTTTGGACACCAGCAAGTGCGCTTAAGCTGTGGAACATCAGTGTTAAGAGCTCGGACTCACATAGTACCACTTAATAGCCCTGAACGGAATTTCATTTTATCACATACACCTTCTCAACAGGTAAATAACGCAAGTTATCTTTGTAACTCAAGTTATAAATTAATAAGGCAAGGAATCAATGAGCAGGCAACTTATTCTTCCTCCTACCTGCTTTCAGAAATATAGTAGTAATATGTAGTTAACTATCACCCTAATTATAACCGAAATCACTCTAATCTAATTATATTAAAATTCTGCAAGAGGAAATACATTGATGGATGCTTATGTACTTTTTCATAACTATTTTTAGCATCATAGCACAAGCACATAGAATTTATATAAATAAAAATACTCTGAAAACCAGGAACACTACTCGTGACTATTATTCTCGTTCCATGTAGAATTTGAATACACAGTGGTATTTTATAAATAGGTATATATATATATATATATATATTGATTTCAGGTTCACCGTCTTGAAAGAGTTTGTTTACGCTGTTGGACTAATGCATACAGAAGTGTAAGAAGATATGCTGAGCTTGATCAAAGTAGACTAGCTTTACAGAGTGAGTCTGCTATTGAAACCATTGGGAATCTGGAAATTCCTTCATCTTCCAGCAGCAATGTTGTGGAAATATCTACGAATCGGGTATCTGTACCCACACCTCCACCACTACCACCATCAGCACTGCTTAACCCGCCATCGCAAGCTATTGTGCGTAGTCCAAGAATTACTTCACGCATCTACAAACGTGCTGCTGCTTCTTCGCGGCATTGTATTTTTAGTGAATGCTACAGTGATGAGCGTTTAGTAGTACCATCAGCAATGAAAGAAATGTTATTGTTGGCCATTGATATAGAGGATGAACTGCCATTGGTACTGGGAACGGACAAATATCTCATAAGAGGCAGGATTAGATCTCGGCATATTGGCAATAAGGTTTATTATGCATAATATATTTTAGTTAATAGTCACACCACCAACCGTGTATCAGATATTGCTGGTTATTATTGTAATTGTTTAGTGGGCAACCGAACAGTAGGCTGCTGTGTTCATGTGATGACCGTTCTGTGGTATCTCAGTTGGGCACGCTACCATTCTATTAATGCTCCTGCTCAATTTTTAGATGACTTGTTTTATGAACATGTTAATTATGACGAGGAAGAGGCTGAATAAATGTTTTTTGTTTTATTTAATTGAACTTTTTATTTCTTCCACTACCTTACTATATTCTTATTTTATTTATGATACACTATTTACCACCTCTGGTGTTGTGGTTCACCCACTTGTTTGCGCAGAGGTCCCGGGTTCGATCCCGGCGTACATGCTCGTTTTAGTTAGTGGTAGGGCTGGTTTTAAGTCCACCTGGCTAGCTACCACCGTCTAATCTAAATCTACCGTCATAACAATTTAAAACGTTTTCCAACAGTAAAAGGTAAGATAGCCAGTCCCTCTGTGGTTGGATACCATGAAGTCTGGCGAGATGAACGTCAATTTCAGGCTATTCCCCGTTGTTAATAAAAAGAAAACAATGTGAAAGTAACTATTAATTAATTAAAGGGTAAGTTGTGTTGTTGATTTACACTTCACAGATAAATTGTTAGAAATGTTGTTTTTCTGAGAAGATTTCTAGACCAATGTGTTTAAATATCTTAAATAATGAACATAGGTAATACTCAATTAATATGTAAAAAAATTATGTAAAATATTTGCCAGTTAATAGCAAAATGAATTGTTTTGAGATGTAACATAACCTCAATAGGTACTCAACTTATGTTATTTTTTTCAAAAACCCCACAATATTTAATTTTGAATTTAATCTTGTTTTAAAGTATGACACTAGCACTTTTTTGTGTCTAATTTTCATTACTATACTGTGTCAAAAGATGCGCAACCAAGTGCTATAGTAACTTGCTCAATCTCCTTTACAGAAAGCTGGAAACTAAGTTGAAAAACATTATTTAATTATTCATTTGCACAATATTAGCCGTTCAGGCTTAGATATTAACGCGACGTGCCTAATCACATGATAAAGAAAGAAAAAAGAACGCGACGTTATTTTACCGCGCAGGTTTTTACACTCGGCCTAAGCACCAAGATTTAAATTCCGAACGGCGCGCTCTTTAGCATACCCAGATGCGCCCTCTTACACTCTCAGCGTTCGGCTCGAGGCCGAACGTCTGAAATTCAGTATCGCATTCAATAAGCACCCCCTCACGAACATGCACTAAAAGTATGTATAAAACTGCAGCAACACGGCAATAAGCTGTGTTCGATGAACAAATAAACAAAGGTTTTGAAATCGAATGAACAAATTAAATAATAAATCTTTTTTGCAAAAAATAAGACCGATGTTATGTTATGATGTTGTGTAAACAATAAACATCCAAGCGATTGCAGCAATCACGACAGATTTGCTGTCTATTATTGAAGAGTTCCGTTCCATATCTCCGAAGTCCATCATCAGATCCTGACATGGTGACATAGGTACCACCTCGGGAGTATACTCTTTCGAATGAAAAAAAAAAAAAGAATTTTGTGAATCGGTCCAAAGTTAATATTTTACTAAAGAATTATCCTCCAACTCCTAACCGTTAAGGAGTTATACCTTCCCTCATCAGCTCATCAACATGAGGTCATGACTCTGCGTATATTTGAATAGCTTTAGAAAAAACATGAAACACGTAATGCGTGTCTATAAAATTTGAGGGTTGCCCTCGATTTCCCTGGGATTCCATCATCAGATCCTGACATGGTGACAATGGGAAAAAAAGAATTGTAAAAATCGGTCTACAATTGACTGAGAAATCGGTGAACATATAAAAAAAAAATACATACAGTCGAACATAGGGGTCCTCCTTTTTGGAAGTCGGTTAAAAAATAGATAGGTAGACCTGCTTAAGTTTTTAAAAACTATGTTAGCTGTATGACAATAAGGTTTTAAGAAATTCGTTTGGCCATTTTCCTGTAGAATAGATATAGATTGACTTAAACTAAAAAAAATTGTGAGCATAAAACTCACCAGCCAGGCCAGGGAGAGGACTTGGTTGTCCAACAACAGGTCAGGAAATCTAGCTAGTTCTTGGCAAAATATTTACTTTTTCCTACGGAAATTTATTTTTCAATACACTTTCTCGAAAACTGGTTCATATCGCACTATTATATTAGGTTCAACATGCATTGTATTTTTTTTTATATTCACAGTTTCACACCCGTGTATTTTTAATATTTTTCAGCACACGTGCGGAAATAAAAATTTCCACAGATAACTATACTTATACTAAGTCCAAATGGGTTCAATGACTATAGTCGGCGGTGATTGTTTTTTTAGGGTTCCGTACCCAAAGGGTAAAACGGGACCCTATTACTAAGACTCCGCTGTCTGTCTGTCTCCAGGCTTTATCTCATAAACCGTGATAGCTAGAAAGCTGAAATTTTCACAAATGATGTATTACTATTGCCGCTATAACAACAAATACTAAAAATTAAATATTAAGGGGGGCTCCCATACAACAGATATGATTTTTTTGCCGTTTTTATAGATAATGGTACGGAACCCTTCGTGCGCGAGTCCGACTCGCACTTGGCCGGTTTTTTTTTTTAAATCTCGGCAAAGAGAAATGCGCCTTTACGGCGAAAATTTTTTTGACAATTTAAATTGTGTTTATAAATAGAAAATCATAGATAAATAATCATTATTTAAAACAAATATTAACTTTTATGAACAAAGTAACATTTATTTGTGTGCTAATAATATTTGAATTTTCAATTTTTCATATGAGGCTGTTTAGCGGCATCATACCTATGCTTCTTCTTCAATCTGGCGAAAGTTAAGCTCGGAAATAAGGAAATTAAATCATTGTTTCCTAATTCCTGACAAAAATACGTTCCGTTCTAATATTTTATTTCTTCGAAAGTGTATTGAAAAACGTCGTTTGATACGCATGGGGAATTGTTACTGCAGTTCTCGGCATTCGAGGCGGAATTAACAGCTGTTGAACGAGGGTCTTATGGAAACACCCTGGTTCAACAGCTGTTAATTCCACCTCGAATGCAATAACAAAGTTTCCCCGCAAAATATGTACATAAATGTACTTACTATTTTTAACCGACTTCCAAAAGGAGGAGTTTATTAATTCGTATGAATATTTTTTATTTTTGTGTGTATGTTCAGCGATATCTTCGCCAATTGTGAACCGATTTCGATAATTCAAACATAAAAATGTTTGACAGAATATTATTTCGCGATGGTCCCGTTTAAATTTGGTGAAGATCTGATGCTGATCTTCGGAGATAATCAATGGAACTCTTCAACAATAAACTGCAAATCTGTCTTCAAAAAAAAAGGAGGAGGTTCTATGTTCGACTGTATGTATTTTTTATGTCTGTTCACCGATTTCTCTGCCAATTGTTTACCGGTTTTCAATTTTTTTTTTTCCAAAACCTATACTGTTAGGTGGTCTTATTGTCACCTAGTCAGAATCTGATGATGGGATCCCAGGGAAAACGACGGCAAACCTGAAATTTTATAGGCACACACAATATTTTTCATATTATATGTACTTTCTAATGCCATTCAGATATTTGTGCCTGGTAATCATCATCTCATGTTGCTGAGCTGATGATAGAAGGTATAAGTCAGGATCTGATGCTGATCTTCGGAAATATAACGAACGGAACTCTTCAATAATGGACAGCAAATCTGTCGTTATTGCTGCAATCGCTTGTATATTTATTGTTTACACTACATTATAACATAACATCACGCCTGTATGATCTGAGGGGTTACGCAGATGTGTACAGTACACCCACATTTCGACAGTTAGGTATGTTATGTTCCATTTTATTGGGGATAAGCCTATTGACATGAATGTATGTATAACAATGTAAAATAAATGCATAGCAAATATTTGTATAGGATATTACAGCAAAAAATGGAAAAATAAAAAACTTTTGAGCAAAAAATAAAACCGACTTCAAAAAATAACTTAGCTTCAGAAGTCTGTGAGAAAAAAACTAAATCGAACAAACAAAAGTCATCGACTTCAGAAGCTAAAGTTATTTTTCACTTTTTGTTAGTTGTAAATAATATCCTATACAACACAACTGGCGAAATAGACGTGTAGGTGGTGTAGGTGCCAACCGTGTAGGTACCTACACCTCTGCCTAACTCTTCGAGGATTACAGACTATCATGTATAGGACGAAATATGGCATTAGACTCGGCATCGTACACCCCAATGTCAATGTCATCAACATTTGCCATTTGCGTAGAACAGGGCCCTATCTCAACATCAGGAAAACCTCATTAATAAAGCGGCTAGTATGCTCACTCAAGAAGCCCGTAATCAAACTCGCGTAAAGGATTATCAGATCAGGCCCTTGCACTAATTCAAACGACATACGCCCACTGAAATAAAATTCATACCACGCGCAGTATTTCCATCCGTTATATAACTAATATAATTTATCTACCGTCGCGCGTCGGTTGCCAGTCGTCGTTCTTAAAATTTAAGTTGATTAAATGACAGCACATACCTAAATGCTGGATTTAGCCCTCCCTGAATAACGTGGAAGCACCAGGATAGCCCGGTCACTGTTGGGTTGTATATTGAACAAAATATGATTCGCGACTCGCGACCATTAAAGAGGTTACAGTAGAATTATAATAATTAAAATCATCAATAGGTACCCTCTAAGTTCATCTAACCCCATTGAGAGTTTTATTTCATAAAAAAAGTCATCCAATGGGATTAGAAGAACTTACTGCACTGACCTGCAAATTGTAAAAACCGTAAGAAAATTTGAATTTCGCGTGTTACCCTGGCGCTTCCCACTTAAGGGCTAGTTCGAGGGCTGCGGGACTGTTCGAAAGAGATACCGCGGCCCTGGAACACAAAGGGCAAAAAAAAAGGTCTAGGTCGAGGAGGCACGGAGAAAAAGCTTATGGAAGGAATTGGGGTAGGCCTTTGACCAGCAGTGGGACTGTACAGGCAAAAATTAAAAATGCACGCCATTTTACTCAATCTTTCACAACTCTCAACCAGCTGAACCAGCCTTTTATCTTGCTTCAGAATCGTCGATCCACCAGCCTAAGGGTAACCTGCCGTGGGGTATCTACCAACCATAGTGTATTGCCGATTCAATTTTCCACTCAAAAACACGGTTATCTATCCCAACCTCGATCTATAATCCTCATCCCAACGGTAAGCAATTTAATAAAGAAATACATATTGTTTTCCTATTTTCTTTATCACTTATCGAAATATCGATACACAGTACAGTACAAGACTGTAATCGATTTTATCATTAACAGATTTTGATTATTTACGACAAGATAATCCAAGAGGAAAAGAACATTATGATCTTTAATAAAAATACCTGATTAGTTTCACTACAACCTAATTTTTTTGTTGGGAAACCCGCAAAGGTCTAGCTTATTATGCCGAGCGCACTATACTTTTGTTTTAAAATTTCCATTTTGATGTCGAGACGCACTGCCTACCCTACGTTTCATGACTTAATAGAATATAATAATATAGAATACAAACTCAAGCGTGTAAACATTAAAGTTGGTGGTTCTGTTCATCTAGTATTGTATTAATTGTGTTTTCTTTCAACTCTCTTCAGCGATTTGTACCTTTCAGATTGTACGTACACGGTAATATTTCAAGACTTCCCTTGCAGTTGCAAATTTCCGGGATTCGGTGGAATGAATACAATGGATCTAATTGTCGTGGTAATGCTGTTGTCATTGGGATGTGTTAAGGTGAGTTATTAATTTATTATTAATAATAATAATGAGGAGCTCGTGGCTACATAAGAACAGCCGCTCGGATCGATCTTTAGGTTAAGCCGTGCTTACGTAGGTTGGTCCGTGGATGGGTGACCACCCATTACATACCGAGTTTCCTCCGTGCCTCGGAAAGCACGTTAAGCCGTTGGTCCCGGCTGTCATTTGTATAGATCTTTGACAGTCGTTACAGGTAGTCAGTCAGTGGCCCGAAAGTCTGACAACCAGTCTTACCAAGGGGTATCGTATTACCTAGCACTAACTGGGTTGTGGAGGTCCGACAGGCAATCGCTCCATGTAAAATACTGGTATTCAGCTGCATCCGGTTAGACTGGAAGCCGACCCCAACATAGTTGGGAAAAGGCTAGGCAGATGATGATTAATAATATATTTTAGAAGTGGAAGAAATGGGGGAGGCCTTTGCCCAGGAGCGAGATAAAATGGGTTACTAAAAAAAATGTATTATGTAAATATTAAATCGGAGGTCTGTGTAAAATGTTCCGTGGAGGTTGTAAAGTTATTGATCGGCCGTGTAGCGCAGCTGCAATGCCCGCCCCAGCCCGTCCATAGGCCATTGCCTTTACGAACCGCTCCGCGACTGGTAAGTTTTTCCACTTCGGTTTATTTAGCACCCGTGTGCCAAATTCCAGTGTTAACTGACAATAATTGACCAAATAATACACTTTAAATTCAGTAAATCATGTATGTTAAAGACTAACCAAAAAATCCGAGTTTTTTTTTCTTCTAATCATAATATCTGGCTTAATTTCATTGATATTTATCAACTCACTCGTCTATGTTTACCAATATAGGCCGATGTAATGTAATATCAAGGTCCAATCATCTACATAATTGAGCCGCCACGTACCTATTTGACTTTTGATAGAGTCGTCTGTTTATAAGATTCCTACAGCCCCGCGGTTTTTATGGTATTTCGTAAAACAATTACGAAATAAATGAAACTAATTTTGTCTTAGAGGTTATTTAATTTAGGGGTCAGGTTCCGACATCCCCTTCGTGTTAGGTTACTGTAAACCGTGCAGACAGAAATAGGAGCCCTGCGTAGCGGGGCTACACTGACTACGCTTTTTACCTGCCCATTTAGTTATTTCACTGTTCAGTACTTATTAAATGATCCATTTTATTATTTTTTACGACTCAGTTTTACCAAGAGTATTTATAAGAGTATATATTATTATGGCTAAAATTTCCATTATTGGCCGTTGATTTGGAAGTTCATACTTTTTTTGGAGATAGTACTGACAGTAAATGTACCCAAACCACATTTTTCAAGATGTGAAGATGTTATTATTCCACAAAAATATAAACATTCTTTTTGTTATTCGATGATGACAGTGAGCCTGAAAATAGAATAATAGCTTTCTGCACTGAGACAGCTCGTGAAGCCATAACAAATATACAAACATTCTTTTTGATGGGACATTTTCAAGTTGCTGTACCTACACCATTCTATCAGCTGTATTGTATACATGGAGACGTGAATAGCGAAGACAATAATTCGAACATAGTCCCACTCATCTACGTTCTTATGCCTAATAAGCAGGAACGGTCTTATGAACGACTTTTTACATCACTGATTCAAAATTTACCTAATTGGACACCGCTTACAATGATTGTTGAGTTTGAAATTGCTGTGATAAATGTCATAAAAAAAAAACTTTTTTGCAAAAAATAAAACCGACTTCAAAATCACAAAAAAGTGAAAAATAATTTTAGCTTCAGAAGTCGGTGACTTTAGTTTGTTTGATTCAGTTTTTTGGCACCGACTTCTGAAGCTAAAATTATTTTTCACTTTTTTGTGATTTTGAAGTCGGTTTTATTTTTTGCAAAAAAGTTTTTTTTATTTTTTCATTTTTAGTTGCAATATCCTATACAATTTTTTTCTATGCGTTCATTTTACATTGTAAACCATACATTTCATGGTAATAGGCTTATTCTTACTTCCTTACTAATATTATAAATGCGAAAGTAACTCCACAACAACAAACAAGTAACAGACTTCAGAGTCAAATGCTCATAAAATAAAAACTAATGGGCCTACCTGAATCAAATTTTTATGGGACCAATTCGAAACTATTCCGCATCAAACAAAAAAAGAATTACGTAAATCGGTTCAGAAACTTCGGCGTAATCGGTGTACATACATAAAAAAAAAAAAAAAAAAAATATACCGGCCGAATTGAGAACCTCCTCCTTTTTTTGAAGTCAGTTAATAAAATATTTCCTGATATTAAACTACTTGGATGTAATTTCCAATTCTAACAAGCACTGGCCAAAAAAGCTCATGCCTTACAATTGAATGACATTGAAGAGAAGAGACACTTAGCCATGTGTGCTGCATTGGCTTGGCCCATAAGTATAAAGAAACAGGACATTGAAGACGCTTGGTTGCACATCATGGAAAATGCTCCACACAACGATGCTGTCACAAAATTCAACGACTATTTTGTAGCCCAGTGGTTAGAAAACACTAGTATACAGTTTATTTGGAATGTAGGTAGGTACATGGAATGTACGCAAATCATGTATAGTACATGTTTTGCGGCTTTATACCTTTGTTTCTCCAAAGTGCGGGAATAAACTAATTAAATTATACCTAGTTTCCTAATAATTAATTACAAAAATACTTTTCGTAAGTTTGAATTTTTGCTGAACCGCTAATTTTATGCTCTAAATTGCGAGTTTTTGGTGAAACCGAAACACATTTTGTTTTTAAATTGCACTCGACTTATTTGTCTCCTGATAAAGTTCTGTTATTATTACAGACTTCTCTCACCGTTCCGCAACCATGTACATTTTTTTTGTCTCTTCGATTTCGTCCAAAAGTAAAATAAGTGTCAGTACTAGTACTACTTAATATTGTAAAAGGGAAAGATTTTTTGTTTGTACTGAAAAAGCTCCGAAACTACCGGACCGGTTTTAATATTTTTTTCACCAATAGAAAGTAAAATTATCAGGAAGTAACATAGGCTATGAATTAGATTTATATCATGCAAATAAGCCGAGCTATCACAATTTTTGCGGACGAAGTCGCGGGCAAAGGTCCAGTCGTATATAAAATCGATATAAGTGACCATTCGCCTGTTTTGCCTTTTACTTGGACAAAAGAGCCAAGTGGTCAATACAATACAATACTAGCAGGGGGAAGTTACTGGTCAATCTGCATCTGTCCATGATTTAATTCCACCGCCACCGCCGCGCCGGTCAGTCAGGCCACGTGAGATTACTCTTTGTTAAAATTCGCATTATATCTCAAAACCTAAACGGTCGCAGGGGATCTAATTTTATTCACTGGGCTGGGGAAGGGTTAAGAGTTGATATCTAAGTGAAACTACAACTCGAAAATTATCTTGAATCGCGGAACATACATGGGGTATTTTCGGATATCCCTGGGCATGAGAAAGATGTATTTTTTATGATGACACTAATTAACACGTTTTTGATCTCGTTTTTGACCTCGTTTATTATCTAGTATTATTATACTCGCGACTTTTAAAGCGGAGAACAGTTGAATAAATACACCAGGTCTACCGGTTCCTGGTAATTTCTGCAGCTGGCTAACAGCATGCTACAGGTAGCTGACTGTGCTGATAGAAATGTCTAAAACAAAGGGCAAAAGTTCCGTACCATTATCTATAAAAACTTCTAAAACATCATGTCTGTTGTATGGGAGCCCCACTTAAATATTTTGTTATGCTGTTTTTTTTTAGTATCGGTTGTTATAGCGACAACAGAAATACATCATCTGTGAAAATTTCAACTGCCTAACTGTCACGATTCATGAGATAGGTACACAGCCTGGTGACAGACGGACGGACAGACAGCGGAGTCTTAGTAGGAATAGGGTCCCGTTTTACCCTTTGGGTACGGAACCCTAAAAATACCGAAAGCCTGCACGATGCGCGACAATAGTCAAACCCAAGCCCATATCAAAAAGCCAACCAAAACAAGTCATCAATACATTACACAAATAAATAAAATTGAAGTGTCTGTTTGTAATATCAAAATAACAGCTTTTTACTGAATGCATATGAAAGTATACAAGGTGCAGTTTTGCATCCTTCTCAAATTCAAGGAGGTATCTATACTAATGATTCTCGACCCGAATCGATAATAAAATGGGTAGGTAATTTTTTATTATAATTTCTTATTTACGGAAATCGGTAAGTGTAAACCACCCGTATTAAATCGCAGCCCGTCTGTTCCTAGCCCTAAACCGCGCCGTCACACACACAGACGCAAACGTTTATTCGCCATTGTATTCCTTAAACTTCAAAGACAGCGCGCGCGCAACCCCGGGGCCCCGGCGCGGCGGCGCGGCCGGCACTGCCGGCAGTTGCAGTTAGTTTGTTTGATGGCACCGCCGCGTACAGGCGCGCGTTTGCAAATTCCTTTCCTCGCGCCCCGGTAAATATCGGTAAAAACAAGATGACGGACAATTACTCTAATATTGAGTTGGTGGAGATGGTCCGCTTGTATGCCATCAGTGGAGACAGCCTACGTCGAGCCATCCCGATGTTCGCGGAACTGTTTCCCAATCGACAACAAATTACGTGAAAAAGTGATTAGTGCTTTCGACACTGTAAAAACGAATGTTTTAGTGTTGGGTAAGCTGAAGGAAAATCAGCAGCGTCGTGCTAGACTATGCCTAGAGTGTGCTGGTGGAAATTTTGAACAATACCTCCAGGTAACCTAAGTAGGCAATTTATTTATTTGTACATTGACAATCTTAATTATGTAAATACGTTGTTCGTGTAATCATTTTTTTTTGTGTAAATAAGTTGATTTAAAATTTTTAACTACGCCAACAATACTATCAGACAAAATTATCAATTCATCACCTACATAACTAGCAAATCTTTCCATTTTTTCATCAAAAAGTAGAAAACATTTTTAGATTTAGTAGATTGGTACCCGAACGAAGGTATTTTTGCCGGTCCTAAGCCCGTTAAGTAGGAAGGAAAATTTAAAATCAACCAATTTAATCCACAACGAAAAACATAATCATTAGGTACGAAAACCTGACATTGAATTTACCTACAATGCGCCGATTTATTATTACCCAAATTCAAGCCCGCGCGTTATCTACAACAGCTGAGCGCGTGCGCCTACGCCTCAAGTTATAGCTAAATCCTACCTACCTACATGTTTTTATTATTCAGATAGTAAGATTACCAATTTAAGGATTGTCCGTTCAGCAGGATTGCAATAACACGTAATAAAGAAAAACTAACATTTTATTAATCAGCTGATAACTACCGTACTACCGTAGGTACTTACAGTAGGTACGTGAACGTTTCTTTGGGGCACTAGTAGTAAGGACTACTTTCATTATTAAGATTTCTGCATTATAGTGATTCTTAATAATTAGTTAATTATCAAGAAAAATAATCATGACAATAATGTAGGTGATTTTCGGTCGCGCTGCGTTTTGTAGGTAGAATGCGGCCGGCGCGCGGCGGCGACGTGGCGCGGCGTCTCGCACAGACTCGAAACTCACGCACACAGCGATGTCGCTGTGTGCGCGATGGGTGATTCTGAAATTGGCTTTCGTATGATTCTGAAATACTGTCAAATTTAAACAATTTAAAATAGCAGCTGTATTAATTATTGACCAGATACCGTAATTTAAATCGATTATTTATGTCTTTTGTGACAAGCTCCTGAATTTTGACCAGGATGCAAAACTGCACCTTGTATAGGTACGGTACCTACTTATAACAAAACACATTTTTTCCATTTTTGTCTGTTTGTCTGTCTGTTTTTTCCGGCTAATCTCCGAAACGACTGGACCGATTGATGTGACGGAACTTTTACCGGCAGATAGCTGACGTCATAAGGAGAAACTATTGTAGGTATTGTATTGTATAACGGGCTGGTGTCCGCAACTCCACGTCCAATGCGCGTATTTTGCGTGCGGAAGGAGAAACTAGGAGAAACTATATAAGAAATAAGAATAAGTACTATTATTATAGAATAATAATTAAGGTCCCGGGCAAAAAAAAATAAACCCTTGAAATTGGTAACAAAATTCGATTGAAAAGGGAAGTAACATTTTTATAAATAATAATTTCACGGGCACGGAAGTCAAGGGCAACAGCTAGTTCGGAAATAAAGTTTTTACATCTCGAAGTCAAAGATAATTATAAATTTATTTCAAAGATTATTAAATTATTTACAAACTACAAAACTATAATAGTAATAAATATGTAAAAGTAGAAAAAGGTTACAGGGCGTCCAAAAATTCGTCCGCATCGCTGTCAACAGGAAAAGTGGCCAGAAGGCTGGCAGCATTACCACGTTGTATGGCAATGCTGATTCTTTGGCCAAAAAATAGGCCCGCCTTCTGGTCACTTGAAGAGTCGACCAACCGCTTGGCGATTTCCTGAAATACTAGGTGGGCACTCGGACCCCATGGCCCTAGTGTTTCAACCCCAAACGGCTCAAACACATAACTAACAATTAAATTATTGTATTTGCGCCGTTTGAGGTTTTTAGCACCTACAGCAGCCGCCCCAGCGCAGCCCACTGTGCTAGGAAGATGGGATGGCGTAAGGGTGTCGACGCAAGTTGCGTCCCACACCAAAGGCCTACCCAACTTCCATGTCATTATGGTCATACCATCTGGTCTCTTCCTATCGACGCTTGCCAAGCCATTGGGTTCTAAGACAGCTGGCATCCCGGCGGTGGCTAGAGCACGACGAATGAGATCATTAATGCTAGCGTGCCGCGCAATTCGACCTGCACTCTTACTGCAAGAAAGGCCATGGTGTCCGAGGCAGTCGACTGCTTCACCACATTGACAGCGATGCGGAGCCCCACAAGGAGCGCCCAATCGCAAACACGTAGCGAGCCGGATAATTTAAATGAAAACATGACTTGCCAAAAGATGATAAATCACACACGAAGGCGGCGTGCCCTAGCGGCTAGCGGAGTCGCTGTTAGGGTGCATTGTATACCATATAAGTTAAACGCAGCGCCCCTTACTGCCTCGGTATATAAGGGGGCGGTTGCCAGGCACGCGCAGCTTGCCAGGGTGGGAGGGAGCGCGGGGGTAGATCGATGCGTTTGGGGTAGTTGCGGGGTGAGCGGGGAAATGGAGTCTCTTCAGTAGCCACCTCGGCGTGCACCCCAGCGGTTGGGTGCGCGCCGGTCCGAGTGATTCGCACTTTCCGGTAAATTCCCATTTTCATTTAAACCCATCGTTTCCGCGCAATAATGGTCGTAAAAATGTTAAAATGTTGTGCTGTTTTGTTTGGGATTTAATAGTGTACCGTTTGAGATTGATCTTGTTCTCGGGTGCAGCAAATACGGCAATCACGCGTAATAATCAGGGGGCGCGCTGCGCAACAAAGGTGCACGTACACTTTGTTCGCGAAACTAACACGGTCAAATTGAAAATTGACTACTCCTTTATTATTAGCAGTGCATTAGGTACATTCAAAAAAGTGCTAGGATAATATTGGAAAATCGCGTACATTTCTGTGAACGTGGGCGCGCGTCAGGCCCTTTCTCCTTACCTGAGCGTGTAGCTGTCTATTTATAAAGGGAAAATCAAGAGTGCGGATAGTCGGCGTTGAGTGATGTTGTTGTTGTATGTTCTTCTTTTTTAGGGTCAGTTCTTCGAGGACCGTCGGTGCAGGTGCGTCTGCCCCAGCCCGGCATCAATTCTCAACACTACCAACACAAGACAGATCTACACGGGAAACGTTCCACCGAATCTTTGGTATGTATCTTTGCTTTGGTATATTAGAATATTTACAGACGCTGTAATGGTTTTCTATACAGGCGCAAACCAAATTTGTTCTCTTCTTTGTATTTTGCTACTGTTACGTTTAGAATAAGACGTGGCAGATATTCGATTAAATTCAGGACATGTTTGAATCAAGTTCACAATAAAAAATCTTTTGCAATAAATAAAACCGACTTCAAAAACACAACAAACTCCCGCTCGCAAAAATATGCACATGCAGGAAAAGCAATAATAATTACTAATTATAGGATGTATTAAGCGATCGAAGCGAGCTCGAAAATTGTAGTATTCGCTTGGGATAGATTGGTTTCTCTATAGTTGTCCGAGATTTCGTAGGGCCCCCCCTACGAAATCTCGGACAACTATAGAGAAAGGGGTGAAATAGGTAAAGTACGGTGATCGTTGAGGTGTTTAAGAATATTACATTAAAAACATGTATTTAAAAAAAACTTGTGCAAAAGTTGGAACCTTGAACCTTTTGTAAATAGAAGGTTCCCAGATATGGTCCAGAACAAAAAAAATATCGCAATGACGGGGAGAACAAGTGCCTTTCGGCTTCGTTATGGGTCTTAAAACACCCTTTATTTAAAAAGTCTAGCTTCGCTCGCGTTAATTTAGAATTTGACAACCTAGCGATGTAAAATATACTTTACGACCTATTCACCAGACCATTTCATACAAATCGGTCGAGTCGTTTCGGAGGAGTGCGACCACAAACGCCGTGACACGAGATTTTTATAGTATACATATTAAAAGAAGATGATTTACAAAACGTTTTTGTCGTCCCCAGCCACTGCGAGGGCGTTGTATTTCCTCTGTTAAGAAAAGAGCTTGAGGGCAAAGTACACATCTTTTGCCCCAGGTGCGAGTGCATCTACCAAACTCGAAACACCACCCTCATCATGGTAAGTGACATTTTCAATCAATTTTCTGTTTATTTCTTTTCATTTATATGTTTTTTCCTATGTACTTCATCGTTTATCCTCTGAAAAACAAACTTTTGATGATGAGATTAATATAGAGCTGTTAGAAACATGGAAGTTCTGGGCTCTTGAAAAAAATAATCTGCAAATAAGTACAGAAAAGGAATGCGTACTCCTTTTCTGTACTTATTTGCAGATTATTTTTTTACCAACCGTACATCGAGCGTTTTCTATTCAAATCGGCAGTCGCTTCATGTATAATACTGGTATTCAGCTGCATCCGGTTAGACTGGAAGCCGACCCCAACATGTTAGTAGGTAGTTATAACTGATCTCAATATAAAATAAAATAAAAATATAATAGTACATTCTGTACATTATGATATAAGTGCGGTAAGTTGAAAATTACAGCCGACCCAAGTAACACAGGAAGCATTTTAAAATACGAATAGTAAACTTATGTAAAACTTAAGGTCCGTATAAACTCTTATAAAAGTTCACCGAGCGTCTTGATGCTTTATATTGGTATTTCAAAACCATTATGATGCTTTACAATGTATAACGGTTGGATAATGGCCTATCAAAATGCTTTTGTAAAGCCTTTAGTTTTACTGAAGCCAACCACAATGCAACTGTACAGCTTTCAGCTGTTTTTAGTGTCTTAGGGTTTACAATAGCATTGTTAAGTAGTAAGATAATGCCTATTGCTGCTTAATAGCATAAACCTGTACCATTATAATGCATCGTAAATCCAGTATACAGCTTTCAGCTGTTTTTAGTGCCTTAGGGTTTACAATAGCATTTTAAGCAGTAAGATAATGCCTATTGCCGCTTAATAGCATAAACTTGTACCAGTATAATGCACCGTAAATCCGTGATACAGCTTTAGGTTGTTTTTAGTGCCCTTTGTTGTGCTATAGCACTTTTAAGTGCTAAGTAAAAGCCTAATACTGCTGAACAGCATAAACGTGAATCAATATAATGCTTGCATTTTTATACATCAACTGAGTGCTGTTGTGCGGGTAACAGCTCTTTAATCAAATACACGTGAGTTATTGTAATGCGTAAAGCTATATATACATTCACTTTACTGTATTCTTAAAACCATTTGTCGGCCATATTGGGGAAAAGCACATAAAATATAATATGTGTATACATCAACAAATAACAGCATTTTTTATGGTGTGTTGCCTAACCGTGTGTGTAATGATTATGATAATTATGCTAATAACAAAATTAAGTTGTGATTATTCAAGTAATACAAATTCTGAAATGAGTTTTAATTGTTTTGCTCAAGGATCCCCAAAATTACTTTCAAGCAATGGCACTATTTCAGTCTACATCAAGTCTATTGGTTTATCGGTGAACCCTTAGAGAACTACTTTATAGCCAATGGCACTACGGTGGTTCATCAAAAGTCTTCTCTCTGGCCTCTAGCTTAACGATTGTTCACGTGTGACTATTTATACTGCTGACGGCATTAATTGGCCTTTATACAGGTTCACCGGGCTATTGTAGACTCACGCCATTTTGAAAATATTTTATAACCAAAAAATATTATCATTCGAACCTATTTATAATAGCAATAGACCTTTATCATAATGATTTAACTTAATTTAATACTGCCCAATCAATACTATTACGTTAATTATGCAAAATTCATTCTAGACTAGGAATAAAAAATGGTTTTGATTATTTGATTCATATTTTTATATAACATTTTATATCAAAACTACAAAATATCGAAGGCGCGTGAAAATTTTCAATGAAACCTATATAGATATTTACAGTAAACTACATTGCGTTTAAAATAGACATGAAATAACAAAAGAGTCAAAAACTTAGCCAGTATTATAAATTTTATTTTAATGCAAATACAAGTATGGTGTCACTCAGTTTTGACGATCTTCGTCCATATTATATTGCTGAACAAAGTAGTGAAATTACAACGTTAATTATATTATAACATTTGTGCCATGGTATTAGAGATGTTTTTGCAATGATGATTAAAGTTCTACCTGTGAACACTTACATAGCCTCAATCATACTTTTAGAACAATCTTATGCTAGTCTAATGCTTTTTTGGAGTCGTCACTTTGGAGTTGATGGTTTGGGGTCCTTGCTTGTAGATCAGAAGGTATGTTGAAGATAAACTCCGTTTAAAAACGAATATTGAATGTATTTATTTTCCAAAATGGGTCGTCTTTTATACAATTTTACTAATTAACAATAACCAATAAAAACACGTACATTAAATTAGAAACACTATTTACAAAATAAAAATCCAATAAGAATCCAAGGATTTTTGACCAATCGCGTCACAGCACTGTTGTCGTGTTATTTCCACGAGAGGCGCTAGTGTGCTCACGGCGCGGTACGGCGCGGCGGCGCGGCGGGCGACTTTTCCCGCCATTTCGCCGCTCGCGACGAAAGCATAAATATATGTGCCATGTCGCGCGCGCGTTAGTGTCGGGCAGGCCTCCGTCGAGTGGAGACTGAAGATGCAGTGATGAAGATCGAAGACACGTCGAACCGAAGCTAGAAGAGTGGCCTCACAACTCCCGACACTCCTATTTCTTTACGGAATCGTCTAAAACGTTGAAATAGTTCTTTTCAGAACTGCTTGCTTCGATGTTTCTTATCAGAACGTCAGAAACGTTATACCAAAGTTCTTATCAGAACTGCTCGCTTCAATGTTTCTTATCAGAGCGTCTAAAAACGTGGTAATGTGCTGTGACCGATGGTGGCTACACTTTTGTAATGTAATTAACATCTTCATTATCAATAATATTGCTAGTATAATGTTTCTGTAATGCGATTGGCAACTTCATTGACCGTAATAATGCTTCTATAATGCGATTCGCAACTTATGTGGTCACAATAATGCTAATATAATGCGCCTGTAATGCAATTAAACAACTATTTGTGAACTTATTTATGATCTAAAGCCGTATAATTTGTGCCCAAATTAGCATTACAGTAGCCGTATAAACGTTTGTAATGCTATCATAGAACTAACTCAAAATGCGAAAACGATACAGAAATGCTGTAAGTCGGCCGATATAATGCTTTGATGTGTTACTTGGGGAGGCGATATTGCTAGCCCGAGCCGTAGGCGAGGGCTACAAGAAAACAGAGGCTGTAATTATCAAAGCGCATATTTGCGAGGAAATAAATAAAACTCGGACTTTCTTAAACGAATAAATAATCTTTAATCACTTGTTAAAGCAGTTATAAAAATTTGAACACTTTGTAAAATTTATTATTACGTTGCCAGTTGGCATTTTTAATGTTGTCAATTTATTATTATTAGTTACTTACAATTTCACCGGTTTCTCTCTCACTCTCTTGAGTGAAAGTAGGAGAAACGAGACCACAGAGTCCTGCAGTCGGTGGCGGCGACGGAGGCGGCTGCGACGGCGGCGACGATGGTGGAATGTACGCGTGTGTGCTCGTAGATGGTCGAGAGTCAACACTTGGCTCCAAATTTATATTGCTTGTAATGCAGGAGCTAATTTCTTCTTTATTTCTCACCGAGTCACCTATGTAGCCCTCGGCTACACTGTTCGACCACCCTCCGTGCCGTTTTAGTGTCAATAAGTTCGCACCTGAATTGGCGAGCAATGTAGCCTTCGTGCATGTTAACCTTCTGAAATTGTGCCCTGTGTATTCATGTGGATCATCCAAATTTAAGAAAGTGGCAATTTGTGTCGGCATTGCTCCAAATTTATTTGTGCCAATGGGTTGGCAAGTGCATTTTCCATTTTGGTAATATTGAAAAAATTTGTTAGACATGCATCGCTTTTGTTGAATGAAGCGCTTCGTATTTCTTCACTATGTCGTGAAAAGGCCCCTGTATTGTGAACGATCTTGGAATTTAACAAGAATTGGACAAGAAGTACCCGCCCATGGTTCTCGACATCATTAGTTGTGATGTTTGCCAACTCTTGACGTCACATCGTCCTACATGCACCATTTATACCGAATATTAATACCTAAAACCTGAAAAGAAAAGAGATAAAAACAGCGTACAAAACACCTATATTGTAAAGAAATACGAAAGTGAAAGAAGTTAAAATAACAATAATTTAGTTTCAACTGACCTTTGTTGCCAAACACCGGCAATCCGGGGCTTCTTTTTAGGAACTTCTTTGTCAGCCGAAAATACTTTCGACTTTTTACTCACATGGCCACTTGAGCGTCTTTGTAGAAAGGCCAGCAAGTTGGAGCATGACTTGATATCAATACCATGTTTTGTTTTCACTGTGCTTGCATTGAATAGTAGCACCACAATGAGCTTGACTTATATATTTGAGAAAGTTCCATGAAATAGGCTAAAAACACACTTTCTGAAAATGAATTTGCATCTTTGCTTGTTTTCTATAAGATGAAATTTTGATACGCTTCTAAGTATCTAGGTATCGGTCGATTTTCAGGCAAGAGGCTTAGAGTAGCCTTTTTCGCTGCCTGTGAAACTTCTGGCGGTGTTGAATGAATAAATTCATCATTATTTGACGACATTTTCAAATACAAACAATACAGCGAAAAGAAAAAGTACGCGGAATAATTTTTACTTGTTCACAAATTAGGGATGCACGCGCATCAGCGCTCTTTTTTAAGGCAAAGGCACAAAAAGCACCAGTATACTAATAAAGTAAATTAATATTTTTTGTGTTTTTGTTACAGATAAATGGTTGTAATTTACATCACATTAATTAAATTACATATTTATTTATTATATTTTATCTCCCAAAGTTAATTTTATTCATAAAATGTTGACCATTTTTCTGACATATAAACTCTGCAAAGATTTAAAAAAGTACCGTTTGTTTTAGACGGAGCATACTGATAAACCGTGCGTTTTACATTATTAAACAGAAACTCGTGCGTTTTACATTACAATAACGCACAAGTACGTAATGATACAATACGATATTGAAATTGGTGAAATAAGAGACCCTTTACGAGCAAATGTGTTATAAATATTAATTGTCGTCGCCGAGGAAGGCCTAGAAAACGCTGGCGTGACGAATTAGATGTGTTTGTGAGAGATTGGTCTGAGAAAGCCCCATGTAGAGAAGAGTGGAAGGCTATGGGGAGGCCTTTGCCCAGCAGTGGGACAATAGAGGCTGATAAAAAAAGAAATTGATTCTTAATTTCATTTTTATTTTAAACATTTGCTTTATACTTTTTCCTGTGCCCTACGGCCTACAGGCTCCGTAATTGTTGTAAGATCTTATAAATTACATTATGGAATGCAAATAAAGATACTACGAACGAATCATCATCTGCCTAGCGTTTCCCCAACTATGTTGGGGTCGGCTTCCAGTCTAACCGGATGCAGCTGTGAGCTGGACCAGTATTTTACATGGAGCGACTGCCTACCTGTATCGACTGGCAAAGATCTATACAGGGTGTAAAAGGACCCTTTACGAAGCCCTTAACCAAGCATTCTGTACATCAAATTACTTAAGTAACTTTACGCAAAAAAATTTGGGGTGAAAAATCAAGTTTTACGGTAGGACTCAATGTAACGCACTCAAAACATTGTGCTGATGGATGGATTGAATAGTACGGAGGTCGTGGAGGTGTCTAAAGTAAAAATATTTCATTAAAAACATGTATTTAAAAAAAAAACTTGTGAAAAAGTTGGAACTTTGACCCCCAATATCTCCGTAACTAGAAAGTTCCCTGGTATGTTGTAGAACAAAAAAATGATCGCAATGACGGGGAGAGTAAGTGTATTTCGGCTTCGTTAAGGATTTTGTTACACCCTTTATATGGCACCCGGGACCGGGCTCAACGTGCTTTCCGAAGCACGGAGGAAACTCGGTATGTAATGGGTGGTCACCCACCCACGGACCAGCCTAGGCAAGCACAGCTTAACCTAAAGGTTGACCCGAGCAGATATTATTATTGAGCTACGAGATACCTACTACGAATATGAATATGAAAAGGCTAGGCAGATGATGAGCAAAGACGCAGATTAGTACCTTATTGTTAAAACTTTTATTATACTGACGTAATTATGTCTTCTATTTGCAATGCTTACAAAAGGATCGAAGACGTCGCGTCGTTTTACTGCCTTTTTGTAGACGAGTTTTAAGACTGACCCGTAGATTTCTGAATCTTCAACAGGTGAGGCACTTCACTTGATTCGTAGTTTTATCGATATATCAATCGAATAATTTAACGTTTCACCACAGTTGTAGTTTTTTCTTTTCATTTTTTTTTATTTTTTATCATGCACACTTGCTTTTTCAATTCATTGGACATTGGCAGAATAGTCGACATCGGCTTTGCTTGCCATTAAGGCGAGGTGGGCGCACATTTGGGTTTTTTAAAACCATCTGAGACAAAGAACATAGTGTTTACAAATTTAAAAAAAATATATGTTATAGTTAAGGATCTTATCTAGTCACAATCGCATTCAGTTGCAAGATCTGATGAACTTCACTCGATAGAAAAAAATCGCAAAGTTACCCCTTTTTGTAACTTTTTTTCAATATTATGACTAAATTACTGATGTTTTACATTTAATTTTTATACTAAATTAAAGAAACTAATTAGTTCTAGACAAAGTGGCAGAGTTTGACTTGATAACATTATTTTCTTAATTAGTATGTTTTAAAATGAATTAAAAGCGTTCGCGGCGGCTCGGACAGGCCCGATTAGTCGCGCGCTGGCGCTTACCGACGACGGACCTGTGTCAGTTTTTTCCGCGACAATTTCGCGTACCATACCGTCTGTTTTTGACCAAGTTTATTATAATTGTTGCAAGTTATAATGGGCAATAAACAACGCAAGCGAAAAAAGTCGTGTAAAGCAATAAAAGTAACAAATAAAAAGAATGCACTCCAATGATATGTCACAGTACAAATATATACAGTATTGTGACTCGGCCCTGTCTTTGAAATAATAACCTACAGCCGGGTGGTACGTACGCGATAGGGCTGCGCCGGGCCTATAGTAAATATTTTAATTTCATCTACTTAGTTGAGTTTCTTTCTAGTTTTGTGATTGTTAATATTATATTATTATTAAAAAAAATGAAATTTGTTTGAATTAAATAGGAAGGTTCAATAAAAATACACTTATTGCAATTTACACAAAAACACATAAACAAATCATCGAACCTACTAATAGCGAACTGGCTGTTTATTTTCAATTAGTTACTCAAACTGCCCAATTATTATTATTTTATATTCTTATATTTTATAGACAATTATTTCATTTATTAACAAAGCTCTAATTTATCGCTTCTAGATAGTAACAAATTTTGATCATAGAAAAAATATTTCATAAAAGTCAAGTAATATTACTTATCCAACTGCATATTTCTATGCTGTGTCGCTAGGCAAGGTCACGCGAGTTCACGAACGCGCTGTGTCCACGAGAAGTATTTTGCGCGCAGACTACAGCGCTAAATGCCTACTTTTGCAGGAATACCTCGCCTTAAATAAAAATAGAATAGACTGATACTCTAAAAGATCAGTCAAACTCGTAGGGACACATATTGCTGACCGACTGCGGACGCCCGACACTGACAGATACTTCAATAAAGGGTCTGACAGTGTCCGGTGTCCGGAACGTTATTAGCATTACTTACGTCCTTGCCGATTTGATCTCTTTACTGTTAATGTTGAAGTCTAAAATCCATTGAGAGTATCTCAATTATTGAATGTATTCTCTTTCCGTCTTCAAGTAGTTAATTTTAGTTTGAATGGCCTATTATAAAGCATATGTATGTACATCATGAAGTTTCTAGACAAAATCCTAGGCTCGAGTCATACAAATGTAATTCCGTTCCTCCCAGTAATGATATCGGCCACATGTAAGAAGATAGATGTTCAGAATATGTAGATTTTGATCCACCTCGATAGCATCACTGTTTCTTGAAATAAAAAAGGTTGATCATTACCTAATACCTACTGTTTTTCTCTATTTGCAGGCTATAGTCTTCATGATCCTGAGCGCGATCACAATGACTGTTCTATACATGTTGTCTTTTACTTGGCTAAAATGTCTGATGAGGCGACAATACGTGCGTCCGGACGACCGAGACTACATTCGTGAGTACCGAGGGGAATTCGTGCGCCAACGCGAGCTCGAACGCCAGCGCGAACGTGACAGGCTTCGCAGGCAAAATGACTCGAGCTCAGATAACGATGAGGTAAGCAATATAGTACTGGTCATTAACAAACAGCTTCAAAGCACCTGTCGCCAACGACTAGCGAGAGAGAGTACAGTTAACAACTACAGAAACGAGGTGTTTCTTCGACGAAGTTCTCGCCTGTGGTATGGCTTGACTTACCATGTTTTGTACGTTTCTTGAGCGTTTTTACTCACTCAGTCGCTATCTAATTGCTCCCTCGTCGGTGGTGAGACAAGTGCCAATGCGCTTCTGCTGAGCATAAGGTCCTGGGTTCGATCCCCGGGTCGGGCAAACTGGGTTTTTTACACTAGGTATTTCGACGACCTCCGCAAGGACGCTCTGGAGCGACGATCTGCGCAGGGTGACTGGTACCAGTTAGAAGAGGGTGACCGAGCATCGAGCTGAATAAGAATGAGTTTCTCAGTAGCAGCCACGGCGTCTGAATTTGTGCTCGGTTCACCCCCTAATACATGGGACTTAAACATACCGTGTGAAATGTGAGTGTACTATTAGATACACCTCTGCCTAACCCTTCGGAGATTGAAGCCGTGATGTTATGTTTATGTAGATCTACTTCTTAACGTGTCGAGTGCAAATATTTAATTATCTTTTTCTTGCAGGCTGGTGTATTGCTGCGGGAAGATCAAGATTGAAGATAACAACGGAAACTAGCGACACGCGGCAATCAATACACAATTATTTTTATTTAAAATTAAGGCACGAACAAAGTAGATATACTTAAAAATACGTATCCCCAAAACATATCTATTCATTGCCCACTTTCGGGCATGGTTATATCACAATGAATGTCAAATAAATCGAGTCAAATCAATTGATCTATAAAATAAGAGTAATTTATGTAGGTACCGTAAAGTTAGTATGTAACCGCTGCTTCATTATATTCTTCCTTTGTTTATCTCTTGTTCTTAACTTAAAACATGAAACACATTAAGGCCAAAGCAATTAGGTATTAAAAAAAGGTTGTGATTTTTATTGCGATTATTCGTTTCTTTAAAGCCAAAGCTTTAACAAATTAAAATAAAATTACAGGCCAACTTTTTTGTTGGTAACACTCCTATCGGGTAAAGTCAGGGCGGGGAGGTAAAGGGGGTAAATTAGGGAATACGTCACACCTGGCCGCACAAGGTATTGCGTCATCAAAGACGAGTTCAGATTTATCTATGAAATATTTCATAAGTTAACCCTACTAAACGAAAGGAGGTTGGCATTTCTGGGCCCAGCTGTTACATAGTTGAAATAATTGTTATGTATTTTCCAAATTCCATATTTTATGTACAAAATACATATAGGATTAACCTTTTCGCAGCCAACGTATAAAACGCGATGCCAAGTCATGCGCCAAACTAAATAGTTGTAACTAAATGTACAGTAAACAGTAGTGATTAGGTAGCCATTTAGTCTGTCAGTCATTTAGTCATTTATTTCGAAACAGTGTTAAAAAGATTAATAATATGTCATCTAATTTTCTGTGAATAATCAATAATAAAAATAGAATGTCAAATATAAATAAAAAACAAATTGTTACAAAAAAGGTTTTTCGATGAATGAGATTTATACGCGTGAAGTTTTATTTGGAACTAGCAGGCTGTTGTTAAAAAATATTACTTCCTCTTTCAATCGGATTTTATAACAATTTCAAGGGTTTTAATAATAAGGGTGCAAAAAGCACGGAACCCTAATTACTCCCGTTTAACAGAGGAAAAGGAAAAAAGGGAGACCAAGCAAAAGCTGGAGAGACATCTTCAACCATAGAGGTGGACCCTTATGGATGCGCGATGCGCGGGAAACATATGCGTATGACGCGGGAAAGGTTTGGGAGACGCCTACGCCGCAGAGGCGACTACTACTAATATAAATTAACTTAGTTATATAAGTACACAATTATACCTGTAACCAAAAATAGCTGTAAGCAGAATTAGAAAGTCAATTAATCTTATCTTAAGTTTTGAATGGTAGTAGCAAAAAAATCTATTTTTATTAAGTTAGACCTTATATCATCAGCCGTTTCGGAGATTAGCCGGAACAAACAGAGAGACAGAATGACAAAAATTGAAAAATAAATAGCTTTTATTATAAGTGCTGTATATATTTTCTGCATTCAGTAAAAAGCTGTTATATTGATATTACATCCAGACACTTTTATTTATTTGTATAGATTTTACGAACATAAATAAAAACTGATTAATTATTTCCATACTTGTTTTACTTCACAGTATCCTTATTAAGAAAAACCAGTATAAATTATAAGTACCAAAGAAACAAATGCATAACTCACTAAGACCTATAAGAAATGTAGTATGAACATCTCTATTTGTTTTATGACGTCATTCGTTGACTTCATTTCAAGTCCTTGGCGCTCAGAGCACGCTAATTTCAATTCGGGTTAGGGATGTCGGTTATGGTCTTTCTGTCTTCACGATTTATGATAATCTCCTCAAACTGCAAGGTACCCATTATTACTTTGTTAAATTCCCAGTCCAGAACCACAAGTTACAACTTGTATCTCACAAGAGACGCATCGTTTGTGGCTCACCGAACATTTCACTTATTGAAGTCTTAATTTTGAGTCGAAAAATCGTTAGGGTCAGAAGAAAGTCGACTAAGAGGACTTGAATTCAACACCGCCTCTTATGTCAGTGAGACAGGTAGCCATCTCCTCGAAAGGGAAGTTGGTAAGATGCAGTATCCGTTTTAAATAATGCTTACAAGATTTTACAGCAGCTTCACCCAATGAATTAAAATGAGGGCTGTATGCAGGCGTGGAAATGAATTCAATCGCACCTTCCTGCGCCATTTCAGATGCAACATTAGATGATTGCAAGAACCTATACATCTCATTTGATGCGCCTACGAAGTTAGTTACGTTATTGGACGTGATGCTTCGAGGCTTGCCACGCGGCACGAACATCTAGGCCTCAGTGGTGAGGTCGTTGACGAGCTCCAAATATATGAATTTGTAAGTTTGCATCCTCGGCCTTTACTATTGGCCCAGCATAGTCAACGCAACAATTCAAAAAAGGAAACTCAAGATTTTTTCTTGAACTAGGTAGTTGCCCATTATAGGCTGTACGTCCTGACCACAAGACATTTATTCACGACGAACCTAGACAAGTTTCTGCCACCTAGAGGCCAAAAGTTTGTCGTATATGTGGCAATAACAACCGTAGGCCCGCGTGCGCCAGTTTTAAATATTATATTTGAAATACAAGTTTTGTAAGTCCGTGCTTACTGCATAAAACAATAGGATGTTTCAGGAAATAGTAGGTAGGTAAGGTGTAGAGTAGTAAAAACATTAGAAGGTGGAATCCGCTACATTGCATCGCATGCCGGGTACAGCTAGTTGTAAATAAAACGTTGTACATATAAATATAAATATCCCTGGACATTTTCACACAGCACCATCTAGCCCCAAGCTAAGCAACTTAATGCTTGTGTTATGGTAGCTAGATGGCTGATAAACTACATATATACATTTTTTTTTGTAAATACATACATATTATAGATAGAAAAACACCCAGACCCGGAACAACTACTTGTAGGTCATACAAATATTTGTCCCATACGGGAATCGAACCCGCGACATGCAGCGCAGCAGTCAATCGCTTGACCACTGCGCCAACCGTGTCGTCAAATATACTTCAATATATTTTGTTTTTTTGTTAGGCTAAAGGCCTTTGCCCAGCAGTGGGATGACGCAGGCTATCAGTATCAGTATCAGAATATTTTACTCATGAATGATTGATGATTGTATGGTAAGGTCTGAATGATTACTACTGTTTAGGCATGCTGGGCTACTTATTTTCACTATGTTGTAAAAATCAGGGTCCAGACCACCACAGAGGTTTATTTATGAGAACTTCGGCCCTCAGACCACGGGAAACAAGATCCGCCGGGTTGTCCATCGACAGTACGTAGCTCCAGGTATGACCACATGTACTTTGCTGTATTTCATTGACTCTGTGTCTGACAAAACGCTTTAATGGATTTGAAGGAGTAGAGATCCAACCCAGAACTATGGTTGAATCACACCAGAATCTATAATATGAACATTTATAAATGGGCATGGTAAGTGATTCCTGAACCTTAGTACACAGCCTTGCACCTAACAAAGCTCCACAAAGTTGAGGCCTCGGTATCGTCGTTGGTTTGAGGGGCGCTACACGATTTCTAGAAACTAACTTTTTGAAATTTCAACAGTTTCAGCTATGGTATCCCCTCCACTAAGAAAGTCATCAACGTAGAAGTCACATCGTATGGCATCCTCAAATGTCCTCAATGTTATCAGCCAGACTTACAAGACGCTAGTGTCTAAATAGGGTGCAGGTATCATGTTCAAAGTGTAGGTCATAAGAAGTTCACTCCATGATGTGGAATGTAATATTTATTCACAGAGTACTCTGGTGAAAGAGTACAATCTGAGTCTGTAGTCATAAATATAGCGCTCATATTCTCTCATGAGCTCGTTGTTTTTTTTTTCAAGGAAAAGAAAACACAAATATAGTATTATTTAGTATTCTAAAGAAGACAACACCGAAGGTGACCTGGTAAAAATAAACTAATGCACGGGTAGGTAAAAATTATATTCACTTTGGCACGGGGATTCCCCAAAAAATCTTACACGGCCTCTCAAACTCTCAATACACACGTTCACACAACAATGTAATATGTTACACCGAAATGCTTTACAATAGAGTTTATTTATGTGTTGGTGGCTTCGATCAATAATGTACTAGATTCCCGATAAGCGCATCAAAAACGGCCCGAAAAATAAGAGCACAAATACTGTTGTGCTCTTATTTCAAATTAGTATGGTCCAATCATAGCCAACGATAAGACGTCAAAATGCCGCAGTGCGCGTTCAAAAATTGTGTTAATAATCACCGTAACACCAAGATTTTGGAAGGAATATCTTTTTTTCGGTAAGTTTATATCAATATGTCTTTATCATAAAATAAAAACTGAATTAAATAGTAAATATAAGTCTTTTAGCAAATATTATGATTGTTTGACCAATGTTTGCTACAACGCGCCAACTATTGTAACAAACACACTGACACTTTGTAATTCTGACCTTAAATCATGCATGTAAGGTTGAATTTCTTTTGATGTATGTTGACCAGCGAGCTTCGGTCGTAAAAATTTATTGCTTGTTTTGTATAGCTTGGTGAACATAACTTTAAGTTGTTGTATTTAAGGTTGAATTTACATTAATGCATATTTTTTTTTAACTAGGATTAGGTAAATACGATTGGTGCCAGTTTTTAAGTGAACTTTTGCATGGGATTGTGTATCTAGTACATTATTGATCGAAGGTTGGTGGGGAATTAGTTCGGGTTGTTTGGCGAATTTACTGAGATTTCTAGTTTGTTAATCGTTTCGTTCGTCCGCACTGTTGTTGTGACAAAGGAATTTAAAAATTTTGTTTGTGTGAATTACTTATATTTATTATTAATATAATACTTATAGTATTATTAATAACAGCCTAAGTACTAGTACCGGAGTTAAGCGAAAAAATTTACTCGCAAAATTATAAAGAGGATTGGGAAGCACGACCAGACTGCTCGAAATGATTAAAAAAGTCCAAAAGGGAAAAACTGCGCACATTGCCGAAGCTGTATTATAGATATTAATATATCTTCTGGTTTCGACACTGTTAAAAGGCGTGCCGCTTCCCAACTTCACATCAAAAGTGTCAAAAGTTTTGCAATTTGCAGATCAACCTAAGATGACTGATTTTGTAAATCGAGAAGTGGTCCAATTCAATTCAATCAAACATCAAGTAGGAGAAGGTAAGTAGGTACCTAAATTTTTCAAAAGGTTTTATTGTTTCCAAATCAATCCAGCCGTGTAACAAAATTGAAAAGAAGCAATTATGAAGAAGAAAAATACTTTCAGAGTTGGCTGTATGGTCTTAGAGGCCTTTGCTTTTGCCTTGGGATTTAAATAAAAAAACTGAACCAAACTATTTCAGGGTTCCCAGCATGGTATTTAATTTTACACTGTTTTTTGTTTTTTTTTGGATAATATTTTACAGTTGAATTCAATCTAATTGTCTTACTTGTTTCAGGCAAAATTCGGATTGCTGGCTTTGTCGATGAACACAACTTGCCATACGCGATAACTGAACACCCACCTTGGCAAGTTTATACAAAAGGTTTGTCCAGACTCAAAAGTAGCTGAAAAAATAAAGAGCTCTCGTCTATGGTATGGTACGAAAATGAATAATCAAATGTTAAGGTGAATGCTCCAACCAGCCCGCGAAATTCAAAATTTCTTGCGTTTTTTGCAATTTGCAGGCCAGTGCTAGGTTGTATGTTGATGAACATTTGATTCGCGGCTGTAAGACGTATGTAGTTACAGAATTATAATCATCAAAATCATTAATACAACCCTCCGAGCTCATAAAGGTGTAAAAATGACTTTGACCTTGTAAAAAGTCATTTTTACACCTTTATGAGCTCGGAGGGTTGTATTAATGATTTTGATGATTATAATTCTGTAACTACATACGTCTTACAGCCGCGAATTAAATGTTCATCAACATACAACCTATCACTGGCCTGCAAATTGCAAAAAACTCAAGAAAATTTGAATTTCGCGGGCTACCCTGGAACATCAACCTTAAAACTAAATTATTCAATTAAAATATTTTTAATAAATTACTGTAATTAATGGCACAAAATTCTGTTGTTTTTATTTTGACAAAAAATCTCCCGATTTCATCCTTTTTTTTTTTAATTTATTCATGACCATGGATACATGTCCTTCAGTCGAAAAGATTTCACCTGATTACCTGGAAAATTACCCGACTTTTAAATTTTCACTCTTGCAACACTATACTACCATCCATTCCATTGATTTGATTCCATTCCATCTTCCATCATCCATGGGGACAAGGACAAGGACCAAGGACATAGTAATTGTTGTGATAACGTTGACGGTTTTATGAATTTTAATATTTTTCAAGCATAGTATTCAACGAATTCCTCTCAGTCAGTGTTTGTATGCTATGTGATAGAGTTAACATGCCATAAATCAAGTAATTAAACCAAGGCAAGTTAATTTACTTTGACTGTTAGGTGGACTGCGGCCGTGCTGGTCGGTGTTTCAGGATGGCGGAGTATTTAGCTGCTATATTTGGAACAGAAAAGGATAAGTAAGTACACATTTAGTTTTAGAAAGCTCATAGATATCGCTTCAATATGTGTTAGCAAGAAATAGAGTTTAGTTTTTTGCATTAATATGGGCGATTAGATGCTTCATTGTAGGATTCTGAATATGGCTTCTATACAGATGAATTTTTCAAGTGGGCGTGCCGCTCGAATGGCCAAATCCGAAACTGGATTATTCGTTTTTTGAAAAATTATTACTCCTAGCCAGAAACTAATCCCATTGATTTCGGAATAAAATATACACATTATTATACTATTCGATAGTGTCGCTGATGATAAGGCTCAAATTCTGGGAAATAATGACATACGGCAAACTAATGAATATTGATTTTTCAAAAATCTTTTAATTTTTTTTATTTTATATCTGCCATCAGCCCTAGAGCTTTACTCAGATTTGTTGATTTGTATTTCTTTTCGATTTGCACATCCAGTGATGTGTCATCTCCCATTTTCAAACAGTCATCAGATTGAGGCTAATCTTGTCCTTTTCAATCATCAGTGTTGTGGCCAGATGATTTCTGTGTCTTTTGAGTCTTTGCTTGCATGCCTCACAGGACTTTTATATTTCTTATTTGTCTGTTGGACTTTCCAAGTACTCATGTATTTCTGTGTTCCGGACATTAATAATAATAATATCTCGGGACAACCAACACTCCGCCATCTGATCCCAAACCAGGCAGAGCCTGTACTATGGCAACCAGACAACTGATAAACATACTTATATATTTCTAAAAACATACCTATTAAAGATAAATTACACACCCAGATACAGAACAAAAACATTCCTTTGGTGACAAAGAAATCTACGAGGTCTGGAATCTTGTTAGGGTCAGTCGGCCAGTAAGTTAGTTCTCCAGTACAGGTTTAAAATTGGGGAGGATATGGTGCTTTATGTTTTTACTATTATAGCAGTCCCAGCATGAGAAGTCCCATCTGGATGATTGACATAGCAATTGAATCCTTTAATTTTAACCACTCGTTCATCTGTCATGTGTTTCGGAGATCAGGAGAATATCTATTTTGTTATGGTTGATGAAAATTTCAACTTCTTGCTTGTTTGGAGATAAGCCATTTATATTCCATGAAGCAATTTGTAGGAATTTCTTTTTTTCTGCTGAGGTATGAACGTCGTTAGGAGACCCATTAGGGTGCCAATTTGTTTTATGATGATATCTCATTAGAGCAAATCATAACTAAACAATTAGCAAAGATTGATTGTTTAGTTATGATTTACTCTAATGAGCTTGTCAGCTTTAAAAAAATTAAAAAAAAATTAAAAACTTTATTTAAAAAAAAAACAACATTAATTTTGGTTAAACCCACATCGCTTAATCTTAATCTGAAAGATTATGTGCGAGTGAGGCGTCTCGGTTGTTTAAATTGCAATATATTGTTTTAAAAATACATGATTAAATTATTTATTTATTTGTGAAAGATCTGGAGGAATTTTGTATTGATCCACTGTAAGGTAATATTTTATTAGCCGTTTTATTTGCAAAGTTGTCTTTGATTTTAATTTACTATTTAGTTGCTTAGGGAGTTTATTCAACAAGTTAGGTAACAAGTACCTCCAGGTCCTTCTTCCATATTCATTGTTACATTTCGGCAGATTATATAATGGTAGGTATTATAAACATCTTAAATTTTTGGGTCTTATTTTTTTACTTATTTTATCAATTTCATTAGCATATTGTGATATCATAGCTAGTTTTACTTTATAAAAGACATTTAGTTGATTGTTGTCTTTAAATTTAAGCTTTAATTTATATGGAACTCTGATGAACACTGGCTGAGATTGTGTGTTCTCTGTTTGTCTATTCCAGTATCCAGTGTTCACCTATAGTATTACACATGTTATCAGGTAAAATTTGATTTGTTAGTTCTTGGTTATTTTTGGACCACCGTTCTTGGTTATACTTGGTTGATTTCATTGGGTCTTCGATCTTGACTCTCGTGTGATATATGGATTGTATACTCTTAATGTCGGAGTTGTTAGGACCGGGTTCTATGTTTACAAAGAACATATTCAGTGGCTTTTTTGTTTTTCCTGGATACTGCATAGATTACTTCACCTCTGACTTTGTTCCCTGTATTTTCAATTTCCTCTATTATAGCAGTTTTAGGAGTAGTGTAAGATTTTTAATCACAATTCGATAGCATCTATTTTGCTTTTGTGTGAAGGTATGACCAATAAGGCCATTTGCTTGGATAAGATCTATATTTCTGTAGACTGTGTCATTACCCTGAGCTGGTCTCTATTGATGATCTTATAGGAGTAGCTATCAGTGGGTATAGTTTTATTTAACAGCTCGGTTAGTTTGGATAGGTGTTTCTTTCCATATAGCAGGGTTTCTCAAAGTGGGGTACGCGTACCCCTAGGGGTACGCCTTTCGACGTTAGGGGGTTCGCGACAAGATTTACGTTATGGTGGCTGCATTACAAAGTACTCTGTGGGTGGCTGGATGACTGGCAGGCATTTATGGTCACGATCGTGAGACTAAATTCTAGTTTGAGTATTTAGCAACAGGATTCATTACTAGAAATGTCCGCTGATGAAACTCTTCGAGCTGATTTAAAAAGGATGTCTCTGATTGATTTTGCTCAGCTAGTCAAGGAGAATATCCCGAACTCTCACGCAAAGCGATGAATTTCCTTTTAGCCTTTGCTGAAATTATGCCTATGTGAGAGTGGGTTTTCACGCCTATTATGATAGACACGAAATACCGAAATCGACTTGATGCTGAAACAGAATTAAGGCTAATATTGTGCATAATTATTTCAAAAAGTGTTTCAATTTGCGACAAGAAACAAGCCCACCCATCACGTTAATTTTATTTTTTTTATTAATTATATTACATTTTATTTTATTTTGTTTTTACATTTAATATTAAAAAGATATTTCTTTTTGGCTCTGTATTTGTTACGTTTTATTGAAATAAAAAAAAAATTCTTCAACACCCTATTTTATTCTTTTTTTATCTTGGAGTTAGGGGTTCGCTGTCAAATGGTAACTTTAATGGGGGTACGTGGAGCCATAAGTTTGAGAAACCCTGCCATATAGGATTATGGGTGGTGGTTTATTGATTTTCTTTGTGTGGATGGGTGCAACTTCTGTTGATTCTTCAGTTAGGTCTACAGTTAGTCCACTGTATCGTCTGTATCTGTTGGAGGTACTGATTCCTCTCTGTGTTTGGTCGAGTTTTTTCGTGTTTGGACGGCTATCAGATAGTCTCTTTCTTTTCGGATGGGGTTCTGAACGGACTCTTTGTCATGAGGGTGTGCAAATATTATTGACACCATATGTGTTATTCGCCGCTGCAAACATAGTAGTTGGATTATTTGAGTCAATGGCATTGGAAATGCTACTCTTTAAACTACTCAGTGAAGATGATCTCGGTCTTGCAATGAGAAGACCTGGATGAAATAACTATTGGGTTAACTTTTTATTCACGCTGCCTGCAAAACTCTAATGAGGCAGTTTTAGTTTTCATTAAAATCTTGCTTGAGACTCCTTTGAGCATGTTTCGCTATTCCCCATAGTTTCGGAATTGGCCATCCACACCCACTTGGAGAATTCACCCTGTATAGTCACAACTTTCTCCACAAAATCAGCTTCATAGACATGGTAGGCATACCGACACCTAAAATGTATCCTGCAATCCTTGAAGTTCTAACTAGGCAATACTTTATTTTACCGGATTATGTCAATATAATTTGTTTTCCAGGGTCAACTGTTCCTTCTACTTTAAAATCGGGGCATGCCGACATGGTGACCGCTGCTCTCGTATTCATAACAAACCAACTTTTTCACAAACTGTGCTGTTACAAAATCTGTATGTGAATCCTCAGAACTCAGCCAAATCTGCTGACGGCAGTCATTGTAAGTACATTTCTCCATTATTTATAATTATTGTCTATCCACACTTCCACAGGCATTAAATTAAAATGTCCCATATGCCCAGCATGTTTTAAGATTAAATACTACCCTACCCTATACTGCAGACACAGGCATAGGTGTTATAAAATTTGTCTTCAGTAATTTTGTGCTGAAACTTATGTCTAAAATTATTTGTGTAAAGCTAAAGATATTAACCTACCTAAAAGGTACTTTTACATTTGTGATTTTTTTAGAAGAAAAAATTCATCGTTGCTAACCATATATTACAACCATACAAAAATCTAATCATTTTTCATTGACTACAGTAACGCTATTATTCAGTAAATGATTGGTATATAGTCGTTAAATAATTAGTTTTAAGATATTTATTAGTACAGATGATAAGACCCTACAGAATATAATACGAGATATTTGAAAAAAAACTTGAAAATTAGTTCCAAACTTTCCATACACAGGATATAGGTTGCCCACTGCGCAACTATACTACTAAACTATACACCGATTCCAAAGTACTTATTACTTACTTATTATTGTGTATAAAACCTGGGTTTGATATTTTATTTGAATGTTTTTCTACTTCCAGTGGTTGTGGCCAATGTGTCTGATGAAGAGATGCAGGAGCATTATGACAACTTCTTCGAAGATGTGTTTGTTGAGTGTGAAGAGAAATACGGAGAGATTGAGGAGATGAATGTGTGCGACAACCTGGGTGACCACCTAGTCGGCAATGTTTATATTAAGGTGAGCTCTTAATCAGTGTCCATTTATTGTCTATTTAAAATAATCTAATGCCAATCTATTGATTTTGGCCTAGTAATATCCGAGTTGTAGTATTAGTCAATTTCCGATATTAGTTGACCCCATTTATAAAGAAGAACCGGGGAAGAGGGGCTAGGTAATACAGACAGAGCATTGACTTTCAGGTAATTTCCTGATAAAATGGTACAGGCCTTACTGTAAAAGACAAAGCCACACTTGCCAAGATATATGTAATTTGTTTAAAAAACGAGGATTAACTAAGGGGAGGATTAACTCAAAAAAACAATGTGGTTTGCACCACATTATGTTGTTTTGAGTTTTCCTAATTAGCAATATATCAATTCCAGTTCCGACGCGAGGAGGATGCAGAGAAGGGGGTAAATGACCTGAACAACCGATGGTTTGGTGGACGTCCAGTGTACGCCGAGCTGTCCCCCGTGACGGACTTCCGTGAAGCCTGCTGCCGTCAGTATGAGATGGGGGAGTGCACCCGCAGTGGCTTCTGCAACTTCATGCACTTGAAGCCTATTTCTAGAGAATTGAGAAGGTGAGTCAAAGTTTTATTGACTAACAAGTTGTGGGCTCGGTGGGGTATTCTGACAATATGATGAACTTCATTATACAAACTTTCATGCCCTATTTAACTTCCTTATGAATTTTCAAAAATTACTTAAATTACACCTTATTTATAAAAAGAACCCTTGTGCAAAATTTTAAACTATGGGCTAGCAAGCCAACCCACCCAGGGTTGGCTTGGGTAGTTAGGTCTACCAAAGCCAACCCACCACATTGGATTTCTCGCCTTCTTTTCTAAGCTGATGTCATATCATTATGTTCCAGATACTTGTATTCCCGTCGCAAAGGCACGCGTCGCTCTCGCAGCAGGTCGCGCGACCGTCGCCGGAGCTCCCGCGCCGGCGGAGGTGCCGGCGGCGGCGGCGGCGGTGGCGGTGGCGGCGGAGGCGGGGCCGGTGGCGGTGGTGGTGGTGGCGGCGGTGGCGGCGGCGGCGGCGAGAACCGGCGCCGGGACCAGCCGCGCAACTCGCGCTCCGGACGTTACTAACCGAGCCCGCTTAGACGCTACATGTCCTAGAGAGCGTCATGAATCTTTTGGCGCGTGGCTTTAGTCGGAACGAACGCCGCGTTCGCCCAGAAAATCATGATGCACTCTACGCAGTGAGTCTCACCAACACATCAAAATATTGCTATAAAAGTAATGTATACTGCATTTAATACGCGTACTCGTGCAAATAACAAAGTTTTTGTTTCATCGAAATCGGGCCAGGATTTCCAAAGTTACAGCGTTGTAAAGTTTCACCGCTTTTTAAATTTGCGTTCCTTTGCGCGCTACTGCGATGACGTCACGCTGCGAGTGTCATGTTCGATTGCGGGTGATGCGGAGTGTTTACGTTCATAAAATTTGATTTGTAAAGTGGTTTGGACTTATTATTTTAAGTGTTTGTGTTAGCGATTACTTTAAATATTATTGTTATTAAATTCGTACATAGTGATTGAAGGTTTTGTAAAAGGACAGTCGGATAACCTACAAAAATTCTACATTTTTATGGTTGTCTGAGAATGGTGATCATTATATGATTATGTAGCCGTTGAAATGCGAGGAATAAAATTGAATGTATTGAGTAATATTATATGTATAATAGTCCTCCTAACTGTTTTCGACCTCGGGGGTCAGCGGAGATTAGCCATCGGCGCGGGAGATTTTTTTAAACTTACGATGGAGTAGTGTGTGTGCAGGCACCGATGCACTCTCTATTCGTTTACTCGATGGGACGGCAATCCGACACCGGAGAGAGATGAGGCGCAGGACCGACAGCTTAATACCGCCAACTTCCAAACTCTGGGCTACTACTGAGAAATTTCTTATGGGAAAACCCAATGGCACTTTTTGCCCGACCCGGGAATCGAACCCAGGACCCCACGCTCAGCAGTCGCGCTTGTGACCATGAGACCAACGGGGAAACATACGCTGATTATGCTATGAATACACACATCGAGTGGCATTAAAGAAGATGAAGAAAGCTATTCATTGCCCTGGTTGTAGTAATTTAGGTTTATACATTCAGTTAAGTTTTTACCCACAGATTTTATTTAAAACCACGGAAGGAAGGTATATGGTTGAGGTCCTACATAACTTCGTACCAGTAAAAAATACTATGGCGTTGTAACATTTTATACCAGGTAAAAATCCTTGCGGAAACTGCAACAGCTGCAAAATACGCGCTTCCCAACTGTGATACCGGGTTTAGAATAGCTTTTTTTTTGAGGAGGACTATTCAACTACCGTTTTAGGTTATGTGTCTATTGCTTAAAAGAAACACTTTTGGATGAACATAATGAACACAAAATTTACGTCGAAATGATTTTCACAAGAATGCTGCTCTTTTCATAACTTTTAATCACTTTTCTGAATATTATTATTATATGCTACAGAAAAAAACAATTTTTGGGGTGTTTTTTCACTAGACTTGGTACACTTAGGCACAATACAATATTTCTTAACCATTTTAGTGATCAGCTATAAGAAAAACATTTAAATTTATAGCGAAACCGCGAGAGCGCAACGAGCCAAAGTATGTAGGTATACGCAAGCGCCGATTCGCAGCTCGCAGCGTGACGTCACATGTTAGCGCGGTACTTTAACGTTTAATATCTGTCAGTTCGGACGGTAGAAAAAAAAACAGATTCTGGTTTAACTTTATTTTCTACATACATACGGCATACACTGATGTAGTAGGTTAATGAGTGTGTGATTAAAAGCTTCATATCTTTTCCAGTTGTTATATCATTCCAATTTATTTCTTGTAATTTAGACTTAAATTTTAATATATTTGTGTGATTGTAAAATCTTTTCTTCACGTACCAGGCCATTCTTTTTGTTTGTTTAGGCAAGTTTAAATATACAATGGTAATATTATAGTCTGAAAATCCTAGTTTTTCTACAGTTGTGTACCTACATATTTTTGAATTTAAAATTTGTATATATATTAAATCTAAGCATGTAGTTGTGTTAGCGTTACACGTATCGGGCTTTTTATGTGTTGGGTAAATATAAATATTCTTGCATTTAAATCGTTTAAGGTTATTTGATAATATGTTAATGTTGGAGTCGCCTCCTATAATAATATTTTGCTGGTAAAATACTTCCTCCTCTCTTCTATTCCAATACATAGTTATAATTAATAAGTTTTCTTTAAGTAAGTCAGTAGCACATAACTCTAGTACATATTCTATAGATTTAACTGTTATATCACATCTATGTAATCAGTCTATATGTTCTTGAAGCAGAATTCAGACACTGCTGCCTGTTCGGGTACTGCGACAGTACGATGACGCAAATTTGTAGCCGCTAATCTTAATTAGTTCTAGTTTTTCTTCTGAGAGTCAGGTTTCCGAGATACTTATTCTTTGTACATAGAATTTTATTTAATGAAAGCGTCAAGTAAGTGTTGTTTGTTGTTAAGACTTTGGAAGTTCTGGAATAGTATTTTAAATGGTAGGTCTTTGTTTACGAAATGTATGGTTTACAGATTCATTCGGCATATCCATTTGGTGAGATTGGTTAGTGGCGCTCATCGTTCTCATATCGTTTTCCTGGTAAGTTGAATGTACATGTCGTCGTTTGGTGTTGTGATATTTTTTGTTAATGTATTACATCTATGTATAATTAGTTTATTGCGTGGTGTCCGTTTTATCTAGCTTTAAATAATTCGTCTCAATTGATGAATGATTTTGCTGGTAGTAATAGTGAATATCATGAGAGGTTTGCTACCTAATATTACAAGACAAGGCAGTTCATATTGTTACGAAATCTTATCTGTTTTGTTTGTCCCATCAAATCTAAGACATTTTGAGTAAAACCTATCTTCCGAAACACATGTTTTCTTTGCGTTTAAGCCAGCCTCTTATTCGATTCGTAACATGTTTTGTTACTAAATAATCATGTTATTAAGTAAATTAATATTGAGTGACAGCTGTTATTAAAAACGCAAAGTATTCGTTTAAATGGCAACATTGAATTAGCTATGTCGTCTATGAAAACAGAATATGTCATAAATATGATCACTTCTCTGTCTTGATCAATTAAAATCTAGATGTGTGGCCCGCGACGTCGGCCGCTCAGTTATTTTAAGAAGTTCTTATAAGATTATAATGATAAGCTACTTGAAATAAATGTTTTATTCAACTTCGTAATTAATGTTTTATTTTTGCCTAGTCCATGACGCAATTACACATGGTCGTTCGCCTGAATTCGATTGTCTATGGAATTCGTCAAACGACCAAGTGTAAATGAAAGCTGTCGAGTACACCACCTCCGCCACCGCCTTCACCAGGAGGGTTATATCAACAACAGAACCATCTAATCAATCACAGCAATTCCCGGGGCAAGGACGCAGCGGACGAACACGCGAGAAGGGGATCGAGTATGGCAACAGTGACACCTCAATCCTTTGTCAATCCCATTCGGGCACCTACACACTCTGGTAAGGAAACTCATTAGAGCACAACATCACAAACTGTGGCTCGACCGTGGTAAGTGCGGCAGCCCGAGGAAGCACTTCCAACTAACGACAACCGCCATAACTGGCCATGTCTCTTTTAATAAACACCTCTTGGCATACTTGAACTACAGTATAAGTGACTCATCATGAAATAAAGCAATTTGTATTGGACTGCCTCACATAGGTGTCAGACAGCCCACTGCAGAGACCCTGCATGGAGGAAGACAGCAGCCCATGTGCTTACTGCCCACATCATCATCATTCACCTTCCTGTATCCCAGTATTTGGGGTTCCTTCTTCCAAATTTCTCTATCACTTGTTATCTCGGCAGTCTTCCTTTCTAGCTATTATCCGTCACACAGTCCATCCATCGATTCCAAGCTTTACCTCTACTCTTATAGCCGCAGATTATATATAATACTTTCTTCTAGCCATCCACATTCATACTCAAATCTTTCCTCGCCACATTGTCCAAAATAAGAAACGCATTTGAATAGTAAATATATATTTCACATTTTCGTATATAGACAGTTTTATGGTCTGAATATGTGTGGTATCGATTACACTACAGATTTTTTTTTTAAATCATTATCATTAAAAATATATTTTTATATAGTGGTTTTACTATAAATAAGTAGGTAATATATAATATATATATTTTTAATATGAACTTTTGGCCATCGAAAAGTAAATTCGATGTGGACCATTGAGGCGGTATATTTGTCTAGTCGACGGGACAAACACCAACATGTGTGTTCCTGCCGGCGGCTGTGAGAGGTATCTTGACGGGTGATTCTCCAATGACAATGTTTTTGATGCAGCCGGTGAACCCGCGTCGCGAGCGCACGCCGCGGAGCTTTTGTAGCGGCCGCTCGTGTCCGCCGATGTACAGCGCCGAGCGAGTGTCCGTGGACGAGTACGCGCCGAGCCCGGGCTTCGAGAAGTGCCCGTCCACACCCACCGACACCACGTACAGGGACTTCACCACTGAAACATACACAATTTTATAAGGATAGATTATATCTATAACATTTAGAGTTGCAGACATTAAAACGAAGCTGTTTGGATACTAGTGTGGATTGACTACTTCTAAAATTTTATCCGACCTGGACATTGAAATAGTAATTTCAAATGTAATTGCTTTTCAGTTACATAAACAGAGCTTTATTCAAAACAGTTGTAGTGAAACTTCGCTAAGGTGGGAACTATCTACTGTCCGGTCACTGTTATGTTACTTGTAGCCAACAAACCTCAGGTACTTGTTCGTTTGCCTGTATTCGAGTGTTCGAACGAGTCATTTTCAGCCAGTGGTACATGGACTGTGTGAAGAATGCTATGGCCATATCTTCCTATTATGTAATAAAACTTAGTAAGTTCAAAAACTTTAATTTAGTCAATTCGGAAACCACATCAGTGGTGTGAGGTTTGCGTGACGATTGACAGGGGAGAATGGAAGAAAAAAACGTGTTGCGTCGACCCCAAGTAACATGGGCAGGAAGATGATGATGATGAATTTGGAAACCACAGCATATGGCCCATAGCACAGGTAATTAGCCATGAGCTCCTATTTTAAAAATTTCTTCCTACTTTATGAATTACTTTCAAACTTGGACGACTCACTGGTTTGGCTTTGATAGCGCCACAAAATCCTGGCGGTCTTGAATAGGGGTGAAACTAGCTTACCGTGTATCTTATGCCAGTTGCCATCACAGAGCGCGAACTTATTGCCAAGCGAGTAGCTCGCACGGAAGGGCCCGTTTCCGTTCTCCACGTTGGCCACGACCTCGTTCTCCAGCAGTTCGAGGACCAGATAGTCCTTCTTGCCGTGGACGCTGAGAAGTAGTCCAGTGCTGTTCCGCGGACGAATCTCCATGGATATTGATACCTCGTCCCCTACTTTGAAGTTTTCAAGGAGCTGCAATTGAAACGTGTAATTTAGAGGTTATTATATTTAGGTTTATGTTGACACACCAGATCGCGGGTACAACCTGGTCGAGCTCACGCAGACCAGGGAAGAAAGGCACAAAAGTGAGGAAGGCTTTACGCAGCCGGGGGGGGGGGGGGAGAGGCTGCCAATGATAGTGATGAATGTAGCGACGCAGCCGCCAGGTCATTGTAAAGTTAGTGGCATTTAGCATATAGATTTCAACTTGAAAATGAGTAAATATGGAAATTACGTCAAATTAAAAGTAAGACAACTGAACGTTATATAAAAAAGAGCATTATACAAATTGAAAATTATATGAAATGAACGTTATTCGAGCAAAAGAAGGTAATATCAAAACTAGCACTTCACCCGCTTAAAAATTGTGATAGCTCGGCTAATTCGCATGATATAAATATAATTTATAGGCTACGTTACTTTCTGATAATTTAGTGGTGAAAAAATGGTTAAAATCGGTCCAGTAGTTTCGAAGCTTATTCGGTACAAACAAACAAAAAATCTGTTCTCTTTATACTCGTATTATTTCATCACATGAAATTAGGTTAATTTCTTTTTATAGCATATGAAAATTATATCATGTGAACGCTATTTCAAGTGATATTATAGTGTCTGTTATTATGCCTACACACCCGTTTTTATTCTCGTTGAAATAAGGATTATGTTGAGAGGTTATAACTGCAAAAGGATTGTAGGTATTTTTGGTGGACCATGAAAATGAAATTTTTGCTTTACTTATATACAACAATGACCAGCCTTTTGTCTCAAGCACAACATTAAAGAGGCTACAACATTAAGGACGCATAAACAAATTAACACCTTTTTGTGACATGTAGATAGTATTGTCTCGCTCACTCGTACTGGATATCGAAGCTAATGTTCCATTCGAGGTGAGCGAGGTCACTCTTCTGAGTGTGAACACCAGAAGTTAATTTCATAAAGGCTGTTATCGTAACTAAAACGGCTGTTTTTTTATTTTTACTAAGCCTGTATTGTCCCACTGCTGGGCAAAGGCCTTCCACTCGTCTCCCCGTGCGGTTTTCTCCGGCCAATCTCTCATAAACGCCTCTAGGTCGTTAAATATTATTTCTGAGATCTAACAGTCAAGGGAATGCATAGCTAAGCAAATCGAGTGATAACTTAAATTATCTATGTATGTAATAGCAACTTTCATTCTTTGGCAGCAGTTCGTTCATAGTTTACGTTTGACCGCAGCCACATAACAAACTTACTGAAATAAGAATAACGATAATTTTTATTTGACTGTACTATCAGTAGCAGCAACCTACGAAAACAATAATCCCCAATCAGATTGAAACCAACTGTGAAAGAACAGTGTTTACCTTCAAGTAGTTGCTTTGCCAGTTGCTAGAGGCTCCGAAGTAGACGCCTTCCTCGACGTTGTCGGAGCAGCGCAGCGAGTTGACGCGGTACGACACGTCGGTCACGTGCTGGCCGTTCATCATCAGCCCCTTGAGGCAGCCCTTGAACGGCTGGTAGAAGCCCTGCAAATATTTCAAAGTTTAACACATTTTAATTTTTCCGTTTATGTGCAGCGGTGACCGGATTTTAGCTGTTTGGGATAATGAGCAACAGAAAATTAAATATTTTGAAGGCAGTGGATGGAACAAGAAACAGATGGTTAATTCTTAACGTTCTTTTCTCTATAATGTTTGATTTATAAAAGTAATCCCTTTTTCGAAACTTAAGGTGTACTCGTAATTCTAGTCTATTTGAATAATGAATACCACGCTTTGAGAAGTAAAAAACATAATAATATACCAGCGAACTAACTTGCTACATACAAAGAGGCATAAGTAGCAAAAATCCAGCAAAAATGTCAAAAACAAAGAATTAATGACATCCGTAATATCACTTAAATATGAATAGGAATGAAGAAGTTACCTTAAGATTACTAGTAATTAGTTGGTTGAGGTCTCTGAGCCCACCGTAGTAGTAGGGCGGCGCTAGTACGGCGGGCGCGCTGCAGATGGCGCTGGTCTCGCCAACGAGCTCCGAGTCGACCGCGAGCTTGCCGTGTCCGGCGGAGCGCGTGAGCGTGACCATGTGCCACTCGGTGTCGTTGTACGTCTGCGCTGAGGAGATGAGGGCCGTCGAGCCGCCGCAGTTGAATGTGAAGTGGAGCTATAACATTCAATGTAACGTCAAATATATAATATATACACGTGGCTGCAATGAGAATGCTAAGAGGGATGTCTGCGGTAACGTGAATGGATAAAATAAAAAATGGGTACATAAGTGTAAGTCTGAAAGCGGCGCCCGCGACTGAAAAGTTGTGTGGTAATCGGTTGTCATGATATGGGCATATAAAGCGGAGGAATGAGGAGAAAGTCTTTAATATGAATGTGGATGGCTATAAGAGTAAAGGAAGACCAAAGAAATTATGGATGGGCTGTGCGAAGGATGATATGACTGCTGAGATGACGAGTTATAAACAAGTATGGAAGAAGAAACATGCAGCGCCAACCCCAAATAAACTGGGATAAGCGTACGTCTGCCGCATGTCCAATGAACTGTGGGCTAAAATAGCCACTTTGTGGAGCCCATACAGCCTGATGACGTCGCGGCAGACCTCGTAGATGGCGGGACAAACTGGACAAAAACAACGACCAGTGGTTCATCTTAACCCCTGAATTGAAAAAACTGGGGAGAGATCTTTGTCCAGCAGTGGGATGACTGTCAAGACTAGACTTGAATGGTGTTTTTTTTGAATCCTGCGTAGTGCTAAATCAAAGGTCACGGTGAGGTCTAAGGTTAAACCTAAGGTCGCTCATACCTTAGCATCCTTCATGTAGAAGGCGAGGAACTGCGAGGGGTCCTTGTCAGCGGCGGCGTAGAACACCAGTCCGCCGTGCTGGTCGAACGTGCGGAACGAGATGGTGAGGTCGAAGCCCTGCAGGTGGCGCCCCGGCAGCTTCGAGTACTCGATGCGACTGTCGTTGCGAGTACCTGGACATGGACAGTAGGTACGTGAGTTATTGGCCTGAAACTTCATGGACACTCTTTTGAAATTAAAAGTTCTGGGAATATTTTTGTTGCTTCTAGATGTGAAAAAAATGAAGAAAAAAACAAAGACAAATAGACTAGGATAAGCCCCGGCAGTTTAGAGATGATCAACTGAAGGTTCATGATCATGATGCCTGTACATCATTCAGTTCAACCGTTTTGAAGGGAACTGAATGATCCAACACGCGCCATCGTTTAGCGAGACATATGAGTGAGCATTCAATTTAGATATAGCATAGAAATCACCATGTTTTGTCAAGTCGTAAACATCGTGTGAGCAAGCGAGTTGTTAATAAACGACTTTCAAAATCAAAATTTGATTCGTTCTATAGAATCAGTTCCGGAGTTGTTGAAAATTGATTACATTTAGACCGCGAGCTTGTGCTAAAACAATTCTGGTAATCAGCTGCACCACGTTAGACTGCAAGTTGACCGCGAGTGCAGGCAGATGAATCCGAGACTCACCGAATCTGTAGCCCACGTCGGGGTCCGAAGTCGTGTACGCGGGGTCGTAGGCCAGCGCGCAGCCCGGCTCCGGCTTGGGCGGCGGGCGGAGCGTGGTCGTGCTGGCTGGCCGAGCAGTCGTGGTGGTGCTCGTGGTCGGCGCGATCGTCGTGTCTTCGGGCAGCACCGCGTGGTGGAACACTGGCGACCCTGTTCATATTTTAATTATATATTAAATTAACGCGCATATTTTCCACCAACTTGTCATTTTTGTGTTTGAGTGTTTTATTTTTATGCGTAACACTTGGCGCATATTCATTTTTCTTATTTAGGGTGTTAGGTAACGCAAATGACTGTTGAAGACGAACAATCCGTCATCTTATCCTCCTGCCGTTTTCCCATGTTATTGTTGTACGAGTAGTTCGGGTACTGTACGTTAGTTAGCTGGAGTCACACGTACCTCTGTCGGGTGGCGCTTCGCTGGCGCTCGGAAGCGTCGGCAGCACGTCTGGGCGTGGAGTCGCGGCCCATAGTGCTTGATCTGTGAATAACCATAATATCTTAACTGCCTCGTTTGATATTGACATCGGGTTCAGTTCCCTGGTTGGGCCATCAGAAATTTTTCAGAAGCGGCCACGAAATCTTGATCTGTCACGAAATCGTGACTTGGTCGGTTGGCTGGTGCCCAGTTGATGAGACTTCAACATAACTTGGATAGGATCCAAGACAGTTATATTGTTTCTCCGGAACTCGTTGAGCAGTAGAGCTAGAGCTTCATTGTCTCGGCGCTGTTCTGGTGGTCGCCACTGTTGATTCTGACTTGACTGACTGACAGAAGTTGCAGTGGTTGGAAATAATCATTATTAGGGGCTGGATTGCATGGCTGAGTATGCGAATAAAGCTTACCTGGGCTGATTCCTCCCGTGGTCGTAGTACTGCCACATCTTCCGAAGGTAGTGCTGCTATTGCTGAAAGGCTCCAGCAAATTGAGCACGCGGCCGTTGATAGTTGCGTCAGCGATGCAGCCGCTGAAAGGCGTCTTGGTGCCCAATTTGCCGCCAACGACGTAGCCCGGCTGCACGCCGCCCACGAACAGCACGCCGTCTAGTATATGCAGCGGCGCTGGCGCTGTGTCCGTGCTGGAATGTGGAGTTAGAAGGTTAAGTATAAAGAAATAAAGTATAGTATGTATGTAAGAATGTATAGTATGTAAGAATTTCGATGAGTTTCAATTACGCCATAATTGAAACTCATCGAAATTGACGTCTGTATACGCTCGCACAAACTAAAGCTGTGCATTGAGCACACGTATAGCCATGCATCAGCATCGCTTCAACTACGTAGAACGGTTCACCATTATGCACCCCATACGGCAATACGGCTCAGATCGGAATCTGCTATAGTAAACATGTGGGCAGGTGATGCCGACCCGGTGCAGTGCTTACACGTTTGCTATGGAACTCCCCCTCTCGTTCGTCACGGCGTTCATCTGTACGATATTATGTAGAATAATTTTGGGAGCATTTGGTAGTTCTATATTGAATTTGTTTTAACCAGCATTCGAGTTACTGACGTGATCCCAACTGTTTACTGTAAAATGTCGTGCAGGACAGCGCCGTCTGAACAGCCGCTTGGGCCAATTGCTCATGTATACGTTTTATCGCAGTCATAACAACGGAAGTCACAGGTAAGCCGATCAGTTCTTGTAAATTGCCCATCGTTTGTGGAACAATATCATATTTTTACGACCCAGGGTGGAGTAATTTTATGATCTCCCCTGTAACTTAATAATGGGTGGTTTTATGACATGGTTATATTTTAGCGTTAGTATCGACGTGACGAGACGCACCTGAAGTAGTCGAAGTCGTCGACGACGAGCCGCAACGCGTTGTTGTTGTGCGTGACGGTGAGCACGTGCCACTGCGAGTCATTGTACGTGTTCAGACCCGTGTCCAGCTGTTCGCGCTGACTCATCAGCACCAATTTACCTGAAAACGCAAAGAACGTTATCAATTTGCTAATATTTCAACTGCTGGGACTCTGACGCTCTCTTTACAATACAAATGCAACACAAAAACAATAACCACACAACATAATTATCCCTCACAGTTATATTGACGAATAGGTGACGTGGTGGTAAGTCAGCCGCAGTGCAGCGTTTCATGTATGGGCAGTCGAGCCTGTCGGCTATCCTCAGCACGCTGTTGGGGCTGCCGCGCACCAGAGATGCGCTCCGTTTACGCATCTTTGCATAAAAGGAGTCGAGACGACGGAGACGCTAGCGATGGCGAACATGCCCGGGCACTACAATGTCGCGGTAACCCCATCAGCGCTCTGAATGCGTTGTTATTGGACGCAGAGGGCTTCGTATGCTTTTTGGGTGTGATTTATCCACAGGGTGCAGTTGTACAAAGAGGTACCTATAATAAGCCCTGAAAAGGGGCTTCTTGACCGAACTGGAACAGTGCGCAAACCTGCGAGCTATCCATGTTACCTAACAGCCAAAGCCCTCCGCTTCCTCTCGATATCAGCATCGTCTCTGAGACCGGTTGTTACTAAATGCCCTAGGTATTTGAAATGGTCCACTTTGACCAAGGGAACACCGTACAGTTTGTGGGGACGTACTGCCATAGAACATTAAGACTCGGCCCCAAAATTCATGAACTGGTTGTTCGTCACTTTATATAAAGCGTGTTTATTGGTTCTATAGATTTTTATCGGACTTTCAAAAGGAGGAAGTTATCAATTCGTTTGATTTTATATATATTATATTGTTATATTGGCGATATCTTCGCCAATTGTGAACCGATTTTGATGATTTTTTTGTTGTTTGAAAGAATATTATTCCGCGGTGGTCCCGTTTAAATTTGGTGAAGATCTGATGCTGATCTTCGGAGGTTTACAATGGAACTCTTCAATAATAGACAGCAAATCTGTCGTGATTGTTGCAATCGCTTGGATGTTTTTTGTTTACAAAATATCATAACATAACATCACGCCTGCATGCTCTGAGGGGGTACGCAGATGTGTACAGTATACCCACATTTCGACAGTTAGGTATGTTAAGGTCCATTTTATAACCTATTACCATGAAAAACGTTTTTATTTATTATTTATTTTTAAGCCTATATTATCCCACTGCAGGGGAAACGCCTCCCTTCCCTCCTTCCACATTTTCCGATCTAGTGCGAGTGTAGGCCAATCCTTTGCGAAAGAGTCCAGCTCATCCCGCCATCTCCTCTTGGGCCCGCCGCGTTGGCGTTTCCTGCTATTTGGAACTTTAGCTGCATCGGTACATACCCTTACCAATCGGTTTTTACACACGCACCCTTCTGCCCTCCCCCCTGGCCTAAAAGCTGGCGACGCCCTTGGTCGGGTGGCTATACATAAATATGCTAATCTCGGTAACTTTGTTTGCGGGACGTAGGAATTTAGTTGTAAATTTGTATGTGCTCTGCGTACCTTTGAGGAGCGACAATGATATGCTATCAGACATGGCGGTGGTCTGCATCCGGTTGACGTACACGAAAATTAACCCGTCAGGGCTCGACGTCTTGAACTTGAGTGTCAGCTGTAGGTTCTCCGTGGTGATGTCGACATAGCGGAGGTAGCTGTCCTTGCCTGATAGTGAAACCAGGGATGCGAACTGAGAAAAAACAAAGCTTAAATAGTACATAAGTCTTAAACATAATGTTATACCGATATAACCTACGCGCACTACGACAACTTCTACGAGAGTTTAATTTCTTTGTAAATATGTAGTGTGTAGACACAAAGACATCTTGTTCAAATATTTAGGCCCTGTTGGCAAGTATCTGCGTCATCCATAACAAAAATTAAAGTAAGGAACCATTTTATAACGTATGTATGCACATTTAATAATATTGTTGAATTCTTATATGTATGTTCGTAACATCGAACGATTTTAAAGTCGTTATTACGCGTTTTGAAAATAATATTTACGAATTTTATCATACTACGGGTGGTACTAATGCTACTTTTATGTAAAAATGTATACCAATATGCTAAGTTTTATTTTCGATTTAATAATGAGTCACACCAACGCATCAAAATATTACTATAAAACTACATTCAATACGCGTACTCGTGCAAATAATAATAAATTTTGTTTCATCGAAATCGGGCCAGGATATCCAAAGTTACAGCGTCGTAAAGTTTCACCGCTTTTTAGGGTTCCGTACCCAAAGGGTAAAACGGGACCCTATTACTAAGACTTCGCTGTCTGTCTGTCTGTCTCTAGGCTGTATCTCATAAACCGTGATAGCTAGAAAGCTGAAATTTTCACAAATGATGTATTACTATTGCCGCTATAATAACAAATACCTAAATTTAAAAAAAAAAATATTAAGGGGGGCTCCCATCCAACAGATATGATTTTTTTTGCCGTTTTTATAGATAATGGTATGGAACCCTTCGTGCGCGAGTCCGACTCGCATTTGGCCGGTTTTTTAAATTTGCGTTTCATCGCGCTGCGATGACGTCACGCTGCGAGTGTCATGTTCGATTGCGGGTGATGCGGAGTGTTTACGTTCATAAAACTTGATTTGTAAAGTGGTTTGCACTTATTATTTCAACTCGCAGCTCGCAGAGTGATGTCACACGTTAGTCGCGCAGGCCGTACTTTAACGTTTAACATCTCAGTCATTTTTGAAGACATAAAAAAGATTTTTTTTTTCGCGTTACCTATTTTTTGGACATGCTGATAACAAAAACACTGGTGTGACTCATTGTTAGGCTTTACTTTTCCTCCACGCGTTCGTGCTACAGCCTCTGTAATTCGTTACAGAGGCTGTAGCTCGAAAGCGCGACGATAACGAATGCCCTTGAAAGTGGAAACAATTAGCTCATCAATACCTACACTTACACTTCTCTTAGGGACGTCAAAATAAAATAGGTTTCATTTTATTTTAATAACTGGCACAAAGAAAAAAATAACTTATCAATCTTTAATAAATTATTAAAGATAATTAAAAATATATAAAAATAAAATTATAATATTAATATTAAATTAAATCTTTCCACAGTCTCACCTGACAACCATACGCAATGCCGATGGACTCGATGTTATCACTGAGGTCGATGTTGACGCCGTCCATGCTGATCTGTCGGATGCAGCCGTCGAAGCCGGCCGTCGTCACCTCCAATATGCCCTTATTGTTGCCACCGAAGTTCATCGTATCCAAGGCACCTGTACAATAGAAATAAATGGTTTACTATAAAATAATTTCGTGTAGGAAATACAGTGCGCAGATACATAGGTTAACACAAATTATAACGACATGAGCTTACAAAAACAACCAAATAGTTTTGTTAAAAGAAATTTTTTTGGACAACAGTTATTTAAAGGAATGTAAATGACCGGTCATTTAATATGGACAGTATGGAAATGTTGAGTAGTTTCATGTTAGTTTTTTATTTGATTTAAATGACATTTAAAATGTGCCTATTTTTTTTTCGAAAACAGCTTTAGTAATGGATTTCACACAGTATGTTAGGTTATGCTAGCATAACATACAATGACTAGATTAGTACAATACATAATACCATTTAAGGTAAAGGCGCGTAGCCCGCGTAATTCAAATTTCACTTCATCACCAAGTAGGTATCACTGTAAATAAATGACACTACCCATCAAAGTATAGGGAACGAGGATACGAGTACAAAACATATTTTTATTTCGTAACAAGTATTGAATGCAGTTAAAACCTACATTTAAAATATTTAGTGGTCAGAATATTTCAAAATCAATTTTTTCTCAAATAAGTGGATACTACTTCAGCTTGGCGCCTCATTGAACAACGTAGTGACGTTGATGTTAAACTGAAGTGGCACTTGAGTGGCCACGTGTGCCGTATGCCCGATGAGCTGCGCGATAACATAACCAATATGTGGCGCCTTCACACAGCCAGGAGTCGCGGAAGGTGTCGTTGCAGATGAAGGGCCAAGTTACACAAAATCAAGGATCAGTGATCCACATAAGCCCTAGATCGAAATAATTGGATGTCATGAGTCTTTCCCCCCCAGTGGGATGACAGGCTAAGGGGCCGACTCCACGAGCGAGAGAATCGCGGCGATATTACGTACTTGTATGGGATAATATCGCCGCGATTCTCTCACTCGTGGAGACGGCCTCTAAGAGAGTGTATAGAAATACGTGGCAACGACGATAATGTCGTCGCGATTCTCTCGCTCGTGGAGACAGCCCCTAACAGTTACAGTAACACAAAGTTGATATAGTTGTCTTATTCCCTAAACTTTGTTGAGTAGTGCATAAGTAAATCTCAATTACCTATAGTGTCTTCACTAGCAGAGGAGTCCATCTTCAATATCTCGCGGTCCACCTTGAGGGAGCACTTGGTGAGTATACGCGCGGCGTCCAGTCTGTGCCACTTGCCGTCGTTGTACGAGTTCGCGGTACCGATGATGAGCAGGTCGTATGGGTCGCCGAGGGATACCTACAGAAAAATATTTGGTTAAGGTGGATATTCTATAGGCATTTATACGACAGTACCTAAGTAAAGAGTGTCCGGTGGCAGAGCTAGGATTTAAATTTCGAACTGTGCTTATACCATAGAGCGAGCTGGAGTCGCGTATGATTTGTCATTCGCGAGGCTTATTTAATCACAATGTCGGAGTGGACTGGTGAATAATGTGCGTTTGCAATCGAATCGTTTTCCAAGGCAAATGATTCTTGTGTTGTTGCTCGTCGTAGATTTGCTTCACAATACAATATTCGTCGGTTCCGTGACGCTCCCACTGAAAATTTGACTCGGTTGTGGGAGCGAAAGTTCCGAGCAAAAAGTTCAGCAGCAAACAATCCGCTGCCAGCGCCCAGCCGAACGTCAAGAAGCGATGACAACATTGAACTCGTCGCGAACAGTTTGCGCGATACATTCGGTGCGCAAGAGGGCGGAAATTGGTATCGGCGCATGATCAATGATTATTTTCTTCCAATACTGAGGAGGGCATCCTTCTTTTAAAGATATGGTTTCAGCAAGCTGGCGCCACGCCAAATAGCTAGAGACACCGTGGTTTTGTTGCGAGATTTTTTCTCAAACAAACTGATAAGTCGTTTTGGAGACAAACCTTGGTCACCAAGATCGCCAGATCTCACCCCTCTTGGAATTTTTCTATGAGGACACCACAACAGTAAAGTTGATTCAACAAAACCAGCAATTATTTCTGAACTGAAAGAAAACATCGTTCGGGAAATAAACAACATTCTGCGATCACTTCTCGAGCGCGTTGCGCGGAACACGGTCGACAGATTCCAGGAGTATGTAGGATGCGACGGGGAACATTTACGGGATATATATTTTTTCAAACAAAAATTTGCATTCATGTTCTATAAAGAGCATGTTTAATTAACTTAATATATTTTGTAGTTTTTTTTTTTAAATTCTAATTCGGCCACCAGACACCCTGTATAACCCTCAGTCAGTTGGTTTAATTGAAGATTCATTAATGCTTCTGCCATGGAGTGTAAATGTGGTGCTGTTCCACAAACGTTGGGACACTTAATATCGTGTCCTGCGAATCCTGTTGTTTGTTCATTAGAGGAAAGCTACTTAAGGCGCCAAACTCGTAGTTAAGTTCTGGGCCGACACCATTTAGATTGCCATCGACACGCTAAGAAGTTGGTTTAAGAAGTATGTACCTACAATGCTCAGCCGTAATAAGCGCTTCAGGAACCGTCGTCAGGGATCTTCAAAAATGCAAAAAATTGATCCACTCTTTAACAACTTGTACAGATTAACAACTCTTAACAATAAAACCTGGTAACCTGACAGAGATAATCTTTTATTCTTTTACGAAACATTGTCTCTGTGGGGTTACTAACTGGCGCGACGTCCGTGCTTAATCGGCACACGAACATTACCGAAGCGCATACCTTTACTGATTTCACTGTAAGTATGTAAAGGCGTGTCCTTACCTGCAAGAACACCCTTCCGTCTTGCATCTGTATAGAGAAGAAGTACGCGCCTTCTCCGACGAGGTATATCAGACCATCAGGGGCGTACGTCCTGAAGAACAGCAACACCTGGTTCTTCTGCGGTGTGAGGTAGCCGCGGCCCGGCATCGTAACGTGCGATCGACCGTTGAAGCGGTACTCTTGGGGCCCAGTGTGCGGGGGGAGCAGCTTGTCTCTGGTGGGGAGAAAGGTTAAATAATTAGTCATTTATGGAAATACGATAATCCATGACAGTCAAATGTTTGGCAAACATATTTAGTTTGGCTCCGACTTTCGACTTTCGTTTATTTTGAGTCGCGAGTTAATAGGCTTCTTTTGGGTTAGCTCGTTCCATCGTCGACCTCATCTCTGTCCTCAGGACTAGATTGAGGTCAAGAGTAGGCCCATTAAACATAAAAAAGACTTGATTTTGTGCAAAGTAGCGGCGTACGATCAAACTAGTATATGTGGATGTCTAACTAGTATGGATGGCTACAGTACACAAACAAAACTAATACCAGGGATACAGTGTGTTAAAGTTTTGCGTTGTATCGTATTATGACTCGCTAAATACCCCACTCAGTTATATAAGTTGAAGGGCAAACTCCATTTTATATTTATTCGTAATTTCACTTCTATTTTGTGTAGCGGTTCATAGAAAATACCTGCTCTTCAAATTTCAACTATGTGTTGCCAACAGTCTTGGAGTAAAATGGCTGTGACATACGGACGGATAGACAGATAGACGGACAGGACGAATCTATCAAAAATCTGTTTTGGAATTAATACGTTTGTTTCGAGAATGCTGTATCTAGTCATGTGCCACTTTCGTTCTGTGCCCTTTTAAGCCGATTGGACCATTTCTAACAAAAAGTCAGAACCTTAAAATTCCATAAACTCTTACCTCTGCCTAGCCCCCTTCAAGTTATTAGCGCTGACGAAGTTCCACAGACCAACAGGAGTATCTCCGATCATCAGCTCTTCTATTTGTCCTTCAAAGGCCGGGAAGCTGACAGATTGCAGCTTGGCATCTGACGGCGCTCCTCCCACGTATAGCTTAGACTTCTGCCGGTCCAAGTTGAAGATTGTATGTTGTCCTGGTAGCACAGCTTCTTTGGAGTGCACGTAGTCTGCTGAGCCATTGTCTGGCGCGCGGATTGATAGTTTAACGTTGCGTCCGACTCTGTTAGAAAAAAAACCAAAAGTCGGTTAAAGTTTGTTTTTACCCGACTGCGCGACGCAAAGGAGGGTAATATATATGTTTATCAGCCTATGTATGTATTTATGTTTGTTCCTATGGGGCGTTGTAGAGACTAAACGTGTAGGCTATTTCGATGATTCTTACGTCAATAGGTTCGTCTTAACCTTGCGAGTGTCACTAAAGACATGACAATAATCAAAACTCACCACAGCGACGACCAGACGCCATATTGTCAAAATGAAAAAAGAAAAACTCGACGAACTACGTCAAGTGGGGTATCGTTGAATAGGTATTTAAATCATTTTTCATTTTAAATAACAGTTTAGGATAATATATTAAATTTTACGTACGTTACGTGGTAAATAAAAAAATGGGTCCCGTATAATTCTTCTATTCTGCATAAGAATTCAGGATTTGTTTAAGTGTGTATTGATTATAAAACTGTTTATTACTGGCGCGAAGTCCTATTCTAATTTGAAACGCATTGGTCAAAATGTACGGAACCGCTTATAATTTTTCTAATAACTTTTTTCAATGTTGTGTGTTACAATCAAATTCTTGATCCCCGTTTGCGCGTCGTTTATCTATACGCCGCGCGCCGTGTACATTTTGAATGAAAATGATAGTTTGAAAAAGTGGCATGCGTCTTGTTTTGACACTTTTTCAAACTGTTATTGAAAATTATTTTGTTTACATATTGCTTAACTATTTTGATCCATTGACTATAAACTACAGCTATGAGTACCCATAAACAATTTATGATGTTACGAACGTGTTCTCAAAATTATACTATTTATTATGAAATAGGTGTTGTAATCGTTATTTAACAAGAAAATCGTTTTTTTATATTGAATATATGTACGGTTTGTTATGTCTGTTCTGTTTGCTAGTCAACGACAGAGTTAGGTGTAAAGGCATAAATCATCATACCTATCCACAACGACCTGGTACCAGCGGTTGTCGGCCACGAACTTGTCGCTTCCGATCCTGGCGGGCTCCCGACCTGACTCGGCGCTGTCTCCGATGTCCATCTTCAGGTAAGGATAGCCGTTCTCTACGCCGACAACCATGAAGTCGTCCTGGAAAAGACCGGTAAATAGATAACAATATGGAAGTTTTACCATTTTTTAAACAGTATCGATATTTTTACAAAACACAATTTTTATAAACTTATACTGTCACTTACCCTCTTTGAGAGGGTAGACAGATTTGTGTGGACCTAACAATATATTACCATTACCACCCACCCGCATTTTCCAGTCATCCCGCGATCATGGCGCTTGCAACAGCTTCGAAATATCGGGAGTTCAGAATAATGGAGAATCACGGAAAATATCCCGTAAGTGACAGTATAAGTGTAGTTATAAACCGTGAAAGTTTAAAACAGCGTTCATAATTTTTATATTCACAAGGTTTTATTAAACCACTGAGCTAGCTTAGGGTTACGTTGCCAAATGGCAAGAACGGAACCCTTATAATGCTCAGAACGCGTTTTCGATGGTATTATTTTAGTCCTATTATTTTTCCTTAGAACCACTTAATTCAAAATACTATTATTGAAATCATCCTTACAGATTTCGTCCTCCTAAGCATGGTGTCCTTGGGGTTGCCGAGGTAGAGGATGAGACCGTCCCTCTCCTTGGTCTTGAAGTAGACGGACACGTGCGTGGACGTGGACATCTCGTCCACTGTGTCCGGTAGGCGCGGCTGTAGCATTGTGCGACGGTCGTAGGTTACTCCTACTTGGATGCGGTTCGCTACTGTGCGGGCCTGAAATAATGGAGAAAAGTAAGTATTTGACGATGTGCTTCTAAAACTCAAACAGAACTTACATAGTAATTGATATCATAAGAGAGAAACATCACATTATTTGATGTCATATTTAATAAGTACTTAAATAGAATAGAATATTGTTTTCTATGAGTTAAAAAAAAAACTACCGTTCTATTCATGTGAGGACTACGCTCACACTATAGCACTAGGAATTCTAATAAAATGTCTTGGGAACGCCATTTAAATATCCTGGTCTACATTCACTAGGTTAATATAATAAAATGCCCTTTTGACGAGTGGACCACATGGTTTGTACTTTCTTATAACTCTATCCCATACGTTTCTCAGAAGCATTCTTCATCAAAGCGAAATCGACTGTTTGCAGGGGCTCTTTTAAATTCCAAAGGTATGGAAGCTTAAACCATAAAGGCTTGAATATTATTTTATACCATTTACAAGAACTAATCCTAGATTTAAACACAATGAATGTAGCGGATGCATGTAAACAACTTGCAGAATCTGATAATTCATTGAATTTAATCGTAAATGATTAATGATAACATTTTTATTTCGTATTTGACAGAATACATGTACTTCATCAAAATATTAATGGTTTACTACACAAAGCTGATGAATGTACCGTAAATTTAAATAATATTAACAATAACATAATTGACGGAAACTACGGTAATTGCGGAACCGTGATATCATGAATAATCATTGCGCGAAGCTCCAATAGATCTATCACCACAATGTCAGGCTTATTGTCAACAATAGTCCTCTCAGTGACGATAGGTCGATCCCAATACAACGTGATATTACCATCATCGAGAACTGGGTCGGGCGCATACTTATAGTATGGCACTTCTCATTCCACAAGCTTGTGCTTCAAAGCAAGTTGCTGATAGATAATCCTGGCAACGAGATTGTGTCTATGCAAGAACTCTCCGTTAACCAGACGAGAACACCCAGAAATAATGTGTCGGATCGATTCTCCCGGACGGTGGCATGCCCGACATATGTCAACCGTGCCATCCTTCACAATGTATTTCCGGTAGTTATTCGTCATCATAGCTTGGTCTATTATTGCACAGACAAAACCTTCGGTATCCCTAAGGGGTAAATCAAGCGTTAATTTGAATTTTACTTTGGTTTAAGCGGCCAGTTATCATTTTTCGATTTAGTATTTGTCTGAGCGACAGAAAACGATAGAGTATGAAAGTGTATGAGTGTATAAGTCCGGCTCTGACTTCGGTAAATCTCGATATAAATGAATAAATATTAAACTTGACTGGCATACCTGTTCGATGAGCTCCCTCAGTTTGAGCAGTTTCTCGTCGGCTTCCTTACGCCTGTGCTCAAGGTCGTCCTGTCTGACCTTCACGGAGCGGTACATCTGTGTGATGGTCGGGTTTAGCTGCTCGATATCTTTTACTGAAAGGGGAAAATAATTTATTAATTAAAAGTGGCTGATTAAAGGAACTGTCTATAAATAGGTGCTCTTTCCAAGACAACGGTGACAGGAGTCAAAGTCGTCATCTACGGAAGCAATTACATTTTTTTTTTAAATTATCTAACGTGCCTACTCTTGACCGCAATCTTAAGTTATATAGAGACGAGTCATATTATCGCAGTGACCTGTCATTGTGACTGAACCGATCGTCCATTGATTCGTCGGACGTTCATGTATTTTTTTTAAGGGAATGAATATCATCTATTCGATGTCAGTCCACATTAATCCACTCGCCAATTTTGTCTTCGACGACACTGTCATAGACCTAGTGGGTGAAGGGGGACGCAGGTAAAACACAAACACGCGCATCTGGCAAGGGCGGATCCAGGGGGGTTGTCATGGGGGTCATCACCCCCCCCCCCCTGGACTGGGAAAAAATATAATTTTAATATTTTCTATTTAAAAAAAAATTAAGTATATTTTTTTGTCGCTACACTAACTGGTAGACACTGGTAGTGTAGCAAGAATAAATAAAAAAAAATCTAATAGTGGGATATATTTCAATATTATTATCACAATTTAATATAAGATTAGAAATTGACTGAGGAATGTTTTCGATTCCGCTGCCATTTTACCTTCCACAGCCGATGTTGTAAAGTATTTTGACGTATAGCAATAAAACACTTTCTTCTTAATTTGAATTATTATTGTAATCGAATTCGAGCCTGTCATGACTAGATCACGACTATGTGACCCCCCCCGCCCTGGGCGGAGCGGAAGGGAGTGTCAGACTCTTACTGACTAAAAACCACCCCATGTCCTTCTTTGGCCCTTTATGTTCCAGGGCCGCGGTATCTCTTTCGAACAGTCCCGCAGCCCTGGCAGGCACCGGCCCTTGCGGGCCCCTCCCGTTGCTGACAACTCTTTGAGGCGCGCGTGGAACACGAACGCGCCGTCGACACGGCCTGCCCGTCGTCATACGACGGACGGACGGCGAGCTAGCCCATTACTCACCGTCCACAGGCCCGCGCCTACGGTGGCCGAGAGCCATCACGGCGTGGCCCCCGACGCCCGGTGCTTCTCCCGCGGCGGCTGGGACGTGAGGCTCTCTCCCTCTCACGTTCCGCCGCCTCCTTCGCTAGCATGACTGCTTCGCAGAAGGAGGCGACGGCTTCCCATTCCCTCTCGCCCCGGACCATGGCTTGAACCAGGGCCGGGCGCGAGAGGTCGCCGCCGCCAGTCGCCGCTACGAGGACACGGCGGTGCTCCTCCCAAGCGGAGCAGACCTCGACGGTGTGCTCCACCGTGTCCTCCGGTCGATCCTCGCAATAGTAGCACCCGGGCGTTTCCTCCCGCCCGATTCGGTGCAGGTACCTCCCGAAACATCCGTGTCCGGTGAGGACCTGCGTCAGGCGGAAGGTGAGGGCGCCGTGGCGCCTCTCAAGCCACTCCTCAAAGAGGAGACTTATCGCCACTATCGTGGCGTGCCCTGCACGGGGTACCCCCCCCTTGACATGAAAGCTGGATCCGCCCTTGGCATCTGGCCGCACGCCATTGTGTTTCCAAATATGAGTCTTTACTTCGTCTCACCAACCAAAAAAATAGGTCAGTAGTCACGCCTTTATTTTCCCGTGTTCACAATTAGTAAGACTTGGTTACTAAATAATGTACGATATGTATCACGTACTCGTACGTCCAGTATTATCTGACCCCTTTTTCCAACTTGGAAGGCTCAGATAATTCAGAGCTCTGATGAAAACGCACGAATGACCCGGATCCTTCAAGTAATATGGGAGTGCTCACCCTGCACGTACTATTACGTCATTCATACGATAACAAGTGCCAAGTGAGCGCAGTCTAAAAGCTGTATACAAACCTAAGTTTTCAACATTAGACGTCGACTTCTGCGCCTCATCAGCGAACTTGGGCAGCGTCTGCGCCCACTCCTTGCTCGCAGCCAGGTCAGCGCCTTGTTTTGACATGATGTCCAGAGTAGCCTTCACAGTGCTGTTCACCTGGTCGGCTCGGACCACCTCGTCGGCAAGCGAGAATGGTGGCGGCTTTGGTAGGGAACTGGAAACGTTACAATAATTAACATCATTGTAGTAAGATAATGTCATTTCAAAATCAACTTAATTTACAGCTATTAGTTACATAGATGCTCGGGTCAGCAGCACTCGGTGCAGCCGGTCGGCAACACTGAATAAAATTTTGTGGATATGCGTTCGAATAATAGTCTCACGGTTTAGCTCCAATCTGAATATGATTCAGCGATGGCCAGCCGGAGTTTAACGATCGGTACGAGCCAAATGAAACCATGACTTGGGTGGTAACTGCCGCGGTTCGACTATTCAGTTCAAGAAGTACTGCCTAACCGAACGTGCCGTCCCAAACAACTGTGTATAGCACCCTCATCTACCCGTTACTTACAATAGTATAGCATTATTATCGTCATCAGCCGATGCCATTGTCTTCCGCGCATGCACTAGTTTCTGTTCCGCCTTCGTCAAGTTGGGGCTTAGAGCTTGTTCGACGAAGTTCTGCGCTCTCGTGGCGCCTTCGAGCAGACTTCTGGATCTGTCGCGAGCTGGCACCACACGGTTGTTGAGTTCGATTGTCTGAAAGGACAAGTAGTGGTGAGTCTCTTGTATTGGTAATACAAGGTGTTACCCTCACATGCTTACACTTATTCTTCTTGATTCCGTTTTAGGAATAATGCTGTTGTCAGAAAAACGCGTATCATCCGCCATAAATTAAGTCTCCGCGTCATCCTGTATGGACACGCGGAATCCGCGCGATTGCAAATCGTTCGGTATGTCAACCCAATGTTACTTTCACAGTTAATATGCCTTATGATTGGGTCTGCAGCTTATTTGTTTTTGACAGAAACCTACTTTGGCAGTTCCCTGTAAATAGTTTAATTGAAATAAATGTTTTGAGTTTGAAAATGGATGGTCGCCTACCCACAGACCTAACTCAGCAAGCGTTGCTTTATCTTGAAGATCGACCCCGTGCGGGTGTTATTATCTAGCTTAGCCCCGTTTACCTTCTGGGTGATATTCCGAACGCCTTCCTCTGCATCATCAGCGGCTTTCTTGGCGTCGCCTATCTCCTGTACTATGGAGGAGTACGCGGAGGCCGCGGAGAACGCGTGCTGGGTACGCGAGTTGTTGTTCTCTCTCTCCGCCAGCTGGCGTAAGTTGTCCGCCTGGGGGGAATGTCACAGTTATAATGGATATTGAAGGATCAGGCTGGACAAAGGAGCACGAACTCCACATGTGGAGTATAACATGACGATTAAAAAAAAAATTTTTAAACTCATTATTAAAGTCACAGAACATGACGCAAAAACAGTTTAGTTTCTTTCTTAACTCACCCTATTCCTCAAGATAGTAGTATGATGATTAGCCACATCGGTCAAATTCCTTAATTCAGGCATCTTTTGTTCTAGATCAGCCAGTCTATCCACCATGTTCTGGTTGGCTGTGCGAATGTTATCCAGTGCTTTGGTCGAGTTGTTCACGATCGTGCCGGCGACTAAGTTGTTGTATGTACCGTTACCGATGTCATACCCAGCGTCTATCAGGTCCGTCATCGCAGCTGCGTTCAGTTTGGTGACTGACGTCACTTTGTTTCCAAATTTGGATTGTCTGGAAGGGAAATTACATTTTTGTTAACATTCTATTTTTTTAAACTTTAATTAAATATATTTAGAAGTGTCAAGTCATCTTTGTTCTTTGATGAAGGATACATTTCTATGGCGCAGTGCGTGCTAAGTAAGTCTTACTTACTACTTACTTAGCAAGTAATTTACCTGTGCCAGCAGTAGCCGAATAGCAACCTTATTACAACGGAAGGTCTGTGATATTATTTATTCTAAGTCTCTCTCTCTCTCTCTGTGTAAGTTTATTGTGAGAGTCCAATTGTTTCCGTACCTGTTCTTAGCGTTGAGTTGCTCAGCAAAGTCTGCGGTATGCTGTGCTAGATCTGTGTACTGCAGCATCTCGTCTAACTTGGCCTTCAGGTCGCGAGTGTCGTTTACTAGTACGTGGAATTTCTGGAGGTAAAAGAAGGGGATTTAGACTTATAGCTAGATGTGCCCTCACCGTACTGAGGTCACGCGGGAAATGTGTTTGTATTTAGAAGAGTATGCTTGCACATCCCTTATGAAAGGATAAAAAAAATGTTTAGTATGAGAGAGCGATGTTATACTATTCAAAGACCAACAAAAGCCACTCGTTACGTTCATGTTATCGGCACTTATAAATACCAACTTTACACTAGCATAAATTAAGTTGCTTTCAGAATGATCAGTACTCACGTAGAAGTTCTAAAAAGCAAGCGAAAACTGATCTTTATAGGTAGGTTTAAAGTTATTAATCCAAAAACACATTTTTTTTATAGAAAAACTGGTTACCTTAGCCTGTTCGTTGACTGGTTGCACGAACACGTTCATGCGCTCGATCTGCTTGGTCGCGTTCGCGATGGTGCTGTCGGCTAGCTGCTTCTTCGGTGCCAGGTCCTTGGCTGTGGCAATGAATTGTATTTGAATTGACAAATTAAAGGAAAAATTGGTGGGCCTATCTAATGGTAAAGTCAACGCTATCCATGGAGATCCTGCAGTACTAAGAAATTAAACTTAAAAAGAAAACATTGTTTTAAAAAATGAAAAGAAGAAAATTAGGTTTATCTAATAAAGTTGGACGCGTATACAAAGCTTCGTGTCCGTGCTACTAACTGTTGTAAAGCTCTTTCATGAGGAGGCATTCCTGGCTGCAGGATTAAGTCACGCCCATAAAAATGTATTGTCACCAGAACCAATTACAATGGTAATATAAGACGCCATTTTAATTTCATTAAAACAAAACCTATCTATAACAATCACACTACCTAGACGTGATTTCTCATGAATAAAAACAAACGGATTGCTTCAGTTGCTTCGATGCATCGTGGACGTAAAGAATCTCATTAACAAAGGCAATAAACATAACCCCGTTTGATGTCGCACAGTCGGCCAAAAAGAGAGATTATACATACCAGCAATATCTCCCCGAATCTGCCTAGCCTCCGCCAGCGCGCTGTCGACCTTGGGCTGCTGACTGAGTTCCAAGCCCGTGGCCAGCTCGGCCACATGCGTCACGATGGCCTTCGCCTTCTCGCTGCTGTCCCGCACTGAGGCTAGCGTCTTGTCGGCGTCAGCGGCTATGTCTGCTGCCCTGGTGATCTGCTTGTCCGAGTCCGTGGCTGCGAACTCCGCCTGTCAACAAAGATGGTATTACAGTAATACAAGGCGCTTCTGGCGCTTGAACGACGCCGCCATGCGCCAGGAGGGCGCGGTATTTATTTGTGAAATTGTCCGTGGATATTGCATTGAAAAAACAGGATGGCGGTGATAGTGCCACACAAAGTGCCTTTTGGTCTCCTACAGGACTCTTTGTTTTTGACTTCATGTGCTCCCAATTAAGAGGGTCCATTTGGAAAGTTGCCAAGTTCGCAAGTATTGATTATGAATTGTTATTACTATATCAAGACAAGGAATGCTTAGTCGCACTACTCGTACCTACATGGAGTTTTGTCCAATTATTGCAATTAAAAATCAATATTTACATAAGTGCAATACAGAGCGATACTCCATAATTAGTTTTAGTAGTATTAATTAGCGACATACTTGTCAGCAATTTCCGAAGTTGCCAACTTTCAAAATACGTTTTCTTTTCTGACTTACCGATCTAAGTAGATTCTTGGCGCTGTTCTCCAGCGTCTTAACAGCGGCGGTCACGTCACCGACTTCCACGTTCTTGAGTTCAACGACCTTTGGCTGCAGCAGCTTCGTCTGATTCGCGATGTAATTCAGGCGCTGCGTGGTGAAGAACGAGTCGGCTTTGTCCTACATAATGGAGAATTTATTAAATCATTATTCATCTATAATGTAAAAATGAATCGCAAAATGTGTTGGTAAGCGCATAACTCAACAACGCCTGGACCAATTTGGCCAATTCTTTTTTTAAAATGTTCGTTGAAGTTCAAGGATGGTTTTTACGGCGAGAAAAATTAAAAAAATTGCCTGGATAAGTCTAAAGACAACACTAGGATACTTTTTTTTTTGGTAGGATTAGGGTAGGAGTAGGGTAGGAGTAGGGTAGGAGTAGGGTAGGAGTAGGGTAGGAGTAGGGTAGGAGTAGGGTAGGAGTAGGGTAGGAGTAGGGTAGGAGTAGTGTAGGAGTAGGTTAGGAGTAGGGTAGGAGTAGGGTAGGAGTAGGGTAGGAGTAGGGTAGGAGTAGTGTAGGAGTAGGTTAGGAGTAGGGTAGGAGTAGTGCAGGAGTAGGTTAGGAGTAGGGTAGGAGTAGTGTAGGAGTAGGTTAGGAGTAGGGTAGGAGTAGGGTAGGAGTAGGGTAGGAGTAGGGTAGGAGTAGGGTAGGAGTAGGGTAGGAGTAGGGTAGGAGTAGTGTAGGAGTAGGTTAGGAGTAGGGTAGGAGTAGTGCAGGAGTAGGTTAGGAGTAGGGTAGGAGTAGTGTAGGAGTAGGTTAGGAGTAGTGCAGGAGTAGGTTAGGAGTAGGGTAGGAGTAGTGTAGGAGTAGGGTAGGAGTAGTGTAGGAGTAGGGTAGGAGTAGTGTAGGAGTAGGGTAGGAGTAGTGTAGGAGTAGGGTAGGAGTAGGGTAGGAGTAGGGTAGGAGTAGGGTAGGAGTAGGGTAGGAGTAGGGTAGGAGTAGTATAGGTGTAGGGTAGGAGTAGGGTAGGAGTAGGGTAGGAGTAGTATAGGTGTAGGGTAGGAGTAGGTTAGGAGTAGGGCAGGGTAAGGGGTAGGACACCACGCGAACGAAGTTGCGCTGGGCAGCTAGTTTTATATAATAATCACTAGTTTTCCGCCCGCGTCGAGTTCGGTTATATTGCGTTTCCAAGAGAACTCTTCAAAAGTCCGGGATAAAGACTATCCTATGTTCTTTCTCAAGGTCTCTATCTCTGTACCAAATTTCATTAAAATCAGTTCAGTGGTTTAGACGTGAAAGCGTAACAGACAGGCAGACAGACAGACAGAGTTACTTTCGCATTTATAATATTAGTAGGGATTTGTTTGGTTATTGATTCTACGAAGGATTTTGTTAAATAAATAGGAACAAAGTAAAGTATAACGGGTTATGGTCATTGGGAGCCCGATTCTATTGTTCCTGACATGCAAGTCGCAACAGTTCAAGCAGCGTGTAGTGTTGTGTCGTTAGTTGTCGCAGTGTTATCGATTAAAAATACTAAGAATCGATCACATTCTTACCAAAACAGTAAGTATAGTTGGTGATCTGAAATAAATATCTACCTCACAAAGTAATATTCTTGATGAGATGGATACTTACGATATTGACGATGTTTTGGAGTAGAACAACTTAAATTACGTAGGGCCACGATTTCTCACTATTCATTAGTTGATTAGTAGGCTAAATGTAATCGTACCTTAAAGTCTTTGGTCTCGTTAGACAGGAGCGCACTCATGTCCTCGATGGTGAGAAGCAGTGCATCAGTGCAGGAGTCGCACTCCAGGCAGCCCTCGCTTGGTATCAGGACCCACCTGGTAAGCATCATCATTGCATTTTAATATTTATTTTGTATGTAGAACATTAATTATAAAATTAAAGGTTTTAATGTTGGTAAGATTTGGACTCGTTCCCAAAAGTTTGGCCAGAAAGACACAGAAAAAAATAAATAGACAAGTATAGGGGAGCCCAATGAGCAGCTGAACGGCAATAAGATGAAAAAGTTTTGTTAAGAAGACAGGTCCTAGTAGGTATTTTATTCATTGAAGATAGGTCATTTTTAAGGGCAGTTTTAGATTAGCGAATTTTCAACGCTTAAAAGTTGGTTTTTAGAAGCGCGTGGTGTTCGCGCACCTTCGGCCACATGACCAACTCGTTCGAGGGTTGACACGCGTACAGTCACGAGCACCAATATGTACACACCTAACAACTTAGTTTTTCTCCAACTGTTCTGATTAAATTTCATGTTACTACGAACATAGAATTTTGGAACTTATATTTTTATAAAAAAGATTATATTTCCAAGTTACAATCGTTATTTCTCGCGAAAATTGCTTTTAAATTTAGGAAAGTCTAAACAAGCGCGAGCCGCGAGAGACAGCTAGTCACGCGCCCGGGTAATGCGATACGAGCATATACGCGCCAAAAACACGCTAGTTTAAAACCGCTCTATGTGTGTATAGAATATCTTCAAACACAAGGCAAATACATCGCGGGCCACATTATTCATTTTTAAGGAAAGCAACAGAATGTGCTTTATGCGCTATCTTATAAAGTATTCATACCATGTAAGACGTGGTTGGGCGTAAGATCAACATCATACTCTTGTCCATGTCCCATGTTTTCGGGGTCGGCGCAATACGTCTTTTCTTTCATCCTTTCCCGTCCGATAAGCCGTAAGATACAGTATTAAAACAACGTGTTACCTTTCCGGGCAGCGGTCGCACTTCTCTCCAACGACACCGGGCAGACACTCGCACTGGCCGGTCGCGTTGCACGTGAAGCCGAGCGAGTAGCCCGTGTTGCAGTTACAGTCTGTGGCAATTACATACATGTATGATAGGTGTCTTATAAGGTTTGCGTACCTGTGCGGTCTCCTTTAGGATTTATCTTTCCTCCTGAATAAATGGGGAAGACCGTTAAAAGCTAATAGTAGATGGCGCGACCATAGCTAAGTCTCAATCTGACCAATGAGGTCAAGCTATTTTGAAATATAAAATGACATTACCAGATTTTCAACCAATGACGTTGCTTGGAACTACCTATGCTAGCGCCATTAGTTTCACAGTTGCCATCCCCATTGGGATTAAGGCAGGACGATAATGATGACTGATGATGACGTCACTGATTAGTTCGCAGCCCTTTTTTTTTTTGTCGGGATGCTAAACCATCACATGACCCATTACATCCCGCTCTGGGCGGAGCGGAAGGGAGTGTCAGACTTTTGCTGACTAAAACCCATCCATGTTCCTTCTTTTGCCCATCGTGTTCCAGGGCCGCGGTATCTCTTTCGAACAGTCCCGCAGCCCTGGCAGGCATTAGATCGCAGCCCTAACAAATTCCTAAGCTCTACAATCATTAGGTAAAAGAAGATAAGTTGTGTTGGTCCCGAGGAAAGAGATAAATTATTTTAGTGTGGGATACAAGATTCACGCTAAGTTAGAGACCACGCAGATCGACGACAACACATTTGTCGCATTTAGTTCGGCGTGGTATCGAAACGCGATCTCAAGAATTTAAATAAATAAAATTTAATTCAGTTTGCATAACAAGGTACAATATTAAAAAGCTAGTAACAAAAGACAATGATCCTTATGCGCTAGGTTTTTACAAATTCCCTGGACTCCACACTACGATACCCTGTGTCGTGGGGTCCAGTCTCTTCCCAAGAAAGGCGAATAAGTTCTGTTTTTTGACGTGATAACGTCTTATAAATTGATAATACCAGCAACACTCATGAAAAATAGTAACGTTCCATAGTAACGTTCCATAGTAACGTTCCACCTGAGCCTGTGCGTGCAAGCGAGAGCGCGCAACAAGCGATAGAGAGGCCCAAGCAGTGAGGCCAGAGTCAAAGCGTTGGCTTGTGACACATGTATCTCTCTTCTCGCGTGAAATAGTTTTTGTATTACATAAAATAATGATTATGACGTTATCACGTAAATCTATCGTCCGTAAACCGACTTTACAGACAACCAATTTTTGCTTTTGTTGTATGGACTAAGGCTTTTTATGACCACCACGAGCCGAGTCCATGTCGATAACGCGTGGTTATCTTAAAACAAGTTACTGCTGGTTTATTTTATAACTACTACTAGGTTACTTACGGTCGCATCCCTCCTTGGTGTAGTTCCAGTATCCAGCCGCGCACTGATCACAATGTTTGCCAGTCACGCCCTTGGAGCAACTAGAAAAACATGCAACATATTAATAAAATATACACTATTTGATTCCCAAGGTTAGTGTTTGTTGCAATTGAGAATATAAACTCGCGACAAATATAGTTTAGAAGGATCTTTCGTTGTGTGGCCATATTAGGATCGAACACCACTAATTTTCTATACATTTGTCAAATCAATTTCACATTCCACGACTGCACATTCCTATTCTGTTTCAAGTAATGTTACAGTACTATAGAACACACCCACACACACACACACCACACACACATCACATCCCATCCACACACACACAACCCACATCCTGGTGTTTGCTCATTTCAGGACGACATTTTCTTTATATTTAGTACTTACTTGCACTGTCCAGTATGATGGTCACACTGCGCCGACTCCGCGGCGATGCCGCAGTCGCAAGGCGTGCAGCCCTGTCCGCTGTCGAGGCCGTAGTGGTTGGGCGCACACTGGTCGCATCGGTTGCCGATGACGCCGGCGCGGCACACGCACGTGCCCGTGGAGGGGTCGCAGCGCTCCATGCCGAACTCGTCGCAGCTGCAGGCTAAGGGGCAGAATGGGGGGGGGGGACTTGCTTAACATTTATGAACATTTCTTAGGACGAACTATTTTACAAATCAAACTCAATACGGTTAAATGAACTTATAGAGGGTTGTATTAACGATTTTAATTCTGTAACTACATACGTGTTACTAGCGCGAATCATATTTCATCAACATACAACCTACCCGAGGTAGGTTGTATCTTCCACCGCAATGTAAAAAGAACTTGAGAACGCAAAAATACGACTTCAGCGGGAGTGTAACGACTATATTGTTTATATGAGTTTCATCTATGTTGCCATTCAGAAATAGCTTAATTCATAATATTTCATAAAAAACTTAATTTAATTTAATACGGGATAAATAATAAATATTAAAATAAAAACTTCTTGTGAAATAGTTCACAAGAAGTTTTTATTTTAATATTTGGTATTTGAATATTAAATTAATCCCGTTACGATTTATGTGCTAGTTTGGCTATCAACGAGATTTACGATTATTACTGTATAGGGTGAAATTTTTAGACCTCTCCTGGAGGAAAAGTACTCTAAAGTAACAGAACAAATCTGCATTAAAATATTTTCGAGAATTCGCTTGCCACACTCGGGAATCGAACCAGCTAAAATCCGAAAAAATAACACCCTGTACTTTACTTTTATGTCATCAATCGATAGTGTCAATAAGAAGAATTAAATCTCTAACAAACATGATAAATTAAATGAAAGGAAAACCATGAAATCTGAACTTATAAATTCTATAAAGATATTAGATAAAGCACTTTTTCTCAAAGGTCCATCTGATTACTTATGTAGTTGGCCGTAATGTTGGCAGACAGATCGATGTCTTGGAACCCCTTTAGCAGCAGAAGTCTATAAGATGAGAAGCATTAATGGTACTTTTAAAATCATACCGGTGCAGTTCTTAGAGAAGATGGCGTCGCCGAAGAAGCCCGGCGCGCACAGATTGCAGGCGGCGCCGGCCGTGTTGTTGACGCACTTGAGGCAGTCGCCGGTGATGCTGTCGCAGGAGCCCGGGTCGTTCGGGTTGATGTTGCCGGAGCAGTTGCAGGGCTTGCAGTAGTCACCTAGGAATATCAACGAATACTTCAGTGCTGTTCGTAAGCCCATGTACGCATGGGCGCTTTTCGTCCCGTACTGGATTATCAACTTGTTAATCCATTGTTATAACATTGCGAATCAAGCAGAGCGCTTCCCTAGAGCGTTAAGAAGTGCTGCGGCTCAGCACTGCCAGTTGATAATCTCGCGGTAAAAAAAAACATAACGTAAAAAGGAACGAACAAGCTTAAATTAAAATAAGATATAATATTAATCTGCTGAGGTTTTATAATCACTGTGAACTTAAAACTTCAGTTAACTTACCGATTTGTTCCGGCACGCCATAGTAGCCGGCCGCACAGAAGTGGCACCTGGCCCCGCCGTACCCAGGCTTGCACTGACACGAGATTAAAGAACCATTCTCACTCAGGTCGCAGCCGATGGCGAAGCTGTAAAGTGAATGTATTTATTAACCGATTTCAAAGACTAAAATGTCATGCAGCCGGCGAGTTTTATTTCATGTATATCATAATCTGCCTAGCCTTTTCCCAACTATGTTGGGGTCGGCTGCCAGTCTAACCGGATGCAGCTGAATACCAGTATTTTACATGGAGCGACTGCCTATCTGACCTCCACAACCCAGTTAGCGCTAGGTAATACGATACCTCTTGGTAAGAGTGGTTGTCAGACTTTCGGGCCACTGACTACCTGTAACGACTGTCAAAGATCTACAAATAACAGCCGGGACCAACGGCTTAACGTGCTTTCCGAGGCACGGAGGAAACTCGGTATGTAATGGGTTGTCACCCATCTACGGACCAACCTAGGTAAGCACGGCTTAACCTAAAGATCGACCCGAGCGGCTGTTCTTATTTAGCCACGAGCAGTTTTATTTCATGTATGTAACATTGATTTATTCGTGATTATAAGGACGATTTATGTTATAAATTTAATTTTGCAGTGGTTGCATTCGCGATGGTCCAGCTGCGTCGTCATTTGACAGTAGTTCATTATAACTACGAAACGAATGGAAAAAGATGACTACTTACTTGTTGGATACGTAAGGCATGGGGCAGGCGCAGATAAGGCAGTCGCGCATGGTGCCGACGGACGCGTCGCCGTGGTAACCAGGGATGCACTGCTCGCAGTGGTCGCCCATCGTGTTTTCAGTGCACTCCTGAGGAATGTTAGAAACGAGATTGGCATTTTTGCACGAATGGTAATTCTTTCACACGTATCCTCAAGAATTTATTTCTCATCCGCTATGACGCGCAAAGGTCGAGCTTGTATATCGTGCCTAAGAAAACGGTGTATTGTACATATGAAAATTTAAGCGGATCACAGATTCGGCAATTAAGTCGCTGGACCCGCGTAGTTATAATATATACTACAGTACTTGGCAGCTAACACTTAGCCTAAGCCCACAACGTAAAGCATACACTTTACGGTTCACCGTAGAGGTCTGTCCAGGTGAGCCACTTGCAGGTCGACTACATGTGTTGTGTTTTCAGAAAAGCAGTTTAGTACACGCTCCCAGGCACGCCTGCACAAGTAGTATGGCCACCATAACGAATAGTATGGAAGTGTGAACTCACCAAACAAACTCCGGTATTGACATCGCACTCCCTGGAATGCCCGTTGCACTGGCACGGCACACAGAAGCCGGAGCTCAGCCGGTAGTATCCCTCCGCGCATTGCTCGCAAGACAGCCCGCGGTACGCTTTGGGACATTGGCACTCTTCGACAGACGACGCGCGTTTAGAGTACTCGTCGTATTCTTCTACGCCGACGTCTAGGGTCACTGCTATAAGGCTGAGAATAAGCAAGTTTTATGTATCTAGGTTCATCATCTGCCTAGCCTTTTCCCGACTATGTTGGGGTCGGCTTGCACTCCAACCGGATGCAACTGAATATCAGTATTTTACATAGAGCCAGTCTAAACTTTCTTCCGTACTTACCTAGTTTCAATCGACTGGTCCCAGTAAGTAGCTCTGATGTATATGCTGGTGACATTGACCAGGGTGTTCATGAACTGCTCCCTGGACACCGGCGTGCCGTCAGTGTTACTGAACTCGTCTTCCGACAGTCTGACAGCGTGCACCCATGATGTCAAAGATGGCGGCTGTTCTACGCTGTTGTGCACTAAGTACCTAAGGAAACGAGAGGTGTAATTAGTGATGTGGTGTTCTAAGTTCTGATAATGCATTATGTATGTACATACAAAAACCTGTGCCTTTATCTCATGGGGGAGACGGAAAATGTAGAACGCCACCTGATCCTTACATACTCGTTTAGCCTCGTCCACGTCCACTATACCTGGTCAAGGTCATACACGCCGTTTGCGAGCAAGGTCAAGGTCATACACGCCGTTTGCGAGCGTAGTACACGCAACCGACTGATCTTTCTGAAGAACAATACCATAAGAAGTAGGTACAAACCCTTCGGAGCCTCCAATGATGACGTCAGCAGCTGCGATGGCTCCACCGTCTGGGCCGGTCTTGTAGAATATCGTGTACGTCAGGTAACCGCCGTACGAAGTCAGACGTTTGCCTGAAGGTTCATATAAGAACAGTACAGTTCAGGTAAGAACATAAAAGATTATGATAAAAACAAAGATGGTGAGGTTTATGAGAGAATTTAACAACTGAGAGGATAGGCGCTCCCTTACCGGGAGCGAAACATCTGTGAGTGACGAGAACCGAGCATTACAGTGCGCAGCCTGTAACGATAATGCTATCCTTATCGTGTATTGGAATGTTACTTTACAGACGATTAGTATAGATTCTTTTTAACGATTGTTTGTGAATGTGTGAACAGTGTAGGCCTTGTAGATTCCTAGAGGTGTGTTAACTTTTGTTAACCTCTTATCTTGTTTTTCGTTTTTTTGTGTAGTAAGCAACGACTTATTGTCGGGCCTATGCTGTCCCCCCATACTTGAGTACTAATGCTGTAACATGAGAATATTGTAAAATTTAATCATTTTAAAAGATTAACCATGGAGTTTCTTGCCGGTTCTTCTCCATAGGAAACGACCAACCCGAACTGTGCACTTTTTTGTCGACGTTTCATAAGTGCCCATGTAGGCCATGTGAAATATATATTTTATTTTTTATTTTATTTCGATTGCGAATGATCCTTCACCATAAGCGTATTTGTAACGTTATGCTCTAAATCGAACCTTAGATTGTTACATTAAATCGAATACTCCGTTGAGGGAGCACCGTAAGACTATGATGATTTTCTACTGCACTTGATGCTTTTCACGCATTAAAAATGATAAACTCTTCAAGTAACCAGGAGTTAGTCAGTCATAAAGTTTTACCTAGCTGGCCGTTCCAAAGCGCGGGCTTTTGAGGAGGAGAGCAGAAGAAATCAAACAAGAGCAAAAATCGCTATATCAACACTTTTTTTATTGATCAGCCATAAAGCACTGCTGGACACAGTCAACTGCTAGAAATTGGCTAGAAGTAAACCTACAACACTCCTGTACTGCGGTTATTAGGTCTGGGGAAAGGTTACTTACCAAGATAATAATCAGGTGCCCCAAAGTACACGACCTTCTGCCCGCTGTCATCGCCGACCAGGTCGGCGGTGACCGTCGAGGCGTTCACCATGACCGGGCCGAGCGTGCGAGGGAATATGTTCAACGTTCTGTTGGCGTCCACGTTGACTAGGTACCAGTCGCTCATGCCGTCAATCTGGTGAAAGAGTCATATGGAGAATTTTTGTGTAATCTGTAACCTGCTGACACATCTACGAAAAATATGTGACGGACACCACCACATTTATAACCGTTTATTCAATTCAATTTAATTTAAAACATAAACTTCTAAATAAAAACAAAATTAAACAAACTAAAAAAAAAACAAACAAAAAAAACACAAAAACTAAAAAAAAACAAAAAAAAAACTATAAACTTCTATGTGGGGGGCTCAGAATGATGTACTGAATACGTGGTAACCGTTGTTACGTCGGTGTCTCTTCCACCCCGTATTTTCGCCTGTAATGCATTTAGAATCGCTTATCCCGCTCCTCGGATACCACGTTACAATCCCGGCTGTAATTCGTCAATCAGTGATAGCGTTGAGGTAGATAAGAAACGGAAAGTCAGACAATCTGTCTTAGCATAGTGATGCAGCGGACGTTTATCCACCAGGACACTAATTCGATGGTGGAAGTCACATATATTCGAATTTTTGATTTCACGACATGCCGTATGAGCAGTACTGATGAAATAAATTACCACTTTCTTCTGGGCCACCGCTGCTCACTCGTGGAGGCTCTTTACAAACATTTTACTCAGATATTTTAAAAGAAAGGTGTACTTACGATTGCCCAAGACAGGTAGGAGCTGACACATCTGGTGGTCTTTCCGAAGCAGTAGCACTTGGTACAGCCGTCTGGGTTCGAAGACTGCAGGTTGAAGAACTCTTCCACGCAAGTGTCGCAAGCCTTAACAGAAAATGAGTCACATAAATATCACGAATAAGAAAGAAAACGAGTAAAAATACGTGTTTTGGTAAGAAATAACTGTCCGTTGAAGCGTTACGTCGCGTTTACAAAGATCATGGATTGGTACTGTTTCACGTAGGTACTATTATCTGGCTGTACTAACCTGCCCAGTGACATATCTCTTGCAGTAGCACTGCGCGGTACTCTGGTCGCACACGTCGTCAGTAGTGCCGTCTCGCTCGCACGTGCAGGGTACGCACTCGGGGAACGCGTAGTGTCCGGGCACGCAGTGGTCACAAGTACGGCCTATTACGTTCTCACGACAACTAAAAAGGAAGGAAGATGGTTTAAAGTTAGCCCAAAACACCCAGTTTTCAAAACGAGTTTCTAATTTCTCTTCTATAGGCGATTTCAACAGCAAACCGCAGTTGCAACGACGGCGACGCCCAATCCCAATGACAGACTGTAACGACACGACACGGCAGCATTTCGCTTCGACGCTTTCTATGGATGACGTTAATTTTAAAATATGTTCTTTATTTTAATCAACGTTTACTGGCCTTTACATTGTTTAAACCTATTTATGTTTTCTCAAGATAAAGAGGATTGGTACGACAAAAGGGAAAGCCCTTTTCATTACAAAAAACAAAAAAAAAAGCTCTATTAGTGAATTTGTAATTCCTTTGAGAAATGCATACATTTAACCGTTTTGGAAAGAATAATGGTAATGATGATTATGTCCTAAACACTCACGCGCAGTTGCCGTTGTCAGCCTCGCATTGCAGACGGTTATCGACAACTCCGAGTGGGTTGCAGTTGCAGTCATCGCAGCCGCGTTGGACGTCAAAGTTGAACGTGTACGGCTTGCAGCGATCACAGTTCTCTCCTTCTACGTTCTTCGGGCAGATGCACATTCCTAGGCGAATCAAGTTATTTTATTACATATCAATTTAAAGCGTTTGTTTCACTTAGAGATCAGGGCCTGCAGTATCGACATTCGTAACGACGCTGTCGCAAACTAGAAATCACTAAATAATAACCAAAACACCATCAATAAACTAACCTACGATGCTACTGAATGTTTACACTTTGTAGGCTATCAAAAATGGTCGCAACAATCGTAAAGTTTGCGTCAAAGTTCGGTAAAATACCAATGACAGTCGCTTTTGAGTGTAGAGACTACCAAATATCGTTAAATCCGAATCGTTATGACTTTGCGACCGAATTCGGTTGTTTAACGATCGCTATCTATTGTCGAGACTGCAGGCCCAGGATAGTAAATTTCACTCACCATTATCATCACAAATAGCAGTCGACGGACAGTGACACGGCCTGCAGTTAGGGAACCCGTAGTACCCAGTACGGCAAGCAGTACAGGAACGTCCTATAACGTTGGGTTTGCAGGGACACTGGCCTCCGAAGGTGTTACACTCTAGCTCGGTTGAGCCCATGAAGTCGCATACGCAGGCCAAAGCGCCGCTGTTGTATTCCGCGGTGATCGAGAACATGGCGTCGCGGCAGAATCCTGTGGAAATGGTAAGATATTTATAATTATTATCGTTCTTCACCTAGAAGAGTAAGAAAGCTTCTTTTGGGTTGGCTCGTTCCATCGTCGACCTCATCTCTATCCTCAGGACTAGATTGAGGTCAAGAGTAGGCCCATTTAATATATATAAAATACCACAGAAACGATGGATGGACTGCGTGAGCTATAATGTTAACTGCAGGAAACAGGGCCTCTCTGTGAGACGGATCTAGGACTTAAAGAAAGACCTAAGACTGACCTGTCTCATTGGATGGTATATGGAAGTGGTTGTTCGCGCACTTCTGGATGAACTCCCTCGTGTAGTCGATGACGTTGGCCTCGGTGAGCGCCGAGTCCACGAAGTCGGGTGCCGCGATAACCAGCACGTAGTCTATCCACAGGCCCTTGCTGTTGTTGCCCTGAAATGTTGAAGTTAAGGTTAATAGCTGATATAACATTTTAGAAATGCACTCACAGATAGACAACACGCAACTTAAGCCGCTGGGTCTACAAGCAGGGAATATTGCACAAAGGTTCTTTTTGTAACGAAAGTGGACAGCACCAAGGAAGGATACTTGGAAATGCTACCCGTAACTGGGTTAAATAGGGAATATAACTATATAAGTTTGTATACAATTTTAGGAAAACCCATCATAATCAGCCGATAAAGTTCCCACTGCTGGGACACACGGCCTCCTATCTATGAGAGTGAATGGGCTATAATCCACCACGCGGGCCCAGTGCGGGTTGGTTGATGTCATATGCTTTCGAATTTTTGGTTTTAGGACATGCCGGTTTCCTCAGGATGTTTTCCTTAACCTTTATTGAGAGCAGCGGTGATGAAATAAATTACACAAAGTAATGCGCCTGCCTGGGTCCGAATGAACGACTTACTATTCTTAAGTCGGGGCCACCGCCACCGCGGCTCATCGGGCACAAGGCTTGTCTCTAAAATAATTGAACATACAGGAGGCGGCACCCTGGTGCACGCTGCTTGTCGACGACATTGTTCTAGTCGGTGAAGATGGACCCGAGATCCAGAGTAGATTGGAGAAATGGCAACAGCCAACATTCTCCAACATGGAGGACGTGGCTTCAAAATCAGTTAGAACTAATAACGAATACGTTTTCTGTGATTTTGGCAGTTTCCCAATTCTGGAGTCATAAATAATATGCATATAGATTTTTGAGTTTTGAGCATTCTGGAAATATAAATTACTATTGGATTGGAAATGCAATACTAGTGGAAGAGAGTGATTGTGAAGTTGTGCAAGTGGCTGGTGCCGTCAGCTAGCTTGACCAGCGAGCGGCAGAAGGTGCTGGAGGGGACAGTGCTGCACTGGCATATGTCTACTTACCAGGAAGGTGATAGTAAAGTTGTCGGCTACGGGAAAGTGTCTGGTGCCGTCAGCTAGCTTGAGCAGCGAGCGGCAGCCAGTGCTGGAGGGACAGTGCTGCACTTGCATGGTGGTATCGAACTGTTGCGTGTCTGTCTTTATTACTGCGTCGAGGCTGCTTTCTGTAAGGTAAGTGAGGATTAGTTAGTTTTTTGTTTCGTGTATCTTTTAAATTTAGCTGTATATTAATCTATTCTAAAATTAAAAAGTAAAAAAGTAACCCTTCATGTTTCTTCATCTTGGTTGATAGTTGAAAATTAATCTGATATAGGTTTTAGATTTATTTTGGACTAGCTGCCCAGCGCTACTTCGTTCGCGTGGTGTCTTACCCCTTACCCTACCCTACTCTACAAGTCTACACTACTCTTACCCTACTCCTACCCTACTTCTACCCTACTCCTACACTACACCTAACCTACTCCTACCCTACTCCTACACTACTCCTACCCTACTCCTACACTACTCCTAACCTACTCCTACCCTACTCCTACCCTACTCCTACACTACTCCTACCCTACTCCTACACTACTCCTACACTACTCCTACCCTACTCCTAACCTACTCCTACACTACTCCTACCCTACTCCTACACTACTCCTACCCTACTCCTAACCTACTCCTACCCTACTCCTACCCTACTCCTACCCTACTCCTACCCTACTCCTACCCTACTCCTACACTACTCCTACCCTACTCCTACACTACTCCTACCCTACTCCTACCCTACTCCTACCCTACTCCTACACTACTCCTACCCTACTCCTACACTACTCCTACCCTACTCCTAACCTACTCCTACCCTACTCCTACCCTACTCTTAACCTACTCCTACACTACTCCTACCCTACTCCTAACCTACTCCTACCCTACTCCTACCCTACTCCTACCCTACTCCTACCCTACTCCTACCCTACTCCTACACTACTCCTACCCTACTCCTACACTACTCCTACCCTACTCCTAACCTACTCCTACCCTACTCCTACCCTACTCCTACCCTACTCCTACCCTACTCCTACCCTACTCCTACCCTACTCCTACCCTACTCTTAACCTACTCCTACACTACTCTTAACCTACTCCTACACTACTCCTACCCTACTCCTACACTACTCCTACCCTACTCCTACCCTACTCCTAACCTACTCCTACCCTACTCCTACCCTACTCCTACCCTACTCCTACCCTACTCTTAACCTACTCCTACCCTACTCCTACACTACTCCTACCCTACTCCTACACTACTCCTACCCTACTCCTACCCTACTCCTACCCTACTCTTAACCTACTCCTACACTACTCCTACCAAAAAAAAAAGTATCCTATGTCCTTCTCCTGGCTCTAAACTACCTCCTTGCCAATTTTCAGCTAAATCGGTTCAGCCGTTCTTGAGTTATAAGTGAAGTAACTAACACGACTTTCTTTTATATATATAGATTTATAAGATGGACCATGATAATGTGTTTAGCCTGCAAAAAGTTTTAGTGTATTTTTGTGTTCTTTCGAGAACTAAGAAAATACCGGTGATACAAAGATAGTTATAGTTTTGAGAGCCGAATTAGCGAAATAATATTGTTTAATTGTTCACTCAATGTTTTTCTGTCAATGTTATACAAACACTAATAAGGCCTGTTGTATTGTGTTATATTGCTGAAATTATTGTAAGCGTTAGTATACGGAAGAAATGGTACATTTATAACGCAACAACATGAATGAAAAAAAAAAATGAAATTATGATGCTTACAGCATCTATTATTTTGGATAGACCGTCGAGTTTGATAAGAAATAATATGCATCCGAGTACGCTAACTTGTGAGATTGATTTATTTTTAGGTATTCGTTTCTTAAGATTTAACATTAGTAATTTCTCCAGTACGGTTGTAGTCTCTAGTATGGTTGTAGTGCTAAATTTCTACATATTGTGAACAATTTTCGAGGTAAGACGTGAACCATTTATAAGCAATACCGCGTACACATATTCCGTCCAACTTATTCTAGAGGATGTTATACGGAACTCGATCGTATGCTTTACTCATGTCTAGGAGAATGCATATAGCGTGTTTGTTTTCATTACTCATATTTAAGATCTGTTGTATGTATTTATAAACTGATCTATTCCTTCTGAATCCATATTAGCTATCGTTATATATATTCAATGTTTCGCAGGAAGAATGCACACTCAGTCGGAGAATCTATTTTGTGGATTGGTTTGATTACTGAGATATTAAGTAAATTGGAAAATAATGACATTTGTTATTTGAATAAAAAGACAATTTCTGTTGGTGGTCAATTTTCTTACCGATTTCCCTGACTACATATCAACGAGCATACATAAATTCATATCCTACCTGGATGAACGGGCTGGTAGTAGTGCACTATGAACATATAGTCTCTGGGAGCCGGCATCTTAGACTCGATCCTCAGCGGCTCCACACCATCTGTCAGGTACACCACCAAGGTCGTGTTTTCAAGGCTTGGAGGTCGAATGTCGCGTTCGCCACCGATGCCGGATTCTACTTCCACCTGGTAAGTTAACAGTTTAAAGTTGTTAAAGAGTATCAACTTATCACTTTCTTTGTGAATGCTGGTTAACCTGTAATTGGCGACTGTGTAAGTCCAAGACTGTAAAACCTGTAGGTACTCAAGACATTTTGTACACACAAGCTGTTGGTAAACCTTTATTAATAAATAAATAAAGAGTCATTAAACAAGCAATAGGCTTGTATCCACTACAAATAAACCGGATGGAGTGTAGTTTCTAATTAGGTATTAAGTCACGTGACTGTAAACACCAATCAGAAAGCATTACGTCACGTGGCAAACCCATGCAAGATTACCAACTTAGTAGATTTCCCCCCCGAACTTGCACGCACTTTATTTTACACAGACACGTACAGAACGGCGCTGCTGTAAGCGCCGTGTGTGTTTACTTACTAACTCCCATAGATCACTATGACCAAAACAAGACTGGCGACCGTGCTTACATAAGATAAATCAACCGCCATACAAGCGTGTGTAAACAAGCGGTGAATGGTTACATCTGATTATTATAATACTAGCTTCCGCCCGCGGCTTCGCCCGCGTGGTGTGTTGATAAAAAGCAGCCTATATGTTAATCGAGGGTATAACCTATCTACATACCAAATTTCAACCAAATCGGTCCAGCCGTTTATGCGTGAAAGAGTAACAAACATCCACACATCCATTCTCACAAACTTTCACATTTATAATATTAGTAGGATTAGTTACCTTCTTAGAATCCACAGCCGCGCTGAAGACAGCCGGCGAACACTTGCCGTTGCGTCGCAAGCAGTAAGGCCGCGGGGTGATGTAGTCCAGGTGCCAATCCGACTCCGGGATCGCTACTATCGACTTGATACCCACTAACGTGTCGCGGTCGCCCTGTGACACAAACAACAGTATAATTAAAAAAAAAACAATGAGATGTGTTGATGTGCAGTTTGTTCTGCTACTTAATTTATCTAGCTAAAACACTGGGAAGCTTGGTTTTAGGGTAATCCCTTATCTGGGTGCACGGTAATGCAAGACGAGCCAAGCGAAGCGCAGCGCTTCGTAGATTCTTTGAACCTATAGAAGGTTAAAAAAATCGACGAAAGACGATTTGGCGGTTTCGCTACGCGTTTCGCGAGAGGTGAAAAATTTACCAACTGTTCACAATCTCACTTTTCTGTTATACAATCTTGTAGTAACGATACGGCCAAGCCACGTATTTTGACTAAGGTTTAGAGTGTGTGAAGTTAGGACTTGTAGACTTAGGGACTTTTTGACAGTGCGTCGTCGTGGCAACACTTTATATGAAAATATTTTTGGTGGGATGCAATTTTCATTTTCAAAAAGTGCTGATTCTCATTCTTGTTTAAAAATCAATTGATTCTGTTAAATGGATTTTTTATCAATATTTAATTCTGGCTCGCGATGATGACGCGTTAATTTGCAATAGCAAGAGAAACAAATCAAAGCTATTTTTAAAAACTAAACCATCTATGTATCTGGTGGCTTACCATAACGTCTTAAAGGACAGAGCTATACCGGTCGTCTAGCGCCATCTCTTTTTCACAATGAAATTACTTCTGCTTTAAGACGTCGTAGTAACCCCCAGACCAGAAACAACGTAAGTGCACTGATATACAACCTCTTTATACAATCTTGTAGATTGAAGCACGATCACTTTTATTTCACACAACTTCGTTATAAATACAGTGCTACTATCTTTTGGCGTTTCAATGACGATTTATGTATTGATAAACCAAATAGCGGCTTTAGTTCTGAATAGTTCCGAATTTGGTCAGGCGCAGCTAGATGCTTGTTCGGCTATATTACCTTTCTTCTTTACGTTATTTAGATTTGTCACTCACATTCCAGATATATCTGTGTTGTACTTTTATTAATACGAAAAGAAACTTACCATCAAATAAATGATATTATTCGCATCGTGTATATTAAACACTTGTATCTTCGACAGATCATCCACAACCGCTTGCCGGCACGCCGCCGTGTACGGGCAGTCGTTAAGGTTCACAATCGCATCTGTCTCCGGTTGATCGCCGGACTGGAACCTCACGGTAACCGGGCCTCGTTTGACGAACGAATAGCTGGCGTTGTACGCCTCAATCTCGTTGGAGCTTTCGACAGTTCTGTTGATTGGTGTGACGTATTCTATGATGAGGATGTAGGCTCCCGGAGGGTCGATCTTCATGTTGTACTGAATCTCGTCGTCCGTCAAGATTGGGATGGACTCCGCTGATGCTTGTAGCTCGTTTAGTTGCTGTGGAAACGTGCGAAATACAGAAGTTAGAAACAAAAGTGTAAATTCTTTTTTGTACATAAAACGCAGACTCGGAGCATTTATTTCAATTAAACGATTTAGAGGCACTTTTGAACTGTCAAGGGTTCGATTAGTTAGACAAAAAGTTGAAGCTAGTTGCCTCACTTACACTGCCGGCCAAGAGTTTGAAACCACGTGTAAAAATCTTGTGTCACCAAACAAAGTATTTCAAAAGTATAAAAGGGGAGGTGTTCTATGGTTGTATCACTACTCTATGGTTTGATTTTAATCTGTAGTCATAAGCGATTAAAACTATGGTTCAATTATAATATAAGTATAAAAAATGTAACTTCATGAGTTTGTAGTTTTAATTATTAAAAGTATATTTCCCAAATATAAAACATGGCGTATATTAAGAGCTAATTTGAATACCTGCGTATTCTATTGTTATTAAAGAATTTTTAAGTCATTCTTTTTGTATATTTTTAAGTTATCATCCTATAGAGGTCTATTGTTTCAAAACATCAACGGTGCCGCGCAAGGATCAGGTGGTAGAGTCATTATAATATTGTTATGAGCTACTCATTACTAATTATTTTGGTATTTTTTTTGCGTTAACGAAATTGAGCATTATTTTAGCTAAAAAATATATATATATATATATAAATAATAGTTTATTGTCACAACTAGTATATTCAGTACATATCAACGTGTTTGGAGCCTCCTTTTAACAAAAAGATACTGCCTGTATAAGGAGACTCCGCGCTCCCATATCATTGCATGTATACTTATACTAACTGTGAGTTACCAAAAAAATAGTGCTTGCTTGCTCTTGCTTTGTATTTTGAGTTTTATTTCATTTTCCTTCTTTGATGTAGGTGGACTCAAACTTTTGGCCGGCAGTGTAAATCATAAACATGGGTTCATGAAACGTCAGAAGCTATGCGCAATGTTCAAACTGGTCATTAAGTATGCAGAAGAACCACAAAGAAACTAAAAAAAGTATTTTACAATCTTGTCAGAATTGAAAGAGCTATATGTATAAAGCGAAGGCCAGCCAAGAGTGAGATGGGGTCGCTAAATGAGTGTTCTGAGTTAGGAACCTGACATATACCGACTTTTCAATGGATGATGAGGTACTTTACAACCCTTTCTTCATGCCTCTACAATATTTTTAATTAAGTAATATTGAAAGTCAAAGGGACTCACCTCTACGTCAACAATATACTCGCTAACAGACGTGCTAAGGCCGCTGACATCGGCCGTGGGTCTACCAAACAGGCTGGGGTACGCGAAGTGTCGGCAAAGCTTCTTATCCCCGATCACACACGGCTTGTCCACCAACTTGGTCAGAACTGTCGCCTCGTAGTACGCTTCCGGGATGAGTACGAAGTAGTCCTGGGAAATAGGCATGTACATAAGTATAAATATTATCATGTATATTATATTACTCATTAGTCATTTATTCATGAACAATAAATTTATATAGAAAATTAAAATTACATAAGGAAGATAACAAAAACACACTCAAATATTACAACAACAAAATACAACATAAATATAGAAATTTTGGTTATAGATCTTCAACAGCATAAAGACACTTATTCAACAGGAAACTTTTTAGTACTTTGTAGTATTTATGGACCTACTCTTGATCTCAATCTAGTCCTGAGAACAGAGATGAGGTCGACGATGGAACGAGCTAACCGAAAAGAAGCTTATTAACTCGCGACTTAAATAGATTCGGGTCAAATTATGACCCCAATCTATTTAATTCGTTCGGTGAATTCCACTCCTTGGCCGTGCGCATAAGAAAAGTTGTAGTTTGTTCTAGACCTGAAAACTATTTCAATTAAACGTCGAATATAGAGTACAAAGTAACTCACAATCATAACTTCCTTATTGGTCTTGATGGTGATCATCCAGTAGCCGGGGTTCATGACGAAGGGCGACGGCGCGACGCCTTTCTCCCCTGCTACTGTCACTAGTTGAGGCTGATTGGTCGGCCGGAGAGCCACGTTGAACCTAGAAGATCAGGTATTATGAACCTTGTCGGTCTGTTAACATAACATCACTACTATATACATAAATAACTAATATTATAAAAAGGTAAAATTAGTTTGTATGTAGAGGGTGATCTTTGGAACTATTGATCCGGTTCCGTAAAGTGTTATTCTGTTTTTGGATCAGGAATACCTCAGTAGCAGCCCGGAGTCTAAAATTTGTCCACAGTAGATGGTGAATAAGCTGCCCCCTATTACATGAGCGTACCGTCCGTACGTACGTGCCGTATGATACCATGACCAGCTAGGAACCAGCCGTACGTAGGGATGTCTCATGCGCGCTGGAAAAAAAGAACCAGAAAGCCGATTCACGACATTTAATCGTTAAAAATCGTAAGAGCTTCTTACGCTCCACACCGACCATCCAAGACTGAAAACAAACCACCTATAATGGGGTATTTAAGATCCATCCGACACAATTTGAATGTGCTGCTGCAGAACAGATCATGGCCCACTTGCTGGAGTGTTCGCCCTACATCTGCACTTTAGAGGACCTAACGCCACAGGCGCCCCAATTAACGTGGCCACATACTGAGCCCCAGATATTAAACTAAATACAGTCGTACCGTCGACACAAAAGACAACAGAACCAGAACTTACTTCTGCTGTATATCGACGACGGAGTCCGGTGTGATGACGATGCTGGCGATGACCGGGTCTTGCAGAGGGTTCGCGTACTTCAGCACCATACGGTAGAGAGACGACTTCGGGATCAACACTCGGTTGGTCACCTCGTTCTAGAAGATAAATAATAAATGTAAGTGTGAGTGCATCCGTTGATAAAATATTTTTAACGTGTAGGTTTTGTCGTTGAAAAAACGTTCCATACGTCATTAATTTAAATTTAAAGAGGAAGCAATGTCCATTCGTTTACTTTTATTTACACTAAAACTGTAACGCGAGAGATTTTGATAAAAACAATATTTTAGTCAATTGTAGCCTATGCAGTCTGAAATACAGGTGCGATTATAAATTCTAACTATCATTATTCCGTTGAGAGAGAAAAGAGACGGCCCTATACGGCCTGTATAGCTCCGTCCCTATATCTCTCACTGGAAAAAAAACGTCACAACACGACCTTTGTCTAAAACAAAACCATTGAACACTCACCTGCAGCATAGAAAACACGACATATCCCTTCCAAGAGTATCCAGGGAACACTTCATCAGAGTTCCTGTACCTCACAGGACCAGACTGGGTGTAGCCTTCTTCAATCTCGTACTGGAATTGGTGCAGGGTAGGGAAGTAGTGCGCGCGGATAGGGCGGTCGCAGCGCCGGCCTTCGACGCGAGAGTGACAGCGGCACTGTCCTGTGCCCTTGTCGCAGTTGTTGTCAATTGAGCCTCCGATGTCGCAGTCGCATTCTGGAAAGATGAAACGTTATAACATAACAACACGTCTGTTATCTCCGCAGGATTAGGTAGAAGTGTACCTGATGGTACACTTTTTGATTTTTGAATTGTGTATTACAGTAGCGAAGGGTCAATTTTTGTAAGAGGTAAGCCGGACTACATATCTTTAATGTGATATTATTTGTCTATAGAATACTGACTGTGCCATTTTTCAAAGGGAAGCCGGTAGGAATCGAGTTCTATGGAACCTTCACCACTGGTGGATTATATATATTAACTCTGGACGCTCTTAACTTGCACGGTTTTGTACATAGATCTCACATATATGTTTAATCTCAACATGAATGATGTAACCAATATTTTGCAACAATATTTTGATTTAAAAGAGTCTCCATGGAGTTTCTTGCCCATTCTTCTCCATAGAGATCTACGCTTGGGAATGGGCAACTACAGTACTTTCACAAGTTATTATGATGTATGACTGTGAGTCTGTGACTGTAGCTTCACTTATTTTATTTTTTTTTGACATTCAAAAGTACCGTAATGGTCTAATTAATTGAAATAAATGCTTTGAGTTTGAGTCTTACATACTCTTCAGTAATAATTATGAGAAAAGTATATGAGTTTCTCCAAAATAATCCCCCAATATAAAATTTAAAGTCCTGACTGACTGACTGATATATCAACTATGAAGTTGCTTGCTTGCGACCACTTTCTATACAAATAAATAAAATTGTCTGTTTGTCTTATCAAAATAACAGCTTTTTACTGAATGCATATGAAAACATACACCATTATTTTTAGGTCGTTCTGGAACCGTAAAAATAATGAGAATCGATCGATGAATGAATTTTTCAATGGGTATCATTCGCATGTGTTGCCGATCGTGGATACGTTTTACACACACATATGCATTTGAGTTCTCATTATTTCACAAAAAAAAAACATTAAATTTATTCTTTCGTGTTTTTTTTTTATTGTTACTTTTTGAAAAAAATAGTCCCAATCGTTTCGAGTTCGATGATCTAGTTAATGGTAGGTATTCGGTTCCAGAATGACCTAAAAATAATGGTGTATACGGCACTTATAACAAAAAGATTTTTTTTTTCAATTTTTGTCTGTCTGCCTGTTTGTTCCGGCTAATCTCCGATACTTTGACTGGCAGATAGCTGATGGTCTAACATAAGCTACTTTTATTTTAGATAAATAATTAGAGTTCCGTGCAAAACATTGAAAACCCTTGAAAATGGTTCAAAACAAAATTCGATTCAGGGATTTTTTTTATAATAATTTCACGCGAATGAAGGTAGTGTGCAACAGTTAGTAGAGGATATAATATTAAGGTAACGCATTGCCTTCCTGCAATGCCTTAGATCAGGTAAAAACTGGTATAACATATGACCGTAAGCCTTTTGACTTACGATCAGATAGACGGCCTGCTTTTTTCCCACCCACTAATACAAAAAGTGTCCCAATACTCACCAGTACATCCAAACACATTGTTAGAATCGAGCTTATAGAACCCGTCCTGGCACTGGTTGCACTGTCGATCTCCCACGTTCATTTTACAGGTACATTGTCCGGAGCGAGTGTTACAGGCGCCCAGACCTCCCAGGGTACCCGCCAGGTAGCAGTCGCAGTCTGTTGGATGGCAAAGTTGAGATAAAGAAACAAAATACAGTCATTTGCAGCAACAGGAGGGCCTACCAGACCCTTCTACCCTGTTCTTCTTTGTAAAAGGGATCAGATAATGCACGGCACTGATTGAACGATATTTTACGGTTAAGTTGGAATCACACGACGGCTTACCACTAAAAAAGCCGTGTGACCCTAATCGTCTTCCTGCCCTTGTCCCATGTTACTGTATAATGGGATATTATAAATTGCATATCAAATAAATAATCGCCTATCAATACATACTCATCTTTTATATTCTTTTTTACATCAGTTAAATTTATTTTTGTACAAAAATACTACATACATAGCATAAATACTGACTGCACAGCAAATTTTTGCTGACAGAAACCCTAACCCTAGACGGTCAACGTCAGGGGCACCCCGAGGTTCGGTTAGTTAGGTTCCTGTAAACCCTGCAGACAGAAATAGGAGCCCCGCGCAGCGGGGATCCGTCGACCTGCTGTCGGAAACGCTAACCCTAGACGGTCGACGTCAGGGGCACCCCGAGGTTCGGTTAGTTAGGTTCCTGTAAACCCTGCAGACAGAATTAGGAGCCCCGCGCAGCGGGGATCCGTCGACCTGCTGTCGGAAACGCTAACCCTAGACGGTCGACGTCAGGGGCACCCCCAGTATAATGTGCATTAAGATTATTAACTGTGCATTGATGAAAAAGCTTTTGCTATTTTGAATTGAATATTTTGCTGTGCAATCAGTAATTTTGGTGGGAATTCGGAATCTTATTGCATAGAAAAGGATATTTTTTGATTTGCGTTTAAATACTACCCCTGTATAATACCGTGTGATCCCAATATTATGCAGTAAATTATCGATTTAATCATCTATTATGAGAATTAAGGTGTGCCAGTTTCATTTGCAAGATACAACTGAAGAGTAAATTGAATACATTTAGTTTACATAACAAGTGGAGTTGAATAGTACACCCATATTACGCAGACTACTATGATAGAGGTTGTTGATAGTTGTTGACATTTTCAACTTGGAGAATTCAACTTGGAATTCTCTCATTTCTCTGGATTCGCCTACAAAAGGAAACAGTATTTACCTTGACATCCAAATGGATTGTACTCCTGCAGGTTCCAGAACAGAGGCTTGCAGTCGTTACAGATGCGTCCCTGGACTCGGTCCTTACACTGACAGAGTTCACCAGCCGGCACCGAACCGCAACCTGTGCGGAAGAGAAAGAGTATGGTTAACTTTGCGTCAAACTTATTTTTGAAAAGATATACACAGTGTATGGGACACCGTGTATACGTCTTCGCGTTCGTCACAAAGTTTTACCAAGGATCCAGCACTTCTATGCCTAAATATTATACACGGTTGGATTTTGTTAAACTTGGGTATGACAATTAAGTGTCGTTAATTAGTATTCTTGATAATTCGAAGTATGCTCGGCTCCTAAGGGTCGTAGCGGGCAAGAAATGGGCTATACATTAAGTAAAAAAAAACTATTGCATTCGTTGGCCTTGCACTTTAAGACACCTAGATAGAAGAAAGATTATTCTTTGACAGATGTCACTTACCAGCAAAACTAGCGATGACTCCTCTAGGGTCGCAGTTACACTCCTCGCAGGCCGGGTAGTTGTAGTACTGTTCTTTGCACTTGTCACACTTGGTGCCATCGAAGTTAGGCTTGCAGTGGCACTGGCCGCTGTCGTCGCACGTCGAGCCGATTGAGCCGGAGACGTCGCAGTTGCAAGCTGTTGGTGTTGAAAGATCAAAATGTGGGTATGAAAAGTATGGCAGAGATGCCGTTTGTTTGACGTTTAAGACTAATTCAGTCTCGTAAGACGTTAAAGGTTCAAGTCTATTGACGTCCTCGGTCGTGAGTACCATCGCTAAAGTCGCGTCGCGGAATTTTATGACATGTTCTAAAAACTTATTTCATTTGGTTTCTCGGCAGTCACCGTGCCACATCACACGGATGCTAGAGCGTGTACTTCCGGTTACATTTACGGGAAGTGCTATCTCTAATAATATTTTTTTCGTTATTCCATTACATTTTGTTTAGCAGTGTACTGAAAACACCTTTGGTGTAATTTTCATCTGTATAGGGCCACTAGTATCCGAGTTCAAATGGCTATGTGCAATTCGGACAGACGGACATCACGACACAGTGGATCACTCGGGAACGATGCAGCTGTTGAACTCGCCAGAAGAGGTTGCAACACGAAAGCCTTCGGACCCGAACCCATTGTGCCCATTCCTTTCAATCAGCTAAGGAGTTGGTTAACATGGCTCACGTACAATGCTCCACGGGTTAAGTGCGGAAACCGAAACCCTAACATAGAACAAAGACATAGACGGGCATCACGAAATTAAAACGGTTCCGTTTTTGCCAATTGGCTATTGAACCCTTAAAATGATTTCACCGTTTGGTAAAGTATTTGGTATACCTTACATAAAGGATATATCCTGTATTCAAATTAAAAACTTAGACACACTTACACAAACACTCCGGGTACTTATAGTAGCCTGGCGAGCACTGGTCGCACTGTTTGCCTCCGAAGTTGGTGAGGCAGTTGCACTTGCCATCAGCTGAGCAGCTGGTTGAGGTGGACCCGGTGGAGTCGCAGTTGCAGGGGACGCAGAGACGCTCCCGGCCACGGACTTCCATGTAGAATCTGCAGAATAAGATCACTTATGTATCTGACTCTTTCTGTTGCATAAAAACATGCTGCACTACAGTGAAAAAGACTTTTTGAAGTTCACTACATGTTTCGGTAAAGTCGTATGGCAGAATCGGATAAAATGAATACATACGTATGTGGGGATGATAGTATTGAGTAAGATTGACCTAGCTTTTAAATTTTATCTACTTGAGCACGGCTGCTACTACATTTCACATTCTGAAGGTCTGATGATGACCGTTATGATTGCGTTTTACACCTTATAGGTTCTCAAGATCAGGGGCGCGATGGGGCGACGGCCCAGGGCGACAAATTCTGGGGGGCGCCAAGGTCTGGAGTTGGAGTCTCTGGCCTCCCCTGGTGCAAACCCTCAAAACTGTGCTCTACGCTCCGCTCTGTGCATATGCATATTTTTTATTGAGATTTTTTTTAGATGGATTTTTTGAGGGTTTGTGGTCGAGGAGCGACTCTAACGATATCGTTAGAGTCACTCCTCGACCACACTGTGGAGCTACAAAACTTTCTACGTCCGCGTCGTTAGCTCTGGGTAACGCTAAAGGAAAGATGAAATTCTTAATATAATTTTACTTGGGATCAGCAAAAAACTAACACTTGATATTGCTTCCCTCAAGTGGGCGCCACAATGTTTTCGCCCGGGGTGTCAGTGGCCCTTACGCCGGCACTGCTCAAGATCAAATTTTGCTAGCGAAACTTCACATGCGTGATGGGTATCGCCAGCTAATTTAAATTGACTGTGTATTACATCGTGTAAATAAAGTAGGATGTCTGATGATGACTGGAATAAATAAAAAACTGAATTACACGCAGATGCCTCAGGAGTTGCGTATGCTGCTATTCTGATGCAAAGGAGTGACGATGAGGAAAGTTTGCATCCGATTTACTATAGTAGGAAGACATCCGAGGCCGTAAGTCGGTATTCTAGTTATGAGTTAGAGGAACTGGCTGTGATCAAAGCGATTAAAAAGTAATACAACAAGGAAATATTTATTCGGTAGAAAATTCAAGACAGTAGCGGATTGGCAAGCGTTTCAGATGACGTTGGAGAAGAAAGACATGGCTACTTCACCAAGAGTTGCCCGGTGGATAACGTTACTTTAACAATACGACTTCACCATCGAGCACAGGAGTGGAAGACAAATGCGACATCGATGCATTGAGTAGATACGTATGTAGCCAAAATCAGAAGATAATCAAGCTAAAGACATTGCTTTGAAAGCGATAACTGAATTTTGAAGGACAAGCCCTATGACGTCTTTTGGCTTGAAAATGATATTTTATTCAAGGGTCCTGAGAAGCATTTGGTGGTACCAAAGAATATGGAGATGGAGTTGATTCGTAGCGCTCATGAGAATGGACATTCCGGTAAGAAAAATACTACAGAATAGCTAAGAGAAGATTACTACATTAAGAGTATAGAGCAGATTTTAAAGGTTCAAGACAAGAATAGACTTAATTTCGATAAAGCAAGGAAGAAAACTCGAGTCTATCAAGTTGGAGATATTGTTGCTATTCGACGCACGTAATTGGAGTAGGTATGAAGCTGAGACCAAAGTATCTAGGCCCTTAACGGGTACCAAAGTGAAGGGTGCCGATAGATACGATGTAGCAAAGCTGGATTCTGCAACCGAAGGGCCGAATAAGACGAGCAGTTCCGCAGATTCTACGAAGCCTTGGTCTAGTCTACAGGACAGCGATGCTGATGACTGAGGTTGGAGCATAGACTTAGGAATCAATTTCATTTTAATTTTTAAGTTCAGTTGGTAAAACACTTCGTTTCCTAATCCCTTGAATGTTAAGATTTGTTTTTGTTTATTTCGTGGTTATTTAAGTTATGTTTCCATGGTATGTTGTGATAATTGTAAGTTCAACAATGTAAGATGTTACTGTATTCGATTTTATTTCTGATGTTTACAGCTTTTATGTGTCTAGGGACAGACTAATTGCAGGACGGCCGAATGTGGGGTTCACAGTATTGAGTAAGTGAGAACGAGAATGTGTGACAGAGAAAGAGGAAGTAAAGTAATAAGATGGCGGGATATATGATTTGACGTTAAGGGGAATGCTCCAACCAGCCCGCGAAATTCAAAATTTCTTGGGTTTTTTGCAATTTGCAGGCCAGTGCTAGGTTGTATGTTGATTAAAATATTATTCGCGGCTGTAAGACATATGTAGTTACAGAATTATAATCATCAAAATCATCAATACAACGCTCTAAGTTCATAAAGCTGTAGGAATGACTTTTTCTGTTTTTTTTTTTGTTCCTACGCCTTTATGAACTTGGAGGGTTGTATTGGTGATTTTGATGATTATAATTCTGTAACTACATATGTCTTACAGCCGCGAATAATATTTTAATCAACATACAACCTAGCACTGGCCTGTAAATTGCAAAAAACGTAAGAAAATTTGAATTTCGCGGGTTGGTTGGAGCATTCACCTTAAGACGTAAACACTACATAAAATAGTTCAAGTTATTTAAAGTTTTTTGATTTCCTACACGTATAATGTTATACAGGGTAGAAAGGACATCGACGTACAAACGATAAGAAATATTCAGTTTATTTGTTCCGAACACAAAAACAGTTTCTTACAAAAGTGCAATTCCTACAGGGTCAAAATATATGGAACAGCAGTTCTTTTTTTAAATTACCTATGAAAATTTTCTATTTGGGAATAATCGGAATAATGTTGACCGGAATGTTCTGAATATGTGGTAATCGTGTGTGCTTCTCTTCCATCCTATATACGTATTAGAAAAAGCCGCTTAGCTTCACTCAAACTCGTAGATGCCGAAAACAATTTGCGGGTCGGCACAAATTAATGAATGCTTAATTATGTAAGTTATTACTTTGGGTCGGCTTTACAGTTGACCCCTAATGAAGAGTCTGATGTATAAACGAAGGCAACAATTAGAGAATTTATGTAACTACTTACCCATTCAAGCATTGATCACAGCGAGCTCCTCCGAAGCCGGTCTTGCAGATACACGCGCCAGAGACGTCATCACAGATGCTGGCCTCCGTACCACTCACGTCACAGTTGCAGTCTGAGGAACATATAGTGAGTTCATAAAGATTTTTGTGAACTATTATTTTATTTAATTACAAGCCTCACCAAGTCCCTGGTCAGAGGGGTCAAATGTCATGTTTAAAGCAGCTAGAAGAGGCCTGTGCCAAAAGGCAGACTGAATTGAGAGAATTATTATAGTAACTCACAACGGCTGTAACCAATTCAAAATAACAGGCTGATAAGTATGTAAGTAACTAGCGGTGCTTTAAGAAATACTTACGTTTGCATGTGGGATAGTTGTAGTAGCCAGCTTCGCACTGGTTGCATGTTCGGCCGCTATACTTGCTCTTACACGTACAGTTGCCACTGACCTTGTCGCACACTGGCGATACAGAACCCACGGAGTTGCACTCACAATCTGCGGGAAAGAGATAGCATTCATTGTGAAAAGTGAAGTTTTTGTTTAATGATAAGAGCCATAAAGTAACATCATTACACTTCAATCACCATTCACATTATGACATACCTTCCATTTTAAGCGTGCTACTCAGATGTTCGAGTCGTCCTGGTTTGGCAACCAGGCAGCAAAACATGTATTTAATTTAGCCGCCCAGTCTATGCAGAATCATGTTGACTCAAACTCAAACTAAAAGTAGATTCTAAGGTAGACTTGTAAAAATGCGTATGGCATTAAGCCTTTGTGAAGTAATTTTTACTTCACAAAGAACTGCTACAACACTTCACTATACACAGACTCACTCCACACACCCTCACTCAATTCTTCACTTCTTCTACTATTTTTTTCGTTTTTGCTTTTACAAAGCTTTAATAAGCATGCGTGAGAGTTTCAACTGTAAGATTAAAACATGTAAACATTTTGCTGTAGTATGTATGTAGTTTGCACAAGCAAGATGCTTTGTGTAGCCAGGCCATTAACTTACCATCACAAAATCGAAGGCCTTTAGCTAAGCCCTCTTGCCAGTGAAGGACAACTGTGAAACTACTACCAAGTGCAATATTTGGCCAGGAAAATGTGTAAAGCCCCATTTATGTGCATTGATCAAAAGTGTTTAGTGAAGTAGATAAGTACAGTGCTGTAAACTGATCCGACTTAGCGAGGAACAGTCACAATAATGATTTTTACTCAAGTAATCAATTTGACTTGTCTATAGATACAGGTTTGAGACTTATCTACAGCTCATGCATGTTTGGTACTTACTTTTACATTCTGGTGAATAATATCCATCTGCACAAATTTCACAGGATTTTCCAGCATAGTTGTATTTGCAGGGGCACTGTTGACATAGACAATATGTTATTACGATACATCTTGTTTCTTGATTAGATAATTATTTCACTAGAACTTGAAACATTATGTTAAAATTTTATATCTAAATCACCTGCAATTCAGTAGGTGAGGTCACAAAGCAAATGTACTGGGAAAAGCAATCATGGATTTTCGTCTCCCTTTTGACATTCTTGGATCACAAAGCTACAAATCATAGTTTTTTATTTTATTTCCATTCACGCTACAAAATTGTTATAACAAACAAATGTCCACATTTCAAATAAAAGAGAGTGCGTGTGGTGCGCATTGCCCATCATAGTCACACACCTTTGCCTTGCGGGGGACTGAGAAGAACTCTAGGTATGTTGTTACGAAAGAAATTGCAGAAACTCTAACCAAAATCAGCTATCAAAACTCACAAGGCCATCAACAGGCGTGCACTGCTGTCCATCAGTTCCATTCAGGTTGCAGGTGCAAGGCTTGCAGTTGGGGTAGTCGAAGTAGCCGTAGGCGCAAGAGTCGCAGTTGGGCGGGTTGAACTCGACCCGACACTCGCAGCGGCCAGACTCCTCCTCGCAGTTACCAGTAGAATAGTGTAGGTCACAGTTGCAGGCTAAATCAGAAAGCACAATATGTTTAGCTTCAATAGCTGTAATTTGCAGGCCGTATGGCTAAATAATTATAATACTATGGTATCACCAAATTGTATACCTACAGTTTGTGTGACTGTATTTCACCCATGTAAATCATTGTTTATTTATTTATTTAACACTTCACAGTACAGAGTACAGAGGCGGACTTAATGCTAATGCTAATGCATGTGGTGTGCATGCATGCACACCACATGCATGGCATGTTTACCCTTTTATAAATAATTATTTGCGCTTTATTATATTGTATTGCAAATCGGGCTGGTGTCCTAAGCTCCACGTCCACAAACAGTGTTCGAATTAGAATGGATATTCCACCCAGCTTTATAGATAAACAGTTATCAGGTTATACACATGAATGCAGTCACGTACCTTGGCTTATATGATAAACTTAGGGGCTTTAGGAAGACGGTATCACAGTGTATTAGTTTTATATACAAAATCTTCTTGCATTATGGCGTATCATTGTGAATTAAGATCGTTTGTTTGTTTGTTTACAATTATTGTTATGTTAGTATTTGACTTTGACTTGACTCATTGACTGACAGTGACATTTGGCAAAAAAAAGAGAAGCTACTTATAATCGTAGCCAATATAAAAACCACTTAAATCGATTTAGAACAACTTCTATCAAATATTATATTTAAATTATCTGGATTGGAGGATTAGAGTAGCAGTTTCTAGATAGAACGACTTTACAAAGAACCAACTTACTCAATTGAGATCATAGGTACATATAAGTAACGTGAATATAATATAAAATATTTTAGACTTGACACTATTCAATAACCAGTTATTCCCTGACATTAACTCAATCGTTTATTAAATTAAATCGATTAAAACAATTTAATTTTATAAACGATCGAGTACGATTACAATAAAATAATGGAACAATTTTATTTTATAAAATTCGATTTAGTACGTGTCTGTTTACTCCGATTAATTATTAATTTTAATGTAGTTGAGCATGTTTTTTTAGCGATTTAGTGACATTGTCATAAGGGCGTTGTTGGTGTTGGTAGGTGAACATGTAAAATTGTTGGCGGTTTTATTCAACTTTAATTCATATTGAAATTGTTTTTTGCTTTTGTATGGCACTGATTTAAAGAGGCAGTTGTATATAGTAGTTTTGGTAAGTTAAAAATGACAAAATGCATATTTATTAACAAGTTCGGCAGTTATAACTTAGCAATAGGTAGGTACTTACCTAAAGAAAACAAAAATGAGTTGTAAAAAATAATTAAATGGATCATTTAATAATTATACCTACTGAGCAGTACTAAAATAACTAAATGGGCAGTTACGAGTGGGCGGTTTTATTTTATTTTATCAAATAGGAACAACAAACAGCTACATTATGGGATATTACAACATGATAACATAATAACAATAACTTAAATAATAATGTAGCCCACAGCGCTATTCACAGATTACCATTAATGACTAAACTTTAAATTGCTAGGAGATACGCTGTTCATGCATGACAGTCAAAATACATTATAAATACGAAAAGAAAAGAAATAAACTAGTATTATACCGACTAATAATGTAAGGTGCGTGCCTTCAACGGTTGGGTCATGCCGGTTTTGATGTACTCTTTCGGCATACTCAAATGGACTCAAACAGAACTAGATGCCCTGGATAGGAGGGTCCGTACATTGTTGACGGCATATCGAATGCATCACCCGCGTTCTTCGGTTATGAGACTGTATATCCCGCGGAGGTGTGGGGGTCGAGGCTTTTTAAACGCTAAGACTCTCCACAATCGCGAGATATGCAGTCTCAGGGAATATTTCCTAGAAACCGACGTGGGGATGCATCGAGATGTGGTCGCGGTGGACAAGGGCCTCACCCCGCTCTCCTTGGCTAAAGAGAACTGGCGCAAACCTGTAGTACTTGATACTAACGACCGCAGGGAGGTATGGCAGAGTAAGGAGCTTCACGGACGCTTTTTCCGGGCCCTGCATGGGCCCGATGTAGACCTATCAGCGTCCGTAGCCTGGCTACGTTCCGGGGACCTCTTCGGGGAAACTGAAGGTTTTGTCTGTGCAATTATGGATGAAGTTATGATGACGAATAACTACCGGAGATTTATTGTGAAGGACGGCACGGTTGACATATGTCGGGCATGCCACCGTCCAGGCGAATCAATCCGTCACATTATCTCTGGGTGTTCTCGTCTGGCTAACGGAGAGTACTTGCATAGACACAACCTTGTAGCCAGGATTATCCATCAGCAACTTGCTCTAAAATACAATCTTGTTGAATCGGAAGTTCCGTACTATAGGTATGTGCCCGACCCAGTTCTCGAAAATGGCAATATCACATTGTACTGGGATCAATCCATCATCACTGACAGGACTATTGTAGCCAATAAGCCTGATATAGTGGTGGTGGATCGATCAGAGCGGCGCGCAATGATTGTTGACATTACGGTCCCGCATGACGAGAACCTCGTGAAGGCCGAGAAAGATAAGCAAATCAAGTATCTTGACTTGGCTCGCGAGGTTGTCGACATGTGGGATGTGGACTCAGCGATCATTGTGCCGATAGTTGTGTCAGCCCATGGCTTAATTGCCAAGAGCCTCGACCAACATCTCAGGAGGCTCTCGTTAGGCAGCTGGATCAAGGGCTTGATTCAGAAAGCGGTACTTTTGGACACGGCTCGTATTGTTAGGAGGTTCCTCTCTCTGGAGCCCTGACTGCCGGTAGCTTGGACCCTATTCCCGATACCGGTGGGCTACTATTTTTTATATTTTTAAATGTTTTTTTTTTATAATTTTTTGTTACTTAAAATATTTAAAAATGTAAATTATATGTAAGAAAGATGAATAAAGAGAATAATAAATTACTAAATTACTGACTAAGAATACTATTTAATCCATGAGCTTAAGTGTATCATACAAAAGGCTACGCATAGAAAGTATAGTCAGCGTAGACCCGCTACGCGGGGCTCCTATTTCCCTAAGTCCGGCTGTCTCCACTCCCTATGAATTGCCTACTATTTATCTAACTGCCCATTCCATAATTTTTACTGACCATTTATTTATTGGTCTGCTTACGTATTTTTTGAGTACTAACATTGTAAGACGAAATAACCGGCCCATTATTTTTTTATTACTGTCTATGTTTGACCGTCGCATAAATTTACCAGCCGCCGCCGATAAAAAAATAACTGTCCATTATTTTTTTCAACTGATCATATTATTAGTAACCTCTCGAATGTTTAAATAACAGTTCAAAAAATTAGTTCCCATTTTGTATCATAACATAAGTTTTTGCTAAAATTATCATAAATGTTATTACGTAGGTATCTATACCTTTCTAAGCAGAAGATCTGGGTGATCTATACTAATATTATAAAGAGGTAACATTTGTTAGTTAGTTTGTATTTAGGGGGTAATCTCTGGAACTAATGATCCAATTCTAAAGTAGGTAGGTACTTATTTTATTTGATAATGCGTTCTTCTGGTGTATTCTAAAAATGACATTTTAAATAAATTATTAGCTTCTAAATAGTCGAAACTGATGATGATCAGATAAAAAGTAGGTACCTACAGAAAAATGTACTCATACACATGCAGGTACAAGTGGAAGGAGTGGAGGGAGGCCCTTGCCCAGGACAGGAGTGAGACAGAGCAGGCTAGGGAAATAAATAAATACTACATTATTTTTAGTTTTGTACAACCGTCAAGACCTTCTCCAATACGGAAACAAGTCAAACTGCAGGCATTAACTACAAGGCTACCTATGAATTTAAAAATTAGGTACATACAATTAATTTAGATATACTTACGCCGGCACACATTAGTTTCATTCCAACTCTTTCCGTAGGGCCTGTAGAAGGTCGGCACACACTTGTTGCAGTTGATGCCCTGAGTGTTGTGCTGGCAGTTCTTGCAGACGCCTCCGCCCTCGTACCTGCCGTAGATGTCAATGGAAAGCCTCTGCCTATCAACTTCGGGGTCGTATTCGCATTCCGTTGAGTGGTTGTGACAATTGCAAGCTGCAAGAGGAAAGAAAAAGTAAGTTTTGCAAGTTGGACAGCAGTAGGTACAGTATTAATTATAATAAGGTTTAGGAACCATGATTTATTTAAACGGGACATGGCGCGTCTTTTCAGATTTACGGGATTCGGCTACACGTAGAGTATTTATTTAAAAAATAAATGAATGTTCAGTGGGCGACAGACTGATGTGATTCCGTCAGGCTTCTTGTAATTTCGTGGTTACAAAGTACTTTTATGGCTTTGGAAGTCAGCCACATCAAAAAACTTTGGTACTCGTAGGTACTCATTATTGTGTTGTAGAGTATAAGTAATATTATGTGCCTACCTTCCTTTAGACTTTGTCTAGTGAAAATCAAATGCTCCTGTTAGACCAGCACCTACATATACTTATCAAGTAAATTAGTTCATCTTTCATATCAACTTACGTTCACAGATAAACCTGTCCCACTGCTGCGAGATCCTCCACTTCTTCTGCTCGTATCCTGGGCAACAATCGGCGCACTGAGGCCCGCAGGTGTTGTGTTGGCACACACACTCCAGAATGTTGGTATTGGTAGCCGGGTCAGCTGGTTCGCAAGTGTCAGCGTGACCGTTGCACATGCAGCGACCACCGATACTGATGTCTTTGATACTGTAGAAGTACTGGCGGGAGAAATTGTGAACTTAATATGATGGAAAACGGCATTGAAATGGGGCACATATCTGATGAACCCCTCATAAAAAATAACTGCTAAGAAAGCCCAGTCAGTGCCCTGCATTATCATTGAGCCCTCTTCTTTTAAGCAGGTAATTTAGGGCACTGGTACTGGTACTGGCAGTGCCGGATTTAGGGCAGGGCAACAGGGGCCCTTGCCCCGGGCCTCCACAAGGAAGGGGCCTCCATATCTTGGTTAAGAAAAAATTATTAGTTCATCAAAGAGTGTTCAAACACTCCCCGAAATCTAGAATATCTACCTATCCCAGGCGGAATACTACAATTTTCTAGCTCGCTTCGCTCGCTAATACATCCTAATTTTACACCAATTCAATATTAGTTGACAGATTTACTCCTTTTCTCAGTTCTGAATGAATGATCAAAAATACCGTAATTTATTCGAAGAGGGTTGTGCAGTTATTATGTTACACCTTCTTTATTTTTTTTTTGTCTGTCCCAAAACAAATTTCGGTGCCTCCACTTCTAGATTGCCCCAGGGCCTCCACACCCATAAATCCGGCCCTGGGTACTGGCACTAGGTACCTACTTCAAATACAAGAGCATTAATTATCCCCGATGAACATGACAGACGGTACTGCAAGTAACGCCAATAGGGGGTGGCTACTAGTGAGCAGTGTCACTAAAAACAACCAAAAGTGAACGACTGGTAGTCGTCGATGAATAGAAGGTCGCGTAGTTTGCAAGACAACCTTCCCGAATTAAAAAAATAGCGTCGGATTTTGATGTAGGTAAAGACAAATTTTCCTCACTGTATTGGTGCCATCGATGGAAAACACGCTCGCGTTTGTAATCCTGCAAATAGTGGATCACTTTTTTTAATTACAAAGCTTTCTTTTCTACAGTATTGCTAGCTGTTGTGGTTTTATATTACAAATTCATTTTTTTCGACATCGGTGCATACGGAAAAGAATGCGATTCAACTGTGTTTCAAAATTCTTAACAACAACTTACCACTACCTGATTCCCAGCCGCTCTCTGGTTTCAATAGACCGACCCCGTATGTATTTGTGGGTGACTAAGCTCGGGCTGAGCTGTTTATTATGCGTGCATAATAAATGGTGGTTGAAATCTCAACTTACAACAAAAGGTTTTCAATGATCGTCAAAACAGGCCAGGAGATAATAGGTACCTATGTCGAATGTGTTTTTGGGATTACTAAGGGACAAACTTGCTCTAAATAAGTGTTGATGAATTTATCTCATTCCAATCAGCGAAAAAGAGCTTGCGTGTATCTCGTCCCTGTCAACGCATAGAAAACTAAGCCACAGAACTGAGCGCTGTCACTCCGGCGCGGCGTCGCAATGAGTACACTCCTCTCGGTTCGTCTCGGGGGCTGCAGTCAGTCGAGTGTGCGTTGCGTCGACGCAGCGCTCCGTGTGTACGCTACGGTTATTATTGTGTAAAACGACGCAACGCGCCGAGTGGACATAGTCATACTGTCATAGCCATCAGGGTAAGCTGCGTTGCGTTGCGACATAGCAGCGCTCGTGTGGCAGTCACTGCGTCAAAATCACTGCGGTGCGATGCGCCGACGCAACGCCCGTGTGGCATCGTTCTAAACTTACCTTATAACCCTGAATCAGAAGCACGTATCGAAAGTAAAAGTCCTGTTTGTTTTGCCATAAATATCAGTTACACGCTCACTGGTTTTAAAAATGAGCCAGAAGCCGGTATTGTGTTGCTCAAGTTCTTTTCATTGGCATTTGCACGTTTCGAATAACAATTGATTCTCAGACCTAATTCATAAGCCCGATCGCAACATAGGTATGTCGAAACAGGAGATCCCGCGAAGGTAGATAGTTGCCCGGGGCTTTACCCGTATCAAGTTATGGGATCTCCCTCATGATAATTATAGAATGACCACCAGATCAAATCGGTTCCACGTCGATAAAATGTGATCATTCCAATACTAAATCGATGCAGTCTAAAACTTGTGCGATTTAAAACATACGCTGCCGGGCCTGAAGGTTGAAGGTATACTTCCAGTTTAAGTATTCAAGAACTGTGGATGCGAATTTGTTAAATCCGCTTTTCTTTTTGTATAAAATCCAAATTAAACTCACACGTCTGGTCACAGTAGGATCCTGCCTGGCAACGGACATGAGATGACCCAGCAAGTTCTTGGTTCTCAGCAGCCGGAGCCGCACATTAGTGGCTCTGGTCCACTCTTGGAGTACTGAAGAATTGAAGTATGTGTTCGCAGACGGACGGTAGTTCAGCAGGGATATTGGGATCTAGAAGCAAAAACCAAATTATAACCTTGAAGAAAATCACGAAGGGGCGTCAAGCATTACTACCGCCAAGACTGGTCGCAATGTCGATGATGAAGATGCTGCGGAGCATCTCGGACCAAGAAGAAAGTTTGGGAAGAGCTAGCCACTAAAAACGAATTGTTTGTTCAACAGAGTTCTCGCCTACGGTGTCTTTTGTATTTTACTGACACGAGATGACGAGACTAACAATATTTTATACGTTTCTTGAGCGTGATATTCGTTGGTAGTTTGTCGTTTCTCCGTCGGGTGGGAGACCTGTCGCTGTGGCCGAACTTGACCTCTTATAACATTGTTTTAATATTATTTAAGTTTGGGGAAGAAATAGAGCTAGAACTCCCGTAGCTCCATCTTTTTCCCACACTAAAGTGGCTATAAAGTAATACTGTAATACGGTTCGTAATTCCTGTGTTATTATAAAGTGACGTCAAATATGCGGTTGAAGGCACAAAACAGCGTACTCTCTATAGATATAAAGAGTATGCTGTTTTGTCCTAGCTTATGATGACATCAGAATAATTGTCTGCGACGTGTTAAAACAATCAATTCTACTGACCTCACCGCCCTCTAACGGCACAATCTTGGAGTATTCGGTGCTGCAGATAACTGAGTCATCCCTGGTGATGGGCTGCAGACTCTCCTTGCCGAAGTAACGCTCGCAATCCCTGGAGAAAGGAGGAAATGTTAGTTGGAAGCCCGAAACTTTGTAATGGGGACTAGCTGCAAGCGAGCTGCTCTGGTGCAACTAGCATAAGCATAATCAGCCTAAATGTTCCCACTCCTGGGACACACGGCCTCCTCTCTATGGCGAATTTCCGCGTGGTGAATTGGCTATAATTCACCACGCGGGTCCAGTGCGGGTTGGTTCTAGGACATGCCGATTTCCTCACGATGTTTTCCTTCACCGTTTTAAGAGCAGTGGTGATGAAATAAATTACACAAATTAATGCGCCTGCCAGGGTTCGAACCCACAACTTACTATTCGTAAGTCGCGGGGCCGCTACCACTGGACCACCGCTGCTGACTTGTGTAACTAGGGAGGTACTCAACCCAATCAACTGATGTAGGTACCACTACGAAGTTCACCGAAATTCCTGCTGGCTCTTCCGAGTTGAGCCACAACGAACGGTTTAATCATTTTAAAAAGTATTTCATGGGTTGCAGTCCAAATGGCGATTGTGATTCTCGGTTTGATTCTACGGACGAGCAAAATGTAAAAAAAGGTTTTTTCTGTTTTCTGTAAATAGCAAGCCGTAGCCTGGTTTAGAAGAAGGTTTTAGGTTAGGCTGATTAGGTTAAGGGCATTACACGGAACTTTTTACATAACTGGTGTAACTGTCTATCCATAGCTTATTTGGTCTTCTCATAAGAGTAATCCCCTACTCGTAAGAGGTCTAATAGCAAAACTTTTCCATCCAAAGTCTAACTGGTGATACACTTGTATGGCTACCTTAATGATACCACATCCCATCCCATTAGAAACTCACTGAGGCGAATCGGAGAAGTACTGCCAAGGCTTGAAGGTCTTCCCGTAATCCGTCGACTTCTCCAGCATCCAGAGACCAGGTCGGGGCGAGTTACCCATCTTCACGAACACGTACGCCACATGGAATTCCTGAAGCAAACAGTAAAAGCGTGGGTTATGTAAAGTGTTTTTATATCTTTGTTATAGTTTTATTTCCATTTTTTTTTAATAGGAATATTAAATTGATTGTAGTGTTGGATTACCTAGGTACTAGACTTAAAATATCATGAACATTGTTGTAGTTGTAGAGCTAACTTAACTTTATTAAAATTAGTGTGAGTAAGGTACTCAAATAAATAGTTTTACCAAAAACACATATTTTTACATCTTGGAATACTACATAGATCGAAAACGCAGTATTATTATAGACAGGTAAACTCAATAGATAAGTCTAAAATCCATCCAGGGATTCTTGGTTTAAAATTATTATTACCTAACGAACGCACCGGTTAGTTCCTACCTATGTTTTAATGGCGACTGGAAATATGTATAATCTCGAGGAGATTCCCCGTTAGTTCTTAATCTAAAATTAATAAACGCAAATAATTAAAATGATCGGATGCTTATGAATGCCGATTTTGAGGGTACACCTTGCGGTCTCGACACAGAACTTGTGAGTCAACGAACATTTGAGTACTTAAACGTAAATAAGAAAATGGGTAGAAATCGCGCACGCAGTATTATAAGTAATTAAGTAGATCATCATCTGCCTAGCCTTTTCCCAACTATGTTGGGGTCGGCTTCCAGTCTAACCGGATGCAGCTGAATACCAGTATTTTACATGGAGCGACTGCCTGTCGGACCTCCACAACCCAGTTAGTGCCAGGTAATACGATACCCCTTGGTAAGACTGGTTGTCTGACTTTCGGGCCACTGACTACCTGTAACGACTGTCAAAGATCTACAAATAACAGCCGGCACCAACGGCTTAACGTGCTTTCCGAGGCACGGAGGAAACTCGGTATGTAATGGGTGGTCACCCATCCACGGACCAACCTAGGTAAGCACGGCTTAACCTAAAGATCGATCCGAGCGGCTGTTCTTATTTAGCGACGAGCTCCTCAGTAGTAAGTAATTAAGTAGATAATAGATTATATTTCTCGATAGTTCGATGGGTATTCTAGGCTTAAAATAACTATTAACGAACGCACCGGTCAGTATGTTCTGATGGCGGCGGGAATTGATGAGGGGATTTCCCGGAACTTGTAGCTCTATAACAAGATGCTTGTTTATAAAATAGGTAAGTACTTAGCTAGAAGTAAACTAATGTTTATAGAGGACTGTAATTTTAGCTTCAGATTTGTATGCATCAAGTGCTAGGTTGTATGTATAATCGGTAAAGACGTCATCATCGTCTGCCAAGTCTTTCTGAATAACATGTTGAGGTCGGCTTCCAGTCTAACCGGATGTAGCTGGATACCAGTATTGTAAATGGAGCGCCTGCCTATCCGACCTCCACAACCATGTTGCTAGGTACATCTTGGTAAGGCTGCGTTACCAGCAGAGATGAGCGAGGATGCGTAGCGAGGGGTGTGTGTGAAACTAACCAATAATATCGCTTCTTTTTCACAGCTTGAGCTATTCTAGCTATGTGATTGGTTAGCTCCACATACATCCTTCGCTACGCATCCTCGCTCAGGTCCGAAAATAAAAAAAAGCCGTTGTTCTCCACAGCAGCACGATATGTTAACCGCTCATCATCCTAATATACGATACCGCATACATGTAATATTAATAGACAAAATAACAATTTATCATAATAAAAACTGATCATGTAAAAACTATAACATTTTACGAGTTGCCTGATCTATTTGTGACATACACACATAATCGTGTTATGAACTAATAACCTCGCCCTTTGGGCACATAAAGTTTTTTATCTCGTCACTATCGTAGCCCACGCAGCCATACATCCTCTTTAAATCACGCGGACGAAGACTGATACTGTTCTAATACCTATTAGTTTATTGAAATGTGCCACTCATAATTAATCATTAGGGTAGAAACCGTAGGGTTTAAATACGAAGGACCTGGCGCACTACGCAGCCACAACCACGATTTGTAGCGTGACCGGTAACTTGAACGACACTGGTGAGACGCCCGATTTGCGAACAAACTTTCTTCCTCGTCGAAGATTCGGCAGTCAAAAGTTGTGGTCGTGGCCGTGTAGTGCGCGAGGGCCCCTTGCCAGAAGGAATTCGACATAACTCTGCTTTCTCCAAAGGCGGAGGGTATAGGAAGCCTCATCCTCGTAGATACGCACAAAGGTTTTCATATTCCATTCCACTCCGTAACCTGCCTAAGTAAAGTAAGGTTAGAAGTGGAATCGGCTTTGACCTCATCATCAGCATCTGCCTAACCTTTTCCCAAGTTCTATTTTGGGGTCGGCTTCTAGTCTCCGCGGATGCAACTGAATACCAGTATTTTACATGGATAGACTGCCAATCTGACCAATAGAATCCAGTACTGGTTAATACGATACATGGGCTTCGACCTCATAGGAACGAGAATATGCAAGGTGTAACAAGACCCCTAACGAAGCCGTCAACCAAGAATTCTGTACCTCAAACTAAGTAACTTTACGCAAAAATTATTGCTCGGAAACGACTTTTTTGGGGTGAAAAATCACGGTACGGTAGGACTCAATGTAACGCACTCAAAACATTGTGCTGATAAATGGATATGGTACGGGGGGTGGGGGGTACGGGGGGGGGTACGGGGGGGTACGGTACGGGGGGTGCGGTACGGGGGTGCAGTACAGGGGTCGTGGAGGTGTTTAAAGTAAAACTCTTACATTAAAAACATGTACTTATTAAAAAACTAGAACAACAAAAAAATCGCAATGATGGGGAGAATAAGTGCCTTTCGGCTCCTTCGGTCTTGTGGTATGGTAGAACATGATCGCAAGGAAGCAAATCGCACAAAGCAAGATAAGAATTATATTCTTGTCTTAAAATTAGGGGGAGAAAACTAAGGGCGGCGAAGTTAGGCCTGAGTCGTCGCCCGACCAGCCAGGCCGCCAGGCCACAACAGGTTCCTGCGTGCCTTCATGGAGAACGTTCCACCGACACCTGGTAGTAGTATGAACAGTGGGTTTTTAGTCCGTTAGATTCCGGTAACCCTCCACTCACTCCAGACGGATAGTATCCATAAGGAATTTAAAATAAAAATAGAAGGAGAAAACTCAAATACATTTCGTTCCACAACGTCCACGAACATTAAGGTTATAAAATAGGTAATCGCTACATTTGCCATACCAATCGGTGATTTCAGTAATTTGGCATTAGCAAGACAGTTTAAATACGGCTGATATATAAATCATAAATTACTTTATTGGTTTATCAGCAATCCGCACCGGAGACACGTGGTGGATGACAATCGGCTTCCTCTTCCTGGGAGGAGGCTTGTGTCGTAGCAGTGGGAACAATATGCTTAACTGAGTACCTAGTTAACCTCGCTACTGCCTAACTGAATGTTACTTCTTCCTCACGCTCAGCCAAAATTGTGGAGAAGGTGTTTTATAGAGAATCTACAGGCATCTGAGAAGGTATTTATCATAATTCGCCCCTATTTTAAGTCTTTGGGCGCAGTTTGTTTCTACGAAGACAGTAGGGCGCTAGTAGACAACACCTAGTTTCAATTTATCGCTCTTTGTCATTCATATAAAGGACATAACGACAGGTAGGTAACATCGTCATTCATCATTCTCCTACCCTCATCATACTTCATTTGGGGTCCGGCATGTCTTCTTCTTCCATACTTCTCTATTATTCTTGCCACATTATATAGTCCATCCATCCTTTCTTTGGTCTTCCTCTACTCATATACCCATCCACATTCATACTCAACATATAGGTAACATAACGCTTTAAATCCATGAAGGATTAGGCAGAGCTTTAGGTGCCTATAGTAACTACATTTCGTCAAGCTCAATGTGAAGGGGCAAGCTAATAATCAGACTCTGACGAAAATTCACTCAAAAACACTGCCCGACCTGGGGATCGAACCCAGAAGAACTCCATTTTCTCGAGCTTAGTCCACAAGACGGACGAGGTATCGGAGGTACTGATGAACACAGAAATTGCTGGTAAAGAACATCGCATTGCACACTCAAATTACAAAATTTACTTTTTGCCACTAGACACAACATAATTACACTTCAGTGGGATATCAGCAGGAGCTCCAATGATATTATTCGCTTAGCAATAGGTAACAGAGAGTCGCATCGCAAGATAATCAAATTTCGCAGTGTCATCATTCGGAGAGTGCATTGCGTGCAAACAAAAACATTGTAATAGATAGTCAAATGTAAACTATGCATAAAATAGGCGCCTTATTAATATACTCGTCAACTTGAGAGAAGAAATTTATTTAAAATAAATTGACTTAAAATTAAGCTACATTTTTAGTTCCTCCACCATTTAGTAAATAAACTTGCTAAGTCCTACTTGAAACCAAACGCTTGTGTTAGTAAGGATTTTAAGTTTAATACGTATTTGTTAAATTTAAAACTAGATTTTTGACAATTGTGGCAGATTTATGGGCATCCTAGCCTAGGCCCGACTATCATTACAACAGTGACTTAAGAATTTTCTAACAGGACATGCTCATCATAGTACCGAGCCACAAGATTTCTGTAGGCTAAAATGTTAAGATACAGTAGCTTTATTACGATTGTGATGTGACTTTAATATCTTAACTTTATTTCACGTTCAGGGCATCGAGCTTAAATCTTAAGTTCTAAGTATAGCCATGCCTGCTGACGCGGAAGAGAAACCAACACCACATAAAATCCGAGACTAGTCCAAATTCAAAGGGATTTGTTGCAGCAAACATTGGGTTTGACTCGTAAATGCGTTCTATAATTATTTAATGTCCCAGCATCGCATGGAACCGGGGTCGATGCCCTCGCAAACGTTACGTTATTCCTGGAGTGTCCTGAATAGTCCCCATTGGACATATGGCTCGAAAGATTCTACGGAATTAGATACAAAACGAGATTTGCTTAGAAATACTTAGCGGTGGCGTTATATGCAATCACTTAAGAAGTTACGAATCATATTGACCCTCATGGCGGAATTTTGGGCTAAGCGCTAAGAAGAAGACAAATCTTACGCGAACTTTGGTGTCAATTCAGTCGCATTGAAGTACTTTTACTTGCAGTAGGAGTGTAGGGCAACTATGTTTTGGACCGTTATAATGTTGATAGGTTTAGATTATCTTAAAGTAAAATGATAGCTGGTCCTTAGAATGTCAACAATCCAAACTACATACATATGTAAAGGTCTTGACTATATTGCGATCAATCGACTTTGATCTGTAGGGATATTTCACGTTTTCCACACTTTTTTTTAACTTTAAAAGTACTGGCACCTTTTGGCCTCGTTCAGGACCTATAATTAGTTTTTTTTTTGTTTTTGTTGCAACACTATTCACTACGGAACAGTCGATTTCATAGGTTGAAAGCAATCTACTTTCAATTTTATACACTTCTCATCAAAAAAATCGAAACACCTCGCAGTTTATGATTTGATAAGGATTATCAGAAAAATGTGTATATTTAGGAATAAATGTAAAATGTCATTTAATAGTGAGTAGTATGAGGTTTTTAAATCCTAATGTTATTGTTCTAAATTCAAATTAAGTCTTCATAGGTTTCGTATTTTGTATAATGAGTAATTTTTACCCTGTATGGAATATGAAGGAAATGGGTAAAACAACACGCGTAAATGAAAAAAAAATGTAAGAAACGTTTATTTAATAACTTGTATTCCCTCCGCGAGCTCTTATTACTGCTTCCATACGGTTCTTCATCGATCGGATGAGAGTCACGATCACATGTTGTGGTATATTATCCCATTCCTCTTGGATTGCATTTTGCAGCTGGCTAAGTGTTTCTGGGGCTGGATCTCTTGCTCGAATTCGTCTCTTTAATTCATCCCATAGATGTTCAATGGGATTCATGTCCGGGCTTCTTGCTGGCCATACCATAATGGAGATACCGACTTCGGTAAGATAATCTCGTACGACGCCCGCGGTGTGAGCTCTAGCATTGTCGTGCATGAATATGAAGTCGTTGCCAATAAAATGTGCATAGGGCATCACATGAGGTTCAAGACACTGTTCGATGTACCGATGAGAGTTTAGTGCAGGCAGCCGTGGCCCAGACACAAAGGCAAGTTCTGTCTTACCGTCGGCGCTGATTCCTCCCCAAACCGTCCACGAACCGCCACCATAGCTGACCTTTTCTTCAATGCAGCATTGTGTGTGCAAAGCGTTCTCCATCTCTTCTGTAGACCTTGTTCCTTCCGTCGTTACCATACAGCATAATTTTACACTCATCAGAAAACAGTACTTTGCTCCACTGAAGGTATGACCAAGTTAGGTGCTCGCGTGCAAAGTTAAGGCGCGCTCTTCGATGGTCTGCAGTTAATTTCGGCCCATTCGCTGGCTTATGCGGTGCCAATCCGCGTTCCTTTAACCTTCTTCTTATTGTAGAGTCACTTACAGCTACTCTTCGTACAACGCGAAGCTGCTGCTGCAGTTGAAAAGCGTTAAGGCGTCGATTTCGTAAAGAAGTTGTTACAATAAATCGATCATCTCGCTCAGAAGTGACCCGATTTCTGCCAGATCCTGAACGGCGCGTGAACGAACCAGTCTCCCGATAGCGTTTGTAGACTCTATGAACAGATGATAAGCTTAGATGCAATCTTGCAGCCACAACACGCTGACTAAGTCCAGAATCCAGCAATGCCACCACTTGGGCGGCTTCTGCGGGCGAAGTATCCATATGTTTTAGAAAAAAAAGTTTTTTCAGACGTCCCAAAGTCACAGTAAATGAAATAAGAAACAAAAAGTTTAAAGACAAGCGCTAATTTTTAGTTTTTAAACGAGAAACGTACTCCAACCCTAAATACACATTTGTCTCAAAACAGTGATTAATTTCATTTATAGGATAAACAAATGAAATTCTAATTTCGAATTTTGATTTTTTTGTTCTTACTGTAATGACCAAACTGCCAGCTACACAATAATGTTTTTTTTTTCATGGAATTAATTCTCTTTTGTAAAAAATTAGGACAAAAACAATAAAAACGAAAATGTTTCGATTTTTTTGATGAGAAGTGTATTTTCCCGAAACAAAAGGTTGGACGTTAACGAAATAACGATGTGCGAGCCTATTTCAGGCAGGCAGCCTTTCCAAAAATCAGCCATCATTGAGTATGAATGTTTGCGGCTATAAGAGTAGAAAACCTAATAAACGATGGATAGACTGGGTGAAATAAAACCAGAAAGGGGGTACTAAGGGGTGACTACTGAGAACGAATGCAGAATTATAATCTTCTTCGTTCACACTGCTAGGTACATTTAATTTGAGATAATGGAGGAAACTGATGATGTAATCAGTAATCAAAGAATCTCTTTGAATTGGGGAATTCAGTTTTTATGAATTCTGAGGAAGAATTTAATGGATGATATATACGTACATTTAATAAGATAAGGAACATTTTAAAACATTGAGACGAGGATGACTAAGATCATTATCATCGCATAAGTCTGGAATATATTTATGGGAACAGACATTGCTGACGCATCTGTGTGCTCTTAATCTTTATGAATAAACGATTAACACGTTGAACGTTAAAAGTTTTCGGCTTTTTTGGGTAATGATGTACCTAGACAATATATGTATAGATAGGTATACAAAATGTATACGATTCAGAGAAGGTGACGAGATCGAATTAGATCATAAACGTTTCAGACAAAAGCTGGCTGTCCTAGCTTATCGAACAATAGTTTTCAAATTTTACTTTGTGGGGCTCTTCAAATAATAATTATTATAATGAGGTAGTATTTCTTTTACTACGCATAGACACCGTGTTTTTTTTTAAGTATTGCAACATTCGTGCCATCCTTCCCCGTTTTGACACAAGACAGAAACGTCACTTTACTTTTTCGCGCGTTAACGACACCGCAAGAAAAAAGTTCCTTCTCGTCAAATTATTAATTTAAAACTAAGTTTACGTTACATTTTACCAAAATGTCGGGTGGGAAGGAGGGCACGAATGTTGCAATTCTTAAAAAAAAAAAAGAAAAATCTGATCTAAAAATAGCGGTGTCGATATGTAGTATAGGAAATACTACCTACCTTGTTATAATAATTATTGTTCAGATAAAATTAGAATCAAGACTTCGCTTAACATTATATGCTCGTTTTATTCCCAATTTTAGCTTCAACCTACTTCACTAAAAATCCCTCTGATTTGCTTTATGTTGAAAAAAGAATACATCAAGTTTCCTTACATTGTACAACTCGCACTTATGAAATTAATGTGCCTATGACTGTCATAGATTGGAATAATGAATTCACCTTAGACTGAAATTAAAGTTTGACTATATGCTTCCCAGCTATGGAAAAGTGTAGATGTATTTTAATGGCCATTCGCTATGTCCATTCGGACAAACTTTTTCGTAATAAATAAAGACGAGATATTATCTCTGACTGTGGTAGGCTGAAAATCTTAGACCCACTATATTTAAATTCGTTAAGTGATAAATGTAATTACTATGCTATGTGTCAGTTTGTCGTATCCTGATATAATAAGCCACAATCTCTTAATTATTCAGTTAAGTACGTCAAACCAACCCTACATTCTAGTGTGGTATCATTACTATTCAGTATAATCAATCAGTCTTGTTTAGATTTAAAAACTTCAGAACGTCTTCAAATTGAAAAAGCCCCTTCAAATAAAAATAAAAAAACTTCAGATAATGTGATAAATTTTGATGTTGGCTAAAACTACAATATTACTTCGGAAAGTGATAGAAAAACCTATGGCAGAATAAAATTAAGTTTGCAGTAATGCAGTCTTCAAAAATCGTTGTTTGAAGTGTGTACTATGCCTTTTAGGACCTCCCAAGACGTATCCTAAGCTCGATAACAATTCAGTACTCGTATGCTTATATCTTTCCCTTTCATCTATGAAAGCAATGACATTGGCCCTTTGTACTTGTAAACAGGAACTGTTCAGCCATTGTCTACGTAGAATCGTGACATAAGAGGTCCTGCTTGGAATCTGACCTGGGATAATGTTAGTGACCGGAATATCGGCCGTCTCGTTGGTGGAGTAGGCGCGACTGACAGACGTGAGTTTGATTCCTAGATCGAGCAAGGTGTGGTTTGGGTTTTTTTTTCAAGAAAATTTTCAGTTGAAGCTCGTAGCCAGTTTGTGTCCGGTTAATGGTTGAAAGCATGTAGGTTTTGTTAAGTAAATACACACATAGTTTACACATTAAAGGTAAGATTTTTCGAATCCTCGTAGATATCCTATGCTAAAGCCAGGAAGAACAATTTGTCAGATTTTGACTGACATACCGCAAGGTGTTCCTCCTAAAACCTTTTTATCTTAAAAAGTACTTTTAGTTGTCGTCACTTCTAAAGTTATACGGTGGAAGGGAACGACGCCATACATTTTGCCCGTGTAGGTTTTGCAGTTTTGTAGGAAACAGCTGTTTTATTTAATAAACGGCGAAGAATTTTTATGTGGGTTCAGAATGAAGTGAATACTGAATACGTGGTAACCGTTTAAGCGTCGGTATCCCTTCCACCTTGTTTATATAATCAACTTTCTTCCTTACCTGTCCAAGGTCGATGGTGAGATTGACCTCGTTGTACTTCATGCCCCTGGAGAGCGGCGGGCTCTGCCACCAGGTCTCCGAGCTGTCCACCGCGTACTCCGGAGGATGCTTCTTGGCTTCGTTCGTGGCATCGCAGATGTCACACACCTGAGGATGAGAGACAGCCGATTAGGAAAATTGAACTTTGTATACAGACGGGTTCGCGGCAGCTCCAACCGCGTGCTGATGATCTGAACTGTCCATACATCAGACGCTGCAGTGACTTAACGTAACCTACCGTCGTCGGCTGTCAATATAAATATAATATGTTGTGTGTGTTTATTGTTTTGTGTTCTATTAGTATGTTTAATGTATTGTGTTGAATTTTGTGTGTATTAATGAGTCCTTGTTACTTGAATAAATAAATGAATTATTATTATTATAAGGTGTGAAGGCTGATCACAAATCAATTGGGCGCCCTGGACACCTGAGAGTAATGGGGCTCTCGTAGGATGCAAGAGCGAGCGAAGCGAACTTAATTATTTTTCGCACTCCGCCTTGGATAGGTTAGTTTTTCTTGTCATACATAAATAATAACTGTTTTTTTTTAGCGGCGGAGAACTTTAATTTTAAATAAAACACAAATAGTTTCGATATCCACGAAATCCGGTATTTCGGCAATAATGCGTAGAAGGTTGGCTTCCAAGTGCTCAATTGTTTCTAATTTCGTCGAAGGTTCAAAAATAAAGATGGTCAATTGCAAGGCATTAGGTAATATTACAGACGTGATTTCAAAGGACCAATCCCATATGTCAAAATATGAAGAATGCACATGCACATGCCCTTGATTTTTGGCGTGAGTGCCAAAGGAAGATTTCCTTTCATAAGCTCCTTGATGGCAAACAAACATTAATGGCATAAACTTATTAGTCAAATAAAGCCAATTGCAAGGATATTTAACACTTTTATCCGTGTTTTATTTCAATTGACTTATTAAGAAGAGCTAGATGCAAAAATTTTAGTATCTTGCAGTCCTGCCTGGGATAAATTAATTTTATTTTGACAGCTACAGGAACTTAGGCCCCCTAGGATCGTGTGGCCCTGGGCACGAGCCCAGAGTTCCCAGTGGGAAAAATAGCCCTGGGTGCGACTGACAGACGTGAGTTTGATTCCTAGATCGGGCAAGGTGTGGTTAGGTGTTTTTTTCAAGAAAATTTTCAGTTGAAGCTCGTAGCCAGTTTGTGCCCGGTTAAAGGTTGAAATCACGTAGGTTTTTATTAAGTAAATACACGTAGTGTCCAAATTAATGGCAAGATCTATGTGCTAAAATCTGATCAAAAAAAGATTACTTCCTTTTTTAATCAGATTTTAGGTATAGGTACTGTTAAGTAACAAAACGCGTTGTAGAATGCAATAATTACGATTCAGTGTTGTGTATTGAAGCTGGGTTCCTTGTGAGTTGATTAATCAAATTACCTTTTATTCAGTCTCATTATTTTGTGTAATAGACTAATAGAGTATAGAGGTACTCATGCTCCATTATACAAAATACAATACTAGCCGGCAAAAGATTGCCTAGTGCAGTAACTCTGCTGAAAACTTCAAGAAGAGAGCAAGTAAATTTGCTAAGAGCGGATTTATACGGAGCGATTAGCACATCAAATCAGCGTTCCAGAGCTATTTATGAACAATCCGTAACAATTATGGCACTGACAGTTCTTGTTAACGGTTCACAAGATGTTTTAATCGCTTAAAATTATATATTCAAAAATCAATGTAAAAGACATCTTGTGAGGATGACAACAAAGCATAGTTATTATTATCGAACTAAAGTCTACAATTTCATTACTATTGCTTCACATTCTCTTTTATCCATTTGTATTCAACACCATTCACAAAGTCTCTAATTCCATAAACTGGCAAAAACTCGTGGCTATAGAAACCATTGTGTTTATAAAAACAAAGGAGTTCAGTTCTATAGGATGCGCGAGAGCATTTGGCCGCCACATGTTCGCAAAAATGCCACGGGAGCCGCCGAAGTTTGCCGAATTTCGCCGAACTCGCTTAGGACTTGGATCATTGTAATTTGTTTGAAATGATGATAGCCTTTAAATATTGTGTTACAATATTACAATGCAACAAGATGTTTGTAACAAGTCGTGGCAGTATAATAAACAAACTGTTTGGTTTAGGAAACTTTTGTGTAGGTACCTATCAACATTGGACAGAATGGTCTCTTATTCATCAGGGGGGCAACAAAGACCATATTCATATGTTATTTTAAAAAAGTTTTGATAAAATCGTAATGATTAGGAATTTGGTAGATTTTCAAGCCCACATTCATTATTTTGGATGTCTCTATAATTCTTATTCTTTATGCTAAATCTATTCTTATAATTCAGCAGCAGTGATAGCCTAGTGGTGTGACCGTCGGACTGCCAAGTCATAGGTCTCGAGTTCGAACCCAAGACCCGCAGCACCTCTGATTTTTCGGATTCATGTGCGAATTGTAAGATTTACACTTGCTTCGGTGAATGAAAACATTGTGAGGAAACCAAACTAGCATGCCTGAGAGATATCTCTCGAGGGCATGTAAAGCCAAGTCAGAGGCCTACGGGCGGCATTAAGGCTGACACCAACCAGGTTAGGAACTATTATACGATTCTTCATGCGGTTATCCTAATAACCTCACTTTACGGGTTGCTTACTTCTTTTTCCCTGCTTTGATTAACCGATTTCTTAGTCATAACTCATAATCATCTTTCACGTCAACCATTCATCGTTTCTTACATCTTCCTTATCTCCAATGCCAATTGACATTCATATCAAAAGTCCCAATTTATTTGGGGTCAGTGTAACATGTTTTCCATACTTCATAATAAGTCGTCATCTCAATAGTGGTCAGTATTGAGATGACGACTTTTCTAACCAAAATATCTCAATCGTGAATTCTAATTTATGAACTAAAAATGATTCTTAAACCGAGTTCAAATGGATAAATGTAACAGCACAATAACGCAGTCAAAAATAAGCAGTTACGAGATAGAGGGTTCAAAGTTTACATGAGATATTTTAACTACTAAGTTACGAACGTTTCTTATCGTTGCCTATCTTGTAAATGTTGTTACGCATTCATTGAACTACATTTTTAATTTTAATTGATGCAGTATATTTAGGATTGAATTGAAATGCGACGTGCCTACCCCTATGGGACAACGGCGTGAGTTTATGCATGTAAGTGAAACGCATAATGTAAACCCATGTTTTATAACTTTAGATAATGTGTTTAGCTAGTTAAAGTTAGGATAAAAATAAAATACTCCTCTGCAGTCTTTGCAATCTTGGTGTTACCTCAAACTTACCTATATGATATGTGGCCGTGTGGGCCAAAGACTACTATACACCATTATTTTTAGGTCGTTCTGGAGCCGAATACCATGAACTCGATCATCGAACTCGAAACGATTGGGACAATTTTTTTCAAAAAATAACAATAAAAAAAACACGAAAGAATAAATTTAATGTTTTTTTTTTTAAATAATGAGAACTCAAATGCATATTAGTGTGTAAAACGTATCCACGATCGGCAACACATGCGAACGATACCCATTGAAAAATTCATTCATCGATCGATTCTCATTATTTCACAAAAAAAAACATTTATTCTTTCGTGTTTTTTTTTATTGTTATTTTTTGAAAAAAAAAATAGTCCCAATCGTTTCGAGTTCGATGATCGAGTTCATGGTATTCGGCTCCAGAACGATCTAAAAATAATGGTGTATATATGGAGAGTGTGGGCCAAGTTTACAAACCTTAATGCGCCATCAAGTTTTTTAGACCTTTAAACTTATCGTTACGATCACGAAGTAACTTAGAGCAGATTTCACCAGTGATGGAACTGAACGTGAAATTTATATCTAAACAGCGTTGAAAAGCTCATATTGACAAGTTATGAAACGATCTGTGGGCTTAAAAAGTGAACCATTTCACAACATATAACCTAGATTACATAAGTTTAAGAGCTTAAAGCACCACCGGAGCATCGAACCCGTTATCAGACGGACGCTGGGGCAGCGGAACGGAGATAGCTTATCACTCTCTTATCAGCCGGTAGCCGATTGTTCTACACTGTATTTGGTTCATTATAAACTTACTTAGGCACTTCATAATGTAATTGTTTAGGCAGGCTGGCTGATGTCCCGCTTAATCCAGCTATGTTTATATCTATATGGGATTTAAATAAGACTAGCTGTTACTAGCTAAATTTTGATGAGTAAGTGTGAGAAAAAAGTACGTTCTAGTTGGTACTATTCCGGACTACTGTTGTAACTGACGCAACTCCTAAATGAATCCTCCCTAAATAATTAAATATTATTCAGAGTATCAGACATTCATTGAAGTTATAATATCACATCATAACATAGCAATAACTTCAGTTTATCCATGATCATGATGCTTGCAACAGCGTCGAAATATCGGGAAATCAAAATAAATAGTAAACATGGTAAATATCCCGTTTTTATGATATACAATAAAGTGTCGCTTGTGCAGTGTGTCTAGCTTGTCCGAGAGTCCATTCCATTCCGACAATCTAACAGTTTGCGTTTGTTTAGACATTATGTTAATGTGACGTGACGCCCAGTAAACTGCAAAACGGGCATTATTGACAAAATCAAATCACTAACAAACTAGGCACGCTCAGTTAGTCCCACGCGTAGGAGATATCATGGTTTACGGGGAGTTAACTGGGACTGGTTACCGGAAGTGACGATTAGGTTATGTAAGAAATATTCTAAGTGTACAACGGATGCTTTATTGCAACTTACAACTGACTGTTCAGTTATATTCTCTTCCTCACAATAAAAAATATCGTCTCCTTTAAACGACAAGGGCGGACTAAGGAAACCATCATCCACCATTGACAACAGAATCGATATCAAGGTACTATAACAAAACATTGGTAAGTCTAGTAGAGGTAAAAGCTCTGTCCAATCATTCTCTCATTCACACTTCAATTTACCATTGTACCAAAGATCATGCCAATACATATAATAAGCAAAGAAAAAGAACAACAAAACCGAATAATATTTCTAAGTATAAACACAAAACTTCCTAACCCTACAAGACTCGAAGGACCAAAAAAACTGGACGCACACAAAATCCATTCAGACACGAAAAATATAAACAATCTCACCTGTCCTTGGATGACATGCTCATCATGATCTGCGTTCGCGCCAACCAATTTACAATATAACTCTGGACCTTCATCGCCGCAGGTAGCGGTCGCCGTAATCTTCTTTTTCGACGCTAAGTTAAAATACCTCGGGGTTAAAACTTCAGTGTGGACGAGGGCCGTGTATACTAGTATTAGGAACGTTAAAAATGCGTGTGCGCCCGCCATGTTGCGCGGACGGCGGCCCGTCGCCGAATGCGGAGTGCGCGCGCAAGGGTAGCGTCGGTTTTTTTTTCTGTGGACCAATTAGTGAATTAGCTATTGTATGTAATAGGGATCTGTTTTGTCCGGCCGTTTCGTTGCTGGCTGATACAGGATGGGAAGCTAGATTGAATAGAAAGTAGTAGTTGTTTCTTCTTCTCGTGTGTATATTTTGCCCGACCTGGACGGTTCTCTTGTGTGCCTCATTTAAGTTTTGGAATGTGCAGGTAGCTGTGCTGCCTCTTCTCTCCTACTCCCCGTGTACAGGTGCTACTGAAAATTTGTGATATTTTTACTAGTTCTGCCTTACAGTAGAGATGATTTTGTCACAATTTAATGGTGTTGCTTATTAAATACACAAAGTAACAAGAAGTAGTCCATCTTTACTGTACCCCGTCCAGTAGGACGGCGGACAGTAAAAGCAATAGCTTGGACTCCGGTCTGTTCGACATTCGATAGAAGTCCGTTGATGCAGTGCACTAGAGTAGCTACCCTGTAGGGTAACTAGTACCTTTAGTGCGAGCCTCTGTCATAATTACCCACATACAGTGGCGACTGGCGATGAAAATATTTTAAATGACTCAAACTCAAAGACCACTCAGAGCATTCGTTGTTTTCCCGTCGTATCCAATATTAAAAAAAATATCTAATCTTCTTTTCTTACTATTCCTACTTTGTTTATAAACTGATATGTGCAGTGAAGAGAAATACCAAAAATAAATCTTATCTTATTTTATTAGTATTATAAAATGCGAAAGTGAGTGAGGAACGATGGATGCATGGAGGTTTGTTACTCTTTCACGCAAAAACAACTGGACGGATCTGGATGAAATTTGGCGTACAGATAGTTTATAACCTGGATTAAAGCATATAATAAGCAAGAACAAGTACTTCATAGGACATTCGTACTACTAAAATTGAAAAAAAATATTTTGGGTAATTACAACTAGCTAAAACAAAACCTGAAAAAAAGTGGTTGGTATAAATAAGTAACATACATAATTGTTGTAGTTGCGCCGATATACATAATTGTTTTTTTTAACATATATAATTTATTACTCCATCAAGAAAAAACATAAGAGCACATACCTAATCTTTGTCATGTTGTATAAAAAGTTTTGTAAAATCCTAAGAATCCTAAGATCGTTAGATTCGCCAAAAAGGTAAAAAAAAATAGCACGTTTCTGTTTTGGTGTAACATTTCCATTAAAACATGGCCTCGCTGTCTATAAATTTCCCATACAATGAGATATCCCAATAAACTGTTTTGTGTAGCTTGATTGATCGTCGTGCGTACTGTCTCTCGCACTCATACTGAAAATCGTATCTATCGAGTTAAGTATAGTGAGGTTTTACCTATTTAAATATTTCTATTTAATTGAGGTTTATTCATTTTAATCACTTTTATTAATACCCTACTGTATTAGTTACTAAGTTAATTCAAATGCCATAATATAACATCCCGCCTGTTCATAATTAAAATCTCATGTGAGGCTAATACAGGTCTTACATAGGTAATCGTCATAATGTTTTGAGGGAACACGGACTGCGATTTTTCATACAAATGTATTCACCTTTTTAGGGTTCCGTTGTTGTTTCTGTTGGCAAAATACGGAACCCTTATGGATTCGTTATGTCTGTCTGTCTGTCTGTCCGTCCGTATGTCACAGCCACTTTTTCCGAAACTATAAGAACTATACTGTTGAAACTTGGTAAGTAGATGTATTCTGTGAACCGCACTAAGATTTTCACACAAAAATAGAAAAAAAAAACAATAAATTTTGGGGGTTCTTAGAACTGAAACCTGAAACTCAAAAATTGTTTTTTCATCAAAGCCATACGTGTGGGGTATCTATGGATAGGTCTTCAAAAATGATATTGAGGTTTCTTAGATATTTTTTTTCTAAACTGAATAGTTTGCGCGAGAGACACTTCCAGTGGAAATGTATGTCCCCCCCAGTAACTTCTAAAATAAGAGAATGATAAAACTAAAAAAAATATATGATGTACATTAACATGCAAACTTCCACCGAAAATTGGTTTGAACGAGATCTAGTGAGTAGTTTTTTTAATACGTCATAAATCGTAAATAGAAATTTACCTTTCATTCAATCAACTCAAATATAATAAAAACATTGACCAAAGTTACAACGAACTACAAGAACTTTTTATATTATGTTACTTGCTGTTACGGAACCCTTCATGGGCGAGTCCGACTCGCACTTGACCGCTTTTTTCTTGAATAATGCCTCTAGAGCAATATTTTAAAATTACAAAACTTGCATATTTTTACGACCATGATTAGAAGACTACCAGACAATATCGAAAAAAAATTAAATGTAAAGTTTGAATGTCATAAATAATTGAATCGGATCAGTTTTCGAGGAGAAAAAAGGGGAATACGAAACGTGGATCTCGTCAAAAATTTTGTGATATAATCGGTCCGAGCTGCAGCTGTCCCTATCGCACTTTACGGGGGCAGGTTCGATGTAGTGCCACGCAGTAGTTTGAATTTCTATTTTGTGATATAATCGGTCCGAGCTGCAGCTGTCCCTATCGCACTTTACGGGGGCAGGTTCGATGTAGTGCCACGCAGTAGTTTGAATTTCTATTTTTCAAATTATGTCGCAGACCATGTTCCCTTCTTAATACTCCATTTGATTCGGGACCTTTTCAGCCCACGTGTATACTAAACGTGTACAATCATAGATACAATTCTGCTGTTGTTTGTAAGCATAATTGGAGTACTTAATGCCATAGGTAATGAGTTCCCTAATCATTGATTATTTTCTAGTGACATCTCTGAGTACGGCATTCAAAATCGTTTTGATCAAGAATCCTCTGGCCATTTACCAGACCAACACTAGATCAGGACACGCCCAAAGATTTGTATGCAATATAGGTACATGAAAGGACACTTAAGGATATTAAGAGTAAACAATTAGTATGCAAGGTGTTACCGCGGTTGCAATATCTACCAACACATACGCAAACATGATATCTAGCCCACAAAGAAATACCTCTACTTAATGGGGTCAAAGAGGCATACGGGCTAGACACGCAACCCTCTTCTAAGCTATGTATTGTTTTTTCAAGCAACATAAATCTATTGGAAGCGATGCTTTTGCCTCTTAACGGTGGCATCGTCCGGCAACCCCTCTCGTTGTAAGTCGCACGACCAATGTCGAGATACCGTCTGAAGCAACCACCTGGAAAAACCACAAAATCAACTATTTAAGCCTAGATTCATAGATTTTCTCAAAAATGTGTATTTAGATGGTTCCCTATCCATTTGCATAAAATTTTAAGACCTAATATAACTTGGCATAATTTTGTTGGGCATAATTACATTTTCGCATAATATAATTACGCTTAACAGCTTACGCATAATTTTTTTAAGCATAATTTCTCTAACCATAATAACGATGAAGCATAATATTCTAAAGCATAAATTTATTAAGCATAAAGTTCTAAAGCATAACTTTTTTAAGCATAATATTAAAAAACTAGCTGTTGCCCGCGACTTCGTTCGCGTGGAAATTTTGTATGTGTGTGAGAGACTGCCTCGTTGGTCGTGTGGTCGCAAGTGCGACTATTAAGCATGAGGTTCTCTGTTAAATTTTTATTTTATTTTAATTACATAAAGCTATATCGCACATGATTTAGAGATCACCTTTTGAGCAAGGCGATGCTTGTGTGACTCCGCTCTTCCACTTAACATTAAACAATGTATGCAATTGAAAAAAATACTATAAATAATAGTGTTATTGGGTTATTCCATCAGGAATTTCGCAATAGCAGCCACGGAATCTGGATTTGTACCCAGTTGGTGGAAATAGGCTCGGCCCCTATCACATGGGAGTTCAACATAACTGGCGAAATGTGGGTGTACGATTAGGTAAACTTCTGCCTAAACCTTTGGGGATTACATAGCGTGATGTGTGGGAACTGACTGGCTGATCAAAATGTGATAATGTGGGTGATGACTACAAAAAGAAGTTCCAAACAATATTAAAAACCGTTTATTTTAGCGCTATACAACTTTATTTTCAAAGTGAACCATCACACGCCTTGTTGGGCACTATTTAGTCTAATACCGTTTTGTATACAACAATAATGACTTATTATTTTCCGCAAGCACGTGCAAATTTTGGGCACTGAACAATCAACACATTGACCGTCTGAACAGCATGGAGTGCACAATTGAATGCCGGTCACTTTTATGGTTTGGCCCTGGGATCTGTTGATCGTCATTGTAAAAACCAATTTTAAGGGAAATTGTAACCTCTTAAATTGAAATGGCAAGTGATTTGAAATGTGGGCATGCGGGGAAATAAAACGCTCTGTCCTTTAGCAGCTCCATTTTTATAATGTTACTGCCCAGCTCTGTGATACGAAGCCTGGTGCCGTTGCACAGTCTGGTTGCATCTAGGTTTCGCATCACCAGAACTGGAACGCCAACTTTAAGCTCCAGCTGATGGGACGCTTCGCCTTTTAACTCCACGGAGTTAAGAAATTCAACGGAGTAGGCAGTACTATCGTCATTAGCCATCACAGTGTCTAGTGTGTCAGTGTTCTGTCGTCATAAGACGGTCGGACGGCGAGCTAGCCTATTACTCACCGTCCACAGGGTCTAAAGCGGCCGAACGACGCCTCCCATCAGCGCCTGGTTGCCGCGGATGTCCTGCAAGCTGTGGTTCAACGCCTCTAATGCATGTTTCTGCGACATTGTGCACTCGTCCTATAGGTTTAACTTCCACTACTGCAAAAGGACTCCCCCGTTTTTGGTGATGCTGCATGTTGGGGTATCTTCGCTTGCAAGATTCAGCGGCAATTTGAAAATTGAATGTGCAGTCCGGCCACTCTTAAGCAAAGTTGCATCAATGCCCGACGAAGTCACAACCACAGTTATGTGACGGCACGGTTTGCGCAGTGGCTGAGCAATTGACTGCGGCGCTGCATACACGTAACGTCGTGGATTTTATCAAATTTTAATTTTGTTTTAATTTTTAGAGATTTTTTTTTAGTAATGGGGTACACGTAGTACTTATAACTTCCATGCAAAGAGTAAACAAAAAGTAAAAATAAAACCAAATTCATTATCAGCCATTCCGACTACACTTCGACTAAAACCTATTTACGTAAATAATTAAATTTATCATAGAAATCGCGTATGAGGTTACTGAATAAATTTTAAACATTAATATCTTTTGCGTCTGTTGGTCGATTTTGATGAAATAAACACTAAATGTTATTCGGAACAATGCTTCTTATGTTTCAATATTTCGATTTTGAATATAATGAGGGGTTTTTACGTGATGCGCGCACAAACATACAGACAAACCGACAAACAGACAAACCGACAAACAGACAAAAATTCTAAAAATGGTAGAAATGGGTTCTGTTAGTGCTCCTTTAACACCCCTACTACTTTTTTTCTAAATATTTTCAATGTACAGAAACGCCACGTCTACAGATTTATTATATTATTAAAAAATAACAGGGTTTACAAGAACCTAACTTACCGAACCTCGGGGTGCCCCTGACGTCAACCGTCTATGGTTAGGGTGTCCGTCAGCATGTTGACGGAGCCCCGCGCAGCGGGGCTCCTATTTCTGGCTGCAGGGTTTACAGGAACCTAACTAACCGAACCTCGGGGTGCCCCTGACCTGCCAGGGCTGCGGGACTGTTCGAAAGAGATACCGCGGCCCTGGAACATAAAGGGCCAATGAAGGAACATGGGTGGTTTTTAGTCAGTAAGAGTCTGACACTCCCTTCCGCTCCGCCCAGGGCGTCATCGGTCATTTGATGATTTCCCACCCTCCAAAAAAAAAAAAAAGGGTTGCCCCAGACGTTATTTATATTCACTGTATGCCTAAATATTATTATGCTAATAGTCATTAGGCCTACTAACGTTATGTGAATCAAATTTATGCCAAAACAAATTAGTGTTTAAGATGATTATGCCAGCATAAAATGTATGCCTAAAAAAATTATGCCGAAGTATTATTATGCCAAAATAAATTGTGCCAAAATCGTTATGCCGAAGTATATTAGGACAAAAAACATTATGCGAAAAGAAGGGATCCCCTCCTAAAATGACAAAACTATAGCCCATTTGCTGTAGTGTCTAATTTGTCTTGGGTGTCCCTACTCCTGCTCTTTGGAGGACGTAAAGAACGCTCCCGAAGCCGCGATCATTGTACTACTCGCCAAAATAATCTAGTCAACTAGACGAATGTTTCATCAATTCCAGAAAAGGAAGAAGGTCCTAAAATGGTTAAAGATCTCTTATGAAGATTCGCCGTTTCTAAAAATTAATTCTTTTAATAAATAAATTATTAATTAAGTTAAAGCCCTATATGGACTACTTTACAAATGGCTTTAATTTTGTATATGTACATACGTATGTGTATGGAGGGGCGTTTCACATTGGACGATTTATGCGTTTTAGTACTACCTAAGCATTATGAGGCTATAACGTTCATACAGCTGGAACACTCTGTGACAGGGAGTATACCGTAACCCACCACGCAGATTCAGTGTGGATTGGGAATGTCACATATCTTAGAATTGTCTGTTCTCGGACCTACCAGTTTTGTCACGATGTTTGCCTTTATCGTTTTGTGTGTTTATTATTAGTTAATTATAAGTCGTCAAGATGCTTGTAAGTGCAAAATGTTACCTTTATATGGAACACTCGGACTGGGGTCGTAGGCGTCTTTTCCTGTTCCTCCACATGTCACTTTAAACTTTTTTCTATAATGAGAATGTATTTGCGAATCGGATTCAAAGACGTCGTAACAAGTGGGATAAAAAGGGATATCTACGTCATCAATCAAGCCGCACTGGTAGCACTTGGCGACTTCTTCTTTTGTTGTTGGTGTAGTTGTTGCTGTTGTTGATGTTGTTGTTATCGGGTCCGTCTCTATATCCTCTTGCTTTCTGGTTGTGGTTGTTTTCGCAGTCGTACTTGTGACATTGTCTTTATTTCCTTCAGTTTCTTCTTTCTCTTTTTCTTCTTCCTGATCATCACGCTTTCCTTCAGTTTCTTCTTTCTCTTTTTCTTCTTCCTGATCATCACGCTTTCCTTCAGTTTCTTCTTTCTCTTTTTCTTCTTTCTGATCATCACGCTTTCCTTCAGTTTCTTCTTTCTCTTTTTCTTCTTCCTGATCATCACGCTTTCCTTCAGTTTCTTCTTTCTCTTTTTCTTCTTCCTGATCATCACGCTTTCCTTCAGTTTCTTCTTTCTCTTTTTCTTCTTTCTGATCATCACGCTTTCCTTCAGTTTCTTCTTTCTCTTTTTCTTCTTCCTGATCATCACCCTCTCTCCTTCTGGCTGTTTTTGCAGCCATACTTCTGATTATGTCTATATTTTCTTCAGCTTCTTCTTTCTCTTTTTCTTCTTCCTGATCATCACCCTCTCTGCTTGTGGATGTTTTCGCAGTCGTACTTGTGACTATGTCTTTATTTCCTTCAGTTTCTTCTTTCTCTTTTTCTTCTTCCTGATCATCACGCTTTCTGCTTGTGGTTGTTTTCGCAGTCGTACTTGTGACATTGTCTTTATTTCCTTCAGTTTCTTCTTTCTCTTTTTCTTCTTCCTGATCATCACGCTTTCTGCTTGTGGTTGTTTTCGCAGTCGTACTTGTGACATTGTCTTTATTTCCTTCAGTTTCTTCTTTCTCTTTTTCTTCTTCCTGATCATCACCCTCTCTCCTTCTGGCTGTTTTTGCAGCCATACTTCTGATTATGTCTATATTTTCTTCAGCTTCTTGCGTCTCATCTTCTTCTTCCGAATAAACAAATTTTTCGCCACCAAACCAATTTATTGAAGGCTCCGTTACGGCATCGTCTTTTCCGATATCGTTTTGATTATCAGAAGCTGCAATTGCTGTAGATCTGAATTTAAGGAGGGGGAAGTAGCTGGCAAAAGTTTTTTTTATTTTTCTTGAGGTTGTTGTTCTTTCCGTACTCGGCAGAACAAGTACAATTTTCGGCCAAGCGGCTTCATCCTCCTCGAAATGATGCCAATAAGACTTTTTGGCTGGCACCTTCGGGTGTTCACTTTCTTCTTGCGGTCTGTTCTGTCGTCTAACCCAGGCGCTTGTGCTATGTACTGTAGAAGCTGATGGATCTTGATTTGATGAAGCTTTTCTGCTAGAAGTTGGTCTCCATAATGTTCTGTATACTGTAATAATTGATTAGTTGATTGTTGATTTCATCGAATATCATCATCATCATCATCATTTTCCTGCCCTTATCCTAATTTATTTGATCAAATATATATAAGTAAATTATTATAGCTGTATCAAAACGGAGGAGTGATACAATACTCTACCGTATTGATTGTATGTTACGTGGTGAATACTCAACTAAATACAAAGACATTTTGAAAATAAACCTGGCTATCTACACATCATATCCTAAAAAGTGTGGCAGATAGGGTACCCTATCCTGTTATCCTGTTCCCACAACAAGCACTATCAGGACTTACCTCTATATGGGTCATATTTATAAACATTCTTTGGCAGCACGCTCGATCCAGTTGTTGTGGTCGTTAAAATAAGATGTTCCACTGGGTTTTTGTTACGCGACAACCACGAGCATTTAGTATATCTAAATTCAGTATGTAAATATAGAAATATTAAAAAAGTATGAAAATAAATATTCGTAAACATTCTAGAATAAACATTAGTCAAAATAAGTATTACATCGTCGAATATCAAACAGAAGCTAAACGTAGTTGACAGCAAAGAGTAGAATACTTCCTTAGAGATAGCGTGCACGGGTTACTTTTGTCAACGTGACTGTTTCGTCACTCTTATCAAGTCCATGGATATGTATGGAGATGCGCGATGTTACGACGGCGACGTGACAACTGGGTGACATTTTTGTACGCCGACCGGCGAACAAGCCCGTGACGAAACTGTCACCGCGCCGATAGGTTTTGATAGCAGAGTGCGCTACGGGTGAAAAAATTGTCACTCTCCACGTCGTCGTTCGTTCGCCATTTGCATTCCGACTACCGACTTTGGGACACGCAAAATGACATCATCATCTACGCAAAAGGTAAACATTCGTGAAGACGATATTGATAATGATGTCCTTAAAGAAGAAATGGAAAAGAGACCAGCACTTTATGATAAAAAGTTGAAAGAATATTCAGATATTAATTTCAAAATTAAAAAATGGGATGAAATGAGTAGTATAATATTTTCCAATGCTTGGGGTAACTTGTGGCAACAAGAAAAAACTGAAGCTTTAGGTTTCACATTTTTATTTCTAGGTATATTACATGTCATTGTATATTACATACAAAGTTCAGTACGGGGCACCTTTAGGGGCTCAAGACAAAACCTCTGCTGGCTTGGTATCGGCCCCGAAAGGGGCTAGCATTTAAGTCATACGTCATCTTTTATTGATTTAAATATGTACATGTTTAATATTCTGATAATCAAATACTATGAGTGTGCGTTAATTAAGAGAGTTGGATAAAAAGCTCATATGTAAACCATTTAAACTTCTGTATTTAGCGCGCAGGTTCCACAAACGACGACTAAAATCATAAAAAATGTGTTTTTCGGACATCCAAGCTCCCTTACATTGAGAATGATTAACTTGTCATTTAACTGTTTGTTTTTTATTTATTTTTGTATATTAATGCATGTCCTAAAGTGTGGAGTAATTTATCAAAACTTCTAACACTCATTCGGAAATATCTAAAAAATTTCTTTGAATGATCTCGAAGTTTATAAAACATAGTATAGAACTTTCCACTTAGTAGCCTGTCACTCCAAAGAGGGTGGCCCAGTATTCTTTTCGCTTTCTTTTCCTCCTGAGCCTGATGAGTTCACAGAGAACGACCGTCTCTTCAAGATCCATATCGGCAAATGACGCTTCGATTTCAAAACACTTTTGTCACTGACAGTGACAAAAATGTGACAGTGATTCACTGTCACATTTCATGAGCGCACTCCACTTTGGAAACGTGACGTGACAATGACATAAACTTTAATGTCACGGTGACAAAAGTAACCCGTACGCGCTTGCCCCTAGACAGACTGAGTTCACTACAAAGGTTGCGACCAAAAAGTAGAATACTTATACCAAACGGAAGTTGCGGCGTTCGGTTGCATCTTCATTTGCGTCCCTTTGTTGACAGAGTTGACAGCATGGTAAAAAGTACCATAGATCACAATCGTATCTACAGTCTATCCACCGATGTGACTCCAGTGTACAAGCTAAAACTGAGCGCAAAAAAATAATTTGCCTACGACCAAGCTCTGGCCACAGATTATAAGAACCAATGGTATTAGACGTATTTTACTCTTTGGAGCCAACTGCAGTCAGGCACTTGTCTCACCGGCAACGATTAACGAGTAACGAGTAGAGCTAGAACTAGAAACGAGTTAGCGAGACGCGGGGAGCGAGTGCGTAGTTCCGATATCTGTGTAGCTCGGCTATAAGCGAGTGTGCGAGTGAGGCGGGCGATTACTCGCATCACTCGCTCGCGGCAGTCAAGCGTACAGTCAGTCTTGCGGCCTCATACGCGATAAACGTGTTCCCAATTTTCCAATAAGAATGGATGAGTTTTTTATTGAATGTGTCCGACAATATCCGATACTCTTAGATACGAACTGTAGAGAAAATAGAAATGACCACTGGTTGCTCTCTCGGCGTGAGTTCTAATCGCTTGGCGAGTGTCGCCGAGCGAGTGTTATCTTTCATAGCTCTTGTCGCTCAGCGACAAACTAGTGAAGCGAGTGCTCGCCGGCAGTGTGAACAGTCAGCGATCAACTGTTTGTATATGCATCTCTTTTGTTCACTCGGAAAGTATATCTATTGTACGTTTCTTGAGCGAGGAAATAGCCGATAGTTAGTCGTTTTCTCGTCGTTGGTGGGACAACTGCCTGAGAGTGGTTAGAAGTATTCTATTCCTTTTGGTATTACCATTATTTAATCTTTATTTTTAACTGACTTCCAAAAAGGAGGAGGTTCTATGTTCGACTGTATGTATTGTTGGGCGATATGTCTCCGCGACATGTCTCCTAGTGAAAACGCGGCTTTATTATTTTTATGTATGTTCACCGATATCTCAGTCAATTGTAGACCGATTTTCAAAATTATTTTTGTATTCGAAAGAGTATACTCCCGAGGTGGTCCCATTGTCACCATATCAGGATCTGATGATGGAATCCTAGGAGGGCAACCCTCAAATTTTATAGGCACGTATTAAGTTTTTTTATTGCACAAATTTTTATACATTTTTAAATATTTCATTAAAACACAATATAAATACATTTAAAAATATGAAAAAATGTAGCCCATCGGTATCGGGAACAGGGTCCAAGCTACCGGCGGTCAGGGCTGTTGAGAGAGGAACCTCCTAACAATACGCGCCGTGTGCAGAAGTACTTCTTTTTGAATCAAGCCCTTGATCCAGCTGCCAAGCGAGAGCCTCTTCAGATGTTGGCAATTAAGCCATTGGCCGACATGACTATCGGCACAATGACTGCTGTATTCACGTCCCACATGTCGACAACCTCGCGAGCCAGAACGAGATATTTGAACTGTTTATTTTTCTCTGCTTTCACGAGGTTCTCGTCATCTGGGACCGTTATAATAATATCAACAATCATTGCGCGACACTCCAATCGATCTATTACCACAATGTCAGGCTTATTGGAAACAATAGTCCCGTCAGTAACGATAGGTCGATCCCAGTACAACGTGATATACCATAATCGAGAACTGGGTCGGGCGCATACTTATAGTATGGCACTTCTGATTCCACAAGGTTGTAATTCAAAGCAAGTTGCTGGTGGATAATTTTGGCAACGAGGTTGGGTGTAGCAAGTACTATCCGCTAGCTAGACGAGAACACCCAGAAATAATGTGTCGAAGTGATTCTCCTGGACAGTGGCATGCCCGACATATAATGTCAACCGTGTCATCCTTCACAATGTATTTCCGGTAGTTATTCGTCATAATAACTTCGTCCGTTATTGCACAGATAAACCTTCGGTTTCCCCGATACGGACCCCGATTAGCAAAGATACCCGTTAGCCAAGATACGGACGCTAAGAAGTCTACATCGGGCCCATATAGGGCCCGGTAAAAGCGCCCATGCAGCTTCTTGCTCTGCCATACCTCCATGCGGTTATTAGTGTCTAATACTCTAGGCTTGCACCAATTCTCGTTAGCCAAGGAGAGCGGGTTAAGGTCCTTATCCACTGAGACCACATCTCGGTGCAGATCCCCACGTCCGCTTCTAGGAAGTATTCCCTGAGACTGCATACCTCACGGTTGTGCAGGGTCTTAGCATTTAAGAAGCCACAACCCCCGCACTTCCACGGGATATGACAGTCTCATCACCGACGACGATTGTTTCATGTCAGCAGTGTTGATACCTAATGCTTCCGGCATACCCAAATACTTGTAACTTTCTGTTGAGAAGAGGGATCTAAGGTGTATGGAATCAGAGATTTGAGTTCCCACGGATTCCATAATCTCCCCTCGCTTCACATGCATGACTGCAAAATTGCATCCTGATGGCGCTACTGAAAGTTTCTGTTACCTTCAGTAGCTTCATCAGTTGCAAATAGTTGGGCGCAAAGAGTTTTAGATCATCCATGTAAAGAAGGTGAGATATGACCTAACCACCTCTCCTCAACCGATAGCCTAGACTTGAACCCTCCAGCAGTGTGCTGAGAGGGTTCAAGGCTAGACAAAACCACAATGGATTCAAATTATCATCCTGGAATATACCGCGCTCTATCCTTATCAGTTCGCTGTTCCCCTGGATCTGTCAACATCCTGGATAGCGAAGGATCGTTCTCCAGTGCTCTATCCATGACATCAGGAAGGTACGCAGGGTTGCATCAATTTTATACAACTCCAGCACCCTCATGAGCCATGTATGAGGCACAGAATCATAGGCCTTCTTATAATTTATACAACATGTAGACAGATCCCTTTGGGAGCGGCGAACCTGTTGGCTAATAATAGCCATATCTATGAGTAGTAACTCCTTAGTACCACGGGACCCGTTCCTACATCCATTCTGAGAGGCAGATGTGATACAATTATTATCAATATGTTGGTTGATTTTAGCACTCAAAATGGATGTAAGAACTTTATAGACCGTTGGTAAACAAGGGATTGGGCTTGAAGTTTTGGGCTCCACAGTACTACCTGATTTATGGAGCAGGTGGGTAATTCCTGTCGTCAAGAACTGGGGCAGCGACCCTGACTCTAAGGCTGATTGAAACTGGGACGCCAAGCGAACATGCGATCTCTGAACCTATTTGATCCAGAAGTTGTGCAGTCCATCCGGTCCAGGAGATTTCAGTTAGGCAACGGACGTAGCTCGTGCAGTCCACGAGCTCCCAATCACGGAGTAACCTACTCCGTGATTCGGAGCGTAGTCGATCAAGTCCGATGTCATCCAACATATGGTTACTTACGCTGGATGACCCGCACCTGATCCGATAGTCGTTGCGCCGATACGCTGATATCTGGCTAAAGCACCTGAAACAGAGAGAGCATCCGACCCCGGTACGCAGTGAAGTTGCTTCCCCCCTCAGTAGCCCCATAATATGCGCGCATGACATGTTCATTAATGGACTGAATCCATCGCATGCGCGACACATTTCCACCGGCAGCGGGGACCCTGTTGAGGTCCCAAGCCCACTGCTGGCCGTCTTCTTCCTCGACCTCGTGGTGGTGATGAAGTCGACGGCGGGGAGAAAACCTCGTCGCTCGAGCTCGACGCAACTGCAGCGACCGGCGATGCAGCTCTCACGAATGTGGCGCATCGCTGCGAGGCGGAGCTGAGTGACGAGCCCGGAGATGGTGGGTGTGTCTCTTATAATTTGGCCCGGTGTCTGGTCAGCGATGCTGACAATGTTTTCGACATACATAAATATTTTCAATATTGATAAATTTAGGGTTCAGTTTTGTGAAGTTGGGTATCGGTTTTTTTTTCTTTATCATTATCATTTAAAATTGGTATAGTTTGCTTTAAATACGGGTTAAATCGATAAAAACATTAAAATAAAATTCGGTATGAATGTTAAAAATTCGTGCTGTCAATGTGACACTCGGTGCCACAGAATTACCATATTATATTCTGAAGCTCTTCGATAAGTATTCTACTCTTTGATTCTACTATATGTATATATGATGCTCTGTGGATTTTACTCTGTGGTCGTTGGTCAACTGTAACCATTACTGTAACGTATAATTATATATATGTTTGTTACTTTAATTTGATAAAGTTATTTATTTATAATGAGAAATGCTTTTAATCATTTTCTCATTTTCATATGTTTATTGAGGCGCTCACAATCAACCCTCATTGGTTTTCATTCGAAAAACCCTTACATTTACCTAGAAACGACTGATGTGATTATACTTCCTGAAGATTATGAAGCAGATATGTTGCAAACAAAATCAATTACAGATAGCAGCCCAGGAGTGACAAGAGACTACTTAAGTTATGATACAGAGATAGAGACATTATCTTATGAAACTCCATCTGAAGAGGTAGAAGGTGAAATCGAAAATGAAACCCAGTTATTAACCGACGAAAGTGATATTAGTAGCTTTAAGTATTTAGCAAGACCAAAGCAGCAGTATGAGTTTTTCGCCACAAGTACAATGGAGCTATACGATGCTCCCAAGGTGTCACTGTCCTCGGAAGAATTTGTGAACGAGCACTGGCCATTGGTAGTTCCACATGAACTAACTAGCAGCAGCACAGAGCACTTAACCCAGCTAGACTATCCTTCCAGTTCCAGTAGTATGAAGACCTGGAAAACTTATTTTCCAACGAAGTCAAAAAATGAGTATGGACATAAAATAATATACTTTCCAACTACGATCCCAAATATAAATGAATTCGGCAAAACCGCAAAAAATAAGTTAATCTTCGAAACCTACAGCGTAGTATACTTTATAACTGAAACTCCAAATATAAAAAACATCGAACGCCAGGAAACCACGCAGATACCATATGTTGTAGAATCTGGAGACCTTAGAGGCAATTATTATTCTCACTCACAAGAGTCTGAGATGCAACCTAGTGCAGGAAAAGTCCAATCTAAGACACCTTACACTGTTGAAATGGCAGATGATGAGATGTCTCATAATGCAGGAAAGGTATATTATAAAAATCCTTATTTAACTGAAATGGAAGTGTTCAAAAGGCTTAATTCCACAGATAAAGCATACCACAAAACTGAACCCGCTCCAAAAATGTTGGATTATAAGAAATCATATGGTATAAATAATACATCTAAGAATCCGTATTCTCTAGTAAAAAGAACAGAGATTAGAAACATAAATATTTCAGAACAAGTAAAATTTATGGAACCGGATTTGCTATCCACTTTTTTTGGCAGCGAAATGCCTATTCCTAAAATAACCGCTACAAAAATGTTAGGTTTAGAAAGAACATATCCTGAAATATCACATGATGAGGGCGCTTTTCCTACAAAGTATCCAACGTTTACAAAACTTTTGTTTTATAAGATACCTTATTCTATAGAATTGGATAAGTTTAGAATACCTCATTTCTTAAACTATACATACACAGAACCCGTGACAGCAGCGTTAGTTTTTGAAAAAACTCACACTTCACAAAAAAATCTTCCTGGGAAACCTTATTGCATAGGAATGGATGAGCTCAGAAGACGTCATTCCTCAGAGAAAGTCAACAAATCTGCTACAGAAATGATACAACATAGAACTTATTCTGCAATAAATACTTTTTACAGAAAACTGAATGTAAGAGAAATAAATGAGCTAAAAAGACGTAATTTCTCAGAAAAAGGTAACAAAGAATCTGCTACAGAAATGTTACATCAGAGAACTTATCCTACAGAAAATACACTTTATGAGAAATCTTCTTCTTCGGACATCCATGAGTTAAGAAGACGTTATCCCATCGATAAAGTAAACAAGGAGTCAGCTACAGAAATTTTATATCATAGTACTTATCCTAGCGAAAATACACTTTATTGGAAACTATTTTCCATAAAAATGGATGAGATCAGAAAGCGTTATTCAGTAGAACAGGAAAATAAAGAACTTGCTACAGAAACGCATTCTAAAACTTTTCCTACAGAAAATACACTTTATTGGAAACTTTATTCTAAACAAGTTGATGAAATCCGAAGACGTTATTCCGCACAGAAAACCAACGAAGAATCTGTAACGGAATTATTTCACTCTACAACTTACCCTGCAGAAAATACGCTTTATTGGAAACTATTTTCCATAGAAATGGATGAGATCAGAAAGCGTTATTCCGTAGAACAGGCAAATAAAGAACTTGATACAGAAACGCATCCAAAAATTTATCCTACAGAAAATACACTTTATTGGAAACTATTTTCAATAGAAATGGATGAGATCAGAAGGCGTTATTCCGTAGAACAGGCAAATAAAGAACTTGATACAGAAACGCATCCAAAAATTTATCCTACAGAAAATACACTTTATTGGAAATTATATACTAAACAAATTGATGAAATCCCAAGCCGTTATTCCGCGCAGAAAACCAACGAAGAATCTGCAACGGAATTATTTCACTCTATTACTTACCCTACAGAAAATACACTTTATGAGAAATCTTATTCTTCGGGCATCGACGAGTTTAGAAGACGTTATCCCATCGGAGCAGTCAACAAGGAATCAGCTACCGAAACGTTACATTATCGAACTTATCCTACAGAAAACAACATGTATAGTAAAATTTATTCTTTAGAGATGGACGAATTCAGAAATAATCTTTCCACATTAAAAGCTAACCAAGAATTTTCCACAGAAACGGATCATACAACTTATCCTGCAGAAAATACACTTTATTGGAAATTATATTCTTTACAAATGGATCAACTCCGAAGACTTTATTCCACAGAGAAAACCAACGAAGAATCTGCTACAGATATTATGCATCATAGAACTTATCCTACAAAAAATTTACTTTATTGGAAACTATATTCTTTACAAATGGATGAACTCGCACGAGAATCCTCAGAAAAAGCTTTTAAACAAACTGCTACAGAAACTTTTTATCACAGAAATTATCCTACAGAAGGAAGACTTTATGAGAAACCTTACCCTATGGATATGGATGAGTACAGAAACCGTTATGCCACAAAAAAAGACAACAATGAATCTGCTACAGAACTTATATATTACAGAAGTTATCCTACATCAAATTCTCAGTATGAGAACCCCTTTAGTGTTGAAATTGATGACTTCGCGAAACAAATGAAAATGTCTGATTACGAAGAACAATACTCGTCAAACGAAGCTTTTGAAAAGGGACCATATAATAAAAACATAACAGATTATGGACAAAATTTATATCCAAAGCAACGTTTTGTTTTAAGAAAAGGTAGAAAGTCAATACACAACAAATGCTATCAATGTGGAATAAATCTTGATCATAAGTTTAATGTGACCGACTTAAGTACGAACGATTGTTATTTGGCTTTTGATAGCCCGAACCCAGGAATGCTAAACCGGAAGAAGTATATAATGAAATGTATTGGTGAATCGTATAAAGGTGGCTGTTATAAAAGGTATTTGGATATTGGTCATACTTACAACGAGAGAGGATGTAGGCACATGCCTCCTACAGTTGGGCTTAGCTTTGCCTCCAAAAGGTTTGCAAAGCTTGAATTAGTACTTCATTCACAGAAAGATGGGTGCACGGCGAGTCCAGTAGCTTCTCGCGTTCCCTTCAATAGGGCTATATCACTGTTTGCCAGGTTCCATGTCTGTGTTTGTAGCAGTAGACTATGCAATCAGTCATCAATGAAATCAGGAACACCTACTGTTTTATTTTGTATTTTTTTTGTACATATTTATATAAGTAATAAACATTTTTTTACTTAATCTTGAAAAAGAATTTCTTGCCATAGTGAGCTGCTCTCTTACTCGTTTGATCTATTCATTACTTTGCACAAATAGTGAGAAGGTGATTTAAAAGTTGTGGTGTTCCGACTCGCACTTAGCCAGTTTTTGTTGGACTCACCAGTTCGACTTTCGGCAAGCTACTTTGGATAGCCATACGTTGCCAGGATACGGACGCGAGAAAAACTGTATCGCTCCTATGAAGAGCCTGGTAGAACAGCCCATGAAGCTCCTGGCTCTCTTTGCGGTCATCGGTAGTACTCCGTGCATAACCACCACAGGTAGTCAATTTTAAAAATGCCCGAGACTGCACACCTCACGGTTGTGGAGGGTTTTCGCATTTAAAAAGGCTCTACACTCGCACTTCCGCGGGATGTACAGTCTCATCCATCCCGTACTTTATCAGTTTGTCTCTTGTGGTAAACAATTCTATAATATAGGTGACCATGAATGAAGAACCAATTAAACTACAAAGTTGAACATTTATTTGAATAATTACTACTACGTGACATAACAATGTTTACAATGAGTATTGATATTTGTGACCTTCCTCTTGCGCCTTCTCTTGGGACGGTTTATTTTCACTTATGCTCTCCACACTGCTCTGTCGTCGTAAAGACTTGAGATCTGGAGTTTTCCTTGGTTTTCCTTCGCTCTTTACTCTCTGTACATTTTTATCGTCATTGTCTTTGTGAACCACTTCTTCGTCACTTTCCGTAGTACTTATAGTTATAACAGGTATAACAGAACCAACCGAGTCGGATTGTTTTGACTGCGTACTAGATTGTGAAGTTTGCTTCTCATGAATTTTTTTACCATTATTCTTTTCCTTAGACAGTTCCTTTACAATTTTGGGTTTTGTTGCTTCTTTTGCATCCTGTGTTTGTTTCTCAATCATAGCTTTTTTTTCAGTGCGGTCATCCATTTTTTCAAGTTTAACTTTCAAACCTTTATTGAATATTTCATTAATTTTATGCTTTCTCCCTCCATCCGTCTTGAATTCAACACTATTTCTTATTTTCTTATCAGGTTTATTTATAAAAATATCTTTTATTTTTAAAACTTCCCTTGGAAGAGTTTCGTGGAAGTCTGTGTCAGTTTCATCGTCTACGTTATTCGGTGAAGGTGATGGTAATTCTGAAACGGCTTCTACGTCACTTTTTTTGTCGAGTGCCATACCAACAATTTTGGCAAAAATACCACCTGAAAACAATACAACTATCATAAATTTAGGTCATTCAGAGAGAACACCAAGACCTCTGAGTTCAAATAACAAACACATTTTGCTCATCACACGATTCCAAAAATGGTAAATGCCAATTATTAGGAATTAAAACTATGATCAATCTTTTAAGTGATCATTTGAGAAAATCCTATACAAAGATCGCTTGGCTACACTAACAGCGCCTCCGTGTTACAATCACTGGAGCGTCAAAAGATCCATGTAACACTGTAAAAATGCTTCAAGGTTTACCTTTTTTCTTAGTCATCTTTATCGGTTCATTCATCTCCTCAGTCAACGTTTTGCGGTCATCGGAATCAATAGATTTGCTCATTGGCAATGACGGCAGTGCCTTCTTCCATCTTGCGAAAGGCGTGTTGTCCATAGCAGATGATCCAGCTCTTCTCCTTGTGTCAGCCAGTTGGAACATCTTCCTCCGCTCTTCAGTTCTTTCACGACGCAATTGGATCTAAAAAGAAAAGTAGAAATTAGTATGCAATTGTTGCAAATGAGAGTCCCGACTAAAGGTCGATCTAGATAGAACCAAGGCGAGTTTTGGTCATGTGAATATACTTGATTGTTAATTACAGGTCTACCGTTTAAGTTACAGTTTTGATGGTCATCAGCTGGCAAATGGCCAAGCTCTCGCAACGTAACACGTCACTGTCTCAGTAAAACAGTAGGCCTGGGCCGGCAGTCTCGACATAGATACCGACATTGTCGCAAACTTTCGATCGCTTTATAATAACGGAAAAATTTGGTTGCCATAACAATGCTTGCAAGAAACGGATTTTGGATGTTCAGACTTGCATTTCTCGCAAGCAACGTTATTGCAACCGTTTTTTTCCGTTTAGTGGTATTCATATTACGATTACCATGGTACAAGACATTTACCATGTTTTTTATTAAGGTGACAATAGATTTATATAAGTAATGTTTTGTTCATAGATAGAATTTTGCAGCTTACTCCAACTACAGACTTACTTACCTTCAGATCATTATTCGCTTCCCGTAAAGAATTTGTCAGCGACGTCAAATAATAAATTATAAGTATCAGCAGTACCAACAAAGGTATAACGATAGCAGGCGACGCTATATATTCCAATGCAAAACTCAAGCTCTTCGGCAATATCTTGTAGATATTGATAGTTAAAATATAGTATATCTTATCGTATTCGGAGAAAGGTCCACAATGCCATGACGGTTTAACCCAGACTATTGTGTACCCTACTGGTAGGACGCAGAGGAATAGCATAGTGAGTAATAGAGCTAGATAGAAGTTATTGCTTTTTGAGACTCTGAAGACGACTTCGTGGGGGACGTTGCAGGTCATGACTGCCCACGACCGTAAGTACATCATAATCATTAGTTTGGCGACGTTCAGGACAACGAGGCCTGGCGAGAAGAACATGCCCATCCAGACCATGCCTTGGTTGTTGATGAGGTGAAGGATATTCTCTGCTATCTTAAAGTCTCCATACTCTGGGAACTTCTTCTCCAGGTCCCAGCACCAGCAGCGGTTCATGTATCGTACGAACAGTGCGCGGAAGAAATCCATGAACAGTGTGCCAAGGAGGACAAAAACCTGGAATAAGAAATATGGAAGTTTCACTACCTCTTCTTGTGAGAGTTAAGAGTTAAGTAAGGCACGAAACAGCTGTAGAGATAGGCCGCGGCCCCATGTCCACGGCGCGGCGCCGGCCGCCGTGTGACGTTGCGGCGCCGCCGCCGTAACACGGCACGACGTCGTGCCGCAGCACGGTGCCGCGGACGGCGTGCCGCGAGGGAGAATTCTCAGTCGATATTCTAAATACAGATTTATATATGTCGATATAGGAGCATATGGAAAAGAATGCGATTCGACAATATTTCAGAACACAAAACTATACGAATTATTATTACAACATCGATTTCCCATACCAGCTCCAAAGCCTTTGCCAGGCCTTCAAAAACCAGTTCCGTATGTCTTTATTGCAGATGAAGGCCTACCGTTAATGAGCAATCTAATGCGTCCATACTCAGGGAAAAATTTTAATACAGTTTAGTTTTTTCTTTAATGTCCTTGTCATCAAATGATTCAAAAATGGTTCGGCAAACGTCTTTCCATCCTTCTGTTTTTACATGTTTGTCCTTATAATTGTCATTTGTCTTATCCCAGAGCACTGGACGTGCCTCCACTAACGAAATAAAGAAATCTAAATCGATATTTTGCACCATTTTGATTAACACGCATGCTTGCACACCAACTGCCAAATGTCGACTGAGAATTCGCCCCCGCCCGCGCACGCCGTCCGCGGCACCGTGCTGCGGCACGACGTCGTGCCGTGTTACGGCGGCGGCGCCGCAACGTCACACGGCGGCCGGCGCCGCGCCGTGGACATGGGGCCGCGGCCATAATTGATTGATTTTGGTTAATTATAACAAGGGATACGTTTGTGAAATATTAAGCTTCAAAATGCAAATTTTTGTTAGACTCAAGTGTCCCCCTCCTCTACCAGCTAAATAGTTGTGTTTGGGTGCGTGAAAAAATGGATGGAAAATAAATGGAAATGGAAATGAATGGATGGGTGGTAGTATATTACAACGAAGTTAAAAGAAAAATTATCTTTACAAGTTTACGAGTAATAGTCGACTAACTTAAAATGTGCATGGATGACATATTTTCTTACAACATATTGTAAGGGAGCACAGGTTTTTCAACTGCAAATGTAAGTTTGTTTTTTATTATTACAATAAAAATCATCGTTGGGATGCAATCGGACCTTAGGAAGTGGATTAAATTAACGTTGTAAGATTAATTAAATTTTGATTACGGAGTATTATCAATTATTCTATTAAACATGTCCATGACCATAAATTAAATTGAAATTAAATTCAGCGAATCAGTTCAATCAAAATATGCGGACTAACTAAGCCGCCTATTTTGATGGGCAACTACGGAACCCTACATTGTGCGTGGCCCGACACGCACTTGTATTTATTTATATGGATGGGTTCCACCTGCTTCCAAATGCGCTTGTTTTTTGCTTTTCAGTTAGGTTTTTTAGTTTTTATAATTATCTTATGCTTTTTTTTAACTTTTAAAATAATATGGAAATAATTCGTCTTAATTTTATTTTCGTAGCTTACCAAATCCATCATAGTCAATTTGACCAATTCCTGCCCAAACATGGTCTCCCAGCACAATTTCAGCAATTTCTTCTTGGTAGGCACTGATAAATTATACATCTTCCTCATGTTCTCATCGACATACACCAAGTCTATGGATGTGTTAGTGCCATTCTTCGAATCAACGACTGCGCTTATACTTGCTGAACATTGCATCGCATAGCATACTCTTTTCACTATTGTACAGTTTGACATGAAGAAGACTTGTTTTACTTTCTTCCCGTTACAATTTACTGTACAATTGAAGGTAAAATCAGGACAAATATCGATATTTGCAATTGTTTTAGGATTCAAAGTAGTTGTCATAGTAGATTTTGTTGTTTCTGAAACTATGTCATAGTTATTAGCATTGTTGTTGATTTCAGTTACATGTTGTGATGTTGTATACGGACTGGCTGTCTTTATTGTATTGTAGTCAGTAGTGTACTTTAGAGTACTATCAGTTAAATCTAAGCCAGAACTCGTATCTATTGTATACGGAGTAGTCTCAGTCATTTCATCCCTTGACGTATCAGTTATGTCTTGAGATGTCAGGTCTAAAATATTAGTAGTTGTTTCAAAAATGTTAAAATATGTAGTTGCAAATTCAGAGAATGATGCCATATCTGTAAGTGTCGTTTCACTATTTGTAGTTGTATCTGTATTACCGCTGAAATAATCAACAGTTAATGGCGTTTCTGAATTTTCCGTGACTGTTGACGTCTCAGTGCCTATACTATCTTCAGTAGTAGTAAACTCTGATGGGCTGTAATCAGTCACTGTACTCGAGTAGTCAACATCTGTATAATCGAGCCCAGTATCTGCATTCGTGTCAGTAGTAGATTCAGCAGTATCATAAAATGAGTATTCGTTATCGTCTGTTTCTGATGTAGTATCATTTTCTTTTTCATTTTTTATTTTAACTGTTTGTTGTTTTAGTAAACTTCGTAGTCTTTCTAGTTCTTTTCTACCCATCGAAACACTATCCAATGTTGTGGTTTCTTTTTTTTCGAAATTATCTATGTTGTTTGATGCTATAAATGGTTCTTGGCGTGGACGTCTCAATAGTAATTTAGGGGTGATTTTTTTCGGAAATGGTGCTGATCTTGTTTTCATAACTATAACGTCTGCCAGGCTCTTCGGTAAAGTTATTTTTGTTTCACAGGGTCCGCAAGAGATTTCTTTTTCGGCACAAAAGTCGGGAATAGTCGTAGTATAAGATTCACTTAGATTAAGAGTTTCATTTGGTATTATTGTCGCATTCAAAGTCAGTGTTGGTTTCAGTAAATCCAGATCATCACTCATTCTCTCAATTTTGCTGAATAAAGCGAAGATAAGAGAGTATAGATTGAGCAGATTCAGTAACATGATCCTACAACAATCAATTAAAAAAATAATATATCTGTTACGGCTAAAGATGGGTGTGTACATAAACTTAAGATTAGCCGGCTAAACTTAAGATGGTGTGAACATAAACTTAAGATTAGCCGGTTAAACTTAGGTCCTGACGTCGACCGTCTAGGGTTAGCGTTTCCGTCAGCAGGTCGACGGATCCCCGCGCAAAGTTTAGCCGGCTAATCTTAAGTTTATGTGCACACCCATCTTTAGCCGTAACATATCTATTGCCAAAATAAAAGGTACAGTTAGTAAAAGTATAAATACCTTGCTAATTGCAATCTTAGCTGCTTTCTCGGGTGATAGTGTTCCAAAAATCCAAGCAGTTCAAAAAATACGGGAAATGTGATAGAGATAACCGTGACAACTATAGTCGTCTCGTTCTCTCGCCACCAACTTCTTGTCTTCAAGTCATCGTCAGAGCGAGACACAACTGTCACCACGGCGTAGGCTGATACTGCCAGCAGTATGATCACACAAATATTGACAAGCGCACGAAGGGATATAATGCGCCAACTGAAAGGAAGAATAATATGGCGGGATGCCAATGTGGGGACAGAAAATGCAGTTTAAAAATCTATTGGAAATTGAAGTATTATACAACAATTAAAAAAAAACCCGGTGGCTGCATTGCTGCTGGTTTGAAAATATACAACGCGATCTTTAACCCAGAATTTGTCCCAGGTCACAATTTGGGAATAGTGTGGCTTTTATCAAATTCCGTTTATCCGTTAAATGCGTGTTAATGTAATAGACAGGCAGAGTTAGTTTAACATTTTATAACATTATTAAGATGAATTAAATACGTCCAAAGGTGAAAGGGAAATATGCAAAATGTTGTAACTGGAAGAACTCACTTCCTCAAATCCTTTTTCTTCTCAGCCTCCTCCAGTAATGCTTCTTTGAATCCTAAAATAACCGAAGCAATTCGGTTATGAGCCGTTTCCGTATTGCCAATCATGAAGTCCCAACCGGTGAACAGTTTCCATGAAAATATGCATTCGTCTTCTTTTTCAGATAACTTCGACATTCTGGAGTTTTCTGCCATTCTGTGAATAGGTTTTCTTTTTAAAGTAATGCTTTAAACCTGATAGTAAAAAAACAACAAATGTTAATATTTTAGGGATTGTGGTCCAACTTTATGTTTATGCACAACTTCCGATCTTAAACAACAAATGTCTCATCAATATCATCATCATAGTTTATTCATTTAAAAGCGAGTTTTTTATTTGAGAGGATTCTCATCATCTATTAATTTATGTAACTGTTACTGACCGGACCGTTCTGTTAGGACCTACATCTATTACGTTTTTTGACTAAGAAAAGGGTCAATAGCTAGGCGCTTCCTCGTCAGCAATGAGACAGTGGTAGCTTAAGCGTAATCAATCCAAAATAACTAACTTTCTCAGTATGGCGACGAAGCTATAAATATACACGGCGAGCCCTGTGAGGAAGTATGCCAGTGGCATTCGGTACTGAGCTCTCTCAACATTACTGTAGTACCCGTAGAAGATAGGGGAGCATTTCAGGACCCCCTCAAACTCCCATAGAGTCAGTAGATTCGAGGCGTTTTGTTTTTCTTCGTCCATGATGATCTTTCTTTCGCCGTCTTGCTGCGGGTTAGCTGTCAGATACTGAGAAAAAAACGGTAATTTTTAATTTGATTATGGATACAATCGGTTCGGTGAAAAATATGGAGACGCCACGACAGCTGTTGCTAGAGGCGGCATTCTCAATACTCCCCATTTATACAAAGCGACTATTACTCTTCAACACAAATGACGTATAGAAACGAACACATCTCTGGCAGTAGTTGTGCGCTCAGCGCACTAATCATGAAGCACCTTGATTGATCCTTTCAACCAAGAGCGTTTAATAAAAGGGTTACTTACTATTTTGCTTGTCTTAGAATAGAGTTTTGGTCAATTGATCAAATTACAACAAGGTATTGAATGACATTGTGATGAAGTATTAGAATTATAAATAGTTTAGCTGTGATGATATTATAACTAAAGTGGCTAACCTCAGGTACAATAACAAAGACGAGCAATATGAAGCCGATAACCAGATTGACCCAGAACAGCCAGCGAAGGAAGGTGAAGTAGGAGGCAACCACGGAGCCGAAGTGGGACTCGATCTCCTTGATACGAAGTTCCCACGGGATCAGTAGGTTCGAGGTGTTTGCTGCTTCGCGCTTCATTTGTTGCCAGTACTGGAGGAATAATGATGACAGCAGGTGTATTTAACAAATAGGGAAAGGAGTCATGCAAAACAATAATTTTACAAATAGGTGTTATCACTTGATAATTGGTAAAATGGAAAAAGCACTAAACAGAGAAAATCGGCAGCTGCGCATTACATGTTTGGCAAGAGATTATAAGTCATTTAATTTTGAAGAGGTTAGAATACATCTGGTTGTATTCCAAGATTGTAATATATTTCTTCTTTTGGTATAGTGACATATTGTGTTTCATGTTGTAGTTATGTTTTTGTGCCGTGTAATACCTACAAGCAGAAAGCTATAGTTAACACGTTCACTGCGTAACAGGCCGATATCGGCCTGCCGCGGTACTTCAGCTGGTGCGGACGAAGAAAACTATGTCCCTCTCGCTTGTGCGAAACGATTATCTCATGTGTTTTTAAAAATTCGACAGAGACAAATATATATTTCATCTTGCGGTCAAAAATGTAGGTGTTCCCCATCAAAACATAACGGCAGGCTTTTATCGACCTACCACGCACTGACGGTGAAAAACATCCGCTGAGTGCGGCAGTGGGCCTATTTCGGCCCGCCCTCCCAACAGGCAGCTAGCGACCCGATACCGCACAGAGCGCGCGCCCCGCCAATTAGTGTTGTGCTATCTAACTGATCTGACGTAGGGTTCGATATATTCAAAGATGGCAAGCAATAAAAGAAAAATACAAATTTTGGAAAATAGAGTAATTCGCCCTGCAGTTAGTAACAGCAGTGAAGAAATATTTTCCACTAAGAAAAATAAAAAGAATTTGGAAACAAATGTGCACGGAAAACGAAGCACAAGCGGTAAGTTTTGTTTACTATCTACACATATTAGCCTTAGACTCAAAATGACGTGGGGATTTTTTAAGTAATATCATCCTTTATGAAAATGATTATTCTTAAAAACTAGCTAACTTCTACAGTAAATAGTTTTTGCAATATAATTTTTGACGTGATAACGTCTTATTTGTTCAGTTTCGCGAGTTATGTGGTAAAACTCATAAATGGTTAATAAATCACACGGAATTAAGAAAAAAAAAATCATTTCAGAAAATCAAGTAAAACCTAAGCACAATGACCATGTCCTTGAGCTGAGCGCTAAACGAAGAAATTGTGCAGGGTGCTACGACAGACTGCGGAAAACCTTTAATAGTACCCAAGCAAACAAAAAGTTAAGAAAATAAAAAAATATTGCAGGAAATGCAACCAACATGTTTCCAAGACCATAAGTAAATAAAAACATTTTTCAGTTCTTCTACGATAATTATGTTTTATTTTCGATATCCCCTTATTTTTCTCTGTCCCATCACTACTAAAAATACTTTCTAGTGCGGTTCAGGTCGATATCGGCCTGCCGCTTTTCCTGCTTTATTTCTCATTTCCTGTTTGGCAGATCCCGGGGCGAATCAAACCTAAGGAAGTTGGGTTCAAGGTCATTCTAACAATATAAAAAGAAAATGTATACATTATGTTTCCACAAAGTTATAGCAATTTAATCTATCCTAGTGCTGGTGGGTCTAGAAAGACCTGCCACGCACCTGCGGAAATATCATTGGGGGCGCATTTTGGCCCGCCGCCGCACCAGATGAAGAGTTATGATTTTACTTGCCGCAGTAAACGTGTTAAGAATATATCTGTTAATATCAATAACTACTTCGTTACTCCGTACTTATTCATTTTTAACCGACTTCAAAAATAGGAGGTTATCAATTCGACCCGTATGTAGGTAATTTTGTCAGAATTGCACAATACATTATTTTGGAAATGTTAGTCAATACCAGCTTCTAAACATGCGTGTCAAATTTCATAAGTGTGAATGAAGAATGTTTGTCCGTGCATATCTATAAAACTATAGGTCGAATTGCAAACAATCTTTTAATTGGACTAAGTATAGTCCAACTTAAGGAGCAACATTAAAATCGGTTCAGTAGTTTTTGAGATAGAGAGTTAAGTGTGTATCAGCAACTAGAAAAACATGTCTTTGGCTTAACAGCGTAATTCTAAAAGATATCATTCTGCATATTGTTTTGTCTTCTTCATCTATGTGGATGATGTGCTAATAACTTCTAGTTAACACAACTAAAAAGGATAAAATAAAAACTTTTTGCAAAAAAATAACCGATTTCAAAAAACAAACAAGAACTGTAAAAAAACATCACTACAAAACTTTGGGAAGTCGGTGACTTTTGTTTGTTCCATTGACTTTTTTTACCACCGACTTCCAAAAGCTTATTAGTGTTTTTTTGGATGTCAGTTAGCAAAAAAAAAATTAGATAAGGTAATGTAAAAAGTTTATAAGTTGTTATTAATAAAAATCTATTGTCTTTCAGAGCAAGTCATTTATTTTTTATTTTATTCAGTTCTTGTAATCATAACACAAACACCAGCATAATTTCTACCTAACTTCTTTTTGTATATTTTTTCAACTGTAATTAAATTAAAATGTCACAAAAAGGGAGTCAAATTGTCTACTTCAGTGGTGTGGGAGTTCATCGGCTCTTTATAATTACACATGGAACCGACGACCCACCTTTTGGTCTGAGAGTTCCCCGACGCGACGGTGCATCTTTTATCCCAAACTGGAATACCGTGTAGAAACGGACTCCCCAATTATATGGCACGAGGAGTTGTAATCAAACAAGAAAACTTTAATCTCTCTCTCTAATCTAGAGTAGCACATAGGCTGCTTTTCACTGTTTTCTCACAAAAAACGACCGACGACACGAATTCGCGGGTAACAGCTAGTCTAGTATATACATAAACTCACACTCATTCTCCAGATGGGGGTAATAAATATATTATGTTCGAATAAAGATCAGAATAAAGTAACTACTTACGGTATTCAACAAGATGTTGAATCTAGCATAGATATCCCTGGTGCTCTTGGACTGCGCCAGTCTCTCTTGAAGTTGACCTTCGTGACGTTTGATATACGCCTTAGCCTGGCATAAGGAAGAAATTGAGTATGAAGAAAGATAAATGGTGGTGTTTATTCTTTTGCGAAGGTCGTCGTTCCCAATTGACGTAGGTATAGGACTATTTGGTCTGTGGCGTTGAATTTTAAAGCGGCCGGCATGGTTTAGACCTGCAGTATGAGAAAGCGCAGTCGCGAAACGGAATAGTTATCAGTTTTCCCATTGTTATTTATTTATTTTACTATTTCTGTACACACAGTAGACAACACAGGACAATAACATATTACTTATTCTTATTCGTTATTATTAGTACCTATTAATTAACATACTAAAACGAACGTCAACGTAAAACAAATAGGGTTAATTATTGTAAATTACCTGGAGAAGCTCGTCGTCGTGCCTACGATTAAGCCGCACTTGCCTAGGTGTAGGTTGGGTAGGACCACACTATTACATGACGAATTTCGTCCGTGCCTAGGAAAGCACGTTAAGCCGTTGGCCCCGGCTGTCATTTGTAGATCTTAGACAGTCGTTACAGCTGGTTAGTGGCCCGGAAGTCTGACAATCAGTCTTACCAAGGCGGACGGAGACGGAAGTCAGACAGGCCGTCGCTCCATGTAAAATACTGGTAGCTGCTTCCGGTTGTACTGGAAGCCGACCCCAACATCGTTGGGAAAAAGCTAGGCAAATAATGAAAATGATCACCTGATGAACGATCTTGAGTTTTCTCCTCATCCCAAGTGGCTGCTGTTTGACGGAGCCCAGCACCTCCTTGTGCAGGTGAATATTCTCGAAGATCTGCTCCTGCGTCACCACCGCCGCCAACTGAGCGTCTTCCATTGAAATTGCCGTGCTGTTTAATAAAGTTAAGATAACATTATGAAAACCGTTTTCGGTTTCACACCAATGTGACCATCTGCGGAAGCGTTAGTTTAGAGCTACATACAATGTGCTTTGTTATAGCGAGTGGGCTCGCCTACAGCCGCCTTCGGAAGAGCAACATAACTCGGTATTCTTAATTACAGAGCGAATTAGAATAGTCAAATACTTACTCCCCAGAGCTAGTAGTAAAGACAGAAGATCTTCGCCTCGGCCGGTTCTCGTCAGCGAGAAAGGGCGAGGACGGACGCCTGGCGCGACCCTTACGTGACCGTCTGACGCTGGCCCTGCGCTGACGCAGCACCGCGCTCAAGCTCGCTGAATAGTCCTCATCTTCTGAGCCATCTGGGATAAAAATACATGGTGGCTGTATTTTCTCGAACAAGAGCTATCTATGTCCGCCTAGGAACAGAGAGCAAGCTCACTCGCCCTCTCTCGAAGTGTCTCTGCGAGAGTGTACAGCTTCAAGGTGAAAGCAGTATGTGCTAGTGGAATTAGCCACGACCTTCGGGGCTTGCGTGGTTGATTACGGTCCTTGTCTTGGTAACAGAGAGGATAAGCCTGTGAACATTACCCATAGGCTTATCATGGAAGACGAAGGCGCCAGAGAAGCCCGCGAAACACCTTTTTAAAAACGTGGTCATTATTTACTACTCACCGAAGAATAGACCTTGTATTGTTACCGCATTAATTCGTCAAATTATAGTTTACATTGAGTTTATAAGCGAGTAAATCAAATAAATATTATTTGTTTACACGACGCGGCTGTGTGATGACTTATGAAATCTATAGAAATGACAGCTTTCAAAATAGACCAGAATACTTTTTTTTTGGTTCTTTTCGTCGTCCCTCTTTGGGACAGGCAAAGGGAGCTGTAGACCAGAGTCCATGAAATTATTAAGTAGGTGCTTTATCTGTTGTGACACAGCGTTGGCCACAGCCAATTTGATTCATCTCATAGGTCTTACATCGAGATCTATGATCATTTCCAATGATTCACACACGAGTAATAAGTCACACTTTTTTGTTAACAGCATGCCAAAAACATAATATGTAACTCGAGCAAAAGAATTGTTTTTTTTCCTATCTTCAAAAATGACGGCTTCCGCGGCAAAATCCGACTAAGCGACCGCGCTAACATGTGACGTCACGCTGCGAGCTGCGAGTCGGCGCTTGCGTATACCGTACATATTTTGGCTCGTTGCGCTCTCGCGGTTTCGCTTTAAATTTAATTGTTTTTCTTTTCATATAGCGGATCACTAAAATGTTTAAGAAATATTGTATTGTACCAACTCCAGTAAAAAAAAAACCCAAAATTGTTTTTTTCTGTACCATATGATAATAATATTCGGAAAGAGGTTAAAAGTTATATACATCCAAAAGTATTTATTTTAAGTAATAGATACTGAGCCTAAAACTGTAGTTGAATAGTCCTCCCCAAAACTATTCTAAAACCAGTATCTCAGTTCGGATGCGCGTATTTTGCAGAAGTTGCAGTTTCCACAAGGTTATTTTTTATCCGGTATAAAATGTTACAACGCCATAGTATTTTTTACTGGTACGAAGTTATGCAGGACTTCAACCATATACCTTCTTTCCGTGGTTTTAAATAAAATCTGTGGATAAAAACTTGACTGGATTTATAAACCCAAATCATTATCAATGAATAGCTTTCTTCTTCTTCTTTAGCACTCGATATGTAATAATTCAAAGCAGTAATCAGCGTATGTTACCCCGTTGGTCTCGTGGGTAGGGGTCCTGGGTTCGATTCCCGGGTCGGGCGAAAAGTGCCGTGGGGTTTTCCCATTAGAAATTTCTCAGTAGTAGCCCAGAGTTTGGAATTATTAAACTGTTGGTCCTGCGCCTCATCTCTCTCCGGTTGTGTCGAATTGCCGTCCCATCGAGTAAACGAATAGAGAGTGCATCTGTGCCTGCACACACACCTGTCCACTAAAAGTAGTTAAAAAAAAATCTTCCGCGCCGATGGCTTATCTGCGGACTATTATAATACTCGTATTAGGTGCTTATTCAATTTTATTACTCGCATTTCAACTGCTACATGGATCATATTAATCACCATTCCCAGGCAAATATCGCGCAACCATAAAAATGACGAATTTTAGTAGGTTAACCGACTGTCTTTTTACAAAACCCTCTTCCATCACTATGTTAATTTAGTAACAATAATATTTAAAGTAACCGCTAACACAAACACTTAAAATAATAAGTGCAAATCACTTTGAACGTAAACACTCCGCACCACCCGCAATCAGACATGACACTCGCAGCGTGACGTCATCGCAGTAGCGCGCGAAAGAACACAAATTTAAAAAAGCGATGAAACTTTACAACGCTGTAACTTTGGAAATCCTGGCCCGATTTCGATGAAACAAAAACTATTACTATTTGCATGAGTACGCGCATTACATGCAGTACTTTTATAGTAATAATTTGATGTGTTGGTGTGACTCATCATTATTCATACCGTAAGTTTGTAGTAAAGCAAACATACTCATACTTCACTTGTATAACGTATGCTACGTTCTACTGGCCAGGGGCGGGCCCCTGGCCAGTATTCTGCTATTACAATAGTGTCAGAATGGTCTGTCATTGATTTCATAATTGTTGATTTTGACAAGTTTGGTAATCTACTAATATAATGGCGTCATTATGACTTTCCAATGGTCAACCACTGACAGTCCATTGAAAGAAATGGCATAGAATGGTAATCTTGTACATAATGACAAATGAATGACTGACTTAGGCGGTAATCTGCTAAAATTTTGACAGTTCCTTTGATCACTGACCTACCATTAGAACGTCATCGTGCAGTCATTGCTTTTATTTAGTTACGAGTAAAGTGTTTGTGGAATATTGAATGGAGACAATGTATTCTCGAGCTAGCCAACGCAGTGGATGTTAGATAAAGAAGATGGGTGGAATGCAGAAGACGTGTCGAGCCCATAACTTGACGAGAATGAATACGAACCCATAATATACCCGAGGCGGAATTTGTAAAAACTTTTTGCCTTTGAAAGGATTTGGAAAGGATAAGGAGGAGAGTAAGGGGGTTAATTAAAGAACTCATTCCCCTTATGGCCAGACCGCGCCGAAACGATAGCGTAACGGCAGAAATGAAGGTGAGAAAACTGAATTTGACATTGATTTATTATTCTATAGCTATATACACGAAATAGGTTGATTAATGTTATATTTTTTATTGCAGATTCTAATAGCACTTGCATTTTATGCATCAGGGTCCTACCAAAATTTGATTGGACAGATTGCCCTCCATAATGTTTCACAAATTACTGTATCAGGAGCAATTAATGAAGTAACAGGCATTAGAGAGGTATTGAATGAATTTCTTGTTATAGAACTTTAGATGCAACAGTTCTTGTACCTATATGTCAAGAACAGTGAGTATATAAAAGTAATAAGACGTTCAGTAAAATGGGGTTGTATAAAAGTAAATTTATTTTTTGCAGGTGTTTGCTTGCAGCGTTGCAGCACATGCTTTACGTTATAGTCCAACAACTGCAGGCAAGATTGTGAATGCATGTTGCATATTGCACAATATTGCAAACATGGCAAGAGCACCGTTGCCACCTGCCTGATGAAGTTTATGCAGAAGCACTTGGCTTGCAATAGGTATGTGATTTCTATTTCATTATTTTGGAATATAATGAAGTTGGAATTTTAAATGATACTACTACTATGTTAAAAAATCAACATTTAAATTACTTTTTATTTATCATAAACTAAATATTTATTTAACAATATTTAAGTTGACTTTCAAGCCAATTGAAAAATGTGAAAATCATTTAAATAATAAAACAAATCCAAGTTAAATTATCATAATATTTTAATCATCATTTCAAAAACAAATAACAAATTTTACCATATATAATGAAAATAATAACAGTCATGTCATTAATCACTAATCAGTCTTTTAATTTAGGAGGAAAATAATTAAGCAGCACCTAATCATCAAGACCATCAAAGGGTGAATCGGGATCTTCTTGAAGGTCGGGCACTGCAGCAGGCTCTTGTTGACAGACTGTGGAGAAATACATAAATTAAATTAGCAGATATGTAATGTAAACCCACCTCAATATTCTAGTGAAGTGCGAAAATGCTCTAATTATTATTAAAATGATTTAATTCTTTTTTACAGATCCACAGTATTGTACTAAATATGATTTAAAATAAATTAATACTACTTTTATAAACACTGTTTCATTTAATCATTTATCATTACAGCCATTTGGAATCCACTGCTGGACATAGACTCCTCCTTAAATAGATTTCATTTATCTTTTAATAATCTGACAAAACCTCTTGCATACTTTAGAAAACATTAGTCAGACTCAGAATCTGATGACATTATAATTCTGCGGAGTTTCTATGAAAACAAATTTAGCTTTAATACAATAGTTACAACACTTCAATAGGATGTGTAACCTAGCGCTCAGTATCTGATCTGAGTTACAATCAAGATGTCAAATTCTGCCCAATGTACTACCACTGATGTGAGTCTACACCTAACAAAGGTTTTAAGCTTAGCTGGAGGGGTTATATTATTTTTTATTGTATTGTTTTCAATGCTCCTTAATACTTATTGTGGGTATGTTTGTAGGTACATACAATGAGTAACCTGTTGCACTTATGTGACTCTTCTGTGATTTAATTTTCTTTAACATTTTACTCTTATATTCATTGTACTTAGAACTAAAAAAAGTGTAAATATTACAATAATGATACATTTTATAATGCATACCTAATTATACTGTATTTAGGTACTTACTGGTGTGCGCCACTCTGCCGGCGTTTTATTGGGGCAGTCCACCGATACCCAATTTAAAAATTGGGCGCACTTCATACAATATCGTTTCGATGAACTTCGCCCTCCAAGAGTCGAAATTTGCTCAATTAGCACTATTTTGTATAAAATCAATAAATATAGGCTTCTCTGTAAAGGGAATTTAAATATACAAACAAAAATCTAATAAAAACACTTAAATGTAAAAACATAACAAAACACCGGCTGCTAGAAATAAATAAACAGATAAACGTCAAAGGGTCAAAGTAATGTCACATTTGACTTTGACAGCTAAACATGACATAAATTTAATGTATTTTTGCTATTTACGAACTTCTTACTACTTCAGATTGCTTATAATACTAATAAATAATATGTAAAAATATATATAAATAAAATCTCACATGAATAGATGTTCAAATTTAGTAGTAGTTTTTCGAAAATCATTTCTACCAAGGAATTTTATAATAATGGCAATACTACAATGTCATTATAACACAATTCTATTACGAGACCACTGACCGACCAATGATCGACCATTATGAATTTAGCAGATTACGAACTTTAAGCAAAATGACAATGGGATCGTGTTGGAATGTCGAATTTTATAAAAATAGCAGAATTGAGGCCCTGGTATACTGACGGGCATAACGGTCGGTGACAGGTTGGAATTTTATTAAGAAAGAAGGTACATTGACGCACACACGATTACCACGTATTCAGTACATCATTCTGAAACCCCCAGAAGAGATTTTTTTAACCAGTACTTAAAATAAAAGACAACTGTTTCCCACAAAAGTGCAAACACATTTTGGATAGTGTTACACGGTCTAAAAGTATGGAACAGCAGATATTTTTTTAAATTACCGATGAAAGTTTATATGTGAGTGGATTCAGAATAATGTACTGATATGTGGTATCCGTGTGAGCGTTAATGCCCTTCCAAGTTCCATCCTGAAATAGATATGCTGAGATCAATAAAAAAAATGCATAATATCGTCTGTTCAATAAAGGAACATGACAATGTTTAACACAGCAATCTGTCGAAGAATCCGCAATCCGTAGGTTCAAGGAAAATCGGACAAGACTGGCGATCTAAACCGGTTGAAATTCATACCAATTCTCTCCAGCCAACCTCAGCAATTATAATAAATTATGAGACCCTTTTTGAATCGGGAATATCAGAAAAAAGTAAAAAAGATCACGGCGAAATGAACGGTGTATCGTGGCGGAATTCACTTTATTACATTATTTTAGCTCGATGTTGGGGTGACATTGTGTGAGGTAAGGACCACCTGGCTGGTGATAATATGACCATTATTTGCCTTGATCCAATTTATTTTGTGTCCGTCCCGCAAGTTTTTTTTATAAGGCTTTATAAACTTTCCCTGTTAGTTAGTTTGTTAGTTAGTATGTATTGGTCAAAACTTGCAACTGAATTTCAAACCAGTTCCCCCCAACCGATTGAGTTGAAATTTTGCACACACCTTTGGTTCTGGTGACAATACATTTTTTTTTCTTTTACTTTATCGCTATCAGCTCTTATAATCAAAATGCAGTGTTCAGTTCTAGTAAAATCATCTTTTACACAATCCGCCTTTACAATGTTTGTTAGTACTTATGCGTCTTTAAATGTAAGCTGAGCAAAAAAAAATTTAACAGACAAGAGATATTTTTATCATTGCCTAAAACTTCATTGTGTAGTCGCCCCTTAAATCGCCTAATATACGTATTTCGCAGTGCGAAATCACATTCTAGTTGTTATCACAAATATGTATATCCAAGTGAATTAAAACTATACAGGGTGGAAAGGACACCGACGCGAAAACGGTTAATTACCACGTATTCGGTACAACATGTTCATCGGTTCAAAAACAATCAGCTGTTTCCTACAAAAGTGCAATAACCGAACCGAACAGCAACGGTTACCACGTATTCAGTACATCATTTTCATCGGTTCAAACAAAATCTGCTGTTTCCTACAAAAGTGCAATAACCGAACTGAACAGCTGTTTTTTTTAATAACTTCGGAAAAAAATCTGGGGAATGATGTACTGAATACGTGGTAACCATTTTTGTGACGGTATTCCTTCCATCTCGGGTATTCAGGTTTAACACTTTCATGAAATATAATATATCGAAGCTAGGTACAGATGCAGACAAAAGTCGCTGATCATTTCGGAATTTTAACACTCTTCTGAAACTTTGGACTGTGTTTGTTGAATTATATAGCTGATTGCACTGGTACATACACTGGTTTCGAATTCGCTTAGCATTCAATGATACAATTTCGCTGAGTTTTATTTTTACGGTGACATGACATGATAATTGACTATGATAGAATATAAAATTATATTATTATTATGAACTGATCCCATCATACAACGAACAGAATTACATTATAAACGTGGAGGAAGCATATTACGGAGTATGTGAGGTAAATTCATAGTTATTTCGCCTCTGACAGCGTCAAGCCAATCTCAACCTTATTGTACCCCTACCCAGGCTTGTCACTGTCCACTGGCAGCCACACAACAGAGAAACTATTTTAGATAAAGCTTAACTGTGAAAGGACTATGAGGATCTCATATTGTTTTTACCTTACTCCATTGGACAAATGCGTTTTTGTGTGTATGCTTACCTCCAGCTGAAGGCGAGAATTTGACTTCATTGCTGATCGGCGTCTCCGAAGGCAGGTGGAACAGGTTAACCCCTGATGAAGACATGCTTCCAGGGTCCGCCCAGGTCACCGACAGCCGGTCTACCGACGGCTGCGGAGACGATGGGGGAGGGTCGCAGGAGAACTACGAAAAAAACAAGATCGTTTTTATTTAAATTCATGAAAATGTTCACAAGATTGACAATTGACATTCAATAATTAAGTAATAGTACAGTAATTCAAACAAGTAAGGAAAGAATACATGGCGCATTCGATTTGATAGCAACAGTTAGTTTGCTAAATAATTATTTTCTTACTTTCAGTAGAAGCAGATGGCCCATCTGATGGTAAGTGTGTACGATCTGACTCTACAATGCAAGATATCACAAAACTGATATACATTATACATAGCACCTGTGGAGGTATTTAAAGATAGAACATTAAAAAACAAACTAAACATTAAACATACACACACACACACACACATAACACACACACACACACACACACACACACGCACACATACATTACTTTACATAAATAAAAAAAAAAAATGATGGAACCATGAACCCCCGTATCTCCGTAACTAGAAGGTTCCCAGGAATGATTTAGAACTAAAAAAAAATCAATGACGGGGAGATATGTGCCTTTCCGTTTCGATCGATTCGAAAAGTAATCGTATCTACGTTTACTTTTAGGGCCATGCCTCATGCAAAGTTTAGGTGGATGGATGATCGTAACTCAATCACGCTAAAACTATTTGGATGAAATTTGGCACAGAGGTAGATTATATAGTCTGGAATTGCACATAGGCTACATTTCTCACACATACACATCAAAATTTCCACGCGAACGAAGTTGCGGGCAACAGCTAATATTATATGTATTACATAAGCGGTGATGACCGCTTTATATCTCAGGGACTCGACATAGTAACGCTCATTATGCGATAACGAGGACGGAAAGGTCTAACATGTATTGGATTGACTTATCCTCTGCTCATTGAGGTGGGGATAAGCTACCGTAAAGTGCAGCCCACACCGCCAGCTAGCGAGCGAGTGAGCGAGCGAGCCTCTTTTCAGACGTCGTTTCGGTAATTCGCGGTGTGAACCAAAGTATGCAAAGAGGTGAAACGATGCCTCGCCCGGCTCGCTCGCTCGCCCGGCTAGCTCGCTCGCCCGGCTAGCTCGCTAGCTAGCGGTGTGGCCTGCGCTTAAAGGTGGTGAACCTCGTCGTTGAAACACAAAACACTTCGAAAGTCAATACCAATAAAATTGATACCACAGAAATATAAAAAACCGTTCGACCATCTGGACACCGCCGCGTCGGGTAGTTTCCCATTAAACAACATGAAAGCTAGAAAAGGAAAAACAAGTAAACGTACACCAGAATCACTGAAATCTACAATTCATTACAAAATTATCCTATTAATAGAAAAAAAAACTGACCATTTTGATCTATTACTAAATTACAAAAAGAAAAGTAATTTACGTGATGTTATTTTAATTTCGTTTTCATTACTTAGCAAAACGGCAACAATTATTAACACTTAAGTTCGTGTCAGATTTTAATTACACATAGGTTTTAATTTTGCACTCTTCTACTTTTTATATGGTGTAATTAAAAATGTTTTTTGGTTTGTCACAAAGTAAAAAAAACTTATTTATATTTTTTGTGTAAGTTTAAAAATATTTTTCAGATAATGACTGATGACTGTAATGTCCGGTTAGTTATAAATGTACTGTCGTGAGCACCAATGTGTATACACTTAGCATAATTAGAATTTCGAATTCGTAAAATATCGAGTTTAATTTTAACGTAAAACTTCATAGGTAAGTTTTTGTTCCGAATACTATTTTCGCAAGAGCATATATTATGATTACAATGAATACAGTAGGAGAAAATCACTTTCAAAAGTGGCTTCGTTCACACATTACTCAGTACTCAGTTCAAAAACTTTAACGCATCAGTACTTTTTTAGGCTGATCCACAAAGTAAACTCAAAAAAAAAACATTGTCAGTCACATATATCCCAAAAATATTATTTAAAATGCAGAAAAGACAGATGAATATATTAAAAAAAAGAAAACGCTAAATTACCGTTCACAAAAATTGGAAAAATAATATTCCAAGTTCGAACAGACAGATGTATTATTTGGACCAATCGGAGAAAGGTACTGCGGCGTATTATCGGGAATCGACTGACGCAAGGCAAGCCGCACAAGAGACATGAAATCCTGCGATTTATGGAAAGTGGCTCACTACTTCAGAAGTTGTACTTGTGTGTGTGGGTAGGTAAAATGGCGCTCCAACTGAATGGCGCTTGTACATGCATTATCACGTATATCTAATCTATAACATAACTAAACATCACGCCTGTAATCCCCGAAGGTTTAGGCACGGCTGTACCTAATAGTACATCCACATTTCTCCAGTTAGGTATGCTTAAGTCCCATGTTATAGGGGCATAAATCCAGGCTACTGAGGAATTCCTGGGAGAAAAGCCAAATAACACTGCCGGATCTAGGAATTAAACCCAGGACCCCATGTTTAGCAGTCGCGCTTGCGATTACTAAACCAACGCGGAAGTCTATTCTATCTACCATCACGTCTAGGAAATATGTAATATGATCATTGCTACTTTAAAGCTACTACCATTCTTTCTACGGAATATCAAGTAACCTAGATTGTGGAGACGGGCATTCACCACATGTATCATACTGGAATTCGGCTGAATCGTGTTAGACTGGAAGCCGGCCCCAACATAGATGATAAAAACTAGGCAGATGATGATTTATGTAAAGTTGCAGTCGATTTATTACATCTAGTGAGTGGTCGCAAGCGAGTTTTCCTGGGTTCTACCACCAGCTGGGGCAAAGTACTGTGCCATTAAGAAAATGTAACACTTTCTGTAGTACTTTCTAGAACATAAAAATGAATACATTCTCACGACTAAAAGTAAAATTTCATCCCAGTGTGCGTGGAGCCGTTCGGCACTAAATTAATATAGACTGTGTTCTGTTATTGTAAGGTGTGGTGAAGCTACTTATGTACAGTCGCGGTCTGAACTGATATCTTAGAATAAAACATGTTTTATCTACTTCTATTTAGGCTTGTTTCTGTTTACTACTGACAGATGTTTGCAACTGCTATCTCAATATATACAATATTGTTTTATCTACATACTTCTATTTTTGGTTTGCTCATGTTTACTACTGCGTAAAGCTTTGGTAGATAGAACTACATCCATAGTTACGTGCAACAGCTAAAGCATTAAATTGTGAGCTTTTGGATGTTTTACATGTCTTTGAAACGAAATGGTTATCTTTCCACGTACTTTCAAAATAATCACGTTATATCACGAAGCCTTTGCCTGTTAATACATAAATAGATCGTTGAACGTTAAACTGGAGGTCATCGAAAACAGCTTCAATTTCCTAGCTCCCTTGGGCCTCCCTTAAAACAATTTATTTACATTAATTATGCGTACCTAGGTTTATTTTGCTTACATTCAGTAGGGACTTGCAAGTTACCTTGATTACTAAACAAACAAACTACCGGCGACATTGAACTGTGGCTAAATTAATTAAAATGTCATGCCGCATAATATTTGTAACAACATTGTCGGCGACTGTCCTCGATGATAAAGTTGTGGCCATCACGCACAAGCCGCACTCCGACGCAAAGTGAACCAGAATTGCGAATGTAAAGACACTATTGACTATGCTTATGTTTCTTTTTGTAACTCAGCAGGACTAATGTGTCCCATGGAGACGGTTACAAAAAAATCAATATCCCCGTGGACGCCCCACACCCAAATACTCCGTAATATTTTGTTCCGAATTTAGATGTTCCGATTTTCAAAAGTCCGATTATCTTAATTCCTAAAATATTTAACCGAAAGTCGTAAATGCGATTTTTTGTGTTCCGATTTTCATACGTTAGAAGAATCAAATGGTCAACGGGTTCTCGGTCCGAAAAACGACATTCCGATTTTCAATACTTCGAATGTAAAACTGCTAAAATTAGGATTCAGATTCAATAAGTATAATCTGCGTGGGATTGTTGGTTATGTGTTTATTTGTATTTATAAGTTGTTTTTATTTCGGAATTCTAATTAATCGGTAATTTAATAATCGGAATTCGTATTTTTGATGTTTCGTATAATCATTAAGTCCAAAGACTATTTATATTTTCTATGATTAAGTCGGACTTTTTGTTATTCGATCTATTGAAACTCGATATTTTGAAAAAAGTAATTATAAACGTTAGGAATATTGAAATTATAAAAATAGGATGGTAAATCGCAGTTGTTTAAGAAATATTTCATCAATCATTACGAAAAACTCAGATGTGTCATATCAAATAATGCACTTTTGTTAGAAATAGCAGATTTGCCTTACGTCCCTTACTGTCGAACAACAGGACTGGAATAGGTGTTTCATAGAGATTGCTAACTTTATTCTACGAATTAATGAAAGAGTCTGCCGGGGAGCGGCGAGCGTTTAGCTTAATCAATGGTACATTTGAGATGGGTTGAGCGCAGTTGGTGACCACTTTAGGAGAAATTTCAGGTTAATAGCTCAACAGACCATTTGTAGCGAGTATTGACTGTTCAAAACTACCAAAAGCAATCAAAGAATGTACGACTGATGATATGGCTAATATGTAGGCGGTTACAATCGTGATGATGGCTATAAAGATGAATGAAAGAAGAAAATATGCACCATTTTTTAAATACATCCGGGAGAAACAACTGAAAGTATGAAAATTCACAGCTATCTGAATATTTGCAGCGGTAACTAATTGGCTAAGAATTTGGGAGCCTGTGCTTTCTATCTTTCTTGATGACAAGTCGTTATCAGAATCCTATGTCACAGAAACTGTGGAAGTTCTAACAAAGCAAACATTCATGAAATGAATAAATATGGAGGAGAATGTTGAATAGATTGTGTAAGGATTTATATAAAATAAAAAGGAGTAAAGGGTAGCATGACGGTTGACAGGGGAGACGTGTGACGTGTTGCGCGGAGCCCAAGTAGAATGGGACAAGGGCAGGAAGGTGATCATGAAGGAGGATAAACAATGTGGGAAGTTTCGTGCCGTATAGAGGAATGAAGAGGGATTAGTACGAGAGTAGACATATAGTACTCTAATAGGACACGTGTGCTGTACAATCTGAATCTTGAGGCCTTTGCATGTGACTGAATGACTAGGTATACAGGGTTATCTGTAAAACACCAGCAACCTCTTAAGAGGTCATTGTACTCATCATTATGAACAACTTTTACTATGGGACCAAGCCTGAAATTGCGAATAAAAAATCAGCTGTTCCCTACATTTATGATCGATTAACTCGTTAAAATGTAGGGAACAGTTGTTTTTTTTTCGCGATTTTAGGTTTGGTCCCATAATAAAAGTTGTTCATAATGATGAGTACAATGACCTCTTAAGAGGTTGCTGGTGTTTTACAAATAACCCTGTATATCTGGGACAAACAACAGAAAATTCAAAAAACAATCTTTGATCATTAGAGTCTTTCAAAATACCAGTGCGATGGATTCGAAGTAGACAATTATACCCACATAATCGTTACATTGAGAAGCATTTTGTTTTCAAAGAAATTTCTAAATTGGAGTCGAAAATCTTCTAAAATGGAATGCAAAGCATGGGCCACACCCATTGGTCACAGTCGCTCCGAATGGCCAGTGACGTGACACAACGCAGTCCATCTTATAGTGCCAATGAGTGTCAGACCCGCACTGATTAACTACGCAGGGCTGATACCGGAGGAGATTGTTTTAAATAAGTATATGAGAGCTCACAACTTTTTGCAGGAAAATATCAAAACGGGTACTTTGCGCTTCCTGTGAATCAAGGGCTGGCTTTTACCTTGGCTAGAGGTTAAGCATTGCCACACAACAACGGGGCAATGCCGCGACTCTTTGGCACATTACCGATTGACAGCTTTGACGAACAGTTTCTTAATGCTAAATCCTTTATTTAAGTTAGTTTAGGTTGTTTTATTTTTAATGTACATACTCAGCACATCAAGCTACTAAAATCTGTCAAATTTCTTTAATAGATTTTCAACTTTATCTCTAAAGCATTAGGTTCAAGGTTGGTTGGGAAAATCTGACTGTTTCGGATAGGTTGATCTGCTGGCATAGTTAGTGAGATTTCATTTAAATTAATCGTATCAGAGACATTAACATTTCGACAAAAATGTGTCTGAATTATACACCTCGGCCTATCGCTTAGGGTTGGTTGGGAGTTGTTAGTGTTTTATTAGTTGTAATAATTATAATAGATTAATAAAATCATAGTGGGTTAGTTTGGGCTGGGCTTAACCCCTGCCATGCGACAGGTTCATAAACTACTTTATGGCACCATCCATTAATCCAGTTGTTAATAGAACACATAATTAGGCTGACTAATTGGCCTAGCTAGAATATGAAGAACAGGGTGTAAAATTCTTAATCCCCATAGAAAAGGGAGGATCCTACGACCAGACAGGTGTTGAGTCTGGTGGGCTACTGCCCGACAGTTGCTGTAAGGTTTTTACTATTAAATCTTGACGTTAATTCTTCATTTGTGGTATAGATGGACGCTGCAGTACTGTTTTGAACTATGTTGCTATACTGTTGTACTTTTTGAACTGTACACTACAGTGTCTATGACAAAAAATAGTTGGTAAACCGGAATGTCCTAGAACTAAAAATTTTAACAGCCCACTCCTGCTCACCGAGAAAACGCTGATAAATATTTCCCAGCTGTGGGAACGCTATAGGCTAATATGGTATTGGTCACAAAACTGCGACTGTTGAAGTCCTGTGATCGACCTTTAGATCCTTCAACCGAATTTCTTTGTTGCGTCCTGAGGATACACTTGTATCTGTTCGATAGAAAAAAAACCTTTACTACCTACCTCTTCGGAGAGTATATTAGTGATGATGTCACTGGAGGAACTCATTATTCAACATGCCCTGGTAAACGAGATACTCGTACACACGGCGACAGATCATGCTATACATTTTCAGAATAACATGGCCTCGCTTTGTCTAGATTTCCCGCACATGAGAGATCCGCTTATACTGGCTTATAAGGTTGATTGGTCAAAGTGCGTACTTCCTACCTTCCATACCTTAACAGCTGGACGGATTTTGATGAAAACACACAGGTAGGCCATGACCGGGGCAACGACAAAGGACTTTTCGGCGGTAGTACGATCTCGAGAAATATTTTTCAACGTTTACGCGGGCGATGCAGTGATTCCTCAAAAAATAAACCAGTAAGTGTGGCACCCCTGAATGTTCATTCCATTATCTTGCGCCCTCCCTATCATTAAATATCACTCGGAATAATAATTAAGAAGTGATTTTTCACCAAAGATAGCGTCCGATCGATACTCTGCTAATTCGTGGAACGTTTTTGATACTTTTAGAGCTATAACGATAATTTATGTAATCGTATCAATTCATGTGGCACACTCACGCACTACTGACATATTTTAACTTTTATAAGGTATGTACGAGTGGACACTGTCGGCCGGAAAACGGAATATTAGATGCAACATTCGGGAAATAACATAGAGTTTCTTCCGCACCTCGGAAAGAACGCCAAGCCGTTGGTTCCAGTTGTCATTTGTAGATCTTTGACAGTCGTATTAGATGGTCAGTGACCAGAAAGTCTGACAACCAGCCTTACCAAGGGTACCGTATTGACCAGTACTAACTGGGTTGTCGAGGTCAGATAGACAGTCGGTCCATTCAGCTGCATCCAGTTAGACCGGAAGGCGACCCCAACACAGTCGGGAAAAGGCTAGGCAGGGAGTAGAATATGTTGTAGGTACTTACTCGTATACAACCTACAGTTACTAGAAACAAGTAAAGTTCATACATCGTTGTAATTAGTTCTTGAAACTGGTTTATAAACGTATCAAGTAAGCTAAGATACGTGAATATGTTTACGATGATTTAGCACTGGTTGACTAGATTTAGAAATTATACTTAATTATATAGCGCTTCTGAGCTGATTCCAAATAAATTCGGATAAGGGCAGGAGACTGTTGATGATAGCGTTATCGTACGTCCTCGCATTAGCAACGCGCCACAGAAGCGATACATGCAGCTGTATCGATCATCTTCTTAGCGTGTCGATGGCAATCTAAATTGTAAGCTTTTAAGCTGTCATGGTCACCAACATTATATCATTAACACTAGAACGAACAAGAAAGAGAGTAGACCGATTTGTCTGCTCATAAACACCCACCCGCAATAACTTCAGTTTAGCCGTGATCATGGTGCTTGCAACAGCGCCGAAATATCAGGAACTCAAAACAAATAGTGTACATGGTAAATCCCGTTTCTAGTGTTAATGATAATCTAAATAGTGTCTGCCCTGAACTGAGCCACGAATTTGGCGCGTTCTGCAGTAGCGTCCATCAGATCCTGTAATTAACAAACAACAGGGCATGCAGATACATCGTTTGTGGTACAGCGCCACACTTACACTCCAGGCCGGGTCTGAGTGATCTGAGTCAGAGCCTGTATCGATGGAAATGTGTGAATGTTTCTGACGATGTCGATGCGAGACGAAGTGAAGAACGGAAGGGGCGTCGGCCGTGCGATTGCAGCGCGACAGTGATAATAAAATCGTGGTTACAAGAGCAAAGATACACACCTACAAACCATTGACCTACAAAACGGCCTACAAAATATTCAACTTTTTGGCAAATACATGTATCATCCATTCATTTCTAAACTGCACGATTTATTAAATGTCGCTTCTGCTGCCAGAGGACAGTAGCAAGCCGTTGTATTTTGTCTTCAAACACGGTCCCTTAAAGTCCGACTGGTATCCTATCATTCCAATTCAATGAATGCAGTACCCACCAGCCCAGTAAAAATGAAGTAAAACACACAGAATCACGACACTGCTTTAAAACTACAAACCTTTCAAAATTAAAAATCGTTACAATACCTTCCTTGTAAGTATGTACATAAACGAAATCAATATAATTAACCGATTAGCGACTTCCAAAAAGAGGAGGTCGTCTGATTTTTTTTGTGTTTTCGATATTTTCGCCAATTGTGAACCGATTTCAATGATTATTTTTATTTTTGAAAGAATTGGATTAGATATAGATTGTTCCGTGGTGGTCCAGTTTAAATTGGGTGAAGATCTGATGCTGATCTTCGGAGATATACAATGGAACTCTTCAATAATAGACAGCAAATCTGTCGTGATTAATGCAATCGCTTGGATGTTTTTGTTTACACAACATCATAACATAACATAACGCCTGTATGCTTTGAGGGGTACGCAGATCTGTACAGAACACCCACATTTCGACAGTTAGGTATGTTAAGTTCCATTTTATTGGGGATAAGCCTATTACCATGAAATGTATTGTTAACAATGTATATAAATGCATAGCAAATGTTTGTATTGGATATAATTTTATACAACTGAAAATGGAAAAATAAAAAACTATTTTGCAAAAAATAGAACCGATAAGTCGGTGACTTTTGTTTGTCTGAGTGAGTTTTTTTTTGCCACCGACTTCTGAAGCTAAAGTTATTTTTCATTTAATTTTTTTGAAATCGGTTTTTTTATTGCAAAAAAGTTTTTTTTTGTGAAATCGGATCCAAGCTATTATAGACAATTACGAGACAAAAAAAAGGTTAGATGTAGAGATACCGTATGGTGAAACGGCGCTACTCAATAAAAGTGTTATTTGTATGGCATCACTGATTTATAACAAACTGCCCGATGACATTAAAAAGTTACCTGCTCCTATAATTAAGAATAAATAATTATACACCTTCCTAATTAAAAATGTTATTAAAATGTAAAAGACTATTTAGAAGATATATTGTATTTTAACTATAGAATTACTACGACCTATGACATTATTTCCTTTATTCATCTTTATACAATTTCATTACATTTATAAATATTAATTAAAAAAATATATAAAAAAAAAACATTTAAAAATATAAAAAATTGTAGCCCACCGGTATCAGAAATATGCTACCGGCTGTCAGGATTCTAGAGAGAGGAACTTCCTAACAATACGAGCCGTGTCCAGGAGTACCGCTTTCTGAATCAAGCCCTTGATTCAGAAAGCGCCTAGCTGCCTAACGAGAGCTGCCTCCTCAGGTATTGATTGAGGCTCTAGACAATTAAGCCATGGGCTGACACGACTATCGGCACAATGATCGCTGAGTCCACATCCCACATGTCGACAACCACACGAGCCAAGTCAAGATACTTGATTTGCTTATCTTTTTCGGCTTTCACGAAGTTCTCGGAAAAGAAAAAAATCTTTGTTGCATGACATTATTATTACTAATTCAAATTTAATTATTTGTAATGAAATTGACCATCTATAGCCAGAATAAAGTTGTAATTTTAAAACGACTGAATGTGAATAATTATAATCTCATAATATTCCTAATATCTGTAAATTATAATACAGTGCACCTTATGAACTTTTTGTAACATCCTCTGAATCTGTGTTATGCAAATAAATGATTTGCATTTGTGTTTGTACTGTCTAAACACCGAACACCACCTTTACCGACTGCGCGCGGTATTACATTTCGTTAATTGGCTTCGTTTAGAGGCCGGGGAGTGCCCTGATTGTCTGTAATTACACTTTGTGTACCTTTCCCCGTAATGGCGGCGGTGCTAAATGTATTCACAATTTTGGGTTTGCAAGTTTGTCTTTGTATGTGAAAATGAATTGACCGAATCTGAAATCCCTTATTCTCGTGTGCGGTCATTTATGTTAGGTTTCAATACAACTTCTGAAACTATTCCTTTGTTCAAATCCTTACTTCTCATTGATTTGATTTCCATAAAACCAAAAAAAAAAAACTTTTCAGGTGTTTAGTAAGTAGATTTTTATACACATCACTGAAAAGTAAAAATAAAAATGAAGTTTATATGCAAATTAAACATGATTTGTGGCTTTTATAGTGGTTTTTCCAAAGCAAATAATTTATTATATATAATCAAAGAAAAATGAATATTGCAGACGCAGGGTACATACCTGTGGAGTTAGTTCTGACTTAGTGGTGTCTATGATCACTCTCGGCCGAGGATCCAGCTTTAAAATTCCACGTTCTCTACCCTGTACAGAAAAGAGGTTTCATTTAAAATTGACTTTATTTGTTGTGATTTTTGTAGGAATGGGTAACATTTAGGAATGTTTTGATCACAGTGCTGAACTGAATTGAACCGTCTACACCTTCGATTGCAGTTTGAAGTGCACCAACCACGGACGTATGACGGACCTTTCTTGCAACCACACTAAAAAAACCGATACATTAGTTTCGATTTACCCTCGTGTTCACCCTGTTTTTCTAATTATTTAAAATTCCAAATCCCTGTTATAAATTACTTGAAACGGTGTATTTTACTTTACGACATGTACTCAGTGCTTGGTAGCTTTCACATTCCTACCGGTGAAACTGAGGGCTGAGGAAAATATCGTAGTTATAAGTAAATATAAGTGTATGCCTGGGTAAAGGTGTCGAGGAAGTCCAACAAAACAATAATTGGATTTGGAAAGGTGAAAAAATACGGTATAACTTTTCTCCAAACGCTGCATAAAGCCACAACCGAATCACAAGAGAAAAAGGTATTAGCAATCTGATTCTGGTTACTCATTATTATTTTTATATGATTGCAAATACCTTTTCACGTGATTCGGTTGTGTTAGCCTACGGATGACAATTTTTGGCACAAATAACAGTCTGTGTGAAAATTTTCCATTTTTTTTTTGTCTATTTTTTTATTTTTTTATTTTCTTGTTATCCTTCCTACTATAAATATAATATAGTACCTAAATGCGAAAGTTTGTGAGTATGGATGGATGGATGTTTGTTACTCTTTCACGCGAAAACTATAGACCGGTTTTGGATGAAATTTGGCACACAGATAGTTTATAACCTGGATTAACACATAGGATACTTTTTATCTAGGTAGTACTACCCCATGGGACATTTACCGAACTTACGCGGGTGAAGCCGTGGGCATGAGCTAGTGTCTTAATAACGTAACAGACAGTCCTCTAAGATCGTAATCTTGAAGCTGCAACGATTGCGATAGCCCATACTACCCATTGCATCTTAATAATGCACCCATATTACTAACATATGCTAGGAGACATGGGTCTTTGGTATTGTTGTTCTAAATTATTCCTAAAACAGCGGGTACCAGATTCCATACATTTATTGACAAAAAAATATCAGGGTGATACACGGTTGTTATTTGGCAAACATATTATTATAAATAACATTACGCCTGTAATCCCTGAAGGGTTAAGCAGAAGTCTACCTAGTACACCTCATTTAGCTAGTTATGTCCAATTTCCATCTAATACGGCACGGTTGGCGCAATGGCTGAGCGATTAGCTGCTGCGTTTCGTGTCACGGTTTCGATTCAAGTTCGAACAAGTATTTGTATGACCTACAGGTAAGTAGTATTCCGGCTCTGGCTATATAAGTACTTGGGCCACTGGGTGAGTGAAGACCTTAAAGATAATTTAGATGTGGAAAGGGAGCGCAGGTCGCTGGCTGTCCGATGCTGTATGTTGGCCCGCAGGTTCGCCCGTTGTACTGCACGAGTTAAAGTGACGCTTTTTAAAGCCTTCTGCCAATCATTTTACACGTGCAGCCTGTGGGTGGACTTCACGCAGAGGGCATATAGTGACCTGCGCATCCAATACAACAACGCTTTCCGGGTGTTGCTGGGGCTGCCGCGTTTTTGCAGCGCGTCCGGTATGTTTGCCGACGCAAATGTTGACAGCTTTTCAACCGTCATGCGCAAGAGATGCGCATCACTATTATATCGGTTTCGCGCCAGCCCCAACACTATCCTGAGGACGTTAGCAGACCGCTGGGACTCTCCGATTCTAGGACGCTGGATACGACTCCATGCGGTGAAGTAGATTGGGATGGGAGAGTCTCTTGCGGGTGTATTTAGGTAGGTCAAAACTTTTATAATTACCCGTTAGTTTAGTTTATTTACTAACACTAGATATAAGGCATTTTATTCTGGTACTAACAAATTATGGAACTTGATTCTGAAATAAATGTTTATTATTATTATTATTATTATTATATAACTATGTGAATTTATATGTTTGTAAACGCACCCCCGATACAGGAGAAGCTGGAAGCTAACAAAATAGCAGCAAAAATTAAAGTCAAAACACGTTTGGTAATAAAATTGGAAAAATAAAATTAAGAAAATTAAAATAAGTCATAGCAGAAATTTTAATAAAAAAATAAAAAATAAGAAAATTAAAATAAGTCATGGCAGAAATTTTAATTAAAATAATAAAATTAAAATCAAAACACATTTATTTGGTAATAAAATTGGAATAATAATAAAAAAAATAACAAATAGATTAATTTTTGAGGCATTTTTTTAATCATTTGCGAGAGATTTTCAGGTGTCAAAAATTGGTGGTCTTAGCTATTGTGTTATATTCCCTACAAAGTCTTGGCATAGCGGACTTAAGTTGTTTTTGAGCCAGGAATGAATAACTCATATGTATTATGCCTGGGAGTCCGAGTTATATTACCTACCATCTTTTCACATTTATAAGTTCACACGACGACACATCAAGTTGTACATTTCCAGTATAACATGGCCTCGCTTGATATAGATTTCCTGTACAATGAGAGATCTACATAAACTGCTTATGTATAGCGTGATTGTTCTTCTTGCTTACATAGTTATTTTAAATTTAAATTACGGTTGTTTTACAATCATGAAACCTAAGCAGAAAGCTTGAAACTCAACTTCGTTAATATTAACAAACAATTGTGAGTTACAGTACCTATACAACAACTAAAACCAGGACTGAAAAATCACGCTCTAATTAATTTCAGGGTTTACGTAAAATCGACACCTCCTATTGTTAAAGTCGGTTAAAATGTAGCCTATGTTACCCGGGCTATAAAAACAAATCGATTGACACCTTATCATCAAAATCGGAGGAATAGTTTAGGCGCTACGGGGGAACATACGTAAATATACATACATATATACATACATAGACTGCTAAATTCATAACCCTTCCTTTTGTCTTCGCCGTAGTCTGGTAAAAACAACTGCATAACACAAAACATATCGCAAGTACACACAGCAAAACAGTTGACTCTAATCACAAAAGATGACAACAAAAAGTTTATACGCCACGTTTTACATAATATGAAATCGAAAAAGTTTAACCGTCATATTCTCTATTTAAATTAAAAAGTGTTGTAAGTACCTTGGCGTCCATTGTGGGCCGCGGTGCAGACAGCGGTGGCGATGGCGGTAACTACTGTGACGGCTCCTGGCCTGTGTTGAAGAAGATGCCTGCGAAAAGGGGTATAAGTCGAGTTTTCAAACTTTATTGCCACATCCTGAATACACTATAATAATATATTATGATTTGTATATCATAAAAAAACTCATATGTACAATAAACTTATTGCTTTCCCAAAAACGACCTGGTTTTCTTTCAAATGAACTTGTTGGTAGTCCGTTTTTGTCTTAATGGTCCTAATGTTTGCTTAAAGGAAGAATATTTAATCGAAAATCTGTACGAGATAACATAATATTTACCATTACATGGTATTCTCTTCTCACTATAAGTTGACTGCCACTGTTTAAAGGATTTTCCTAACCGTAACAGTACTAGCTCTTGTTTCATTAGATCACATTCCTTTTGACTGGCTTCAAGTAGTACAAAGTTACATTCTATTAGCAAAACATAAAGGTGATGGCAGTATCAACCGTAAATCTTACCAAAAAACTTATGAGCTAGGTACTACTACTACTATTACTACTCACTATTTTGAACACAATGTCAGAAATACTAGAAATCGATCGTCACTTGCGTTCTGGAACATTAGATTATAAGTAATTATCTTTAGCAAGACATTTCAAGACGGAAATTTTAACCTTCTAGTTGTATGTGATTACAAAAATCCATTATTGGTCGCTGTATCCTTTATACAGATGTTCTGATTCGTCATGTGTTTGAAGTAGTTAATACGGAATGTCAGTCAAGCAACACAGCCACTCACAATATCACTGTTTATAACATTTCTATTCACAAATACCTATACATTTATACACCAAACACTGTTTTAAGCTTCACGGTTTATAACTAAACTTATACTGTCACTTACGGGATATCTTACGTGATAGTTCATGATTTTGAGCTCCCGATATCATGAACAATCACGAACAACCACGGAAGATATCCCGTAAGTGACAGTATAAGTTTATTCTTACACCATTTATGTATAACCATAAACCTTTGTTGCATAAATTTTACTGCAACTATGTTGCTAACATCTTTTCAGCGACTTCGAAACACGCGTGCTGAGAGCCTCAATGTAAACAATATTGTGGTGCCATTTCTGTCGTTAAAGTGATTAATGTCGAGTGAATGTGTGTCAACTATGTTATATTACTTTCATTTGTAATGGGAAATGAAAAGACCAGTTAATCTTTGATAGGTAAGGGTAACACCCTTAGATCCAGTTATGATTTATATCTGAAGAATGAAAAATCACAAAATTTGTTTATTTGATCATAAATTAAAAATATATATGCTAATAGACAAAATACTTGTTAGATAAGTTAGTTACGAATAAATAATACCTACACCAAATATAACCATTAGTAGTTATAGTGAACTACATAGAAGGCCGTAAAAATATTTCTGTGGAATTAAGGGTTATGTCACTTTTCAGTTAGCTTCTCAGTAATTAGTGGAAAACTGCGCAAAGGTGGGTTGTTAAAAGAGGGGGAAACAAACGGGTTGCTAAACATAGCTCATCCACTGCTATTAAATAAAACGTCCTTTGTATGAGCTTAATAAATTCTCTAGAGTAATTTACTGCGTCAATCATAAAAGTCAATTCTAGTTATTCGTTTAAATTCAAGATAATTTTGAAAAATAGATGGTTATTTCTTAGTACTGAATTCAACTCAAGGATTTTTAATTGTTCATGGTGCATCCGTGCTTTTTTGTATCTTTGAATGAACTGCCTAATTATAATTATTTATCTATTTATGCATAATTATTAATTACATACCTGCCTCTAGGCACTTTAAACTAAAACTACCGAAACTGGTATTATAAACGATTAATGAATTAGTTATTCGTTAAAGTCTAAAAAATAAAGTGGTTTCATAAAATGGTCTTTAACATATTAACGCTCGACACAGCACATCCCTACTTACGTGTGTTCATCTCTTACAGCTGTCATTGCGTCAATTCACTATTCATCTCATTTTTATCGTTCCGCACATCAAAAGGAAAAAACGGAATAAAGGATCACTTTGTTGTCCGTCCGTCCGTCTGTCTGTCTGTCAAGGCCCTTTATCTTGGGAACGCGTGGAGGTGTAGAGTTGAAATTAAAACCATACACTCGAGTTTACAGTCCCTTGAAGATGTGAAAAAATCAAACTTCTAAGTTAACGTAAAAAAAGATACGGCTGTTTATGCCGCAAAAAACATATATTTCGACTCTCAAAGGAATCAAAATGTATAGGGTACCTACCGCCCGTCGACCTAGAATCTTGAAATTTGGCAAGAAGCATTGTCTTATAGCACAAGTAAAGGGAACAATCTGAAAACTGTAAATATGTAGTTGAATAACAAAATACCTACAAGTTTATACGGAACCCTCGGTGCGCGAGTAAAACTCGCGCTTGCCCGGTTTTGAAAACAAACCTACAAAGTAAAGCATCCTAAAGGATGGGAGACTATGGCTTGTCATATCACTTGCCATCGCTGTCACGGTACTCGTAAAGACATGGCTTTTGACATGTTATTCTTTGAGTCGCTCACCCCCAATTCACCTTCTGCTCTTTAAAAGGGGTAAACAGAACGATAAGGTCAGTGTGTTAATGATTTTTCTTTTAGAAAGCCTCTTTTTCTCATCAATATGTGAAATTTTCTCATTGATGTCTAAAGGGTGTAAGAATAGACTTAACGATGCCGAAAGACACTTGTTTCCCCAGTCATTGCGATCATTTTTTTGAATTGGACCATCCCTGGGAACCTTCTAGTTACGGAGATCAAAGTTTCAAATTTTTCATAAGTTTTTTTTTGTATAAATTTTTAAGGTTAGGTGTTTTATTTAATATTTTAATTTGAACAACAAGACTCGTAATATCTTCACTTTAATTCTTCTCTAATTGCCATGACCCGTTTACGATTCAGAGCATCCATCAGAACAATATTTTGAGTGGGCTTTATTGAGTTTTACCGTAAAACGTGACTTTTCACGCCAAAAAGAAAAGTCGTTTCCCCGCAATCATTTTTGCATAGGGTTAATTAGTTTGATGTAAGTACATAATGATTGGTTGACGACTTGGTAAAGGGCTCGTCAACACCCTGTATACTTCTATACCAAATGTTAAAAAGAGGTTAAGTTTATAATTTTCGATGTAAGAGGTATTCCCTGAAACTACATAACCTATTTAAAAAAATATTTCGCTGATGGAAAGTTAGAGACACCATTGTAGAGTCCCATAGAATGTGTTTTTGACGCGGGTGAAGTCGAGGGTAGAGTAGCTAGTAATACATAAGACAGTAGAAATGCTTCTGCTGACTATGATGAACCTTTAGTATGATTCCAACTTAACTCATTAAGAGGGAACAGGGTCTGCCAGGAATTTGAAAAATACATATTTGACGAAACTATGGCCGTCGCGCTGCGTCAAGCCTGCCCCCGTAGAGTGCGATAGGGACAGTTGCAGCTCAGACCGACACATCACAAAAAAAACCGGCCAAGTGCGAGTCGGACTCGCGCACGAAGGGTTCCGTACCATTATCTATAAAAACGGCAAAAAAAATCATATTTGTTGTATGGGAGCCTCCCTTATTTTTTTTTTTTAATTTTTAGTATTTGTTATTATAGCGGCAATAGTAATACATCATTTGTGAAAATTTCAGCTTTCTAGCTATCACGATTTATGAGATACAGCCTGGAGACAGACAGCGAAGTCTTAGTAATAGGGTCCCGTTTTACCCTTTGGGTACGGAACCCTAAAAATGACGAAATCGACGTCTTTTTTCTCCTCGAAAACCGAGCCGATTCAATTATTATTGTCATCAAAAGTTTAGATTTCGATCAATTTCCATCTTTTCAAATTTGACTGGTAATAGTCCTGTAATCACGGCCGTAAAAAGGCCATGTTTTTTAACTTATTCATTGCTGAAAAAAAGGAAATGACAGGGACTGGTCTACAGCACACTTTGATTTTATGAAAAATTTGATTGCTGTAGAGGCATTATTCTAGAAGAAAAAAGGGGAATAGATTTTCATGGAGAATTGTTACCCCCGTTCTCTAAAAAACGTGTTCGAATACCAAATCTAGGCTCGGGTCCGGCAGTTGAGGTCTCAACAATGCCATAATAACTCAGGTTAGCTAGATTCCAAATTTTGTGTGAAGATGCTTATGCCTTTATCTAATCAAGATTATACTGTATACCTTAACAGTCAGCCTACACATGCCTTTAATTAAGAAAAATATATATTTTGATTGAGCAAGTATTTCCAAAAAGAAGACAAACAGCTTTTCATACATCATTAACGGCGCCATCTACTCGGAATGGAGTGCATCAACCCGAAGGCTGTGAGGGTGGTGTGATCCGGGGGTGAGTTTTAGTGACGAAATGAGAAATGGGGGAAATTAGAGGATATACTTAGTGTCCGAATAAATTGAGAGATGGCGCTTTTAAAAGTAGGTACAAAGAATTTTCAGTACATTTTTGCGAATGGATCTAAGTAAAGCAAATTATCTGCAATATCCATGTCCTAATAACTTCCAGTACTTTGGTGAAAAGCCACACTTGTCTGAGTTAGAAAAACCTGGCAGTTCTGAGCCTATGTCCAGCTGTGGGATGATGTAGGTTGACGTCAGCATCATACACAGACCGACTTCATCCACTGGTGGGTATAGGCCCCTGTTTACTTGTGCCAAGCTCCACGTTCTTGTGCTGACAGTAACCAGTAACTGCAATGTCAGTATACACATTAATAGTACACCTTAGTATTATTCAAATAAAGCTGCAATAACTAATCACCTAAATCGTTTTCTCAGTTTTTAATATATTTTAGCCGATTTAGATTAAACGATCGGATGTGAATTCTGTTTCCACTTTACTAAATCGTTTTTGTAGCTGAGACAGAGCAAGGTAAATACTTTCGTTGGTGTATCCATCATCTGCCTAGGGGTGTCTTGGGGTCGGCTTCCGGTCTAACCGGATGCAGTTTAGCAGTGCCAGCATTTTACATGAAGCGACTGCCTATCTGACCTCTACAACCAGGAACTGGGTAATACCCCTTGGTAAGACTGGATGTCAGACTTTCGGCCACGTTGGTCTATCCATATTATCTTAATGTTGACAATATGAATAACGCAATTCTCCTGAGGATCTTGACCAGGGCAATCGCTTTCAATACGTTTCAACTGATATGACCCGGGGGTTACTATGACGTCTTCAAGCAGGAGTGATACCAGTGTGGGAAAGGGACATAGCTATATAGGTCGTCTAGCGCCATCTCTTTCCCATACTGGATTTACTCCTGCTCTGAGACGTCGTGGTAGGCCGCCACCAGGTTTTTGGTAACTAATGTCAGTCTTATAGGTACAGTTATGAGTTGTCTATCATCATTCTCTTGTTCGGGTTTTATATTCACACATCATATAACATCACGACTGTAATCCCCGAATGGTTAAGCAGAGGTGTACGTACACATACACCCACATTTCGCCAGTTATGTTTTAAGTCCCATATAATAGGGGGCAAGCTTATTGCCATTCACTGGGCACAAACCAGACTCCGTGGCCGCTACTGAGAAATTCCTGATAGAAAAACCCAATGACACTTTGCCCGATCCGGGAATGCAACCCAGGAACTCGTGCCCGTCAGTCGCGCTTGCGACCAATCGACCAACGAGGCTATATTCGTTTGGTAATAAACCCACTCTTGGACGTAGTTGTCGCCATTATTCCTGCTTACCTCACAGCCTCATAAAACCGAGATTAAACTCTAATAGTGTCAGAGAGAGTTCTTTGACCTCTTATCAGTGACGGTTTAAAAGCTTCCGTTAGTCTAAAATTAGGCGGTCAGGATTTATCTCAAGTGATAAGTCTGATGCGTGGTTACAGCAGCAATTAAATTCTTTTCTGACGTGACTTCGCGTGACGCTATCTATGTTGACTACGTGTGTCACAAGTTTTTCCGTGTAACCTGCTGAAAATCCCCCACATGGACATGAGCTGCTATGGCTGACCTGGAAATCTTTATATATAGGCCCCGGAGCCGGTTTGGCCGAACCAAAAGAACTTGCTCCGGGGATTTATTGATGACTCTGTCCCGGGGTCTGAACGTTGTGATGTTTCATTAGTGATGGGGCTTTTTATATCGTATCGTTGAAGATAAAGAGGTTTGGCTTTAGTTCCTTCTGCGCATGCGGCTTCCCTGGTAGCTCATAAACGGCAAAATATGTGGATGTCTCTAACTATTCTCAATCTCATTTTTTCCTTTCCTTTTAATCAGATTTTTTTTTACAATAGTTCTCAAATCATTTAAACACCGATTGTTCAGAATATACACAAATATTGTCATCAGTGCTGTTACTACTGATGACAATATTTGTGTCACGTGTTTAATTTAGTCTTTTATAATATTTGCTTGCCTTTGTTTAGATTATTTTTAACGATTGTTTGTGAATGTGTTGACGAATTTTTGGACACCCTGTAACCCTTTTGAGACTTGTATATATTTTATTTCTATTATAGTTTTTTAGTTTGTAAATAATTTAATTATCATGAAAGTAACGAATATTATTCATATTTTAAGCACAACGCAATGTTCTGCATCAAGCCTATCTCTATGTGTGAACAGTGCAGGCCTTGTAGATTCCTAGAATCTTGTTTGAAGTATTTTTCTGTGTAGTAAGCAACGACTTATTGCCGGGCCTATGCTGTCCCCCCATACTTGAGTACTAATGCAGTAAGTAACAAGATAATATTGTAAAACCAAATCATTTTAAAAGAGTAACCATGGAGTTTCTTGCCGGTTCTTCTCCGTAGGAAACGACCAACCCGATCTATGCACCTTTTTGTCGACGTTTTTTATGTGAAATAAAATATTTTTATTTTATCCTGCGTGTAGATACTGTCGTTTGTTCATTGTATGAGCTGATGGATGCTACTGAAGATGACAAACTAGTAATCTAGTTCTGGGTCGACTCAATTCGGATTATCATCGACACGCCAAAAAGAAGGTCGATACAGTAGCTTTTTTTCTAATACGTATGTAGGCTGATTCGTATTTCGGAGCGTTGCTTCAAATAGGACCTACAGCCTATTTTGAACAATTTTGCCCACGATATCTTGGGGCCCCAATTGAATTGTCTTGCAGCTAATCAAACTTTCGAATATTTCTTTAAAATTTCTTTAAACTTCTTTTATTTTTCTTGGCAAATAAATAAAAATAATAGTTTACGTGACGTACGTGTGAGTGAAAAAATCTTCTAGTATGCCAGAGGCAATACAATTTCACAGTAACTTATTAACCCTTGGAATCAAAAAGACGGTGTCTCCTAAAAATTCGTTAACTTGTAATTGATTCTAGGTTTTTAAAGTATAAATAAATAAGCCATAATGTGGTTTGCAATATGTAACTAATTTGTCTAACAACTTAGTCGCATATGGCTGACATCTGCCAGATGAAACTATACATATATGTACATACTATGTATGTAGTGTATACTTTGTGGGAAGGTCATCTTCTCTATACTAGTACAACTAGTTCATCCGCGCGAAATGATTATAAAAAACTTACTTCGAATCCCTATTTGAATCGGATTTTCCTTATAATATCAGCAAAATTTACTCCTTATAATATCAGCTATCTTACAGTCAAAATCCAGTCAAAATCGGTCCATCCAAACAGACACAAAAATTTTAAAAATGATCATTAAAAAAAAAATGTACCGTATTCTACTACCTACGTACTTTCATAATAAAATGCGTTCAGTAGATAGCTGTTATATTAAAATTACAATCATACACTTTAATTATATTTGTATGTATCTTCAACCAATTATTGCTACAAGCACAGATAATAATATAATACTACGTACCTACTACATGCTCCATCTACATAAATTGCATACAGGAAAAGTTGTAAGAACTTAAGGTGACTATCAAAATATATTCCTAGATGCTTAAGAAAAACTTCCATCTTTGTTATACCTACACCGAACTCATCTGCCTAGAGTTAACTTACTAACTACCTAAGTTCACTTACCATTATTGGAATATAAATACTTAAATAAATATAAATACATAAAATAGACTTTTCCCTACTATGTTGGAGACTGCTGAATGCTAGTATTTTACATGAAATAACTGCTTATTAAAATTTGACCTAAGTAGGTACAAGGCCTAGTTAGTACTGGGTATTACGATACCGATTGTATGTCAGACATTCGGGCCACTGACTACCTGACAAGGATTTGCAAATGACAACGCTTTCCGAGGCATGGAGTAAGCTCGCCATGTAATGGATGGTCACTCATCCACGGACCGACTTTGGCATGCGCTGCTTAACCTTGAGTGTCGGCTTATGCGGTTGTAATTATTTAGCCACGAGTTTAACGCGTAAACAAAGAAATCATCATCATTCTCTTTGTCCTTGTCCCAATTCATTTGGGGTCGGCGCAACACGTGTTCTTCTTCCATACTTCTCTATTACTCGTCGTCTCATCAGACACCTCCTTTCGTGCCATATCATCCTTCATACAGTCCATCCAACGTTTCTTTGCTCTTCCTCTACTCTTATACCTCCAGCTCCTATATAGGTATCCACAGCTTTCCTCATGCCATTTTTCTCAGTCCTCCGCCAAATTAGCTTTGATTTAGCTTCGCTTCATCAGTAAGTGAATGAACGATTGGTTACTCTATTACTACGACAAATCTTTGCCAACTTTTTATAAAACTTGTCTATTTTACGTCATCATTATTATCTTGTAGTTCTATAGTACATGCTCCTACAGGTCACGGGAGGTCAGCTATCTGCTTAGAAAAAGATAAAATGCACAAAAATATGTGATACTGGTATTAAATTTAGAGCTCTACTGGTATGATACATAGAACTACCTACCTACTGTTCGCAATCGTGCTTCTGGGTAATTTTATGTGTTGAATGAATCTCTCGTACAACGCATACAGTACCTAGGTATGTAAGTAGGTAGGTATATTTTAGAACAAAGAATAGTACACATTGTGAAGGATACCAAGGTTCGCAGGATGTTTGCCCGTGTTTGTTTCTCTACGTTCAGTATCATAATATACAGGCGAATCTTACCAAAGATTCTGAAGGCAAAAGAAGTCGCAATGGTTTTCAAAGCGTTTTATATTACGACAATGATCTTTTCGTTTGTGTTTGTCAATACAATAGGAGGAACATGTTTAAGGTTACCACCATCGATGTGCCACTTGGTTTGGGGCCACTGATTTCGAGTTGATACTGAAAATACTACCGCAATCAATAACACTTAGAAAAAGTTTAGTAAACATTCTACTGCCATGTTTTTTTTGTTACTGAATTGTCCCACTCCTGGGCAAAGGCCTCCCACTCGTTCCACTTTTCTCGATGTGGCGCCTCTTCTCACCAATTAACGAGAAAGCCATTTAAGGCGTTGAACCATCTACTCCCCGGTCTGCCGCGACACCGTCTGACTGTCTCAGGGTTTCAGTTTTAGGAAATTTCACAGCTTTACGGCATTCGGCAGACATGGCCTGCCCACCCCAGTACAATTTTAGTTTTGCAGGTTTATGAGCTACGTCAGCTATTTGAGCCCTGGAGCGCAGAGTGCCATTATCCCAATATATTCGCGCAGAATCTCTTCTTCCATACTACTCCAGAATTGCACGCTTGGACCCGCTTGGTCACACTTTTATGGATAACTAGTTTTCCGCCCGCTTCGAGTTCGGTTATATCGCGTTTCCAAGAGAACTCTTCAAAAGTCCGGGATAGAAACTATCCTATGTTCTTTCTCAAGGTCAAGTCTATCTCTGTACCAAATTTCATTAAAATCAGTTCAGTGGTTTAGACGTGAACGCGTAACAGACAGACAGACAGAGTTACTTTCGCATTTATAATATTAATAAAGTAGGGAAGTAGGGATGTGCAAATAATTGCACTGCGATAGAATAGGATCTTTTTAGGGCAGGCAACATTGATCAGGCAGGCGTCATCAAATCAATGTGTTGGAGTCTAAACGATCCCTTATTTTCAAAGCCAGGGTTTTAACAAAATTTATTGCTACCTCGATGTTCTAGTGGTTGGAAGCGTTGCTGCTAAGCAGTAGGTCCTGGGTTTATTACTAGGTGGAGCAAAGTGTCATTGGATTTTTCCATAAGGAATTCATCTGTAACAGCCACGGAATTACGTAACCGGTTGATGGTTTACCCAATGGGCTCGCCAACATCACAGGTGACTTAAAAAACATAACTGCTGAAAAGTGGATATACTACTAGGGAGGTACCTACACCTTTTGATGCCTCATTGCTCTAGTGGTCGCAAGCGCAAAAGCTGAGCATTTGGTCCTAGGTCAGATACCTAGGTCGGGAAAAGTATTATTTTGGGGATTTCCATCAGGAATTTCTCAGAAGCAGCCACGGAGTCTGGATTTGTGCTCCGTTGAATGGCTTGCCCTCAATTATATGGGACTTAAACATAATTGACAAAATTTGGGTGTAATGTTACGTTAGCAAATGCTGTATTAATTTTTTTATTTAGCTTTAATTGCGTTTTAACCTATAAAATAATAAAACAGGAATAAAATTAACGTCATGTTAATTATCAAAATGTAATAAGGCGTAGTCTACGTAGCCCCCGGTACAGGGTTTAATTATTAAAGTAACCTAACACGAAGGGGAATCTAACCTGTTCGGAGTCGGGGTGTCCCAAGTCCCAAACTTGCTTCGCTCGCTCTTGCATACTAAGTTATAGAGCTTAAGAAAAACATTATTTTAGCAGAAGAAGTTTTTGGAAACTTAGTATTTTTTTCGGAAGTTTGGTATTTTAATTTAGTTTATTATTTTTCGTAGAATTATAATTTGAACTAGCTGTGCCCGCGACTTCGTTCGCGTGGATGTTGGAACTTAACAATGTATTTTTAGTGCGAAGCGCTGTTGGAGGATTCCGATACAAATATTTTTTTTTTATTTATGCTAGTTCTTCTTTATGAACAACATTAGCTGTGGAAACATCTGGAGCGTACACAAAAAGGTTATTGGGGTTGTTTACGCGAGAAAGAGCTACGTATAGTTGACCATGGGATTAGCATCCAATACTTAGGTCCACCCCCGCAACGGATAATGTCTGGCCCTGAGCTTTAATAATCGTCATGGCATAACAGAGACTGACTGGGAATTGCACCCGTTTGAAAAAGAAAGGAAAGTTGTTAGGAATTATAGGTATTCTTGGAATAAAAACAATATCACCAGCGCCGCAACCGGTTAATATTTCAGCTTCGATTATGTTTTGCTGCAGATTTGTGACTTTGAGCCGAGTGCCGTTACAAAGTTTGGAGGACATAAATTTCTGAGGTGAATTATTGGGACTCCGATTTTTAAAACTATTTTGTGGGCTGGAAGTCCGGGTGTGTTGAGGGAATCCAAAAATTCTACCGGGTAGTGTGTGGCGTCATCTTCTTCCATAACTGTATTTATAGAGGTGTATTCTCTACTATTCCCGGACACAGGAATCAATATTTCTAAATTATTTGCCGCAGCTTGGACATTGCGAGGAGTCAAAATAGCTCGCTGACATAGCCAAGAACCGGCTTGATTTCCCATGTTTGTGGAATCTCCGTACACAAAAGAAATTAGCTCCTGTTGTGATGTAACGCAAGAGCAGAGATTATCAACCAAAATAACTTTTCCATCTTCTTGTACGGGGTATGTGCCATCACCTATTTGTAACAATAAATTGGGAAACTCCTGTGCATTTTCGCAGCCTCGCAACTGTGCACGCATATGTACACTCAGGTGTGTAGATGATATATTGCGCCTTAGAATAGAACTCTTCAGACAGGCAGCAATTTCTTCGGCTCCCATCGGCCGGTCATTTTGCCTTATGTCCTGTAAAGTTCTATTCACTGCTTCTACAGCTTTGCGGTTTGCCATAGTGCACTCGTCCCAAAAAATTAAAACACAATCGCATAAAACCCTTGCTTTATCGCTATTTCGTGATATGTTGCAAACCGGGCTTTCCGTGCGGTCTAAGTCGATAGGAATTATAAATGTTGTGTGTGCCGTTTTTTCTCGAGTCGCAGCGAGTCATATAGCCAGCCAGCTTCAAAATGGGTATTCCTGACCACCAGCATGCAGCGGAAGCACATTCCTGGTCAGCACTCTCAGCCTCATAAAGCTACCTTGGCACTGCACTTTCGGCCGGTTGAGAGCTGTACCTCCCGGTCGATGCGAGCAGTCAGCCACATCGCGGCGCTGTACCACGTCCGACGCAAAGGAGCACATGCAGCGCCGACCCCGACTAACTACTGGCCTGGCAATCAACGACTCATTCTACTACCGACCCTAGTCTCCGCGGGGGAGTGATGTAGCGGCACTACAAAAAATACTACAGCGCCATCTATGACGCAGAGGATAAACTAAAAATCTAAATATATCTAAATTCTGCATCGCGCAAGTAAAGTTATTCGCGACTTAAGACTATATAGAAGAACCCGACAACAACTGTAGGGCAGTAGCCCACCAGATATAACACCCGTCTGGTCGGAGGAACCTCCCTTTTCAATGGGGGTTGAAGAGCTTTACACTCTGTTCTTCATACTCCCAAAGTTCCTTATTCGAGCCAAAATAACTTTGGTTAGGAAAGTTTTACCTGTTCCGCCCGGTGCGTCTAAAAACAGGATTTCACCCGAGGCGTTTTCTACACTGCAGCATACCCTATCAAACGTCTGGCGCTGATTCTCTGTCTTTGCGCAGCCATTTTGTAAAATTTCTGAGAGTTCCACGGGATGATAACTAATTTCTGATACGTACTCTCTGTTAATACGTTCCCCATCGACTGTCGGTGTGGGCAAACCGTATTGACTGATCGGGTTCCCTGGTATACTTATAACTTTGAATGTCTTTGCTTATAACTATCTCTTTAATAGCCAATATGGACCTGTTGTGACAAATTTCACGTACCCTATAGGTCAGGAATTTCTCCATCAGTATTTAGTTAAACATGCCTTAATCAGAAAATAACGTCACACGCACAATGCCATCTATCAAATATCTATATTCAATGCTGCACGCAGTTGATGTCTAGATATAGTCCAGTCTGAGTTCGATAGATGGCGTTGTTTTAATATTCTACTTCGGAAACACTATTATAATTTTATTAATTTACATTTTTCTTTCTTTCCATTTATTAGGTGTGAACTGATTACGATGAAACAAAAAACTTAATGTTCAATTACTTCAATTTACGCACATATTGTTGTGTATAAAAGTTACGGGAAGTTGTGAGACCAACTGCACATAACCCTAATTTTACTTCTGTAACACTTTAAATTCAAATATCTTTTGATAGACTGAACCGATTGCAATGCAACAAAAACTAAATGTTACTCCAAGTTACGCTCAATCGTTGTGTATAAAAGTTATCTACATTGCTTTTGTACATTTTATGTGATGCCCGAACAAATACACAGACAAACAGACAAACAGACAAACAGACAAAAATTCGAAAAATGCTGGAAATGGGTTCTATTGGTTGTCCTTTAACACCCTGGCTATTTTTTTTTGATTTTTTTTCGATGTACAAAAACGACTTTTCTACAGTTTTATTATATGTATAGATAAGCTCATTTGTTTCAGTTGTCAGTTTGTTTGGTAGGTAAATACAACATTTTTTGGCGGTTGATTTTGTATTAATTTTTTGATAATTGATTTTAACCAAGCTTAGTGTTACAGTCAACTACAGATCGCTGGAAGTTTTTTTTTATTATTTCGGAAGCTTTATTATTTCCCTTATAAAAATATAACTTAGCTATCTGAATCGGATTTTGTTAACAACTTCAAGGGGTTTAATTTTATTTACACGGAACCCTAATCCTTTTTCTAATGTAAAACTAGCCTAAGTTACTCTTTAAAACATCTGCCATCAAAAGTCCCGTCAAAATGGGTTCAGCCGTTTCGGAGATTAGCCGGAACAAACAGACAGACAAACAGACGAAAATTCAAAGAAATGTTTTTTTGTGATCTATCAGTACCGTATAAACTTTCACCAGCATTCAGTAAAAAGCTGCTATTTTGAAATTACAAACAGACACTTCAATTTTATTTATTTGTATCATCAGCAACAAAAATAAATGTTACTTCTATTTACTTTTCGAATTTCTTTTGGTCAGCCTTTATCATCATTAATTTGAACTGAACATGATTTTTTGCGTACGCGAAACATTTGGCTCCAACTGAACATTAAGCCTTTGTGCGAGTGAGACGACGCTATTGGAAGGAAAGAGACAGCGACATGAATGACCTAATGCACTGGTACGCCAAACCGGCGAAGACTATTCATGTGTTTCAAATGAAATAGTCAGCCCAGGGAAACGGCATAGAATCAATTAATATTGATGGATGTGACACTTTGTCGATCTTACCGATTATTTTACCTATTTTAAGTAAATGTGGTTCCTTTTTTCTTACACATTCTTTACTAAAGAAGGTTACGGACTGGGTCTAACTCTTGTTTTGCATTCTTGACATTTCAAAGATCGCAAAATATTTGACTTCAGTTGAATATAAAATATACTTAGTAGATAACGTTCGTTTGTTTTACTGTAGCTAGTTAGTAGTAGACAAAGTCTACGCAAATCACTGCAATATTCAAAATTCTTAGGGGGATTATTGATGTTCCCGATCTGCATAATGACATCTGCAATCTATTTGTCCCAGACAATTACTGTCGTTGCAGGAAACACCGCTTACTGGCTGTTCCAACTTGCCGTACTGTTGCACACTCCAAGTCACCTATTCCTCGGACATTAGCCGGCCCGCTATTAATTAACGCTCTCCTGAACTCAAACACAGATCTTGATATGTTTCATCCGGAAGGTGATCCTGTCAGAATGTTTGAATTTTTGTGAGAAGAATGCATGACTGTGTTAAATAAATTATATGTTTAAATAGTGTAATTGGCTTCGACCGTTCTATTTAAATAAATAAATAAATAGAGCTAACTTAGACGTAACTAAGTCCTGCGTCATCCGAGAATGACCTTTTTTTGCATAAAATTAATTTTCTTTTCATATGATACGCTTGTTCACAGTCAGTTGCATATAATTAGCACTTTAACTTTATCCTAGTAAGATTTATTTTTGGATGAAGCGCGACCGAGCTAGATTGACCTAAATTACTAAAAAGATTATGTCTAATCCAGTTTAATGTTCAAAACAAATCGTTTTGAAAGCGATAACCTCTTTCTTAGGCCCTGGTGTTTTCGAAGGCATTTGTTAATAGTTTAGACCAGTAAGCAACCAACATATTGAGCTAATAATATCGAAGGTAATAAAGGTTATAAAAGAGGCATAATAAACTACAACACCAGAACGCTAGAAGCAATATCCCAGTGCGTCATTCGTCTTATTAATAGTCAAATAGGTAAAATTACTAGATAAACAAAATCGATCAGAGGGACATCTCATTAACATAAATCAAACAGGTTAAATGTGTGTGTAATTAAGTTAGCTACAAAAAGATTGTAAAACAATAAACTAGGCTAAAAACCAGCACTTTTTGAAATATTACTTTAGTAACCTTCATATCATAACGCCCAAAAGTACTTTAGCTACAGCCAATGTCTTGTCTGTTTGTCTGGTTGCGTTGTATTTCTAAACTACATAACTACACCTCGGATTTGGGTGCGCTTTTACGAACATTTAGAGACTATATTCCGGAAAGTTTACAGTATAATATTAAACTGGTACTTACTAAAGAAATCTTGCCAAGTCAATAGACTGTACGAAACAGGGACGCGTTACTAGTGCTATAATAAACAGAAGAGTATATATTATAGATACAACCCTTAAGCTGACAGCAAAGCCAACCGATATGTGTCAGTCAGTGAACGGAAAGACAGTCATAATCAATGCCCACCTATGGGACGCTTATGGTGTATATTTTTTATGTTAAAATGTATATTTTAACGCAATATAATTTTTGAAACATTTTAAATTATTGAATAAATGGAAGACACAACCGCCACGCAGACAACGACACTTTTGTTGTTAATCAAAGTACCGTGGCTCAACGTGTATCCCTCCCTCAGTTTAGCCGTAGCCGAATAAAAATTGAGAACACCATCAAGACCTTAGCACGGCTCGCCGATTGCTTCCCCGCTGACCGCACATGTTGGCATTCTAACAGAAAACAAAAGATGAACCTTTTCAGGTTTGTACACAAAAAACTGACGGTATGGGGCCACGTTCCCTACAACTACTGGGGTCGCAAAGAACACGGAGCGTGCAGACGTGGAACTCTTTTGTTGCTTGGTTGTTCTGCTACAAAACTGTGTGTTTGTATTAGCGGAACATTTGCGTAAATGTCATGTTGATATATCTTTCTTTCCATCTCTAAGTTCAAATCTTTTATCTTGTCAGACACCCTGTTGTATGTCAATGTTTCCCCAAAGCATAGTAAGGCCTTATGCTGTAATTATTTTTACCAAACACACCATGTTGAACCAAACGACATGTTAAAATGTGATTAAGGAAAAACCACCAGAACTTACTCACAAAGTGACAACCACAATAATAGACACAGGCTGTGACACAGGGCAAGATTCTTTGACTTTACTTCGCTTTTTAAGTTTACCTAGCAAAAAAAGCCAAAGGATGATTTGTGAAATATGAACCTTAGTCTCATACGCATAATATTCATATTCTTATACAAATATGAACAAGTGTGAGAAAGCCTTTCCTATTAACATTACACAATTAAAGTTCACATCCGAATGAAACGCTTAACTTTCTTGCTAAAGTTATAATGCAATAAGTGACTGTTGACGTTACACTAACATTTCTATCATCTGAAGCATTGATATATTAAACCATATCAATGATCCGAAGCCACAAATATCGAAACTCATCATCGTGAACATTACAACTCACAGTGTAAAACTCATATAAACTCACAAAGCTTAAACTCATAAAGTTACACATCAAATCCAAACTCACAAGCCCACAAACATCCGAACTTATCAGCACGAAAATCTAAACACACAAACTCTTATGTCATCCAAAGTGTGTACAATGTACACTACACGGTCACACATCCCAAGTCACAAACTCACAAAGTTACAAACATCCTACCTCAAAAACTGTTACACTGTTCAAACTCACCATTACACATACATAATTATGTACTTCACAAAGCTACGTTACAAAATGTCAAATTCGAAATGACTAAAAAAAAAAAACTAGCACTACGGGAGTGCCGGCAGAAGTGAAAACTTGATTATTAACGTTGAGCATGTTTGATATTTTGGAATGGTTAGGGAATAATTTTGCACCAATTGCTTTATCAGTATAAAAGTACTATCATTTATGTGGTAGAATACAATATTCATTTATTGCGCTATCGTACACAAACATGACAATTTATATTACATTAAAAATGTAACACTTTAAAACTATTAAAAATACACATATGACACAAATGATGTACCCTAAAAAGTACTAGGATGGCATGAGTTCAAGGTGGTATTTCATCACAGAATCATAGAACCCAGAAAGATTAAAATATATATCACCTTGAGCTTATGTTAGCCTAGTACTATTAGTAAAGTTACTGCACAAAACTTGTCTCGAACAGAATACAATTCTAGATGTATGACATCTTATTACTTACTTCATCACTACACAAACGGTCGAGCCATCAGCTGTCACCATCCATGGATGCGCGTGGCAATTTATTTAATAGATTTGTCAGCTTTATCCCTAAAGCATTAGGTTCAAAGTTGATTGGAAACATTTAAAAATTTCTTTAAATGATTTTAAACCATAAAATGTTGAAGGTTAAGTTCAAAATCGTCTACTCTCCATCCGTCTTACGCTTTTTCAATCAGGTCACGTGTCCTGACGCGAGTGTCCTGACGCGAGTTTAAGATTTTATACCCATTACAGAAAAAGTGCTCAACGCCGCTAAAGAAGTTTTCACTTCAACAAGCTAACACAGAGGCTTCTTTCCTCACAGAGGCAAACGCATCTCCCGGTTCGTAACCACTTAATCTTTGGTCGAGTGTTGTGAAACCGGCGCGCGTCACTCAGTGCTGGCTCGAAGCGCGCGGGCTCACGTCGCGTCGCGCAAAATGGCGGACGTCCCCTCAATATCTATCACATTCATATCTATAATACTAGCTGTAACCGCACAGGATTACTACCACACACCCCGGCTTGGTTCCAAGCAACTAGCGTCGTGTTACAATAGTGAAGGAATTCCTCAAGTAAGTCGAGCTTTTAGAATACACTTTTTTGTCTTATTTGTTCGGCTTTCGAGCGTAACTGTGTTTCGTTTTAGTGCTTTTAGAGTTTGTTGTGTTGATCAAAAGTTTTGTTTCTGAAGAGATAATGTGAACTTAAGAAATGATAATGTAGTAGGTACCTTATAGTAGATAGATGATGAAGTATTTTGTGATCACATAGTAGAGCTTTTATTTATGGGAGCACTTAGGTGAGTCGGTCTAAACTTAGTTGCGCTCAAAGAGAGACCCATTATAGAAACTTTTAATGTTGGTCCTAGTACAAGTAGTTCACCTTAAACTTTGCGTCAATAAACGTTTGTAAATGAAAGATGTTTATTTTAAGCTCTAATGCTCGTAAAAGGTATATTTCCTTACAGATCACAGCGTTTGGTCATACTACCACATTAGGAACAATGATTTAAAAACTTAACCTAAGTCTAACGGCATAGTATGCGTACTATGACGCTTTGTCTTACAGAGCATAGGCTGTGCTTCAGCAAACTCTATTGTGTGTTTCTGTTAGTTCCAAATGTTCGAATTTGGACCGAGCTTGGGTAAAATCATACTCAGAATACTCAGACAGGCATTTAGTGGCAACTAAATTTAAAAACAATAACCAAACCTCCATACTTAATAATCGCAAGACCCTGAGATCAGCTCAATCTAAAATATGAGTTCTGCCATGTCGTGATAACACCACTATCACATCTTGTGACTGTTGAAGATGATACCGATCACCCAACATTCCAACACAGCAGTCTGTTATCAATGTACTGTTGGAAGCTGTGGTCCGGTGAGATAAGAAAACTATTACTCTTAAGAATATTGATAAAGTAAAGCTCTATGAGTCTATTCTCATCAGCGTTGTGACTGAATCAATTGTCTGTGAAAGCTCTTAGTTTCCAGTCATGACTTATCAAGAATATCATCTACTTCTTGCGCTACGCACGACTAATGTGAGAAAAACACACGCTGTAAGGGCCTAAACTAGTGGGAATCGCTTTCATAGCGAATCGTATTACTTTGCTACAACGACTTGTTTTGACATTACGCTTCTGACGGTAGCTTAATCAGTCCCACACATTTTTGACTTTCCCATAATTGTTTTTCTTGATAGAATATCACTTTATCAAGGCTCTCTGGTGGTTTAAACATCATACTTCTTGGAGCATATTTCAGTCCAGTGCTAATCCTATGATCCGGCTCGAAGGACAATAGAAAGTAGTTCTAATATCACTTTTTGTAGAACATTCCCACCTCTTTATACCTGCTACATAAGAAAGCAAACAACATCACATAAACCACTGGTTCCACAATACAGATCATCTCTCGAATTACAAACGAAATCCCAACGAAACCAAATATGAATGAACTATCATAAAACAGATAAAAAATTCATAACCCTCTCAGTTGCTAGTTACTTTTTGGGGATCGAAGGTTATCGAGCGGACTCGAGTTCTGTAATGAGTTCGTTAGCTCTCAGCCTAATGTACCCTTATCAGTGTAAACGGAACATACTTATCGCATCCGTCATGGTTATTTTATTGTCTACATGTAAATTGTGTCATTATTATTGTAGCTTAACGCTGCCCTTTTGGGGTGTAAGTTGGGAGCAAAGTAATAGTCACACTACTTCTTTAAATTACGCCTTCGAAACTTTTGAATGTCAAAATTCACTAGAAATTTTGACATTCAAAAGTTTCGACGGTAATTCTATGTAGTCCTCCATGCTCTCTTCTCCATAGTTATTCTTTTAGTTATGTATCAATATTTTGGGCAAAGATAAAAGCTTTGGCTGACATTCCCGAATGGACTGAAATCAGAATGCTGCTTGCAAAGGACTAGGCGAAATATTCGGAGTTGATGGCCAAGCTTCAGTATTTGGAGAGGCACTAGAAGAAGAAAAACAATATTTTAGAATAGAGCTATGGTCACTAGGGAAAGCAGAACCAGGATTTTCGGGACTTTCTGACCAAAGAACCGGGATTCCCGGTACTTTCGACACTTTCGGTACTTTAAGTAAGCCTTTATAAGATAGTAGAGTTAAAAGTGCTGAAACGGATAAATAAGAGAAAGACTAATGACAGGACAAAATAAAAATTGAAATTATTATGATGTTTCAAAATTGCACAAAAACTAGTTCATAGATTTTGTTCAAATTTTGCTTAAATATTCCTTAAAGGTCTTCGAATCTTAGGCTATATAATACGAGTATTATCCCGCGTCTTACTCAAGGAGGTCAAATTCTGTTAATTTTTAACTTTATTTCTTCGACGCATCTTTTCGCTGATAATAAACCGTACACTCATAAAGTCATAATAGTCATAGATTTTTAAAATTTTCGACAAACGCTGTGAGTGCATATTCAGGCTAATTAATATCTTCTATTACGAATGATGTCCACTCGTCATCACTACATATTATAAAACAAAGTCCGCCGCGTCTGTCTGCCTGTTCGCGATAAACTCAAAAACTACAGCACCGAATTTCATGCTGTTTTCACTAATAGATAGAGTGTTTCTCGAGGAAGGTTTTAAGGTTAGTATATAATTTGTCAAGTTTTTGTACACATTGGGTAAAATATAATGATATTTATTGGAGGTGTCGGAAAAAATTAAGCCGTCTGGGAGCTTTCAACGAAATCGCTGTCTAAACCCTTTGAGATATAACAAAATTATGTGTGGTGGAATTGTGTATCTCATATAGGTCTACAGAAAAGCTCTATATAGCTATACTATATCCATTTTAATATTTAAAAAAATGGGTAATTGTAAAGCGGTAATTGGAAAGTTATTTACACAAATACGGTATTTCGCGATAACTGAAATCCACGCGGGCGAGGCCGCGGGCATCAGCTAGTAAGATATAGAAAAGTTATGGCCTTCTGCTAATAGTTTCTGGATTTCGCCGATCAGTTGTGGTTTTCTTTTAAAACAATATTTTGTATGGAATTTGAAGCCTGGTATACACATGCTACTAATAAGTATGCTTGTTTGCTACTCGGTAGCATGCTCTCATTGCTCTCTGTGCCTGTAAAATACACATGCTCTTTTCGTATAGCCATGCTAGTTGAATGCTACTAATTTGAAGAAAGAAGAAGTTACTAACTTAGTTTTAAGGTTCTATTTACTAACACAAATTGTATTTTATCATATGTATGTTAGTCTGTAAGGTATTTTTCTATGGGCTAAAGTAGCTTGAAAATTAAAGCAATAAAATTAGAAATATATTCTAAACGCGAAGTATTTTTTCCCGAAAGTACCGAAAGAACCGCGAATTTGTTTAGAAAATCCCGGTTCCCAAAACGACGCCTGGGATTTCCAGGTACTTTCCGTTCCGGGAATTCCTGGGACTATTCACTAATGATCACACACCGTATGAGGTTGAGACTCGTAGAATGGTATTTACACTATCATCATTACAATTTTTGTAGTGGTAGTGAAAATACCATTTGTATAGTATAGCTAGAAGACTTGTCTGAAGAATAGACATTTGTTTGTTTATTCTTCAGTGTTAGCCCAGCTCCGTTTACCAAATGAATAATAACCACGACCAGAAACATATTTTAGCCGATTTAAGAATATAGTATCAGATTTTTTACTACTGACCAATAAACTTAACTGACGTAAAGAACTTCTTACTACACTTTTTTAAGCATTCACGGTTTAAAACTAAACTTATATTGTCACTTACGGGTTCATGGCGCTTGTAACAGCGTCGAAATATCGGAACTCAAAATCAAATATCGGAACTCAAAATCATGAACAATCTCGGAAGATATCCCGTAAGTGACAGTATAAGTTTAACTTCTTACTACTTCAACATAACAAACACCATGAGATTTCAAGGGGCCGGCCGTCTCCACGAGCGAGAGAATCGCGGCGATATTATCGTCGTCCGACGTATTTGTATGTGAAAATATCGCCACGATTCTCTCGCTCGTGGAGAGTGGAGACGGCCTCATAGCATACGTGGCACGCACGAGAATAATATCGTCGCGATTCTCTCGCTCGTGGAGACGGCCCCCAAGTCAAATCTTTGTAAAGCAAACAGATAACAGGATGACGCTAACCAAATTTTGGCAAAAAGTGTGAGAGAGCTTGGTAGCCATGCTGGACTAGAAGGTAAGAACCCTGACGGAAGCTGAATTTACCCCAAGCATAGACGTTAATCAAAGCAAACAAAATCTTGTGTCTTCTGTCATCCTTACCAATCAAATTTCATCATCAAACGTTAACAATCCTTCGTTTTATTTATATTTGCCATCATAGTGAAAGGATTAGCCAATCGACTATGTACAGTCGATTGCCCAGGGTGCGCCGGACGTGACAGGAGGTCGGAGAGTACGTCGCTCGGGGAGGCTCCTTTCAATCCTTCGTTGAACCTGGCTGATTGTATACTGAACAAACCGACTTGATACTCGGTTTTATTCAACACAAGCTTTTGCGGGCAAAAGCGGCTTCGCACGCATTAATATTGATAATTGAATTTGACAAACAATTCGGGTTGTACTCTCAGTGCTCTCACATAATGTACCATCTCAACATGAATGATGTAACCAAGGTTTTTGTAAAATATTCTGATTAAAAAGAGTGTCCATGGAGTTTCTTGCCCGTTCTTCTCCATAGAGATCTACGTTAAATGGGCAACTACAGTACTTTCACAGTTTTTATGCCTTGTGACTGGGACTGTAGCTACATTTCATTGTTGTCTTTGTTTCGACAATTCAAAAGTGCCTGTAACTGGCCTACTTGAAATAAATGCTTTGATTTTGATTTTGATTTTGAGTGTAATAATAAAATTCAATCATGATTCGAAGGACACGTGGCGCCATCTATCATAAGAACGTTATTAAATTATTGTTTTCCTCGAAAACAGTACTTTTTTCGGGTGAAAGCTACCATATATGTCCGTTTCTGTACACCTGACAACGTATATGAAAAATTTCAGGATGATCGGTTCAGTGGTTTATGAGTGAAAAGCTGTGAAAAGGTAACAAACAAACAAACAAACTTACTTTCGCATTTATAATATTAGTAATCAAGCAGACCACCATCGTATTCCGCCACCATCGCGAACAGGGGGTTTACACGGGTCGATTTTCGCCGCATGGCTAGGCCGCACGACGAAAATCGATCATCTAATGACAATTCGACTAGGCCGCAAATGACTAAAATCGCAAGCCCTAAAGATGGGTGCCATCCGACTTTTGCCGTGCGGCGACAAGCCGCATGCGGCGGGTGACTCAAATCGACCGTGTAACCGATCAGTTACAGGCGATCACCGCATGAGATGTGTTTTGCGCTGTGTTGTTCCTCTATGTCGTCGTTACAGATCGTTTAAAAACTATGAAACAAAATAACACGATACAGTTTTTCGAGTTAATGAACAAGTCGCATGCGATTTTTGTCGACCGGTGTAAATGTGGTGGCGATTTGATTTTTACAAGCGATGCGATTGGTGACTTGCCGCTCGGCTAAAATCGACCCGAGTAAACTCCCATGAAGCTCCAAGATAACCTCTAACAAATGGTTATTCTTGAACAAAACGCGGCTTTCTGTCCATCTATTGTTGGTAGACAAAAACAAAGGACATCTGTATTGCATTCTATAGATTCTTACATGTCTAGGAATACCTCAGGCACATTTATTGTGCTCGTGTTACTAAGCTCGGCTTTGTTCTATAGATATTCTTCGTTGACTGAATTCAATAGCTTTTATTGGTGAAGGACTAATAAAAGCTTTTTACTCGGTTACGGTGATTGGTTTTTTATGGCTGATCAGAAAGTAATAATATGGAAATGTCAAAGAATAATCTCTGAATATTATTTAGGACTAGTTTTTGCACGCAGCTTTACCCGCGTGGAGATTGGAAATGGTCCCTTTGCATCTTTTTATTATTCCATTCAAACTTTCTTTTTATCCCAGACGATAAAAGTATGTCCATGTGCTCTCCATCCCAATCCGTTCAGCCGTTGAAAAGTAACAGCCAGACAGACAAGCATACTTTCGCATCCTAACTAATATTAGTAGTGTACTAACAAAGTAAGTTTGTTTGTTTGTTACCTTTTCACGCCTTAACCACTGAACCGATAATCCTGAAATTTTGCATATACTTTGTAGATGTAACAGAAACGGACATAGGGTACCTTTCATCCCGAAAAGTACTGTTTCCGAGGAAAACAATAATAACGTTCTTATGATATTAGATGGCGCCACGTGTCTTTCGAATCATGATTGAATTACATTTTTACAAGCAGAGTTTGTACATCCCGAATTGTCAAATTCTAAATTAACGCGACTGAAGCCACGGGCAAAAGCTAGATATTTTGTAATATTGTTAGATACGGATAGTCTCTGCGTTGTGATATTTTATTTGTCTCTTACATGATAAAGCATTTAAATGGACTATAAAGCTGTAAAAAATAACACAAAGTAGACCAACTACATAATCAATTACAGGATCACAGCCGTGACGTATTCATTCTCTATTATGTGTAGAAATGAATGATCAATGAAGCGATTTCACGTCTAATTAGCCATTGGCATGGAAATGGAAGCGCCGATAATGCTCAGACAGATGAATACATCCACAAACAAGTACTTGTCAGTATGTAATCTAGACTGCCTCGTTGGTTTAGTCGCCTTGCGACCGCAAGCGCGGCTGCTGAGCATGAGATCGTGGGATCGTGGCAAAGTGTTATTGGGTTTTTCCATCAAGAATTTCTCAGTAGCACCACAGTCTGGAGTTGTGCCCGATTGATGGCCAAAGGCTCGCCCCATATTACATGGAACTTAAACATAACTGCCGAAATGTGTGTGTACTATGACCGTCCACTGGTTGCAAAGCGCTACTGGTGAGCATGAAGACTTGGGATAGACTTCCAGATCGAACAGTGTTATTGGATTTTTCCATCTGGAATTTATCAAGAGAGGGGTTCTGTATTTGTGCCTTATCAGGGGTTCCCAAACTTTTTCAGTTCGCGGCGCACTAACAGGTTTAATATTTTGCCTCGGCGCCCTAGCTAGTCAAAAAAGCAAAGTTTTTATAATAGTGTTGACACATAAGAATACATTTGAAAATCCGGCTTCACATAAATAAGATGTTGCAAGGGGAATGAGAATTTTTAGAGGTTTTGAATTTAAAGTTTGATATTCATTTTGAACCAATATGAAAAACTCCACCAAATCGGAACACGTGAACCTTATTTCAAGGCTGCTGTCGCAAGAGATCAATGAGACTATCTTTTTCTTGTGCATGGAAAGGATTATGGATTCACGAAAAATTTTCGAGATCGTCTTCGGCAAAGTATTTTAAAAACCATTAAGTGAGCTTCGAAAGATTTTCCGTGAAAATGGGCATTGACTCCTGTGAGACAACAAGCTCATTAGACTTTTATCGAATACTTAAGATTAGTTTCCGGAGAATAGTAAACAGAAGCGCCTCACGGCGCCCTCTTTGCTCTCTACGGCGCACAGTTTGGGAACTCCTGGCTTATCCTTTGGGTATCACAGCCGTTTAATTATGTTATGTATGTGTGTGTCAGAATTGTAATTTTGTGGTACGATTATCACTAACTAGAAACGCGATATTTACCATGTTTACTGTTTGTTTTGAAATATCGGGACCTCAAAACAAACTGTAAACATGGTAAATATATATGTATATATATTTCTAGTGTTAATGATGATTTTACTGACCATGACAGTTTAAAAACTTTGTGGTACAAGTTCCAACCCAACATCAACAGACTTGCTTGAAAGAGAACTTTTAGCCGAAAGGTGTCGTATATCGACGTTTCCGAGGACAGTTACGCTTACGCGACACCACGCGGCGAAACAAGACGCCGACGTTACGTGCTGTATAGTCATACTTTGTATTAGGTTTTTAATATGTATCAGTTTATTAGTGTATAAGATTATTTTGTGTATTTTATCTATGGGTCTTAATTACCTGATGATTATTTCGTTGCTTTTATTGCAGTGTTTCTAAGAGGGCTAGGAGACCCGCGGCTACACTCATGTCTATGTAATTTACAAAGCGAGTTCCGGTTATGTCCTGGAAAGCTTTTTAAACTGACATTAATGTAGTACCAATACTCCTTGACAGTTATATTTGTGCCAGTCAGTAGTTAGAGCATTATCAGAGTTATTAGTCCTACTTTATTTATCGTGTGGTTGGTTAGTGCTTAACCTGGTGTCTGAGTTTTTATGCCTCTGACTTGGCTTTACATGCCGTCAACAAAAAAATCTGCATGCTGGTTTCCTCACGATGTTTTACCTTCACTGAAGCAAGTGATATTTATACAATACGCACACGAATCCGAAAAATCAGAGGTGCGTGACTTGGGTTGACCGTTGACTTGGCAGTCGAACGGTCACACCACTAGGCTATCACTGTTTATAAGCCCTATCATGTCAGATCCTATTCCCAGATGAAATAGAGCATGGGCTGGATTGTAAGCCAATCCAAATATAAATGTCTAGCTTTTGCCCGCGGCTGCGCTCGCGTTATGATCGTAAATTATCTGACAGGAACATTTTAAATAGGCACATCCTAACTTAGTAACTTATAATCTTTACCTCTGTATTATCTTATAAGTAGATGACCAAGCCTCTGTGCAGGAAAAAAAGTAAAAAAAAGAAAAAGCGTTTATTCGTGGTGACATCCTAAGTATTACAAAAAACAAAAAAAAAGGAAAAAGCAAAATAAAGCACTGCGTTTTGTTTTTGGTAGCAAATGTCTATGAAGGGCCATTCAGAAATTACGTCACACGTTAAGGGGGGGAGGGGGTCGACGAAGTGTGACATTGTGACAACGGGTGGGAGGGCTCCTAAATTTTATGACGTCACATTTCTAAATCTAACATAATAATAATGTGAGTATTAAAACCAGTGACCAGCTGTGACAAGGACGGAAATCACAAAAAATCATGAAATTCGTGTGACGTTAATTATGGATGGCCCCTGACGCTGGTAATGCCTCAGTGTATAAAGGAAGACGTTTTTTTATGCTGAAAAGTACAAAGTGAGTTGGAGAAAAAGGCAAAATCGCCAATAAGTGGTAAATACGTTATGTAATTCATGTTATTTACTTTTAAGTTATATTTTGAGCTTTTATTGCTCGAACTTTGCAAAAATACCACGTGTTTTACCGCATTGTATTTATCTTGACGAGCCATCGTTGCTCGATTATATATTATCATTAAAACATTACAGACTAACTATTTCGCTTTCTATCAGAGGGTCTAAAAAGGCAAAATTCTATACAATTTAAAAGCTTATGTCATAAGTTCATAACATAACATCACGCCTGAAATCCCTGAAGGGTTGGGCAGAGGTGTACCTAATATAGTCCACCCACATTTCGCCAAGTATTTTTAAAAATCCCATGTAATAGGGGGCGAGGCGAGCCTATTGCCATGAACCGGGCACAAATCCAGACTCCGTGGCTGTTACTGAGCAATTACTGATGGAAAACCCAAAAACACATTGCCCGACCTGGGAATTGAACCCAGGACCTCAGGGCCAGGAGTCATGCTTGCAACCACTAGACCAATGAGGCAGACAAAGCATAAGTCTGTTGAATCTCGCTTCAAAAAAACGAAGTGCTTTCATAGCATTCGCTGCTACTGCTGCTAGTCTAGTATCGCGAATGGTCTCTATCGTAAGTGTTAGTGCGCAGTAACAGTTTAAAATTTTAATAAGATAGAAGTATAGTTATTATAAGGGTTTCTAAGAGGAAATGCGGGTGGTATTTTATTTTATTTTGTACTAATCGGGAAACAAACAGCTAATATAAAAAAAAAAACTTAAATAATTCGAATATGAAGGCCAGTTTCTCCATACAAATGCTCTCGCCTGTTTTCTTTCTGGTTTATGACTTTAAAGTAATGATTTTTAAAAGTAAAATAAATATCAATCTCTTCTATGTCCCTATGTTTTCCGATGATACGTAATCTTTTTTAAGCACTAGAATATTTACAAAATGCTCAAAATTGCCTATGCAGACCGCTGTGGTCAGAGGCCTAGTGTACTTGGATCTTGGACAACATATAAACGAAAAAAACACAGTAGGTATATATCCTTCTTATTTAGTTCATGAAATATCTTTTAAATTGATCCAATATTGGAGGAGGACTTTCGAGAGCCAAACCTAGAATTATCACTTTTTACTGAGGCTATTCAGTCAGATCTGTAGTTGTCTTTATCGCACCATATATACTATCTTGAGATCGCGCTCGCAGAGCGACAGCGATAGTTTCTTGAAATACCTAATTTTCAAAAGTTGCTCCGCATTGGCTTCCTGATTGACCGTGTCATAATGGTCACTTTCTGTTTAGTTGACATTGACACTTGAAAAATATTGTCTCGCTTGCTGATATTGTATCGACCAATGAACTTGCTCTCCTTAGTGTGGTCTTTTTTCATGCGATCTAAGTACGGTGAGCGCAAGTCGAGCGATTTAAAGCTTTAGTTGACCCTACGGTCTTAAACGTTTCATGCTCAAACCAAACAAAATCGTACTCTTCAAAACCAAAGAAAAAAATTGGAAAGACAAGGAAACTCGCTTCATATCGCGACGTTTGGTAGCAGTCAAAATAGTGCAGCTATTTATAGCATCAACGACTCATAGGACATTCACCCATAATGCCATACACCTTTCTTGCAGTTCGTAAGGATTTCGCGTTCGTTGTTACATCAGGGCAAATACGTACTTAAACTTACGAGGGCGCGCTTACGTAAACATGTGCGTTTACGTTCGCTAACGTAAACAGTGCAAAAATATTACGTTTTCTAAATTATTGTCATATTGTGTCGTCTTACTATTATTTATGATTTTTATAAAGTCAGTCAACATCAATCAAGTTTATCTAGAATACTAAGCTCTACTTAAAGTTGAAAATAGTACATTTTGTTATAAGTGGGGAAACTTTGTTACTTATTGCATTCGAGGCGGAATTCATAACCGAGCCGCAGGCCAGATTGTTATGGAGCCGAGAACTGCTGTAACAAATGCCCACGTATATCAAACGACGTTTTTCAATACACTTTCTAAAAAATAAAATGAAAAGTATTTTTGTCATAATTATTAGGAAACTATGATTTTAATTTTGTTTTTTCATCGCTTTGCTTTCGCCGGGTTGAAGGAGAAGCAAAGGTTTATAAGCCGCTAAACAACCTAAAATGAATATTAGAAAATTTTAATATTTTTGAATTTAGAAGACAAATTAAATTTATTTTAGGTTATAGAAGCAAAGGTTTATAAGCCGCTAAACAACCTAAAATGAATATTAGAAAATTTTAATATTTTTGAATTTAGAACACAAATAAAATTTATTTTGGTATATAAGTAAATATATGTTTTAAACAATCATGTTTATGATAGGTATTCTATTTATAAACACAATTTAAATATTCAAAAAATATTTACGCCCGCGCCGTAAAGACGCTTATCTCTTTGCCGAAATTAAAAAAAAAAACAAAACAATCACCGCCGAGTATAGGCATTGAACCAATTTGGACTTAGTATAAGTATATCTGTGGAAATTTTTATTTCCGCACACGTGATAAATAAAAAAAAATCCACGCGTGTGATATACATAGCATGATTGTTGAACCTAATCGTAGTGCGATATGAACCAGTTTTCGAAGAATTCTGTTGAAAAATCCTAATCGGTTTACAGCAAAAATGGCAAACTTCCATGCACACATTCATCCTGATGAATTTCAATTTTTTGTTTCCATGCTTCTACTCCGGAGCAGAAGAGACTTAGGGCCGATTTTATCATTTCAATTGAACGCGATCACTTCAAGCTAATCTCAGTTTAGGCATTTAACTGAGTTCAAAAGCCCAAATTGGATTTTACCAACACAAACTGAACTCAGTTAGAGCTTGAACTCGTTTAATTTCTGAACGCCCAATTTTTTACGGTTAACGTGGTTAAACGCAATCAAATGACATTCGTCATCTGTCATCGTTTTGTTTGTTGTTGTGGAAAGATTTCGTATTTTCGAAGAAATCGGCTTTTATTAATAAAATAAAAGCATGAAAAGGGCTCTATCGCTTGCATTTGATGAAACTTACGATGAAAATACTATTCGCCATCGACGACCAAGATGGATACGTGAGCGAGAAGAACATTTTGACACCCTTGATGATAAGGATTTTGTAACAAGATTTCGTCTCACGAAACACACAGTGTTAGATTTATTGGAATCTATTGAAAATAAACTAGAGTTTCCTACAAATATGTAAGTTCTATTTTGTAGTTTTTTTTTTAAATTTAATTTAATTCAAAAATTCCCGAAAAGCGAGGTTAGTATTGCCAGTTAAGAATAACATTTCCGGAACAAAACATGATTTCATTATTAAACTTCAAATTGATAGTATTTAAGTATAATAAAATTACTCTATACTTTAATTACCAATAATAAATATATTTATAGCGATGTAATAATATAATTCAATTAAAAATTATTATAACACATACATAATTTTCCATTTTGTCGAGGAACAATTTTGTAATCTTGTAACAAATTGTAATTGTCAAACTATTTTTTCGCGTGACGGCTATTTTGCCAACTGTCACTTCAAGTTTTGTCTATGGTTATTGCAATTGTTTGCGAGTTTACGTTCTATGTTGGAAGTAAACTTAGTTTTCGTAAACGCGATCAAAATGTGGCCGGTAAAATCAATTTGCGCTTGAACCAAGATCGAACGCTTATGTAAACGCGATCGATTTGAACTTAGTTTTATTGAACTCCGTTTAATGGGCAACTGGTAAAATCGGCCCTTAGTAGACGCCGCAATCAAGATCATAACACATACATCTAATATGCTTTATGTATTTCACACTGTCAGCCAACAATCATTGTGCCATAAAATTTGCGGCAACAAAGCTTTACTCACTGGCTACTTCATTGTAGCTAGATATTGTAACAATAAAATAGGAAACACAGTATATATATTGTAGACATAAAATTGTAGAAAATTCTTGTCGATGTTTATATTTTTTTGAGAGTGACTGTAAAAATGTCACGCTACATAGGTAGGTACCTAAACAGGTAGATATGTAGGTACTATATTTATTTAAATGACGCAGCAAGCAACAACAGATCACATTACTCAAGAGTCATGGATGACTAAGTATTATTCCCGTTGCAGTCAGACTAGTAAATAGGACATTCTTAGAACTGCTCAGATAAAGCGTATTTCGTCCCCGTAGCGCGAAAAGTCACTAAGTCGAAAAACCTTGTTTTGAGTTAATGAGAGTTAAAGTTTTTGAAAATATAAATATTAATAACTTCGGCTTGTCATTATATATCTTTATGTTCTTAGCTTTATTTTAAAGATGATAAAATAATGTTTATAATATAAATTATGCTTTTCACATGTAAAAGTTCTAGTATTTAAGAAAAAAAAAAAAAAATAACTTAATTAGTTGTTTACTAAAAATTATCTGACTAAGTTGTAAAATAATGAATTTTCGACCGTAGCTAGTGAGTTTTCTCTCAGGTCTAAATTGTTAAGAAGAAATATATCTAGAGTAAGTAATCACTATGTCGAGTTAGTTAATTTTCGCTTTCGTGTGTTTTTAGCAAACATAGATTTTTAAAACTCACTAAACCATTTTAGTGATGTTTACGATACCAAAAGGCATTTGCATGCATTAAATATTCAAAATAAAAAGTAATTAATTCGTTTTGGTTCTGAGTTTTGTACAATTTAGATAAACATAGGATGTTAATTCTGAACGCATCATAATTTAAAAAAAAGTAATGTAGCATGAACGTAGCGATGAGTGAATGAGGGAGTATGTGTGGGAGCGAGAAGGGGAGTATGGCGAGCTAACTAAGACGACTAAAAACGACTCCAATGTATAAAAAGCGTTTTAAATATTAAAAGAGGATTTCAAGACTTAAAGCTTATTTATTTCGGTCATCCACACCACCCTACATAAATATAAAATAATTAACTAAATTAGTTAATTCTTCCATTACGCTCTAGGGTCCAAGGCTAGACTTGCGTACTTTTCACATTACCTAAATTAAAAACGTGAGCAGCAACAAAAATGTCAGTTTGACAGATATTTAGAGAAAAAAAAGGTGATTCTAATGACATTGAAAACTCATTTTGGCCATTTTCGGACTTAGTGACTTTTTGCGCTACGGGGACAATTTATTCACGCAGCAGTAAGTAGTTTTAGTGGCTTTCGGTCGACAGTCGGCTCACACGATGGTTGGTATAAAGATAAAGGAAGACGTTGTTGGATGAACGACCAGTTTGAACTTTATCGTCCTTGGCGGTCCAGATAAATTTTATGAGGATATAAATTAATGAATACGTATGTAGTTTATCGCGCAATATTCAATCAATCGGGAAGTTTGGAGGCATAACTGATTATTCTATGCTTATGGTAAAAAAAATCCGTCATGGGACGCCCGGCAGATGTGAAACATCTCTATGTTAAAATTCATAAATTATAAAAAAAACCTAAAACTAAATATGTAGTAAAATATTGAATAGAAAGAAAAAATAGTTACGTTAATAAAATCAATTTATTTTTCATATTAATTAAATTGTTTTAATAAAAGAGACGTTATTTTGAATTTTATTTATTCACAACAATCGTTCCAAAACGAACTGTTCTAAAGGGAAAAGGTTGATTTTACGTGGCATAGAGGAGGTATCACGCCAAGACAGCGTCATGCCAACTTCCGTCACGGCATACGAGTCGGTTTTGCTGCCTAGGCGCGCATATAGATCTTTGACATCAATAAAATACTATACTTAAATTGACTTCAGAACTATGTGTCAGATTACTAAAGATGTATTAATACATTTTATGTTGGTCTATTGTGGGTAAAGTCGACTTTCTGGCCTCAGAAGGAGATTCTCAGTCAGTATCAGGCATTGGCAGGCATTTGTTTTTTTTTATTCTGCTAAGTTCCATAGATTACCTGGACACAGCCGTACTAATACAATTCGTGAAGCAAAAAGATAATTGAGCACATAACAACTCCTGTCATCTTCACCATGCAAACAGTATCACTAACTGAAATGAACAAAAAAAAATCTTTAATCTTAAAAATGAACTTTATCTCAAACACATAGAGTTCGTATTACTTTATTTAATTGAAAGTGGAAAAGAAACTTCAGAGCGAGAAAGCGAACATAGTGGAGTATGTCCTTGTCTTGCAATTGCCAGTAAAAAAAATAGTAAACGTTCACTCGTTGTTTTACTTGCGTAAAATGACACACATATTCGATCAAATGAACTGTAATAACTGTAAAGGGCAAATTTTATCTTTATCATATACTTGCTACGATAGAATGGTTTATTTTAATAAAGATAAACATTTCTGGCTCATAATACCACCGAAATAGTTATTTTATTACTTAGTTAAATGGGCCTTAAACAAAACGTCTTAGGACATTTGCACTGCTAGCATACCATTTGTTGTTTTAATTTTATTCCAGAGTTGGAAAAAGATGGAGCTAAACGACCTGTATAGCTGCATCTCTTTTCCACTCAATTCTTTAAGAGGTTGGTAGAAGTCACATGTAGGTTTGCTCGTGATGCTTTGAAAACTTATTCTTCCAGTACAATTAAATTATGATCTTCACAAGAAACAGATTCAAAAGGCATTAAAAAAATTGGTCAATTTCACCCATTTTTATGGATATCTCGCCCAAAAAATGTAGTAGGTACCGTTGCCACAATTATTTTCATAAGAAAAACTAAAGTTTTAGAAGTTAAATGACCACGCGACGAAATAGTGATGTGACACTGCATGTATTGGTTTTGACATGTTTCTTCTGCAAAAAGCGCCACCCTTGCGTTGACCAATATTTTGGTTGGACTATATGACTAGGGTAACCATTTCGAAATTGGAAAAGTCAGGAAAAAACCTGGACCTAAAAAGAAAAGGGTGGATATTTTACTTCATATACATCTATTTAGTAGGTATTGAACTCTACTGAAGTCTTGACAAATGACAAGACTGGCCAAAGTTTCGATTTAGGGTTTAAAAGCCGCGCAAGTCTGGACAAATCCGAACTGATGGTAACCCTATGCACGGCCCTCACCCTATAGCTATTTCGGCAGATGGCGCATTCGCAGAAGGGTGTATCCCCACTCTGCGGGTTTTTTCAAACTCGAACGCGAACGGCGAGCACTGCTAATTCAAACAGCAGAGTCCTCACCAGCGGCGCGTGGCGGTTCGATCTGAAGTCCCTCGCTGCTGAGTACTTAACCTAAAGACTTATTACACATAATCCTACATAAGCACTTATCAAATGTCAAAGGACAGAGACACGGTTCGGGTTGGTCGTTTTGCTATGGAGAAGAACCGGTAAGAACCTTCATAGTTTTAAAAGTATTTGGTTGTACAATGTTATTATGTTACAGTGTTAATACTTTAAGGCGTTTACGAATTACGCTGCAATTTGCTAAGCGCACTTTTCCATTAGTAAATTGCACCCAGGCGAAGCCGGGGCGGGTAGCTAGCCTGAAATTTTCGCCTTTGTAGCGTGTAGAAATGAAATTAAACGGAATTATTTTATTCTGTATAATTATGGGATAGCAGTATCACTTTTGTAAGGGGCCGTCTCCACGAGCGAGAGAATCGCGGCGATATTACGTATTTGTATGGGATAATATCGCCGCGATTGGCAGCATTGTCACGTTGTGAGAATTTATACGGTCTTTGATTCTTTGATAAACTCGAGAACAGAACCAGAAGTAATTTACTAACAAGAAAAAGATTTAAGACGGTACTGTAGAAAGATGATCACAATATCATTAAAAATGTAAGTAAGACCCCAGTCACTGATGAATGGGATTATCCATTCATGAGTGACTGGGGTCTTCGTTTAAAATGACTTAATTTTATTTCTATTTTTGTCGACTGGCCTTTTACCCTATGATCAAGAGGGTTTTGTGGAGAGCCCGGCGTGGTAGACTGCGAGGGGTGGCTAAAGCTGACCTATTGATACAAGACCTAGGTTTTCATGGTATTTTTGTATGTTTTAACACACATTTTTTTTAGTGTCCTTGTATAGTCTCACTGATGGGTAAAGGCCACCCCCAAATCCTTCCAGATAATCTTCTCCAGCGCCGTCTATCCTCAGGCACCCATCGTTTTGAAACCTTTGCCCCGCGGGCATTATGCATGCGGCACACGTGACCTGCCAAATCCCATTTGAGCCTTTTTTTTTTGGGATGGAAAATCATCAAATGACTTCTCCCGCTCTGGGCGGAGCGGAAGGGAGTGTCAGACTTTTACTGACTAAAAACCATCCATGTTCCTTCCTTTGCCCTTTATGTTCCAGGGCCACGGTATCTCTTTCGAACAGTCCCTTAGCCCTGGCAGGCATCGGTCCTTGCAGGCCCCTCATGTTTGCTGACATTTCTTTGAGCCGCGCGTGGAACACGAACGCGCCGTCGACACGGCCTGTCGTTATAAGACGGATGGACGGCGAGCTAGCCCATTACACACCGTCCACAGGCCCGCGATCCCATTTGAGCCTGGCAGCCTTTTACACGTATATAATATGTAGCTTTTGGTCCGGGCTCTCATTTGTAGTGCAGGTCTGTGACAGCCGTGACAGATAATCAGTGGTCCGCAAGACTGGCAACCAGTCATACCAAGGTGTCAGAATGGTCTGTCATTGATTTCATAATTGTTGATTTTGACAAGTTTTGACAAGTCAAATCAACAATAATTATGATATCAATGACAGACCATTCTAATTTTAATTCTAATGGTCTGTCATTGATTTCATAATTGTTGATTTTGACTTGTCAAAACTTGTCAAAATCAACAATTGTGAAATCAATGACAGACCATTCTAATGGTAATTCTAATGGTCTGTCATTGATATCATAATTGTTGATTTGACTTGTCAAAACTTGTAGCCGCACTTCCCATTCGTTTGGGTGGTCTCGGCGTCCGCAAAATTTCAAGTATAAGTTTACCAGCTTTCCTCTCCTCGGTCTACGGTACCGAAAAATTAACCAGGGATATTCTGACGTCCTCACTGGTCAATTTTGAGGTGCCGTATTTGACTGATGCGTTGAACGCCTGGAAAATGGCTTGTCCCAATACGGATGTGCCCGACAACCTGTCCTCCCAGAGACAGTGGGACGTGCCGCTCTGCAGTATTGTACGGAATAACCTTTTAAACACGTCAATCAATACTGTGGAGCGTGCCCGTCTGCTGGCCGTGGGGGAATGGGAGTCGGGCTTGTGGCTTCAGGCACTTCCATCTTTCACCATTGGCACTATGATGGATGACGCATCGTTCCGGGTCGCTACAAGTCTACGCTTAGGCGCACCTTGTGTTGCTCCGCATCGGTGTCATTGCGGTGAAGCTGTCGACAGCCTCGGACACCATGGCCTGTCCTGCTACAGGAGCGCAGGTCGCATTGCACGGCACGCCAGCATTAACGACATGATTCGTCGAGCTCTTGCCAGCGCCGGCGTACCAGCGGTTTTAGAACCAAACGGCTTGGTACGTGACGATGGGAAGAGACCAGACGGCATGACGTTGGTGCCTTGGAAGGTGGGTAGGCCTTTGGTGTGGGACGCAACTTGTGTCGACACCCTTGCGCCATCCCACGTTTCAAGCACGGCGGGCTGTGCGGGCGCTGCTGCTGCGGCTGCTGAGATCCTCAAGCGGCGCAAATACTGTAACCTTATTGGTAACTACAGTTTTGAGCCGTTTGGGGTCGAAACGCTCGGGTCATGGGGCCCGAGTGCGCGTCTCCTTTTCAAGGAAATCTCTCGCCGACTAGTCGACACTTCGCGTGACCAGAGGGCTGGGTCTTTCTTTGGGCAAAGAATTAGCATTGCCATTCAACGTGGCAATGCTGCCAGTCTTCTGGGCACGTTTCCAGATGATAGCGATGCGGAGGAGTACTTTGACGCCTAAGACGTGTCATATTGTCATCGTTGTATATATATAGGTACTTTGTTTTAGTCTTCTTTTTATATTTATTTTAGTTCTATTTGTAGTCTGTATAATGTACATAGCAATAAAAGTAAAACCAAAGCATATAAAAAACATTTTTTGTTGTGTGGCTGTACACTTGAAGTGTACAGCCAAACCGGAGCGGATCTGTCAGGTAAACCTGCACAGTTTTGCAGCATACACCTCGACTGTACAGGCACACCGTAGCGTGTATGGCTACCTTAAGTCTGAATATGTCAACAATAATTATAATTCTGTTTCTTCCTTTATCCGCAGAGATGTATACCAGAGTTCGAGAACGCCGCGTTTATGGTGCAGATGGAAGCAACCAACACCTGTGGAGACAACGGCGTCAAGGTGTACTGCATCCAGACTTCAGCTGGCACTTCTACTAGGTAAGCTTTACATTATTTATTTATTTAAGTACTCTGGATTACAGTTAAAACACAAACAGATAAAAATAGTAAGTGTTAGGCGCGGTTTAAACAGTCTCTTCAGTGTAAACCGCGGGCGAGTCACCTGGTGGCGGTGACGTCACGTCGCGCGTCGCCTGGAAGCGCGGACGCAAATCTCTTTTTAACAAAAAACGACGCTATGCTACATAATATAACTATTAGGTTTCTTTGATTATCGGCGTCCTCGCCACGTCTCTTCTGTATAAACCGCGCCTAAGTGATCTCGCTCACTACGCGGACACGACTACGACTTGTCGCATGACGACTAAACTTTCTTCCTGGTTTCGACCAAAAGTCGCTTCTGCGGCCAAAAGTCGTGGCTGCATAGTGCGCAAGGTCCTTGACTTTTAGCCAATTACAAATCGTCACTAAAAATAAACAAAATAGAAAAGAAAAGTATTTAAACAACAAAGCACTGCCCACAACATCAGAGCTAATACTAAAACATACCTCTGTAGGGACACAATGTAAGCACTAAAGGAAGAACGCTTGGCTAGAGCTATGTAACTGGCTATAAGTATTACATTACGAGACCCGACCCTTGCTCGACGAGCCAGCCCGCGCCGCTGAGCCTGTAGTAATAAATCAACCCCCAAATAATAATTTGACCCAGGCCGACCCTAGTTGTCCCCTCAATGACGCACTAAGCCTAGGCCCGAACCTCACAGGGGGTGCCCTTAGTGTCTGTTCATTTAATTTGTATCCTTAGTTTGTAAGCCCTGGCTGGGGGCCTTAAAGTAATTTTTGGCCACCACAGGATTTTCCGGTTAAGCAGCTTCAAGCTTAGTAGAGTTCTTGTGCTGCGAGAGGCCATTCAAAAAAAAAAAAAACATTACGAGAATACTTATTTAAATACCCATACTGAAATAACACTCCTTTTTCGGAACACTTCTTTTTAGGAAGTCATTTACTTCCTCAAGTAAAGTAAGATATCTTCATTAGTCGCCGGTTTTCAATGCCTGCCTTTAGATAACGGATCTCTTTTATCTGACAACAGTGAATAAAATAAAATCTTAATCGTCCAAATCTATTTTTTTAGCACTGTTTTAAGTTTTCGCGGTGTAAAACTAAACTTATACTGTCACTTACGGGATATCATCCGAGATTGTTCATAACCGACCCGCGCTCATGGCGCATGCAACAGCGTCGAAATATCGGGAGCTCAAAGTACGAACAATCACGGAATATATCCCGTAAGTTTTTCACATAAACCTACTTGTTACTTATGAAACGGCAAAAGATAGGTGCGCGGTTCCTGCAAGAAGCAGCATGGTTGTCCTGGATGGATACTCTTTTAAAAATATATAAGGTTAAAATGTCTTCATCGTTTCCTCTACTTCTCCTCTGCAGGTCATGCGACAGCTGCCAAGCGGGCCAGTTCTCGAGCTACTACCTGACTGATCTCCACTATGAGCAAGACAACCAGACCTGGTGGCAGTCGGAGACCATGAAGGAGGGGATTCAGTATCCTAACCAGGTCAACTTGACGCTGCACTTGGGTAAGATTCCCTTTTTGTTAAGTTTTTTTTTTGCACTAAACAGAAGAACTTTATTAAACCTATAAATATATACCTATAAATTAAAATAACCTAAAGTAACTAAAATAAACTAAAAAATGGCACATCCTCCTGGCGTTGGAAGTGTCAAATAAGCGTTTTGAAATTACCTTGAAAAGGCTGCGAGCACCCGGACCCCACGGTCCAAGAGTTTCAACCCCAAACGGCTCGAAAATATAGTTTCAAATACGGTAATTACGCCGCTTGAGGTTCTCCGCAGCCGCAGCGGCAGACCCCGCACAGCACGATGAAATAGGAAGATGGAAAGGCGCAAGAAACACACTAAAGGAATATGGGTAGGCCTACCCATCTTCCATGGAAACAAAGACATGCCCTGCGGTCTTTAGCCATCGTCGCGTGCCAAACCGTTAGGTTTTTTGCAACAATTAGAGGGTCTAGAACGAACAGAATTCTATCAGCTACTGATGCTGTAAAAGTCAAGAATGCATTGAATTACCACCAAGTAAACTTTATAGAAGAATTAAAAATCGTTGCAGAGATCGAAACTTCCACGAAATGCATTGAAAGCAGTTGTCACTTGTCTAGGCGCTCAATTGGCTGACCTATGTAGTCACCAGCGCCTATGAACTTCTTCTACCACCAAAGGCATTTCAGTCACGTTGCTCACCTCACATTATTGAAATGACTCATGATATAACTTATACTGTCACTTACGGGATATCTTCCATGATTGTTCATAATTTTGAGCTCCCGATGTTTCGATGTTGCGCTTAGTTGCAAGCGCCATGATCGCGGGTTGACAACGCCGAGACCCTGAAAGCTTAAAACTGCGTTTGACTCATGATATGCCTTTAAATGCTTAGGCAGCGATACCCTTCAAACAGTAATACCTTAAATTCTACATCGGCACAAATACAGTTCGTTCTCTTTGTCAAAGAAACGTATTTACTTACCTACTGTTATAAAACTTTATTTTCATTCAAAATTTTGAATTTCAGGAAAGGCCTACGACATAACGTATGTGAGGATCGTGTTCTACTCGCCCAGACCTCAAAGTTTCGCCGTCTACAAGAAGACTGATGAGGAAAGGGTTTGGGAGCCATTCCAATACTTCAGGTAATTCATTTCAGAACATAATATTTTCTTACGGTTAAAAGCTGTAGTGTGCCATGGGTATATTGAAAAAAATTACAGTAATTTAGCAGTCAAAAGTTCCTTAACTCAAACTTAAAGCATTTATTTCAATAGACCATTACATGCACTTTTCAATGTCAAAAAAAAGCATAGCTACAGTCCCAGTAACATGGCAGAATAACTTAAAACTTAATTACTTAAGTACTGCCCATTTCAAAGCGTAGATCTTTATGGAAAAGAATGAAAAGGACGCTCTTTTAAATCAAAACCTTTGTTTTTTCTAAACACACCTCAATTTCTAAATGCTTTGAAGAAAAGCCTTGAATATTAATTTCAAGGAATTCTGCTTAGTCTCCAAAGTACCTGGTTGTTGGTTAGTATAACATTAATATTATTTGTATCTTCTGTTGTCTTACTAACAAGTATAAATGAGCCTAACGAAACTGGTACCTATTGCATAAACGCGAAGTAATATATCTGTCCGTATTTTTATTCTTTCAGTGCGTCTTGTCGCGACACCTATGGCGTTCAAGAGCAGAGAGCCGCTGAGCTTGGTGCGGAAACCCGTGCTCTCTGTACGAGCGAGTACTCCGACATCTCGCCGTTGTCCGGAGGAAACGTACTGTTCTCCACTCTGGAAGGAAGACCCTCGGCTTTCACTTTCGACAACAGCCCTGAGTTGCAGGTAGAGTAATAATATTTTCGCTGCCAACGAACCGACCGTTTTGCTCAGAGTATCTGTCTGTTCTAGAACCAGTTGGTGACCTCAGTACAGAGGCCTTTATTCTAGCATTACGTAGGTTTATTAGTAGGAAAGTCAAACCCCGAGAAATTTGGTGTGACCATTGCTCCAACTTTGTCGGGGCTCATCGTCAAAAATAGAAGTATTGTTTAATGAGTATGATGTAATTCAATGTACGATTGACCTTTTACAAGATGAAGTTTCAACTGAATTGACTCCAGGAACCTCTGATGAACCTGGAAAAAGTTCAGATAGGAAGGTAACTGAAAACTTATTTTATTTTGTAATTAGTTCTGCAAGAATTAATTGAAATTCAACTATTAATCTGGTATTCCAGTACTTACTATGAGTATAACGGTCGTAGCTTTTGCTTGAAACCGAGTCATGGGGAAGGTTTATGTCCAACTGTGGAATTTTTGCTTTTGTTAGGTGGTAAAGTACCCTTCTCACCATATTAACAATTCCTTCGAACCGGTATTAGTGAATATATTTTCTTACGGAATTACGGACCCATCACGAAGCCGTCAACCAAGCATTCTGTACATCAAACTAAGAAACTGTACCCAAAAATTATTGCTAGGAAACCACCATTTTTTGGAGTGAATAACAGTGTTTTACGTTAGGACTCAATGTTACGCGTTCAAGCGTGCAGAAATGTCAGTAAATGAGAAAACAATCATTTATAATATGCTTTTGTTGGCCTTTCTGCTAATTTAATTGCTTTATGTTGGCAACTATTTTTCTCTCTCGTCATTTTTTCGTCATGTTCTGTGTTTAAATAAAACGGTCTTTTTAATTTTCCGAGTTCTACAGTAATTTAATTGTTTTCATCCCGAAATATCAGATGAAATAATAATCGTGTGGAAAGTTGGGACTATGATCTTCAATACCTCCGTGATTAGAAGGTTCCCACGTATGGTCCAGAACAAAAAAAATATCGTGACGTGAAGAACAAGTAGGTACCTTTCGGCTTCATTAAGGGTGTGTTTACACTTTTAATAAATAAAATACCCGTAACACTGCTGTCGGAACCATATTGCATAACACGAACACCGTGGCTTGTCTTTTACAATCAGCTTTCAATCTACATAGTTCGGCCTATGCTGCTATGGTCGAGCCTGCAATATCTGTCAGGGAGCGGGACTTGGTGAAAATCTACCACCTTTGTTAGATAGTCGATCTAGAAAGTTTTGGTTTTAGTACATACCAATGTTTGTTGTTAGTCGTAAAGTTATTAACCTTTGGTATGTCAACGTAGATCCACGAATTAAACTAAAGTAATCTAAAAAATCAAACGCTAGATGTCGCTTTGCCGTGGATCTGCGTTCCGGCAGTATAATGGGATTGCGCGGATCCACGTTCGCATACCGGTTAAAATGCATATTAGGGTTCTTAGGTACCTATGACCTACGACGTTGGTCAAGGCCATTACAATTACTCCCTCAAAGATTAATATTTTTCACTTGGCAACCAGGAATGGGTAACCGCCACCGACCTCCGCATCTCTCTGGACCGTCTGAACACCTTCGGAGACGAGATCTTCGGCGACGTCCAAGTGCTGCAGTCCTATTGGTACGCTATCGCTGACGTGGCTGTGGGAGCCAGGTGCAAGTGTAACGGCCACGCTTCTGTCTGCGAAACGCAGGAACTGCCCGATGGCACCAGGACTAGAGCGTGCAGGTAATGACATTCTTTTACTCACTTAAAGTGTGATGCGAACTAAAGTGACTGTACGGGACATACTTTACCATGTAATCAGCTCATGGCCCACCATCGTAGACTGTTTTCTTTGCCAGTGCTAACGTCAATGTAAATGTACTGATTAAGTTTTAAAATGTAGGTACAACTGATGTTAGACTTGCACTGTAAAGTGCACTCGTTTATTAATCTTTTTAAAATATCACTATCACAATGAGGTTTCCAGGACGAGAACTCTGTTCTGAGTTAAACTCGGCTTTGTAGACAAGCTATAATAATAAAATTACATGCTATTTTTTGTTATTCCTACTTATTTATTTGTTAACATTTTTGGAAATTAAATTTAGTGCAGTACAGTTATAATTTTCAAATGTTTGATTGATGTTGATCAACCCTGTAAGGCCCATCTGTCACTGTCATCAGTTATGTCATAAATTTGCTTATAAAAACTGCATCTATCTTGCTCAAAACTTTCACAGAGTCTAGGAGAAAGAACAAAAGAGATATACTGCCTCTGTCCAAGTTATTTGAAAAGCACTCGTTAATCCGGAAAAGTACCCACAAACAAAGGGATATGCGACGGCCACACGATACAAAACAAATGCTTGTTATGTGTCTGCAAATTAGCTTGAGGTCATACCTATTTTTCAAATAATATTTTCAGTCTCGGTTAACTATGTTAAGTAAATCATTGTTTTTTATTTAATTAGGAGAGAACTTATATACACCATTATTTTTAGGTCGTTCTGGAGCCGAATACCATGAACTCGATCATCGAACTCGAAACGATTGGGACTATTTAAAAAAAAAAATAACAATAAAAAAAAAACACGAAAGAATACATTTAATGTTTTTTTTTTGAAATAATGAGAACTCAAATGCATATGTGTGTGTAAAACGTATCCACGATCGGCAACACATGCGAACGATACCCATTGAAAAATTCATTCATCGATCGATTCTCATTATTTCACAAAAAAAACATTAAATTTATTCTTTCGTGTTTTTTTTTATTGTTATTTTTTGAAAAAAATAGTCCCAATTTTTCGAGTTCGATGATCGAGTTCATGGTATTCGGCTCCAGAACGACCTAAAAATAATGGTGTATTTATTTGCTCATTGTTGAAATTATGATCTTAAGAAGGTCGCACAAATAATTGTATGAATCTCTTCAGTGTTCACGTTTCTTTACAGACACATGAGTCTTTTTAGAATTTTCTCTGTTTCTTTTATTATGCTTATCCTCATGCATGCTTTCCACCCTGGTGATGCGGACAGGTCTGTCATCGATACCCATATCGATCGATCAGATACAAAGTGTTCCAATGCAGGACAAATGCCTCCCTTCCTTTCTTCAATTTACTCCTATTCATTGCTGTTATGAGCCAATATTTTAGAAAAGTTTCGAATTTGTCCTGCCCTTTTAACCCTGCCCATAAACACTACACTGTTTAAATATTGAAACGATAATTGTTTTCCAGATGTGAGCACAACACAGCCGGCCGTGAGTGCGAACGGTGTCTCGACTTCTACAACGACGCGCCTTGGGGCAGAGCATCCCCGACTAACGTACACGAGTGCAAGGGTTAGTGTCACGTACATTGCTTGCCATGTGCACTGCGAATTTGTTGTTCAATGCGAAAGTCTCAAGTAAGCAGGTGATGGATAGATTCACTGATGATATATGATATTTAGTCGTGATTATTTCATCACCACAACTCTCAAAATGGTGAAGGAAAACACTGTGAGTAAAGTGATGTGTCCTACAACGGAAAATTCTAAGATAACTATCTACTGAAACGCACAGGGCCCGCGTAGTGCATACTGCCATAGTTGCCATCAAACACTGCTATACTAAATGTATCACCTCGTGCAGTGCGCTTAGAAGCGGCTTGCCAAGCTTAGCGGCTTACATCGGGTTCAGCATGTAAACCGCGTAACTTGCTTGAACTTAGACTGGCAATGGAGTTGTTTGCTGGAAACTTCGCCGCGTGAGAAGGCGTTTGTCAGTTGTCAAAGTCGTCTTGATAGAATATTAAGTGGTCCATGACTGTCTCATTCGTCTAGTGGTTGCAAGCGCGACTGCTGAGCACGAGGTCCTGGGCTCGATACCCAGGCCGGGCTAAGTGTTATTGGGTTTTTCCATCTGGAATTTTTCAGTAGCAGCCACGGAGTCTGGACCTGTGCCTGATTGATGACAATAAGCTCGTCCTCTATTACATGGAACTCGTAAACATAACTGGCGAAATGTGGGTGTACTAATAGGTACACCTCTGCCTAACCTTTGTATTACAGGCGTGATGTTATGCTATTGCTATTATAATCTCGGCCACACTACACTAAAAGCTCAATATTATTTCTGTCAATGTCGCACAAGTCAAACAATAAGTGCAGTATCATCGAACAGATTACCCAAATACCCAATCCCTGAAAAAAACCTTTTCGGCTTCTAAGACATTTTAAAACAGGCCGAAATTAACCTTAACATAATCAAATCCGTCCATCATTTTCATGAATGAGTCAGTTTCACACAAGCGAGTCGGTGACCACACGTAACGTGGATGGACCGGATCTGTCCCGGGTCGGCGTGGGTCCGGGTAACAACGCCGGGGCTGCGGCCCAAGAGGAGAACTGGGACTGGCTCAACCAGTAAACAGATTAGGATGAGGTCTGCTCGAAAATAATAGGTACCTATACACTCCTTTGCAATTTATGAAATAACATGCTAAATTACATCGTTACCTTACATCGTCAAATTAATAAAACCTCTTTCTTGTAATATTCATCTAAGATAGAGAAAAGATCCGAAGTGCCCGTTTTTTTTTGCAAACGGGTTTTTATTGAGAATAATTCAGCTTTGTTATTTTAATATACAGGGTTATTGGGTGCATTACTTGAAATGGGTGATACTGGACCTAATACTTGAGAGTTGTACTCTGTTTCCAATAGATGGCGTTGTGCCTCCAAGCGACATTCCTGAATCGCGCTATGGTTTCGTTACCTGCGTTTAGCTAAATACGCGGAACGTAATAGCGTCTGATTGCCGGCGGTGTCACCATAACTCTTCAATTTTTGAATAAATCTCTCGCTGTAAAAAGCAGAGATTGTATAAACACCTGATTGGAATATAACTTGTGAGATTATCCAAATATCCACAGGACTTGCCCGGTTAAGCAGTAGCCAACCTCCTAGGTTGAACTGCGAGATGCCCCTCCAAAAAAAAATAACTGGTGCGATAATCGCAAGCTATTGTAATAAGTCCAGGCTGTCCATTGATGGGCCAAGTATGTATGAATTTATTAGGTACTTAATGGTAACGCCAGATAGTTAATTTTCACTAAGTTGCGTTTAACCGATGGAAATATAAAGTTAGAATCCGTTCGATTCTGTTACACTTTACTAGGTATTTTTAACTCTGACCGCCACTTCAAAAAAGCATAAACGTGCCCTCGGTGCCAAGCTAGGAACTCATCTTATACCTAATACCTACAAAATAGTACTTAGTGGTTCGGAATCGATCAAGCACATGTGAAACTATTTTTTTTTACATAATTTTTTACTGGCTACCACCGTACTGATGATATCTCTGATGAAATAAGTACCGTTTACTGTATATTCCTTTCAGCATACGACGAAAATATGTGAAAGCAAAGGAGACGGGATTTTTGGGCCAAATTGTAATAAGTTGAGATATGGTTTAAAAAAAGCTTTTTCAAAATATATAAAAAATAGCATAATTCACAAATAGGAAGACGAGAAATCTCAAAAATAAGTTTTATGTTACGAATAAAATACGATATCTATTAATGAATGAATGAGTTTAAACAATTGAACATAAAAACACTTGCACTAGATTATATTGATTCAATCAAAGTAAATAAGTACATTGTGATTAACTTTATGTTTTCTGAACAAATTACGATACATACGTATGTTATCGTAATTTTCCCCAAAAATGAGCAATGCCAATATCACCTGAAATTATTTCCATTTGTGTTTCTCTGATGAAATCATCATTTTCTTCAGTAACTTTATCTTTTTCTTTGGAAGGTTGATAAGGCAGTTACATTGAGCTGCTATCTTTAAAAAACATATTTAACCGACTTCCAAAAAGAGGAGGTTATCAATTCGTCTGTTTTTTTTTGTGTATGTTCAGCGATATCTTCGCCAATTCGGAACCGATTTCGATTATTCTTTTTTGTTTGGAAGCAAATTATTCCGCGGTGGTCCCGTTTAAATTTAGTGAAGATCTGATGCTGGTCTTCAGAGATAAGCAATGGAACTCTTCAATAATAGACAGCAAATCTGCCGTGATTGCTGCAATCGCTTGGATGTTTATTGTTTACACAACATCATAACATAACATCACGCCTATATGCTCTGAGGGGTACGCAGATGTGCCAGTACACCCAGATTTCGACAGTTAGATATGTTAAGTTACATTTTATTGGGGATAAGCCTATTACGCGGCAGGCCCAGAAGGAGATGGCGGGATGAGCTGGACTCTTACGTAAGGGTTTGGCCAACAATCGCTCTAGATCGCGAAATGTGGAAAGAGGGAGGGGAGGCCTTTGCCCTGCAGTGGGACAATACAGGCTTATAATAATAATATAAGCCTATTACCATGACATGTATGGTTGGCGGTTCACTAATGTTACACCAAAACTCCTTTGACAATTTTTAACCGACTTCAAACAAAGCAGGAGGTTATGATCGACTGTATGTATTTCTTTACGTATGTTCACTGATTTCTCCGTCAATTGTGGACCCATTTTCAAAATTCTATTTTTATTCGAAAGCCTAATACTCCTGAGGGGGTGCCATTGTCACCAAGTCAGAATCTGATGATGGGATCCCAGGGAAATCGACGGCAACCCTCAAATTTTATAGGCACACACAATGTTTTACATATATGTACTTTTTCAAGCAATTCCAATATTTGTGCCTGGTAATCATCATCTCATGTTGCTAAGCTGATGATGGAAGGTATAAGTCCGGATCTGATGCTAATCTTCGGAGATATACATTGGAACGAATAATAGACAACAAATCAGTCGTAATTTTTGCAATCGCTTGGATGTTTATTGTTTACTTAATATCATATCATAACGCCTGTATGCTCTGAGGGGGGTACGCAGATGTGTACAGTACACCCAGATTTCGACAGTTAGGTAAGTATTTTAAGTTAAATTTTATTGGGGATAAGCCTATTATCATAAAATGTATTGTTAACAATGTAAATAAATGCAATAGCTAATATTTGTATAGGATATTACAACTAAAAATGGAAAAATAAAAAAGCTAGGCTGTATTCTACAAAAGTGCAATGGCTACGCGGTCAAAATTAATGGAACGGCTTATGTTTTTTTTTAAATACCGATGAAAAGTTTTTTTCTATGTGATCATTCTGAACCATGATCATGTACTGAATACGTGGTAAGCGTTTGTGCGTCGTTTCCCTTCCACCATGTATTTGTGGAAACGTACTTTGACAAATCCATCAGTAGAATTCTATTATACAGTTCTACAGAAGGTATAAAAAACCTACATAGGTACCTGTGTAATAATACCTTTTTATTCCTATGTATAATGTCGTTGATAACAAAATGCCCTGCGAATTTAAATAAAGTACCTGGTATAAAAATGTGGTGATTGTGACGCATGGCCGGAAACAAAGACCAATGCGATAGTACCATCCTACAGTTTTTATCCGCTTGTAACAGTCATGTAATACAAATATGTTTTCTCATCGTAATTTTATTATTAAAAGCAGATAAATAGAGTGGATACATGAAAGATACATACACGTTGTACCTGCTGTTATTATATACCATTGTTTAAACACCTTTGTGTGATAGTTGTCCGTTTAGGGCACAACCGCAAAATAAATCAGTTACGTTTAAAAATGGAATTATTAATAGATTAATATTACGAGTATCAAAAAGAAGAAGAAAAAAAGTATTCAATATTCTGGCGAAAGAGACAGTTGCTTTGCAAACAGAACACAATGACATCTAACTAGGAAGCTTTTAGTTCCTCATGATAAATACCACCACACCCTGAACCATCTCTTTTTACAGCTTGCAACTGCAACGGATTCTCGAACAAATGCGAGTTTGACAAGGACCTGTATGAGCGCACAGGCCACGGCGGTCGCTGCAAGGACTGTGCGGAGAACAGGGACGGCGCCAACTGTGAGCGGTGCAAAGAAAACTTCTTCCAGGGTTCCGGAGACATCTGCTTACCTTGCAACTGTAATCCTACTGGTAAGTTAAAATAATCCAACTGTCTGATCTCAAATAGCGTTTGAAATGACACGCGTGTTGAGGCAGCGACTACGGAGAGAACCAATGGAACAAACTGCTTAAAGCATTGCAAGAGCCATTCACGTGGAGGTAACAAGAAACAGATGCGAGTCACGCTGACACCAGACGCTGAGGTCGTGAACTCCGGTCAGGATTGTAATGCAGATACTACTTATTTTATTCGTTTAGAATGTGCCATACGCTCCAGAAGGGTTGAAAGTCTCCCTATAAGCTTAACTGCCGTTGTTCTCGTGGTCGACTGCTGAGCGTCAGGCCCTGGGTTCGATTACCGGGTCGGGCAAAAAGTATAATTTCAATTTCTATATGAAAATTTCTCAGTAGCAGCCCGGAGTTTGGAAGTTGGCGATCTGTTACCCCGTGCCTCGGAGAGCACGTCAAGCCGGTGGTCCTGCGCCTGGTGTCGCTCCGGTCATGTCGGATTGCCGTAGTACACCTGTGTCTGTCCAGATACTTGTGCATTGTAATATCCCCCGCACCGATGACCAGTCTCCCTTGAGATTGGCCGCCCTGACCGAGAACGGTTAGGAGGGCTATTATTATTAGCATAAAACTTCGACAACATGAAACGCCTAGTTATGTAAAACACCTCTTTAACATACCAATGATAAGGTTCAGTCAAACTGGTACAGACGGATTACGGAGCGACAGCGGACACTGACAGGTGCTTAGGTTACCTGTTAGAGTCCGTACCGGTTCGACCGATCCTTTATTGGAATTTTTAACAATGTCACACATTAGAAACTGAATTACAAAACAAAAATTTAAATTGTCCAGGATCCCGCAGCCTCCAATGTAACGCCGAAGGCAAGTGTCAGTGCAAGCCAGGAGTTACGGGAGACAAGTGTGACGTCTGCGCACCGAACCACTACGAGTTCACGACCCAGGGCTGCAAGCCTTGCGGGTGTAATGAGTCGGGGTCCTACAGCAACACCCCGCAGTGTGACCCACAGACTGGGGTGTGTTTGTGCAAGCAGAATGTGGAGGGACGGCGGTGTAGAGAGTTAGTATTCATTGTTTTTATTTCCATTAAATCTGAGATCGGGTTGTGGGCCAACCAGATGCCAGACATTTACATGGAACGATTATCCCTATACTTACCAACTGGGTTAATTGTGATGTTCTTCGGCTAATAGGTTCAATTGACATTTGGCATTAGACTTCAGAGCCGGTCTACGCGTACGGACTGATATGTGGTCCTAACTAATATGAAATACTTATAATAATATGAGGCCAAAGGAACCAAGCAACTACTGAAATGATAACATATAGAGATGTCAGAACTACTAAAACAACTTAGAAAGATGACACTTTACCTAACAATTCCAACATTTTCATCAATATCCAGTTAAAACCTCCCCTCATCTTCCAGATGCAAGCCAGGTTTCTTCAACCTAGATATTAGCAACGAGTTCGGCTGCACTCCCTGCTTCTGTTTCGGACACTCGTCACAGTGCAGCTCGGCCCCTAAGTACCAAGCGCATGAGACCAGCGCTCACTTCATCAGGGATGCTGAGAAATGGGCCGCTGAAGATGAACAGGAAAGAAATGCGAAACTACAGTTTAATGCTAATACACAAAATATAGGTGAGAATAGAATATTTTTTTTTTATAAATGTTACTGGCTGATATACAAGCAGGTCCCACGAGAGGCATTGTAGATGCGTTGCCGAAATGGCAACGTATCTACAATGCAATGCAACAAAAGCTGAAATGTATGATATTCCTGTAATTACATACCATTGAGACCGCAATACAGCAATGCTATTTAGCGGCAACGATGAATATAGTGGAGTGGAGCCTTTCACGAGTTCTTTCTCAAAATCCTCGGTTTTAACATATTTACAGTTTTGTCTCTGGAACGTACCTACTAATTCCGGTACAAAAATCTTTACATTGGAGTAATCACTTATCAGAATTTAAAAGAGTGTCCATGGAGTTTCTTGCCCGTTCTTCTCCTTATAGATCTACGTTAGGGAATGGGCAACTACAGTACTTTCACAGTTTTTATGCCTTGTGACTGGGACTGTAGCTACATTTCATTGTTATCTTTGTTTCGACAGTTCAAAAGTGCCTGTAACGGGCCTACTTGAAATAAATGCTTTGATTTTGATTTTGATTTTGAGAAGATGTGCCGTATCCTTGTTTAGCACCTAACCTAACCTAAAAACACGAAAGAATCGTTTTTTGTCAGATCTCTAACTAACCAATCATCTTTTCTGCAGCCGTCGCCTCTCAAGGAGCAGAAACATTGTACTTCATCGCTTCAAGCCAGTTCCTTGGTGACCAACGACCTTCATACAACCATGACCTGAAATTTTCGCTACGACTAGGAGAAATTCGGGGTTACCCCTCGGCTCAAGACATTATACTGGAAGGACCTCGCGCCTCCGTGTCCATCAATATCTACGCACAGAATAATCCGGAGCCTACTAATCAGGTATGTCTGTTTGTTTCAAGATGTTTGTTGCTGTTTGCGTTTTTTCTTGTGCCTCTTAGTTATATAATTTAGTTCTGATAAATATGCGAATTGTGTTTTCGGAGTGTACTTGTATTTAGAAGATATAATCATTGCGATTGATTTATTTTTGAAGATGCTTTTGCAAGCAGAAGTCGATTGTAATTTTTTCCCTCATATACTCGTACAATTAAAAAATGCTGTATATTTCATGTTTAAACGTTTCACGCCTTAACAAGCGTGAAGCGTTTAACTTTTCGGTTATAACTCCTCGAAAAGTTAAGCAGGAGTCTACCCTATTGTCCTTTTTTTCTCTTACAACGAAAGATTACTAGATTCTACCATATGTGGGATGTAGGTCCTATGGTGTTCGTGAATATGCTTGGCGATCATAGATAATCATTTATACTCTTTCAGTCTAAGCTTGAAGTAACCGCGTTGCGAATTCAGTCCCTTCTACCTCTCATCTCAAAAATTGTTGCAGGCACAAGAATACACCTTCAGACTCCACGAAGACTCTCGCTACGGCTGGTCTCCGACCTTATCAAACTTCGAATTCATGTCCCTTCTGCAAAACCTGACTGCTATCAAAATCAGGGGTACTTACAACAAGCCTGGTGAAGGTTATATGATGAACTTCAAGCTGGAAACTGCGAAGATTGGGCGAGAGAAAGGATCTGCTCCTGCAAACTGGGTGGAGAAGTGTTCCTGTCCTAAGGCCTATGTTGGGGACTACTGCGAGGAGTGTGCGCCAGGGTTCAAGCATGAGCCCGCTAATGGGGGACCCTACTCGACCTGTATACCCTGTGACTGTAACGGACACGCGCATATTTGTGATACTGCTACTGGTGAGTTTCATAATTACATCAGCCTATGGTAGTACTATGAAGGGCATAGCTAGGTTTTCTGGTGCATTATTACGCATTTTGAGTTGGATCAAACACAAAGTAGATCAGTTAATCGCGCATGGAAAGCCAAATGACTGATTAATTTTCTTTCATAACAAGTTGGCGGTTTGTCCAATAGCTACAGCTGAATCACCGAATTTACTGTACTGAATTAAAATCTTTTGAAATCAGAGAGCATTATTTCAATATCTTGTCATCTGCCTAGCCTTTTCCCAACTATGTTGGGGTCGGCTTCCAGTCTAACCGAATGCAGCTGAATACCAGTATTTTACATGGAGTGACTGCCTATTTGACCTCCACAACCCAGTTAGCGCTAGGTAATACGATACCCCTTGGTAAGACTGGTTGTCAGACTTTCGGGCTACTGACTACCTGTAACGACTGTCAAAGATCTACAAATGACAGCCGGGACTAAAGGCTTAACGTGCTTTCCGAGGCACGGAGGAAACTCTGTATGTATTGGTTGATCCGTAGATGGGTATCCACGGACAAACCTAGGTAAGCACGGCTTAACCTAAAGATCGTCCCAAGTGGCTGTTCTTATTTAGCCACGAGCTTCTCTTTAGCCACGAGCTCCTCATTTCCTCCTATTTCAATATCTTCTATACCGATGAAACAAAGTGTGACTGAGGAACCTCATCACAAAGGGTGACCCACCTTCTCTTCTGTTCTTTGTGCAACTCTATTTGCACTTTGAGCTGTCCAAATTTCCGAAGCCACTGCTAACAATGGCGATGGGGCAAAGTTGTGTGGTCGAAGAACATAGGTAACATTACGCCTGTAACTCCTAAATTTTAGGCGGAGGTGTACCTATTGTACACCCACATTTCACCGGTTATATTTAAGTCACATGTAATAGGGCGCAATCCTATTGCCATCAACCGGCCTCGAATCTAAAATGTGACTCTTATTGCCTCTGGTTGAAGCTCATTTAACTTAATAATAAGAATCATTGATATGACAAAGAACAAGGAGATGTATATCTGAATCTGAACACCCGACTTCATTATTTCACACATACCTACTGTAGCGAAATAAAACTCCCAAAAATCTTCGCCACTGATTATACCAAGAATTTTCCAAGTGTCGTGTATGGCCAAATCCGAAACTAAGAGGAATAGCGAAAAATGCTCAAAGAAGTCTCGAGCCCGATTTTGATGAAAACTAAAACTGCATCATTAGATTTTTGAAAAATCAGTATTCGTAGCCAGGAATCAAACCCATTGATTTTGGCAAAAACACACACTGTATTATTACACCATTTGATAGTGTCGATAATAAGGATTACATTCTGGACAGTAGGTACATAAATATACAGACACACGGCAAACATCTTTCCAAACACCAGTACATAAAGATAAACTGAATCCTTTTTCCCTTGATGGTAGGAAAATATATATAACAGAACGCCACTTGCTACGATCCATACATACTCCTTTCGCCTCGTCCACGTCCATGCATCTAACTTCGTCGTTCTTTTTTCCAGGTTTCTGTATCTGCAAGCACAACACGACGGGCAGCAACTGCGAGCTCTGCGCTAAGGGTTTCTATGGCAACGCGATCGCGGGCACCCCTGACGACTGCACACCTTGTCCGTGTCCCAAGGACAGTGGCTGTATCCAGCTCATGGATGGCAGCATCGTGTGTACTGACTGTCCTGAGGGATATGCTGGTAAGAACATGTTAAAATTAACAGATTGTTGTCACAGAGTGTATAGAAAAAGTAATATTCTATCAGCGACAAAGACATTCTAATATTTACGAGCGATATACGGGACAAGAAGTCGAACGTAATCCAATACTTGTTACTACTTCGTAACAAAATAATAGGTCTGTCTGTTGCCACACGGCCGCTTGTCAGATAGCATTCGTGTGTCAAAATATTTGGGTTCCAAATTTTTGTAGGTATGACTTTATTTTCAATGTCCGCTCTACAACTCTTTGAAATCTCTTTGATCTTCTATAACGAAGATGAAGACCTTTTTTAACGCTTCGAAAGCGATTGCCTATTGTTTTGGCGCTCAAGGTGATTAAAAAATAGAGATAGATTTAGGCTCTCCCTAAATTATTTTTTAGACCGATCAAAGGGACCATTTTGGGTTAAATAGCAAAAATCTTACAAGTTAAGTAAATGGCAATTAAAGATTGCACAAAATCATTGCAAATACCAAAATGTTACCAGCTGTTAATGATATCAATGAGCTTCACATTTTTCCCATTTGACATGTAAACAATATGATCAACACCGTCGTATCGCTCGCGCTCTCTTACAGCAGCCTCGCAAATCCAAAAAGACTCATTCGCTTCTCATTTGTTATCTTCTCTCTTTTATTTACAGGACCCAAATGCGAGGTCTGTGCCGACGGCTACTTCGGTGACCCGGCCGGTCAGTTCGGGCCCCCGAAGCAGTGCGAGCTCTGCCAGTGCAACGGCAACGTGGACCCGAACGCTGTCGGAAACTGCAACCGGACCACCGGAGAATGTCTCAAGTGTATCTACAATACTGCTGGGGAACATTGTGACAAGTGTTTGAGCGGTAAGTCGGTTGAATGCTAATTCTTGAAAATATTTAATTCACTCACAGTCCACACCGGATAATCTTGAAACATGAAAATGTGCACAAGAATTTGTGTCTTGCATTATGAAGAGCAATAAGTGAATTCATGACGAAAAACAACACGGTAATATTGCGCAGCCCTCATAAAGCCAAGTCTTAGTCAGTAGTATCAGACCAACGTATGGACCTGTGTTCGACTACTTGCAATAAGCTCGTCTATTTTCGAATCACAATTCCCAAAAATGACGCGAGGAGGAACTACACCGCAGCCTCACTTTTGTGAAGCTAGAGTTGCAATGTTGCGTAAAAACATATAACTTATGCATAGTTCTGAAATCAGCTTTACCAAATCTTTCCAAATCCAGGTTACTTCGGAGATGCCCTCGACCCCAAGAAGAAGGGTGATTGCAAACCGTGCCAGTGCCACGAAGCGGGCACAGTTGAGAGTGCCGAAGGACCTCCTCAGTGCGACGGCCTCACTGGGCACTGTAGCTGTCATCCCCATGTCATCGGCAGGAACTGTGACAAGTGCGAGGTGAGTTGAGTAAGAAGACGTCTTCGTTTTATTTTTCAGTACTTTTCTGTGTGTACCTACCTACAAAGTCATGTCTCAAAGTCTGGATGAAAGCACAAATCATACAATTTAAAATCCAAGGATATTATCTCCCCACAAATTTTTAAATCAAATGGTATTTTTTAATTTTTCACTAAGACACGCTCAAATGCGGCATTCTGCATACATATATAATAGATAGCTGTTGCCCGCGACCTTTCGTTAGCGTTAAATTATTGTTTAAAAATGTAACTCCCCTTTTTTAATCGGATTTTATTACCAAAAAATTTCAAGGGTTTTAATTTTTTTGCACGGAACCCTAATTATTTTTCGTAAAATAGAAGTACCCTAAGTTACTCCTTAATTCATCAGGTATCTGCCTGTGAAAGTCCCGTCAAAATCAATCCAGCCGTCCCAGAGATTAGCTGGAACCAACAGATAGACAGACAAAAATTGTAAAAAATGTTATTTTGGTATATGTACCGTATATACATTCATAATTATGCATGTAGTAGAACACAGTTATACGAACAGATAATTCAATTTTATTTATTTGTATAAATAGTTGAACAACAAAGCTGATCCGAAAAAGTAAACATATTATATTCGGAGGCATACGTACACATATCTGGATATATTGGATTGTGCCACCTGGCTGTACACGTACATAAGTAGCACCTCAGCCCCCTCACTAATCAAACACCAAGTGATAAAATGATTACAGAACTTCATCTCATAACAATGAAATATTTTGAACCCAGGATGGTTACTTCAACATCAACTCAGGGGTCGGCTGCGAGACCTGTGACTGTAACCTGGAGGGATCCTACAACAATACCTGCGACCCGTACAACGGACAGTGTTACTGCAAGCCTGGTATTGACGGGTAAGTTCCTCTAGTTCTAGTGTTCTTCATCATCCTAAAGTTTACTTCAAACTATCCAGTACTGCGTGGTCCTCGGTTCGATTGTCAATTTGGGTAAACTAGTATTGGATATATCTATCTGCTGAAATTTGACATGAACAGCCCGGTATTAGAATTCGTGCCTGGTTGATGGCAATCGGTTTGACCCTATTAATCATAACTGACTTGGGCAAAACAGACGTGAAGATGTTTATGTTTAGAGTAACACTAGGTCTGAGCTGGATTTCGGACTGACCTGGTTTATCTGTTACCAGGCACCCTGCGAATACTCTCAAAGTACCTGAAATAATTTACAACGTTTATTATTTGAGGTCTCAGCCCTAGAATACGTGGCCTTATCGACCAGCCCATTGTCATTAAACCTTAGCCAGATAACTCTCGCAACAATTCTGTTTTGTGTGATTTTTTTGCCATGACAACATTTACAAATCTGCACCACAACTGCGTAACACACTTTTAATCAGAATTTTAAGTATTTTAAAGGAAATTCCTGATCTATTGCTACATAGGTAGAATAATACGTCTGCTCAACAACGTAGAGAATGTTATAAATGTTATTTATTGAACTGTCACAATTGCAAGTACGTTACCCAATTTAACCGCAGTTTTTCAAAACATTTAAAATCGCAGCCACCGTAACACTAGGTACTTATTGTTTGTCATCTTTCAGTAAACACTGCGACCGCTGCCGCGCCTACCACTACGGGTTCTCCGCGGACGGCTGCCGGGACTGCGACTGTGACGAATGGGGCTCCACGAACTACCAGTGCGATATGTCCGGCCAGTGCTCCTGCCAGGAGAACGTTGAAGGAAGGCGCTGTGACAGGTCAGGTTCATGCAAGTTATATATTAAATACTGAACCGATTTACGATTTTATAACTAACAAGAATCTGGGAACATCCATGGGGTAGTTTTGGATAGTCTTTGGAAAGATAAATCTATTTTTATATGACGTCACTGTTTGGATCATATACTTAATAAGTATGCGAAAAGTTGTTTCAAAAGCGTTGACGCGCTGATAAGCTCATACTCGCGGGCCGCAAGAGAAGCCTTTCCGCGCGCTCACTCGGCGCCAACACAATTCTACTCACTTCCAGTGAACTGTGAGCAAGTAAAGTGCTACTAACATAGCCAAAGGCCCGATCTTCATTGGTCAAGGACAGCGGCGAGTAGTGACTACTAGTACAGTGGCGAGTGGCGAAAACCTAGGCAGTGACTCTTGACTGTTCTTATCCACTGTTCTTATCTACTTCGCTAAACACATGACCAAATTAAATCGGGCTATAAGTCTTTTAAATTAACATAAGTTTTGTATTTATTTTAATATCCATGGGTCTTTGTAGCCTGATATAAGTAAACGATGTTATGGTAAGTTATGAATAGGTACACCGGAATAAGCGCATGTACGCGCGTTCGGTTTTTTGCGTAAAAGCCGATGAAAGCTTACACGCGGAAAAAAATACCCCTTGCAAAAGGTATAAACTTCTTAAACACGTAGTCCCAATTTCAAATAGTGTCCTCCTTTGCAAAATGATATGCCTTAATAACATAATCAATATTCCCGTGACATGTACATACAGGTGTATGGAGAACAAGAAACGTCGTGCAGACGGTCAGGGTTGCGAGGACTGTCCTGCTTGCTACAACCTTGTGCTGGATGCTGTCAACCAACACAGAAGGGAACTCAGGGAACTTGATGACGTAAGTATAATTAGTATAAACACTTTCTTCTCGCATACATGAACTGCAGAAAAATATTATTTATAGAGTTGTATTATCCCACTGCTGGACTTCTAGTCTTCCTCCACAGGTTTTCGCTCTTCCCCGTATGTTACCTTCTTCGTTCGTTCTTCGTTCTTCGGTGAATTTCTCATAAATATTTCAAAAAGTGAACCCACAACGAAGTTACTTTTTGGAACATTGATCCACACGTTTGCGAGTATCAGTAGGCAACAACGGATTACGAAAGCCGTAAAAGTTATAGAAACTTACTCATACGTACCTAACTTCGATACATAAAAAGCTTTTTCTAAATGGATGCACGTAAGTCCTCGCCAAGGCCAAGGCCTAGGACACTCTGGTGCGATGACTATTAGAAACGATTATGAGAATGTCTTTGTATTGTTAAGAAGGTCAGTAAGGTGGTAACGAAACTGTCCAGGGTCACTGAACATTTGTCATCCATAGGTCGAGTTCACCCACTGATGGGTATAGCTATAACACTGTATATAACTCGTTTCGTTTGTACCTACCTATCTCCACGTTCCTGTGTTCCAGTTACATACAGCTGTCCAATCGACATTCACTTGACATTACGAACCTAATACTTAGGTACTCTTACTAAATAATAGTTGATTTGTGCAGATTCTAGCTAAAATCTCGAAGTCTCCTACGGTTGTCGAGAACGCAGACTTTGACAATGAGCTGCAGCAAGTGAGGGGTGAGATCGAGCGTTTAGCACTGGACGCTCAGGCTGAGCTGGGCAATGGACCCGGGGCTAGCCTCACGGACAACCTGGCTGAACTGGCTGATAGACTCGCTGATGTCAGGTAAAAACCCAAAGAGGACTTGGTAAATAGTCAGAATAAACGAGAAATTGCTTGTGATGTAGTAGTCAAGATAGCACAGAACGACAGCATGTCAGCACTAGGTCACTAGTTACAGTGATCGAGAAATAGCATACGCTGTCGTAGTAGCCTTAATTGTTGGCCAGTAAGAAGAAGATGAAGTGCACCTGCCACTTTTTTATTTTATTTTTTTGAATGGCCTCTCGCAGAGCAACAACTCTGCTAAGGTTGAAGCTGCTTAACCGGACAATCCTGTGGTGGCCAAAAATTACTTTAAGGCCCCCAGCCAGGGCTTACAAACTAAAGCACCTGCCACGTCCAAACTCAGGCATTTATTGGGGCGAACCTAAACTCGTGGAGACTATTAAGTAGTTGAAACTCCCAGTTGCACTAAATAATATACCTACTTATTCAAACATTAATGATGACACTGTATATTTACAGAAATATGCTGTTCAAGATTGAAGATGAAAGTTACGATGGCAATGAAGCAGTGGAAAAGAGTAAGGGCAACGTGTCCAAAGCAGAGGACACCATAGAAGCCGCACAGAAGGAAATCAATGTAAGACCACCTTAACCATCAACATCTTCCTTTCCTTGTCTTATGTTACTGTCCTCTCTCTCCATCCATCAACATTCATATTCATCACTCTTTAACAACCGCCTTGACAGACGCTAAGTAAACGCAATAGACGTGCTCGTAGATATAATTTTACTTTTAGAAAATTAAGTTAGATTAAAATTCCTTATTACTTCCTTGTCTTATTTTATTAGGCTAAAAAAAACTCACTCTTGCAGTCACATGTGATTTTTCCCTACTACAGACGACGAGCTTTCATTTTTTCTGTAACAGACGCCATCTTTTAATCTTTTTTCATCTATCTTTCTCACAGCATTCATTATGTACACAGTGTGACCAGTGAGATCTTAAGAATATCTAATGCAATAAATTAATTAACATGAATGTTAAAGCTACTACTTTAAATTCATGACCATTCATTTATATTCCAGATAAAGTAACTCAATTTCTAGCAACAGTAAATTCTATGACTACCGATTGAATGTCGGTTACCGCGGCCAAGTTACACTAACCAAGTATTCAGGAAATTTTATAATGTACAAATAATAATATAATCATTATCATTAACACTAGAAACGGGATATTTACCATGTCCACTGTTTGTTTTGAGTTCCCGATATTTCGGCGCTGTTGCAAGCACCATGATCACGGATAAACTGCAGTCAAAACAAACGTAACGTGGTAAATATCTAGTGTTATTAAATCTAGTGTTAATGATAATGTTAGTGACTATAAAACTTATACTTTTATAATCAGTTAGGACGGCAGTCTGACACGACCCGGGAAAGGTCTACCTACTCATCCCTGCCTTTTTCTATCTCAGTGAAGTTTTATTTCATTATCACATAAAACCATACTCTGTGTCCATCCCGCTTACATTCAGTCTCTCCTACCCATTCATTTCCAACAACATTGCAAACATCTTTCACGCTAATTATATTTCTATCTTTACCTTCCCAGAGTGCTTTGGAATACATGGACGGTGAAGGCGCAGCAGCTCTAAACAAGGCTCGCAACAGATCAGACCAATTCGGCAAGCAATCCGTCGATATGTCAGCCCTAGCCAAGGAGTCCAGACTGCTGGCAGAAAAACTGGAGAACGAGGCCAAGAACATTCGAGAAATTGCCGACAAGGCTTTCAATACTTCTCTTACGGCAAACAAGATTGCTAAGGATGGAATTACTAAACAGGCTAACATAAGGTATTTTGTTTTAACTTTTCTTATTTGCAAATTTTTGACAGTCATTACGGGTAGTCACAAGCCAAGTCTGATAACAGCCTTATCAAGGTGTTTCGTATTAGTATTACTGAGTATCTGGATTGTGGAGGCTGTTGCTCCACGTAAAATACGTAGCTACATCCAGAGCCTAGAAGCCGGGGACCCTAACATAGTTGGGAAAAGGCTACGCATTTATATATAGCTTAGTATGCAGATCATTCTAATATGTTTTAACTTTGAACAACACCTAAGCAAATGTTTGACTTACCGAAACATTAGCCCGAGAATGCTTTTATTAAGGTTTTGCAATTTGCTGGTCAGTGTCAGGCTGTATGCAGACCCAAACATGATTTGCGGCCGTAATACGCATGTGTTTATAGAATTATAATAATTAAATCACCAATACAACCCTAAAAGAACACTTAATACAAACCTCAAAGAAAAATTGTATTTCGCGGGCTACCCTGCGGCTTCTCCACTAAGAGCAGCTAGCTAAGTTGAGCATTGCCATCCAACGTGGCAATGCTGCCAGCCTTCTGGACACATTAACTGTTGAATTTTTGAACACCTTGTTATTCTTTTCCCCTTTTCATACTTGTCCTTATTTTTGTCTTTTTTTCATTTGTAAATAGTTTAACTGTTCATAAATTAAACACCGTCCTTTTCAGTAACGAGGTGCAAATCCTGACAAACGAGCTGAACGCAGCTTCCGGTAAGCTGAATAGCATGACAGAACTGGCTGACCAGGCGCTGAAGAGGGCCAAAGAGGTGTACGACGAAGCCCTCGGACTGTATGCTGAAGTGAACACCACGCTGCTGCCGGATATCAAGCTGAACAAACTCAAGGAAACTGCGAGGGAAATGAATAAAACGGTAAGGTTCACATTCGCATCAAAACTTTAAAATGAGATTGATGAATTTTACCAATGAATCTGAACTCTATTAGCACATCTAATGCGCGTTCAAGAGCTTTCAGTGCCAATACTCCGTAGCAATGATATGTCGACCGCGTTCAGTTATAATGGATATACCTATCGGCCTTTAGAACATGACGATACCTGGTTTACTTCTCGTTCGATTTGTACAGAGACACTTCTTTACACCTCATCATCAGCCTACATCAGTTCACTGCAGGCCTCGCCAATTGCACGCCATTGAACTCTATTCTCAGCAACTTTCATTCGTTTACTGTCACCTAGCCTGAGAGTGTCCCATCTTACGTGAGCGTAACGCATTGGCAGTCTCCACTCAAGAACAACTTCTTTACACTTAGTTGGCGTTTACTGTATTTAGTGATTTATCTAACATTCCAGATTGACGAAAAATCCTCCGAGTTGGAACAGTTAATGGCTGACAACGAGAACACTTTGGACCAGCTAGAGAGCGCCATCAAACAGGGCCGTGGTCTCCTTGACCAGGGTCACGACAGACAGGACGAGTTGAATGACCTCCTGGCAAGGTTGGACGAACTACAAGAACAGGCCAGGAACGATGTGGACCTCACCAATCAGACGCTGAAGGACGCTAACGTGATATATAAGACCCTAAAAGGTATGGTTGCAAAGCAGTTAACTAAAGATGTTAGCATGCCTTCAGAGTAGGTCATCATACCGCGAATTTCATACGGCTGTTGTGTTATTGTGATAACATTGAATGAGTAGTGTAGTTTCGGAATCACGTCGATTTTTTAATCAATATTGATATGAACGATATTTTTCCAATGTCTGCCTATGTTTTGCCTATTGTAGTTAGTTCTGAATGGATAAACGATAAAGCACTTTAGAATCTGACGACAGTGATTAATGATTATTAGCCTGCATTTATGTTAAGATCCCAAAAATATATTTTAATAAATCCTGAGGAGGTTGAGTTCCAATTGCACTATGGTATCATCATAAATGTTTCTATCCCGCAGAATTCAGCGACCAAGTGACAGAATCCCGCCAGTTAGCCGACCAGGCAGCCCTGGACGTGCCGGCAGTACAGCAGAAGATAGCCGCGGCGGAAGACAGCATCAACAGCATCACTGAGCAGCTGTACACTGCCAGTGATAAGGCAAAAGAGGCTAGGGATTTGGCACAGCAGGCACAGAAGGAGTACGCTGACAAAGCTTCGGAGGTATGTAGACAATGATCATCATCTGGGCGATTCTCACAGGAGGCGGTGAAGCGGATCCCACGTCGCATTGACTTGTATGTGTAATCCATAGCTGCCTAACACATGAGTTCGTAGGAGAGTCGCCGTAAAGCAACGCATACGTATAAGCACCGAAGGGCTCCTGGCTTAATGATAAACAGCTGCACGGTTCGGTCGAAGGTAAACATGAGTTTGTCGAGATCGGTCCGTGGAAGAGTCCTAACAGGTTAAACAGTTGGACCCGGCTGCCATTTGTAGATCTTCGACAGTCGTTACAGGTAGTCAGTGGCCCGAAAGTCTGACAACCAGTCTTACCGAGGGGACGTCTTACCCAGTAACTGGGATATAGAGGTCAGTTAGGCTGTCGCTCCATGTAAAATACTCGTATTCAGCTGCATCCAGTTAGACTGAAAGCCGACTGAAGATAGTGTTGTCCTATGATAGGGGTACCTTGAAGTGTAGCTTTAGGATGTGCACTAAGAAAAGGTTTTGTAAACCTTGACTTCAAATATGTTTGAAGATTAGTAAATCCTTGTTCATAGGACCTTGAGAACTGCGCCACTGAAATCATTTCGTACCTGTAATGAAAACGTGTAATGAAAAGAGATGACAGGTATCATAAAAAGTAATGACAGAAGTTCATGCAATTTAGACTTCGCGTACATTCACGCAACTCGATAACCTACTCTCAAAATCTAGATCTGGTTCAAATTAATTTTTAAATGGGGTTTCGCCAAAATACGTTAAAAGAGCAGTGGTGGCACCGCTTATATGTTGTCCCTATCTCTGTAAACCAATTAGTTTAATATGCTGCAAACGGTACATTAAAAAAATTATACAGGTTTCGTTCTTAATTTACTTATTTCATTCTATAATTATTATTTCCTGTAAACCTTTTGATACTTGTACATATTTTTATTAGTATTACAGTTTTGTAGTTTGTAAATAATTAAATTATCATAAAAATAAACCATTTTTCTATACAATTTTTATTCCTATAAAACAAAGCTCATTTGAGTACGTCATTTGCAATTATTTTCAGGCTGCGTTTGAAGTCAGGAAGAAGTCATCGACATCTAGATCTGATGCCTCCAAGTTGCGGTTTGAAGCAGAGAAACTGTCCAGTAAGTATTAAACAGACGTTGTAAATTGGTACTTCATAGAATCTTTTATATAAAAGCTGCTGAAATTACCCGACACAAAAACCCTCTAAGAGGAAAAAATAATATCTAAATAATGCCCCTTAACATTTAACTTAAATATGTAGAATATTACAATCCAAGGGTCGAAGCGTCGGGGGACCGGTAAGCATATAAAATAGTTACTACTATTTTAAGTAGAAACATAAAATCTTAAAGTTTTTTCAGCTTACAGTTTATACCCCGTATTTGATTACGTTTATTATACAGAGGAAACTTGTTTCAACAGCTCGTGTACAAGAAACAGCCACACAGATAGGAAACTTGGAGAAGGAGGCAGCCGACAACATGCAGCTTACCAGAGACGCTAAAATGAAGGTACACAAACACCACATTAACATCATAAATGCACAAGTAACTATGTCTGTCAGTACCGAATAAGGGTGATGTTTTGGCACGCCGCTAGAACTTGACCTGCGAGGTACTTTAATCCCATTTGTAATTTCCCGTGGGATAATTTCTGACCACCGTGTGTCCGAAGTAGTAGGTAGAAGTAGGTCAAATATAAATTGTTGTGTGACTGACTACGGATGACAAAAAAGAGATTTAAAAGACATAGAGAGCGGACATTGGATTTATTTTCATTCCAAAATGATCACGAACATTTTCGATTTTGACACACGAATGCTACCTGACAAGCGGGCGTATGCCACGTCAGACCTACTGGTTAGTATTGGATTAAGATTTTCTTCGTCTTGTCCCGTCTATCGCTCGTTAATATTTGAATGTCTTTGGATGGCAACGACAGGTTGACAATAAACAGCGTAAAACACTGCAATTCAAGAATTTTCGAAAGCATGGATTTTGCAAGTATAACTTATTAAAGAAATTCTTTTAAGAAACTACTAACTACTTGTTTTTAAAGAAAAGGAATTCATTTCATGACAGCAGAAACAAATCAGACCAGAAGTGAAATCAAGAAGCTTTCTGGTTTGAGCGATCGACTTTGATCAGTAAAATTATTCAAGAAGCCTGCATGATTTAAGACTTCTTCGAAGATAAACAACCTTATAGTTACAAAAATAAGATGTTTTAAAAAATTCAACCTCGTAATGTGGGTCTTAAATAATGCAGTTCGTTCAATGCTTTAAATGATGGTGAAAACCGCATCAAAATCCATCCCGTTGTTGTATATAATGCAAGACAAGACAGAATTAGAGCACATCAAACGATATATAGATCGGTAGAAGATAACAGTAGTACCTATAGAAAAACTATTTTACTTTAATCTATCTCCATCAGGTTGGTCAAGCGAACACCGACGCTCGTGAGGCTGAGAAGCAGGTGTCCAAAGGCCTGGAAGATTTGAAGGTCATTATGGACGAACTACAGAACCTACCCACACTGGATGACAAAGCCCTCGACCTATTACGTGAGTATACTTCAAAAGTTCAAATATTGTCTTCCAGTTGGAGTGAGAATTTGCGTGCTCTCAAAAATGGTGAAGGAAAACATCGTGAGGAAACCGGCGTGTTGTAGAACCAAAAATTCGAAGACATGTGACATCTACCAATCTGCTCTGGGCTCGCGTGGTGGATTATAGCCCATTCCCTCTCCAGAGAGGAGGCCGCGTGTCAAGTGGGAACATTATAGGCTGATTATGCAGTGTGACCGGTCTACACGCGCCAAGCAAGTAGACATGGGTGTCGGACAATATCGGACAGTAAAAACAAAGGAGCTCCAAGTACCCGCTAGCAGGTATCGTACGAACTGCCGTGCGAAAAGATGTGGTAAGCAAGTATCCGTTATCCGGTACTAACTGAGTTGTGAGCTCAGATAGGCAGTCGCTCCATGTAAAGAACTGGTAATCGGCTGCATCCGGTTAGACTGGAAGCCGAACCCAAAATAATTGGGAAAAGGTTAGGCAGAGACTCATGATTTCTAATTCTAATCATTTCAGAGGAGAGCTTAGACAAGGCGGAAGCCGACCTCATAGCGGTCGACTTGGACGGCAAGATCAAGAGCTTGACTGAGGCTAAGAACAATCATCAAAGGTACGTAACTAAATAGCTCAGAAAGTACAGCCAAATGGCTCAGGCATTGTTACCAAAACATGCTTCGAACGACGCCCCTACACTGGTGTACTGTGTTTATAGTGGATACTGTGAGCACCGTTGGGTCCACTTTATTTCACAGAGAAAAATACTTCTTTCTACGGTTGGAAAAGGTGAAAACTGTTTGTGATGATGGACAGTCACGAGCTCCAATATGTCTACAGTTTCCTAAACTTGAGAGCAATTTTATTGGTGCTCGTGACAGTACATACACTGAAAAAAAAAACAGATACTTAACAACATAAAATTTACCATTGTGGTAAAATACACGAAAAAATAAATAGGAAAATGAATTGTTTTGCAAATTGATTATCAACATAAACTACGACAATCAGAATCAGAATCAGAATCAGAATCAGAATTTATTTTATTTCTCTAGTTTTAATATTACATATCACTTAAATATCTCATTTTACAATTACGTGTTTCATTTTGTCCGTAGAGTAGGAGCTTTTGAAACCTATCCTGGTCGTTTCCTCTATTACTAGTGCTTATATAATTGAACGTGAGGATAACGATAAAGCAATGGGGATTAGCCCCAGCGGCAGGCCGCTTATTAATTTATTGAGTAACTCTACTGTCAGAGCCTACGCTGTCGGAAGGGGGCCAGACGTTTGAAGAGCGGCTTGTCCCTATCCTTTTTATTAATATATTCAATTTCACCTACTCTAGTTGCGAAAAGAAAGGGGTTGTGTTGTCCATAGCGCGTGTACGCCGGGCCTTGTTCTTGTAGCCCCTCGATCGACAGAGATTTGAGACGTTCTATCATGTCGCCGTGGAGATCATGCGCACGAACGTGCCACGGGTCTTGGTGCAAGATTTCCCATAGTAGATCGGTGTCAGTGCGTCTGGGTAACTGTGCGGCGCTCTTCAATGCCATTTTATACTGCCTCTCAAGCTTGAGCAGGTTAGTTTTACTGTACCTCGGTAGCAGTTGTATTACTCCGTAGTCTATCACTGGCAGTAAGCATGCTTGAATGACAAGTAGCTTGACGGCGACGCTTAGCTTGGAGCGGTAGCCAATGATTGGATACAACGCTCCTCTGACTCTCTTGGCCTTTTCAATATTTTCCTTGGCATGCTTATTCATCGAAAGCCTTTTGTCCAGCCAGACTCCGAGGTATTTTATTTCTGGTTTGAATGCGATGCGTTCACCACGTATTTGAACATAATTGCGATACCCTGTGTTCAAATTGTTGACTCTTGGTCTCTTGTGCGAGAACATTATGCATTCTGTCTTATCGACATTGCATTTGAGGCCCCATTTTTTGTAGTAGTCAATTATGTCGATGGCGGCCCATTCTGCTCGGCGCGTTGCGTGGTCGGGTCTTTCAGCTGCGTTGAGTATACATAGGTCGTCGGCGTACTGTGACAGCATCTGGCCTGCTATTCTTTCGTTTGGTAGGTCAGCCACATAGAGGTTGAAGATCGCCGGACCGAGTATTGATCCCTGGGGCACCCCGTGTGGCACACGCTGCTCCGTTCCCAAAGTGGTTCTGAAGCTTCCTCTTGTTGTCCTGTTGCTCAGATAGTTCTCGATCATCTTTACGATGTTGTTTCGTGCTCCAGCGTCGATCAGTTTTCGACAGAGTCCTTTATGGTTGATCGAATCGAAGGCTTTGCTGAGATCAGTCGATATCATGGCGACACTATGGCCCTTATCCAGCGCGTCGGCGATGTATTTGCCTGTACGAAGGGTTTGGGTGGCGGTGCCTCTGTTTCTCGTGAACCCATGCTGGTGACTGGGTATTATTCCGCTTAACTCTGTCTCGATGCGGTTGAGTATTATTCTCTCGGCCCATTTGCCCATGATGTTAAGTAGGCTAATGGGTCTATACGATTTGGGATCACTGTGAACCTTACCCGCCTTATGCAGAAAAATACATGTACTGGTTTTCCATCGTTTAGGGAAGTAACCCGTCTCGAGTACGTAGTCCATAATACGTTTGAACATTGAAATCATGGTGTCGCCACCTAGTTTGAGTATGTCGGCTTTGATGCCGTCAGGTCCGGGGGCTTTGCTGTTCTTGAAGCGTCTAAGAGTCAATTTGAGCTCGTGTTTTGAAGTTCGATCGAGTGGTGCAAATGGTGTAGTAATTTCTGTACATTCGTCACTTGCATCGATGGTAGCTTCCTTGACTATGGCTGTATCCACCATTCTATCGATGATTTCTAATTCATTGGTGCAATCGTTGAAGTGAGGCAGTTTCATGGGGGGCTTTTTCATTGCTCTTTGCACGGCCCACATGCGTTTCCTATTATCTTTAGTGTTTTCGAGTAGCTTGGTCCACTCGGCTTCTTTATGTTGGTTAATTTCTTTAGCCAATTGATGCTTACAGGCATTGTATTGCCTTTTTGCCACTGTCTTGAGACCAGTGAATCTAAGTCGCCAGGCACGCTGCTTCTTAGCATTACGCTCGTCTATTCTATCTCTTATGTGTGTTGGAAGTCTCTCTTTGGAGTTAACGATTCTCAGCGGGGCCAACTCGTCGAGTGTTTTGACGACGGCCTTTTCTATTTCCGAGATATACATTTCACAGTCGTCGTTTGAGGTGATCTGTAGTTCTGAACTCATGTTGTTAGCAAGCAGTTCTTCAAAAGCTTGTCTGCCTTCTCGAGTGCCTTTTATGTGCATGAGATCGCGACTCATCGGTTGTTCGTAGTCGCTATCGATTATTACATCCAGTGTCCACGGGAGGTGATCTGAGGAAATACACTCCCTCTGTTGGCACTTAAATTCCAATAGTGAGTGATCGTGGTTCACGATTGCTGTGTCGAGTATACCGTTTCCTGGACTCGTAGGCCGAGATGGTTGACCTGTGTTAACGAGTCTGACGGAGCCGCGTTGGATTGCGTCACGGAGTACTATGCCGAGGCCCACGTCTCTGGTGTGATTGAGTTGTCTCGTGCGTAGGTTCGAGTCACCTATGATGATGGCGCTTTCACCCAGTAACAGCGTCTCGAACTCGTCGACGAGGTCTCCCTGTCTCGGTATCGGTATGTAGATACCCTTGATTGTGATCTTATCATTATTTATGTGTTTGGTGTAAAGATTGATACTGCATCCCTCAATGCGCCTGTCCGAGTCGTCGATACTGTCTATTAGACGGGTTTGAGCCCATCTTAGGCCGTGTTTGATATACATTACGGTGCCAAGATGTTGCTCTTTTCTTTCGTAAATTTTGTCGTAGCCGGGTATGTTGTACCTTTGTTTGTCTAGGTTAATTTTGATCTCATTGAGTATGAGAATGTCAACGTTATACTTGTTTACAGTATGCTTGACTTCGATGAATTTACCACGGAGGCCTTGCACGTTGATGTGCATTATTCGCACTTGTTTCTTAGTCCCAGTTGCGGTTAAGGATGGCATCGCGCAGTTCTCTGAAACAACGCTCGAATATCTCGAGGAATTCTTGTTTTGAGAGTTTACGACTCGGTCTTGTTATCTCTTGTTGTTGCGTGTTGGCAGTGACGTTAGCATAGTTACGTTCACCTCTAATTTGTCTCTCGCGTGGGCGGGATTGATGTTCGCGTGGTGTCTCCTGTTTGGGAGGCTGCTGTTGTTGCTTGTTATAATGTGTCTCCTCCTCACGGAGAATTGCCTCTTCGCGTTTCGTTTTTTGCTTGTTCATCTCCTGCTGAAAGCGCGGGCATTTGCGCTGTGTCGCCGTATGTTGTTCAGGTTTCACGTCTCTACAGTTCGCACATACTTTGATCGTTTCACCGTGACTGTTCACGATATCGACCGTCGGGTTGCGCTTTTGAGCGTGGCAGGCACTTGTTGCATGATTAAAAAGAAGACAGTTCTTGCACTGCAGAATCCTGTCACTACTCGTAGTGAAGCGCTCGGGTTTAATTCTGTGGGCGCAGAAAAAGGCCTCTGTGGCATTCTTCATTTTTTCCGCCAGCTCCACATATGAGAAAGAGCCGTCGAAAATACATAATTGCACATCTGACGTGATGCGTTTGATACTCAGCGGGCGAATGCCGATGCACCTCTCCATTTCGTCTAGTTGTTCGTCGTGGGTGTAGTCGTGTGTCATATTCCTGATTACCACTTTGGTCGTTCGTACTTGCTCTGAACGAGGTTTGGGAGCTATGAAAGCCAGGTCTTGTTTATATTTCTTTATTTCTTCGATACACAGGCTGCGTTTATCGAGGTCCGTTACCGTGATGAGAATATTTTTACTTTTCTCGTTACGGCTGACTCTTGCTTTATGCGTTGCAAGGATGCGCGATAAGTCACTTATAAGTTTGTCTGACATTGTTTTCTTATTGTCCTTCGCGTTGCTGAATTTGTACCGCGAATCGTTGATAAGTATCGGGGGAACGTATCCACTCTTGTTTACTATTGTGTCTGTCTTACGCGTCAATAGGGGACTTTTCTTTCGCGCGGCTGGTCTCTTTGCTTTCGGGGCGTTGGTATCCCCACCCTCGGGTAATGTACGCTTGCGTGACAAACTGCGCGAGTTTGCTGAGTTTGAACGCAACGATGATGCTGTTGACAGCGAGCGAGCATATGCAGGCTCATTTGCCTTGCAGCGAAGTAGTTCAAACCGGTTTGAGGTGGTAATCGCCGGTGCTCGTTCGCCGACGCCTGCTGTTACTTCAGCCTGTTTACGTTGTTTATTCGGTGCAATTGTACTCGTTGAGTTCGTAACACCTTTTATCGACCGTTCACAAAGTTTATTGTTACGTCGTAGGTTTAGTTCATCACTGTGCACGTACACTGTATTAACTTTTTTACAATTGCATACGATTGTTTCACTCGCGAGAAATTCGTTCTGTGGGATGGCTCTCACTATTAATTGTTTATTACAACTCTGGCAGTTGTGAAATAAGCTTTTGCACATCGTATTTGCACAACTAAATATTTTATACGATACTTCGGTCACAAATTTATTGTCCAATAGGTTCTGTGTAGTATCTACGTAAATTTTCACGGCACTTTGTTTATTGCATTTTTTGCACTTAAGTGTCTTTATTTTTGATTGCCCATTATTAAACTCCACGAAGTTCTTTACCTTGTTAACAAAGTTACAATTGTTGCAGTCGACCGAGAAGGAACCGTCCTCATTATTGAAGAGGTCTTTACGGGTTTCGCACAACACTCCATTACTGTTTCTAATGTCTATTTTTTCCTTAAAACTATTAGTAAAGTCCATCCCCATTGTTGGAGAATCGCTTATTAGTTCATTTGTCTCACTCATATTCACATTTTATTAGTCCAATAATTTTATTTCACTATTATACAATAATAACTCACTATTCATTAACGCGGGTAGATGAAAAATAATGATGATACCGCGACGCACGCCCGATATTCGCTGTAGCGCGAGCGCTCGCTGCTGTACGCGTCCGTCTCGTACCGCGGCTCGCACGGACCTCCTACTACGACAATTCAAATCACAACCATCATTATTGCGTGCTGCTGGCGAGTACGCCGCTTCTTGTTCCCTGCACACACTAACACGAGGAAGTGGTGAATATTTCTAATTTGTTCTTCTCCAACAGGTGGATGAAACAATACGAAGATGAGCACGACCATCTTCGTTTGGAGGTGGATAACATTAAGGAAATCCTCGACCAGCTGCCCGAGGGTTGCTTCAAGAGAATAGTCCTAGAGCCCACTGAAGGTCCTAGTAGAGCAGGTAACTTCAGGTAGAGGCCGGAGTTCGACAAAAAGAGAAGACAAGACAATGAATTTGGTGTTCATTGTGGTATAATAGAACGGTTTGATTTGGTGTTGAGTTATGTTAATCCATTTTTCAAGCAAATTGCAATTGTTTTGCCATGTCGGCTACCGATAAGTGAATGTTATATTTAAAAACAATTAAAGTAATATTTTCATAAATAATTAATTTGTTTGCAACTCTTCAATATGAAGTTATTTAATAATAGGCAAAATTTTAACCATTTTATATTTTGGAATCATCAATTTGTCATTTAAAAAATACTATTTTGAAATATACTTGGAAACAACGAAAATTATAAACAAACACAATCTTGCCTTATATATATTATCTTGTCTGTACCTAAAAGTGCCTTAAGTTACTATAGTTATAACTAAATAAATACTACCTGTAAAATATTAAATCCTGCAAGAAAAACGTTGTTTTAAAAAATAACTATTTTATTTTGTCTCGCTGTAGAAAACGACGTATTCAATAGGAACGAAGACTCTCAATTTCATATTCGTCTGTGAATAAAAAAACATGTTTTTAGATTTTTTGTACTTACAGACTGCATTTACTTTCTGCATTTTCGTACTTAGAATTATATTTTAAATAACTTGAAATATTAACATTAAATATGAGGCTTTTTTACGTTTAAAAATTGTGCCATAATTTGAATGGTACCTTTGTAAATATAACCTAAACATAAGTACTGTTTTCGTAAGTGCCTTAGTCTTTTTGAATTCGGTTTTAGAAAAATATTCCTTTTTGAAGTTCGCCAAAGAATTGACGATATTATGTGTGTTATTTAGATTTTTTTACTATAATTTTTATATGTTTCTTTACTGGAAGATAATTTTGTGAGTAATATAATTTGTATTGTAGCATTTATAGTATTTATTTGTAATAAAACATGGACAAAATACCGCCATAAAACTTTTTTTTTCCTGAAACTGCCTACTCATACCTCAACACTACTCGTACGTACTTGTACTAAGTATGTAAGTATTGTACTCTTTGCTGCTATGTCATCAGGACAGCGAGGAAGGACATGTATCTACTATTTTCTAGTTAAAAAAAGTACACAAAATAGTAGAAAAGGTAGGTATAAAATATTTTTACCAAAAAAATACAACAGACAAAAATACCGATACTCGATACGAAATTTTAATCCCAACTCTGCCGCCGCCACCCAAAAACGAACGTGAGTAGTAAAACAGCGAACGTTCGGTCGGCAATGTGTTAAATACGCGGTTGGTGGGAGTGACTTCGGCTTTGTCTTGCCTTTGGGGTTACCAACCTAACCCTAAGCCCGTTTTCACCAAAACTAAGGGATACCTAACTGAATGCCTAATGCCCATTTTCACCACCACTAAGAGATTCCTTACTGAGTGCTTACTGCCGGTTTTCAACAACAGGATACTTAGTGTTTAGCGTGCCACTTAGTCTTGGTGTAAACGGCCATTAGGACTTGGTTAGGTGAGAACGGTCACAGTTCTAACCAAAGGCAAGAGAAAGCCAATTTGCTTACCGTTGTCACTCTCGTCAACCGCGTATTCAACACATTGCCGACCGAACGTTCGCTGCTTTACTATTCGCGTTCGCTTTTTATACTTCGCGTCGTCTGAACCCATTCCCCGGGGGAGCCCATTTGAATATAAAATTATGAAAATAGAATGGGCCCCGTCTGCTTCTAACTTTTGTCTAATTTAAAATGTGCTTGTTTTTTCCTTTTCAGTTTTTCAGTCGGGTTTTTTAGTTTTTGTTTGATTTGAATTTTGTGAGTGAGAATTTGTATTGTAGTATAAAATTTATTTATAATAAAACATGGACAAAACACCCTCACAAAACCTTTTTTTATTATTTCCTTGCCTTATTAATCGTCCTGAGGACATAGTAATACGACTAGTGTTGAGGACACTAGTCGTATTACTATGTCCTCAGGACGATTAGGAAAGACATACTTACCTAACTACTATTTTCTAGTTTAAAAAAAATGCGTTCATACGTATAAAATATTTTTAGCAAATAAGTTCAACAGACTTAAAAATACACCAAAAAGTGGAAAATATAGACTATCTTCGGAAGTCGATGACTGGTTAGATTTACTTTTTTTCTCACCGCCAGTATTATTTCGCGAAAAAAAATTACATTGTTGATAATTAATACATGTCATGGTTTCGTTTCAATTTATTGGAACATAAATATAACTGGCGAAATGTGGGTTCCTACTGTACACATCTGCGTCCCCCTTCATAGCCTACAAGCGAGTTGTTATTTATAAAATTGTATAAACAATACATATCCAAACGATTGCAGCCATAATAACAGATATGCGTCCATTATTGAAGAGTTCCATTGTCTATCTCCGAAGGTCAGCATCAGATCTAAATGGTACGAAGAAGACTCATCCAAACAATCCAACACAAATTATTGTTGTGGGTTTATTGTACAATCATCAGATTGAGGCTAATCTTGACCTTTTCAATCGGAACATCATGGAGTTGTTAGTGTTCAACAGTGTTCTGGCTAGATGATGATGATTCCTGTGGGCTGTGATGATTACTGTGAGTCTTTGTTTGTATGCCTCACAGGACTTTTCTATTTCTTCTTTGACTGTTGGAGTTTCCAAGTTCTCATGTATTTTACGTATTTTCAAATGGAGCCAAATGCTAGGAAACAACAAAACTAAAGCGAATTGTTAAAATACGAATTTATAGAGAGCTGGAAGAAAATACTTTTTTTATTTTGTCTATTTATTTCTGTGTTCCAGAATTTCAATTTCTAAAAAAATATTTTTCTTTTGTTTTCCTGCTGAGTTTTAATGAAAAAAAAGCCCAAAGGTAGGGCATTTTGCCCATTCTCCTTCAATAAAGTTATCTCTCTTCAACAATACCGTTGAAACGTCTTTAGGGATATCATTGAAAACACAAACACAAAAAAAGAAACTTAGTTGATGGCTGACTATTCACACCGTTGTTGACGAATACCTACTCTGTCAAATAAAATACTCGATTCAACCTGAACTTTTGCGAAACGGACATTCTGGGTCAAAACTTTTTTCACAACAGAAAGTTTTGACTTAATTAGTGTTTGGTGGAGCATTTAAGCTATAATAATCTGTTTTCCTTTTGTTAAGAGGGTTCTAGCCTAATATTAGCGCCCCAATCGCATTCTCTTCGTTCCTTGCTAGCAGTAATTAGCATGAATTCAACAATGAACTCTTCTAGACACAACACACAATAGGTGCCTGAGTAAAAACCCAAGTTTTAAGCCATCGTGCTCTGCACAAAATCATTAATAAAACCACTTAGCTTTGTGTAGTCCCGTCGTCTGCTTCGTTATTTTGTATATAAAAAATATCACGCAAACATTTGAGGCAATATTTTCGTACTGGCGTTGTACTTAGGCTTTATGCAGCACCTATCAGTATATGGGAATCATTAGGCGCGTCCACATCTCCACGTAGTAGGCATGGCAAAAAAAAGGCGTTTGAAATAATAGTTATCTTATATATAAAAATCTCGTGTCACGGTGTTTGCGGTCGCACTCCTCCGAAACGGCTCGACCGATATTTATGCAATTTTTTATATATATTTGGTAGTTATGAGAATAGGTCGTAAAGTATATTTCACACCGCTAATTTCACGTCGACGAAATCGCGGGGCACAGCTAGTTAATATAGAATTATATTTTTACATGGCATACCTTGACAGACATTTAGCTCTGTCTTACTTTTCCTATTATTCTCATGTATATTTTTTTTCTATTTTCATTTTGTACTATTTTAGTTTCATACTATTTTAATTTTTGTTGCTATTCTTTTTTAAAATCTACTGTATTTTCATCTCTGGAATCTGGGACGCTGTCGTCTCCCTCTTGGAGGCGGGCGTTAATAGCTGCGACACAGTTTTTTAACTAATGTACCTACCTATTTACATAAGCAATCTGATGGATGACGTCGGCGTCGGGAGAATATTTTTCCTACTTGATTTCGCTTAGGCAGTAAGAATCAAGACCAATGGAAAGAATGAAACGGGACCTTTGCACCGCAGTCAGGCTGTCCAGGCAAAATATAATAAAAGAACTCATCGATCAACTCAGTCCGTCGCAGTCCCCTGCTGGACAAGCAGGACTCTCCTGAGATGTGTCATAATTTGGTTAGTGTTAATGGTGGTTTTGTAACGATGCCGCGATGGTACGTTTTTTCTCTTAAGCGTCGTAGGTAGGTGGTTAATCAGGTGCTGGAGTGTACAAGTGTCTACACTTGGACACACCAGCAAGTAGACCATGGTCTGGTCGCTAGCACTGCATTGACACTTCGCTGCCGGGAGGGTCCATTTTGTAATCTTTTGTACTTTTGCAGCGGCCAACCTGGCAATGGATTATCGAGTCGTCATCTGCCTAGCCTTTACCCAACTATGATGGGGTTACAATCTGACTGGATGCAGCTGAATACCAATATAATACAGTGAGAAACTGCATATCTGATTTCTGCAACCAATTATCACAATCAAGTAATAGCATTAGTCTCATCTTCAAAACAAAACACAGTCGAACTTTCAACCAGAATCAAAAAGACGTACTTACCAACGTACACAAGATAAAAGCTTAAGTATCGGCCTCATCCAAGGCTGCACCACGCGGGAAATCATGTTCCACCGGCTGGGAGCATATAGTGCGCGCGGCCCTAAACGGAACGCGCGCGTGTGACGTGTGAGCCGCGTGTGACTGTGTGTGTGCTAGGGTAGGCATGAGTCGGGCAGATCGGTCTTGTTGTTTGAGAGTATGGTATTTTTACTGCAATAGTTTGTGGCGGTGTGACTGTTGAAAACTGGATGCGGAATTTTCGAATTCCGCATCCAGTTTTCACAGGACAGGGCGTTTTGGTGCAGTTTGGCAGAGATCTATGTCTAGCAGTAAACTACGATAACCTGAATTGTTTAACACGTCAGCTTGCTAGACTAAAAGAGGCTGTTACTGAACACACTAGAGTTTAAATTGATTGAATTACTTATAACTGGAACTATGTGGTGGAGCCGGTTTTTTTTTTCGATAGCGCTAAAATTCATGATTAGAACAGAGGGCGCAGATAATTGATTATCGCTTTTAAAGTGCTTCGTTATTTATTTAACGACTTGCAACAAGACTGAAATAAATGCTTTTGGTAGTTTATGTCCATGGATCAAAGTTATCACTGATTAAATAAATGATAATAGTTCTGACCATATACGCGGACATTAGCCATCGGCGCGGGCGATGTTATACCTTATGCAAGGCACAGGTGCACTCTTTACTCTCATAGTCCGATGGAGCGGCAATCCGACAAAACCGGAAGAAGAAGCGAAACCATACGAACTCATCTGCCTAGCCTTTTCCCAACTATTTTGGCGTCGGCTTCCAGTCAAACCGGATGCAGCTGAATACCAGTATTTAAAGTGGAGCAACTGCTTATCTGACCCCCACAACCCAGTTAGTTCTGGGTAATACGATACCCTAAAGATCTACAAATGACAGCCGGGACCAATGGTTTAACGTGCTTTCCGAGGCACGGAGGAAACTCGGTGTGTAATGGGTGGTCAAAAATCCACTGACCAACCTAGGCAAGCTCAGCTTAACCTAAAGATCGACCCGAGCGGCAGTTATTATTTAGCCACGCAAACCATACGAACTAAGTAAGTAAATAAAAAGCTTGTAAACAGTCCTGAATTCTCCGTAAAGACGCGTCCCCTACTCGGCGGTATGCAAACGCTATCTCCCACGAGCAGTACAATTTATGTCGGGCATTCCCTTGAATTTTCTTTTGTTTTTTTTTTCAAAAGTAACGCTACTCCTTGGCTGTGGCCTCTAGGGTGCCGGTTATGTAGAAATGATTGAAATAATATTCACGTTTGGGTAAAGAAGTAACTTTAGACTTTAGATTTTGAAGGGAAGGTTTTTCTTGTAGTTATGAGTTTATGACTGAAGGTTCTATAAAGCTCATTCATTTGTTAGAGAGTTTTGGACATAACCAAAAAGGTTGCTCCCCTACGCCTGAAATGGTTGAAGTCGCCTACTACCACTGAGTACTACCTACCAAGGTCATGAGATATTTAATGCTGAAAAAGAACTTCAATGAGGTATTCTTATTAGGTAACACAATACATCCCAGTGTAGGAAAATAATTATTCAAATTACTAACTAAACAGTGCTAAAAAATATGAGTGTAATAGTCAAAGAGATGTTGCACAGTAAATTACTACCGCAACGCTGTAGTGTTAAAAATCGAGCTGCTAACAGGCGGTGTCACCACAAGCCGCGAGGAAAACAAGCCGACAACAAAACAAATTTGCAACAACGAAATTAGCGAATATCTCACTGTCTAGGGGCGCCGAGTTTCCGAAACACCCTAACTAAACTAAAACTAAATAAGTGGCCGAAAAATGTTGTGACAACCACCGTTTTTCACGGACCTCCCACCCCGCAAGAACGAACCGTCAAAGCCCCGCATATTACCAAAACGAAAGAGGGGTCAGGAGATCAATTTATAATGGTCGTTACAAGTGGAAAAACAAGGTGGTTAATCCGAAAACTTTCCTTAATTACGTTCGTACGAAACTAATTCCCTGAACGAATTAAGTGCGAGCTGAATTTGGGTGAAATCCTGGATCAGATTATGAATGTAGGTCCCGGGCGGCAGAGAACGCGCCCGAACTTTTTGTTTTAAAAACTGCACAAAGGGGACGTTTGGTAAAAACTACATGAAGATGAAACGTTGGGGAATGAAAACGGAGGAAATTAGCGAGCGGTGTGCAGTGTGTTTGGTGGAAATGCTATGAAAACTTTTTTATAAAAAGGAATCAATATCAGGACAACAATAGTACGTACGTACAGAATGCAACTTGAGTCTTTGATGGCTGAAGAAGTCATCAAAGACTCAAGACTCACATCAGAAGGGAAGTAGCATAGCAGCTTCATCACTACGTAAAAAAAACTCATGAAAAATCATAATAACCATTGAAAGGAAGTTCCACAACGTAATCAATTAAACAGTCAACCAACCGAACGAAATAAAGTTCCAAACTCGATTCGAAAAAATTGGCAAAAATTAATTGCAAAAAGATGGTGATTAAAAAACAGCCCGGAGTAATGAAACGGCGCGTAAATTTTCCAATTATGGCGGGAACCAACTTCAGCGGTCGTTATTCGGGAGGTTTCGAAAAAAAAATTAATTAGTCCTTCGCGCCCTGTCCCTCCGACTTCTAAGTAACTTAATGTCGTAAAAAGAAATTAGAATTTTTTCTTCGGCGACTTCAGAAATAAAAACTCGTTGTCCCCATGTGGACTTCTTTTCACTTGCGTTCTAATTGGAGTTTACAGACGCGGGGAACTTTTTAATCTGTGGTTGTTACTTTTTTTTTAATAAACAGAGGTAACAATTTTTTTATTGGCGGGGCACGCGATAGCTTAAGGGAATGTTTGCGCCCCATCCCCTATTAAAAACTATTTTGTTTATTTTGTGCGTAATGTCAAAGATAAATAAAAAATATGATCAAGTGCGAGACTGGAAATCAAGCGCCGTAGGCTAGTCAACAAGTTCAAAAACGTTTTAATTCTTGATAAAGCTCCGAAAAATTGCACTTGTTATTAAAAAATTAAGATGAAAAAAGATGGCGATTTCGTTTTAAAGAGATCAATACATACTTTCGATACATTTTACTAGATGTCATTCGAATCGAATGAGCCATCGCTCATATTGTTAGTAGTTTTATCAATAATTAACTCGTTTTTGAACTTTTGACTAGCCTACCGCGGGCTCTTACAATGTCTGTAAGCTACTTACTTTAAAGCCAAATTAAATTATTTCTGAAAATCACTTTTGTAAAAGATCTGTACTTACTTCGATAAAAACGTTTTGCAAGTCCTTTTACGCAAAAAATTACACGTTCTACTGTACACGTCACATTAAATATTCTTTCAGATTATGAAGCCTTGCCATTTTCCCTTTCGTATTAAAGAAACTATTGTTGCAAAATGACAGACCTCATATTGAGCTCCTACTTAAAAAAATGCTATAGAATTATGTGGTGACTGAAGTTTGCTTTTTTAGGGGGCTGATTGAATAAGATCTTGGAAATGAAATAATAAGGTTGTGTGCGTGAAGAAAAACAAAAAAAAATCCAATATATGTTGGATTGACATAATATGCTACATAGAAGCTCATAATGCCAATCTTGTTGAATTCGTCTTCTAATTCGTAATATAGCGTCTCAGATTCTGTCGTGGTGTCAACTTGGTATTTTTATTTTTACCCTGAGTTAAAAAGGTCAATTCCTCATTTTCTAAATATCTCAACGCATCTGGAGACCACATGCGAGTGTCTGACACTTCAACATTTTCTTCGCCATATGCGCTTCAATGGACACCAAGATAAAAGTAACTTCTCTGTTGAAAAGCCCACAACCCCATTGCTGGGATACAGGCCTTGTGCCTATTAGAAGTCGTGGGCCATAAGCCACTAGGACCCATTATTGTTTAGTGGACGTCACATATCTCCGAATCATTGGTTCTGAGATATACCCATTTCCCCACGATGTTTTCCTTGTGAAGATTTATAAAACTATGGTTAGTTCTGCTGTCTTGTATGGATCAGAATGTTGGGTCACTAAAGTGACGAATGGGAGGCAATTGCATGTGGCTGATATGAGAATGCTAAGGGGGATGTATGGTGGAACGCGAATAGATAAAAAAAGGAATGAGGACATAAGAGGAAGTGGCGCCGGTGGCTGAAAAGTTGTGCGGTAATCGATTATCGTGGTATGGGCATGTGATGCGGAGGAATAAGGAAAATGTAGTGTTACAATTTTGAGTATGAATGTGGATGGGTATATGAGTAGAGGAAGACCAAAGAAACGATGGATGGACTGTGTAAAGGATGATATGGCAAGAAAGGAGGTGTCTGATGAGATGAAGCGTAATAGAGAGGTATGGAAGAAGACATGCTGCGCCGACACCAAATGAATTGGGATATGGGCAGGAGCATAATGACAGTGTTATATTAACAGTAAACTTGAGTTTTGCACTGCTCTAGCCGCCACCAGCTTTGGTAAAAATCACGGGCCAGCCTACTGAAGTATTCACATGAAAAAAACGTAACGAGGCCTGATCAAACTTTTACGCGTATAAGGATGTGGTTAATTGTTGATTAATTATATCGATAATAATTTCTAAATACAGTGGTAGTTGATGACAATAAGCTTGCTCTTAATACACGGACTACAACATAACTGGCAAAATGTGTATGTAGTTTAAGTACATCACTGTTTTGTCCTACGTAGATTACATGCGAGGTGTTATGTTGAAACCTAGATGTGTACATAACTAAATTCTGTGCCGATATAATCATTCGTAGATGGATTCGTGGTAAATTAACTTCTGAACTCTAACAGTATTAAAATTAACATTTATAGCACAAAGTTTTGTCTGTTTTACTGATGTTCATAGTTATGTCCAATAGACGTCTCAAATGACGGTCAAACAAATTTACTTTAACACTATTAATAATTTATTTATCGACAGTCGGTGCAAATATCGACATTGGCCAGCCCTAAAAACGTCGGCGAAGCTTGAAACCCAGTGCACCTCCGTGCAAGTCGGATTGAGACATTGTGAATAAAGGCGTAACTGAGCAATGCTGCACCGCTTCAGATATTTTATTATTAAAAAATCCTGATTCTGTATATATTCTGTATGATTCATCCACAAGAAGTTACATTTAACTGACTTCAATAAAGGAGGAGAGGTTCTCAAATCGTCGGAATCTTTTTTATTAATGTATATTCACCGATTACTCGAAGACGCCTGAACCGATTTGGAAAATTCTTTGTATGGGACGAACTTGGGAGTATACTCTTTGCATACTCCCAAGTTCATCCCATAGAAATATTGTCATGATCTGATCATGGGCTTCGGAGATATAGAACGGAACTCTTCAATAATAGACAGCAAATCAACCGTGATTGCTGCAATCGCTTGGATGTTTACTGTTTACACAACATCATAACATAACATCACGTCTGTATACTCTGAGGGGGGATACGTTTCAGGTATGAAACGATTGTTCTACAAATGACAGCCGGGTCCAACGGCTTAATATGCTCTCCGAGTCACAGAGGAAACTTGGCGTGTAATTGATGGTCACCTGTCCGCATACCGACCTTGGCAACCGCGGTTTAACCTTAAAGATCAATAGCCACAAGCTTTTACTTGTATCCTATTGGGTTATAATGGTTGGTGGATTGATGTTTTGCAGTAACCACCTGATTCGTCTGCGGCGCCATTGTACGACGACCGTTCTCTCGGCACATTGTCTAGCGAGTCGCCTGCCTTGTTTAGACTGCTGCCTACTGTATTAGTCGTTCTCATATAAACCCACCAAGGCTTAGAACTACGTATGAGTCTGGTGTCTTGAAGGTTTTTCAATTCAAAATTGAAATAAGCTTTGTGTTAAAAAAAACCAAGCCAGCCAACGCGAGTTGGACTCGCGCACCGAGGTTTACGTATAAACTTATAGGTATTTTGTTATTAAACTAAATATTTACGGTTTTCAGATTTATGCCAGTACATGTGCTGTAAGATATTTCTTCTTGCCTTTCATGATTTTAGGTCAACAGGAAGAACTGGTTTTGATTCCCTTGTTAAATCGCAAAATATGCGACATAAACGGTTACGTCTTTGGATCGCGTTGACTTACAACTTTGTTTTTTTTCACTGCAAAGGGTAGCAGATTTGAGTGTTTGATAATAATTTCAGCTTGACACCTCCACGCGTTCCTGAGAAAAAGGGTCTTGATAGACAGCCAGACAGACAGACGAACTACAAAGTGATCCTATAAGTGTTCCGTTTTGGCCGACTGAGGTACAGAACCCTAAAAATTATGAAAAAAACACCTGCTACAGTTAGATAGTTTTTTCTGAAATTATAATGATGCAGCTGCACGTCGTCGCAGTGACAAGAAAACATCCAATTAGCATGATGCTGATTGCTAATCAGCTTCTTCCATCGGGAGTCCAAACTTACTGCGGGTTATCACCCATTCCTGGTCGATGTTCCACACATTCGCGCTTTGCTACATCGTTTATTATGCGCACAGCCAAGGAGTGGAATTCCCTGCCTTCGTCGGTGTTCTCAAGTTCTTATGACCCCAATCTATTTAAGTCGCGAGTTAATAGGCATCTTTTGGGTTAGCTCGTTCCATCGTCGACCTCATCTCTGTCCTCAGGACTAGATTGAGGTCAAGAGTAGGCCCATTAAACATAAAAAAGCAAAGCCAATTTGCAGTAGTCACCCAAAAACGACGCAAGGACTACGTACGTAATAAGAGCTCCGGTCCCTGTTAATCGTAACGCAAAAGAACCTCTACAAGTCTAAGTAGGTACTAAAGTAATCGAGCACGTCTAATTCACTCCAGGCGGTCGGTTCCGACATTTTGTAGACTGATATCGTCATCCGTGTCTAGGATGTATAGCACTTAGAAGCTAGAAAGTATAGATAATATATCAAATCGTATGATAAGATGGAAAATTCGATTAAAATCAATCTCTAAAATTCACCGTTTTTGTCATAAACTCTATTGGTTTGACTTGTGACTGGTCAATGTGGAAAATAAACAAATTAGCATCTTAATTTGATTCACCTTAGGTCCTAAACAGAAATGAATGTCAGTTTTCAAAACGTGTCTTATTTAAACAAGATTGACATACGATTTTCGATGGCTTATGTCAAACATGTTTTAGTTACTTTTCCACCATTTTTAATGCTGTTAGAATGTTAATATATCTCCTCCTACCTATGCTTCATAAAGGTAGAGCAAAATCTTCACACCAACCACACATAAACATCGTGACGAAAGAAGGGAGACCTCGAACAAAATCGCAGTCTTCCAATAACCATGTCATTTTTCTGTGATATTTCCTCTGATAGCCTACATACACTATCTTTAAAGTTTTTGCTGTGCACTCTTCCAATCTTCTTTGTAACAACTACCTAACTCAAAATTCTCTCGTTGCTCTAAACTAGATAATATTACAGCGAAATTCCTTTGGCCATTCGCAACAGTACGTACACTCAACAATAACGAGTGATTTAGTGACACCCTCCAAGAATTTAGAGTTCCCCAGGCGAGGTGGACACCCCAAGCGGTTTTGAATTGATTTATTTATAGCGTAGTGAGTACGGGTTCCGTACCTGGTACACTACTTAGCTTTCTAAATTGAATTGATAGGGTGCCGTTGTTTTAGCCAATTTTCAAGATGGTGGTGGATGGTGATTTTGTGTTTTGGGTAAGAATTTGGCTTGGAAGATCTATAAAATTATTTAAAATAGGTAAAAGTAGGAATTTCCCTTGAAAAAATTCAAACTAAATTGCGTTGGTGTGTTATCATAAACATATAATATATGTATGTACTGTATACATGTCCTGACGCATCCTTATACCTGACCATTATTACAATAAAAAATTGTGGTTAACACTTTGTTAATACGCTATTAGGTTGGATTCCTAGGTCGGGCGAAGTGTTATTGATTTTATTCCGGAATCGAGGATTTTACAGTATTAGCGGGATACCTAGATTTGCATTCCCTATTACATGGGAATTAAACACTAAAACTGGCAAAATGCGGTTGTGGTGGCGGTGGGGTACAGCTATGATGACAAGTAATTTGATTTTTCCTTTATCTGCCTTTACTTGCAGAAATCCTTCCATTCTTCAATCCTTTTATTCTTTCGTCCAGGCAACGTAGCTTGGATATCAATGGCCTTTTATAAATCACCTAAGTAGCCTTTCAAATTGCATACCGAAGCCATTATTGATCGGTCCGTCGGTCAGTTGATTTGCCACATTACAGATTTCGCACGATTCCTAGTTGCTTTTAGCAGAGTGTTATTGGCCAAAAAATACTCAAGAGGTGGAATGAGGTTTATAGAGGTTGGATTTAATAGGACATTTTATAGTTAGTTCCTGGAGGTGTGGAGAAGAGAGTAAAAAAAAAAAATTCGGCGCTCTCGGCACTTCTTTTTTAATTTTATTTTCCTTAAGATTTTTTTTTCATTAATAGCTCGTAAAATAATTCGACGAATTTGTATTGTGGCGTTATAGTGTGACCTGTGTGCATCCATTAAACGCCCCCACAATTTGGTTTGTTTATTTGTTCATTATTGTCGATGTAATGCCTATTTCAAGTTTCTTTTTAATTTTCATTCCTTCAATTATTTTTAAAATACCGGAATTTAAGACGAAGATTTCTTTTGTGTGTGGCAACTGGTATTTGATTAATAAACGAAAATAAAAGTTGCGTGCGGCGTAATTTTTTTTTAACTTTCTTCTCCAATCTTCTAGGAATTCAATAAACAAGTCCCATGAAAATCCGAGCACTATAAACTTCGTTCCAACTTTTTGTCAAATTGCACTCGAATATATGGAAAGCAAAATGGTTTCCGTTAACCATGGCTAGCTGACTTGTGTCAGCCACACTTTTATGTGACTTCCACATAAAGATCTGGCATCTTTATGTGGAAGTGCTAGTTGCTGACTGCATGTCGGTGGCACGATACACGTGCAACTCTCACCGGAGCATTCGCTTAAAACATAACAATCTAAGTTTCCATTTTCTTGTAATCGAATCCAAGATTCGGTTTGGTTCAGACGTACTGTAACTAGTGATTATTTCAAAATTGTATCATTACATACTGTGATGCTCGGTTCTCCACACTACTGATGTAATGCTCGAATCGGAACTGTTACATCACAGGAGAGGGAGCTCCTTACACTGCAGCTTGACTGTCGCGCGGCAGCTAAGCTCGTACGTCGCTGTCGTCGCGTCGTGCCGCTGCCATGTGCGGCTTTGTTGTGTAAAACCTATTAGGAAAGCTGTTTCCGAACACGGTGGCTTTGGGAATATCAGCTATGGTTAATTTTAAGCATATAGTTAGTACCTGGAATCCTAGATGAATAATAAACGTTTAAAGTTTTGGTTTCAAACCTTTTATCTTTATAAGTTTTTAAACTGTCATGGTTAGTAACTTTTATCTTTATTTAGGTATGACTAGTTTTCCGCCCGCGGCTTCGCCCGTGTCGAGTTCGGTTATATCGCGTTTCCAAGAGAACTCTTCAAAAGTCCGGGATAAAAACTATCATATGTTCTGTCTCCAGGTCAACTCTGTCTCTGTACCAAATTTCATAAAAATCAGTTCAGTGGTTTAGACGGGAAAGCCTAACAGACAGACAGACAGACAGAGTTACTTTCGCATTTATAATATTAGTAGGGATAGGGATTTATGATAAGGAATCATCACCATCATTCATATAACGGTATAAAAGACGTGGTGACACAAGTTAGTGCACTGATTTTCGACGTCGGTGGTAAAAAAATCAGCAAAACCTCACAAAAGCGGACACGGACATAATGTATGGAGTCACACAGACGATTTGTTTTGCTTTACTGACAAAAATAATTATATTACCTTACCCGTTCTTTTGACTTAATTTCAATCCACTACGATAAACTGGAAAAATCAAATCAATTGACGTTTATTTCGATTAAGTACGTTATTGAGAGTGGATTTTGATGTTTCAAAATGAACTTTACGAAATCACAAGCCTGATCCGTACATACTACCACACTTCAAATACTATCACAGGAACGCACTAAATCAAACCACGTCGACTTCTGCCCACCACTCAAATATTCACAGCGCAATAAAGTGGTAGATACACTGGCGGATTACCCTGTTTGTGTGGAGGCAACCAGTGGAAACCATTGCTTGAATTATTATTACAGATAGATGACACATGGTTGGGTAGTTTAGGCAAGGTAGAGATGGGTCTGGTTGGTGAATGGCGAACGTGAAATGTATCTGGTTAGGGCTAAGATTTAGCATAGTCGGCATATACACGGTTTAACAGAAGAAATCCAAGACCTCTCGTGTCGATGACTTTGGGGAATTCATAACTTTTTCTCAACATGTTGATTAGCTTATTGCGTCAATTCCTGCAGAGCGTGAATTTTTTTTGCGAATTGCAGTTACTTTTAGAACAATAGTTGTTCAGTTTCATTGTCCGAGACACCACGCGAGACGTCTTGGGTTTATTTTGTTACACCTTTTACAAACTGTTCCCGTTTTCGGGGCACTGGTAATCTACCACTAGGGCCCGGTGCGGGTTGGTAGTGTCACAGTTTCCTCACGATGTTTTCCTTCACTGTTTTGAGAGCAGTGTTGACGAATCTTGAGATAAATGTGTGACAAGACTAAATAGTCAGAAATTGTGGTATAAATTTCGAATCCACAATCTACACTTGCGGGCCACCGTATGGCGCGTGAACTGTGCCTTACTTGAAGGGTAAATTGGGGATGCAATGAATGGTATGAAAAGCTTGCAGTTCATTCATAAGACACGAAAATTATAAGGAGAATTTATGTTGACTGTCCGTTATGAATGTCACATAAAACTTGAAATCTCCGGACAAAACCTGTAAAGGTATATTTGCAATAAGTACCTTCAACGAGCATATGACATGTCTGTGCTATTACCGCCCATACATAATGGTGTGTTAACACATGCAAATCTCTACTAGCATTTAGGTATATGTCAATAACACTCACATATTACATGAAAAACAAAGAAAGAACGTCCATCTTGAACCAATACTCATTCGCTGATGAGTGAGTATACAGAACAAACAAAGACCAGTTGGATTTAGCTCTGTCATCATGAGCCAACGTATTTTGTTTTACTGGGGCAGTCCGCCACACTATTCGCAAACCACTGTAACTTCTGAAAGCCTGAATCAACAGTGGCGACCAACGGAAAAGCGCCGAGACAATGCAGCTCGACGAAGTTCCAGAGAAACAATTTAACTGTCTTGGATCGCAACGAAATTAATCATAAAAGTATAGCGGAGGAGTAGGAAAATCATAATTTCCACTTCCCTCCATATCAACAGGAGACAGAACAAAACAAGGCCAGTAGGCACAAAGGGACGTTTCCAACTGGGATAAGCCCAGTTGCCTAGCACCACGGATAGATGTATTTTTTTATCATTAATAAGTTGTGAGCTGTTATATTTGATCCGTATAGTAAATAACTCCGGATGTAACCTGTACACTATCCGACATAAAATTGCGTTCATTCTGCCAAAGACTGCACTCCCATAAAATATGATGTGCAGATTGTTCATATTCGCAGTCAGATATAGAACATTGACAACGTATGCAATCTCTCATTAATTAAGTTCAATACCCTCAAAGTAATCCCAAATTCTTAATGTATATTACTATCAATTAAAATTAGCCCCATAAACATCCAAAACGCTTTTGGTACTTGTACATACTTTAATTACTATTTTAGTTTTTAGTTTGTAAATAATTTCATTTTCTTAAAATTAATCTTTCACTAAAACCTATGTTTAGAACAGATTCAGAATTTATCAGCAAAATCAAAATCATTTCAATTAGGTACTTCGGAAAATCATTGATCATTGAAAACCTCATTGATAAACATACAATTGGTCTATCAAACATCACTAGGTACCAATAAAAGCGGTATTTGAGCTACACCTACCTACACATAGAGTCTACCTTGTTTGTAGGAACAACCCACAAAGGTCTGGTCTCCACAGCCCGAGGAGCAACAATAGATGCAGCATGTTTGCCCATGCCACAGTCTAAAGAAAACCAGTAAACGAATTTGTCAATTTTTAGGAAATACTTGCGTTCGCTTGCGGTTCCGCTTCCGTTATGTACGGAAGTGGACCCTCGGGAACGTTTTAAATATCGCCAATGACAATTGGGAATCAGTAGTTCCGGAGATTACCAAAAACATACAAACAAATACCTCTTCGTAATATTAGTATAGAAAATTTTTGGTAAGCGTTGTCAGCTTCGAGTTACAAGTATCCTGTTACATAAACGCTTTGCATGATTGTGTGCATGAGCCGTTTCCGACTATTTGTGCTTTGTTTTGTTAGCCTGAAACATCCTATTCCTGGACAAACGGCTCCCCCATTCCTGTCACTCCCCTCGGTGTAGTGCTTCTTCTCGTCAGTTTATGTTGAAATACTGTAAATTCATACAAATAAATCCACTGTGGCCATGATCAGCCCCTAATATCGAATGTATCGTGATTCCTGATCCATTGTTAGACAAACATGATTTGGTTAATCTGCAGATGTTTACTCTACCGTCTAATTGGATGAGCCACTGTTTGGCAAGCTCTGTTGTGGGGGATTGAATGCCTAAGGCTAATCATTAAGGGTAATACTGTTGATTGAAGAAATGTGTAGTTAATATTGTAATTGAATGTGGGGATGGAGAAGTTGGGTTTGTATGCATGATCGATGGGTGCAGGTCGCTTTAAGATTGCTTGTCGTCTACCACAATACACTTGAGATAAAATATTTTATTGTTAACAACATAATACTTGCAGATGTAATGTATACTTGTTCAGGTACACATGAAGTAAAATTACAGGCCTACCGCATTACTGACCGGGCCTGAGGTAGTTTGAATGACTCAAATAACTTAGGCACGTAGTGGTCCTTTAGTTTATACAAAAATCGTAAATATCTTTTAAATCATAGTTAGTTTTATCATCAACACTATGCAATAAATTACCGCTCGTATTTAACATGATCCAAACACAAGTTAAATGGAGACAGTATTGCTGAACTGCTGAAGGGCAATAAGTAAGGCTTTTCCGGGAGTTTGCTTGTAAGCTGTACTACTACTAAGGCCCAATTGGAACAACAGACAGATTATTAAGATTGTAGTACGTGATCATTCCTCATGACGTATGACACATCGATGACTACGCGCGGACTCACTTCGGCTCGAATGTTAATGCGTCTATTGCTATCTAAACAGTTTAGGGCTCCATGGAAGAATGAAAAAGGTTCACTTGCTTGCACAATCATTCGAAATAAAAAGACGAAAACGATTGCAAAGCATTCTGCATCAGTCAATCACCACTAAACTAAATAAAAAAGCCTTTTTAATTTCTTTCCACAATTTTAGGTACAGTAATACAATAAGAATCTGTTTGTGTTTATGGATTATGTGGAAAAGAACCCCTGTCTGGTATAACCCTCCTCCAGAGATTTCCATTTGTCTCTACTAAGACCAGTGTTGAGCCAGTTTCCTCTCGCTGTCCGCACGATATTGTCTTGCCATCTTGACGTCGGTCTGCCTCTCCTTCTCGTACCTTGTGGGCCAGACCATGTTCTAGCTCTTATATCTCTTTCGCGTATAAAGCTACAAAATCACAACTAAAACATTGAAATATACGTAACGATACACGGGACAGTGCTAACAAAATTGTAATCTACTTTCACGAGCCAACACGACAATTATGATATTCTAGAGCAAATTCCTTTAAAAGTTATTGTCTCTGTGACATAAAAAATAAGACGAAGTCAATATAGGTCACTGTAGTTCAAAATCAGAGGTACACAGTTTGCACAGCGAAGCAAGTTATAATAGTCCGGTCAATTTAGACATCCGAGGGTACAATAATTCGCACCCAGCTCAAAGTTGGTAGGATTGTTCAAAACACCATCATTAATGAAATAAAAAAAAGTCCTAAAAAAATTTACTCTGGGTCAAAGGTCACAAAAACGGGTTTTTCGAGATTTTCAGCAAAACGGTAGGTTTTATCATAAAATTAGTTCAAACAAATATTGTAGATCAAATAATTATCTATAAAAACGATTAAATACTTTTTTTTCCTAAGAGCCACCGTTTCTGAGATAACGATTCAAAAAGTTGGAAGAGTTGTAATCGTCAAAATATGCACACGTTTTCATTCCACCTTTAAGGTTAGCGCGTTTTTTTTTAACGTGTTTTCCACGGTAGGCTATTCCACGGATCTGTTGTGATTCTGTTTACAAAAAAGAACAGAATCACGAAAACGTCTAAACGCATTTATTTAAAGCAGTTAATTCCCCAGTAATGAGATTTTAAACCAGCACCGACAGGAAATTAGGTCCCCAATACAGTCAATAAATGAATACAAACAAATGCCGAGCGTTATTTTAACTAGTTGAACACGGAATTGGGTAGAGAATTAAGAGCAGCAAACATGTTCGCTAGCTAAATGCTCGAGGCACTTTTACCATACAATTTTAATGTAATCTGGGCACCGTACAGTTTTGTATTTTAAGTAAGTATACAGCTTTCCAAGCTTGCGTGCCAATTGATTTGATGTTTGTATTTCATTTGGGTTTTTGTTGATTTTTTTGTTGTATGTTTTTTATCATAGACTGGTTTTTGCTCACAGGTCTGATATTATAATTTCATTATCTACCTAGCCTTGTCTATTAAATCCGCAACTCTGGTTGTCTTAATCTAAATCATCATCTGCCTTGCGTTTTTCCAACTATCCTTATATTGTGATTTTAACCAGGAGTCCAGTTTCATTTTGCATTTGGTATTGGATAATGGGTAGGTATAATGGGGTAATGAATTTATGTGTTTGTAATGATGACTTGCAGCTACGGTTCTACGAAACTCAGTGTTACAAATCCTATTCGAATTCAATGGAATACGTGCTAACGACTACGACTAGTTTGAATGAAGTAGTACATTCGTCCGCTGAAGTGAAAGGAAAATTGTCGAACGAGATTGTCCGAAAATAATTTTGCCGTGATTAGGTCAACTCGGTTCATGATAAAGTAGGTATCGCCAAATGCTGAAAAAAAGTATTAATAAGAAACTATAAAATATCGTCACATTGCATATTCTGGAATAAAGCGCTGTTAATATAACACATAGACAATAAAAACATAGTTCAAATCAGCACTTTTGTAAATCTATTTTAAAATGAAAAGCATCCAACCTGTCCTGAGGTCCAAATTCTGGACTATTCAAGCTCACGTTTCCCAAAGTCGAGTGAAGCACGTCGGGTTACGTGCTATGCGCTATTCCCGGGAGGCAGGTGACGTATGGCGCGGGGCGGCCCTAACTCAGTGACGTGCTCACGGCAGCATGCCCACTTTGCCCACTCTTGGCCACTATAACCCACTATGCCCAGCTAGTCGTACATAGAGTTAACTGCACGTTCCTACAGCTCAATGCACACTGCCAATGAACAATGAGAAGTGTGCTTGCAAGAAAATGGCAGTAATAAATTCAAGATTTTGATATAATGCAACGCTTGTGTGTGTGATGTGTGTTTCCCGGGCAGAAGCTATTTTCCTCAAACGCGCCCAAAAACAAAAGCACCTACTCAGAAATGACTAAGACAGCACCACAAAATTCAGAAGTAGCTCTTGAACCGCTAGAGCGACGAGGCTTTCAATTATCTCATTATCGAAACTAAATTCCAATTAGGATCTCACAATTTTTTTGATTATTTCCATATTATATTCAGTTCTGGACCAGACCACATGATGCTGCTGAATAGCATTCGTTCTCCGCAACTTATGAGCCTGGGGTTTGCCACGAGGTAGCCAGGATTATCCATCAGCAACTTAATCGAAAATACATCCTTGTAGAATCGAAAATGGCAGTATCACACTGTACTGGGATCAATCCATCATCACTGACAGGACCATTATAGCTAATAAGCCTGGTAATTATGGTGGTGCATCGATTAGAGCCACGCGCAATGATTGTTGATATATGTATAACGGTCCCTCATGACGAAATCCTCGTAAAACCGGAGAAAGATAAGCAAATCAAGTATCTTGACTTGGCTCGCGAGGTTGTCGACATATGGCTTGTGAACTCAGCGATCATTGTGCCGATAGTCGATTTAGCCAATGGCTTAATTGCCAGAGCCTTGCCAATACCTAAGGGGCTCTCGTTAGGCAGCTGGACCAGGGCTTGATTCAGAAAGCGGTACTCCTGGACACGGCTCGTATTGTAAGGAGGTTCCATTCTTTGGAGCCTTGACCGCCAGTAGCTTGGACTCTGTTCCCGATACCGGTGGGCTACTATTTTTATATTGATTTTATAAAGAAATATTTAAAAAGTTAGAACAATTAATAAATAATAAAATAACATAATCACAAACTAAAATATACCTTCAAAAAAATGTCCTCAACGCTGAGGAAATTTTTTCACTCTCAGAAGTTGTGAGACAGATCTGCAAATACACATGTTATAACAACGAGTTCACGGCCAGGGCCGGCGGGACTTGTTAGATCGACCTATTTTGAGCCGAGCGAGAAAGCTCTGATTTTTATTGCCTAAGGTGCTACACAAAAATATCAGCTAAAAATATAATTCCATAATCTTAACATCGCGCCTAAAGGACTAGAAAGAGGTGTACCTAATAGTACAGCACATTTGGCCAGTCATTGATAAGTCCTTTGTAATAGGGGCGAGCCTATTGCTGCCACGCGGGTACAGATCCAGTCTTGGTGGTTGCTATTGAGAAATTCCTGATGGAGAAACCCAATAACACTTTGCCCGACCTGGGAATCGAACCCAGGACTTCATGATCAGCGGCACTAGACCTACGTGGCAGTTTATATTAGCTGGCAGTAAATATTATCAAAATAACAGTATAATTAATTTTTAGCATTTTTTCTTCTTACGAGAGTCGAGAGTTCTTTTTATAAGAATCAACCGAAATTCATTTGTAATTATTAAAATAATTAGTTTAGTGTCGGATATTCTAGGTGTCATAAAAATAATTACAGTCGGCTTGTACAAACAAAGGAAATATTATGTTGTAATGTAAAGCATTTTGAACGTAGACGTAGAGCTATGAAACTACGCCGTAGCGTGTGCTAAGGAAAACGTAGCACGTAGAACGTGCTACGCTTTCTGTTGATGACCATGGGCAATTCGCAATGAAACTTGGACCAACACAATTAAAATATAACTCAAATAGTAGCTTATAATGAGGACTTCAGTTCGTACTAAAACAGCAAGTAACTCAGTCGCCGGAGAACAGAAGTAGAGCCGCGAGAAATATGTTGGCATCTACTGTATTTTACCAAAGATTGGACCGAATATTGAAACTAATAATAAACCTAGTTTACAGGTGTTACCCACCTGCTACATAAGTCAGTAATTCCATTATGCCTGCCTCTCAAAATGGATGTAGGAACGGGTCCCGCGGTATTAAGGAGCAGCTACATATCGACATGGTCGTAAGCCAACAGGTTCGTCGATCCTGGAGGAATCGGGTGTCGAAGTGTCGGATAGATTATAAGAAGGCCTATGACTCAGTGCGGGTGCTTGAGTTGTATAAAATAGATGAAACTGTCCGTACCTTCTTGGTGTCTTGCAGTGGAAGACTGTCCTCTATCCAGGATATCTGTCCCTAATGACGATAATCTCGTGAAAGCTGAGAATGGTAAAAAAACACATACCTTGACTCGGGGTTGTCGACATGTGGAACGTAGGGTCTGCAGTCATTCTACCAACAGTCGTTACGGTTAATGGACTAATAGCAAAGAGCCTCGATCAACACCTCAGGAGGCTCTCATTGCGTGACTTGGCCTTGATTTAGAAAGCCTTACTTCTAGACACGGCACGCATAGCGAGGAACTTAGGGGGTCCTTCTCTCAGAAGCCCTGACCACCGGCAGCGTGGAACTTGTTCCTGATGCCGATGGGCTACATTTTTTTAGTGTAAAATAATATGTAAAAGAAATAATGAAAAAGAACCTAGTTAACAAAAGGGTTCCGTTACACAGCCTTAATAGTCTTTAGTCGATTCAAGGACTTCGCCGGCCTAGTCTCGATTTATTACTCTGAGATTAGCTTTAGTAATTTTAAACACTTATTTTAAGGAGATGGAAAACGGTGGGCCCAAATGTAATAAGTTGAGATATGATCTAAAAAATTTGTCATATTTTTGTATCTTAGAATATGAAAAATCACCTCAATTCTCAACCTGGAAGCGGAGAAATATGAGAAAATAGTTTTCGTGAGATAATCGATTGAGTAATCGATTACACAGTTACGAAAATAAAACATTTGCAGTACATAATTAAAAAAATTAAAAAAAGAAAAGTAATGAAATGCACAAGCAACAGTCATATTATTAAATCAAATAACAATTAATTACTGAAAAACCAATATTAATGATTATCGGTTTCATATCGATTCAAATCTCTCTTATATTTTTAGTCTATGTCACTGACATAACAGCTGACTGACATTGACACTAGACAGTTGCCGACTGTTTTTGTTTGCTCACTCGTTAAACTCGTTTCGTGTTTTCCGATGCGTTTTGAGTGCTTTCCCGATTATTCGTCATTTTTTACGACCACTGCTTTGTATTTTACGGATTCTGACCCTCCCTACCTTGTACGACCCTTGCTTTCACCTTGGACACCGAAGATCGCTCACACGTTTGACTTGGAATTGTTATTTTGGATTTTACCGCCGGCTTGTGGATTGAATATTATTGAAACTATGGATCGCTGTGTGAATTGTGGGATATCCACTGGTCACTGCAATACACTGGGCCGACGACCCTTACACGATGAAACAATTCTGTCAGTGATTCGGCAATGGCTTGCACCTCAGTCTGTAAGTAAATATAACCTCATCTAACCAGCTACCATCCTGGCAGGTTTAAAATACATATAATTAGAAGGCCTATGGAGATTGTTTAAAGTTATGGCAAAGAATTATTTATTTATCAAACAATGTTTTATTACCCTAATACACAACAGTTAATTATCTATCGTTTATGTAGCTGAAGATGAATAAATATGTTCCACTTTTAGGTAAGCAGTAGTGACTGTGTTTGTCAAGCGTGCCACATGTCGATAACCAAAGAAGACCACTAGACCACCGTAATATTTTTCTCCGCTGCGGACGCTCTCTTGCATCGCGAACCCATCACCTACTTCATACCAACACAACCCGTGAATCAAGAATTTATAATGTTATACAAGAGTGGATTATACCTCGAACTGTAAGTTAAATCAGATTACAATGTGGTTTGGTTCCTAGACGACATTTTAATTACAAGAGAAGGCGAATAAAACACTATATTAAATGATTTTTTATTTTATTTTAGACATCCTTTCCCTATCTCCTTACCTGTTACCTATCGCTTGAAGTCGTTGACGTTCATTCATATGATTTTTCAAACATTTTCTAGTAAATATAATAACTATTAGTGCAAAAGAACACATTTTGCACTTCAGGAATCAGCTGTTACTTAAAGATTGTAACATAACCTCACTTTTACATAATCTCTTATATCTCTGTTCTCAGACTGACAAAATCCGCAGAATTTTCAGTGAAAGGTTGATAATATATAAGCTATTAATTAACACCACTTTCATCTTCTTACAACTAGGCCCAAGATTGTATGTAATCATTTCAGTCTCCTTTGATTATCATCATCTCTTTTATTTATTTGTATGATAGTCTTTGGCCAGACTTTTAAAAATTTTAGGCTGGTAAAAAAAACGAGATCATTTGGAGGAGCTCGTGGCTAAATAGTAACAGCCGCTCGGGTCGATCTTTAGATTAAGCCGTGCTTGCCTAGGTTTTTCTTTGGATAGGTGACCACCCATTACATACCGAGTTTCTTCCGTGCCTCGGAAAGCACGTTAAGCCATTGGTCCCGGCTGTTATTTGTAGATCTTTGACAGTCGTTACAAGTAGTCAATGGCCCAAAAAGTCAGTCAACTAAAGACTAGTTGACAGACCAAGGATATCTTATTACCCAATACTAACTAGGTTGTTGAGGTCAGATAGGCAGTCGATCCATGTAAAATACTGGTATTCAGCTGCATCCGGTTATTAGACTGGGAGCCGATCCCAAGATAGTTAGGAAAAGCTAGGCAGATGATGAAAAAAGAAATCATTCATTTATCAGCCAGGATTCGTGATTTACAGGGTATTAAGATTTGAAGCATTTTATTCAAAGCTTTGATATTCACTGTTGCAAATGTAAAATAATCAAAATTAATATACATTTTTTAAGTAAATTGAACGCGAATCGAAAGCTTGAAAGAACTGAAAAATATTGTTGAAATCTTCTCTCCATTTCCATTCCTACATCTCTGTCGCATCTAATTTCGCCGGCCACGCAGTAAAGACACTGGTAATCGCTCGCAGACAGTTGATTAGTTCAAAGCGCTCTCGTCGCTCGGCCCGCTCCGAGAGCTCAACCCGTGGGTATGAGCTCACTGCGTAGGTACCAAGGTTGCCGATGCTGAATGTTAATTTTATTTATTTTATTTTTTAAGAAGGTTTACAGTCTAATAAAATCTTAGTAGCAATAATATACCACTAGATTGTTAATTTAAAACATAGTAAAATAGAATCAGCCTATAATATTCCCAGTTCTGGGACGCGGGCCCACTGCGAGTTCGTAGATGTCACATGTCTTCGAAATGATTCTAAGACATGCATGTCTCCTCGTTTCAGATAACTTGTTGTCGTTGGAAACAGTAGTGATGAAACCAATTTCCCTGTCTCGGTTCGGGTCACGATGCACAAATTGACACACTGATAAATACAAAAATGTCGACGAAGAAAATGCTACAATTTTACTTAAGTACTAGCTGTTGTCCGCAACTTCATCCGCGTGGAAATTTAGATGTATCTATGTGAGAAAAAAAAGAAAAAAGGTTGCTTATGTGCTATTCCAGACTATGAACTATCTCTATGCCTTTCATTTAGATCCGATTAGCCGTTCTGGCGTGATTGAGTAACAAACTTTCGCATTTAATTAAATTGTTACTATTAATCTGTGCTTTTTCTTAAAGTTATTATTATCTTTATTTATTTACAAGTTGCTGTGGTTTGTGTTTAGATGATAAAAGAGATCATTAGACAAATTATTTCGAGATTTCTACAGTGAAAAATACCTGATGCTGAAATGATTGATCCAGTCATCATGGATTGAAGGATCAATAAAAAAAAAAACATGAGAGTTTAAACAGTTTCATCAATAAATAAACTTCAGAGAAAGGTGGGGCATGACACGATCGCGTGGTACTGATGTATCGTAAATTAAAACGATATTCTTTTGGAAATTACACGTTTTGCACAAAACATTTAATATCTACCTGGGTCAATATCCCCGCAGTAAATTTTACATGTCCACGTTGAGAAGCGAGGTGTAAAATGATAGGATGTTTCATTTTTTTTTTAAGTGTACTAAGTACCTACGTAAATTGGTTCAAATAGGGCCATACAGTTTTTTGTATTTTTATTTTTTGTTATTAAGTGTATATAAATAATCAAGAAAAAAACACCACAGGTTGACTGTCCACAGACCACATACGGTCTGTAGAGAGACTTCCATATCAGTCCACAGACCGTATGTAGTATGTTCGCCCGTACAATTTCTAAGTCATCTGATACTGTGGACGTAAGGAGAAAGTCTCGTATTTAATGCGGACTTGGCAGGATAAACTGACTTTAAATAAAAACATAACTGGACTTATGGACCATTCCCACTCTGGAGCCTGGACAGTGAACCTGTTAAAAATTCAAGTTGGGTGGCTTGTCCCAGCTCCATTTTTTGTTGTAATTGCATTCACCAAAGTAACAATTTAAGGTACAATAAAAAATATACAATTTCCTTAGTATATGCATAAGACACATTATCTAAAAACAATTAAACCATATTAGAAAATCTAATTCAAAAGCACAGGACACTCGATCAAAGTTTGTCCAAGCAAAAATAAAAAAAATCGGTGGCACTTTTTCAACTTACTTTATTATGAAGTTTCGTGCGTGTGCGATCATTCGCGTTTTATTATTTCGCATCCCACAATCGCGCGCCGGCGGCACGTTCACGTAACAGGTCATACAGGTGTGTGATTAGTGCTGTGATTACCCACCCAACACGTAAGTATTCGTCTTGGGTAGCACGGGGGACAAGAATTATTCAATTTTTGGTGGATCGATTTGCTGTGATTTTAATTTTTTTTATATTAAGCGTTATAGCTAGTGATTTGGGTTACACATCAATTAGTGATATTAATTTAATTGTAACTTAAAAGTTTCTATTTTTAAAGATTTTTTTATGCTTTGTTCCAATTTTGGTGGCGTTTTCACCAAAATTGAAAATTGTATTGTTTCTTTTTGTATTTATAGCCAGTTTTTACGTTTAAAGACAGTTTGATTAGCAAACAAATAAATGTTATGTATTTGGCAGTAAGTAAGACCTATTATTATGAGGGTGACATACTAATGATCAAATTTCTTATTCATTTATATTATTCATAATCATAATATTTGTATTTTGTTGCTTTTTAGAATGCCAATACAGACCAGCGAAGAGAAGCTGCTTAATAAGAAAATGGCAGAAAGAAAAAGAAAATATAGAATAAATAGCATTCCCAAACATGCTGAAAAAGAGTTTAGAGATAAAAGAAAAAGAGTGTTTCTTGTTTTTGTGTTATTTTTTTAGTAAATATGAGTGAAAATTGTTTTAAAAAATAAATCATATTCGTTTCTTAGATTTAAAGACTGGTTGTAGAAATTCTGATCGCATCTATTTTGTGTAACTATTGCAGTCAAGTTCCTATTAGATATAAGTGCTGTATGTCGACAACTCTGGTTCTCTGTCGGATCACCTAGTTCCGGAAGCGATCCCTCAGAGAGACTCCAAGCATAGCTTGTTCCTTAGCTCCCTGAGCAGTCTTGAATTTATGAGCTGACAGCCGACCCGTGAGTGTCCACGTTTCGGCCCCGTCAGTCATAAAAGGCAGGACGCACTGGTTGGACACCTTATTGAGAAGATCCGACGAAGTTTCCCAAATGCGGCTCAGCCCAACTGAATTCTTCTGTCAGTCTCCCTCTCAAAGTTATTCTTACCAAACTGCAGAGTTTACCCGAGGTAAACGTATTCTCGAACAACCTCGAGAGGACCGCCATTGACCATTGTGTGATGTACTCGCCGTACATGTTAATGCCACGTCCTTCTCATTTCAGTAGTTTATCCTAAAGTGCGTTGGTAAACAATTTCGGGGAAATTACGTCCCCTTGCCTCACCCCCGACGCAATGGGATAGCTATTCTGGTGCAGTGTTTGAACGGTCAATGTGGTGTTTTCGTTTTCATAAAGACTTCTCAGCACTTGGATGTATCGCCAGTAGACTTTTAATCGCTGTAGAGACTCCAGAACTAACTAGGTATCGACAGAGTCAAAAGCCTTCTCATAGTCCACAAATGCAAGGTACAGCGGCTGGTTATACTCCTCGGACTTCTGTGTGATCTACAGTGCTAAATCCTTCTCAAAACCCGGGCTGCTCCGGTGGCTGGAAGTAGTCGAGTCTTCGCGCTAGACGAATCGTGCCGACTCTTGAAAACAGCTTATACACGTGGCTAAGGAGCGAAATGGGTCTGTAATTCTTTAATAGGGTATTTTTAAAAGAAAAGAACGACCACGCTCCTTCACCACGCTTCTGGATTTCTCCCAGAGAACAGGACCGAGTTTAAAGCTTTTAAAGCTCTCTTAATACAGGACTTTCTTCCGCTCAGGAGCTCAGTCGCTATCCCATCCTCACCTGGGGCTTTAATAAACTTTCTTAGAATATTATAATCCAATTTTCTCGGAGAAAAATCATCATGTCAGAATATCTGGCCGCAATATCTCCGTAACTAGAAGGTTCCCAGGTATAGTGTAGAACAAAGAAATGATCGCAATGACGGGGTAACAAGTGCCTTTCGGTTTCGTTAAGGGTCTTGTTACACCCTTTATGTAACCGACTATCACTTTCCCGCTGCTTCGCTCGCCGCGCAGTACTATCGCGATAAAAAGTATCCTATGATAGTTCTAATCTATGTGGCCTATCCGTTTGCCTCATCCAAATCTGTTCAGCCGGTTATGCGTGAAAAGGTAACAGGTAGACTGAGTTGCTTTAAATTTTGTATTTATAATGTTAGCGTCGTTATGGATAGTGCGGGAGTATGGATTAGTGTATATCTTAAACGTTGGAAAAGGAAATTCCTGGTATATGCTGTTACGGCAGAAAAGTTAAAACTGTTAATGCTTGATTTGCCAGAGGTACCTCTTAAAACTACTTTAGTACGAAGGCAATGAATCTCGTTTCTTGTCATCAGTCATAATCGGGATAGACAGATATGTCTGACAGTGAAATATAGTTTTCATTCTACATCGAGTACAAGTATACAATTTATTTCGGGATTTTCCTTTTAATTCGCTTTTTACTGCTTACAAGTGAGCCGTCACACGTACGGATCGCGTCTAGTGGTCGCTAGCGTGACTGCTGAGCATGATACCTAGTTATAATACCTAGTTGGTTTTTACATCAGGAGGATTTTCTCAGTACCAGTCACGGAGTCTCGAAGCCTTGCCCCTTATTACATGGGACTTAAACATAACTGGCGAAATGTGGGTGTACTGTGGAGATCGGCGGTGTGATAGTAGTCAATTTATATTTAAGTATATGTTGAGTGTAATTAATAAAAGTTGTTTAGACGTTTAATTCAGAAAATCATTGGAAAGAAAATTATAAAATTACATAGTCACTTACAATTCTCAACTACACTTTGACGGACAACGCCATAATTCTAATTTCGACCTTAGGTAATGTTTATTTCATTTTTCTCTACAACGTGCCAGAGACCCAAACGTGCCTAAGTGACCACACAGGATAAGCTCTCTACAGTACTAAGGACACTTCTGCCTAACCCTTCTGGGATTACAGGCTTGATGTTATTTTAGGCAATTTTTAGTTAACTACGCGGCATTTATGTCAAAAATGTTCATTTTCACCGCTGTCACTGTTAATTAAAGTAAAAAACAACGTAAATGTTTTCCCTTTCGTTTGTCTTTTTATTTTAATATATCCGTATAAATGTCTTTTATACGGATTGTACCTACCACTGATTGTCTCTGAATCACCCAAAGATTGACTAGTAGTGGAGTTTCTTGCCCATTCTTCTCCATAGAGATCTACGTTAGGGAATGGGCAACTACAGTAATTTCATAATTTTATGCCTTGAGACTGGGACTGTAGCTATATTTCATTGATGTCTTTGTTTCGACAATCCAAATGTGTCCGTAACTGGCCTACTTGAAATAAATACTTTGATTTTGGTAGAAAATGCTTATGGCATTAAGTCCGCTGGACTCTGTACTTTGTGATTGAAGTGTTAAATAAATAAACAAAGCTCTGACAAAAAAAAAATTCATATCAGCTAATAGAGCTATCTACTGGCTTGTTCTATTCCAGATTGTGCTTTCAGTGTTCTACCAGGATGTAAACTCTGCTATTGCTGGCACTATATTCACGTTAATCCTGCCATTCCGGAAAATGGATTTTTCGTTTTTTCAAGAAATAAATGCACCTTGGCTTTTTCGTTTAAAAAACCACCTTTGATTCCTTTTAAACTTACCTCTGATACATGTATTTTATTCAAACAATGACAATCACGAAATGATTCTACCACGTTTTCTGGTTTCTCGTTTGTGTTAAGTGAACATTTATCTTCTCGTTACCAGGGAATCAAACCAAGGGTGACATCGTATTGGGTATGGGTGACGGTCGAATCACCTGACAGAAAATGATGATCATCATCATCATCCACAGCTCGACTACACCCTCTGCTGGGTATAGGCCTCTCTATGCTTGTGCCAAGCTCCACGCTCTTGTGCCAGTTATATTGTTAGAGGTACTCATAGAAGGGTGTGTGTAATGAAACAACAAATATTACTAATATTTCTATTTTCAATTTATTGTTTATTGGTTTTCGAAATAAGATTGTCTTCTTTTTATTATTAATAATAATAATTAATTAATAATTAATAACTGCAAGAGAAACTTTTTTCTAATGTCTACTTAAAATTATTACTGACTTAGTTACCAGAACTAATAGTAATAATAGTTACGTTCGGTCTATTATTAATTATTCTCATTTTATTTACAAATTAAAATAATTAATAAATGTTTTTTTGTACATAGCTTACGTCACATTTTAGTAAGGTGTGTTTTTATGAGTTTTCATTTAATTCTTTATTTACAAGTAAGATGTCACTCTATTATCAGTATATTCGAAAAGAGTAAATTTTTCCTTCTATACCAATTACAGAGTTTATAAATCTACTTTTCCTATGCTAGAGTAAAAAATATTTTAACAAAAGAAATGCGTAATTACTCCTAATTTTAACGCTGTAATATCACGAATCTTAGTCCATATTAGGTTGAGTGGTGACGTAAGGTATCGTACATTTCTTCTGTATCCCAATAAGTACTAAACTGCAACAAAAAAGGTACATCGTTTTTCTTAATAATTATACTTAAAATAGGAAAATTGTATTTAGGAATAAAACATTATTTAACATCAATAAATTATAAAAATTACTAAATCTTTTTAAAACAACACAGTAAAATATATTTAAATATAAATAAAGCTATGACGAGATCAATTATAAATAATAACGTGTACTCGCGGTTTGTGGTAGATCCCATAAATTCCTAGCAGTTATTTTTGTAATTACCGAAGTCTAAATTGCACGTTTCATTACCTAAGTCTTTTTATTAAATCTATATTTACAAAATATCTTTTAAAAATATTATTTATAATTCGCAAAATTTTTATGTTTTTTTTCTGGTTTTCTATTACTTAAGCTGTGGTGCATAACACCATTTTGGATTCATGCAGTGAACAACCAAAAGTAGTCACAAATAAGATTTTTATTTAATTTCATTATCGTCAATACTTTGGCCGCATTTCAATTTATAATTTATTGACGTTTCAATTTAAGATTTTGGCATCGAGTGATTTTGTAACATCGCCTTTCCTAATAATCTAGTTCATTACAAAAGTGATAAGCAAACCGAACGCAGTGAAGTAGAACTAGTGCATGAATCCAACTGCGTTGTACTAATTCCTTTCGTTTAGTAACTATGTGTATCAAACTAACGCCTACTTGTTAATTGAAAGGTGAGTTATTTACAAATGAATTGTTAATACTATTTTGGCTAAATGTCACTAATAACCTCTTAAACTAGAAATTGTGCCATTTCGTGAAAATGTTTATAATAATTCAAAATGAACAAATGAACCTAACATAAAGCAAATTATCTTAATATAGTACAAAATCCTACCGAATATTATCTACAACTTAAACTTGAAACTATAATTTCTTACAATTATTTTGTACAGTATCAATATAATGAGAACAAAACGCTTAACGAATTTATCATTAAATATTTAAACATTAGACTGCACAGACCGCCGGCAGGTAACATTTGCGAGAACCTCGACCACTTCTACATAATGAGCCAAGTCAGGAAAATTAATTCGTAATTCTACAATTAAAATGATGGCTCAGTCTCGCATGTTACCGTCCGGGCCGCGCACAGTTGTGTACGACCGGACGCCAGACGTCCGGCTGTCTGGTGCGACTCCTGCGACTCGCAGCAATGAAGTTACTAACATTAAAACACAGAATATTGATTATTTGCAAGGCACATTCTCTTAAAAATCCTGAATTTCAATTTTCTATTCATGTACGTACTCGATGCTCCGAAAACATTGAGAAGACGGCGCGCACGAACTGAACGATTGAAGCGACATCTACTCACTGTAATGATATGTATATAATCGATTATTATATACCCTGTGTCTCGAAAAATATATAAGAATCCGTGGAACGTGTATCGATAAACTAAAGAACGGTATAATATCTACACTAAAGACTAGGTTGCTTGACTCGAAGGGAGTTTAAGAATGAGATCGGAATTAGATCCTTATTGCTGTGTGAGGGGTTGTGAGGGCGTGCCGGGGCGTGGCGCCCGGAGCGGCGGTGCTCAGTAACCGTACCCGGGACCCGGGTACAGCAGAGCCGCGCCGCCGCCCGCCGGTCAGTGCTGCGCCGCAAATTTCATCCGCTTCTGTTTCTGTCGCTGGTTGCAGAACCACACTCTCACCACGTTTTTCTTTAAGTCCAACTTCTCTGCGATCGCCGTTATCTTCTCCCCGGACGGCCGCGGTTGTACCGCAAAGTATGCCTCCAGACTTCTCTTCTCGGGCGCTGCGATGGAAGTCCTCTTCCGTTTCTTTTCACCAGCTGGAAGCACGCTCGGTGCATCGGGGTCCCGTCTCTTGTTCTTTGCCTGCGCCTCAGCCTCCTCGAGCCACGCCTGCAAGATCGGCTTCAGCGCAATCATGTTATTGTGACTTAGTGTGAGGCTCTCAAAGCGGCAGATGGTGCTCTGTGAGAGAGCTCCCACGCCAGGAAGTTTAAGGTTTGCGAGTGCTTTGCCGACGTCTGCTTGTGTGACGCCTAGTTTGATTCTTCGTTGTTTGAATCTTTCGGCGAAAGCCTCTAGTTCGCGGGGGTCTGTGTCGGTGTCGGGGTGGAGAGCTGCCGAGGGGTGGCCGAGATGCGCAGGCGGCGCGTGCGATAGCCCACCGCCGTGGTGGTGGTGGTTCATGACGTGGTTCATGCCGTAGCCGTGCAGCTGGTGGTGAGGCGGCGCTGCCTCGCCCATCGGCGCCAGTGTGGTCATCGACGACGAAGTCAGCGGGTCGAGCATGTCCAGCCCTTCCATGCCGTGGTGACCCATCTGCGGACAAAAACACTCGTTAGTTCCCTGACAATATTTTAATGAGGGGCGTCGTCGCCATTATACTCGTCCGCTGTATTAACTTCTGCATTCATGTTAAATCGTACGTTTTATTGTAAATAAAAGGAGGGTGCTCGTCGCAACAATGGTGCTTGGGACGATATGGAAACATAAACAATCATTGTGCAGATTTGCACTCATTCTTTATGAGTGCAAACACTTGTGTTTTATAGATAGGGGCGAGTGTTGTGACGTTGATTGGGAGCGAGTGTTCAGCCAATATGCTTAAGTTGTTGACCGGCATTGTTGCCGAAATGAATGTTTGTCGTGTAGTCGCCGCATATGAATGTTTGCTGTGTAGTTGCCGCATATGCGCTCGCTATAAATATTGCGATCCCCTGTTGTTGGACGTTTTGATTTTTATGGTGAATTTTCTTTTGTTAGTCAACTAATCAAATGTTATTGTATACTGTTCTATGAAAAATGCGAGGTTGGGATTTATTAATAAAAGGCGTATAGTATGGAAGAGATTTTGTTTAGTGAGTTTGGTTAGGACATTGCAGGCTTGAATCACCTGATTGTCTGATAAAAAGATGATTCCGTGCCTCGGAAAGCACGTTAAGCCGTTGGTCCCGGCTGTCATTGGTTGATCTTTGGCAGTCGTTACGGATAGTCAGAAGCCAGTAAATCTGACTCCAGTCTTGCCATGAAATACCGTGTTACCCAGTTAATGGGTTGTGGAGGTCTGGTAGGCAGCCGCTCTGCGTAAAATACTGGTATTCAGCTAAATCCGGCATGACTGGAAGCCGACCCCAATACAGTTGGGAAAAGGCTAGGCAGATGATGATGATAGTATGGAAGAGATACCTTGATAGTTTTCTCAATCATAATTCTTATAATGCTTTGGTGACGTTCTTTGAATATGATGGTCGATTGTATTGTTTGCCATATAAAAATCACTTATGTACAATGTCTGAATGTTTATGTTGTTCCAGCTTGATAGGCGAGTTTTGGCCCCCCATGGGTGGGCCGTGCGAAGCAGGAACGAATTACTAGTGTAGAATAAGTATCAAGAATATTACATAACCCTATTAATTGTCGATTACTCAATGAAATCTAACTTTTGAAAGAAAACCACGCATCAAATTATAACTGACACAAACGGACAACTTTGAAATGAGCTTCTTTTGATATTCTGGCCGTGAATGTAGTAGGTCCACAATCAATAACCCAGCTCCTAAAAGGACACGTCAGACCAAAAGGCAAAAAATAAAAAGTGCACTATCTAAAACCCACGGTCCGGGGTTCATGTCTGCCTGAGTCCCCAGGGAGCACTAACTCACAATTAGGAATCCGCACGTTATTGCAATGTTGCTGCACGAAATATATATTTTTACGATCTTTGGGTTCAGTACCTATAGTTTATTTAGTTGCTTGATTTACAGCCGTACAGAAGACTTAGGCAAAGTGACATTCTTTCAGAATTGCAGATGACGGAAACGTCAAAAACGTATAGCAGTGACATAAGCTGCCGTATACGTATCAATGTTGTTTAGCGTCGTCATCGACACACGAAACACCAGTTGTGTCCAGTCGCCTTCATTGACAGATAAATGCCTCGAGAGGTAAGCAAGGTAATTTTAATTGTTCTTTGTTGCCAACATAACTTGAAGCTCTTCTGAGCGTAAGTGGCCACTGCTGCTCATAGACATCCGTAATTAGAGAAGCATCGCAAGTCAATTTGATGTCACAGAAATGAAGCTCCATGCTAATTGTTAGAAAGAAAATACGTAAATACAAATTGCAGAATAAACAACTTTTCTATCTTTTAATGCTCAAACGTTCAAAGAATTCGACGACTTTCTTTGGTGGAGGTTTCCAGAAACTATAGACATCTAGCATTTGCGCAACCAATCTAAGTATCAAAAATATATCGTAGGTATATACCACATACAAGGTGGCAGGGACGCCGTCGTTAAAGCGGTTACCACGTATTCAGTAGGTACATTATTTCTGGGAGGGGTACAGTTATAATTTTTCGGAAAATTCAAAACGGAAGACAGCAAGGCTCGTTACCTACTTCCTTAGCTAAGCCTATTCGCAAAGAGCATTGTTACTGATCCGAACGTTGGAATTGAAAAAGATTCGGTAATATCATAATAATTCTATTACATGCATCTAATGCCACGTCAATTTATAGACAAAACACGTTCTAACTACATAGTCGTGAAGAAATTGATCAAACGGTAGTACTATTCGTAAAAGTTTACTTTGTACATCACTTGAGTAACTGAACCCGACCCAATGCGAAAAGTTTGAACTGATGTAAACAAAGCACCTGTAACTAAGTCATCATAACTGCTAAACTATGTTGGGCAGCTTTTAGTCTAACCATAATGCAGCAGCTGAATACTTGCTGAATTTACATAGTGCGACTGTGATCTGACCCCCCCCCCCCCACAGCCCGTATAACTGGATTATACCCCAGCACTCCTTGGTGAGACTGATTTCAGACTTCGAGCATCTAAGTACTTATACCGACTGTCAAAGCTCTTTGTAATTAAGCAGGAACTAAAATACATCTACTTTAAATAAACCTTTATTTAAATTCATAATTCCAGAATGGTAATTAAGTCTTAACCACATTAGTCGCACAGGTGCAACATACTCGTTAACATTCGAGCGCTGCTCCCCTAATATTAGATACACGCGTATAACAGGGGACATACGTATGTCATTGGCGTAGTGATGGGACACAGGCATTTTCATAAATATCGATAAAATTTATGACTAAAACGAAACGATTTTTTTTTATTATAAATATCATGTAACTCTTGTTTTATTCATTTTCGTTGCTATAATTACAGATGTGTCTAATAACTGTAAAAAAATTAAAATCAGTGCCATATTATGTTGTGAATTAAAGGCATTGGATGAAGTCATTATCACTGAACACGTGTCACTAAAAAAACTTGAACTGACCTATTGAAGCAAAGCAATAACGGTGGGTATTACTTTGACGAATCCCATCAAAAAGTTATGATTTTTCAAGTAGGTTACGATGACTCCGAAAGGTCAGCGAAATAACCGTGACGGAGCGAGTAGCATGTATCAAAAAATGTATGAGTGTGGAAGAAACACTGCGGCCATAAAAAGTGTGGCGTGTTCTGGTTGGTTCCATGTCGTGCTATTGTTTCCAATTCGATCGCGTTTCTCATCATCATTTTTTTTGGCCCAATACCCGATTTTTGTGGCTTACTTATAGATATTAGTTAAAAAGGAAAACAAAAACATGTTTTGTTTTATAGATGTCAGTACTTATTCGTTGGATTTGTTTCGCCGATCGGAATTTTAAGATTCACGTCCATAAAAAGTGTGGCGTGTTCTGGTTGGTTCCATGTCGTGCTATTGTTTCCAATTCGATCGCGTTTCTCATAATCATTTTTTTTGGCCCAATACCCGATTATTGTGGCTTACTTATAGATATTAGTTAAAAAGGAAAACAAAAACTTGTTTTGTTTTATAGATGTCAGTACTTATTCGTTGGATTTGTTTCGCAGATCGGAATTTTAAGATTCGCGTCTTAAGTATCTATTTTAGATATAGATAGATAGGTATGAGAATAAGCACGATACTTTAGGTAAGTGTTAGAACAAGCACGATACTTTAGATAGGTATTCAAAAAAGCACGATACTTCGTTTTATTCGATCACAGAACGGTACGTTTAGCATGACAAAGTAACTTTTGAGAAAATACGAACTAGCATTTTAATATTTTCTTGGCCGATGCTTGTATTTTTATTACATGCATTTATGCCTTGTGATGTCAGTACGATTCCATAATACATATGATCAACAGAAAATAATATTACTGCACAGCCCACACTTTCTGTCCTAAAATCTATAATTTGATCGTTAAAATGGATTATCATGTTTTATGTCATTTATGAAGTTGAATCAAGTGTACAAAAGAGCATAAATATTGCTTGTTGTTGTTGTTTTGCTTGCATTGCTAACATAACTTTGTAATTAAGAAAAATAAATATACGTAGACGTAGAAAAATATATATATATAAATATAAAAGATAGTAAGATTATATCGACAAATAATAATCGCATTACTTTAATTTATTGATAGTTACCCCTCCCTATGCAATACAATTGCAAGTGGATATTAAATAAATTATATTCCTTTAATAGTGATTTGTGTCGCTACAATATGATTTGGACAAGTGGCCAAATTTGTCTGAGGGGGTGGCCACGAAACACGCGTGTTGGGGAGAGGGAGTGATGGCGATTGGTAGCTCATATGGCTCGCTCATATGGGTAAGGTTTAAATCAATTCCGTATTTTGAAAGGTTTTGTAAACCTTCACATCCGTCATCATTCTTCTGCCGCTATCCCAATTTATTTGGGGTATGTCTTCTTTTTGTATTCTTTTCTAAAACTAGTCATCTTGGCAGTCATCTGATTTCTAGTCATTTCATCCTTCAGATAGACAAAGAAAAATTGATTTAAAGGACAAACTGCGTGCCCGATGAGATTTCATACACCCTCTCATCTTTAATACATGTAGGGCAGGAATTTTCAAAAAGTCTTCCTCAGTGCTCACTTTCGATCTAGGCAACTCTAGTGCATCAGATCATGCTACTACCCCCTACTCACCTACCACCTACTTACCACTACCTACATACAACTTGAGCTGTGCGTTGCCTGTCAGTGTATGAATGAACTATTCAAAATATCTTCATTGGAATATTAAACTTAGTTATAACAAATTCAAGTTAAGTTTTCCATTGTCTAACTAACTTCATGGCCACACAGTATTCCCTACCCGATCGGTTGAGACACGGTCTTGATAACTCTTTATCTCAATGAAATAAAGTTGATAATCCCTTGGCAGCTGTCATGCATTACTCATTCACTTTTATTGTTGTAGAGGTAAGGTTCAATTTTGCTCGACATGGGTACTAGATTACTATTGAATTGTGTTTTGACTGCTTCCTGGTTGGGATTACGCGTTCCTATGGTACATGTTCCTTTCCGGAAGTGGGTGGGCATAGGTTTTAGCGTCCTGTTCGAAATGCCTCAACAGATGTACCTAAATGGTGGTAGAATATTGTGTTGCATTGTATTGGTAGATTTTGACGTATTGTACCTAACTTTTGGGCAAGTTTTTCAATATAACCTTTTGAAAATGAGTTAAGAGGGACATGGTCTGCGAGGAATTTATAAAATAGGTATTTGAAGAAACTATTGCCGTTGTGCTACGTGAAGCCTGCCCCCGTAGAGTGCGATAAGGATAGCTGCGGCTCGACCGATTATATCACACAAATTTTGACGAGATCGACTCGATCGTTTTCCCCTTTTTTCTCCTCGAAAACTGATCCGATTCAATTATTTTTGACATTTAAATTTTAAGGAAGAGTAGATATGTATAGGTCCTATCAATTTCTCCTGTGTTAGAAACGAATTTGTCTGGAAGCCCTCTAAACAGGGCCGTAAAAATATTTTCTTTACTTATTAGTTGCTGAAAAAAACCGAAATGACAGGTACTACATAACAGCAGACCATGAATTTATAAAAAAAAAAATTGCTCTAAGAGGCATTATTCAGGAAAAAAAGGGGAATACATTTGTATTGAGATTGAGCCCTTGTTCCCTCTTAATACTACTACGTGTAATTCAATTGGCTTTAATTGTGCGAAGGAGATGACACATAGAGAAGACCGGAGGAATATGGAGAGATCCGTCCACGAAGGGGGATAAAATCTAAACTTAAAGGTTTATTCTTCGTGTGGCCTGATGTGTCACAAAGTGAAACAGTCACTGCTGTTGTTCCCAACGGGGAAAGAAACGACTTCATGTGTAGTCAAATCAACCGTAAAAGATTTTCGAAACCGGATTTTGACAGTTATTTCAACTATCTATCATAGTACGGTGTTTCCAGCCAGCCCGAAGTCCGGTCCACTTCGAAAAATGGCCTTTCTTTGCGCAGGTTAGATTATTGTAATAGTCTGAGATCCCACCTAAGATTGACCTTCACCTATCTGTTTCTCGAATGGAAAATACTTTAAAAAAATCTTAAAATAAGAACAAACATGTTCGAATGGGTGGCCTGATGAAATTATTCAAGTCTTACTTTTATGTTATTTTTTTTTCCAAACGAAATCAAAAAAGACTGAAAGTACGAGGTTTAAGAAAAAAAAAACTGTTGAGTTGTTTATTTTTTTTGTTCGCACTACAGGGTTATCAGGCATAAATAGGTAAGTTGATATCATCACTTATCTGCACTTATCTGTTTTCAATAAATAAATCTAAAATAATAATAAAAAAATTAAAGGTTAAACGTAAGTACCTACATATGTATATACAACGACCACAATAGGCGACAAAGTAATCCTCCGCATCGTTGCCATCCAGGAGCGTTCTGGCTGTCCAGAAGACAGCCAGCGTTGCCACGTTGAATAGCTAATTCCTTGGCCAAAGAAAGAGCCAGCCCTCCGGTCACGCGAAGTGTCGATCAAGTCAGTGGATTAATAATTCCTTCGTCAAGAACTGGGGCAGCGACCCTGACTCTAAGGCTGATTGAAAGTGGGACGCCAAACGACCGTGCGATCTTTGAAACCACTTGATCCAGAAGTTGTGCAGTCCATCCGGCCCTGGAGATTTCCAGTCAGGCAACGGACGGACTGAAAGAGCTACGTCTTGGGGGCTGATGATGATGGCCCCTATTTCTGGTATTGGATCAGACGCTCGTTCAACCTCCCGGGTCCAATCTGCACTCAGAGTGACTGACAGGCGCCAACCAGATGCTGCGCCAGAACGAACACATGGCGTCATCATCCGGCAGACGCCCTATAAAAGCAAATTTTCGAAAATCTTTGAATGCGGATTTGTTTCTTTTTATAAATAAAGGAATGTTTTCTTTGAGTAAAATTTGCTGTCTCCAGTATATAGAGTACTTTCCTTCGAGGTGATGTTGAAAAATTCCACCCTGTAGGTATATTATTAATATTCTAACTCACTAGTTAGCCATATTTCTTATTACCATACAGTAATATTGCCAAATTAATTAAAACAGGTAAATATTTGACAGCCAAATGCGACGTTTCCAACTTTTTAGACGTACGCTCTTAAGATTCCTAAAAAATATTATTCATTCGGTAAAAAGAAGATTCGGTGAAAGTTCGACTTTAGGCGGGATCTTTGACTATAACTTAATAAAAATGAAAATCGATTGGAACTTCTTAGGCATTAAGCTAAGGATAAAGAAAGAAAGATTGGTACTTCAACAAATTCTGTCTACAAATAAAATCTTTATGAGAAAGACAAAACTTTAGCAGAATGGTTGTCACCATAATATTACATTACAAAGAACTACTTATTTAAGACAAGATAAAGACAAGAAAAATTGTTACAAAATCGTTAGTACCTAATGAATATTGAGTGGCCATGTCATTGAAAATTATAGCTAGCTTTTGTACAAGGCTTCGCCCACGTGGTCGTGCAAAATTATTCCACAGGATCATACTCCCGGTGTAATAGAATTCTATATCCTAACTTATGTCATGGTCGACATGCGTGCCAAAAGGTAACACATAGAAAATGTGAGTGTACTCCTACATTCATTTCTGTCTAACCCTTTGGGGTTGACAGGTGTGATGATACGGTAGATAGACAGAAGGATTACTTTCGCATTTAAAATATAAGTATGAATACATTGTGCTTATAAAATAACCCAATGTGGTAAAGTCAGAATTAGTTAGAAAAACGTCGTGAGTTGAACTTCGCGAGTTGCAATCATCATATTGTGTCTAAGCCTTTTCTCAAGTGTAGGTAAGTACTTGGTTGGGGTAGGCTTCCAGTCTAACGGGACGCAGCTTAATACCAACGTTTTACGTAAAAAGACTGGCTGTTCATTGCGATCCACGACGTAACTTTACAATAAAATTGAATTTTATAAATAATATCGACAATAAAAATCATAGACTATTCAACAAAAAAATTGCCATTGCACAAAAAAAAACAAAGCTCCTCCTGCTTACCCCCAAGCAATAAACCCTTCACGTTACACGGTCGATTTTTAAACAAAAGTACAAAAAAATACTGTCATGAAGGTCCCCTGTGACCAAAGCGACAATTGTGCACTAAAATACTGAAGTTACCCTTGTGTTGTTTACCCTTTGTACAAGTTGTTTAAGTTCCAACGTTTGTGGCACGAATAGGGTTATCTTCACGCTCATATCTTACAAGGGTGGGCTGTGTTGCAGCCGTGTGGCAGCTAGCTTTAAATGAAAGTGAATTGTGGTTTAGGAAGTTAGGTAAATTATTTTGAAGTTGCAGGAAAATATTGAAAAATCCAAAAGCTCTCTTCATTAGGAGACACGTGTGAAATAAATAATAATTTTCTGAAACACTAGTCTAAGAAATTTTTTTTAAGAATAAATGACTATTTATATTTTTCCTACAAGAAGCAAGAAGCCCGTCTTATTTTGTAGTAATCGTCATTTTAATAAAAATGTAATATACCTAATAATTGACATTTGAATCGATACCAGTTTGACAGTAATTATTTTTCAAGTACTTTCAGTTATTACATATCGTAAAATAGTAAAAATTACGTTACACAAACTTCACTTTAACCTTTATGATTAGTTAAAAACTAGTATCTCACTTGCATAGTACGTATACCTATGGGTGTAAACAAAGTCCTACATCCCAGTTTTCCATGAAGATTGGGTACTCTAGATAAAAAAAAAACTCAGTGCTCAAATGGCGACGATCGTTCTACGGGTTTATTAACCTATGTTCTAAATTCTTAGGAAAATACACAGAGGCAATATCGTAACCAATGAGGTTAATCCGAGGTGCGATTATTGCTACTTGAAAACAATATGGTGTTGCTATAGTCGTATTTAGCTTTGAAATTGTGCTTAAAATATACTTATCTATTGCCTATATTTGCTTACCATGATGAGAGAATTGCTTATTTCGTAAGTTTAACCACTTCATTAATTAACTTTGACAACTTGAAAATAAAAGTTATTTTGAAATAAGCACCAACAAAAGATTTTATTCTAAAACAAAATTTAAGTTTAAAAAATGTATAAATACTTTAATAATTGAGGTTGGTTCATCATCCATCCTCTGCCTAGCCCTTTCCTAACTATATTGTGGTCACCTTTTAATCTAACCGGATGCAGCTGAATAACAGTATGTTACATGTAGCAACTGGTTACCTAAAATCCACTAAACAGTTACTGGGTAATACGATACCCATCGCTAAGACTGCTTGTCACACTTTCGGGCCACTGATAACAGTAACGACTGTCCAAAACTGACAGCCGGAATCGCGATAACACGATAACACAATATCCTTTGGTAACTTCTAGAAGCCAGTACAGATAAAGAGTAAACATAATATAACTTACTTGTCTTAATTGTTGTAAGTGCAGATGAAACAAAAGTGGGCGCCAATCGAAAAAGAAGTAATGCGGCAGGCACCCTAGCCCTAGCCAAGACATATTACAACCACGTACTGAAGGAAACTGCGAGCGGTGGCGCTCATTAGCGTATTCAATTATAGATCAAGTTTCCCACAGCCAATTGTCGATATCTTCAGGGCCAGGGCATCGCTCACTCGAAAACAACACCTAGATGCACCTGCCTTAGGTTCAGTTTCGAAGGCGTACCTTCAGAGATATAAAAAGATTCTGTCGGTTACTTTTTAAATTGTTTATGAGGCAATGCAGGTGCGGACTGAAAATTTAAGAACTGAAATGTTTGATTTTACGCCAAAAAGTTTTGTTCTTTTTTATGTTTAGTGGGCCTACTATTAATCTCAATCTAGTCCTGAGGACAGAGATGAGGTCGACGATGGAACGAGCTAACCCAAAAGAAGCCTATTAACTCGCGACTTAAATAGACATAGACTTTGTTTCGTCTCCAAGGTTTCCTAGATGGCAATTAACGACAATGCAACCTAGACTCTATTTGTCTGTGTATACCACACCTTAAAGCTTTTAATTATTAAAGGAATTAGAACCGTGGCGTATATTCCCTTTGTAGTTTTCCAAAGGTACATCCTTACTCTACTATTATTATAAATGCGAAAAAAGGCTGTAAGGGGATGATATAGGGGATGAAACCTTATATGGGAATTACGTCATTTTTAAAACTAGAACCTTGAATGATATTTAGGCTTTTGATTAGATATAAATAAATACGACATTCAAAGTTTGTAAAAAAAATAACTCTAAAGGGGGTAAAAATCCTTATCCTTACTAATATTATAAATGCGAAAGTAACGCTGTCTGTCTGTGTGTTAAGCAATCACGCCTTAACTACTGAACCGATTTAAGTGAAATTTGGTATAGAGATAATAGATATAATTAAATACGACATTCAAAGTTTGTAAAATTTTACTCGAAAGGGGGTAAAAATAGGGGATAAAAGTTTTTGTGTGATGACGTCAGCAAAAAACCTTACGGCCCAGAAAATGAAATATTGAAGAAATACAGAGAATTACGGGGTCATCTATCTATCTTCTATATATCTGTATAAAATGGTAAACTGACTGACTGGGTGATATATCAACACACAGCCCAAACCGCAGGGTGTGGAAGAGTAAGTGTCCACTAAGAAAGGATTTTTGGGAATTCCACCCCTAAAGGGGTAAAATAGGGGATGGAAGTTTATATGAAAGTCCGTCAGTTTTGAAGTTAGGATCTTCAAATTATGTATTTAGGCTGATGATTGAAAATTGATTTATAATGTGTTTCAGCGTTATTAATAAATTTACCCCAGAAAGGTTAAAAAGGGCGATGAAGGTATGTAACTATGTTTCTTACCGTAACCTGGATTAACCTATAGGTTACTTTTTAATCCCGGTAGTACGTTCCTGTCGGATATTTTTTGACATCTAAGCCGAAGCCGTGGGCAAAAGCTTTTTTAAAATATTTTAATGTAGGTAAACAAATATTCATTGTAACCATAATTATACATGGTTGAAAGGGACACCGACGCGAAAACGGTTTCCACGTACTCAGTACATCACTCCAAACCTGACAGATATAAATTTTAGTAATCAGGTGCATTCCTTGAAATGGGTGATACTAGACCTAATTTGCAACAATTTTGACCCGGTAACTTTGGGTCCAAACTGGGTTGTTTTTAAGATATCGACCTTTTAAAGCTTTTTTGTAAATGTTCTACTCCTCCACCATAAACAACTGATTGTGAGAAATGTACGCCGTTTAAGATGCTAAACTGATATTTTTCTGATAGCTCATGAACGAATGAATCTATCGAAAATACGAGTATCTATATCTAATTTGTCAAAAAAATACACATGCCTTAAACGTTGTTCTGAAATGACAGGTTAAAATATACCAGATAGAGACAGATCTTACCTGATCTGATCGACCAGCACTCATAGTGGTAGGTAACAAGAATGTTTGCAACAAGGAAAACGTGCATCGAAATAACTGTACTACCCAGTTTTATTAAAATACTACCTTTTCAGGAACACTCGTTGTTTTCTAGTCATTTAATTGCTAAAAGTGGGCACTGTGGCACCGTTTTAGAATGCTAATGAAATAACGAAGTCGTTACTGTAATTTGCACGACAAGACGTGTTAATTTCCTCAGGCAGGTGTACCTTTTTAACAAATTGGTTTTCAAAAGATTCACCATGAGCAGCAGGAGAGTATCAGTTTAACATCCTGAATGGAGTACATTTCTCATTATAGTGGAGAGGTAGAAAGCTTTCAAAAAACTTAAAAAATTGGATATCTCAAAAACAACCCAGTTTCGACCCCAAGTTTTCGGGTCAAAATTGTTGCAAATTAGGTCTAGTATCACCCATTTCAAGAAGTGCGCCCAATTACCAATCACCCTGTACTATTAAGATCTAACGATTGCAATGCTTAAATGTGTACCTATGACCCACATACTCCTAAAACCTTGCTACTAATATACTACTTCTGTTACTGTCACCCCACTGATGGGAAAACCGTCCTCCCCAGAACTTTCAATCCTGGGCTGATGTAGACTACTGGTCATTTGTTTTGCCTAGCTCGTCCCTATTTTCTAGGGGTCTGTTTACCACGGGATTATCGTCATCATTGTCCACAGCCCGAATTCATCCACTGCTGGGTATAGGTCTTTATTTTCTTGTGCCATTCTCCACGTTTCTTTGCCATACTAAGTTTATTAATTGGTACCTGTAGTGTATTTATTTAATAGATATGGCAACACTGTCTCACAGCCACAAGTAGTCAGGTAGCTGTCACTAATGACAACTGGGAGTCACCACGAATGGCGGGAAGTTGGAAGGTGAAGCGTACCCTGGACTGGAGCTTGGTGGTGTTGGTGAGCCTGTGATATAGTTAGTAAATTGTGTTATCAACCTCTTAGCTCTGTTACAAGTGAATACTACAGTACCAATAATAATCAGGAAGCATTAAATGAAATGTGTTAAAAAAATATAAATAACAAGGGAATGTACAATCGGCTCAAATGACGACCTTACAAACTTGCGGGAACTCTTGTAGGTACATGCTTTTAGACCCAGTGGTTTAGGATATGCTGGGCCTGCTAGTGAATCAATAAAGGAGATGTTTCATTTTTGTATGGGACTCCGGACATAACCTGTACCTTTCAGAAAAGCTGGGAAACAAACCCCTGAATAGAATAAAGTAACATTTCTTACATAATGTTGTATGTTTTTTATGCACACATTAAAAATTAAAATGTTTGACGTTTGCCGTGAGAGTTATGACAGCCATGACAAGTTGTAGGGATGACGTTTACATAACCTAGAAATTGTTATCTTGACTGACACTGATGGGTTTTGTCAGAACAAAATGTCAGTTTGAATTTTTCGTTCAGTAGTACACTCCAGAAAAGTAGTTATATTTTTTAAGGATGAAATTATCACACTTGAATATAATTAGTTGAAAATGCTGTTTACGAGACTAATAGTAATAATGAATTACAAGAACACATACTTTTCATATTTAACGTCGACATGATATTATGTTTTTATGTGACATGATTTCAGAACGAAAGCAGACTATGCAAACTGTAAGACGCCATGTTGAATAGAATATGGCAATAATTGAAAAACTATTACTTTTGCGTAAGGCAAATCAGATTTAAATTCACGAAAGAATATTTTTCAATAAATGGCTGAAATTATGGGCGAAAATGAAACATCTCCTTTTAGATTTTTACTAAGTCATCATCTGTCTAGCGTTTCCCCAACTATGCTAGAGTCGGCTTCCAGTCTTACCGGACGCAGCTGAATACCAGTATTTTACATGGAGCCACTGCCTATCTTACCCTACATAACCCAGTTAGTACTAGGTAATACTTTAACACTTGGCAAGACTGGGTGTCAACGCTTCGGGCCACTGACCACTTGTTACGACTGTCAAAGATCTACAAATGGCAGCCGAGACCAACGGCTTAATGTGCTTTCCGAAGCACGGAGCAAACTTAGTATGTAATGGTGGTCACCCATCCACAGACCGCCATTTGCAAGCGCGGCTTAACCTTGAAGATCGGCCCATGTTGCAGGTATGATAAATGTATTCATTTTGCAAATAGGTTTTTACAAACACTTTTCCACGTCATCTTTTTTTGTAACTATATGAGGCTGGTGTTTTGTACCTGACTACTCTGAGGAGAAACAGCCGAGAAAAACTCAGAGGTCATAGTTTCTTTTAATGTCCAGACATGATCTTGGTCAACTCACCTGAGGCCTGAGTAGACAAGTTTCCAAGATGGTCTTTGGAAGAAAGAACCACACAGATTTGAGAGGATCTGTCCACCAGTGCAAGCATTTCTCAGTTATTATTTAGCCACGATTTTCTGAAGAGTAGATACTTCAAATAAGTCCTTGTAATAGCTTTTTTTTCCTTTCAAATTATGCAAAATAATCTCTCCCCCTTGATTTTAAGCTAACATCCATAACATACATCATCAGAACTACTCGCTACCATTTTACAAGCTCCCAACTGCCCCAAACAACTACATTTACAGATTACAGACATGTAGGGAACCCCAAACTACTACCGTTTGGGTTCCGTGGGCAATAAAGAACGCATTACGTGGATACAACCCTCCTTGGGAGGGGAACGAGAAAAATTGCAAATACATTCCGTGTGCGTTAGTTTATCATGTTAACTCTATTATTTATAAATTTTGTTCTTGTATCTTGTTGTTTTGAAATGTGAGTGAAATGCTTAATTAGATATTCTATGAGCGATAACGATTATCGGAAACTTGATAAACTTTTCGATAGCTTATACCAATCCAATGTCAAATATGTTAAAAAAAACCCTGTCCGATCCGAAAGGGGCATATAGGTATACCAATGGCACTCCCAAATAGAATAAGAAACATTAAATTATTCATTAAAGTAAAAATATTAATGAATTTTAAATATATAATTTTTGTCCCAAATTACCACCGTTTCCTTAAATTCTAAAATACTTTTAAAATGTGACAACACCATTTTCGGCAAAAGTATGTTCAATCGTCAATTGTTTTTTATGACGTCCCTACCTGAGAAGCGACCGCTCGCGCCCGTGTATTGCCATAGAAGTAGCTTTTTATTTTATTTACATCGGGGTATATTTTTTACTTTATCTCTAAAAAGGATTAAATAAAAAGAATCTAGTCTCGATACCTAATAATACCCACACGGATCGGACGGGATTTTTTTAAACTTGGATTGACTTATGCTACCGAAAAGTTTGTTCCAAAATACGAAACGCTTTTTGCTTATTTTATAGCGATTGTCACTTGTTCAACTTATCTGTGCAGACGTGGAAACACAGAACTAAAATAAATGTGCCAAGTTTGATATAACGATGCAAATATATTTAACAAACAACGCCACCTCTAGTTACCTATACACTTCAAGTAGTAATACTATATTATCTCCTCTAGTCAGCCTATTGGTCGGTGGAATCAGTTTTGGAGTTTTATATTGTACAACATATCCCGTATAAGGGATGAATTTTTGACAAGACTTTCATTTTTGTTATTTATAGAACTCTTGTGTATAATCTCATGCACTTTGATAGTAATTGATAGCGACGGCACGGTTGGCGCAGTGGTCAAGCGATTGACTGCTGCGCTGCATGTCGCGGGTTCGATTCCCGTACGGAACAAATATTTGTGTGACCTACAAGTAGTTGTTCCGGGTCTGGGTGTTTTTCTATCTATAATATGTATGTATTTACAAAAAAAAATGTATATATGTAGTTTATCAGCCATCTAGCTACCATAACACAAGCATTAGGTTGCTTAGCTTGGGACTAGATGGTGCTGTGTGAAATGTCCAGGGATATTTATTTATTTATTTATTATTTAATTATTTTACCTCTGGAATCCAATCCAACAGCATCAATAACGTTACGGGAATCATGATCACCGTAAGACAGAGTTGTTAGTGACGCCAACCATATGCTACGGAGGTAAAGAGCGCAGTGATTTTGACAGTGCCCACGGATAGATTTATGTAAAAAAATTGTGAGAGGCCTTTAAGCTGTGCCATTTTATTTTTTTATTTTGACTAACTAGACATTAGCCGTGCATCGATGCGAGTTTCATTCGGCAAGAATTACGAACCTCCATGCAAACATACTTTTTCAAACAAATATCAGAAACTTATTCCTAAAGACGCTCGGACGTGTTCTAGTCTACCAATGTAGCTAAAAAAATATTTTTCATTGAGCTGAACATAGCAACAGGTACATAATTTATGAGGTCGACTTCTTCTCCATGCTTATATTTCACCACTTTCCTTGGGTTTAAATATTTTAAAAACTTGTTTACTTACTGAGAAAGATAAAGTTCATGTTGAAATGAGAATTAAATGTGAAACTAAACTTGAGAAGAGCAGCCTCAAAAAATTAGTTGGCTCTAGCTCCACAACTAGTTTTAGTTAGACACTTTCTAAAATCCTAGAATTTTACAACTTTTCTTTTAAATCCTAGGTATTAGCCTCGATACACTAAAAAGGTTTCAGCATTGTTTCTTACTTTGCCAATTGTTTTGTAAAGACAATGAGAAGAGTGACATGTCGTAATGCGACATTAAGATTGCATGAAAGCTTGCCAATCTTCTTTTCGATTCTAATTTCACTTTGGAATAATCGCGGGGAATATTTAATTGGACTATATTATTTTGCTAACAGCTCCATTGGCAAATTGAACAAGATGAAATCGTCACAACACATTTTAAGGCTGCTGTAAAGCTCTAAGAGGCCAACCAAAGAGATTAAAGATGCTCTTGAGAACTCATCAGTAGAAACGCCATAGAAAAACTATGTCTCAGTGAGGCCATAAATAGCAAAATGGCATGATTAGCAAGTTTAACAGGTTGCCCGTAACGGCACCAACCAGTTGATTATTGTAAGTAAATAGATTGCATTGTTTATTGCTTTGTCTCGTCTATCGTAAGTATGTCAATTGTTTTATGATCCACCTAGTGGCGGTACTTTCATATTAACCTAAAAGCTTGGCTTGCTCTTATAATCTATTACTCTTCATGATTTTAGGGTTTCTGAATACCTACTTTATAGGCCTGCGGTATTGTTGGCCCCTAGTCACGCCACTGTCTCCACCCTTCTTTTAAAAATGTCTTACTCACAAATTCACAATAATCCTACTCGTATCGGCATTACTCCTATCCCAAAATAAGCAATTCCATACGCCATTACAGCGAATAGTGCATAATATTAGTTCATTTTTGTAGCACAAGGAACATATTTCTTACGTTCTCAGCCCCTTTGGTCCCCAAGGGGAGAGCCCCATTGGTTCGAAGATTTCCTACACACATACAGAAATGCATTTGTTATTATTATTTATGTTGTTTTTTTTCCTGGTTGCGTGGGATTCGTCAATGGATCTGACTGATCGGAATATTGGACAATTGTTATTTATAACAATGTTTTAGCTTTAGACTGAAGTCATTGTAATAAATTTGTTCTAACTTAAAGAAAACTACTCTACTCTGTGTTTTTTCTCAAAAAACCATCTAAGACACTAACCAGCATAGTCCACATAATTATATAACTTGATCAACGTTATGTCTGGACTTTAAAGGAAACTGTGAGTTCTGTGTTTGTTCTGATAGTTATTTGACAGAGTAGTCGGTTAAGAGACACCGATTTAATCTAGTTTTTAAACATACATTATTTTTATAAGTTTAAATGTATTAAAAAAAAACAATTTACAGAAATAAACATCATTTATGATTTACCATTAATAAGTCGTGTTTTCAAAATAATAATGCATATTGGAGAAATCACCATGAAGGTTGGATGCAAGGGTGTTTTATATAGGGTAGGCAGGCGTAGAGCGGTCGAATTGGCGAAGAATTTGATCGACTTTATGATATCACCTTAGTTTTATTGATGTTAAACTCGATTTTGTATGATATGTATGGATTTTGAAGAGGGCGTTAGGTTATGATGCTACGAGGGGTGAGTTATATGTTTGTTTTTTTTTTATGTGAGGAGTAAGGGGTAAGCTTCAAGTGGACTCTGTAGTTTTGACGTCACTTACACAAAGCCGAACTTTTTCAGACCTCATGTACAGACGCCAGCACATCAAGCTACTACAATCTGTCAAATTTCTTTAATAGATTTTCAACTTTATCTCTAAAGCATTAGGTTCAAGGTTGGTTGGGAAAATCTGTCAGTTTCGGGTAGGTTGACCTGCTGGCGTCTGTCAGACGCTGTAAACAAAAGATTCCAACATCGTAAATCAGCCGAAAGGCGTTCAATACTAGACAAAGACTTTCTCAAAGCGGCACCAACTCGTTCCGCCCTGTGCTTCTCAAAAACTCCGCCAATAATATTCATAGGTTACGTACCTGATGTGGTCTGGCATTATGTGGTGAAGGGCCCCCAACCCCATGATGGTACACCATGTCATGCTTCAGCTGCGGCAGTGGAGGCCCTGGCTGGGGCCCTGATTGGTGTTTGCTGATGTCCACCGCAGCCAGTGCCTCCGCCCTGCTCAGAAGACCATCGTTGAGGCCCCCGAATAGGTCACCCTGGACAAAAGAGGTAGGGAATTGAGACTGGTTCAACTATTAAAGTGTGTTCTAGAACGGTGCCTAAGCATGAAAGTCTTTTGTTTTCAACTTGGCTCTTTGCAGCCAGTTTCTGCAGTTCTGTTAGCAATCTAGCAACACCCTTATTTTAGCGACAGTAAAGACCACTGATTTTGACAGACATGCCAGTGGTAGCAACTGAACAGCACCATTATTGTCATGGTAATAAAGACTGGAGGGACTGGAGAGTGTAATTTTGACAGACCTTCACAGGTATTTTCACTCGGATTCTTCATCATTGTTAAAATCAAAGTGTTTTTTTTTACTTTATTGAGACTGGGCTGTGGAGGTCAGATAGGCAGTCGCTCCATGTAAAATAGTCATACGTATATTATAAAATATAGACTGGAAGCCGACCCCAACAAAGTTGGAATGGGCTAAATGGATGATGACTTTAAGAAGACTGCCGTTGTGGCCATTGATAAATCTGTTAAACAGTGATAAGTATGTCCAAGGCATAGTGACTTTTATCTCGTTTCAACAAGGCTGCTGTTGTTCTGCTGCTGTCAGAGTGTAAATAATTGTGAAAGAACTGGTTCTATTAGACACTTGAGTGATTTAAAAATGACAGATGATGTATTAACACTATTACAAATCAAGATTCATGCTTAGCATCGCTCTACAACATGGGCTATAAAATTTCTCATCTAGTTTGAAAATTAAGTTTAATTTGGTTTTTTGCCAAAACATGTAGAAAGTAAATAAAATTAGTCTTAAATAACGACATTTAGAAAGGATAATAAAGCATAAACAAGCATTCATATAAATTATTATTGAAAGGAAAAGCGGTGATTTTTTTTAAATTTGGCCCCTAATTTTCTCTATTTTTTAAATATTAAATCATCTAGACTCAATTGAACAATTCACCGGTCCTAATCTACTGCAAGCGTGTTGAAAAACTAAAAAAATCGAAAATATTAAGATATTTTATTAACAAGAAGATCTAAAATTAACCATAATGCCAGAAAAATTAATTGATAACCAAATTGACAATAAACCTAAAGTGTTCGTTTAATCAAATCAAAACTGTCAATCACTTTTTGACAGTTGAATGAAATGTCAAACACGGCAAATTGGTGTACACTTCCACCAACTTATCCGTGCAGGCGGGAAAACACAGTAGGTAATACTAAAATAAATGTACCAAGTTTGACATATAGATGCAAAAAAATTTGCACTTAAAGTGGTCATAAGAAGATGTTAATTATTAAAACAATCAATTTTTCAGGCTACCTACTCATCTCAAAAACAATAAGAATTTAAAGGAAAAAGTCCAAAACTACAGGCTGTTCTACACGAGTATTTAAATGTAGATAAAAATGGCGGCGCTTATCTAGTGTAACCGTTTAGTTTGGCTAATATGTGTCTGACATGCACACTACGTAAATATGTAATGTTGTTTATAATTCATGCGTTCCCCTGTACAAGGTTAATACAGACGTCGGAAAAGCGACATACTTCCTGTGAGGATTATTTCACATGTAATTTTTGAAGCGGTTATTTCCATTAAAAGTTTTGACCTCATTAAATGGATTCGTGGTCAAATATTTATTTATTTATCTAAGTTACAACTACTAACAAATCATAATCGAGATCTTCTTTTAACTCGATACTACTTTTTATTTTCCGTGTCTTTTAAAGGTACCACTTAAAACAATTAGGTTTAACGGTACTTGTAATACTATACTAATATTTTTTTATAGGTTTAATGCTGTTATGTCGACATTGATATTTTCCTGGTATTTTGCTAAAGTGCGATTTCGTTCTTGGATATTTGATAATCCAACCTTTTATGTTTTCAGGTGTACAAATCGTTGTCGATGACGATGTCAGTCTTATAATTTCTTCAAATTAAGTAGGTAAGTTCCTTATGCATATTACAATTTAATTTCTAAATATTCTTACACACTTTTAAAAGAGAAGCAGACCCGCCGTAATTAGATTATACAGAAAATTAATTTCGTCACAGGATGACGAAAATTAACACTCAAAACGAACCGAGACCTCCGCAGGCACTAATTTGGAGCGCAATATGTGGCACATAAATAAATAAAATACAACTACGTAAGGCGGCCGCGGACAGGGGTATGTCCCGGATTATTTTAAATAATTTATGAGAAATTCTGACCCGTGAGCTACTCCGAGTCTTGTTATTTTGCGCCGCGTTTACACTCGCCCGGACCCCGGACTCCGGGGCTACGGACTTGAAATTCAATTGGTCAGCGTAATTGATATTTGTTGAATTCGGATGCTGTTTTGTAGGATTAAATGGTTTGCTGATTGCATAAAAGCGTATTTAAATAAAGTGGTTACGTTTTTAATCACGTTTGTGTGCTATTCTCTGTGGAACTTTATTTGAAACTGGAAGTTTTGTCATCTTAGGAATAAAACCTCAATCAAACCCTCCTTAATACACACTCTGACCGCCATATTCTAAAACGGCTACTAGTACTAATAATAACTTACTAGCTACATATTAATATAAGTATAACGACACACGGAACATAAGTTGAAAAACTTTTAATGTTACAGTATGTTAAATGAATGGACGAATATTTTGATATCTGTCTTTACATAACCATTTATTGTATGTATAATACAAAAGTACCGCTTAAAGGCTATCCTCAAAATTAAACAACCCAGACAATTTCCCTTAAAACCATTTAACATTAAAAAGTCCGGATTCATTCCATAAGTCAAGTTTAAATGCGGCCTGAGGCTGAGTCCCAATAGATGCTCAGTTCGCGCCCCGACTTCCAAACAGGCAGTTTTATGGACCCAGTCCTCTTAAAGCGCCGCTAGTTCTCCGCTTTGCCAATGGCGGAACGTTTGGCAATGCCAGCACGTTTGGCAGTGGCAAGCACGTCTGCTAGTTTTATTTGGCAGGCCCCCGGTGATTTTGTTTGCATTGGAATTTTGTGGGCTTAAATCGATTCGGTTCTCTGTTGGCTCTCCGTGTTTTGATACGATAATGGAAGTGGTAGGCTCTGTAGGGTAAAGTGTGGGACGTTTTGAGAAAAAAATAAAAGGTTGATAGAAGAACTTGTAGGTATGTTAGCTTTTCGTGGATAGTATAAATTAAAATTAGTAGATGTTGAATATGGAAAGAAAAAATAAGTTAAATATGGAAGTAATACATAAATGTCTATTGATCAAAAAAGTAAATTATTTCAAGTGAAAATCTTCATTTTCTGATTCTAGATTGGCTTTGTTAACATGAAAAAGAGAAAAACTACACGTGGTAGTACTAAAAATTACGTAAAAGTCAACAAAACAGACACAGGCTGCTCTACACTTTCACTCACAAAAAAATTAATTAAACCTATCTGCGAAGAGTCCGAAATTCGACATCGAAAATATAATTCGGAGCAATTGAGCGTGGGAATAGAAGGTTGTCCGCATGCCCTTACTTCGCATAACCCCTCATTGTAATTGCTAACAAGTGCCCATTTGATATACGGAGCGTCAGCGCCGCGTAATTTGTCGCCGGCTACCAGAGAAGGGTTAGGTGTCAAAGATTATGTTTTATTTTATTTGAATGCACTTTTATTTTCGGAGTTCATTATTTTGTGAGTTCAATTGTGTGCAGTTTGAAAATAACAACCTTGTTTTCTATGGTACCCGTGAATACTCATAGGTATACTTACAGTGAACTGTTTTATTTTTTATTGACTTCCTGCATTTTCCTATTTTCATTAGTCACCCTGATGACAAACATTATTTGACTAAATAGACTCATTTAGCAATCTTAATGATATACCGAGTTAAAAATAAAGTTCTTTCCCTTTAGCTCATTAAATTACTTTAATAAGACATTCCTTCATAATCTTAAACCGACTAAGAACCACTTCAAACATTGGCAAACAAGAACGAACTAACAAGACAAGTTTAATAAAACCTTAGACAAATAAAACAGACCGCTCTCCACTTTCAACGAACTATGTTGACTGTCAAATTCGATTGAAATTAATAAAAAGGCCACGCGAATAGATAAAACTGGCGTCGCGCCGGACCAGACACAACAAGATACTCTAAAAGTGCATTTAGTATTTCCACTTAGGCCGCTAATAACACAGACTCGATCTGCAAAGCCGTAGAACTATTTTCATATCATTGGAAAATGCAGAGTTACGAAGTTAGTTATGAATTAATGTGATTCTTTGTAAAAATGAATGAATGTTTTAACGATAAGAGACTGAACTATTTTAGGTAGGTAGTTCATGAATGCAATCAATGCCAATTTTTTGTATAGACTTTTTGAGCTTTTTGCATAGTTATAAAACTAAATATGTTAAGTAAGTAAAACATATTCGTTCAATACAAAATCCTAACTTTGGTTTTATATCAACATTTCATGAATTAAACTCCTTGTGGTTAAACAAAAAAATAAAAATAATTTGTGTTTAATGAAAGCCATCAGTGCATGTTCATTAAAACTCTCTAATTTAAAGATTTATCTTCATTCATTCTCAAAGAAGTTCAGTCATTCAATACACATTCGTATCATAAAATAAACTGATCAACTGGCGTAAGTTAATCAATTAGACATAACATCCAAAGGGGAGTGAGCAGGGGTCCAGGACTAATTCAATTGTGCTGCAGGAGCCCTTGTCAAACAACAATTATTACTGTCGCGCTTTCTATAGTAATTGTCATAGTAACATAAACGAAAGGGAATTTGAGAGCTTATGTTTTAAATAGAAATTTGATCTTTTTATCGCTTTGATACTGGAGTACTATGGGAGCGGTGAAAGTGACTGGGTTTTTATTATCTATCACATGACATTGGAAATCTTAAATTAATTGTTATATTGTCTGTCTGTGTTTAAAAATGTAGGCCCGTGGAAAGTTAACAAGAAAACAACTAGTTCTTGCCCGCCGCTTCGCCCCAGCGGATGTCGGGATAAAAATTATCCTACGTCCTAATATATCTCCGTTTAGGCGTGTAAGGGTAACAGAGAAGCAAATTAATGTGTTTTCGGATTTGCAATATTAGTCTCTATTTTAATAAATTGGATTCAAAAGGCTGAACTTATGAATTTGTATTATTGAACTGCATCATCATCTGCCTAGCCTTGTCCCAACTGTGGATGGATGGATATGGATGGAACCAGTATTTTTCATGGAGTGACTGCCTTTCTGACCTCTATAACACAGTTACTGGGTGATACGAAACTCGTTGGTAAGACTGGTTGTTAGACTTTCGGCTTCTAACTGTGTCTCGGGTATCTAATTGTTCTCGGGTTAATTTTAAGGATGTATAAAATAAACTAGGCCTATCTCTAGATACCTATTAGGTAGGTGCTATCACCTTTCTATGGGATTACTAATGGCTTGATTTAAAACGGTTTTAACTTAGCTTGTTTTGTTCTTTTTTATGGCGTATTTTACCACCACTAGATCATCGTCAGACAATTTAAAAAATTCAGTTCCATTCTTTATGTGATTTCCTATAACTCATCCGTGTATAAACAACAAGATCTTCGGATAGAGCTGCGATGAATTCCCTTCGTCTAACTATCTTAATGCTTAGACAACCCATCTTTTGATACTCAAAAAATTACTGGCAGTCTTAATTCTACACGAAACCCAAATAATTACAAAACGGTCGATCCCTCTCTCAACCCTCAGATGCGACCATACTTATCACTAAAAGCTGAAAGCATTAGCCCCGGTCTAATCCTCGCTATTATTACTCATCAGCAGCGCGTTTTAGGGTTAAGAGGCGGCATGATCCCGACTGACTGTATCAAATGTCACAGAGATATCGCGACCGGTCGATTAGACCAACGGAGTAATGTCGGCGACAAAAAGGTTTGGGGACGCGGATCTGTCAAACGATGCAGACGACAAAGCTTTCGGCAAAAATTAAGAATACTTTTCGTAATTCTTAGGTAAAAGACTCCTTTGAATAACATTGTGTTTTTTTTTCATTTATGTAGTTGAGCCAACTTCTTATTTTATTTAATTATATTTAATATTATTATTAATGACTTCCTTTAAATAACAATTTAAGAATTTATTATTTTCGAAGATTTTTGTGCGGTAGTAAAAAGTTTAACAATAATTTGATTGGATTATAAACAAATAGATTATAACGTGAATGTAACATTGAAACCCCATTTTCGAATTCAGGATTTCGTACTCATAATAATAACAGCTTCATAACAGATTTCACAAAAAAATCTCAATATTTTCGTATAACACCGCAATATTCATCTGTTTTCGTCGGCAGTACTTTACTCGATGAGTGTACGTGAGTCCTTGCGTCTGGGATTATTCGTTGTGCACTTAGTACTTCAATCACAGGGGGCGGAACGCGGAGGGTTAGCAACTCCGGTTCCAACGTAAAATATACAAATTATTTTGATAATTATTGCGCATTATTCATGTATTTATCGTGTACATCTGCATTTTAATTATACTTATATAAGTAGGTACTGTGTTCGTCATTGTAAGCTTCTTATTGAGTAATATTTCATGCAAAAAGTGTCAAGTTTTGAATAAGAAATGTTTCTATGAAATAGTATCCACTTTATAAAAGGCGTGTGATTTTTCTTTAAAAAAAAATACGTTTTAGGAATTATCAGGTTTCTGATGTGCCTAACTATTCATCTCATGGCATTAACCTCTGTAGCTTTCTGACTGGCTAAAATCCAGGGCGTAAAGTACACCGAAAACAGTTTAATAAGTCGTATACGGGGTGGAAGGGACACCGACGCGAAAACGGTTACAACGTATTCAGTACATCATTCTGAGCACATGGAACTTTTTCATGGGTTATTAAAAAAAAATCAGCTGTTCCATACATTTTGACAGTGTAAGTCTGTAAGTATTGCACTTTTGTAGGAAACAGCTGTTTTTTTTTAGTAACGGATGAAATATTTTTATGTGGACGTTTTCGCGTCGGTGTTCATCCCGTATAAAAATAGATCAGCTGTTCTTTACATCCCATAGTTTTATTTGTACTTTTGTAATAAAACAGAAGATTTTTTTTAAATAACCGTTGATTAATTCCTACGGATCTGGAATCATGCGCTTAAAACCATTGACCTTTTGGACCAAACTAAAAACCTATCAACAGTGATAGATACGACATACGTCACATGAAAGTTTATATATCGTTATATGGCGATTAATTTCAAATCAAGCGCAAAAGTGGTGTCAATATCTCCTATACTGAAACCGGAACAACAGAACACGAAGACTGTTAAACTGTAAATATTTTCCTAAATAAATAAATAATGTTCCAAATCAAATGTTACTTTTTCATGACAATTCATGGAAAAATAATGAAACGTCTTATTACCCGCTGTTCGGGCGTGGCCTTCAACTCGACATATCACGATATGCTGTGTGGGTCAATTTTAATTTCCAAGAAATTTCAATAGGGCATATGATTTGTTTCTGTACATTCGTTTTTGGACTTACACCTGACGAAGGGTCGGGTTTCAAGGGGAAATTGTAACTGGATTTAGTTTAAAATAGTATCTAGTAATAGCACCTATAGTATGTTTAGTTTATAATAGTAACTATGTAGTTAAATAAAGTTTAATCATAAAAAAACCTAATCAATTAAATACAATCTTCAAAAATAATAAACTGTGGCTAAAGTAAGGATAGTAATTAATATTGTTAAACAAATTAGCTACGAATTTAACTTTTCCGTATACCCAAATCATTTATGCTACGGCATTTTCACGTAGCGTATCAGTTTAGTTAAAACTTACACTTAGACATATTTTTGTGCGAATTGAATGGAACTGGGCCGGCAGTCTCGACATAGATACCGACACTTTCACAAACTTTCGATCGCTTAATAATAACAGAAAAAATCGGTTGCAATAACGTTGCTTGCGAGAAACGCATCTTGGATGTTGAGACTTGCATTTCTCGCAAGCAACGTGATGTACGTTGTTTTTTTCTGTTATTATTAAGCGATCGAAAGTTTGCGACATTGTCGGTATCTATGTCGAGACTGCCGGGCTCTGGTTACAACCAGAATAGTCATCGTAAATGAATACGTAACTAATATGACACCGATTTCAGGAAAGGTTGATAAAAACACTGTTTTAAGTTTTCATGGTTTAAAACATAACGGAAGAAACGGAAGATATCCCATAAGTGACAGTATGATAATAAGGTAACTGACTAAACTTATTAAGGCATAAATAACCCATCCGAACCATCTCATCTGGTCATAGTCAGGGGTCTAAAATGGCCGCTTTAGCAGAATCATAATAGGATAATAATATGAATTACGTTTAAATTCGTAAAATGGTCAAAAGGTGACAATTCATAATAGTAGGAACGTCTATTGCTAAAGCGGCCATTTTAGAACCCCTGGAAGACTGATCGCAAGAATTAACTAGAAAAAATAATCTCATTCCTCATCCGCATACTTTAAATAGACAAAACTGAATTTATGGAACTTCATTAAACAGACGAACCAAAAATACTGACTAATAAAATAATAAGTTAGAACAATTTTCTTTTTAGTTAAATTTTACTACTTGAAAATTCAGGACATCCAAACTGTCATAAGTATCCTAAAATGATAAGCTATACTTAGTTCCTGCAAAATGTTTCAATTTTGCAGATTCATGACGTCCAAACTGCCATATTTCACAAATCCGAGATATTATTAGTGACAGTATTCATCACGATAGTTTGCACACTATGCGTTTATGATATGTGTGGTATGGGTGTGTAGCGATGGAGTAATTACCATGGTGATGGTCAGTAGTATCTATACCTCAGGGTGTTACTACACCATTTGATCGATGCCATCGATTGATGGTGGAATGGATTAGTCTACCTACTGCAAATCAAGGCTTTTAGTTTAAGAAATGGATTATTTTATCAGCATTTTTTTGATTTGATTTTCAATGTTCTTTTAGTTTGAGGTCTAGTTAAAAACCTTCATGTCACGATTATACTGCAAAAACGCATTTCTTGCAAACGTCTGGGTTTTGATGATACTAACAATGAAAAATTTTATATTAAACGTAATTTAAAACGATTAGTTCAGTTTCTATCGATATTCTAAAGGGCGGCACTAACCCAACTTTAAAATAAAAAAAGTTAAAAAATATGTCGAAATCAGTTCTTGAAAATTTCTAACAGCAGACATTAAAATAGTTGGTCACGTAATTCACATTAATTATAATGAAACCAAATATATCAGATACATCGAACCTATTTTTAGGAAACTTACCTAATTTATACGAATTGACGTAATACATCGGTTGTGACGTAGATATGCCAAACGTCAAACACGTGACAATTTCACGCCAAAGTCTAAACAACTATCTAAAAAACAAAATATAGGTTTAAAAGTCAACGCACAGTTGTAAGCACAGCACGGGATCCGCCTCGTCTCAACTCGAACCGTTCAGGAATCTTTCTATGAAACTTCATATTTAACGCACACATAGAAGCATCGTTAGGACATCGCTCGGTCCGGTGTACAGTAACCACGAATTTTCGAAGTGTCACCACGTTTCCGGCATGCCGTCGCTTCGCTTGCGGCGGACTGACGCCTCAATCACATAAGGTAGTCGCCACCTTCATCCCGTCGTATGCGGCTGGTCGGTCTACCTAAAGCAGAGCGACGACTAGCTGCAAGCGCGGTGTCCACTCGGAGATGCTGAGCCGATATGGTTACGTGTTCACCTTGGGAGGACGCCTGGTTACTAAAGTGCCGATGAGCCGAAGCCATGCCAATCCCGTGCAGTGCTTATAAGTGAGCGTTGACCTTAAATCAGACTAGTTCTACCAGAAAGTAAGTTTTAAATTGCAGGTTCAACTCTACAAAGGAAAGAAGGTGTAACTGGATACAAAAATACAAAAACAGCAAAATTATGTCATCGCTTAGCAAAACAAGTAACAGATCAGAAGAACTTCATACATCTTTGGCCAAAGATGACGCAAGCGTATTCGCAAGGCATGTCATAGTGCAACCTTAAAATCAGGCAAATAGAAAGTATTTTTATATTTTTTGCGGGAATTTGGAACTTACGTTATGCCTTGGTGACCATGAGTTGCACATCAACGATGCATCTTCCAATATCCGACTCTGGAAAGAAAAATCTTCGTGTTTTTACAATCACATTGTTTTTTGCATGCACCATTGCACATTTCATTTTAGGTATATATCAACAATTTTTCGTAACCGAAATAGTTTTATAATTATATGATTACAGTAGCATGCATTTTTTAATGTATCAGTTTAAATATGTTCATTAAATTTGTCATTGATTTTCAGATTTTGTTTTTTTTTATGATTTGGTGATTGGTAATTGGGTGATTTCCTTGAAATTGGTGATACTAGACCTAATTTGCAATGATCTTGGCTCGATATCTTGGGGTCCATACGAGGTGGTTTTGGAAAAATCGAACTTGTAATTTTTTTTGTAAATTTTCGTCCTCTCCACTATAAACTGTTGGTTATAAGAAATCTATGCCATTCAGGACTTTGCCTAGATCGATTTAATCAAAATAACACCGGATATATGGAACCCCAAGTTATTGGGATCAATTTTTTTGCAAATTAGGCCTAGTATCACTCATTTCAAAGAATGCACCCAAATACCAATCAGCTTGTATAAATATTGATAAACATGCATTTCTCTAAACTTAATTTAATCTTAACTGTTATTAGGTTTAATAATGTTGACGTCAATTTTTGTTTTGTGTTCATTGTTTTTGTTCAAATCGATATTTATAAAAAAAAATAATTTACAAATATTTATGATTTATAAATCTCATTAGTTTTTCACAGTATCTTTAACCATTGTCTGCTGAAAATCCGTTTCTTTTACCGCAAAAAGGTTCACAAGTCTTATTCCAATCCATCTTTTTTATAAGTACCTACACTGGATGTGCCATGCGTTGCATGCTTTTTATTCAGAAACCTTCCCTGTAGCCTGGCGAGCAGACGAACCGTTATTGATCTATATATAATATAGATTACAGTGACGAAGGGTTAATTTTCGTAAGACGTAAGCCGGAGTACACATCTTTAATGTGATTATATCATTCATCTATGGAATACTGACTGCCATTTTTCAAAGGAAATCCGGTAAGAATCGAGTTGTATGAAAACTTCGCCACTGATAGATTATAATTACCTGAATAATAATGTAATAGCACTTATAAAGCCATAAAACTTACAATATACAATTACAAGTACGAAACAAGATTACCTCGGTGTCCCCCTCCTACGTAAACAGGAGATATATAAAAGCGTGCACGAAACACAACTAGTAAAACGAAATTTATTGCCGTCGCTCGGGATTACACTCACTCTGCACGAGATTAAACGTGGGACCTAATAAACAAACAACACCTCCTCTTAATCTGTTTGAACGACATTACTAAGAGATACTTACAAACTAGGTATAGTATTTCTAGACAAAAATGTTAAAAAAACCGCATTTTTTTTTCTTTTTAAACAAATACAATCCCATAGCCAATGGTGCACTTAGTTACAAAAAATCTTGTGGAAAATAAGGACATGAGGAGAAATTATTCTTAAACGAGTAACCATGGAGTTTCTTGCCGGTTTTTCTCCATAGGAAACAACCATCCCGAACCGTGCACCTTTTTGTCGACGTTTCATAAGTGCCCATGTAGGCCTATGTGAAATGGCACGGTTGGCGCAGTGGTCAAGCGATTGACTGCTGCGCTGCATGTCGCGGGTTCGATTCCCGTACGGAACAAATATTTGTATGACCTACAAGTAGTTGATCCGGGTCTGGGTGTTTTTTTATCTATAATAATTATGTATGTATTTACAAAAAAAAAAAATGAATATATGTAGTTTATCAGCCATCTAGCTACCATAACACATTAGGTTGCTTAGCTTGGGACTAGATGGTGCTGTGTGAAATGTCCAGGGATATTTATTTATTTAAATAAAAAAATTTTGATTTTGATTGGATTTAAAAAAAAAGTTTCACGACGTTCTCTTGTCGTCTGTGTTGGACTCTAATTTTCAATAATGTTTTTCACAATGCAAAATTGCAAAACATAAACATTCGTTCGTTCAGGATAAACCTTAACTAAATTTGTATTTCTCAGGCTATTATTCAGGGTGGAGGGGACAACGTCGCGAAAACGAATACCACAGTATTCAGTACAACATTCTGATTCTTTCCCCCCCCCCCCCCATCCATGTTCCTTCTTTTGCCCTTCCAAATATAATCTTTATTATTTAAAAAAAAAAACAGCTGTTCCATACATTTTGACCGTGTAGGTCTTGCAATTTTGTAGTAAACAGCTGTTTTTTTTTAAATAACTGATGATAAATTTCTATGAGCCCCCGGCTCAGAATAATGGACTGATTACTTGGTAACCGTTTTTGCGTTCGGGGTATTCCAACCCATAAAGACTATTCGTGCCTGAGAAATACAATTTTCGTTTAAAGCTAGCTTTTATTATTCAAGACGATAATTTTTTTATTTAAACTTCATATACCTACAAGAGTGGTACATAGCCGGACTTATCCCACGATAATTTGTTGTACATTGAAATTAGCCGGAACCTTTCTAAAGTAATTGCCAATGCATACAATCAAACGCTAATAAACCACCAACGTTGAATATTTTAAACAGCTACGAAACCGTCGATGTTGCAGACAAAATGAAAATTATAAAACTAACTAAACGACCAACTTAACCGCCGGTTAAAGTTTAATTTGGTTAACAGGCGTGGCTGGCTGCATTCGATACCATTGAGTAATGGCCGCCCGTCGTCGTTAACCTAATACCGCGACCGTCTATTTACTGGACCAATACATAGTCGTTTATTTACGTAAATAATCTACGAGTTTACCTCACCGTGTACTTTTAGACATTGTTACCCACAACTTTTTTGTTTGACTTTATACTAAAGAAGTACCATTACTTAATGGTAGTTAATGTTCTTCGGTCGTATCGACTCGATTCAGGGCAACGATAGAATTAATTCAACTGTTGGTAAACATGTGGACTTCAATGCGGTATTCGATAAAACGTTCTAAGGCCGTTGTAAAATGCTTGTCGGTCATTTAGTTCATTACTACATGCATTATTAGTGCAGCGTGTGTCCAAGTAGGTAATGTCAATACAATTTTGTTCGAAGTCATGGTACGAAGAAATGGCTACCCTAATGATGATTTGATCACGTTGCCTGAGCCTTGCAGTTACCCTAAGCGTAATACCCGATGGAAATAAATGACTCTTGAATAACTGAGTCTGACCGGCCAAGACAGACCTTGAGAATAACAGATCATGGTAACATTTCTTTTGCTATCAAATTACTGTGCAACGCTCAAATGAAAAAAGTGACGGGTGGGTAAACACCACGGTTCGTTATAAACCTAGTACTTGTAGCAAAATGATTGATTGCACACAATAAAGTTAAGAAGGACGGACAAAGCGATTAATCTAATACCTTTGTGTGCTTATTATGCTGGTTACGTGCTGGTGGTCATAGATATTATGTACTGGGGAAGTGTTAAAATTGACAATATATTATGTACTGAGGGAGTGTTAAAATTGAGAATTGATGATCTAAATTGTCACGCAAGTAAGCCTGTAAGAAGGTTTAAAATTGACATACCTAATATTTGTGTTGTATGTAGTTACTTTAGTGAGGGTCATGTGACACGAAATATCTTGCTTTTTATAACACATACTAAAATAAAATGTACATTTTTAATTACAAATGTAGGTAAACTTAGGTACTTAAGTGTCTAGTCATTTCACATAATTCATTACTGCTTGCTGTGACGGTAACAGTCACGCATTCATTTGTCAACTTTTGATGACTAGTACTAAAATTGTGGTCAATTAATAAATAGTTTCTATCGAAATTGGGTACAGGAGGATAGGATTTCTGGGCACAGCTGTTAACTAGTTGAAAAAACATCCGTTATTTTTTTCTCAGTGAAATCACAAAACGGAAGCGAGAAAAGAAGTATTAAAGTAGGTATTAAAAAAAAAATTGATTACTTAGTTTTATCGAGAATGAATAGATCGCTAATATCTAAGAATGTGTTTGGAAATCGAGTTAACATTAGTACAACAGTAAGTACTTACTCGCAATAAACGATTGAACATTGCGCATCGAGTTCCTTTAAATTATTTCTAATACTTAGATTTAAAAAAATAACATATATTATTTTATAGTACACACAGTGGAAGGGCCACCGACGCAGAAACGGTTACCACGTATTAAATACATCATTCTGAACCCCACATATAACTTTTTCACCGGTAGTTAAAAAAAAACAGTTGTTTCCTATAAAAGTGCAATATCTACACGGTCAAAATGTATGGAACAGCTGATTTTCAGGGGTTCAGAATGATTTACTTAATAAGTAATATGTGGCAACCATTTGAGCGTCGGTGCCACCCTGTAGATTTTAAACAGAAAATCTAGTTGATTTGTCTTCGTAACTGTAAACTGGGAAACTAATAGTATATAAAGTCTTTCTTAGGGGCCGTCTCCACAATCGCGAGAATCGCGGCGATATTACGTATTTGTATGGTATAATATCGCCGCGATTCTCTCGCTCGTGGAGACGGCCTCTAACAGAGTATAGAAATACGTGGCAACGACGATAATATCGTCGCGATTCTCTCGCTCGTGGAGACAGCCCCTTAGTGGGTAATTAGTTTATTTTGATAATTCTCAATTTCTGTTTTTACAGTATCTATATTTCCCAGCAAAGGTTTCGTACCCAATCAAGCGAAAGTACCAACAGAGGCTGTATCGCGAAATATGACCATCTAACACTTTGAGTGACATCTTTCTGCTAAACAAGACCCTTTAATAATTAATTTGCAGCCCTTTGCCTCGGCTGTCTAATGGCGTGACTAAAGGGAGGGCCGACTCAACCCCTCCCTCCTTGTACTGAAAACTTTTAATACTGAACGTTTGTTTTAGGGCAATTTTGAGTGCAGGTCAAAGAACATCGATAGATGAGTTTTTGTTTTGCCCAAGTATTTTTAGCTTTTTTCGTTAAGTGAAGCTGTGGATAAAAAAGGTATTTATTTTTAATAATTATGGTAAAGTTAAAATGCGTTTGATTTTAGATGATGTGAATTGGAAATAAGTAGTTAAACAGAAATTGAACTGCGTGTTGTGTGGTAGTAAAATTATAAATGGCTCATAGGATTAATCAAAATGTTTTCCAAAGGTTGACCTAATTGTGCACCGAGTATTACTGTCCCTGCCGAAAGACTTGGAGAAATAGGTTTTATTTGTATCTAAGCGTTAGTTAAGTAATCAGTGACGTCTATTTTGCTACATTTTTGAAGTGACTAAACTTCGATAGCTATTTAAATAGGTTATATAATGATAACTTATGCATAATTCTGTATTGAACATTTTGTAACGCATAAACTTCGCGTTAAAAAAATACAGACTTTATTTAAGTAATTTTCTAAACTTCGTCAAGACAAATTGTGACCTAAAATTAAAAAAAATATATATACCAAAATAAAATAAAATCATTCTGTCGTTAAAGCAAGCCATTACCTGTACGCCATCTGCGATTTTTCACACGAACAATAAAAAACTGTCTCATGAAACTCATTCTACAATTACTGGAACATAATAGACTCGGAGAATTTAATCTGACACGACAGAATGAGCCTTAAATTCGGCGGACTTTAAGACAGACAGAGATGGGAATACTTAAGCTGTTGAAATCCCATAAGAGTGAAGGAGACGAATATAAGATTATGATAATGATAAAAATGCCCGATGAGGGTGAAGGTACTTACGACCAATTTGAAGATATGTATTTAATGTTTCGAGCCGAGTTTTGGGAGGGGTATAAGAGGGATTTGAATTGATAATTGGGGTGCACTCTATCGCTTCGGTTTTTAGGGATTTTCCTATTCGCGTGTCGAGTGCGAACTTAGTTAGGCTTTTAGCCAGAAACGAAGGGTATAGGTATTTCGGATTCCGTGTGTGTGCTTCGTGCTCTAAGCACAGGGTGTCTGGGTGTATGTTTTACATAGGCTAGTGTGTTTATTTCGTTTTGGAACTCGTAGTGCATTGACTAATATTAAAATAGTTCAATTCATCGGAGTAGAGTATCTGTGTTATTTGGAAATAGGTACGTTAATCTTAATAGAAAAAAAGGATTTTTAAATGGCGTGATGTAACTCTGATTAGAAAATCTGTACATTCTACTTATTAAATCCTATAGTACGGTACGTGAAAACGCTCGCTGTGTAATCTAAGTTCTAAGAACTGTTCGTACATAAAATCTACTACACAAACTTTTCTATAACAACAATTAGATAGATAATAAGTGTGTATACCTACCTATACGAAATATATACACACATGTGTACATACTTATATCTACAAAAGTCCACACCGTTACCCTGTTTGCTAGAGAAAGCATTTACCGATTTCGAACGCATACGGCAATGTACAGTGTACATAGCCATAATGTCTTCGCTCCGGTAATGCGAGCGGGTAATCAGCAGGGAAGCTATAACAATAACGGTTAATGAGTTTCATTAGAGAGGCGCCATTCACTCCGCGATATCGTCGTGGTTTCTGCGGATAAAGCTCGCTACTCACGCAGCGTGAAATCGTCGTTTTGTTTTCAGTTGAGTTGGGTTTTCTGACTTTAATCGACTGAACGAGAAGACCACCACCAAAAAAAAATTGGGGCGTCTCAGAACTTTAGATGGTTTATACCTTTACTGTCCCACTGATGGGCTTAGATCTGCTTCATTACCTTCCACTCGTCTTTCTACTTATGATTGCATGTTATTGATTAAGAACTTTTGATTGAATTACCTCATAATATTTGCGATACTGAAAATATGTGTTACTAAATTAAAGTGTTAGGTAAACGGACATGTAGGTATGTAGGCGTAATATGGCCACAGATTAGTTGATTAATACTACTAGCGACTACCTCTGACCTCCATAGCCCACTAATACTATACTCTTTGGTAAGACTGGTAACCAGACTTTTTTTCTTTCTTCTTAGAAAAAGTCAGGTTCGATTGCCGGATGGGGCTAAGTGATTTTTGAGAATTCGTTAATAAAGGAACTCTTTTGCAAAATGTCATGCTTCCAATTTGGTACAGCTACTAAGCTGTGCGTTATCTGCTGTAATATAATTTAACATTTTAAAATTTATCAATCTTTAAAAGTTAAACTCCACCGGAAATACTAAAGAGTTCAAAGCCGCAAACGGCAATGTAACTGTCATGAAGCTTTCGTAATACCAGCATTTATTTATGATTCCAGCTAACTGCGGAAATAGAATACTACCATGTCTAGAACTTATGCTGTGGTAGCCCTAATTAATCATGCAAAGCATAATGCTTGTAAAATGAACTGAAATACATAGATATCGACAATAATAATGCTATTTCAGTTCATTGATTGACGACTATTGTATTATGGACGAAGATTTATGTGTGTGTGTTAGTAGCGTTGACAATAGCAGTTTGAGTACCTAGTAGCAGTGTCGCTCAGTTATAGTGAATAATGTATCTGACCTATCGTTCTGTGTATGACATGCGAGCTCGCCGTTCTCAGTGATGATTGTGATGAAACATTTTGTGGGTTTTAAGTAAAACGTCTTTCAAAATGTATAGTAATAAAGTAATGAAAATGTTCTTAAAATTGTCACGTACCTAGTCGAAATGTAATAAAACTTCTAATCTATTATATAAAATCGTAAAAATCCAAATCGATGTTCCAACTTGGCGCCAAAACTACTGCATAGATTCAAATTTTGCAAAAATATTCCATATAGGCTTCTTCAAATGTTAGGATATATATTATCACGTTACTTGCTTGATCCTTGAGAACTGAAGTTAGGAGTACCTAAAGGTTCTGATAGATAATATTAAGGGGGTGAGCAATATTGCATTATGTCCGTGTTCTTCAATTGTTTGAAGTTTCAGCCACGACGTCCATCAGAGCAGCTATTTTAACCTTGTTTTAACGTAGTAATCAGCCTAGCGGTGTATTGCGGTCGCTAGATATAAACTATGGATGGATTCCATGTTCGAACCCCAGTACTTTTTTCACTTTTTGTGATTTGTTTTAATTTTTTTTTATGCTGTGATTTTACCATTTTTTTTTATTAGTTTGACATCGTTTGTATTCCTATTTTTCTCATTTTTTTTTCTTCAAATTTTTCTCCAAAAAGTAATAGAAAAGTAGAAGAAGACATGCTGCGCCAACCCCAAATAAATTGGGATAAGGGTAGAAAAATGATGATGATGATTTCTCCAAAAAGTAGTATAGGGAACAGAACAGAAGTCTGATAAGTTTACATGTCCTTGCTGTACTAGAAGTCTTTTTCGTTCTATATGCAAATTTTCAATAATCCATACGCAGTTTGGATTTAAATATGTCACGGAGAGTTCCTTAATATATTTTGAAATTTTATTGATTTTTGTTGTTTGCAACAAAGAAATAAGAAGTTTCTTTAAAAAAAAAAATACGTCTGCATTATGAAAAAACCTGTTAATGTAGGCTGTTTTAATTTTTTAGCGATAGGTCTGCAAGATGTTAAAGGATTGATATCGCAAATCGCGTAGACTTTATTGTTGGTATACTGGTCGGAAGCGAACATGAGGTCCTGAGTTACATTCCCGGGTCGGGCAAAGTATTATTGAGGTTTTCCACCAGGAAATTCTCAGTAGCAGTTACGAAGTCTGAATTAGTGCTCGGTTGATGGCAATAGGCTCGCCTCCTATTTCATTGGGCTTAAACATAACTGGTGAAATGGGTATTAGGTACACCTCTGCCTTACACCCTTCGGAAATTACAGCCGGGATATGTTAGTTCAACATCCCGTCTACCGAATGAAAGCAATATTTTTAGCAATTTTAATTCTTACACGAACTAATATAATATTATGAATGGGTTGCCTGATACATTTAAGTCAAGGTTACCTTTTTATTAAAATTAACGGAACTAATGTGTTTTCCAAACCAAACCAAATCAAAATTGAATTACACTACAAAGCATAAGGGCCAAGAATCTGTTGGGTTGTCTATCTTTTTGTACCCTACTACAGGGTTGTAAGGTTATATATAGATGAGTCGATACTATATAATACACTCATCTGCTTTCTTATTAAAATATTTATTTAAAAAAAAACAGATAATTTATTTCTACTTACTAAAAGATTATAACAAACATGATGGTATAACGTTGTCTAAGTAAAATCAGTGAAGCCTCACGATTGTCGCAATTTTAAATAGTCTTAGGCAACTCATTCGTTATAATTATGTTTTGTAGCGACTTTAACAGTAACTCCTCTAAAACGAAGGTGTAACCGGGTAGGGATACTTTGGACACCAGCATGTCGGCCATGGTCTGATCGGGAGCCGCGTATACACATTGAGCTGCTATAACCATGGACATAGTACAAGGATACTCAGCGTCATGAGTTCATGACCTATGAAAGATCATGAATTTCATCTATTTGGTTACGTTCATATAATAAACTTCTTTTTAGCGTGTCAATGACAATCTTAGTTGATTCCTCCCAGAAATTGACTACGAGTTCCTTTAATACTTAAAACGAAGTTGTACTAAGAGGTTTTAGTTTAAATTAACAGTTAGCCAGTTTATTAGTATATTATTTTGTAGAGGAATATATTACGACTTCACGTTGCCATGTAATGTAAAATATACGCGCTCACGTGAGCGAAGCCACGGGCACAGCTAGTTTAAGAAATATTTCTGACCATTTTCGTTCTTCGACCGTACAGCGAGTTGCAGTTATTTAATTTTAAATTAACTATAATATAAGAAAAAGACATCAAGTATCAATTTTCCATAGGAGTTATGACACTGACAGCATTTGAAAGCGGTTAAGGCGCGCTGATGGCGTTCAGATTTATTGTTGAAATTCGCCCTAAGAACATTAGTATTTATTTACCAGAAGACTACCGATACTCTCCACCAAAAACAGTTTCAATTACAAACTAAACAACTCGTGAAATGACCTCTCTTACCAAAGTGACTACCGACTGTTAGTCGCATAATCGTCAATCGCAGCGTGAGTGTCCCGCCTTACGATGCGCGATAACGTTACATTAGTGGTTAACTGTAACGGAATTGTTATTGCCGATGCCTTTACTGGTGTTTGGCACTACAGCTCCACGGCACTTATAGTCTCCTGGTACTTTTAGATGTTTCTTCTATGTACTGTAGTTGTATATGATTATTATGGTCGGTAATAGTGTATGTTAGTTTAATTAAAACTAGTGGTATGTTTGACCCCACGGCAGTTATACTATGTTCCTCATTACTTTTAGATTTTTCTTCTACATGTATACCGAGGAGGCAGTACCTATATGATTATTATGTAGTTGGTGTGGTATAGTGTAAGTGGACTCTGCTAGATAAGAAAATTATAACCGGTGCTGTGTTTGACTTATAATATCGTGGTACTCTTGGACCTTTCTTCTATATAATATTGTAATGTATAACTATTGTTTAAGTGAGACTTGTTAGATATTTGGAAAAAAAACTTTGGCTGTACTGAATTATATTAGGGAAATACTTAAAAACCGACCGAGTGCGAGTCGGACTCCCACATGAATGGTTTCGTACCATCGTAGTAGGGGAGCCCCCTTGTATTTTTAGTTTATTGTATCTTGTTATAGCGACAAGAGAAATACACATTCTGTGAAAATTTCAACTCTCTACCTGTTACGGATCATGAAATACAGCCCGCTGACAGACGGACGGACGGACGGACAGCGGAGGCTGAGTAATAGGGTACGCTTGTGTACGGAACCCTAATAAAAATTAGATATTATAGATAACTAATACCAGTATTTTCTCCAGCTAAAATGGAGCTCTAGTACTGTATGGTTTTTAAGCGTGGCCTAAGTCGGAACCACAATTTCCACAGGGTACTAAAAATTTACTAAAATGATTATTCATTTTATTTTGTACAAAAACTAAAAACGTGTTTTCAGAGACAGTTCCTGAAAGGGTTACCAACAGCCCCCTTCCCCTCCCCTGGCAATGTCATTGAAACGCAAAAAGAACTATGCAGTACTATATGCCTATAATAAAGAAAATTATCGACCCATCAAAATCAAAAGCTAATCAAGTCCTGCGATATATGATTGGCTGTTCATAATTTATTCAACAAATGACATAAGTAGACGAGCGATTGACAATTTGTAAGTTATATTTTGCGTTCATTTTTGTTTCAGAAAACGAACATTAGTCTAAGAAAAAATATTATTAAAACTGCATCAACTAAATATGACAGAAAAATTGGTCATCATCATACTCCTGCTCTTAGCGCAATTTACTTGGGGTCGGCGCAGCATGTCTTCTTCTTCCATACTTCTCTACATGACAAAATATTATCTGTATTAATATTGTAATTGTAAAAGTCTGTCTGCTGGCTACCTTTCCACGGATAACGGCAGAATGTTAAATGCTGAAATTCCAAGTTATCGGACATAGGATATATTTTATCCCCGTTTTATGTCCCCGTGGGATCACACTAAAATATACATGAATAAAAATTAAAACCTGTTTTTATAACTTTCCATTGACACAAACCCATTGAATTTAACCCTTCAATTACGACCGGTATAATTGCAGCAATATAAAAAAAATATTAATTCATTTTCGTGTTTTAGTGTCTCTTGCAATAAGTACGAGCTGTGTGGGTGTGTGCTTATAATAATTTATTCCGTCTATTTAAATAGAAACAGGTAGAATTGAAGGAATAATTAGGGTAGTGACGTTGTGTCACAATCACAAAACCGAGAGAACTAACCCAGTTCTAGTATATTTTTATTTGGCTATCTTAGAATTTCAAAGAAGCTACCGCTGCTGCCAAGCCAAACGTTATCGTATGTATAAGTTGCTCTGAACCTATAGTTTCTCCACCGTAATTCTTATCCACATTAATTGACTTTTATTTATTTATCTTTTAAAATATGGTGGACAAGTGGAAACATTCCACCATAATTTTAAAAGTAAATAATATAATATATCTGTTTTTCAACCCAATTAAACATGTCACCATTTTAATATTCAAGCTTAAAGTAAATAATTATTGTTGTTCTAAAGAGCAATTGTGTAAAAGCATTCAATTTGTTACGAGACACAATAGCCTGTACAATTAGTTTTCAATACATACAATTAACAGCGCGACGAACGAACGGCGAAGTCATTTTCACAGACATTGCAGGTAACACTTAGTACACGTAATAATTACTTGGTGCACCATTTTATCATGGCTATTTTATTATGATTATTATTAACGCCCCTAAGTTTTATCAGCGTGGCGTGTAGCCTGATTTGCATTTTGGGAAACTGTCAAACAATGACATGTCTAATAAGATGAAGAAGAGAAAAATACTCATTATTTAATCATTATGTCTTAATTGATTTCACAAAAAACTGTTACTACACTAAATAAACAAGTTCAATAATTAATTTGTAAACATGTAACTTAAAAACGTGTGACTTAATGCAGAGTCGTGGCAGAAGGGTTGAAATGTAGTTACTATTTAAGCACTACTCGCAACGTGAAACGCAATGTGCTCGCATAAATGTGCTTGAGCGTGAAATAGCTTCAGTATTTAACCTCTGCTAGCGAAAGAATACACCACTGTTATAACTTGATTTCAAAAAGAATTTTACACAGACATTCGAAAGAACTTTATTTTGGATCTGTGTAGGTAATAAAAACACTATCCTTTCCAGTTCACCCACGAAAAAAATAACCTGAAAAGCCCCGAAAAAAATCACGTCCTCAAAGCATAAGCAGCAGAAACAGGAGTAAGTTCGGCGCACGTAGCAATTCAGCGCATTTGGGCGGGCACGATCGATAGTAGGCGTGGCTTGGGACGCTGCGTGCTTCATCTGCGCTACCAGGGTTAATTGATTGACACAAACAAACTGACGGGCAGACGCTGCGTTCGGCTTTTTATTGCAGAACCACTGGATTTAATTTCCACGCAAACTTTTTAGGGTTAATGCCTAGACAGGTGTGTTTTGTAATTTTTATGTGGTTTTTTTTTCGTTTGTGGCCAAGATCTTTTGTAAATGTTTAAATTAACTGTGTGTGGATTTATTACTTTGGATTTTTTGTAATAAATTGTTCTAGAAGTGTTCTGTTTTTAATTTTTAAAATCCTATATGATGTATCCTATAATTATGATGTAGTTAGATTTTTTTATTAGTTTCCTTGTGAAAACATTGATCAATTTGTTGCAGTAAACTCATCACTTCAATCTATATCTTCACATTTTAACAATAATAATACATTAAGAACTTTGTATAAATAATGTGTCTCAAGGTTCTTATCTCGGTACATAAACAAAACGAGTTTTTCTAAGTCAACCCTACAATTTAATGTACACTATAACGTAGGTAGGTTTAAGGCAGATTATCTATCGTAATAAATGTAGTCATCATCACATCAGTCAACACATAACCCACTTTCTTACAAAAACGGTTGGTCTCGTGCACACGCGTTCAGGATCGCAGCACAAAATGGTCGAGACAGGCATTTGTGTTCTCGCGACGATAGCTTTGATTAGGTTAACGGCTGTATTTGTATTGTACAGCATTGATCTCGTAATCAACTACATTAACTGAGCTCTAACGAACTCACCAATCTACAATCCCTTGAATATTTTAAAAGAATCGTTCTATATCCGGCCCTAACATTTTGATTAAACATTGTAACAGAATTATAATCATTAAAATCGTCAATACAAACTTTTAAGTTCATTTAATCCCATTGAATAACTATTTCATGAAATAATCAAGATATACACCATTATTTTTAGGTCGTTCTGGAGTTGAATACCAAGAACTAGTCCCAATCGTTTCGAGTTCGATGACCGATCATCGAACTCGAAATGATTGGGACTATTTTTTTCAAAAAATAACAATAAAAAAAAAACACGAAAGAATAAATTTAATGTTTTTTTTTTTGTGAAATAATGAGAATCGATCGATGAATGAATTTTGAAGTGAAAACTTCTTTAGCGGCGTTGAGCACTTTTTCTGTAATGGGTATAAAATCTTAAACTCGCGTCAGGACACGTGACCTGATCGAAAAGGCGTAAGACGGAGGGAGTTCTGAAGAGTTAAATTTTTAATGTAATATAAATTGTCATGTTTGTGTCCGATAGCGCAATAAATGAATATTGTATTTTACCACATAAATGATAGTACTTTTATATTGTTTCAATGGGTATCGTTCGCATTTGTTGCCGATCGTGGATACATTTTACACACACACATATGCATTTGAGTTCTCATTATTTAAAAAAAAAAACATTACATTTATTCTTTCGTGTTTTTTTATTGTTATTTTAAAAAAAAAATAGTCCCAATCGTTTCGAGTTCGATGATCGAGTTCATGGTATTCGGTTCCAGAACGAACTAAAAATAATGGTGTATAATTCTGTAAATACATAGGTGTTACGGTCGCGAATCATATTTTGTTCAACATACATCCTCACACTGACCTGCAAATTGTAAACAAAAACGTAAGAAAATTTGAATTTCGCGGGCTACCCTGGAGCTGGCCCTTGAATCAAAAAACAGAATTTATAGTACATTTGTTTAATATTGATTGTTACTCATTCACCATCGCGATAGTTACGATAATGCTGAAAAATAAAGACCCTGTTTGAATCACCTAGATAATTATTACCATGAAACATATCAAAGAAAACAATTACCTATCTAGGCAATTTCGAACCCTGTTCAGAATGCTACTTGATTAGAGCTACTATTATCCACGTCTACGACCTCAGGTGATGCGGCTGGCATTTTTATTTTTGTCACTATCGTAACACGCGTAGCGCGCAACCGATAAACGAGCAGATATCGACCTCAAGTGACCAACCCACGATAGGACTTGCGTCTGGAGGCACGCACGTGTCGTGCGTCGCTTGTTTTCTTCGCATGTGGTGTCGCAGTGACCCGTGACACGCTCGCAGTTGCAGCACTCTATTTTTTCATTAATTCTCTCCGCAGTCAGTGTCGCGAAACACGTGCCGCTTCAACGTGTAGCTCGTGGCAAAGCCTTAAGACGGCACCCTACTGATTGGCTTTTGATTAGTACTATTAGAAGGACACAGCGCATTACAAATGCAGAAAGTGAATAGGCTGTGTGTCAATTACAGTGAATATTGGAAACTAGTTTGTTGCAAATGGAAATGGAAACATACAATCAGAATTGTTTGTTTTCTAGTAGGTAAGTGGCGTGTGATTTTGTAACGAAAATAGCACAAGTTGTTCAATTTGTAATGATAAAGAATGAGGTCATATCACAGCCTATATTTTCATTCAAGTATGGTCAACGTTTTCAGAAACTAACTGTACAATAGGTCAGTCAAGTCTTTTAAACTTTCGTCTGTTTGCCCAATTCTTTCTTTTATCTTGTCTAAACTCATGCCGTTTGAAGCTATCACACTGAGAGCTACTCTGCAACTGACTAAGATTTAAAAATCTGGACTGACTTATTGTACAGTTAGTTTCTGAAAACGTCGACCATACTTGAATGTAATCTTGTCACATTTACGATTCGTCAGGAGGTGCAAAGCGATCGGATCCTACGAGTGATCATACATGTGGAAAAGTGATACCGATTCCTAAAATGACATGAGCTAAGTACTATCTTATTTAAAGAGAAGAAGAGGAATAAACGATCAAAATGAACAACATAATTATTAAACCTAAGTACCTACCTATAAGTAACGCAATTTTGTACGTTAAAGGTAAGGGAAATGGTTACGACCTCTGACGCAGAAGCACGGACCATGACATGGACTTTGCCGAAGTCAGACCGCAACTAGTCCGGCTGCTCAATGCATGCGGTTACGGAGTTACCACAATTTATTTATCGACGCGAAATCGCCTCCACGTATTACCACATTTGTTGAATTCAGTTCGGAACTGAACCGAGGCAAATGACGTCTTCGTTTTTGTTACGTGGACTTAGAACTTATAACTTCTGAGCGGGTGAACCCACGTCAACATTTTGTGTATTCACTATCTTAGACGGTTATTCCTCGTTTGTCGAGCGGTATACGTTACTCGGACGCATTGGTCGTGGTCATAACTAAGTAGTGCGCGAAGTCCCAAACAGTTTATATCTGACCTTCAAATCAGAGCTGTCCATGTCACTCCAAGTATGAACCAAATGAAATCTCCGACATTTCAAGGCAGATTATCGATAATTTCGTAATAAACTCATCAAAATAAGTGATCCATGCTCGACCGACTTGTGTGACTGTGTGACGCAATAGATTTCTTATGGGCCAATTACATTAAAACTTTCGCCTCTTATTTCATTCCTTTAAGAGTAGAACGTTTAAAAACACTTCCTTAGCTCCGTACCAATAGGTATAACTAAGGGACTCTTCTGCTATAAGCAGAGATCGGAATACGTACAGATTATTTGCCTGAGCTTCAAGGAAGTAAGGCACACGTGATAAGAATCATTCTCGCTATGTCGATTCCCGTGATTTTTCTTGGTTTTGATGCATTGTGTTTTGTTTCACCTCGACATGGCTCTTACAGAGTATTAATAAAGCAATTTCTCTCATCCGTTGATACCGTATTTTTAATAACACTTTGATAACCTACCAAAAAGTACAGTTTCGAACACCAATATGTCTAATACAATACACTATTTAAAAGCAACTTCCTCGAGAAATAATGTTGGTAACTTGGAGATAGAATCTTTTTCATAAAAATATGAGTTCTAGAATACTATGTTCTTAACAACATGAAATTTTAATCATTAAGAGAAAAACACTTTTAAAAGCTGTTAAATGTTTACATATTAGTGCCCGTGACTTTACTGGGCTAGCATCAATTCAAGGTGTTGTCTATTTTTAAATCTCGGAATGATTATGAAGTTCCAAAATAGAGCTGAAAAGGCTGCTGTACATTCTCACCGAGACACCGAGGCAGGGTGAGTACGTATATATATAGGAGCGCTCATATTTCTCAGTTGGCTGTACATTCTCGCACTCGCCTGTCTCGGAGTGTCTCTTCAAGAGAGGGTACACTACAGCCATCTGTAAATTAGAGGATGGTATTGTCCACTTGTTAACTCCCTTGCATTTAAGGTAATTAAACTCTTCGTAATCAAATCTCTCGTTATAAATCAGACTAGACTAAGTGGTTCACGGTATGCAATGTGCCCAGGTATGTACAGATAATTTGCACCAATTTTAAAAATGTTTTCAAGGTAGGTGTTCAGAATATACTCACAAAACACTTTTCTGTGTACCCATCTGTAAAATTTTTGGTGAGTTTAGATGTCATGTTCTTTTCAATTACTGTTTGTCCAGCAAAAAGGCCAGTCAGGGATTTTTTAGTAACACTATCAACAACATATTACCAATTCAAGATTATCGGCAAAGTCGAACTGGTTAGAACTGAGAACACATATCATTTGAAGTCAAAGTTGTACATACAAACTTATGAGCATCATAATCAAAAACTCAGTAAGAAAAAAACATATTTACGTAATTCTCATTAAAAAAAAACCTTTTAATAAATTGACCAACACTCTACAAAACAAATTAATTACTTGACCGTACGATAACATTGATAACCGACCACTCGGCCACCGAAAAATCATGACAGATGCATACGATCCAAAGCGAGGGGCGCTTATAATAGCATAGATAATTATCACAAACCATAACTACCTGCAATACACTTGACATAATGTTTCGAGCACCGGAAGTCGGGGTGAATCCGGATAGCGGTCACGTGACCGACCGGCGGCCATCTTGTTTAACTACGTACTTCCGGTGCGGGCGCATTGCTTGCAAACATTTGGACAGCCGCTCTATTGATTCTATGTTTTCTAAAGAGTGTTGAATGTTTATCGTTTTTAGGGTGTTGGCGGTCAGAAGTTTCCTTGAATAATCATAAGATCTGACACTATAATTTCCCTTCTACGAATAGAACTTAACCTTATTTCAGAGATTACCTCAAAGTCACTTTTGGTCTAATTAATCCTAATATAAAAAATACAGTTAGGCCCGAAATCATCCACGAGTTTTATTTGAAATTGAATTATATCACTAGAATCCACAACTAAAATCAAACAGAATAAAATACTTACTAACAACAAAAAGACACCAACTACTCAAAAGAAATACGTCCTAATACACGTCCACTCAGCGTCTCCCCATAACTTCAAATCCCATCTTCCACTCTGAAATCCTGTCACCCTATAAAGCCATAAAGCAACAAGAAAATAAACTTAAAACCGAAACTTTACAAACATCTAAACTGGTTTAAGTCATAACGTAGGCGGACGGCCGTGGTAACAGATGAGACCGGATTAAGAAACCAAATCTTCTCAAGTCCTGACCGAATCGATCCCCTACCCGACAGTTATGAAAAGGCGGTGTTTGAGAGAAGAAAAAATAAAAGCCGGTAAGCCTCCTGCCGGAAACCTCGGTGCGTTTCAAAGCAAAATATTTTCTTGGATACCGCACGAGTTTTGTGTCAACCCTACGTTTTCACTCAACAAAAAGAAACTTAACCTTGCACTAACATCATAAGGTTGGAAGTCGCTTGTGTAAGGCACGTTGACGCCAGTGTGTGATCGTGTAGCAGGGGATGTCAAACGGGGACTTGTCACCGACTATCAATATCGCCCTAAGTGATGTATGGGGTGGCAAATGCCTTAAATCGATATATTTCGTTCAGCAGCTAGTTACCAAAGTTTGGACAAGTTTATTGGTTATATTGACACCCTGTCGACGCAAGTTAAGTCGGTTAGAGGATCTTGAATGATGCGTTAAGATCCTTTTACTTTTCTATTATACCTGTCCGTACTTCAACAGGTTATTTTCTTATAAGGCTTTTGTTTAGATGATATCAATATTAGAGGCTTTAAAGCAATTTAGAAGTGGCAGAAAAAAAATGTCTGGAAAATTACTTCAACATGTTAAATATGAACTGAGATTGAAGAGTTAGGTTAAATTTTGTAGCAGACGACCACATGTTGAGCTCAATGGCCCCATTCCTACGCTACACGATAGTCTTGTACAGGTTAAATAACCACGACGTTTGATCTTAGACATTCAACCAAATTCTTGGGAACCTACTCCACACAAACAGATATATTATTAAATATTCGACTAAAAGAGGGAATTAAAATTCACAAGCTTCCCCATTTTAACAGCTAATTAAGTTTCAATGCAAACCGCACAAACAAATTAATATAAAATCAACCTGGAACACAGCATAGTAGCAAATAGAAGTTGCAGAAATGAATGCAACCAACTCGACCACGATCAACATCGACTAGACTTATTAATACTGTGTCCGGAATCGCGTGCGTGTAACCGGATGCAGCCAACGGTAGCGTCGGTGACCGCGCGCGCTGCTAATAATCTAGCAGGAACCATATCCGTGGTCGGGACATCATACATACGTCATGTGAGGCGGACATCGCATATTTAACTTGCGGCTACTGCAATATACGGGGAGAACAAAGGCCACGATTTTTCTGTGCAATAACTAAAATTACATTGGAATATTTCCGTACTTTCTCAGAAATTTCCAATCATGATTAAGCGAAAACATGTTATGATGGCGAAACGTAAAATATGTCATCTATAAGATGTTGGTAACTATCACTGCCAATGATTGCATCACAGTGTTTTGTTTTTCTAAATCTGGATAGTAATTTCAGCGACTGTGGTTGGGATAGTAAGAAAGTAGAGGGTATGGGGTGTGTTAACAAAAGCTTACCTAGCATGAAACGACATTTGATAAGTTCTTATTGATAATGCAAACCTTATACTTAGCCAATATCAGAAAGTTGCGCCAAAATAAGGATGAATGAACGACAATTGCATGTGGCTGAGATGAGAATGCTAAGGGGGATGTGAGTGGTAACGCTTTTGCTTAAAATAGGAAATGAGAACATAAATGGAAGTCTGAAAGTGGCGCTGGTGACTGCAAAGTTGTGTAGGAATCGGTTGTCGTGGTATGGGCATGTGATGCGGAGGAATGAGGAAAATGTCGTGAGGAAAGCGTTGAGTATGACTGTGGAAGGCTGTATTCGTAGAAAAAAACCCAAGAAACGATGGATGGACTGTGAGAAGAATGACATGGCTAGAAAATAGGTGACAGCTGCGATGACTAGTAATAAATAATTATGAATGAAGAACATACTAGAGAACTAGAATGATGATGAATTGATGATAATGTAAATATGTGCAGAATTCTCTAGAATAGTTATTTTGGGTGACAAAATCTATCATTTCCAGATAATAGCCGATATCTGAGAAGACAGACTACTCAAGCTACCTTTTATTTATTTTTTCGTTAACGAAACTTTTATTTTGATTATTTGTAGACTTATGTTATCACTATCTCATTTGATGGTGAGTTAGGATGTGGTCGACGATGGAGCACGTTTGCTATTCGCTCTCAACTTGAGAGTCAAAAGTGACATAATTTGTTTCCTACAACGACATTCTACAAACTTTTCATAATCGTTATCACTGATAGAATATCACTTTGTCTAGACCCTACGACCTAATATCGAAAACACAGACTCTACGGAGTTTGTTTCTACTAGGATCATTTCAACTACAACCTTACAGACTGCTATAAAAGTACAACAATACAGTCGATACCCCACTTTACGAATAAAAAAACAAAAATCCGTGTCCGATGCGTCCGATCGCGTGCGTTCCGCCCGGAGGTACTCGTCCATCCACAAATCAAGCACACGACACACGTGCTACTAATAATCGCGTCGGGGAACGATTATATCGACTGAAGGGCACTTCAAATGACGTGGGAGTGAGGGACACTATTTTTGTAGTATTAATAATCGCTGGGTATTTTGTTTATCATTTCCATTGTGATACAACTTGAGTGTTTCATTCATTCATTGAAGTGAACTCTTCGTCGAGCTCTTTCTGTGTCTTGAAAATTTCTCTACTTCGTCCTGTTGATAAGGTCGAAATAAGTCTCTTATTCATCATGTTAAACATTCCATAATCGTCCTATACTCATAAATGAAGTCTGCCATTTGGGCAGTGTCAGCAGTGGATTTGGACAGGCCCCTTAAAGTGCAGCTGGAGTTGCATAATGGCAAGACAGGACGTGAAACATCGTTTATATGAAGTCTCCAGATAATACGTTACTACACCGGTCTAAAATAATTTCGATGGCGTCAATGCAAAGACTATAATTCTCTATGCATCAATGTTACTACCGGGTGAGATAGTTTTCGAACTGAAGAGCTCCTTAAATCCTGAGTTGAGCTATACCTTTACATATGACTGGACAAGGACGCTTCAACCTTTGTGGCTTTTTCTTCAAGAGACCATTTCAGACGAGAACCTGGCATGGTGCTCATCTCACATGGCCTGACGACAACGTCTGGACTTTACAACGGACAGTGACCACTGAGTTTGTTTCGGTATGTCTTTTCTGTGTAGTAAGGTAGGCAACACCAACCTCATCTAGTTTGATGATCGTATTTAAAAAAAAAATACGTGTAATTAATAACCTCCTAACAAAATAATTATCATTGAACGCGAGCCTTTAGATAGACAGTACTGGTCAGAGCTCGGAATCGTCGGTAGCATCTAGAGACGTCAGTATGTAAATAAGATTTGTGGGACCGCGCAACTTCTGTCACGGACCGGCATTCAGAACCGTGAGTTTCCGATCGATGTTCGTGTCATAGAGCGAGTAAGCGATGAAACACTTGGTATGTATGAAAAGGATTGACAATGTCGACATTGACCGCCGAGGTCTCTGCGCTCTGCGCGTTAGAGTTAGTAGAACAGTGACAGTTGCTTGATTTCTAACCAGGTTCAAGGGCATACTGATTGTTTATTAACGGTAACCATGTGTTTTTATTGCTACGTTAAAACTTAGATTTGATTAGTTATCTCTTAAAGCGACAGTGACAGTTAAGAGCTGTCAAAACATACAAAAGTTTACTTAAATCACGAATCACGATCCATACGTATTGCAAAAAATGTTCTAAAATTAACGACATACGTCTAGACTTGCAGGAGTATGGGACGTCTTCATGTTGTATCTGAGAGAATGAGCCAGCAAATGCCAGTTTTTGCTGTTCCACAATTCATTTAGTTTTTAGATGATCTAATCAATTGAAAATTTCATTCAACACGTTTTGTCTTTTTACAACGGCTTACAGCGGGATTGACATACACATTTCGGTAGCAAATGTCAATGCAAAGCGATTTTAACTTTACGTCACCGTTATCTATACCAATATTATAAAGCTAAAGAGTTTGTTTGTTTACTTGAACGCGCTAATCTCAGGAACTGCTGGTTCGAAATGAAAAATTATTTTTGTGTTGGATAGTCCATTTATCGAGGAAGGCTATAGGCTGTATAACATTACGCTACGACCCTTAGGAGCCGCGCAGCGTGTGACACCACAGGGAACAGCTAGTAACTTATATAATGTTACTTTATTTAAAACCTTAGGTAAAATAATCACCATTTGAATATGCCCCAGTGTTTGATTCTTATCACCTGTTATCCTACATTGGTATGTCCCTACCAATATGTTTCTTCACTGCTCCGACAAAGTTGGAGGAAAGTATTTTCAAGAAACTGTATTTTAAGCTGATTACAGCCCTCGCGCTCTCGTCGCTCTCCTTGAGAAGAGGCCCATTCTCTGAAGTTGGAACTTTAGGTTCTGGTTCAGGCTTGACGTTACGAATGTGACATGTAGGTAACTCCAAAATCCATCCATCAACATTCTCTTTAACACTTTGATCGTTGAAATTGTTTCATAATGGGTTTGTTCTTTAACTCAACAGTTCACTCGAATTGTGTATATGGCTATACATTTTTAACCTTGAGTTAAGTTGATCGGCCTAAAATCAATAGCGCCCTCGAGACTGTTACTACCCGAGGATAAAGCTAAGCCTCCACTGCAGAGCCAGTTGGATAAGGCTAAGCTATACTGCAGTGCTATTGAGTACCGATTACGATGAAATAAAGGTGGTTTACCGAGAAAAGCCACAATCGCTGCACGATTCGAAGTGTTTACGAAGTTCAGTATCTAAGTAAACGACAAGTTTTGTTTACACATTGTCCGAGTCTAAAAACGTCATGTAAGTTTTCAAACCTCCGTGTCTTCAACAGTAAACATTGCTTTGTTTCTCGATATACTATCTATAATAACGAAAAAAAACAACCTTTATTTTAAGTGTCAATCATCCTATTAGACTACATTGGGCCATCTTTTTTTTAAAGACATTTGTTCTACTAACATCTTGCACGCTTTTGCAAACCAATTTCGAACACGTGACAACAAGGAAAGCACTTAGTAATATGTAAACATCAACACTACAGGAACCAACCTGTGGCTGCCAGTGTTTACAAATTCAGAATATTATAAACCTATTGGGGATGAAAAACACTAATGCCAATGTTAACTAACACAACCGAAGCCAATGAATGCCTGAATATGTTTCAACAGTTTCAACTTGGTTGGGTAAATAGGTGATAGTAGTGAGATATTGATGTCAACGGGTATTACTGGAAAAAAGGTAATGCTGTGTAGTATCCTACGTAAATTCGTGATTACTAAAGAATTGGTGAACGAATTGTGAGAACGATGATGGCTAATATGAGAATACGAAGATCTGATTGAGGGGATGGTTCATAAATATATTATAATGACGAACTAGGTTGGCCTAGTGGTCGCAAGCGCGACTGCTTAGCATGAAGTCCTGGGTTCGATTATTGGGTCGGTCAATGTGTTATTGCGTTTTTCCATCAGGAATTTTGGTTGATGGCTATAGACTTGCCCCTTATTACATGGTACTTAAACAAAACTGACGAAATGTGGGTGGACTATTAGGTACACCTCTGCCTAACCCTTCTGGGATTACAAGCGTGATGTTATGTTATGTTATGAGGAGGAAAGATTTTAAAGATAAAAAAGCTAAAAAGCTTGAGTATAATCAAAACGAGAAACATATACACATATCCCTCTACAAAAATAAACTTAGTACGGTAGTAAATGAAAGCGACAGGGTAGTTTAATCATAGTGGGAAGTCAAGTCAACGTGTCTGAGAAGTGGGAGTACTACCATCTTAAGACTAAGTTAGGAACAGATAAGAATAGGACTGCACTGACCTTGGCTTGGGTCGACGTTGACCTAAATGGCCCCGTATTGACCATTTTAGGTCACGACTGTTTTTGACGGTCACTGGTCTAGGCTGTATCGGTTGGTTTCGTTTAAGTGAAAGCTGCACCAGTCCATGGATTAGAGTTGCCCGCAGAGCAACTATAGCTAAATAAACAACCCCATAAATACACCAATGCAGTTGATAAAAGGCTAGACAGCTGATGATGGTTAGGCAAAAGAAGTATTATACCTACCCTGGAACCACGTATCGAAATTCCAATTGGAGAAACCCGATAAAACATTTCCCGACGGATTCCTGCTTAAAACCATACACTCAGCACTCGTGCTTGAATACACAAGGAAATGAGGAATATCTATTATAAAAAGAATGGCCATTCATTAAGAATTTCTTTCTCTAAATTAAAAGAGAAGATTGATTCATTCATCACATCACTGTAGAAGGTCTAAACCAGGCTTTAATTTTAGAAATCAAATCCACACGTGTACGGACCACAGGGACCAACATTGTGATTGTCAAGCCATTAAACATGTAACGTCCACAAGATACTTGGGAGTTATAGTTGACGACTGTTTAACTTGGCAGTCGCATATTGAGATTGTTACGTCACGGTTGCGAAAATTTACATGGATATTTAAAAATCTAAGAGATGTGATGCCCCATCATCTATATTGCGCTCACGCAATCCGTTATTGCATACTGTTTACCATCTGGGGAGGAGCCACTAAAACTAAATTCCTTGTGTTAGAAAGAGCCCAAAGATCACTCATATAAGTAATGTACTATAACCATGCAGATACCCCACAGTCAGTGGCATACTTACAGTTAGAAAACTATATTTTTTAATTACGACCCTGTGACCTACAAAAATCTATTCCATTTAACCAAGACAGGCAGGAGCAAAGACGAAAGGACATAGTGGCTTACTCCCCGAGGGTCCGAACCGCTTTTGCACGGCGTCAGTATGCAACCCAATCAGCCTACATTTTTAACCAAAAATTAAGGTTCCTCTATGAGGTCTCACACGTATGCAAAAAGTTAATAACCGAGTGGCTTAAAACCTTAACATACGAGGAAACTGAGCCACTTTTGGTTAGACTTGGTTAAAGAATTTCTTTTTTATTCCCTCCGTATCAATAATTTTAGTACTCACCGAGTACAATCTATTAATTACTTCGAACACATCGGCACTTCAAAGAAGACATACACATACACATTCACACACACATATAGACATACAATTAAAAACTTGACGCACTTACTGTTAATTACTGTCCTTTTCCTTCTTTTTTCTTCGTTTTGCTTTATTGTTTGTTTTTATTATTTTTAGTCACCTCTTGTAATAATTTGTGCAATAGTCTCAATATTTTTAATAAAGGGAAAGAGCGAGATAGCCCCAACACAAGTATTATCAATTACTTACTGAGGATGTCTCTATTCTAAACCATGTAACTGTTTTTGGGACAAATAAATATTTTCAATTTTCAATTCATAAACAGTACACCAGTTCTATATGAAGTGGGCAAAGTTAATAATAACTTCATAGAACTAGGACTTATGTTTCGAACTTATACGATGTCTTGGCGACTGAGATTACACAACATGAAATGACTAAGAAACTGTTAACTTAGAGCGGAGTATATATTAATACAATTACCTAGTTCTTTGCTCCGATACTGCGGCTCCAGGTTTTTGTGAAAATGGACTTGATAGCCGGAAATAATGGTAGCCAGGCACTACCAGGCATGGAAAGTATCTTACCGAACGCTTTTTTAAATAAGTCACTGTCTATTAAATTATTGATATTGGTGTTATATGTTTAATTATTATTGTTATTGTTATGTAAGGAGAGTGAGAGGAAGGTCAAAGAAGAGATGATTGGATTGTGTGAGGAATGATATGAAAGAAATAGGCGTTAATTATGTCGTGACGGCTGACAGGGAAGAATGGAAGAAACACATGTCCAATGGTGTTGCGACCGTAAGTAATATGGGACCAGGGCAGAAAGGTGATGATGGATCACTGATTTTTATTGCTATTTTATTTATTGATAGTCACTGGTTGTCACGCTTTCGGTCGAGATTACCTGCGAAGACTCCAAAGATCTACAAATGACAGCAAGAAACATTCCAAGAAACGGCATAAGACACGGTCAATATAACGTTAAGACTGTCTATGAGTTTTTAACGTTAGTTAACAAAGTAGACCGTTAGATGCTGTGTTTACCATCTAACTAAAGTCAAATAAAATATTTTCAAGTCTTTTTAGGTTTTTTTTTTATATTAAATGGGTCTACTCTTGACCTCAATCTAGTCCTGAGGACAGAGATGAGGTCGACGATGGAACGAGCTTACCCAGAAGAAGTCAGCTAGAATTAGTCTAGCTGACCTAAAAAAGACTTGAAAATTTATTTTCGTCCTTAGTCCGTGCATTGATTGCATGATGCGTTGGCATTACCATAGCCGTTTGTATACGAGGTTCAAATTAGGTCTTACCTTTAGCCAGCCCTCCTGCCCTCGATATTTTAAACGGTGCATCTTATTAGCCTATTCTGCTCGTAGGTTTTGATGCGACAGCTTGGTAGGTATTGTAATTGTATTAGTGAGTGTTCTTTATTATCATAGTTGGTATAAGATGTTTGTTCACTTTAAAACACGGTAAAATTTGAATGGGAAATGTCTAGCCTGAGGTTTTTACTCTTAATTTTTTCACCACTAGTATATGCCCGCGGCCTCGCCCACGTGGAGTTCGATAATTGTCCCACGCAATCATTCTACCGGGATAAAAAGTATCCTGTTTGTTAATCAAAGTTATAAACTATCTGTGTGTTAAATTTCATACCAATCCCTTCAGTAGTTTTTGCGTGAAATAGTAACAAACATCTATATATCCTTACAAACATTTGCATTTATAATAGCAGGATGCAGTCCTTTGAGTCTGTTTTATATCAAAACAAACCGTGTACCAAATAAAAAACTTTTTGCAAGAAATAAACCGACTTCAAAAAACTGAAAAATAACTTTAGCTTCTGAAGTCGGTGACTTTTGTTTGTTTGTTTCAGTTCATTTTACACTTTTTTGTGTTTTTGAAGTCGGTTTTATTTTTTGCAAAAAAGTTTTTTTGTTTTTCCATGTTTTGTTGTAATATCCTACACAAATATTTGCTATGCATTTATTTTGCATTGTTAACAATACATTTTATGGTAATAGGCTTATCCCCAATAACATGGAACTTAACATACCTAATTGTCGAAATGTGGGTGTACTGTGCACATCTGCGTACCCCATCATACCATACAGGCGTGATGTTATGTTATGGTGTTGTGTAAACATTAAACATTCAAGCGATGGCAGCAATCACGGCAGATTTGCTGTCTATTACTGAAGGGTTCTATTGTTAACTCCGAAGACCAGCATTAGATCTTCACTAAATTTAAAAGGAACTACCGCAATATAATATAGTTCCAAACAAAAAAAGAATCATCGAAATCGGTTCACAATGGGCGAAGACATCGCTGAACATAAAAAAATCTGACGAATAGATAACCTCCTCCTTTTGGAAGTCGGTTAATGAGTGCCCAAAATGGAAGACACATCTATTTTGATTTTAAACAGAAGCCTCACTGTCACTTACACATGTCTAACTTAAAAAATGACGGTATTTCGTACGAACCTTTCTTTAATTATAATATAATATGCCAAAGTTTCAATTCAACATCAACACAAGCCATAGAACTACGAAGAAGAAATTGCAGTATTAATCTTCTCAAAACAAGAAAATATGTATAAGAAAGTATGTATATACTTGATCCACCTTTAGCACACTGCACAAGGCAGCGAACACAACAACAGCAACCCCTCCAGTCCACTCCACAATAATCTTTAAAGCACAAAACCTAAGTGTCTCACACTCGACCAGGCAATAAAACAAAAATAACTCATTGCAAAATGGGCACTATTTCAAATAATAACAGGGTTTTTATTTCAGACGAAAGAACAGTCGCTGGCAGGCACGCCAAGGGAACTTTCAAAGTAGTTACAGTCGATAAAAGTTTGAGCAATCAAATCGGATGGCTAACAGCAAATTACATACCGGGACATAGGAGTAACCACTATGAGGTGGACATACCTCGGTTGTGGACCACAGTGCTATTGAGAGTTTAGATACGAATAAACTGTGACTATCAGTTGTAGTAGAAGAAGTAATCTAAGTTGAGTTGAATGATCGTGCTTGTCTTATTAGAGGTAAAATTGAACTAAAACACAATAATTCTTATTAGAACCGAAATAGTAATCAAGAGAAACTTTTTCAACGATATAGACAGGCTTGGCCCAAGCTTTTTCAGGTACTTCGGTACAAGCAGCTAAGAACTGCATAGAAACAGCAGGTGCCTCGAGATTATGCAAAGGAAAGCAAAGGAAATAGGAAAGGAAGGAAGGAGGCTTAAGAAGGTACTTGATACAGATTTGTTGGGACAATGACAAAGTTTTTTGATAAGGCAACAGCTGATAATAAGAACCAGATTATTAGAAGAGAGTTAGAAAGCGAATGAGAAATCCAGAAACTTATAAACATAGGGATTGCACGACTAACATAAAAACAAACGAAAATTAAGTATAAAATTATAGTAAATCACGAAAACTGAACCCTTCTCCAGAACTCAACAAACAGTCCTAATTGTTGGGTGTGCGTGACCCGCCGTGGGATCCAACATATGCCACCACTAAGTCAACCATTATAATCAAAACTATGCCCGATAATTTGCCACTAGACATTTATGTGCAATCGATATGACACGGTACGCCCAATTTTTGGTCAAGCTTTTTTGGTGTGGGTGGAGTGGCTCACAAAATTAAAACCAGTCTTCTTAGTCAGCCTGGATTGTTTTAGTGGGGAGACGAAAGCATTCTCCCTGATCAAGTCACCATCTGACCAATTATTGGAGTAGATTACCAAAGTCTTTCTGTTTTTTTTTTGGGCCTTCTCTTGACCTCAATCTTGTCCTGAGGGCAGGAGGGCAGAGAGGAGGTAGGTGATGGAACGAGCTAACCCAAAAGCCTATTAACTCGCTACTTAAATAGATTATTGATCAATAAGACCCTGATAATGTTAATGAGAAAATATTAATGCATCATGGCTAAAGGCAATGACACTGGTCGATCAACGACGGAGGTTAAGGAACGAAGCCGAGGTCAGAGCTTGGGTGACCCACCGATGTTTACCCTCACCGAGCTTGAGAGTGCGAGGCAACCAGCATTCTTGCCGGAGTAGTGGAAGCGGTCAGTCATGTCTGACGCTACTTCAAAGGCAACGAGTTAGAACACGATGAACTAACCTTATGTGGTCGTAGCCAAGTCTAGGCTAACTTAATTTAGCTCGCTATGAAGATAACTAGAAGTAGACTATAGATATTAAATAGATCAAAACTAACCCTCTCTACTCAGGTCTACAGCCGTGATGGTCACGCCTCGAGTAGGCTTAAAGACAGTCTTAAGACTGGACAGGACTACCCAGAATAAAATACTTCTGGAAAAGAAGTATTGGCTGAAGTCACGAATGACACGAGAGCTTCTGAGTATGCCTGAAGAAGAACAATCTGGATGATTTTAAATTAATCGCAGAGCCTTGCGTTGTTATATCATACGTAAATGCTGAAGCATTTTTATTGGCCTTATGACTTTTATTGGTAAAAAGATTACCATTCATCTAAGCACAATTTCTCAGAAGACAGGTAGTCGACTTGATCTGAGTCCTATCGAAACCTTGAAAGCTAAAAATAACACCATTATGAAAACTTGAATGAAAACCTTTCCACTTTCGTGCCATTAAGAATGCTGAAGACATTCGAACGCTGACATTGAACGTTTTCAATGCGATTCCGTTCTAAATGGGACAATAATAAATATAGGGTTACGTTATTTCTAGACTTGGCCGTGTCGCGTTTTATTTGAATGGATTTATTTTATTTCACAAACAAAAGATCTAGAGTGCTAGTGTTATTTATGCAACAAGTTTGAGTGTTAGTTTATTTTTTATTTTGTTTACGTTTTTGGTGCTTTTTAGGTTTCTGAGTCCCTGTTCTTGTTTTAAACATGTCTTAACGTCCACCACTCAGGCCCAGAGCGGGCCAGAGATATCACACGTATGTATTCGATTATTTGGTTTTAGCACGAGTTGGTTGTCTCTCGATGGTTTCTTTCACCGGTTTCTCCAGATAGTGCTTATCGGTAATTCAAGTTGAAACTACATAACTCGGTGTCTAAAATAAATAACGTAGAAAAGGCAAAATCATATTCAAAACATAAAACCCCATAGAATTACATAAAGAAATCGGTCAAAACCCTTCCTCACCCTTCAAGGCGAGGAGCGAAACTCATAAAAATGATAAGTCGTAAAAACAGTCATAAAAAATATGTACGCTACGCTAATATGCGGTTCGGTCGAAGCGTGATTTCGATACGAATAATTCAAAATATTATATTTTGTTTATTTTAGTTTCGTTTTAACGAGATTTTTATCCTATTTCGTGACTTTTTAACTTTTATAACGCGAATAGTGTTGAAAATCAGCCTTACGTACTTGATAACTGATTTTCTTTCATTGTTTGTCGTATTCGAGATTAAAACTTTAAGTTTTTCTTTTATTTTGTGGTACAAACTACAAGTCTTGGTTTTTGTTATAAAACTTTAAAGCGACTTGTAAGGCAAAATATTGTCAGTAGAAGTCTATCATTATTTTCTTTATCGTGTGGTTAGTGTCTCACTTGGTGTCAGATTCTACCATAACAAGTGGTTGTAAAGTAGCCTGAGTGGCAGGCCTTGTCAAACTAAATTACACACTCTGTCCGACAACTGGGCCAAGCCGTCCTTTTGCTAGTGCCACGTCACTTTTTTCAGTCGGATTCTAACTCCCTCCATGTTCGCCTTGTTCATAATACAAAGAATTTAGGTATTATACTTTTTCGTACATGCTATTATAAGTCCCAAACCGATACAAAACCCAGCATAGTACCAAACTGAACAATAGTCTGGCGTTCCATCAACTTTCACAGTTACCAAAACCTATTAAGTTCAAGACGTTAGTATTTTAATAAATGAGAGCGCGTCACAGCCATTCTCCCAACTTGAAATTAACTTTGGGCTCCAGGGACTTGTATAAAAGCTATGAATACGGTACGGCATACCGCCAGCCATTGTTGGAGGCTGGAGACGGCAGTTCTTGAAGTTGCAGCGGGAACTTGCCACAGTGGCGCCATTGTGGCCCTGTGAGTCGACGGCAAACCGGTGTTGGCTTTTGATAGTGCGCGATGACCGCCTGAATAGCTGTAATTTCTATTGAAGTTTAGTACATTAAAACCTTCTCAAATTGTACGATTACTGAAGGCGAATTTCTCTAAATAATACCGGATTTCAACAAAAACACGTTCAGGGGCTGTCGGTGTAAGTATTTCATAGCGTTTATAAACTCTGTTAGTTCTTGAACGTGGTTTAGTTAGATGAGTCATTGTGTCCAGTGTCATTGTTTTTCTGTCTTGGTAAAAAAGTCTCAGGTAGAAAAGCTCTGTATAAACAATTATTGTGCACCGCCACTTAAAAGACAGGAAAAATATAGAATCCATATGAAATGTGACAGAAACCATTCAATTACAAGATGGCGAAACATTGAGATCGTATCGCCATAGGCTTTTGTCCTGAAACTTTAACTGCGTGTTCTAACCGAATGCGATCGATGCGTTTGATACTAGGGACCCGCCCCGGCTTCACACCGATGCAATTTACTAATAACAGGGCACCCAAGCCGTCCAAAATTATTCTGTCAATCAAGCTGAAACCAATCATACACATTCATAGTATTTCATTGAAATCGGTGGGGTGGTTTCAGAGAATAGCGTGTCTGAACATAGTGACAATTGACTTTCGTATATTAAGAAGATGTGACTCGTGAGTAACTGGATTGTTCGCGCGAGTGAGTTACATCCGCTTATACACTCGGTAGGTATATATATTTTCGTTATGACGTGGTTTTAGAGCAATGTAAGAGTTTATAAAGGAAGAGGGTACACCTTGGTATCGCTGTTCAAGCAAATGGAAAGCAACACAAAAAACGTTAAAAGTTTCCATAATGCTAGGATACTTAGCTGCCATAGTGCAGTGTTCTTAGAATGAAGTTTCACAAACGATAAGTTCCATGGAAAATAAGAACAGTAGAAGTACAGTACTTTTATTAAAAATAAAAGGTGGAACTTACTTTTTCTGACAAAGTTCGGTCGACCCGTTTGAACGAGGCACAAAAAATGAAATGGATGTTATTGGATGTTAATACTTTTATGAATTAATAAAATTATAAAGTACGGTATCGCCTACACTTTACATCATGTAATTGACGTAAAGTACGCTTTAAAAACGTACACAAGTTGCGGATATGAAAACAGTGCAATATTAGGATATTTTGTATCAAAGAAGAAACGATACTGTAGGATTAACATATCAATATTCTCGGATTTAAAAAAAGTCTTTGTTGTTGTTTATGGTAGGTACGGTCAGCCCAAAAAAAATATGTAAACACGGACTGGGAAAAATTTTATTGTCCACAACTTTCGATTGCTAGTTGTGTTACATAAGTTATTTTTTAACTTGTAAACGGTGTGTGGCTATGGAACTACAAAAGAGAGTAAATAATTTAGTTCACCAAAACCTACACAGGTCAGATACATAATAATATAAGCAATACATAAAAATATTAAAATAGAATAATTTTGGTCGTATCTTGAAGGTGATAACTGCTAAGATACATATAAGGCATTAGATATAAAATTACTTGTACCTACTCTTGAAACTTCACACTTCCTAAGAAATTATATAACAAGTACCACCACCACGATTCCCTGAAAAAAATCAATAATAATAAGAATACTGAGGGTATTCACTATTAGAAATATGTAGTCGTCTTTTCCCCTCTACGACGCGACGTCTACGGCGTAGCCGCGTAGCGCTACGCGGTCGGTGTTGCATTGCAGTATGATGACAGAAATTATTCACTGATTTTAATACTGAACTATCAGTACATACTACTCGTAGTACTCAGTAAATGATGTATTCAGTTCTACTATCTTCATTAATAAAAATAATAGGTAGGTAACGTATTTGACTACTAATTAGTAAGGCGCTAGTTAGGCAGAGGTCAGTTTCATGTAAATTTTTTAGCCCCATTGATGTGCCCGTTTGATGGTAATAGGTTCATTTAGAGGGGTAAATCTTCGGACTTTAGGCTAGTATAGTGAAAAAACCCAGTTTCAATGTCAGTCCTGGGAATCAAAACCAAGACCTCATGTTTAGTACATAGTAGCAAATCAACCAGTCTCGTCTCGACTCAATATATCATACACATTTGTGTCATACAGTAGTAGTTCGACTCAATATATAGTTTTATAATACATTTACCACCTAAAACATTAGTACATAACAATTAGTAGCACTACCCACCGTACCACACAGCCTAGCAGTTTACACGCAATAATAAGACCCGCTAGTCTAATTCAAAGCTAAACCGGCCGTAGATGGTTCGTCGCAACGCTGACATCACTTCACTGGGAATTACTAATGAGGGCGCGGTCCCATTGACAGCGGGCGTCACAAAGCTGACTCCCCCGCTCACACGGCGGTCACCTGTACGTTATTTTGGAGCCACGTGGCAGTTCCAAAATATTCATTTGTTTTTAACCGTATAAATATGGGGTTATTGCGCGTGATTCAAACTTTTGTAAGATTTTTTTGTACTTGCAGTGTTACAGTCTTTTCACAGTTTTCTTGTTACCTCTCATAGCAGTTGCATGAGTAAAGATCACTGTTATTTTGACGGACTTGTTGAAGTGACGCAACCCAACAGCAAGTTTGTCTATCAAGAACTAGCTTTTGCCCTCAAAAAAATCCGATGGGAACTTACTACCGGGATTAAAAGTAACCTATAGGTTAATCCAGGTTACGGTGACAAAAATAGTTACATACCTTCATCCTCCTTTTAACCCTTCTGGGGTAGAATTATCAATAACGCTGAGACACTATAAATCAATATTCAATCGTCAGCCTAAATACAAAATTTGAAGATCCTAACTTCAAAACTGATGGTCTTTCATTTAATCTTCCATCCCCTATATCCTAAATCCTTTCTTAGTGGATACTTACTCTTCACAAAGAACACACCCTTCAAGTTTCATGTGTCTAGGACCAGCGGTTTGTGCTGTGTGTTGATATATCACCCAGTCAGTCAGTCAGTTTACCATTTTATTTAAATAGATGAATTTTGCTGCAAGGTTACGGTACAGTTCACGTGCTAAACGTTTTGATATCGACGTGGTTTAAATAATTGAGTGCAACAAACCAGAGAATGCCATTATGGGATTTTTTTTTTTGGTTATTTTTGTGTGTTTTTTTACAATTCTCGGTATAGGATCTTTAAAATACAAGTCTGACTCGATCTTAGTCTTTAAATTGATGATTCCTTTAGTAGGTATGTGTTCGAGCCGTTTGGGGTTGGAACACTGGGGCTATATTTTCTATTGCACGAAAATATCGGTGTGACACATTATAAGTAATCACGACCATTCCCATGGAAGGTGGTGACTTGATAACTATACTACATGTGTGTAATGAATAACCGAAATAATTACGTTTTCTCTAAATTGTAACTTTTTTTCCCAGAATTATCTTACACGAACCTAAATAGACGTTTATTCAGCAAAGTTTATAAAGTAAAAGAAAATTATACACACCGAATTGAACACGAACAAACAAACGAAGGGCAACTGAGAGTAAAATGCAAATGTCCTTACACGAGTAATCTTGTACAAAATGTTTTATTAAAATTTGGAAACACCACAAGTCTTGAGGGATAAGTGCGGAGGGACAAAACGTCAAAGACCTTCGGATCAACCTTGAAATAAACTTATGTGGTACTGAATGTAATTATGTTGTCTTTACTGGGTGTCCCGGTCATTCGGTGAAGGTTTCATTTAAGTCTATGAATAGAGTTTGTCTTTGTTAGTTTAGAGCTTAGAGACTGGACGATGGAGATATAATTTCAAAGGGCAGTAAGTTCTAAAATGTTGATTCTTTAAAAAAAAACCTATTTTTTTTACAATTGAAGTAATTAAAATGCTGGACCAAAGGGCAGATAAGACAAATTTGGTGTACAGCAAGTCTGATTTGTTTGGCAAAGTCAGTGATTTTATAAGTTAATATTTTCACCATCAGAGCCACGTTGAAATTAAAATTGTTTTTAAACGCATTTTCTTGTCGTGACGTGTTTAAGCTAACAACAAATCCATAAGTTTTCCAATGCGCATCAAACTAGCACAAAAACTGACAAATATCACTCTCGAATCTATGGTCAAGCTAATCTATTGTTATATTTAAGTCACCCGTTTACTCGATAACGTATTCAAACCCGCTAATCGCTCATCGCTGATCCCGCTTACAGTCGCGACCCAAATCATCAATGCATGAAAGTCTGCTTGACACCTGGCTTTGTTATCAACCCATTCTGACTGACGGCAGTAGCTCATCCTGTCTAGACTGCCTAATATAGAAACGATTAAATATCTCGACATATATGTTGGTTTATTCAACGAGAGTAAGGCCGGTCACAAATGATGACTGGTGTAGTCGATTGTTGAATTATGTAGGCAGCTAATGTACCTGTTTGACGTTATTAATGATAAGTTGTGTGTTAGGTCAGTAAGGTTCAAAGTTAAATATGTGGTAATACCAGTTGTTGACTGTTGTACTTTAATTAATCACGCGATTTTTGGGATGAAAATAGGTAATAGAATCATTGAGTCGAACCAGTAGGGACAGATTGCAGGCATGCACATCCATGTGTCAGATTTCTGACACATGGATGTGACAGATGTTGTATTGAAGTAGGTATCTGTCCGGTCCAAGTACAGTGTCTGCAGTCAATCCGTCGGGTTTGACGAAACCTTTACACACGTAAGTTCGTACAAATAGTTAACAAGTCACAAAATTAATGGACACACTATTCCTAGCAAAACAAATAGTTGGCACCGGTGTAGATCTCACGCAACACAAAACTAGTTAAATATTAAAAGTGCAGTTAGTGGCACTACCAGTTAACCTGTGATTGGCTACAGTTACTGTTAGCACGTAATTGAACGTACTAACAAGAAACCACGAACGTGGCCTTTTAACCCTGTATACTGCTGAAAATAGTGTACTATGTCTGTGTGTATCTTTAGTTTTATAAAGTTATGTCTGGAAATTAAAATGAAAGGTAATTAATTAGCAAAGAATGAATGTATGTAAATTAATTGCCATTCAATTAATGTTGCAATACTGACAGTCTTTGGGTACTTTTCATATTTACGTCGATGTGAATGAATTTGTTGTTGCTGTTTGAAATAAATTAATAAATTGAGCTGTCCACCCCTTTTTTTTCAAAATTATAAATAAATTTTATGACTCTTGTGAAAATATAATCTTAAACACTCCGAATGAAAATTGTAAGCGGTTGATTTTCGAGTAATGCTATAGGAAATTGAGTTTCATATTAGTTGCAATATCTATCGTGCAAAAAGTCGCGTATTGACGATGACAACGACTTTACATAGTTCTGAACTATATCTTAAAGTTCAAGTTGATCATGTGTATTCAATGCAAGGCGTTAAATCTATTGCAATTCTTTATGCGTTATTAGATGTGGAATTGAAAACCTCGTAACATGTCAAGTGATTTTATACAATATTTGCTTAATATGGACGTTTGGTTATGGACTTCCGTACTAATTTCGAAAATGCGAAAGCTACTCTGTCATCTTTTCAACCGTTACCACTGAGCCCGTCAATATGAAATTCGGCAGTATCGTGGGACCAAGAAGGACTAAGATAAGCTACTTTTCATCCTAGATATCAGAAGTGTCGTAGACAACATCTGGCCATATATAAACACAGCTTGTATGTACTTTTCCAAAGACCATTAAACTCAATGTGTTTTTGTGTATTTGACAACAACTGTCTTTTATTAACTTTTTCTTAGGACTTAGACATTGATTGGCGCCGTCAGTAGGGACTGGTCATCTCTTAGCTGCCATGGTTTATTTTATTTATGAATTGTTGATTATATCTTTTTATTTTGGACGCTTTTAACTTACACGTCTTTCTACATCGTTCTCACATCTATATATATAAAAGAAAGTCGTGTTAGTTACTTCACTTATAACTCAAGAACGGCTGAACCGATTTAGCTGAAAATTGGCAGGGAGGTAGTTTAGAGCCAGGAGAAGGACATAGGATACTTTTTATCCCGTTCGACAGCATTCCCGTGTGACTTGACATGTAACGTCAGTCACTTATTGCTAATTATTTATCTGTTATTATTTGACAGTCACAATTATCTGTTAACTCCAAATGATTCTAACAGATGTCGATACCTTTCGACTGGGTTGAGTAAGTAATCAATAGATGGCGCTGCTATGGTAAATCTACGAACGTGTCATATAAGCTACATTTTAAGCGAGAAAAGAGAGGTAGGGTAGGTGGGGTAGGTAGGGTAGGTAGGTAGGTAGGGTAGGTAGGTAGGTAGGTAGTTAGGTAGGTAGGTAGGTAGGGTAGGTAGGTAGGTAGGGTAGGTAGGTAGGGTAGGTAGGTAGGGTAGGTAGGTAGGGTAGGTAGGTAGGTAGGTAGGGTAGGTAGGTAGGGTAGGTAGGTAGGGTAGGTAGGGTAGGTAGGTAGGGTAGGTAGGTAGGGTAGGTAGGTAGGGTAGGTAGGTAGGTAGGGTAGGTAGGTAGGGTAGGTAGGTAGGTAGGGTAGGTAGGTAGGTAGGGTAGGTAGGTAGGGTAGGTAGGTAGGGTAGGTAGGTAGGGTAGTTTATATTATGTTCTCTTTCTTATGTGACGCAGACGAAGTTGCGCGGGTCAGCTAGTATTATAATAAAATGAATAATGTAAACATGAACAACATGTTACAAAATCTTGATTACTTCATAATCAAGATTTTGTAACAATATTCTTATTTAAAAAAGTGTCCATTGAGTTTCTTGCCCATTCTTCTCCATAGAGATCTACGCTTTGGAATGTGCAACTACAGTACTTTCACAAGTTATTATACCTTGTGACTGGGACTGTAGCTTCGCTTTCTTTATTTTTTGGACGTTCAGATGTTCTAGTAACGGTCTAATATAAATAAATGCTTTAAGTTTGAGTCAAAATGTAGGTATCGTCGTATTGAATTGGAAGATTATGGTAACAGTTACGTCAGCGCTGATTAATGCATGAGGCTATGACTCCCCGACTCCCCTATCTATATCAAGACTAGGCCAGTACTGACTCTGAATGTACACTGATATTGCCTACGCTTTAGGGGATTAAGCCACTGCTACTCGTATATTGATACCTATGTGTTTTGCCTATGTATTAATTTGGACTGTAGTTTGACGGATACATTGGGCTTGACAAATTAGCTGTCAGACAAATTATGTGAACGTATGTAGTGTGTGTTTAATGTTGGTAGATATTTAGCTATGTGATTACCATTGAGAGATTTACGGTCATCTTTGTTAATTTGTAGAAATGTCACCGGGATCTCTCAGTTTTGAAAACTTTTAATAATTTTGCCTCTGGGATTTTAAAATTATTTAGAATTTAGATTGTTTCAATAACGGTTTTTGGAGAGACCGTATCCGAGTTAAGACTAAATTTTGGGATTTCAATCCAGCAAAGTTAGATGCCGTATCCTGCGAGATTCAGCGGAATTCTAAGTCCCGAATCCCGCAACATGTGGCGGGTCCTGTTGCCTTTGCAGAATCTAGAAAGATCTTGATAGGTTGAAGTAAACCCAGCAAAAAACTAGTTGTAATGAAAACAGTACTGGATTGCAAACCAAAATCATTGTGCTTACCTACTTATACCATTGGTGATTTAAAGAACTAAGTAAATAAATTAAGTTTTAAATATAATTTCTGTTCAGACGAAGACAAGGAATAGTTTGTTTAAAATTGTTATTTGTTATTTTTGTGTTTTTGAGCATATTTTAAGGTTAAACTTCATATTCACAGCCGGTGATCTAAAAGTAAAAAAAACGTCGATACACAGTTTTTTAACAATTTTTTGTCGATTTAGTATATTTTTCATTATACAGGGTGAATTTACCAAGTGGGCGTGGATGGCCAAATCCGAAACTATGAGGAATAGCGAAACATGGTCAAAGGAGTCTCGAGCCCGATTTTGATGAAAATTAATCATTAGATTTTTGAAAAATCAATATGCGCAGCCACGAATTGAACCCATTGATTTAAAAAAAAAACACACACACACGCTGTATAATACACCATTCGATAGTGTCACTACTAAGGATCAAATTCTGGGAAGTAATGACATACGGCAAACTTAAGAAAAATCTTAAAAGTATATTTTTTCGTATTTTTAATTAGGTAATGACATTGATTGATGACGCCCGTAGTGTAGTCGATCTTCACAACGTTATGTTCTAATTTCAGTTTTATTGACTCTTCGTGGCTAAAGACCACAGTAAAATAAATAAAAAATCGTAAACAATTGAAATTAGAACTTACAAGTGAGTTGGCGCCAATAGTGATTTTGTTCGACGTTTCGTTGATTACCTACTAACTGTTTGCATACTATTGTTTTTATCAAAAATGAACTCTTTCCTTTAGTTTGCCGTATGTCATTATTTCCCAGAATTTGATCCTTATTAGCGACACTATCGAATGGTGTAATATTACAGTGTGTTTTTTCCCAAAATCAATGGGTTCGATTCCTGGCTAGGAATATTGATTGTTCAAAAATCTAATATTGCAGTTTAGTTCATCAAAATCGGGCTCGAGACTCCTTTGAGCAGTTTTCGCTATTCCTCACAGTTTCGGATTTGGCCATCCACGCCCACTTGGAAAATACAGCCTGTATAATTACATAATTAAATTATTATTTAAAAGTACGCCAAGTGTTGTGTACTATAATATCTTTTTTCACGTTTTCCATCCATGTAAACAAAGCAACAACGTCTTGATATACTTAATATAAAACAACAAACATATTGCTATAGCAAAAAACTTCCTGTTACTAAACGTGTTTGCTCACAGTCGTGGAAAATATAAAAATAAGAGTGTATATATGTACTTACATATGTGTGTATGTTCGCTTCCATGTTGACCTGGGGATTAAAAAAAAAGAAGGTGTATATAGTGCATGTATACTGGGGTATGCCTAATACCTTATGGGGAGGTAAAAACCTTAAAAGGGTAGTGGGGAAGTAAATCTAAGATTCGAAAGCGATTAAATGAAAAAAATGGTTGCCTGTAAAGTCGGTTTTACGGGCGAAGATTTTACGTGACGTCTTTTTCTCGGTAGAATATTTATTGATATGAATATTATTAAATTGCACAATAGGAACAAGGAATTGAATGAAAATAAGAATTGCACAAATTTTATCTATAGAAATATATTATTTTGTTTACTAAAACATTGTACATGTAAACTTAAACTTAACTAATTCCTATTTGAGTGATTCTCTAGTGCTGCGCGCGCGGCGGACCGATCATGTTTGAGTGGGAGAGAGACGCAAGGCATTCGCCGGTCCGGCGGGCCTCTCTCTCGTTCGGTGACTCATCGTAACAGACGTGAGCGGGCGTTACACTTTTTCATGAGTGACTCCGAGCCGCAACCTAATTTAAGACGTTGTCACGTCAATAATTTTTAGCAGCAACCCGCCTAGATTTTAACGAAACGCCGTGATAGAGAATTGAGTTTATAAACGTTTATTGATTTGTTCGGCTTTGACGATTTTTGTTCAGTTTCACGCTTAGGCTTTTATGCGTTTATCCACCTATGTTCAGTTTATCGATAGAACCGAAGTTTTATCCATCCGTGCCGTGGTGACTTTACTATATTAAGATGTTATTTAGCTGATAAGATGATAAAGATGGATGAGTTTTAAGTGCAAGAATAATAATTGATTTGATTACAAATATACTGTCAAGATTTTTATAGCTTCGTCACTTTTCACTTTTCATGTTATTTCCTTTGTCAAGTCTGGACACATTACACCTTTTACAGTTACGGTACTGAGCAGACTATTGCATGGAGAACTGTAGATATTTCTGCCTGGGACTGTCCTTATTTTTAGTGCTTTTGTTTTTAATGAGTTATTTTTTATGTCAATTTCATATTTTGTTTTACCTATGTTTAGATGTGTAATTTTAAAGGTACTTGAGTATCTGGAGTTAATTGATTAAAAACAATGTGTTTCATACGTGTATTTCTATCTTTAAAAAATTACCTAGTAATATTAGAGAACTCCCATTTAAATAGTTTAGAAATAAATTGCGTAAATGGTTGACAGAAATTGTTTTTACAGTTTACAAGAATTTCTGCAACACAAAATATAATTTTAAGATTATAGTGTAGTTTTATGTGCAATATGTATCAAGTTTTTTTTTATTATTAATATATTATTTTACTTTAAATCAGTTTATGGAAATATTTGTTATATTACACTTATATACGCATTGTATAATGATGTAAAATTAAATCTGAGTGCCCTAATACTCGTAGGCCACAATATAGTTTGTGTCTAAACCACCAATAATTGGTTAAAATTAGTTGTTAAAATTATTTTAACAACTGGTAACACCTGTATTTTAAAGCAAATAAATTATGCTCATTCTTAAATATTTGTTATAAATAAAATCTAAGCCGGAGAGATGATCTGTAACTCAGGACCTTCCTACTTCAGACACCTTTCTCTATATAAGATTGTCCATATACCAACGCCTGTAGTTTCTGATGTCGAGATAAATAAAGATTTATGATTTCGATGATTATGTTCATTTTACGAAGAGTCAAGAGACAAATAGCCAAGAGACCAAAGGATTTAATAATAAGTTTTGGAAACAACGACCAAATAACAGAAAGCGCATTGAAGCGTCTTCACTATTTCTAACCGACTTCGAAAAGGAAGAGGTTATCAATTTGTCTGAATGTTTTTTTCCCTGTTGATGACACCTAATCACAAAGTCTTAAGTGCTATATTAGCTTGCCTATCTGCTCCAAAATGGAACCCCGGTTGTCCGCACTGCACCATTGTTGCCCTAAAGGCCTAATATTATCTCAGACCGACAAACAAGTAAAACTTCGAATGGACTTACTAAAGGCTTTTTAACCCATCAAATAAACACTCATCTATAATTTATAAACGCCTTTCTCAACAATACTTCCTCATTTAATAACGTTAACAAGGTTCCGTTTCATAGATCAAGTTTCCTTCAAACTCGCCTAAAAGAAAGGAAAGTGTCGCAAATAGTAGAAAGAAAAGTCAACCTTATAGACCTAAACAATAGCCCATTCACAACGAAAACGACGACGTGTGCGGAACTATTGTAAGACAAAAATAAACTGTAAAACATTCACACAAAGTTGATTTTAGTATGTCGCAGAAAAATATTAGACTTTTAAAACTTGATGTAAGGAATGAATTAAGGGTAAGGTCAACCGGGGCAATTGCGTCATATAAAAACCTTAGTCTCTTTTAAAAATTTATATTACACTAACTTTAAATTTCTTGGAAAAATCTTTAACGCAAATGTATAAAGAAATTATCTGTGTGCAACCTTAATGAATCGTTTCTTTCATTAGTTGCAATAAATACGAGTAAATATACTTTTTTTTAAAAAGAGTAATTTTAGACGCAATTTCCCGTATTGGGGCAAACGCGTCTTCATTAAATAAGTTTTAAACCTGTGATGTTTGAAGGCTGGAATAGATATGTTTTACTTCAACTAAAGTTTTACACACAAATCTTTCACTAAATTAAGAAAATATTAAATACTTATTACATCAGAAGCGATGTTATAAAATCTGGGAAAATGCGACTATTTTTTCTTAGACGCATTTACCCGCTATCAAATCCAGACGTTCAAAACATTTTATTTTTGAAGGTAAAATTAGAATAAAATCTTATAATCTAATACTGCTGTTTTTAATGTTTCTAGAGTGTATTTAGAAATAGTCTTTTTTTATAATTACGCACCATCTTCAAATGATTAACATCTGAAATAGAATTAATAAAGTTGTAATGTACTTTTGTGCTAAGTTTGAGATGTTAATTAAGTATTACTCAAGAATATTTATGTATCGTTTGCATTGTGATTTTGTACCGAAAACTTTAAGATTAACTTAAAAAATAAATGTCTCAAGTTTCGTCATAACTTACAAATTATTAAAAGAAAAAAACAATATTGCAGTTATAGAATTTCATGGCAATATTCGCATTCATCCTCAGTATTAGGCATGTACAAAGTATAAATAGTACAAGATGGACACCAAAATAATGAACTTTCTAATAATGCCATTGCAATTGAGTTTTCCTAATCAAATCAAATGACGAGGTTCAGTTGGTGTCGCATGGGACTGTCCGCATCCGAAACATTCATGTGACCAGGTAAAATGTGTTTTATGCCATGGGCAGGTTAGTATCTGCTCTATATAATATTGAAAGTCATTTCTGTCCAAATATTTGTCGATTTCAATATATCTCAATATAACCATTGTGATCTAAATTACCTGCGAGACAAATTGATAACTACACTATAATAAATACAATTCCTAAACTTCTCATAAAAAGTTAAAAAATTAAGAAAGGCAAATTCAATTCAAACAAAGCTGTTAAAACACTTAGGTAGTCACGAAATAAAATTGACTACAAGAAAATACAAAAAAAAAGGTTTAAGATCTCTGGTTTTGGGGCAAATGCGTCATGCAGACGCAATAACCCCGAAACAGCAGACGCATTTACCCCAAAAAACCAGACCTAACCTAAAACAATTAAATCTTCATTTCTCCATAAATAAAACGATTTCAATAAAAATAACTATCGGTATACACAGCCTATAATATGTTGTGTATGAACATTTCATTCTAAAAACGGAAAACTCAGTAAAAACATGGATTCTTAAAGATTTTAATCACTCATCACGCGCAGCACCTCTTGACGAAACACGCGTTATTTTCAATATGGCCGATATTTTAAATTTGTGCGGAGCAACGCCATCTATTGAAAGTATACGTTATGATTTTATTCAAAATAAACAAAACTAGATGGCAGGAGAGGTTGGTTTTCAAACAGATTTTAAATTATTTCGATTAGACGCAATAGCCCCAAAGACGCAAATGCCCCGGGTGACCTTAAATTTTTATAAAAATAAAAATGAATGTTGAATGAAATGTTGACTTTTAAGTAGTAATTAAACTATTCATCGCAATAATAGGAAATAGGAAAACTTGTATTTTGATACCTACATTTTCCGACAGTACGACAATAAATATTTTTTTTTTTAGGTTCGCTGTAAGAAAACCCAATTTTGGGTTAAGCGCGCTGTTGTACATAAGCTATATATTTTAATATTGTGTGTAGGTATATCTTTTAATTTTGAAGGGCTTGTGGCAAAATAATAACAGCCGCTCAGATCGATCTTTAGGTTAAGCCGTGCGTGCCTAGGTTGGTCTGTGGATGGGTGATTGATTGAATGATGAACCCATTACATACCGAGTTTCCTCCCTGCCTCGGAAAGCACGTTAAACCGTTGGTCCCGGCTGTCATTTGTAGATCTTTGACAGTCGTTACAGGTAGTCAGTGCCCCAAGAATTGTTCACACTTTTGATCTCATTATACTTATAGGAGAATGGTCGTTTTCGTATGAGTTACGTCCCCAGTGCTGTCAGTGTATGAAGTTGTTATGTATGTATCTCATTTATATGGTCAAACAATAGCTGTAGGTAAATACATTATGTACATAAACTTAAATATAAGTTTAAGGAATATGACAAAGGTTAAACTGACAGACAAAGGTATGCGAGTATCTTGTTATTTATATAGTTTTAAACTAACTGTTACAATATAATCGCGCGCGCCTATAATCCTCGAAGGGTTAGGCAGAGGTATACTGATTAATTAGTACACTCACATTTCGCCAGTTATGTTTAAGTTCCATGTAATAGGGGGCGAGCCTATTGGCATAACCGGGCACCCGGTGCTGAGAAACTTCTGATGGAAAAACCCAATAATACTTTGCCTGACCTGGGAATCGAACCACTACACCATCGAGGCAGTAAACTAGTTGTTGTCAAATGCTTTTCCTATTGTATTGAGATTTGAAGATTTTGTGACGTGTGTCATTTCATCAAGTCGCACTAAGCTTCCGCAGTGGATTACGGTACATCCCTCTTACATAGGCACAGTTCTTTGTTCCAGTAGAAACAGTACCTACATGCCGCGTATTTCACTAGATCACCAACTACCTAGACTTATCCGAACTATGTTGAATACCAGTATTGTACATGGCATGAAGACTGTCTATCTGACCTCCACTACCCAGTTAGTACTGGTTATTACGATACCCCACTCAGTAACTGTAACGACTGTCAAAGATCTACAAATTGAAGCTGGGCTTAATCTGCTTTCCGAGGCTCGGAGTAAACTCGATATGTAATGGGTGGTCACCCATTCACGGACCAACCTAGGCGACCCGAGTAGCTGTTATTAATTAGGCACGAGCTCTTCAAAAGTATTTCACTGGATGCCTAAATTTGATGTCAGCTCCAAGTATATCTCTCAGGCATCCTGGTTTCCTCACGAATATTTCTTTCACCCAAGCAAGTGATAATTATAAAACAAACACCACACCAGGCTAGCCACTAAAAACACGATAACGAAGAAGAATAAGAATTTACCGTTCCTTTGTTTTAGTCAAACTACTCAAATCATCATCATCTGCCTAGCCTTTTCCCAACGTTGGGGTCGGCTTCCAGTCTAACCGGATGCAGCTGAATACCAGTATTTTACATGGAGCGACTGCCTGTCGGACCTCCACAACCCAGTTAGTGCTAGGTAATACGATACCCCTTGGAAAGACTGGATGTCAGACTTTCGGGCCACTGACTACCTGTAACGACTGTCAAAGATCTACAAATGACAGCCGGGACCAACGGCTTAACGTGCTTTCCGAGGCACGGAGGAAACTCGGTTAGTAATGGGTGGTCACCCATCCACGGACCAACCTAGGTAAGCACGGCTTAACCTAAAGATCGATCCGAGCGGCTGTTCTTATTTAGCCACGAGCTCCTCAAATGAAAGCTGATTTACAATATGGCTTCTCCATTTCACAAGCTAGAGGGCGTTTGCAAACAAACGACGGCCACGGCCGTTTGTATTGTGACGACAATGTCAATATTAGCAACTACATAGATATAAACAGCAGTTTTACTATTGTTCCATCCACTTTTTTAGAAACCTCCATTATTTCCCGTAAAAATCCTTTTAACTGCAGCACTTTTTAACAAAAACTCCGAGCAAACCTGAAATTAACAAGTGAAACCAATTTCGTCGGTCAATAATCTACTAAAGTTGACTTTCAAACCACAGCTGAATAGTACAATCGATCATGACAATGATACTCGGGTGAATTAGTCGACTATTAATCGATTTGGCTATTGTACGAGAATATACAAGTCATAAGTAGACAGATATAATCTCTGGCTGGCGGAATGTTAAGTGATCTAGTATCCATGCAATCCTTACTTTAATAATAATAGTACGTGACTCTCTCTGTCTGCATGAGGGCCTGGGTTCGATTCCCAGGTCGGGCATCGAACGCAGGCCCTCATGCAGACAGAGAGAGTTAGGTACGTACTATTAGTAAGTGTATATGGGGTTATAAGTGTTATTGGGTTTTTCCATCAGGAATTTCTCAGCAGTAAGGATTGGTGCCCGGTTGATGACAATAGGCTCGCTCACTATTACGTAGGACTGTAACTAAACTGGCAATATATACCGACGTACTAATGAGTACACCTCTGCCTAATCCTTCGGGGATTACAGGCGTGATGTTATAGACAGAAATTGCCACTTCATAATAGTATAATGAATTACGTTACAATATGTAAAGTGGTCACCAAATGAAAATGAACAGTGTCAAGTAATATTAACTGCGTCTGTGGCAATTTTAAGAATTTTAACTTGATTCATATTATTATCCTACTAGCGACTCGCCCTGGCTTCGCACGGATGCAATGTAGATAATACACATATCAACCATCCTCTTGAGTCACTCTATCTATTGCTGAAAATTGCATTAAAATCCGTTTCAAAAGATCTAAGCGTACAAACAACGGAGCGACTTTGTTTTATACTACCTATGTAAAAATTATGATTTTGCTGTTAACGGATCTCATTGAACACAGGATAGGACCTTTGCACAAACACATGTAGACCTGTAGACTATGACCTGGGTCGTGATCTTTTCTATCAGGAGTTAAATCCTGTTGGACAATTGCCGTATACCATCTGACGAAGCTACGGGCAAAAGCTAGTGGTCACTCAGGTTTAATAAGAAATTAAGGACATCTCTACCTAAGAAAGAAGAGCGGTTTAGTAAAGTTAGTTTGTGACTTAGAAAAGTCAGGAAAAATGCCTATTTAGTAAGCAACTTGACGGTCAGCCTATCCTTAAATTCAAATGACAGCTGCCACATCTTTGATGATCTAACTTGTCACCTGCTTAACAATTAATTCCCTCACGTTGGCTTACCTAAGTTAGGCCATATTTAATGCCTTCATAGTGCGTGAAAAACCTAATTTATTTTTTCTTTCACCGTATCGGGCATGAATGGGGTCAAGGATATGTATTCTCATCCTCAGTAAATGAACGTACTCGTACCATAACTACATATATGAATAAAAATACATAACCTTATACATATTACCTCACAGCATCCGAACTTCCAAATACAATAACTTGTTTACATATCTTCAAAGGTTACGATTCAATAAGTGCATTTTTTTATTATAAGCATGCCTCCTTTACGAGCGTAGACGTACATAAGAATAACAATCGGTACCCGTTCCCTCGCCCGCGTTTTGTTAGAAGACGGCCTCCAGTAACGTCACCCGTCCCTTTCTCTCTCATTGTAAACCAGCACTGCCTGTCTCAAGTTACGTCGGCGCAAACATGAATAAAATAACACTGACTCTCGCTATCTGTCTCGCTCTTTTGTGAGGTTTTCGAACAAGTGCGAGAGGGACGGTGGCCGAGGGTAGAAATGCAATAAAACAGAGCGCCTACATGGGAGATTTGTGCCTATACAGTGGTATAGTTCTCTCCACACGTGGCGGTTTTATTTGCTTAGAGAGAAACTGTTTGGAAGTGTTAACTTCCATTTAATTTGATACAATTATGTTGTTTATTTGGATGCTGTTGGTAATAATCTATTGCGAATGATGTTTGGAGATTCTAAATGATTTATTGCTAATAGTGGGTCATTTTGGAATGATACTTACGTTTTAAATGCGATGCTTTACGTTTTGGCGGTAAAATGGAAACATAATGCAGCATCATCAAGTAAACAACTTTAAGTCATCCTGTGACATTGCATGTCTAAAAGAATATGTCTTGGATTTCAAGTTATTTAGTAATTTCTTGAAAACCTAGGCGTCATGTTTTGGCTAATGGACCGACATGAATTTTAAAATAAACTTTTACATTTTAAGATTTTATCTACTTATTGCACAGATTTTCAATATTTATTTTCAGTGTCTGTGTGCTGTTCTTGTAACACAGTAATTCTCAGAAAAACATCTTTTTTTCTCAAGACTAATTAACATCCTTTATCAACATTTTTAGCCAGCTAATACTCACAACGACAAAATTTGTACAAAAAATGGACTTATTTCCGCCCGCATAGAAAAACATAGACAGTAGGTATTAATCTAGAAACTATAACTCGTCTACAAAAGCGCACTCTTTGGTAAAGCGCCACTCAAACAAATAACCAGCGCTGAATTTCATGAACATTTTCAGCTGTTTGAAATGAAGCGTCCACTACTAGACATCGCTTTATAAGGGGTAAAGGACCTATCCTGTTTTTTTTTTCTAAAGTTAATTGGAACAGGACAAATTGAAAAAAAAATATTCCAAAATCAAATCTCACTCTGCAAAAAAAAAGACGATCGTGATTAAAAAAGGATATAAAAAAATTTTCGACGGTTTTAAGAACTTCACAGAAAGCATATCAATTAAAATATAGTTCTTTGCGATCACGGCGGTTAATAACTGCAGAGATAACCCATCAGCTCGGGAGATGTTATACAGTTAATACTGTACAAGAGAACACGTTGAGCCGTGGGTATCATACCGCCTACTGCCAAACTCCAGACGTATTATTTAATATTTTCTAAAACAATCGGTTAAATATCTAAGGTACAAGTTTACAGTATCAAATTGTCAGACTCCGAAAAAAAGTAGTAAAGCTCTCTGTCCACGGTAAAATAAAATTTCTATTATTATAGTATCAAAACTATCTGTTACCGAAAAAAGCGCGCCGCGCTACAATATCAAACGCACGGATTCTGAAAAACAAAACAAAGTAAAGCTCGATTTCGTCAGTACAGGTGTACATGTAGTACAATCACGACAGGCAGCACATATTCGGTAATCGAAAAATAACGGGGGTCGCTTCGCGGCACCTGTAAGGGTGAATCAATTTTGCGTCAGGACCAGTCACACTACCGAATGCCGATGCCGTCACATTAATGCTCAAATCGATTTTAACTCAACTGTTTACCCGAATTTCATAGCTTTCACTGAACATGGTGAATGTTTCGTGGAGTTTCTGCGTGAGTTGCTACTGATTTTGTCAATGTTATTTTTTTGGTGACGGTATTTCGTCCACCTTCACCCACTGCTAGGTATAGGCTTTGCTCTTTTGCCAAGCTCCGCGCACTTGTGGTAGCCTCATCCAGGAGGTGTTTAGTCTGTAAAGTTAAACTACGCTTGCCAAGGTCGGTCCTTGGATGGGCGACCTAGTACCCTCCGTGCTGCGGAAAGTACATAAAACCGTTGGTCTCGGCTGTTATTTGTAGATATTATTATTCGACAGTCGTAACAGGACAAACAGTCAGGTCAGCATCTCTGCATGTAAAATACTGGTGTTCAGTTGCGTCCGGTTAGACTGGAAGCCGACTCCAACATACTTGGGAAAAGCTATGATGTGCATTTAGTCTGTATTTTAAGTAAGTTTTCTATCAGACCAGAGGACCTAGATGAAGTAACAGTCTATGAGCGTCAACGGCGATATAAAAGTCAAAATTATAAATAGTGAATTGACTTGTGCTACTAAAAACCTTATTTCAATGATGTTAAGAGTGGTAGAAATACAAAACGCATTCACTTGTCTAAGCTCTGAGGTCATTCACATCAAATCTTTTCTAAGTATTTTGTATTTCGTTTGCATGTCTATAATGTGACTCTGTATCAAGAGCTACATCACATATTTACGAACCCACAACAATAAGTGTCCCTTTGCGGCTGTGGTAATCGGTAGTACCTACTGAAATCTAGAAAACCGTTTTGAAAGAATAAAATTGATCTGTTTTCTCCTAATTGCAGAAATTTTATTTTGAACAGACTTTATATGGCCTTAAGAAAACCAATCTACATAAAGGAATGTTTCCCTATAAAACCCATTGTACAATCAAGGAATGAAAATTGTAAGCACGTTACAGTTTTACGCGCTATGGCACTATATTTTGGGTTGTAATATATCTGGACCTAAACTAGAATACAAACGTGATCAAATCTAAGTTTGTAAAGAATCAACACTTTTACTAAAGGCTAGCTTCTGTTCGCGGCGTTGCCCGCGTGGTATCTGGATTAGATAAAAGTAGCCGGTGTCTATCCGGAATAATGTACCTTTCAAATGATGAAATAATTTTTCAAATAGTTTCCGTGGTTCCAGCGATTTACCTTTAAATTACCCTCCACATATATACAAACTATAATAATATTATAGTATTTTTTTTTCAATAACGAATGAAAGTACAGACACAAAACTAGTTAACTGTATTGTATCAGTCTTGATGCCATAGCAAGCACTGCACTGTAGCTAGTTGTGTCTGAATCTAGGCAAATTTCCATCATACCATACCGTCTTAAATGAAAACACCAATCAACCGACGGACAAGAGGAATAAATTGTCCGTTTTGCACTAGCTTATGTTATGTTTGGTAACTTTCAAACGGGATCGTATTACTGGGATAAAAAAGTAAACCTATGTTTTAATCCAGGTAGGTATCTGTGCCAATTTTCAGCCAGATCCGTTCAGGAGCTTTTGCATAAAAGAATAACTAACATCCATCCATTTCCTTAAATAAAACTGAAGTGTCTGTTTTCAATATCAAAATCACAGCTTTTACTGAATACATATGAAAATATATACAGCAATTGGACAAAAACACATTTTTTTTTAGATTTTTGTCTGTCTGTTCCCGCTAATCTCGGAAACGGCTGGACCGATTTTGATGGGACATTTAGGTACTGGCAGATAGCTAATGTTATAAGGTCTAAAATACTTTTATTTAAAAAAAAACAATTAGGATTCCGTGCAAAAAAGTTAAAACATTGAAATTGGTAACAAAATCCAATTAAAAAAGGGGATTCATATTCTTTATAATAATTCCACACGAACGATGATCGCGGGCAACAGCTAGTAAAAAATAAAATGTAAAAAAGATAATACGACAATTAGAATAAAGTCTAGCACGAATAACACGAACACTAATAAATGGCGTCTCATGATGACATTCTACTTTACGCCTACCGTAATTGCTCAATTCATTTCACCTGCACAATGCACCCGGTCATTACATTGACACTTTCATTTCTATTACGAACTGAAATGAAGAATGTCAGAACAATCGGAATGTAAAATTTGACAAAGAAATTGCCACAAATTATCCAGAGCTTCTTTGGAAATTAAAAAAGCCTATGCATTCACTTTGCCTCACTATCATTAATTTAATCGCTCCACATGGCTGAATTAGATACGGATTTCGCAAAGCGAATGGAGGATTTTTTTCCGTCATTCGCGATGTGGTCTTGTAATTTTAATGCGATAATGATGTTCATGTCGTGAGCTAGAAAGCTTGGCATTATATTAAACTTGCATTTTATAACGCTTCTGCTATATACTGTCATGAAATCTTAATGTTTTGAACTACGGTGAAGTTTTGCTTCATAGTATTTTCGTCCGACCCGTCAAGCAAGAAATCATTATTTTTTAAATTGCTTTACATTTTTGATTCTTGTCCGGCTTAGTTCCAACTTCATTTAATAATGCCGTCAAGCCAAAAGGCACTTGTTCTCCCCGTCATTACGGTCATATTTCAGTTCTAGTTACAGTCAAAGTTCCAACTTTATATTTTTTTTAAATTCAAGGTTTGAATGTCATTACTTTACTTTAAATACCTCCATGACCCCTGTACTATTCAGTGCATCCATCAGCAGATTTTGTGTGCTAACGTAGTGTTTGTATTTAGTACTTACGTAAACGGTGATTTTTCACCCCAAACAAAAAGTTGTTGGGTAGTTATATGTACCTACAGAATGCTCAGTTGTCGGTTTCGTGAAGGGTTCGTTAACAATTACGTTTGAAAATTTAAGTATGGATGTGGATTTAAGGTAAGGGGATCACCAAAAAAACGATGAACGGACTGTGTGTTAACAAGGAGGTGACTGCTGAGACGGTATTAAAGAATTATAGAAGAAGACATGCTGCGTCGACCACAAATAAGTTGGGATAGGGGAAGAAGAAACGCTCATGTTAAGAAACTGAAATACACGTGACAGTTGCATCGATTGTTCCGTTTGGCTGACGGTCAAACCCTTTCATAATAACTAACTGCTCCGATTTAATAATCAATACGGACTTTGAACGTCAACTTGACATAATAAAGACCTAACATTGAAACGTGAATAGTATATCAGATGCCAGAAACATTTGGTTGCGCGTACATACAACCAATATTTTTATTTTTATCTCTTTATTCATTTTTTTTTTACACATTAATTACATTTTTAAATATTGGAATATAAAATAATATAAAAACATTTAAAAATATAAAAAATAGTAGCCCACCGGCATCGGGAACAGGGTCCGAGCTACCGGTGGTCAGGGCTCTTGAGAGAGGAACCTCCTAACAATACGCGCCGTGTCTAGAAGAACTGCCTTCTGAATCAAGCGCTTGATCCAGCTGCCCAGCGAGAGCCTCCTCAGATGTTGGTCGAGGCTCTTGGCTATTAAGCCATTGGCCGACACGACTATCGGCACAATGATTGCTGTGCTCACGTCCCACATGTCGACAACCTCGCGAGCCAGATCTAGATATTTGAATTGTTTATCTTTCTCTGCTTTCACGAGGTTCTCGTCATGCGGAACCGTAATATCAACAATCATTGCGCGACGCTCCAATCGATCTATCACCACAATGTCAGGCTTATTGGCAACAATAGTCCTGTCAGTGATGATAGGTCGATCCCAATACAACGTGATATTACCATCATCGAGAACTGGGTCGGGCGCATACTTATAGTATGGCACTTCTGATTCCACAAGTTTGTACTTCAAAGCAAGTTGCTGGTGGATAATCCTGGCAACGAGGTTGTGTCTATGCAAGTACTCTCCGTTAGCCAGACGAGAACACCCAGAAATAATGTGTCGGATCGATTCTCCCGGACGGTGGCATGCCCGACATATGTCAACCGTGCCATCCTTCACAATGTATTTCCGGTAGTTATTCGTCATCATAACTTCGTCCATTATTGCACAAACAAAACCTTCGGTTTCCCCGAATAGGTCACCGAAACGCAGCCAAGACACGGACGCTAAGAAGTCTACATCGGACCCATGTAGTGCCCGGTAAAAGCGTCCGTGAAGCTCCTTGCTCTGCCATACCTCCTTGCGGTCATTAGTGTCTAATACTCTAGGCTTGCGCCAGTTCTCGTTAGCCAGGGAGAGCGGGGTGAGGCCCTTATCTACTGAGACCACATCTCGGTGCATCCCCACGTTGGCTTCTAGGAAGTATTCCCTGAGACTGCATACCTCGCGGTTGTGCAGGGTCTTAGCATTTAAGAAGCCACGACCCCCGCATTTCCGCGGGATATACAGTCTCATCACCGACGACCGTGGGTGATGCATTCGATTTGCGGTCAACAATGCGCGGACCCTCCTATCCAGGGCATCAAGTTCCGTCTGAGTCCATTTGAGTATGCCGAAAGAATACATCAAAACCGGCATGACCCAACCGTTGAAGGCGCGCACCTTGTTTCCGCCTGACAAGAGACTGTTTAGCACCTTATTCAGGCGGCCAAAAAAGCGCTCCCTCAACGATTGTTTCATGTCGGCAGTGTTGATACCTAATGCTTCCGACATACCCAAATACTTGTAAGTTTCTGTTGAGGAGAGGGATCTAAGGTGTATGGAATCCGAGAGTTGAGTTCCCACGGATTCCATAATCTCCCCTCGCTTCACATGCATGACTGCACATTTGTCCACACCAAATTCCATCCTGATGGCGCTACTGAAAGTTTCTGTTACCTTCAGTAGCTTCATCAGTTGCAAATTGTTGGGGGCAAAGAGTTTCAGATCATCCATGTAAAGAAGGTGAGATATGACCTGACCACCTCTCCTTAACCGATAGCCTAGACCTGAACCTTCCAGCAGTGTACTGAGAGGGTTCAAGGCCAGACAAAACCACAATGGACTCAAACTATCACCCTGGAATATACCGCGCTCTATCCTTATCGGTTCGCTGTTCCCCTGGATCTGTCGACATCCTGGATAGCGAAGGACCGTTCTCCAGTGCCCCATACATGACATCAGGAAGGTACGCAGAGTTGCATCAACTTTATACAACTCCAGCACCCTCATGAGCCATGTGTGAGGCACAGAATCATAGGCCTTCTTATAATCTATCCAACATGTAGACAGATCCCTTCGGGAGCGGCGAACCTGTTGGCTAATGGCCATATCTATGAGGAGCAGCTCCTTAGTACCGCGGGACCCGTTCCTACATCCATTCTGAGAGGCAGACATGATACAATTACTATCAATATGTTGGTTGATTTTAGCTCTCAAAATGGATGTAAGAACTTTATAGACCGTTGGTAAACAAGTAATTGGTCTATAATTTTTGGGCTCCGCAGTACTACCTGATTTATGGAGCAGGTGGGTAATTCCTGTCGTCAAGAACTGGGGCAGCGACCCTGACTCTAAGGCTGATTGAAACTGGGACGCCAAGCGAACGTGCGATCTCTGAAACCATTTGATCCAGAAGTTGTGCAGTCCATCCGGCCCTGGAGATTTCCAGTTAGGTAACGGACGGACTGCACGAGCTACGTCTTGGGGGCTGATGGTGATTGCCCCCATTTCTGGTATTGGATCACACGCTCGTTCAACCTCTCGTGTCCAATCGCCCTCAGTGTGACTGACAGGCACCGACCAGATGTTGCGCCAGAACGAACACATGGCGTCATCATCCGGCAGACGTGTGTCAGTCACACCTTGGTCCGGTCGTTCCCAAGCCCTATATACCCACCTTTCATCGCTTTGGAAAGTGCGATTCTGAGTGTATCGTTCCACTCGCCGCTTATACCGGCGAATACGGCTTGCCCATGCACAGATCTTCTGCTTCAGGAAGTCGATACGCTCTGTGACGCGGGCCAAGTAGTCTCGAAAACTAATATCAGTCCCCGAGAACGCCCGCCTCACAAAGCGCATCACTCTAGGACGAGTATTGCCCTCCCTGAAGCAGATTAATTTGCCGATGAGTGCTCTAGCCTCACCGATGCGCCGCTCAATCCTGCACTGCCAAGCTGGAGCAGCTAATTTTGGTCGTGTAGCTCTGTCATTGTTAGGAAATTTGACCTGAGCTACACGACATGCCGCTACAGCTCCACAGTACATTATTTTTATTATTATTATTATCTGTTAGTCAATAAAAACACTGTCATTATGTCCTAGTTTTTCACTTTTAAACAGTAAATATTTAATGCTAACTATTACTACTATTCGTCGTCGCGAATCTTGTTATGTTATGAATAACAGAAAAAAATTATTGGTGTTTTGTAACTTTTAGAGATTTTCTAGTATTTTTGCCGGCAATCAACAAATAAACAAATGGCCTTATTGGTAACGGATGAAAGCCGTCGTTGTTGTGTGTTCGTGTGTGTTAAATTGTACCTACTTAGCTTTATTATTATTATTATATCTTATTATTCCAACTACGATTTATAATTCCATAAGAATCAAAAGTGTTAAATTTGTAGACACGGCTCGCAAACTCACAAAGTTGAAATCCTATATATTTTTATAGATAGTTTAGTAGTTTTTCAACTTTTAAATTTTAGACTGAGTTCTCCCGGCCAAGTAGAATAATGCCAACAGCGCTGTTTCCAAAATATATCCGAATACTGAAAGCTGAGTTTTAAGATGAAAATACTACAACAAACAGGATGCTCAATAGAAAAACAGTGTAAATATAAAGTGGTGGAAAATATTAAATGGAAATTAAACAAAACTAGCCAAAAGTCGTTGTAATATGAAGTACAGTTCTACCATGTTTCTACTAGTGTTATGCTAAAATATTATAAGCTATACAACTAATATTGATTTTGTTTCCGGAAAACCCCCAGGCGTTCGTGCAGCTTAAGAACTGGCCCAGTATGCATAATTGTGCACCCACTAAGATATTAACCAGAAATTATATAAATTGCACAATTAAACTAGCAGTCTGCCATATACATTACGGATTTATATTAATACGTTGTAATGCGGTTCCGTCCATGTTTAATTTAAAAAAGATTTCAGGAAAAATAACATTAAACGTTCCAGTTATTTTTACTCAATATTTTGTGCTTACATATTTATTTAGAACACGTTATCAAACAATCATAACACAAAGCCACGTCATCTTGCTGAATCGTCCGTGTCAGTTGACGTGTCCTGAAGGCTTGCTCGTTCTTTGGCCAAAGAGTTTGCATTCCTATTCAAAATGTCAGTGCGTCGGCAGCATTGGCATTTGAACCGAATACTGGAGTTCGGGGCACCAGTCAGGATAAAACTAAGGAATAATGTAAAGATATAAATAAAGGAATAATATTAGAACTAATTTTTATGAAAAAGTTTTTGTATACCTACCTAAAATTTTGTGAGGATGTATGACTGTTTGTCACTCTTTCATGTAAAATAATATAACTAATACAATATACATAACAATACTGTGTAAAAAAAATGTATCGTGGTTGAATCCGCGGGCGAAACCTAAACTATACTAAAGTTCCGTCAGACATCTTTTTTTATGAAATCAATAGTACCAATTCTCAAGGGTATAATTATCTACCATATTTTTTTACTATTGATAGTTTCATATCTAAAGTGACCTGACTGTGAGTTACTTATTTACTTTAAAACTACCTATTTAAATAATAGTCGATGACTTAGGTACATTTAAGAAGTAGGGTCACTTTGGAAGCTGCGCACAACGCGGCCACGATCATTATGTTGAAAAAAGCTGATCTGATGGCCGGTGGTGTAATTAAGCTTTCGTCCATGCGTGAGCTCCTTTTATCTCAACTACAATACTTGCTATATTTTCTGCAACATTAATTAGTCAATCCCGAAAAACTCACCTTCCTCTTGCTTTACCTGGCAAGTTCCACAAAATCATGTCAATGCACTACCCCGTTCAATGACTGTCGACCACTTTTCAACCTTATAACTCAGGTATAAGGTACAAAGTGGTAGACCGTCAGTGAGTTTGGGAGTACCTACCACCTAAGTCCGCATTTTGGAATGCAATCAATAATTGAATATAATATTTTTAAACGTTTTGTTAACAGCTGACGGGAAAAGACAAAGTTGTAATGAGTAATAATAATGCAACAGAATTCTTAACTGATGAACACACGAAGAATAAAAATAAACTGTATGTCCTATTTCCCTAAGACTGAGTTCTTAATATCCCCATTACATTTTATCTTTACTTAAAAAAAGATAACTATGTATCATAAAAGAGATATGTCGGTAACCCGGTAGAAACGACGCGAGTTATGTTTTTAAACTCGTTTAAAAACAACGTTGTAACGAACAGTTAAAATTTAAGGTAATATTAAAATACTGTTTAAGGTATTATAATATCATACACTGGTTTAAGGTTTTACGGTTTAAAACTAAACTTATACTGTCGCTTACGGGATATCTTCCGTGATTGTTCATGATATCGGGAGCTCAAAATCATGAACAATCACGGTAGATATCCCGTAAGTGACAGTATATTATGATTATAATATCAATTTTAAATATTATACTAATTCACATTTGGTTTTGCTCGTTCTGTTTTATGTAAAGTGTAATCCCGTATAACGTTTAAGTGTTATTTTTGTTTCTTTCCCCCGTTCAAATTCAATTTTATAAGTATTAGTGTAGGCTTTTTATTCCTTTATTTTTCGTTCGAGTTAAACTATTTTATTTTTATTTCCAAATGTATTTATAACAACTCAATCATTTTTGTCATCTGCTATTGTCATATTTTCTCCACTCAACCGCAAAAATCATCACCGAAAATCTTATTAAAGTGAAAAAAATAAAAAACAGTAAAACAAAAAACGTATTCGATAAATTATAACTGCTAACTAAAGATTCATCTGAAAGCTATTTCCGTGGATATCAATTAGCGTGGTGTCCATTTCCATAAGTGAGCTCCCGCTGCGCGCCGGTTCGAACCTGAAAAACTTCATTATAATTCACGCCAATAAAAATTATAAGTGTCCATTTGCATAGTTTTCAGTGAATACTACCGTGTCAATGATATTACAATCCATTACTGGAATAAAAATTTAAAGCATATTATTTTTGCTCTTTCGTTCGCAAACTGATGAAGCGAATTCAATTATTTAACGTCTACGGTTTTACCTTTTTGTAAGTCGGAAAAGTTTTAATGGCGATAATACGTATTTTTATTTTTAACATAAAATAAGTGAAGTTAAGAAAAAACGTCTAACAGAAATGTTTGTTAAGAATCAAATGGTTTTATTTGAAGCAAAAAATGTTTTGAGCCCCTCCTTCATAATGGCGTTCATCGTAGGTACATCGTAGACTAGTCTACGAAATTGCACGCGGCCGTCGCTACGAGCTACGCGACGGTTGCTACGGCTGCTACGGCGTAGCCGCGGAGCCGTCGGCCGCTTACCGAATAATCGCCGCATTACTGTCATTTGTGAAGGAAATTGTACTCGTAGCTCGTTATTGAAATTGTAGGTCTACGTAGAACCGATGCGAATCGATGAAAGTACTGAAACTACTCAAATCACAAGACTAATTTGCCTCACCATGACTTTCTTCAAATAGGTAGAAAATATTCGAAAGAAAAACGTCTTGATAGCGTAAAAATAACCGAGGTTTGTACACGGCAACTTAAACCAACAACTATGAATAGAGCAAACATAGGTAACAAGATTAATAAAAATCTGAACGGTCCACCGCCGACGGGAAAGCAACTTCAGATTTTCTCGAAATGGAAACAGTAACTTTAAAGCTCCCTGCAATTTTAAAAATAGCTTGACGATTGAAAATAAGCTGTAAGTCGCGGGCGCCGTCATTTGTTTTATTGCACCCTGTCAACACCGCGTCGCGGTAAAAGTTGGAAAACATCAGAGTCGGCACTTATTATGGAACACTCATTTTGATCCTTCTGCCGTTTTTTTTTGTATCGTTTTATCGTCTCAAGACTGAGGTGTTGTAAACTCAGTCTTACCCGTTACTAGCTCAGTTTTGGAATTTAGTCAGCCGCTCCATGTAATATACTGGTATTCAGCTGGTTCAGGTTAGACTGGAAGCCGCCCCAACGGAGTTGGAAAAAGGCTAGGCAGATGATGATGTCTTAGGACTGAGTTGCGCGGTTGATGTATCTATCGAGCAGCTCTACGAGTACCTACCTAATCAACCATCCCTTTTCCAACCTTGTATTATTCTTTATAATTTATTTTATTGCAACGAAATATTAATAACGCGAAATTTTTAGAAAAAAATAATTGTATAACGGTTTTCTTTTGATATTATTTATTTTATAATCATTATTTTGTATTATTATAATCTTGCTACTAAATATTTATTATAAGAAACGTTTACTAAAAACCTTTATCTACTATTAAATTGCTTATCCTTGATATTTAAGTTTTGACTTCAGTAAACTGTATATTTGGGTTTTTTAAACATTTCTACCTTATTATTGAGAGCAGCGATCTACAATTTATTGTAGCATTACAATAATTTTAACATTCAACTGTACTTTCTCCCCGGCAACTAAATCACCAAATTCACATTATAATGTTAGTGAGCAAAATTTTCTTGGTTTTTAACTGCATTATCATATCATCAACTAAATTTTTTTTTTGAGTATTTTCACTGAAAACTCCACAAGAGTGAACACACGGACCATTTCGCTGAACAACAATCCCCCCATGGAGCTCCATGCAATCGCCACGGCTCACGCGCGCGGGAACAGAGACACTCGCTTGGCAACAATATATACATACACATAATAAGCTGTAAAAAAGTTATTAACGTCCTGAAAAATTATGTTTAACGTTTAAACCCTACAAGTGATTTTAAAACGATTTTTCCGCGAAAAGAAATATTTTTGTTCAAAGAAAACGTTTTGTTGTCCGTCCCACGCGGCCGTGTGTACGATGTCAACAAGACCTTCAGTTGGCGGCCGTACGAGCAACGTCCTACAGTACGAGTAGTAAAGGCTGTAGTATGAAACAGAGTACTCACGGACGGGTTGGGGACGCACCGGCGCGGGTCGGCGCTCCGGTACGTGGGGCTGTACCGACCCGGGAAGCACCCTGGAGGCGCCATGAGCCCCCCGCCGGATTTCATCTTGTCCGGCGAGTACATCGCACATGACCCCCACGGGTCGTCCTCCAATTTCAACACCTTGGAAGGTGAGTGATACTGCCGGTCGAAAATTTTGGCGATTTTTATCGTACTTTCGGGTGTATAAAGGGCGGCGGTGCCGCGACCGTCCGCTTCGCCGGGTACTGACCGACTGAAGCAGGGAAGCGGTGACGTCACGGGCCACGCCCTCGCCCCTCCACTCGCCCCCGCCCACCGCCCCCGCACCGTCTCACGCATGTTTACGTCGCCGGCGGCGGGTTCACGAATTACTGAATTATTTAATTGGTCCATTCACTTCTCCTGCTTGATACCTTTTCACGCTTCTCTAAAAAGGTTGACGGATGGCCTGCGACGATCGACGCAGGCTAATTGCGCGGCAATCGATACGCGGCGGAGCCAGCTCCTGACTCCGGCAGATTATCAGTATTGTGTTGTACAGGAGCTGCGTGCCGCCTCTAGGTCTAGCGGGTAGCGGGTAGCCGTCGACCGTAAGGGTTGGGCGTCAATTCCTATTTTTTTTATTTTTTGTGATGCGTTGTTTTTTGTAGTTACTTGATTTAGCCGAGTCTATTGCCAATTATTGGCAACTATTCAATGATATTTCTATTTTTCTAGTGTTTTTTGTTTTATTTTCATGACAGTTTAAAGGCAAAAACATTATCCACTAATTAGTACCTACTTATATGATTCAGTCAAATCGCAATCCAACATTTCTTACCAAAATACCGGAACATAAAAACCAGAAAAACTGACTGACCAGGAAATTTTCCGACAATAGTTTGACTCAAGCTTAGTTTCGAACATCGGAACAAGCGAGGTGTGACCGCACCGCTACTGCGCTGCGCTGGCTGTGGCGGCGCGACAAGGTCGCGTCTGAAACTCGATAGGAAATTGTGTTGTCAGGAACGATAACTTGTGGCTACGCATCGCAGGAATGTTTGAAAAATTTAATCTTTGCGAAATGCATAGATTGATCCCAGATTATCGTAAAGTTTTTAACTTAAAGATTGTTGAACACATAGTTACACACATAAGTAGCGTCTAAAATCAGGATCTCTGTATAAATTATAAAAATAAAGAGTGTCCTCATTTGTACCATAGCAATTATATTTTCTACAAATACAGGCTACAAAGAGTATAAAAATAGACACTTTGAAAGACTAGCCTTTTATATTCCAAAGAGCTAATTTGACGTTTGGATGAAAATACTCGTAACATTGTATAAATAGTCGGCGTCATGCAACCTAGTAAACGCTTTCAATGTACACATTCCCACGCCGCAATTTATAGAAGCCATAATTATCTAACCGGTCTTTACAAATACACAACACAAACACTCTGTCTGACGGGCAATACTACACCAGCTGACAACGAATAAGGGTCAGTACGAAAAGCTAAAATTACTCTTAGAATCATAGAGCTAACTGGAGAGAAACTTTATGTTGTAAATAATTTACCAGTTAATTGAGAAACACCAAATGTTAGAAACATTAGTAATTATTTACATCGACCCGTATTATTTTACCGCGAGTGTAAGTTGAAACAATCATAGTATTTATTTACAAAGTCGAAACCACACAAAATGTAAAATCAAGGAAATACATTGTTTAGAAACTTGTGTACCAGTTCAAGTAGCACGTTAATCCAATGGACACTGTCATCATCGACTGTGTCGACTTGAATAATAGTAATAAATTGCAGAAAATCGACGCAGTGTCAATTTAACCAATTGTATTTAAGAATTATATGAATGATAATTCATCGGTTTTCACACGACGCAAAGTGGAGTTCGCCACGCGAATGGGCAGCGAGCGCGCCCGTGATGGGTTTCGATCAGTCGTGATGTTTGATGCGCTTTATGATTGTTGTTATTTCTTTTTTTATGCACGTCATGTCCCTGCGACAAATAAATATTTTTTCTTTCTTTTGTGTAGTTCGATCACAGACCCACAATGATCCACGGTGTAATGCGGCGTCTCGTACGCCAAGCGCCGCTCGTCCGTGCGGTCGGGCAGTGTCCTTTTGTTTGGTATCAACGGATTACAAGCCAATGCGACCTGAGATCCGCACCATCGCTCCCCACGTCAATGCGCGGCGTCGTGTGAGCATCGCCCAAGGTCCTGAAAAATGATAATTATGTGCTGTAAGAGAGGAGTGTTATATAGAGAAGTTTCAACACTAAACACGAAGTTTGACACAGGGTATTTCGGCCATAAAAGGAGGAACACTTTAATTTGACAGTTTATGTATTTCGATCGTCACACAAGTGGTGTTCTATTGTTTCTGCCTACCCTCATGAGAAAAAGGCTTGATGGTGTAAACATAACAGAACATCACGTCTGTAATTCTGATCTGTCAGCTACCGAATAAAACCGCCGTTGCGATTGGATGCTAGTTTAAAACTGTGCTCACAACATAATGGTGCAGGCACGCACACATGTGCACAACCATACTCATCAAATCCCCATAGGTTTAGGTGGAGGTGTACCTAATAGTACACCTACAATTCACCAGTTATGTTTAAGTCACATGTAAAAGCCATCACATGTATTGCCATGAGCACGAAACCAGACTCCGTGGTTGCTACTGAGAAATTTTTGATGGAAAAACCCGATAACACTTTGCCCGACTCGAGAATTAAACCCAAGACCTATGCTCAGCAGTCGCTCTGATGGTAATGTATCTTAAAAGAAATAATTAACTGTAACAAAAGTAATCTGATAATAAACGTGGTCGTCATGGAAACCAAGTTATAATCGTCGCACCAACACAGGTCAAACCAATCTTATCGATGCACAAGGTAATGTCAGAGCCACCACCTTCTGAAGTGAAGGGCCTGACCTCGTCATGGGCATAGTGACATGTGACATTGTGTGTTTTTATATAAAACATAATTATCACGCCTGTAGACCACTAATGGGTTAGATATAGGTGTACCCTGCAGTCCACACACATTTCACTAGTTATTTTGAAATCCTGTGTACTGTAGCATCGTTTGTTGATTGATTAATACGTGGCTTCTATTTTGAAATAGAATAAAATGGCCAAATAATTCAAGTCCCTATAATACTAGTTCAACAGGCAACAAGCGGTGTTGATGCTATTTGGCTAACAGCTTGATTATATTCAGCCCCTTCGTCTTGTTAGAATCCTGTCTAACATCAGTGGCACGGCAGCAGGCCTAAACTTGTTTACTTAACAGGCTCTGCGTCTCTCCTGAGAGGAGGCTACTCGTATCGGATCTATTATTACGTCACAAACCTGTTACTCTAGAAGCTAGCATGTTCATGTATCAACATCTATACATACTTGCATAGTGCAGTAGTGTGAAGCATAATTTGTTGGTTTCTGTCTCCTATCTACTCTACGGCATCTTTCTCTCGCTAATGAAATGATTTAAAAATAACAATAGGTATACAAAACTAAAAAACACGCCCTTTCGTGTTCTTCTCAGCAAAGCCTTTCATTTGATACATAAAAAAACTGGTCCCCCATCTTTGGGAGTCCACCGTATTAAATGTAGAATGACGTCACTAGCTAATCATGCATTGTCATCGAAACTAAATATCTGTGCACAATTTCAGCTCAACCGGAAACCGGGAAGTGGGTCAAATTTAACTTGTAAGATTTTTTACATAGTTACAGGTGTAGCTTATAAAAGCGTGTAAAAAACAGATGAAAAGTTCATTCCTGTGTAATTTTATTTCGTTTTTATAGAAAACTCACACTTGACACAAAAAAAAATATGGCAAAAATAGTTTTCATGAAAAATAAGAGCTCTAAATTCGGATTTCTCCGTACTGTACCAGTTAAAAGAATCATTCTGTATAGTATGTTGCAGTGAAAGGGAAGCTTTTAAAAGAAACAAAATGACTGAGTTTGCCTTACTGACATTGAAAGGAGATCACCCAGCCTCCATACAGTTTTGGACTATTTTCAAAACTGCAACAAAAACAAACTTACTTTTTGGATAGAGCATAACATAATAAACATTTTTTATTATGCCACGAAGTCGTAGGTCAAATCACCGAGAAGTTATTCAACCACAAAATATCTGAGATCACCCAGTTTGGGGTATTTTTTTTTTACTGGCTATGCTAAAATATACGCAATAATTAAATAGAGATTTTGGATATAAACATTTTCAACCACCCAAGGTCTATGCCCAAGTTTTAAATAATAATGATTACACTAATTTGATGTATTCTTTTGGCATACTAAAATGTAGTCACGGAACTTGATGCCCTGAATAGGAGGGTCCGCGCACTGCTGACCGCAAATCGGACGATCGTCGGTGATGAGACTGTATATCCCACAAAAGAGCGGGGTCGTGGCTTCTTAAATGCTAAGACCCTGCACAACCGTGAGGTATGAAGTCTCAGGGAATACTTCCTAGAAGCCGAGGTGGAGATGCACCGAGATGTGGTCTCAGTGGACAAGGGCCTTACCCCGCTCGCCCTGGCTAACGAGAACTATAATAGCGTAAGCATATAGTATTAGACACAGGGATGTATGGTAGACTAACAAAAAGCTGCACGGACGGTTTTACCGGGTCCGTGTCATGGCTGCGTTTCGGTGACCTCTTCGGGGAAACTGAAGTTTTGTCTGTGCAATAATGGACACGAAGTTATGATGAGCGACGAAAAAAGAAATACCCCGATCTTGGTGATCTCAGATATTTTGTGGTTGAATAACTTCTCGGTGAATTAATTTAGCACTTAGGTGTATTAATAAAAAATGTTTGTTATGATGTGCTCTACCCAAATACTAAGTTTATTTTGGTTTACTTTTGAAAATATCTAGGTGATCTCCTTTAAAAGTAAAGCTTTTATCAAACGCATTATGCATTTTCTAAAACAGTGTCTTTAAAGTGTCTTACTTAATTCTTTGTATACCATCTAAGTGCACTCTCACTTCGACTAAACACTAACGGACTACAACTAAACATAAAGGGATTTTGTTATCTCGTGAAGCCTACCGTACTACGTTGCTAAGAATATTGTCGGTAACGAAGATGACTATTTGAAGACAGATGTTAAAAATATGGCTGCAAAAGCGCACCTCCACCACCACTTAATGAAATGATTTTTTGTTTATTTCGTTAGTGATAGTGATTTCAGTTAGAGGTGCGTAGTACTCGCAACCGGGCACCCGTGTATGATCAGGGGGTCTAAAATGGCCGCTTTAGCAGAATCATAATAGGATAATAATATAAATTAGGTTTAAATTCGTAAAATGGTCACAAGGTGACAATTCATAATACTAGGTACTTCTATGACCATTTTAAGAACTTGAACGTAATTCATATTATTATCCTAATGTGATACTGCTAAAGCGGCCATTTTCGACCCCCAGGTGTATGTACGTGGACGAGGCGAAAGCAATGTATCTATGAATCGAAGCAGCTGGCGTTCCGTTCCGTTCCGTTTCTGTCCCCCATGTTAAAAATAGCGTGAGTTTATGCACATTTGTATTTTAGTTAGTAATCAATTCAGTTTCTTGTGAATTACGTGTTATTGATATGATGGAAACATGGCATTCCATTGTTTTTATTACTGGCGGCATGTGGGTGTACCATTAGGTACATCTCTGCCTAACCCTGCGAGGTACCAGCCGTGATGTTATATTTATGTAACCGTGTACGAATCCAGACTTCAGAGAAATTCATACTGGAACGACTCAATAACACTTTGCCTGAACTTCGAATCGAACCCAGGACTATATAGCAACTACTAGACCAAGTTTATTGAAGGTTATGGCCGGCAATCAAGCAGCATTGGTACGAGGTCACCGTCGTCTGTAACCTAACCTAACAGACCGGTGTGTTGGATAAGTGATGCCGCCATTTCTTCCCACCTACAACATTATTACCACTTGTCTTATGTAATGGCGTTCAAAAAATACTGCTAATTATCATCGCCATTTCAGCCCATAATCACCCACTGTTGGGTATTATAGGCTTCCCGTATCTTCTGCCACTCTTCTCTGTTCTGTTTGTCCCTAAACCATCCGTTACCCGCGATCTTGACGATATCGTCAAACCAACGCTCTTTTGGACGGCAATGGTTTCTTAGCCCCGACCTTGGCTGCTATTCGGTCAAGATCTTTCTCCATCGGCCACCTCCGCGTCTAACCAGGTGCACTGCTTAATTTGAAAAAAATACTTTAGTTCCAGCTCCAATTATAGACATAGCAGGAGCGTTATCAGAAGCCTAACGTGAAAATGTCCGCTCTTAGAGGCTAGGTACCTTCTTAAGGTGTTTTGTCTTATGTATTTATTTAAGAGCACCAACACAATACATAGATAATGAATCTCTTCTAGAAAAGTCTTCTAATGACTTTTTTTTTGGCACAAGCCCGCCACTCAATTCCCAAACCATCGCAACTCCTGAAAGCTAGAATCAACAGTGGTGACCACCAGAAAAGCGCCGAGACAATGAAGGTCGACGAAGTCCCAGAGAAACAATGTAACTGTCTTGGATCCCGCAACAAAATGAATCAGAAAAGAATAGTGGAGTAGGAAAAACATAATTTCCACTTCATCTTCCAATAACTGCCATACTACATAGCATTTACCAACATATTATTATCATGAGATTAGACATCGAAGATTGCACTCTATTGTGAAATATGTGGAATAAGGGTTACCATCCGTCCGGATTTGTCCGGACACGTCCAGCTTTTTAAACCTCCTTGTGGTCGTTGTCCGGATGTTTTTTAATTTTTTTTTTGGCATCAAAAAAGTTAAAAATAACTATCGAAATATGGAGTTTTCGGCAAATGATCGGCTTCTTGTCGGAACTTTTCAAATTTCGCAATGGGTGCAATTCCACATAGGGTTACTATGTGGATTACAATATTAATCCTATTCCAACATTTATAGTATCCTCGCAAAACACTAATTTATAAATCCGTGCTCTGAAACCACTGACTTGCATCAACGATGCACCCTTTACTTAACATTCTTATACATAACTCCAACCATGTACTCTGCTTATCCCATTTTATCACAATGCTCATAATTAGAGGTGGTGCATCAAACGCCCCAGCAATTATATACGCCCTCACCCGGCAGATGGCGGGAGTTTTAATTTTTCGATTTCGGACCACCCTGTATAATGCATGAGGCTTTTATCGCCACCGCGGCTCCTTCGGGGATTCGTGGCTCCAGGGCCAAGGGAAGAGCGGCAGCGGTTTGGGTGTTTGGGACTATGTTGTCCAGTTGTTTATTTTCTTGATATTGCAAAACTATGAAGATTGCTATATTATGGGAAACAGGCTTAAGATGCAGTAAGGTTGGGCACCTCTTGGAATACCTACCTCGTCTAATTTTCTTGTTCCCACACTGCTTCAACCATTTCAAGATTTGCGTCGTTAGCATTTTAAATGGTAAGGCTAGAGCCGCATATGCAGCAAATAATTATAATACACTGTCTGTACACAAACTTATATACACTTCCATGCAAAATTATATATTATAGATCAGCAGTTAATGTACTTTTACCTGGAAAGTATTCCGAAGTTAATGAAACTTTAACAGGTTTGAAATAAGTCAGAAAAAGAATGAGGTTTTTGTCCTCCCTCCCCCAGTTAACACAGGGTCCTCGAGGTCGAAAACTGAGGGTAGTCTTCCTCAAACAGCCTGTTAAAGTTCCATTAACTTCGGAATACTATCCCGATACCTCACTTTTTTTCAACATTTCCACCGGATTTAGTCAAATACTTAGTTTTCATCAAAATCGGGATCGAGACTCCTTTGAGTATTTTTCGCTATTCCTCATAGCTTCGGATTTGGCAATCCACTTCCATTTTAAAAAATACCCTGTTTTTCATATTATGAATTCGTTCTGTTATATATTTCACAATTTTTTTATTTATTCAATGTGCGAAAATCTGTATTAAAAAAAAACACACACACACACACCAGCAGACCGTACAAAACTTTCGCTCATCATTTGGACCACACCCATCCACCACATACCCTTTTTAGGGTACCACAGTTAGGCACGGAAGTACGACCGACCTGTTCTGTGCCATACTTAGCTGTCCATTAACAATTCTATCGCGAATTAGACCAGTAATTAAGCGCTTTCTTTATCACCGGTCTGTTCATAATGTTCACGTTTGCCTACACCGCTATTTTTGTTTTTAATTGTGTTAAGTGCTGGCTAAAACTGTTCGGAACTGGGGAACAGTAGAAATAGATCTTGATGGTCTGTTTTCGGAGATTAGTTTGGAATAAATTACCTATTTGTACTCGTGTCGGAATCGGTGTTGACATTGCATATTGTTTGGCAAATAAGTAAAATAATAGAATGTTTTGCTTTAAAATACTCGCAATTAAATAGTTTACCAAGTAAATACGCGTGTTTGTAGGTATATTTTTCCATAACCAACAAATACCTATTCAGTGATTTTATTGTGGAATAAAGTAGAAGTGTTGTATTGATATTCAGCTGCAAGCGGTTAGACTAGAAGCCGATCGCCTCATAGTTGGAAAAAAGCTAGACAGATGATCATGAAAGCCAAATAAATGATAGACTACGATGACTATCATGCAGGAAAAAATGTGCATATTTCACTAGTTTGATAAAAATTATATAAAACGCCATAGCTGAGCTCTAATTATTGTATCCTCTACGTTTTCATTTATCAGTTTAGGTAAGAATAACTAGCATGTTCTAGGTTATAGCCTGTTCAATACTCCTACGTTTATAGCGAGGAGTGTGGAATGAATTGATATTTATTTTATTTTTTTTGTAAGAATGTTAAAAATGTGTAAAACACTTTTACACGTTACTATTTTTTTATAAAATAGATCAAGAGTTTCCTATCTGAGAGTAGATAATACCTACCTTACCAGCATACGATTTTTAATGTACATTACATACATATGTTGGAAAAAAACACCACATGTCCAGGTCAGCGAAAGGGTGAGCCGAAGAACTTCCCTGGGGAAACACAAAATACCCTAATGTTATACTCGTACCGTGGCATTTTGTTCTATGTTCTTAGTAAGTTGTTGTTGTTAGGTCGCATTGACATATCCTGAAATAACATTATATTACGCCTGTAAACCCCGAAGGTTTAGGCAGTGGTGTGCATCACTAACAAAACCGCAGTTCGCCAGTATTTTTGATACCCACGTTATAGGAGAAGAGACTATTGCCAGTAACTGGGAACGAATCCAGACTCCGGGTCGCAAATGAGGAATCCCACCGCTGTTTTGGAAAAACCCAGTAACACTTTATCTGACTAAAGGAATCGAACCTAAGATTTTTTGCGACCAACGAAATAGTTTCAAATAGATACAACAACGCGCTGTGGTCCAATTAAATTATTCTCTGAGCATTTTTGTGTATACGAAGAAAAGTGAATAAAAGCTGGACTCTAAATAAAAGAGAGTCATCTTTGGATCTTTCACAACGATTTGTCAGTTATCAACTCAATTATCATTACATGTCCACACCAGGACAAACGACTTCCTTTCAATTTTTCTGTACTTTCAAACTTTCTCTAATAAACTCATTCCTTACTTTATCCATTGTTGTTACTCCACACATGCATCTCAACATTCTCATCTCCGCTGCATGCAATCGTTTTTCATCCACCTTTTTCACAGCCCAGCATTCTGATCCATACAGTACCACAGGTCTAATCACGGACTTGTAAAAGCACTGTCTGAGTACACCAAAATAATTTTTGCCTTTTATCTCTTATCTGCTGAAATAAATTTCCATTCAGCGGACAGCCTTTTAACTATTTCCGAACAAAAGAATAGGCATCGACAATATCATAAGGTACCTATTACATTACAGAAAAAAAATAAAGCAGGTTTGAACCAGAGACGAGCAAGACAGTGGGGTTGCGGGGTGAAAAGGCAGCAGGGATCGGGCGGGGGGGGGGGCGGGATTGCACCTTCCGCAGGATGTGGCGGGGCGCTCCCACTCCCGCCGGAAGCGACCGAGCCCTTCCGACAAACGCAAAAGGTGGTAGCGTCCGCAGAAAACGAGGTTCGTTGTTGATGGTAGGATTTAGGTTGAATGATACTCTTGCAAGTGTATATTAACACAAAACGAATTCTTCAAAAGCGTCTCAGACACAAAAAAGTCCAACAATCTTTATTTCTTAGGTATAAGGGATTCTTGTGAAAAATGTTATTCTTCTAGATCCACCGGTTCCTCTTAAGGCGTTACGTTAGATCTCTAGCGAGTGAATAAAACTTACTTATGCAGATTTTTCGGTTTTACTTTATGTAAGTAACTAGTCGTGGACGACTACAAATGTTGAAATAAACATTTAAATAAGCGGGTTTTTGCTAAGCGGCTTTGTGTTTCTGGTCCAACCTTTTTATTATTACTCAGAATCTGTGTTCCGAAAACACAAAGTACATAACAGTTACAATAGAGAAAAAACGAAAGAAACGAAACAGAAAATAACGAAAGTATTTATAATAATAAAACTATGTTTTTCTTAAATAGTTCTTACAACACAAAAATTGTACCAGGATGATATACAAACAAATCCTTCATAAAGTCACTGTGTATATGAAGTATCAAATATTATTATATTTGATACTTCATAATATACACAATGACTTTATACTTTAACACAAAAAAAAAACATATAAAATTGTATCTGCCATAAACACAGAACCTTTTTGCAAACGGTGCGGAGCCCGCGCTCGCTCGCACGGACTGGGGAAAATATGTTATTCGCGTATCCCAATTAAAATCATAATTAACTCCGTATTAAAGCAAGCGCTAATCCCAATTACAGAGCTCGCTGGTTCTACCTGTTTCAATGCGAGCAGTGCAGCATTAAGCTAACTAAACATACCAAGCGAATAACACCCTCCAGTGTTATTCGCTTGTGTGTTGAAAGGCTAATTTATACAACATGTTTCAGCAACTGTTAGGTTCACCTCTGCCTAACCCTTCGGGGATTTCAGGCGTGATGTTATTTTAAGTGTTTCAGAAAAGTGTGGTTATGACCATCAAACTTGACAACTAATTTTCAATGGGATGGGACCATCATCAAACTCACCAAAAAGCATTCAGTTTTTTTTTATGATGTGGTTAGTGCCTAACCTAGTTTCAGAGTTTTATGCTTCCCATGGGCCTCTGACTTGGCTTTACAAGCCGTCAAAAAATTTCTCACAAATTGCTGGTTTCCTCACGATGTTTTCCTTCACCGAAGCAAGTGATAATAAAATTATACAATACGCACATGAATCCGAAAAATCAGAGTCCTGGGTTCGAACTCGAGACCTATGACTTGGCAGGCCGACGGCCACTAGGCTATCACTGTTTGATGCAATATTCGGATGTCCCACACAACATTTCAATACCTACCTGACTCAAATGTATAGCAGATTTTTTTCGCCTTGACGGTGTTGGTACGTTTGTGATACATGATACTCGTATACCAGATGGAACGGACATCGACGCTAAAATTTCGTCGGTTTATAAAGGTAAAAACAGATATTTTCCACAAAACTGCAACACCTACACAGTCAGAATGTATGGAACAGCTAATTTAAATGCCGATGGAAAAATTCTATGTGTGGGGTTCAGAATGATGTACTGAATACGTGGTAACCGTTTTAGCCTCGGAGTCCTTACACCTTGTGTAAACAAAAGCTAGATAACAGATTCTAGATTACCATGGTACGTGCCTGGAACAGCTTGCTCCATGTTTCTCACAAGAGCAATCATAGATTCACTGTCAGACCATACACAATGACACAACCTTAATTGCTGGGTCTACAGGACAGACATCGACAGACATGACACATTTTGCACAATATACACCATTCTTTTTAGGTCGTTCTGGAACCGAATACCATTAACTCGATCATCGAACTCGAAACGGTTGGGACTATTTTTTTCAAAAAGTAACAATAAAAAAAAACACGAAAGAATAAATTTAATGTTTTTTTTTGTGAAATAATGAGAACTCAAATGCATATGTGTGTGTAAAACGTATCCACGATCGGCAACACATGCGAACGATACCCATTGAAAAATTCATTCATCGATCGATTATCATTATTTCACAAAAAAAAAAAATATTCTATCGTGTTTTTCTTTTGTTACTTTTTGAAAAAAATAGTCCCAATCGTTTCGAGTTCGATGATCGAGTTCATGGTATTCGGTTCCAGAACGACCTAAAAATAATGGTGTATATAGTTTGTATGGAAGTGGTATTCTTTAAATGGTCATCATTTATGGTACCATGACAAGTTAGTTTAAAATCCAAATCTGAAGGCCTGTCGAGGTTCTACATTTAGGTACAGCATAATTTTTGCACATGTAACGTTTGTAAACACAAATTGGTGCAATTCCATGAAATTTAAGTGTTTAACTGTAACTGTTTATGAGCAGGAGAATCCCACTGCTGGGCAAAGGTGTCTCCTCTTGACTCCCAGTTTGGTCAATCTAGGGTCAATGTGGATCCCTGGTCGGTGGTGTTTTTTCAATCTGTCTCGCCATCTTCTAGGAGGTCTGCTGCGACAACGTCTGGCTTTACCATGGCTCCATCATAGTGGGTACTTAGCCTACGTGCATTAGCTAGTATATTTAGTCAGCTAAATGTTTTATTTCTCGGTTCAACAGTAAAACACAGGTATCATAATCCACTGGTGAATGGTTTCGTCCAGCACATTTCCCCATCTTCTACGTAAAAGATATTAACACTACTAAAAATATCCAACAATATCACTTTATCTACACCGCCTTTACTCCACCTCCCAATAATAAATTCTATTTGATCGCAATAGATATTTCTCCCAAAGAAAATACGGAACGCTTTCCCCTTTGCTATTTACATTTAACATGTTTTTTGTTACTTTCCTTCTATTCTAAATACATCGAGGGTAACAATAAATGGAACAATTCTATCTAATGTCAGCCGTTACAGTCACAAACCGGAACGATTCCGGATACGCTCCCGGATACGATTCGGAGCCGGCACGTGGCCGTAACACCACAATTGTGGTACAAAATTGTTTTAAATGATTGGATTAAGTTTTTAGGGGCGACTTTTCGGTTACGATTTTTCGGCTCGGGGCTGAAATAGAAAATTAAATCGAAGTTTGTAACTTACCTAAGCATAGTATACTCGTAGAGGTCATATTATTACTTACCTTTATTTAGTAAAAAACTATATTTTTATTTTATTTGTTTGCTTCCATATTATCCACACATTATTATAAATTAAAGTCGATTTTCGTGTACGTGAGTGACCGCTTTTCTCCTTCTAAAATACGACGAAACCGATTTTAACTTAGTTTTTAGATATATAGATTATACTTGATTGTGCACCAAAACTAGGAATATATCAAGAAACTAGCTGTTGCCCTCGACCTTGGTTCGCGTGAAATTATTATAAAAATATATTATTTCCCATTTTGAATCGAATTTTGGTACCAATTTCAAGGGTTTTAAATTTTTTGCACAGAACCCTAATTCTTATTCTAAAATAAAAGGTTATGGTAAACCGGATAACATCAGCTGTCTGCCAGTAAAAGTACAAAAATTTGAATAAAATGTGTTTTGTTATAAGTGCCGTATATGTTTTCATACTTATTCAGTGATTTTGATTTTTTTTAAATACATACTAAAATATCGTAGTCCTCTCCTCTGCACACGTAGTCCGGCCGGAGAATGTGGCAGGCTACACCCAATTAGCTCGCTGTCCGTCCGTCTTATGACGACAGGCCGTGTCGACGGCGCGTTCTTGTTCCACGCGCGCCACAAAGAGTTGTCAGCAACGGGAGGGGCCCGCAAGGGCCGGTGCCTGCCAGGGCTGCGGGACTGTTCGAAAGAGATACCGCGACCCTGGAACACAAAGGGCAAAAGAAGGAACATGGATGGGTTTTAGTCAGTAAAAGTCTGACACTCGACCTTCCGCTGCGCCCAGAGCGGCAGCGGCGGGTTTATTGATAGATAAGTCTACACCCAGTCAGACAATGGTTGATTTAGATGCTACTACCGCTATGCTAGTACTACACTTTTCAGAAGATGACCTATACAGATATTCGGATATTGCATTAATTGTTTTGACAAAACTATGAATACCACGCCTGCCGCCATATAAATAAGTATTGTATTTTTTATTCAATACACTTACGAATGCGCGCTAATCGATTTGCTGGCTCGCGAGTGTCATATAAACACGACATTTTAAAAGGATTTATTTATTGATTAAGCTAAAGTTTCAAAGAGGAAAATGTTTTAGTCAGCATCGCATGTTAATAAAGGTTTTAAGCGTCACTGTACATTGTACCTAAGAACCTGGAAACAAGGTAATATCTTAGTCAAAATCGCTTGCATTTCCAAGAACCTTACTCTTTCAAACCAGATTTACTTTATCAGGCAACTTTTGTTAGTAATTAATATGCAATATCTTTAATGGCTCTCTTCACACACATACACACACACACACACATAGTTGTTATAAATATTAACAAAATGCGTATTAAATGTTACTTTGTGAGAGACTGGCGTCCATACTAAAATCCACCGGATCCTCGAATTAAAATGTAGTTTACATACAAAACAATAGCTAATTAGCATACAATAGACAAATTAATGATTTAATATAGAAGGAAAAAGCAGACATATTTAAAATTAATTAACGTAAAAATATATATATATATTAGATAAGGGGTAATAATCGTGTAACATCACTTGCACACATCAGCTACTCACGTCATCTAAACACTTTACTTCACAAGAATTAATAATTTATTTGACGAAGATTTGGGCGTCCCGGATATTTGAAAGTACCTGAGCGACAAAGCTCTGCTCGGGTGAAAATAGACAGAACGAATTTTCCCAGATGTCAGACCTAGCTAGATCGATTTTACATCCCCATAAAATCCTATATTGCCACTTTCATCGTAGTCGTTAGAGCCGTTTTCAAGAACGTAATTGTAGCTGATGGATTCATTTTCAAGATAATTGAATTATTTATAAACTACAAAACTATAATAGTAGTAAATATGTACAAGTAGAAAAGGGTGGCAAAAAATTCGTCCGCATCGCTGTCAACAGGAAAAGTGCCCAGAAGCCTGACAGCATTGCCACTTTGGATGGTAATGGTGATTTTTTTGCCAAAAAATAGGCCCGCCCTCTGGTCACGTGAAGAGTCGACCAACCGCTTGGCGATTTCCCGAAAAACTAGGTGGGCCCACTCGGACACCAAGGCCCTAGCGTTTCAACCCCAAACGGCTCAAACACAGAACTACCAATTAAATTACGTTTGAGGTTTTCAGCACCTGCAGCAGCCGCCCCAGCGCAGCCCACTGTGCTAGGAAGATGGGATGGTGCAAGGGTGTCGACGCAAGTTGCGTCCCACACCAAAGGCCTACCCAAGTTCCATGGCGTTATGGTCATACTATCTGGTCTCTTTCCATCGACGCGTGTCAAGCCAATTCTAAGACAGCTGACACCCCGGTGGTGGCAAGAGCACGACGGATGAGATCACTAATGCTAGCATGGCTCGCAATCCGACCTGCATTCTTACTGCAAGAAAAGCCATGGTGTCCGAGGCAGTCGACTGCTTCACCACATTGACAGCGATGCCCCACAAGGAGCGCTCAATCGCAAATACAAATAATATAAAATAATAATACCAGCCTGTTACTGTCCCACTGCTGGGCAAAGGCCTCTCCCCATACAGGCATTGATCACCACGCTTGTTCAAGATGGGTTCGCGATTTCAGACTTATATTAACAGGTTCCCTCCCCAGGTTTCCTCACGATGTTTTCCTTCATCGATGTCTGTGATGTCCAAATATAGAGAGCATTAACAACGCTTAAAATTCCCACCCTCACTTCAAAAAGACTAACACTTAACAAATAATTATAATTCGAGACACCCTCTACAAGGGTGTCGCATTCACATTTGATTATTATTTTTTAAGTTCAAACGACCATGTCTCTATTTGTCTGATTGCCGGTCACGTGGCCAAGTAAGTTTAGGGGATCTTTACTGCACGGGCGGGACAGGCATACTTACGCTCATAGGATTATACGCCAATTTGACGCGTAATTTATGTTCTGGGATACGAACCAGGGAGAGTGGAACTCGCACCGGTTAAGATTGGATTCCGTTGGATTCATATGATAATAATAATAATAATATCCCTGGACATTTCACACAGCACCATCTAGTCCCAAGCTAAGCAACCTAATGCTTGTGTTATGGTAGCTAGATGGCTGATAAACTACATACACTCATTTTTTTTTAAGTTCTGTCGCTGCTATGTATAATAGGAAGGCATTACTCTTTATAAATGAACAACACAATTTTGAAAAGACGGTCAAAACTATATAGGTGCCGTACACATAAATAAAATTGTAAATTCCAAGGGCATCGAGGTGAAAACACCAAATTTCGGTTCTCGCATAGCTCATGAAATAAAACGCGAAAGTGTCAGGAGTAGTGTCCCTTGAGGACGAGTGTCAGGAGTCACGCGTCGATCCGATAGCAAATAGATTAGATTATGCATTTTGAACGGACAGACGATATCGGTTTTCTATATACGGCCTTTTTATTTAACCCTACATTCAACTTTTAGTATTTTTTACCCTTCGATGAGATGTGAACGATTGCTTACTTAGAAATAAATTATGTTTTGAAAGAGTTTTAGTTGATCAGATGCGTGCTATGAAAAGAGTGTTCTTGATTGGTTATCAGTAGAGACCAGATTATTATGCAAATGCATATTTATTCATTTATTTAAACTTATTGCACAATAGTGAACATAGGCGGACTTAATGCCACAAGGCATTCTCTACCAGTCAACCTTTTGTTGGAAATAGGACAACATTGTGATACGTACAAAATAACATCTAAAAATTATATTTTTGTTTTCGAACATTTATGATACTAAATACACATACACAAATAAAAAAATTAACAAATGATAAACGAGAAACCTAATAATAATTACCATGACTCGACTTCTAATTGAGAGCTATTTAGTATGACTTAAATAGTGATCATGAACTTTTTAAAAAAAAGTGAATTTGCTTTCAGTTTTTTAATGTCAAAGGGTAGCGAGCTTTATAGTAGAGATAGCGTAAGAATTTGATATACAACCGGTGCGGTGTGAAGGAATTTGGAGAAGTGCATTGTATTTTATTTTGCTTTGTTTTTTTTTTATATTTGCTTATTTCAGCAAAATGAGCATATAAAAATTTATTTAAAAAAAGCTGCGTATTTCGAGCATTTGTAATGCATATTTCGATGATTTTACGTAGCATATTTTATAATCCGGTCTTACTTATTACTATAACCGACCAACGTCAAATCGCAATGTTTAAAACCAAGATTGTGACGTAATGCAAAATCTTACTAATAACTGCGAAAGCTTTAGATTTTTTATAAACTTTGTAGTAATATAGTTACATCAGAGTAACACACAGGCTTTAATTTATAAAAACGTTGTGTAATAAATAAATTTAAAAAAAAATCATTGCTAATATGGCGTTTAAAATAAATAACACTTTCATGGACATGGATCTTTTGCTTTTACTTTTAAAGCGGATCATATAGGTTAACACAATAAGTCTATTTTCATTTGTATTGTTTCCAAGAAAAGTGTTTCGTCTCTGTTGTCAGCTTTGGATTTAGAAGCAAACACCAATTTATAACTTCGACAGGCATCTCAATCTTACAAAAACGATAATACCTTAATTCGACAAGATTACCTTAACGTCTAAAATTATACAATTTCAGTTAAATAGTAGCGAACAAACTTTACCTCGGGTCTAGTGTTGTGCCTAACTGTCAAACCGCTATCACCAATTAGTGAGGTGACATTAATTGTGATGTAAACTTCGGCAGTGGAGGGGGAAACGCTGAGGCACGCGTAAGCCACGCGTCCAAATTTTGGGGCTTTTACCCTACTCAACTCGGCCAATTTTCCGAGAGCTCCCCCGCTTCCCTCTTGCGCTTTAGACGTTTGGATGTCAAAGAGGAAACTTGTGGGACTCTGTTGATCAAGTTATACTGGTAGTTTGTACTCGAACTTTAATGTAAGAGCACTTATCTGTTATTTCTTTATTGTTGTAATTTTCGGGGGCAGTTGAGTGCTCGAGACTGCATACATTTTGGCGTTGAACAAATTTTCGTTGATAGCCAACTTTGATGGGCGCGTTAAAACATATTGCGCCCACAAATTGTTTCAGGAAATGGTTGAATTTAACAAAGTATCATTTTTTCTATTAATCGCACATTAAGTTACAGTACATTTAACGTTAAGTGAGAAAACGTGTAATGATTCGTTTGGTATACAATTTTTACTGGTGTTACAATGTTGCACTCGAAATCAAAGGGGTGTTAAAATTACTGATTTGGCGTTTATATTTGATAGCTCCCATTTTTGTCAGCTCTGATATATTGTTTCAATTGTTATTGAATATTTATAATTACAAAACATGTTTTTCTCAACATTTTAGTAAGAATGGCGCGTTTTCTCTCTATTTCAAGGTCTTTTATCATAGAAAAATGTAATATTTTTGCACAAAATGTACAGGTTCCCAAAGAGCATTCCTCTTTTAGGTTATTACGTGCTTATTTATTAAAAATATCCTCATTATCCGTACCCAAGGAACAATTTTTTAGGAAAAATGGCGAAAATAAATTACAGCCCGATTTTCAATAATGACCAGACTATGTTTCCTGCCTTGTTAAGTCATTAGTTCGACGATAATTTGATACCCTCGGGCTTTTGCGGGAAGAAAATTGTCAAATCGCGTACGAAACCCATTAAAAATCCAGGTATTCACCAGGAATCAAGGAATAACATGAAAATTTTCTGTTCTAATTGGTTACCAAATTGGAAGTAATTTTTCATGTACGATCACCGCGCGTGGGATCACAACTCGCGCGCATTAAAATTCAAAATCCGAGCACAAAAGAGAATGCGGTACGAGGCACCGAATTGTTATCCTTGGGGTTTAATTATGTCTTTGCGGTTGAAAAAAGGAATATTTCATAGTCCTTGGGGAGGTTCTGAAAGGCGAGGTTATGACTGGCCCAGCTAACTGAATAAGTACAGAAGTTGGTAAACTCGCTATTATGGTGAAGGGAGTCACACTCGTGAATATTGAAGGTAATATCAATCGCCTTTAAGTGGTTAGCTGGACAAAGGATTTTTTGAATTAGTGAATAAGGCTACTGATACATTATAGCATTCTGACAGAAGAAATAAATGTCAAGTCATGACTCACTGAAAGATATGCCGATATGATTGAGTACCTATAACGTGGGTCTACGAACATGTCCAATATTTTATAAAATGTATTTAGTAACATAAAAAACGAACTAACTAAATATTAGTGTGTTAGGATGATACTTGTTAAGTAAATATCATCAGGATTCAGTATGTTTTGAGTACTACAGTTTAAAACATTTATTATTTTATACTAGCTGTTGTAGTTCGCGTGAAATTATTATAAAATTAAATTAAATTACTTCCCTTTTTTACTATTGAATAGGTTCCCTTTTTGAATCGGTTTTTTTTTCAATATCAAGGGTTTTTTTGCACGGATCTCTAATTATTTTCTAAAATAAAAATAACCCATGTTAGACCTTATAACATGCTGCGGGACTGTTCGAAAGAGATACCGCGGCCCTGGAACATAAAGGGCCAATGAAGGAACATGGGTGGTTTTTAGTCAGTAAGAGTCTGACACTCCCTTCCGCTCCGCCCAGGGCGGGGGGGGGGGGGGGGGTCATTTGATGATTTCCCACGCACCAAAAAAAAAAAAAAAATGACCTTATAACATCAGCTGTCTGCCAGTAAAAATCGGCCCAGCCGTTTTGGAGATTAGCCGAAAACAAACAGTCAGACAAAAAAACAGACAGACCGACAGACAGACAATAACTGAAAAAATGTGTTTTTGATAAAAGTGTCGTAAATATTTTCATAATAAGTATGCATTCAGTAAAAAGCTGTTATTTTGATATTACAAACAGACACTTCAATTTTATTTATTTGTGTAGATTTATTATAGAAGTTACACTATATGGCCACAAAGAAAAACGAAAATTGACGAGCACGTTTTGTATGGCCATCTTCAGAACTCAATTAATAGGTACAGTTTTGTTTTTAGTTTCAAGAATTGTTAGCACTTACTGACAATTGTTTTATTTTTTTTAGCAAACACAAAAATGTGAGCCTTTTTGCTGAACGTACGGTAAAATCTAGTTTAACGAAAGCCTGTCTTCTAATTTTAATAATTTTCCACCTTGCGAGCAGCGTGTTGCATTTATATATTTTTAATCGGCGTATACCCAAGTAAACTGCAAGCTTTTAGCAATAATTAAATTATTATCATATTCGCGCCTGAAATGATTTAATAAATGATAACGCCATCTAGTCTATGCGTCTTTTTAATCTCCGTAGAATAAATAATAAACCTACCTACTGGAAAATCACGCTCTAATTAAAATCGGGCTTTACAATGTAAAATCGACTCCTTCTATTATTGAAGTCGGTTAAAATGTAGCCTATGTTATCCGGGTCATAATAACGAATCGATTGACACCTTATTCATCAAAATCGGATGAATAGTTTAGGCGCTGAGGAGGAACATACGTAAATACAAACATACGTATACTGCTAAAATCATAACCCTTAATTTTGACTTCGCCGTAGTCGGTTAAAAACGACAAAACAACGTGTATTTTCATTGTCAGTCTTCCACAAAAGCTTATAACAAAATGGAGTTCATAATAATATTATATGTGCAAAAACAACGCAGTCTGTCAGTTACCTTTACTCGGGTTGGGACTTAAGAAACTTTTTACCCGATAGTATGTTTCCGTGAAATAATTCCCGACCTTCGCGCATTATGTGTTGCATACAGGTGGACAGGAACCTGGACGAGGACGTAAGACACGTTTTTACCCGGTAGGTACGTATGATTCCGTGAGATGATTTCAAACCTCCACGCGAGCAAAACCGTAGGCAGAAGTTAGTCTATACAAATAAATAAAGTTGAAATATATGTTTGTAAAATCAAAATAACAGCTTTATACTGAATGCATATGAGAATAAATACGGCACTATACTCTATCCGTTTAGGTAGTTAACTAAAGGTAAACAATCTTGATGTGTCTTTTTACATAAATTCATATTAAACAAATAAACTACTTTTCAAACTTATGGTTCAATAGATTTAGTATTCGTTACTGTTGTATTTACTTTGGTTTTTACTTGCATTTTATTTTTAAACTGAGTTTTTAAGTAAAAAGTTACATCAAGATTGTTTACCTTTAGTTAACTACCTAAACGGATAGAGTATAATAACATTTTTTTTTTCTGTCTGTCTGTCTGTTTATTCCGGCTAATATTCGAAACGGCCGAACCGATATTGACGGGACTTTGACTGACTGATAGCTGATGTTTGTAAGGTCTCACATAGGCTACTTTTATTTTAAAATTAGGGTTCCGCGCAAAAAAAAACCCTTGAAATTGTTAACGAAATCTGATTCAAACGGCTAATCTCCGAAACGGCTGGACCGAATAGCTGATGTTATAAGGAGTAACTAAGGCTAATTTTATTTTAAAATAAGAATCAGGGTAACGTGCAAAAGAAAATTATAACCCTTGAGATTGGTAACAAAATCTGATTCAAAGCGAAGTAATATTTTTCACGCGAATTTCACACGAACGAAGGTCACAGCTAGTACAAAATAAAAACAAACGATAGTCTCCAAATTTTCGCAAACGCTACAATAAAGTACAAAGGAGAGTGTCCGAAAATTTTTACTACCGAAAACTTGCGAAAATGAAACAAAAGCAACTGGAAAGTTGGTTGTAATATGTGTCCAATCTCTCCGCTATAAACTTGCTTGCTCGCACCCGAGCCCTGTGATTTCTTCTTGATATTTTATTTAGGAGATTAAGACTCTTTCTGTAGGTCGTTAGACGGTTCCCTCCATTATACCAGTTTATGATCCCATTCCAAACTGGCAAGAGCAGACCGTTGACGCATTTTTTGCTTCTTTTCTCTTACAAATTAGAGGGCAAAGTTTTGTGTGTAAATTGCAATGATATGCGAGTGTTAGGTAAAGCTGGGGAGGGAATTGTGTTAAGTTGTGTGGTGCGGCGGTAAAAAGCGGGTAATTTGGGAGGCTCCTACTCTGAGGACTAGTAGTAAAATCAAGCATTAGTGGAAAATTATGGGCACAAGATGCCCGAGTTTTAGGTTTGATTTAGGTTTTGAAGTATTTTTCGGCTTACCATGCTTTCAGTATATTATTTTACTGCAGAAAAGCATCGATATGTTAAGAGTTTTCTTTTTTATTAAAACGTAATAAAATAGCAAAACATTTATTACCATAATTATTAAAAATCTCAGATCGGTAGGTACTACCACTGTAACTCCTGAAAGCCAGAATCAACAGTGGCGACCATCAGAAAAGCACCGAGACAATGAAGCTCGACGAAGTCCCAGAGAAACAATGTACTATTATTAAATATTATATATTTTATTTTAGATCCCGCAACGTAATTCATCAGAAAAGTATAGCGGAGGAGTAGGAAAACCATAATTTCCTCTTCTCTCCATATCAGCAGGTCACAGAACAAAACAAGGCCAATGGGCACAAAGGGACATTTACAGCTGGGATAAGCCCAGTTGTCTTGCACCATGAATAAAAATATTATCATTAATTATTAGTTTTTCCTAAGTTGTGAGCTCTTATATTTGATTCCAATAATAGGTATGGCAAAAACGCTTGAACGCACGGTTGGTTCTAGTTTCTACAAGGGTTTTTACTCAGCATGTAAAACTGCGCCAGCAGTTTGTAGTTTGCATTTAAATCTTACTGTGTCTGACCCATGCCACAATAAAGGTGATTCGCCACCAACCACCACCACAAAAATATCGAAAAAAGCATCCTCATCTTACTCCTACAAAACTATTTTAACATTTCAACTTATATAAAAATGTACCTGCACAAACATACACACATGTATGAGCGGCTAGCTCTTATTGCACTTTAACCTAATCCACTTATGGCTGCATACCAGTGCTGTTATTTAAATTTTAACATGGCGGTATGTTTTATTTGAGATATTGCACCGTCCGGTAGCCCGTGACAAATAACCGCTGCACGAGGCTGGTCGCGTTATAAGAATATGTGGCGTAAGTTATAAGAAGAAGGATGACGTAAATATAATCAACTTTCCTTAAAACTAACTTCCACTTCCATTCTCTTCCATGTCTTCAGTTTAAAAAAAAAAAACAGTTTTTTTTTGCCACCGGGCTAGGAAACTCAAACCATTTTTGTTTATTTGTAACTTAAATTCTGTAATGGTAACTTTTATGCCCTTTTATGCGAGTGCTACGCACTTCTATAAGTGGAAAACCGAACCTTTAATACAACAGCGAGACAGTTTAGGCTAATTAGGAAGAAAAAAACCCTATTAACTGACAGGTTGTCTGTTCCGGGGATCGAATCTGGATCGAAACCAGGGAGTTCCATGTTGGTAACCACGAAAGTGGAAGATATAAACGTCCTACAAAAACTCTGTCCGATCCGAAAGGGGCAAATAGGTATACCAATTATGACATTACCAAATAAAATACGAAACATAAAATATAATGTATGATTGCTGTGCCCAAATTACCACCATTTCCCAAAAATCTAATAAACTTTAAACGTCATAACACCATCTTCGGCATTAGTATGTTCGATCGTCAATTGTTTGTATTTATAAGACGTCAAATCAAGCGCGAGAAGCGACCAGAGTGTCACCGCCTGCGCCTCTGTGTTGCCATGTAAGTTTACTCTTCTTAGTAATTTTTTTTTAACGTGGTATTCTTTTACTTGTTAATTCAGAATTTAACAATCAATTTGGGTTGTCCTCTGCTTGTAATAATATAATTCAATCATGATTCGAAAGACACGTGGCGCCATCTATTGTCATAAGAATGTTATTGTTGTTTTCCTCGGGAACAGTACTTTTTTTTCGGGAAAAAAGGTACCCCATATTCGTTTCAGTACACCTGACAACGTATTTGTAAAATATCAGAATGAACGGTTCAGTGGTTTAGACGTGATAAGGTAACCAACAAACTTACTTTCGCACTTATAATATTATAGTATGGAAGTATGGGTGGATAGTATGGAAGTATGGATATGGATTATATTTCGATACTTAGTATTACACTCACGGATGTAACTCCTTTTTTTGGGAAAAGGCTAGGCAGATGATGATGATGGATGGCACAGGGTTTTTTTTAACTTATTGTATAACTTCACCTCATTCCCACTAAAATAGGACTAAATAATCGCTCTCTCATAATGGCTCTAGAGAGGACTAGCGAACGACCAACGAACACCATCAAACTAATCTATCTACTATCTCTTCATCTTGTATCTTGTACCGCTAAGCCAATGCACTTACTTGGGCTCATATAAAGACATACAACTAAGTAAATCCCTCTTACGTGAGCAAAATTCGCTTTGATTTTCAATATTACGAAGAGATTTCAGCTTCAGATTACGGCTTCTTAGTGGTGTGTGTTATCGTCTTATAGCACTGGGAGAATAGTGAGTGAGACGGTGGACATAGCTGCTTTCCTAAACGTCACCTGTCTGGAATGTCTGTTGTAGAGTAAGGAGTTATATTTTTCTTTTGTAACAGAAAGGAAAATGTTTAGGTTTTCGTGTGTTGTTAGATAGATTAAATAGATTCAACGAGGCAATGCTGCCAGTCTTCTGGGCACGTTCTCGGATGACAGCGATGCGGAGGAGTAATTTGATGCCTGTGTTCTGTTGTCGTCGTTTTAAATATGTAAGTACCCGTACTTATTTTTAGTCTAAATTTTTCGTTTATACATTTTTTAACACAATAATGTGTTAAAAATGAATAAACCGAAAACACACATTTTAAATATTCAAATATAAAACAATATAAAAAACATTTAAAAACATAAAAAATAGTAGCCCACCAGCATCGGGAACCGGGTCCGAACTACCGGTGGTCAGGGCTCTCTTGAGAGAAGAACCTCCTACCAATACGCGCCGTGTCCAGAAGTACCTACTGCTTTCTGAATCAAGCCCTTGATCCAGCTGCCAAGCGAGAGCCTCTTCAAATGTTGGGCGAGGCTATTGGCAATTAAACCATTTCCTGAGACCTAATCTAAAGTTTAAATTTCTGCATTTCAGTAAGTGATCTACTTTGTGCGCCGTAGGTTAGGACGAGTAGAATGCACACTATGTGGTATACTATCGCAACATACCGAGAAAATCTAGAGTTTGTTAGTGTGTGATCATATCAAAACTATTATTTTTTGTAACTCCTAGCAACCACGGAGTCTGGATTTGTGCCCGGTTGATGGCAATACGCTCGCCCCCTATTATATGAGACTTAAACATTGCTGTTGCCACATCAATGTGGGTGTACTATTATGTACACCTCAACTTACCCCTTCATGGATTACAGGCGTAATGTTTTAGAGGCGTATTCTTTTGTGACACCACCTGCATTCGGTGTTAAATAGAGGAAATTATAAAATGTATAAATGATGGGTTTTATTTACAGTCACTGGTAAATAATTATCAGAAAATTGAACAATTTAATGCACAAGGCTGAACGTTGTCGTGGAATTAATGGCCAGTGGGACCCATTACAGGTTACCCATGCCATTCTTGAAATGTTTATGAAGGGGTGGCCGGGTGGTGGTTACTATTCTTTACTCCATATCGCGGAATATAAAAGTTAGATCAATGCATTGTTCGCTGCACGCATTCATTGCATGAGGTCGTTTACTTTACATATCGGTTCGAGTTCTGTATGTAACAGGTACAGTAGTGAATGGAAATGGGTTTTTTTCTGTAGCTGCGGAAAAAAAATTATAAACTTTCATCTGGTGCGGTGGCGGTCGGAATGCGCATCCATGGACCTTTTCGACAGTGCGTATCAGTCTTTTTTGACCTGACACCACTAAGATAGATTATTTTAAGCGCTAACTTTATAATCGTTCCGCACCAACGAGAAAGATATAGTTTAAAAAAAAAGCTATATCTACAACTAAATAGCAGAGATGTACTTAATAGTACACCCATATTTCGCCTATTATGTTTTAAACGCCATACCCAAATAGTTGGCGAACCGGGCAGAAATCCAGACTCCTACTGAGAAAACCCCGATGGGAAACCGAAATAACACTTTGCCCGACCTAGGAATCGAACCCAGGACGGCATGCTCAACAGTCGCAGACAGAATCATGGACTATTATAGAAATACCTGACCATAATGCTTTCGGCGTCCCTTACACCATCCCATCTTCGCTGCTGCAACCATATTGGGAGTACTATTCTTGAGCCGAAGTTGAAACGGCCATATTGCGATCTTTTCAGGACTGGGCATCGCTAAGCGGTTAGCCACCATTTTACAGAAGTCTGGCCTGTTTCCAAGTCATAGTGACTATAAATTATAGGCAATACTATGATTTGATGCCCCTTTCTTGATAATAGTCTATAATAGCTCGTGGTTTAATAGTAACAGCCGCTCTAATCCATCTTCAGGTTTAGCCGCGCTTGACTAGCCTGTGGATGGGTGACCACCCATTACATACCAAGTTTCTCCCGTGCCTCGGAAAGCACACTAAAACGTTGGTCCTGGCTGTCATATTTTGTTAATCTTTGACAGACGTTAGGCAGTCAGTGGCCCGAAAGTCTGACAACCAGTCTTACCGAGGGGTATCGTATTGTTCAGTACTAATTGGGTTGTGGGGGTCAGATAGGCAGTCACTCCAGGTAAAATACTGGTATACAGCTGCATCTGGATAGACTGAAAGTCGACCCCAACATAAAGGGTGTAAAAAACCCCTAAAGACGCTGAAAGGCACTTATCTTCCGGTCATTGCGATATTTTTTTTTATTGGACCATACCTGGGAGGCTACGAAGATATTATCAAAGTTGCAACTTTCTTTTTAACTTTTCTTTCTTTTCATTTTTTTGAATACTTTTTAAGGTTTTCAATGCATACATCAGCAGAATTATTTAAGTACTTTACATTGAGTTTTACCGTATAAATCGAATTTTCACCCAAAAAAAGGCTTTTCCCAGCAAAACCCTGGCGTCGAGTTACTTAGTTTGATGTACAGATTGCTTGGTTGGCGGTGATCCGGAAACTATTCCTTACTAAACTAGGAAAGGGCTAGGCAGTTGTTGTTGATGAACCGTACAATTGACTGTCACTGTGAAGTAAATTATACATCAGAATAAACACTTAATAAAAATATATTGCCATCGTCCGCGTAAGCTGTCACAAGTTATACGTTATACACCATTATTTTTAAGTCTGTGAGAATCGATCGATGAATGAATTTTTCAATGGGCATCGTTCGCATGTGTTGCCGATCGTGGATACGTTTTACACACACATATACATTTGAGTTCTCATTATTTCACAAAAAAAAAACATTAAATTTATTCTTTCTGGTTTTTTTTATTGTTACTTTTTGAAAAAAATAGTCAAAATCGTTTCGAGTTCGATGATCGAGTTAATGGTATTCGGTTCCAGAAAGACCTAAAAATAATGGTGTATAATGCTATCGCGGGCGCGTTCACGCACAATGTATGTCAACGAATGATGATGAGTAGCAAAAACTTCACCCCTTACCCCTGCAAATGTATGTGTAATACTAATAACAATGAAATTAGACGCACAACGCCCTACCGTTTTGTGTCGTCTCCTTGGATGTGAAGAGTTGGAGAAGAATAATTTTGTCGTTTAAGAACGTGCTGTATTTTATTTTAGACTACCTTTTATCTGTCTACTGAAATTTTACTTCAAGTTTAAATAAAAAATTATTCTCAAATATGTTATTACTAAACGACGTACGGAAATAAATATTATTTATTTGGGGTTTTTACTGTATTTAATAGTTGACAATAACGTCTTTGGAAAATTTTATCCGTAGTTATTTTTATTCGTGACTAAGTCAATGTTGTAATGCTTAAGTACTTAAATGCGTTCTGCAGTTGATGCGAGTGACAAGGATAGTCTTACTAATAAATGCAGCTCAATAGATAATAATTATTTGTAAATTCTGCAATAAACTAGTCTAAAATTGTAACCTACTGTTTACTTCAAAGCCAGTGCTTTTAGAAGTATGTTTCGTTTACTCTCCTTTTTTCTTTTTTCCTACCCATAGTTTCATATCCATAGCTCTATAATCTAAGGCACCAACAAATGGCCATGCAGTCCTCACAACTATCCGCACGTCAAAAGTGCCAAAAACCAATGCTCAATCTAAATTGAACTCTATTGCCTTAAGTTTAGAGTCCACGTATTTTGTTAATAACATTTTTAGCTTCGAAATAAGTTTAAGGGTGTATAATCGATTATGTTTTATTATATCTCGTTATGAGATGACGGGGGAGAAAAAAGGTCGCGATTATTTGTTTTTGATCGTGTTAATTTTATGCTCTTAAATATATCTGATCGAGTTCTTTTTAACTGTTCGTAGTGGAGCTTTGTGTGATTAAAATTACCATAATTGTTTATCTATAGGGTATTTCTTTTACAGGTTGATTGATATTGAACATATATTTTATAATTTTTCGGTTGAACTAAACCATTGGATAGCTATAAGTATTATACTTTATAGCTATACTACATTAGACAAAAACTCATAATTTACATAACTAAAATAACATTTCAGGTACCTATCAAAAAAAGATTGATTATGTTCAAAACAATTTTCTTACAGAACTAATTTAAATTTAGGTTTCAATGTTCAAACATAATCTTCATTTTTCCTTCTATGGTTAAAGTTTTTTTGAATGAAGAAGTCAAAAGCCCCAAAAATAACTTAATCAAAAGAGAATGCTCATGGAAGTATGGAATCCCGTACCATGCTGCATCAAAATCAAACCTTGTTTTTTATAGACTACACTGATCGTATTAACTCCTACAAAAATTATTTTTGAAAAAAAAACCCGCGTTTCAGAGTTATTTTATAAAATCGAAACTAACCTAAAAAGTAGGTCTATTTTTTCGACGCTACCAACGACGTATTTTAACACACATACATTACATTATTGCTCTAAAAACAGCGTAATACACTAATATTAGTAAGAATTACGAGTTAAAGTAACATCCACAGTATGCTTGACTGAAACTCGATTTTATTTTAGACCTTTACATTGCCAATAGTCAGTCAATACAGTACAAATGTCAGATGCCACAGATAAGATAACTATAAACCATAGAGTATAGTAAGTGCTATAAACTAGTCGGGATTTTAATCGATAAATCAAAATCTTTAGGCTGAGAAAATCTATTTTGTTGCAAATAGCAATAAACCAAACTAGATCGATTTGGTGTACTGATCTTACTTAATTGTAATTAATTTTAGAGTCCGCTCGACAGACAAGGGTTTGTTCAATTGAAACGGAACGTCATTTATATTCAGTTGAAACGGAACGTCATATAAAGGGAGTAAAACAATATTCGTACTTTTAAACTCGAAAAGTATATTTCCAGTTCAAAAATCAAATCCCCGACGCGTAATGCCGTAAAAAAATATGAAACTAATTACTATAACATTTTGGTTTTGAGGCGCGAGACTTTTTGGTACCAACTCTGGTCATTGTCCTTTGAGAAATATTGAACTTTACAACAAAAAAAAACATTCAAATCACATACCTGCAAATCCATAGAACATTAGTTAGTTTAGCTTACTAACATAAATAAAAGTCAAATCTAACACCATGAGTTATGTTAGGTACTTGAATAAATAATTGAATAATTATTATTGCGAACATCAATTCATTTCTACTAACTGTTGGCGGCTGAAATTCATTTCTGCAACTGAAAACTGGTTTTGAAATAAAATAAAACAAAATGTTGGAAAATTCCTTATTATAGATAAATAGTTGGGTTAGTTCAAAAAAAGTTATAATGCACAGTTCAAACATTTGAAAATAGAATTTCAGATGATAATGCGACGCGAAGTCTGAAGTGAATAATTTGGACAAATTTTTGGCGGGCACTGGTTGTAAGTACCACTGGGCGAGTTGCCCAGTTCTGCAACACAATTTCTTCATTTTAAAATCGCATTCAAAAAATCAATTTAAACCTCTTTAAAAAAAAAAGTTGAAGTTCCGAGTGCAAAATAGGATCACACGGAACCCTCCGTGATCCTTATAAAAACTCTAACGTCACACAGCGTTATGTCAAAGTCATCGCAAGCCACCATATTTAATAAAGTTACCAGATTGAAAAAGGATTCGCGACTGACAGAGGGCACGATATGATCGGTTGGAATTCAATTGCTGTTTGTTTTGGCTTTATTTTATCGAGTTGTTTGAAGAAGTTATTAAATTACCAAGGTTAAAATGTGTTTCTTTGTTTTTTGTTTAGTGCTTTAAAAATTGTTTCATGGTGCAAAAATATTGATGATTACAATTACGAAAACAAAAAAAGTTTGAGGTATATTAGTAAAGTTACGTGTATTACTTTATTTTTTAATGGTATTTACAATTTATTACGTACATCACCTAGTTTAAGTAGCAGCGATAACAATATTGGAACTACATATTTTAAGTATTGTTTCATGGAAATTAGAACAATGTTTGGTCGCTTTTTATTTTTCTCCTTTAGAACAAAAATCATCATGAATCCCATTTAAATACACATGCACAGTACATCAAATTTCAAAAACTGAGGGAACATCCAGAAAACACATGACGGAACTCGAACGCAATACAATCCTTGTCCAAACAATAAGATCACTGGGGACTGGGGACTGGGACTGGGGCCACTCGCGTAGAACCCAACGGAGACCGCACCAGATCAAAGGCACCATAAAAATCCAACTAAGTACATATTATACCCGTGAAATGTCTACATCTGTTGTTTTTTTCCTATTAGACACAAATAAGCATCGATCTACCGGTCACCCCTATTTAAGCACTCATCTGCTCATACTCATTGAAAAATCTACCTTACTTGTAGGACGTAAAGTCGAATTTCTTTTTTCTGTAACTTCAATAACTTTTCAACGGATTTTACACTCTACAGAATAAGAATTAAGAGTATTTTTTGGTCTAACGGTAGGGTTGCAATGGGTCAAGTCGGTGCCGATTCAATTTCACTTGTGCCCCTGATCTGATTACTCTGTGAGCGGACGTGTGACGTTTCGCTTTCGCCTTTAGGCGGATGAGCGGAGGATTTGTTTAAACCGATTGAACAATAGTTTGCTTAGGGAACCCTAATTTTTCAATTATTGCGATATTCTTTAGGTGACTACGATTCTAGGTTACACGTTGTACTTGGACAAACCAACAACATTTTTCAAACTATTGACAAAAACTATTACCAGAAACATAATAACACATCTTTCTGGGTAAAAATCGGATGCACAGTGACAAGACGAGCCAGTTAATCCTCTTTAGAAAGTCCAGCAAACACCTTCTCTCATAGAAGGAACCTAAACTGTATCAGCCTCAGACTTTTACGTACATTCAGAAGTTTCTCTAAGTTCCTTCAGCGCCATTGGTGACCTCTTCCACTGATAAAACACAGTATGAACTAAAACGAGTTTGGTTTCACAGGCACTCGGGAGCGACAGCTGAAGATCAGCGTCAGATGGTATACCATGTGTTCCCATCCGGCATTATGCTGAACCGAGGTCCTTCTGTCATTTTAATCGCTTGACCAAGATTATTTCTGGCCGGGTACAAAACACCGGCCTATTGTAGTTTGAATAAAAATACGTTAAACAAAAAAGCTTTTATTAAAATGATTAGAAGAAAATTAGGGTTAGGCTATCAACATTGAACGCGTTCACAAAGTTTCGTGTCCGTACTATTAACCGTTGAGGAGCTCTCTCGTGAGAAGGCGATCCTGGCCGCAGGGTCAAGTGATGCCTGGCATAAAAATGTATTGTCACCAGAACCAAAGGTCAGTGCAAAATTTCAGCTCAATCAGATACTAATTAGTGGTCGAAAAATGGTTTGCAAAATTTGAAGCCGACAATTAAAAAAAAACCGAGTTTTTTCGTATAAACGTATTTAAACGCAGAAACCCTTAACCTTTCCTTAATCATCATAACTACACAGATTAAAATGCTTTCTTTTCATCAAAGACAGCCACGTCTTCCTAAGTGAAACAAAACACTTGCGAGGCACAGACAAAAACACGGAAAACGCATTAACTGCAGAAACATTCTGTATAATATATGAATCTACGCAAAGTATTCTTAGGTTTTTTTTTTTATTGTCAGAGTAAAACGTAGAAGGATTGATTGAAGAATGTGTGTACGGTTAAATAAGTCTTTATATAATACTAGCGATCCTCCCAGCTTCGAAGAATTTGAGAGGTAAAAAATACCCAATTCCCTTAAGACATTGAATATTAATTCATTCAAAAGAGAACTAAAAAAATGCTTTTTAGTAAGGTATACTATAATGTTAAGTTAAGTTTTTAAATGACAAATTTTGAATTTAGATAGTTTAATATGTGATTTTAGTTTTATTAATTTTATTGTTTTAATTATTCTTTTTTTAATTTTTTTTTGTATTGACTGTAAATATGTATTTGAATTGATTGAATTTTGACTATATGAAATTTGATTTTTGTTTAATTTGTAATTTCCAATTTTCGTAATAAAAACAATTTTGTACGCCGAATATGGCAAAACATGTTGAACCAGCAATCTAAACTCGTTTCCATCCATGTCAAACATGTTTAGACAAATAAATGCACTTTATCTTTATCTAAAAATAATTGAAAGTTTTCTTTCATGATAATTTTTTTTTTGATAATTTGTCTTGACAATTATGAACACAATCCGTTCTGTAATGATGATCCTGCTAATGCGGTAATTGATTTTTAATTACACAGATTCCTGTGAGCGAGAGCAGCGGTGGCCCAGTGGTGGCGGCCCCGACTTACGAACAGTAAGTCGTGGGTTCGAACCCAGGCAGGCGCATTACTTTGTGTAATTTATTTCATCACCAATGCTCTCCAAAACGGTGAAGGAAAACATCGTGAGGAAACCGGCATGTCCCAGAATCAAAAATTCGGAGACATGTGACATCTACCAACCCGCACTGGGCCCGCATGGTGGATTATAGCCCATTCCCTCTCGTAGAGAGGAGCCCGTGTGGGAACATTATAGGCTGATTATGCTTATGCTGTGAGCTTGTGTTTGTAATTCTTCTTCTTCCCAAACTTGTGCATTTTTGGTGGTGTTAGTTAATTATGCAGTCATCTGCTTCTTGGGTATAGTTGGGGTACGATAGGTAGCGCTGTGGTCCACATCCAGTAAAGAACAGGGTAACGTCTGTTGGGTCAGCTGGTAAATTATACCTATATTACATAACATCAGATCACGCCTGTAATCCTCGTGGGGTAGGCAGAGGGGTGCCTATTGTTCACCCATATTTCGCCAGTTATGTTTAAGTCCATGTTATAGGAAAAGAGGGACTGCTGGAACACAAATCCAGACTATGTAGCTGCTACTGTGAAATTCCAAGAAAGATAAATAAAAAGTTAAACGTAACTTTAATATCTACTTTGGATAATTTAGCTTATCATATAGGTATATTAGATATAATTATTATGCAGTACAATTACGGCATTATTTTACGCACTCATCAAATGTACAATATGCTACAGCACAAAGTTGGAGAGTTTTGCAACTCCCCAGAGAACACAAAGCGAATCACTGAATACGTTCGAAATATCAAAAAAACAATATCAAATCTCCTTCGCAGTCGAATCTGGCTAACTATAGTATTGTTTGCATTCATTTGCGAACGATCCAAAACCTGCTTAATGGATCCATATGTTCAGAAATGTACACCAAGTTTTGCCAATTTCATTTTACAACCAAAACACTGAACTAACATTTTGTTGTCTTCGTGATAAAGTTTAAAATTGCTCGTCAGTGTTTTCAAAGCTGCATTGAATGTTGGTTCGCAGTCCCCATCATATTTCGATGGATTATTATGAGTATTATTTTTCGTTCGCAGTTTTTGATACTGCGAGGGTTATTCGTTCAAGTACAGGCTTATTGTTTATTGTTCGGTGCGATATTTATGATGTGCATCGTTGATTTCCATGGCTTCGTGCATCATTTGCTTTGATTTTTTGACATGGTTTATTTCTGTTCGGATGTCATGTTAAAAACTTGTTTCTTTTTATCGTTTCAGTTGACCATGGGCGCGTTATTTGCAATTGGGGTGTTTGTGCTTTGATGGCCTGACATGACACATTCTTTTGTTCTTAAACTACGAAAGCCGAAATAGTGTTTCACTTTTACCAAAGGTCAAAAAGAAGAGTTAAAGTCGAAATAGACGCTCTGGGCATATACCACCACGTGTCACTTTAATGTTACTTCAGTGCGCGAAAGAGATGAAATTACTGGACGTCCTAGAACGATGGAGCTAGCTTCAACTCACACCAACACTGAAGTAAGATTGAGTATTACTGCCACAAGAGGTAATCGTATGGTCCCTGGTCTAGTGAAACAATAAGGTGTCCTGTCCCTAAACTAATAAAAAAATAAACCATAAAAAACCCTATGAGAAAAAGATTTACGGAATAAGAAATCACAATTACCTACCCGTCTAAATGTAACAATTTCAAGCTATATTCTTTTATTGTTTCCAGGATATACTAGCGCCATTTAATTTAATGCGAATAGGTGAGGGAGACGAAGATTTGCTTTGAACTCAGCGATGATATAACAATCAAATATTAAGTTTGTATTCGTGGATTGGTGTGGGATATTCTCCTTCTGTTCCGACTCCCAATTTATTACTTAGAATAAAAATCTGGTGCAATTTGAATGTTAATGGTTTTTGCGCAAAATGGTGTTTCTTGCTAGTGCTAGTATTAATTGACGTGAGGGCCTAAATTACCAGTTCCATCAGTTAAAGCGATAATGAGCGAGCCTATTGCCATCAACCGGGTACAAATCCAAATACCGGAATGTTACTGAGAATTAACAGTAGGTACTTTACTTAATGTCGCGAAAGTGAAAATCATTGGAAGTAATTTTGATAGATGTGGCACTGTCAGCAACACAAAAGCATCGTTGTTTCAAAGAAAATAAATACCACTTGGCTTTTGACAGTGATGCGAAGTCAAAGGGAAAATAAGTTTACCTGTAGGTAAGGACTGTTATACCTACCATAGCATTACAATGTCTAATATACTAACCTTAAAAAGGGAACGTCAAAACATCCCGCCAAAATAGCGCGCGCGAACACGTTTGACATCCATCAAGGATTCCCTCCAAGATTCCAAGATGGCGGCCACAGCAGTGCGACCGAGACAAATAGCGTTCATTACAGCGGCTCCGGCTTGTATTAGAACAATCGTGCGGTTAACTAACTCATTATTGTTGGTAACGACGCAATTTCACTTAATATAGACTGTCGGGGCTGTCGTGGACTACGTAGGGTACTAAACTAAAACAGGAAGTGCACTAGTGCAGAGGACGTTTGCGTGGAAAGGAATTACGTGAAGAAGAGTGAAGTAGTTCAATTTTGAAGAATTTTTATTTACTTTTGTACATTAATTAATAAATATTATATTTGTAACATCATTAAAAAAAATTGATAGTTCAGCTTTTACTTTGACATTTAATGATTGTCGATAGCACTGTTCCATAACCTTGAAGAAAATAATCTTGAAAGTGGCAATATTTACCTACCACCAAGTATACAGTACGACCACTTTAAGTTTGCAGTTCAAGGTAGCGCTGCTTGTCAAGAAAATATGCATTTTTATGTCAAACTAGGTACATTTACTTTAATTCTGTGTTTTCCCGCCTGCACAGATAAGTCTGTTGATTTGTACCTACGTTTTGAGATAAAGCAATAACAGAAATTACCATCAACCTTTAATTAATAGAACAAAGAAAAATAACTGGTTCCAACGCTATACTATTATGGTTGTATTAAATAAGTATTTTTTTAATTACACCAAAAAAGTTTCCGAAGCATCGGACCGTATTGAAAGAGATTTTCATACACAACGGTGCACATTACACTTAAAAATCACTACAAACAAAGGAATATGGTGTTACCTTTACGGCAAGGCGAGCTTATTTATATTTTTGCATTCTCTCGCCCTCATTCCGCGCAGAGGCGTATGATCGCGCTTGGGTTTCTTCGCTTTCAAATTAAATAAATAATGCATACAATTTGTGAGCAATAAAGTTTGCGAAGTGTAGGTGTGTTGGCGTAGTGCGCTGAATTTCGCGCGCCGCCCCACTGGGAACAATAACGGTTGGCGGTGGCACTAAGATGGCGCTGCTGCTTGGACTTCACATGCGGAGAATATCAACAAAGAAACTGGACGTGATCATTTGAACTGCCGCTTTAGCAGATCCATAATAGGATAATAATATGAGTTACGTTACAATTCGGCAGAAGGTCACAAACTGACAATTCATAATATTAAATGGGTCTGTGACCATTTGAGAAATTTTAACGTGATTCATTTTAATATCATATTAAGATTCTGCTAAAGCGGCCATTTTAGGCCCCCACCCCCAGAACTGACAGTGTCATCATTGCTGTTGAATGTTGACACTGACAGTTCTTGAATAGTTTGTAGGGCTGCATACTATCAATAGTTACATTGTGCATGTCGAGTTGGCTGTTGTGTAAGAGTTAGGTATATGTTTCATATATAAAGGATATTAGGCTGTACAATATTACGTACGCACTGACAGGTGGCTTGTTTAGCGCGTAGAAGCTAGCGAGTAGCGAAGAGCGCATAGAAGCTAGTGAATTCCTAGTGAACGTTCTTATATCTTCGAAACCGGCCGCACTGTGCGCTATTCGCTTGGCGTCTACCTGTCTGTGCGTTCGTTACCTATGATTATCACAATAAGCGAGGAGAACCTTTAGCCACGGTCAGCCTATCCAGCCATTTAGTTGAAGAGTCAGTTGAGCACCATCTCTGATTAAATCTAATAACTGCTAGCCTTCCACTGCAAGGTAAATACTCTCCCCATAACTTTTTCTTTCGATACAAGACTTATGCTGAGCACTAGTCGTTGGTTGTAACCAGCTCGTCGCGCCATCTTCTAGTCTATCTTTATAATTCATTGTACAGTAGACGAGGCCAGCCAGTAGCTTAGCTAGCGGCTTACTTACTACTTCGACCGATTATTATCAACTGTACAAAATGATCTTTTTTGCGCATGCCGACCATAAACACTAGCCAAAAACCTGTTCGATGCTAAGACTATTCTTCAGTCCATATTTCTTACTCGTAGAACCTTTCCACTTTGCCGTAAATCCTAACTTTCCTCGCCCGCTCTAATTAACTCGGGAACTTAACTACTTAAGCACTCAAGACGAAAACTAATCTATGCAGCAGCCAAAAACAGAACAAAAACGCGGCGCCATCTTAGGACCCCGACATCCGTACCTAAAGGTGTATTCACATTGGCGTACACTGAAGCATTGTCATAGTTCGGAGCACGAACCCAAGTTTGAATAGCAGCGGTTCACTCCTATGTGGCTACTTCCTTTGTACTCCCGTTTACAGTACATAAATAGTAAATACGTGTGCTTGTAAACAAGCTTATAGGAAAGTTTTATTACACTTACGGACAAAGTGTGGACGATATTTTAGTTGCTAAAGAATAGACCGGTTTGCTATCACATTTTTCGGATTTAATCAAACTTATCTGTGAACTGATGAATTTTGAATGAAGCAGGATAGAGACGACACTAGCTGTTTAAATGTTGATTGCAGGTGACCATATAGATAGACCTACATACTGCGTACTGGAGTCACAACAACTCATTAAAATATTACGATAAAAGGGCATTTAATTCGCGTACTCGTGCAATTAATAATAGTTTTTGTTTCATCGAAATCGGGCCAGGATTTCCAAAGTTAAAGCGTTGTAAAGTTTCACCGCTTTTTAAATTTGCGTTCCTTCGCGCTACGTAGTCAAGCACATTTTTTTTAAACATTAGAAGCAATGGATTAATTAAGAATGACCAGATATATGAACGTGGATGAGGCGAAAGGAGTATGTAATGTTCGTAGCAGGTAGTGTTCTGTAGTGTCTACCTACCCCCAAAAAAAGGTGTGGGTTTATGTATATAGGTAACAGATAAGCTCATGACTATATAATAACAGCCGCTCGGGTAGAACTTTAAGTTAAGCCATGCTTGCCTTGGTTGCTCCGTGGATGGGTGACCACCTATTACATACCGAGTTTCCTCCATGCCTCCGAAAGCACGATAAGTCATTGGTCCCGGCTGTCATATGTAGATCTTTGACAGCCGTTATAGGTAGTCAGTGGCCCGAACATCTGACAACCAGTGTTACCAAGGGGTATCGTATTATCCAGTACTATCTGGGTTGTGGAGGTCAGATAGGCAGTCATCATCATCTGCCTAGCCTTTTCCCAACCTTGTTGGGGTGGGCTTCCAGTCGAACCGGATGCAGCTGAATACCAGTATTTTACATGGAGCGTGTGGTGGGTGGTCACCCATCCACAGACCAACCTAGACAAGCACGGCTTAACCTAAAGATCGATCTGAGCGGCTGTTATTATTTTGCCACGAGGCCCTCGTCGGATAGGCAGTCGCTCCATGTAAAATACTAGACTTCTACAACAGACCCCAGATATAGTTGGGATAAGGCCGGTGATATGATGTATGGATTAACATTTTCCTTAAAAATCTTTCGGATTGTGATAGAAGGCGAGTTACGCAATTGGGGCGCAGTTTCAAATCATACCAAACATTCTCAAACAACTTCACTATGTTTATTACACCCATATATTACATATTTATTGCTATGAATAAGTAGCGTTGACATCTCGCACGAGTATCAACGCTACACATATCGTATGGTAAACAGAACGGCTTTGGAATATCTTATTGGTCATGTATCATTGGCTACTACACTTTTGTTAAACACTTGAGTTATGTCGTACATCGCTGCTTTATTATATCATACGACTTATAATTAAAATAATAAATCGCCTTTACTTTTACTGAGAAAGAGAAACAAATAAAATACCTCAACTTGGCGCACGAGGTTATCGACATGTAGAATATGAGCTCGGCTAGAATTGTGCCGATTGTCGTTACGACCAATGCCTATGAACTTTCTGACTGGGCGGTTGGAACAATGGTAGGATTCAGAAGGCAGTACTCCTCAATACGGCTCGCATTGTGAGGAGGTTCCTGTCACTGGAGCCCTAACCACTGGTAGGTTAGATCCTGCTCCCGTCACCGGCGGAAACCAATTTTTTTATTTATGTAATTAGTGCTTAAAGGACTTAAAGCTAATAAAAAAAAATTGGAAAAAGAAAACCGACTTCAAAAAAGGGAAAAAATAGTTTAGCTTCAGAAGTCGGTGACAAAAAAACTAAATCAAACAAACAAAAGTCACTGACTTCTGCAGGTTAAGTTATTTTTCCCTTTTTTGAAATCGATATTATTTTATGCAAAAAGTTTTTTCATTTTTCCACTTTTAGTAGTAATATCCTATACAAATATTTGCTACGCATTTATTTTACATTGTTCTACATACATTTCATGGTAATAGGCTTATCCTCAATAAAATGGAATTTAACGTACCTAACTGTCGAAATGTGGGTGTACTGTACATATCTGCGTACCCCCTCAGAGCATACAGGAGTGATGTTATGTTATGATGTTGTGTAAACAATAAACATCCAAGCGATTGCAGCAATCACGACAGATTAGCTGTCTATTATTGAAGAGTGCCGTTCCATATATCCGAATTCCATGATCAGATCATGACAATATTTCTATGGGACCAACTTGGGAATAACTAACATAACTCTTTCGAATGAAAAATTAATTTTGAAAATCGGTCCACAGTCAATATTTTACTAAAGAATTATCCTCAAACTTCTAACTGCTAAGGAGTCATATCTTCCATTATCAGCTCATCAACATGAAGTGATGACTCCTAGATGCATATACTTGACTAGCTTTAGAAAAAAACATAAAACAAGTAATACTGCCGATAAAATTTGATGGTTGCCCTCGATTTCCAATTTCGATGTGGGTTGGCTCAGAATGATGTACTGAATACGTGGTTGCCGTTTTCGCGTCGGTGTCTCTTCCACCCCCTAATGCCCCCTATTATATTACAGTATTTCGTAGTTTAAGTGTTAATTGCGATTCATCGACTTCATAATTTTCTCTATCGAATTTTTTGGGGTCGGTGCAACATATGTCTCCTTTTTAATCGGATTTTCTTAACAATTTCAAGGATTCCAATTTTTTTACGGACCCTGCCTAGCCCAAGTTACACCTTATAACATCAGCTATCTGCCAGTAAAGGTTCCTTATAATCGGTCACACCGACATACAGAGGGACAAAAATAAAAGCTGTTATTTGAAATTACAAACAGATGCTTCAATTTAACCTATTTGTATAGATTGCAATGCATCACTATATGGATTCACAGTATATACAGCTGATTAAATTATACTTCTTAAATCACCAGCATTGCTTTGGTTCAGATAAAAAAATGAGTTAAATAAGAAGTCAGACTTATTTTATACCTCGGACAATTTCCCTGTAAAATATTCTTTTTATTCTCCATTTCCCCTTTCAGCTTCAGCTAAAACACAGACGCAATGTACAAAAAACAAAAGTTTAACACAAATACATAAGTTACTAGATGTGTTGCGTTTTACGCACCCAAGCCACGTCCTACAAGGGTGGGCAGATGACAAAATGTCGTATAAAATACAAGGCACGGATACGGTTTGCATGTTTCATAAACCATCAGAAATATGTGTTTAGTGCTCCAACGGTTTTGCCTTTAGAATTTCGTATTTTGCCTTTTTTTGCACTACGAATGCGCACGGTACTTATTTTGGAAATGTTTTGTAGCAAGTTTTGTAAGAGGATTGAAAACTGTTTTTCACACCACCTGCTCATGTAAAACCTAAAGTAAAGCAAGTCATTAATGCCCGAGGATCTAGCCGCGAAGTGCATAATGTGTGTTAAATTTCAATAGTGCCCGCCCGGTCAATAATGTGATTTAAATTTAGAACCTCAAATAAAAATTTGTATAATAAATTTTACCAAAAAGTTTTCACTTCGTAGGTTTTAATTTCCGTCGACGACCAAAACAATTAAATTACGCAACTTAATAGTAATATTTTGTGAAATAATAGGTTAATAAAGAAACAATAATGTAAATTAATTAAATAGTTGAAACAAAAATAATTATTAAAACATTAAAAACAATTTTATTGTTTTCTGCTAATAGTCAAGTACAAGAGCTCGTGGCTGAATATTAACAGCCGCTCGGGTAGATCTTTAGGTTAAGCCGCGCTTGCCTAGGTTGGTCCGTGGATGGGTGACCACCCATTAAATACCGAGTTTCCTCCGTGCCTCGGAAAGCACGTTAAGCCGTTGGTCCCGGATGTCATTTGTAGATCTTTGACAGTCGTTAAGGTAGTCAGTGGCTCGAAAGTCTGACAACCAGTCTTACCAAAGGGTATCGTGTTACCTAGCACTAACTGGGTTGTGGAGGTCAGGTAGGCAGTCGCTCCATGTAAGATACTGGTATTCAGCTGCATCCGGTTAGACTGGAAGCCGACCCCAACATAATTGGGAAAAGGCTAGGCAGATGATGATGATTCAAGTACACAGGCATTGAATAATTGACGTGCCATAAGTTTGTTTTTTAATCTGTAGTGGTAATGGTGGCAAGTCTTCGCAACAGCTGGTGGGCTGCTGTGGTACGCACACCCCCGTTGCTAGATTAAGATGAATCCGGAATTTTCCCCTTATTCAATCTTTTTTTTCCCAAAATTATACATTTTGTAAATGTTTTCCCCTTTCTATTGTTGAAAAAAGAAATGAAGCAAGCAGAGATATAAAACTATATTCATTCACAAAAAGTACCACACTACAATGTTTGTTTGTATTGTCTGATCCCGACATATTGCCGATTGCAAATTCGGCTGTGAAATGTCTATTGATTTCCTAAATTTTACCTTATTTTTTAAGAGCTGTAACTTTTACAGTAGATATGTTAAAAAAAAACCTGTCCGATCCATGAGGGTATTATATACCTATGTAGATTCGATTCTATTTATATAATCCTCATTGAATAATAAGTAAAAAAATACCCCGATGAAAATTAAATAAAGTTAGCTAAAATGAGGAAATTTGCATGGCAACGAAAGGCCGCGGGCGGCACTCCGGCCAAGCGCTTCTCAGGTAGTGACGCGTGACGTCATAAACAAACAATTGACGATCGATCATACTTATGCAGAAGATGGTGTTGTCGCGTTTTAATAGTTTGTTAGTGTTATGGTAAATGGGAGTTTGGTATAAATCACGCATTACAGTCATTAATATTTTTACTTATTAAATGTATTTTCTATATTCATCTTCTTTGTGAGGTTCACGAATATTTTATATTTCTTAAAATTTTATTTGGAACTTTGGTGTACCTATTATATATGCCGCTTTCGGATCGGACACTAGTGTATAATTATGTACCTAATGCACTAGTGGGTATGAAATCAGTTTATTAAAAACAAGCAGCCGTTAATTTTATAATCAGCAGTAGATACCTGAAATGGTGAGCGCAGTTTTTTTTTTTAATTTCTTTAGATATTGTGACCCATCACTTCTATGAATTTCTCCGTACTAGCTATCTTTAAGCGTCATGTGATTCAGGACACTTAAACGGGGTAGAAGAGACACCATCGCGAAAACCGTTGCCACGTATTCAGAACATCATTCTGGTCTGAGAAAAATTCTGCTGTTCCACACATTATGACCGTGTAGGAATTGCACTTTTGTAGGAAACGGCTGTTTAAATATCGATGAAAAATTTCTATGTACTGAGTACGTGGTAACCGTTTCCGGTGTTCCTTCCACCCTGTATACTTTGCCTGGTATTCTAAGATCCGGTTGGAGTCAATTGATCAACAATTTATAGAAACTATAGCACTCAATGTGTCTAATGGGGGAAGTTAGGGCGTGTCCGGTTTTTACTAAGTCGAACAATCGATTAAAAATACCAGCCCCACCTTACGTTACGTGTAATTTCATAACACATTTGCATCATGCATACCTACCCTCAACATACACGATGTCGTTAACAAACTCTCCTCTTAAAACTGAAACAAAGCTACATTAAAATTAACCCTTTCTCCACGAGATAGGTTCATAATAAATTCATTTCGAATGACCGACAGAACGAAATTACATATAACCAACCCGCAAAATTAACAATGAAAATAATGTTACATCTATTAATCCCCCAAACACCCTATTAACAAGGGCGGGATTCGTATTAAAATGATAAATGGTTCTAATCATCATTTCTTTCTGACCAGGCTTGCTTGGCCTTCCACCCCTCGCTTTCCACATCAATTTTTCCTACCTTCACAAGCACGAGCTTAGTCTTAGAAGTATCAAACGAAATTGGTCGGCCTTCCCTAAGTTTGGCACTCAGTGAGTTAACTTTTACAAATTGCTGCAGCAATAGAGTATGTTAGCAGCTGAAAAGAGATGGATTGTTGTACTGATCTGTTTCCTCTTAAAATATTATGTTCATTTAAAGTTGGAGTTGAGATGGATGGAGGACGGTGTTAAGTGAGAGGTAATTGAAAGACGACACACAAATTGAAAGGGAGAGGTGTTTTCTTTTCTTTTAAGAGTGCTACGGAGTTTTTATGCCAGCAAGGAAAAAGTTTTTCCAGACCCACGCTTTCCTGTGATAAAAGCCAACAGTGTTGCATTACGAGACTAGTTTATTTTTTTAAACTACTCAATGTTGGAATACGAAACAAGTGCTGGATTTAAAATATATCAAAATTCCAGAAATAGGGTTTCACATCCCTGAATTTTAAACTACGAGTATTTTTTAAAAGTTTACTTGTAACTCAATTTACTATTTTTTGTTTCATATTCAGCGGGGAACACTGTAAACAAAGATGAACTGCTGGTAAAAAGTAGATAATTGTTTTTTTTTTAAAACAACCTTTCTTCTATAATACCAATTTCTGTTAGTCTTGAAGATCAGCATGAACATTTTTTCTGAAAAGAATACTGGAGGATGACAGTTGACGTACATAGTAAAGAACTTAATTGACGACCAGATACTACTACTAGGAATCTTCATAAATTCTGGTATTCAGCTGTACCCGGTGAGACGGTGAGCCGAACTAATCATAGTGTGCAAAAGGCTTGGGAGATGATGCTGATCCTACTAGGAATCTTCATTTTCCCAACAATATGAGAGGAAAAGCAGCATCCCAGGCGGTTTGATATTATTAAAATTAAAATTAGATTAAGCTTTTTCGTTTAGGACCCGTTGTTTTTGCCGTAATTATAAAGGGGTTGAATATCTGGTGATTAACATGCTACCTAATTCGATAGCTTATGAAATATTAATGAACGTTTCTCGACTAAACTTGGTTTTGTTACGTTTTTGATTGCAGTTCACTCGCCTTCATAATTGCCTCTGGGATAGGGTTGCGGCGTCATGGCTATAGGGTGTTTCCTTTATGTGGGATTGGAGGTTGCAGACAAATATGAAATCAGTGAAGAACGTCGGAGATGACTATAATTTCTGAAAATGTTAGTCCTGAATATAATCCATAGCCGTCACACCCAAATTCATTTTTTTTAACTTCAATTTGGCATTGTGATTTGCGAGACTACTGAGAAACACAGTAAATTTTATTACATCATAGAATAATGAAGATTTTTGTATCTAAATGATGACGTACAGATGCCAGCAGGTTAACCTACCCGAAACTGTCAGATTTTCCCAACCAATCTTTAACCTAATGCTTTAGAGATAAAGTTGAAAATCTTTTAAAGAAATTTGACGGATTGTAGTAGCTTGATGTGCTGGCGTCTGTACAATACTCAGATATGTACCTAAGGTCCGTTCGCAGTTATTTGTCAAAGTAATAGTGACCTTTATTCTCGTAAGATTAGTGTTTCAGTTGGATTGCTGTTGCTGCTGTAAGAGATACAATAACGGTTCAAGGACTGTAATAGTCTGGCTTATTTCGCAGTAGCCAACTTTCACTTATTCTTTAGTCTAGTACAAGAGCTCCGGGCTAAATAATCTTGTAGATTCTTGGCCGTCGTTACGGGTAGACAGTGGCCCGAAAGTCTGACAGCCAATCTTACCAAGAAGTATCGTGTTACCCAGCGCTATCTGGGTTGTGAAGGTCAGATAGGCAGTTTATGTACAATATTGGTATACTTATATATAATATATACATAGTTGGGGAAAGGCTAGGCTGAGAATTGTTTATACCTGCACTACACATAAATTACCTTTCAATACACTTTCTCGAAAACTGGTTCTTATAGCACTACGATTAGGTTCAACATGCAATGTATTTCACACACGTGGATTTTTAATATTTTTTCGCACATGTGCGGAAATCAAAATTTCCAAATGGGTTCAATGACTATAGACGTCGGTGATTTTTTTTTAAATCACGGTGAATAGATATGCGTCTTTACGGCGTAAAATTTTTTTTAGTATTTTAATTATGTTTATAAATAGAACATCATAGATAATCATGATATTTACTTTTATGAACGAATTAACATTTATTTGTGTTCTAAATTAAAAAATATTTGAATTTTCTATTTTTCATATAAGAAGAAGCAAAGGGCGCAAAAAAAAAGCAAATTAAATCATAGTTTCCTAGTAATCCCTGACACAAATACTTTCCGTTCTAATATTTAGTTTATTCGAAAGTGTATTGAAAAACATCGTTTGATACGCGTGAAGATTTGTTACTGCAGTTCTCGGTTCCATAACACCGTCGCCTGCAACTCGGAATCACACCCCACTTATTTAAAAATGTACTAAATGTACAAATCTTTTGCTCATTTAACCCATTTAGTATTAGTATAGTTTCTGTGGAAATTTTTATTTCCGCAAGTGTGCGGAAAAATATTAAAAATCCACGCGTGTGAAATACATTGCATGTTGAACCTAGTCGTAGTGCGACAAAAACCAGTTCTCGAGAAATTGTATTGAAAAGTACATTTTGAAGTAGGTTTTATTTCTACAATTTTATTGATGCCGAGAGCTGCGTGCCGTATTTTTTTGGAAACAGCAGATGCTTTTGTTAGGAATAAGCAATACCTATAAATATTTTTTTTAGCAAACCTAGTAGTAATGAAAAAAAACTATTGCTGGAAATTTTAAAAGGGTTTTTTTTTCAATCCGGATTACTAAAGTGCACGTTTTTGGTGCTTACTCGATCCGCCCCTTGATCACCAATCCAAAACTGAACAAAGGGCTAACACCTCCGACAGAACACACCACCCTGTAGGCCCATGTTATTGTTATTGTGATTAAGGGCACAAGTACTTACAGTCGCGTCGTGACAGTTACCCTCGAACGTGCATTAATATTACAATGGTAGCCACGTAGCGTGAAGGTTGTTCGTAGTTACACCAGTAAAGCCGCCTCGGGAGCCGTTTGCTAACTTTCTTGGACGAGGCAGGTAAGATGAAAGTGTTAAGTATTGTCTCTGACTCGGTGTGGCCACTTGGACAGTACTGATTCTGTTGCAAAATTAAGGATAATTTTGATAAGGAAGTTGTAGTATTTTACCGCTTACAGTAGGTAGGTACCTGGACGACCGAGCTCTTCTCGGATGAAAATTGTGAAAACTTTCCCAGATTTGAGAATAAGCTAGATCGATTTTTCGGCCTCGTAAACCCCTATACCCATTGCAACTTTCATCGAAATCGTAAGAACCGTTTTAGAAAACGTTATTACGTTACGTATACGAGCCATCGAGTTACTGCGCGCGGACTCAAACAAGCCGAATTATTGTCGTATTTAATTTGTATTACTTATAGTCAAAGAACAATTCTACAGCTTTTCAATATCTACTTTAAAACGATTTCAATTCTTAATTCGATATATTGATTTATTTTTTATTTAAAATTACGTAAATAACACCATAACAGCTTGACCGGCAATGCGATGTTACTACCACGAAGATATTATGTATATAGTATAGTAGTATAGTATAACGGGCTAATGTCCGCAACTCCACGCTAAGCACGTATTTTACGTGCGGAAAAGATATATTATATAACAAAAATACATAGAAAACCACATCAAATTCCATGCCAATAAAATCGAAAGTTAATTCGACCAAACCAATCAAATTGACTACTGTCAAATACGCGCCAAAAACCGATTTGTAACAGAAGATACATTACATTGAATTATAAAATTAAATTAGAGTAGTTCGAGTGTGCGACCCCAGCAAGTACCGGCCATCTAATCGGCATGCTATGGTCTCTATAAAATCACATTAGGGCCGATGTGCTCGCCTCGGGGCTACTGAGGGCTGGCGGAGCAATAAATTACTAGAAGAGACGTTAGATCGATGAGTTTCGTTCGTGGTTCTGGCGTACATGTTGTGGGTTCTTAGGTTCCTACGGTTAAAGTTTTTAGAAATGCTGTATTGAGTGTTGAGCTAGAATTATTTTTAAAAAGATAACTAGTTTTCCAAGAGGTGGCAAGATGACCTGGACCTGGTACGGCGATGGCTGGTTAGAGTTGGCGCACGAAAAGAGTACCCTGGAAAGATATGGAGGAGTCCAAGCAGGCAGTGGGACATTCATGGCTAAGTTTACATGTTGAAGTAAGTAGGGGGCAATCTTCGGAACTTCTGATCCAATTCCGAAAATTCTTTCAATATTGGGCAGCTACATTATTGCCAAGTGTCAAAGCATAGGCCTTGACACTTGGAATAATGTAATTCGTAAAGATCCGCGGGGTCATTTCTGATCATTATGCGAGTGGAGCCGAGAGCAAAAACTAGTACCTAATATTAATCGTACACCCACCTTATAATCAAATAATTATCTTGTTGCCGCTTCCAGTAAATTTACATCTCCATAATCCATCTTGTGTTCACGTTTTTGCAGATTAAAAATATAATTAATTTTTTATAGCTTGCTCTATTGGCTTGTGCAAATGCTGTTATTTTTAGGTCGCAAATACCTCGGGAGACCAGGGTGAGGATTACGGGGTTTACCCAGTTCCGTGGCATGATTAGTTTACATTAGATTTTGGATTGAATATTACCTAAGTACACGGTGTAAAAGACATCGGCGAATTGTTAGGTAGGTCCCTACCTAACCGCACCGAAAGCCTATTTACTTATGTAACTGGGATTTATTGATTTATCAATCATGGTTTAAGAAGCATTCATACACGTTTCCGAGAGATACGTCTACAACTGTTGGAAACGTATAGGTACCTAATTACTGTAAAAATTTTGGTTTAGTAGGCTTGGACTTCTACATAACATATGCTAACAACATGCCTGTAATCCACGAAGGGTACCCATCCATAGCATAGTAGGTACACCCATAATTCGCCAGTTAAGTTATGCGTGTTACTTGTAGTCTAGTGTCTTCTTAAGTACCTACCTACAAGACGCGCATGGCGCTCGCGAACAAACCACGACAAACTTTTGTTCACAGATGGGATGTGAGCGATCATTGTGCCGTTAGTCAGTAGTTTCAGCGGAGGAGACTCTCGTTAGGTGGATGTATCAAGGGCTGGATTCAGAAAACGGTACTCCTGGAAACTGGCTTGCATTGTTTGGAGCTTCTTCTCTCTGAAGACCTGACCGTCGGCAGCTTGGACCCTATTCCCGATACCGGTGGGCAAGCAGCAAACTAAGTACAAGTACCTAGGTACCTATTAATAAAACTCGTACGATCATATTACCTACTATAGAAGATCAAAGTTTAATCGGTAGGCACCAAATTTTTGTTTTTACCTACGACTAAAAACGACAAACCCTACTAATTGTACTTTATTCTCTATTACAACATAAATATCTATCTAACCACATAGTGAAAGGTAGCAGTGACGATTCTGTTGAATAAGCTGTGCAGCATCCTGAAAACAAAGACTTGTAGCGCCATCTCGAGGTAAAACCGAGCAGTATTTTAAGGATGGCAAGGAAACATTCTGTCAAGCATTCTGTGGACGAATCAACAAACGTCATGAACTTTGTGGCGCCATCTAGTAAAGTTTTACGTCATTTACGAACCTGGAGACTTTGACACTGCAAAACAGTTGTCACTTGGTTGTCACAGATTACTCAGAGAATTTATATGGGCATGTTCATGATTTTCAGTTTGGAAAGACATGTTCAAATTATAAGCTTGCTTCCTGTCTTAAGTGTAATGTATCTTCCACACACCACCTTAAGGAAATAAAATAAAAATAAATAATTATTTGCATCTGGAAACCCTGCAAACAAAACTTTTATTTTTTTATCAATAAGTTTCTTAACTGGTAACTTCACATTCAATTTTCAACAAAATGCGAATGGCCGCTAGTCCTGTTGTGGTGGTGACAAATTAGATTATTCCAAATTATTATTTGTTATTCAATCGACGTTATTTACATTTTGAGAATTTAATTTGTTTGCTTAGTTATTCAAAATGTATTTCAAGTTAATTGTGCTTGTTTTTGCTGCGACTTGTGCCGTTTTTGCGTCTGTAAGTATGGAAAATATTTTTCACTCATACGTCCTATATTCTCTTTATTGTTTTGTATGTATCTATTTTATCTTGATAATTTATTGGATAATTCTTTTATTCCCTGGATTGTGATGTAATAATACTCTAGGTTGTATTCAGTATTGATATTCTCCTTACGAGCGTCGAGTCGATCTTCTGCGCAACTTCAATGCCTAGACATTCCCCTCCTCCCAATACTTCAATTTAATTATAACGAATCTCTTTTATCTTTGTTTCTATTGCGTTTTGATAACGACCGTTGTTATGACTTTCCTTTTATTTATCTGAAGTGGTTAAATCTCTCCACATCAGTAATAGGTCAACTTCATAGAGTGGAAGCGCCAGGGTAGGCTGCGAAATTATGTTTTTCTTGTTTTTCGCAATTTTCAGGTCAGTGTGTACCATTTAACTGACAAAACTAAAACATGAGACTGCTTATTAGAACTAGCAGGTAAACTGTATTGTAAATTCAAACAATATAACTACTGCTGGCCTTATTCATTTAGGTTCCATTGTGTAAAGAGTGACATAATACAATTCCCTGGTTTGTTTGCCCCATTATACCAATGAGCACAGGGGTGGGCCAGTGGTAATGTCCCCAACTTACAACTTCCAGGTTATGCAGTCAAAACCTGGTTTTAGTATAATAAGTATAACATAACATCATGCCTGTAATCCTCAAAGGGTTAGATAGAGGTATACCTAGTAGTACACCTACATTTCGCCAGCTATGTAATAGGGGGTGAGCCTATTGCCTGGCTGCTACTGAGAAATTCGTAATGAGAAAACCCGCTAACACTTTGACCTAGGTATAGAATCCAGGACGTCACGCTGAGCAGACGCTCTTGCAACCTCTAGACCAATGAGGGTGTCTAAATAAGTATAGTCACCGTATAATGTTCCCACTGCTGGTAAACAGGCCTCCTCTCTATGGTAAAGAATGGGCTGTAATTCCTCAATGTTTTCCTTCACCATTTCGAGAGCAATGGTGATGAAATTAGTTACACAAACTGAAGTCTGGGTTCCAACCCACAACCTGTAATGCATAAGTTGCAGCTTTTGCAATGGACCACCACTGGTCTCACAGTACTTATTTTTGTGTAATATATTTCATTACCACTGCGCAAACTTGTGCAGGAGACCATAGTGAGGAAACCAACATGCTACACCTACATTTTGAAGGTGTGAGGCATCCAACCTGCTCTAAGCATGTAAGGTCAAATCTTGCCCACCTCCTCCCTTAGATGGGAGGCTACTCGCCCAATAGTGGGACTACTATAGTTGATTATTTTCCCACTGCAAGGCAGGAAATACTGAGAATTCATGAGCATTGACCAAAATGCAATTAACATCTTTTTGGGCTTCGGCTTTTTGGGGCCCAATCCTATTGGTAAGAGTCCAGCTCAAGTGCTTGTTAAGTCCAATGTAGTAATGAGCAAGACCTATTGCCATTAATACTGTTATTTAGCTTCATCTGGTTAGACTGAAAGATAACTCTAACAGGGTTGGGAAATGGGTATAATCAAATGCCTTTTGCTATCAACCAGGTGTAAACCCCATTAACTATATGTTCTATTTTAGGGATTTTGGTTTCCGCACTTAGTCCTTAAAGTGGACCATTGTGCGTGACCTCATTAACTATATTAAAATCACTGTATTACAGGGACATTCCTATGAAGATTACCGTTGCAAATGTGTCTGCCCAAGCCCAGCTGCTGTGCTGAACAACACCGCAGATGCTGACAGGAGCCCCTTCATGAAATCTGCCAATGTACCGCCAAATAAATGGTAAGAATTATCACTATAGACTGATTTTTCCATCGTCAGATGATTTCATTCGAGAAATAGTTCATAGAGATCTATGCTTTAGAATGGGCAACTTCAGTACTTTCTTAGTTATTATACCTTGAAGCTTCATTTTATTATTGTCTTTGTTTCGACTATTCAAAAGTGCCTGTAACTGGCCTACTTGAAATAAATGTTTGGATTTTGAATACGAAATCTCTCTGATATCAATTTTATTCATTGGATTAGTGAAATATTGAAAATCTTGTGGCTATATAATAGCAGCGGCACAGTCCGATCTTCAAGGTTAAGCCGCTTGGCTAGGTTGGTCCGTAGATGAATGACCATCCATTACATATCGAGTTTCCTCCGTGCCTCTGAAAGCAAGTTTAGCAGTTTTCCCCGACTGTCATTTTTAGATCTTTGACAGTCGGTACAGGTAGTCATTGGCCCGAAAGTCTGACAACTAGATTTACGAAGAGGTACTGTATTACCCAGTACTAACTGGGTTGTGGAAGTCCGTTCTTCTACCACCCAGCTGCATTCGGTCAGATTGGAAACCGACCGCAACTTAATTAGGAAAAGGCTGTGCAGATGATGAATTAGTGAAATATCTGATGATAGAAAAATCAGGCTTCAGGTTACTAATAAAGCTTTTTATTATTGTTGTTTATATTCTAGCCCAAATGTTTTTTGTTTTACTTATTAATATTTATAATAAAAATGAGCTATTTATGAAATGACAATGCCACAAGGCAAAGGTCTCTGCGTTTAGATTAGATTCACCTCAATACTTCAATAGTTTGATGACCGAGAAGATCTTTCAATCTGCAATGCACCGCCTAAGCCATTGTCGTTTCTATTCCGTTGAAGTATTCATTCAATTTGTCTGAATGTAGATGCAATTTGCCATTGTGTTCTCATCTATTGCATACTGTAGCTTTGTTATGCATTTGAGTTGCATGTAAGATATTGCTTTCTGCTAAGGTAACAACATAAATCCGAAGACTGCTATCTGTTATTCCAATACTTTGTGCGGCACATATTGCTAAGCACCTTGTGCCTTGAATAGCATAAACATTAAGTCTGTGAGTGTCATAGAAAGCGATAAAGTTACAGTAACATCCTAACATCCTTGAATATAACAATGGACTTTGATGCTTTTCCTTGATGTAGTCACACACTGCAACGCTAACTGAAAAACAGCCATCCAAGTTGACTACTTGTGGTAATTATGACAAGATTCATGACTTGTAGAAGGCTTTATTGACCACTAGACACGCTTATTCAACCCATCAGTGGCAACTCCTTTAGCTAGGCGAAACAAGTCATTTCTTTAATATTGTGTGCTACATTCGAAGATCCATCATCTACCAACCTATACTTGGCCCCACGTGGTGGATTATAGCCCATTCCCTCTCATAGAGAAGTCACTGTGTCCCAGCAGTGGCAACATTATAGGCCTATTATGCTATGCTATATTCGAAGAAGAAGACACTTGTGACTTCCACCAACGCGCACTAAACCTGCATGGTGGATGGAGTGCCACTTCCTCTCACAAAGACACGGCCTGTGTCCCAAATACTGAGAATGTTACAGGCCAAATTATGTTAGAGATTTCTGGTCTATGATGATGTGTAGCAGCTGAGTGAACTGAGGATGGAGTTAAATGGCCTATTATGTAATTGGAGAGTCCTATGCCCAGCTGTGGATTGCTAGTTAAAACTAATGACTGCTGATCAATGCAACTAGATGCATTTGATAACTGCTAGTTCAAAAGAATGTAATAAAAGTCATACAAACATAAATTTTCTAGCCTAATGGCTATTTAGTGGTTTCGAATTGAAGGCAGCCCAGAGCGTGTCGACGTTACGGCTATAGCGTACAGCGGATGGAATAAGTCTCGGATGTAATTTTATTTGCTCGATTTATGCATTTTTTTTTTTTTGTGCTGTGCTTTGCTGTGCAATGTGCTTGATCAAGTTCTTTGACATTATAACAGATATTGATACAAACATTTATTTTATTTTAAAAGCCCTTTGGGTAAGGCTTATATCCGCCTGTATTATAGATGTTATGGATACCTTTTCGGGCTCTAAATGGGACTTGTACTGTAGTGCAAGAAAAAAAAGTTGTGTGTTGTATGTAATTAACAGTGATCGGATAATTGGGCGCTTATATACCTAAACCTCTTCCCGTGAAAGAATAATATGGGCATTCCTTTCAGAATAAATAAGTAATCCCGGGGAACAATTTTGTAAAAACAACTATAACAACTTATTGAAATTAAAGCAGTGGTTATCTTATTTTACTCAAAACAAATGAAAGTTCCATTAGAATCGGCTGTTTAAATTTTTAAAAATTACAATGAGAGTTCACAACGAGTTCTAACTATATTTTGTATGCTGGCATTTTTAGCAATCTCAGGAATTTCGAACGATTCCGGGATCCGGGATTCTGAAAAGCATGACCGTATTATACTTTCGTGGGAATAAAAGTTAAGGTATATTAGCGCCCGATTATCCGATCACTGGTAATTAACCACACAAACCAATGTTTAATTATGCTAAACGTTTTCGCAAATTTACATTCAAATGTAAAAACATAAGTACTATAATATATATTATATATATATATATATATAATTTCTTCGTAAAATTGGCGAAAAAGTGTAAAATTAAATGAGCATTTACCAGTCGAGAACAAAGCGCTCCATTGAATTGACATATAAAGAAAACACAAAGCTTCTATTCATGGAATGATCAACCCGCACTGGTCGACAATTACGGCCAACGCCCTCTCACATAGATAAGGCTTCTCTACAAGCAGTGGGAACAATATTTCTGAAATCGGTTGCCATTATATTAAATCTCATGCTGCGCATTCATGTAACTTACAGCAGTGTCTTGAAAAGAATCAAGAGACTGAAAGACAAAAGACCAGTAATTTCCTGTGTTTACAACAAATTTATCCGCTGGCGTCTGGCGTAAAACTTATCAATACATTATTACAAAGGCTATTGTATCATGATTATACGCGACTGTTTTAGATTCACTGCTACTGTCCTTGCTTTGTCATTTTATTTTAGCTATAATTTTACACCTTTGTTACCGTTGTTTTAAGATTCATTTCAGAGGTTAAATAACTGAAAAGACAGAAAAGCCCTCTTGCACCACAAATCACTAAACTCATTTTACTCTAAATGAATTTAAAAAATATTTTTCTCTATCAATTCAAACGATTGACAGAGCTAAAACGATGTTTTAAACAAGTTTACCGCCTAAAATATTGTAAAGTTTCTACTTGCATGTTTTACGTTTTTATTTATATTTTTGCTTTGCAATGTAAAAACACCTGTATTTATATAACGACCATTTTTCTGTATTTCATCTTTATCTGTTTTTATTGCTTGCGCTGTTAAAATAAGAATTCATGTGAATTCCATTTGTTCTTGACCAGCAACTGTGAGTCAGTGATACTACCGCGCGTGGCTGACCAGATCAAGGGCCGGGAGCAAGAGTTCTGTCCCCGATGCGAATGCAAGTACGAGAACAGGAACACTACCATTATAAAGGTACGTTGGTATGCTGCACTCAATTCAACGAAGTGTTGGAAATGTACTGCCGTGCTAATTAGAAACGCAGTAAGGAAGGATTTTTGGAAAATTGAGTTTTTCATATATTCGGAATCCTCGTAATGAGCTCTGTATGGTAATTTAATCCTTATTTTGATAGCTGTCCCAGAAGTGGGACTTTTAGTAAGCCAAACTGCAGTATGTTTCTTACTGAGAAGTAAATTACTAAGCACAACTGCAGTAAGACACATTACTGCTCTTTGCCTTCCAGTATTTTTTTGAACATAATTTATTTCACTAGTAAGAAGCGCAGTAAGGAACACTTGCTGATGTTATGATTTGTTAGTAATAATGATAAATAATAATGTTTAGTGAATAATTTTAGATAACAAACGCGACAAAGATCACGTTATTTTGTGGATGGATAATTGTTAAGCCCAAAACAAAAATTGGGTGAAATTGTCTTTCTTAGTTAACATAATTAACAGCAACTTGATTTCCGCACACTTAAATGTATGTCTGCTGACAGTTTTCATCACAGAGTCGACCAATATTTACAAAAGAAAGGAAAGTTTACGACTTTAAAGATTTTATTTAATGTTTTCTGTTTTAAGATTTAATTGGAATACATTTTTTTAATAAAATAGTTGTATCATTTACCTCTTTTTGATATTATTATAGATATAACCAAGTTATTGTGGTTTTTTTACGTATGTACACGAATTGAAAAGCTATAAGTCACTCTTTTACTGCAGTTATGGTTTGTAGTCAGTCTAAGCATAGCTTTAAGAAAATATTATGTCACTAGTAAAAAATGCAGTAATTGTGTATGATTAAGAAAGTATTATTTGTCATTTCAAATAACGTATTTTTTAATATTCATGTCGTTATATTTAATTAGGAAATGGTTAGGATAAATATAACCAAATAAGTGTACTTTTGTATACTTAAATACTATTTTTAATAGCTTTTTCTCACTACTGCACTGCGTTTTTAATTTGTAGTCGAAGTGATAATAATAATTGAATTAAATGAAATAAGCGCAGTAATCTGTATTTGCTAGTAGAAAGCGCAGTAACTCCAAACTTACTGCTGTTATAGCTTGTAATACTGGGTTTAGTCATGAAGACCCTGCTAAGCATAAATAGTTCTTTTTGTTTTAAGATAGTTGTATTAAACTTATAGAAAATAGGGTTAGTTCTTACGAAACAATGCATATTCAGCTATACATGTAACTAAAAACATTTTTGCAAAACTTCAAAATCATACCTAAAAAAGCCAAATAAAAGTAAAAATGTTTAGGCGCCATTTACTCGAAACTACTAATAACCTCCTTACTGCACTTCTAATTAGCACGGCAGTGTACTGTTATGTAACTATTCTCACTGGCGAATCATTTGTATATGCTATGATCCCTCATAGCATATTAATAAAACGCGAAATTGAAGGTTTCCTCGTTGAAATTGTATGTTTTTCGTTCTTTGCTTGAAATAACAATTATATATTTTTTAATTTAAAAAAACAGGCCGTTATCACTACAACAATAATAATAAATTTCAGATAACTTTTTTATTTATTTAGTAATCATCATTCCCTCCCGTTTATTTATTTGATAATCATCATTCTCTCCCGATGCATGTTTAGACAAAAACTCCGGAACCCTGGAGGTCTATCCGTCCGTCCGAAAGTAGTCCGTAACTACGGACTAAACCCTACTCCCGATTGATTACGGATTAATGAGTTTCGAACGGACGTTTCATAGACAATATTCGTGAACGATGACGCATGGCGATAGAGTTGTGCTATTTTACCAGTCGATTACCGGTTTACTTACTTTGTGGTTTTCAAGGTTTAAATAAAAAAATATTATTGTTATTGTTGAAAAATTACCTCATTTCAACAAAATACTTTTTATTATAATAGAATTGAACTATTTTTGCCTGACTTGTGGCTTTATCCAGTTAATAGCAAAAATTACCTCATTTTAACAAAATACTTTTTATTATAATAGAATTGAACTATTTTTGCCTGACTTGTGGCTTTATCCAGTTATAATTATTGTATTAATTAATACCTTTGCTTTTCTTTCTTTTAACGGCAAATCTCAAATGAAAAGTCAGTTTTTATTTACAATTATAGACATTCAAATATTACGAGCTATAATGAACGTAATTCGCATTATTAATACGACGCGGAAACTTTCCGTAATCAATAAAATTGTAAAAGGGCCTCAACCGTTCTAGCAGCAACTCACCCGCGCAAATAGAGGCGCTCCTCAATTTTATGAGTGAGAACGAGTCGCAAAACATCAGCGGCAACCAAAACACACCGTGGTGCCCAGGCAAGTTCGAAGCTCGTTGCCACCCGTAGCAAGCCGAGGACAGGCTGATGAAGAAGGCATTCGTGTGGAAAAGAAGAAGCCTACTCGCAATCATTGCGGTTCCGAATTGACAGGTCCGAATATGTTGCTGCGTCCCGCTATTCCATCGACGCAGCTGCTGTACATACGTGTCCCGTCTACATCACACCACGACGCCAGAGGAGGTCTTGGAGTAATTATGAAGCAAGACCAAGTTCACCCTTAGAGTGGAGAGGTTAGGTTATTCGCGCCACAAGATTAACGTCAAGTCTGTGATGCGGATCGCAACACCATCTCGAGACTTATGACGGAATTTTGGCCGCAGGGTGTCGATGTCGTGTATCGGTGTCTTCGCGGAAGTCTACATTACACCTCGACTCAGTGCAATACGTGGCCGACCAAACGTAGTTAATAGTTTTTCGTAAAAGTGTTAATATGTTTTAGCCAATACAATCATATAAGATTATATTGTGTAATGTATCTTCGATAACTGAAAATAGAAGTGATTGAAAGTAAGTTCTTACTAGGAACTTAGTTTAATTTAAGACTGCTATAGACAAATAAAAGGAAATATGTTTTGATTGTAGTACTGTAATGTTTATTGTATTTATATTTTTTCAATTTGATTGATGCCAAATAAATTAAAAGATACTCTGTTAAAAACTTTTATTGTGCAAATCTTTTCATTACTTTTTGGGGTATGGAGAACAGGGTGTAAAGTTCTTCATCCTCATCCCTTATAGAAAAGGGAGGATCCTCCGACCAGACGGGTGATAAGTCTGGTGAGCTACTGCCCGACAGTTGTTGTCGGGTTCATATTATAGTCTTAAGTCGCGAATAACTTGCGCGATGCTAGATGTATTTCGATGTTTAGTTTGTCCTCTGCGTCATAGATGGCGCTGTAGTACTTTTTGTAGTGCCGCTACAACTTTATCACAATCTTTCGCCAGACCAACACCCATAATATCCTGTCACTGCTAAGGCCCATTGCACCTTGGTAGATCTGAAAGTAAACAAAAACAACAGTAACAATAGATAGGACAGATTAGTACAACTCAATAATTTTCAGAATCTTCAATATGTATATCGTTAGCCTTAGTCCTTATATGGAGGTTGTAAACAGCCCTAAAACCTTGAGGAGCTCTCTCTCCGAAACAATCCTTGTAATGCAACAGTACAAAATTCGATTTTGAGTATTACGTTACAAGTAGATGCGCCCTTATCGTATGATAGAGGTAGCGCAGTGTAATGTGTATGCATAAAATTGACAAAACTGCTTGAAAATCAAATAGAACCACATTAAGCAGTAGGTACCGAAAATGACCCAAACGTATAACTAAGTTATACTTCAAAGATAGAAGATACGTCGAGGCATAAATATGCTGATCTAAATTAAGGTATTTTTTTTTAAATGGCCTGACCTTAATTTCAGGTGGTGGTGATCATCGTGATCTGGGTCATCATGCTGCTGGTGGTGTACATGGGCTTCCTCATCTGCCTGGACCCGCTCATCAACAAGCGAGCAAAGGCCTCGTACCAGGAGCACACTAATGAAGATGTAAGTATACCGATACTTTTTATTTAGAGACAGGGGCCGGGTCAATATTACACAAATAAAATCAGAGAACCTCCACTGTTTTGGATGTTAACACTCGTCATATTGACTTCGTTCGCATATAATTAAGCCATAGCACACAGACCATAATGATGAATCGATTGATACATCTTTCATCAAATTCTGCTTGTCGTTTAGGCGTCACGGTAAAACATAAAAGTGTTACACATTCATACAGACTGCAAAAACTGATATACCATTTTTATGGCTCTGCCGTAGTCGGGTATACCAGCAGTAAAAAGTCAACTTAACCCTGCAAATGATTCAATCAAAATATGTTTATTTCACATAGGCCTACATAGGCACTTATAAAACGTCGACAAAAAGGTGCACGGTTCGGGTTAGTCGTTTCCTATGGAGAAGAACCGGCAAGAAACTCCATGGTTACTCTTTTAAAATGATTTGATTCTACAATATTATTATGTAAGGGCCCACACTACACCTGACAACGTATATAATATGTAAAATTTTAGGATGATCGGTTCAGTGGTTTAGGCGTGGAAAGGTAACAAACAAACTTGACTTACTTTCGTATTTGTAATATTATATAGTATGGATGCTAATACATTTCTTTGTTACTTGTATCTTACTTACTATTATAATGTTGAACTACCTGCAGAGTAAATTTATTCGAAGGACTTTTAATATAAAATAAAAATCTTGGGGCATTTCTGAGATATGTTTTTGAATAAGATTACTGATTTAGTCATCATCAGGTCAGGTCGGCTTCCAGTCTAACCGGATGCAGCTGAATACCAATATTTTACATGGAGCGACTGCCTTATCTGACCTCCACAACCCAGTTGGTCCACTGGGTAATACGATATCCTTGGTAAGACTGGTTGTCAGACTTTCGGGCCACAGACTACCCGTAAAGACCGTCAAAGATTTACAAATGACAGCCGGGACCAACGGCTTAACGTGCTTTCCGAGGCACGGAGAAAACACAGTACTCAGTAAGTAATACGGTCACCAATCCACAGACCAACCTAGGCAAGCACGGCTTAACCTCAATCGACCCGAGCGCCTGTTAATATTAAACCACGAGCTCCTCGAGTAAAATTTGAAAAAATACAGAATTTCACAATTTTTCCATTATTCATAATCTTACTTAAAGTGTACTTTATTATCACATTTAAAAGCTCAGTTGTCCTTAGTTAAATGCTCTGTCAGACTAGATATTCTTATTTGACTCTAGTTTAATGAGTTTAAAGACCATTTCTCCTATTGAACACTAGACAAGAATTATCGGTGGCCATTGTTCTTAAACAATGGAAGTACCAAAAATCACACCTAATAATTTTAACTTATAATGTAAATATACTTTTAACATGTAGTTTGAGTCTCTGCTGGTGAATATGCCTGCCCAGTATGGGACCGCTCTGCGCACGCACACCTAGTGGATACAGCTCTAAACGAGACGTGCCGAATAATTACTAGTTGTCTTAAACCGACACCGGTACGAATGCTGTATCCACTTTCCGGCATCGCGCCTCCTCAAGTTCGTAGGACTATTAGCCAGCCGTATCGAAATGACGAAACTACAAGCTGACTCACGCCACCCAATGCACAACTACGGCTCAGTGCCCCAGAGGCTGAAAAGTCGCAAAAGTTTTCTTGGGTGCGTGGGCCCGACTGGCCCAGTCAATTTCAACGCCTGCACAGCAAGATGCAATCTCTGGCGAGAGCAGTTTAAACCCCCAGATAACTTCGGCGATCCAATAGAGAGGCTTCCACCTGGGCCACGAGTTGCCGTGGCCGACTTGGAAATCCCTAAACAGACTTCGAACCCAGGTCGGCCGAAGCAAAGACAATCTCTGCAGATGGGGGTTCGCGGACGGCTCAGACCTCAAGTGCGTATGCGGTGTCTCCCCACAAACAATGGCCCACCTTCCATCTTGCGCCGCATCACCTGCGCCCTTGATGATTTAATTACTGCATCAGAGAGCGGGGTTCGCGTGGCTGAATTTTGGGCTAAACATATTTGTTTTGTTTTTTTTTGCCATCGATACGCTAAGAAGAAGAAGATGTAGTTTTAATGTTAATTATTTGTTCTAGCGTAACAACTACTAGAGTAAGATCCCAGAGCAATCAGACATAACTTATTTTCACACGGATGAAACCTAAAGTTTTCAGTAGCGTCTCGTGTGCCTTGAATACCTACGCGCTTTGTGGAACTTGCCGAGTGACACCTGGGCAGGTACCAGGTGAGAAAGGTAACTAAAAATAAGAATTATTTAACTTAAATTCACATGGCTGATTTTTATATATGTCATGTAGAATATTATTTTAAAGTAATATCATAAGTGTCAGACACTTTTGATGGACCAGAGCTTTTGTCAGACGCTTTTAAGCTACCCAAAAAATAGATGAACTTTACTTATTTTTACATGTCTGATTTTTTAATATGTTATTGAAGTATTTATTTAAAACTTATATTCAATCAGTCAGACAAATTAGAGTGACCAAACATCCCCTAAGACAAAAATTATTCAGCCAGAAGTATGGGGGCGAGAGCACTATGCATGCGCTTCAGAGTGAGTGAGACGTCCATAATAACTCGGTTCCCCTTCTTAAACTCACCATCTGTTTCAATCTACTGTGTATGTGCTGTTTGCGTCTAATATAACTTATAGTATACAGTATAGTTCGAGCCTGCGAGAGCACATGTTTTTGTTGTTTTTATCAGGTTATTTGTGAGTGTTTTATTAAGTTGTTTGTAATAGTGATAATCATGGAAGAAGAGAAATTGAAATGTACATTTTGTAAAAAATCTCATGATAAACTTTGAAGAAATATTGAAAAAGTGCAAAAACATTTTAAAACAGCGAATAATCCATAACCTCAAATTCAAAGATGTAGTTTTACCGGATGACTTGTATGACAGTGGTTACCATCGAGAATGTTATAAAAATTTTACTGCTCTGCCAAAAAATTCTTTTCCGCCATACCAGAAAAACCAAAAAATGCTGAAAAAAAATCATCGAGTATTGTTGAAAATTCATTAGTTGCATCGACATCAAGCCAACCTTGTAATCTTAGTACTAACGATGATCTATGTAGAGCGTCTACCTCAAGTCAACAAAATAATTCAACAGTTCCAGATTTAGATGTAGTGTCAAACTCAAGTCCAGCTAATTCAATGCCTGAACCAAGTGTTGAGCCAAATGTGAAGTCAAGTATTGACTTAGAATCAGTTGAACCGGTGTCATGTGATGGTGAAGAACCTTCTGAACGTGATGATAATTTCTCTTCTGAAAATATTTCTCTTAAAAGTAACGTGGATATAGACAGAAACCAGAAATGTATATACTGTAATTAACAGACTAAACGACATAAACTGAAAAGACTACCGGTATATCTAGCCGGTAAAACTACATCTTTGAATTTGAGGTTATGGATTATTCGCTGTTTTAAAATGTTTTTGCACTTTTTCAATATTTCTTCGGAGACTAATATAAGTTTATCATGAGATTTTTTACAAAATGTACATTTCAATTTCTCTTCTTCCATGATTATCACTATTACTAACAACTTAATAAAACACTCACAAATAACCTGATGTAAACAACAAAAACATGTGCTCTCGCAGGCCCGAACTATACTGTATACTATAAGTTATATTACACGCAAACAGCACATACACAGTAGATTGAAACAGATGGTGAGTTTAAGAAGGGGAACCGAGTTATTATGGACGTCTCACTCACTCTGAAGCGCATGCATAGTGCTCTCGCCCTCATACTTCTGGCTGAATAATTTTTGTCTTAGGGGATGTTTGGTCACTCTAATTTGTCTGACTGATTGAATATAAGTTTTAAATAAATACTTCAATAACATATTAAAAAATCAGACATGTAAAAATAAGTAAAGTTCATCTATTTTTTGGGTAGCTTCAAAGCGTCTGATAAAAGCTCTGGTCCATCAAAAGTGTCTGACACTTATGATATTACTTTAAAATAATATTCTACATGACATATATAAAAATCAGCCATGTGAATTTAAGTTAAATAATTCTTATTTTTAGTTACCTTTCTCACCTGGTACCTGCCCAGGTGTCATTCGGCAAGTTCCACAAAGCGCGTAGGTATTCAAGGCACACGAGACGCTACTGAAAACTTCAGGTTTCATCCGTGTGAAAATAAGTTATGTCTGATTGCTCTGGGATCTTGGACTATACTGTACCCAAATAATTATGTTTATTATCAATTAAATTATGGATGCCGCCCATTGTTTTCTAAACCGTTTCCACGTATTTAAATCCATTATTAAACACGGTACATTCTGTCCATTACAAATCGCAGTGAAGTATACTTATATAAATAAATGAGATTGGTAATATACTTAATAAAGCATGCTCTTTAATAATTACTTTTTAAAATGATTTAGCTAAGTCAAGTCTTATATTTTTTTGGTTATTCAATAGTTGTTTAATGTCTTATCGTCGGAGTAAGATGAGTACTCTTTTATAATACTTACCCAAGGAATAAACGAACTTATAAGATGCCTTAATAAGTATTTAATAAAATCAAGAGTTATTAGTCTCACGAAGTGCGCTTGTAAACTTTTGTTCTTGTAAATATTTTACAAAGAGTTCGTATACAGGGTGAATTTTCAAGTGGACGTGGAAGACCAGAACCGAAACTACGAGGAATAGTTTAAAATGCTCAAAAGAGTCTCGAGCTCGATTTTGATGAAAACTAAAACTGCATCATTGGATTTTAGAAAAATCAGTATCCCTAACCAGTAATCGAACCTGATGATTTTGAAAAAAAAGACACCGTATTATTACACCATTCGATAATGTCGCTAATAAGTATTAAATTCTGGGAAGTAATTACATGCGGCAAATGTAGGGAAAATGTAAAACTTTACGTTATATCGTATTTTAAATTAATATCATTGATTTATGACACCCGCACCGCAGTCATCTTCACAATATTGTTCTAATTTAATTTTTTTTTGTCTGCGTGATAAAAGAATAAAAAATTATAAACTATTGAAATTAGAACTTACACGTGATTTGGCGCCACTTGTTTCGTTGAATACTACAGGGTATTCAGATGACAATAACTCATAAATTTATTTGGTGTTGAGTCAATATTTTCATATCATTTTGTAGGTTGACTCTAATACTTCTGATTTAATGTAAAAACATATGTAACGTTCAGGGGTTAATTTTGCACTAGAGTAGAAAATGTAAAAAAAAGTAAGTATTTTACGTAAAATTTCGTAATTTCTTATTTTTAGGCTCTGCTTATTTTTCAGGATTTATTTAATATTTGATAGCCTCGGCGTTCACCCTTGCAGTAAGATCATTTGCACTCTAGGTCTCTTAGATTCAAAGATTATTATACATTAGCATTTTAATGAACATATTACTCTAGATCAAGCGATTAAAAAAACAATATGGCTGCCATTCGCGGGGTGAGGGGTTAGGAGTATTAATAAACGTATTTGTCTTCAAAAATGAGTATTATATTATGCCCTTAAAGTATCGGTAATCACACTAAACCTAAACAATTGTTTTTTAATTAGTTTATGGCCCCTTCTTAATCAAGATACTTATAAACCTTTTGTAATGCTTTTATTCGTAAATGTGATTGTGTATTATTCACCAGGGGCGTGCCGTCCATACAGGCAAATAGGCTTAGCCTACCTTAGCCAAATTCATTTATTACAACAAATCAACAATCATGCACTTAATAAAAAATACAAAATATAAAAAGAAAGTTAAAACTCCTGTTATAACACTTATAGCAACTTGTCGCGCCCGTGTGACGTCACACGGGCACACGCTACTACTCCTTAGGCCACCAAACGAACTGCCTTCATTTCTCATCGACTCATTGATGAATTTACGCACACTGGTGCATATTTTCGTGTGTATGAACGGCACACATGTATAGATTATGGGCGGGAACTCCGCCGTAAGGAGACCGCCAGCGCAATTCTGATTGGCTGGCCTTGAAGGCCAGCCAATCAGAAGTGCCAGTCAAGATGAATGAAATGCAGTGCAGGGTTACCAATTTGTGGAGATTTCCCCGGATCGCGGGGAATTCGAGAAACAGACTACACACTGAAACGATCGTTTCCATAATGACTTGCTACTTTAAAAAAACAGGGTGGTATTGTCGAATATAAACCTTCCAAAAAAATATAAATTATAAGGAATAGCAAAAGCCCTATTAAAATAGTAAAAAATACATGAATTTTATTTTTTCCCAAAATTTTGTGAAATTTCGCTTTGATTTTTGGGAAGTTAGGAAAATAACTGTGGCAATCCGGCAAAATGATGCAATTATTATTTGGTTTCTTAAGAAGCCATATTTGTGTATCCGCGATCTTGAATGTTTTGCTTTTTTTAACGTACTCAATTAAAAGTAATTTGTTGTTTATTGTTTGTTTATCTACTTAAAAATGGTGTTCTGTTGTGAAGTTTGCGCTGATAATGTGTGTTTGTTAGAAGTTCAAAGTAGTAAGTTTTCGCATTATCGTTTAATGTTAAGATTCAACTTGATTTGATTTTGATGATTTTAAGTTATTTATAAAGATACGAGACGAGTTTGAGTGACTGTGACTGAGTTTGAATCTTCAGAAAATCGTGATTTGAACCTTGAATAATGTGGTGAGTTCTTGTATTTATAACTTTTATAACACGCGTTTTCGGCAATAATCTCGTGAATGTACTTACATCCTTAGCTTCTACAAGTTGTGTGTTCATAATAAACTGATTTCGTTTGTGCTATAAAACTATTGTTTCTTTCACTGGATAGCCTACACCCCCACCATACTGTTGTTTTTACAGGCTTTCTTTTCAATTTTTTTTTTTTAAATATTATAAATCAATAAATGTGACTACTTTAGGGTCATCATCATAAGTAGAGCGACGTTGTGATGTTGCGCGAAGTTTTTTTTTTGGGTATCCGTATGCGTGGCCTACCTTCCGTGGAGAACCACTGCACGCCACTGTTATTCACTTAGGGGATAAATCAGTGACTATATCGATCGCTACTCGGGCGCTATATTGAATCCCAAACGCAACGTAGGAGTGTAGAGCTCATGTGAACGCAGCGACGGGGTCTTTGTTACTCTGAGTGAAACGAGGCAGTTTAGACGAGCCTTACTGCTGCGACAGATTCATGCTCGCCCATCTCACTATGAAGCTAAAACTGAGAGATGTCAAATGTGATCGATCTATTACAGCATGTAGGCAGCGGATGTCTTTTGGTTCTAGTTTTTAAGGTACGCAACGATAACTTTTTTAAATGACCGTATTATCTTTGTTAACTGTCTGGGAGTATATAAACGAGTGGTTTTCAAAAATAAAATAAAATAATAATATTGAAAAAGTAGTCACTGCCAGTGCAAAAATTCACTAAAAAAGTTTTCTTACGTCTCGCGGAAAAAAGTATTAGAAAACCAGAAGAAAAGTATCACCATGATGTAAAGTTATTCATAAAATTATTATCATAATTCAAATTAATATTTAACTTAAAAATAATATTCTTATTTTAATCAAACTAAGTTTCTATAATTTTATAACACTATGTTTTGGCAGACCTTTAATTCTAGTACCCCAGTTTAACTAAAATTTATCACTAAGCGAAAAGTAAAATAACGTAGTTAGTTTCCATATGTTTTAAATGTATATGAGGCCGTTTCCTATCTTAGGCCTCTTTTATGGAGTCGCGGAGCTTATTGCGGCGCGTGAAGCGGACCGTTGACCGGATCGCGGCGCGGATGATCCGTCTGTGCCGCGTCCGCCGCGGAGCGGGCGTGGTCTCCTGTGTACTCCGCTACGGAGGGCGCAGCCGGAACCACAGCTGAGTCTGCCTGGTAATAAATATATGAGCGTCGCTTTGTCAAACGTCACAAGAGAATATACTACCTTAAAAAAAAAAATGCAAAGAGAACTCTTATTTCAAATGCGAATGGTTATGGTAAAAGTGAACCGACAGGCGCAGTAGCAAATTTAAATACTCAGCCGTGTTCTCCGCTATATATTACCCTGGCATATACGCAAAAGAATCGCTCATACAGAACGCGTCTCTATAAAGGCCGGAGCAGACCAATTGCGTTCCCGTTGCGTGTCAAATTCAAATTAGGCTGTGAATCGGCACATTTTAAACGTCAAATTTTACAAGAGACGGTCCCAATACGCCCGCCCTTCGCCAGTTCCTAGTATTTTAGCTGGGAAAAAAGGTGACTGAACAAACTCCCCAGCGACACATCTATCCACTACATTAAATTATTGTCACATGTCAGCTAACAATTAAAAAAAATACAAAAATGTTGTAATGTTTGAAACTTTATGTAAGAACTGGTGCCTACGTAGTGTTCGCGTGACGACTGGAGCTCCGGTCTTTAACGCGTATATACATTGTCATGCAGACTTATCCGCTTTACGCATTACGCCCCGCGTTATTCTCCGCGACTCTATACAAAATCCCTCAGTGTGTATAACAGAATATCAACATAACGATACTTTCCCGACGAAATACTGATTGTAATTTTTCCCTTTTTCTCTCTCCTTACTTGATCTTTTGTTCGCCAGACAACATGTTCGAATGGCATTGTGTCTGCAGTTCAACGTACAGTAACTACAGAATATGTTTAGGCTGTCAGGACGATCTGAACATCGGTGTGTAGCACGCCTTACGGTACCTTATGATAAAATAAAGTTGAACCATGGATCTTTTGGCGTGTGGCCACCGAACGCCGCCATCTTTTTTTTTCTTGTGTCGTATGTCATTTAAGCGCTAAAAGGTCCATGCACCACTAGCCGTGATTCGTGTTTTTCTATTTTGTCGATCTCTCTTTTAGAATAGCAGTGTTTCAACAAGGACCTGTTTGTTTTACAGGACGAGAGCACCCTAGGTGGGCCATCACAGCAAATGGGAGCGCGTGGCAACGTCCTGAACAGAGTGACACACCAGCAGGACAAGTGGAAGCGCCAGGTTCGGGAGCAGCGTCGCAACATATACGATAGACATACGATGCTCAACTAGGACTCGCTTCATACCTCATCCGTGGCGTAGCTAGAGCTAAGGTAAAGGGCTACCGGGGCCCCGGTTTTTGAGTAGACAGTTTATGTAATTTAGTGGCTGTTGAAGTTTTAGAGCAACATTTGCAAAATGGATGAAGTTTTTCTTGTCTTGGCAGAAGATTTGTGTAAAGACTTTTAAAATACCTTTACAACCCATTCGACTTCGATTTTAAGAAAAATAAGAATGTATACCAATAGAATATATAATAAATATTATACCAAGTTCTTCCTACACAACCAATACCTTATGTGATCGTGTTCTGCCAAAGTGTACCAACCCTCATCAAATGTCTCCTACTTTTCGAAGTAATTGTAATGATTTAGGATATTGAACAATGATTAATTCTACATCTGTTGTAAGAGACTGATTTTACTGAATAGTAACGTTTACCACATTTATAGTTTAGGATAGGTTTGACGTATTTAACTAAATTAATGAGAAATTGTGGGTTGGCTCATAATGGCAGGACTACTCCCATTGGCATACCAACAAACAATAAAATGTAATTACACAATAACTTAAAAACTATTATCGTCAAATGTCAGTGCTAATACAAAACTGTTAACATGATATTACGCCTGTAAACCCTTTAGGGCAAGGCAGAGGTGTATCTATAGATCTTCCACATTTCACCAGTCATCATGGTGCTTCCTTACAATCGTAGATGGCGAGCCGATTAGTAATATGTCGTAAAAGAATATTGCTCGATCCGATTTAATTTACATAATTAATTGTGCCATAGTGTTGTTGTAAAAGTGTTGTAGAAAAGCTAAAACGTCAAAGACGATTACTTCTGAATAAATAATGAAAACTTGGGCCCTTACCGCTACGTCGCGTTTTGATGGAGGTAGAGAAATAGTATTTATCGTTATTTGAGGCTTCGAGGACAGAAAATAATTAGCTAAATCATATAAAAAACAAGACATTAAAAACAAAGTTACGCTTAAGAACTTATATTATAAAATAAAAAAAAAACAAAAAAAAAATGCGTGTTTGTATTTTTAACGTCGCGTAGACATTTAGAAATTGTATACCATATTATAATAAATATAGTGATGTTTACGCCTTAATAGAACTTTTATAAAATCTTACAACTCAGACTTTGAGAACTCACTGGTAAAATATTCAGTAGTGCTAATAATATATTTACATATAAAAAACCTTGTTACTCGATAGATATATAAAGATAGAGATAGATTTTTGCATCTTTCATCAATTTCAAAGCACTATTGAGACTAAACTGTTATATTCTTATTGATATGGTTCCGTATGGTCTGATCCAAAAGTAATTCATTGAACTGTAAACAAATGCATCAGAAGACGTATTATATGTGGTCCATTTTTAGTGTCACTTTCAAATTCATTGCTTTGCTTACCATACTTGAAGATTTAAATATTATATTGTATGCGTCACCTTCACCATTATGACAAATTGATACCTAATTTTTCTCGATATTTGCTATTTTAACGTTATTTACAACAATTTGTTGAAATATTATTGTTACTAATTCCCCTGAAAATGTATGCTTTCCCCTTTAAATAAAAATACATTTACTTCACATATATTGCACATATTTGATATTATAAATGTGAAAGTTTGTTAGCATGACTATTATCGAACTTCTGGCGTAGCCACTGGCATATGCTAGTCATCACCACCCTTCTGCTAGTATCTAATAGAATCAAATCATCTAAAATTTATTATATAGTTAAATTCAATTAAATTGTAGCGGCTCTACAAAAAGTACTTCAGCAACATAGAACAAAAAGTACTACAGCGCCATCTATGACGCAGAGGATAGAATAAACATCGAAATACGTCTAAATCCTGCATCGCGCAAGTTATTCGCGACTTAAGACTATATAGAAGAACCCGACAACAACTGTCGGGCAGTAGCCCATCAGACAATAACACCCGTCTGGTCGGAGATCCTCCCTTTTCAATGGGGATGAAGAACTTAACACCGTGTTCTTCATACACCCAAAAAATGTTACCATTTAATACCAAATTGAATCCAGTTAATGATTGCGTAGAATGCATCCTGCACAGCATTGGTTTACACTTTCATCAAATACTTTTAAATCACACCAATCACGTCTGGGTTGCCAGAAAGACTTAAAACTTCCTTCTTTATCCATAAACTAGTTCTTCTAAATAGCTAATGCTGTCCGTGGTGCAGTTTCTGTTACACCAACTTAAGTAATTTAGAATATTGCTATCTTTTTCTCTGTCATAAAAAAGAAAGAGAAGAATGTCTCGTCCTAAAACACGCTGCATTTCAAAATTTTAACAAGTTTGACAGTTCTAAAATGTCGAGAACGTCGCTGTCTTTTTCTCACTATTTCTGTTAGATAAAGATATCAATACTCTTATTGTGGATAGTGTACCAGTAAGTGCGTATAGTATGCGTTTCTAAGGTGAACAATACAGGTCTGTATCCCATAACTTAATCAATAAGTCTTTAACCCTGAACCATTCGATATGTTTGTTTGTTTTTAAAAAACGTGCCCCACTAGGAATTTCTCCTGTATCGTGGGTGCGTTTACAAACATTTAAACTCACATATACGAACAGCCAGACCCGGAACAACTGTCTGTAGGCCATACAAATGATTATTCCGTGCGGGGATCGAACCCGCGACACGCAACGCAGCATTCAATCGCTCAGCCACTGCGCCGACCGTGCCGTCATTAGTATTAAAAGTATCATGTTTACATGGGTGGGAATCAAAGAATGTTTCCCAGTTCAGTGTGCCTCCTGGCATAGGCTTCCTCTAACGTCTTCCACTGCTTCCTATCTCTAGCATCCCTTGTGCAGTTGGGACCGGCTGCGAGCTATTGCTCATCCTCTCATCATAATTTCATACTTAATTACTATTAACTCTTCGATCTAAAACATAATTCTTCGTATTGTTTGACATCTGTAAGTAAGATATAGACGTAAGGTTTACCAGCATTTAGCTTAATTAAACCAGCTTTGGTTAAGTTACGTGCGGTAATAAGTTCTAACCAATGAAAGACAAGATTTCTACTTAGTGAAAGTTATATCGTACTAATTAATTATATTAAAAGTGTATTAAAAATGTATGAATGTAAGATCTTTGGACTGCCAATGTTGAACTGGCTCGACCTGAAATTAATGTTATAAGTAGAGAAGAAATATCTTGAATAGATTTCCGCAGAATTGTAACAAACTAGTTGAAAATCTTAGTGTATTTGCTTTCTTGCTAAATCAGGCAACACTACCAATATGTAAATGTTATGTACAATTTTGCCAAGTTCAAAATTTATAGCGGTACTACTACTACTACTAAGCAAGTTATAGCAAACACCTCGCAAGTCATCGTTATAATGAATATTTTTCGATGATATAACTCAATCAAACTCAAAAATATGTATTTAAATGGTATTTTTTTGATATACATATTTATCAATTTATTGTGCACCAAAATATAAACCTTATATAATTGTGTTTATAAATAAGTGTACTTACAAGGTGATTGGTAATTGGGTACATACAACTGTACTACCTTGTCAGAAATAAAAGTGGTCACTGTCGCACCATTTTAGCAAGCTCATGGTACAAGGGTTCTGAACCTGACCTTTATGGCGCTTAATTTCTAAAGGCGGGTACTTTTTTGACAAATTTTCGAAGGATTCATTCGTTCATGAGCTATCAGAAAAGTATCAGATCAACATCGTGAACAACGTAGATTTCTCACAACAGCAGTTTATGGTTGAGAGGTGGAAAATGTCCAAAAACTTTTATATTTCGATTTCTCCAAAACAACCTAGTTTAGACCCTAAGTTAACGGGGCCAAAATTGTTGAAAATTAGGTCTAGTATCACCCATTTCAAGGAATGCACCAAATTACCAATCACCCTGAATATAGTGGAAACGATGGTCGTTGGAAAGTGGATGAAAGGAAGTTTTGAAAGTTCGTATGTGTGAACACCATCATCCGCGACGAAGGAGTTCCTTAGAATAATTCAGACATTCGGTAATTCATCTCAAAATAAATGTTACTATTAGTGTCTTCGGGCACGTTTAGATTCTTAAATAAGAATAACTCGCATTACATAAAACGACAGTTGGTTACGCAGTTTATTGTTAAATACAGTCGATCTGTCCTCGAAGCCAAATATAAGTAGACATGTTTAGAAGTACGTTAAGTGACACCTCTAGATCGTGATACTTGTGTGTCGTCATTCAACTTTTTGATGTATAACACGTCCTGGTGTGTCTCGGCTAAGTCGCTAACACACTTCAAGCGCCTGTAGGACTTCCTACATTCGAGGGCTGTCGACAGTCTATCTAATGTATTCGTGAGCTGCTAAGTAGTCTATCTAATGTATTCGTGAGCTGCGTAAATTCGACACACCACTCTTTCTCAGAACACAACTTCTTAGCTAAAGTCTGGACCGATGTAGCCGCTATAAGAAAAATAAGAAACTCGTTATCTCTATAATCTTTGTAGCTAGTTGTAGTTTAGACACAATTTCAATAGGTATTCATTGATAAAGTAATACTCTACATATGGCAAAATTTTAATACCTCACGTATTTAAGAATTTTATTAGATAGATTTTTAGAATTGCACTGTTCACTCATATAGATTTTTAGAATTGCACTGTTGAATAATATAGATTTTTAGAATTGCACTATTCGTATAGATTTTAAAAGCAACTGAAATTATAGGCAGCTTTTTGCAGTTATTCAAAAACAAATATTGTAAAGTCCTAGTAATGTTTTCATGAAACGATGTAAAGATGCATCGTTTACTCCATATTGCATATATTAGTATAAGAATACAAAAAGCTAAAAAAGCTCTTTCTATGTATATTAAGCAAGCTCATGCACCTAGTATTAATTAGTATTTACTGATATAAAATTAAAGTTGAATTAATATATATTTTTGACAATGATTGGAAATAAAAGCATTAAAGACTATGAAACAAATAAGAACTTTTGGTAAAGACAAATGTAGTGAAGGTATAGCAAAAGACAAGATTATCGTATTCTTTATTTACACGCTTTAGTATAGCGATATTAGATAGAAAATGTTCACCTAAATATATTGAAATTAAATTAGTTTGTCTGCAAATCAAATAAGTAGGCAGTAAGGTTCTAGTTAATGTTTAAAATTACTTGTTTCTTTCTGAATCCTTTCATTCCTTTAAACCTAGAAATTTCTGCATAATCTGTCCGAAGTATTTTGCTAGAAAAAGGTGTAATTCTTGGTTCATTATTAAGACATTATAAACCCTTATAACATCGAATTGAATATCATTTATTCATTATTATCTTTATTAAAATCACGTCTCTTTTCTGATTCTATACAACAAATGATTATATGAATAAAATAATTAGTAAAGGTATAACTAGATATTGTAAGTTCGAGTCGAAAAATCAATTCGCGCGATGTTATTATAATCCACGTAAAGGAAGAGATTGTTTGTGAAATGTAGTTTAAGACATACAGTAGCCTTCAAAAGTTGTTAAAATTTTCCAATTCAGATGTTACGTCTCACTATCGTCTAAAATCCCGGTCTCGACAGTTTAGAGCTGCATACTGTGGCGTTGTTATTGACTAATCCTATAAAAAAAAACCTATAAACTATCTTTGGTGCGGGATTTCCGGAAATCTTATTTGTTTCTTTAACATGTGTTTAATTGAAAAAAATGCACGAATTTCAGCCACCAAAAAATATTGAAATTTCCGCAGACTTACTAAATCTTCAATTATTTTTCTACCAACCTGCACTGGGCCCGCGTGGTGGATTATAGTCCATTCCCTCTCATAGAGAGGAGGCCGTGTTTCCCAGCAGTGGGCACATTATAGGCTGATTATGCTTACACTGTGCTAAACTCCTTGCCACTTAATTCTTATTAAATAAAATCCATATTACTTTACAGTATACAGTTTAAATTTGAGAAACTAGAAATTTTAATGATATTGTGACTTTACATTAGAAATACAACAAATTCAACAATTTTTCGAGGCAACTGTATTTGTGTACATAATTTTAAGTATATTTATAATTATATATATATATAATGTTAATATATCGTATCGTTAGTGCTGGGAGATGATAAGATAGTCATAAATAGTTTAATCAACATCATCACTATAACTTCAATTTTAATTTTAACTATATTCACCACTACATATATTTAATATTTGGTAGATATATATTTAAGTCATACATATAAATGTTTAGAATATGGTTAGTCTAACCATATGCAGGGTGGATTAAAATCTGGACCTCGTGGGGAACCTTAATACAACTATTCTACTAATTGTCTAAGGGAACACTTGGTTTGTATTGTTTCCATAAGTTAGTACTTTCAAACCAACGTTGGTGGTTTGGAAGATAGGGTAACAAAGGTTGGAAATCCATTTCCGAGCCGTCAAAGTATCAACAGAACTCTTTCTATTGCTACATGATCCTTGTCCAAAACCTCTTTCTGTGTAAATAATATCATACTCTTAAAAATAATGGGCATCTATACCATATGTTTCATTATATTCATTCGAAACCTGTATGTTACAGCATAAAAACAATTATAAAATGTTAATGGTATTCTTGTAATTATCATATTTCGATTTTACGATAAATATTGTATTTTCACCTTGTAATTTCTACAAATTTTATGTATCAAAGATGTATTTTTAATCCAATATTATATAGTTACAAATCTAGCGAGTTCTGTAATTGAAGATATATCAACGTTAAGGCTTACTTGTAACACATAACTTAGTACCTTTATAACGCTAAACGTATTTAACATAATGTTGTCTCTTTCAATCATTTGAAGATGTCAAACGAGTGAATGGAACGACGAAGTTTCAAACTTAATCAAAAACATCATTTTGACTGTTATTGCCGATGATTGAACAAGAAATGAGAAATGTAGAAAAAGAACTTTGATTTCAAATAGTTTAGCGCTCAATGTATGTAGTGATTTGTGCTACAAGTGGGCCTAGTGATGGCGTACCATGACCTCTTAAGGGGAATATTGTTTTAATCTTACACCAGTGTCGGAAAGGGACGGTAGGCGTCATGTATAGCTCCCATCTCTTTCACACACTGAAGTGACATCAAGGGAAGCGCCAAGGTAGCCCGAGAAATTCATTTTTTTTTTACGTTTCTATTTTCGACCGTTAGGTACTTGATTAACATCAATACAACCCTCTGAAGTTCATTTAATACCTTTGAATGACTTTTTCTTGAATAAGTGTTTTTTTATCAAGTATGGCTTTACGGAGTTATGATTATTACTTTATAGAAAGCCATATTTGTTACGGTCGTGAATCATATTTGAAAATTTTAATTTCGCAGGCTACTTTAGCGCACCAGCCTTAAAGTAATACTTCTATAAAAGGTGGTGGAACGGGCCCTGATATATAAGGTGTAAAAAAATTAACTGCAAGAACTTCGTCCACATACTCGACATCGAAAAACAAACACATTACAAAAAAAAATTTTTTTTTTGAGCACTTTCTATATTTTCACATTAATAAAACAATTTAGTATCATATTTTTTGTGCACTGTACGCAGGGCTGCGCTAACGGCTCGCTCCAATACCGCGCGCGAGCGTCGTACCTCCGCCGCCCGCTACTATTCCCTCCCGCAGCCCTGCGTACAGTGCACAAAAAATATGATACTAAATTGTTTTATTAAAAATTTTTTTTGAGCACTTTTTATGTGCTCAAAAAAAAAATTTTTTTTTCTAATGTGTTTGTTTTTCGATGTCGAGTATGTGGACGAAGTTCTTGCAGTAAATTTTTTTACACCTTATATATCTACATGTTATAAAATCACGATATGTACCGCTAAGTGTAAATCGGTTTATAAGTGTATAGTTTTATAGCGTTTAGCTTAATTTGATCAGCATCACCGACAGGCCTTAGATGTAGAACTTATATATTCAAGCCTTTACTAATATATAAGGTGTAAAAAAATTAACTGCAAGAACTTCGTCCACATACTTGACATCGAAAAACAAACACATTACAAAAAAAAATTTTTTTTTTGAGCACTTTCTATATTTTCACATTAATAACAATTTACTATCATATTTTTTTGTGCACTGTACGCAGGGCTGCGCTAACGGCTCGCTCCAATACCGCGCGCGAGCGTCGTACCCCCGCCGCCCGCTACTATTCCCTCCCGCAGCCCTGCGTACAGTGCACAAAAAATATGATACTAAATTGTTTTATTAATGTGAAAATACAGAAAGCGCTCAAAAAAAAAATTTTTTTTTGTACTGTGTTTGTTTTTCGATGTCGAGTATGTGGACGAAGTTCTTGCAGTTAATTTTTTTACACCTTATATAATTTATACATAATATATTGGATTTAAACCAATTTGACGGATCATGACGCTCTCGTTATTACCATGAGGTCTAATAGCAGTTATGTAAGATATGGGCCTAGCCCCCATTGCTTTGCCATACTCAAGTGGCATTCAAGTAATACTGCTATAAGAGGTCGTGATACGGGCCCTGACGCTCAACAACGAATCATTTTAATATAAATAAATGTTTGATATATCCGATATATAGCTGTCTATATTATATTCTAAACAAGTTATTATAAGATGTATATTGTGATTGGTATCAGAGCTCCAAAATGTAGATCAAATGTTGAATTTTACATAAATCTATACAACGACACTCGTTTGAGACTAATTTTATTTGCAACACAAACATTTGTCTAGATACAAATGTATGCCAGAAATGTACACAGTCAGCTTTCCGTCAAAATGGTCTAAATTCGTGTAAAATTTGAGTATATTGCAGATATTAAGATAAACATAGGTATAACATAATATATCAGAGGAACCTGTGCAGCAATCAATAGTAAAATGTGTAAGTAAGTTATGTAAATATTTCGTATGTTCTGTGTTATCTATCATCTCATAGTTATTTAAATAAATGTGATTCCAAAAATATGTTTGGTCTTTTGACTGTTCCAATGCAAAATTCATTATTTATTTCACTACTCGTTCGAATCGGCAAAAATGATTAGATTCGACCTATAGCCGCTCCCTCACCGTGAGCAATCGCCTGTAATGTATCCGATTATTCTAGCGTTACATCAGTGAGTGAGAACCTAAGGGTCAGCTCACACCGAGACGCGACTCTGCGCGTACACTTTAAGAGAGCGACTCAAAATACAACTTTATTTTCTACACGAAAAGATACACATTTCATTGTGAGAATTTAAAATACGTTACCCCATGCAGCGCTGCGCCTCGTGATGCCTCGCGGCGTAGAGCGACACAGCACTGCATCGCCGGTACGCGCAGCGTGCAAGAGCGGCGCTGCGCCTCACGAAGCCGCGCGACGCCGCGAGGCGCAGCCGAGGCTGCCGTGGCGACTTGTCTCTACTATTTCCGTCCAAACTTCGTGTAGAATTGATGCAGTTCGGTCAAGTGCTTGATTGAAATTATAATGATAGACTGGGATCTTGTTATAATCGGACTTCTTGCAGAAGAGGAAGAGGAAGAAGAATACTAAAATAAAATTAAAAAGAAGACATCACACAGGAGTATTTGTGTGCATAATTTATGGAGAAATAGAAGAATACGTGGCGAATGTAGACACGTTCCGCTGCGCCGCGCGGCGTCTCGCTGCGCAGCGAGGCGTCGTGTTGCCAACGATTTTACTATGCGCCTCGCGACGTTGCGATGCGTCTCGCGGCGGCGCGCGGCGCAGCACGAAATCACTGGCCTCTTCCAGTATCGTCGCGTCGCGTCGCGTCTCGGTGTGAGCTGACCCTAACAATACAGGCGAATAGAATGCTCCTATCCATTTCCATTCACTCGGAACAGTCATGAGAGAGTGGTAGATGCTAAGGCACGCGGCAGAATCGACGATGCGCTCGGCAAAAAATGATTGGCCGTTTTATTTCATTTTTTATTTTTGAGGTTACACCAACCTCTGGACAAGCTGTACGCAGAAAGCCATCAGTGCTCTTCTAGTTCAATATAACAATGCATTCAGGATTCTGCTGGAGCTGCCACGCTTCTGCAGTGCGTCGAGAATGTTTACTGATGCGCACACTGATGGCTTCCTAGCGTGACGCGTCGCTGCTGCAGAGGGTCTGGGGCAGATCGAACAGTCTCCTGAATGCTGAATGTCATTGCGGGGAAATTTGATTGCACGTTTATGCATTTCCTGTCAAACCTACATGTTTTACTAACATTGTTTTTAAAGTTCATGTTTACTAACAATATAAGGATGTAAACTGATATCCGAAATAAAATGATTATTATTTGGCTGGGCTAAACGGTCTCTTAGTTTAAGACTTCAGTTTTCTCCATTTGTATTTTAAAGTTAGGTTCCCTGAGTCTTTGGAACACTATCAGGTTCACTTTCAGAGTTTCAGGTGTTCCTGGAATCAAGTGCTTCAGCAGCTCACCACTGTGTCATTCATCTAGACTATAACGTTTTGAAGGCCGTTCAGCGCATTACCCATCACGCGTTGAAATGAAGGAGATTTTTTAAGTCCCATGACTCCCATGGGCATTTTAAAAAACTTGAAATGCCCATGCCCGTGTACCTGTACAGCCCCCTGGCCAAGTCAAGTAGTGAAATATTGAAATTTGTCTAGGACATTGTTTAATTGGTATCGGATATTAATTTGTCGTCAATGGTTTTTTGGGAAGTTTACGACTAGCCCTCCATTTCTGTTTACCCGAGGCGTCAGCGTCAGCTGGATCAGCCTCATAATGGACTGATCCAGCATCATATTTGGTCTCTAACTTCTTGACGGTGCACGAAGGGATATCTGTAACTTTTTGAGTAAATAGGTAATTTGTTTACAGTTAATATAATTATGATGCTTAACTGTAAAAGACATACGTATAACTAGACCAAATATATTTTCCTCTTCATTAAGATGCTCCGTGCTAAGACTTGGCTAACGCGAGAGACATCTGGTGTCTGTGCAATGTCCATGCATTCAATATTGAAAGTTCAACAAGACGCAGCTTCTACAGGACGTCCTAAAGATGAAATAACGTTATGCGATGAATTATCTACTTCAATAATTCCGGGAAAAACCCTTTCTTAATGGATACCTACTCTTCACAAAGAATACACTCTGCAAATTTCATATCTTTAAGACCAGCGGTTTAGGCTGTGCGTTGAAATACCAGTCAGTCAGACAGGACTTTGAATTTTATAATGGGGGATGATTTAAAAAAACTGATACACATTTCACAAAATTTTAACTGAAGAGATGTGCACAAATTTTCAAGTCAATCGACCCCGAGAATAAAAAGTTTCACAGAAAATTCAAAACCCCATTATTTTCACCTTCTTAGGGGTGGAATTTTGAAAAACCGCTTTCTTGTGGTATACCTACCTACTCTTTACAAAGAACCTTCCTTTCCTTCTGGGGTTTGAATGAAATGGCCAGCCTAACATCCGCCATTTTTTTTTTCAAAGTTGCTGCCACGCGTATAACCTATATTAATCGATAGCTGGTATCAATATAAACAAGTTTTGTATAAAACAAAATGTTCCAAAGTGTCACGTTTCCGAGATATGAGCTATCAAAGTAAAAGTCCATTCACTGATGGCATCTTCAGCACAACTTTGATTTGATCACACGCATAAAACGTGTATCAGATCAATCGATAGCTGGCATCAAACAAGTTTTGAATGAGACAAAATCTTCTAAAGCGTCACGTTTTCGAGATTTAAGCTATGAAAGTTTTTATAAATAAGTTCTGGCCTCAACTTAAATAAAAAATTAAAATGGGCTTCATATAAAAAATTTCCAAGCCTTTTCAAGTCTCTAGGACCAGCGATTTGGGCTGGGCGTTGATATTTGATATGTCAGTCAGTCAGGACTATGAATTTTAAATGTGTAGATTTTATTTCTATAACTATTCTTCTCTTCTTCGTCGTCACACTCTTGGCAGAGTGGTCGTGGTCGTCACATCAGGGGTGGTAGCAAGTTTCACAATCCGTCGCCATTCCTCCTTTACTGTGGCTTTTCTTGTACATTCGTGACGTGGACCATTGAGTGCAGTTTTGACTTGGTCGGTCCAACGCATTGGTGACCTGCCGCGCGCTCTTGTACCTTCAACTATACGATCTCTATATCTATAACTATACGATGTTATATATAATTGTACTTAAGAGAATATTGTGTACACCTGTAATTGGTACCTACATAAGAACTCTGACCTGTTTACTTTTATAGTTGAATGTACAATGTATGTAGGTACTGTTGGCGTAGGTACCTATTTTAAATACATAAATGAGTCAAATTCGACCGAGGAATCTTGTTTTTGAAAGACAATCCGCCAGTCCCCACGGCGCGGTGGCGCACATTTCGGAGCAATCCTTACCGGCTTCGATGAAATTAACCACCCCACCTCTAGACATGGCCCAGTGCGAGACAGGCGCTTTTTACAAATTTTATTGATATCAGACGTGCATTGAAGTAGCAGGCGACTTTATTTACAACATTACATTTATTTAGCTGCCTCATTGGTCTAGTGGACGCAAGCGCTACTGCTGATGAGGGTTCGATTCCTAGGTCCGGCTGTAATATTTTCTCAATAGCAGCTACGGAGTAATTGCTAGCTACGAATTATTAGTGCCCGGTTGAAGGCAATGGGACCTCCTAGTACTTTGGACTTCAGCCTAACTAGCGAACTGTGCCTGTACTATTGGATACACAGAGGTGTATCCAATAGTACAGGCACAGTTCGCCAGTTCGCTCACCCTTCGGGAATTACTATTTATACCTACTTTTAATACCCTAGCCAGTCAAACTTTTCCAGCAGCCTCTCGTACCGACGTCGTTGTTATTTATTATATGAATACTAAGTTTCATTGTGTAATGTTTTCTGTCACAGGAGTCAGCTAAGGTCCCGCCATCTCCCGGACCCGGAGCTTACTTTGTTGTCCTCCGAAGGCATCTTTTTCATCCGTCTCAGCCATTACACAATGCAGGCAGTATACAACGTAAATGGTCAAAGGTAGTGCTGTAACTGGGGTTTTATTGGACCTACAGAGCTACGGTTGTGCTAAAGTTGTAGCACCTTTTTGTCCACTTAAATAGTACGGAACGGAGTGATTTTTCCGATGCGCTTTTTATACTTAAGTTATAAGCTAAAAACTGAATACCAAGCAGATAATATCACAAGTCTTTCGGAGCCTCAAACTTGGCTCTACACTATTAGTATCTATCCTAACAACATCCCAAAAAATCTAACCAGCACGTGACATGACGTGTCGTGTCGTGCCGCATCTCGCTGCTGCTCTATTTTTTTTTCTTGTACTGCTGTATACCTACTGTAATATACTGCTACTACTTGTACTGCTGTATAGTGTAGTGTGTGGTTAAGTGCGTTTTGATGTTTCAGGGAGGAAGAAATAAAAGTCGAGAAATAATGGCCGAAAATACATTTATTATCGAAATTAACAAAAACATAGGTATTCATTAAATTATTACGTATTGTAGATTAAAAATATATTATAATTACTTATTACAAAAATAAACTACACACATCGTTTCTTGTAATTTAACTCTAAACACTCACTTAAAATGTATGTTTTTTTAAAACGCAAAAACATTAACAAGATATAGATATACAATCGTCTGCGTGTACAAAATTTGAGAAGACACCTCAAATTTAACACAAATTCAATTCAATTAAACACAAAAGAGGTACAATAATAATAAGTCAGCCGGATACTCAAGGGCCTAGCCGAAATATATAGTATCCAAAGAGCTTTGTACAATATTAAGAGATTACATTTTCAATTTTTTCTCTATACTTAAGAAATTGTGAATGGTTTAATGGTAAAGTCCTTGTCGTGGCGTCGGTAGGTGTGGACGGGTACTTCTCGATTCAAGATTCTTTATTTGCGTGAAATACGGTGGTTACATGGTCTTACAAATAAAAAGGTTTCTCATATTTCGCTTACTTCCTTCAGCTTACAAACTTAAAATTAAATTAAAATACCTAGTACAATGTACTTCGAATTTAGGTACCTATAATAATGGTAATTCAAAATACCCGTGTGTAGGATAAACTAATAAAAATAGAAAGAAACAAAAACAACAAAATTAGATAACAACAATAAAAAAATAGGAACTTATGCTACTTAACTATTAATACTACTAGAAATGAGTTTATATGTCAAAAACTCATTTATTGTATAAAAAACATTTTTAAAAAGCTGTTTCTTCAGTTTCTTTTTGAAATAATTAATTGGTAGTTTTCTGATTAGTTTGGGATTTTGACCGACATGCTGTAGCAATTGTTTTGGAAGAGTGTGCTTCTACATCTTGTTAAGGCCAAGTGGGGCTCTAGAGAGAAACTTTTTATTTTCTACTAGCTGTTGCTCGCGATCTTTGTTCGCGTGAAATTATTATAAAATTTCAAGGGGCTTAATTTTTTTGCACGGAACCCTGAATATTTTTCTAAAAATTGTCTAAGTTAGACCTTATATCATCAGCTATTGGCCAGCGAAAATCCCGTCAAAATCGGTCCAGCTGTTTCGGAGATTAGCCAGAACAAACAGACAGACATACAAACACTGAAAAAATATTTTTTTAAGCATTCAGTTTTTTTCAGCTGTTATTTTGATATTACAAACAGACACTTTAATTTTATTTATTTGTATAGATTACTTTACTTTACAAGTCGAAGCCCGGGCTCGGCGAGTACTCGTCCACGGACACTCGCTCGGCGTTGTACATCGGCGGCACGGGCGCTCGCGGTTCACCGGCTGCATCAAAAACATCGTCATTAGTTAATCACGCGTTGAGCTTATATCTCAGAAATATCTCTTTCGAAGATTTTGAGTCTTGTTGATATTGATATTAGGTCACTGCAACCGCACGCAAAATACGCGCATTTGACGTGGAGTTGCGGACACCAGCCCGTTATACAATAGGTCACTGCAACGATGCACGATAGCGAGATGATAACGTCGCAATGGCAGGGAGACAGTAGACCAGAGCGGACCAAGAAAGCGAAAGGGATATATATGTTACGGCTAAAGATGGGTGTCAACATAAACTTAAGATTAGCCGGCTAAACTCCGAACTAACCGAACCTCGGGGTGCCCCTGTCGTCGACCGTCTAGGGTTAGCGTTTCCATCAGCAGGTCGACGGATCCCCGCTGCGCGGGGCTCCTATTTCTGTCTGCAAGGTTTACAGGAACCTAACTAACCGAACCTCGGGGTGCCCCTGACGTCGGAGTTTAGCCGGCTAATCTTAAGTTTATGTTGACACCCATCTTTAGCCGTAACATATATACTCGTACTAATAAACGTAGTGTGAGCTTTAAGGTTGGTCCCCACTAGCTAGTACTGACTTATCCCGGGCAGCGAGTGCACGTACCCTTAAAGTGGTTCATCTACATACTGATAATTTGGTAGTTTTAACAAATTAACTTACAGTAAAATAATGGATTGTGTGAAAATAACGGATCACCGTTATTATTTTATAAAATGACGACACAAATGACCATATGAATGACGACGAATGACTTTTTTTCTAGAATTATGTAATTCTGATGGATTTTCCCTAGACTGCAAGCTCTAAGCAGCCAGACTGGCATAATGATGGTCCAGAAACACGCTAGAAGACAGCTAAAGTGAAAGCGATCTATGCTGTCAGTTCTCACTCTAGTTCGTTCCAAGATTTAAAACAGTTCGCTCATAAATATTTGAATGTCTTTGATTCCAACGTAGGTCACTGAAGCTGCGCCATTGCATCACAACAGGTCATTTTGGGTAAGCGCTATCACATCTAGAGAGAAAGTAAACAATGTTTATTTGACACAGAAAAAGAATACAATGAAAAACAAATAATAAAATTATAAACTGTCATACCGTAAAATAATGAATAATGTGTGCCGGATGTTGCCGGTATGCGCTTCTGTCATATAGGTCCATTTGGAGAGGTCCTGTAAATAAGATTTAAGTTATTTATTTTCAAAATGTGATCCTTTTTCTGTGCGAAATAAACACGACTTTCTTGCACCGTAGTTGTGTAACGGTGCCGCACGTATTTTTGTTTTTTTTTTTAATTATCATGCAATCAGTCCTTTTGACTATGAGCAGATGTGTTGAACGACTTTTATTCATGAGGAGATATTCCCCAATAGGCATATCTTAAAATACTTCCATATTAAAATATTGGCTTAGTCAGCGCCGCCGAGATCTAAGGTTCTGCGCCGTTTCAAGCGATTTAGGCAGTCAGGCAATGTGAGCTGGACAGCGAGCTGGTTAGGATGGTTGTCCAATCTTGTTTTGTATTTGCCTGCGAATGTCTTTATTTCATCCTTCATTGTCGGTATGCTCAGGTATTTGTGTACTTCACTGTTTCTAATCAACCAGGGTGCATTGCTTATTTGCTTAAGGACGTGGTTCTGAGCTCTTTGTCTTATATTTATGTTGGAATCGCAGCAGGCTATTTGTGGGGATAACTGGAACCCATAGGTCCAAACCGGTTTTAAAAACAGCCTTGAACTTAGCCTCCTACTTTAGGAGCTTGTTGTCCAGTGACAGTCTACCCAGGAGCCAGTAGAGGCCTTTGTATTTGAGATTGACCTGTTTAAGTTTTGTTTCAACGTGTTTCCGCCATGTCAACCTGCGGTCCAAGTGTAGTCCGAAGTATTTAGCTGTATCACTCTGAGTCAACTCCCTTCTACTAAGGTTAACCGGGGGACAAGTTTCTCTTCGCAGTGTGAAGGTGACCTGCACTGATTTATTAGCACTTACTTTTATAAGCCATTTATCAAACCAGTTGCTTATTTCATCAAGGCTTTGTTGAAGTTTCGCAGTGGAATCTGCAGGATCTTTACTAGAAGCTAATATTTCCGTATCATCTGCATAGGTTGCAATAGTAACTCCAGGTGTTAATGGCAGATCTGATGTGAATATGGTGTACAGAACCGGACCGAGACCTGAGCCTTGTGGCACACCAGCAAGTATCTCGTGAAAACCTGACGAGCAGTCATCTTCTTTGACTTGGAATATTCTATTGTTGAGATATGATATGATTCTAGCATTTGATAGAAACTGTGAGGCAGCAGTAACTTAATTTTATAGAGTAATCCCTTATGCCATACGCGGTCAAAGGCCTGTTGACCGTCAAGAAAGGCCGAAGAGCAATATTCTTTCTTTCTTCTTTTCTATTAAAATTATGGCCAATAAGTCATTTCTCTCTAATAGCTGATATAAGCTTTTTGTAGACATCTGTGTTTTCACTTATAATTCTCATTTGGTTTTTGTTTACAATCTTATATTTAAATGTTTCCCTTTCAGCTACTGTCGCTAAGAATTCAGTAAGTTTGTTTATATCCTCAATACCCGTATAAGATAATCGGGGGAGATTTGTTAGGCTTTTTTTCCTTAGGCTTGTCTGCTTCTTCTATATCAGCATTAATAGGTAGTCCATCAAACCTATTTGACACATGAACATTTTCGGGAGACTGTGAGTTTGAGAACTTTCTTTTTGTATTAGGGTTTCTACTGAATGGTACCCTCTGCCAATCGGGTAAGTCTACAGATCTTGTAATCTTTTCTTGTTGAGGGTCTTTGGGAGCTTTTTTCTTGTTGGTCGAGAGCTGAACACTTCCAGTAGAGTCACTCCTTGGTCTATTAAAGAGACCTGGGTGGAAGGCTTGCTGCACATATTTCTTACTTTGACCAGTAGCATTCACCGTCACGAGGGCCTGGGTATCCACCCTCGTGGAGTCTTCGGTAGTCAATTTAACAACTTCCAGCCCTGGTACTGGAAGGCGCCGGGGGTTAGCCGGAGCGCACGACATACTCGTATCACATTCATTATTTTCCGACATTTTCATATTAAAGAGGTGGGAGAAGTCCAAATAGTACTTTCCCAAGGTACTATTGACACAATTTTTGAGGGGATTTAATTCCTCATGGCCTGTGGTTGCCATGTGTGTGACATGTTACTTAACCTCCGCCTGATTTTCGGCGTTGTCGCTCGATGGTGCCGCACGTAAGTAACATAAGTGATATCATATAGGGCACTCCGGACAGGCGCTAGTACATCAAGAGTTAGAGAAAGCCATGCTTATTAGGCACAGAAAAAGACTCAAATTCTGAGGAAATAATTTAAATCTAACTTACGTTAAATTAATGGATTGTGTGCCTTTTGGTCGCACCAAAAATCATAACTCAATGTAGCTGACTTTGGTGTGGCAACATCACATCTAGAAAGAAATAAAACAATGTTAATTTCGCACAAAAAGGAACACATTACAAAATGAAATAATTAAAAACTGATATACCCTAAAATAATGAGTAACGGGTACTGTAAACTTGAAAACTGTGATCTTTGCAAGACATTGCCCATCGTACGGTAAAAAGCAATTATTTATAGATTCAGGTACAACTACCTCAAACAGTGTCACAATGGGAATAGTGATACCTACCCCGTACCTGGGTTGTGGAGGTCAGAGAGGCAGCCGCTCCATGTTGTGGAGGTCAGATAGGCAGTCGCTCCATGTTAGATACTGGTGTTCGGCTGCATCCGGTTAGACTGCAAGCCGACCCCAACATAGCTGAGAAAAAGACTGGAGATGAGGATGGCTTCAGGCTTAGATTATTTTACCTTATTGAAATTTCGACTACGTATTGTGATCGAAAGTAGTAAAGAAATTACTAGTTTTACTGTTCATGGGTATCTCAAGCTCACTGTTGTAGCACTTTCTTCCCCATAAACCATATTTAAATGAAAACCCAAAGAACCTAAATCATTTTAAGTTGTTAGGCAGCATGGCGCTCATTAATTAAATGAAAAAGTTTAGCAATCCCTTTTAAAAAATGCAATCCCTATATATAAGTATGTACCTAAGTAAAAAGGGACAATTACATAAAACTTTGACATGGTTTTTAAGTAGCCGTAATCCGTATAATCTCCTTAAAAAATATAAGGTGAAGGTTCCGTTTCTTTGGGCTATTTTCCCGGCTGTTAAAGGGAGATGGTGATGACGCGCGTCCTCCTTCTTCCTCCAAGCTTCCCGTTCGCCTCGAACTTTCGTTCGTTCGAACACGGACAGTGAATGTTCGGCAGGGTTCAGTTCTAACATTAAAAAAAAACAGTTCTTATAAGGCAACCCCCTATATTTTTTACCTTTATTTAGGTTTTATCATAGCGGCCATAATAACTCACCCTCTGTAAAAATGCATGGGTCTACCTGTTACGGTTCAAAGGATGCATAGAGCCAGTGACTGACGGGTAGACAGGGCCGGATTGACACATAGGGTCCCGTTGTCACCCTTACATATGGAACCATAAAAAGGAGTAAGCTCGCCATTCGATAGTATTTTTTCTTTTGTATTTTCCCCTAAACATAAGCTACACTTACCTTGATTGATAGTTGATAGCAAAATTGGTTGTTCTCTTGGTGCTCGGCTGCGGCTGGCTATCAGGCGGCACCGGGTTCGCCGGATCTGACTGGCTGGAGAACGGCACTGGGTCCACAGGATATGACTGGCTCGAGGACGGCTCTTTTCGGGCCATGTCTGGCCATGCAGGGGTCTCGCTGCACGGGGGCTAAGGGGACCTGCTGTGTGGGGCTAAAGGGGACTCGGGAGCGATGAGGACTCACCGCGTGGGGACGAAGCGGACTCCCACCACGGGGCCAAGGGGACACGCTACTTTGACAATATTACTTTTTATCATACATGATCTATATCTGTTCCATTCACCAAATGCTCCAATTGGTAACTGGCGCAGGTCACTACCCAAAAAAGGGAAGTAATCTTTTTTATAACCAGAAATAAAGATTTTTATTATTTTATTATTATAACATTTCATTTTCACGCGACCGAAGGCGCGACCTTCGGTAGCAACAGCTATTATAAATAATTTTAAATTCGCCAGCCATGCAAATCTTGTGACTGGGAACGTCAGTCAAGGGTTAAAGTTGTAACAAATCGCAATCAGCAAATTATAGGGATAAGATGTGTGAGGACTGTGAGGTTAAGGTTAGCACATTAGAATAATCACATTTGAATCTGAATTCACACGCCAGCACATTAGAAAAATCACATTTGAATCTGAATTCACACGCCAGCACATTAGAATTATTACATTTGAATCTGAATTCGCAACAGCACGCCAGCACATTAGAATAATCACATTTGAATCTGAATTCACACGCAAGCACATTAGAATAATCACATTTGAAACTGAATTCGCAACAGCACGCCAGCACGTTAGAATAATCACATTTTCTGAATCCGAAATCGCAACAGCACGCAAACAATCTAACTATCGTTATCACTAAATCAATGTCACTTTGACTAAAACTTCAAATCGATTAAGGGAGCAGAAGCAGCCCCTTAGAGCCACAACAAACATTGGCCTCCCTTACCAAAACGGTCAGAAGACGTAGAGCCGCCTTACATACTTACAGGTGGTGATCTTTGCAGGACATTGCCCATCGGACGGTACCCTGGTCCCCTGACTTGCCGATGACACGAGCCTTCCTGGTCTAAAAAGCAATTATTTTTAGATTCAGGTACCTACAACTACCTCAAACAGTGCCACAATGGGAATAGTGATACCTACCCCGTACCTGGGTTGTGGAGGTCAGAGAGGCAGCCGCTCCATGTTAGATACTGGTGTTCGGCTGTATCCGGTTAGACTGCAAGCCGACCCCAACATAGCTGGGAAAAAGACTGGAGATGAGGATGGCTTCAGGCTTAGATTATTTTTGTGTTAGATACCCCACACGCCCCCCCCCCCCCTCTTAGATCTACTAAACGAAGTCTAGAAAACTGAGTTTCATTAAAGAATAGTGTTTGTTGTTATTTAGCTGTTACGAAGCGACTCGCACCGCGGGGGCCAAAGGGACACGCTGCTTTGGGTGTGAAGGAGACTCGTTGCGCGGGGGCGAGCGGGGCACGACGCGCGGGGCCGAGCGGGCGATGCTTCCCTGCGGACAGAGAGATGGTCACGCACGCTAGATGTAGGAACTCGTCCGGTTACGGATGTAGGTGTTATACGCCATTTTAACAGGTATATTTATTCGATATATCGATACTAAGAATTAAGAAAGCAGTGAAAAAGTTTTTATAGTCACAAGTCTTGTGCGATTTGACGCCGTAACTCAGTAGCAAACACCGTAATATAGTAAAAATAACTTCACCGTTAGAGCACACTAACTATATCGCGTGGCATCGAGGAGGATTTCTGCACTAACAGCTACTTTACTGTACCTACCTAACATCTTTGAATAAGAACTAACTCCTTCGAATTTTTATTTATAGTTAAAGTACGCTATCACAGGCACACATGAGACAAATCAGCTTTGTGTAACTTGAATAACATAACAGACTGTTTAATTTATATCCGGGTGGCCCTGCTGCTTGCGAAAAACATCATCCGCCTGTCAAATTCAATACATTTCATTGTAGTTCGAAATTCCACCTCGTCTCAAGTTGTGTTGGTCAGTTATATATTTTGTGAAGGCAAGGTGCAACAACATCCATGCATGGACTCACGGCGCCGAGTGCAGCGATTCATGACGTCGCTCACGTGCTGGTTGTCCACCCTGCGATTGGACATGACTGCTGACTGCGGCAGCAGCAGCGTCAGCGGCGAGTAGTTGGCTCAGCCCCGCCTCCGTCAGGGACTGCTCAGGCAACTGAGGTAAGACACCAACACTTAAGTGCTTGCTCAGAAAGAAATTATAGTCGTTTCTGAAGATGAAAGGACATGGCCAATTTCTGTATGGGCGTTTGCCTAGTTATCAAATTTAATGTACAACGATAATTTTTGGTGTTTCATATTCGTGAATATTGCCATATTAAATTGCAAAAAATAAAAAGCTCAAAGAACTTCTCATTGCAAATAACTAGACGTAAACAGTTCATGTTACCTTCTATCAGATTGCTGGCAAAGCGTATGATATAATGATTTTGCTATTAAAAACCTCAAGGCGCTTTAAAATAACGAAGTGCTGTGAATTATTAGGCATATCAACAAGATCCAAAATCCTTATTTCAGGTGGTCATTCTACCTGAACTAAGGTTTTTTAACCATATATTGATTAACATTTACTGAACTGAGAAAGTCTGATAGAAAACTGGGGCAACGTATATGTTATTATTGTCACATTTATTGAGACTCCGAAAGTGACGTTTTTCTTCAACAGTTTAACTACTAATTAACAAGGGAAATACGAAATAAAACAAAAGATTATAAATAATTACTCATTTCTTGGTAAAAATAAGTAAAAATATTTTTTTCCGTAGAGATAAGCAGGAGTCAAAAATATTAGAAGATAATCGCAAAAAAAAAACTAACAGTTCGTACGCAACGGAGGATCTATGCAATCGCAGTACCGCCATTTTGACATAAACAATAACATTGTAAAACGCGTTCCGTTTTATGGTACGGTTACGTTATTACTATAATTGTGTGAAATAAATATATCTTACGTATCAACACTTCAAAATATAATTTAATTACATGTAAGAAATACCAATGAAAACAGTTTTGTTTAAATCAAATGTTTCAGGTAAGAGCATTTGTCGTCCATTTCACATACATATCTACAAGTAGTATGCGTGGTGTAGAACGTGTTCGTCTACGAACGGTCCATAGTGGCGAAAGTTGACAAATGAGACTTTGAATTCAACTTGCATTACTTATTATATTGTAATCAATACTGATAAGTGCAGAGAGGTTAAAAACTACGCAACAATTCACTTCTCTATTTTTCTTAATATAATATATTTACTATGTAAGTGTATATGGAATGTACTTTTTTGGCCATGTCCTTTGTAAGTTTAACTCTTGATAAGAATAGACCCTTGGAAATTGAAGATTCGATTACAACTACTGATAGTATGGCACAAACAATATTACTTTTTTTATCGTACATGATTTACATTTGTTCCACTCACCCAATGCTCCAATTGGTAACCGGCGTCAGTCACTACCTAAAAAAGGGAAGTAATATTTTTTTATAACATTTCACGCGAACGAAGGTCGCGAGCAACAGCTAGTTATAAATAAGTTTTACAATCGCCAGCCATGCAAATCTTGTAACTGGGCACGTCAGTCAAGGGTTAAAGTTGTAACAAATCGGAAGGTACGAGGTACCAGCTTTTTTTGAGCTGTATTGCAAAATAAGTTCGCGACTGAAAAAATTTAGCAAAGCCTTTTAAAAATGCAATCCCTTTAAATATGTACATATGTGTATAAAATGGGTCAATTACAAAAAACTTCGACATGTTTTTTAAATAGCCGTAATCCGTATAATCTCCTTAACGGTTAATACCAATGACTATTTAAAAACAAATATAAGGTGAATGTTCCGTTTCTTTGGGCTATTTTCCCGGCTGTTAAAGGGAGATGGTGATAACGCGCGTCCTCCTTCTTCCTCCAAGCTTCCCGTTCGCCTCGAACTTTCGTTCGTTCGAACACGCACAGTGAAGGGCTTCGCAGTCGGACTGAAAACATAAAAATGTTATCCTAAGAACAAACGTACATTTGTACTCGTAAAACTCATTTTCACATCACGTCATTTTTATCCAAAAACCACCATTTAGCTGGAGGCGCGGGGGTTGACTTGACTCGAGTTTCCAAATGCATGCGTTGTGTAATTATGAGTATTAGTTAGAGCCAAATAAATTAAATTAAAAAAAACTCTTAACAAAAGTATCGGTTTATTATAATAATATTTTTTGAAATGTGGCCTTTTCTTCCCAAAAATAGATGCCGTCACGCAGATTCCTGGGTTGCAACTCACAAGATGGCAATTTTGCTATAGTGGGTCTACTGACCGACCATAGTGTAAAAATTACAAAAGGGCAGTTGTGATTGCGCCATTTTTGATGCACAAAACTGGGTGTCTTTTTCGAATTTTATCAGAATTGGTACGATATTTGCAATAAAAACGAATTGTCTTTTTTTATCTGTGGCCCTTTTGTATTTAAGCAGCGATTTATTCCCATAAATTGAATTATCTTCAGGGTATTCATACTACACAAGTACATAATAACTGGGTCATCGCAGTCAACCGAGGGTCGAAGTCTTTGCCCAGCATCTCCGACTCTAGTTCGCGCAGTCGCCATCCAAGAGTTGCGAACAAACGAAAACGCGAAATGTCCGTAAGTGTCACTGTTTCTTTCGTTCGGAATACTTTGTATTTTCATCAATATTTGCGCCAGAGAGTAATCTAAGCTACCCTAAACATAAGCTACACTTACGTTAATTGATAGTTGATAGCAAAATTTGTTGTTCTCTTGGTGCTCGGCTGCGGCTGGCTATCAGGCGGCACCGGGTTCGCCGGATCTGACTGGCTCGAGAACAGCACCGGGTTCACGGGATATGACTGGCTCGAGGACGGCACCGGTTTCATCGTCTCTTTTCGGGCAAAGTTTGGCCATGCAGGGGTCTCGCTGAACGGGGGCAAGGTCCCCTTTGCCCCCGTGCAGCGAGACCATTGCGGTGGTGAAAAAGTCTCAGTGCGCGGGGGAAAAGAGGACTCGCCGCGTGGGGACGAAGCGGACTCGCACCGCGGAGACAAAGGGGACACGCTGCTTTGGGTGTGAAGGAGACTCGTTGCGCGGGGGCGAGCGGGACACGATGCGCGGGGCCGAGCGGGCGATGCTTCCCTGCGGACTGAGAGATGGTCACGCACGCTACTTGTAGAAACTCGTCCGGGCTACGGATGCAGATGTTATACGACATTTTAATTTTTCTACAGTTCCCTAAACCAGATCTTTTAAGCACTTAGCCCATTTAAGAATATATACTAACAAGAGATATTAACATTAATATTGGCTCTGAAAACTACGACGCAGGGACTCAAGATTACCTTAACATCTGCTCATACCATGGTTTTCTGCCTGCTCATACATTGCCTACTCATCAGAGCGGCTCTTGCCTCGACCATATGTTAATCAAAACCACTTTTTCATTTATTACGCTTGTTACTAACTCAACAATAACCAAACACCATTCTGTCTTACTAGCCGACAGTCTGTGACAGTAAATAATCGTCTTCGTAATGTTAAACCTTGGATTACTCCTGGACTAATTCGGTGTATAAGGCACAGAGATAAACTTCACCAGAGAACTAGAAATATATAATGATAATTTAATAATTCTAAACACCTATAAAAGATACAGGAATTTCTGCAACAATCTCCTAAAGAAGCTTAAAAATAATTACGATAAAAATGAATTAAATAAAGCAGGCAACAATAGCAAGCAAAGGAAGCATATTATTACGTCACCTACGTGACTAAACAACGTGAATCAAACTCGAGGTTACTGCTTACTAATCCTTCACCTCTCTTATCCGCTAACAAAGTAAATAACTTTTTTGTTAATGTTGGGAAAACTCTGGCCGAACAGATTCCGAAACATTGCACCCAACCATCTTTTAAAAAATTGAACAACAGTAAGTTGTAACCTGAAATCATTTGCTATGCTGGATACTGACAAAAACGAAATATCCCAAATCATTTCTGGCCTTAAAGATGACTGGCAAGTTGGATGGGTTAATATAAGCAACAATATCCTTAAATTCTTTAAGCATGAATTGGCACCTCCCTTAACGCATATATTTCGAATCTGTCTTTCCAAAGGAATTTTCCTTAACTGTCTAAAAAAAGGCTGTTGTAATCCCTATATATAAATCTGGAGACAGGGACTTGGTTAATAACTATAGGCCCATATCATTACTCCCTTCAATCTCAAAAATACTTAAGAAAATTATAAACAGCAGACTAGTTACTCGTAGCTACCTAGAAAAAAACAACATCTTGTCACCTGCGCAATTTGGCTTCAGAACCAAATTATCCTCAGCCGATGCGGTGCATAGCCTGACCGATTATGTCACAGAAGAGCTCAGCAAAGGTCCTGGGAGTCTCCCTTGATTTAGCGAAAGCCTTTGATACTGTCTTTGTTTCTGTGCTTCTAAGAAAATTAGAGGCAATAGGAATAAGGGGAACGCCTTTGACATTACTTGCTGACTACTGATACGACCGATACCAATGTGTTAGGATTGACAACTTTACGAGCGATGAGCAGACAAATACTGGTTTTGGTGTTCCCTATGGGAGTATATTGGGCCCTACCCTATTCTTAATTCGTTTATATTAACGGCTTGTCTAATCTAAATATCAAGCACGGCAAAATCATTTCATATGCTGACGACACGGCGCTAATATTTTCTGCTAAAAACAGCAGTGAACTATTTGAAAACGCTCAACTTGGTTTTAATACTGTGACTAATTGGCTTCAAAGCTATTTACTAACACTAAATGCTGACAAGCCAAAATATATTCACTTCTCCATGCGCAAGCCTCAACTTAACACTGCTAACTTCCATTTATATGCCCATCAATGTGATAACCTGTCAGTCAACATGTGCAACTGTCCTCCTATCCTCAAAACCTGTAAAATTAAATACCTCGGTGTTATAATAGACGACACACTCTCATTTAAGTATCATATTGAAAGTCTGGTTAAAAGAGTGCGCAAATTAATATACGTATTTAAAAAAATACGAACTTTTGCAGATTCAAGATTGATTGAAGATTATTTCGCCCTATGTCAATCTATAATTAATTTCTGTATCATTTCATTTGCTTCCCCTTGAAAGAGCTCAAAGAGCAATTTTAAAGGTAGCAAACTTCCGTCCCTTTTACTTTCCCACAGATCAGCTGTATAAAATAATCTTGTAACGTGCTGACTGTGCGCCAGCTATTCATTATGCGCTTAGTTTTAAAACAGCACACCATGCTCACGTACAATGCTGATAATACTAAGAAGAGACGGAATGATATAGTATGCATTTCTAATGCAACCTCCAAACATGTGTTTGTGGAAAGATTCTTTTCATTTTTAGGCCCATTTCTGTACAATAGATTAAATAGAAAACTAAGCATATTTAAGTTAAATTATTTTAGCTGTAAAAAGTCTATAATTCCTTTTTTACAACTCTTACCTTATGCACAGACAGAAGACTTACTTGTTGTCTGCAAGTAAACTGCTGACACGCTGTTTTTTATTTTTATTTGATGTTAGTTTTAAATTTAGTACTTTAATTTTCATTTATACAAATAAATGCATCTTTATCTTTATTTAATGTTACTTTTTTATTCTAAGTAGGTATTTATGCACCATGTGGCCTGAAACAGGTTCAACTTAGTGTAGGCAATAATCAACTGTGCTCTTATGCTCTATTGTAAATGTGTCCCTTTTTACACGACTGCCCAAAAAAAGGAGTGTTATGTTTTCAGGGTTCATGTATGTATGTATGTTTGTGAGTTTCTTTATTCCACCATAACTTCTAAACAGCTTAACCGATTTCAATGTATGTGGTATCATTAGAAGCGTTAAGTTATTCCGGGTAACATAGGCTAGTGAAAATGTGTCCAGTTCGACCGCGCGGCCATAGCGTTTTTTTTTAAAAAAAACCATGTCAATTTTTTGTAAAAATTTGTCAAAGTTGATTCCCAAAACCATAAATTTGTCAAAGATACGGTTAAAAAGTTATAAGGGTTTGAACATGGCCGCGCCATTGAAACGCGGCGAACCGCGCGGCCACTGAGATCTTTAAAACTAAGCCTTGTAGAGACCTGAAATTTACGCAAATGCAAGATTTAATTTGTAAAAAATTTGTAAAAATATAAAAAAAATACTCAGGTTTATAGTTTAAGAGCTATAACACTAAAACCGAATGGCCGCGCCATTGAAACGGTGGAGAAAACGCTATCGCCTGTATCTCGCTGAAAAAAAATCGCTGAGGTGTGTAGTTTATTGTAATTACCCAGATTTGAATTTGTCGAAACTAGGAAAAATACAACAAAAATTCCTAGGTTTATATTTCAGGAGCTATAAGACTAAAACGATATGGCCACGCCATCGAAACGGTGAATAAAACGTTATTTCGCCTGTATCTCGCTGAAAAAGCATCGCAGAGGTCTGGAGTTTTTTGTAATACCTAGATTTTAATTTGTCAAAACTAGTAAAAATACAATAAAAATTCTTAAGGTTATATTTCAGAAGCTGTAGAACATTATCAGTATGTGGTGCGATAGGGTGACCATGTCTTATTGTTTACAGAATACTTTCTACTTATTGTTACAGAAATTATAATTCAAGGATTCTAAATAAAATTAAAATGAAACCATAAATATAAAAACAATTATGTTTATTGCTTGAAAAGTCAATAATACAGTTACAATCCGCGTGGACTTACGAAAAACTAGCCCTAAGATTGGTTTAAATGACGCAACTCCGCCCCTAAGCTATGTGATTGGTAATGCACACTATTGCATCTCACACGCGCCACCCCCGCGCGCCTCCGCAGGTCAGTGCGACGCGTACAGCCGTTAGTACTTATTATTCTGTGGTACAGCGACGTAAGCGTAAGAGTTTCGTTATCAGTGTGTCGTTGTGATGTTAACACGATAAAAAAGTGATCTACTGATTATTAAAATGTTCAGTTCGTGTCTAATTACGATTAAGTGTTGTACTGTGGTGTAACGTCAGTTCGGTAAATTATGTAAACAATTCAGCAGAAGTGATTAAGGTATGTTGCATTTAAATATTTTATGATTATGTTAGAGCTCTCTCTTTATTTGTATGGATGACCGTGTAGTTAATATATTTTACTATGAAATATTTACAATCTTATGTATATGAACTTATATGAAATACTAAAAACTATCTAATAACTAACAAAAATAATAATAATATATAATGTTTGCCCTGCAGTGGGACAATAATAGGCTGGATTATTATTATTTAATGTTTTATTAAATCATATAGGTAATTAGAACTTAACTTAGAACATTTGAAATGATTGTAAATCATTTTGATTCCACATTTGCTACGACGACAATAAAACTGAAACACATGAAAGTTCTGCACAACCTCTTACAATTCATAATTTAACCTATTGTATTGTATAACGGGCTGGTGTCCGCAACTCCATGTCCAATGCGCGTATTTTGCGAATTCATAATTTAATGTAAGTATGGTTTAATAGATGATGACTAAAACACTTTATATTTAATGATAGCGCAACTAAATTATAAGTAAATTATGTTTATATTTTTTCTATTTTTCATTTTATATCTGACTTAGTGTACTTAAGTAAACAATCTGTGATTTTTGATTATATCTTAGTGTAAGTAAATCTGTGATTTTTGATTATATCTTAGTGTAAGTAAACAATCTGTGATTTCTGATTATATCTTGGTGTAAGTAAACAATCTGTGATTTTTGATTATATTTTAGTGTAAGTAAATAATCTGTGATTTTTGATTATATCTTAGTGTAAGTAAAATATCTGTGATTTTTTATTATATTTTAGTGTAAGTAAACAATTTGTGATTTTTGATTATATCTTAGTGTAAGTAAACAATCTGTGATTTTTGAGTTTTTTTTTTAATTTGTAACATTCTGTGATTTATGTGACTTTTAAACCAATAAACATAATTGTTTTTATATTTATGGTTTCATTTTAATTTTATTTAGAATCCTTGAATTATAATTTCTGTAACAATAAGTAGAAAGTATTCTGTAAACAATAAGACATGGTCACCCTATCGCACCACATACTGATAATGTTCTACAGCTTCTGAAATATAACCTTAAGAATTTTTATTGTATTTTTACTAGTTTTGACAAATTAAAATCTAGGTATTACAAAAAACTCCAGACCTCTGCGATGCTTTTTCAGCGAGATACAGGCGATAGCGTTTTCTCCACCGTTTCAATGGCGCGGCCATTCGGTTTTAGTGTTATAGCTCTTAAACTATAAACCTGAGTATTTTTTTTATATTTTTACAAATTTTTTACAAATTAAATCTTGCATTTGCGTAAATTTCAGGTCTCTACAAGGCTTAGTTTTAAAGATCTCAGTGGCCGCGCGGTTCGCCGCGTTTCAATGGCGCGGCCATGTTCAAACCCTTATAACTTTTTAACCGTATCTTTGACAAATTTATGGTTTTGGGAATCAACTTTGACAAATTTTTACAAAAAATTGACATGGTTTTTTTTAAAAAAAAACGCTATGGCCGCGCGGTCGAACTGGACACGTGAAAATTTTAAAAAATGTAAAGGGGGAGCCATGGTTCCTGAAAAAATCTGAATTTTTTTGGTTTTTTCATGAAAATTTGCCTACGTATACTATCATCGTCTAGAACTTGCTTATTACATAACAAAAATATGTAACAGTAGTATTCAATATGCATTCGTTCAGTAATTATAAAAAGAAAAAGAAATTAAATCTTTTACATATTAAATTCAAAGACCTGACTGACTGATATATCAACGCACAGCCCAAACCGCTGGTCCTAGAGACATGAAATTTGGAGGGTGTATTCTTTGTAAGGAGTAGGTATACATTAAGAAAGGGTTTTTCGAATTTCCACCCCTACGAGGGTGAAATGGGGTGTTAAACTTTCTGTGAAACTTTTATTCTCGGGGTCAATTGACTTGAAAATCTGTGTACATTCCCTTCAGTTAAAATGATGAGAAACGTGTATCACAGTTTTTCCAAAATCATCCCCAATATAAAATTCAAAATCCTGACTGACTGACTGATATATCTACGCACAGCCTAAACCGCTGGTCTTGAAGACATGAAACTTGAAGGGTGTATTCTTTGTGAAGAGTAGGTCCACTAAGAAAGGGTGTTTTCGAAATTCCACCACTAAGAAATGGGGGGTAGAATTTTCTGTGAAACTTTATATTCTCTGGGTCCGTTGACTCGAAAATTTGTGTACACACTTCAATTAAAATTATGAGACGCGTGTATCGGAATTTTATTTTCCAAAATCATTCCCCAACATTGTCAAATAGGGCTACCAAACTCACGTAGACAGGCGCATGGCGCGCAGCGTTGCACAGGGCGTACAGGGCGCGGGAGTATTTACCTATTAGTAAGTAGGTAGGATTTTTCTGAGGTAGACGTGTCTGTAAATGTGTGAAATCCCGATTTTCGCGTTGACTCGTGATACGCAACATTGATATTAATTTTATTATGTAAAAGTATCGTCTATAAGTAGATTCCTAATAAATCATTTGATTGTCGTCACCGGTGTCCAATCTCAAACAAAGGTATCAATATTTGCTGCCTTCAAGCGGCTCTTGCCCAACCTGAGGGGTTCAAACGCCTCCTGCCGGAGGCTCTACGCGGGGTCGTGCGGTTCACGGCCCTTTACGGGGCTCCGGTATGGGCGCGTTCCTTGAGGCGGCGAGCCGCCCACTACCTGAACGCGCCCCAAAAGGTGGTAGCCGTAAGGCTGGTCCGTGGGTACCGCACGATCCTGTGGACGGCGAGTAATGGGCTAGCTCGCCGTCCGTCCGTCGTATGACGACGGGCAGGCCGTGTCGACGGCGCGTTCGTGTTCCACGCGCGCCTCAAAGAGTTGTCAGCAACGGGAGGGGCCCGCAAGGGCCGGTGCCTGCCAGGGCTGCGGGACTGTTCGAAAGAGATACCGCGGCCCTGGAACATAAAGGGCCAATGAAGGAACATGGGTGGTTTTTAGTCAGTAAGAGTCTGACACTCCCTTCCGCTCCGCCCAGAGCAGGAGGAGTCATTTGATGATTTCCCACCCTCCAAAAAAAAAAAAAAAAAACAAAAAAAGGGTACCGCACGATCTCCGGCGAGGCGGCGAGCCTCCTTGCCGGATTGCCGCCATGGGATCTATAGGCGATAGTTCTCGCGCGCCTGCACAAGTGGCGCGGGAGGCACTACGCTGGGGGGAATTCCGCTGCCGTGGCAAATTGTCGCTCAGCGGACAGACCTACGGAGCAATGTCATGGCGAGATGAAGAGAGTGACAGTCGCAACCCCGTGCAGGGCACGCCACAATAAATAGTGGATAAGTCACCTCTTTGAGGAGCGGCTAGAGAGGCACCACGGCGCCCTCACCTTCCGCCTGACGCAGGTCCTCACCGGACACGGTTGTTTCGGGAGGTACCTGCACCGAATCGGGCGGAAACGCACGGGTGTTATCATTGTGAGGATCGCCCGGAGGACACGGTGGAGCACACCTTGGAGGTCTGCTCCGCTTGGGCGGAGCACCGCCACCGTGTCCTCGTAGCGGCGATTGGCGGCGGCGACCTCTCGCGTCCGGCCTTGGTTCAAGCCATGGTCCGGGGCGAGAGGGAATCGGAAGCCGTCACTTCTTTCTGCGAAGCAGTCATGCTAGCGAAGGAGGTGGCGGAACGTGAGAGGGATAGAACCTCACGTCCCAGCCGCCGCGGGAGACGCCCAGGGCGTCAGGGGCCACGTGATGGCTCTCGGCCACAGTAGGCGCGGAACTGTGGACGGTGAGTAATAGGCTAGCTCGCCGTCTGCCCGTCTTACGACGACAGGCCGTATCGACGGCGCGTTGGTGGTCCACGCGCGGCTCAAAAAGATGTCAGCAAACAGGAGAGGCCCGCAAGGGCCGATGCCTGCCAAGGCTGCGGGACTGTTCGAAAGAGATACCGCGGCCCTGGAACACAAAGGACAAAAGAAGGAACATGGATGGGTTTTAGTCAGTAAAAGTCTGACACTCCCTTCCGCTCCGCCCAGAGCGGGCATTTGATAATTTCTCATCCCAAAAAAAAGATATCAATATTTCACTGTAATATAATTGATTACTATGAACTAATATTTGCAAGTAATAAGTAAGTACATGTAAAAAAACGCGAGTGTGTCTGCATTATTCAAATAAAATTAAATACTTACACTAACTATTCTTTATTACCTATTCAACTTTAAAAGTAAAAACTACTCAATACATGTATCTTAAATAAACTATTATAAATGCGAAAGTTTGGATGAATAGATGTTTGTTACTCAATCGCGCCAGAACGGCTGAACAGATTTTGATGAAACTTGGCACAGATATAGATTATAGTCTGGTATAGCACATAGATTACTTATTATCCCAGAAGTAAGATCCCGTGGGCAATTCCCGAACTCCACGTGGGAGAAGCCGCGGGCATATGCCAGTAAGTTATATTTTGCGTGATATTGATTTCCTAAAAAAATAAGTTCACCTTTTGTGGCACATTGTGCGTTTGAAAAATATTGTTTTATCACTAAAAGGATTAAAATAAAAACAAATAATTAAAAAAATTAAAAAACACGCCTGCCATATCAAAAAGTGAACTAAAAAATTAAAAACAAGTTACATGATTTTAGTATTGAATGGCCAAAAGGTAGGTACTAAATAGATTATATTATTTACTGTGCAATTAAAATGCCATTGTGCCCAAAAGTGGAAAACTGAAAACCAAACTTTTCATCGAAGTCGGGGGACCTGTTAAGAACTATTCCAAGGAACCGTCCCCCGACTGCAATGAAAAGATTGGTTTTCAGTTTTCCTTTTTTGGGCACAATGGCATTTTAATTGCACACGTGCTGGTTGGGTGATCGCAGGGTGTGTCCACCCTCGGACATGACTGCGGACTGCGGCAGCAGCAGCGTCAGCGGCGAGTAGTTGGCTCAGCCCCGCCTCCGTCAGGGACTCCTCCAGCAACTGAGGTTAGAAACCAACACTTAAGTGCTTGCTCAAAAAGAAACTATAGGCGTTCTTGAAGATGAAAAGTGTAAGTTTAATTCTTGATAAGAATATACACGTGGAAATTGAAGATTAGATTACAACTACTGATAGTATGGCACAAACAATATTACTTTTTTTATCGTACACGATTTACATCCGTTACACTCACCCATTGGTCCAATTGGGAACCGGCGTCAGTCACTAGTTATATTCACTTACCCTCTTATTATAAAACGTGGTTTTAAAAAAGTACCGGGTTTAGTACTAGGTTTAAACCATGAACTTGAATAAACGTTATTACAAAAAGAAGTTTATCGCTAGTCCTAGAACTATCTATGGTACCAAAGTTAGACCATCGTGACCCCTAGTTTAACTATGGTACTAAATTGTTACACGTCAAATTCTTAATTTTGAGGTTAGCTTTCGGAAATTATTATTTTGTGATTTTAACCAAAAATGGATATTGACATGATTGATATAGTTGATTTGGAAGATTTCGAGTTGTTGGATACACTTGAGAGTGCCCGGGGCCTAACAGAGTTCGTCAACGACGAAATCCATTTTGGGTTACCTGACGAAGATTTTCTGTATAAATATAGATTTAGTAAACGTTTTGGCGAAAGGATTGTCGATTTACTACGTGAAGATTTGTGTGTACGTAATCTAACATGTCCGTTATCACTAACCTTTTCTTCTGGAGTCCAATTAACACCCCTTTTTTTCTTTGGTTGTTCCATTTTATTAAAACGATGCACACACGATCTCACCACAATGTGCCCAAAGAACTGTGCCTTTATTTAGATTATTAATCTTGATGTGAAACCGGACATCTAGTTTGCTTTTAAGTTGTAACATAAACATTTCGATAACATTACTCGAATTACGCGCGCTGTCAAGTTCACTTCGTTATACGTGTTATCTCGATAGATGATCCAAGCCAGAACAATTAAATTGTGAACATGCATTCAAAAAATTAAAAGTCGGATTATTTAACTACCTTTAAATAGCAAAACTTTATATTTTACCACTACAAATAGCAATTTATAGAATATTTTTTCTTTCAATTACGTAACAACATTTTGTAAAAAGGAACGGCGCATAGAACGCTGAACGAATGATTGAATAGTTTCAATATTTTGTTGCTTATAATCTGTGTATAATGTTTAGACCATGGACTATCTTTGGTATTAAGTAGTCTTTTGTTGGTCTACGATTTGTAATACGAATGACAGAATTAACGTTAGTACCGTAACAAACCTAGACCTTTTAGTCTTGGTTTAAACCTGGTACTAACGGAAGTTTTATAATAAGACGGTTAAAGTTTTAGTTTATGTTATTTCACTGTCAGTTTAAAGTCTATTGCACACAATACTGTATTTCTTCTTTAGTTTTTCTTTCTCTTCGCCGCAAATTTTAAATCTCAAAGTCAAGTAATCTAAAAGTTGAGCCAAACATTCCACTTTATTTTCTATAAATAGGTTCTTAAAAACATCGACGATGTTTACTATTGACCATCCAAACCAAGAGTTTAAGTTACAGTTAGTTACATTCACTTGTTGTCTCCTCTGTTGTTTGCATCTCAAAATGATATCATTATTCCGCATTTGTAAAGCCTTGAACAAAATTTTCTAATAAATGACATGTGGGAGGTAAAGTCAATTCTACTTAGAACTCAACTCAACTCAACTTCTTGTTCTCAATCATAATTGGGAGCTCAATATTCTGTAGGTATGCATACGGGCAGCAAACAGCTCACCGATCCTGTTCGCAGAGACGTCCCTCAGGGAACAGGCTGTCCACCACCTATAAATGAAGCAATTGATGAGTGTGAGTCAACCTATAATATATAAATGGAAACATTCTTACCTGGAGTCCGTGTTAGCATTTGCTTCATTTTGCGAGTCTAGAGTGTCGATAGACCGGTTTTTCATCTTCCTAACTATAATATTGTAGGTGCGAAAGTAAGTTGCTTTGCTTGATACCTTTTCACGCCTAAACGGCTGAACCAATCATCATGACATTTTGCATTTGTGTTGTCAGGGATTCTGAAAAAAAATTCTACCCTTCATCCAGGAAAAAAAACACTGTTCTCCAGCAGTGTGTTATTTTGCCTTAGTTGCGGACATGCTCGTTTTTTTTTATATAGATTAAACCTTAGTAAAGCATTCCAAAAAATACCCGTTTTGATATTTCACTTCATTTAGGAGATACAAATATTCTAATGAAAGGTCACTGACCTTCTTGAAAAAGTTTTTCGTCTGTATTTCTTGAATAAAGCAAACGTCATCGTCAGTCTCTTGTAAAATACAAATTAAATTTTTGGTTTGAAATATATTCAGTGCATAAATTGCAAATCCCTAACGTCACAGAAAAGAGAAAAAAAATATTTTGTTGATAAACGTAAAAAAAATATATAAAATTACCTATTTACGGGTCGCGTTTTTTTTTTGGTTGCATAATATACTTATGTATAGGTCCTTCAACGTGAGAAAATTCTAAATATGTATCTATCGAGATCTCGGAGATATTGCGTTAATAAGTTTTTTTTTTAATTTCTATGGGAATAGGGTTGTCACAAAGTAGTAAATATTTAAGCTGATTATTTTAATAGATTAAATCAAATATGCTAGCAAATGCTAAACGCATAAGATATATCCTCGCTATCGGATTGAATTACCATTTCGTCAGTCGTCAGCGTGATATCATTTGCTTCAAGCCCTTCTGATTCTAATTGGTTGTAGTGAACATTGTCTGTTGTTACGTTTAAGAGTTGAAGCACTGATTTCGGGCAAAGATTTTTTATGTTATGACGTGTACTAAATGTTAATAGTGACATGGGTCTTTGACGGCTCCATGACACCTCACCCCCGTTTCTCCAGATATTATGTATAGGAATTGGGTTTTAGCATTTGCCTAACGAGGGCGGACCCCTTCCCAGTCCCACATAATATCCTTCCTCGAAAATAGATTAGATTATAAGCGAAAGTAGTGATCGAATTCAACAGTAAATATTTTTTTAATTTTGACTTGAATTTTCTGCACTATTTTTCCTTATACATGTTAACAATGTACGTCACAATTTTAAACCGGCGATTGCCTAATACTGGAGTCATATATTGAATCACAATCGTAATGTTTGCATGAAGTAAGTATTGTATGGTGCACACAGGCTTGATTGACAACCCTAACCCACAATTTCAACATTCCATATTTCCGGAATCCTGGGTTTGTTGCATCTGTTTTTTTTTGTGGCGATAGTTATTACATTGATCAACATTTAAGCATTAAAAAAAACGCGACCGTGAAGAAAATGGCCGGAAAAAAAAATTGGTAATCATAAATTAAATTATTTTCGGGGTATTCATACTACACTATATTCAATAATTCGGCCGCGTCCGATGCGAGCTCGTCGGGGCTCGAGCACTACGCCCCGCGTGACGGCGGGATGTGGTAGGATTGTGGCCACCGCGGCCAAAATCTATACGGGAACCGCCGGACAGAAGACACTCCCGCCGCTCCCGTAGAGATACCGACCGCGGCCCATCCGGGTCGGAGGAATCTGGTTCCTCCGACCCGGATGGGCTTGAAAGTTTTGGCCATCTCCGACTCCGGTTCGCACAGTCGCCATATATAGTTGCGAACAAACGAAACCGTCAAGTCTCACTCTCTTGTTCGTTCGGAACTCTTTGAATCCATCTAGAGGGTATGCTAAACTCTCGTCGCTCAGCCAACTGCTGCCGCAGACCTATAAATAAAAATCATAACTTAATAGTGCCTATGAATAAGGTAATATTAATATTATGCGTATGAGAAATGTAATTTGTACCTGTTTAGGATGAGGTCTGTTCCCGTGTTTTATTTAAATGAAGCGCCCGTTATGGTTTTACATCTATATTGAAATTATTCTATTCTATGTACAGAGTTTGGGTCACACCGCCATGGCCCGGCATGGCGTCTGTACTCGATGATAGGTGAAGGGAAAAAAAGACTGATTCTATATAAAACAATGCTTTTATAGCTCGTTGAGAATGAACTTATGATGAACGAGTGAATGGAGATCCGCCAATCAGAGCGTGGCGGCAGGTGGACGAATCAGGAACGCGCCGATCTCTGCCACTGGTCGGTAGGTGGCGCTGGCGGTGGGCGTGAACATACCGCCCGCCTTGGAACCACACGGTTCCAAAAATGGTTCCCGGCACTGAGTCAGGCGTCGTCATTCACCGGTTGTGGAGGCAGCGGGCAGATCTTGGAGAAGGCACGTCTGATCGTCCCAGCAGCTGTGTGGATGTCAGCTACTCGAGCTACGCCGTCTCCCCCTGGAAATATACGTGAAACACGACCGAGCCGCCACCTTAATGGTGGTAACTGGTCGTCCTTGATTAGGACAAGGCTGCCCAAGGCGATGTCATCCTGCCTGGTCTTCCATTTAGTTCGCAGTTGTAGCTCCGAGATGTATTCTGTGGACCAGCGCCGCCAGAAGTGCTGCCGCAGCTGCTCGATGCGTTCGTAGCGTGTCAGACTCGAACATGGCTGGTCTGGAACATTCCTTGAAGGTGGCGACGTTAACGGTCGGCCAATGAGGAAGTGTGAGGGAGTGAGGGGAGTAAGGTCAGAAGGGTCTGAGGAAAGAGGTGAAATTGAACGGGAATTTAAGACAGCTTCGATCTGTGTCAAAGCTGTGGAAAATTCCTCGTAAGTTAGTCGCGCGTTACCTACTATGCGTCTCAGGTGATACTTGCATGACCTCACTCCGCTCTCCCATAGACCGCCAAAATGTGGGGAATAAGGAGGAATAAATCGGAATTCAATGCTATTATTGGAAGCGTAGTTAATGATGGCTTCCGATTCCCTTTCTAAGAATGAAGGAAACTCCTTTTCCGCGCCCACGAAATTTCTACCGTTATCAGAAAATATAGTGCGAGGCGTACCTCGCCTACTGATAAAACGTTTTAATGCTAAAATATAGTCGTTTGTGGATAAACTAGTGACGAGTTCCAAATGCATGGCCCTAGTCGTAAAACAAACAAAAAGACAAATGTATGCCTTAGTGAGTTTAGCACCTCTGCCTTTTCTGGATAATATGAAAACTGGCCCCGCATAATCCACACCGGTTCGCATAAACGGGTAGCCAGGTTCTAAGCGCTCAGGCGGTAAATTTCCCATAATAGGCGCCAATGTTTTACCACGATTACGTGTGCATGTCACACATTCGTGTACTGTTTTTCTAGCGAGATTTCTGGCATTTAATGGCCACCAACATTCACGCATGGTAGCTAACAGAAGTTGAGGCCCGGCATGTAATAATCGTACATGCTCGTGTTTAAACAAACAAATTGTAAAAGGATGTTTACTACATAGTAGGATCGGATGTTTCTTATCGTAGGTAAAATCAGAAGAATTACATAATCTTCCGCCAACCCGAATTATTTTATGTTCGTCAATAAAAACATTTAGACTTGAAATCCTATTATATTGTTTACAACTTCGCTTGATAGGTACTTGAGCGACCAAGTTATTTAAAACATCCGGAAAGGAATTCCTTTGTGCGAGCACAATTAACATTCTTTTCGCGGAATTCAACTCGTCAACTGATAAGAAACCGGTTTGTCGACTGGCTCGTTCGGCCGACGTGAAGCGTGAGTTATTTATGAATCTAAGTATATAGCTACCTATTCGCATAAGTTTTGTGAATGACGCGTATTTATCGAAGTTGATTATGTTTTCATGTTGAATATTGGGTAAGCAGGTTTGTTTGTGTTTTAACTCTGGTAAGTTACTTACCTCGGAATTATTGTTTTTAGTTTGCTCGAAGTACTGTAAACGATTATGTAAGTAGGACGGACCGTACCACCAAAGATCGTTATTTTTTAATAAATCTAGACTACAACCTCTAGACAATAGATCAGCTGGGTTGTCCTTACTGCTCACGTGTAACCACACTGAATCGCCTGTGAGTTCGTTTATTTCAGTTACTCGGTTTTGTACGAACGTTTTTAGTAAATGTGGTGACATTTTAATCCAACCCATGACTATCGTGGAATCCGTCCAAAAATATACTTTACTAAACTGTAACCTAAGAGATTCAACTATTTTCTTATATAATTTAGCTCCTATCAACGCGCCACACAGCTCTAAACGAGGAATACTGATTGTTTTCAAAGGTGCGACCTTACTTTTTGCACACAACAACCGAACGGTTGCGTCACCGTTATCGCTATATGTACGTAGATAAGCACACGCGCCATATGCGTCTTGAGAAGCGTCGGTGAATATATGAAGTTCTGTGTATTGAGTATGATCACCTTTCACGTGACGAGGGATGCGAATATCGTTTAGAAATCTTAACGAAAAAATAAAATGTTTCCAAATGTTAGCAATTTCCTGAGAGACTGAAGTGTCCCAGTCAATTTTACTCAGCCATAATTTTTGTAGAATCATTTTTGAAATTATGACTGCAGGTGAGAGAAGACCCAATGGATCGTATATTTGTGATATTACTGACAACATTATTCGCTTAGTTAAATGTGAATTGTTGTCATAGTTATTAATATTTGTAACGAAGTGTAACTCATCGCTAGTGTTGTGCCAACCCAATCCGAGTGTTTTGGTTTGCGCGTGTTCGCCTATGAAACGTTCTGTGGCTTTATTTTGAGATGCATCTAAGTTAAAGGTCCACTTGCGCAACGGAAAACACCCCGACTGAAGCACGTCTGACGTTTTTTGACATATTTGAAGCAAACTATTTAGATCATCATCACCGGTGATGAGATCATCCACGAATATGTCCTCCATGATGACTCGAGCGATGACGTCATCATCGCATTCTAATGCTAACTGTTTAATACAGCGCATGCTTAAGTATGGAGCTGACGCAGTTCCGTACGTGACTGTATTCAGTTGATATGTATATAACGGATCCGAAGGGTTATCCCGCCACAATATTAATTGCAGTGACCTCTGGTCAGACTGGAGAAGAACTTGACGAAACATTTTCTCCACGTCTGCACAAGCTACGTATTTATATTGTCTGAATCGTAACAAAATCGAGATAATATCGTTTTGTAACGCGGGTCCCGGATACTGAATATCATTTAATGATTTATTTGAGCTAGTGATGGCACTAGCATCGAAGACAACGCGTAGTTTTGTAGTTGAACTAGATTCCCTAACAACACCGTGATGTGGGAGGTAATAATTTGGTTTACTACAAGTCTCTAACTTGGACATGTGACCTAAATCATTATATTCACGCATAAATTTAGAGTACAAAAGTTTAAGTTCTGGTGAACGATTAAGTTTACGCTCTAAGGTCAGAAAACGTTTCGTTGCTGACGTATAAGAATCCCCCAACGCATCTGGTGTTTCTTTCAACGGTATACGAACCGAAAATCTACCGTTTTCAACGCGTTTTGTTGTATTATTGAATATTTCTTCGCATGTGCGTTCATCATCTGTTAAGGGTACGCATGATGATGAAGAAATGTTTTCGAGTTCCCAAAACAGCCGGAGTTGTTTATCTATTTCCTGACTGAAGTGGCAATGAACGTGAGCAGGCTTTGGGTTCCTCGCGAACACTGGACCGGACAATAACCATCCTAATTTCGAATTTTGTAGGAATGGACCACTCGCCAGACGTATCTTGTCCGTTTCTAGAAGATCCCAAAATCTATCCGCGCCAATCAACAAGTCGATATCTGAACTAACGTTAAACGTCGGATCTGCTAACTGTAAGAACTCAGGTATACGTATATTACCGGCTTCGATATTCATTGTAGGCAAACTAGATGTTATACATGGCAGGATTAAACATCGAAGCTTGGTATAAAAATCGCTTAATTTTGATCGTATTGTGACGTCACATGAATGCTGCGATTGCGAAACCGATTGTCCTACCCCCGAGATTTGAATAGTGGACTGTATATAAAACGCATTTATTCTTTTTGCTAGTTTTTCTGTAATGAAGCAGTTCTGACTTCCGTTGTCTAGTAGCGCGCGAGCTGTATGATACACGTTATTATTGTCAGCTACCTCAATTAACGCCGTAGAGAGCAAAACAGTATTTATTAATTTAAAGTCGACGGTAGTCGACTCACAGACAAAAGTTTGGCTTGAGTCGCTGGAATGCAACGTTGATGTCGTTAAACTGTGTGCGTGTTCAACCGATTGCACACACGCGCCGTCACCCTTTTCGTCCAAATGTAGTAAACTGTTGTGTTTGTTCGAACATTGTTTACATGACCGGAATCTGCATTGACTTAACGCGTGACCGGTTCGCAGGCAATTTGCACACATCTTGTTATCTTTAATCAATTTAATTCTGTCTCTCACGGACATGTTAAGGAAGGCTAAACATGAGTACAATGAGTGTTCTCTATTGCATAATAGACACTTGGGTAAATCCCATTTATTACTTGTATCACCACGATTATAGCGCGTTGGTTTAATAGATGTATAGCTGTGTACGCGATGCGAGTTACGTTTCTCACTTGTGGTTTGATGCCTTGAATCGTTATTATGAGGCGTCTTGTCTTTACTGTGGTTCGCGCCAATCATTTCCAACGTGTCCGCTCGGCTTCGGAGGAATGATATTAAGTCGCTAAGTTTTATTTTTTCGCGTGAACCTAAACACGTGGCTCCGATGTGGCCTTCCCATTCGCGTTCCGTAGACGAATCCAGCTTATTTACCACCTGGTAAATTATTAATGTGTCCCAATTTTCAGTGGGTTCATTTAGTGATCTTAAAGCGCGCAGATTACGTAAAATGGTATCAATTAATTTCCTTATTTGCGATGGCGATTCCTGTTTTAATGACGGAATATTATGCAATGCTTTTAAATGATTGTTAATTAATAACCTCTCGTTGTGATAACGGCTTTCCAATAATTCCCATGCGTGAACGTAGTTGACAGGGCTAAACTCCAAAGCTGCTATAACTTGTAGCGCGCTGCCACCCAGGGCTGACCGCAAATAGTGGAATTTTTGAATTTCGTCTAGATCGGAACGATTGTGGATCATGGTTAAGTACGAATGCTTAAATTCCAGCCAGTTATCATAGGCTCCATCAAAGGCAGGTAACTTTATGTCTGGTAATTTTATGTTGACACGTGGCTCTGATGCAACCGGAAGTCGACTTTTAGTCTCCGCGTTTTTAAGTAAACAATTCGCACTTGCTATTGCCGTAAAATATATTGCTTCTAATGTGTCTATATATTGTAGATTCGCGTCTATTTCTGATTCAGGTAGGAGCACTTCGATCTCGTTTTCGACATTGTCGAATTTATCGAACAATTCGGTGGCGGCTTGTACACGCAAAGTTAGCTCGGCTGATTGTAAGGCTGTTAATTGAGCGCCCGCGAATGATTCTACGTGATTTTTAAATTGGGTTAATCGACCCTTAATGTTACCCCGTCGTTTCTTTAACTCGGAAAGAACTTCGTCTACTGCTTTGACCGACATTTTGACGGAATATGGATGAGTGTTTTGTGGTGTGGTGTGGTGTGGTTACTCACATGCAAATATCACCTGGACCACGTGGCTGCCGCACTCGCGAACTGAAAAGAAGCACAGCTTTAACACAAATCGAATGAATTTAATGAATTGGACGGGGAACGGACGGGACGGGAACAGAGACCTGACCGATACGTTTCTTACGCCTTTTCCTCTTCTATATATTGTTGCTGGGTCACTGGACCAACTGTGATGATCGCTGCACTCGGTCGATCTGTAATGATCGCTGCACTCGGTCGATCTGTCTTCACTGCCAGCTATTGTCTTCAGCGCCCGGCTCCAGTCCGAGTTTCCGCAAACTTGCCACGTGGTCGTGACAACGTGGATGTGGAGTCCTCTTCCGGCTGGTGTTTGGTTGATTATCCGGCTCGAAGGACCAAAATGTTTAGGATGAGGTCTGTTCCCGTGTTTTATTTAAATGAAGCGCCCGTTATGGTTTTACATCTATATTGAAATTATTCTATTCTATGTACAGAGTTTGGGTCACACCGCCATGGCCCGGCATGGCGTCTGTACTCGATGATAGGTGAAGGGAAAAAAAGACTGATTCTATATAAAACAATGCTTTTATAGCTCGTTGAGAATGAACTTATGATGAACGAGTGAATGGAGATCCGCCAATCAGAGCGTGGCGGCAGGTGGACGAATCAGGAACGCGCCGATCTCTGCCACTGGTCGGTAGGTGGCGCTGGCGGTGGGCGTGAACAGTACCGATCTATCACATTATTCAATTAGCATTGTTTTTGTTTGTTACAGCTTTCCATCGAAAAACAAAAATTAAGCAAAAATGGTTGAATGTGATTCCCGAATCTCAACTAAAATTCCTGTTGTATGCAGCCTTCATTTCGATTCAAGGATTTTTAAATTATAATGTTTGTCACACTCTTTTAGTTTTATTTTCCTCCAAATTATTACTCCTTTAAATTCTACAGAGCAAACGGTAAAAGAGCATGAAAAGGCCATCGTCTCCAACAAAATTCTTCATGCACTCTTACCTATTTTTTCATAAACTGCGCAGAGAGTTTAATAATGCTGACAATTCGACATAAATATCAAAATTGTAGAATTGTCGCGCTTATGCTGTTTGTTACAAGTGACAAATAATTACAAAAATCGGCAGGTGAAATTTTGACATATTTGTAAATTAAAAACGCATGCGTATGTCAAAAAACTACAGTCAAATTATTTCTGACAATTGCAATAATAATTTGTGATTTGTAATAAAATTTTTGTAATGTGTGTAATTATTTCTGACAATAATTGTCGGTGACAATTGTTACATTGTCGTGACAATTATGTGACTTTGACATATTTGCAAATAATTTTGATATTTTGATAAAGCGCATCTAGAGGAATTAACGAACGTCCACAATACCAGATATTCTAGGTATCCCATTATACCTCATGAAAACTAGGTTACAATTATCAGGCCAGTGAACCTCTTCTCCGAGTACCTAATTCAGTAGTCACGGCTCCACATAGCTACCCTTCAGCAATGATGTATGTATACGGTTGCTTTACTGAGCCCAAGTGCATCACCAAGTGGTACTGTGAACAACAACCCATCCAATGCAAAACGCATAAAACTTGTTTATCTTGTTTGTTTTTTTTTTCTTGTTTATCTTGTTCAAGTCGATGACCAATTTTATCAATTAAATGTTCTACGGAGTTTTATATACTCGATTTTTTTCTTTGAAGCAGAAAGCTGTAATTGAGAAAGTGAAATTGATTCTGCTTTTAAATGATCGTCGTTGCCTCCTCGTCTGTATTTGCTCCAAGTATCCATTTTATCTATCACTACTCTCATCTATATATATAAAAATGAATTGCTGTTCGTTAGTCTCACTAAAACTCGAGAACGGCTGAACGGATTTATCTTATCTTAGTCTTGAAATGTTCGTGGAGGTCTAGGGAAGGTTTAAAAGGCGAGAAAAAATCGAATAATTTCCGGGAAAACCCTAAAACAGCCCTTTTCTATTTCCCATACAAACGTTTTCTAGAGTCAATTTGAATTTTATTGCTATTCCATAAAGTTCATATTAAATTATAATCACTCACGGTTGTCTAAGCAATTTAGGTGTGTTCCTAACGTCAAAGAGTCAATTTGCAATTTACTACCGCTCCATAAAGTACAAATTCAGTTAGGGTAGGGTAGGTAGGTAGGGTAGGTAGGTTAGGTGGGTAGGTTAGGTAGGTAGGTAGGGTAGGTAGGGTAGGTAGGTAGGTAGGGTAGGTAGGTAGGGTAGGTAGGTAGGTAGGGTAGGTAGGTAGGGTAGGTAGGTAGGTAGGGTAGGTAGGTAGGTAGGTAGGGTAGGTAGGTAGGTAGGGTAGGTAGGAAGGTAGGGTAGGTAGGGTAGGTAGGTAGGTTAGGTAGGGTAGGTAGGTAGGTAGGTAGGTAGGGTAGGTAGGTACGGTAGGTAGTTAGGGTAGATAGGTAGGGTAGTGAAAGTAGTAGGTAGGAAAACATGCATTGCAACGCATGCCGGGCACAGCTAGTTGCTCTCATAAAAACTTTCTTACACCTTCAAAATTCAAAATATGATTTCACGACAGAGGGTAACGCTCTGTCAGAATTGTCGGACATTTCTACAAACATGTCATGACAATTTTTTGTTTGATAAAGCAGATTTGACAAGTTTTTCACGACAAATTGTTACCTGTCGCTCAAAAAGTTTTATTAAACAGTAAAATTTCGATGACAATTTTGTCGCCTGTAAGTTTTATTAAACAGAAAAATTCTTGTGTTGTCACTTTTTGACATTATGTCAACAACTTTTTGACGGATTGTCAGCTTTATTGAATAGAGACTTGATCGTAGTTAATTATTCGACACAAGGCATGTGTCTCAACAATGATGTACTTAGGCTTACTATCATAACTTCTATTCTTAAAAAACGTGGGGAGGTACACTATTCCACACCGACAAATAACACAATAATGTCAAAGTTTCAAATACCTATGAGTTTTCGAGAAAAACATCACTCATACGTAAAATGTACAGTTTTTGTTTTGTTACAAATTATAATTTCACTATTTCAAGGAACCGTTGATGTGTTAACAACCAACACAAACTATCTCTTTCAAAACAAATAAGAAACATTATTTGTTACAAAAATATTTGGTCACCCTATTAGAAAGAGATAAACAGCCTCTGTTATAAATATCCCTCTCGTCACGTTTTTCTGGTAGAGCGCTCAGTCCAGTTTGTATACTGAGTCCATGGCGGCGACACTCCGGTCGCTTCTCGGGTTGTGACGTCATAAACAAACAATTACGATCGAACATATTAAAGAATGCTCCATGAAGATGGTGATGTGGCGTTTTAAAAGTTTTTTAGTTTTTAGGGGATATTGTGATATTTTGGGCACAACAATTATGATTTTAAAATACATAAGTATGTTTACTTTGGTGAATATTTTATGTTTCATATTTTATTTGGAAATTTCATTGATAGGTATACTTATATGCCCCTTTCGGATTGGACAGGGTTTTTTTACATATTGTATATATACCCTAAGAAGATCCACTCACCATTTTCTCAGAAACTGTTGCTGAGAAAGTTGCATTGCTTTAGTTTAGCGCAGCAGAGGAAAAAACAACAATCAATCACTATTTTGTTTCTACAAGTCACCAAGCAGTTGGTGTTTTCTGTCCGCATCTGACAGAGAGGGTTACCACTCTTATTCAAGGCAGTTTGGTAACTTATATTCAAATTTCCTCACATTGTTTCCTTCACCAATATCTGTGATTTTTCCCCTAAGAAGACCCAATGCCCAAAAATGTATACGAATTATCGTATTAGAGATAAGAGGCAGTTAAAAGGATTATAAAAGGAAATTCAATCATTTTTATAGTAACGACTTCCTGAAACATCGATGAGCTTCTCTTAAAGTTCATGCACGTTCTTGTTGATAGGCTTTCAACGCAAACAGAACAACAATATCTAAATTGTTCGATAGATGAACTTATTTGACTTCGACAATTCAGAAGTAAATAAAACGACCTATTTCCCATTGCAATTATTGTTATTCGTATGGGAAAAGGGCTAGATAGGTGTTTACAACTGTTTGTTAACAAAATATGAATATCAGAAAGTGTACACTTTACATTTGAGTACATAATCTCGGCAGCTGAGTGAGACATAATAATCGACTAAACAAACATGTCATACTGCAAGAAGAAAATCTAGTGAGGAACAACAGGATACAGACAGCCATTAGTTGTCTCAACTGACTGCCTGATAATACATAAATACTCGTAAATAATACCTAAGTTAGTAAAGAAACATACGTTTGCTTACCCACATACAGCATCGCCTGCCTGAGCCAGCTCCACCGTGCCGCTCACACTAACACTACCGCATCGCCGATTACTCGAGTACTACTTCACCACCGAGTAATCGAGGACTACCGCACCTGCAATGATGTGAATAGTACTGAACCACGATTAAGGTGAATGCTCCAACCAGGCCCGCGAAATTCAAAATTTCTTGGGTTTTTTGCAATTTGCAGGCCAGTGCTAGGTTGTATGTTGATTAAAATATTATTCGCGGCTGTAAGACATATGTAGGTACAGAATTATAATCATCAAAATTATCAATAAAACGCTCTAAGTTCATAAAGCTGTAGGAATGACTTTTTCTGTTTTTGAAGTGAAAACTTCTTTAGCGGCGTTGAGCACTTCAAAAAAATTGTTCTGTAATGGGTATAAAATCTTAAACTCGCGTCAGGACACTCGCGTCAGGACACGTGACAAAGCGTAAGACGGATGGAGAGTAGACGATTTTGAACTTAACCTTCAACATTTTATGGTTTAAAATTATTTAAAGAAATTTGGAAAAAGCGTAAGACGGATGGAGAGTAGACGATTTTGAACTTAACCTTCAACATTTTATGGTTTAAAATCATTTAAAGAAATTTGGAAAAAGCGTAAGACGGATGGAGAGTAGACGATTTTGAACTTAACCTTCAACATTTTATGGTTTAAAATCATTTAAAGAAATTTTTAAATGTTTCCAATCAACTTTGAACCTAATGCTTTAGGGATAAACACGGAATAGAAAAAACCGTAGACAGAGTATTCTATAGACTGCTGGATATCTTCCTTTGCATTCGCACAAGAAAAAGAAGAACATATAAACGTCACTAGCAAAGAAAAGAGACAGAGTATAAATATTTCTGTCCCTTATCGCGTGTCGGCTGAGCACATCATTGTCAGTGCACAACAAGTTTGACGTTTGTGGCGGTGCCAGATTGACATCCAATTTGTTTATTAACAATTGCATCGAAATTATACACATTATATGATCTTTTCGAGCTTAATTCGACAACAGTACATTTGTGCAACTGTGCAAAATGGTAAGGTGCAGTGTAATAAACTGTAAAAGTGATAGTTTGATGAAGATTGCTGGACTGTCCTTTCACTCGTAAGTATTAGATCTTTTTAAGTATTCAATCGCTTTGTGTCCTATTATTTCTCATAAAATAGTCGCAGTAATGTACCAACTAATTCGTTTAATGGATAAATCTCGTATAATCGTGATTTTTGCAATAATTTTATTATCTTACCTCAAAATTCAGTGTTGCCACTTTTTGACGGGGAATTTACCCTTTAATATGGGTAATACCGAATAATGCAATGTCTATAAAAAAATACTCTTCCGACCTTGATTCATATGATATTAGTAATACGCACTACTTAAAATCTATGTTAGTAACACACGTATTATACGATTTTAATTCGTATAACTGCACTCACCTGACGCAAAAAATGAAAGATAATAAAAAATCTTATTAAATTTTCAGATTTCCGAATAAACCCGAAATAAGAAACTTGTGGATTGCTGCTACCGCATGAATCTTTAGGATGTGATCCTATGATCAACATAGATCATGATTATTTAACAGATCCTTCTAGGCTTACTCTTTATTCTAAAGAAATAATAACCTATATTGCTGGTTTTATTGCAAGAAAGTTGAGGAAAGTTATTAAATGTGAGGATTGTCTTTTGGCTTTGATCACAGATAAGTATCACGGAATCATTACGACTGAAGGACATGTATCCATGGTCATGAATAAATTAAAAAAAAAATCACGGAATCATTGCTAGAAGAGACAAAGGAGGCCTTATTTATCCTTCTACTGACTTAAATAAAGTCTGTGAATTGGCAGAAAAGATATTTCGAGCGCGTTCACATAAAGGAAATTCATTTTTTAATGAGAAAAATGTGATGTCAACACTTATATTATCGTGTTACAAGGAATGCACACGTACCAATATTAATATATTTATTAATGACCATTTCGACAGTCAGCCTTTTATAGGGAATCACAGAACTCTCCTCATTAAATCAATCGCAATGCATTACTTCGAAACCCGTATTCACCATAGTACCAAACAATGTTTTGAACCACAATCGAAAATAAGAATTATACATAATAAGTTAGTGCTTTTTCAAGGACAGTAATTTGTTTATAAATAAAATATTACAGTTGCATCATTGCTATGTTTTATCGTTTTCTGTGTATTGGAATGTTCATTTTAATTTGCAAGTGTATGAGTTTGGCGACACTGGTTCCCGTACTAAGGCAGTCTAAGGGCACTTCCATAAATGATAGTACTTTTATACTGATAAAGCAATTGGTACAAAATTATTCCCTAACCATTCCAAAATATCAAACATGCTCAACGTTAATAATCAAGTTTTCACTTCTGCCGGCACTCCCGGAGTGCTAGTTTTTTTTTTTTTGTTCCTACACCTTTATGAACGGTGAGGGTTGTATTGGTGATTTTGATGATTATAATTCTGTAACTACATATGTCTTACAGCCGCGAATAATATTTTAATCAACATACAACCTAGCACTGGCCTGCAAATTGCAAAAAACGCAAGAAATTTTGAATTTCGCGGGCTGGTTGGAGCATTCACCTTAAGCAAGTTCCACCGCACCGCCATATGCAGGAGTTTCACGGCGCCACTGACTACGCGATCTTCACTGCACAGTCAAATGCGCGAACTTCACCGCGCCATCCACTACGTGATCTCCACCGCATCGCCAAATGCAAGAGCTCCACCGCACCGCCGACTGTAAGAGCTTCACCGCACCACTAACTATGTGATCTCCACCTGGCTGGCGCCCTGAAAACCAGCAATTAATGTCCGTGCGTTCAAGCATTTTTGGCATACCTATTATTGGAATCAAATATAACAGCTCACAATTTAGAACCCCATTAATATTAATATTTATCCGTGGTGCTAGGCCACTGGTCTTATCCCAGGTGAAGACTCCTGCCGTTATAGAGGGAAGAGTAAATTATGTTTTTCCTACTCCTCCAATATTCTTTTATGATTTATTTCGTTGCGGGATCCAATACGCTTAAATTGTTTCTATGTTGCACCTATAAATAAAGCAAATGATTAGTGTGAGTCAATACGTTATTTCAATAGAAATCATTCTTACCTGGAGTCCGTGATAACAGAAAAAGTGGACATGGATATGAGCAAAAAAGCAACAGTCAGTCAGATTATAGTAGTGTTTAATGCATCATTTACTTATAACACGATATATTTCTTTTTATTTATTTTTTTGCAATTCCTTTCTTTTGGGCTTCTTTCGCTGGGTCCTGGAGGACATTTTATTAGGTTTCAAATACGTTCTCTCTTTCTATGAACAAAATAAGAAAGTTGAGTAATGCAGATAACCTCATAAATAGATTACGATGAGATTACATAAAGTATATTTACCGGCAGGACAATAGATTTTTATACTTTTTTTTTAATCTCCGTTTCGTCCAGCAAGCTGTCTTCTCGACATTTAGCTGGTTTTTCTGTATTTAGAAAATATGGCGTGCATGGTACAGTATCCAATGATATGTCCATCTAGTACGGCTTTTTCATATTTGGGTTAGAGAAGATCTTGTGGAGCACGTCTTTTAAATGTGTGGTTTGGTTGTTCCTCCATTAAACTTCTTGCCAGTTGGTTTGGATGGTTGCCTATTTTTTTGCAATAGGGTAGTTAAGAGTCCTAGTCCTTATTTCTTCCTTAACAATCTTGATTTTTAGGTCACGGTGTAGGTAACTATTTGTTACATACCATGGTGCTCCAGTTATCATACGTAGGGGTTTTGGCTGGAAGCGCTGTAGAATCTCAATGTTGGATTTGGATGCAGTGCCCCATAGTTGCAAAGCATAGGTCCAGACTGGTTTGAGTATACACTTGTATAGAAGGAGTTTATTTTCCAGTGTTACTTGGGATTTTCTTCTCATGAGCCAATATAGCTTTCTTAGTTGTAAGTCAAGTGCCTTTATTTTACTGGTTATATGTTTTTTCCAGGTAAGTCGTCTGTCTAAGTAGACTCCTAAGTATCGAACCTCATCTGCCTGGGGTATCTTTATTTGATTAAGTTCGACTTCTGGGCATGTTTCTCTTCTTAAAGAGAACGTGATTTGGACTGATTTAGTTTCATTTGCCAGTCCGAGATATCATTAAGGCTTCGTTGTAATTTTGCCGATGCTCCAGCCGCGTTTTCATTAATGGCAAGAACCGCCATATCATCTGCAAACGTTCCTGTCACTGTGTCTTGTCTATTTGGTAAGTCTGATGTATATATAAGATAGAGCATCGGACCCATAACACTGCCCTGCGGAACACCCGCTCTTATCTCATGTAGGTTTGTAGTAATGTCGCCGTATTTAACATAAAAGTGTCTGTCGCTAAGATATGACTTGATGAGAAGGTAGAAATTAATGGGTAAGCCTTTGCCTTTTGTACAAAAGTCCATCATGCCGAACACGGTCAAAGGCCTGCGAAATATCTAAGAAGGCGGCAGAGCAGATTCGTTTACTTTCAAAATATGTAATTAATCTTTTCTACTAGCCTATGTACTTGCTCTATTGTGCCATGGGAATGTCTGAAACCAAACTAGTGATCTGGGATAAGCTTGTCAGCTGAGATTTCCGATGCAAGACGTTTGAGTATTAGTACTTCCATGACCTTAGATGGGACTGGAAGAAGACCGATCGGACGGTAAGATTTGACATCAGTAGGGTATTTGCCAGGTTTAGGAATAATAATGATTTCTGCGACCTTCCATTGTGGCGGAATGAAGTTTTTCCAGAGACATGCGTTATAAAGATAGGTAAGGAATGTAATGCCGACATCAGCTAGCTCTCGCAGGCTCTTGGCCGTAATGAGATCATACCCCGGTGCCTTATGTATGTTGATTTTTCTGATGGCTCTAAGTACTTCCTGTTTGGTGATTTTTTTATGGGTTTGTCTAGTTGATGTGGTTGATCAAGTACAGATTTGATCACACTGGTTTTGCTAAATCCATGGTCAGTGTTTGGAGTAAAAAAACTTCAGATAGGTGTTGGGCGAATACATTTGCCTTATCTTTGTCGCTTTTCGCTCATTTACCATCGGGCTTCATAACAGGAGATCGATGTATTATTGGTTTCTTAAGTTTTGCCGTAGCTTTCCAGAGAGAGTAATCGGTGGTTTGGGTTGCATCAAGACTTGTGAGGTAGTTTTCCATTTCTATATCCGTGTTCGTTTTTAGGGCTCTTTTTATTTTGCTTGTTATACTATTAAATATGGTTTTATGTGCAGGATATTTTGTTTCCTGCCATAGCTTTCTTGCTTTGCGCTTCTAATTTACCAGTTCTATGATATATTTGGAACACGAGCTGTTTGATTTGTCGTTTTTAGATTGAGGCGGAGTTGCAGCCCATGCGGCTTCCTGTATATTCTTATTGAAGAACTCTACTGCCTGAATAATATTCTTATCTGTTTTAAGAGGTATCTGGCAGTCAAGGGATTTCTCGACAAGGCCGCGGAATAATGGCCAGTTTGTCTTTTTGGTATGCAGTTTACATGTTTTGGCGACATTTGTGACATTTGTTACAGCTTAAGAGTGCAATTACTGGTGAGTGATCTGACGACATTTCAAAACAGGAGCTACACTTTATTGATGATTGAGGTAGTCCTTTGCAAATAAAAAAGTCTATGAGGTCTGGTATTTACTGACATCGGCGGGCCAGTATGTTGGTTCCCCCGTTGAAGTGACAGTTAGTTGTAGAGCCCTGATAGCTTCCATTAGTTGGAGTCCTTAAGGGTTGTTAGTCGTGACCCCCATTCAGTGTGCTTCGCGTTGTAATCACCGCCAGCTATAAACCGACGCCTTATGGTTTTGAAAAAAGCATAATATTTATCGGTTTTCATATTGTGCTTGGGAGGAATATATATCGCAGACAATGTTATCTCGCCTTTGGGGTCTTCGATTACTGTATTAGTAGATTGTATTTCCTCTGTGCAGTAAGGAGCGGCAGGGTAATGCCTTATTTTTTCTTTGATTAATATAGCTGAGCCACCGTGAGCTGTTCCATCTGGGTGCATTGTATGATAAAATTTGTATTTTGGTATACTAAAGTAAGATTTTTTTGTAAAATGTGTTTCCGTTACTAGCAAAACATCTACATCATTTGTTTCGAGAAAAAGTTTAACTTCATAGAAGTGTTGTGACAGCCCATTGGCGTTCCATAGTACTAATTTGAGCTGGTTGAATTTTTGTACATTATTGACCCATTGATCCATTATTTGTTTGAACATTTCCATTGGCTGTTTCAGGTCGTTTAATTGATCGGAGGAACGAATAGTTTGTGATTGCGGTGTTTCATATTCCTTGTTTAAAAGTACATTGCTGTAGGTTCTTTTGTTTTTTATTGTATTGTTTTGTGTCAAAGGCTCATCAGCATTTTCAGGGTTAGCCTGGCGTTCAATTTCTTTGTTTTTAATGGTTGGAAATTTTTATTTTAATAACTCCTTGTATTCGCTACAACCTTTATAATTTTCTGGATGGTTGCCATCACACAGTGCGCATTTTACTGAATCAGAACGTTCTTTTCGGGTACAGTTGGCCGATAAGTGGCTGCCAGCACATTTTATGCCCTTGGTTGTACGATGACAGTATGCTTTTGTGTGTCCATATTGCTGGCAATTGGCACATTGAGGTATGTTGCGTACTGGTCTTGGTGGTTTAACTTTTATCCGTATGTGTAAGTGAGCTCGTATGTTTGTTTGTTGTTATTTTTCGGTAGTAGTTCAACAATAAACATATGTAGAGGTTTTTTGTTGTTCTCTGCTTGATATTCCAAATGTTAACAGTGTCATGACCTATTTCTTTTAAGGCTTGGTGAATTTCTTCTGTGTCAATGGATGGATGAATGTTTTTTTTAAGACTACTTTGAAATTGCGCTCCTGCTTAGGCTTGTATGTGTAAAACTCAGTTTTTTTGTTTTCTAGTTTTTTACAATTTCTTTGTAAGTATTAGGTGTCATAGTTTGGATTTTGACCCTGTTACTATTTAGAGTTTTAATTTCGTAGTCACTCGTAGCATGTTCTTCAAGGAGTTGTTGAAGCGGCCGTATGTTTTCGACCTTATCAACAAATATAGGAGGCGGTTTGGGAATTTTCCCCTCATCTTCTTTTTGTGCATTGCTATCTTGATTTGGATAAACCTCTAGTTCCTCAAATCTGTTTGATGTCGGTACGGGTTGACTGAGCCAATAGCTACTAAGTTTGGTTTGCTTATGAACATGATCAATCAAGTGGTCGGGGCTCTGTCATACGCGCTTTCTTTCATTCACTTCTGTCCATGGGGATGAGGATTTTGGTTCGCTGGACGTGATGTTTTCTGAGAGAGTTTTGGTAAGTTCTTTCTGTCCTGTTGTTTTGTGGGCCATGCTGTCTTCGCTTAGAGATTGGGCCCGAGGCCTGTTCACGAAAAGGCTTTTATGGAATATTTGCTGTGTTAAGGTCTTATTTTGCTGTTCAGTTTGGTTAGTTGAATTGTTTTTGAGTATTTTATCATTACTGATTGGCCTGTTGGTCTAGTGGTTAATGACCCTGACTGCTAGGACGGAGGTCGTGGGTTCTATTCCCACACAAGACAAATCTTTGTGCGACGAGTACGATTATTTGTCCTGTATCTGGGTGTGAAATTTATCTATAATATGTATGTATTTAGAAATATATAAGTATGTTTACCAGTTGTCTGGTTGCCATAGTACAGGCTCTGCCTAGTTTAGGATCAGATGGCGGTGTGTTGGTTGTCCCAAGATATTATTATTATTTATTTATTATTATCATTCATGTTGTTCCCACGAGTAGGGTCGTTTTATAAGGTCGCTAGGAGGGTGACGCCCATTACCCCTAGAAGGCAAATACAACGGTATTTACCAGGTCCACCGAGGTTGACACTTACGACTGATCTCCCCACCAGCCACGCATCCATAGGCACGTATCGCACCGTAGAATTGGGGTAACTTTCTATGGCGGTTTTCTACCTCTTGGCTCAGGCGGTTAAGCCAAGGCCACCGGTTTCGCAAGGTGTTCGAGATCATTATACGATTTGTAATCAATGATGCACTCGTGGGTTAGTTAAAGCAGCCGTTAGGGTAATGGCTAGGCAGACTGACGTTGATGACTCTCTGTAAACAGAATATGAATTTCTACTTAGTCTCAGCAGCAGTTGACACATAATGCCTATATATTAGTAAATAAATAAACTTTTGCTTACCTGCCGGTCTATAGGTCATCATGATATTTCTGGACGACGCGCCGCCCGTCGACCGCCTGTGCTCCACCGCGACGCAGACCGCGCCACCGACCGCACCGTGGATCGCACCGAGGAACGCGCCACCGACCGTCTGAGCTGCACCGCACCGACGACTACGCCAGCTACACCGCTCCCTCCAACTGTACTAGTTTATCAACACTGGGGTAATTGCAACAAAGCAAAAATGGTGCAGAACTTCGAACGTGACGTCAGCAAGAGTGGCTTACCCTCCCTGTATCACGGTCGGATCAGATATTTAATATACATACCTCGCGAGTCGCTTCAAGGAAATAGTCGTTGGATTTTTCCATTAGAAAGTTATAATGTATAACAATATTATATCTTAACAATATTATAATTTTTAATGTACACATAAAAGACGACGAACAGGATTTTACACACAGTTAGAAGTCAGAGAAGACATATAATTTTTCCGAAGGAAAGTTAACAGGAAACAATTTCACTAAATACCTTTGAAACATTACACTTACTAGATTAAATAACTCATAATGCGTCTAACCACCAGGACAAAGTAGTGCATAATATATGCACGTCTTCGCAATATTTCCTAAAGACGTAGCTACCTACAAGAAACAACGTTGATACATTTGTATCAACGTTATTTACCATTAACATTAAATTATCTACCTACTTTACACAAACAACAATTACCTACACTAGTGTATGTATCTTCTAGCACATAAATGTCTGATAAGATGAGTACATACATGAATATACATAAATAATTATAATCATTCATATATACATGTATAACATGTATATATGTAGTTTATCAGCCATCTAGCTACCATAACACAAGCATTAGGTTGCTTAGCTTGGGACTAGATGGTGGTGTGTGAAATGTCCAGGGATATTATTATTATTATTTTACATACAACTATATTACGGCTTTATCTATCTTACTGCGACATCTATAACACTATCACCACGACATCATCCATTTGCATGCCTCCTCTATTGTGGATTCTGAAAAACACAGGCAAACGTTAATGAAAATGACTTTCTAAAATAAGGTATTATTATCTAAGTAATAACTAAGTTGAGGTCTCCTAATATACTTGCCCTTAAGTTAGGTATAATAATATACTTACATACGTCCTGCTAAAACTTTTCTTAATACAGTCATTCTTAGACCATATCTGACCCTTCTTGTAAAAAGAAGAGGGGAAATGGACCAGCACTCACTGTACACCGATGACGTCGCAACGCCTGTCGTATCTGCGTTGAGAAGCAACCTGATGATTACCAGTTACCACCTTTACCTGTACCATACCTTACCATACCATACCAACCAAAAGGATAAGTGGAAGGGGGCCCTTTGCCCTGCAGTGGGACACAAATGGCTGATAATAATAACTAAGCAATCGGTACATTCACCTTATACATACCAATAATATTTTAATACCTTATGAATGTACCAAAAAATCATGATGATGGGTTACCAGTTTAAAAATAAAACTCAGAGACAACGTACATGGTTGGTTGAGTCCCCTTAACCTAAACCCGACTTTAAGACTTACTAACCTGAGCTCCCAATGTATGTAGCCTTAATGATAACCAGTTTTTACCTTCCCAGACACGATCGATATCTCCCACCCTTACCCCCCACTCAAGTGATAATAATATATGTTTATTTATAGATGGGGGATTTACAAAACAAGCACATTATTCACGATTATCTACCGCATACATAAAATTGTTGTTAGTTTACAGTAATACGAATACAGAAAGAAACAATCAATTAATTAACTATTTGGCTAATTATACTTACTACACGTCATTACAATAAAACTTAGCATTCGCAAACCCTTTAGTCAGTGTGCGAATAATAACCAGTTCGTTCCCATCTTCTTCATCAGCATCGTCATTAATACGTACCCTTGATGATGAGCGAGAGTGGCGGTCATCTGGGAAACCTCGGTAATCTAAAAAGCAGAAGATATTAATAATTAATTCAAGAATGTTTACGCATCGCTAATCCTAACTAACACTAGATTTACTGCAAACTACGACAGACTACTATAAGGTATTTGGCATCCCCTAAAGGCGCACCGGGAGCTTTCGGCTGTAATGTAACGATCTAAGATTCGACTTTCTACAGAAACAAGTAAAACCGGACTGTTAAAGTACAGGCGAATGGTCCCGGTAACGCCATAAGGGCAAGGGGTCGCGCTCCGCCCTCGCACGACCCTGTAGAGTGCCGTCCTACACTCGTTCACTTGATCACTCTCCCACCAAATAGATCATACTTGTGCGTTGTGAGAAGAGCGCCAACCGCCCGCAAAACTTTCCTTAACCACTGCAACGAAATCACAACCCCGTGGCGACCACCAAAAAGGCGCCAAGGTAAGAAGCTCGACAAGTCCCAATGAAACCATTTAACTGCAGAAATTAATCAGAGAAAACACTGGTGGTGGCGTTGTTAGGAATAAATTCACCATCATCACATAATACAATGGTCCAAAATCAAAAAACAGTTTTGTATTATAAATAAATAACACAGAAAACCTTGAACGCCAACGACCTTCTCGTCTTACATTGGTAAAAAGGTGAAGAGGTAATTTTGACTGTGGTTTTTTTGTTACAGACCGTATTAATCGACGGCATTACCAAAATACTTTTAGTAATGTACAAGATTCACAAGGAACCTCAACACCACAGCTCAACACCAAAGGTTCGCAGACACTTTCTGCCGTCAATGCCACGCATGCTTAGCCCGTATTACTAAACCACAATTTAAATTAAAAAAACAGGACACGTGTTAGTCTGACGTAAAAAAAACATACAGTCGAACATAGAACCTCCTCCTTTTATTGCAGTCGGTTAAAAATTGTCAAAGAAGTTTTGATGAAACATTAGTGAACAGGCGTGATGTTACGCTATAATTTTGGGTAAACAATAAACATCCAAGAGATTGCAGCAATCACGGCAGATTTGCTGTCTATTATTGAAGAGTTCCATTGCTTATCTCCGAAAATCAGCATCAAACCTTCACCAAATTTAAACGGGAACACCGCGAAGTACTATTTCTTCCAAACAAAAAAAAAGAATCATCGAAATCGATTCACAATTGGCGAAGAAATCGCTGAACATACACACAAAAAAAAACAGACGAATTGATAACCTCCTCCTTTTGGAAGTCGGTTGAAAATGACTATAAAATAAATGATCTAAAAGTCCTACGAAAGCAGGGATATTGATTGTGAAGATCATTTGCTACCTTCAGAGTGAGACAAATGAACTAATAAGCGATTCTCCAACAATGGGGATGGACTTTACTAATAGTTTTAAGGAAAAAATAGACATTAGAAACAGTAATGGAGTGTTGTGCGAAACCCGTAAAGACCTCTTCAATAATGAGGACGGTTCCTTCTCGGTCGACTGCAACAATTGTAACTTTGTTAACAAGGTAAAGAACTTCGTGGAGTTTAATAATGGGCAATCAAAAATAAAGACACTTAAGTGCAAAAAATGCAATAAACAAAGTGCCGTGAAAATTTACGTAGATACTACACAGAACCTATTGGACAATAAATTTGTGACCGAAGTATCGTATAAAATATTTAGTTGTGCAAATACGATGTGCAAAAGCTTATTTCACAACTGCCAGAGTTGTAATAAACAATTAATAGTGAGAGCCATCCCACAGAACGAATTTCTCGCGAGTGAAACAATCGTATGCAATTGTAAAAAAGTTAATACAGTGTACGTGCACAGTGATGAACTAAACCTACGACGTAACAATAAACTTTGTGAACGGTCGATAAAAGGTGTTACGAACTCAACGAGTACAATTGCACCGAATAAACAACGTAAACAGGCTGAAGTAACAGCAGGCGTCGGCGAACGAGCACCGGCGATTACCACCTCAAACCGGTTTGAACTACTTCGCTGCAAGGCAAATGAGCCTGCATATGCTCGCTCGCTGTCAACAGCATCATCGTTGCGTTCAAACTCAGCAAACTCGCGCAGTTTGTCACGCAAGCGTACATTACCCGAGGGTGGGGATACCAACGCCCCGAAAGCAAAGAGACCAGCCGCGCGAAAGAAAAGTCCCCTATTGACGCGTAAGACAGACACAATAGTAAACAAGAGTGGATACGTTCCCCCGATACTTATCAACGATTCGCGGTACAAATTCAGCAACGCGAAGGACAATAAGAAAACAATGTCAGACAAACTTATAAGTGACTTATCGCGCATCCTTGCAACGCATAAAGCAAGAGTCAGCCGTAACGAGAAAAGTAAAAATATTCTCATCACGGTAACGGACCTCGATAAACGCAGCCTGTGTATCGAAGAAATAAAGAAATATAAACAAGACCTGGCTTTCATAGCTCCCAAACCTCGTTCAGAGCAAGTACGAACGACCAAAGTGGTAATCAGGAATATGACACACGACTACACCCACGACGAACAACTAGACGAAATGGAGAGGTGCATCGGCATTCGCCCGCTGAGTATCAAACGCATCACGTCAGATGTGCAATTATGTATTTTCGACGGCTCTTTCTCATATGTGGAGCTGGCGGAAAAAATGAAGAATGCCACAGAGGCCTTTTTCTGCGCCCACAGAATTAAACCCGAGCGCTTCACTACGAGTAGTGACAGGATTCTGCAGTGCAAGAACTGTCTTCTTTTTAATCATGCAACAAGTGCCTGCCACGCTCAAAAACGCAACCCGACGGTCGATATCGTGAACAGTCACGGTGAAACGATCAAAGTATGTGCGAACTGTAGAGACGTGAAACCTGAACAACATACGGCGACACAGCGCAAATGCCCGCGCTTTCAGCAGGAGATGAACAAGCAAAAAACGAAACGCGAAGAGGCAATTCTCCGTGAGGAGGAGACACATTATAACAAGCAACAACAGCAGCCTCCCAAACAGGAGACACCACGCGAACATCAATCCCGCCCACGCGAGAGACAAATTAGAGGTGAACGTAACTATGCTAACGTCACTGCCAACACGCAACAACAAGAGATAACAAGACCGAGTCGTAAACTCTCAAAACAAGAATTCCTCGAGATATTCGAGCGTTGTTTCAGAGAACTGCGCGATGCCATCCTTAACCGCAACTGGGACTAAGAAACAAGTGCGAATAATGCACATCAACGTGCAAGGCCTCTGTGGTAAATTCATCGAAGTCAAGCATACTGTAAACAAGTATAACGTTGACATTCTCATACTCAATGAGATCAAAATTAACCTAGACAAACAAAGGTACAACATACCCGGCTACGACAAAATTTACGAAAGAAAAGAGCAACATCTTGGCACCGTAATGTATATCAAACACGGCCTAAGATGGGCTCAAACCCGTCTAATAGACAGTATCGACGACTCGGACAGGCGCATTGAGGGATGCAGTATCAATCTTTACACCAAACACATAAATAATGATAAGATCACAATCAAGGGTATCTACATACCGATACCGAGACAGGGAGACCTCGTCGACGAGTTCGAGACGATGTTACTGGGTGAAAGCGCCATCATCATAGGTGACTCGAACCTACGCACGAGACAACTCAATCACACCAGAGACGTGGGCCTCGGCATAGTACTCCGTGACGCAATCCAACGCGGCTCCGTCAGACTCGTTAACACAGGTCAACCATCTCGGCCTACGAGTCCAGGAAACGGTATACTCGACACAGCAATCGTGAACCACGATCACTCACTATTGGAATTTAAGTGCCAACAGAGGGAGTGTATTTCCTCAGATCACCTCCCGTGGACACTGGATGTAATAATCGATAGCGACTACGAACAACCGATGAGTCGCGATCTCATGCAGATAAAAGGCACTCGAGAAGGCAGACAAGCTTTTGAAAAACTGCTTGCTAACAACATGAGTTCAGAACTACAGATCACCTCAAACGACGACTGTGAAATGTATATCTCGGAAATAGAAAAGGCCGTCGTCAAAACACTCGACGAGTTGGCCCCGCTGAGAATCGTTAACTCCAAAGAGAGACTTCCAACACACATAAGAGATAGAATAGACGAGCGTAATGCTAAGAAGCAGCGTGCCTGGCGACTTAGATTCACTGGTCTCAAGACAGTGGCAAAAAGGCAATACAATGCCTGTAAGCATCAATTGGCTAAAGAAATTAACCAACATAAAGAAGCCGAGTGGACCAAGCTACTCGAAAACACTAAAGATAATAGGAAACGCATGTGGGCCGTGCAAAGAGCAATGAAAAAGCCCCCCATGAAACTGCCTCACTTCAACGATTGCACCAATGAATTAGAAATCATCGATAGAATGGTGGATACAGCCATAGTCAAGGAAGCTACCATCGATGCAAGTGACGAATGTACAGAAATTACTACACCATTTGCACCACTCGATCGAACTTCAAAACACGAGCTCAAATTGGCTCTTAGACGCTTCAAGAACAGCAAAGCCCCCGGACCTGACGGCATCAAAGCCGACATACTCAAACTAGGTGGCGACACCATGATTTCAATGTTCAAACGTATTATGGACTACGTACTCGAGACGGGTTATTTCCCTAAACGATGGAAAACCAGTACATGTATTTTTCTGCATAAGGCGGGTAAGGTTCACAGTGATCCCAAATCGTATAGACCCATTAGCCTACTTAACATCATGGGCAAATGGGCCGAGAGAATAATACTCAACCGCATCGAGACAGAGTTAAGCGGAATAATACCCAGTCACCAGCATGGGTTCACGAGAAACAGAGGCACCGCCACCCAAACCCTTCGTACAGGCAAATACATCGCCGACGCGCTGGATAAGGGCCATAGTGTCGCCATGATATCGACTGATCTCAGCAAAGCCTTCGATTCGATCAACCATAAAGGACTCTGTCGAAAACTGATCGACGCTGGAGCACGAAACAACATCGTAAAGATGATCGAGAACTATCTGAGCAACAGGACAACAAGAGGAAGCTTCAGAATCACTTTGGGAACGGAGCAGCGTGTGCCACACGGGGTGCCCCAGGGATCAATACTCGGTCCGGCGATCTTCAACCTCTATGTGGCTGACCTACCAAACGAAAGAATAGCAGGCCAGATGCTGTCACAGTACGCCGACGACCTATGTATACTCAACGCAGCTGAAAGACCCGACCACGCAACGCGCCGAGCAGAATGGGCCGCCATCGACATAATTGACTACTACAAAAAATGGGGCCTCAAATGCAATGTCGATAAGACAGAATGCATAATGTTCTCGCACAAGAGACCAAGAGTCAACAATTTGAACACAGGGTATCGCAATTATGTTCAAATACGTGGTGAACGCATCGCATTCAAACCAGAAATAAAATACCTCGGAGTCTGGCTGGACAAAAGGCTTTCGATGAATAAGCATGCCAAGGAAAATATTGAAAAGGCCAAGAGAGTCAGAGGAGCGTTGTATCCAATCATTGGCTACCGCTCCAAGCTAAGCGTCGCCGTCAAGCTACTTGTCATTCAAGCATGCTTACTGCCAGTGATAGACTACGGAGTAATACAACTGCTACCGAGGTACAGTAAAACTAACCTGCTCAAGCTTGAGAGGCAGTATAAAATGGCATTGAAGAGCGCCGCACAGTTACCCAGACGCACTGACACCGATCTACTATGGGAAATCTTGCACCAAGACCCGTGGCACGTTCGTGCGCATGATCTCCACGGCGACATGATAGAACGTCTCAAATCTCTGCCGATCGAGGGGCTACAAGAACAAGGCCCGGCGTACACGCGCTATGGACAACACAACCCCTTTCTTTTCGCAACTAGAGTAGGTGAAATTGAATATATTAATAAAAAGGATAGGGACAAGCCGCTCTTCAAACGTCTGGCCCCCTTCCGACAGCGTAGGCTCTGACAGTAGAGTTACTCAATAAATTAATAAGCGGCCTGCCGCTGGGGCTAATCCCCATCGCTTTATCGTTATCCTCACGTTCAATTATATAAGCACTAGTAATAGAGGAAACGACCAGGATAGGTTTCAAAAGCTCCTACTCTACGGACAAAATGAAACACGTAATTGTAAAATGAGATATTTAAGTGATATGTAATATTAAAACTAGAGAAATAAAATAAATTCTGATTCTGATTCTGATTCTGATTCTGCTACCTTCACTTGGCAGGTTTGTTAGTTTTACTGACTTACAGGTTTATCAACCGCCGCCTGTGACGCGGCGTGGAGTCGCTCGTTTAGCACCACCCGGGGGACACGTGTAGGGTGAGCCTGGATGAGGCAGTAAACCTACGGACGCGAGCAACAGTCGTCCCCCATCTGGCCTATACCAGCGGACCGAGTGACGGCCCAGCCAGCTATAGGCAAATTGTTGCCTTAACAGCTTAAAATTAACTTTGGGAATTTATAAATTAGTATCAAATGTTTGTTTTATTAAGGAGATGCCCAAAAAATTTATGGGCCTGTTCCCCAGAATGTACATAAATATATAATCTATATCATTTAACAGTAAAGATAATCTGTATCAAAACTAAAAAACCGGACAAGTGAGATTTCTTTGTATTTTTTTTTTTCAAAAAAAACCCTGCAGTTCAATCCCTGTCGCTTTCTAGGACGTTCCCCATAAGTTATTGTCTCGGTAGCCAACTCGCACAATGCACTAACAATTATACTATACATTGCATCTATTACACAAAAGTGGCGAGCGTCTCACCAACGTACAGTAGATATAAATAGAGATATAACTTTGGATAACTTAGAATTAGACAATATGACTCAATCTCAGAATAACCCCGATACTATATTCAAAGCTATTCGTCGTATTCCAGAGTTTGACGGCAACCCAAACATCCTTACCCGTTCCATTAGATTTTGTGATTCTTTAGCTGCGCAGTACTTAAGTAATACACCTGTCAGTGAATTTTCCAAAATATGCTTACTAAACGGGATACTTAATAAAATAACTGGGACATGCACTTTCCACGCCAGTGGAATACCAGAGAGCTAGCTAGGCATTCGAACTGCCTTGATTATCTATTATATACTACTTATATATTCTCAGATCAGCGTGATGAAACCGCATTGTTCAACGACCTCTCTTTAGCCACTCAGGGTAATAAGGGTAGAAGCGCAACGCGACTTGTATAAAAAGGTTACTATGCAGGCATATGTGCGAGGGTTAAAAGAACCTTTAGGATCCCGTATACCTGAGCTCCCACCACCACCACCACCACCACCACCACCACCATACCGTACCATACCAACCACCACCACCACCACCGTACCGTACCGTACCAACCACCAGCACATAACAGCACTGGAAAAGGGTAAGTGGAAGGTGGGAAGGGGGCCCTTTGCCCTGCAGTGGGACATAAATGGCTGATAATAATAATAATGAAGCAATCGGTACATTCACCTTATACTTACCAATAATATTTTAATACCTAATGAATGTACCAAAAAATCATGAATTTGGGTTACCAGTTTAAAAATAAATGGTTGGTTGAGTCCCCTTAACCTAAACCCGACTTTAAGACCTACTAACCTGAGCTCCCACCACCACCACCACCACCATACCGTACCATACCAACCACCACCACCACCACCATACCATACCATACCAACCACCAGCATATAACAGCACTGGAAAATGGTATGTACCAAAAAATCATGATCTTGGGTTACCAGTTTAAAAATAAAACTCAGAGACAACGTAAATGGTTGGTTGAGTCCCCTTAACTTAAACCAGACTTTAAGACTTACTAACCTGAGCTCCCACCACCACCATACCGTACCGTACCAACCACCACCATACCATACCATTCACCAGCATATAACAGCACTGGAAAAGGATAAGTGGAAGGTGGGAAGGGGGCCCTTTGCCCTGCAGTGGGACACAAATGGCTGATAATAATAACTAAGCAATCGGTACATTCACCTTATACTTACCAATAATGTTTTAATACCTAATGAATGTACCAAAAAATCATGATTTTGGGTTACCAGTTTAAAAATAAATGGTTGGTTGAGTCGCCTTAACCTAAACCCGACTTTAAGACTTACTAACCTGAGCTCCCACCACCACCACCACCACCACCACCACCGCCGCCACCACCACCACCACCGCCGCCACCACCACCACCACCACCCCCATACCGTACCATACCAACCACCACCATCATACCGTACCATACCAAGCACCACCATACCATACCATACCATTCACCAGCATATAACAGCACTGGAAAAGGATAAGTGGAAGGTGGGAAGGGGGCCCTTTGCCCTGCAGTGGGACACAAATGGCTGATAATAATAACTAAGCAATCGGTACATTCACCTTATACTTACCAATAATATTTTAATACCTAATGAATGTACCAAAAAATCATGATGTTGGGTTACCAGTGTAAAAATAAAACTCAGAGACAACGTAAATGGTTGGTGTGGTAACCTAACCTTTTTTTTTTTTTTTTTTTGTTGACGCTGGGAAAAAATGCATTACGCATACCCTCCCATCGGGGGACAGGAGGGGTATGTGGGACTCCCCGGGCGGACCCGGTATACCCACTAAAACGACCCAGCGCATTCCCGCTTCGTCAGAGTGGCGGGGGACTGGGAAACCGGCATAGCCTTTACGTCCAGTCCTCCGCCGACGATTGCCCCGCAAGACCACCCCTCACACCCTCACGGGTGTGGGGGGTCGTGAATGACCGGCGAAGGTGACGGGTGCAATGCGGGCGAAGGCACCCCCGCGCCTGTCGCCCGCCCGTCACCATGAGGAGGGAGGGCCCGACGCCTTCTCCCCCTTCCTCTGCGGAGCGGTGCAGCGAGAGGATCGCCCCCCCGCGCGCGCTCCGCCTCCTCCCTTTGCGAGATGACCTCCTCGCAAAAGGAGGCCACCGCTGACCAGGCCTCCTCGCCCCCCAGCATGGCGTCGACCACGCCTGGAAGCGAGAGGTCCGGTCCGACCACCGCGGCGCAGCTCGGACCACGCCGGGCACACCTCCGGGGCGCGCCACGCCGCGTCCTCCGCCGCGCCGCAGTCGTGGCACGCCGGGGTTTCCTCCCTCCCGATCCGGTGCAGGTGCGATCCGAAACAGCCATGTTCGGATAACACCTGCACCAGACGGAAAGAGAGGAAACCGTGGAACCGCTCGAGCCAGCCCTGCAAGACCGGACCGAGCGCGTCCAACGTCCGGCGGCCAATGGCGGCGTTGGCGAGGTCCTCCAGGCCCGCCCTTGCTCCTCCGCTGTGCCCTCTGCTTTTCAGAGGGTCACGCGGAACAGCGCAGTCCAAATTGGACCCCCTCCCGTGTCAGAATATTGGCCACGACAGTAACATTCCCCGAGGAATTAGAATATCTTCCCATTCATCGGGGAAGGATACTGCCGCGCCCAGGGTGCACCGTCCCAGCAGCTGCTGTTCCCTCCAGACGTATCGAGAAGGATCGGCAACCACTGGGCCCCCTAGGAGGTTTTCTGACCAAGCACCCCAACCTTTTTTTTTTTTTTTTATTAAGCGGTGGAAAATGCCTAACGCATACCGCACCGTCCGGGGAGACGGTTTGGTTATGTGGGGCTTGCACCCACTAAAAAACACCGCCGTGAGCCTACTGTCGCCTTTGCGGATGGGCCGCGAGAACTGCTACGCATGACATTCGCGACCCATCCAGCGCAGCCCGTCTCCGGGCACCAAACTTCTTTGGCGATGTCCGAGCTCACCTGAGACATCGCCACCACTCGTGAGGGCCGTGCAAAGCGACGACGATAGACTCCCCGGTCTATCGCCCGCTGGCACCTCCTAGGGCGGCATCAGGTCGCCATGATGCCTCCTCCGCCGCCCCGTCCTCCTGCGACGCATCGCGTCAGCGAGGGAGTCTTCCTCCCTGACGCGCTCCGCCGCCTCCTTCTGCGAGATAACGTCCTCGCAGAAGGACGCTACCGCCTCCCATGCCCCCCTGCTGTTGACAATAATTATACAAGCGATTGAAGCAATCATGGCAGATTTGCTGTCTATTATTGAAGAGTGTCTCCGAAGATCAGCATCAAACCTTCACCAAATTTAAACGGGCCCACCGCGAAATACTATTCTTCCAAACAAAAAAAGAATCATCGAAATCGATTCACAATTGGCGAAGATATCGCTGACATTACACACAAAAAAAAATCAGACGAATTGATATCCTCCTCCTTTTGGAAGTCCTACGAAAGCAGGGATATTGATTGTGAAGATCATTTGGTACCTTCACTTGGCAGGTTTGTTAGTTTTACTGACTTACAGGTTTATCAACCGCCGCCTGTGACGCGGCGTGGAGTCGCTCGTTTAGCACCACCCGGGGGACACGTGTAGGGTGAGCCTGGATGAGGCAGTAAACCTACGGACGCGAGCAACAGTCGTCCCCCATCTGGCCTATACCAGCGGACCGAGTGACGGCCCAGCCAGCTATAGGCAAATTGTTGCCTTAACAGCTTAAAATTAACTTTGGGAATTTATAAATTAGTATCAAATGTTTGTTTTATTAAGGAGATGGCCAAAAATTGTATGGACCTGTTCCCCAGAATGTACGTAAATATAAAATCTATATCATTTAACAGTAAAGATCATCTGTATCAAAACTAATAAACCGGACAAGTGCGATTTCTTTATATTTTTTTTTTTTCAAAACAAAACCCTGCAGTTCAATCCCTGTAGCTTTCTAGGACTTTTCCCACAAGTTATTGTCTCGGTAGCCAACTCGCACAATGCACTAACAATTTTACTATACATTGCATCTATTACACAAAAGTGGCGAGCGTCTCACCAACGTACAGTAGATATAAATAGAGATATAACTTTGAATAACTTAGAATTAGTCAATATGACTCAATCTCAGAATAACCCCGATACTATCTACAAAGCTCTTCGTCTTATTCCAGAGTTTGACGGCAACCCAAACATCCTTACCCGTTCCATTAGATTTTGTGATTCGTTAGCTGCGCAGTACTTAAGTAATACACCTGTCAGTGAATTTTCCAAAATATGCTTACTAAACGGGATACTTAATAAAATAACTGGGACATGCACTATCCACGCCAGTGGAATACCAGAGAGCTAGCTAGGCATTCGAACTGCCTTGATTATCTATTATATACTACTTATATTTATTTATACACTTATATATTCTCAGATCAGCGTGATGAAACCGCATTGTTCAACGACCTCTCTTTAGCCACTCAGGGTAATAAGGGTAAAAGCGAAACGCGACTTGTATAAAAAGGTTACTATGCAGGCATGTGTGCGAGGGTTAAAAGAACCTTTAGGATCCCGTAGACCTGAGCTCCCACCACCACCACCATACCGTACCATACCAACCACCACCACCACCACCATACCATACCATACCAACCACCAGCACATAACAGCACTGGAAAAGGGTAAGTGGAAGGTGGGAAGGGGGCCCTTTGCCCTGCAGTGGGACACAAATGGCTAATGATAATAATAATTAAGCAATCGGTACATTCACCTTATACTTTTTTGTTTGGTGGGTGGGAAATCGTACCTCCGCTGGCACTCGGTTCATGGATGTATTGAACCCGAGTTCATCTCGTTCGGCGTTCCAGAACAGGCCGAGTATCTTGCTCTCCGGCTGTTCTCCCCCCAGTTGTGTGGGTGCAGTGGCGTATAGCTCAGGGGGTATATGTCCCGCAGCACTGACTGATCGCTTGCGCTCCATCCCCGCAGCGTAAAGCCGGCGTTGGCGTGTACCGTTCTTGTTTCCTCCACTGCTATCCAGGCTTCCATCGGGTCGTCATAGCTCGCTACTAGGTCGTCCATATAGTGGCTTTCTTTTATAGCCGCTAGCGCACGCGGGAACTCCTGCCCATGCATGTCTGCGTTGTGATTGCGGACATAATGAGCCATGTACGGGGAGCTCGTGGCGCCAAAGATCATGCTCTTCATCTTGAATTTGAGTGGAGGTGTGTCTCGTTCATCGCCCCGCCACAGGAATTGTTGTGCTGTTGATCTTCTGGTCTGATCTTTATACGTAGGAACATTTCTTGTATGTCAGCCGTTACTCCCACCGCCTTTTCCCTGAACCGGAACAGGATTCCTGGCAGCGACAGTAGCAGGTCCGGTCCCTCCAGCAGTTCGTCATTGAGGCATATTCCGTGGCTCCTTGCGGCTGCGTCAAACACCAGCCTATACTTGCCGGGCTTGTTTGGGTTCTGCACGGCAAAGTGTGGCAGGTACCAGCACACGGGGCTCGCATGTTCCGAGCCGTCGCACGGTGTGGCGTATCCTTTCTGCAGCAGGTTCTGTATCTGGTTGGAGTATTCTCTGGCAAATTTAGGGTCGGCGTCCATTTTCTTCTCGATGGTCGCGAGGCGCCGCTGTGCTTGGCTGTAGCTAGGTGGCATGATGGTGTCGTCTCTTCGCCACGGTAGCCCCACCTCGTACCCTGTGTCGGTGTTTTTGGTGGTCGCCTCGATGATCTTCATGGCTCACTGGTCTGCCTCTCGCTCTCGCGGCTTTCCCTCTATGCAGAGAGCCTCTATTTTGAAATGAGCCTCGACCCGGTTGTGGAGCTCTTGGTTGCTCACGTTCGATCCTCGGTCGGGCTCGTATACATGCAGCACCCTGCCTTCCTGCAGAAGGGCGCTGCGTGGTGCGGTTCCATGCACCACCCATCCCAGCTTGACGAAAGACAAAAAACCGACACAGGGTGCGAGGTGGGGCTGCCGCTCACCACGCACCCTGTGTCGGTCTTTTTGGTGGTCGCCTCGATGATCTTCATGGCTCGCTGGTCTGCCTCTCGTTCTCGCGGCTTTCCCTCTATGCAGAGAGCCTCTATTTTGAAATGAGCCTCGACCCGGTTGTGGAGCTCTTGGTTGCTCACGTTCGATCCTCGGTCGGGCTCGTATACATGCAGCACCCTGCCTTCCTGCAGAAGGGCGCTGCGTGGTGCGGTTCCATGCACCACCCATCCCAGCTTGGTTCTCGATGCGGCCGGCTCGTTCAGAGCGCCGGTTCTGAGCTCCCTGGAAACGATGCACTCCCAGTGGTCAGTTCCCACTAAGAGCCACGGGCGCGCTCGTTCGTAGCACACCTCGTTCCTTGGAAGGTCCCTCAGGTGCTCGTACTGGAGAAGGGTTTCGGGTATGGCCTGCTGATGCAGCTGCAGGTCTCTGATGGTCCTCGCTCTGACCTTGTACTTCTCGTTTTCATTTATCCCTCTGACGTCAATGGTGACGAGCTGGCTCTTCATCTCTTGCTGCGACATGTTGACGCCGTTTAGGTGTAGCGGTTGTGATGGGCCCTCTGCCCCAATGCTGGAAGCCAACTCCTTATCTACCAGAGTTATTGTAGCTCCCTCGTCTAAGAGCGCATAGGTCTGCACCTCCCCCCGTGGTCCGGACACGATTATCGGACACATCTTCAGTAAGACTGTTCGTTGTCCTACAGCTGGTTGTGGTGTGACAGATAAGACTGCTTCTTGCTTCGGTGTCTCCGCTGGCTTGGCCGCCTCTGCTCGCGGTGATGTTTGGTGTAGGGTCGCGTGATGTGGTCGGCGACATTGGTCCACACCGCAGGGCTTTGCTTTGCATCCGATACGTCGGTGTCGTCGTTGGGCGTACTTGAAGCATATTTTCTTCTCTTTGAGGAACTCCCATCGTTGCTCGATCGTGAGTGCCTTGTATTTAGGGCACTGGGGTAGAGTGTGTGCTTGTTCACACCCAGGGCACGGCATCTTTTCTTCTTCCGCTGCTGCGACGGTGTTGTAGACAGTCGCTTTCTTCTTTGTGGTCACGGCGGGTCGTGTCTCTTTCTTCTGGCTTGTGGCGGCGCTCGTAGCTGGGGCGCAAGTGTAACGTAGTGCCCTGTCTGCCTCCCTCATTAAGAATCGGGAGATCACGACGATTTCTGGATCGGCCGTCCCTTCGTTGTCGTAGGCGTAGTCGCACCAGCGCGAGCGGAGATGGGGACTGAGTTTGTCCAACACCTCCCTCGTCAGAAGAGGTAAACCCTTCGGTCGATGGTCTTCAACACGCAGATGATGTCCTGTAGTTTCACAGCGAAGCTATTGAGGTCGGCTGCTGATGCTCCAGGTCTTGTGAGTTTCTTCAAGTCGTCGAGCGCCCGACCAATTATAATCTCGGGACGCCCGAAGCATTGTTCCAAGGTCTTCATTATTATGTCCGGGTCTGTGGCCGTATGTAGTAGTGCAGCCACAGCATCCCGGGCTTCTTCCTTCAGGCAGCTCCTCAGTCTTTGGATGTTTTCTGCTGCTGGAATCTGGTACATTTATGTTGAGTCTCGAACGGCTGCTTTGAAGGGCAACCACTCGCTAGCAGCTCCAGTGAATGTAGGCAGGTCTGTATATCGCGGACGGGGTCTGGCCATCTTCTCAAGTGTGGTGGCCAATTGCTCGATGCTGTTCCTCGTTCTGGTGGGAGTGGGCGATCGTACCCTAGGTACCTCGAACCTCAGCTGTCTTGGCTCCTCCCTGGTGCTCTTTGCTGCCTCCTCCCCCCGTGAGTCGAGTGGGTTAGTTCGTAGCCACTCGTCTACCTTGGTGTGATGTTCTTCATTTATTGGCTCGTTGTTGATGCTCTCCTCGTCGTTGGCAGACACTTCTGCAGCTAATCTCTTCTTGACTAGGTCCGCCTGCATGTCTAGCTGCTTTCTTTGTAGAGCCGCTAGTCTCTCTGCTGCGTTCAGTTCCGCTAGTCGCTGTCGCGTTGTGATACTTGTGGTTCATCGGTGCGACCGTAGTGATCTTGCAGGTGACCTGGTTCGTTGTTGTGTGGTCACTGTGGTTCTGACCCCGGAGGGTCCAGCTGTGCTTGTCGCCTTGAGAAGGGTGAGGCCGGCGGATCCAATGACACCCATCGAAGTCGCTCCCTTTCTATCCTTCCTTCGTCTTGACGGCGTGCGGCTTCTTGGCTGCGCTTCTGTTCTTCCAATTCAGTCAAGTCTGACTTGCTCCTTGTGACGACCATTTTGAAGGTGCGCCTAGGTGGCACAAGCGATGTCAGGCTCAGGTAGGCAGGCGCAGTCTCTCGTTGATTCTGCCTAGATAGCAGGCACAGGCACTATAGGTTCTGCCTGAGTAGCAGACACAGTTTTGCACTATATTGTTCTGTTTACTTTTGTAAACACAGGTACGCACCTATTGTTCTGCTTATAACCGTAGGCTCAGGTAGGTACGCACTTATATTATTGTTCTGTTTACTTTTGTAAACACAGGTACGCACTTGTTTGTTCTGCTTATGTAAGGCACCGGCACTCGTTCAGACTCGGTTGTTTCCCGCCTAATTATCTAGCACATGTACTGTTTATTCAGTCTATATAGATAGGCGTCGGCCCTCGTTCTGACTCGACGTTTTCCCGCCTAAATAGTTAGCACACGTACTGTTCATACAGCCTAGGTAGACGGATCGGCACTCGTTTTAGCTCGACTTTTCCCGCCTACATAGTTAGCACTTAGCACATGCCCTGTTCATACGACCTAGGTAGACAGATCGGCACTCGTTCTAGCTCGATGTTTTCCCGCCTAAATCAACAGTCACTATTCACTGGGCACAGGTGCTTCGTGGGTCTGGATGGCGACACTACTTCAATTCTTCTGGCCGACGTTTCTCCAGCCCTCGTGGTTGCCAGTCGACTCTCTCGTTGGTTCACAGGTTGCCGGTGTGATCTTTCCTCGGAGCGCGAAGAACCAGGAACTGCGTGGCTTCGTTATCCGGCTCGTATGGACCAGGAAAACTGTACTGGTCAGTCTGTACTTGACCATTACGTTCTTGAGGACTGTATTTTGGTGTGTTTTATTAAAAAACTTCTTTAAACTTCACGGTGTTTAATTTATAGAAAGATAACAATGTTACTACTTAATGCTTAGAGAGATTCTAGTCGACTGCGTTCCGCGAACTACAGGGCCGTCTATTTATAGTCTTGCGTCGAGCGGGCGACTGGTTCGTTCCCCGCCCCGCGTCCCGCTAGTTTGGTCCGTAGTGATCTGGCTTGTTTTCGGCGTCCTTAACAGGTTGGTTGAGTCCCTTTAACCTAAACCCGACTTTTTAGGACTTACTAACCTGAACTCCGACCACCACCACCATCACCACCACCCCCATACCGTACCATACCAACCACCACCACCACCACCCCCATACCGTACCATACCAACCACCACCACCATCACCATACCATACCATACCAACTACCAGCATATAACAGCACTGGAAAAGGGTAAGTGAAAGGTGGGAAGGGGGCCCTTTGCCCTGCAGTGGGACACAAATGGCTGATAATAATAACTAAGCAATCGGTACATTCACCTTATACTTACCAATAATATTTTAATACCTAATGAATGTACCAAAAAATCATGATGTTGGGTTACCAGTGTAAAAATAAAACTCAGAGACAACGTAAATGGTTGGTGTGGTAACCGAACCTTTTTTTTTTTTTTTTGTTGACGCTGGGAAAAAATGCATTACGCATACCCTCCCATCGGGGGACAGGAGGGGTATGTGGGACTCCCCGGGCGGACGCGGTATACCCACTAAAACGACCCAGCGCATTCCCGCTTCGTCATAGTGGTGGGGGACTGGGAAACCGGCAAAGCCTTTACGTCCAGTCCTCCGCCGACGATTGCCCCGCAAGACAACCCCTCACACCCTAACGGGTGTGGGGGAGTCGAGAATGACCCGCGAAGGTGACGGGTGCAATGCGGGCGAAGGCACCCCCGCGCCTGTCGCCCACCCGTCACCTCCTCTGCGGAGCGGCGCAGTGAGAGGATCATCCCCCCCGCGCGCGCTCCGCCTCCTCCCTTTGCGAGTTGACCTCGCAAAAGGAGGCCACCGCTGACCAGGCCTCCCCGCCCTCCAGCATGGCGTCGACCACGCCGGGAAGCGAGAGGTCCGGTCAGATCACCGGCGGGCTCGGTGCGCCGCCGGAAGCAGGACGCGCCCGGCCCGGCCCCACAGGGGCGGCCCGAGCGGACCCACGCCCCCCCCCCCCCGTCCAGCGCAGGCGCCATCCAGACAAGGCCGCCCCGGACCGCACCCGCGCCGGACCGGGAGAGGGGAAGCCCGAGCCAGCCCCGCAAGACCGGACCGAGCGCGCCCAACGCCCGGCGGCACACCGAGCCCGCCCTGGCTCCTCCACTGCGCCCTCTGCGTCTCAGAGGGTCGCGCGGAGTCGCCCCACCGTGTCAGAATATCGGCCACGACAGTAACATTCCCCGAGGAATAAGAATCTCTTCCCATTCATCGGGGAAGGATACTGCCGCGCCCAGGGTGCACCGTCCCAGCAGCTGCTGTTCCCTCCAGACGTATCGAGAAGGACCGGCAACCACTGGGCCCCCTAGGAGGTTTTCTGACCAAGCACCCCAACCTAACCTAACCTTTTTTTTTTTTTTTTTTTTTTTTTTGTTAACGCTGGGAAAAAATGCATTACGCATACCCTCCCGTCGGGGGACAGGAGGGGTATGTGGGACTCCCCGGGCGGACCCGGTATACCCACTAAAACGACCCAGCGCATTCCCGCTTCGTCACAGTGGCGGGGGACTGGGAAACCGGCACAGCCTTTACTTCCAGTCCTCCGCCGACGATTGAAAGGCACAGACCCCTCACACCCTCACGGGTGTGGGGGGTCGGGAATGACCGACGAAGGTGACGGGTGCAATGCGGGCGAAGGCACCCCCGTGCCTGCCGCCCGCCCGTCACCATTAGGAGGGAGGGCACGACGCCTTCTCCCCCGTCTTCGTCTGCGGAGCGCCGCAGCGAGAGGATCGTCCTCCCGCGCGCGCTCCGCTGCCTCCTTTTGCGAGATTACGTCCTCGCAAAAGGAGGCCACCGCTGACCAGGCCTCCTCGCTCCCCAGCATGGCGTCCACCACGCCAGGAAGCGAGAGGTCCGGTCCGACCACCGCGGTCAGACCGCGGCGCAGCTCGGACCACGCCGGGCACACCTCGAGGGTGTGCTGCGCCGTGTCCTCCGCTGCGCCGCAGTCGTGGCACGCCGGGGTTTCCTCCCTCCCGATCCGGTGCAGGTACGATCCGAAGCAACCATGCCCGGATAACACCTGCACCAGACGGAAAGAGAGGAAACCGTGGGACCGCTCGAGCCAGCCCCGCAGGACCGGACCGAGCGCGTCCAACGTCCGGCGGCCAAAGGCGGCGCTGGCGAGGTCCTCCGACCAATGAAGGACGATGGCGTCCCTCGCCTCTCGCCGCACCGCCTCCCGCTCTTCGCCCATGGGGCGCTCCCCGAGCGCCTTTCGGCGCGCCGTCCACTCGTACACTCTGGCGAGCACCCATGCCTCCAACTCCCAAGGCGGGGTGCCGGCCAGAGCGCACGCCGCCGAAAAGCCCACTGAGCGGTAAGCCCTCGCCACCCGCTGTGCAATGGCCCGCTGGGGCCTGCGGATGGCGGTAGCATTCTCCCTCCTATGGAGGGAGTCCGCCCAGATGGGAGCCCCGTAAAGGGCCATGCTCCGCAAAATGCCGGCATAGAGGCGCCGGCATTTCGCCTTGGGCCCCCCCAGGTTCGGGAGGAGCCACGAGAGGGCGCCCGCGGCCTTCAACAGGCGCGTCGACAGCCCGCTGAAGTGCGGGCCGAAACGCCACCTGTCGTCCAGCACCAGCCCCAGATATTTCATCTGAGGCTGGACCCCTATACGGACGCCCTCCACGATGATGTGGGCGTCGGCAGGGCAGCGCTGCCGGGGACCGCGGAAGAACACGGCCTCCGTTTTATGCAGCGCCACCCTCAATCCCAGGCGGCGGATCCTTTCTGCCACCAAGGACCCGCCAGCCGAGGCCAGAATGGCCGCGTCGGCAAAGTTCCTCCCCCGGGCAGTGAGCAGAGTGTCATCCGCGTAGCAGATGACACTCGTGCCCGGGAGGAGGACTCCCCGCAGGAGCCAGTCGAATCCGATGTTCCACAAGGGGGGCCCCAGGACCGACCCCTGTGGAACACCAGACTCTGCGCCGTACCGCCTCACGGTGGCCGTCTTGTCCACTAGGAGGACCTCTCGGCCCTCCAAGTAGCTGGCCAGGAGGCTCCGCAGGTATTGGGGCACTCCGTGGTACCGGAGCGCCTCCAATATCGTCGAGTGGGGGACGGAGTTGAAGGCGTTGGCAATGTCGAACGACACCGCCAGCACTCCGTCCCCCGCCTCCACCGCCGCCTTCACCTGGCCCTTGAGGAGGGCCAGCGCGTCGATCGTCGAACGCCCACGACGGAAACCGAACTGGGCGTCCGACAGATCCGGGCCTATCCCCCGCAAATGGCTATCCAGCCGGGAGGCGACAATCCCCTCGAACAATTTACCGACCTCATCAAGCAGAACGATGGGCCGGTATGCCGAGGGGGAGTCCACCGGGTGTCCCTCCTTCCGGAGGAGGCACAATTGCCCCTCCTTCCAGAGTTTCGGGAACCTCCCAGCCGTAAAACACGCGCTGAAGAGGTCCCGAAACCTGTCCTCCATTTGGGAGGCGGCAATCGCCACCACCCGTGCAGGGACGCCGTCCGGACCGGGGGCGGTCTTCTTCGCGCGGAGGCTCAACACCCCCGCGTAGAATTCCGCCGCCGTCACCGGGGGGACCTCCGCCTCCGGTGGAGCCGCCCCTTGCGGGGGATCCATTGTTGGTGGGGCGAAGTCGGTCCTGCGTGGAAACAGGGACCGGACCACCCCATCCAACAATGCCGGCTCGAGGGTCTCCGACAGTGGGGGACCATAGGGGCGGAGCTGATTCCGCGCCGCCTTATATGGTCTCCCATAGGGGTCCCTGTCGAGACCCTCCAGCATCTCGGCCCTCGCCGAGTCCTGCGCAGCGCCCATTGCAGACTTGAGGGCCGCCGTAGCCTCTCGGTAAGAGGCGTACAGGCGGTCCTCCTCTGCCCGGACTCGGTTCTGGGCGCTGCGCCGTCGGCTACGCGCGTAGGCCCTTCTGGCCGCCACGCAGGTGGCCCGGAGCCCCGCCAGCTCCTCCGTCCACCAGTACACGGCACGACGTGGAGGCGGACGGCGAGACCGAGGCATGCTGGAGTTGCACACCTCGGTCAAGGACCTCCGTAGCCGGACCGCTGCGGCGTCAACGTCCGGGACCTCCTCGACAGGGGGAGGCGACAGCCAGTCCTGGAGGAAGGCGGCCTCCCTGGCTGCCTCCCGGTCCAGGCGGGTGAGTGCCCACCGCGGGAAGGGAGATTGCCCAGCGCGGGCCGTCCCCCCTCCCCGCTGTGTGGAGATGTCGAACCGCACATAACGGTGGTCCGACAAGGTCTCCACCAGCTCCACCCGCCAGTTCACGACGCGGGCGGCCAGCGCGGGGGTGGCAAACGACACGTCCACCACCGACCCGCCCTGTTGCCGCACACACGTGTGGACCGCCCCCCTGTTGAGGAGGGACACACCGCTCGAGGCCGCCCAAAACTCGACGGCGCGTCCCCGGACGTTGCAGCCTGCGGCCGGGTTGCCCCAGGCCACCGACTTGGCGTTTAGGTCGCCGAGCACCACGACCTGGCGTGGCGCCGCCCTCCCTACGACAGCAGTGAGGACCTCGAGGAAATCCTCAAAGTCCGAGAGAGGGCGGTTTGGGGAGAAATACACCCCCACTATCCCTATCTCTCCCCACGCGGCGGCCACGTATCCCGGTCCCCTCTCTAAGAGCGAGAGGGGAGGGGAGTCCGTGGAAGACCGCGCCACCAACGCCACCAGGCCGTCCCGGTCGCCCAGCCAACGGCCAGGGACCGAGTAGGGTTCGGCGACCACCGCCAAGTCCACCAACCACTCAGCCATGGTCTGCATCAGCAGATCCTGGGCTGTCCTGCAGTGGTTGGCGTTCGCCTGAAGGATGCGATGTTCGACCCCGTCCATCAGTTGGACATCGCACCCTCCTCCGCAGCCGCCGCAGGAACGGCGGTGTTAGCGGCAGCAGTAGGCGCAGGCCCGGTCGGCGCCTGCGCTTTGCCACGCTTACGGGGGGGATTGCATTTCCCCCCCTTCATGACGTGGCCTGCCCGGCAGCCACTGGCGGCACACACCGCGCAGTGCGGCGTGGCAGCCTGGCAGGAGGCGGCTTTGTGGCCCTCCTTGCCGCAACGGTAGCATGTGTCCGTCCTGTCAACCTTGGACGGACACAGGGGCCGGGTGTGGCCGATGCCGAAGCACCGGAAACACCGCAGCGGCTGGTCCTCGAGTGCCCGGACTGCGCCCGAGCTGAACCCGACTTGAAGCCGTCCTTTCGCAAGGACGGCTTTGGCAGCTGCGATTGGGCACTCGAGGCGGATTGTGCCCATTCCGCCGCGGCCGGGCCTTATGTCCCGGCCTTGGACCGCCGCTGCGGCACAGCCCCCCACCGCTGCGACCGCTGCCACCACCTCCTCCTTGGTGACGGAGTCATCCAACTCCGTCACCTCGATGGCCGCCGACTTGACTGGCCGGGCCACCTTGGCAGAGTCCGCGATGACCTCCTGCAGCTTGGCTGCAAAGAGGTCAGCGCGGGCGCCGCCCTCGGCCCCCGGGAACTCGAATATTCGAGCCCCGGTCTGCGTCCGCCGGCACGACACACTGCCGATTCCCAGCTGAGTGGGATCGGCATTGCCGCGCGCCCGCACCAAGATGGAGGCGTAAGTCTCCCCTCGCCCCGCAGCCTCCGCGGTGAGCGTCACCACGACGGCCGCGGTTTTCGGGGGGACCAACTGCCTCCTTCTTCCTCTCCCCTTCCCTTTCCCCTTGCCCTTTCCCTTGACGGTCGTCTGCGACCGGCTGGGAGCGGGGGTGGCGGAGACGGCAGGGACGGCAGGGACGGCCGCTGCCGACCTCTTGCCCTTCCCTTTGCCCTTCCCCCTCCGGCCCACTTTCGTCCACTCGTTGGACGGAGTGGTCGAAGGCAGAAGGGCATCTTCCGCCTGGGTTGAGGAGGACGGCCCCGGCTCAGACCGCCTCTCCTCCGCCTGGGTTGAGGACGGCCCCGGCTCAGACCGCCTCTTATCTGCCGCGAGCGGCGGTCGGAGGCGCTTCTCCGGCAGGAGCCGGTCCTCAATCCCTGCGAAACAGGCTCTTGTGAAGGCCCTCTCCTCCATTACTACCTTGCGGATGATATCCTCAAGGTTGGAGGAGGGGCCCTCTGCTGCAGGCCTCGCCTTGGCCCGTTGTGGCCGGGCCGAGGCAGCGCCCTCTGCCACAGGGCTCGCCTTAGCCTGTTGTGGCCGGGCCGAGGCAGCGCTCTCTGCCACAGGGCTCGCCCCAGCCTGTTGTGGCCGGGCCGTGGCTTCAGCCAGCTTCAGATGAAGCTGGCTGACCTCCGACTGCAGGCGATCCACCCTCGCCTGCAGTTGCCGCGTCTCGTCGGTGGCCGTCCGCTGAATCAGTTCAGCGACGACACCGCGCATGCTCGCGGCCCGACATTTCAGGGCCTTCTGGAACGTGCCCTTAAGGTTGGAGGACTTAGAGGCGACCTCGACGATCTCCTCCTCGTCCTCCTCCGCCATCCTCTCCAGTTCCGCCAAAGAGTGGTTCGCGTACAGAACCCGGGACGCACCGTACCCGGACTTGGCCCGGGCGACGCACGCACGCTTCTCTTTGGCGGCAACCCGCTCCTCCAGCTCTTGCTGGAGCTGCACCTTGCGGGCCAGGTCAACCTGGCGCTGGGCGTCCGCGAGCCCAACGACGTGGGTATCCGCGGCCGTCGTCGTCGGCTTTTTTGCCTTCGACAACGGCTTGGACCCCGAAGCCGAGGAACTCTCGGACCCACGACTCTGGAAGACCCGTTTCCGCGACCGCGAGCCACTCGCGTCCGACGCTCCAACAACCGAGTCGCTATCTGACGACTCGGCCCCTCCGAAGTAGCTAGCCGCAGACGGCGCGCGGCTAGCTTCTGACGCCGGAGCGTCGGGGTGGCCCTGAGAAGGGCCTTTTGGTTGGCCCTGAGAAGGGCCTTTGGGTTGGCCCTGAGAAGGGCCTTTTGGTTGGCCCTGAGAAGGGCCTTTTGATTTTAAAAATCGCCCGCTGGCGTCCCGCAAGGGGGTAACAGGCATATCGCAGTCGATGCACACACAAGATAAAATTCGCTGCGAAGCACAGAGCACTTTAGCCAACCCAGTCTGCCACTCCGTTACGGTGGTCAGAACTGGGCTGTTTCCAGGGGACACGACGTGGACGTATGCTCTGTGGGGGGTCCCCCAACCTAACCTAACCTAACCCAACCATACATGTCATGGTAATAGGCTTATCCCCAATAAAATGGAACTTAACGTACCTAACTGTCGAAAGATGGGTGTACTGGCACATCTGCGTACCCCTCAGAGCATATAGGCGTGATATTATGCTATGATGTTGGGTAAACAATAATTATACAAGCGATTGAAGCAATCATGGCAGATTTGCTGTCTATTATTGAAGAGTGTCTCCGAAGATCAGCATCAAACCTTCACCAAATTTAAACGGGCCCACCGCGAAATACTTTTCTTCCAAACAAAAAAAGAATCATCGAAATCGATTCACAATTGGCGAAGATATCGCTGACATTACACACAAAAAAAAAATCTGACGAATTGATAACCTCCTCCTTTTGGAAGTCGGTTAAAAATGGCTATAAATGATCTAAAAGTCCTACGAAAGCAGGGATATTGATTGTGAAGATCATTTGCTACCTTCACTTGGCAGGTTTGTTAGTTTTACTGACTTATAGGTTTATCAACCGCCGCCTGTGACGCGGCGTGGAGTCGCTCGTTTAGCACCACCCGGGGGACACGTGTAGGGTGAGCCTGGATGAGGCAGTAAACCTACGGACGCGAGCAACAGTCGTCCCCCATCTGGCCTATACCAGCGGACCGAGTGACGGCCCAGCCAGCTATAGGCAAATTGTTGCCTTAACAGCTTAAAATTAACTTTGGGAATTTATAAATTAGTATCAAATGTTTGTTTTATTAAGGAGATGGCCAAAAATTGTATGGGCCTGTTCCCCAGAATGTACGTAAATATAAAATCTATATCATTTAACAGTAAAGATAAATCTGTATCAAAACTAAAAAACCGGACAAGTGAGATTTCTTTTTTTTTTTTAAAAAAAAACCCTGCAGTTCAATCCCTGTCGCTTTCTAGGACGTTCCCCATAAGTTATTGTCTCGGTAGCCAACTCGCACAATGCACTAACAATTATACTATACATTGCATCTATTACACAAAAGTGGCGAGGGTCTCACCAACGTACAGTAGATATAAATAGAGATATAACTTTGGATAACTTAGAATTAGACAATATGACTCAAGCTCAGAATAACCCCGATAATATCTACAAAGCTCTTCGTCTTATTCCAGAGTTTGACGGCAACCCAAACATCCTTACCCGTTCCATTAGATTTTGTGATTCGTTAGCTGCGCAGTACTTAAGTAATACACCTGTCAGTGAATTTTCCAAAATATGCTTACTAAACGGGATACTTAATAAAATAACTGGGACATGCACTATCCACGCCAGTGGAATACCTGAGAGCTAGCTAGGCATTCGAACTGCCTTGATTATCTATTATATACTACTTATATTTATTTATACACTTATATATTCGCAGATCAGCGTGATGAAACCGCATTGTTCAACGACCTCTCTTTAGCCACTCAGGGTAATAAGGGTAAAAGCGAAACGCGACTTGTATAAAAGGTTACTATGCAGGCATGTGTGCGAGGGTTAAAAGAACCTTTAGGATCCCATAGACCTGAGCTCCCACCACCACCACCATACCGTACCATACCAACCACCACCACCATACCATACCATACCAACCACCAGCACATAACAGCACTGGAAAAGGGTAAGTGGAAGGTGGGAAGGGGGCCCTTTGCCCTGCAGTGGGACACAAATGGCTGATGATAATAATAATTAAGCAATCGGTACATTCACCTTATACTTACAAATAATATTTTAATACCTTATGAATGTACCAAAAAATCATGATGTTGGGTTACCAGTTTAAAAATAAAACTCGGAGACAACGTAAATGGTTGGTTGAGTCCCCTTAACCTAAACCCGACTTTAAGACCTACTAACCTGAGCTCCCACCACCATCACCACCACCATACCGTACCATACCAACCACCACCACCACCAGCATACCATACCATACCAACCACCAGCATATAACAGCACTGGAAAATGGTATGTACCAAAAAATCATGATCTTGGGTTACCAGTTTAAAAATAAAACTCAGAGACAACGTAAATGGTTGGTTGAGTCCCCTTAACCTAAACCCGACTTTAAGACTTACTAACCTGAGCTATCACCACCACCACCACCACAGCCACCACCACCCCCGTACCGTACCGTACCGTACCAACCACCACCACCACCACCACCACCATACCGTACCATACCAACCACCACCATACCATACCATTCACCAGCATATAACAGCACTGGAAAAGGATAAGTGGAATGTGGGCAGGGGGCCCTTTGCCCTGCAGTGGGACACAAATGGCTGATAATAATAACTAAGCAATCGGTACATTCACCTTATACTTACCAATAATATTTTAATACCTTATGAATGTACCAAAAAATCATGATGTTGGGTTACCAGTTTAAAAATAAAACTCGGAGACAACGTAAATGGTTGGTTGAGTCCCCTTAACCTAAACCCGACTTTAAGACTTACTAACCTGAGCTCCCACCACCATCACCCCCACCCCCATACCGTACCATACCAACCACCACCACCACCACCATACCATACCAACCACCAGCATATAACAGCACTGGAAAAGGATAAGTGGAAGGTGGGAAGGGGGTTGCCCTGCAGTGGGACACAAATGGCTGATAATAATAACTAAGCAATCGGTACATTCACCTTATACTTACCAATAATATTTTAATACCTAAGGAATGTACCAAAAAATCATGATTTTGGGTTACCAGTTTAAAAATAAATGGTTGGTTGAGTCGCCTTAACCTAAACCCGACTTTAAGACTTACTAACCTGAGCTCCCACCACCACCACCACCACCACCACCACCACACCCACCGTCGCCACCACCACCGCCACCACCACCACCACCACCACCGCCACCACCACCACCACCACCACCATACCGTACCATACCAACTACCACCACCATACCGTACCATACCAAGCACCACCATACCATACCATACCATTCACCAGCATATAACAGCACTGGAAAAGGATAAGTGGAAGGTGGGAAGGGGGCCCTTTGCCCTGCAGTGGGACACAAATGGCTGATAATAATAACTAAGCAATCGGTACATTCACCTTATACTTACCAATAATATTTTAATACCTAATGAATGTACCAAAAAATCATGATGTTGGGTTACCAGTGTAAAAAAAAACTCAGAGACAACGTAAATGGTTGGTGTGGTAACCGAACCTTTTTTTTTTTTTTTTTGTTGACGCTGGGAAAAAATGCATTACGCATACCCTCCCATCGGGGGACAGGAGGGGTATGTGGGACTCCCCGGGCGGACCCGGTATACCCACTAAAACGACCCAGCGCATTCCCGCTTCGTCATAGTGGTGGGGGACTGGGAAACTGGCAAAGCCTTTACGTCCAGTCCTCCGCCGACGATTGCCCCGCAAGACAACCCCTCACACCCTAACGGGTGTGGGGGAGTCGAGAATGACCCGCGAAGGTGACGGGTGCAATGCGGGCGAAGGCACCCCCGCGCCTGTCGCCCGCCCGTCACCTCCTCTGCGGAGCGGCGCAGTGAGAGGATCATCCCCCCCGCGCGCGCTCCACCTCCTCCCTTTGCGAGTTAACCTCGCAAAAGGAGGCCACCGCTGACCAGGCCTCCCCGCCCTCTAGCATGGCGTCGACCACGCCGGGAAGCGAGAGGTCCGGTCAGATCACCGGCGGGCTCGGTGCGCCGCCGGAAGCAGGACGCGCCCGGCCCGGCCCCGCAGGGGCGGCCCGAGCGGACCCACGCCCCCCCCCCCCCCCGTCCGGACCGAGCGCGCCCAACGCCCGGCGGCACACCGAGCCCGCCCTGGCTCTTCCACTGCGCCCTCTGCGTCTCAGAGGGTCGCGCGGAGTCGCCCCACCGTGTCAGAATATCGGCCACGACAGTAACATTCCCCGAGGAATAAGAATCTCTTCCCATTCATCGGGGAAGGATACTGCCGCGCCCAGGGTGCACCGTCCCAGCAGCTGCTGTTCCCTCCAGACGTATCGAGAAGGACCGGCAACCACTGGGCCCCCTAGGAGGTTTTCTGACCAAGCACCCCAACCTTTTTTTTTTTTTTTTTTTTTTTTGACGCTGGGAAAAAATGCATTACGCATACCCTCCCGTCGGGGGACAGGAGGGGTATGTGGGACTCCCCGGGCGGACCCGGTATACCCACTAAAACGACCCAGCGCATTCCCGCTTCGTCATAGTGGCGGGGGACTGGGAAACCGGCAAAGCCTTTACGTCCAGTCCTCCGCCGACGATTGCCCCGCAAGACAACCCCTCACAGCCTCACTGTGGGGGGCCGGAATGACCGCAAAGGTGACGAGTGCAATGCGGGCGAAGGCACCCCCGTGCCTGCCGCCCGCCGTCACCATGAGGAGGGAGGGCACGACGCCCTCTCCCCCCTCCGCTGCGGAGCGGCGCAGCGAGGGGATCACCCCCCCGCGCGCGCTCCGCCTCCTCCCTTTGCGAGACGAACTCGCAAAAGGAGGCAACCGCTGACCAGGCCTCCCCGCCCCCCAGCATGGCCGCCACCACGCCGGGTAGCGAGAAGTCCGGTCCGACCACCGGCGGGCTCGGTGCGCCGCCGAAAGCCGGAGCGGCCGGTGGCCGGCGCCACGGCCCCCCCCCCCAACCCGGCGCAGGCGCCATCCAGACACGGCCGTCCCGAACCGCACGCGTGCCAGACCGGGAGAGGGGAAGCCCCCCCCCCATCAAGCACGGGTGCGGTCCGGGACGGCCGCGTGGGAGTTTCCAGACAACACCCGCACCAGACGGAAAGAGAGGAGACCGCGGGACCGCCCGAGCCAGCCCCGCAAGACCGAACCGAGCGCGCCCAACGCCCGGCGGCACACCGAGCCCGCCCTGGCTCCTCCACTGCGCCCTCTGCGTCCCAGAGGGCCGCGTGGAGTCGCCCCACCGTGTCAGAATATCGGCCACGACAGTAACGTTCCCCGAGGAATAAGAATCTCTTCCCATTCATCGGGGACAGATACTGCCGCGCCCAGGGTGCACCGTCCACAGCAGCTGCTGTTCCCTCCCGACGTATCGAGAAGGACCGGCAGCCACTGGGCCCCCTAGGAGGTTTTCTGACCTAGCACCCCAAGCACCCCAACCTAACCTAACCTAACCCAACCATACATGTCATGGTAATAGGCTTATCCCCAATAAAATGGAACTTAACGTACCTAACTGTCGAAAGATGGGTGTACTGGCACATCTGCGTACCCCTCAGAGCATATAGGCGTGATATTATGCTATGATGTTGGGTAAACAATAATTATACAAGCGATTGAAGCAATCATGGCAGATTTGCTGTCTATTATTGAAGAGTGTCTCCGAAGATCAGCATCAAACCTTCACCAAATTTAAACGGGCCCACCGCGAAATACTTTTCTTCCAAACAAAAAAAGAATCATCGAAATCGATTCACAATTGGCGAAGATATCGCTGACATTACACACAAAAAAAAAATCTGACGAATTGATAACCTCCTCCTTTTGGAAGTCGGTTAAAAATGGCTATAAATGATCTAAAAGTCCTACGAAAGCAGGGATATTGATTGTGAAGATCATTTGCTACCTTCACTTGGCAGGTTTGTTAGTTTTACTGACTTATAGGTTTATCAACCGCCGCCTGTGACGCGGCGTGGAGTCGCTCGTTTAGCACCACCCGGGGGACACGTGTAGGGTGAGCCTGGATGAGGCAGTAAACCTACGGACGCGAGCAACAGTCGTCCCCCATCTGGCCTATACCAGCGGACCGAGTGACGGCCCAGCCAGCTATAGGCAAATTGTTGCCTTAACAGCTTAAAATTAACTTTGGGAATTTATAAATTAGGATCAAATGTTTGTTTTATTAAGGAGATGGTCAAAAATTGTATGGGCCTGTTCCCCAGAATGTACGTAAATATAAAATCTATATCATTTAACAGTAAAGATAATCTGTATCAAAACTAAAAAACCGGACAAGTGAGATTTCTTTATATTTTTTTTTCAAAAAAAACCCTGCAGTTCAATCCCTATAAGTTATTGTCTCGGTAGCCAACTCGCACAATGCACTAACAATTATACTATAGGTACATTGCATCTATCACAAACAGTAGTACGTAACAGAAGTACTTAAGTCATACACTTGTCAGTGAATTTTCCAAAATATGCTTACTAAACGGGATACTTAATAAAATAACTGAGACATGCACAATCCACGCCAGTGGAATACCAGAGAGCTAGCTAGGCATTCGAACTGCCTTGATTATCTATTATATACTACTTATATTTATATATATACTTATATATTCTCAGATCAGCGTGATGAAACCGCATTGTTCAACGACCTCTCTTTAGCCACTCAGGGTAATAAGGGTAGAAGCGAAACGCGACTTGTATAAAAAGGTTACTAAGCTGGCATATGTCCGAGGGTTAGAAGAACCTTTAGGATCCCGTATACGTTGCATGCGCCCACCAACAATAGAAAACTTGCGCTCGAGTTCGTTCAAGAACGTGAGACCCCAAAAGCCCAAGCTCCTCCTAAAGTCGCTCATCCCACTCCAACTGTAGGGTTTACCCCACGACCTCATAACTTCCCGACACCAGTACCTAATTGGCTATTCCTTTACCCACAGGCCAGCGTCCAGCGGGGCCCGCACCTCAGCCTTTTAAATTCCCTGCACCAGCACAACATCAACAACGCATGCCAACGAACACGCAAAGAATGTTCAGTGCGGCACCTCCTAACTACAACCCCCGTACCGTAGTAACATATTTAGATTAACAGCCCGCAATAATGCACCTCAATGCCCTCAGCCAATAAGTGGTGTTCAACGATTTACTCCCAAACCCCTACCTCCAATAAATCAGCCAGCAGCCCATGATTGGAATAAGTTTGGAAATCCACCACCCTCAAATTATTTTAAAGTAATGTATAACTCGTGTAACGTAAATTTATACGAAGATATTATACCAGCTGGGAGTACTAAGGTTACTGTATTATACAGTTACATTCATCCTAATCGATACTCGCAATGAAATCAAGTTTAGAAAAAAAGAGTTTAGACAGAATAAAAAATCCTTGGCGTGATTTCAAATAATTATTAAATTTTGAAATTAATCATTTTTTAATAATTACACTTAGTATTTATTCGATGCTTTTGGTTGACTCCAAGAGGAGATTTTTATATAATAAGAAATACAAAAATCTGTAAACTCAAAAAAAAATCTTGCTCCTTAGTCACATTTTGATGATTAAGTATTTTAATATAGGTACTGAATATATAAATTTATTGTGAATTTTGTTTAGTAATATCTGAAGGTCGTATATAGAATAATGTCCATGATCTTGGTAGGCATAGTAAAAAATTAGTTTGATCCGCCAAAGGTTTATTGGTTATTATGTTAGGTCGAGACCATTTTTTTTTTGCTAGGCTATTCTTTCGCACATTTGGGCCAAGGCCTCCCCAGTTCCTTACCAACTCTCTCGGTGTTTTGCCTTCAACAACCAATCAGTCAAGAACGAGTCGAAATCGTCAAGCCAGCATTTCTTGAACCTGCCTCGGTGACGACGACGAACAAACTTATTGTCCTTTATTTCGTAATCGGCAATTCATAAGCCGTATCCTTAAGGCCAGGATATTCAAACCCAGTAGGCATTTAGCGTTACTTAAAAACGCGCGTGGCAAGTCGCATGAACAGACATTTCAAATGAACTCGGTGACCGCGCTTTGCTTAACTTTGGGTCACAGTATAAAATTGTAACAGTGTGCACAGTCAACTTCGTTTTACGCAATTCATGTTAATTTTCGGGGGTTTATTTAGTCTTTAGGAAAATATAAGTAGAAGCAACTTATTTTATTTTATTACCACCTACAATTGTTTTAATTCACTTAAACTCCTTTTCTTTCATGATTGTTACAGCGGTTCCGCACTACACTTACGATCTGGTTTTTGAATTTTTTGTCAGTAAACTGGAGAGATTTTGATGGGAGTTTCAGTAGTTAGAAAACTAAGTTATTATAGGCCACGCACCCCACGCGTACGAAATCGCGGATATAAGCTAGTTATTTATTATTACTTAAGTATATAGTTTAGAAGAAATAAATTCGGATATAACTCATTACAATACAATACACAGGACAATCTATAGTCTTTATTTTCTCAAATCAATTGTTTCGCGTTTGTTTTAGTTTTGCAATAAAAAAGTTATAAATATGGTGTCTCTGCGTTATAAATTTTATTATTCTGAAGTCATCATATCGTTAACCGCTGAAGAATGTACCAGGATCCTGACAATGCTTGCAAATGGGCACAGTCAGCGAAATACAGCGAGAACTGTTGGTGTGACTCTTTCTACAGTTCAGCGAGTACTCCAGCGTTTCCATGAAACTGGATACAATCTTCGAAGACCAGGAACAGGCCGAACAAGGTGCACGATGGAGGATCGCTACATGGTGTCAACAATTTTGAGAAATCGCTTTCTTACGGCTGTTGAAGTAAAGGATCATCATTTACGAGCTGGAGGAAACAATCTGAGTACGGATACAGTAATATTTTCCTAAAATAATTTTAAATAAAAACTTTAAAATAGCCGCTGTAAACAAAAGTTGTACTACTGACTGATTTTATCTTAAAGCAATAGTTACGCAACTGAGATTTTTAGGAGTACCCACAAACTTAATTATTTATTATACTACTAATGTAAACTAATAATATCAGTAAGTACGTCAGATTATTTGTGAGTCCGAGTGTAGAAGGACAATGATTAGTTTGTATATTTAAATTTGTTCTCATGTAAGTGAAAAGTAATTTCTTTATGAGAATTAAACATCTTTAAATAAATCATCATAATCGCATAGCAGCAGTATTGCGAGCTCGCGGAGGCAACACAAAGTACTAAAATGCGTGAAAACGGCACATCTGTAACCAATCTACATTTACGAAAATACTAGAAAAACTGAGCATTTTTATTTATTTTACATTAATTAAAAATAAAAAGTTTATATTCATTTTTTTTCATTTAAGCACATTAAGCACGTCTCATGGAATTTGTCGGGAAACATCAGATTCTAAAGGAAGAACAATACGGGTTTCAAAAAAGGAAATCGATCACTCTTGCATGCTTCAATCTTGTAAAAAATATCATTGATGAAGTAGACATAGGAAAACGAGTATCTGTAATCTTCTTCGATATGTCAAAGGCTTTTGATTTTGTGTCTCACAGATTATTGCTTTCGAAGTTGGAACATTATGGCATTCGAGGACCAGCCCTTAGCTGGCTTGAAACTTACCTAGTGGGCAGAAAGCAATGTGTTGAATTTTTCCTGGAAACCACACGTTGAAAAAGTTTGCAACAAATTAAATAAATTCGTTTATGTTCTCTCGACACTGCGAAAGACCTCGTCACAGAGTACTACGTTAACTGCGTATCACGGCTGTGTTGCTTCCACTTTACAATACGGCCTCATACTGTGGGGTAACTCAACCGATGTGGATAAAGCCTTCAGGGTACAAAAAAAATGCATCCGAGCCATTTGTGGCATTCCACCATGGGAATCCTGTAAACCACTGTTCCTAAAATTAAAGCTTCTCACATTACCCAGTATGTACATATTAGAATGCGCTAAATTTGTCCGACTGCACTTTGACTTGTTTAAAAAGGCTGAAGATCGTTGCCCTCGTAAAGTAAGAGATCCAGATAGAATTGTTCTGCCTAGAGCTCCAAGGACTTCTCTATATAAAAAGAACTCTTTTAATATGTGTGGGCTAATTTATAATAAAATACCAAAGAACCTTAGAGTTAAGTAATAATTTATTTTTTATAAAGTTAAAACGATGGCTGCTGGAAAAGCGATTTTACTCTATTAATGAATTTATTTATGACTAATGACATTGGTGTAATTTCATGATGGTTTCTTATGATTGTTTTATTGATTATGCATGTACAACAAATATTTGCACGACTGATAAGTCGAATATAGTGAGACTAAAATTATTTTACCATATTGTTATTATGTACCTATATTCTAGCAAATAAATAACTTTCTTTTCATTTCATTTCAAAATATTCTTTAATTTAGTCTTTATTTCATAAAACTAGGTCAAGTACTTTTGAAGATATTGAAAATTTTCTAACCGACCCTTTTCTTTGCGGTCCAGTGTATTTTATGCTAAGTTCTATGTGAATCGTTCGATAAATCAGCGCGACAGCCGTGCGCCAGCAAAATGGACATAGGTCGTGCCTAACTTTCGTATACTTCAAGAACAATAAGAAAAACATAAAAAATTAATCAAATTAGCCTCCTCTTCGTATTTTTTTTTTTATCGAGCCAAGTATTTGGTATCATGTTTTGAACCACAAATTATCAAAGTACAACTATAATATACATTTTTTGGCCTTAAACAATCACTATTTGTTTGTTAATATTGAATCAAAGTGATGTAAAATTAGGAATACCTGGCCTTAAGAAAAATTAGTTAAATCTTTTAAAGCGGTTCACTACCCAATTTAAATGATCAATGAACTTTCCTTCGTACTTTCCAGGCTTAGGACTGTCTACAATAAAATTGATTAAATGTAATTAGCACCGTTATGTGAGACAATTATTATTTATTATAGGCGTATTTAAAAGTTCATTGATTATATTTACAAAAATCAACTATTTACATTTATTATTAGTATTTCGGGAAATCGCCAAGCGGTTGGTTGACTCTTCACGTGAGCAGAAGGCGGGCCTACTTTTTGGCCAAAGACGAATGACGATACTTTTAAATATTTTTATTACTATTAAAGTTTTGTTATATGAGTATTATAGTTTGTAAATAATTTAATTATCATGAAAATCCTATAAATTTATACTTATTTAAATTGCTTGGGTGTTTAAAGCTGTGTATACTAAATTGACATTAAATTGATATGGACGTCATTTGTCGATTACAGACACTGAATCCACATAGTTTTAAATGCAGATCAAAAAACTTATCACCTGTCAATTTATTTACATCAATTAATTTTTTTTTATATAAAATATCTGACTGCACTTCAGATATTTTGGTAGAGCGTACAAACGTAATACTCACACATGTAACAAAATATTGTTGCAATATATTTTCATCGTAAAACCATTACGGCAAGGACAGCTTAGCATGCAATAACGAGCGAAGCGAGCTCGGGACTTGTGACTCTCTGGTCGCAGGGTGGCGCTCTACAGTTCCCCGAGTGGGCGAGTCAATTAGCACTTATAACTACTGCATCGTAAGGTGTATTATGTTTTATTAATAATATAACGTACTCGTATAGCGCCAAAAACTAGCACGTTATTTGTTCATAACGTAAGGCGTTTGTTATATCGGCTCTGCCTTCGCGCTATAATATAACGCATAACTAGTTATAGTTCACACGCCTCGCGCGGCCTATGCTGATCAAGCATTCGTGGTAGCGTCGCGGGATGTTATGTCTAACACCCGGCGACAGTAGAGATAAGGACCTAGTATTAAGAAACACTGTTTTCGATTCTGTACGTTAAGCGCGTCGGGTGATCGCGGGAGACGCACCGGGCGTCGGGGGCCACGTGGTGGCTCTCAGCCACCGTAGGCGCGGGCCTGTGGACGAGTAATGGGCTAGCTCGCCGTCTCTCTGTCTTATGACGACAGGCCGAGTCGAGGGAGCGTTCATGTTCCACGCGCGCCTTAAAGAGATGTCAGCAATCCGGAGAGGCTCCGCAAGGGCCGATGCCTGCCAGGGCTGCGGAACTGTTCGAAACAGATACCGTGGCCCTGGCACACAAAGAGCAAAGAAGGAACATGGATGGACTTAGTCAGTAAAAGTCGGACACTCCCTTCCGCTCCGCCCAGAGCGGCAGGGGTCATTTGATGATACCCCATCCCAAAAAAAAAGTGTGAACTCGGACGGCAGTCGGGCCCGCGTCATGGTTAGGTAGGCACTTAGTACAATACGAGTCTTGTCTTGTTCCAGCGAGTTGTCTGGTTAGTTCGGTCGGCTGGAACCTAAACTCACGCGTTGTTTATTTGTCAACTTACGTGCTCGGCGCTCGCGAATCGCTATCTTTTTGAATATTTTTTTTGAATATTAACACATCAACACTATTTAGGGATATTTTGGATAAACTCTATTTACTCAAAATTTATTAAAAATAACATACAACACACAAAAAAAAACAGACGAATTGATAACCTCCTCCTTTTGCAAGTCGGTTGAAAATGACTATAAATGATCTAAAAGTCCTACGAAAGCAGGGATATTCATTGTGAAGATCATTTGCTACCTTCACTAGGCAGGTTTGTTAGTTTTACTGACTTACAGGTTTATCAACCGCCGCCTGTGACGCGGCGTGGAGTCGCTCGTTTAGCACCACCCGGGGGACACGTGTAGGGTGAGCCTGGATGAGGCAGTAAACCTACGGACGCGAGCAACAGTCGTCCCCCATCTGGCCTATACCAGCGGACCGAGTGACGGCCCAGCCAGCTATAGGCAAATTGTTGCCTTAACAGCTTAAAATTAACTTTGGGAATTTTTAAATTAGGATCAAATGTTTGTTTTATTAAGGAGATGGGGGAGATGGCCAAAAATTGTATGGGCCTGTTCCCCAGAATGTACATAAATATAAAATCTATATCATTTAACAGTAACGATCATCTGTATCAAAACTAAAAAACCGGACATGTGAGATTTCTTTATATTTTTCTTCAAAAAAAAACCCTGCAGTTCAATCCCTGTCGCTTTCTAGGACGTTCCCCATAAGTTATTGTCTCGGTAGCCAACTCGCACAATGCACTAACAATTATACTATACATTGCATCTATTACACAAAAGTGGCGAGGGTCTCACCAACGTACAGTAGATATAAATAGAGATATAACTTTGGATAACTTAGAATTAGACAATATGACTCAAGCTCAGAACAACCCCGATACTATCTACAAAGCTCTTCGTCTTATTCCAGAGTTTGACGGCAACCCAAACATCCTTACCCGTTCCATTAGATTTTGTGATTCGTTAGCTGCGCAGTACTTAAGTAATACACCTGTCAGTGAATTTTCCAAAATATGCTTACTAAACGGGATACTTAATAAAATAACTGGGACCGCGGCATGTACTATCCACGCCAATGGAATACCTGAGAGCTAGCTAGGCATTCGAACTGCCTTGATTATCTATTATATACCACTTATATATATACTTATATTCTCAGATCAGCGTGATGAAACCGCATTGTTCAACGACCTCTCTTTAGCCACTCAGGGTAATAAGGGTAGAAGCGAAACGCGACTTGTATAAAAAGGTTACTAAGCTGGCATATGTCCGAGGGTTTGAAGAACCTTTAGGATCCCGTATACGTTGCATGTGCCCACCAACAATGGAAAACTTGCGCTCGAGTTCGTTCAAGAACGTGAGACCCCAAAATCCCAAGCTCCTCCTAAAGTCGCTCATCCCACTCTAGCACCTGTAGGGTTTACCCCACGACCTCATAACTTCCCGACACCAGTACCTAATTGGCTATTCCTTTACCCACGGGCCAGCGTCCAGCGGGGCCCGCACCTCAACCTTTTAAATTCCCTGCACCAGCACAACATCAACAACGCATGCCAACGAACACGCAAAGAATGTTCAGTGCGGCACCTCCTAACTGCAACCCCCGTACCGTAGTGACATATTTAGATTAATAGCCCGGAATAATGCACCTCAAGGCCAATGAGTGGTGTTCAACGATTTACTCCCAAATCCCTACCTCCAATAAATCAGCCAGCAGCCCATGATTGGAATAAGTTTGATGATGATTAAGTATTTTAATATACTGAGTATATAATTTATTGAGAATTTTGTTTAGTAATATCTGAAGGTCGGATATAGAATAATGTCGAGATCTTGGTAGGCATTGTAAAAAAATAGTTTGATCCGCCAAAGGTTTATTGGTTATTATGTTAGGTCGAGACAATTTTGTTTTGCTTAGCCTATTCTTTCGCACATTTGGGCCAAGGCCTCCCCCGTTCCTTACCAACTCTCTGGGTGTTTTGCCTCCTCCAGTCAATCAGTCAAGAACGAGTCGAAATCGTCAAGCCAGCATTTCTTGAACCTGCGCCGGTGACGACGACGAACAGACTTATTGTCATTTATTTCGCTATCGGCAATTCATAAGCCGTATACTTAAGAAAAAATTGTTAAATCTTTCAAAGCGGTTCACTGTCCACTCTAAAAACTCTTTTTACGGCTGCAAAGTTCAGGTTATCGATCATAGGCAGTGTGCCGTCACTTAAGTGAAGCCGTGAGCAACATAGGTGTTCTTTCTTCTGTCTCGCATTTTTTAATATAGTCTCCCTAAGTCAATTAACTTACATTGTATTTCTGAATAAAAGGACTTATGAGTAGCTTACCTTTCTGCAGTGGAATGTTTACGTTTTAATTTAGACTTTTCCAATAACTCGACAAAATTAGTAACGTCTACTTATATAATATATATCAGTTGTCAGTTGTCTGGTTGCCATAGTACAGGCTCTGCCTAGTTTGGGATCAGATGGCGGTGTGTTGGTTGTTCCAAGATATTATATGTATAGCTATAGAAAATCTAACCTTTAAAAATTTGTGTTTTCGTATTAAATGGTCAATGAACTTTCCTTCGTACTTTCCAGGCTTAGGACTGTCTACAATAAAATTGATTAAATGTAATTAGCACCGTTATGTGAGACAATTATTATTTATTATAGGCGTATTTAAAAGTTCATTGATTGCATTTACAAAAATCAACTATTTACATTTATTATTAGTATTTCGGGAAATCGCCAAGCTCACGTGCAGAAGGCGGGCTAACTTTTTGGCCAAAGACGAATGACGATACTTATAAATATATTTATTACTATTATAGTTTTGTTATATGTGTATTATAGTTTGTAAATAATTTAATTATCATGAAAATAAAACTATTTACATGTAACACAAATCAGATAAAGTGAAAAAAAAACAAAAAAATGATTTGATACTATTCTTGGCGACAATAGTGCACAGGGCTGTATTAGTGCCTTCACAGGACTTCTAAAAAAAGTTCCAAATGGGTAGATCACCATCACGAGGCATTTTCTAGATTAAAGCACAAAAGTCCTAATAGCTTAACTACCTAATCACACTGTCACTCTGTCACAAAGTATCTAAACCTTAATCTATTTACAAGAAGTTATACACACATCAAAACCGTCTAGGGATATTTTGTATAAAGTTCTTAAACTCAAAAAATACTGGCCAGTTTTAAAGCCTAAATTTGAAACAAAAATGAAAATAAAAGATTTTCGCAGCAATGGTAGCGAAGTCCGAAGGTTACATTTACCTACAGTAGTTTTTGGCCATTTTTTTGTGTCAAATTTAAGTTTCATACAAGTTATCGGTTAATTTCGAATTAATGTTATTGTGTGCATCATGCAGCGCCATTTAACGAGAGAGAAAATGCTAAGGGCAGTAGGCATGCTCCAAGCTGGGGCTACTCAACGGAGTATCGCTGAGGAGATTGAAACAACACAAAACGTGATATCCAGGTTATGGTCACGTTATCGTGCTACTGGTGAAGTGGTTGAAAGACACCCAGGCGGGATGCGCATAACCACTCAACGACACCAGTTGCTTGTGTGACTTGTGTTGTGTTGAGTGGCCAAACTGAGTAGAAGGCTGCATGAAGCTAACCTTCATGCTCGTAGACCGCTTCGTACTACAGCACTACGCCGAGGAAATCGTGGACGACGACCGGACGTGGCCGGACCTGGGACAATATACCGCAGCAAGACTTGGATAACTTAATCCAAAGCATGAACAACCGTTGCAGGACGGTTATTAACGTCATGGGTGGTTTTACTGACTACTGATTTTTCACATAACTGTTTATTTTTTCCTTATTTTTCACTTTTTCTTGAGGAACGCGTTCATTGTTAGTTTTACCATTATTTCACGTATTTTCTTTATATGATAAAAAAATTGTTTACGCAAAAAAAAATTGTTTTCTTTTATTCTGGAGTGTAGTCTGATAAATGGGCTTTATAAAATATATACATGTTGTATGTTATTTTTAATAAATTTTGAGTAAATAGAGTAAATCCAAAATATCCCTAAACAGTGTTGATGTGTGCACTTCACCACAATAATATATCGCGATTCACAATAATAAAAAGACTTAATATTCAAAAAAATATTCAAAAAGATAGCGATTCGCGAGCGCCGAGCGCGTAAGTTGACAAATAAACAACGCGTGAGTTTAGGTTCCAGCCGACCGAACTAACCAGACAACTCGCTGGAACAAGACTCGTATTGTACTAAGTGCCTACCTAACCACGACGCGGGCCCGACTGCCGTCCGAGTTCACACTTTTTTTTTGAGATTGGGTATCATCAAATGACCCCTCCCACTCTGGGCGGAGCGGAAGGGAGTGTCCGACTTTTACTGACTAAACCCATCCATGTTCCTTCTTTGCTCTTTGTGTTCCAGGGCCGCGGTATCTGTTTCGAACAGTCCCTCAGCCCTGGCAGGCATCGACCCTTGCGGAGCCCCTCCGGTTTGCTGACATCTCTTTGAGGCGCTCGTGAAACACGAACACGCCGTCGACACAGCCTGTCGTCATAAGACAGATGGACGGCGAGCTAGCCCATTACTCACCGTCCACAGGCCCGCGCCTACGGTGGCCGAGAGCCACCACGTGGCCCCCGACGCCCGGTGCGTCTGCCGCGGTCACCCGACGCGCTTAAACAGACGGCTCTACCGCGCTATGTTGCTATTCCGTTCTGACCCCGCTGTTGGCGTTTTAGTTTGTTGTTCAGTTAGTTAATTACCGGGGGCACTGCTGATGGTTTTTTTAAAAGAAACAAATGAGTCTGGTCACGAAGACTTTTTAATATAGACTAAAATAACTTCTTAAATCGAATACAGTGTTTCTTAATACTAGGTCTTTATCTCTACTGTCGCTGGGCGTTAGACATAACATCCCGCGACGCTACCACGAATGCTGTATCAGCATAGGCCACCCGAGGCGTGTGAACTAACATGATGTTAAAATATCAGCATGTATAACTAGTTATACGTTATATTATAGCGCGAAGGCAGAGCCGATATAACAAACGCTTTACGTTATGAACAAATAACGAGCTATTTTTTGGCGCTGTACGTTATATTATTAATAAAACATAATAGACCTTACGATGAAGTAGTTATAAGTGCTAATTGGCTCGCCCACTCGGGGAACTGTAGTGTAGAGCGCCACCCTGCGACCAACGCGCAGAGTTAGAAGTCCCGAGCTCGCTTCGCTCGCTCTTGCATGCTAAGTTGTCCTTTTACGATGAAAATATATTGCAAAAACATTTTGTTATATGTGTGAGTAGGTATTACGTTTGTTCGCTCTAGGAAAATATCTGATGTGCAATCAGAAGTTTTGATATGAAACATATTTAATTGATGTAAATAAATTGACAGGTAATAAGTTTTTTGATCTGCATTTAAAATTTTTTTTGATCTGCATTTAAAATTAAGTGTAGGTATTATAAATACAGTGTCCAGACTCACATATTGTCTGTATCGCCTAATGACGTCCAAATCAATTTAATGTCACGTACACAATTTAAACAGCATCGACACCCAATCAATTTAAATACGGATAGCATCAGGCGACTGTGAGGGCCAGTCAAAGACTTCGATGATTTCGTGGCCGTGAGATATCAGTGTTTGTTAGCGGCTTCTTGACGCTGGTTCTTCTTTTGAGTTTGACTTTTGAGCTTCTCCTGTCTTGTAACTAAATGTCTTGAGACATATTAGGACCCTTTTTATCAATGGTTCCTGGCCAATTGTTTTAAACTATTGTTTATTTTTAAATTCAAATTAAAAAATTCGGTACAATAGGAATTTGAGGAGTCATTTTTAGGTAACTATTCAATAAGTTTATTCCAGTTCCCATTCCTTGATAAAGCCGAGGTTCCTGACATTGCGAAATATTCCAAATTAATATTATGAAGTTTGTTCAAGGTAAACTCTATATACAAGTCTTTATCAGTGTCTAAATCTGGAAGGTTGATTCATATTATGGGTCCATCGGTGTACAACCGCGGCTACCGGATAGAATCTTCATTGGGCGCGTCATCTGACAATGCTTTTAAAGCCAAACTCAAAGGCTGGCTAACCGACCAGGCATTATATGACTTAAAATAATGGTTTTGATTGTAATACTGTAATAGGTTTTTTTTTTAAACTATTCAACAAGTTTATTTTTAAATGTCAGTATTTTTAGTACCTTTAACTAACTGATGCCTATGGCTGTCCTTATCCACTTATTCTGGAAAGGACAGTCAAAACGGGGAGCAATAGCATTTAGAATGCTGTTGCTGCTGCTTCGTAGACGGTGCACCAAGGACTTTACTTTCTTGCGCATGATGGCTTGAAAACCAGCCGTACGCGCTTCAGCAAACATACCAGACGCGCTGCAGCGCCACGGCAGCCCCAACAGCATCCTAAAAGCGTTATTATACTATGTGTCCAGGGCTGCGTAGGTTCGCTGCGTATGTTTCACCCACATGCCACTCGAGTAAAACGACTGGCAGTAAGCCTTAAAACTCATTTACATACAAATTAAACAATAATGGCGAGCTTAACCCCCCGACAAAGTACCGGCCCATCTCACTTGATTTCTCTGATTTGAGTACTAGTACCTACTTGCCAAAAGTGGTACATTCCACCGGCACACACCCGCTTTCTAGCTTCTCCCATAGCACCTCATATGCTACGAGATCAAAAGCTTTTGATACGTCCACGAAACACGCGTATACCGGCGGCCTTCCCTCTGTGTAGTACTTGACAGTATGTTTCAGACAGAGTATGGCGCTCTTCATCGACAGACCGGCTCTAAATCCAAATTGCGCGTCCTGCAGGTCGACGTGCCTCGTGAGATTACCATTCAACAGATTGTCAAGCACCTTGGCGGTTATAGTAGTGGCATAGAAACCAATTAAACATCATATTAAACACTCTTGGTAAGTGAACCACAGCATACTTAAAGTGTTACCGTCGTGACCAGGCGATTTGCCTCTTAGCATGTGTTTAATAACATTTGAAACGCTTTGAGCTGAAAAATACACAGTTCGCTCAGCCACCACTGTCTCGGCAACAACACGCGGCGACGGGTTCAACGTCGACTGCACTGTAAAATGTGAGGCAGACGAAGTTGCACGGGTCAGTTAGTCGCAGATCAGATTAAGAATACAAGACCTTAGAATCATTCGTTTAGAAAATTGAGAACCTACACGAATCAGTTAGCTGCGTCCACGGAAGCCAATATTCGCCAAACAGCTTAATCGGCGTCCATTCAGAAGTACCTGACTCGTAAAGGCGGTAAATTATAAGAGTGAATAACAAATAGTACCCTTCTGTACAGTTAGGTTATGGTATTAAAAGATGATCTTTTGAAGGTTAATAGATCGCATATCAATTCTATAAGGCCCGTATTACAGAACGCAAATAGCTTCAATCTACTTTTAAGTACGATTAGGTAATGTAATGCTTGAGTTTGGCCGACGTTCTGTAATACGGAGCTTAGTATGTTATGCGATGGAGACGAAGTTCCTCCTTCCCAGCAACATGTCTTATCTATTTAGTAATAGGAACTATATTATCAGCTACTCCTACTTCAATAATAGGATATAAAGACATTCACCACTAAATAAGTAGACATACGGAGATTCGGCGTGTAGAAAAGATAAAATAAATGAAATAGTTGCATAGTATGAGATTTTCTGTAAACTGCTCTGAGACACATTCGTGGTCTGACGCGTATCTGTGCGTTGTGTACCACAATGGTTCCGTAATACGCAACCAGGCAAGAATTTAAATCGTTAGAATCGCACTAAAGAATCAGAAAATGTTCATATTGTGGGCCTTTTACACGAGGCTAATAGCAGAGTCAATCCAGTAAGCCAAGACAATAAGCCAATAAAAAACTATCGTCTAAATAGAGTCGATCCACTGCATTGGATTGTCCTCAAGACAATGATCCAATTGATCCAGCCAGGCCAGTGAAATAGAACGATTTCAAATTTTTCGGAGCCAATAGCTTCCCCAACCACGGGCGCGGTGGATTGTCTTGTCCATTGCTTCGCGTGGTTGCGCGTTCCTATCCAGTAAGTCAGTTATGATGTGGGCCTCGAGCGGACGCATGTCGTATTTTTATTTGAAATAACTCTGAATTTTAACAATGCATCTAACAAAATGGTCTATCTACCACTACTACCACTTACCACTTTACCGCTTTTTTTACTCTATCACTTTACCGGGAACAAAAATGTCACTGGAGAATCCTACCGCGAAAGAGATGCAGAAATACTGCATTAAAAAAATATAATTGCCCGTATGGAGCTTCCCGATATGTCTATTGAGGATGCAAAAAAGCAATTAAATTAAGGTCTACTTATATGACTGAAGTTAACAAAATAGAATAAAGTCGGCGATCTGCAGCTGGAACGTCAACGATTTTCAAATCATCTGGTGTGGTGTGATTTCATGAAATGCATGCAGTCATCAAATGCGTAAGTACTTGTTCACGTTGACTCGCGGGCGCGGTGGCGGGCGCGGTCACGAAATATCAAACATATGGCGTAATATCCAAGTGTTCACGTACGAAACGCACGTGCGGTGTAAGTAGCGGGCAAGCTAGCGAGCGGCGCGCGCGCGCCGCTCGCGTCAATATCAAACGCGTGAGATGTTTGTGTGTGTTCACGTCGAACTAGCGGCGGAGCGCGCGATTCACTCGCGGCGTCAGGTAAGTTCAACCAGTATGAACTTGTCACCCGCGCAAACGCCTGGCGGCCAATGTAAACACGAACCCGCCACGTTTTCGCGACCGCACCCGCCACCGCGCCCGCGCGTTCCAACGTGAACAAGTACTAAATGTTAAAAGAAACACAATAAGTTCATCAGTCCATCTCTACAAGAGCGTTTGAATCCGACGGTGCACACTACAAACTGACTCAATATTAGGGACTAATAGGCCTACGTGTAAACGACATGGCATTTTCCATTGTCCTGGCTTATTGTCTTGGCTTTCTGGATTGTCTCAGCTATTGGCCTCGTGTAAAAGGCCCATAGGTACTGTTTCTTTGACATTATTTGATTGATCATTATCATAATACGAGCAAGAGGTTCTGGGTTGAATAACCAGGTCGGATAAAGGATTTTTAGGTATTTTCATTCAAATTTCTCAGTAGCAGCCACGCAGTCTGGCATTTATTGTGTCCGGCTAAAGGCAACAAGCTCGCCCCTAATTAAATAGGACTTTTAAAATGACGAGCAAAATACGACTGTACTATATGGTACACGTCTGCCTAACCCTTCGAGGATTACGAGCGTGGTGTTGTTACTTCTTCTGTGTTTACTCGTTTTCCCGCCACTTAAGAACGGCGAGTTCACATCTGACGATTAATTTTTCAACCAGTACATATTGTCTTTAATTAACCAATTTCAACTAGACTATGACTACAGTCTCCTATTTTTAGTGTAAGTAATTGCCTTGCCGCTTTCCTGCGTAAAATCAGTTCATGTGCTGGTTTAGAACAAAATTGCTATTAGAATATTAATGCCTCAAAGATTTAATTAAAGTATACTTAGATAGATAATAGTAGGCTCCCAGGATCAGCAACACGTCCAAGTTAACGGTGTGCGGTTGTACCAAAGCTATGAACGAGGAAAGAAGATTTATGATGAACTGCTTTCAGCTTCGGCACTCCCCCTGGTCATCATTTATTGTGTGCCCTATAAACCCAGTCACTTGTTTCATAAACTATTTGTTGAAAATTCGAATAGGTAGTTTATTTTCATAGTTAGAAATTTCGAAGTAGACCAGGGTCGATAATGTATGAAACCTAAAAAAGTAATAGTAGGAGGAAACCCATTGGAAAAGGAAGAGAATATAACAAAAATGAAACGAAAAATAATTTAACGGCGATCTGAGGTCGGGAAGTGGAAGGGGTTGATGAGGGTAAAAAACGATTTATCTCGATTTTCGGCAACTCCGACTATGGAAAAAAGTTAAATGGCAAAGTTGTAGGTTTGTAAGTTTTCACCAAATTTCCAGATTATTTTTTTGTAAAAGATAAAATTGAAAACCAAGAACTTGGTTGTTTGAATTTTAAACATAAATTTTGAGGTTATGTGAAAAAAGTGTAAATACAAAAGTTGTAGATCTTTTTATTACCTATAACTTTAAAATCTCACCCCCTTCCACTTCCCGACCTCAGATCGCCCGTAAATTATTTTTCCTTTCATTTTTGTTATATTCTCTTCCTTTTTCAATGGGTTTCATCCTACTATTTTTTTTTCACTTTTTACCATTTTTAAAGGCATCGTATCGATTAAAAAACATTAAAAAAAACAAATACCTACAATATTATTTAATGATTGTTTTTTTTTGCGTCAAATTACGCAGACATTGTAGACCCTATGTACAAATGAGTTTAGAACTTTAGAAGATCCTCCCACCCCCCATTTAGTGTTGTCTTGTTTAGATATCATTCATTACAAATGACGTCTTCGGTAGCTAATTTAATTTAACCGAGTATTTCACTGTAGGTAATCATGGTTGTTTAATAAAGAGAATTCAACTTATTGACAACAGGTAATCTTTAGGGTAGGGTACAAATGATTTGTATTAAGGTGACTCATTAAGTTTATCGGTTTGAATGAACTATTTCTCAACTTTGAAATAAGTAGAAAATCGAATAGTTTCAAATTTTCTCTCACTTTTCCTTACCTTCTCGATGAGTCACCCTGTACAAATTTTTTAAATAAAAAACCAAATATATTTTATAATGTTTACTATGGCAGTAATTGTGTCGTGCTTATAAATAATTAGAGAAATGTAGCATAACAAAATCTTTTACGTAGGTAACAATAAAGAATATTTTACTATGTTAATTATACAGTAATTATGTAGGTACATTTTGGGCTCATAACAAGGTCGTTTTTACGTAACAATTTGACATCTATTTGGCTTGTAAAGTTGGAGCTAGCCAAATATTTTATTTAACTTCAATGTAACTTTGTCTGAACATGAACGTACTCGTCACAAAGATGTTTACAAGCGAAGAACAAATACGACTTTTTCCACCTTTTTTTATTTGTTGTGGTTTTTTTGTATGCACGTCATGTCCCTGCGACAGTTAAATACTTTTTGACTCTTTCTTTCAAAATATCGTTTTAAATAACGTCTTACTTGTGTAGAGACGATAATTGGACACAGATATTTCAACATTTCAATGGATATGTAGAAATGTTAAAAAAGTCTGCTGTTTCCTAAACAAGTGCAATACCTACACTGTCGAATGTATGAAAAATAAGTTTTTTTTTTTATAACGATGAAAAATTTCAGAATGTTGTACTGAATACGTGGTAACTGTTTTCGTGGCGGTGTCCCTTCCACCCCGTATATTACGCTAAAAGCTGAATAACTGTAACATCTAGCTCTAGCCGGGTATACCTAGGTGCCATCTGGAGCACTTGGATAAGGCATTAGGGCTATCCTTTTATTCACGCACGGCTGACACAAATAAAAAGATACACCTAATTTAAACAAATGCTACCAGCTAGTTAAAGCCGGTTATTACTAGGTGTTACAGTTATTCAGCTTTTAGCGTAACATACAGGGTGGAAAAGATATAGCCTCGAAAACAGTTACCACGTCTTCAGTACAGCATTCTGAAATTTTTCATCGGTTATAAAAAAAATAGCTGTTCCATACATTTGACGGTCGCGTCGTCAGTTCGCGTCGGTGTCCCTTCCACCTCGTATATAATTTTATACAAGGTGTAACATAATAAGCGCAATACTTCTTAGGAAGAGATTCAGGCCATCAAACTGGACAACTTTACCAGGGAACAATTCTTTGATGGTCTGAATGAAACAAAATTGAAAAATACAAAAAAGAAAATGAATTGAATTGGTATCGCGCTTCTTCTGTTTCAACTTGTATGTTGTCTTTTATTTCGCAGATCATAAATATGTCCATTTACATGGTGAATTTTTCAAGTGGGCGTGGATGGCCAAAACCGAAACTGTAAGGAATAGTGAAAAATACTCAAAGGAGTCTCGAGCCCGATTATGATGAAAACTAAAACTGCATCGTTAGATTCTTGAAAAATCAATATTCTTAGCCAGGAATCGAACACATTGATTTCGGAAAAAAAATACACACTGTATTTTGCGCTCGCCGCAGTATGTGGCGCTCTCGCAGCGAGCGCGCGGCGGGCATTACTACTATTGCACAACGCCTCGTCGCGGAAACACTATTCGATAGTAATCACTAATAAGGATCAAATTCTGGGAAATAATGACATACGGCAAACTAAAGGAAAAAGTTCATTTTTGATAAAAACATAACAGTATGCAAACAGTTAGTAGGTAATCAACGAAACGTCAAACAAAATCACTATTGGCGCCAAAGAATTTGGTCCTTAGGGGTTGTCTCCACGAGCGAGAGAATCGCGGCGATAATATCGTCGTGCCACGTATTTCTATACACTCTCTTAGAGGCCGTCTCCCTCCGTATGCCCGCCGCGCGCTCGCCGCAGTATGTGGCGCTCTCGCAGCGAGCGCGCGGCGGGCATACGGAGGGAAAAATACAAAAAAGAAAATGAATTGAATTGGTATCGCGCTTCTTCTGTTTCAACTTGTATGTTGTCTTTTATTTCGCAGATCATAAATATGTCCATTTACATGGTGAATTTTTCAAGTGGGCGTGGATGGCCAAAACCGAAACTGTAAGGAATAGTGAAAAATACTCAAAGGAGTCTCGAGCCCGATTATGATGAAAACTAAAACTGCATCGTTAGATTCTTGAAAAATCAATATTCTTAGCCAGGAATCGAACACATTGATTTCGGAAAAAAAATACACACTGTATTTTGCGCTCGCCGCAGTATGTGGCGCTCTCGCAGCACATAACAGTATGCAAACAGTTAGTAGGTAATCAACGAAACGTCAAACAAAATCACTATTGGCGCCAAAGAATTTGGTCCTTAGGGGTTGTCTCCACGAGCGAGAGAATCGCGGCGATAATATCGTCGTGCCACGTATTTCTATACACTCTCTTAGAGGCCGTCTCCCTCCGTATGCCCGCCGCGCGCTCGCCGCAGTATGTGGCGCTCTCGCAGCGAGCGCGCGGCGGGCATTACTACTATGGGGCTCGCGGCGATATTACGTATTTGTATGGGATAATATCGCCGCGATTCTCGCATCGTGGAGACAGCCTCTAAGAGAGTGTATAGAAATACGTGGCACGGACGATAATATCGTGGCAATTCTCTCGCTCCTGGAGACAGCCCCTATTGCACAACGCCTCGTCGCGGAAACACGGCGATTCCGTTACGAGTTGTATGCAAACAGTTAGTAGGTAATCAACGAAACGTCAAACAAAATCACTATTGGCGCCAAAGAATTTGATCCTTAGGGGTTGTCTCCACGAGCGAGAGAATCGCGGCGATAATATTGTCGTGCCACGTATTTCTATACACTCTCTTAGAGGCCGTCTCCCTCCGTATGCTCGCCGCGCGCTCGCTGCAATGTGGCGCTCTCGCAGCGAGCGCGCGGCGGGCATTACTACTATGGGGCTCGCGGCGATATTACGTATTTGTATGGGATAATATCGCCGCGATTCTCGCATCGTGGAGACGGCCTCTAAGAGAGTGTATAGAAATACGTGGCACGGACGATAATATCGTGGCAATTCTCTCGCTCGTGGAGACAGCCCCTATTGCACAACGCCTCGTCGCGGAAACACGGCGATTCCGTTACGAGTTGTCGCGGGCACGCGGCGGTTCCGTTACCAGTCGCGACAATACGCTGGCGGAATAATCCCTCGTTCGTGGAGACGACCCGACGATAGAAGCGCGGATCCGTCGCGATTCTCTCGCTCGTGGAGATAGCCCGTTATTAGCGATACTATCGAATGGTGTAATAATACACTGTGTATGTTTTTTTTTCCAAGATCAATGGGTTCGACTCCTGGCTAGGAATATTGATTTTTCAAAAATCTAATGATACAGCTTTAGTTTTCATCAAAACCAGGATCGAGACTCCTTTGAGCATTTTTCGCTATTCCTCATTGTTTCGAATTTGGCCATACACGCCCACTTGGTAAATTCACTGTATTATCGGCATTTGTTATATTAGCCTGATGGTTTAACTAACTAGGAGTGCTCAGAATGACAAATTGAAGTCTAAGATGGGGTTAACATCAATAGGACAAAGTTCATAGACTTGAATTGCTTAATCTAATTGGAATTCCTTGTGCACGGTTTTGGGATTATTTCCATTACGGAAATCGCAGCTTTTATTTTTATGTTAGGTATTAAAGGGGAAGACATGGAATAATGGATACGTACGAAAGACATAACAAGAGGGGAGGATGAAGATCGAAGGAAGGGGGAAGTGGAGAGAAAAGAAGAAGGGAAAGAGTAAAAAAATAAGAAGAGTAGAACGTGGGAAAGAAGAAAACTCAGATGAGACGAACCAGAAACTGTTGTGGACGTGCAAGAACCAGAGCAAATGTGGGACTTGTAAATGGGGGGACACATACACACCACACTGACTGCAATTCAGTGTTTTACATTCTCTCGCCATGAATCGACGTGCGGCTACCGCGGTTGTCGCTAGATGTGTTCCAATTATAATTCGTCGTCGTAAAAAGAGATCGATATGGGTTAAAGATTGGATCAAAAGAAGAGCACAGCTGGGAGCATATAATCAATTGTTATCTGAACTGAAAAACGAAGATTCAGAACGCTACAAAAACTGAAGGCGAAGTTAGCTGGCAGTACAGATACCTACATAAGTTGAAATTAATAAAGAACTCACCAAATTTCCTTGTGTTTCATTTGCTGGTACAGTGTTCGGCATAAAAAATTTCAAACTTGTAAAGTATTCCCACGTGCTTACATAATTTTCATCTGTGCCTTGTCCGCTCTTCTTTTTTTTTAGTATTCTTAATTCATTTATTTAATTGCGTTCGTAAATTGTGCAATTTTCTATTTATTTCTAATGCAGTAGTATTAAATTGTTCTGCCAAACTTTCTACCGCTGCTGACTTCTTTACTCGATTTTATCCGGGAAATATTAATTGCGTTCCTAAATTGTGCAATTTTCTATTTATTTCCAATGCAGTAGTATTAAATTGTTCTGCCAAACTTTCTACCGCTGCTGACTTCTTTATTCGATTTTATAATCCGGGTTTGTTACTTGCCATAGTTCTGGCAGTGTTTCATAATATGAAATCAAAGATTTTATTTCCTCTTGAGTTCACGCGCGTGACGCCATGTTGTTCTAGCTATAAATTTCGCACAGGTTCGAAATTCGGGACACTTGTGTCGGTCACTGCACACGCGCTGTCTCCACGGCTGCGACAGACACTGAGCGACACCGCACACTACATCTGCAAGTAAGTGGCGCGGCAGTGGACACACATAGACAGTCGATGTATACACTCGAAATTCGAGTGTATACATCGACTGTCTATGCATGTCCACTCGAGTGTCGAGTATATACATCGACTGTCTATGTGTCCTCCGCCCTGGGGAGGGGTCTGTCGGACTCTAAGCGACTAAAAACCACCCTGGTGTTCCCTTCCCACACTTGCACCGGGGATCATGGGAACTAGTACGCCTTCCACGATCCCCGGCTAGTGCCGTATTTGGTAATAATATTTGGTAACACAGAAAAATCAATTTTCACTTGTAATTGGTAACCATATATAACTCATACGTAACGTTAAATAACAATCAAATAACATACAAACAACATGTAATTGAAATAAACAAAATTCTAACTGCAAATTCATCAAAATACACAAACATATTGTACGGAAAATTATTTATTGGGTATTATTGGAGAGTAAATTAATTGAACGATTTTTTTAAAACTCAACACCAAATTTAATGTGACGCTTCGACGTGCTCGGGAAACGTGAAAGAAGTTTAGAATGGCGACTAACAAAACAAAACTGTCCCATATTACTCGCAGTGGGACAGGCGGTGAAATGAACAATATACGATTTAAATAATTAATTAGGGACAGGCTATAATGAAACTAGAATGGAAAGGTGAACAAAGGTAGAGACAAACTGGGGGCCTAATCTACTGATAACTTGGTTTACGAACGTTGCAATGGTCTATTCAATGTGATACTTACTCAGGCGCAAACCAACCTGTCAAGTTCTACCGCACTCAATGACGAGCGAGCACTTTGCACCCTTCCGGCGTGAAGGTGGAAAGGGCTCGACCGAGCGCGCGAAGTACAATGAAGAGACCATTACATGGTAAGTAACTTAGTACTAGATTAGGCCCCCACATAACTAATATGAAATGGTATGAAATCTGACGACGCGCCGTCTACTAAGATGTTTCACAAACTTCTTTTCACCGTCAGAAATCACCAAGTATGAAGAAATAATGCCCGTTTTCACCAAAACTAGGCGACAACTAAATGAATGCCTGCATTGTGCCTTGTTGGTTTTTCAATATCTGTTTAACTATTGAAAATCCAACCGTACAATTGTACTGCGGCGTTAAATTTAGATGTCGCCTATTGTTTGTATAAACGAAAACAAAGAGTTGCCCTAAACAGAGGTCGACCACTCTCCCGATCCGCAGCAGACCGTACCGGGCGTCGGCGGAGGGCGGACAACGCCCTCTTCCAGGCCCCCTAAACGAGTCCAGGGGGACGGCGGACTTCCGTTTTTGTTAGCCGCCCCCCCCCCTGGGTAACTGGACCCGAGGCGGTGGCGCCCAGTGTTTCGCGCGCCCCCCTATTGTCGTTACGGGGGACCTCACTCCCCGCAGACTTTAGGAGGGCCGCAGACGCGGGCCGGCACTAGCCGGGGATCGTGGAAGGCGTACTAGTTCCCATGATCCCCGGTTCAAGTGTGGTAAGGGAACATCGGGCTGATTTTTAGCCGGTTAAGAGTCCGACAGACCCCTCCCCAGGGCGGAGGACACATAGACAGTCGATGAATATACTCGACACTCGAGTGGACATGCATAGACAGTCGATGTATACACTCGAATGTCGAGTGTATACATCGACTGTCTATGTGTGTCCACTGCCGCGCCACTTACTTGCAGATGTAATGTGCGGTGTCGCTCAGTGTCTGTGTCGCAGCCGTGGAGACAGCGCGTGTGCAGTGACCGACACAAGTGTCCCGAATTTCGAACCTGTGCGAAATTTATAGCTAGAACAACACGGCGTCACGTGCGTGAACTTCAGAGGAAGTAAAATCTTTGATTTCATATTATGAAGCACTACCAGAACTATGGCAAGTACCAAACCCGGATTATAAAATCGAGTAAAGAAGTCAGCAGCGGTAGAAAGTTTGGCAGAACAATTTAATACTACTGCATTAGAAATAAATAGAAAATTTCACAATTTACGAACGCAATTAAATTAATGAATTAAGAATACTAAAAAAAAGAAGAGCGGGCTAAGCACAGATGAAAATTATGTAAGCACGTGGGAATACTTTACAAGTTTGAAATTTTTAATGCCGAATACCGTACCAGCAAATGAAACACAAGGAAATTTGGTGAGTTCTTTATTAATTTCAACTTATGTAGGTATCTGTACTGCCAGCTAACTTCGCCTTCAGTTTTTGTAGCGTTCTGAATCTTCGTTTTTCAATTCAGATAACAATTGATTATATGCTCCCAGCTGTGCTCTTCTTTTGATCCAATCTTTAACCCATATCGATCTCTTTTTACGACGACGAATTATAATTGGAACACACCTAGCGACAACCGCGGTAGCCGCACGTCGATTCATGGCGAGAGAATGTAAAACACTGAATTGCAGTCAGTGTAGGTATGTATGTCTCGATTCAAGTAGATAGCCAATTCATTTAAACCGGGACACTAGACACCAATGACACCAATGTCGACACAAAAAAAAAGTTTACTTAAAAAGCCGAGGACGAAGAAAAACAGCGCTTTTTCGTAATGAAATTTATTGCTTGTAGGGGATTGCATAATGTGCAGTATTTAGAAGGAGCGCCAAAACGTACATACTTATACCTTTAGATGTTATACCGGAACATAGATTTTGTACAATAGCGCAGTGGACAGATAAGAGACATCAGCTTCATACAATCGTCAAACATTCCTAGTGGGTTCTAACTCCATCACATCAATACACGTTTCTGAGAAAATCGTCAGCTCTTATCTGTCTCCCGTGTTATAAAAGTCCTTAAAATTGAGAAAAAAAAACATTGTAAATTATACATCACTTACAACTTATACCACTTACACCATTAACAAAGTAACAACATAGCATGTTATCCTTGCAAGGGTGCTACACCACCTTGTTCGGGTCAGCCTGATTCAGAAAAAGGCTCAAACAATGCCGATTCAGGCTAATCAGAAAAAAATGTTTATCACGCCTTGCATTAAGAAAACATTTACAAATAATACACGCACAACTAAACCTAAATGATACAATAATATTTGGTAACACGGAAAAATCAATTTCACTTGTAATTGGTAACCATATATAACTCATACGTAACGTTAAATAACAATCAAATAACATACAAACAACATGTAATTGAAAAAACAAAATTCTAACTGCAAATTCATCAAAATACACAAACATATTGTACGGAAAATTATTTATGGGTAAGTTATTCTGTAAAGTTCGGGCAATAATTGGGTATTATTGGAGAGTAAATTAATTGAACGATTTTTTTAAAACTCAACACCAAATTTAATGTGACGCTTCGACGTGCTCGGGAAACGTGAAAGAAGTTTAGAATGGCGACTAACAAAACAAAACTGTCCCATATTACTCGCAGTGGGACAGGCGGTGAAATGAACAATATACGATTTAAATAATTAATTAGGGACAGGCTATAATGAAACTAGAATGGAAAGGTGAACAAAGGTAGAGACAAACTGGGGGCCTAATCTACTGATAACTTAGTTTAAGACTAGGCGACAACTAAATGAATGCCTGCATTGTACCTTGTTGGTTTTTCAATATCTGTTTAACTATTGAAAATCCAACCGTACAATTGTACTGCGGCGTTAAATTTAGATGTCGACTATTGTTTGTATAAACGGAAACAAAGAGTTGCCCTAAGCAGAGGTCGACCACTCTCCCGATCCGCAGCAGACGTACCGGGCGTCGGCGGAGGGCGGATAACGCCCTCTTCCATGCCCCCTAAACGGGTCCAGGGGGACGGTGGACTTCCGTTTTTGTCCGCCGCCCCCCCGTATACCTAGACCCGAGGCGATGGCGCCCAGTGTTCCGCGCGCCCCCCTATTGTCGTTACGGGGGACCTCACTCCCCGCAGACATTAGGAGGCCCGCAGACGCGAGCCGGCACTAGCCGGGGATCGTGGAAGGCGTACTAGTTCCCATGATCCCCGGTGCAACTGTGGGAAGGGAACTCCGGGGTGGTTTTTAGTCGGTTAGAGTCCGACAGACCCCTCCCCAGGGCGGAGGACATCCGTGTGGAATTTCCACCCCGGGAACAAAAAAAAAAGCTGAAGTCGAAGCGTCAACATTTAATTTTTAATCCCAACTGGTTTTAAACGGGTGAGGGGGACTGAATAGAAATGAACAACCCTTCAATACTGCATGGAAACAAAGTCCTCGAATGCCTTGCCATCTGTTCCATGCAGTCTTACAACTATGAGTACGTCAGCACCGTGCGCTTGCTGTGCATTACCCGCCTGTTCATATAGCACATCGGGAGGCCAATTCCCGTAATTAGAAGATCTGTATCTTTTCCCAATCGTATATCAACGAAATAAACACATTGATATCAGGTTGAGAACGTTCTTAAAAATAAGGGAACCGAAACCACTGTTATAGAAAATAGTTCTTTCGGTATAGCGTCGCCTCTGTCGCTGATTTTGAGTGACAGTAAAAAGCCGACGCTCTACAAGGCGGAGTTTTCTAAACATGGTTGTGCCATATAAACGAATGAGTACTTTACTTTGGACCGGAGTCCATCGCCTAAGATGACTTTGCGAGAGCGTTTGTGGCGCACGAGTGGCATGCTCATAGATGCGTGCACTCATAAGGCTGCCTGTCAACTGGAATGGAGAAGAGTAGGGAGGAGCTTAGCTGTGCAAATTTTGACCAATAGAATGCATAGAATGGGCGGAGCGGAGCCGGGTTTAGATTTTATGCAATTTTATGGGCTAAAATTTGTACAGCTTTGCTCCTCTCTTCTCTTCTCTGCTCCAGTAGACAGGCAACCGAAGGCCCAGACTCCGCCACGGCGGTCGGTTGTCCTGAGATCGACCGCCGTGGCGAAGTCTGGGCCTTAGGCTGCCTGTCCACCGGAGCGGAGAAGAGAAGAGAGGAGCGTAGCTGTACTAATTTTAACCAAAAGAATTGCATACAATCTAAACCCCACTCCGTTCTACTCCGCTCATTCTATGCAATTCTATTGCTCAAAATTTGAACAGCTCCGATCCTCGCTTCTCTTCTCCGCTCCAGTGGACAGGCAGCCTAAGAGGGTGCATTCAGAAAGCTCGCAACGTAACAAATGGCAGTCAAATACTTCACTGTTTTGATTAATTTGTCAATATTATTAAATATCACTATGAAACATCGTTCTGTAGTGAAAAAAAAATATTGATTATCCGGTTACCATAATCAATACTTTAGTGCACTACGGACGTTATTTCATATAATTTAGTAATATTGACAAATTTATCGAAACAGCAAAATATTTGTTTGCTAATGGCCACATTGCCAACTTTCTGAATGCACCCTCCTCTTAAAATATAAGTAAGAATACCACCAATTACTGCTAAACCCCAATTACTGCTTAACCACAATTACTGCCTTATTTTTTAATTTGGTATTTTATTACTGTATTATTTTAAAGTGATATAACATTTATTAGACTAGTTGATTAATATAAATATGCGTTACGCAATAAATAGACAAAGATGACGAGAACGCCAGTACAGCGCAGAGGCAAACTTTATAAATTTCGATACGAATATCTATCAACACGTTGGCAACGCAACAAAACAATATGTTGATAGACTTCGTTTAATTACAAAAATATTCGCCCCCTACTGTCCGCCTGGGCCGCTCTAGCCTCACGGTCGTTAAATGTGGCAGAGCGACTAAAATCAAACATAATAACAAAAATGACAAGGAAAAAAATACATCCAAATCTTATCATTAGACTTACAACTAAATAAGATTGCAACTGGTAAACAATCATAATAATAACGAAACAACTCATATAGTTCTAGAATGTTACCCCTCCCATGATAGAAAAACTCCATCAGGCTATGGATCAATGAAGTTCAACTGCCATGTCATCAAACGAGCGTCAACCAAAAGTAATAATTACATGTGCCGAGTTACTACTGTTAGCCCAATAACTCGGACCCTACACAATCAATGCTGCATCAATCTGAACAATCGCTGTACTACACCACTAAGCCCTCTTCCGTCTCAATGCAGAAACTCTGGAAGTACGTGTGCTACTATTACTTTAGATGTTTACATTCCTGGCAATGGCCTCTAGTACAATAGACATACATTCTCGAGGACAAATGCAACGCTATTAGTACCAGTTAGCATGATGAGCCCTTCCAGGCAGAACCTGGAAAGACTCAAAATGTACGATTATATTACGTCATACGTGTTCTGCGAGTCGCCGCACAAAACAAGTACACTATACTCGAATTACGGCTCAGCTTTTAAACAAGGAAACACACATACATTAAAACATATGCTTGTTGTCTAACGTACGACAAGTATAGAATATGTATGTGTCGGCACCTACTCCCATCCTTTGTTTATAAGGTAAGCACGCTAGTTTATGCCCTTTATATGGGACATTTTCACACACAAAGGGCATAACAGACGTGATGCGCGTTTCCGTGTAGCCCCGTTAGGGCAACCGCGTAACCGCATCGCGCCTGGACGGTCTAGACGAGACCCCACCCTATAGGTACGCTCATAGCATAGACGTACCGATAATGACTGGCTCAGTCTAAACCCAGGCCATTGCCGCTAAGCACTACATACTTTCTGCCAGAGTTCCTGCTGGAGACGGCGCCGTCCAAAACATAGTCGCTGTCCAAATTGGTTGGGATCAGCGTATGTTTTAGAATACCATTCCGTACGTTCACGTTGGGATCCTAACATTAGTGACTCGACACGATAGACCTGGACGCTGTTTGAAACGGAGATTATATCTCCACGTTCATTGTCCCTCACCATCGACGCCTTGCAGCGTCCCGTCGCGCTAAGGGCCGGCGCACTTCTACAGGCGAAGCGCAGGGCACACGATCGCATCCAAACAAATAACAGCATTGGTTATACTTGAAATAAATAAGATATAAACGAACAACAGTTTAGTTTCAGTTCATGCCGTCGGGGTCTTGCGGCCTGAACTGAAACTAAACTGTCGTTCGTTTATATCTTATTAAATAACAACATTGGTCATACTTGAAATAAAGAAGATATAAACGAACAACATATCTTATTTATTGCAAGTATGACCAATATTGTTATTTGTTTAGTTTCAGTTCAGGCCGCAATATGGAGACGGCCTGAAACTGAAACTAAACTGTCTGCTTAATTATTTTAAGCTAAATTTCCAGAATTCAACGTTGATATTTGTTTGGCAGGAAATATCGTGCTGCACTGCACCTCGCCGGATGTGCTCCGGCCCTAGAGATTCAGAACATGAAGATATAATGTGGTTTAGATATAAAACTTTTATCCAATACTATCGGAAAAAAGTTTTTATTAACTTAATGAGCGTTCGAAATCATTGACTAAGTAGTTTCTTCCTGAATAGAAAGCGAAATGAAATGCGTGCTTCATAGTGAGCGCCGACTGGCAACCATAAGAAGTTATAACGCATCGCATGTAAGATTAATAAGCATGGTGTTGGTGTTAATCTTTAGGTGACATTCACTACTTACTCAGTCAAAGATCCCGAACACTAAAATAAAAAAGTTGCAACGCCTATCATAGAGATATTATAGACACCGATTTACACAAAACGTCGACAATGATCTAAGAAATACGCCAGTAATATTTCAAAGAGCATTGATGAACTGATGTTTCTTATTGTTAATCTTATACCTAGAAGAAAATATCATATAGCTATCACAAACACCTACAAGGACTGATTAAGGTGGGATTTGGATGACCAGTTTAAGACGAGAGGTGCGGAGAGGTGTTCATGTTTCGACCAATCACACTCGATGTTGATTTCAACCAATGTGATTGCTCGATTCCCGCTGTCCGATCCGCTCGTCTGCGCTTTGGTAGACTCGGGGCCATGTCGGTAACAGATTTTCTGATACCGACTCAAAGCTTCGACCTTAACGCGGCCAAAGCGACTGCGAAGACGAAGCGCCAGTCGCACGGCAGACGTGTGGACGTCGCTGCTATGTTTAAATGTGGCCGCGAGGACGAAGTGAGATGGCGACGCGGGAGGCGTCAGTAGAGCAGGACTTACGCGTCTAATGAACCACAGATTAAAGATATCAGCATCGTGGTCGCTTCCCAGTCTGTACTGAGAAGGTTCGCGTTGTAGATATCCCTCTGTTCTGTTGCTTCCCGCGCCGCAAACGCGAGATCGGCCGGAGCCACCATCAACTAAAAGTGGCCATCGTATGTCTATCGTTCAGGTGTTTTCACTCCTCAATCCTTGTCCTCGACATATCACAGATAACAATCGGATTGGATCGGCAAAAGGTGGTAGGTTCCGTCATAAGCAATCCGACCGAAGTCTATTCTCGCCGCCTAGTATAGTATAACCGATAGTAATTGGTCGGGGCAATTACTATCGGTTATACGCGATACTTCAACATAGCTATATGTTACACTAAAAAGAGACAGACAGAGGCCGTAGCTGCGAATACTTCTCCAGATTGTTAGCTACAGCTGACACGCACACAGAATAGATCGGAAGTCACAAGCTCAAGGACCTGTTTCCAGAGGACCCAGGAACTAGAACATTGTGACTTAGGCGCTATTCCAAAATAAAATACACATAGAAGAATTATTATGCTAACATCTATTAAAATTACATTAACTATATTTACAACACATTACACCTAAATAAATTATACAATACTAAATAAAATATTGCAAAAAGAGGTATTGAGAGTGTCTTCCGCGTACAGACGGCCTAGGCTTGATGTTAGATGGTCAGAGATGATGTTTTCCTGGGGGAAAAAGAAAAATACGTTATCGTAGAAACTTGTTTTCGTAACACAATGACTTAAGTAATTCATTAGCAAGCAGTACGAAAATTATGCATAAGCAGAACGCGCAACGTTTAAGACATTAGCTTCGCAAGTAAATAGTTTCGCAAGTATAAGTAAGGCCCGGAGTTCACCAAACGTAGAAGAGACGAGAGGAGATGTGTACTTACTGGCTAGACCGGAACAGAGATGTGTGTACCTACACACATCTCTGTTCCGGTCTAGCCAGTACGCAAAGCCGCACAGCATCGGTGGATACAATCGTAGCACCCAAACCTCTCCGCTCCGTTTCGTCTATCTCCGCTTTGGCGAATCCCGAGTCTAACGACAAGACAGCACGTTACGATAACTCGAAACGTAGTAGTAATTAAAAGTTGTTGATAATTATACTGACCCTGCTACTGATGTTGACTCTCGACGATCAGCATGATAGACTGATGTTGTTGGGCATCCGCGTGGATGGTGGGTACGGATCGTAAGCATTCAATCTGATGCGCCGCCCAGTCTTTCTTCTGGCAGTACGTCGAGCAGTAAGGCGTGCGCCGGCAGAGCGAGCATTCGGCTGAGGCCTCCCGGTTGCAATTTGAACACTACATGGACAAACTGTTTTTACTTTAACCCGTTTTGGTCATTAGCTAATTTAAGTTAATTACCACGAAAAAATTAGTAAAATATTTAAGAGACAATTCGACAGCAAGATATACAATAAAAATAAAACATTTGCGTGGCATCATAGAATTTTAAAAGCAAACATCGCAAGGCACATAGTATTAAGGTCATGTAAGCACTACCCGGGATACTCGTTAGTTTCAAGCTAACGTTGGGTGGACTCCCTGATGACGACTTGATAAACAGAGTGTGAAGTTAATATCAAGCACGGCCTAAGAAATGTCACACCTTCAGGTCATGGATGAGACTAACCTCAAAACTGCATGTAGATGCACCACTCCCTAACTCTCTACTACATCACACTTAAATATAAGAATCGCAACGGCATCGCCTCCCATCGGTCCATCTTTCTTAACCTTTTGACCGCCAATGTCACATATACCTACATGACACGCAAGCGCGTGCCCTGTACGCCAAACGACACAAATATGTGACAAAATGGTAGGTGAAATTGTGCTTTGGTGTGGAGGGCACGCGCGTGCGTTTATGCTCTAGCGGTCAAAATGTTAGCCAGGCCCCCCCAACTAACAAAATTATCTTTAAAACCGGCCCCAGGCCCCCGAACTTACAGAATGATCTTTAAAACCGGCCAAGTGCGTGTCGGGCCACGCACAATGTAGGGCTCTGTAGTTTCCCATCAAAATATGCGTACTAACTACACTGATTCGCTGAATTTAATTTATGAACATTGAGATGGATTAATAGAATAATTTAGGAATCATGATTTTTATTAGCTTCACCTGTATCTATTTAGCTATCTATGTACCTAAGGGAAGCTTTCTTATAACGTTAATTTAATCCACTTCCTATGGTCCGATTTGCCTCCGAACGATATTGTTTATTGTAAAAATAGCTAGACCTATCTACTAGGCATGCCTTTTAAGTTCTGTCGTTTCCATATATCCCGGCAATTTTGAATTTGGAACTGTTCTATATTCGAATGTGTTTAAAAGAGAATGCTCATGGAAGTATGGAATCCCGTACCATGCTGCATCAAAATCAAACCTTGTTTTTTATAGACTACACTGATCGTATTAACTCCTACAAAAATTATTTTTGAAAAAAAAACCCGCGTTTCAGAGTTATTTTATAAAATCGAAACTAACCTAAAAAGTAGGTCTATTTTTTCGACGCTACCAACGACGTATTTTAACACACACATACATTACATTATTGCTCTAAAAACAGCGTAATACACTAATATTAGTAAGAATTACGAGTTAAAGTAACATCCACAGTATGCTTGATTGAAACTCGATTTTATTTTAGACCTTTACATTGCCAATAGTCAGTCAGTACAGTACAAATGTCAGATGCCACAGATAAGATAACTATAAACCATAGAGTATAGTAAGTGCTATAAACTAGTCGGGATTTAGGGATGTAATCGATAAATCAAAATCTTTAGGCTGAGAAAATCTATTTTGTTGCAAATAGCAATAAACCAAACTAAATCGATTTGGTGTACTGATCTTACTTAATTGTAATTAATTTTAGAGTCCGCTCGACAGACAAGGGTTTGTTCAATTGAAACGGAACGTCATTTATATTCAGTTGAAACGGAACGTCATATAAAGGGAGCAAAACAATATTCGTACTTTTAAACTCGAAAAGTATATTTCCAGTTCAAAAATCAAATCCCCGACGCGTAATGCCGTAAAAAAATATGAAACTAATTACTATAATATTTTGGTTTTGAGGCGCGAGACTTTTTGGTACCAACTTTGGTCATTGTCATTTTGAATCTCAAAACAGTTGAAAGTATTAGGATTAATGATATTGTTTAGTCACAGCGTCGATTGGAATCTGTCAGGTTACGTACGAAAATGAATCTTTCTAAAGAAATTGTTCGTGCAATAAAGAGGACTGACACGGCTTCAGTGTTTTGAAGAGCTAACATCTGTGTTCATTAATGAAGCCCCATGTCTGCGGACTGTCGAACGCTGCTATTTAGAATTCCAGCGTGGACATACTAGTGTTAGTGACAAATCTCGCGAAGGACGCCCAAAATCCGCCTTCACTGAAAATAACATGATTGCTGTGAGACAACTAATTCTCGAAGTTCGTTATGTGACGTATCGAGAGATAGAGGCTCTATTAGGCATCTCAGGGACAACCATTCAGAAGATCTTGCATGAAGCGCTTGGTGTGAGAAAGCTAGTTTGCCGTTGGATACCGCATCTGCTTTCCGACGATCACAAGGCGGCCCGCGTCAGATGGTGTAAGAAAACTCTGCAAAGGTTTAACCGGGGAGAGTCAAATCACGTTTACGACATCATCAGTGGTGACGAATCTTAGATCTATGTCTACGATCCTGATTCCAAACAACAATCTACAATCTGGGTCTTTCAAAACGAGCCAAAGCCGACTAAAGTTGTTCGTTCTCGAAGCACTTCAAAGAAGGTGGTGGCCACGTTCGTTGGAAAAACCGGCCATGTTGCGACTATTGCACTTGAAGATCGTAGAACGGTTAACGCAGAGTGGTATACCATAGTTTGCTTACCACAAGTCATTGCCGAACTTAGAACATCTAACTCAAAGCGACGCATCATCCTGCACTACGACCACCCAAGCTCACACAGCGCTCTTCAAACGATTGAGTATTTGAAGCAGGAAAAAGTAGAAATTCTTGACCATCCTCCATACAGTCCTAACCTCCCTAACGATTTCTTTACATTTCCTAAAATTAAGAAAATTCTTCGTGGTCAAAGGTTCCAAGAAGCAGTCGACGCTTTCGAGTCAGCCATTTTGAACACCCCCACTTTAGAGTGGAATACTTAATTAATGTTATAATAACTGGTTTGAGCGAATGGAAAAGTGTATTGAGCTACGTGTTGAATACTTTGAAAAACAATAAAAAATACTGTAAGGTTCTTTAAGGTTTTTCTTCAAACGACAAAACTTAAAAGGCATGGCCTCGTATAGACACCCCGCACGTACCTATTAGGTTTGGTGTTTTTTTTTTCATTTCCAAGGGGGAGCCCGCCTCTTATTCTTTTGTTTATATTTGTATAAAAATCGTAAAGCGGTTCACAGAATACATCTACCTACCAAATTTCGACTCTGTAGTCCTAATACTTTCGGAATAGTGGCTGTGACATACGGACGGATAGACAGTTATGCAGCATAATCAGCCTAAATGTTCCCACTGCTGGGACACACGGCCTCCTCTCTATGAGAGGGAATGGGCTATAATCCACCACGCTAGCCCAGTGCGGGTTGGTAGATGTCACATATCTTCGAATTTTTTGGTTCTAGGACATGCCGGTTTCCTCACGATGTTTTCCTTCACCGTTTTTGAGAGCAGTGGTGATGAAATAAATTACACAAAGTAATGCGCCTGCCTGGGTTCGAACCCACGACTCACTGTTCGTAAGTCGGGGCCGCCACCACTGGGCCACCATCGCTCTTCCACTGGGCCACCATCGCTCTTAGACAGAGACAGTTATGACGAATCCATAATAGTTCCGTTTTTCGCCATTCGGCTACGGAACCCTAAAAACTGTTATAAAACCCTTAATATTTGCTATACCTGTTAGTTACAAATGTTAGACATATATGTACCTACAACTAACAGATCGATATTATATACGACTTATTTGCTGGGTGGGCGTGCCCCCGGCGTCGCATTGGAAATGCTGAGCCAATGCGATAACGTGCTCACGTTGGGTGGACGGCTTGTTGGTGACGAGCCAATGAGACGAGGCGATGCCAATCGCGGGCAATGATTATAAGGTTCATTTTAGAGCGACACTTACGTTAATTTTAGACTCACGTAGACGTAAGTGTGCGTTGACATTTAATACTCAGTACAGATAAGACTTGCAACTATAATTTTGTTTAGGTCGAAACATATTGCAGAGTAAGGTAAAGGTCGGCTAATTGGTGATAAAAGGTACCTAATTATAGTGACAGAATTGATTTCGACCTTCTGTACCTACCTATAGCCCCGCGAGCGCCATGCGCTCTTTGTGTTTATAGCAAATTCCGTCAGCTCCTCAGTTCACCACCAGCGCCAAAAATGGCAATGGCAAAAATCCGAGCGTAACAGGTACGTAAATATCATCACATAATATTCGTAATTTTTAATATTAAATTCAAGAGTTCCTCAATGAATACACGGATTCACAAAGTAGAATTAACGTTGTATTTGTCTGCACAAATATCTTTGATGTACGTGTATTCTACTTCTTCTCGAATCGATGACTCAGATTTTGACCGACCAGTACGTAGCGATTAGTTGTGCACGATGGGCAGGAGAGGTGTGGCATATCCAGTGTCGGGGTCTCGCATTGTGTCCGAGGTGGGTCGATTCTACCCCATTTATCCAAATTGGATCTCCAGCGACCAACTTGAGCCTGCAGTCGGTTCAAAAAGATTTCTATATCGGTCACTGCAGTTCGTGACCAGGGGCTAGTTTTTCTGCCAGTGCGATGAAGTGTGGATGTGGGAGATATTTATTTCTCCCCAGTGCGCTTTGTTCGTCTGTTGCGTTGATTTCCGAAGAGATGCTTTTCGGCTCTTCAAACTGGTTCGTAGTGGATGGTGTTCAAACAGAGGGTAACGACTGCCTCTTTCCTGTTTACCCTTCTCAGTACGAGTCGCTATTTCCCGGCGCTCGTTTTAATGTGTATTGTACTTAGTAGGTTCATTACGCTCACACATGTCACCATTTTTGTAAAAGAACGGAGCCAGTGAGCCCCAAGGCACGATTGGATGCCAGAATAACATTATTACGGCATTGCCAATAAAATATCACTATATTACTCCATTGTCATAATATTGTCATTATACTTCATAGGTCAGTTAAAATTTAATATCTACTTATAAGACTTACCTACTATGTTTAAAAAAATGCTATAATTCGGTATGTTAAGTTTTTTTTGAGTATTTTTTATTTTGCAGATTGGGTCACTTTAAGCAATTTATTTCAATATTTTTGTACCTATTCGAAGCTGTAGTTAATTTTAAATTTCCACCGAAATTTTAACGTTTGCTCGTGATGACGTCAGAGATAAGGCTGAAGAGTTCGATGTTTTTTCCACATATAGTACAAGAAGAAAGCACCTAAATTGGAAGTTTATTGCTTTATAATAGGAACTTAAAACTTGACACTTGTCAAGTAAGTACCTACTCTAAAAGTACGCTCAATCAGCCCAACGTGTGACGTCATTTAAAAGTGAAATGAGTCAGGTGGTATCAAGTATAAATAGCAAAAAAGGTTTGAATTAGAAACCCATAATCTCGAAATGGTTTTAAAATCATCATCAACATCACCATCATACCATCATCATCAGCCTATAGCAGTCCACTGCTGGACATAGGCCTCTTCAATCGCACGCCATTCAACTCGATTCTCAGCAACTCTCATCCAGTTGCTACCAGCCACCCTTCGAAGATCGTCGGTCCACCGAGCCTGAGGGCGGGCCTTACGCTTGCTGATTCGCGATCTCCACTCAAGAAAACGTTTACCGCAGCGGTCATCGGTTCTACGGCTAATATGGCCGGCCCAGTGCCACTTCAGCTTACTTATTCTGTGAGCTATTTCGACAACTCAGGCTCTCTCATCGGATTACCTCGTTGCGGATGCGATCCCTCAGAGAGACTCCAAGCATAGCAAGAATTTATGGAACAACAGCGCCATGAGTGTCCACGTTTCGGCTTCGTAAGTGATAACAGGCAGGACGCACTGATTGAAGACTTTAGGAGGGCCACCATTGACAACAATAGGTCCTGGGGTGACGTGTTCGTGGAACATAACCTGGGGTTTGTCCAAATTCGCCCTGAGAGCAATGCGTATTGAAGAATCAACTAGGTCATCCAGCATCTGCTGCAAGTCGTGCAGCGATATCACTATGTCATCTGCAAATCTCAAGTGTGAGTTGTACTAGCCGTTGATGTTAATGCCACGTCCTTCTGAGTTCATCGTCTTAAACACATCGTCCAGTGCGTTAGTGAACAGTTTCGGAGAAATAACATCCCCTTGCCCCACCCCCCGACGCAATGGATATGCTCTGTTTGCTGGTTCTGGGTTTGGATGGTCATTGTGGCGTTTTCATACAGACTTCTCAGCACTTGGTATGTATCGCCAGTCTACTTGGCATCGCTGCAAAGTCTCCAGTACTTACCAGGTCTCGATAGACTCAAAATACATCTCATAGTCCACAATTACATAACACAGAGGCCGATTATACTCTTCGGACTTCTGAATAATTTGCCGCACTGTTTGGATATGGTCTATGGTGCTGTATCCTCCTCGAAACCCCGCCTGGTCCGGTGGCTGGAAGTCGTACTCTTCAAACAAACAGCTTATACCGTGGTTAAGGAGCAAAATGGGTCTGTAATTCTTTAATAGGGTCTTGGTCCCCTTTTTAAAGAAAAGAACGACCATGCTCCTTCTCCACGCTTCTGGAGTTCTCCCGGAGAACAGGACCGAATTGAAAAGCTCCCGAAGCTCTCTTAATAGACTTCCTCCGGCTTTCCCGCTAAATTATCACAGATGTTTGACTACCCTTTTCGACTGATAGGAATAAAACAAAAAAACCGGCCAAGTGCGAGTCAGACTCGCACATGAAGGGTTCCGTACCATAGTAGTAGGAATTTGTTGTTTAAGCGGCAACAGAAATACAAATTCTGTGAAAATTTCAACTGTCTACCTATTTCGGATCATTTGATAAGTACAGCCCGCTGACAGACAGACGGACGGACAACGGAGGCTAAGTAGTTTTTGCGACGAAGAGGCTCCGCTTGCACCAAAAATGACTAAATACGAATTTTAAACAAAGTTCTGTCTACATCAATCGTTAATAATGATGTTCTAAATGTAAAAATCCTTTCAATGCATTTTTGTGGCGCAAGTGGACTTAAGTATTTTAAATAGGGGTTAATAATGTTAGTGTTAATGGATAAAACGTTAGCTTAGGTTAGGTTATTAATCGCAGCGCAGTTGTGAAAAACACAAAAAACGGGCCGCGCGCAAATTTGTAAGCAGGTTATTACTAAATATAAAGGGTGTAAAAGCAGGCAGGTAGGGCAGGCAGGTACGGTAGGCAGGTAGGGTGCATGCCGGGCACAGCTAGTAATGGTCCAGGATCCATGGGCCATTTTTGCACTTGATTACTATCAAGCTAATTTTCCGTGAGTAGCTTCATTTTGATGAGACGCCCAAATTTCCTGTGCGAAAATTCTCTCGATTGTGGTAGCTAACAGAGGTAGCAATGATAAAATATGTCGATTTGATGATTCTCAAAAATTTATTACTAACTGGGTTTTTTTTGTTAAATCTCAAGATAATTATCTAAATTATTCGAAAAAATATTTGTCCTACAAAATCTATGGTTTGATCAAAGAGTTCCTTCCAACATGTATCGATACCGAGGTCATCATAAATTAGGTATTACTAACCAGCTGATTTTTTTTTATTTCTCAAGCGTCACAAAAAAAATTGTTGACTTGATTACAATGATGATGATTAAATGATTACAATCCTGCTTTCTTTCGTAAAAGAAAAAAGAGACCTTTCAGTATTTTAAAGAAAAATGAAAATGAAGAAATTTCAAAACAAAAAAAACTTGAGAGGTGTCAAGGGACACCCGGATGGAACGAAGTTCATTTCGATTAATTAGTGAAGAAAAAAAAAAAAACCTTGGCAGTCGTTGCTTAACCTTGATCACCCATCCACAGACCAACCTTGGCAACCGTTGCTTAACTTGGATCACCCATCCACAGACAGACCTTGGCAGTCGTTGCTTAACCTTGATCACCCATCCACAGACCAACCTTGGCAACCGTTGCTTACTTGGATCACCCATCCACAGACAGACCTCGGCAACCGTTGCTTAATCTTGATTACCCATTCACAGACCAACCTTGACAACCGTTGCTTAACTTGGATCACCCATCCACAGACATACCTTGGCAGACGTTGCTTAACCTTGATCACCCATCCACAGACAGATCTTGGCAGTCGTTGCTTAAACTTGATCACCCATCCACAGACCAACCTTGGCAACAGTTGCTTAACTTGGATCACCCATCCACAAAAAGACCTTGGCAGTCGTTGCTTAATCTTGATTACCCATTCACAGACCAACCTTGACAACCGTTGCTTAACTTGGATCACCCATCCACAAAAAGACCTTGGCAGTCGTTGCTTAATCTTGATTACCCATTCACAGACCAACCTTGACAACCGTTGCTTAACTTGGATCACCCATCCACAGACAGACCTTGGCAGTCGTTGCTTAACCTTGATCACCCATCCACAGCCCAACCTTGGCAACCGTTACTTAACTTGGATCACCCATCCACAGACATACCTTGGCAACCGTTGCTTAACTTGGATCACCCATCCACAGACATATCTTGGCAGTAGTTGCTTAAACTTGATCACCCATCCACAGACCAACCTTGACAACAGTTGCTTAACTTGGATCACCCATCCACAAAAAGACCTTGGCAGTCGTTGCTTAATCTTGATTACCCATCCACAGACCAACCTTGACAACCGTTGCTTAACTTGGATCACCCATCCACAGACAGACCTTGGCAGTCGTTGCTTAACCTTGATCACCCATCCACAGACAGACCAATGCAACCGTTGCTTAACCTTGATCACCCATCCACAGACCAAAGACGAAACAAAAATATCTGGCTTGCTTTCTATAAGAGAGAGAGAGAGAGAGACAGACAGAGAAACATGCGCCCGCCGCACGGCTTTAAAACTTTTCGTCATAATTTTTTCCGTCTAGCCCCCTTTCGCAACGCGCGATTCGACATATTTTATCATTGCTACCTCTGTTAGCTACCACAATCGAGAATTTTCGCACAGGAAACTTGGGCGTCTCATCAAAATGAAGCTACTCACGGAAAATTAGCTAGATAGTAATCAAGTGCAAAAATGGCCCATGGATCCGGGACTATAATTATTAAAACTATTAAATCTCAAAATGTCTGCCTAACATGTGCCTACAGTTGCTACCAAAATGGCTGCGAACTGTATGAAGATTTATAAACGATGGCGCATAAAATATGGCACCCGCGCATGCGCTTTTCAGATTCTCCCAAGATGGCGGCGCGCGATATTCAAAATGGCAGATGTTTTGTATCGCATGCGCTGTATACTGTACAGCGCATGCGTGATTACAAGATATCGATCTAATACTTCAACAAAATGGCTCGCAGAACTTAAAGTACATTAAGTTCTGCGAGCCATTTTGTTGAAGTATTAGATCAATAAAATTATTAAAACTATTAACTCTCAAAATGTCTGCCTAACATGTGCCTACAGTTGTTACCAAAATGGCTGCGAACTGTATGAAGATTTATAAACGTTGGCGCATAAAATATGGCACCCGCGCATGCGCTTTTCAGACTCTCCCAAGATGGCGGCGCGCGATATTCAAAATGGCAGATGGGTTGTATCGCATGCGCTGTATACTGTACAGCGCATGCGTGATTACAAGATATCGATCTAATACTTCAACAAAATGGCTCGCAGAACATAATGTACTTAACTTACTTAAACTTAGTACTTACAAATTATAGAGTCAAGATAGCAAATTATTCTAAAATTCCGGCAACACCCGTTGTTAGTAAGCACGATGGCACCCAGACTGAAAATTACACTGACCTTTTTAGCTTCTGTGTCTTCCACGTTGTGAAGGGACACCTGCTCAGCATCCACATGCGCGTTCACACTCGCGGCAAGCAACGCGGTAGCTCGGTCTTGCTCGAGGCGGTCTAGCTGCCGAGCATTCACAACGCGCACATCTTCCACGCACTGTTTTAAGTCCGACGCTAGCCTTACTAGGGATTGACCGATGTCGTCCAGTCTTTTGAGCACGCCGCTCAATTCGGGAAGGCCTAAAAAAAAATTTTTTTATACTAAAGTATTGCACTTGAATTTAATTTAATTGCGAGACTTTTTAAATTAATTGCGAGATATTTGAAATTAATTGCGAGATCTTTGAAATTCATTGCAAAATATTTGAAATTAATTGCGAACATTTTGAAATTAATCGCGAAATCCGGATACTTTCTATTCGCCCTATAAGGCCATTCACGGCCAGGTAGGGCCGCGGACGGCCAAAGCAAGACACGAATGAACGCGGCGATTCGGAAATGAGCGAAGCCCCCGGGAGCTACGACGCCTAACCTGTGCAGCGGGGCGAGGGGCACGGCAGCGGTGGGAGGTGGGCGCACGTCGCTAGGGGGTGGGCGCAGGTCGGTAGGAGGTGGGCGCGGGTGGGTGGGTCCACCCCGGGTGGGTGGGTCCACCCCGGGTGGGTGGGTGGGCCCACCCACCCACCAACGACCGGGCGGCGGTGGCCGCAGGGCGTTGGGTAGTGGAGAAGACATGGGTGTAGTGTGTGCAGGATGGTAATTAGGAGCTCATAAGAGGAATGAACAAGGATAGGGTTTTGGGTGTTTTATACATACCTAGACAGGTCTCGCGAGACAATGTAAAGGCTCACTGAATCTAACGTTAACAAAGTAATTTTTGCAAACGAGGCCCATAATTTTCAGATGACGCAAAAAAATGAATTTAAAACGCAGCACACTCGAATTTAAACACAGCAAAAACGCGAAATATTAAACTGAACACTGAATTTAAAGACTGAACGGTAGGAAAGAATATTAAAGTAGAGACACGACCTGTCTCAACAACGGAACGAACTGAAATGCGGTGACGGCGTAGCCTGGGCCGGCTTTTATAGCCTAGATCCCGCACCTCAACGCATGCGCGTTGGTCGCTAGGTCTTGTTCAGGCAAAAACAGACTTTAGGAACGCTAGATTTAGTCGTTTTCATCCTGTACTTTCTTCCCTTTCTACATTTTGGATGCGTCGGGAATGTATTGATCGAGCTTACACGCCGTTACTGCGCAATTCCGAAATAAAGGACAAAGATCATAAAAGACAATTGGTTAAGTACCCCAAAATGCTTTTGTTTACAAACATAATCGTATGGAGAAGGTCAGAATTGTATTTATATTTGGATTAGATAACATTTTCGGGGCCCACGTCGGACCATGTGCCTAGCTGACAGAAAAAAATTATGTCAACGCTGATTAGGTAAGGCTTATTACATGGGAGAACCTACAGCTATCAAACCGATATACTTCTCTGCCAACTCCTTCGGAGGAAAAGCGTGATGCTGTTTATGAACCAATGTTTTCAAGTGCATGTATTTGCCAGCAATTCTGCCTATCATGACTAGGTATATTGAAACTGCGTTTATCTCACTTCAAATTCAGCCAAACTTGCCCCGACCTTTTTACGCACCGTGGGGTAGGTCAGGAGACGTCGACGACCGAAGCGTAAGAAACATTTCGTTAAGGTTCGTCTACACTAAACAAGCCGAGCACGAGCGGATCACAACCGGAACAGGAGTTCTCTTGGGGGGAGTGCTCGTTTGAGGCTCCGTCATCTACATTCGCCTAGTGTAGACGCAGCTTAAGAAAATTGAATTTTCCTCAAGGTTCCTAGTTTTTTTAACGTCGAACGAGGCAACACTGATTACATTAATTACTGCTTACTATTTTTTTATGAAAATTTTGATGTCTCTGTCCACCCTACATTTTCAATTACAAGCTTGCATTTAATATTATAACGTGGGCGTGGTTCCCCCTCTGGAGATTCATCTGTTTGAGTGCAATTATCGATCAGATCTGCCAGGGCCTACGGCCCACGTAACAAAGAGCTGCCGCCGCGCCGGCGCCAGGTAGCCCTCTTACCCATTCCTTTGTAATTAATTTGTATGTGTGTTGCATTTTGGAATGGGGAGGGTGGCTTTCGGCTATTTTTGAAAATATGGCGCTGCAATGTATTGATCGAGCCCCGGGCATCCGGACCGCAGCTCTGGTACATATGTAGGGAACAAAGAGATTTGTTTTTTTTGTTAATTATGTTTCTAATTATCCTAACATAGTAATTTTGAGAATGAGGATAGGTAATAGATTATAATAATGCTAATTTTAAAAATTCTGATTGTATTAGAGATGATCTCATTTAAAAAATAAATAAAAAAAATTGGAATTAAGCTGCATTCTGTTATACTGGAAGCCGATCCCATCATCGTTGGGATAAGTCTAGGCTAGGCAGATGATGGTGATATTAAGTTTTTTTTTATATTATTATACGGATAAAAGGATAAAACAACCGATTTTACCGATACTTTGGTAAAATCTGTTAACTATTTTTTGTCAATAAATAAACATTAGTATTCTCACCTATGATCGAACGGTATACCGGTATTTCTTACTATCCGTAATCTCTACTTGTATTGGTATTTTTGTCAAAGAGAATTACAAAGTGAATAAATAATAATTAAATTAATGTGCATCAATCCGTTTGATATATATTTATGAAAACATCATCATCATTAGTCTCCTGACCCGAAAGAAAAACGTAGATAAAAATATTATTGAAATACGTTTCAACAATTCTCATTAAAATCGTTTTATTAAACTAATAATGTACCTATAGTCAAAAATATAACAGTAGGAAAAAACATCGTATTTTATTTTATTTTTTAAATACAAACAAAAATACTTAAGTTTGAAATATTTTCATCAAAATAAATTAAATCAAATTGGTTACAGAAAAAAACATTGAAATTAATTAATTAATTTTAGTCGAAAATGTAACACGATTAGAAATCAAACTTGACTAATTTTACAAAAAAAAATGCTCATTCAAATAATTTCATCAACAAAAATAAGATTAGATTTTTTTTATTCTTCGAAAATCTAAGAAGATTGCATAAATAGCCCATTAAAATCGTTTCATAATACAAAATTATAATGAAAGTAATTGGTAATACGCGGAAAAATAAAATTCCCCCACTAGGTGGACCGATGATCTAGTGAAGGTTGCGGGGATCCGCTGGATGTGAGTACCATGCCATCATATCACAATGTAATATTCTATTATGTTACAAAAAAAACATCAAAATCCATTTATCAAACAAAATTATAATCAGAATAATTTGGGAATACAGAGAAAAAAAAACCTAATCCTTTTGCCTATACTTCTGCTTATTCCCCTTTTAGTTAATGATTTTAAATGTAATAACAAAATTATGTATCATCATTTTTAATCCGAACGCACCTCTACACCCACTTCTCGTTGAAATTCAGCCCCGTCAACTGCGCTCTCGAACTAGATACGCCTAATAAAGAGCGTAGTTACTATTTGTTATATTTTTGAGAAATATTTTGAAAAAACGAATGAAACCTCTTAAATTTTCAACTATCTATACCCATTCTGATTCGTCTGGATTTTCGTGAACTTAATGGAATATATTATTATAAAAAACTACATAATAGTAAACTGCTTCTCATTTCATCAAATTGCTAATCTTAAAAAGCCATAAAAAAGCGCAAAAAAAAATATTGCACATGCACCAAAATGCATAACTGCATCGCACTGCACTTCTTCAGGTCACGAAACCCAGTCATTGATAACTACAGGTTTATTTCCTGCAGACCCTCAGTCCACACCTCACACCGAACAGTCCCCATTCCAACGTTCGGGTGGACCCTGAACACAATCACCCCCCGCAAGATCAACAAGTTTTCAGCAAGACATCAATCACCGCAAGCGCTGAAAGTCGTGCAAAACGATTCCACCCACATTCCTGGGTTGCAATTTGCCACCGCTCCTAAGGCCCTAGGGGGACAAGAATTTGACCTTGTACCCGTGGCAACAAGTATCAACGGCTGCCTCGTTCATGACGTCATTGTAGGTCGGGGTTCGTGTCTGGAACCAACTGGAACGCTTGCGTCCTCATTTTTACAGTCACAACAAACCAACACGCTGTCGGGCATCAGGGCTGTCGGCTTATTCATGGATAATGTGTGGCAGTGTGCGCATGCTTAGTAATGCGCTCATTCAGGTTCAACAATATGTAATGGGCCTGTAACTCCCTTGGGGTGAATAGCACTGAAACGTAATGTTCAAGGTTTGTTACGCTCTCGTTCTGTCTCTCTCTAAAACGCCCGAAGTTGGTTGTCATGGCAACGAAACGAGCGTTGCTAACGTTACCAGCGTGCGTCGCGTACGTTTGGGCCGTTGCGTGATATGGCAACAAACTGTATGAATACGAGAATACAATTTTTTTTTGGGTTTCAAAAAAGTCAACGGGAAATACGTAATGTTCAGGGTTTGTAACGCTCTCGTTCTGTCTCTCTCTAAAACGCCCGAAGTTGGTTGTCATGGCAACGAAACGAGCGTTGCGAACGTTACCAGCAGCGTGCGTCGCGTGCGTTTGGGCCGTTGCGTGCTATGGCAACAAACTGTATGAATACGAGAATACAACTTTTTTTGGGTTTCAAAAAAGTCAACGTTTGGGCCGTTGCGTGCTATGGCAACAAACTGTATGAATACGAGAATACAACTTTTTTTTTGGGTTTCAATAAAGTCAACGGGAATACGTAATGTTCAGGGTTTGTTACGCTCTCGTTCCGTCTCTGTATAAAACGCCCGAAGTTGGTCGTCATGGCAACGAAACGAGCGTTGCGAAAGTTACCAGCGTGCGTCGCGTGCGTTTGGGCCGTTGCGTGCTATGGCAACAAACTGTATGAATACGAGAATACAACTTATTTTGGGTTTCAAAAAAGTCAACGGGAATACGTAATGTACAGGGTTTGTTACGCTCTCGTTCCGTCTCTCTATAAAACGCCCGAAGTTGGTTGTCATGGCAACGAAACGAGCGTTGCGAAAGTTACCAGCGTGCGTCGCGTGCGTTTGGGCCGTTGCGTGCTATGGCAACAAACTGTATGAATACGAGAATACAACTTATTTTGGGTTTCAAAAAAGTCAACGGGAATACGTAATGTTCAGGGTTTGTTACGCTCTCGTTCTCTCTCTATAAAACGCCCGAAGTTGGTTGTCATGGCAACGAAACGAGCGTTGCGAAAGTTACCAGCGTGCGTCGCGTGCGTTTGGGCCGTTGCGTGCTATGGCAACAAACTGTATGAATACAAGAATACAACTATTTTTTGGGTTTCAAAAAATTCAACGGGAATAGTGCCCAGACCCAGGCTGGCAACATTGCCACGTTGGATGGCAAAAAGGCAAATAGTAGGCCAGCCCTCTGTTGACGGGAACAGTCGATCAACCGCTTGGCGATGTCCCAAAAAACTAGGTGGGCATTCGGATCCCATGGCCCTAGTTGTTCAACCCCAAACGGCTCAAACACATAAATACCAATGAGGTTATCGTATTTACACCGTTTAAGGTTTTCAGCACCTGCAGCAACCACCCCAGCACAGCCCAACTTACTAGGAAGATGATATGGCTCAAGGGTGTCGACACATATACCATAGCAAAGGTGTAGCATCCCACACCAGAGATCTACCCAACTTCCAAGGCATTATGGTCATACCGTCTGGTCTCTTTCCATAGTCACGTGCCAAGCCATCAAGTTCTAAAACAGCTGAAATACTAGCGGTACCTCTTATTGCGGGAAAGGCCATGATCTCCCAGGCAGTCGACTGCCTCACAACATTGTGGTGAAATCTAAAGTCTCTTTTTTCGTGTCTGACATTACAGACAGTAATGCGACCCATATTATCGTTATCTAGAGACATTTACATATGTATTTCACCCTATTTTATTTTTGTACATCGAGGGAATAGTTTATATATCATAGTGCCTCATCATGACCGGTCATTGGGCAAAATCAAATCCGTTAGTAAAAAATATTTTATCTTTTTTACATGGATGACTTGAAACTCCTTGCCCAGAACAGTTTGCTACTAATGGTATCTGAAACATTCAGAGTAGCCATGGGGCTACTCTGAATGTTTGAATTAGGTTTGGACAAATGTGCCGTCATCCATATGAATCGAGGAGAAATTGTAGAACCCCTGGGTACCCAACTCTCAGATTCCTCCGCAACCGAAATTTCAGCGGTAATGTTACTAAAGTGAAACAATCGAGAGAACTTCTTTGCCCGCCTGAATTATAATTCGAAAAGCGGAAACCATTTTAATTTATGTTTACATGTATTATTCAATAGCAGGCATCAATATAAACAATTTTTTAATGAGAGAAAATCTTCTAAAGGGTCAAGATATAAGTCATCAAAGTTACAATCTTCACCATCAACACAACTTTTATAGCTTTTCGGAAATATGACGCTTTAGAATATTCTGTGTAATACAACACTTGTTTTTATTGATTTATGCCAGCTATTGTGATTGATATAGGTTTTACACTCGTGGCTAATAAAATCAAAGGTGTACTGACGGTGCCATCAGGATTCTTACTTTGATAGCTATTATCGCGGAAACTTGACGCTTTAGAAGACTTTGTCGCATGCAAACCTTGTTTGTATTGATATCAGCTATTCAAAAAATCCAGATTTTATGCGTGGCCGTTGTTATTTTTTGAAAATTAAACAAAATGGCGGAATTTAATCAGGCCACGTTTCAACCCCTTTCACTTAACTGTAAAGCGGTGTTATCGTGATTCTTTGGACTTTTCTGTGGCTCATTAAGATGGAACGAAGATTGGACACCCTGGTTATGGTGGTGGTGGTGGAGACGACAATAAGCTAGGCATTATTTCCAGATGCGAATTAGTGCATTATATACCTAAGTTAAACCTATTATTTACATTTTTAAATATTCCAATATAAAAAAAAAAACATTTAAAAAAGAAATTGTAGCCCACCAGTATCGGGAACAGGGTCCAAGCTACCGGCGGTCAGGGCTCCAGAGAGAGGAACCTGATAACAATACGAGCCGTGTCCAGAACTACCGATTTCTGAATCAAGCCCTTGATCCAGCTGCCTAACGAGAGCCTCCTCAGATATTAGTCGAGGCTCTTGGCAATTAAGCCATGGGCAGACACGACTATAGGCACAATGATCGCCGAGTCCACATCCCACATGTCGACAACCACACGAGCCAAGTACATCGTGGATATAGTTTCCATACTATGGTGCCCCATGACCTTATAAATATTTTTGCAAATTAACTTTGAAAGGTCATCAAATAATTATTAATATTCGTTGACGCATTCTTCCGCTTTATATCCTTGTCAGGACCTGCGCTGCATTCCGAGCGACGCATCCAAAGGGGATCGATATTTTGATTGCTAGCCCGGGCACGCGCCCTAGATAATATCCTTTGTCAGGACCTGCGCTGCATTCCGAGCGACGCATCCAAAGTGGATCGATATTTTGATTGCTAGGGCCCGGGCTCGCGCCCGAGATACCCTACCTACGCCATTAGCAACAACAGGAACATTAATGTTATTTGTTTTACTTGATAAATTAAGCTTTTATAAATACATAATATATACTCACATGATCAAGTTGATGAAAGCCATTTTTCCTACATGCATACAGTACATATTTTGAACATAAATATTTAAGTGTCTCATCAAAAGGCTTCGAAGACATTCCAATAATTTTGGAAATATTCAAAAAAGAGTTTCAGAACTTTGACTTAGCTCTTTACATACGGTGAACTATTGAGGCTGGACTTCAAGGTTGAAATCCTGAACTATGATGAGGAGCAAAGTGATCCAAGGAAATGAATTTGAATATAACCATAGATGATAATAATGAAATGGTTTTAAAATACTTGTATTTTCGATTGAAAAATCTTCCAAAATCTCGCGCGTTCGCGCTAGCCTAGCCCTAAAGTCCCATGTCACATCCTTCTCATAAATTTTGTGCAGTCACACCTTGTTAAAAAGTGGAAGTAAATTCCATTCCAGCGTCACCAGTGGTACATTGGCACGATGCCAACTGTGCCAAGTTCTGGAGCACGAGCGCACGCTTACCATAAATTTATTACCAGCCATTTGAATTCCCGACCCCTTCGGGTTCAGACCACACAGAACCTTGAAATTGAACGGACTTGGGGGCTTTATGGTAATGTCTTCGAATGTAGGTCAGGGATACGAGACGTCTTGTGAGAAATAGCTTCTTTAAGATGGGGCACCGTATTTTACAGCGATGTAACATCATGGCTGTAATCCCCGAAGGGATAGGCAGCGGTAAACCTATAAAAGAGCCACATTTTCGCTAGTTATGATGAAGTGACACGTAATAGGGGCCGAGTCTATTGCCATCATCCGAACTCAATTCTAGACTCCGGGTCGCTACTAAGAAATTTTCGATGTCATAATCTAACTTATTCCTTCCCAATTATTATGATATCTCCTTTGCATTTGCAAATAAGTAGAATAGATTTTTGAAAAACCAAGCTTCGCAAACAAAGAGTTTATATAATATTATAGGAGTAATAAATCACGAGGCAAGCGGGGTGCGGCGCGAGGGGAGCATGGAAAGCTCTCGAACTGCGTAGTTACGAAGCACGTGCAAACAGGAATACGACGCAATATGATTTTGCCACCCTACCCCAACCCTATAATACTTATCACGAGGCCCTCGCGGCGAGGGAACGGGTAGGGTGGGTTAAGCCGTCGGCGGCTAGGGCGCACACTCACTACACTGTACTGTGTCTGTGTGCGCCGCTATAGCGCTACAGCATCCATGTTTGTTCAAAGTACATAGAGATGCATGTTGTTATGTTAGCTCGCCCCCCTGTCGACCCGGGCAGAGGTACTATAACTATAGGGTATTGAATTTCACTAGTTTCAATTAATTTCTGCGCATAGCTCAGCCCAGCAGGGCGAAAATTATAGACTGCTTATGCTTCGGTCTGAGCGCACATGCCCAATAGGTTAGGTTTACGTTTTCAGTTTTAATAATCTGACTTTTAGTCTTTTTTTAGTCTTGGAATTTTCCAGCTGCAAGCTCATTACATAACATGTTACCCATCAGAAATATAGACGGAAAGTACTAGACACTAACATATCATAATGAAGATAATTATTAAAAATCGGCCAAACCGGTACGGACACATTGCGGACACCGTACACTGACAGATACTTCAATATATATAACAGAATAAGCTTAATACCTTTGCTTACGATACAGTCAACCTCGAGCGGCTTTTGTGGAAGGTGGAGCCCGAGATCAGCGATCACAGGTTTGTTCGAATACTCCGGGAACTTCTCCACAACCAGCGTATCCAGGTCCACCTTCTTTCAGATAAAAGTCGCTGGAGAGCACAAAAGAACGGTCTGTCTCAAGGACTAAAATACCATCAAGCAGAAGCTGTATACTCGCAACAGTCTCTTACGGCTATTAGTCTCTTCAAAGAGGGGTGCTTCGCCTCATGTCTTGCGAACTACTACGCTGGCGCTATTTTTTTCAGCTGGCGAATTTGCGTGCCCCGTGTGGAGCCGTTCAGCCTATGCAAAGTTAGTGGATACACCTCTGAATTAAACGTACGATGGAATCGTGGTATTGAGCTTATTCTGTTACACCTTGTCATCACCCTGTGTTATTTTTCAGATTGGGGTATCCGGAGCCGCATCCGCGTTTCTCACCAGTACCAGTTTGTCCAGACATTTAATGTAAGCGATTGAATTTATGTTTTTCAGATGGCGCAATCACTATGGGCCTAATCTGCCCGATTACGAAAAACAATATGAGGCGATCATAAAGAAAAATTCTGAATTCTAGAATTTTCGGTAATATTTACTAGTATTGACGAAAATTCTAGGTCTCAATGATAAGCGGTTTACACACGACGACACGGCGGAGTGCGCCGCGCGGATAGGCGGCAAGCATGCCTATCCGGGGACCGTACGGTTGGGTTTTGATCAGTTGTGCAGTCCGATCACAGACCCACAGCGGTCCGTGCTGTAATGCGGTGTCTCGTGTGCCGAGCGCCGCCCTACCGCGCGGTTTTCCGCGTGGAGGAGCGGAAACGGCGCGAATGCTGCTCGTCCGTACGTTCGGGCGGTGTACGGGTCAGTATCAACGGATCACATACAAGCCAAAGCGACGTAAGATCACCGTCCGCCGCGTCGTAACGCGGCGTCGTATAGTGTGCACCATATTTTTCATCCTCTTTCATGGGGAAGAGGATGAGGAATATGGGGAGAAAAATGATAGCATACTCATTATTTTGGGGTGGCCCTATATAGTGTGAACTCATTTTTCAAGTGAAAGCACATTCCGTCCCCAATGCTCCGCGGAACGGTGGAACATTGGCGCGGTGCCAACCGGTGCCAAGTTCTCGGGCACGCTACACTGTGGGTGCGCTTAGCATAATCTACTACATACTCATGGACACCCCGTTTCCCCTTTCATAGTAAAAAGAACCTTGAACTTGTTTTGTAACCGGTTTGTTAGTGAACGTTCTGAGGGAAACGAAAAGTTCCTTGAACTTGTTTTGTAACCGGTTCGTTAGTAAACGTTCTTAGGGAAACGAAAAGGTCAATTCTCATGCTCTAAAGATTCAAATTCGAATACGCAATCATCTAAGCGATCTTGAGGGGGTAGCCACTACTTAAATAATAAAAGACGCACGGGTCAACTAAAGGTTAAGCAATGGGTTAGTCCGTGTCAAAAAGTGACCATCTGTTGTAAATCGAGACCCCATCCGTGCCTCAGAATACACGGCCGTTAAACCGTTGGTCATATTCATATCTTTGGCAGTCCAAAGTCTGATGCTTAGTCTTTATACATACCTAACTAGCTTCTGCCCATAGCTTCGCTCGCGTTAATTTAGAATATGACAATCAATTCGATTTGTATTCTGCTTTTCCACGTTCAATCGTGGTTGACACGGGCGCAATCTATTATCATAAGAACGTTATTGTTCGTTTTCTCGGGAGCAGTACATTTTTCGGGATGAAAGGTACCCTATGGCCGTATCTGTACACCTGACAAACGTATATGTAAAATTTCAGGATGATCGGTTCAGTGGTTTGGGCGTGAAAAGGTAACAAACAAACAAACTTACTTTCGCATTTACAATATTAGTTAGAATAACTGGATTGTGGCGGCCAACTGAGTCAGTTGATGGCATATTTTGTATGGAACTCCAAATTTTTAGGGTTCCGTTGCCAAATGGCAAAAACGAAACCCTTATAGACTCGACCTGTAGGTCTGTCTGTCTGTCCGTTCGTATGTCACAGCATTTTACTCCGATACTATTGACACCACACAGTTGAAATTTGGATGCCTCTACACAAATATGATGTGAAATAATGAAAAAAATAAAAATAGGGGTGACAACATGTAACAGAGTTTGAAAGGAAAAAAAATCAACGTATATAACTGTGTACGGTCTCTATCGACAGCTCTTGAACAATGATATCGAGGTGATATATACCTACTTTGTCTTAAAAATACTAACTAATAACTACTTTTTCGTTTCTAAGAAAATATTGAAAAAATACAGGTTTAGAACATAAAATAAACTTTCAACTAAAATAGGTTTGAATAAGATTAGATATTTATTTTTGAGATATGGGACTTTCTCATCAAACTGCAGCAGTAACTTTGTTTTACTTTAACATACTATGAAAAACCAATTCAGTTTAGATGTTTAAGTTGAAGTACATTAACATATGAAAGTGCGAACAATATTGATATTATATTTGTTGATGGCACGGAACCCATGTGCGAGAACGACTCGCACTTGGCCGGTTTTTTCTTTTTTTTTCGACCCTTGTTCCTCAGGGAATGTTGCCCAGTTTGATGGTCTGAATGAACCTAAGAGGTATTGTGCTATATAAAAAATAAAAAAAAAAACCTTTCGGGGATAACACGCGTAATGACATGAGCATATTGACATTCTCACTGTGTCTCTACGAATAGACAAAGAACTTGGGTTTAATAAATGTCGGACATGTAAATAATAAGTTTATATTTGTAGTGAATATCGCAGTACATAAAGCAACAACAAACAGGCGACGGGCGGTGCAAAACGGGTGCAGCGCGGGGGGGTAAATGATGGAATATTCTGGAACTGCGAGGGAGGGATTGCTACCTCCCTCAGGTAGGCACGAGGACGTGGGACGAGTTGTCATACCACCTATGTAGCTTAAAGTATTCCTTATTAGAATAGTGCATTTATGTCTGCTCGCCCGGGAAGGCGAAAGAGCTCAACAAAAAATAAAATTTGGTAGAAGACAATTTTCCTAAACAAGATGTGGGTGTTATAAGCCAGGTCAGTACCTCTCTGCTTAATGGTTACGGAACAATAAGCGTGGTATTATGTATGTTTCTAGAGGCCTCGTTTGTCCAATACTCGCAAGCGTGACAGCTGAGCATGAGGTCCTGGGTTCATTTCCCAGGTCGGGCAAAGTGTTATTGGGCTTTTCCATTAGACATTTCTTAGTAACATTTTCATTCATTTTCATTACTTATGATGGTTCTAGAGGCGAAGTAGAGTACATCATCTGCCTAGCCTTTTCCCAACTATGTTGGGGTCGGCTTTCAGTCTAACCGGATGCAGCTGAACACCAGTATTTTACATGGAGCGATTGCCTATCTGACCTCCACAATCTATCTTTTTGAGCCACTGACTACCTGTAACGACTGTCAAAGATATACAAATAACAGCCGGGACCAACTGCTTAACGTGTTTTCCGTGGCACGGAAGAAACTCGGTAAGTAATGGGTGATCACCCATCGATAGACCAACGGCTTAACCAAAAGATCGACCCGAGCAGCTGTTATTATTTAGCCACGAGCTCCTCAGGCGAAGTAGAGTACAAATAATTAAATTCGGACTTGAACGTAACTAACAAAGTGTGAGTGTACTGCTCACCTCTGCCCATCCCTACGGATAATATCGGTGTGATGAAAAGTATCAATTAAATGTTTAGAGTAGAGCAGTTTTTCATAATTAATTGTTTTTAGTAACAAGTCAGAAAAATATAAAAAAATCGAAGGACCGAAACAGGTCGGTAGCCATCCAGTTATGACCCCTACCCAAGTAACACATCAAAGCATTATATCGGCCGACTTACAGCATTTCTGTATCGTTTTCGCATTTTGAGTTAGTTCTATGATAGCATTACAAACGTTTATACGGCTACTGTAATGCTAATTTGGGCACAAATTATACGGCTTTAGATCATAAATAAGTTCACAAATAGTTGTTTAATTGCATTACAGGCGCATTATATTAGCATTATTGTGACCAAATAAGTTGCGAATCGCATTATAGAAGCATTATTACGGTCAATGAAGTTGCCAATCGCATTACAGAAACATTATACTAGCAATATTATTGATAATGAAGATGTTAATTACATTACAAAAGCATTAGACTAGCATAAGATTGTTCTAAAAGTATGATTGAGGCTATTTAAGTGTTCACAGGTAGAACTTTAATCATCATTGCAAAAACATCTCTAATACCATGGCACAAATGTTATAATACAATTAACGTTGTAATTTCACTACTTAGTTCAGCAATATAATATGGACGAAGATCGTCAAAACTGAGTGACACCATACTTGTATTTGCATTAAAATAAAATTTATAATACTGGCTAAGTTTTTGACTCTTTTGTTATTTCATGCCTATTCTAAAAGCAATGTAGTTTACTGTAAATATCTATATAGGTTTCATTGAAAATTTTCACGCGCCTTCGATATTTTGTAGTTTAGATATAAAATGATATATAAAAATATGAATCAAAATATCAAAACAATTTTTTATTCCTAGTCTAGAATGAATTTTGCATAATTAACGTAATAGTATTGATTGGGCAGTATTAAATTAAGTTAAATCATTATGATAAAGGTCTATTGCTATTATAAATAGGTTCGAATGATAATATTTTTTGGTTATAAAATATTTTCAAAATGGCGTGAGTCTACAATAGCCCGGTGAACCTGTATAAAGGCCAATAAATTAATGCCGTCAGCAGTATAAATAGTCACACGTGAACAATCGTTAAGCTAGAGGCCAGAGAGAAGACTTTTGATGAACCACCGTAGTGCCATTGGCTATAAAGTAGTTCTCTAAGGGTTCACCGATAAACCAATAGACTTGATGTAGACTGAAATAGTGCCATTGCTTGAAAGTAATTTTGGGGATCCTTGAGCAAAACAATAAAACTCATTTCAGAATTTGCATTACTTGAATAATCACAACTTAATTTTGTTATTAGCATAATTATCATAATCATTACACACACGGTTAAGCAACACACCATAAAAAATGCTGTTATTTGTTGATGTATATACATATTATATTTTATGTGCTTTTCCCCAATATGGCCGACAAATGGTTTTAAGAATACAGTAAAGTGAATGTATATATAGCTTTACGCATTACAATAACTCACGTGTATTTGATTAAAGAGCTGTTACTCGCACAACAGCACTCAGTTGATGTTTAAAAATGCAAGCATTATATTGATTCACGTTTATGCTGTTCAGCAGTATTAGGCTTTTACTTAGCACTTAAAAGTGCTATAGCACAACAAAGGGCACTAAAAACAACCTAAAGCAGTATCACGGATTTACGGTGCATTATAATGGTACAAGTTTATGCTATTAAGCGGCAATAGGCATTATCTTACTGCTTAAAATGCTATTGTAAACCCTAAGGCACTAAAAACAGCTGAAGGCTGTATACTGGATTTACGGTGCATTATAATGGTACAGGTTTATGCTATTAAGCAGCAATAGGCATTTTCTTACTACTTAACAATGCTATTGTAAACCCTAAGTCACTAAAAACAGCTGAAAGCTGTACAGTTGCATTGTGGTTGGCTTCACTAAAACTAAAGGCTTTACAAAAGCATTTTGATAGGCCATTATCCAACCGTTATACATTGTAAAGCATCATAATGGTTTTGAAATACCAATATAAAGCATCAAGACGCTCGGTGAACTTTTATAAGAGTTTATACGGACCTTAAGTTTTACATAAGTTTACTATTCGTATTTTAAAATGCTTCCTGTGTTACTTGGGTAGTTAACTGGGCGTAATTTGTTGCTAATCACCTATCCCTTTTGAAGGAATAAGGCGAGTTTCCCTGTCACTCACCATGAGTGGTGAGTTCACGCCAAAATCTAAAAAATAACCACTTTCTGACGTAATCATAACGTGACGTAATCTAGCTTAACATAACCGTGATAATAATATAAGAAAACATGTAAAATTATGGGTTCCTAAAGTGTACCGTTTGAGAAGTAATCCTAATCTACTTGGTTTTAGAAGGGAAGAATAAAATGCAATTTTATACATGGGATATACAAAAAAAAACAAAAGCCTCCGAAACTAATAAGCACAGCAACAGAGAACAAACATAATAGCAACAAAAATCACCATTTATAGATCGCAACATATACTGTCAGGACCTTATCGTCATACGACCACTTGTTAGAACTGAAGAATAAATAAAAGAAATTAGGTATGACGTGATAGGAATAAGAGTAACTTGCCTATAAGTCTGTAAACTAGGATCATGAACTCGTGTTTGATATACGGACGCCAGACGTGGAAAGTCACTGCCAAACCTAAGCATTAAATCACCACCTTCCAACAGGGAATGGAACGAAGCATGCTCAAGGTAAGGAAAATAGAAAAATACGTACAAAGTTACAAAATCTAAAAATGTCTTGACCTATGCACAAAAGCTAAAATAGAAACGGGCAAGCCACCTTGCTAGGCTTTCAGACCAACGATGGACCCTGAGAGCAAACTTATGGAGGGGCCCGCAAGAAAAAGATGCAGAGGTAGACCACCAACACGGTGGGAGGACGAGGTTATAAGAACAGACGGCTCAAATTGGAGCCAAATAGCAAAAGACAGAGACACATGGGCATCTTTGGAGGAGGCATTTACCCAAACTAGGGTCCTTGCAAAAGAAGAAAACAATAATTATATTTAATACATTTAAGTAATCTACTAACACATTGCTATTAGAAATTAAGTTAATATTTAAACAAGCAAGGAATTATTTATTTCCTTTATTTATATATTTACAAATCAATTACATTTTTAAATATTCCTTACAAAAAAAACAATGTAATAAACATTGAAAAATATATTTTAGCCATTTGTGTCCCACTGCAGGGCAAATGCCCTTTGGTAAAACTGGTTGTCAGACTTTCGTGCCACTGACTACTTTACGACTGTCAAAGATCTACAGTTGACAGCCAGGATCAACGGCTTAACGTGCTTTCCGAGGCACGGAGGAAACTCGGTATGTAATGGGTGGTCACCCATCCACGGACCTACCTAGGCAAGCACAGCTTAACGTAATGATCGACCCGAGCGGCAGTTATTTTAAAGCCACGAGCTCTCTCCATTGTATGAGAAGTAAAAAAAATTAAGTAAAGGTAATAGACTTCTTTTGGGTTAGCTGGTTCCATCGTCGACTTCATCTCTGTCCTCAGGACTAGATTCAGGTCAAGAGCAGGCCCTTTAAAAAAAAAATAACGGTGCTGCGCCTAAATATACACTTTTGTAATACTTTTTTAAGTCAATTATTCTTATTACAGACCGATATCTGCATGCGTACCTTGACCTTTGAGCGACCCGTGTAGCTGTTAGTACTTAGCAACTAGTCCCTAAAACCCGCTTTGATAAATAATTTCAATACGACAGATGTACTGTACCAAATTATCTCAACTATATCGAATCTGCAACAAAAGGGACACCCTAATTTGAATATGTCCGAATCGAATAACATGGCCAAAGCTTTCATCATAAATACAGTGTATTAAATCCTTTTCATGCTTAAGCTATTTGAATTCCAAAATAATGATATAATTTGAGGGGTTCAAAAAGATGGTCCATTCTTTTGCTTACACGTGGCAACTTTAACCTTGAAACACGATTAATGCGCCCCTGTTGTTGCTACCCCAGCCGCCCCAACTTCCCTGAAATCTCGTAGGAAGGCCGGTTTTCAAAGCAGAAAGCTTATTAATTTCCCTGCGCTTCCCCAACCTCAAAATTGAATATCAGTATTAAGATCGTAGGAATACGAAGGGGACGATGATAATAGGAATGGTCTGCTACAACGGTTTGTTTATAATTTATGGACTTTAAAAAAATCGTGATCTCGATCAAAGTGATATTTAAGTTTTACTTTTGCGGTGGAACCGTTGGAGGCGTTTATCTATATATATAAAAATGAAACCCGTTTTCCTTGGTCACGGCATCACGCGTGAATGGCTGGACCGATTTCACGAATTCTTTTTTAGTTGTATTTGTTATTATTAGGAGAAGGTTCTTACGGAAAAAAATATTAAGAAAATCTCTCAGAAATATTGAAAAACATACATTTAATTTTGTATATTTAAAAAAACGCGCGTAACGAATGTCAATGTCATTCCCAGCCATAGACTATAAAATATTGAAAGAGCATCATTCGTTCGGAAACGTGATTACTTAATTAAATTCTAATTAATTTTTGAAAATAACTCGCCACGGAATAGTTATGTATAGATAAATATTATTAAATGTTCCGATTTTATGACGTTACTAAGGTAAAATATAGGTAGGCGCACCTAAGTGTGGTCTGAGTATATGAGTTTGATTTCAGAACGCATTATACAAACTTCGCATAACCTATTTAGTAATCTGTGGTAGTACACGGGGCAAACTTAATCGGTTTGCAGGGCACACCACAAAGATGTTGGTGTGCGTAAAATCAACTGGTGTATTACTTCGCCTATTTGTTAGTGTTTGCTTCACTATAGTATATGTATAATATGAGGTAAAGAATATGAAGCATCAATTTAACCCTATGACTAACCGGTGTCGTGGCATAGATGTGTAATCATTCGGCTGGTAAATCAAGTGTCGTAGGATCGAATCTGCGCCGCTGGCGTCAACTTTTTGCATTATTAAAAAACTTTTATTTTCATTTTGTTGAATTTTTATTGTAATTTACCTGATAATAAGAAAATTATACGAAAAAAAATATGGAAGTAAAAATTAAACAATTTGTATTAAGAAATCAACAACATTTATTGACTAGGTTTTTTTTTATATTATAATCACAAATTAAAAAGTTTTGTGCATGACAAATATTCTAAGTCGGACAAGAAATAACGTTACTTTTCTTATTCAAGTGGGTAATTTATTTATTAGTGAAATGAATAAACATGTTAATAAGATAGATATTAAGATACAGGTATCCTAAATTGTTATCTCACTAACAATAACATCACTCACATAAAACAAATCGAATTACCCCCTGATATTTTTATTAATATCCTATTGGTGCGCCTTCGCTATCTATGACTTATTCATGCACGAAGTAAATGTCTCCACTAGACCTGCATGGAAGAATATTTTTTTTTATGATAGCGCTCACCATCTTTTCGCCACAATATTTTGCGACCGTCCTTGTCTGATTTAAAACATTTTTCATCTCTAAATATAACTATATTATTGCACCAATCAAAATCTAAATATTCTCTTGCGAAGCGTACCCGGTTTTGCCTGTGAATATCTGACATTCAAATTTTCTTGGCTGGCCTACAACATTTCACACCAGCTGCTCGCAAGTGGTTTCGTACAGTTTGTAATGTCACGTCATGTTTAGTTGCCGTGGAACGAGTAGTGAGGAAGGGCTCAGCGGTATGCGTAGCAACTATATCAGATGCCAATCTGTGAATGCAAATCCAGCCTTTGGTCCCGGTCGGCAAGGATCAATGCTTCCCGAATCTGCATAACGATGGACCCACAATTGCACAGTCCTTCTCTGTGAACAATAATAAAATATTGTTACAAAAAACAACAATCAATAACATGTGGATTATTTAAACATATTAAACTTCTAAACATCATAATAACATTTTGTTACTCACCGATATCTTTAAACGTCTCGCAATTTCACTAATTGAAACATTTTGCTCATGCAAAAGAATTATTTCAGCTCATAAAAGTGTGGTTCAATGATTCATATTGATTCACAAATAAAAGCACTTCTCAAAAAACGCAGGGTATAATGTCTAAAAACGTAACGAAACCCCAATAGTCAATAGCATTATGACGATGAACTTAAACTACTAACTTAAACATGATTTGTCATTTTTAGAGGGTAGACAACTAATACATTCTAACCCAAATATAAAGAGACTTGCTAATAGTTAAGCAATAAATTGAACAAACAAATGTAAAATATTTTATTAAAACATACAAAAACATTAAGCTGTTGGCAGTCGGATTCGATCCTACGGCGCCGGCGCAGTAAGTAATCATTTATCGCACGCTCGACTAATGCGCCACGGAGACGATTGTATGTTAAGCTAAATTTATGCGTCATATTCCCTGCAACATTAGTGACAAGAAATTTTATTGTGTGTGCGTGGACAACGGGTAGCAAACACTAATAAATAGGCGAAGTAATACACCAGTTGATTTTACGCACACCAACATCTTTGTGGTGTGCCCTGCAAACCGATTAAGTTTGCTTTGTGTACATTGGCTTTACTAGAAAATCCATGTTTTTCACAGGGCCAATTATATGTCGCCTGTTCCCGTGTCGGAAAACCATCAACATTATTTATTTACGCGCCAGAACATAAAACTAAAAATATAGTTTATCAAAAAGCATTAGAGTAGAGAGAAGCAGTGAAGGGTACAGAGACTATTAGTTGCTTTCTAGAGCGCGCGTGGTATTGAGCTCAGTGTTTACTTAAAAATGCCAAGTTGTTCAATAGCGATTTGTAAAAATATTAGTGGAATTATTGAATCCTATGGAATAAACACTATTATGAAAATATATATTTTGTTTTTTATTTAATTAAATTAGTAAGGTCCTTTTCCGGTATAGCGAGACCAGGGAATTATGGATTCATTTTTATATGGAGGATATTATAGATTCCAGTTCAAATTGAATAGGTACTCATACCTAAGATAGGTCAGCTATACAAAATAAAGTAGTGCATCATTGCTACGCTAAGGCGGTACGAAGTTCGCCGGGTCAGCTAGTTGAAGTAATAAAAACGCAAAAAATATATTTCTTTAGGAAAATATACAGGATGGAAGCGACACCGGATGTGAGTGGAGGGATTTAGAATGATGTACTAAATACGTAGTAACCGTTTGTGAGTCGGTGTTTCTTCCAGTTTGGTATATTTCCAAAGCTACGAGGGTAGGCCAAAAAGTTCGCGGAATGGAAGAGTTAGGATAGGGTTGGTAGGAATTTTTTTACCTGTCACTACTTGGTGACTCAATACAACTATAAATATTAGTTTTCAGCCCGATCGGTTCATTAACCTTTGAGATTTCGTTGGATAAAAAAGTAAATCGGGAAGTGAACACTGACTATGGAGAAAACTGAGTTTCGTGCCATGATAAAGTTCCTTACTAAGCAAGGAAAAACGCCTCAGATAATTATGGAAGAGATGTCATCTGTTTATGGAGACTCTTGCCCTGGAAAATCGATGATTTACAAGTGGCATAGGCTTTTCAAGCAAGGCAGAGACTCGATTGAAGACGATCAGCGCTCGGGTCGGCCGATTGAGGCAACATCTTCAGACATTTTTGAAAAAGTTGAAAAACTTGTTCTCGAAGATGTTCATCTGAAGAAAAAACATGACTGGGGTATCGTCTACGACTGTTTTAAGCATTCTCCATGACCTTGGCATGTCTAAGGTCAGTGCAAGATGGGTGCCGAGAATGCCCATACCGCTTCAAAAACAGCAGCGCGTCGAGTGTTCTCGCGAGTTTTTGGATCTGTGTATGGAGAACAGTTATGAGTATAAGAACCGAATTGTGACTGGGGATGAAACTTTGATTCATCACTATGAACCTGAGTCAAAATTAGAGTCCATGCAGTGGCACAAAAAAGGCGCAGCACCGCCTAAGAAGTTCAAGGTGTCACAATCGGCCGGAAAGATTATGGCTTCAGTTTTTTGGGATTCAGAAGGGATTTTGATGATCGATTATAAAGATAAAGGTGTCAATATCACGGGGCAATAGTACGCAACGCTATTAGAAAAATAAAAAAAATCAATTCAAGATAAAAGAAGGGGAAAGTGGTCTCGAGGTGTGCTCCTTTTGCACGACAACGCACCCGTTCACAAGAGCCATGTTGCGATGGCTGCCTTACTTAAGTGCGGCTTTGAAACTCTGAACCACCCACCCTACAGTCCAGATTTGGCCCCTAGTGATTATTATTTGTTCCCAAACATGAAAAAAAAGGCTTCGTGGAAAGAAATTCACCGATGATGAAGAAGTGAAGTCGGTTATTTCTGCCTATTTTGAGGGCCTTGACAAATCTTTTTTTTTCGAAGGTATAAACAAATTATTTGAAAGGTCTGAAAAGTGCCCTAATACACTTTTCAGACATTTCAAATAATTTGTTAAGGGAAAATATATTGAAAAAGAAAAATAATTTCATGTTAATTTCACCTCCCTTCCTTTTAATTCCGCGAACTTTTCGACCTCCCCTCGTAGCTAAGCGGAAAGTACTAATTAAGTATAATAAAAAACGTGAGGGCGTACGAAACACGTGTACAAGAAACACGTGCCTCTCGATACGTAATTACAATTTATTACGTAATAATTTCATGTTAATTTCACCACCCTTCTTTTTCATTCCGCGAACTTTTTGACCGCTTAGCTACGAGTCCCCTCGTAGCTAAGCGGAAAGTACTAATTATATTAAAAACGTGAGGGCGTAAGATACACGTGTATAAGAAACACGTGCCATCTCTATACGTAATTAATTGGCCTCGATCTACCGTGAACGTCGCCATGGTGATCTATTTATGTCGTCGCAGAGGAAAAATGTTATGAAATGAATTTACCTATGTATAATCCTACTAATATCCTACTTCCTATCCTACTAATATTATAAATGTGAAAGTTTGTGAGAATGGATGTGTGGATGTTTGTTACTCTTTCACGCATAAACGGCTGGGCCGATTTGGTTGAATTTTGGTATGTAGATAGGTTATACCCTGGATTAACATACAGGCTGCTTTTTATCAACACACCACGCGGGCGAAGCCGCGGGCGGAAGCTAGTCGATAATAAGTCCGGTATCGAAATATGTTGTTCGTCAGATATAATGATTTCAACTAAGAGAATGTAGAAATATAGATTTCATCGTGTTTTACCAGACTTCGCGACAGCTAAGATTTGTAAGGGTTATGTTTTTACGTAAATGTTTCGCCAAGAACGCACAGATAGTGAAATATAAGATGAGAACATCTTCTCCACTCTCCACATCTATTATTAAAAGTAATTTTTAGTTCCTTGATTTGCTTTTAACTGTTCTTACATAACACGACAGTTCATGCAAGGGGCATTTTAATCCCTATCACATACTACATTATTGATTATGCGAGACGATTTATTAAAACGCGGTTGTATTATACCTGAAAAGGGACAGAAGTGAGAAAAGATACAAGATACAGAAGGGAATACAAGTCCTGCTGCACTAAAGAAGTTCCTATAAAATCCTAGGCATTACCACGCACTGCGCTCATTTCCAAATCATTGTCAAATCTACAAGTCGAAAATCCCAGGATTTTTTATCCGTTTTCGTATAATCTGAAAATGACAAAAACGGCCGCAACTTTGTTATCAGTAACCAACATTAAATAACTTGATAAAAAAAAATTAAGCATTCCAAAATTAAAAATTCTAAAGTTTTCGATTAAATTCGTAGCTTAATTGATTGATACAGCACTTCCGTTTCCGCATGTTTCTCCTCTTTTTCTACCCTATATACCCTTCTCTTTCGCATAACCATCCCTTCTCCTCATCACCAGGTGGGCTCATGGCCGGATGCGCCTTGTTCATTGGCGTTTCGTTTCCCGGCGCGTTCGGTTCGTCCGCGAACCCATATTTCCCCGAAATTAAATTATCTGCTATTAACGTGTCAAGTGTTTTACAACGAGCGCTCACGTAAGTGTTTGCACAAAAAATATTATTAACTCCATAACAGCTTTGCTGTTCGATTAATTTATACCCACATGGATAATTTTATTTTTGCTGCTATAGATTTTATTCTACTAGAAATGCAAAATTCTACCCTACATTGTATTGTTTTTTTTTGTTAATTCTAGTAACTAGTTAAATCACATAAGAGTGTTATTTCTTATTATTAGGATGGAAGGCAGGGCTATACCTTCTGAAACCAATCCTGGTGACGTGTCAGTTACTCTGGGCCCATCGCGACGCCGATCGACCAGCAGTTCCTCGAGTAGCTCTAGTAGCACATCTTCGAGCTCTAGTAGTTCAAGGAAATCGAAAGGCCATAAACGAAAACGTTAACGACGCCACCGTCATAAGAAATCAAAACGTTCGCGACGTTCTAGGAACCTTAGGGTTAATAAATTATCTAAGGAGGTGGAGGATCATCGTGACTTGCTTGGGCGTAATAATAATAATAGTACACACACCTATCCCTTAGATTTTTGTAATGAGAATAATTCGCTGCTTTCGTTCAATACAGGAATTGAACGAAAGCAGCGAATTATTTTGTGATAATGATATTAATGAGGGTAGCAGTGGAGCCACAAGAGTTTTCGTTTAATATTCTGACCAAGCTTAAGGAACCGTCAGTCCCTAAAGCATCTAGTGATTTTTTAATTACCCTAAACTGTATTCAGCATTTTGATAATAATGACTGGTGTGATGTTCGTTATGGCCGATACTCAAAAATTGTACAGCCATTCACCTGGTTTCGTAGATTTAGAGATTAATGATGAAATCAAAGCCTATGAGTCTACGCGTTATTTAGCTCAAGCAGATAGGGCCTACGCTGCCCAAACTTTCTGTTTATTAAAACTAACGGAGGTTTTACATGATCCTATGAGAGGTTTCCTAACATGGGCAAGAGACGAACGAGATAAATTGTGTTTTGATAATTTACAAGAAAAATATATTGAAATATTTTTCAAAGGTGCATGCATAAGGTGTCATCCGATTTACTTCAATTACTTTGTGGTCATAGAGCCGAAATTGTTCAGATGAGACGTGATGCCGTATCAAAATTTATTCGAGATCCTCTTATAAAATCATCTTTACATAAAATACCTCCCTCATGCCAGAACCTTTTTAATGCAGTCTTTTAGGACTATCCTCGAAAAAATCGGTGGTGTTCAGACCGCTCTATCTATAATGACAGCTCTGCCCATCAAGCTGGGTCTAGAAAAGCTGTATGTAACAATCACCCTCCGCAGGTGCCGGTCTGTTACAACAAGCCTTCGCAAGGTATTGTACCTGGACCATGCTCACGCTGCACATCTGGCATATAACGCTCCCCCTCAGGGGAGCTATCATTCTCAATGTCCTCAGGGATATGTGTACACCCACTCTAATCAACGAGGAGCCTCCAATACAAGAGGTTCCTTTCGATCCCGAACCGGTCGTTATAATCGATCAGGCAATGTCCAATGCAAAAAGATTCGAAATCAGAACGCGTCCAATAGCGCGTCTAAAAATGATCAGTTTAAAAAACGGAGGAACTGACTCGAGTCGCTCGAGCACCGAGTTCAGAGCTGGCCAGTTCACCCGCTTTACCCACCGTTGGGAACACTTGGGAGCTCCAAAATTCATTATAAAAATAATAAATGGCTATCGAATACCATTCCTTCGAAGATCTCCACTGATTGTCCCAAATAAACAGTGCCTTCATTATTCTGACGTCACCAGAAATGTCAATGCTTGTAAATCAAATGAGAACACAGGGCGTTCTCGAGAATGTAAATATATCCCCGAGCTTCTTATCAACAATATTTTTGGTACCAAAAGGCGATGGTTCCGGCGTCCAATTTTTAACTTGAAAGCTCTAACGAGTTTGTTTTCACAGACCAATTGAAGCTGATAAACATTTTTCGAATACCCGATTTTCTACAGCCTCGAGATTAGAGAGAGAGATAGAGAGAGACTCTAAATGACATGCCTCGCATTTGGGCTCAGTAAGGCTGCAAAAGTTTTTGCGTCCCTGACCAATTGGATCGCTCAAAGTTTGCGAGAAGAAGGCATACGCTTAATTGTCTATTTAGACGATTTTTTAATCGCTCATCAGGATATAGGCGTTCTCAGATCGCAGGTTCAGTTAGTGGTGCAACGGTTACTAGGTTGACAGATACAGACTACATCCATAGTCCTATTTGGCATTGGATTAGGCTGCACATATTGTAGGCTGACTGGCGCTTTTTTCTGTAATTTGTTGTATTTGTGAATTACTAACATAGTTTTAAGTCATCTTGATGTACTACTAACACTTTATGGACCGAAAAGTCTGAAATAAATGTTTTGAATTGAATTGGGACCCCTGGCTCAATCAAAACCAACTTCCGCTAGACAAATAACAGGAGCCTTCTGGCCAAATTGTCACGCATGTGGAGGGACAGCAACGTAGTATTAAAGGACCTAAAAAGCCTTGTAGGCCTTCTGAATTTTGCCAGTTTTGTAGTTCCAAACGGCGGGCTCCATCACCGGAGTTTGTTGGATTTCCTAAATTCAATTCCAAAATCGTCAAAAGGCCTGCGTGCCTTAACGCAGGCCTTTTGACGAGCAGAGGCACAAGAAAATTTGGAATGGTGGATGCAAAACTACCAAGCCTCGACACGGATTCACATTGCGCCTCCAAGTCATTTCCTTACAACAGATGCCTCCGATATAGCATGGGGCGCACAGTTGGACAGTCGGTCACTGTCAGGACCTTGGAGCGAGAGCTTGGAGGCCGGGTTGCATTGCAACCAAAAAGAAATGCTGGCAATTTTAAGTCTTACAAGGTCATTGTCAGCTCCTGCGATGCTCCACAATGCTTGTACAGTGCGACAACAAGAATGGGGTACGAGTAGCTTACCTGCGCAATGAGGGGGGGGGGACAATATCAAAACCCCTGATGAATATTACAAAGAAGGTTTTGGAGGTACTGACTGAACCGAACAGACTGAACTGAACAGTATCGTTCTAAAAGTTTTTCACTTACCGAGGAAATTCAACATTAAGGCAGATCCGTCTTTCTCGGGCTGCCGTAGAATGGCACTTAATGTCTCGTTGCACAGAAATAATATTTCGCAAAATTCGGAATCCCGGTAATAGACCTTTTTGCCTCAAAAACGGCTCATGTTGTTGCCAATTATGTTTCGATGGACTTGAACGACAAAGAAGCCATTTATGCGTTTTCAATCAAATGGAACTACCAGCTAGCGTGTAGCCTACCACCTTGTCTGGTTCCAAGAGTAGACTCTAACAATATTTTTGCAACATCTAGGCATACAGCCCCGCATTACTACTCCTTTGTTTGGGCAGACGAGTTCATGATTTAACTCTCCTTTGTATTGACTCTGATCACTTAATTATGTCAGATGATAGTGTGATAGTGGCCAGTTTTTGGTTCCAAAACCGATTCTATTACGCATAAACAATCTGGTTGAAAATTGTTAAAAAATCCTGATAACAGGAATACGTCAGACTATTGACCTACTCAGAAATAGACGCAATTTGGCTAAATGTCACAATTTATTTGTGAACATAAAGGGTCAAGCTAGACCTGCTTCTCGAGCTGTGATAGCAGGTTGGATTAGATCTCTCCTAGTAGAGGCCAAAATAATAGCGACTCCTGGTAGCTTTCGGTCTGCGGTTGCATCAAAAAATTGGTCAGAAAATCTGCCAATTGATATTAGGTCTTTACCTATGAAATTAGAGATTTGTATGAAAATTTTTAAATATAAAAATTTTGATTTTTTTATTTTAGCTAATCAAAGTACTGGCCCAAATTATCTACACAATTTTGTCATTTTGTTAGCAGTTTGTTTATCTCTTTACTGTAGAAGTCTGCTGGACGAGATGCGATGAAGTCAGCGAAAGCGTTTTGTACTGCCTCTCGGGTGTTGAATTTTTTCCACTTTAAAATTGTCTAAATTTTGAAAAAAGTAGAAATCTGTTGGGGCAACGTCCGGTGAGTACGGTGGGAGACGGAGAGTTTCCAGGTGTAACTCTTGTAGCTTTGCGATGGTCTGTCGTGAAGTGTGAGGTCGCGCGTTGTTGTGGAGAAGCAATGGGGAAGAGCGATTGACCAGTCCTTGGTTGTTGAATTGCGAGCTTCTCTATCATTGTTTGCAATTCTTGGCAATAGACTACTACCGTCTCTGTTGAAGAAGCAAGAAGCTATGATATAGAAGTCTCTACTATGACTAGTCCACCAGACAATCACCATCATCTTCCTATGAGTAATCTTTTTTTTAGCGCACTGATTAGGTGCTGTACCCGGGTCAACCCACTGAGACGAACGCTTCCGGTTGTCGTACAGGATCCCCTCGTTTCTATGCCGATTCAGTAGTGCTCTATGCATGCTTCCACTCGTAAGTCTCGCTGTTGGTCGCTTAGTTCGTGTGGCAGCCACTTATCTACCGTTTTTATCTTATTTTTAGTTTACCATTGAATGGTGATTGTTGAAGTATTTCTTTTGTTTATGCAAAAAATAAATCGCATCAGGCCATGAGCCCACCTGGTGGTCAGGGGGAGAGGGGACGGATGTGCGAAAGAGAAGGGTATTTGGGGCAGAGAGGGAAAACACACGGAAACGGAAGTGCTGTCTCAACCAATTAAGCTTCGAATTTAGGTAAATAATTTAATAAGCGTTTTATTTCAGGAAATACGCTGCTATTATGCCAGGGTCATCATCATCTGCCTAGTCTTTTCCCAACGATATTGGGGTCGGCAGTGTTACATGGAACGACAGCCTGTGTGACCTCCACAAACCATTATGCCAATAGGTTTAAAGTATGTTTTAAAGTAAGTTAAACGTTAGTTGCTGTAGAGTAAAGTCGCGACCGTGACTGCCCAGTGCGAGCCCACGAAATCATCCCGGACATTCAACATGGTAATTTCAAAACAATGCAATCAATTCTTAATATTATACATATTGAAAACTAAATGCATTGTAACTGAAAGCATTATACATTGATACTTAGGGAAAATGCGTCAAATCCAATCAATTAAAAGGTCCATCCATGTAGAGACAAAAGACGCAAATAAATCGCAAAAGCAGGTGAGCAGCATTAACTGAAAGTATAAAAGTCGCTTAGAAGTCTTAAGTTTACTTTATAATTGGCATTGCCTAATATAAATGAAGTGCTAAACGCGTAAAAATTAATTATGAATATGTATATATGACATTTAGCCTTTTATGTGTAGATCTACGTGATTTTTTAACGGGTTTTCTCTCGTAAATTATATAACAGATCAGACGCGAGTACTAAATCTCTACTCTTCGCGGACTATATCTCTATATAGGCCCAGCAAGATCAAAGTATAACTATCACCAGTATTTGACATAGGGTATAACAGGAAAAGAAATGTGGGTCGTCCGGCGGCCAGAAGGGCAGACGACATAGTTGCCATCGGGGGAAAAACCTGGATGAGGCTGGCACAGGAACGTGGAGATTGGCAGAAGAAAAGAGAGGCCTATACTCAGCAGTGGGTGAATTCAGGCTGTGGATGATGACGATGATGATGATTCCAGGCTAAGAATATTTCAAGCTAACCTATTATGTAATATAATGATGCTTGTTAGCGGATTACGCAGATTTTATGGTGATAATTCAAAAACTATAGCAATAGTGTTAAGTTCGCTGATTGCTGAACATATTATGAGTTGTTACAATTTATACTAACCTAAAACTTGCATTTGCAGTGTATCAACCACAACAGCAGTCGTCGCCGAATTACGCTTATGTTTTCGCGTCGGTTTTGTATTAAAACCTCTAGCTCGACTCGTTAGATTACCTACAGTAGGTAATCTAACGAGTCAAGTACATCACGCTAAAACATGTACTTATATATTGTTTAGCTTGCACTTAGCGTTACTTCGTGACAGTATTTTCATTCAACAATTTGATAAGAAGTGCTGGGGAAAATCGTATTTTCGCTTCTTATATAATTTTGTTTGCCGAAGCATTTCTATATTTATTACCACGCAAATGAAACCAGGTGGAAATAGTCTATAAAGAAACAGATATGTTGTATAGTCGGTGAATGATCGGTTCATATGGTACGATTTAAGCAAAACTTAACAATAACTCGGTTTGTGTACTTTCGCAATTTCGCCAGCATTGAGTAACTTATTTAGGAAAAAAATCTCTACAACGCGTCAACGTTTCTATTGGTTGCATAACAATATGCCCACTTTCTCTCAACCCCTAACACTTTCTATTGCATAGACCATATCCAATAAAATTATACCCAGTTACCCCAACCCCTTTAGTAAAAATACCATCTACAGTATAACAAAAAAAAATGACCCATTGATTTTTTTTAATGAATGCGTAATAGGACATGCTTAATTTTCAAACAGCCCTATCTATGTATGTTAATCTCTTTTAGTATATACTTTTTTGAACAACTGTTACGTATGGCAACTAAAAATCTCAACCCCATTCTCAAAAAAAAACCCTTAAGAATTTGACAAAGAGCCATTCGACCACGCTTGATTTTCAGAGAGGCTTACTATGTACCGTTTGAACAACTGTTATGGACGGACATAATATGGGAAAGTAGTTTTTATCATATACGATGGACCCCTTTTATTCTTAATACCCTAACAATAGACAGAGTACAATGCGAAGATTAATCTGGAAACTGCAACCTAGTGAAAGTATAGTCCGCAACAAAATTTATTGAATTCTGGATAGAATGTAAACATTTTAAATATGGAAGTTGAACATCAAATATTTTTTTCTCAATAATATTTTTAACAAGAAAGTAAATCGTTACTTTGTAACATGAAATTAAATAACCATTAATTACCAATAACTTTTTTTTTTAAAGAATGCCTAGACTATCATTGTATTGTATAACGGGCTGGTGTCCGCAACTCCACATCCAAAACGTGTATTTTTCGTTCAAAACGAGAATATTTTGGCTTGAGAGATACTGGGCATATTGTTATGGAACCAAACGTTGGCCTGTTGTAGAGATATTAGACTTTATTTTCTAACAAGATTGATTAAACAAGATAGTCATCATCTGCCTAGCCTTTTCCCAACAAGTTGGGGTCGGCTTCCAGTCTAACCGGATGCTGCTGAATACCAGTATTTTACATGGAGCGACTGCCTATCTAAACTCCACAACCCAGTTAGCGCTAGGTAATACGAAACCCCTTGGTAAGACTGGTTGTCAGACTTTCGGGTAACTGACTACCTGTAACGACTGTCAAAGATCTACAAATGACAGCCGAGACCAACGGCTTAACGTGCTTTCCGAGGCACGGAGGAAACTCGGTATATATAATAGGTGGTCACCCATCCACGGACTAACCTAGGTAAGCACGGCTTAACCTAAAGATCGACCCGAGCGGCTGTTCTTATTTAGCCACGAGCTCCTCTTACGAACTTAAACAAGACAAGAGTATAATATTTTAATTTTCCAACAAGAATTTTAAACTTAAAATAATAATTCGCTGATTTCTGATAAAATCTATCAATGTATATAAATATAAAATTAGAAAATAGAAAATTTAAAAATATACATTGATACATTTTATCAGAAACTCTCAATAAAATAACATAATTTTGCTGCTGACCATACAAAAACAACAAAACTCAAACATCCAACAAAACAAAACAGAATGGATAGACCGTATTTGAATGTAGGGGAGAGTGAAAACAAAACATTGAAAGGGCAGGTATTCAATGTTGAATTAATATACTTAGTTAAATGTTATTCAGTGTGACAAGTCCTCGTCGTCCATAAAAATATTATATTGTGAGACACAAGTGTTATTTTAGTTAATATTTTTCTAACTTATTAATGTAAATATGTTTCTTTTAACTGTGCGACTCTTGGATTTATCTGTTATATTGTACATGTTTTCTCAAATAAATAATTAAATTATTGCTTTAAAATCCAACAGTGATTTTATTCAGAATTTGACGAAAGTGCCGCCTAGTTTTAGTGAAAATGGGCATTGAACCCTATTACCCTGGGATGTCAACTCACTATGTGGAAATGAAAACAGTTAATTTAAACACTGTTTTCAACTACAAAAAATCATCTGCTAATAAACATTAAGATCTAACCAACGAAAGGATTTAAGGTCTGTCATTGTAGGGTTTTATGTCAAATTAACCATTTCAAGTCCAATTTTTTTTAAAACACCATTTTAGCCTGCAGAACTTTGTAATAGGTACCTACCTTACTTGATTCTAAAAGAGTCATGGAGTGATTGCCTTGCATACTTCTCCATAGAGATCTACGCTTTGTAATGGCGTGCTTTCACAGTTATTATGCCAGTGGCCGGACTATACCTTCATCTTCATGTTTTTGACATTTTAAAGGTGCCTTTAACTGGTCTATTTGAAATAAATGCTTTGGGTTTGAGTTCAGAAAGACATTAGGTCTTCAATCCTTCAGCTTGTTTATGAACATAATCATCTGAAGTTATTCTGCCAATGAATATAGTCTTACTAACAGCAGGTTTGTATCATGACATAAGGACAATAATACAGGCTACAGTATCTTGAACATATTAATCATTTAAAAGCAACAGATTGCCTGTCAATAGGTATTAAAGTAACCAACAGCACACTTAACGTTACTTGATAAAAGGTCCACAATCCTACAGCCCCTTATCAACTTTCCAATAATTTCTCTGAATAAGGCTTACCTGAAATAGTTTCCGTATTGTTATCAGGATTTTCTAATATATGGTAATCAGCGTTGGTATTCAAGCCATCAGCAATGGATTGCCATGCTTCCTTGGAATTATTGCTATTGTTACTACTATGGTGTATATCTACATCTCCATCTCCTATGCTGGACTCCCTTTTTAATTTTGGTCTCTTCTCTTCTCCTTCTTGATTGTGACGTCTCCTTCTCTTGTAGGGTGTGAATAACCGGACCGGTCCCATGGCTGGAAAGTAAACATTGAGGTTGCTGTTCAATTTGGGTGTAAGAAACTTACTAGCAAGTTATAGTGATTTGAATTAGAGGAACTGTTTTCATGGACAGAAAAATAATAATTTGTGAACCTAATGTAGCCCTCAATAGGTCCATTAATGAATAGAAGGACCACCCAATGTTGCCTGTGCTATGTTTTCTACCTAACTGCTACCTTTTGGTAACATTAACGCCATCTCAGCTAATACAAATAAGAAATACTAATAACTTCATTTGTTTTGTCAATTATGTGCATCTACTTACAAATTTTAATCGAAATACATTTCACCTAATTCTGTTCACTAGTAATTGTAGTTACTGGTATAATTTATATTGAATAGTAAACCTATTTGATAAGACCAAAAATAACTAAGAGTACCAATAATTCATGATTTGACAAGCATAATATTGAATAATTTTAAGATTATGTTATTATCTGTCCTACTATGCTAACAAGCGCACAGTAAAAATATTAAAAAGAATGTTATGTTACTGTTTATTTGATTTTATTGCATGTTATTTGGTCTAATAATAATTTTTATAATAATTTATTTATTTATTTATTTTCTAATTCAAATTGAAATTTTTATCCTAATGTCACAACAATATAGTCCTAATCCCTTACTCCAAATAATCCTATTCAATACTGTGTAGAGTTTCATGTATTTTACCTACAATGTTCCCACGGGTGGGTCACAGGCCTCCTGTGTGAGAGGGAGTGGGCTGTAAGCTGGAACCCGCTGAGTGATCCCAGTGCCGCTTTGTTGTGGGGCTTCATGCTTATTTTAATTTGTAGGAGCCTTAAAAAGGCTTTGCTTTGAATTTAGATATTATAATATGTTTAGAGATCTTAGCTTCAGAGTTCTTGAATTTTAGATTCGGCTAGTGTTAAGATATTTTTTCTTTTCTTTTTGACTTGTTAGGGTAAACCAGCCTTTATGATTTTAATTTGTATAATTTATTTATTATTAAATGTTTATTAGTTGTGATCAGATGTCCAGATATGCAATGATTCAGGCTGCCACTGATTTTAAAACTGTTTATAGGTAGGAAAAAACTTAAACATGTTAATTTTATATGAAATTCCATTTAATCCATCTGTTTTTATTAGTAATTACTTGTCTAAGTTATTACAGTGCTCATTATAATTGTAATATCTAATACATTTTTCATCTAGGTAAATACTTATGCAAGTTTTAATTTTAATATATTTTGTGATTACCTAAACCCACTCATTTTATTAAATGAATGAATGAATAATGACTGGATTTAGTGGCTCTAAAATAGTTAATTTTGCTATGTATGCCTGTATTGTTTTATGTTACACAATGACTTCTAATAATTATTTACTTAATTTAATAATTTCTGTTACTTTTTGAAAAGCAGTCTCGAGAGGTAGAAAGCCTCAATAAAAATTCACCCCAATCCTACGGAAGAGACCGCGCCATGGCTGGGGGATGTCAGTCTCGAGCGCCAACCTTGGTGAACCTGGGGACACCATTGTGTTAGCCTTCTCACAGGAATGACGTCACCCTGTGTAGAGACCACCCTATCGTCCATACTCGTGGGAATCAAACATGTGTAGCGACCACCCTATCGTCCATACTCGTGGTATTCAAATGATATTACTCATAATAAAACCCGAAAAGTTTTCCTGGAAACTCGACCAAGGTGCTTGTCATTCAGGGGATCCATAAGCACTGATAAGCAAGCCGAAAGTCGGGGAAGTACATAATCTATAGGACAGACCACCCTTCCTATAACACCCACGGCTGGACCGCTGTAATCGTCAAAAATAACTAGCGAATGAGCGATAATCCACCACGCTCGCACAGTGCGGGGTTGGTAATGTCACATGTCCTCGAATTTTTGGTTCTAGGACATGCCGATTTCCTCACGATGTTTTCCTTCACCGTTTTTGAGAGCAATGGTAATGAAATAAATTTCACAAAGTAATGCGCCTGCCTGGGTTCGAACCCACGACTTACTGTTCGTAAGTCGGGGCCGCCACAACTGGGTCACCGCTGCTCTCTCTACTACCCACCTAGATATAAAATAGGGGCTGACGTTTTCAAGCAGTCCTTCAATCAACTGGGCTCACTTTTTATCTGCAGAGGAGACTGGAATTCCAAACACACATATTGGGGATCAAGACTAATTAACCCAAGGGGCAGACAACTACCTACATAAAGCCACACTAGACCTAAATGTAGAATGCGTCTCTCACGGAGAGCCAACATAGCCCACAGATAACAATAAAATACCAGATCTGATAGATTTCTAAATAACAAAGAACCTTGGAAAAAACTACTTAAAGTTTGAAAAATGTTAGGATCTGACATCAGACCACACTCCAGTCATCTTAAATGTGTTCAAACAAGCTGTTCGACTAGTCACACACTATATGCACAGCAAAAACACCAACTGGGACCTATATAGAGAAATTGTAACAAGTAGTTTAAACCTAAACATCAAATTGAAAACAGGTTAAGACATCGATACTAGAAACGGAGCTTCCAAGGAACATTATGGAGGTCGACGAACGGCGAGAAATGAGGAAAGAATTGCATAGAACTAGATATCCTACGGACAAAACTTAGTTTAACAAAGCAACAAAAGTGCTGAAATATATGATCAAGGAATACGAGGGATAGGTAAGATAAGTGTCTTTGCCTACAAAGACACTTCTTACCTACTCCCACTTATGGTTACTAATTATACGCGAACAAGAAACTTAAGCGACCAAAACACCCGCCATTGAGAAGACAGGACAGAAGTTGGGCTAGATCTGAACTGAAAAACATTTGCCGAACACCTGGAAATGTTGCGCTGACATCAATAGAGACGATGTAATAACAGACTACCTCCATCGCCAAATCAATTGTGCTTTCCCCTAAAGGCACTGAATTAATCCGTGAGATTAAAGCTCTTCCATTAAAGAAAGCACCGGGCTATGATCTATAAAACTCTGTACTGCTAAACAACCTTCCAAACAAAGGTATAATGTTCTTGGTGATGGTCTTCAACGCCTGCCTGAGTTTCTTCCACTACCCATTCCAGTGGAAACTTGTTCAGCTTGTTATGATACCTAAACCGTCAGGAGAAGCCTCGTTCTATCTCCAATTAGCCTCCAGACTTTGGTTGGAAAGCTGTTTGAAAAAATTAGAATAGAATTCGCCCACATCTAAATACCATTACCATCCTTCCTGGGCATCAATTCGGATTCAGACAGCAGCATGGCACCATCGAGGAGGTACATAGGTTGACAAATACCATCAGCAACACAATGGAAAACAAAAAATATTGCTTGGCTGTCTTCCTGGATATCAGACAGGCCTTAGACAGGGTCTGGCATGCCGGACTCCTGTTCAAGTTAATACCTTACTGCTTCTTTTTCATACTGAAAAATTTCCTGAACAAGTGCCGTTTGGAGGTAAAACTTAAGGACATCACATCAGGTTTGAATGAAATCAAGTCTGGTGTTCCACAGGGGAGCATCATGGGGCCCGTTTTATCTCATATTTACAGCCGACATACCAATAGATGACAACACCTTCATCGCCACATATGTTGACGGCACTGCAATAATATCAGTACACACCAACCCAGATGTTGCTTCAGCGAACCTTCAGAAACATATATATGTATGTGAAATTGAGGAGTGGCGGTAAAGATATGGGGAATAAAGGCGAATGAAAATAAATTGGTGTGTCGGAAACTGTCCCCCTATTACACTAAACGGTGAAAAAATCCCACACGAATATAGTGCAAAATACCTTGGCATGCACCTGGACAGAAGGTTGACTTGGCAGAAACATATCTGGCGTAAAAGGAAAACCCTAGACACAAAGCTGTCCTGGCTGATTAGTAAAAAGTCTCAGTTAACCAAAGAAAGCAAAATGCTGATATACAAAACTATATTGAAGCCGGTTTGGACATATGGAGTGGAGCTCTGGAGAACAGCAAGCAACAGCAATATCGACATCCTGGAAAGGTTTCAGACGAAAGCTTTGAGATTCATATTCAACATCCCTAAATACATCCACAATAAATACATCCTGCAAGATCTGAAGCTCAAAACTGTAAAGCAAGAGATCGCTGCCCGTAGCTCAAACTAACAGAAAAAGCTCGCCAAACAAGATTTACCGGGGAAAGAATATGTACTTTGTTCTCAAAAGTACATATTCTTTCCTAATGTATGTATAGGTCTACTACTTGTTGTTTTGTAGAAAAAGTTCCTAATATTAAAGATATCAGTCGCAAATTAATTTAATTTATTATGATTATCACCATTACCTCCTACTGTGGTCTCACAAGTGTATACTTTTCCTAATGTATAACCAAAACTTATAGTTTTTTTTTAAATAAAGTACCTAAATTAAAGACATCAGTAGCATATTCCTTTCAATTATTGTGATTATCAACATTACTGGAAAACTATACACTTTTGAGATCTCAAAAGTATATAGTTTTCCTAATGTATACCTAATACCTATAGTTTTCAAAATAAAGTAAGTACCTAAATTAAAGATCCCAGTCATATATTCCTTTAATTTTTATGTTATGTATCACTATTACCTTCTAATAACCATACAGAAGGTAACAGTGATTAGGAAATTAGTGCATTGAACGAACAATTTCCTACTTCTTGTAGCTTTTTATAATAAAATATCTAATATTAGTGATTGCCTATATAATATTATTGTGTATCTAGTTGCATACGCCTTTCATTAATTATAATATGGTTTAGATAGTTAAGTGGCCTAACCAGTGTGAGCCTAAGTTTATGATTAATTATTCTAGTAGATTCTCTGTGTTGTTATCATTTTGGTTGGTTAAAAGTTTATGCCTGGCTAATTACTGACTTACTGTATCATAATAAAGTACTGTCACAGTCCCCACCTGACTGATCATCACAGCATGCCCCACAGGTGCAGCTAGTGGCATGAGGGGTGAGTATCCCCTCATCTATCAGGGCCTGGATACTTCGCCCTCCAAACCTAATAGATCTCTTCCAGTCTTTACTAGAAGCCCTTCCACATAAGGCCTCAAATTCACTTGGTGTGTACCATTCCATTCCATATTTTATACATCTGCCCCTGCCTCCAGAACCGAACCTTCCTTTGTGCAGTTCAGCTGGCGTATTCTTGCATCGAATAGGCAATATGGGCATGTTGGCTGTCTCGGCCCATGAGCGAGCGCTCGAATGTCGCGTATTGAGCGCATTCGAGCTACTCGCATCCGGCCTATTCCCAGGTGACGGAGGGTTCTGAATCACGATATGAGTCGGTTTTATGTCATCTGTCACGGGCCCACCTGATATAAACCCATTATCAACACATATCATCGGCTTGAAATGCGGCAGCTGATCTGACGTTATCACGTTAAATGTCGTGCCTGTAATAAGTGTGCCGACCGGCAAGGACACTGGAACCGTGACCACGCCATTAGAATCACTAGACAATCTTGTATTTTTGATTCCAGTCGACAAAACAGCCCCCCCGCTAGTAGATTGGGCGGTATCGTGATCGGCCCCCGCCGACAGGGGATCGGCTTCGGTAACTTCGGTAATGTCCGGCATAACGACGTTGTCCGAACCTCTATTCTCCGCCATATCTTGTTTCCGCCCACATAGGCATACACCTTTACGGTGCGGATGAATTTTAACTATCACATGAACGTTACAACAACTTGTATTCACTCACACTAAATTATTATGAACTTCGTTCACACAACAACTGCAGTCCGCCATAATTAAATCGAAAAATGAAAAAAACATTTCACGTACGCTACTAAGGTTATGGCGGGAATTTTGAATCTCAAATCTGAAATCATAAAAGTACATAAATATAAATATGTACTGTTTTATACCTTTATTAGGCTCTTCCTTTAATGTTTGGCTTGTGTATCTTGTAGTTCTTAAGTAAATGTAGCATTTTTATCATGGTAAATAATCACAAACAAGATACAGAATATCACTATTGTTTTTAACAAAAAGGAGTTCGAGTTTTTATGTTTTTGTTGGACAGATTGGGTATAGCCAAACTCCTTTGTTATCATCTTCTTGCTAAATGAAGTGTCTTTATTGTAAGTCAAAACATTATTAAGATTCAATAAAATTTTAAAATTATGTTCAGGATTTTAAGAACTTCTATCTTGCGTATTTTTTTTAATTTAAAAGATTGGTAGTTTACGCAGTATTATCTTACCTTAATAAACTTCGCATGAAATCATGAATTATCTTAATCTCAAGCATATTGTTTCAATTTAATTCATCGCTTTATCCACGAACAACGTAAGTGAATAATTTATTGATTTTTTGAAACACAGGCAACTCTGCAATGGTTTTCGCCAATATGGCGGGAATTTCAAAAAAACATAGTAGCGATATGCAGTACGAGTAGTAGATTCTTTGAATTGACAATACTGTGAAACGAATCATTTAATGCTTTTCGTGTGAAACACGACAGACACATACTATAACGGTGTTAACAGTTAATCTAGTTATACACAACCTTCTTGGAAATGGCGCTGGCTGCCATACTCGACAGCGCAATACTGAGAATCTGAAATGATTCGGTTTTATAAGTAAAAGACCTTTTTTATATAGCATGATAACATCACGCCTGTAATCCCCGAAGGGATAGGCAGACAGAGGTGTACCTAATAAATAAATAAATTATGAATAAACAATGCACAGAAATAAATGCAACATGCGCATGTGCATGTGTGATAGCATGACGGTTGACAGAGGAGAATGGAAGAAAAAAACGTGTTGCGCCGACCCCAAATAACATGGGACAAGGGCAGGAAGATGATGATGAGAAATAAATGCAACCTCTAGTTTGCAAACTCAAACATAGCATTAAGTTTTATCATAATCGGAATTCAATTCTCTTGAAGACTGGGAAAGTTATTACCTGGGAGGGAATGGTTTTATACATAAAAAAAAACTTTTGTAATGATTACCTACAGAATTAAGTTGGGAAAGTTACAGTCGGAGATTATGATTTTCTTTGAGGGCTTGCCAGACTGAGAACCAAAGGCACTTGCTTGACTACATCCATGCCTTCAACAACAGTGCCGAAGACGACGTGCCTGCCGTCCAACCATCATCATCTTCCTGCCCTTGTCCCATGTTATTTGGGGTCGGCGCAACACGTTTTTTTCTTCCATTCTCCTCTGTCAACCGTCATGCTATCATTTACTTCTTTATCTTTCATATCATTCCTCACACAATCCATCCATCGTTTCTTTGGTCTTCCTCTCCCTCTCCATCCATCAACGTGTATATTCATCACTCTTTTAGCCACATGCGATTCGTCCCTCCTCATCACATGTCCATACCAAGACAGTCGATTCCCTTTCAACTTTTCTGTAACTGGCGCAACTTTTAAACTTCCTCTAATATATTCGTTCCTTACTTTATCCATTCTTGTCACACCACACATCCACCTCAACATTCTCATCTCCGCTACATGCAATCTTTTTTCATCCATCTTCTTCACAGCCCAGCATTCCGATCCATACAGTACGACAGGTCTAATCACGGACTTGTATATTTTCCCCTTTAACTTGAGGGGCATCCGTGGGTCGCAAGTTGTTCCAGTGACCTGTCGCCATTTCATCCATCCTGAGTTGATCCGGTGTGTTACGTCTCGGTCTACTTCGCCATCCCCTTGGACAAGCGACCCGAGGTACCGAAAATCGGAACAAATCGGTATGGGCGTTCCGGCAAGAGTTATGGGCACAGGACTGGAGAGACCACCGAAATCACAGAATAGGTATTCTGTTTTGGTCCTACTGACTTTCAGGCCAACATTCTCCAGTCTTTGCCACCACACCTCCAATCTGCTCTGGACCTCTAGGCCACTCTCGGCAACCAACACAATGTCGTCGGCAAACAGCATACACCAGGGAGCCTCTTCCTGTATGTCCGACGTAAGTGCGTCCATTATCACCAGGAAGAGGTAAGGGCTTAGAGCCGACCCTTGGTGCAAGCCAACAGCCACATTGAAGCTGCCGGTAGTGCCCGCTGTAGACCGGACTTGGGTACTACATCTACTGTACATCGCTCGGATCAACTGCACATACTTCCCAGGCATACCTTTCTCTTTCAGGGCCCACCACAAAACTTCACGAGGTACCCAGTCGTATGCCTTTTCGAGGTCGATGAACACCATGTGCAAGTTTTTGTGCGCACTTCTGTATTTCTCGCACAGCTGGCGGATGGCGAAAATGGCATCTATCGTTCCCCGACCAGGCATAAAACCGAATTGATTTCGTGAAATTTCACTCTCTTCTCTCAGTCGTCTTTCAATAACTTTCTCCCAAACTTTCATACTATGCGCCATTAGCTTTATTCCTCTATAGTTATTACACTCCAGCACATCACCTTTATTTTTAAAGATGGGCACCAGCGAACTGTTGCACCATTCGTCAGGTATGGCTTCTTCCAGTAACAACTTATTGAAAAATAAAGCTAACCACGCCCATCCATCCACCCGTAATAACTTCCACACTTCAACTGGTATACCGTCAGGTCCTAACGCTTTACCATTCCTCATTCCATTTACTGCTATTCTCACTTCATCCATACTAACCTTTCTCACTAACCCCTCATTCACTGGTTTATTGTCCAGCACACCGTTCCAATCATTCTCCTCATTTATCAGTTTTTCAAAGTACCCCTTCCACCTATCCTTAATTTTCTCATCATCCGAAAGAACCATTCCAGCTTCATCTTTTACGCATTTAATCTGACATACATCCCTCGCCTTTCTCTCTCTAGCTCTAGCAAGCCGATACAGTTGTTTTTGGCCTGCTGTACTATCCAAAGTGTCATAAAGCCTGCCGTCCAACCAAGTGGTGTTTATTCACGGTGGTGATGAAGAACTGGGATCCTGTTGGCACAAGCGTTGGCCATCGACAGGACACTAGAGCCGGTGTGCTTCTTCAGGACGAAGTTCTCATCACCGAACTTCTCGCGGTAAATGCACTTGCCACCATTGCCATTGTGGTTTTATGAAATCACCTCCTTGCCACATGAAGTTGGGGATCACTTGGTGGAAGGTGGAGCCCGTGTAACCGAAGCCCTTCTCGCCAGTGCACAGGGTTCGGAAGTTTTAACAAGTCTTTAGGAATCTATCTTAGCTCAACAACGATAATAGTACACCCACATTTCGCCAGTTTCGTCAGATTTGACATACAAGCATCTTTGACTTTGGTATAATTAGATATTTTTTAGGCAGTTCTTAGTATACTTAGATTGAATCATATTATGGTTCGAAATTTCTGAGCAAGCTAGTTACAGCTCCTAGTAAAGATTACACATCCCAAATCGATCACCGGCCTGTGCTGTAATTATTTATAGTAATATGTACTGTTTGTTATAGGTATGTGTAGTATTAGGTTAGTGAGTGACAAACACTATAAAAAATCTAAAGTGTTAATCCTAGTTTATGTACATTGACCAGTGTTTTTTGTCAGACTTTCGGGTTTGGGCTTCTGACTAGCATATTAAACTTTTGTGGTGGCTCCTTTGGGATTTCAAACACGGTACATTGTCAGGAGGATGCTTCTTCTTCTTAAAGGTCTGCCAACAGGAGGATGTTGTTGGTAGACCTTTAAGAAATGTATTAAAACGACAAGCTGGTGGCGCGGCGATAGTTCGAACAATGGTCATGCACGGAAACAGGAAACAATCATGACGCATTCTACTTATAAACGACAAGGAAATATCTACAAATGACAACTTGGTCCTTTTGGTCTGTTATTACTCAAGAATAAATCTTTAGAACAATCGTGAATATTAGTAAAAATCCGTGATCAATGAAGATAATAAAGTGCGCAAACAGTGCAGTACCCTAACGCCTAAAGCGGATAAATCAAGCGCGATAGGCCTCGTTGCAACAGATGGTGCGTTTAAAGGTTGCAGAAGAAAAGCCGGAGTGCGTTCTGTATTCCCAATCTGTCACTCTTTATGGAACTTCAGGGGAGTAGAACAAACCTAAAAGAAACCCAATTTCATAAATAGAGGGTCAAATAGAGTAGGTACATATTACTTCAAAGAAAATAAATATTATTCTATGAACCTAGACGAAGGGAGGGTAGGGGGGGGGGCATCTGCCCAATCTACGCTCTTCGCAGCTTCGCTCACTCTTGCAGCTTACCTTCTCTATGAATCTTGACTTTGTCCATAAGTCACCCAAGTAACTCTTGTATGAAGGGTAAAACCAATTCTAGCCTGTCCAAGGCAGGGTGAAGGGTGTCAAGGAATTTTCGACCTCGCTTCGCTTGCTTTCCAACCTACTTCCTCTTAAATCTTGACTTGATCTCTTAACTTTGTCTGTAAGTCGACCAAGTAGGTAACTTCTGTATGGGTAGAACCAAATCTAACCTGTCCAAGGTAGGCTAGCTGTTAAACCTGAGCACCCTTCGCTTGCTTTTTGAGCCTATTTCTTTTTGTTTATAAAATTGTCTCCATAAGTCGATCAAGTAACATAATAATTATATTTCTGACTAAAAGTACTAAAGAAAATTCAACTTGTCTGGAGTGGAAAGCTTAAATTTTCTTTTAGTTCTACTTTTTCGAACCAGTATAGTATATAAATAAATAGACGCAACAAAAACACTCGGGCGTTTTGTTTAACAAAAAAAACCGGCCAAGTGCGAGTCGGACTTGCGCACGAAGGGTTCCGTACCATTATCTATAAAAACGGCAAAAAAATCATATCTGTTGTATGGGAGCTCCCCTTAATATTTTTTTTTTTAATTTTTAGTATTTGTTGTTATAGCGGCAATAGTAATACATCATTTGTGAAAATTTCAGCTTTCTAGCTATCACGGTTTATTTATTTATTTTATTTTTATTTAACAGTTTATGTACACACTAAATACAGAAAACAAGAAAGGAACAGAAAAAATAGGTACAAAGGTGATGCTTATTTCTAAAGAAATCTCTTCCAGCATACCTGCGAAAGGAGAGTAGAAAAAAAAGAGATGTAGACATAGTGTGTTAAACGATGAAGAGAAAATTGAATACAAAAAACAAAGCAAATAACGAATCTAAATAAAACATACAATACAAGAATATACTTAAATATTTACTAGTAAAAAGACAAATATAAGCTACGATATAATACATATCAAATAATATATAATAATAAATACCTATGCAACTATGGCGAAATGGAAAGATAATGTTCTTTCACTCTTCTTTTGAAAACTGCAACAGTTTGGCAGTCCCTAATATCAGGCGGTAGAGAATTCCACAACCGCACAGCGTGTACAGTAAAGGAGTAGGAGTAGAAGTCGGTAGAGTGGGGAGGGGATTTAAGGAGGTTCCTAAGATGCGACCTGCAAGGTGCATCAGAGGGACGGGAGTAGGAAAAGCGTTCCCGCAGATAGGATGGAGTTTTAGGGTTATGCAGGATGTTAAAAAGCAAACATAATATTCGAGAGTTCCTGCGAAGTCGGATTGGGAGCCACTTGAGTATCTTGCGAAAGTTGGAAACATGGTCATACTTTTTGAGGTTAAAAACAAAACGAATACAGATATTTTGCAAACGCTCAAGTTTATTTAAAAGCTCCTCGGTGGCATCCAAATAACACGCATCTGCGTAGTCTATGATGGGCTGGATGAGAGTTTGCGCTAGGGAGATTTTGGTCTTCAAAGGCAAGAAGCTCTGGAGACATTTCAGCGAGTGGAAAGTGTAGTGCACTTTTCGACTTACTTCAGCAACCTGGGGAGTCCACGATAAGTAGGAGTCCATTATCACCCCCAGGTTTTTGGCCTTATTTGCGAATTCTATTTGGACTCCATTCAGCCTGAGTGGAGACAGCGACGCAACATCGAGCCTGTTCCGCATATATCTGCCGCCAATGATCAAGGCCTGAGATTTCTTAGGGTTGATCTGAAGCCCAAAGGACCGCGACCACTCACCAATTGAATCCAGATCCCTGTTCATGACCGATACGGCGGCTTCCGCATGTTCCCTCAAGAAATGATGATAAAGCTGCAAGTCGTCGGCATACAGATGGAAGGCGGAAGTGATGACTCTGGTGTGTATTATAATGATGTTGTCGAAATAAAAGAGAACTGTTTAGTTCCACGATTCGTATAATAATGTCAATAATTAGTGTGTGCAGTTACATATATAAGGTTAGGTGAGCTGCACACTACACCTCCCCTTTTTTTTAAAAAAAAATGGCTTTGTTATCTTAGTACATAAAACATTTTTTTTTTTTACAATATTTTCAAGACTACTTATTTTTAAATAATTATACTTTTTACCATTACATTATATAAAAAAATAACATCTTATCAAAACCAAGTATATTAAGTAACAAACAGTTTTGTATTGTTTTTATGAATTAATAATTCTTTGTCACCTTTTAAAATTTTAACATTTGGTGATACATCTTCAATGACTCTATATGGTCCTAAATAAATTTTATCTAACTTATTTCCTACTTGATTTTTAATTAGAACTAAATCTCCACTCTTATATTTTAATCCGTTTTCATTTTTATCAAAATTATATTTTCTTAATTCCTTACTAAATAATAAATTATTTCTAGCTTCAGTTTGTGCTCTTTGTAGTCTGTATTTTAGTTCCAAAGGGTAAGAATCAGGATTATATAATGGATCAACATAAGAACTTTGTGCAATATTGGATGGTAAATTACAATTCTTTCCAAATACTAGCTCAAATGGAGTGTATTTTGTCTCAGAGTGTACTGCAGTGTTAAATGAAAAGCACCAGAATGGAAGCCAACTGCTCCAATCTGATTTATTGTTGTCACACTGAATCCTAAGATAAGCTCCTAGAACCTTATGAGTGTTTTCCAATCCTCCCAGAGTTTCATGATGATAGGCTGTTGAATGCAGTTTATTTATATGCAACAAATTGCAAATCTCAGTAAAAACTGATGACATAAACTCTGTTCCCTGGTCTGTTATTATTTCTTTAGGGATACCATATCTCAGAATAAAATTGTTTACAAATAACCTAGCTACAGAAATAGTATCTTTCCTCTCTAAAGGATAGGCTTCAACGTATTTTGTTAAATCGCACTGTAATGTCAGTACGTACTTATAATTTAAATTATCTACATCTAAAGGACCCATTAAATCTAAACTTACTCTTTCAAAAGCAGTGGATGCCGTTGATGTTATAACCATCGGTTCCTTTGTATGTCTATTGGAATGCTTTTGAATCTGACAACTTCTACATTTCTTTACGAATTCTGTTACATCATTAGTCATTCCTGGCCAGTAATAGTACTTCCTAATATTATTTAACATTCTGTTTATTCCTGCGTGGCCGCTGGTGGGTAATAAGTGGAAGTCATTCAAGATCACTGTTTTCGTGTCTTTGTCAGAAACTCTTGTCACATCTTTAATAACAAGTAGCTTCGGAATGTCATTCAAATGACTCATTTCCTCTAAAAAATGGTTAACATAATTTTCATAGCGCTTCGTTTTAATTATTATGAGCTCATTTATTTTGATTTGCTTGCAAAAACGTTGTAATTCTCTCGCTAGCACACTTACGGTTGATAACGATCGAGATATCACATAAATTGCTGATTTTTCAGGAACGAATTTGTAGTTGCCATTGTCACTAGTGTAATATTTTGATTTTTCTATCTGCTGTATAGTATTTTTATTACTAAATAATATCAATTCAATGCTGTCAGTCGGTCGTTTGAGGATTTCCACTACCTTAGGTTGATCAGGCCTTGGAGTAGAGGATACCTCAGTAGTTATGTCGTTGTTGTCACAGTCAGTGCGCAACCTTCGAGTCTGTGCCCTTGTCATGACTGATACTGCATGTTTGTTCAAATCCTTTAAACTGTTGGATGTAATAGGTATCCGGCTCAATGCATCTGCAGCTGCGTTGTGCCGTCCTGGGACATAGCTGATTTCAAAGTCGTATTCTTCTAGATATAATCTAAACTTTGTCAACCGGCTTGAAGGATCGGTCATATTAAATAAGTAAATTAATGGCTTATGGTCTGTTTTTATGTAAAACTTTTTCCCATATAAATAAGGTCTAAAATGTCGAACTGCCCAAACAATAGCAAGTAATTCTAACTCAATCACAGGGTACCGCGTCTCAGCTGGTTTCAAGTTACGGCTTGCGTACGCGACTACCTTGCCATTGCTATTAGACAGTACGGCGCCTAATCCTAGTTTTGATGCGTCAGTTTGTAACGTGAAAGTGTTATTGTCGCTAAAGTCTGGATAGTCAAGTATTGTCGGACTAATAAGAATCTGTTTTAACTTGTAAAATGCTCGCTCGCATTCATCACTCCATACGAATGCTACATCTTTTTTACATAACGCATTCAAATGATAGGCTATTTCAGCAAACTTTGGAATAAAACGTCTATAATAATTTGCGAATGCTACAAATCTCTTGACGTCGTCTACATTTTGCGGGACTGGATATTTTTGTAGGCATTCTACCTTCGATGGATCGGGAAATATTCCTTCTGAGGTTATTTTATGTCCTAAATAAACGATTTCTTTACGTAAAAATTCACACTTTAGCGGATTTAGTTTTAGATTCACTCTTCTTAGGCATTCTAAAATTTTTATAAGATTCTTGTTATGCGTTTCGAGACAATTTCCTACGACAATGCAATCATCTTGATATAAAAAGCATGATTTATAATTTAATCCTGACATTGCTATTGTCATGAGACGTGCAAAAGCACTAGGCGATGTTTTAAGTCCCATTGGACATCGTTTCATTTGATACTGCTTGTCTGTTGTAAATGCAGTGTACTTCCTAGACTGTTCTTCTAAGGATAGCTGATAGTAACCTTGACTAAGATCTAATTTTGAAAAATAGATGTTATTAGATAATGAATCTAGTATCTCAGTGATATTAGGTAATGGAAATTTATCATCCTGTATTCTATTATTGAGTTGGCGATAGTCCACTACAAGTCTCCATTTCCTTTCTCCTGACCTATCTGTCTTTTTAGGTACTAATAGAACTGGACTTGACCATTCTGAAATAGTCTCTTCAATAATATCATTTTTAACCATTTCATCTATTTGTCTCTGTACTTCGCCTTTCAATGCTTTAGGCAATCGATATGGCTTAACGTATGCTGGTGAAGTATTTTCTTTTAGTTTAATTGAGTGCTCTATTAAATTAGTTGTTGTGAGCGTATCTCCTGGCAAATGGAAAACATCTGCATATTTGGCACATACGTTTTCAATACCTCTTTGTTCCTCTTTATTTAAATAGGTATTTAGTTGTAACGTAGTAAGTAAAGTTTTAACTCTATCCACAGAAATGTTATCGTGGTCAAACTTGCAAACGTAAAAATTATTTAAGCAACTAATACTTAAATCTGAAGTATTTATGTCAACCGAACTATCAGTTGTATTTAATATCCTAACAGGAATAAGTCCATTATGTGGCTTCGATACTACACCTGCTGTAAACACACCTTCATAAATTTCCTTTGACAAAACGACGCAATCACTGTTGTGTGACGTCGGGATGTGTTTAATTACTTCACAACGAGGCGGAATTGTAAATAAATTCCTATTAACATGAACACTAACAGACTGGTCTCGGGTTTCCAAACTCAGAGTACCATCTTTATAGTTTAATACAGCGTTATACCGCTCGAAAAAATCTTGTCCGAGTATACCTTCTGCAGCACAAGATAAGTGTTCAAATATGTAAAACTTTTGTTGAAAAGTTACATTATTAATCATAATATCTAAATAAATGTATCCCATGGACTCTAAATTACCACTAATTCCTTTAATGACTATCTTATCCTGTTTTACTAAATTCAATAAATTCCTATGTCGCGACAACCATTCATACTTTAGCACACATAAGCTAGCTCCACTATCTATCAGTAAATTAAGATCAACATCACTATTTGTTAACTGACAATTAATAATACAAAAATTACAAAAACTAAAAATAGAATGCGTGTACGATTTAGGTACGAAAAAATTCTAGGCTTTCATTTGCTTGGCTTGTGCGATCATTGCGCAAGTTGTCATGAACATTGGACTGTTGCGCGTTATGTTGAATACGCTGACTACGCACCGGACGTCCGCGGAACTGCTGACGTTGTTCACCTGAGTTTTTACCTCGATTAACGCTGCTTAAAGTTCTTTGACCTGTGCTGTTTTCATTATTTTTATCATAATTATGGTTATACGTTTTATTTCTGTTGTAAAATTGTCTATTTCCCCGGCCTCGAGAGCCTCTAAAGCTACCTCGTCTATAATTTTGGTTAGCCCTAAATTGCATAACCTGATCTTGTGGCTGGACTGACAGGGATTGTTCATCTACCGCAGCCGTTATAGCTTCAGGCAATGATGCAAACTGACGTGAGGCAATGATAGTGCTGAGCCGCTTATCAGCCAACCCATCACTAAACCGTTTAATTGCAGTCTTCTCATTGAGTGGACGCAAAACCTCATATGCATCACGCTTATCGTTAGCCTGCGCAATCGTGAGATTGACAAATAACTCTTCGATCTCCGTACCGAATTGTTCTATACTTCTACGGCCTTGAGTCGCCGTAAGCAATTGACTTTGTAAAGCTACATACGATTTCTTCGGTAACAAATAAACACGAATATCTTCTACCAAACTTTCTATATCTGTGTAGTTAGTTTTAAGTCGCAATTTTGCACTAGGCGAGAGACGCGTTTTTAACACAAACTGTATTAATTGACTTTTACTGGCTTCATTAATAAGCGAACTATAAAGTAAGATACCATCTATAAGCTGATTTGTCACCTGCTCCTGACCATTCAACACTGGCAACAGGGAAATTGCAGTTTTAATATCAAATGCGTCAGCCATTTTTGTAAGACAATCAGTATATTCGTATTCTATTAAATCTTTAGAACTAGTTTGACAACTACTATCTACTAAAGAAAGTAAACTTTTTATTTTCTGATAATTTGATTGAGTTTCACTAATTAATGTTTGGAAAACCTCACGAGCATCTTTGCTTAACTTGCGATCTATAACTTCTTGGTTCAACTGAGTCAAAATACAATCCAATTTACTATACTCTTTTTCTGCTTCTTCTAGCTTCTTTAAAGCTAAATCTTTTCTACGCCTATCTGGACCTAGTTTTACTAAATATTCTCTTAGATATTTTAATCTAGCGTGCAAATCTTGTAATTGTTGGGACATTCCTAATCTCCAGAACAAAATATAAAAAAATGTATGATCCAGTTACAATAACATGAAATATAGTAGAATATATAAAAAATGTTAGCGTTGCAAAACTTACATTGCAGTAGTTACTTATTTTACTGACAACGATTATGTAGGTCACGACGTCTCACGTGGCTTGGACGAATGAACTCCTCAGCACTGGTCTGGAACTGACTCCCAGCTGCTCCACATCGGACCCGTACAATTCAACTCCCAGCGCCCTGCATATCCTCTCATCACAAGGCTTGAGCATTCTCCCAGCACCCGGCAGCAACGTTCCTTTTCTGTCTTCTTAATTAATGATTTCACCTCTTCAAACTAATCCTTCTGTTGGGATTCTGATTCTTCTATAAATTTTTAAAATCTTCTTCGCTTCCTTTCTTCTAATTTCCGTCTTCACAAACTTCAACTTTTATCGGTATATCTTCATAATTTATTTGACTCGTCCGCAGTCTTTCTTATTGCGTAGATTGCAAAATTTTAATTGCTGGCTAAGGGTCGCCATGTATTATAATGATGTTGTCGAAATAAAAGAGAACTGTTTAGTTCCACGATTCGTATAATAATGTCAATAATTAGTGTGTGCAGTTACATATATAAGGTTAGGTGAGCTGCACACTACAGGTGACAGAGTTAATGAAAACAGAAAAAATAAGAGGAGAGAGAACGCCACCCTGAGGCACGCCCGCACTAAGAGGGCACCAATCAGAAAAGGACTCATCAAGACGAACACGCTGTGAGCGACCTTTAAGATAGGAGTCGAACCAAGCAATAGTGGAAGAGGAGAAATTAATAGATTTAAGAATCCCAAGAAGGATGTCAAAATCAACAGAATTAAAGGCGCTGCTAAAGTCTAGAAGTACGAGTAAAGTAAGAGACTTGTGGTCCATAGCCCAGCGGATATCATCAGTAACTTTTAAAAGAGCCGTTACAGTGCTATGGCCAGGACGGAAACCAGATTGAAAATTACTGAGAAGGTCATTCCTAGAAAGGAAGGCAGAGAGTTGCTGATGAACAATGTGCTCAAGAACTTTAGAGAGATAAGGGAGTATGGAAATTGGTCTGAAATCGGTCGGTGAGGCCGGGTTTGGAATTTTATGAGATACAGCCTGGAGACAGACAGACAGACAGACAGCGAAGTCTTAGTAATAGGGTCCCGTTTTACCCTTTGGGTACGGAACCCTAAAAAAGGAAGAAAACCCAAAAGGAAAAATTACACTTACTATGAAAGAAGCAACACTTAAAGATAATCTACCCCAGGAGGGTAAAGAGAATCTCTCCCTCAGCTTAGCTCGGGCTGCCCCACGTATTCTAGTGGGGGGGCAAAGGATTGCTACCCAGTGAAACTTTACCGGAAAAATCAAAGAAAACATTGACTCAACAATTATTCCATCCAGGCCTATTTCATCGCCAACGATCAGCATCACTTAACGAAATGAGCCGGAAAAAACATATGGACAACCTACAATTAAAAGAAGATGACCAAAGCAGACTGTGCAACCATAACGAGCCATGGCAACGAGTGCCAAATCAAAAAAGAAACCACGCTCCTGATGAAAAAGGGGCAAGAGCTGATCTAGCCAAAAGAACACACCGTGAGATAATTATTAACAAACAGAGGAATAATTAATGCTGAGCAGAGTACTTTCCCAGAAATAGGAACAAGTAACAGCTTCGAATTGTTAGAGGTGGAAGTGGGAGATGCTCACGCTAAAAGAACATCTAAACCACCACCGATAATACTCTATGGCGTTGACGACCTTGCGAAACTTACCCAAGTCATCGAAGAAGTTGTGGAAAAGAATGACACTTACAAAATAGTATCCAAAAATCAACTCATCATCTCTTCCCATACGGTCGACAAACATAAAACCCTGATAGAGCATATAAGAAGCAAAGAACTTATAGGTCACACTTTTACACGCAAGGGTCAAAAATGCACAAGGATTGTAATTAAACACCTTCACTTGAGCACACCAAAAGATGCTATTATAGAAGCAATAGAAAAAACTGGAAACAGGGTACAAGGGGAAATAGTTACTGCAAGTTGCTGCGTGGCGTGCTACCCCGACATTAACCATATAGTTCGGTACGGGCCCCTTCGGGGGCTTGACATACAAACCTCCGCTGGCTCGGTATCGGCCCCGAGAGGGGCTAGCATTTTAGTCATACGTCATCCTCTTTATTTATGATAATATTTAATATTCTGATAATCAAATACTATGAGTGTGCGTTAATTAAGAGAGTTGGATAAAAAGCTCATATGTCAACGCCATTAAAACTTCTGTATTTAGCGCGCAAGTTTCTTAATTTCACCTTACAAAATCCAAGTGCGTAAATACGGTCATCGCCATTTTGACAGCAGTGCTGGCCGAGGCTAAAAATCATAAAAAATGTGGTTTTCGGACATCCAAACTCCACTTTATTGATAATAATTAACTCGTCATTTAATTATGTGACGAATTCATCCACAGTTCAATTTAAATAAGCAGTGGTAATGATGAATTTTGGTATCTAAAGTCGAAGTTTCGCGCCAATAGTGCGTGTTTACATTTTTATTTTTCACATTATATCACACAAACGCATAAAGATTCGATAACAAATGTGACAAATATAATTTCAAATATTATAAACAACATGAAAATGCCCAGATCTTAGCGTAATTTACTAATTCAGGACCAATAACACGTAATATTCATTACCACTACTCAATTTGTATTCGAAATTGACGGCCATTTTTTTTTTTAAATTATTGTGATGTGTGAAAACGATTATTTCAATCGATTCTTGTTTTGTAAATTTCGATTAAATCGAGTAATTAAATGTAAGGAATTTAAGAAATCGATAGATAGAAATTAAAATAATTTTGTTTTAAGCGTTAAATACAATAAAAAATGTTATAATATTTTTTAATGCTTTTATAATGGTAATCTTAATAGATTTTCGTACATTGTAGGTATTAAAACCGACCCAACAATAAACAGAACAGATTAATCTATGGCTAAATTCGCGCCGATTTTGTTTCCATGTCAAAATTTAAATTAGGAATGCACTCGCTGTTCCAATTTATATTGTATTTATAGTTACTAGATAATTTATTGTAATTTTTTTTTCTATTGGTTGGTTGAATATAGAACGCCAAGGATCTTGGTAGGCCATAGTGTTTGTTTGGTTCCCACCAAGATAAATTATATTTAGTCTACAAAATTGGGTTATGGTTAGATGGATTGGTTATTAGGTATTCACTATTTACAAATACTTTTTTTTATCAGACAGTTCTCTCCCACTGCTGGGCAAACCTCCCCATGGCTTTCCAATTTTCTTTATCTTTTGCCTTCTCCGACCAATACTTTTAATCGTCATTATTTTTTGATGCGTAGATAAGCTTGGTTTAGTAGCAACCCCAAAAACTATAAAATTGTGTTTTTAAGAAAACTTATAGAAATGCGAGTAGGACTCTTGCCCTGAGGGTTCTGTCTTATACCTGTTCACGGCCTCACTCGAGTGACACGGCCCACGGCCTATGATGGATAACCTGAACTTTGCAGTTGTAAAAAGAGGTTTTAGAGTGGACAGTGAACCGCTTTGAAAAAAGAAAGTAAATGTTTATTTAGGATACGGCCTATGCACTGCTGATTGCGAAATATAGGACAATAAGTTGGTCGGTCGTCGTCACCGAGGCAGGCCCAAGAAACACTGGCGTGACGATTTGGACTCACTCGTTCTTCACTGATTGGCCAGAGAAGGCAAAACACCGAGAGAGTTGAAAAGGTATGGGGAGGCCTTTGCCCAGCAGTGGGAAAGAATAATCTAAACAAAAGAAAAGTTTGTCCCAACCTAACACAATAACCCAACCGTACTATACACAATATTGTAGAATAAGTAATATAATGTATCTTTGACGGATCAAACTAATTTTTTATTATGCCTACCGAGATCCTGGGCATTCTATATCCAACCGCCAGATATTCATCATCATCTGCCTAGCCTTTACCCAACTATGTTGGGGTCGGCTTCCAGTCCAACCGCCAGATATTAGAAAACCAAATTCACAATAAATGATGTAGTAAATTAAAATACTTTAAAATGGTGAATTGCGAGCGTATTCTTAATTTAAATTTTGAAACAAAAATCGACGCGTATTTAGTCATAGGCTCTGTCCGTGCTTACAATTAAATTGAAAATCGATCCATTTTCAGGTTTTTCTTTGTTTGAACTGTGAGACTTATTTCTTGCCAAATTTCACGCTGCTAGTTCAACGGAAAGAAAGATCAAATCATCAAAATGATTACATAGAATCAAGTTTTTATTTTATTACTTATAAATCTCCTTCTCTTGAAGTCAACCAAAAGCATTGAATAATTACTAAATGAAATTATTAAAAAAGATAAAATTAAATGATTAATTATTATTCGAAATTATACCAAGAATTCAGTCTCAACTCTTTTTTTTTTCTAAACTCGATTTCATTGCGAGTATCGATTAGGCTGAATACCACTTTTTAATCGTAATGTGATAGAACTTGGGTTTCGGTCAGCACTAAGAAGTGTCATTTTGCAACACTTTCAACATAGTTTTTTGTAATATTTGTCAAGACTGATCGTGTTTTTTATGAAATTATGTATGAATAATAGCAAAAATAAGAACGCAGATAGAATGTTACTGTATTTATTTTTCCTTTTCGAGTTTTTTAGCAAACGAGAAACCTGTCTATGTACATTATTTCCAGCGCATCTAAGTTACCTATTTTTTGGAAGCGTGCCGTAATATGTATTTTACACATATTTGGCAATAGACTGACGCCGTTTTACCAACCTCAACACGGTATTGAAGATATTTAACACAAACTCATCGTGTGAAACAGCTGCCGTGACATATTTATCATCATAAAATCGAATGCTGAATGTTCACGAAAATTCTTGAATTTCATGACAAATCGCATCACCCCCACCGATTCAGCTGGTGTGTCATGTGTCAAAATCTTGTCGAGCAGAGTGGTTAAGCTTCTTTTATTAATATACCACTGGAAATACGCAACAAACGGAAGAAAAATGGAGACAAAGAAGGCAATGACACACGAGCAGGTCTAATTTAGACAGGGCAGAATACAATAGAATCTCTAGAGACCTAACTAAAAGAGCTATTCAAAGAAAATCAGAATACACTATTTCAAGAAAACTTTCCCGTCTCTCAGCTGATAGCTCATAAGAAGGACTACTCATTATGGAAAATAACTACGAACTTTAAAAGACCATTTAGCTATATGTATGTTCCACCTCTAAGGGTTTCTTCCAACGATCCGTGGGCAAGGAGTGGTAGCGAAAAAGCTGAGCTTTTCGCTAAATACCTAAGCATAGTCTTCACTCCAAACCAGTCATTTAATACAGATTTTAAGTTGATCGAATGATCAATAGTGACCAGCAGTTATCACCACCGCTGAAACTTGTCACTCCAAAGGAACTAGCACGAATAAGTCGTTACTTGGAAAACATAAAGGCTCCTGGATTCGACCTAATAACGAGTGAAGTCCTTAAGCAACTACCTAGAAAAGCAATAGTATTTTTAACAATGCTATTTAATGCCATTTTTAGAATTCAGTACTACCCAAAGGTATGGAAAATATCCCAAATCTGTATGATTGCAAAACCAGGGAAACCACCAACAGAACCTAGCTCATCCAGGCCTATATGGCTTCTCCCTATTCTATCAAAGGTATTCGAGAAAACTCTAGAACGGTGAACTCTCTCGAGATACAAGGAGAGGCTCAATAAGCACACAAATGACCTGGCTAACCTGGGAACCTCTATTAACCCGACATGAAGATGTAACTCGCCTAAAAAGATGGCAAATACTATACATACACCAGAGAAACTAATTATTTAGTATCTGCCATCTCATACGGTGCTGTTTAATGGAATCGCACCCAATCCAAATTAATCCCACAAACATCTGATTATGGCTAAAAGCCGATTGCAGAAATCGAGGTTCATTTTAGATTCTTAGAAGTTAGCTAAAAAAGCTAAAAGTTTTTATTGTTTCTCATACAAACTTTTACAACCCTTACAAGACCGTTTTGTTTTCGCACCCTTTTCTGCCCCCACGTGACTCAAAAGTTAGCGAAGCCCTTGGACGAACACATGAAAAAAAGAAATTGAATTGCGCGGGATAATCAGAAGCCGTTGAAAAATGCGCGAGACGACCGGGTTCTGCGTAAAAGTATTGATTATCCGATCGCCAATTCGCCATTTCTACGCAATATAACATGACCGAGTTGAATAGCATCATTCCCATTTCATTCCTTTAAGTTGACAACAGTTGAAGTTCACTTCAACCAACTTATCTGTGCAGGCAGGAACACACAGAACTAAAATAGATGTACCAAGTTTGACACATTCTATTACATTTTTTCTTGACAAGCAGCGCCACCTTGAACAGCACACTTAAAGTTGCCATACCTTACGCACTCTAGGGATGGGTCGTTGGGTCGTCGACGTTTTAATTTGTAAACTAAATCGACTGTCCATTTTCGTTTATCAACTAGTCAATCAAGTCCTCGCAAGTATGCAGTCTACATGAAACCAAAGACTACGATAAATACATGAGACTTCGCGGCGATGTCGACGCCTCGATGTTGTATGTCTAATGTATATATCGGTAGACTTGTCTCATTCATAACTGTTATTTTTCCTAATTTTAAATGCAGTAGATTTCTAAATTGATTTCTACGAAAAAAATTAAATAAAAAGAAAGTTTGAAGTAATAACAAACAAACCCGTGTATATCTCGCATCGTAAGACAGTTTATAATGAACACTCAGGCCATACAAATATTAACTTACTTTTTCTACAATTAAAATTCAAATTGGTTTGCTTGACTATGACAACGTACGAATGAGTTTGTATTATATTTTCGAAGTCGTCGTCGCGTTTTATAGTCGCTGTGAACCATGTTAACGCTGTGTAGTCTTCAATGAAGTCTTCATTTAGCCGTCTACGGATTCAGCTAGTCGACTGTCCATCTGTCATCCACTGTGTTGAGCCCTGTTTGAGTTTAAAACGGGGTGAATAGAAACGCAAGGGTGAATCGAGACAAAACTTTGAGAGGGATTTTAACATTAAATTAAAATGATATGTTATTTGTTGGTACGAGTAACCTTTTGCTTAATTTCACTTTAGTATTTAGTGACCTTTTTGGTAACATATCATGTTAATTCAATAAGTTTTGTCTCGATTCACCCCTGCTGCGTTTCTATTCACCCCGTTTTACCCGATATATTACGTGTTCTGTGGTCGAGCGTCGAATTAACTATTTTATTTAGTTCATCATTCAACGCCCATCTCTAACACACTCTTAATTTTGGCAGTAGTATCAAAGGTGGATTACCGATTTTGCGACGAAAACAAAGAGGGAAATATTTAAAACAATATGTCTGTTATTATTACTGTTATTAAATTAAAAGCAAATTGAAATGTTTAAAATTACAATGACTTGTTTGTTTTAAGGCAAAATGTGAATCTCTTCCGTTGTTTCCTGAGCAAAATTAATATTTGAGTGCAGGTTACTGGAGTGTTTTTATTGTGTTTTTTCCGAATCTACGACATGGAGGAGATGAGGTCTAAACACAAATCGCTGCAAAATGCAGCTCACCACATTGCCCTGGAATGCATTCACCCTCAGGTACGTTTCATACATAAAATTTATCTAATTAACTATTTGTTTCTCGCATTTAGGTTGTATGGCGAACCGATAGTCCATTACATTCACTGCATTCGTTTAAATTGAGTAGATCTTTCACAACGTCGACTTTAACTCAAGTGCTCAACAAATAGACCGTCGATGCAAGATATCTGCTTCGGTTCTTTTTGGTAAATAGAAATTAAAAATACTACCTATTAAAACGGCTACAGAAAGTAGTTTAAATTTAATAAATCTACTGGGGTAGGTCAATAGAACAACTGACAAACAAAGCACTCTCCTAATCAGTAGATGTAGGTGTACAATCATGAAATCTTGAACATTAGCTGTAGAAAGAACTGTGTAGACACCTGTATCATGGACTTGAGGATCAGTTTGACTGGTAATGATAAATTGTGGACGGGCTGCACTCAGACTCAGTCAGATGTTTCAGTACAGTATCTGTTGATGTCCAGTGACTGGAGCTGTGTCCACAAGTTATCAATACTGGTTTGACTGAACTTTTAATCAGGAGTTAAAGTTAGGCTGGTATTATTAATTTATAATGTATGTTTTACTCCATTTTCAGATGTGAAATAGCATTTAAGTCAGTTTTAGCTACCATGAAGAGCCGGATTCGCTGGGGCCTCAGCTATCAGGCTGACCACAACAAAGTACTACAGTTTAATAAAATGCACTTTGTGTGCAATGTACTTTAAAAGATTTAAGCACCGCCATTATTCTGTAAATACATTTTACACCGCTGCTACAGAAGCAATTGTAATTGAGGGGAGCAAGAGACATCCAACACAGTTTTCTTACATCATAACATCACACCTGTAATACAAATATAACCACATTTTGTTATTATGATTAAGTACATGTAATAGGGGGTGAGCCTATTGCCACATAACAGTTTTCTTATTTGTCCATTTTCATAACTTGGAGACACCTAGATGAATGCCAATAAGATAGGACACTGGGCTTTCCAACACTTTTTCTTAGCACCATGAGTTGGAATTCCAATAATGCAATTATATTTATTAATTGGTCTGGGTGTCTCAGTGCAAGTGAAAATGGGTGTAAAACAAATGATTTTAAATAGTGGACTGCTTCGTTAGTTGTGTGGTCGCAAGCATGAGGTTCTTGAGGGTTTGATTCCCGGGTCAGGCAAAGTGTTATTGGGTTTATCCATCAGGAATTTCTCAGTTGATGGCAAGAGGTTCGCCGCCTATTCCATGGGACTTAAACATAACTGGTGAAATGTGGGTGTACTTTTAGTTACACCTCTGCCTAACCCTTCGAGGGTTACAGGCATAATGTAATGTGTTTAAAAAGCGAGTTATACAGGTTGTTTCTTTATATTCTGTGTGTTGCTTCCCTGAATAAGCTACAGATATTTTTTGATGTCACAAAAGTCAAAATGAAGAAAAGAAGAAGAGCATCATTCTACATGCTATAATATTTCTGTGATTCTTTTGTCATGGTGTTTAGCTGTATCCGGTTAGACTGGAAGCTGACCCCAACCTAGTTGGGAAAAGATCGATGTATCATTTTGGGTTTTGAGACATCATAAATATAACTTGTAAGATATTCACAGTGTGAGCACAAGTTGGCATATCTAGTCATTTATTATGTCTTGAAGTGTTTTTATTTAACATCACGGACGCTGTGGTGATTAGATAGACAGTTGCTCCATTTAAATTCACGGGTATTGGGCTGCATCCGGATAGACTGGAAGCCGATCAATATATAGTTTCGAAAATACTGGTCATCTGACCCGTGAAACAGGTGTGATGTCTTATCTAAGACATCACACCTGTTTTATTATATTAATAGGTGTATAGTTTTCATACAATTCACATTCTCTTTTCGTTTTATGGTTAATCCAGTGGAGAATCTTCATAATGGAGGTCCAGGACATTGGGGCCCCTACCATACTCTGAGATAATAATAAAAGATAAGCTATGCCAACTCAGCACGGTTGTTCACAGCGGTATTTGTCCACCCATGTCTGTGCATTGGACCTAGCAGGCGGCACACGGGTCACCGTATCACGTGCACCCGTACCCCTCCCCAGTTCGGCTGCAGCATGCCTTCCAGAACCCTCAGCACAGCCCCAAGATGTTTCATCCGAAGGGGCTCAAGCCGCTCCTCGTAAGTACACGCTTAGCTGCCAAACATTTGTTAGAAGGAGGTTACACCAGCAATTTGTTGTTAATATTTCAAAATTGTGATGGATCTGATTTTGAGGGTTCTCTTGTCAAGCTGAGGAGAAGGATACAACTTCTGACTTTCTTTCTTCTCCTTTTTTTTTACTTTTTAAAAGAATCAAATCTGTTCTGTGTGTATGATCTTTTGATTGTTAATGGTTTAATAAAATTGTTGTTGACACCAAATAGTCGGTCTAACTTCTGTCTTATTCCTAATGCAGTTTCATAACGTAAATTATGGCAAGCGGAGTTATTCCAGAGTTAAATTTCATCAACACTTGAGGTATGTAAGCCCAAACATTATGCAGAAGGGACCAACTAGGCTTAAGCACAAAGCACTGACTGTGTGTCGACACCGCTATTGTATGCTTGAGTGTTTGTATGGAGTAAATTCACAACGATTCCACCACTTGCTTTGCTGTAAAACCTTGCAAATATAGCCAATTGAGGTCTTAAATAAGTCGCACTGAATTCACAACACACTGAATTCATTTAAATCAGGACCTGAGTAAGTAATTTAATTTGTACTGAAGCACCAAAAACTCAGGCACTGTGTCTCAACTATTACCCATTTTTCCAGGATCCCCGCGCATATGTAACTCCGAATGACAGCCCTATCCTGGGCCGGGCGCTATGCCTCACACCTCGAGGCAGCCCGGTCCCCGGCAGGGTGTCCCACCTCAACGAGAAGTTCCAGGACTCCTTGACTTTAACGGCAGACACAGATACTCTCGTAGCGAAGATAAGTGCCATGTTCCCGACGGTCAGCGAAACGCATATCAAGATATTACTGAAGAAGTAAGTTGGTGTAACTTATCACCACATCAATTGAGGAACACCTTGTCAATCACAATCTAAAGAACTTTGAAGGCGATTCCTAACATGTTGCTTTTGAAAAATTCGTCGATTGTCGTGAGATAAATCTGATTTAAAATGTGTTACGCAATTACCCCCCTGATCTCTCAAAATATTTCACGTCATAAACCTGGTCAGAATATACGATACGATATCCTAGATAGCCCACAGTCTAGTTACGAGCAAACTTAAATAAAGACAAAAAATGCGACTTTACACATTCCTATAAATCTATTTAGCGACTTAAGCAGCTAATATTTCTGCTATAGCGAAAGGCGCACTGCATACACCCACAATCTGTTCTCAGATACTACAACAGAGAGGCTGTCGTCATATCAGCGCTGCAAGTGGAGAAGCACCCTATCACGACCCCGGGCCCGCTCACCATGTCCCCATCAGCTGTCCGGCTACAGAAGGGCGCTCCAGGGCTCCACTCGGCCTTGCAGCTGGCTAAGGGAATGTCCGGGTCTATACCAGGGTCTAGTCACTACACACCGATGACTGGTACGCCTCATGGTGAGGAACAAGCTTAGTTTTAATAACTTATTTAACATCATGCGTGTAACCTCTGGAAAAAAAACGGGCCGCTATTGTCAAGTTTAACATTCATTGTTGCGGTTACTATGAAGCTTATATTTAGAATTATCTTTTCAAAACTTGTTTATAGGGTCACCATCATTACTGCGGCCAGCATCAGGTGCTTCCAGCTACTACGGCGCGAGATCTGTGGATTGTCAGCCCTCGAGACACCAGCAGTCTCCTAAGATGAAGCTTAAGTAAATTAATACACGACATAGAATGACATAAATATTATAGGCAAGCGTGCTCCTCCCTAGGCCGCATCGTAACTTCAAATCAGGCGAAAAAAAAAGACATCAAGGTTCTTCGTCGTAGCCGACGTTTCTACCAGCAAGTTTCCACACCACATGTCACTTGTTCTTCTCGTCAGTATGTTTCTAGACCTTTTCTGTGGCAAACATGCCCAGAGACCGCACAGGATAGAAAACTAAAAGGAGGAATGGGAGGCGTTTGCTCAGCAATGGGTGACGACGTAGGCCGTTGGTCCCGCTGTCCTATAGCTCTTTTACAGTCGTTGCAGGTAGTCAGAAGCCCGAATCTGACAACCAGTCTTACCCAGTAACAACTGGCTTGTGGAAGTTAGGTAGGCAGTCACTCCATGTAAAACATTCACCCCATAAACCGGAAGCTTACCCCAACATAGTTGGTAAAGGGCTAGGCAGATTTTGATAAGCTGGTCAGCGGTAGCGTGGACTTCGAGGGAGCTAGACCTACATACATTATGGCAAGAACGCGTTCCGATTGATATCTTTGATATTGAGTTATCAATCATCATGTCCGTGTTCTCTTGTGATGACTCAAAGATTTCAACCGTTATCAGTGTAATCCAGAATGTTATTGACATTATCACTAAAATACATACTTCGAATATTTTGTCTATCTCATTACGTGTTTGTTCTCAAACATTTGATGTTTGCTACTTGTAAGCTATCGATATTATTTAAATTGTGTTGAAAGAAATAAATGTATAGTAATTGTTACTATTTTGTTAAAAAAGTTTAAATTGTGAGAAATTTAATATGTTGGAATTGATTGGAAGAAAACTGTCGTTTAGGCGTTTTTTAAAAATGCGTCGCAGCCCTGAAAATTTTAAATTAATGCCATCTTGTGTTAGTGGAAGTGTGGATCGTAAAAAGTGTCCTTCGGAATCTTCAGATGAAGAATACACAAAATTTGATTTTACATCTTTTCTAAAAAGGTCAGCTTAATATTGAAAGAAATTTCACGTCAACATCTGCCTAGCCTTTTTCCAAACTTTAGTTGGCTTCCAATCTAACCAGATGCCTCTGAACACCAGTATTTTACACGGAGCGACTGCCTATCTGACCTCCACAATCCAGTTAGTACTGGGTAATACTATACCCTGTTGTAAGGCACCAACGGCTTAACGTGCTTTACGAGACTTAGATAAAACTCGGTGGTCACACATCCAGAGACCGGCCTTGGCAAGCGCGGCTTAACCTTGAAGATGCGACCGTGCGACTATTATTATTTAGCCACGAGCTCTTTTAATAAATTACACACGACTTTTGCCAAAGTAAACCATTAATTAAAAATTACAGATACCTCAAAAGCATATTCCCAAAAGCGGAGGAAACGCTGATCCTCGACGTGCTACTGAACAAGGACAACAACGTACAGAAGGCCAGCGAGGAGCTCTTAAGCATGGGCTTTCCTAAGAAGGAGACTCTCGTCACGCAGAAGAAGGAAGCTACTCCGTTGCCGCAGAAGAAAGTGGTTACCATCATGCTGACTAGGGAGCAAAAGAATGAGTGTAAGTATTCACGTAGATTTTATAAACTGCCGTTCAAGTGAAAGACCGCGAGCACGAGGCCCTGGGATGCCCAGCTCGGGCAAATTGTTATTGGGTTTTCCATCAGGAACTTCTCAGTAGCAGCCACGGAGTCTGGTTTTGTGAATGGTTGATAGCAGTAGACCCGCCCCCTGTTACATGGGACTTAACATGACTGGCGAAATGTGGGTGTGCTATTAGGTACAGAAGTTTTAGCCGGCAGCAGAGTGAACGATGGTGAGTCAATGATCGGGTGGTATTATACAGGAAAGGGCACCGACACACAAACAGCTGTTCCATACATTTTGACCGTGTAGGTATTGCACTTTTGTAGGAAACAGCTGTCTTTTTTTAAATTACCGATGGAATATTTATATGTTCTGAATGATGTACTGAATACGTGGTAACCGTTTGTGAATTAGTGTCCCTTTTTGTTTCACTCTGTATGTATGCCTTTAACAGTCACAAACATGGTATTTTCAAGGCTTTCTAGATTAATTTTAGGCTCTGAAATAAAAACAATATCCAACTATTCCAGTGAAAGAAAAGCTCCAAAAGAAATACTCCAGCATAGCAGAACGAGTCATATCACTCGCTCTAGAAAGCGTTGCCTTCAATGAAGAAAGAGCGGAGAAGATGCTGAATGCTGTGCTGCTTGAGGAAAAGTCTCCGAAGGTCGTGAAGGTCGAGGTTAAGGAGATGCCTCGACCTGTTCGTGTGGAACTGAAGAAGGGGTAAGATGCATGGGCTGTTTGATGTTAGGAAATACCTGAGCTTGAGAAGCAGGGAGGTGGGTTAGTAAGATAGTTTTCAAACAAGTTTGGAATATTAAAATAGGTTAAGCGAGGAGACAAATGTCACTTTCAGTTATGACGATTATGGGATTTTTGAGGTACTTAAAACGGCTCGGTATCGAAACATCCTATTAGCAAACCATTACATAATCAAAACGACACTTAAGCAAAATGTCCTATTAGCAAATCGTCCTGTGAGCAAATGATCCTAAAAACAAAAGAATAGGAATTGTACTCATATCACACATTCATAGTAATTTTTTTTTAAAGGAATCAATTTATTTATGATCTTTCAGTTTCATTCAGTCAAGAAAATGGAAAATCGCGCAAAATAAGTCAGTAAAATTGAATTTTGCTGTCTGTGTCTACCTTATAGAGGGAGATCCCATGACCGCCTGACCTAGACCCAGAAAAAGTTTCAGCTTTTATAAAAATGACGTAGGTGTAGGCGTTCATGAGATCTTGGTCCATAAGTGCATATTCATTAAGGCGCATTATTCATATCAAGACATGCAAGCAGCCAGGAATTTGTTTGACTCTTATCTTACTAACCTAATTTGCCGTCTAGAATATTCCAGGTTAAAGCGGTGATTATTTATCTTCACACACCTCGGCGATATTTAAAGTATAAATAGTGTCATTTAATATTAAATAATCACTGCTTTGAAAATAAACTTGAGTTAAATCTATTGTAAATTGTACATTATGGGGACGTTAATAAGGCACATCGGCTTTTAGAAAACGTTCGAACATGTATACCGTGGTCTCTGTCACTCATTCCCGTGTAAAAGCCTCTTTCTTACACCTGTTGGATAATATTTATTGAACTGACAACACTCGACTCAGCACCGAGTGCTGAAAATCCAACAAACCGGTTTTACTTAATGACAGTACACTGGAAGTGTCATATTAACTCCCGAGTACTGTTCACATAGATTACCTCAAGTTTTTTTCTACACAACATATTTATGTTTCCTTCAAATACTGTACTAATGCATAATGTACACGATCTTTTTCAATGTTACAGTAGCTTATCTGTACCCCCAATACTCCAACACTACTCGTATTAACACAGATTCTATATGTACTTGACTGCCCACAGTGCCTACTGCACAGGCAAAGCAAGGCGGAGGAAAATGTCGCCTGTGACTGATTGTCAAAGAATGAAATAATGTGGGGAGTCGAGTACCTGTATATGAAATGTCTGTCGTACTAAGAAAAGCGACAATTATTTAAAAAAAAAATGCCATTAATAACATACCTTGGAAAAGTACCAACTATATTTTTTTTCAACTATTTTACTGACTGGCCTGAAGGTAGATAGGGGATTCAAAGACCTCCCCCAAACGCGTGCACTACCAATTTCCAGTACTGTTGGTAAATTTTGACTAAACCTGTACATATTCGTAAATAGGCTACAACACAACAGCGAATGTGCTTTGTTGGTAGTAAGCCTATATACAAAGATAAACAAAGAAATTATTTTACTCTCCGCTTCAAATCGTTTTTCTTAGTATGACATATTTATGTGTAGTATAAATTCTGTGACCACTTTCTGAATCCACCCTTAACCCTGATGCTTTTTAGCTTCTCACACTACGGTGTTGCCTAAATATCTAAATAAATGAATGTCTTAAAAATATCTTTGATGGTAAAAATCAAGATATTAAATGAATAACTGGCTATATTACGAGAACAATATTGAACTTCAACAGGTAAGTTAGATCATAGTAATTAATACAATTATATTAAATTGGCTAGATAAATTCTGCAGACGTGGTAGGTGTCGATATCTAAATACTTAAAAATAATATCGTCTTCGTCAATCCTGAAATTATTTTAACGTAACACTAGCGCCCGTCCCTGCTTCGCATGGCGCCACCTATCGGGTCCAGAACTATCCTATCTTTCAAGCTGAAACTATTCATACACAATCACAACATTTCATTGAAATCGGTTGGGTGTTTCGAAGATTAGCATGTACGAATATAGTGACACGTGATTTTTATACAAGGTGATGACGATACGACAATAAATGATAACACTGCTACAACTAGTTCTTAGGAATATTTTTAAACTATCAAATAAATCTTAACATCGAAATTAAAATAAATATTTTTACAACAAATAGCATAACACTAAACGAAAGAGAACAAACACCATTTATAAATATTGGTCTACTAATCTTAGGTATAATTTTCACAAATTCGAATCTGAAAATAAAATTTAAGAAACGGAATTGGCAAAGATTTTTTAGCATGAGTTTACTTTTAATACCAATACGGGGGTCGTTGACCAGTCGGTGCTAGCCCATTAACCATGTAGAAAATGCTGAAAATAAAAAATAATGTCCTGTAATTGAATTTTTATATGCGGGGAGACTGGGGACGTCATGAGGTATACGCAGTTTTATTTATTGTCGTCGCCACCCTGTATATTAAGATGTTACCATTTTTAGAAATCAATACTTAATACGTCTGTAAAATTTCCCTAGCTAATTTAATTTGACCTTCTATAAATAAATAATGTCAAAAGTACTGATTCATTATCATAATAATTAATTTACCATTATTTCAAGCAAGTACATGACATTACATCAAACTCAAATACCACTACATGTATTTTTCATAATAAAATGTACACTACATTGTTCATCCGATGATATTTTTGCAACACTTTAACATACATAAGAAAATTATTTTAATTCGGCGGAGCTGATGAGTATAAAAAAACCTTAATTTAATAACCTTAACCTTTACCTACCACTCTCTGTAAACCATCAAATTAATAATTACAAAGTATCCATTTCGTATTCAATTTTTAAGTTCGTCTTAATTATCGTCTTCGCTTTCAAAATCGTTTTGAATTGAGAATGGAATAAAATAAAAGCGTTTGTTTGTCCTTAACTTTTCAATGGTTATAAAATACTTACTGGAAATGTAGAAAAACACCAAATCTCCTTTTCACTGACACCACAGCAACGTAATGACGTGATGCTTTCTAAATAAAAGCACGTTGTTGGATTTTCGACGCTCGCCTCAACGTCGAAAGTTGATAATCACACTACACTTTTATTTTGTGTCGTCTAGTGTGATAAAGGGAGCCTAAGTCAATGCAAAGTCATGGTCCAACCATCAGATACACAGTATTTTAAACTAAAACGATACCGTACCGTAAGTATACAAAGTGTAAAGTGATGGGTGTCGTAACATCTAATGACGATAAAAATAAACTTTTTCTTAACTCTGATTTCAAGTACATACTCCTCAGGCATTGACTTTTTAATAAACTCGTAGTTATTTTAAATATCCTAAATTGAATTGGGTAGACCGAGTCGAGTCATTGAGTTTGGAATTAGTGACGTCACAGCACAGACAGGTTGCTATTGCCATACAAAATCTATGGGGGGGTTTTTCTTTATTTATTTATACCCACCTTTCCTTCCCATATCTTGACCAAACAACGTTTAATAAGACGTATATGCTCATCGCCTCCGCCCCCGCGACTCATACTCCCGCGCGTACACCAGTGACGACGCGGAGGCGCGCCCCCCGAGCCCGGCCCCCGCGCCCTCCGCCTCGCGCCGCATCAAGACGTGGACCGAGCACTTGAAGTATGTTACGAAAGCTTGTACGAATGCTGGCTCTTCTTTGTTTAGAGACCATTTTCATGAAAAAGTTGGGCTGACTTTCCACGGGAGCTGTGAGAGGTGACTAAGTGAATTTCCCACCAACCTTCTGTGCGTCGTTGGATCGACAGTATTTAAGAAGGGTTTTAATGTTTTGGCCTGCCTTGGTTTTCGCCATTTTATTATATTTTCTAAATAGAAGTCACGAATTAAACCTGTATTAATGGATAGCTGGCATCAATACAAACAAGTAATGAATTGGAAAAAAACCTTCTAAAGTGCCACGTTTCCGAAATATAAGCTATCAAAGTTACAATTTTCGTCTTTAGTACAACGATTTTAGTAGCTATGCATAAAATCTCAATAGCTGGCATCAATACAAACAAGTATCGTATGGGGCATTTCTTATTTTAATTCATTTAAATGGTGAAAGTAACAAAATATTCAAACCTCTTTAGTTTACCCAAAAGTTCGCCTCTTTCACGGCGTCGCGCGTCGTCGGAACTCCACCTACGGAAGTGTTCGTTTCACTTTGAATGAACAAGTCCAATGGGGGATATTACTTCGCTGCCTCGCACGGTTATTGTGGGGAGCTAGCCTAGCTAAGGTAGGATAAATTCTGTCGACACGTGTGACAGCTTTCTTCTATCAGCACAGCGTCTTAACACTTGCGGTAGGCAACCAGTTAACCGGCTGCATGAGCGTATGAAAAAGGACTTTCGCGACTGCAAGGCTTTCGTGGATAGGGTTTATGAAGAGAATCAGCTACAATCTACTGATTTGTAACATGAATTTGGCATACAACGTGAGAATTTTAAATTAATGTTACATTTCAGCTTTAAAAAAAAATTAATAGCAAAATTTAAGTAGTTTGCGTATATACCAACAGATAGAATTGTATATACTTTTGTGACTCATGTTCAATTACAAATAAACACTTAATATAATGTAACTCAAGTAAAGGAAAACACCATATCAGGTTATTCACTTGAAGACGAGTAGGTACATAATATATAGATAAATATATAGAAATATGCCATGAATGTCTTTTCATATCAATACTTGAAGTCCTAAGTACGGCTTGCTTATTAAACTTCCGATATATTTTTTTTCAATTTCAATCGACCTGTAGGTTTGTCACAAATGTAACGTTTGTAAAATTTATTCAATTAATTGAACAGTGTTACTGAACTGAAATATTAGTGGAGATTGAAACTTGAAAACCAAATAAGACCCAGCATCGACCCTTGCAGTGCACCAAATTGTGATGGTACAAATTAAAATGTGTGTTGATAAAGTAATACTAACTGTATCGAATGTCTCGTGAATGTCTCTTGTGACTGTCAAGTTTAGTTAGAAGTGTGAAATGTGTGTTTTTAAAAGAGTTTTAACTAAGCATGGTGTGTGTATGTTATTCGAAGGCTTATGTTGAGTTTTCTGGCGTAAAAGCTTATTTTTATCAATGAAGCAAAACTGCAAGTATAACTGTATTTTTAAATTCCGTGTACAGTTATTTCTTAGAAAAGGTATATGGTTGATTTATCTTTTAAATAATAGGCATGCTGCCACTGAAATGAATTTTGTTTGTTTTAGATTAAAATTAAATGTTACAAATAGTAGATTATGCTCGAAGTGAATCGCTTTTGAAGTAATCACAACAGAATTGCAATTAGTGGTGATAGCTTTACAGAGGTTTTCCTTATGAATACTATTCTTGGTAAAAGTAAAGTTAGATCTTGTTCATTGTATATGTTCCTTAGAATAAAATCAATCCTTAGACGTTCAAAACTATAGACTGGTAACCATCTTAGTATATTTTTTGACGTCAAGGACTTTATAATCTGGTTTCGTTAAATAGATTTATCATACTAATCATGTTAAACTTAGTTTAATATATTCCGTTTCCGATTAGAAGTGCATAATAGAAGATCAAGATACAGAAGAAAGGAATGAGACTGGTTTTCTATTATAAAAATGTTAGCGAATAGATCATCATTCCTAGATCTCGCTAGTATGTAGCCATCACATCCATGATCATTTTATTATTATTTAGCTTCCTCAGAGTCACTCTTTGTCACCGACTTCAGAAGCACAATAGTTTCAAGATTTTCTTAGAATAATAATAAAAAATAGTTTTTAGGAGTATTGCATGCCGTGTTCTGTGTCCAAGTGGCCTACCATGACCTTTTATGCCGGTATTGTTTTAACCTTATGCAGTGTGTGAAAGGAATGGAGCTAGACGTCCTGTATAGCTCCATTTCTTTCCCTCACTGAAATGGCATTATAGTAATTCTGTTATAAGACGTCGTGGTACGGGCCCATTTCTATTATTTGGTAACAAATATTGGTTCAAACGTTTGTGGACTGCGAATGTTCCAGGCCAATATTGAAGACCAGTAGCGGTGTGCAGTCGAAATTCAAGTCACAATATAATTCGCCGACGAAAGGTCCTAATTCGACGCTGCGAAAGGGACCAAAGGACAGTTTGTTACTGTATGTATTTAGATGAGCGTTATACATAGTTTAGATTCATAAGAGTTGTCATAATACATCTCAAAACTCCTCAAGGATTTAATCAAAAGGAATTCAACAGGATCTGAAGAAATTATTTGTCTGGAGGCATAGTCATTTTCGTTTCGGCGCAAGTTAATACGACGACAACACTGTCGCGCTGCTGTCGATCAACAGCTAAGAAGTATTCGCTATTTGGCGTTAGTCTTCGTTAACTTTTAAAAACGCACTTGTGCACTGTGCAGTGTCCTCACTAGCGAGTTGCCTTGCATCTAAACGAAGCTTAAATGTGCGTGTCCCCAAATACGCCAGCTTTTGCAAACACGATATGTCTTCTCGTACAAAATATTGCAGTTATACAAACGTGTGTTTTCGGCACCGCGCCTCTTACTTTATGTCTTATCCATGGTTTTCAAAACACTACTTTCTTGTGGTAATAGTGTAATTAACGTCACTACATCAACACGCTTGGGGAAAACTTTGTGATTTGGACTTGTGTTAAAGCACTATGTTGTAAGCATTTGCCTCTAATGTAACAGTTCACATTCGATTCACCGATATACCGATCACCTTATATCAGTGAGTGTGGAGAACCGGGAATTACAGTGCGCAATCTGTAAAGATACAATTTGTAACAACCACTTGACCCTGAACAAAATCGTATCTTGGATACATCCACAGGGGAATGCTCCCGATGAGAAATGGTCTATTTGTAACGTAAAGCTCAAAATCGAATCTTGGATTGTTACATTACAAGCGAATACTCTGGTGAAGGAGAACCCTTACAGTCATTTCATCGTTATTTTATTTTTGACGTTAGCAATCCAACAACAACCTTATAACGTCTAAAATAAATATCACTCTGATTTTGACAGTGCAAGGTAAAATAACTGTAAAAAGACTATAAGCGTGTCATTAAAGAAACGAATTAGAAATTGTGGCGATAACTCCTCTCTATCACTCATTATACTGTGCGAGTGAGTGGGGCATGATAAGCTCGTTTGTTTGACCGCCATTTCCAATTCCCTTCTGTAATGGCGTTAGTTATGTTTGTTTTAGCGTGGTTTTATAAACACGGACTTCTACATTTTACACCTGTAATTTGAATGGAGTAGAATATTCTATCTATGGATCTTAACTTTCCAGGCTAGATTACATGCCTTGGACCGGGCCCGACCCAGATCTCCGCAGTGGCCAAGCCGTCAAGCCTGAAGGGCCAGAGCCTCGTGAAAGGCCATCCCCGCTCGCTCGAGGCCCATCTGGCCTCGCGAAAGGCCCTTCCGGAATCGCCAAAGGATCTCTATATCAGAAGATAAACAAGAAGTCTGCTAAAATGTGAGTTTATTTCATGACGGTTGTTTTTCATATAATTATTTTTATAAACTAGCTGTTGCCCGCGACTTCGTTCGCGTGGAAATTTTGTATGTATGTGAGAGATTGCCTCGTTGGTCGAGTGGTCGCAAGTGCGACTATTAAGCATGAGGTCCTGTGTTAAAAAAAATGTTTATTTTAATTACATAAAGCTATATTGCACATGATTTAGAGATCACCTTTTGAGCAAGGCGATGGTTGTGTGACTCCGCTCTTCCACTTAACATTAAACAATGTATGCAATTGAAAAAAAACCGGCCAAGTGCGAGTCGGACTCGCGCACGAAGGGTTCCGTACCATTTTATCTATAAAAACGGCAAAACAATCATATCTGTTGTATGGGAGCCCCCCTTAATATTTTTTTTTTTAATTTTTAGTATTTGTTGTTATAGCGGCAATAGTAATACATCATTTGTGAAAATTTCAGCTTTCTAGCTATCACGGTTTATGAGATACAGCCTGAAGACAGACAGACAGACAGACAGCGAAGTCTTAGTAATAGGGTCCCGTTTTACCCTTTGGGTACGGAACCCTAAAAATACTATAAATAATAGTGTTATTGGGTTATTCCATCAGGAATTTCACAATAGCAGCCACGGAATCTGGATTTGTACCCAGTTGGTGGAAATAGGCTCGGCCCCTATCACATGGGAGTTCAACATAACTGGCGAAATGTGGGTGTACGATTAGGTACACTTCTGCCTAAACATTTGGGGATTACATGGCTTGATGTGTGAGAACTGACTGGCTGATCAAAATGTGATAATGTGGGTGATGACTACAAAAAGAAGTCCCAAACAAAATTAAAAACCGTTTATTTTAGCGCTTTACAACTTTATTTTCAAAGTGAACCATCACACGCCTTGTTGGACACTATTTATTCTAATACCGTTTTGTATACAACATTAAATGACTTATTATTTTCCGCAAGCACGTGCAAATTTTGGGCACTGAACAACCAACACATAATTGACCGTCTGAAAAGCATGGAGTGCACAATTGAATGCCGGTCACTTTTATGGTTGGCCCTGGGATCTGTTGATTGTCGTTGTAAAAACCAATTTTAAGGGAAATTGTAACCTCTTAAATTGAAATGGCAAGTTATTTGAAATGCGGGGAATTAAAACGCTCTGTCCTTTAGCAGCTCCGTTTTTATAATGTTACTGCCCAGCTCTGTGATACGAAGCCTGGTGCCGTTGCACAGTCTGGTTGCATCAAGGTTTCGCATCACCAGAACTGGAACGCCAACTTTAAGCTCCAGCTGATGGGACGCCTCGCCTTTTAACTCCACGGAGTTGAGAAATTCAACGGGGTAGGCAGTACTATCGTCATTAGCCATCACAGTGTCTAGTGTGTCAGTGTTCTGTCGTCATAAGACTGTCGGACAGCGACACTCACCGTCCACAGGGTCTAAAGCGGCCGAACGACGCCTCCCATCAGTGCCTGGTTGCCGCGGATGTCCTGCAAGCTGCGGTTCAACGCCTCTAATGTATGCTTCTGCGACATTTTGCACTCGTCCTATATGCTTAACTTCCACTGCTGCAAAAGGACTCCCCCGTTTTTGGTGATGTTACATGTTGGGGTATCTTCGCTTGCAAGATTCAGCGACAATTTGAAAATTGAATGTACAGTCCGGCAAACCTTAAGCAAAGTTGCATCAATGCCCGACAAAGTCACAACCACAGTTATGTGACGGCACGGTTTGCGCAGTGGCTGAGCAATTGACTGCGGCGCTGCACACACACAACGTCGTGGATTTTATCAAATTTTAATTTTGTTTGAATTTTTTTAATTTTTAGAGATTTTTTTTCGTAATGGGTTGTACGTAGTACTTATTACTTCCATGCAAAGAGTAAACACAAAAGGAAAATAAAACCCAATTCATTATCAGCCATTCCGACTACACTTCAACTAAAACCTATTTACGTAAATAATTAAATTTATCATAGAAATCGCGTATGAGGTTACTAACAAAATTTTAAACATTAATATATTTTGCGTCTGTTGGTCGATTTTGATGAAATAAACACTAAATGTTATTCGGAACAATGCTTCTTAAGTTTCAATATTTCGATTTTGAATATAATGTGGGGTTTTTACGTGATGCGCGCACAAACATACAGACAAACCGACAAACCGACAAACAGACAAACAGACAAAAATTCTAAAAATGGTACAAATGGGTTCTGTTAGTGCTCCTTTAACACCCCTACTACTTTTTTTCTAAATATTTTCAATGTACAGAAACGCCACGTCTACAGATTTATTATATGTATAGATTTACTGCCTCGTTGGTCGTGTAGCACGACTGCTGAGTATGAAGCCCTGAGTTTGATTTCCGGGTCAGGCAGGCTTCTCAGTAGCAGCCACGTAGTTTGGTTTCGTGCCCGGTTGATGGCAATGGGCTCGGCCCCTATTACATGAGACTTAAAACATAACTGGCGAAATGTGGATGTACTATTAGGTACACCTCTGCCTAAACCTTCGGGGATTACTGGTTTGATGTTAAGTTGTGTCTTTTAAAACTGCAAAAGTTTTTTGACTAATGAGAGGGAGAGAACCTCACGTCCCAGCCGCCGCGGGACAAGCACCGGGCGTCGGGGGCCACGCCGTGATGGCTCTCGGCCACCGTAGGCTTTAGAGCTTTTACAACCCTGTTATCTCTTCTTGATAAACTCCATTCTCCTTCTTATCTGACTTCTCATTATCATTATTTATGCTCTGCAAGAATCTTCGTTCCGCCAAGAATTGTCTTCTACGATATCCTTCTCAGCGCTCTGGTTTTATCAAATCTTTCTTTGTCCAGGCGGTCTTCCTTAGGAATGTGCTCCTTCAGAGTATCAGGACAGTGACCATTCGGTTCAAATTCAAAGTGAAACTTCTAGAAATTATTCACAAGAAGTTGGCACATTCGTCTCAGAATTAAGTTATGGTCGTTTTTCTTGTTTATCTCTCTTAACTTATATTTTGTTTTATGTATGCATATATTTTTATATTGTAGTTATAAAAAAAATTCTAGTATTTTTTCCGTTATTGCACCTACTGTGTTTTGTCTCTGCGCATTACCCTAAGGTAGACTGGTAGAAAATGCCGAAGGCATTAAGTCCGCCTTTGTATAGTTTTTACTTGTGCATAAAGTTTAATAAATAAATACGTCGATTTTTAAATTAAAAATGCTCGTTTCACACATAATATTTTTATAATTTTAAGAATTTATTCACATCTATGATACTGATTGTGCTTGTTGCGAACAATTTAACTAAAATGCTGTAGGATAATTGTATTTTCATTAAACAATCGACGTATTTACCTATTTACGTTACAATTGCACCTCGCTGGTGCCAGGGCCTCTGAGAAGAGAAAGATGGTATGGCTAGAAAGGAAGGGGAGTCATGCGATGTCGACTAATAGAGAAGTTTGGAAGAAGACACGCTGCGCAGACCCCAAATAAATTGGGATAAGGGCAAGATAATGATTATGTGTGTGGGTTAATATTCTAACATCTCAAACACTGTTTTAACCTTTCACGGTTTAAAACTTAACTTATACTGTCGCTTACGGGATATATTTACGGATCATGATGATGATCAACCCGTGATCATGGCGCTTGCAACAGCGTCGATACATCGGGAGCTCAAAATCATGAACAATCACGAAAGATATCCCGTAAGCGACAGTATAAGTTTAGTTCTAAAATCTCATTTGTCAAAGTGATATTATTAACGAAAATCTTTGTATGTTTCAGCATCGGCTAAATTGGAGTGAGCTTACGACAAGAACCGTCTGCCCCGTATATTCTAAATGAATGTATGTAAACGATAGTATTGTAATTATGAAGTAGGTGGGTTTCATTTTAGTAGCAGGCTTGGTAAGGTTCAAATTTGAAAGTCACCAATATATCTGTGGGCTGTTTAACAAAAGATCATTTTGACGCAACGGATATTCATTGCAATTTAAACCTTATATCAGTAAGTTGGGTAATGTATTTGCAACGACTAAACCAACTGCTCAAACAGTTACATTTGGTATCCACTCCTGCTGCCAAATAAAACCTAAACCTAAATTTGCATTTAAGTTATAAAGAAAATGATCTCATTATTTTTTTAAATATTTCTGATAAAACTCTTGCTCAAGACAAAAAATATATCGATATAATATATTGGGGGCACACTATGTTAACTAAAATTAAATTTTGTCTAATCTAGGAATTCTTAAAAACTTTTTCTTTTTATAAACTATCAATTACTGGACCCGTTTATATACAACGTTGTTATTTCATGTATTGAATATTGCAAATTTAAATAACGGGTTAAGTTTTATCGAAGGATTAATAAAAATATGTAGAATTAAACCGCTAAAAACCAGACAAGATAAACTGCGCAATATCTTTATCACCATGGAATTACCTACGTATTATTTTAATCTTACGTCGACGTGACAGGAAATGGAGTGAGATGTCCTGTATAGCGCCAATCTCTTCTACTGAACTGTCATTAATGTAATACTATTATAAGAGTATTGTGAATTTTAATGGCACACGGTTTTATACGGCGGTGGGGTAACAATAAATCATGTTAATAAAAAATATGAAATAATTGATTATTTTATATTATTTCTTAAATAAAATTAGGGATGTCCTGCTAAAGGCTTACCGCTTGAGTGAGACGTTGCCTGACCGCACGTGCAGCTAGGCACGGTGTGGGACGTCGTTATGACGCCCGTCAGCTAAGTGACTGTGCTCAGTCATTCGTCCGCTGACGGTCGTCAATATCCCGCCCGCACCGCACACCTACCCCAGGCAACGTCTTAGGCACCTGTACCGTCGAAAAACTAGTAGAACTAGGACATAGACAATAGATGATTATGTATCTAGGGCCTAGATTGTAGGCGTATCAAAACTTCGGGTCAAGCCTAAAAATCGGGAATAATCAAAATAGTATCGCAAATCGAAACATTGGGATAGATCAAAACATTGAAATAAATGTAACTATATCGGAATTTCAAGGCAGGCACCTTCGTCAAACGGTAGTCAGTGTCCTTCGATAAAACTAGCCCCCTTCTTTGTAATCAGATATTAGTACAACTTAGGATATAAAATGATCATTGCCAAATATGTAACTCTTGTTGTGGTTTATTAATTTTTTTAGTTTTATTTGAGAATATTTAATGAGAAGGATGAAGGTAGTGAAATAAGACCTTAGTCTATTATGAAAATTGTTGACGTCAACTGCAGAGTCAACAGATAGATTTTGGTGCTAGCCACTTTTCATTTGCGCGTACTACATACATATTCGAACTCGCATATTGGTGTACTACCCTTTAAATACGAATTTATTTAAATTTACACGGTGTTTATTTATTTATTTGGTACACCAACAGCAGTACATCTACATACTAAGAATTAATATAAAACAAACAAATATATATATAAAATTTCTGTTATGTATGCCTATTACAGGTGTACAGTGTGATTATTGAAATATTCTTTGATCAGTATTATGACTTAAGTTAGTATCTCATTTACCAGTATAATTAATTTTGAACAGTTAAGTAACTATTATAATTCACCAATATCATTAATTTAGACAAAGACTGTAACAACAGTTAAGTAAATTGATGATACGGTACAGTCTTTGTCTAAATCATCAAATCATTTTATTACCCACTAGCCCGTATCGTCTCACTGCTGGGAAATAAAATAATAGTAATAAACCATAAAATTAATAAACCACATTCGATAGACTTGCGTGTGCCCAGCTCTTCCGACCTCTTGTATTATTTTAAGAAATAATAAAATAAGTAATTATAATTACTATATCAGGGACTTTGTATCCGGCCAAAGATGAGTGTGAAATTTGTAAAAAAGAATGCGTGAACATTTCGAAATATTTATAAAAGAGAGTGCTTTGCTGACGCTTCAAATGTCGTTCAAGAATGTCACTAGCGTTTTTGCTCACGTTTTACGATGCTAGAATCGAGTTGGTCATGATGAGATTGTTGAGGACACCAAGTATTGTTACAAAGTGTTTAGGGAAATGCGGCCGCAGTAAAGAGTCTTTATTGGTCATGACATCACCGTTTACAATGGGATAAATAAATAGAGATGATAGTGCCATAAGCCTGCTGTACCACAGCGGTGTACATTTCATCTTATTAAAACTAAAAGTGTCTGCAAAATTTCAGCTCAATCGGTTGGGAATAACTGTTTTAAAAATCTGTTGCAAGATCTGACCTATACAAAAATTGCAAGTCAAACAAAAACTTGTAATAATGTTCACCGTTGATTATACAGTCGTAAATATTGCTCATCATGTTGTAGAAAAACATCGTCTTTGTTGAGCGTCGTTCTGTGTTGAGTGGTCGCATTTCTTTCAGTTGTCTTATTGTCTTGGTAGGATTATACGTCCGTACTTTTTTTAAATAATGCTATGTAGTTACATTAAATATGTAAACGATGTAACGCTCTATAATAATTATTGTAGAAAAATATCATAAATGCCTCACAAGTTGTAGTAGAAATTTTTATGCACGTGATTATGAATGATAAATAATCATGCTTCATAGGTACTTGTACATTTAATCTTTACGCGTCTGTGAATGACAGAAACAAAACGAACCTCAGATTAGCTAAGTAGTAAAGTACATTAAAACTTTGTATGACGTATGCTCGGTTACGCTAATACAAAGCGACAACTAATAAAGGTGAAAATGCCAGAGTAGCCCGCGAAATTGCAACAGCAAATATGACTTTACTGAGTAAAAATGAGATGTGAGTGAGAATTATAATAATTAAAATCATCAATTCATCCCCTTAATAAATTCATTGAATCCCATTGAATAACTTTTTCATGGAATAGTTTGGGATTAAATGAACTCTGATTGAAACTGACTCTGATGAAATCTGATTTTGATGATTATAATTGTGTAACTATATACTGTAAGTGGATGATTTTAATGATTATAATTCTGTAACTGTCAGTGGCGAAGGTTCCATACAACTCGGTTCCTACCGGCTTCCGTTTGAAAAATGGCACAGTTGTCTATAGTAGTTCTATAGACAAATAATTTAATCACATAAAAAATATGGTCTCCGGCTCCGGCTTACCTCTTACAAAAATTGACCCTTCGCTACTGGTAACTGTATACGTGATACTTGCGCGAATCATATTTGCATCCAATCTGACACTGACCTGCTAAAAATATTGCAATGTTGTTATTTCAACTCTCTGAGCTGAACGTTGAAATCTCAAGTGTTAAACTTTGGTAAAGTCAAATTGAAGTTATTTTACAAAAAAAATGCGTGAAGTCGTTTTGTCTTGGATCCCGCGTTCCGGCAGTATAACGGGATTGTACGGATCCACGTTCCAAACCAAAGATTAATTCAGGTATTCGTTGTCAACTAATGTTAGTGAAAGTTACAGTTAAAGAACGTGCAATACTCGGACGTTTATAGCGCATCGATTTATTGGAAAAGTAACATGGGACTGACATAACTGGCGAAATGTGGGTATACTATTGCGTACACCTCTGCCTAACCCGTCGGGTGTTAGAGGCGTGATGTTATGTTATGGAAAAGTTCGGCATTGTGAAGCTCTCATCCCTGTCACTTTCTACAGCTCAATATTACTATGTGATATCATCGTCCGGGTACTGTGTCGATAGTCGATCCTTCATTGTTTTACTACTTTTGACAGAACTCTCAGTAATATTTTTTTTACTACTGTTTCTATACATGTCAGTATCAAAAAGGTGTGGTCATATATATATAACTGATAGATGTTATATTCGTTTTGAAAGCTACAACAGACCTGGCCAGGCATTGAGGTATAAAGTGATAAAGCAATTTTATGGTCGACTATATCTCTAAATCCATTCTTGCCATCGAGTCTGAGATCTATGGGGAACTATCTATGGCGAAATATTACTTACTCAGTCACGCTTCATCCGAAATCAAACCTAATGCGTATAAACTTAATGTGCATTTTCCTACCAGCAGCTGTGATCAAATGTATCACACGAATAAGAACACTAACCAAATGCAAGTACGGTTCAATTTGGATGAAGCGTGAGAGGTAAGTCTAAGATTTATAGATTTGCCTATTAGATTCGTGTCACTAATTAGTATAATAAATTATTTTTGTATATAAACGCGTTATTTAAGTGTGGTTAGGTATTGAAATGTCTGTGCAATATCATTGCCGATTGGCTTATGAACTCTTAGGTAAGTAGGAGCATTATTTGATATAGATATCTTGCAGAAAACGCGGGAACTTGATTGACAACAGAACTTTGTTTCTTCAAGGAAGTTTAATAGTTGCGCTATTTACACAAAAGTTGAAAGGGAAGCGACTGTCTTGGTATGGACATGTGATGAGGAGGGACGAATCGCATGTGACTAAAAGAGTGATGAATATAAATATTGGTGGATGAAGAGGGAGAGGAAGACCAAGGAAACGATGGATGGGTTGTGTGAGGAATGATGTGCTAGAAAAAGGATTAAATGATAGCGTGACGGTTGACAGAGGAGAATGGAAGTAAAAAAACGTGTGGCGCCGACCCCAAGGAATATGGGGAAAGGGCCGGTAGATGATGATTATTAATTTAAATTAGCTAGCGAACGCCCACAGACTTGAGGAGTACGAAATATCATCATCTTCTTGCCCTTGTCCCATTCTACTTCTGGTCGGCGCAATACGTTTACTTCTTCCATCCGCCCCTGTCTGACGTCACAGCATTTAGTCCTTTATCTTTCATATCGTTCCTCACACAATCCATCCATATTATGTTCTATGGCATCTTTCAGTCCATACCATGACAGTCCCTGACATTTTTTCTGTAAGAGACGTTGAAGTTTTAAACTTCCTCTAATAACAATATTCAGTATCGAAATGTAATTACAAAGAAAAGAGATGTTTGGGGTCGTCGAACCTTATTAGTGAACAAAAAGTAAACGACAGAGCTTTCCAGATCGCTGCGTACTTATCGAACAAAATGAGATTCGAGAAGAACAAATGGAGACACGTAGGTACTTGATAGATGAGTTGATAAAATCTGTTATTTTGACCGTGTTAGCGTCTACGGAGTTTTAATAGCTAATTTAATTTAACCCTGTATTTTCTTAAGCGAAACCTGACCGTAGTTATGGTTGTTTAAACTATAGTTTAATGTAGTATCAACTGTTGCTACGCTGCCGTTAATATGGCTCATCGAGTTGTAGACACACTTCGTAATCATTGTATTGCGCCATCTCTGTCCCTAATATCTGTGTGACAGTTTTTCTGAGACCCAAATTTATAAAACGAACTTTGAATAGCTTGGTCGCGCTTCATCCGAAAATTAAACTTATTTGGCATAAAATTAAATGTGCATATTTGTGCAAACGACTGTGATCAAACGTATCACAGATAAAGAACATTAACTTTTATGCAAATAAAGTTCATTTTCACGTCTTTGCCTAAAACTCGATGGGCCATGTTTATGACAGGGTACTATACTAAACGTACTTGTAATATCATAACCAGTGGCCAGTAGTGAGTTTGTTTCACTATCTTTCACTATTAACTAGAGACACTTAAAACAAAGATTAAGAACATTCCATTAGTATAAAGATATATCTCCGTAAACAACGACACTAAGCGACTGTCGACACTAAAGTAAGTTTTATTTTCATAATTTCATATCTTCATGTATATCCGTTATAGAATATTATTATTAACTTCAATAGCCAATTTTTACGTATTATCTTATTGTAAGTCCGTATGATTGTTTTAAAGTATCACAGAAATAATTTGTGCCAATTATTACCTTCCAAACGTCTTGATGTTGTGTATTTTAGTAAAATAATAGTACTGATTTTAGTAAAATAATGTACCTGCAACTGAAACTGAACTAACCATCGAACTCTTCTTCCATTTGTTCCATATACAGTGTAGACAGATTTAAATAAGCTAGATTAAATTAGTGTTTTTGACTAGGACATTCTGAATGATTATTATTTATTTTCAAGTTTTGAAGGCGTGGGTCTTGTTAGTGTGCGATTTCGTTCAAAATCTTTATTACAGTGCAAACCATCTAGTCGTATTGTACTTAGAGCCACCTAAGCAAAATGTGCTAAATTAATGAATTACAAAAATACTATTTCAAATAAAAGTAAAGAGCACGTCTTCAGATAGTTTTATTCTAATGACAAAAATGTAGTATTAAGTGTTAAATCAAATTTAGACTTTGGCCATAATGACATATCTTTGAGGCACAGTCTCTCCTTAGTCTAGTTCAGAATCTAGTCAATTAGGTTAATATATTGTAGCGATCACACTTTATTTTTGTGAATATTGTCTGAATAAAATTGTTGGTTTTGTCCAAAACGTGTCTTATTTAGCGATACCTATCCCTTTTGGTCCCAATAGTCCTTCTTTCACAGTACTTAAAGCTTTTCATGAAAGAGTATTACGTCATCAAAAAATATGACTGGTGCATTGCCAATTCTGCAATGGACAGCGAAATGCAAAGTCCTAACACACAAGTAATTCGACTACCGCGTTGGTCCAGTGGTCACAAGCACGACTGCTGAGCATGAGGTCCTGGGTTCGATTCCTGGGTCGGGCAAAGTGATATTGAGTTTTTCCATCAGGAATTAATTTCTCAATAGCAGCTACGGAGTCTGGATTTGCGCACGGTTGATGGTAATAACCTGGCCACCTATTATATGGGACTTAAACGTAACTTGCGAAATGTGGGTGTACTATTAGATACACCTCTGCCAAACCATTCGAGGATTACAAGCGTGCTGATATGTTGTGTATCAACTGCAATATGGTCAACACGGTTAACTGATATTGTCTCAATGTTTGATTCTTGAGGATTGTTAATTTCAATATTTTTTGATGACGTAATACAAACATTCTGGGTCTACACAATGACCGTATCGATGCCAGACGCACACGCGCGGGCCCCCTGCCAAAATATGCGGGACACTTTAATTTTTACTAGAATTGCTTGGCAACTAGTGTTTGTGTATTGTTTTACTGATATTATTAATCATTGTTATTGTTTTGAGAATCACTTAAAAATCTCTTATTTATTTATTTTATTTTATTTATTTATTTTATACATACAGTTATAATACAGTTTCACGTTTGTTTTGTACCATTAAACCAGAGATGGTTTGTATTGGTACTCACATTCGCTAAAACAACACTTAGATAGTTTGTTGTCTTCTTCTTTTTTATGCAGCTGGTCTATGAGTCGTATTGCATTGTCGTTTACGGTTAGGTTGACAAATAAACTTTGTGGTCAACATCAACTTTAATTTTTACTCTACCTCCCATTGTAGTATAACAAATAATAGGTCCTTAACTTTTAAATTGCCGTTTTTTTCTCTCATTTTGTTACGTTTGTAACTTAGTGATATTTTAATTTTTTTTCCTAATTCCATCTTTATTGGATTAATTACGTACCTTTTAGAATTTGAAAAGTGTACTAGTAGTTGCATACTACGTAAGGGTAGTGTGTCAAAACACCTGTTTAGCTACTTCAAGTAGGTATATTTTTGTCATAGACTGTGTTTTGAGAATTTACGCGGTGCAACGCAGGTTTTTAACAGACTTCCAAAAAGGAGGGAGGTTCTATGTTCGACTGTATGTATTTTTTTTTTAATGTTGTTCACCGATATCTCAGTCAATTATATAGACCGATTTTGAAAATCCTTTTTTATTGGAAAGAGTATACTCCCGAGGTGGTCCCATTGTCACCATGTCAGGATCTGATGATGAAATCCCAGGGAAATTTTATAGGCACGTATTACGTGTATATGTGTGTATGTGTTTCATGTGTTTTCTAAAGCGATTCAAGTATATGCATCTGGAAGTCATCACCTCATGTTGATGAGCTGACGATGGAAGGTATAACTCCATAACGGTTAGGAGTTGGAGGATAATTCTTTAGTAAAATATTAACTGTGGACCGATTTTCTAATTCTTTTTTTCATTCGAAAGAGTTTGTCCCATAGAAATATTGTCATGATCTGATCATGGACTTCGGAAATATGAAACGGAACTCTTCAATAATAGACATCAATCCATCTTGATTGCTGCAATCGCTTGGATGTTTATTGTTCACATAACATCACGCCTTTATGCTCTGAGACACATCTGCGTACCCCACGCAGATGTGTAGGTACAGTACAGCCACATTTCGACAGTTAGGTACCTATGTTAAGTTTCATTACATGTAGAACAATGTAAAATGTAAAAAAATGCATAGCAAATATTTGTATATAGGATATTACAACTAAAAAATGGAAAAATAAAAAAACTTTTTTGCACAAATAAACAGCAGATTCCTACAAAAGTGCAAAAACCTACACGGTCAAAATGTATGGAACACAACTGATTAACCGATGAAAAATTTCTAAGTGGGACGACTCAGAATAACGTACTGAATACGTGGTAACGGTACGTTCACATCACGGCGTCGAGTGTTTCTCTATAGAATCGGTTTTTTGCAGGATTCGGTTTAGTGGCAACAGTATTTCAATGAATGAGTTCACACATGCATTCAGTTTCAAGACACGGCAAAAAAAACCGAATCTTGCTGAAGTTGACATCCGATTTTGCGACTATAAACCGATCCGGCCGTACCTAACAGCCGTAACGTTAACTGCTGCATTACAGTTGTAAAGACACCAACTGTTGATCGTCTTTGTACTATTGGGTTTAACCACAATCTTTTTCCACGACGCTGACGGCGATAATACCAGTATATTATAGCAAGACTGTTCACGACCATCGCTTCCAAATCAACGTGAGGAACTGTGGGCGCTCTTGCAAAAAGAAAGCCGGATGGTGTGTTCACACGGGATCTCGATAAGAGGCCGTCGGATACGGCAATGCAAGATGTGCTGTGAATGCAATATTCGGTTTTTCCAGATCCGATGAAAATAAGATTCGGCAAAACGTGGCTCCGTGTGAACGTACCGTAACCGTTTTCGCGTCGGTGTCCCTTCCATCCCGTTTATAAAAATGACAATGATTAAGTTAGAGCGAAAAAAAACTAAAAATTGTTTTGTTCCAAAACTTATGATATTTCTATATAATAGGTATGACAAAAAAACTTTTTAAATACTTACTCAATTATATGTCGGCGGCGGCTTTCAAATTCAAATTCAAATTCAAAATAATTTATTATCTCTTCACAAACATTACTTATTGTGTATATAGGGTTTAAGATTACGATAACTACATAAGTTTGTGAGAGACTGGTGTCTGCACTAGGAAACCCTGTATAGCAGATCACCAGGGTCCCACCACACGGTATTCAGATTACATAATATATTTTAAACATGTTTAAATAATGCATTTAAAATGTGAAGGCAAGGTACATAAACATGAAACTATGATAAAATAAAAAACAATGATAATAATAAACAATATGACGCTAGGTTAAAATAAAAGAAAAAACAATTACGTGAGCAAATAGAAAAAAAAAAAAAAATAGCTTTAATGTGTAGGTAGCTCAGAGTCTTTTACGACGGTTCTACGTTCGGGCTAAAGTTCGCCGTTTTCTCGATTAGTTTCTGTTCGTCCTACTATGGCATTTCGGGCTCCTATTTCTGTCTGCACGATTTACAGACCTAACTAACCGAACCTCGGGGTGACCCAGACGTCGACCGTCTAGAGTTATCGTTTCCGTCAGCAGGTCGACGGATCCCCGCAGCGCGCGGGGCTCCTATTTCTGTCTGCAGGGTTTACAGGAACCTAACTAACCGAACCTCGGGGTGCCCTTGACGTCGACCGTCTAGGGTTGGGGTTTCTGTCAGCTTCTGTTAAATTTCAATTACGTTATATTAAGTCAATTTGTGTAATGTCTTCATTCCAAACGTTAATTATGGAATAAAAATTTAAAAAAAAATGAATTGTTTGTCAAATAAAACGTTATTAAATAAAAGTTTATCGGATAATTATTTTGCTAAGTGAAATATTTGGTAAACTTGTTGTTGTAGAATGTGAAATGACAAATAATGTTTTTTTTTCAATTACTAGTGTCAAAGGTATAAATAATATACAGGTGGTATAAATAAATGATTAGGTACTGCTCCAATATGTCATAGTAGGACGAACAGAAACTGGTCTCCCTCGTGGTCCTACTAGTAGGACAAAATAGTAGGACCACGAGAAAATGGGTCTAAAGTTATTTTATCAATTTTTTTCGAGTCAATGCCTTTTGGGAACTTTACGAGTATAAAACTTGTAAGATATTAATCTCATACGGGAACTCCCATCATTAGATAAGGTACCTATGTAGGTAGTTGGTTAAAAATAAAAGTCAAACATTACTTCACACCAATTTATTCAAAAATAAAATTATAAACGTATTAATTTTGCAAGCAAACACACGTGTACAATCGTGTAGTGCACATAATGTGACATTGTTGGATGCTAAGTAACAAAACTTCAAAAACCAAACTAAAGAGCCAATTCCCCTGTCCTTATTACAGGATTTTGGGCCGATGACGGGATCAAGTCCCCAATTTAAAATATATCACATTAAAGTTTCTCACGACATTTTCTGCTCTAAAAAGTGTGAAAATTGAAAATATTCTTATCTGAAATAGCCATAGTCATAATTATACCACTTTGCCCTAACGCATAATGATCGCTTACTACTGTTAGAATGTATTGTTTTGTTAGGGTAGGTGGAAGGGTGGTTTACTAGGGCATGTAAGAAAAAAACGATTTTTTCATGTCTATGTCCACTATTTATGCGCGCGCCTTATTCAATTTAATGTGACATAGCCTATAACGGGCGGACGATCCAGTCGCTTCCCACAATACCTCATTTGTCAAATTAGGTGTAGAAGTTATGAGAACACATGAAGATACATCTGATACATACCAACATACATACCGGTCAAAATCATAAAACCCCATTTTGAGCTTCGCCGTAGTCGGGTAAAATTTGTATGAGCAGCCCAACACAGACAATTTAACCTGGACCTAGCCCGAGCTACATTGTAGGTAGGGTCTACCTACCGACTAAACAATGTAGCTCGGGCTAATTCTAAATATATTGAAGTTAGTTAAGGAAATGGGAACGTCGGCATACCGACGTTCCCATTTCCCGAAATTCAAAATCGATAGACCGCAGACGGCATTTATGTAACAAAATTAACTCAACAGCAGCCAGAGCCACATACGAGTATAGAACAGGTGGTCGCTTTCATTGTATAGGTCTGGTTTCTATTTTGAACTGCGAATTTAGGTAACTTAGTATCTGCTCAATTAATAAAATAATAATATCATAATCATTATTTCTAAATTATAAAATATATAAAATTATCTAAAATGACATTAATCAAGGACACTGCTATGTTACAACTCCGAAAGAAGTTTGACGTCAAATTTCTTTCAGAGTGGATACAGCGCAGCCTTAGAACCAAAACAGATCTTATTCGTAAGTGTAAATGTAAGGATTGAGAAGAAACAGCGCAGCCTTAGGACCAAAAAAGATCTTGTATTGTATAACGGGCTGATGTCCGCAACTCCTCGTCCAAAAGGTTAAAAAAGATCTTAATCGTAAATATAAATGTAAGGATTGCTTTCAACTAAAGCTATGTCTTTTTCCAGCTGCCTCAGTTCCGATTCCATTTTGGTCTTGCGAATGATCTTGGGTATTGTGTCAGTAAGCATCGGTAGTTGAAGAAAAGCCTTCTGCATCAGTGACCAGTTGTGCTTCAGATCCTGCAAAAGAATAGATGAGGTGGAGGATTATTTTGTTAGACTTCTACCAACTAAAACTACATGGACCCTCGAGTCGGCCCAAGCCCTCCATACGAGAGTTCCCCTAGTATGGACAGCCGAAACATCAAAACGCGTGACACTCCTGTGCCTGATAAATTGCGCTCCCCCCGCGGTTTAATGACTAGGAAATATTACCGTCTTCCCCAAGGTCGCTTGGCGTCGTTTTAAGTCTCCATTTTTATTGACCTTGACAGCCTGCGGATTTGAAAATCCAATAAACCTCTGAATGCCTTGGGACTCAATATAGGGCCCTTGGCTCCACCGCACCACCATCAGCGGCGGGGTTGGGAAACGAGCGATCGCGCCCGACGACGTCAACGTCGTCTGTGGAATTCTTCTAGACAGTTGTGGCTACAGCCCTCGAAGCCTTAGCTCTGCTTGCCAGCATTGCCAAGGGCAACATTACTACCGAAACGTTTGTAGGAAGAGAATCTCGTTGTTGAAGTCTGTGTTCGTCGATAACCCAGAAGCCTCCTAAGAAGATTAATGCTCTAAGCATGCGTAAGACGATGTAGGCAATGGCATTACATCATGTGAAAGCTTAAACTAGCATTACAGGATTTGCCCTAATGCAACAGTAGAACCTAAACTGTACACTTACAGTAACCAAAGTAAAAAAAGTAAAACTAACAACATTATTAAATTATTATACCATTACTCGTAAGAAAAAACTTACAGTCAGAAGTTTCGTGCGATCCTCTTCGCTGACGAGCTTGCACAGGCTTGGCCTATTGTCCTCCGCTTGTTGCAGTTTCTCTGCAGCCTTCTGGAGCCTTCTGTTTCTCTTCGTCAGGTACGCTGGCATCTGCCCGAAGTCTAGCCTGAGGCAGTACTCTGGAACCTCGCCAGAACCCTTGATTTTCTTTATGTGGCCGTCCCTAGTGTCGACTAGCCTAAAGAAAGAGTTAATATTTTGTGATAAATAGGTACTTTGTACTTCCATTAATCATTTCAAGCAGCCAGCAGTTTTAGGCTAAACCGTATTTTAGACTGATAAAAGATATTTTAAACCGACTGTAATCATGATTGTCGGCGCACAGCGCAAAAGTTACGCAGGGTCATCGCATAATTTTACCTTGGCTCCACAGGTCTCCCTTTTATCTTTATAGCTTTCTTTATGTTAACAACTCTGAAGTTAACTTTTGGTTTCTCGGGTTTCTTCCCCGGTGGGGGGCGTTTTGGTACTGGCGGAAGATGACCGGAGACAAAGCATTTATGATCACTCTTCTTAATAGGTTGACCTATTCCTTCTCCCTTTTTTAAGAAGTCGGTAGGAGCTTTGACTGGTGTTTCAGCGTATCCAAATGTGCGCCGTAGTTGCGGTATTTTAGCTAATCTCAATTCCTTTTCTAGTTTGGATTCGTATCTGTAATAAATAATGGTCTCATATAATTATGGTAGACTCTTCCTCTGAAACGAAAGAACAAAAGGCCTGCACTCCAAAACTGACTACCTACAGCAGAAGCTAAGTCCAATGACTAACAAATAAAATATGAGGGAATACGTGTAGGCAATGAACGATCTGGTAAACTCATAAACAACTGGGAGCACTGTCAAACAACTTCCCATGTATACAGGGTGGAAGGGACACTGACGCGAAAACGGGGGGGAGGGGCTCAGAATGATGTACTGAATACGTGGTAACCGTTTTCACGTCGGTGTCCCTACCACCTCGTATACACCAAACCATTCCTTAACATGTAATACCACCCTTATGAGTACAACAGCCATGTGTTGATTTGCAAATTCCTACGAAAAATTCCATTATAATAATAATATCCCTGGACATTTCACACAGCACCATCTAGTCCCAAGCTAAGCAACCTAATGCTTGTGTTATGGTAGCTAGATGGCTGATAAACTACATATATGTATACATATTTATTTGTAAATACATACATATTATAGATAGAAAAACACCCAGACCCGGAACAACTACTTGTAGGTCATACAAATATTTGTTCGGTACGGGAATCGAACCCGCGACATGCAGCGCAGCAGTCAATCGCTTGACCACTGCGCCAACCCGGGACGGTCAAAAATTAAAAAAAAAAATATAAATGTTAGCATAGTGATGTGATGAGATTGGAAAAGATTTAGGTCATTTTGTTGAATATCCAGGACACTCAGTAATAAACAACCTGTATGCTTGGATATCTTTATATCATATAATGAAAAAAAAAAATTTTGAATGAAGCCGGCGCCGACCGCGTGCGCTGAAAACCGGTCATACTCATAACATAACATACGTCCGTGTGCACGCGCGCGCTCTTGTTAATTGTAATAATGGTAAGGAGGCCGAGATTCATAAACGAGAGCAAAGTATGCTTTATAGATTTCGGCCAGTGTACCTACGTGCGGCCGGCACACGTCTGGCTCTGTACGCTTCCAAAAGGTGAACGGGTACCTGGCTAGACGCGTAGCAGTCATCGCATTTTCGGATGGTCCCGCGCACCCATCCGCACCGTACATCCATTACTTTAACAGTATTTCTGTTCGCCACTCGCCGCACGCGCCGAATTTAATGACATCATCTGCGCGCGCTGGTGGAATCCGTTTACCACTTTACCCTACTACAGCATTTTTCGGCGCGGATCGGTGGGCGATGTTGCATAGTATTTCATATAAAGATTTATAAAAAGCGATGACTGCGGCGCGTACAGCTCCTGCAGCGCGTTCACCGTAAGCCTTTTAATGGTCGTCGCGTCAACCAGCGCCCGCGCTGCCTGACTTTTGGCCGGTCGGGCGGGCGTGTTCCGACACTTCCGACGTGTCGGCCGACGCACGTTGAACACTTTTTACAAGACGATGGATGTAGAAATGCACCGGTCGGCTGGCTTCGTTCTGAAATAGGCTTAAATTTAACAACCAAGTCACCAATTCAGTAATTTTAATAGATAATAGTGGAAATGTAAACAAAGGGGCATTGCTCCAGTATCATAGAACTTTGTCTACCTACTTAAATTAAATTTAAGAAACATTGTGTTGTTTACATTTCCACATTGTAAAAGTTTGCTACATGAAGAAAATTACCTTAGACATAACATAATTTGACATATACCTAGTAATGAATTTCATTTAAACACCAACAACTATGTTGGTAGTTAGATACTATCTTACTACACTATTGTAAAAGACAGGTAGGTATAATGATTGGTTATTATATTATTTTTCTACAGCCAAGAACTTGGCAAAATAAGTTGCTTCTATTGAGCACTGGAATATTAAGTTAAATAACTGCCAATAATTTGGACATTATTAGTGAATCTGATTTCATTTACATTATTGATTGAGACAATAGACCTCTTGCAAACATATAAGGAAGCCAGATAATAAATCAAGCGAAAGTTTTGGAAATTATATAGTATCAACCTGGTGCACCAAAATGTTCAAGGATTTTTGAACAAAGAAATAGAAGTACCTAGACCTTTTCCTGAATTGTGACAACATAGATTTTCTTTGTTTTTTGGAGCATTGGCTCAAAAGCTACCAATTCATTTTAAATTTAAGTAATCACCAGGTTGGCAGTTCATTGAGCAAAGTAAATGCTATACATGGCAGCGTATTAATCACAGTAAATTATCAGCTCAAATTTAAACCCCGCAAGGATATTGTAAGCCTATCCGTTGAACGAACAATTGAAATAGTCTGTATAGAATTGGAGCAGTCTATCATATTAAGTGTGTATAGACCTCCTTCAGGTTTGTATTATTGTTTTGATAAGGTAATGGATGGAAGTGTTGCAAAAAATCTGTAATTCAAATTACAATTTTTGATTTTAATATTAATTTCTTAGAAAATTCTGGGATAAGTACAAAAATTTTATAAGCATGTTTGAGTCACAATCTTGAAAAAAAAATTCTGGAGCCCACAAGCATAACCCTGACTAGTCCCAGTTCCCTAGATAGATACAAAAAAGGGTATCATTGTTAACCCAAAAACTAATAAAAGTCACCTGGAAACTTGTCAAAATTATCAATTGTGTCAACTAATAATGATCCCAATCAACAATCTAACGACTTTTTCAGTATGTATGGCACACAATTTAATAGGTACCACGTTTGTTCTGAAGACAATCTCAGTAAATAGTATCACTTCTTTCAATGACATAGTCATTGGTATTTTTTAGCTGTATGAAGAGCTGACATTTATATTAACACTGTAGGATTTTATTGTTATGTTAAGATGAGTTATTCTAAAGTATTAAATAAAGTTTTTTGTCATAAAGTCTACGTCGTTACTTTACTTGTGTTCCAAAATTAAAAACAGTAGTAATGAAATAAATACGACATGGAACATCATTAGTGAAACAGAACGTCTTGCAACCAAAATAGACAGCTCCCCTATCTATGGACTACAGCCTTGCCAGACACTAATACTAGCCTTTGAAAATGTATATGCGGATATTCCCATAACCACTACTAAATCGCAAACTCGTCACCAGCTGCTGCCGAGTCTATAATGAAAGATAATGTTCCAGTCTGTGATTCTGAATTTAATTTCAAATAGGTATCAATTTCACCTGTAAAGATAATATGATTTAAACTTTTCATACGTTAAATGTTAAGAAGACCGCCCGATCTAAGGCTGGTTTTATAGTCACGCCGCTAGACGCGCCGTTGGGCAGCGCGCTGTTGAACAGGAATAAGACGCGTTCACCGAGCGGCGCTGCTCAAGCGCGCGAATTTGAAACGCTACTACTACCCCAATACATATCCGAGCGCGCGCGCTCCGACGGCGCTGCTGAAACGCGTGACTATAAAATCAGCCTAAGGGATCATTCTGTAGACGTTGAGAAGCCCATTATAACCATTGTAGATCCTTCTTTAGCTGTAATTTATAATGATTGTACTAACTGTGGTGAGTTTCCTGATCTAATGAAGAATAGTAAATACCTACTTTAACAGTTCGGTTTTACAAGGGTTCGGTCAACTACTGATATGATGTTGAAATTTTAGGGCATTTTTATAATGCCTAGGAGGATAAATATGCGATGCTTATGCTTTTGCGATTTGTCCACGGCTTTCGATTGCGTTCTTCATGAAACATTAATTAGCAAACTACAACACTACGGAATCCGGAACGCCTCTCTAGATCTTCTTACTTCATAAAGTGTAAGTGTATGTATTCTGTGTATTGTATTGTATAACGGACTGGTGTCCGTCCGGAACTCCACGTCCAAAGCGCGTATTATGCGTACGGAAAGATACGGACATGGACATGTCCATGGATAGAATTCTTTTTTTTGTTTTATTTTTTCAGCGGCCTACCCAAGTGTCCTTTCTTTGAAAATGTTCGTCGTGTCGTTGTGCTCTTTGAGTTATGATATGAGTCGACCTCGAGCTAAAAGATATAGACAAAATTAAATGTTTGCACTGGACAGGTCCACTCGAATCTGTGTGGTTCTTTCTTTAAAAGACCATCTCAGGTATTACTCCGTATAGACCTAATGTGACTGACCAAGGTTATTTATGGACCTTAAAAGAGAATTAAGACTTTTGAGTTAGTTCGGCTGTTTCTTATCAGAGTAGTCAGGTACGAAACATCGGCTTCATCTAGTTTTAAAAAAATACGTGTAAAAGTGTTTGTAAAAATCTATTTGCAAATTAAACTTAATTTCAAGCAACTGCTAGCTGTTGCTGTTTATAACAAAGCTGATTCATAACGCTAGCTAATGGGTAGGTAGGTGAGAGCGGCAGTGGCCCAGTGATGTTGGCCCAGACTTACGAACGTAAGTCGTGGGTTCGAACCCAGGCAGACGCATTAGATACTTTGTGTAATTTATTTCATCACCACTGCTCTCAAAAACGGTGAAGGAAAACATCGTGCGGAAACCGATATGTCCTAGAACCAAAAATTCGAAAACATGTGACCTCCCAGCAATCTGCACTAGGCCCGCGTGGTGGATTATAGCCCTCTCATAAAGAGGAGGTCGTGTGTCCCAGCAGTGAGTACATTATAGGCTGATTATGCTTATAGGTAGGCACGTTGCTGCATATTTCCGATTGGGTAAGGATCGTGCCCATCAGCAGGTCACCAGACAGACAAAAAATGACGTGAATACTGCAGTAGATATATAGGTACATATGTATAGTAATATTTCTATTGATGACAGCAATAAATCTTATGATCAAAAAGCATGGTGAGCGTCGAGGTACGCAAAAACAACAATATAAGGTTTAATTTAAATACCTAGGAGTTTTGGGTGGCTCTGGTGGAGGTTTGTCCAAAATGGTATAGATGACTTCATCGTGATGGATTATTTTAACCCACGACATATTTGTTTTATCAGCAAAGGTGGGCAAACAACTAGAACTCAAAAAAATATAAAAACTGTGCGGTCGGGTTTCTCCTCTGGTTGTTCCGTCGGTCGCTATAGAAACAATACTTTGTTTCAAAATCTATGGAAATATTTACTTTTTGTTTTATCGATAACATAATGGTGCGATACCACTAAAAAATTGTGTGCAAACATTTGTGCCGCACATTTGTTTGCGAACATTTTGTGCAGCAAAAAGCATTTTTCGCGCACTAAGCTGCAGATCCGTTTCCACCGGCAAAGCTGTGCGTAACTTTTGTTTGCGCACAGTGCAGCACATTACGAACATGTTAGTACGAGAGCCCATGACTAAAATGCCTCTTGAAGTCTTGACCAAAACCGTTTATAATCGATAGATTTGGTTATTCTGATTTTATTATTCTGAAAATTAATATCTTTTAGGAATCTTAATACGAGCAAAGATGGTTTAGATGGTATTAGGTTGCTTATGCATAATCGGCAAGCAAGACAAGATTTGTCGCAATTTAAATATAGTCTTGACTTAATATTTTTAGAGACCATGCTAAAAAATATTTTTCAGTAAACAGACGTTTGTGTGGCACCATGCTGCACACCGGTGGAATACCACACCATAAGGGGTGAAATGGTGTTAAGTTAATATTGCATAACAGGGATAAGGTTTTGTTTTGGTTGCATCTAAACTTGAAAACTGTCGCACGGTGAATATGTTAGACCGACTTAGAATTTAGGCCATCACATATTCATCGTTAGAAATAGCTAGAATGATACCTATCTACTAGAAGTATCGGTATAAAAGCGGGAGTCGTTTGTTGTTCCCGTCATAACGCTTTCATACCTCGAGTCGGCTGGTGCTTCGGAAGTTGTAATAATGTGGAAATGTGTAATTTGTTTTTTTGTCATCTTGATCATAATTCTTATAGTTTACTGTAATTTTATTTGCAACGGCAACACTGAATATCCCACCTGTCAGCAGGCTTACGTCAAAACAAAAAAGATAGCTACTAAGGTTTTCCGTTGATTATTTTTAGATTCTTGTGGCGTACTCTTTGTAGATGTAATATTTATTCAGTTTTTTATTTTATTTTATTTAGTTTTACATATGCGTAAATATATAAGATGTTAATAAGAGGTTTCCGGGGGGTGAAGAGGTTTCATGCAAATAAATGTATAGGTATAGTGTGTAGGGAGTTTTCGAGTCGATTGGATGCGCTAGACCATGAAGAAAGGTTAGAGGGGTGCTTGTCGGCGTTGCCCCCGAAGGCTACGGTGGTGATATGTGGTGGAGGAATGATGGGAGCAGCCGTGGCGTACCACCTCGCGCGCCGCGGCTGGGGCGACAAGACCATAGTGATTGAGAAAGAGAAGTAAGTAAAACATTATCTAAGCTTTGTTTCCGACCAGCTATTCAGTTCGCTGTGGCGGCCATAGTTTTTGCGTTCCTCAGTTTCATGCCCTGTTTTCAGTCTAGAAATGCCTGTTTATTGTTTAAAACAAATTGGTATAATCCATTTTACTCATTTTCGTACATACCACCATTTATTCAAGGGATGCTTTTGCCTGTTAAAATTGTGGGTCAGAGGGTAATAAAGAGTTAAGGGTTTAGAAAGTGTAGCATTAATGATATTATTGAAAAATTGGAAGAATCAGTGTCAGTAAGATTATTATTTGAACTTAAACTGCAATTTTAAAATTTATAATTTCAGTAACAGTTTATTCTTCACCATGCATCTAAAAGCATGTGAAGAAAAACTATTATTTGAAAATGATTTATTTAGAATAGCCTGAATAAATGCATCATAAATAATTCTCTGTAATAGCTTAATTTAAAAAAAAAACAGTTTTGTTTGCCATAGATATTGGAAAGTGCCACTTAAAATCAGCCTATTAAATATAAAAATGCAAAAATGTTAATTTGTTAGCTGATTAAATACCACGTCCCTAAAAGCACTTCCTTATCGGGAGCATTTGTCTCTAATGGAACAGTTCAGATGTGAGCATACACCAGTGAGAGCGAAGAACTGAGCATTACACTACCTGTAACAATACAATTTGTAGCACTCATTTGTTTCTGTACAAAATCACATTTTGAAATGTTACGTAACTTGCTTTCACCTCGAGAATCTATTTATAATGTAATGCTCAAATTCGAATCTTTGATCAACAAACAACATTACAGGCAAATGGTTTGGTGAGAGCCCCCTCACTGTAGCATTTAGACTTTATATTTTACCTGATAAGAAAAATCATTTTTACATTGACAATCAGCAGTTTTTGTGTGGCAGAATTTACAGAACATGGCCCCTAAAATGAATATGTATTTAATTAAACTTCATGTACAGTAGTGGTGCACATGTGGATGTATGCAACTAGGCAAGGTTCTTATAATATTGTGTAAGGAATCCACATTATTTGTGATTCAACAGCGGAAAATAAATAAAACCAATCAAGTACAAAATCTATTAAAAATCTTAAATACAACTGACAGACAATGCACTGCCTATAAGTTTTTAAACTGACATGGTCACTAACACTTTCATGAACACTTAAAATGGCCATTTGTTGTAATTCAATAAATTACTTTTTCTTGCTGTTTGCTAGAAGACAACAATATTCCAAAAAAAGAATAATAAAATTGTCTTAATGAATGGGGACATATTGACGTCTTAAAAGCCTCCATTGTATTCACTAAAGCTGTAATATTATTGTATCAAAATAAGTTCTGAAACTGGTATGGAGCTGCCAGAGACAGACTGCTGCTCAGGGGGTTTAAAATGGCTGGTTTAGCAGAATCATAATAAGTTAATAATATGAATTCGTAAAATGGTCACAAGGTTACAATTCATAATCTATGACCATTTTAAGAATTTACACGTAATTCATATTATTATCCTATTATGTTTCTGCTAAAGCGGCCATTTTAGACCCCCTGAGCAGCACAGTCTGTCTCTGGCAGCTCCATACCAGTTTCAGGCCTTATTTCGATAGAATAACACAACCTACATAATTGTATACAAATCAAAGTCATTTATGCAAACTAGGCTGAAGATCAGCATGCTTTGAACGACAATTACACAAGACGGTCCTCCAAAACGGACGAAATGCGGGCCCCTTTGCCACTTCCTAGTCGTTTAGCTGTGAAGAAGTGGCAGTGGCATGAATGACTTCTTTAAGAAATTATAAGAAATATTATTAGTATAGCAGTCCAGGCTTCATTTTAACTATTTTCTTAACACAATATAGTAATTGGTAGAAATATAGTCCTCATCAACAGAAAAGAAGAATAGTAAAAAAAAATAAAAAAACTTATTTTGATATTACAAACAGACATTTCTATTTTATTTATTTGTATAGAATAGATGAATAAATGGGTTGTATGTAGTACTTATTACCTCCATGCAAAGAGTAAACAAAAAAGGAAAAATGAAATCAAATTCATTTTCAGTAAAGTAAAGTATCAGTTGAACATTCTGATCGGCGTAGATTTCTCACAGTCAGCATTTTATGGTAGAGAGGTGGAAAATTTCTAAAAAGACTTCGAAAAAAAAAGTTCGATTTTTCCAAAACGAACCAGTTTATACCCCAAGTTATGGGGGTCAAAATCGTTGCAATGCAATGGAGTTAGTAGGACATTACTGAGAAAGCGCCAGAGTAGGCCACGAAATTCAAATTTTAAAATTGTCAGTTTGCATGTTGATTAAAATGTGATTCGCGGCCGTAACAAATGTGGTTTCTGAATTATAATCATTAAAATTACAAATACTACCCTCTAAGTACATTTAATCCCATTGAATGTCAGTTTAATTAAATAATCATTTGACTGACCGGCAAACAGCAAAAAACGTATGTTAATTTGAATTTCGGGCTACCCTGGCGGTCACCTTAATAATCAATTGAATCGTATTATTAGTACTGGATAATACGATACCCCTTAGTAAGACTGATTAAGTGGTTAGACTAGGCTTTTGGGCACCGAATTACGGACCTGTAACAATTGTCAAAGAAGATTGATAAAAAAAGAAAGAAGAAAAATAAAAAAGAAAAAGAAGAAAAAAGAAAAAGAAAGAAAAAAAAACTTAAGATAAGAAAAAAAAGAAAGATAGAAAGAGGTCTTATGAAAGCGAAGTTCGTCTGCTGTAGCTTGGTTACTGCCTGCCGCCGCGGTATGAACGATCAGGGCCTCCCCTTTAGACTGCTGCTTGCCCATATTCGTGGATGATTCGTACAGTCCCGCTGACGTCTAGTCAGAAGGTCGAAACAATCAGTACTCGCCCCATTATCACTATTAATTTTGGTGACTCATCGAATGGTATATGAAGTCACACTCAATGTCTCAAGTTCGCGCAGCGCGTATAGATTCCTTTGGCAGCGTCGCCATGTGCGGTTTTGATGGTGAATGAATCCAACGAATGCTCGAATAATACTGAGATATACTCGTATTTCATAGGATAGTGCCCATAAATAAATAGTACAGATCTTAAAGTAGGTAATTAATACAACCCTTACAAAAGACATAAAAATAACAGCCGGGACAAAGGCCTAACGTGCTTTCCGAGGTACGGAGGTAACTCGGTGTGTAATGGACGGTCACCCATCCATGGAACCTTGCCAATCGCTGCTCGACCTTGAAGATACGCACAGGTCGATCTTCAAGGTCAAGCAGACTGGCCAGATATCTTAAGTAATACATGACATGACAATGGTGCACTACTGCGTTCCGGGCACCCGTCGCGTCGGGGTCTCTTTGTGCAATTGATCGTAGACAGTTTAACAAGCGCTAGAAGAGCGGCAAAGTACCCGCGACGCATTAGACTGGTGTGATTGCTTAGGGACGGATTAGCCGCTGAGATTTAAATTTTTATATGATGTTTCTTAGATTTTTTAGAGAAATGAGTATGTTGTTTCTTCTTATGCGCTCATTACACAGACGTCACGAGTCACTCACAAGCACTATTATTATGACACGTGGAAACTTTTTAAAAGTGATTTTCTCTTACTATTTAGTTTGTGATGTTATGAATACGCTGTTACTACAACAACGATACTGTTAACCTGTGTCATCCCACTGCTGGGCAAAGGCCTCTCCCCATGATTTCCAGTTGTTTCGATCCATTGCTAATAAGGATCATTGGTCGTTGGTTTAGTCCAGCTCGTCCCGCCATCTTCTACGAGATCTGCCGCTACACCTTCTGGCTGTGTCAGGGCTCCAGAAAGTGGTTATTTTGGCTCACAGCTCATTGGGCATGCGGGAGACGTGGCCAGCCCAATCCCACTTCAGCTTAGAAAAAAAGTACTAGAATACCACGTGAAAGACGCTTTTGAATTTTGTTAATTGTGTACAGTGCTCGGGGAAAACCGACCTTAATACTAATATTAATATAATTTAGGAAAAACGAACATTTTAATAATATATTATATATACAATAAGGTAGGATGTATATTTATATATAATAAGTTAACAAAAGTCTTATTCGATATCCCACGTGAAAGTTGCTTTTGAATTTTGTTAACTGTGTACTTAATAGTGCTCTTGAATGAAGTGTTAAAAGTTTCAACAGTTTTGCAAGAATAAGCGCTCATCCATTACCGTGTCGAGCGAGACTATTTAAATGGGCGTATTGGTATGAACTAGAATTGATCACCTTGTGGTCAGCCTCATAAAGACGAAAACACCGACAAGAATTTATTTGATTGTCGTTAACTTGTGTTGCAAAATATCGTGATACTTAATATATATTTAGCTACCAGTAGCGAAGGGTAAATTTTTGTAAGAGGTAAGCCGGAGTACATATCTTTAATGTGATTATATTATTTGTCTATAGAATACTGACAGTGCCATTTTTCAAAGGGAAGCCGGTAGGAATCGAGTTGTATGGAACTTTCGCCACTGTTAGCTACAATGACTATGAAATGAATTTTCATCAATGTATACATCTTTTTGAGGCTGACTGGGCCATAAAAGCCCAATATTGATCAAAAGCCATAGCACATACGGGTTAAACGAAGGCAGCAGACTTTGTTTGGAAAGCATATTCACCACAGATATATAAAATACAGATATTCACCCTTTAGATAAAGTCTAAAATACCTGAGGGGATCAACGTCATACACTCAAATATAAATTTTATTTCTCTTACAACCGCCTGTAGTTTACTTGATGCTTACTTGATACAAAGGAATGAGGAAAATATGTCAAGAATGGTGTTAAGTATGAAAGTGTAGCTTTTGTAAAACGGACAAACCAAATATGGGATGTTGCTCCACTTTTTTATCCTCAGCTACAACACTGGCAAGAAGCGCGTTTTAGGTCGTAATTTTGATGATAATAAAGTTCTGATTGGCCTGATTTTGATAAATGGCTTTTGAGATTATATTTTGATTTAATTCATTCTTGAAAAGAAAAAAATCTCAGTCACGTGAGTCAAATGAATGATATGACGGCTGATAGAGACGCCAGGAAAAAACCGATCGGGATTGTATATTGGGCCGGTGACCGCAACTCCGCGTCCGAAGCGCGTATTTTGCGTAAAGGACGCATTGCGAAGATCCCAAATAAATGAGGCCACGAGAATGATGATAACTCCTTCAGTTTTTTCTTGAATTCCCTAACAAATCTTAACCTACTATTTTCGTCTACAGAGTCGGTACGGGCAGCCGCTGGCACTCCTCTGGTCTCGTCGGCGCCTTCAAGCCTACCCTAGCACAAGTTCGCCTGACCCAGTCTTCCATTAGACTCCTGCAAGAACTGGAAGCTAAAGGCAGGGCCACTGGCTGGAAACAATGCGGGTCCTTACTGCTGGCAAGGAACCGGGATCGGATGACGGTGTACAGGAGAATGAAGAGCCAGTCTGTGTAAGTATTATTGTAGATAGCACTTTAAAAAAAATTGTTTGTTCGTTTAGCATTTGCCCACGGCTTTGCTCGCCTCATGGTTGGAAATTATCGCCCGAGCGCGGTCAAAATATAGCACACGACATTCGGGAATAATGCGTTGTTGTGACTGCGCGGACGGAAGCTTGCAGGTGCTGGGTTGGGTTACAAAGGACAGGAGATGTGACAGTTTGTACAGGGTGGGCCAAGAATTCGTTAACATTTAAATGTAACTTACCGCGCAAACTATTGCCGCGCGGGGCGCAGGCGCGGGCGGGGGCACTAGCTCGCTTCTTGGAAATTTAGTCGCAATGGATCGCTTCACGGGGCCGCAACGCGCTTACTGCGTGAAACAGTTTTATTTAAACAACTTTTCGCTCATTACTGTGAGACGCTTATTTTGCGTTGAATATGGTTTACACGACTTAAGTCAGTGTCCAAGTGCTCCTTTAATAAAAATGGGTGAAGAAGTTCGAAGAGACGGGATCTACACTAAATGTGAAACAAACCGGCGGCCTGCAGACTTCTCGGAGCGAAGAGAACGTGCAGCAAGTTTCCGCTTCTGTTCGACGTGATCCAGATTTAAAGACACGCAAACGTTCGGCTGAATTAGGATTATCCCGCACATCATTACGCCGTATTTTGAAATTAGATTTGAAATTACATCCATATAAGATCCAGCTAGTGCAAGAACTAAACCCTAATGATTTAAATTTGCGTAAGTCATATGCCGAAACAATGTTAACACGATTCAGTAATTTTCACAACATCTTATTCTCTGACGAAGCCCATTTCCACCTAAATGGACATGTAAACAAACAGAATTGCAGGTATTGGAGCAGCGAAAATCCTAAAGCTAAACATGAGAGGCCACTTCACTCTCCTAAGGTAACTGTATGGGCTGCAATTTCAGCAAAAGGAATCATCGGACCTTACTTTTTTGAAGATTCTCGAGGCCGTTCAGTTACTGTTAATTCTGCCGAGTATGTGAAAATGTTACGGGAGTTCTTAGCACCGATGCTACTGGAATTTGCTGGTTATAATCGTAACACATGGTTTCAACAAGATGGAGCCACGTGTCACACATCGAACGAGTCCTTGCCGGTGGTCAAAGACATGTTTCCGGAAAAGCTGATATCCAGACGGGGTGACATCCCATGGCCACCCAGAAGTCCAGATCTATCCCCAGCAGACTTCTTTTTATGGGGTTATTTAAAGAGTCGTGTCTACATTGATAAACCGAGTACACTACGTCAACTTAAAGAAAAAATCATCGAAGAGATGTTGGCGATCACGCGGTCTCTTTGCAGAAGAGTATTCGAAAACTTCAGGACTCGCTTAGATGAGTGCAAAAACCGAAACGGTGGTCATTTAGACGAAATAATTAAAAAAAAAAAAATTACAACTAATTAGCTTTCTCGTAAATAAACGATTTCTAAAATATGTTAAGTGGTTTTTTTTATACGCTTCTTTCAAATGTTAACTAATTCATGGCCCACCCTGTAGTTCAGTTCCAAACCCACATCTATTAAACTATATTTAAGCTAACTAACTTTATTTTAACTATATTTTTTTTGTCTTTAGCTGAAAAGCTGTAAGCTGTCTGAAAACATAACATTATTTAAAACATTTAGGTTCAGAATGTCCATTTCCCAAAAAGTCCAATTCCAACAATTGTAATTTTAGCTAATGTGTAATTTGAAATAAAAACCAGCTGTAATCATTCAGGATGGTATAATCTACAATTATCAACATAATGTATACTCCTACATATATTTTTCATTAATGAAACATTCAATAAACAAACACAAAAGAGAATGCTCATGGAAGTATGGAATCCCGTACCATGCTGCATCAAAATCAAACCTTGTTTTTTATAGACTACACTGATCGTATTAACTCCTACAAAAATTATTTTTGAAAAAAAAACCCGCGTTTCAGAGTTATTTTATAAAATCGAAACTAACCTAAAAAGTAGGTCTATTTTTTCGACGCTACCAACGACGTATTTTAACACACATACATTACATTATTGCTCTAAAAACAGCGTAATACACTAATATTAGTAAGAATTACGAGTTAAAGTAACATCCACAGTATGCTTGACTGAAACTCGATTTTATTTTAGACCTTTACATTGCCAATAGTCAGTCAGTACAGTACAAATGTCAGATGCCACAGATAAGATAACTATAAACCATAGAGTATAGTAAGTGCTATAAACTAGTCGGGATTTAGGGATGTAATCGATAAATCAAAATCTTTAGGCTGAGAAAATCTATTTTGTTGCAAATAGCAATAAACCAAACTAAATCGATTTGGTGTACTGATCTTACTTAATTGTAATTAATTTTAGAGTCCGCTCGACAGACAAGGGTTTGTTCAATTGAAACGGAACGTCATTTATATTCAGTTGAAACGGAACGTCATATAAAGGGAGTAAAACAATATTCGTACTTTTAAACTCGAAAAGTATATTTCCAGTTCAAAAATCAAATCCCCGACGCGTAATGCCGTAAAAAAATATGAAACTAATTACTATAATATTTTGGTTTTGAGGCGCGAGACTTTTTGGTACCAACTTTGGTCATTCTCTTTTCAATTTTCGAATTAAAACAATTAACTGTGAATTGGAATTTTTGGGAAATGGACATTCTGGGAATAGGACTTTTTGAAACCGTGGAATTCTGAACCTAGCTATTCAGAACCTAGACCTTAGATTTAAAATAGTTCCCTACAACGCAGATGAGCACTAGGGAGAATTTTGTAAATACCTCAATCCCTAAAGGACTTAAAAATAAGGGATGTAAGTTTGAATTTAAGTTCGTAATTTTAATGGAAAACTGCATTGCGTGCACGGCGTGGACAAAGTGTTAGTTCAGGTAAATAATTGCAGTTAGGGTCGGTCCGCCAGCATAAATGATATAGTGCCCTAAATATAGGGTTATGGTATTAAACGTGTGAGCTAGAAAATCAATAACGTGTCGGTTTATACGTCGGCTGTTTGTGCTCAGAGAAAGGGTGCATATTGGTTGAATAGAGCACTTACAAATGGCGGTATTTATTATCGTTATTCCCATAAGGGGGTGAGTCTGTTCCGATGAACTGGCATAGATTTAGACTTTAGGCTGCTTTCTTATAAATTCGTAATACAAGAAATCATATATCCTTTGACTAACTGGTGATGTTGTGGATGACGTAGGCTCTAGACCCTACTATTAGCCTAATAAAACTAAGTAATGTTAATTAAGGCTCTAGTTACTACAGTTTAGTCATTCAAACTTCGACGTCACTGGTATTGGTGCACTAGTACCTATGCGGGATGGAAGGGACACCGACGCGGAAACGGTAACTTACAAAGTATTCAGTACATCATCCTGAGCCCCCCCCCCCCCCGCAATCGAAATTTTTCATCGGTTATTAAAAAAAAACAGCTGTTCCATACATTTTGACGGTGTAGGTATTGCACTTTTGTAGGAAACAACGGTTTTTTTTTTGAGGACACGTGTCCTAGATAACTTTGTTGTTTAGTGTTTATTATGTACTCATACTCGTTTTCACGAACACCAAAACGAAAACCTAAATACAGCGTGGCGATTAAGTCACCTGCATCCTTCAACAGGGTGTTCATATCCGTCATACTTAACAAATCTTGTAATGATACTGACATACGATTGGTAAAACGAAAATCTTTTCACACATGTATCTGTTTGTCATGTATTTGTTTTTTTTTTTAATGCATCGTGTTATTTTCGCAGTGCAAATTGTTAAGAAAGACAGGTAGAATAAACTCCTTGACGTGTTACTTACATGTTCTATTTTCTACCCTCTCGCCCCCAAGCCGAGTGTTGGCAGTTTTCATAATTATAAACTGTCAATTAGTGAAAATGGAACTCTAAAATCAGAACTAAAAGCATTGCCGTATTGGGGACGTTGCGGTGGAGATCTAGCAAATTAGCAAATATAGACCCACAATTCCCAAGGGTACATAAATACACAGTTGGAAATGCCACTCAGCTCTTTTATTAGCATACTGCGCCGCAACAATGTTGCCTGCTTTGAGGTTCTAAATAATGAAAAATGAAAAGACAGACTTAGGACTTTCGGTTGACTTCTATAAATAATCAGCATTTTATATTTCATTATCTTTCGTTTGTTCAGATTTTGTATTGAGAGGGAGGCTTTTAGGCGGCGCTGGGCAGACTAGAAGGATAGTAATCAGTCACTTCATGACTCTCATTCAAGACAATTACTAACTGACGTCTGACATATTAGGGAATTTTAAAACTGCCAATCACAGGGCCGCGATGCGTCGTTTTACGACCCACTCAGTCTCAGAGGAGAGGTTTGTTTCCCAGCAGTGGGATCATTGTAGACTGATTATTATGTAGGTATTTGTATTATGGAATAGAAACGTTTCACGACGCGCGACGCATGAGCTTTTAAAAAGAACTCAAAAAGTTTAACTTCGACAAGTCTCAATATATTGTCGGATTTATAAGGCTTCGACCTTAAAAACAAAAACAGAACCTTATGGTCTCACTTGTATCTCCCTGTCACAGAGGTTTTTTTCGGTCATTTCATAATTGAGCGTGATACAAACCACAAACGCGCCGTGCCTTTATGGGTTTTGTTTCGGTCGTTCAACCCTAAGTAATTATGCAAGCACATCACGCTGCAAGGGGTTGCTGCGGCGAACTGGACAAAGCAGAATCGAACTTGGATTAAAGCAAAAACTTTTTAGCGAAAGTTGAGTATGAATTTGGATAGATATATCTGTAGAGAGTGACCAAAAACTGTGATATCATCTTGGCTAGAAAGGGGATGGCTAAATGAAGGCATTAGACGCATGGGTCGGCGCAGCTTGTACTTCTCTTTATAGAGAAGTATGGACATGCTGCGACCCCAACCCCGACCCCAACTAAATTGAAATAAGGGCAGGAGAGTGATGATGAAGTTTTTGAGCCGAACCATCTGCTTGTTTACACGAAGTTTACATGTGATGCATACTTAATGAAAGGGACAACACCGACTATGTCATTAATATACAAATGATCTCTGCATAATTAATATACACACACACACTAGACTAGGATAATACGACTAAACCATAAATCACGGTTTGGCCAAGCGTAACGCACTGATATTTGACATTCGCAATTTATTCGACCTAAGCAGGCAAGCTTAACCCAACCAAATCATTAGTTCAACAATTTTACAGCAACTCAAAAAAAAAAAATTGAAATTTATTTGTATTGTTGATGTTTCTTAGACGAATCACGGCACGCGCGTCTTAGAGTAGTATATATATATATACATATATATATGAATATGTTTCTAGATGTATGTATTAGAAATTGTGTAGGTATGTAAATATTTATTCTCCGTTACTTATTAAGTATTTTAAGGGGAAATATAACAACAGCATTTAATTCATAATAAGATTATATTTATTCTGTAGTATATAACAATGTTACGTTACAATATTCCAACCATGATTAATAAAACTAGTTATTATGATCCGTATTTAAATACACCAATCATCATAATAACGTTACACTATTCATAAATATAACATAATAACGTTAATACACAATATACATTATCATCAGCAATAAATCAACAATAATCAGAATAATATCATACCTTAGATGTTAACGCCTTAAAAGTCGAAGAGCAACTGAACCGATCCACTGTGGCTCCGCTCTTTTATACCCGTTAACAAACAAGTCTGATTCACAAGTGACAGTTGAGTCAAATCAGTGTTTGACTTACCTATAGAAAAATAAGTTTGTTATAAAATTCAGTAAATTCATTAATTTGCAACAACAATTGAGTATAGAATATTAAACAGATAATAATTATATTTATAGGTATATCAAGTATTTATTTTTAAATATGAGACACATCATTTTCACATTTATATATCACGGCCATACTGACAAGTACTTCGCTCTCGAAGTACATTAGATACCCCTTTTCTACAATTGCATTTTACTCTTGTTCAAGTGCCTAGACGTGTCAAGTCCCCTCCACCCGCTGCTAGTGGGATAGACTTGCACCAAGCAAATGACCGACCAGCGGAAACAAGTTTTATCGGTTACCTCGTGTTTTCTACAATTGCAATTTACTCTTGTTTTGCCAAGTGCCTAGACGTGTGAAGTCCCCTCCACCCGCTGCTAGTAGGATAGACTTGCACCAAGCAAATGACCGACCAGCGGAAACAAGTTCTCTTTTTTTTTTCTTAATAAAAAAAACATACATGTTATTAGGTAAAGTATTTATTTTAATATATCTCTACAATTAACAGTACAATAATTAGATAAAGTATTTAATAGTCTCATTGCACAAAATTACGAGATTTTGGGATTTTGCCGCTGAAAAATTACGTAGTTCATTTCTTTCTGTTGTGATTTTGTGGAGTGACTGACTGAAGTTTTATAAACAGGAATTGCTGACTGTGTGAATATGGGCAAATTGCAATTGCAATGCCAATATGACTCCCTAAGATGACGGTCTAGTTATTTTTCAAGCATTTCCATGATGGGTTTCAAATGAAAGGGTTTTTTTATATTACCATATAAAAAACGCCTAGTCTTGACCTCAATCTAGTCCTGAGGAGATGAGGTAGACGATGGAACGAGCTAACCCAAAAGAAGCCTATTAACTCGCGAGTTAAATAGATTGGGGTCATATGAACTTGGGAACACCGCCGCAGGTTTGCTGAGAAGAATACGAGAAATAAAAAGAAGTCACTCTAAAGCGTATTTTTTAGTTTTTTATTTAATTATAATATTATATTAATAGTTGACAAAACAAAAATAGTAGTTTTCTGTAGATCAATACCAAACCTTATTTAACTCAAAAAAAGCGGCCAACTGCGAGTCGGACTCGCCCGTGAAGGGTTCCGTTGCAGCAAGTAACATAAAATAAAAGTTCTTGTAGATCGTTGTAACTTTGATCGATGTTTAAATAATAGACATGGTATTATAAAAAAACTACTTACTAGATCTCGTTCAAACCAATTTTTGGTGGAAGTTTGCATGGTAATGTACATCATATATTTTTTTTAGTTTTATCATTCTCTTATTTTAGAAGTTACAGGGGGCGGGACACACATTTTCCCACTTTGGAAGTGTCTCTCGCGCAAACTATTCAGTTTAGAATAAAATTATATTAGAAACCTCAATATCATTTTTGAAGACATATCCATAGATACCCCACACGTTATAACACGTATGGGTTTGATGAAAAAAAAAAAATTGAGTTTCAGTTCGAAGTATGGGGAACCTCCAAAATTTATTGTTTTTTTTTCTATTTTTGTGTGAAAATCTTAATGCGGTTCACAGAATACACCTTTTACCAAGTTTCAACAGTATAGTTCTTATAGTTTCAGAAAAAAGTGGCTGTGACATACGGACGGACAGACAGACATGACATGACGAATCCGTTTTTTGCCATTTGGCTACGGAACCCAAAAAAAGGTCAAAATTTTTGAAATTTTAATTAAAAAAACTGGCCAAGTGCGAGTCGGACTCGTGCATGGAAGGTTCTGTACCATCGTATTAGGAGAGGGGCCGTTCAAGTATTACGTAAGCAGATTTTTTGCAATTATTAACCCCGCCCAGCAAAAAAGCAAAACTATTACCCCCCCCCCCCATGCTTACGTAAACATTGATGTATTCTGGTTTCTTTATTCATTCATGAGAAGACAAGTGTATAGCGCGCGGTAATTCCCCTACTCTGTTTGCTGAAAATCTAAAAAAGTAAAAAAAAAAAAAACTGCTGACGTAATCACCATGCATCCCCTCCTATCCCCCATGTCATCAAAAATAAGCAAAGCAAAGACCAAAACTGCCCCCTGTAGTGCTTACGTAATATTTGAATGGTCCCAGAGCCCCTTTAATTTTTTATTTATTATTTGTTGATAAAGCTTTCTTATAGGTTTTCCAGTAATCTATAGGCAAAGAATTATTTTTTTGTATTAAAAACAAAAAATGGCATAGAAAAATATATTTGAGATGCTCAGAATTTCAAAAGAGAATGACCAAAGTTGGTACCAAAAAGTCTCGCGCCTCAAAACCAAAATATTATAGTAATTAGTTTCATATTTTTTTACGGCATTACGCGTCGGGGATTTGATTTTTGAACTGGAAATATACTTTTCGAGTTTAAAAGTATGAATATTGTTTTACTCCCTTTATATGACGTTCCGTTTCAACTGAATATAAACGACGTTCCGTTTCAATTGAACAAACCCTTGTCTGTCGAGCGGACTCTAAAATTAATTACAATTAAGTAAGATCAGTACACCAAATCGATTTAGTTTGGTTTATTGCTATTTGCAACAAAATAGATTTTCTCAGCCTAAAGATTTTGATTTATCGATTACATCCCTAAATCCCGACTAGTTTATAGCACTTACTATACTCTATGGTTTATAGTTATCTTATCTGTGGCATCTGACATTTGTACTGTACTGACTGACTATTGGCAATACAAAGGTCTAAAATAAAATCGAGTTTCAGTCAAGCATACTGTGGATGTTACTTTAACTCGTAATTCTTACTAATATTAGTGTATTACGCTGTTTTTAGAGCAATAATGTAATGTATGTGTGTTAAAATACGTCGTTGGTAGCGTCGAAAAAATAGACCTACTTTTTAGGTTAGTTTCGATTTTATAAAATAACTCTGAAACGCGGGTTTTTTTTTCAAAAATAATTTTTGTAGGAGTTAATACGATCAGTGTAGTCTATAAAAAACAAAGCTTGATTTTGATGCAGCATGGTACGGGATTCCATATATCCATGAGCATTCTCCTTTACGTTACAGTTCCGTCTTTGGTTCACAGACATACATACATAAGTGTACCAAATTTCAACTCAATCGGTCCAGTAGTTTCGGAGTAAATTAGCTGTGACAGACGGACAGACAGACAGACATGCGAGGGATCCTTTATGGGGTTTCGTTTTTAGGGTTCCGTATCCAAAGGGTAAAACGGGCCCCATTACTAAGACTCCGCTGTCTGTCTGTCTATCTGTCTGTCACCAGGCTGTATCTCATGAACCGTGATAGTTAGACATTTGACATTTACACAGATGATGTATTTCAGTTGCCGCTATAACAACAAATACTAAAAACAGCATAAAATATTAAAGTGGGGCTCCCATACAACAGACAATTTTTTTTTTTTGCTGTTTTTATAGATTATGATACGGAACTCTTCGTGCGCGAGTCCAAGTCGCACTTGGCCGGTTTTCCTTTTGAGATACGGAACCCTAAAAATGATGAAAATTATACACCTGGCTAACTAGGTGCTCCTATTAAAATCTTTTATTCTCTTAACCTGTTTCTCATGTTTGTTTGTATATGGAATACCTACGCTAACCTAAACAATTTCGTCAACCTGGCCAAAAACATGACCAATCTGAGAGGTATTAAGGCGTGAATGGCCCTGATTTCTTTGAGTTAGAATCGTATTGAAATGGGCTTATGCGTACAGTTAAAAGGCCACATCGAGCGCCATATAAACGCAAAATTGGCCAGGAGTAGAAATATGTTTACCGGTTAATTGATGTTAATTGTTTCTTGGGTAAACAGGAGCTGTCTTTTAGAGCTCATGATGGAACGGAATCGCCTTTAAATAAATGTAATTTCGTGGAACCAATAGAATTACTAGCTGTGCCCCCGCGACCTACGTCTGCGTGAAATTAGTGGTGTGAAATATACTTTACAACCTATTCTCAGGCCAAATATACAAAAAAAAAAACATAATAATCGGTCGAGCTTTTCGGAGGAGTGCGGCCACAAACACCGTGCCACGAGGTTTTTATATGTAAGATTGGCCAAATATGATGGCGCTTCTGAAAAGTATCTTCAATCTTCGTCGAATGCTTCCACGTGCTCCATCTGCTGATCTAGATCGAAAGCCAATGTATGCCACTGAATCCTGTAGACACTAACGCCCTACTTAAAATAGGTTTATGCTTCTCATATTTTAATGTCTGGATAAACTTTCTGTTATGGTGGTCTTCGAATATAATGTTATAATACGAAGACTACCACCTGCTCTCAAAAACGGTGAAGGAAAACATCGTGAGGAAACCAGCATGTCCTAGAACCAAAAAATTCTAAGAAATGTGACATCTACCAACCCGCACTGGGCCCGCGTGGTGGATTAATGCCCATTCCCTTTCATAGAGAGGAGGCCGTGTGTCCCAGCAGTGGGAACATTATAGGCTTATTATGCAACCACCTGCTTTGGCCTTGATAGCACAAAGCAGGTTACGGGGCCTAGACATCATGTCTTTATTAACTCTTTGAATAAGCTCACATTTCAGACTACTTTACATGATAAAAGAAGACGGCTACTTTCTCCGTTTGCGTACGAAAGCACATCCAACGTAAAGCTTTTGTAAGATCATTATTATTAACCCTTGGTTAAAAATGGACTATTCAACATATTGTTCGTTGTATTGTATGTGATTAAATTAAATAAGGTTATGTAGGGGACTATTTGAGAGCTTTTTAGTGGTCGTGGTGTAGTCTCTGAGAACGAGACTTAACAATTAGGGAGATTTTTTTATTTGAGAGCATATGCATGAATTGATTTCCCTACATTTGTTATATTAACAGATGTAGGTATGTAGCAGTCGGAAGCGTGAAAGTCTCTCAGTGTTGCATAGTTTGGGAATAGTTTGGTGAGCTTCTAACGCGAAAGTTTAACAAGCTGTCTTCAGTAACTTACTAACTGGGTTGTGGACGTGAAATAGCCAGTCGCTCTATTGAAAATTTGTAATCAGCTGTATTTGGCTAGAACTAGAATGATGACAGAGAATTATAGATAAATTGACTCTAACTAGTCCTTTTGATGTCCACTACTGTTCATTAGACTGTCAAATTTACATTTCAACGTGAATAAATATACTCAAAGTTATACTCTAAAGGCCTTGTAGATTCCTAGAGGTGTGTTAACTTTTGTTAACCTCTTATCTTGTTTTCCGTTTTTCTTGTGTAGTAAGCAACGACTTATTGTCGGGCCTATGCTGTCCCCCCATACTTGAGTACTAATGCTGTAACATGATAATATTGTTAAATCGAATCATTTTAAAAGAGGAACCATGGAGTTTCTTGCCGGTTCTTCTCCTCCATAGAAAACGACCAACCCGAACCGTGCACCTTTTTGTCGACGTTTCATACGTGCCCATGTAGGCCTATGTGAAATAAAAATATTTTGATTTTGATTTACTTCATCTTTTATCCTGTGCCAATAATAATTACCATTTTTTCCAACAGCTCTTGGGGCATACCGTGCGAGCTGGTCACGCCGAAGAAGTGCCAGGAGCTGTGGCCGCTGCTGAACGTGGAGGATGTGTTAGGAGGCCTGTGGATACCTGGGGATGGAGTGGGGGACCCTCACTTGCTGTGCATGGCGCTGATGAGAGAATGCGTGGAAAGTGGTACGTAGTAACTTCTGATTCTGCTATGCCGTTTTCTTACTACGGGGTGTAAATGACCTATCACATAGTCGTTATCTATGCAATCTGTACATCAAAGTAGGGACGATTTACAAAAGTATTTGATGGGAAAACTTATTTTGGGCGTGGAGATTCGCAAATAAAAACATTTTGTTTGGGATTTATACAATCTCAAGTAAAGAGGACGGACGTGTTGCTGGGGTGTTTCAAGCGCCAGTTCTTCCTGCTTACGGCTTTACTGTTCTCGCGGGACTGTGGACGGTGAGTTATAGGTTAGCTCGCCGTCCGTCCGTCTTATAACGACAGGCCGTGTCGACGGCGCGTTCATGTCAGCAAACAGGAAGGGGTCCCCCTTCCTGTTTGCTGACATGAACGCGGCCTGACAGCGGCCTGTGCCTGCCGGGGTTGCGGGACTGTTCGAACGAGATACTGCGGCCCTGGAACACAAATAGCAAAGAAGGAACATGGGATGGGTTTACAAGTCAGTACAAGTCTGACACTCCCTTCCGCTCCACCCAGAGCGGTAGGGGCATCCATCATTTGATGATTTCCCATCCGAAAAAAAAGAAAAAAGGCTGTACCTTTTAAAAGTTGGTATAGCGTTGCCAATAGCTGTGAAATATAATATGGCAGTTGATTAATCAATGAATATTACTGAAATACATTATGAAGTATGCCCGCAGCTTCGCACGCGTGTAGTTCGGTAAATGTGCCATGGGGTAGTACTACCTAGATAAAAAATATCCTATGTGTTAATCCAGGTTATAAACTATCTGTGTGTGCCTTTCAATTCCAAATCAGGTCACCATCCTGACACTCATACATCCTCCCAAACTTTCGCATTTATAAATTAGTAGGAAGTAGGATAACTATTTTACGCTACAATATTGATTTTTCTAACACAAATTTTATCCTTCAAATACTTTTAAATCCTTGGGTAACCAATAAACTAATAATGTCGCGTCTTTCTTAACTAAATTGAAATTCAATATGCTTCTATTCCACAAACTTAATCCAGTTACCAAACTGTCGGGCTTTCAACCTTAATCTGTATTAAAGGATTTAAAGGACAGCGTCTATCGGGTCTGAGTAATAAAATTACCTTTTCGAATTCCACACTCCGGCCCTGCACTAGCTCCCCTCTGTGCAAATCTGATCTCGCGTTGCGTATGTATGCAGCCGAGTCTATGTACTGGTACCGCCGGTCAGCCGATGGTATATATATATGGGAGGAATTAGTCTCCCCTCGTATAGACGGCTACGGGGACGGACTAGGGACGCACGTGTGGTTTCGCAGTCTGGTTTAACTTTAGAGCAGTTTTTTTAATCCCCTGTTTGTTCATTATTGCGGGAAGTTATGTTTTCTGGTTATAAATTGATGTTACCGTGAGTGTTAACTATTGTTATTGCTAGTTTTAGATTGTGTGTTTTTTTTTCTAAGGGTGTGTAATGGTGTGATACAAATTTCTATGTGGTTTTTAGGCGTAGGCGTGATGGAAGACTGCTCTGTGACCGCTGTGCTTTCGAAGAACGATCGAGTGTGCGGAGTGGAGACGAACCGCGGAGCCATCGAGTGCGAATACTTCGTCAATTGCGCTGGCTTTTGGGCAAGGCAGGCAAGTAACTCTTCCATTACTATTTCATTTCGATTCTCGGGTCAGGTAAAGTAAAGTAATATTGTATTTTTTATTAGGAACTAAAATTGCGGTATCAGAATCGTTCTCAGGTATTTATTTAACATTATTGTTATATGAATGTTAAATAAAAAGCGCTTATCACACATACTGCTAATTGCCAAATTTATGTTCGTAGCAAGGGTTCTCCTTAAAAAGCTCTTTTCAATTAAGTACATTTTATGGTTTTTTTTTACCTTGGGCCTTTCATCAGGCAAATAATTCACAATTTGTTTTTCAGTATTAAGATTTCTAAAAACTATTTTTCATTTGGCAACGGATGGGTGAAGATCGCTCTAGTCAGGATCTTAAATTATTGTTAATTATCTTATCACTTTTGTCATGTTGCGTAAAATTTGACGTGAACGGCGTAATGTTGCAATAATATAAAAATCTCCCAAACATTTGTTTTGTTGTGAAACAACACGTATGCGCGTTAGACATCTCACATAATCCTTATTATTTGAAGTAGGTAAAGGTAAGGACTGTGGCTGAGATGTTAGGTTAGGCTGAAATCGCATTTACACGCACAGATCAGCATTTTCTTGCATCTTTTTTCCCTTTATGTCACTTAGAATTGCAACTCGCTAACGTGAGAGGTCCCATCGCAGGTTTAAGTGCTTTCAAAAACGCTGATCAATGCATGCTAAGGTGATTTCATCCTTGAACCGTTTGAAACAACCAGCCGTGACACGTGTACGCGGCGCGTTTCAGAATGCCCCCAGAATGCAAAAACATTATTGTTAATTAAGTGAATATTTCTTATGTTACGTCCAGTTTGTGCCATTCAATTAAGTAGCAATATTTTTATATCGAGATATTATATGTTCTTCTGATTTGCTTGCGATAGAATTGATCAAAAAGACTAATAAATAGTTAGTGATTTTTTTTTGTACGTTACAAATTGCCCAATAGTTAATTAAAATAAAATTAATAGCTGAGCGGTAATTTGCAGTGCTTTTGCGCGTCGTGAAATTTTATGTTTAACTTTAACAACAGAATTTTACTTGAACATTTTTATGCATTGTGTTGGGTTTTGGTTTCGTTGCCCTTTGGCGAACTTACTTCAGCTTCCGCTTCTGTAAAAAAAAATTGTTAACTGCAATAGCGATTGCGTTTTTCTCATTGCTTTGCGCGAAGCATAGCCACTCTCCTCCACCACCTCATACATGCCTCTGCGACCACTGCTAGAAGCGGCATTGTCAACTTTTACCATACATCTCACTCGATCTACGACAATTATCATTGGTATTAAAACTGCCGTTTTAATTATCGGTTCGTGACCGAAATAACGAAGTTAGCGGTCACAGTGACCGTGTGCTCTCAGATTCAATTACCAATGAAAACTGTTATTAAAGGGGTGGGAGATTTTGTATGAAGCGCGACCTGCCTAATTCACGCCATTTTATTTGATTATCAAAATAGCGGCCACGCATAAAGCACGTATTAATCAATAGCTGGTATCATCACAAACAAGTTTTATATTTGAGAAAAAATGTTCTAAAGCGTCCCGTTTCCGAAATAAAGCCATCAAAGTTACAATCTTCGTCATAAGTAAAACTTTGATAGTTTATATTTAGGAAATGTGACGATTCAGAAGATTTTGTCGCATACAATACTTGTTCCTATTCATGCCAACTATTGATTAGTACAGTTTTATGAGTGGCTAATAAAATCAAAGTTTTACTGATGGCAAAGATAGTGACTTTGATGGCTTATATCTCTCGCAAACGTGTCGCTTTACAAGATCTTGTCTCAAACAACACTTTTTATATTGATGTCAACTATTGATTATTGCCTGGCGAAAGTTAGGCAAGCCAAATAATTAATAATTGTGATGTCCCGAAGTTTTGAACTAATACTTAAGCGCATACTGTAAGCTGGCGTAGTAGATGATCATCTGACATTCCCCGGTGGGGACAAAGTGCTGTCACGTGTTCGTATGTGTGCATTGTGTAATGCAGATTGCGCCGTAGTGTCACTCAAACTCCTGCAATTTTCCTATTCACGCCCACTTGTTCTGCATCGCGGATGTTATGACCAATTGGTGTCGCTTATACTAGCGTCTGAACAATTTATTATATGCCTTCCTTTATGCTCCAGCGAGCTCACCGCTCGTTCAAGGCCGTTAGCATACGGACCTAATGCACACAGTGGTGGCTCTCTTTGTTTACTCGGTTATTATAAAGAACTTAGGGCTCTTGACTTTCAGTATATGACGAATAGGGCTATTTATCAGCAAATTGCACGTTTCATTTCTTGAGTCAGGATCGAAGGGTATTTAAGCCCCGGTCTCGGTTAGGATATTTTAGTGCTAAGTTGGCTTCGGTCTTTGAAACACCGACTTTGGAAGTCATTGCGTAGTCATTTGTTTTTCAATTTAGATCTCTGAAACATCAACTTTAGAAGTCGTTTGTGTTAAACGGTTCTTCTGCGAATTTCTCAAGCCTTGTGTGTGTGTTGTTGTATCAATCAATTCTGCTTAGTGCTATCGACTGCTGGCTATAGACTGAACAATATTTTGGTCGTTTGCAAACGCCTAGTGCTATTTCTAAATTTTGCATTGTTGATAAACGTAAAAATGATTAGATTATTTTGTCTCATTTTCGTTATTTTGATAATACAGACGATGCTCCTGTTCTTCTTTTTGGAGTTATTTCGTGTTTTGTATATTCTATTTGGAGAAAATAGCGATTTTTGAAAATGTGGGTGTCTCTTCCAAGTAAGCTAAAGAGGCTTGCCACAAAACAAATATTGAAACTTCTCGTAAAATTTCGAAAATACAAAAGAAATTTTTTGACCTTCGAACCTTCTTTAAGGAGAGGTTCCTATGAAGAACTTAATTAATATCTTACAAAAATTATTCCATATTGAGTGGCTTGATATGGGGACTATGCACTTACTACTTCTTATATGTACAAAATATGTTCAGCGATGTCTTCAGGTTAGTTCAACCCAACTTTTGGGCCGTTGTCTTTGATTTTTTTATTGAAATTAAGCATTTATTTCAGGTTGGCCAACTCGCTCGACCTCAAGTTAAAGTGCCCCTCCTGCCCTGCGAACACTACTACCTTCACACCAAACCTATAGAAAACCTAGATCCTATGACCCCAGGTATGTATTATTTAAATTATACTAATGTATGAGAATTTGAGCAGAATATTGGAACAAAAACTGTGAGTGGAAATGGGATTAAGCAATGATTTTAATCGATACATTGCCCTCACTGTACTTTTATCATCAAGCGAGAAAGAGATAGCGTTCACATATCCCACATAGTATGATTGATATAATTAACATTGTGATTTATCGAGAATTGTTTCGATGGAATAGTTACTATTCAATTGTCGTTGCCAACGAAGTGGTAACGTGGCTATCTTTTGACGCGTTCGGGCGAATCTATCGATCTATACTAGACAGATACAAGAGTGAATAGAAGGTACTCCAAAAAATCGGGAGAAAACCGTTATAGATCAATCTCCTTTAATATTCGTCGCAAATCTACATGCAAGAGGGTGCATGGTCACTTGACCAGTTCAGGGTTCGAATTGACTATTGCATAATGTTGCTTCTTCCAGTTATCCGCGACCCCGATGGCTATATCTACCTGCGAGAGAGAGACGGCTGTATCCTGGCTGGTGGTTTCGAGCCCATCGCGAAACCTGTATATGAAGAGGAAAGTAAGTTATGGTACACTGGTTATAAGATTAGCAAACGTAACAATAAAAAAAAAACAATTAAAGTTCTTATATTATACCCGATGATAAGCCCATTTAAGGAAAATTGGAACCTTTATAAGCTCATTTTTTGTCGCAAGGGTATTCTGAAATATGCCAGGGCTGCGGGACTGTTCGAAAGAGATACCGCGGCCCTGGAACGTAAAGGGCAAAAGAAGGAACATGGGTGGTTTTTAGTCAGTAAGAGTCTGACACTCCCTTCCGCTCCGCCCAGAGCGGAAGGAGTTATTTGATGATTTCCCACCCGGAAAAAAAAGGGTATTCTGAAATTCTATCATACTATCTATCTTTACGATACTATCACAGTAGGAATTTGATATACAGCAAAGTCGATGCCTTTAGTATCACAGTTGCCAATAGACAATCGAGACTTACATACCTGTACAGTAGTTATTTGCACCACCAATCCATTGAATGACTTTTTTTTCAGCAGTCTACGTCCCTATAGATTTTGTAACCTGTTTCGTCGCCGCCGCACTGGCTTCGCACGGGTGCAATATAGATACACATATACCTTCCTTATTTATAAACCTTCCTCTTGAATCACTCTATCTATTGCTGGATTGCTAACTGCATTAAAATTCGTTGCGTAGTTCAAAAGATCTAAGCGTACAAACATCAACACAAATTCTAAGTTCATTGAAATTTAATCAGATTTTCAGGTCTAGAATCAAATATTTAAAGAGAAATTGTGTCTTGGAATTATTGGTTAATGGTGCATCTACCCCATTGTGACACTATCTTATAGTCTCACTCTCCGTGTCACAGTAACCTCGATGGCCCAACGCTGCGTTCCTGAAGACTGGGACCACTTCCACGTCCTCCTGCAGCAACTGCTCAAACGTGTGCCAAGTCTTAGCCAAGCAGTACTCCATAAGCTCTGCAACGGACTGGAGGCATTCTCGCCGGACTGCAAGTGGATTGTTGGAGAGGCTCCTGAGGTATGTTAGCTTGAAAGAAAAGAGCCTGTTTGATGCACCTGTCACATCGCAGACGAGGAAGCGAGGAGCTATTCACTATATTCTGACTCAAGCATCGTACATTAGGTGTAGGTAGCCAACAGAGTTGCATATATAGTAGTTTATAGTTGATCGCTAACTGTTTGTGTTTAGAAAGTCCTCCTGCACTTGTCACGCAGTGTTACACAGTCAGGCCGGTTTCAGGTTACCGTCTTTTCGTCACATGAAAGCTCGTTTTTGGAAGCGCGTGTAGGCGCGTATGGGCGCGCCTTTTGCCACCTCCGCAACTCGTACAAGCGTAGCCTCGCTTACAAAATGATATAACCGCAAGCCGCGAGAGACGAGGCCCCCGCGCAGGTCTTGGTACACACTCGCGGATTAAGCGCGTTAACACATAAGCCGATGCGAGCTTATCATCATCTTCCTAGCCTTTTCCCAACTATGTTGGGGTCGGCTTCCAGTCTAACCGGATGCAGCTGAATATCAGTATTTTACATGGAGCGACTGCCTCTCTGACCTCCACAACCCAGTTAGTACTGGGTAATAAGATACCCCTCGGTAAGACTGCTTGTCAGACTTTCGGGCCACTGACCACTTAACGGCTGTCAAAGATCTACAATTAACAGCCGGGTACAACGACTTAACGAGCTTTCCGAGGCACGGAGGAAACTCGGTATGTGGTGGTCACCCATCCACGGACCAACCTAGGCAAGCACGGCTTAACTGTTACGAGCTTATACGCGTACAAAAAATACGCTAGACTGAAACCGCTACAACAAACAACTCGTAACTAGTTGCTAAATCTACTCGTTTTTCGTCAGCGGTGTGACATTTTTTAATGTTTTTTTTACCTCCACTACGTACTACTGAAGTATCAAACACGACTGATCGAGTTCCATACCATATCACATTCCAAAGGGGTTGTTTGCTGGTAGCATCACCGTGAGACACTAACTCGTCTCCGTCATCTTGAACGAAAGCAACGAATTGCTTAGTACCAACACAGTCGCGGCGAAGTTGCCAACAAGGAACGCCATGGTAGTTCAATGGAAGTAACATACTCTTGGCGCCATCTACGCGGAACTAATTTGTCAGTTTTCTTTCACATTATTTAGGATCTGGAAGATATATCGCTACTTTATTCTATTATATTGTTTTATTTATTGAATTATGTTGTTTTATTCATTTAATTATATTATTTTTATACGTTTTGAAAGTGATTGCCGTTTGTATAAGTCTTCAGGTCGGGTTTAATCAATTGTATACCGCATTCAGAGCGGCCAACGCTCATGCGCGTTTTCCGGACGTTTACCATGTGCTCACGGCGCGTATTCGCGTCCATTCAATTTACGTAAGTTTCTTCAAGTGCGGCGCACCTATGCGTCCATTGTCCATCTATATTGTTTCGAAATCATCATAAAATAAGGGTATGTAAGAGTCTACTGTACTGTGTATACTGTGATGTCAGTCGGTATGCTATCGCTACAGACATAACATAGATTTCGGCCTAGTAAATTGACAACAGTTGTTTTTGTGAAATAACCTTTACATGTAGAGTAATAAATATATAATTATTTTATGACCGTCATAAAACTCGAAAATTTTAAAACGAACTTAAGCGCCGTGCCGCACTTAGGCAAAGTATTGAACGCCGCTCTAAGGCGTCCAGCCGCACTGGGTAGACTTTCTACAACCGCGCATACGCGTTCATAGCACCACACGAAATATTTACTGAAAGCTCAAGTGCGTTGGCCGCACACGGTTAGTGAACTATTTACTCAGCATCTGCAATTATTTCGCAAATAATTCAGCAGGCAACGCGATATCTAATACCCATAATGGCGTTACTTTCAAATGTAACCAAATATATTTTTTGACTTCCAACTATCGATAATTTATTTAACAATAATCTGGTTTATTGTATATTTTTATGTTCTAAATAAGATTATTTTGTATTTATGTTTATGTATTAGACTATGTACTATGTGTTGTATGTATATGTATTAAACTATTAAAAATTATATTGTATTGTTTGTGTGTTTTGATAAATATTGCATAGTTGGCCTTGTAATGACATCACCACTATTGACAAAAAAAAAAATCAATAAATTGTATCTCTTGCACATATTCATATCATAGCCTATAATGTTCCCACTGCTGGGACACGGGCTTCTTAATGTTCCCACTGCTGGGACACGGGCTTCTTCGCTATGAGACGGAATGTACCGCAACTAACCACTCAAACCCAGAGCAGGTTGCTAAATTTCAGCATGGTTGAATCTAAGTAACTTTCACATGGACAGAGAGACCTTAGGGGCCGTCTCCACGAGCGAGAGAATCGCGGCGATATTTATAATAATAATTTATTTATAATAATGAGTGAAATTCAACCTAAGAATGGTAAAAAAATTACGAGGTCGACTATACAAATGATGATGTCAATCCATTATATAATAATACAGGGTGTAAGGGATATTCACGCACATACAGTTACCATATGAATTCAGCACATGATCGTAGTCACAGCACTCACAACAGCGTTGAAATATATCATCGGTATCGGTATTTTATAACTGACGAATTTCCGATTGCATTTCCAGAACCATTACAGCCTGTATATTATGATATTTCGAAATGACAAGAAGAATCGTAAAGTCTTCTAAGAAGAAGACTTACTACTCTTTGCAGTCGTATGGCAGGTGCGGGTTGATATAGACTATCGGATTTACTATACCAATGGTTTATGTCAATTCGATTCTGTGATACAATCACCACCGGAAGAAGAGAGTTACCCTTCTCTTCGGTGCATTTAATCTCACGGATTGTAGCTGTACTAAACAAGGCTAAATTCGTGGAATCGAATGTGTTGACGGGAATGGGCAAGCATCATGGAAGGTACAAGAAAGAAGAGAATGTAGGTGTGGACGTTCTTTAGTTAGTGAAGCAAAAGGTAATGCTAAAAAAGGCGTAAGGAATTATATATTAGACACAAGTTTAGCGTGAACCGTTGTGTATAAACTATAAAACGGTTCACGCTAAACTTGTGTCTAAGCTATACTTAACCAGCGGTCCGTCCCAGCTTCGCACGGGTGCCTGTTACTCAGAGATAATGTGGCATTCTAATGGTGAAGGAATTTTAGTAATCGGTCCAGTAGTTTTTGAGTTTATTCCTTACAAAACTTTCCTCTTTATAATATTAGTATAGATATAGATAGTATAGACTACTTATTTGCTGTTTTATAAATGAAACTATGGTATTCAGTTTCTTGAATGGCTTGAACGTCGTAATGTGAACTACAAGCTATTGTTAATTTAGTTAAGTTTCTCTTTATGTGAACTGTAATTTGTTCTTTGAGAAATAAATGTCTTAAAACCGAATGCTCAAATAAATGTTAATCATTTAAATTATATATTTTTGCCTTTGAATTTATATAATATACATTGAAAATTCGCTTAATGGGACTCCAGTATGTAAGTAAGAAAAAAGTCAAGATAAGCTTTAAAAAAAAGCAACTGAAGCAAATCTCGCGCGTGTTCAGAACGCGCCTACTTTTAACCGACTTCTTAAAAAAGACGAGGATATGTATTCGGCCTTCTTTTTTTACCTACTACATTGCATAGAGACGTTCAAACTGGCGGAAATGGCCGAGTGACTTCCTGGTCGTTTAACAAATGACGCGCGCAGTCGCGGCCCGCGTTTGGTTCGCCAGTGTGGCGCTTTATGCCCATTCGTGCACACTTAGCGTTGCAATTTTGTATAGGAATAGTGAGTTCGTATAGAAGGGCTTTTTGTAAGCTTTAATTTAACTTGCCTTGGTAGTTATGTATTAGACAATTCTTGTAACTGAATTGCGCTGAAATTGTGCACACACATTTGGTTCTGGTGACAATATATGACAGGCATCACTTGATCCTGCGGCCAGGATCGCCTCCTCACTCCCTCTGGTTAATATCACTCCTCTCCCTCACTCTTTCTGGTTAATATCACGGACAATTTTCAATTCAATTCAATGTCGATAGATAAACCTAATTTTCTTCTTTTCGTTTGAACAAAAGCTTGTTTAAAAAAATAATGTTTCTCGATCTTTGACGAGATCCAGATTGTAATGATTGTGAAACAGAGAAGCCGGCAATGAATTCCATAGACTGGCGGTTAACACAGAAAATGTGGAAGCATAGCGCTTAGTGACGGTTCGCCGTACCTCTGCTCGTCCGATGATAAAATGGAGAAATACGGGTTCAAAACGGTATGAGGAGTAAAATTATAATATTCCTTGTGTACTTTTAGAAGACTTTTTTTTCAATAAGGGTGTAGTACCTATAATAACTCCGCACCCGTATGTAGCCATGAAAAAAGGGTAATATCGATAATATTAAACAATTTGTAGATTTGCATTGTTTACTTGTTTGCTTCTGAAACAAGACAGTTTTCGATTCTATACGAGCTCTCTACCTTCTTCCATTCTTCTACCACCAGAATCATCACGAGAAACTCCTTTAATTCCAGATGTTCAACTACCACGTGGCTGCCGGCATGAAGACTGTGGGCATATCGGCTGCCGGTGGGGTGGCTGAATCTACGGCCGACGAGATCGTCGATGGCTACTCCAAGTATGACATGCACGAGCTCGGCCTCAACCGGTTCCTGGGTCTTCACAACAATAAGAGGTTCCTTAGGGATCGGGTCAAGGAAGTTCCTGGTTAGTACTCGTAATAACAGAACATCATACATAATACCCGAAGGGTTAGGCAGGCGTGTACCTAACAGTACACCACATTTCACCAGGTACCATGTAATAGGGGGCGAGCCTACTGCCATCAACCGGGCACAAATCCAGACTGCCGTGGCTGCTACTGAGAAATTCCTGATGGAAAACCCGATAACACTGCCCAAAACCTCTTGCTCATCAGTCGTGTTTGCAACCATAATCTTGCGTTATTGAGATTAAATTAGGAAACGCATCGGGAATCGAGGTGCTCGGTCAAACGACACACGTCTAGTACTCGCGACTGAGGAGAAAAATGGTTAAAGCATACCACGAGTGAAGTGACGTGCTCAAGGTTGTACACAGGGCCTAAGCCAAGCCACCGGTAAAAGAGGAGACTTCTTAGCAAAACTGCAAAGTAAACAAAAATATTTTGTGTCATTATTTTTTAATTTTAAATCGTTGATGCGTTTTCTAGTAAGTCATTGTGTTATCAATAAGAACAAAGTATGAACAGCGTTTCAAATATTTTCCAAAATAATAAAATCTAAACCAATCTTTATTCCCAGGTGTACACTACGGACTTCCGTATCCGTTCCACGAGTTTGAAACCGGTCGTAACCTCAGACTGTCGCCTCTGTACCCGACTCTTCGCGACAATGGCGCCGTGTTCGGACAGGTCATGGGCTACGAGAGACCGACGTGGTTCGAAACTGTTGGTAAGTCGGAGAAGTCAAAAGAATTACATTCATGGCATGTGCTTGTATGGTTATTTTGCCGCCAAGGCCAGGCGTCGAACACTGCCATCTTTTTTTAACGTACTTTAAAAAAGGAGGAGGTTTTATGTTCGGCTATATATATTTTTTTTATATATTATGTTCATCGATTTCTCCGTGATTACTGGTCGGATTTGCGTGATTCATTTGGTAGAAGAAGCTTACGCGGTGGTCTCACACGCATTTTATTCACATAGCTTGAGTAGTTTATGAGTTGTCTTCTGAAATACATATTTTTGTTTTGTTTATGTGGATTATCTGCTAATAACTTTTAGTAACAATGAAAAATGAATACTGGACAAGAATTTGTGTGAGAAACCATCATACAATAACTAAAAAGGTTGACTTCCAGAAGTCGGTGACTTTTATACTTCACGGAAGTTAGAAACGTGGATAATATCTCCCTATAAAATTCTGCAATGATTTTATCCACACTAGGGAGGTATTGACTGCTCCGTTGGTTGAGACTGCTGAGCATGAGGTCCTGGATTCGATTCCCGGATCAGGCAGTGTAATTGGATTTTTCCATCAAGAATTTTTCAGTAGCAGCTACGGAGTTTTGATTTGTGCCAAAGACTGTGTTGATGGCAATAGGCTCGCCCCCTATTACATGGGACTTCACATAACTGGCGAAATGCGGGTGTACTATTAGGTACACCTTTGCCTAGCCAAACACTTCCTACATGTATATCACCGCTATACTTCTTTAAAATGAAACTTTCTCACTAGCTAAACATTTTGCAGATCCTGCTGCCGACAAGCCCCGCCCGTTCAAGGTCGCATACACGAAAACGTTCAACAAACCACATTGGTTCGAGACCGTTCAGCGCGAATACTGGGCATGCCGCGAAAGAGTGGGATTGGCTGACTACTCGTCCTTCACCAAGATCGATATACAGGTGAATACGACCTCAACATCAGATTTTATAGGGTGTACTGCTGTCCTTTGGGAGCATTCAAGTATTACGTAACGCAATTTGGGGGGGAGGGGGGTCTCGTAAAACGTTACGATGCGTTACAGGGGCGGGAGGGGGTCTTTCTTACAAGACGTTACGTAACATTGTTTCTTTTTTTTAATAAAAATTTAGGGAATTAAAACTCCCAAATTGGCAATCCTAGTTAATAGTTGATTATTTTTAATTTTGTTAAGAATACGATTTTATTTCGAGTAAACTGTTTAATTTCAGTTGGGTTTCTGTTTATAATTGCATTCCCAAAGGTTAAAATAAACATGTTATGTATTTTAAGAGTTTATTAGTAAAAAAAGCTAAAATAGGGTAGAAAAGACGGAGAAAAACAATTGTGTGTGTGTAAAGCCAAAAATTTATAGAAAAATAAACAAAATACGCAGGTGTTGCGGATTAAAAATTTCTTGTTTCAGTTAGTATGATTACCGCAAAAGCAATTAAAACTATACCGAGGACAAAAACTATAACATAACTTTTAGCGCCTTTAAGGTAAAAATGGTCACTTGAGTGTTACGTAACGTTTAGAGAGGGGGAGGGGGGGGTACAGAAAAACGTTACGGTGCGTTACAAGGGGGGGAGGGGGAGTCTAAAATCTTCAAAAATTGCGTTATGTAATACTTGAATGCTCCCTTTGACACGTGACCACGGGCCGTCCACGCCGTCCTTTACTAAAATAGATAAACAGTATAATTTTAGTATAGTCGAAGTTCTGTTTTCATCGTAAACTGGCGAGGCAGTTAGAATTATTATCTTTGATGACTTATATCTCGGAAACTTGACGGTTTAGATGAAGTTTTCTCATTCAAAACTTGTGTGTATTCATGCCAGCTATTGATTAAAACATGGCGGAAGTTACGCAGGGTAAATAATTCACAGCCTTTTCAACCCGTTTTTACGATAAGATTTATCTTTAGCAAAATCTTTCATCCTAGTTAGACGACACTTATTGTTCAGTCCCAGGGTCGCGAGGTAGTGGATCTGCTGCAGTACCTCTGCTCCAACGACGTCGACGTGCCAGTGGGCAGCATCATACACACGGGCATGCAGAACGAACGAGGCGGCTACGAGAACGACTGCAGTCTCGCCAGGATATCTGACAACCTGTGAGTGACGTCCATTTGTTACCACGTATTCTGAACGACTGCAATAGCAGTGATAGCCTAGTGGTATGACCGTTGGACTGCCAAGTCATAGGTCTCGAGTTCGAACTAAAGGCACGCATCTCTGATTCATGTGCGTATTGTATAATTATCACTTGCTTCGGTGAAGGAAAACACCGTGAGGAAACCACCATGCCTGAGAGATTTATCTTGACGGCATGTAAAGCCCAAGTCAGAGGGCCATAGTCAACATAAAAACTCTGACAACAGGTAAGGCACTAACCAAGTGATAAAGAAAAGAACAGCCATATAGAAATATATAATTGGTAATTTAAAAGAAACACCTACACGGTCAAAATGTATTGAATGGCAGATTTTTTACCTGACTGCGTGACGCAAAGGGGGTAATGTGTTTATCAGTGTATGTTTACCCTGTATACACCCTGACAAGGCAAGGAAAATGCGCTGAAGATTAGATTATAGTGGGTTAAAAGAATGTACATAATAACCTTTGAGTATATTAGATTTGAGTTTTTTGAGTTTAATAGACTGTATGTACACCTAATTGCTCATGACTAAGTAACAATCACTGCGCTGTTTGCGGTTCGGCCGTGGTGGATGAGTATCCATTGCATGTAGAAGCCTTAAGTGCCTTGGAAACATATCCAACCGGGTTTCCGGTCCAGTCCTATATTTGAAGCCCAGGAGTCTGACAACCGATGTTCTTGGTATCAATATTGTTATGTTCCTGTTGTCTACTTGTGTACATAAATAAATGATCCGATTAATTTTTCTATCGCCTTAATCTTTCTTCCAGCTACATGATGATAGCGCCAACAATCCAGCAGACCCGCTGCAAGTCCTGGCTGAAGCGTCACCTCCCCGCCAATGGTTCCGTTACCCTCTCCGACGTCACGTCCATGTACACGGCCATCTGCATCATGGGACCGTTCACCAGGAACCTGCTGTCTGAACTGACGGACACTGACCTGAAACCGTCGAATTTCCCCTTTTTCACTTTCAAGGAGATCGATGTCGGCCTCGCGAATGGGGTGAGGGCTATGAATCTGACGCACACTGGGGAGCTGGGTTATGTGCTATATATACCTAATGAGGTGAGTTTTTGAAGATTTATGAATAGATCTAAAATCATAACAAGATCGTTTATTTAAAATTTCACAGCCAATTTTAATCTGCATTTTTTTAAAGTCAAAACTACATAATAGACTATCCAAACGCACCGTCTCGGACTCGTGTCGAATGCGGTTTTTGGGTCATAACGTTAGGCGCATTGACGTTGTTGTTAAAGTTCAGCTAAGCTGCAGTTAAGCTGCATGGAGCTTCTGGCGCTCGAAATACGTTAAGAAGGAGGGCGCTGCATATTAATATTAAAAGTGTTTTGGTATGTGGCCAAAAACAGAACTTATGCCACAAAAAACGCAATAATTTCACAAATTAATACCAACAACGCCCCATTTTTTTTTGGGTTGGGAAATCATCAAATGACCCCTCCCGCTCTGGGCGGAGCGGAAGGGAGTGTCAGACTTACTGACTAAAACCCATCCATGTTCCTTCTTTTGCCCCTTGTGTCCCAGGGCCGCGGTATCTCTTTCGAACAGTCCCGCAGCCCTGGCAGGCCAACAACGCCCCTTGACGATGTCATTCAAGTGCTAGAACATCCCTATAGCACTGTACTGTTAAACTGAGAATCACTGTTTATTTATTTATTAACTTATTTGTTTTATTCCAGTTCGCCCTCCACGTGTACAACCGCCTAGCCACGGTCGGCGAGAAGTACGGCATAGCGCACGTCGGTCTATACGCGTCGCGAGCCCTGCGCGTCGAGAAGTTCTTCGCGTTCTGGGGGCAAGATCTCGACACCATGACCACGCCGCTCGAGTGCGGACGCACCTGGCGCGTCAAGTTCGATGTGAGTATACACGCTCAAGGAAAACATCGTGAGGAACCGCAAAACATGAGAGACATGCAGGGTTCGAAATTATCAAGATAATAAAATTAAAATTCAGGAACTTATCCATCCATGATTCATAAGCTGACCGTTTTTATTAAGTTGACATTTAACGCATTTGGATACGTATGCAAGCGGCAATTAGTGTTCGAATCGCGTGAAGGGACATTATATTATTATCAAGATCGCTTCGAAATCTGGAGACCAGCTACCAACACGTGCTGGGTAGCCAGTAGCGAAGGGACAATTTTTTAAGAGGTAAACCGGAGTACATACATATTTAATGTGATTATATTAATTGTCTATAGAATACTGACAGTGCCATTTTTCAAACGGTACCCGGTAGGAATCGAGTTGTATGGAAACTTCGCCCCTGCTGGCCACATGGTAGATTACAATCTTTTACCTGTAACAAAGAGCCTGTGTACCGCAATGAAATCATCAGAAGCTGATTATGCTCATGAACGGTATTTACCGACTTGCAACCTGTTATCTCGAGTCAGCGCATGTTATAGACGCCCTAGGTAAATAGTCGGTTTAAAAAAACTGCTGTTTCCTACTGGGTGTAAACGGACCCTTCACGAAGCAACCAATATTTATATTTCTCTCTCTTGGACATAGTATAGATAGTAATAATAAATTAATATAACCTCCGAATAAAATCCATTCCACGAACGCCTGACAGTTTTATATTTAGTAGTTTTAATATTGTATAAAGTGATTTTTGCACTATTTCTAATAATAACTAGAACGAACAACTTTGTTGACCAATGAGTTTGTGCTAAGACGATTTATTGTAGTGTACGCGGTGGCGCGGCTTAGAAGTATACTCTCTGGTCGCGCCAGCATTTTTGTACAATTGCTCGCAAAACGCGATTTAAAAAAAAGAGTAGGTACTATACCTTTTTTTCTATCGTGTACAATAATGAACATAATTATGTACATTTTTCTGTATTAACTCGGATCCAAATTGCTTTTGTGGCGCGGCCTGTTCAATTCATTTAGATGGGCTGGGCTGTGCAAGCGACTTGTAAGGATTTTAGTGAAAAGCATTTAGAAGGTTTTCGCTAAAATCCTTACTTCTTGGCTACGGAAAGGAGAATAATGGGACGATAGTTTGCAAGTTTTGAAATGTCTCCATTTTTGTGGATGACGGTGACTATAGCGTGCTTCCATGGTTCTGGATTACGGACATCTTATATAATCCTATTAAAAAGTTCCACGAGGACCTTTCGAACTTTTTTTATACTAATATCACGCCTATATTAATGTTACAGAAAGCCACCAAATTCATCGGTCGCGACGCCCTCCTCCGCCAACGCGATGAAGGTATACGTCGTCAGTACGTCCAGCTCCTACTGACCGACCACGACCACGAGCTCGACATGTGGTCATGGGGCGGCGAACCCATCTACAGAGACGGGAACTACTGCGGCCAGACCACCACTACCAGCTATGGCTTCACGTTTAAGAAGCAGGTAAACGATACCTTTAAGCATGCTGAGATAGGGAGGCTATTCAGTTTAGTGTATGCTTTTTTTTTGTTTTATTGGTTTGTTAAATAATACTTTTTCTTTCTCTAAGGTGATTCCTTCAATAAAGTCTTGCAAATTCACAATTTATAACGTTCTTTGCAGCGTTGTTTCACGTTATCTAACATGAATAAAGCTCTCAAGATTATATTTGCTAAAACCTTCATATTTTGACGAAACAGTTGGCAAATTTCTGGCTTCTCCTCGTGACTTCCAGTTCTCTCGATTCAGGGCTAATGTGGACCACTAGTTGTTTTGTCCAGCTCTCGCCGCCATTTACGAGGTCTGCCGCGATACCTTCTCTATGTCACGTCACGTTATGGCTATTTTGGCAAACAGCTTAGCGAGCATACGGCAGACGTGATCGACCCAGCCCCATACTTTTTAATTTTATCATGATTGCCGATTTAAATCAACGTGAAACAGCGGTCCCATTGGTTGACAAAAACGCGTTGCACCGTTCCCAAGTAATATGTGACAAGGGCAGGGACGTTATAATGAGTACTTGAGTACTGAATATCTGTTTTATCTTGTCCATATAAAACTAGTTGTGCCCGTGGCTCCGTTATCTAACCTCATTGCATTAAACTATAACAAATGTGTGTGTCTATTTTACAGGTTTGCCTCGGTTTTGTCGAGAGGCTGGACGAGAATGGTGTGCCTCAAGCAATCACCACCGAATACGTGCTCGGCGGTCATTACGAGATTGATATTGGTGGTATAAGGTAAGATTTTGTGACCCATTATGTGAACACAGCCAGTATACCAGTTCTAACTGGGTTGTGGAGGTTAGGCAGTCGCTCCATGTTAAAATACAGCAATCCAGGTGCATCCGAAGCCGACCCTAACAAAGGTGGAAAAAAACTAAATAGATAAAGATGCGTGTCATCATCAGCAGTATCCACCGGATAAATTAAATTATTAAACCCCTAGTGTCCAATTGTGCCAACCAGGTTAATTTTTTAACGCTAACCTGACATTTATGGTTACAATTATGGTGTTCATTTATCAACTATCTCACCTGTCATAACGGATAAGTCATGGTCATCGATCAGTCGATCCATTCACTTCCAAACTTATAACCACCCTGTTTTGTGTGGAGATTCTCCTGGAGTCAACATCACGCCTGTAATTCCCGAAGCGTTAGGCAGAGGTGTAATAGTACACCCACATTTCGCCAGTTATATTAAGTCCCATGTAATATAATAGGGGACAAGCCTATTGCCAGCAACCGGGCACTAATTCAGACTCCGTGGCTACTACTGGAAAATTCCTAATAGAAAAACCCAATAACAATTTCCCGACCTAGGAATCGAACCCAGAACCTCATGCTCAGCAGTTGCGATTGCCACCACTAGACAGTGAGTTAATAAAATCCTTTTACATTACAATCGAATGATGCCTGCCTACTGCCACACACTGTCCAACTAACCGTGAACATGATCTCTCCACAGATACGCAGCCAAATTGAACCTGCACTCGCCGAACCTGCCAACCAAATACCCGGACAAGGAGCGCGACGTCTACCAGGCGACCAGGAAACCAAACGAGCACAAAGAATTTTTAGGACGACACTACCAACCTTAATACATGAATAATCCTACCACAGGTATTTTATCTCTGATAGCAGCAACGAAAAACCGATCTTATTGTAACCATATTAAAGTACACAGTGATTTTGGCAGACTTGGCAGTAGCAGCAACTTCAGGTTGTTATTAATCTCTCTCTTAAAATGGGAATAAAAATCACTATTACAACGACGGTGGTGCAGAATCAGAGATAAATTAACTGTGGAAGTTCTTGATTCGCGAATAATGGCTCAAATCTGTCTTATTTTTAACGCGCAATAAGAAAGGAAAGGATATAAGCCAGTGAAAAGCAACGCAGTTGATATGGTTTTTAGTATGTGGAAAATACGTATACGACAATGTGAGAATCATTATATCGTGGATCTACTGAAGTAGTTCAACTGATATCGGGTCTAGAGATTAGAGAACATGTAGTTCTATTTTTACTTTAGACAATTATTGTGTAAACACAAAAAACAGTCACTTATCTAGTTGTTATAAAGGCTTACTGTATATTATACCCGTCAGTAAGCTCTTAGCTAGCTTTTAAAACTTTTATCTTCGTGTTTGATTAACGTAGCTTACGTAGCCAAAGTTTTAACTATCACACTTTCAATTATATCAATAATAAATCAGTATAGAATTCATATTCTCACACAAGTAAATGTTAAAAGGCAAGATTAATATGTATAAACAAAAAAACAATCACATCTTCACGTCCAATTTTAAATTGTATTACAATTATGTAAGGATCTTTTTGCAATATTATTCTATTGATTATACCTAGCTCTTAGGAACAGCTCAAATATATGTAAATACGGAAGTCTTATAAAGCAGAAAATCGAGGTTAATGAAAAGGAGCGGTATTAACAATAATTACTTTGACATATGAATGTTAAATTCATATCGGATACACACACAAGGCGTCTCGCCTTCGCGGCCATTGCTAGCGGCGGCGTTGTCAACACTCCCGTGCACACCAAGCGTGTCACCGTTTACTCTCAGTACGACACAAATGACGTACCTATAGAAGCTTTGAATTACGGTCCGTGACATAAGCTGTCGGTCGGTGTTAACTATTTGCGCTGGTAATTCCGTGCTCTGTGGTTTCACAGTCACAATTCATTTAAGATACATCACACAACGATTAGTCTTTAAATTTTGTAAGATCGTTGGATACGGCTAATTTAGACAAAGTATTGTACCTAATTTATTGATGTACCACACTTAAAGTGTAAGATATAATCCAATTTAAGTGAGTGGCTCATTTAGAAGCAACCTAAATACAACTCTCTACCTCGAAACCGAGTAGATGACAGATACATAAATAGTTTTAATTTGCGAGATTTTTCGATTCGTAACTTTTTTCAGTGTTGCCACGCGGGCCTTGCCGGTGTGTTGGGTACAGAACGCTATAAAGTCAACGGACTGAGTGCCACACGTGCAGCTCAAAGCACGAGTGGTAATGCAACGCAAAAACCACGCTACTACGTCGCAGAATGAAAAAATAAGTGATATTCTGCGCTGCTCTGCGTTGTCCCTGCGGCGTCGCACCGCAGCTGTTGTGTCTTCTTTTCTCTGGCCCCTAGTCAGCCGCGCCCGCGTTGCGTCGCTGCACGTCGTTTCAACACATTGTGCGGCATCTATCTCTATTGGGCAGTGCAAAGTAGGTATTAGTATTTTCGAATTTGAAGACTGAAATTCTGAATTTGCGGAATCCCGGTAGAGGATCATCCGCATGTAGGCACAACTCTAGTGTGATGGAATTGGCAATAATGTGGCTCGAACTTTGGCTTTAATAATGTAAAACAAAAACAAAATAAAGGCCCATAATAAAATTACTGGCCAATTTTTGAACAAGTGTTGTGATGAAAACCTGATAGTTGTAACAAAATTAAAAATACTTTTTGGGAGAGTAATGTTTTAGAAAAATATCCACATTATAATATTATATTTTGTCAAAGAGAATATGTACAAAATTTATTTATAATTTGCTATCCGTAACAAACTTCCTTGTAATATATAAAGTTATAAAAATATATATAATAAGTGCAATATTTGTCATAATTATTATGTTACTCAGCTTATTGTTTTATTAAAACGTTTTTACTATTTGTGTGCACATATTGTTGCAGTTTTTAATTGTTTGTTAATTTATTTAATAGCGTTGTACACACATATGTATTGTTTGAGTTATTGTTTATTATAAAACGATATTTTATAATGTTATGTAAATAATGTTTGCCAATGCTGTAGATACTAAAATCTCAATATTAGGGCTTGATCAGAGTATAAGCAACCATCAATTTTGTATTAAATAGTTATGAAAAAAGAGTAGGTACTGGCTTGACAAAATTAAATCCTCCTAAGAGCCGCTTACAGTAGGGACCTAATTGGAAGCAATTGATAAAAGATATTTATAAAAAGTCCTAATAGAACATCATGGACTTCTCTCTGCCAACTATTTATTTTATACAACAATGTCCTAAAAGAAGCGGAAACCTGGGCTTGTAGCCTGGATCCATAATATTGTAGTAACTAATTTGGATTGATTAATATTAATTTACACTACAAGTATTTCCTCCAAGTTGAATATATAGAGGACCCACGGCATGTGCACAACCTCCATCAAATAACCATTCACTAATTTTGCAATGTTGCCTCTTTAGATCTTTCCCCTAAAATGGACTAGTTGGGTAAAATGTAAATATAGACTGTAAATCTAATAAGTAAGCTATTTAGAATAACACTAAAATTAAGTCTAAAATATAAGTGGATTATCAGTTCAACAGTTCAGTTGTTTATGTCAAAATTTAGCAAGTTTCTGTAACTGACAGATCGCGTTTCGGTTGTTCACGAAAGGAAATAGAACCTCGCCATAGCTTAAACAAGAAGCCTCGTGCTGCAATAACCTAGTCTAATTATAAACACATACATTAGATATAGTTAAATCAGGTTTGTATAGTTTCGGTAATGCATATAGTTATAAAATTCCTATTCAGTGATTCTGAAGACAAAAGTATGATACAATTTACCAATGTAATATATATGTATTTGCAGGTAAATTGCTCTCTTAATTGTGTATAATCGGGAATATATAGGCTTATTAACAGATAGTTCATGTTAGATTCAAAGAGTAACATACCTACTAATCACAGTTTCATTGTATTTGATGTCTATTTATTATTGTACCCGAACAGCAAGTTTGAACTGTAATTATTATAATACCGACTTCTTAAAGATAAATCTTCCTCTGTAAGTCAGTGAAAAGCTTCCATTTGCCTAAGCTGTACCTACCCATAAAACAAAATTTATTGTTACCCTGCGTTTACATGGAGATATAGATAAATATATAACATGTATCCTACATGTTTCGTTCAATTGTTGTTTTTATATGAAACTTGTCAAAAGACGGAACAAAAGATAGTTAACAAACATGTCTGAAAAGAAAAGAAGAAACAAAAATACTTCATTAGTCCATGCTCGCAATTTGCCATCGACCCATAAAGCGCAATATCGCAAAAATTTGCTGATGTGGGGGAAAATTCTGCCAAGTTGAAATGGCTGTTGGTTAGTATTTCGACTGCCAGACAATCGATGGCAAAACTAACAACGGAATGGGTGCCAGAGGAGAGAACTTGACGCCCTGGAAGGTTGGGCCTTCGAAGATGGCGAGATGAGTTGGAACACTTTATGATAGTAGTGGAAAGAATGGTAGCCTTTGCCCAGGAGTAGGTCACCAGGCAAAGGTAATCACGGGCAGCAGGCTGATATCCGTCAAGACATGATTGGGGGTATGAAGAACAGGGTGTAAAGCTCTTCAAACAACCCAAACGTCCCAAACTGGTGACCCCAACCTAATATTACACAACACACACACCCAACTGTACACAACACATGCACACATGTGTGTGTGTTTACATGTGCGATACACAAAATCACATCACTTGTCAACGCGGGGTTAGAACAAATTGCAATTTGTTTAAAGCACAGTTTGAAAATAAGTGTAGCATAGTCCGTTTAATATCCAATAAACCAAATTACTTATACCTATGAATAAAATGCTTTTTTAGCTTTAGAATTGAGGATTTTTAAACTTCCTCTATACATAACTAAAGTGGTTTCCATAATCGAATATATAATTTTATTAGCAGTAGATTTAAGCATTACGTCTTGCCATTCACGTATTTTCTGAATTTTTCTGTAGTTAGTAAGCAATTTCTGGAGTAATAAAAATCAAAAGTTACGAAACAATGTTTTATTTACAAGCTCCACAATAAGTTACATAATTTTCTTTTGTGAAGTACCCTGCCCTTATCCCAATTTACTTGGGGTCGGCGCAGCACTCCTCTCCTAGCCATATCATCTTTCACACAGTACATCCATCGCTTCTTAGGTCTTCCTCTACACTAAATTTTGAGTATGTATGTGGATGGCTATTGGATAATCAACTCAACATTCTCCTCACTACATTTTCCTCATACCTCCGCATCACATCGTACACAACTTTTCAGTCACCGGCGCCACTCTCAGACTTCCTCTCTCATTCCTTATTTTATCCAATCGCGTGACACCACACATCCCTCTAAGCATTCGCATCTCAGTCACATGCCTTTCATTAGTAGGTTATTCAAAATTTAAAAAAAACTTTTTGTGGCTTAAACTGAAGCGTGTGTACAATACTGGCCACAATAATGTTACGTCGTCGGTTGCTGTAGGAGAACATTCTAGATTACGTGCGAGTCTCGAATGTTCTAGTATGGACCTGTCTTTAGGAGTCTAGAATGTTCCACTATAGAACTGTCTAGAAGAATCGAGAAAGTTGTAGAGCTTTCTCGAAGGACAATGTTCCACTATGAACAGTGAAAAAGGTTCCTGAAAGTTGTCGAACCTTCTCGAAGGATCGATCTGCATATAAATGGCCGTCGTGTTAGCGGGAGCAGTCACTCTGATTTTGGCTACACAACGAAGCGAATCAAAGTGAACTAGAGGCGCGATATCTAAGTGAATAGTGATCAGTAGTGTACTTGTTTAAGTTTAATTAAGTTTTAAGTCTTTTGTAATTAATAAATTTATATTTTGTTGCTAATCGATATTCGCTATTTAATTTATCACATACCCAGCTTGTAACAATACGATAAGTTACGGATCTTATGTTTTAAAAAAAAATTCAATGTTAATAATAATATCGTCTTTGTCATAACTTCGACAAATATCACACTTGATCCGTCCTATCTTTATATATATAATTCTTCTGTGAGTGTGTATGTCACTGAACTTCTCTCAAACGACTGGACCGATTTTGATGAAATTTTTTGTGTGTGTTCAAGGGGATCTGGGAATGGTTTAGATTCACAAAAAAATAGGGTAGGTAGGGTAGTAGGTAGGAAAACATGCATTGCAACGCATGCCGGGCACAGCTAGTGATTATATAAATAAAGTTGTTTATAATTGAAGAATGAATAATTTTGGCAGCTTTGTAAAAACCGAAAATCCTGAACATGAAGATCCGTATCAGCTTGCACGGCCCACGGGTGTCAGATAATGGAAGCGGTGTATTTTTATCGGTTGCTTCAATAAAAATAAAATAAAATTCATTTATTAATTCAGGCACGAGCCCATACAAAAGACAAATTTCCAAAAGTCAAAGACAAAAAAAAAAAAAAACAATGAACCGCTCTCTCAACTATTAAATTTTCAAAGAGCTAATGTATTACTTAACAAGAACTTGTATATATCTCCCAGCAGCCGTGTATGCCATGACCATTTGACACAAAAGTGCTGGAATCCCCTACATCAAGATTTTAACCAAGAACACATTGAAGACATTGTAGTTATTTTTTTATTTCATAAATTTCACTATAAAGTATGATTGAATAATCCTTTATCTTTTCGACGGAAGTGATTTTTTATTTTTATTATAAGTACTTATTGATTTCCGTGTTTTATTCCCTCTTTTCTTATCATTCATATATTCCCAATGTCAACACGGGTGTGGAAAAAAAATCCGACCCACATTCACACTGAACTTTAAAAGTGTGACAGTGTGAAGGCTGGCAAAGAAATTTCTCCACCTTAACACTGGTGTGAATGTTCAGTGTGAAGGGTCGGACGTGCCTTTTTTGCGGTGGCCACCGATGGCCACATTATATATGTATGTATTTGGTACATATGCAGCCACAACATCTGATGCTACAATTATGCAACTGTTGTTCCAAAATGAAAATTCTGATTTAAGGCAGTATTTCAGGCAGAATGATGTAGGTATTTATTTTTGACCGCGGTTTTAGAGATGCTATCCCATTTTTCATTATCTTTGGGCTATACTGTGTATAAGACAGAAACACTCAGTGAAGGGGAAACTCAATTATCTACTGATAAAGCCAACAAGTCACGGCTGGTGACACTGTGCAGGTGGGTTGTGGAAGTTGTAAACGGTCGGTTTAAACAGGATTTTAAAATCTTTAGAAATAAATATTTCAATGTAAGTAGGTTCTAGAAATCTTATGGATGATTTTAGAATTGCAGGAGCTCGGGACTTGGGGCACGTCACCCCTACGTTAGGTTAGGTTACTCTAAACTAAACCCTGCAGACAGAAATAGGAGCCCCGTTACGTATCCACCTATTTTTGTTATATCTATGCATAATCTATACAAATAAATAACATTGATGTGTCGGTTCAAAATAACAGATTTTCACTGAATGTAGTAGTAGTAGCAATAACTACTTAGTAGTAGTAGTAGGTAGGTACTAGTTATTAGTATTTATTACTAAATAATTTTGTCTTACGTCTTTTAGACTTCGGTAAGATATTATGCAATATAAGCACTAATTAATAACATACGGATATGATGCCGACTGATATCAATATCATATGATTACCTATGAGTACCTACAATTTTTAATAAATGATCTTATACTACTTTCTGTTTTTTTTATTAACCTTCTCAATTTCATGTCAATCAGCAAGTTGGATGTATACCTATAGCTAGAAAGATAGACACAGTTATAAGTAACTAGTTACCCGCGACTACGTCCGCGTCGACGGAACACCTATGGCACTCGGTAATAAAACAGCTTTCCATCAGTGAATACATTTTAGAAGTCGGAAACGGGGTTTACTTCTTCTACAAAACTTAAAACATAACACAATAACGTCACGCCTTGTACCTAATCCCCGAATGGTTAGGCAGAGGTGTAGGCACCTAACTAGTAGGTAGGTACACCCACATTTCGCTTAGTTATGTTTAAGTCCCATATAACTAGGGGGCGAGCCCGTTGCCAGCAACCGGGCACAAATCCAGACTCCGTGGTGCAACTTGTGTTCGCCAGTTACAACGGTGCCACACTCGTACCAACTTCGGTTAATTTAGTGAGGCGTCCACAGGTTAGCTATTATACCAGTCCTGTCCCGTCAGAACCAATGTGAAGATGTCCAATACAGAAATCAAAATTGCTCCATATTAGGATGACATCCGAGCTCGTCGCGCGCTCTCGATGCGTGTTGCCACACGACTCAGGAAGTCAGGACTTAGGACTGAGCCAAAGCGCCAACACTGGACGGATCGCGAACGTTGGCGCTGGCAGATTCCTAACATAATGCAACATTCAGGGGTTAATTTTGCACTACTAGTAGGAAATGTAAAAAAAAATGTAACATTTCGTATTTTCTTATTATTTAAGATTATTTAAAAAAAATATTAACCAATTCGATAGCCTCAGCGTTTGCCTTTGCAATAAGATCATTTGCACGTCTCTAGGTCTCTTAGATTCAAAGATAGTGGCATTTCATTGAACGCACCCTAGATCAAGCGATTAAGAAAACAAAATGGCTGCGATTCACGTGGGGTTAGAAATATTTATAAACGTGTATTTGTCAATAGAAATGGTGGAAGCGCCCGCGAAATTCAAATTTGCCAACGATTTTTGCAATTTGCAGGTCAGTGAATCAAGAGAAACTAGAATTTGTCGAAAAAACTGTTTTCCTGGGGATCACGCTAGACTCAAGGCTACAATGGGGTCTAGAGAAGTTATATGCGGACCCCATTGACAGCAGGCCTGATTTGACTTGCAGGACGGCTGAGTTCAGCTGCATATGTTGTTTGAAAAATCTGTCAATTTACTGATGTAGATACCGCGAGGCTAGTATATTTTAGTTATTTTCATAATTATTATGTCACACGGTATTTTACCATGGGGACGGGCTGCAGACATTGATTCTATATTTATTCTGTAGAAAAGAGCTATCAGAGCGTTATATGATCTACGTAGGCGCGATTGTCTAAGAGAACTATTTAACATAATTAACATCATGCATGACAGTACCTTGTCAATACTTTTAGGAATACATCATATACAGACGCCAGCACATCAAGCTAACTACAATCTGTCAAATTTTTAACTTTATCGCTAAAACATTAGGTTCAAGGTTGATTAGAAAAAAATTATAGATTCAGGTAGTGTGATTCAGGTAGTAGATGTGCCGGCGTGTGTACATCAGGAAAAATCTGCATTTATTTATTAAAAAGATGTGACAGACACCACTATAATACTAGAAACAGGGACCAACTACTTAGTACAGTCATGTTTCAGACTAGTTAAAGTAGATTCATCTTTCATGGGGTACTGTTTAAAATGTTACAATAAAATACCTCCCCACATTCTACAACTAAATGAGACGAAATTTAAATCTTAAATAAAACGCACACTATATAGGCAAGCATATTGTAAGTTGGGGGATTACATTGATGATTAAAGTGCTTGACTTAAAGCTGGTCCTGCTCCACAACCATAGGGGCAAACTAATTGATTACCATGTGAAGTTATTGTGGAAGCTGCAGAAGATTGTAAAAATATATTTGCATTGTATAGATTAAATCTCTTAGTATTATATAATTGCATAGTACATAATATGTGAGTACTATGTACTGTAAAGCTACCATTAACATTTAGTTATCTTTCATTGACTTGAATGTGCCCTGATGGATGGCTGAGAATATTTCATGGTCACTCAAATGTCTCGCTTATGGTAGCGGGTGTGTCGGGTCATTTAGTTCCTTTCAATATGGTTGAGCTGAATGGGACCATGCGTCATGTTCGCGGACGGGCGTTGTCAGTTGGGACTGGTCATATCTAAGCTGCCACGGTTTATTTTAACTACTTCGGTTTTAAATTATTGATATAATCTTTTACTCTGGACGTTCTTTTTGTGCACGTCTTTTTACATCGTTCTAACATAAATGTATAATCTCAACATGAATGATGTAACCAAGATCTTGTAACAATATTTTGAGTGTCATGGAGTTTCTTCTCCATTGAGATCTACATCTACGCTATGAAATGGACAACTATGTACATAGTTATATGGGGAATCTAATCATAGGGGAACCTAGTTATTATGGACGTCTCACTCACTCTGAAGCGCATGCATACTCGTCACAGACACAAGGCATAATAACTTGTGAAGTATTGTACAATACTTCACAAGTTATTATGCCTTGTGTCTGTGACTGTAGATTCTGCCCGTTATGTTGTAATTGAAATAAATGCTTTGAGTTTTTTGTAGTTAACCGCATTGAATGACTTTTGCAGCAAATTGAAAAAAAAGTAAGAAAATTGAATTTCGTGGGTTACCGTGGCGCTTCCACCAGTTCCACCTAACCAGTTGCTAAACACTGTTTAATAGTCTATGGACACCACTACCAGTATTATAATCTCGCTAGAGTATATCAATGTTCTGTATTATATATAGTATTATGTTATATGCTCGCTCGACTCGATACCACTTTGACAGTGATGGGAAGAGATGCCAGAACATCCCAAAAGGGACGATTTTTGTCCGTTTAGACATCTTTACGTCCCTTCGATGTCCGTTCATATGTTCCGTCCCTTTTTAAAATAAATCCAAATGCTAAAATCCAATATAATAATCCAAGGCTCTACGTGCAACGCCAACTAAATCCTAGCGCACATTCAGACATAAGACCGATTACGCATTGACTGCATGCAGTTTTACATTGAAGCAATCAATCAAATAATAGGTTTTGATTAATAGGGTTTGATTTCTCTGACAGTTTATAGATTTAGATATATTCTATCAATTGTGAACCACGCCACTAGTACAAGTTTCAATTTCCCAGAATTGACACCAGCAATCGGAAGATTTCCATTCCTAAAAGATGTATTAGATTACAAAACATTAGTTAAAGAATGGCGGGCCGTATTGTCTAATGGAGACCGATGCGCTAATGAGTTAGGATCTACCGGCGGAACAATACTGGAAAAAAAAAATCCAATAAGAGGATATTGCCTGGAATGTAAAATACCCAACATCAGAAAATTTATTGGAATGCTGTTGGTTTTACCATTTGCAAATGCAAGCGTGGAAAGAGTTTTCAGTAAACTGAAAAGGATCAAGACGGAAAATAGAACCCGCCTCAACACCAATACCTTAGTATCCTTCATCGGCATGGCAACGAGTTCAGGAATCAAGTTTGAGCCGACCAAAGACAAGCAAGAAACAAAATTAAAATATTGAACATCTTTAATTTTTTTTTCACTTTACATTTGTTTGCCCTAAAAATATAACTAACTTGTACTTCTTTCTCATTCAATCGTAACAAATTAATACTTCTCCAGCCGTCCTTTTTCCTAAAAATCGTCCCATTTCAGGTAGCGAATCGTCCGAAAGTGGATGCAGCGCAACTGGCACCGGCAACACTGGATTGGAGTGGGCGATCGCGTCGCGGCGGCGCGTTATTATTGATTGATTGAATTTTGTTTGGTACACCGGCCGGTACCCGGTTCCATAAACATTTTAAAGCTAATCTACTAAAGTATTCCTGTATTTGTCGCACAGAATATAAGAAGAAGTAAGAAGTAAGTTCTTCCTCATTATCTAATATCATAATTCTCCTGCCGCCAATTTATTTATGGTCGGCGCAGCATGCCTCTTATCGATTTGTATACAACAATTCACTGGTAAATCTTATACATTTCCCTTGTAATTGGAACTGGATATTATTAGTGTTTTCGAAGTTTTATTGCTTTTTTTTACCTCGAGGCCCATATTGTTCTAGAACGAACAATGCCTAAAGGAATCAATAGTCCAAGATCCCAGAGCAATCAGACATAACATATTTTCACACGGATGAAACCTGAAGTTTTCAGTAGAGTCTCGTGTGCCTTGAATACCTATGCGCTTTGTGGAACTTGCCGAGTGACACCTGGGCAGGTACCAGGTGAGAAAGGTAACTAAAAATAAGAATTATTTAACTTAAATTCACATGGCTGATTTTTATATATGTCATGTAGAATATTATTTTAAAGTAATATCATAAGTGTCAGACACTTCTGATGGACCAGAGCTTTTGTCAGACGCTTTTAAGCTACCCAAAAAATAAATGAACTTTACTTATTTTTACATGTCTGATTTTTTAATATGTTATTGAAGTATTTATTTAAAAGTTATATTCAATCAGTCAGACAAATTAGAGTGACCAAACATCCCCTAAGACAAAAATTATTCAGCCAGAAGTATGAGGGCAAGAGCACTATGCATGCGCTTCAGAGTGAGTGAGACGTCCATAATAACTCGGTTCCTCTTCTTAAACTCACTATCTGTTTCAATCTACTGTGTATGTGCTGTTTGCGTGTAATATAACTTATAGTATACAGTATAGTTCGAGCCTGCGAGAGCACATGTTTTTGTTGTGTACATCAGGTTATTTGTGAGTGTTTTATTAAGTTGTTTTGTAATAGTGATAATCATGGAAGAAGAGAAATTGAAATGTCATTCACAATTGTAATTCACATTTGGCTCAACACTTGGTTCAGGCATTGAATTAGCTGGACTTGAGTTTGACACTACATCTAAATCTGGAACTGTTGAATTAGTTTGTTGACTTGAGGTAGACGCTGTACATAGATCATCGTTAGGACTAAGATTACATTGGCTTGATGTCGATGCAACTAATGAATTTTCAACAATACTCGATGATTTTTTTTCAGCATTTTTTGGTTTTTCTGGTATGGCGGAAAAATATTTTTTTGGCAGAGCAGTAAAATTTTTAGAACATTCTCGATGGTAACCACTGTCATACAAGTCATCCGGTAAAACTACATCTTTGATTTTGAGGTTATGGATTATTCGCTGTTTTAAAATGTTTTTGCACTTTTTCAATATTTATTCGGAGAATAATATAAGTTTATCATGAGATTTTTTTTACAAAATGTACATTTCAATTTCTCTTCTTCCATGATTATCACTATTACAAACAACTTAATAAAACACTCACAAATAACCTGATGTAAACAACAAAAACATGTGCTCTCGTAGGCTCGAACTATACTGTATACTATAAGTTATATTACACGCAAACAGCACATACACAGTAGATTGAAACAGATGGTGAGTTTAAGAAGGGGAACCTAGTTATTATGGACGTCTCACTCACTCTGAAGCGCATGCATACTGCTCTCGCCCTCATACTTCTGGCTGAATAATTTTTGTCTTAGGGGATGTTTGGTCACTAATTTGTCTGACTGATTGAATATAACTTTTAAATAAATACTTCAATAACATATTAAAAAATCAGACATGTAAAAATAAGTAAAGTTCATTTATTTTTTGGGTAGCTTAAAAGCGTCTGACAAAAGCTCTGGTCCACCAAAAGTGTCTGACACTTATGATATTACTTTAAAATAATATTTCTACATTGAATTTAAGTTACATAATTCTTATTTTTAGTTACCTTTCTCACCTGGTACCTGCCCAGGTGTCACTCGGCAAGTTCCACAAAGCGCGTAGGTATTCAAGGCACACGAGACGCTACTGAAAACTTCAGGTTTCATCCGTGTGAAAATAAGTTATGTCTGATTGCTCTGGGATCTTACTCTACCACATTCACAAGAAAGTCTTGATACTAACAAGTTTTGAATATCATCTACGGTACTCTAGGTTTTATAATAATTTTACTTGAAAACCGCCATGCCCTCACTGTATGTTTGATGTATCTTTGCTGTCCATGAGGAGATAAAACATCATTTAACTATATTATCTTCTAAAGGAGATGCCATGAGATCTTTAATTAAAACAACCTCAGTATTTTCCTAATCCTTATTTTTAACCCACCGACGCACAATAACTTAACATGTGTAGCAGTCTGTCTGTGGAATCGTAGCTCCCAAATGTAAGGACCGATATTTTTTTCTTTGTTTAAAAGATCTTGAGTAGTGCTTTACCAGTGGGAACAACCCCAACTTATGCGTTTTACAGGCTGGGTTCTAATAATAATAATAATTCATTAGCACTGCTCTCAAACTGGTGAATAAAAACATTGTGAGCAAACCTGCACTGTGCTGGTATGGTGGATTTCAGTGACTTAACTCCCACAGAGAGGAAGCCCGTGTCCCAGCAATGGGAACAGAGGCATAAATGTTAACGAGGGGAAAGAGTAAGGTTCTTAGCATGTAGTTCCTGCCTACCCTCATGGGAAAAAGGCGTTAATTTATCTACGATTTCAAAACGCGACCTAATCCAATACTTTCTTTTTGCAGTACCAAAATGGAAAAAAAAGAGACGAACGTTGTAGAACATGTTGATGACGCATACGTAACCTGCCCATATAACAAATCTCACAGGGTATCTCGGTCTCGTTTCCCGCGACACCTCATAAAATGTGAACAAAAATATCCGAAACTCTGGATCTGTCCATATAACTATTCACATAGGTAAGGATAAGGACATTTTTATTTGCATTGGTACAATAAAATGACAGCAGATCGTACTTCATAGTTTACCGCCATCCATATTGCCAGTTTTGTTTAAGTCCCATGTAGTTGGAGGCTAGCTTTTTGCCATGAACCGGGCACAAATCCAGACTATGTGGCTGCTACTGAGACATTACTGACGAAAAACCAATGCTTTACCTAACCAGGACCTCTAATGGTCAGCAGTTGAGCTTGAAACCACTAACAGGCAGGTCCAGGCAGTAACAATAAGGATATTTTTATTAGCTTTGAATTAAATTATGAAATGGTCTTAAAATCATGTTTTTGATCTGTCGTGTTCATGTCTTGACATTGACTGGCTTACATATACATACGTATTTTAAAGAAAAGACATTATAATTGTGTAGAATTGATAATAATAAGAGCACAATCAAGTAGTTCTAGACAAAGCCATTACAACACTACTAATAAAAATAGTACAACTCTACTGTCTACTTAATTGATACATTGAATGGACAAAATAGGTCCATTCAAATCTGTGTGATTCTTTCCTCAAAAGATCAGTAACGTTTCAGACACCGATCTGCATGGTCCTTATTGATATGACACAGATATAGATATACCTCGATAATGCAAGGGCGGCTTAAGCATTTTATTTTATGCTTCTTCTTCATTCTACAACTCATTTTACCGCTAAAATGCTGCTCACCTGAGATCTGCAGAATCATAAAAGATCTTGAACTAAATAAAGCGTCTGGATATTGCCTTATGACTACCGAAATCCTCCTATAACAGGAATTTTGAGGACTGGATACTTTCTGAGCATATGGAAACTGTCTGAAATCATCATGACCCCAAAGCCATGGAAACCACCACACCTTGTCTTACACACATACAGGCCAACAAGCCTACTACCTGTCATGTCCAAACTATTAAACCAGTAGTAAAACCTGTTTGTACATCGGAATTGAGCTGTGAGGCTCTGCGAGAAACGCAAATTTGGAAATTCTCCATCGATTCCAAAACAAAGCTCTCATAGCTATATCAAATGCTCCTCGGTTTATGAAGTTCCGGGTCCGTGCAAAAAAATTTAAACCAGGAAATTGTTAACATAATCTGATTCAAATAGGGAAGTAATATTTTCATAATAATTTCACGCGGACGACAAAGGTCGCGGGCAACAGCTAGTACAGAATAAAGTCACATATTATACATCTTAGCCAACGCCCTAAAAGATCCAATAACTAATGAAAAGGCTCAAACGCTACCACATATACCACATACCGACCTCATCTCTGTCTTCAGGACTAGATTGAGGTCAAGAGTAGGCCCATTTAATATTAAACAAAAAAAACATATGGGACTTATAGAATAAAGCAAAGTAACCTATTTTGAGAGACAAATTGTTCTCTAGAAAAATGGACCTTAACAGTCAATAACCACACAAAAAATCTGCTAAAGGCTTACAACCGATCGCAAGACGAACTATGGAAAAAAAACGTGGCTACTGTCGCAGCAAGATAATTTGTTTAAAACATCAACATTGAAACTCAAGAACTTAATTCTGAAATTTAAAGAACAGAAACGTAGTATATTTTGTATACTTAGTTAGTTGTTTGTATACTAACTATAGAGTGCATATGACGTCATAGAACGTAGTCAAAAATTACACGCTTGTTTTCTATTCATTTATTTAGGTTAGCCAACAATTTTTTACATAAAACATTAAATTCATTCTTGCATAGTACGTTTATAAGTGCAACTATTACTTACAGGCTACCACAACATGCACCAGCCAAAAAAGATACTTACAATTCAAAGCTATTCAAAAATGTTTTGTAATAAGCATTAATAAAAACAAAAAATAAAGTACATTAAAATTAATTAATTTTGAAACAGATTTATAACAAAACAAATAAAAAAAATTAATAAGCAGAAATAAAAAATTAAAAAAGTAAATTAAAAAAATAATAATAACAAAAATCTCATCAATTATTTCAAATATCTTAATTAATAATTATACGGACCCAATCTCAGAATCAACATTTCATACGGATCGTGATACTAGACTGACACAGACATTATCTAGGCAGGTATATCTAGATGATGATGATGACCGATGTTTAACTTAAATCTATCATTACCTTATTCCTGGACTTTAAGACACACTGAGTTTGTTTCGTCTGTTTCTTCTCAGAGTACGATGCACCAGACTCATCTAGTTTTACAAAAATAATTTATTTTGATGTGTAAAAGTGTTTTAAAAACCAATTTAAATTTTCTAGGTTCCCTTTTAGCATGAAGATAGCTCATGCTTTGAGTTGTCCCAATAGGCCGCAGACCCAACCGTTGCCCCAGGCTCAGGCAGCGCAGGCGCAGGTGCATCAAGGTGGACGCGTAGATCATCCTACGCCGATATCGGAGTCTGAATATCTGCCAAAAGATCATCCGGACTATGAATGCTGGGATTAAATTGATAAATTTAATCCCAGCATTCATAGTCCGGATCTAGACTGTGTGGAGGTTATTGCAGGTATTTTTTATACATATTTTAGAGTCTTATTAAACTTAAGTCTACTTTTACCCGACTGAGGATGGTAATGTGTTTATATGCTTTTTATATGTATTTTTGTTCCTTTTTAAGATAACTTGTGGTTAATGGAAAATGTTTATCAACATGTAAGTCTAATTTTAAGTGATGTTTAGTATGACATAGTTCTTATCTTTGCCACATGCATGTGTTTTTTTCATTCATCTGCTAGTAGATAGTCTACTTCGTCGTGTCGATGATTACCATAGTTTATCATCTGCATAGTCTTTCCCCAACTATGTTGGGGTCGGCTTCCAGTCTAACTGGGTGCAGCTGAATTTTACATGGAGCGACTTCGTCGATCTGACCTCCACAATCCAGTCAGTACTGGGAAATACGATACCCTTTGGTAAGACTGGTTGTCAAACTATCGGGCCACTGACTACCTGTAACGACTGTCACAGAATTACAAATGACAGCCGGGACCAACGGTTTAAATGTTATCTAATTAAATTAGCCTTGACCAAAACTCAGCTCCATTTGCTAGACAGTGTAGCAGATAAAGAAATAACTGCATGTGGCACAGATATTAAGATGAATGTGTGGAGCGAATATAATATAATGTCAGTAGAACGGACTAATAATACCCAGGAGAGTTGAAAATGAAGTATAAGCTTGCAAAGTGCAAGTTAAAGTAAGGTAGTTTAAGTTGCATTATAGTAGGGGAGCCCAAGCGGGGATTTCAGGATTTACTAAAGCGCGGCAGATTAATATACAGGGCGATACCTTGTATCCGGTTAAGTACCTCCACCAAATATGAGCCCCATATATAATGCCGCCCGTGAAGGATAAAGGATCAGATTAGTAAAAAAAAATTGATCATTAGAAATTCTCGAGCGCGTCAGATTAAGGTAGGGTGAGTTAATTACATGCTAAAAAGTGTATATTCCACTAATCTGACAATTTGAGAGTGACGTAAAGAAAGGGGAGGGCAGCAAAGTTGTAAAAAAAAAACGTCATCTCGACATTCTCGAGCGTAGCCAAATTTTTTTTTATTTTGAAGGAAATAATTCAAGGATAACGAAAAATATATAATCTGACGATTTCCGCAAGCCGAAATAATAAAAAATCGTCGATAAAGTGTTAGCATTTCTTGCTTGCCAACAAAATGAAGATTCTACTATTACTATCAGAACTTCTGATACTGATATAGTGGTCATCATGTTAGCGAATATGGAACACCTGCAAGCAAGAGTAGAAGTTTGGATGGATCTTGGAGTTGGCAATGCACATGATACATCAACGTATCCGCTCTCTACAAGAAATTAGGCCCAAAAATTTCGAAGGCGCTTCCAGCTTTGCATGCGTTCACTGGTTGCGATTTCAACCCAGCATTGTACCGACGAGGAAAAAATAAACCTTTGCAATATCTGATGAATTCAGAAATTTTCCAAGAAGCATTTCTGGATTTGGGATCAAAGGAACATAATGTGCAGGATTCTTTTAACATCATACAGTCTTTTACTTGCCACTTGTATGGGTTGAAAAAGTTAGACGATGTCAATCAAGCCAGGATGGTCATCTTCAATTTGTCTTCGATTTGTTTGTGTCTTCGATTTGTCTTTTACCTTGTACTTCCTAGTACAAGGTAAAAGACAAATCACAAGCTTTCTCCTTGAGTGTCCGGAATTACGATGCGTGCAGCTTGCCACCCTGTGAATCGGAGTTACTCCAGCAAGTGTTACGCACAAGATTCATTCCATGCTTGTAGAGTAATGCCCATAATGCAAAAATTACTGATCTTTTGCCAACGGACTATGGATGGAAAGTTGTCGACGGAAAATTCAAAATGATCTGGTGCTACTGATGAAGATGAAGATGATGATTAATTAATCAATTAATCATAAAAAAATAATTTTTTTTGGGCATTTTTTTTTAAATTATTTTCTGATAAATACAAGTATTCTACTTAAAAAAACATACACTTATGTATTTGCATGCTATTTCCTGAGCTTCTCAATAAATTAAGTTCAATGATTTAAAAAATTGAAAAAAAAAATTTTTTTTTGTCAGTTTAGGCGAATCCCTTCAGATAATTGTCAGATTATGAGACAGCACGTCTAGAACATAAAGATGAACCATATATATCTTAATCTGACGCGCTTGAGTATTTCAAAATGGCGAATTTTTTTTGCACATTAAAATAATGGCCGCGAGTTTGCGTCAGATCGAAATCGTCAGATTATTGAATGAGAGCTTTTTTTTGGTGCACTTAACACCCCCTTATAAAACCTGACGCGCTCGATTAAATTTTTTTTCTTTTCATTTTTAACCCTTACGTACAACCACCCGCATCATGCAAATAATCAGAATAACATACGTACATTATTAAAAATACGTAGGACATTGATGCTATCAATATCTGACGCGCTCGAGTATGTCCATGCAACAGTATTTTTTTACATATTTAAAAATCTATAGCCGCTTACCCCACCGATGAAAAGGTATATATTATATATATTTTTTTCTTTTTATCATCTAAGCTTTGCAACCTAATAAGTCTCTATGACGCTCGAGTAATCCCCATTTAGCATCGTGGGCTCCCCTACTATTAAAAATGTGAAGTGTGAAGACAAAAAAGGTACAGCCAGATTACACATTTATCTGGCTGTAGCTTTTTGTCTTCATCTTTCTGGTACGACATTTTTGTAATAACATAACATCACGCCTGTAATCCCCGAAGGGTAAGGCAGAGATGAAGTACCTAATTTGGTGCTATAATTAGCTATAATTATCTTGTAGACAATTTTTTTTGTATATTGTTTTACAAAATTTTCACACTTTTGCTCGTGATGACGAACAAAACGTTCTTAAAATAAACGCCATCTTATAATTTTAAGAGCTCAAAATAGCAAAATAAGGCTACAAAACCTTAAAATTCGAAATCAGCTTAGATTATTTTTTACTTTACATACCGAATTGTACACCTACATTTCGCCAGTTATGTTTAAGTCCCATGTAATTCGGAGCGAGCCTATACTATCTATTGCAATATGAAAACAGTATTATCAGTGTATTTACGTTGGTTTCATGTACTGTCCATAAATTCATTTAAAACATCCCATATACTGGTGATCAGTGTAATATTGAGATATTTCGTATAGCGGTGAACAGTGTAACCATGAAATCTCGTATAACGTTAGGCCGCGGCCCCATGTCCACGGCGCGGCGCCGGCCGCCGTGTGACGAGCACGGTGCCGCGGACGGTGCGCCATCCATTGCCCCTCAGTCGATCGAATCAACTGCGAAATATCGACTGAAAGAGGCAATGGATGGCGCACCGTTCGCGGTACCGTGGTGCGGCACGACGTCGTGCCGTGTTACGGCGGCGGCGCCGCAACGTCACACGGCGGCCGGCGCCGCGCCGTGGACATGGGGCCGCGGCCTTAGTTCTAATGTAAGCCAAAATACCTAGTATGTAGGGATCGTAGCAGTAGCAAGTAGCATTCTGTAGTTTCTACCTAACCTACTTTTTAACATAATTTATATTATAATATATTGTATTGTATTGTATTGTATAACGGGCTGGTGTCCGCAACTCCACGTCCAATGCGCGTATTTTGCGTGCGGGATTATAATATAATTTAATATTATAAAATATACTTAATATCAATATTTATAAATTTGTTTTATTTTTTATAATTACTGGGTCCAACTATACCTGTTTAACCTCCGCTGGACCGCTGACTGACTGAGTCAGTAAGCGAATTGTCGCAAACTGCGTAGGTACAGTGCCCGCTGTATCTAGACATAAAATATATGTTAGGCAGGCGAATTGGAAGCCAACAGTCAGCCGCTACGCTACGCCTAGTGTGGACACAGTCTTAGGGTCCGTTTCCACCAAGTGGAAAAAAATTCTCCAGTATTGACTTTAAGTAAGTATAAAATTGACGCAGAGATAAGTGTCTCTTCGCGTGTGCTCGGGGATGCGCGCGCGCCCTGTTTTTAAACCGACTTCAAAAAAGGAGGAGGTTTCTCAATTCGACCGTATACCTATATATCTATTTTTTTTTTGTCAACACTGATAGTATCTTTCAGTGACATAAATGTGCGCGAGGATTATTCCGCTCGGTGTAACCGGGTCACCTGTGCATTACTAATGACACAAATTATACCTGATGAACCTGTGGTTATGGTCTCGCCTCGCATGAGGTTGGGGGTTCAAATCCGGATAAGTACCAATGTGAATTTTTCACTACTTACTTAATAATTACTTTTATAAGTTGGCATTGGACATCACTGACCGAATTGGTCACCCACATTTCGTCAGTATATGTAAGGGCCAGAATAACCCCAAACTGTGAAAACTGACTTGACTGGCTCTCGTTTTAATATTTCTGCAGCATTCACTTAGTGATAAACAAAAAAAAAACAAACACAAACACAGGTGAATTTTTCAAGCGGGTGTGGATGGCCTAATCCGAAACTATGAGGAATAGCGAAAAATACTCGAAAGAAGTCTCGAGCCCGATTTTGATGAAAACTAAAACTAGATCATTCGATTTTTGAAAAATAAATATTCCTAGCCAGAAATCGCACCCATTTATTTTGGAAAGAAAAAATACTAACATTACACCATTCGATAGTGTCGTTATCTTCTTTATATATATAATTCTTCTGTGAGTGTGTATGTCACTGAACTTCTCTCAAACGACTGGACCGATTTTGATGAAATTTTTTGTGTGTGTTCAAGGGGATCTGGGAATGGTTTAGATTCACAAAACATTAGGGTAGGTAGGGTAGGTAGGGTAGGTAGGGTAGGTAGGGTAGGTAGGGTAGTAGGTAGGAAAACATGCATTGCAACGCATGCCGGCACAGATTAGTCCAGATACTTCACTCAGTAGAAAATTTCCAATACCTATTACGATAATTGCCTACTCCCTCGCGTCAACAACCACTGTATGCTAAAATGCGCCTAAATGCTCAAGCGTACAGCAGTGATTGCTTCGCACTGCGCGATTCCACAATAATCACAGGGCTGCCTCTTCGATAAAATTAAATTAACATAACTTTTTATCTATGTTATTGAGAACTGTGAATATGTTCTGACTTTTATGTGGCAGTTAAAAAATTTATCATTTATAAAATATTTAACCAACTTAAAAATATTGACAGGTAAATGGAAAAATGTTAGGTGTTTATCCCTTCTTTTGCTTGATTTACACCCATCTACAGCACATAAGGCACCACACGGCATCGTAATACGCGTACGAACGAACAGCACTATTAAAATTGAACGGCGTGCGCGCGCTTCGCTTGCGAAAACCGCACTGAATTTGATCCGCCGGCGGACCGAGACTGCTCGGCTGGGCGGTAGGCACTTATAGCGCGCAAGTACATGGAGTGACGGAGGCCTGATGCCGGGCACAGCTAGTTAAAGATAAATTCTGGGAAGTAATAGTACGGCAAACAAGAAAATTAAATTTTATGTACCATAAGTATTTTCATATTTTAAAAAGGTCCTTGATTGATGAGTGATGACACTCGCAGGCGCAGTCGATCTTCACAAAATTATGTTCTGATTTCAATTTGTCTCTTTGCAGTTAAACGCCACAGAAACAAAAAAATCGTAAACGATTTAAATTAGAACTTACAAGTGAGTTGGCACTAATAGTGATTTTGTTCGACGTTTCGTTGATTACTACTAACTGTTTACATAATTTTCTTACACGAACAAAGGATTTTTCGTACGTTTTTGAATTATACTTTATTTATACGATTTTACTACAATCTCTGTAAAATGCTAACTACTTTGGTGGGAAGTACATTATTTATTTATTTATTTTATTTTATAAATTACAAGTTCTATTTATTTTAACAAAGCACACAATTAGACCCCGGGGTCTGTCTTAGTCATGCCATGGCCTGAGATTAACTGATCAACGCGCGATTAGCAGTTAAGTTGTAATCGAGTTGAGGTAATGTTCTTTCAGCTTACGCTTTATATGTTTACGCAAAAAGCATTCTGCATTTAACAATGTGATTAGGTGTTTTGTGCAGACTATGGCGTCTATATAAAACATTTACGAATGCATATCTACAATATGTAATGTTTGAAACTTATTAGTTGTTATGAATCAGAAGTATCATATTACTTACGTTAAACAAACATCGAACTGTACAGCGAGATGATTAGACACAAACGCACTTTGTGACACTTAATAAACTACATATTTTATAAAAGATTGTAACAAATAACATTGATAACATTTTTTACTTTGACAGTATAATAATTTGTATTTAAAATGCAAATGAGCTTCGTGTATCTATTGAGTGTAATTGATTGTAAATCTACCCTACATTCCGAGCGAACGTAATAAAATAGTCCGGTCATCATGTCGCATAGCCTTTGTTAGTCGAATAGCAGTAAGTGATGTGGGAGACGGTATCGATGATATGGTGGAAATAAGTGGGTTATGATGTTTAGTGTTAGTTACCAAATAATTTTTTTTTGGGAGTTTTGTAATTAATTGTTTCAATGTTGGGAAATTTAGTTGGCTATGTAACATTTTAAGATTTATCCGAAAGGGTGTATTTTATGAGGTTTTTTATTGTCCAGCAGTAGTCCAAGGTACTTGGTCGATACACGCCAAGGCAAAGTATAATCATCCACTTTAATACGTTTTTTAGGAAATGATCGTTTTCTTGTGAACATTATGACTTCAGTTTTTGTAGAATTTAATTTTAATTTCCATTGAGTAAAATATGAAACTAGAAGCTGTAATGATAACTGAAGATCTTTACTTGAAGTAAATGATGCTGTGTCATCAGCAAAACACGCAAGATGAGTATGGGCCTGCTTGGGCATGTCGTAAACAGTATGAATAAATGCGGCCGCAGTAAGGAGCCCTGTGGCACCCCCGCAGGAATAGATCTCGGTTTGGGCACACTATCGCCAATATGAACACAGAACGACCTATCCGTCAAATACGCCTGGATGATTTTTAAAAGTGCAATCGGTACACCACATATAGATAGCTTGTGTAAAAGGCCTGCATGCCAGACGGCATCAAAAGCCTATTCTACGTCAAGCAACATCATGCCTGTAGATTCCCATGTTTAAGTGGTGCGTAACATGCTCTGCGACCCTGGCCAGTTGCTGGGTTGTAGAATGAACCTTTCTGAATCCGAACTGCTCAGGCAATAGCAGGTGGTTTGTGTTAAACGCGCTGAGATTACTCCTTCGAGTAATTTTCCCAAGGACGGTAGGAGACTTATGGGCCGATAGCTAGTTGGTGAACTTTCATCTTTTCCTGGTTTCTTGAACTTTCTAATTTTGGCTCTTTTCCAAGCAGACGGAAAGTAACCAATTTCTAGGCAACCATTAAAAATGTTGGTTATGAATACGACGCATTTACGTGATAGATTCTTTAGTAAGCAGTTGTGTATGCCATCGACGCCCAGAGACTTACGACTTTGGAGATTGCTTATTAATTTTGACACTTCTCTAGGACGTACGAGTTTAGGTCGAATAAAGTCTTCAACATCATTATTAAGTTTGTTTACTGATTCACCGACGGCAGTCTCTGTAAAGTTATCACTAGTCCAGTTCATAGTCAAACTCATGTTGTCGTAAAAAGTATCAGCTAAGTAGTACTTGGCACTGTTCGGCAGGGGACGTAGCTAATTGACCACTCATACACTTCAACGGTGCAATTACTGCAGGCTTATCAATTTTAGCCAGTTTGTCGTTCCAAATTTTGTCATTATACATTTGGATAAGGTTTTTAATTTTAGTGTTAAGGTTGTTTATTAGGGTTCCGTACCCAGAGGGTAAAACGGGACCCTAATACCCTATTACTAAGCCTCCGCTGTCTCCAGGCTGTATCTCATAAACCGTGATAGCTAGAAAGCGGAAATTTTCACAAATGATGTATTTCCGTTGCCGCTATAACAACAAATACTAAAAAATAAAAAATATTAAGGGGCCCCATACAACAAACGTGTTTTTTTTCGTATTTTTTATAGATAATGGTACGGAACCCTTCGTGCGCGCGCCCGACTCGCACTTGGCCGGTTTTATCTTTGTTGATGACGCACTTAATTGCAGGATTGATTTCCTTTAAAGCCGTCTTCCTTAGCTTGTTTTTAGTAGAAATTAAGACTTTGATGCGTCTCGGCAAGGTGTAACGTTTAACTGAAGATGGCCTGATGGAACGTTTACTTCGCGACTCATTTTGATGGCATTTTGAAGTTGGTCAACTGCTATAACAATGCTAATTTTAGTATTATAAGTTGATGTTCCCAAGTAATGGAATATTCATATGCAAGTAAGACCTGTACTCAGACCAATTTAGCCTTCGAGTATCGGTATTGTTTTAAGCTAAGACGGACAAAATTACCACCTACTGTAAAAAAAAGACTGGAAAGTGATTGGAGGATAAAGCTGGCAGAGTGTGAAGTTCAGACACGCAATCATGTTGTTACATGTGTGTCTGAACTTCACACTCTGCCAGCTTACGGCGTACGGCTGAGAAGTATATCTGGTGTGGAAGGAGTATGTGCATTATTGTACCTAATGTACCAATGTTAGAGATATAGGCCCAAAGACTTGATAATCAAGGAGTAGGTACCATATGATCAAACAATACCATAACACGAGAGTTGTTTTGATAACAATGCTAATATTCGTGCTTGGCATTAGTCACCCATTATTAATACTTTTGGCCCTAAGTCAAATAAAATGGCCAAATCACTAGAAGCTAACGGAAGGTTTGGTGAATTACTCGTATATGCGGATATGACAATTATATTGCAGTCGGGTGAAGTTAAGCGTATTGCCATACATTCAAGGTTATAATGAATGTATTCTATCGTGGGGGGAATAAAAATTGATGCATGAGGAATATCGTTCTTAACTAAAATTGCGACTCCCTGACCAATACCATTCGATCTCATATCGCATCAGTAACAGGTATTTCCAGGCGTAGGTATTTAACGTATAATTTTCACCTAATCTTGTTTCACATAGTGAGATAATGTCGACATAATGTTCGCTAGTCAAATTTAAAAATTCAGATACCGGTAGTTTAGTCACAGGTTTAGTACGAATCCCATCAGAGTTCCAGTATAAAAAACGAAGCTCACTTGCATTATTAAACATATTGACCAAGAGGAGTTAGTATAACTTTGTCCATCATGTTGTCATAGACACTAAATTGTTTTTTTATTGATTTTATAGTTTAGAGGATATTCAGCATTTCTGAAGTAGTGTGATCAAGGGGAGCTTCATGCAAGGGTTGAGCTTTTTGATTTGTCTTGTCGGTGGTAGACGTGATTGTAGCCCAAGAGCGGCCGTCGACTTTGGGAGTAAATTTTGGTAAGACGCTGTTCTTGTGCTGCTTTAATGTTATCTTGACGAGTTTGTAAAAGTTGAAGATATTTCTGATGCTCTTTGCACTGCCGGAAGTTTGCCGGGTGATCTTCGCCACAATTGCAGCATTTAGCAGGCTCTGTGCGATTACTCTTTGGGCATTCGGTGGTAAGATGGGCTTCTTCGGGGATTGCCACTACACAAGAATCAACACGCCGGAAAATCAACAGAATCCCCACTACACAGTGTGATCAAAATATCCTTACCCCTGGGTATGCTCAACTCTGTCTATCAAGCAGAGTGCGTAGGCATTATCCAAGCGGCACATGCCATAGAGGCCACGGAAGTTACGGATACCCATATTCGTATACTTTCCGACAGTGCCTCGGTTCTCTAATCCTTAAAGAGAAACCAGATCACGTCGAGACTAATACTATAATGCCATAATGCCCTAGAACGAGTTACAGTACTAAACTGTAACACGGTGACACTACAATGGATCAAAGGACACACAGAACGAGGCTATGCACTTCCTGGATAGAAAGCTGACCAAGCGCCTTTTGCGCCTGGACAGAGATAGCCAGCGACTGGTGACGGGGACCATCACTGGACACTGGTAACTGAACAAACACTTCCACACCCTAGGAATCACTGACACTCCCCTGTACAGGGCGTGCAGGGAGGCGGAGGAAACGGTAGCGCACGTACTCCTCGAGTGCACTGGCGTCAGATCCGCGAGGACACCGTTGGAACACGCAAGGTCTCTTGCGGACGACCTGAGAAGACCGGGAAGTTTGATCTGCTTCTGGAAGGAGGTGGGCTGGTTGGAGTAACGGCCACCATGGCTCACGCACAATGGTCCACTTTAAGTGCGGTAACTAAAATGCCCCTACCAAAATAGTTTAGTTCATCATATTGTTGTTTGACAGGCGGTGATTTAATTTCCATTTACTTTGTTTTTCCATTACACTCATTTATTTCGTTTTGAATGTCAGATTGCACTACATTTATAAGAAATTACGATTACATCATAAATATTAACATGAAGAATACTTATCATAATAACCAAATTCAATATTAATATATTCAATACAATGTCTTCTTTAAGCTACACAAATAATTTTAGATGTCTAAGAATGTACTGGAAAAACGATTTCAAATATAGTTCAGGAATCAGATACAACAATTTGGCCACTTTCTTTACCTGTAATCGTCGAGTGTTAAGGGATTTTTAATTATATTGTAGATAGAGTTGTGGACACCACATACATAAAGATATAATACAATATGTGGCTAAAATGTTTTGATCAACTACAATGTTTAAGATAAACTAGGTACTTACATTATATTATACTCTTATTTATAGAAAGAAACATTCTGGATAAAGCAAATAGCCTTCCATTTGCATAGGACATGCGAGTTGCAGACACCAGCCCCACATGAAAACTATTTACCAGCTTCATTTTTGACTTTATATAACCTTATGATTTAGGAGCCGAATTGGCAAAATACTATTAAAATAGTCTTAAGTTTAGACCCTAAACAGTAGTGATACAAAGTATTACATGGCATATGATAAATTGATTGATCAGTTTTTACTGTATTTATGTAGAGAATTAAGACATTACTATTAGAGATAAGTGATATAATGTAACAAAGGAAATAATAATATTTAAAAAAAAAACGTATTTTTAGTCAAATCCAATCTTCACCAAACTCAACCCACACTATGAAACAAATAAACCAAACCTATATCACCAAAAATTTTATCAAGGGGTTGGCACTGCAAAACAAATGAATTATAATACATTTTCATAATATTATTAACACCACATCATATTATTTACATCACATTTTACAAACATACTATAATTTAGAATACTTATATCAAATCAAAATAAAATTATTTAATGAAAACAAATTAAATACAAATATTATATTTATTTACGTTATGATCAAAATACTACAAAACAAAAGATAAAAACATAACTTAATCCCGGAACCCTTAATCTGCTTTACTACAACTAGACATATGATTAAATTAATGAAAAGTGCTATTGACTGAAGTAGCTCTAATCAAAAGTAGGTTTATTTTGCTTGGTTTAATGTTACTATTGATCAGAATCGTTGTCATCAATAGCAACACCCATTAATCAGAAAAAGTCATGATATGTGTAACTCGAAGTGTGCACTGGCTTCCGCTTCAACTTTTCCTTAATCAAGTCACATGGAGATTTTGTGCTGAAGTCAAATCGAACAATGTTTGTAGGAACCTTTTCTCGCAAATATGGCGCAGCCACAGGTCTCAAGCGTGAAGTTAACACTTTTCCAAAAGCTGAGCACTTTCCCATTCTGATCTTCTTTTTCAGTATGTAGGACATGTCTGTCTTAATGGGTAGTAACGGCTCAGGCTCTGGGGTTGGTATCAGTTCAACTGATTGCGCTTGGTTTGGTGAATTGCTAACAAACTCTTTGTAGTCAAGAACCAGAGACTCAAAGGAACTGCTGAGGCTGATGGTTTCCTGTGTTTGTTGCGGTTCTGGTAGCCCAGGTCGTCGCACAGCTTTCATCAGGTCAATCACACAGTTTTTCTCCTCGAGGGCTAGCTTTCTCATCTCCTCTTGTAGTTTCTCTTGCTCAAGCTCTTGTTGCTTTTTGAGCTCTTTAGCTTTGAGCATGTTGGACAACTGCTCTGAGAGGACATTGGTGATGGGGCTTTCACTTAAACTGAACGTCGGGATAGGCAATCTTTGTGGAGGAGATGAGAGCCTGGTATCCGACAAGCCTAGAGGGAGATTTAACTTTGGCATCGGCAGCGATCCCACTCGCCCATCTTCGCTGGGACTGTCGTTCAAATTGCACTTGGATAAATGACTGTCCACCAAGGCAAAAAGAGACGTAAACGAACTTGAATCAGTCATTTTGACTAACCATCCCCTTTGTTCTCTATATCAAACAAAAAATTTAGACATTCTATGAAGTAAAACACTCCACCACGTACACTACGCGACAGATTTAGAGGATTTATCAAAACAATGCGTCATTTCAAGTATGTTTATCAAAAGTTGCCTAATTTTTGTGTTATCTCTTGTTGTTTACGAAACACGGAGATACTCTTTGGAAATGTTGAAGAAATCGATGAAACTACCATAGACAAAACCATTTACCACAGTATTTATTGGCATTTCAGAATTTATCTAGCAGCACTCTATGGATCCTGTAAAATTCAATAGTATTTCCCATTTCATCAAAAAAATTGTGTTTTCAATCGTCAATGTACTGCTTTGTCTATCTCTTAAATTCATTTTTGATAAATCACATTTGAAAAGTTGCCCCGTCGAGCTCCGACTTCTAGCATGTGATTTTAATGAACGGCAACATTGTTATCAGTGTAAATTAGTAAACGTCACAGTATAGTTAGTCTGTGGTACGACGTCGGACAGGGCGCTTCGTGATCGGAAACGGGAATCGTGAAACTTTATTACAAGTCGTATTTTAAAGTTGTTTAAAAATCCTTCGAACGAAAATCTTAGCTGATATGCGCCATAGTGAATTTCTGAAAGCGGTTTCGTCGTCCTACGGTGACCATGCCAGGCGCAAAATATGAACAGCTGCCGTTGAAGGCAGATGGTGAGGAGGACGTGTTTACAACTAAACCGAAGCCGAAGTGGTCTGATGTATGCGTGCAGAAGAGCCTGCTGTCCTTGGGTCTGATCTTGCTGTACTTCTCGCTGTCCATAGGCCTCACATTCTACCAGAGATGGCTTCTGACGGTGAGAATTCTGTTATCAGTTAAACCACTGTTTACTTTGCATTTTACCTGTTTTCTTTTTTTTTTGCTACGTGTTTATAAGTTGCTTGCTATGTTTGAACTTAAGTTTGCCGCTGCGGCTACTCTCGCGTAATGTTTTGTAGCGATAAATATTGTCGATGTGCTGTTTAGTTAGTGTTATAACTATTTTCTAGTGGTTCTGTTGTTTATCTTGCCAAGCAGTATCTCTCGCTGGGTTTCCCCTTGTTGTAGTTACGTCATCGAATGTTTTGTTTATGAGAAATGTGATAATTGTTGCAAACCTAGGTAAAACCATATAGACCTGCAAAATCTTTTATTTTTGAATGACTAACATTTTGTTTGCAAGCCAATATTTGTATTAATCCTCTTTTTTTTTCTAATAAGAATACTTCTATTTTAGTTTACTGTTTATTGTCTCAGTAAGTTATTTGACAGGACAGACAAAATTATGATTTGTTTCTTTGCTGTAATCAAAAAATCCTTTACTTTAAAAAAACATTTCTTAGTAGTATACAATATTTATGCTTTATTACATTACCCATTTCAATTTCTTAATAATTATTAGAGAACAGAGCTTAATAATTACATGAAAGTACAAAAAACAATTCCAATATGGTAGAATAATAGTTATCAATAAAAATAGTATAGGTATCTAATTATCTCTGACACTAAACCGCAACTAACTAAGATATATTTTATTTACTCTACAATGTCATAAATCTTGTTGTTTTATCTGAACTCAGTCAATTGTAATAAAGTTACTATATTTTTATATAAAGCTAGATTAAAAAAAATATGTTAATAATAACCAATTCACTAAATATGACAATTTTCTATGAAAATTGTGTTTTCACTATTGTTGTTAATTTATATTTTGGTAATAACACCTATTAGATGTTTTTTGTAAACTAACAATTTATATATAAATATATGTATATGCATATATATACAATACTTATATATAAAAATAATAACAATAAAATATATATATATATTTTTAATTTATTTATATTTTTTGACTTCCCTCCCCTCAACTTTCTCCCCCCATAAATCAGGTTTATAATGAAAACATAACCTCAAAATGAGATTTTAAAAAAATATCTTAAAAAAAACTAGCATTTCCTAAACTTTTCCCATGCGGGAGGGGGATCTCCACCCCTCCCCACTCCCCCCTCAAAGATATTATATATATATTTCCATCTCATAAAGTAAAGGACTATTTCTTTAATAATGATGCTTAACTGTAAATAATAATAATAATGTATTTCATTGAAATGTCTGCTAAATACATTGAAGTAGAGATAACCATATCTTTTCTATGTGTCACAGTATAATAATGTTATTACTTTGAATATAAAGACACTACTCGTTACGTCTGTCTTCGGAAAGTTTCGGCTAATTTCGTAAAAAACGGCATCAGCTCAATCCTCAAGCGGTCGTAAGTTATTCCAGCTTGTTTGCCTCGCTAGCAAAGCCCTTAGTTCTCTTTTAGTGTATTGTTTACGCAGTAGGCCATACATCAGGACGTAAAGGCTACATAACGATCCTCGTTTTCTACCATAACTATCGTAAACAAACTTGTTGACTTCTATGGAAGAAAACCACCGCTTAGCCTGTCAGTCAGACTTAGTCGAAGGAAACACTCACTTGTTTCAAACACCACAATTGCATGAGCACTAGTGACTGTAATGCAATTTATGAACGCCCCTCTGTGGTCTATAAATGTACTGCATGACTGCAGCCAAGAGTAGAGTAATATACACTATCGTCAACCTGCAAGTATAAACTAGAGGCGGAAACATGTCCCAGTCAAAGCACGAGCTACTCGTGTGTACATGGCTGACGTGATGCGCGCTACTCCGCAAAAGGACTATCTTAAACACTAGGTATCCAGTTCTTGGTCCTGCTCCCAAGCTGCATTTAAATCGTCCGCTTGGGCATGCCCCCTCCCATCTGAGTTCAGACTAGGACTATATGAAACTAGATCCGTTGCCCGGACATATTTTGACTAAAAACACGAGATAGCCTCACATTGTTTTTTGTAGGCAAGTGTACTCCACCCTAGACACGGCATGTTCGCGTCACATCCGGCGAGTTACACGGCCAGCGCAAGAGTAAATAGTGTAAAAAAAAATAGTCATCCGAATGATGACTGCAAGGACGTACTTAGACCTCGCCCGAACAGTATTGCTGTGGGAAACGACCATTTTTTTGTGGGTGGGTAATCACGGTTTACGGTAGGACTTAACGTATTCATAAGTCATAGAGGTATTTAAAGTTATAACATAAAAAACTGGTATATATAAAAAAAAAACTTTGTAAATATTGGAACTTTTACCTAAAATGTCCCCGCAACTTGAATGTTTCCAGACATGGTCCAGCACAAAATAAATATTGCAATGATGGGGAGAACAAGTACCTTTCGGCTTCAAAATGGGTCTTTTTACACCCATTATTCAGGTTATAGGTCTACCTTTTGGACTTGTGGCTTAACGTAACGCACCAAAAAACGCAGACAAAGCCTCTGATACTATTCTAATACGTCACGTCGTTTAGTCACTTTTGAATATGCAAAATATTTGACGTGAGCGTGCTCAAGGTATTCGAGTTACGATACCAATGTTTTATTTTATTTTATTTGGGCTTCACAGCGATTATAATTTGGAGTCTAAATGCTTATCCAAAATTGTGTCCATACTCCATAAGTTAACATTGAAAATGCGAATGCAATCGGTACGTCTACTACCTTTTACCGTCTAAACAGACTTCGATGAAATTCTGCACACCAGTAAGCCATGTCTTAGGTTACGACATACTTATAGGAGACTTTAATCCCGGTAGTTCGTTCCCATTAGGTAATCTTCAATATCCACGCGGGCGAAGTCGCTCCGTATTTGTACTATACTTGAGAAACTATCTCTCGAAAATGCCACTTAAAGAATCTATACATGTAATAAACTTGTAACAGGCCGATGTCTGTACATATCAGATATTGAAAAATATATATAGGGGTCTTTATTAGAGCAACAGAAGCCAAAACAACAGTTTTTAGATTTTTGTCTGTCTGTCTGTCTTTCTCCCTGTATGTTTGTACGCGCATCACGCAAAAACTACTGCATGGATTTGAACACAGTTTTCACCGTGCTACTGCTAGATGCTTAACTTAATATAGGCTACATTTGAATAGTTTTGGACCCGATAGGTGGAGCCGGGCGAAGCAAGGGGGGGTCGCTAGTTTTGTATAAACATGTAATTTTATTAATCCTAATCATACCGACTTGATTTGTAGCAAATTGGAAGAATATTCTAGGAAAATCAAACCTAATAAATATTTCTTAGATACTCATGTAGCCTTGAATTGTAATAGAGTAATTGATGAGCTCGTTGTGCCTGACTGCACGAGCACGTGTATTTTAATTTTATGTATATCGGACAAAAAAAGTTATACGTTACAATATTATTATTTAGCTTAGCTATAATAGTAAACAAACGCATAACCCACACTTTTGTCCACGGAATCATATCGATTTTAAAAGAAATAAGGAAACGGATATATACAGAAAGGCACAGTAAGAAATTTTAAAAAGAAAACCAGAAAGGTCACACTAACCAATTCTGGACAGCGCTTCCCCACCAGATTTAGTCCTCTGTTTTTCAAAAGCAATTTTTCTAAATTTGTGCTGATTCATCATCATCTGCCTAGCCTTTTCCTAACCTTGTTGGGGTTGGCTTCTAGTCTAACCGGATGCAGCTGAATACCAGTATTTTACATGGAGTGAATCTTAAATGCAATAGCCACTTCAAAAATGTTAGTACCTCGGTTACCTCGGATAGCTTAGATTTTCGATACTTGTTAATATAGAAGTAGAAGTTACTAATTTTGAAGTTATTTGAAAAGTCTAGGAACTAAAAGAAAATTTAAGCTCTCCACTCCAGACAAGTTAGCTTTTCTTTTTTAAGTTGTTTTTTCATTCAGAAATAGATGTTACGTAATCGACTTAGGCGACAATTTTAAGAACAAAATGAACTAAAGCTCCAAGAGCGAGCGAAGCGAGCTCGAAAATTTTAATAGCTTACCTTGGAGAGGTTAGAATTGTTTCGACCATTCATACAGGAGTTATTTGATTAGTTATTTGACTTACAGACGAAATCAACATTCAATAGAAAGTAGGCTGCAAGAGCGAGCGAAGTGAGCTCGAAATTTTTTGACACCTTGCCTTGGACGGGTTAGAATTGTTTCGATCCTTACAGGATACAGGAGTTTTTGGTCGACTTTTAGACAAATTCAAGAGAAAGTAGTCTGAAGAGCGAGCGAAGAATGCTCGAAAATTTTAATACTTTATCTACCTTGGACTGGTTAGAATTGTTATGACATAACGGAGTTACCTGGGTCACTTATAGACAAAGTTCAAGATTCAAGAGAAAGTAAGTGGCAAGAGCGAGCACGAAAATATCTTGCCTCGAATAAATTCAGTCAAAATGTCCACATGCACCATTTTTTGCAAGCTTGTATAAGTATGCTATAATTGCCTATTAAGGCCTCGGGGCAAGGGGCTCCTAATTCATTTGAGCCTATGACTATATCGGTCGAACATGCGAAAAGTCAATAAGAGTACCAATCCAGAGGTAGACAAAATGAGCCTTTGTGATAAAAGTTTTTTCGCAGAGTTTAAAGTAAAAAATTATCATACAACTTTCTGTGTTCTATGGAATATGTACAAACTATCTGAGCAGATTCCCTCTAATGCATTTGAAGGTAATTTTGTCTAAAAGCAGTTTGTGGTCCACCTTGTCGAAAGCTTTCCTAAAATTAGTATACACAGCATCAACCTGAGTGCCTTTATCCATATTTTCAAATAAAAATTGTGTAAAAATCAATAAGTTTGTACTGGTAGATCGCGATTAAACAAACCCATGCATGTACGGGAATAAAGAGATGTCTCGGGTGTGGAAACAAGTTACTGTGTGCTAAATTCTCGAAAACCTTAGACAATTTGGATAGAATAGAAATAGCTCGATCATTTTCAATGTTAGCTTTATATCCACTTTTGTAAAAGGGAGTAGATAGTAATAGAGGCTCTTTTCTATATGCACGGAAATACCCCTTCACTTGAACATTAATTTGTTGAACAGGATACGGAGCAGAATACAGATGTGTTGTGCCGTATGCTTAAAGAATGCAGGTGGGAGACTGTCTGGACCAGGCCCTTTATTTATATCCAAGGACAACAATGACTTAAGCACGTCACACTTTTTGAGAAAAATATATACATTATCAACCGGGTCCGTTGCCTTTGTAGGAAGGGGTTTTGCGGGGAGAGTAGCAGGGGCTGGGGGAGTGTCAAAAATATCAACCCGCACTGGGTGTGCGTGTTGGATTTCAGCAATCAGCATTTGCAGCCCACACCCTCGCAACGAGAGGACGCCTGTGTCATTAGTTACAGACATTGAAATATTATACGTCGGTTATTCTACATTAAAGTAAACAAATACCTATAGCTTAGCGATAAATCAGTTAATTCTGCGGTTCACCGCAGCGCGTAACCACCAGTATTGCAATTTAATTCACTCCATTGGAATGTCAATTAGTTATCTGTTGCAGTGTATGATAAACCTTTTTATATAAATGCATCTGCTTGAATTGGCGTCACCAAATAGCAACCAATAACCTTTAGTTGTTTAAGTACAGTCCACTACATTTCAGTGGTAGGACTTACATAACGCACACTATTGTTTCTGCTGTACACATGAAAGCGCTATCTATATTAAATTGTTGCCACTGATGTGCCGTTGACTGTACCACACGATCACCTAAACTGACAAGCGATTTTGAAATGACATAATGCTTTTTTTCTCAATTGTTTTGCTTAAGCATGTGACTGTACCTATGTTTTATGTTCTTCTATTCCATTATCCCAGCGAATGTTTAATGCATTGAAATTATTGTTGTATGCAGTAAGCATTAGAAATGATGCAAATTTCTGTGCTTGGTAATCGGTTACTCTTAAACATGTATCTGTTAAAGGAAAAGTATGTAATCCGTCACTGTATACAATTCCTAGGAAATGTGTACAATTCCTAAATAGCGATCGGAAATGTATTACCTTCTTGATATTCTTAAGTACAGCGGGGATAGCGGTGCGAGGGGCGCTACACACAGTCGAGAGCGTCTATCGTACTCCTATTCTTTATGTTACCCTAATACACAATAACACGACACCAACATAAACAAGGCATTGTGGCAAGGAAAACTTAGGATGCAAGAGCGAGCGAAGCGCGCTTGGAACTTGGGGGAGTTAGGTTACTTTAAACCCTGCAGACAGAAATAGGAGCTCCGTCGACTACGTCATATTACAACATTTTGATATTTAACTTGACGTTGATTTTATTCGTGTTTTATTTATTTTATTCACAGAGAGCACTCGTTTTTATATATTTCCGGTAGTATCATCTCGGAATTGCATACAATTCCTAGGAAATACTTACATTTCACAGGATCAACATCAACATTATTTTACACATTTCCCAAGTAGGCTCGGTATTCTATATAACCGAAAATGTATGAAACCTAGGAATTGTGTACAATTCCTAGGTTTTGAATGTCCACCGTGCGTTTTAACACACACGGTGGACATTCAAAGTATACAACTTTAAATGTCCACCGTGGTAAACGACTTTAAGGATACCTTCCAAATAATAAGTCTTAAAAACGTCTGCTGTACCTATCCATTGGGAACAACATGTTGAGCAACTTCGTTTGATTAGTTCAAACGAAGTTGCTCAACATGTTGCTAGAAGTAAACAAAAGAAACGCAACCTCGTGACCTCAACGCCTCACCCGCAACATTTGCAGTTGCGCAACTATTCTCAACTTTGAAACTCATGAACAGGAAGTAAAATAAAACAAATCATTTTTTTAATCCGCTCTATTATTATCATCTGCCTAGCCGTTTCCCAACTATGTTGTCGGTTTCCAGTCCAGCATGCGACTGCCTATCTTTGCTCCACAACCCAGCTAGTACTGGGTTTTATGATACCTCTTGGTAAGACTGGTTATCAGACTTTCGGACCACCGTCTACCTGTTGCTACTCTCAAAGATCTACAAATGACAGCCGGTACCAACGGCTTAACGTGCTTTTCGAGGCACACAGGAAATTCGGTATGTAATGGATCATCCATCCACAGACCGGCCTTGTCAAGTCCGCTCTACGTTTATGATAGACTGTGAACATGTGACGCCAACTACAACGCCACATGCGAACTACGCATCGCACTTGAATTTAAATCCTGCATCGTGCAAGATTCGCGAGATGAGGACATATAATAGTAACCCGCGCGCTCGGGCCGCAGCGGCCTGCAGGCGCCACTATATAACACCCATCCGTCTGGTCTTTAGATAGTCTGGATTCGTGCCCGGTTGTTGGCAATATGCTCAGCCCTTACATGAACTTCGCGATAACCGAAACCTGCAGGTTTTCTTCAGGAGGTGTCATTGTGCGCAATCTGACCTCATAAATACCCAAATGTACAGGAAGTACTCAATGCCTAATTTACATAACAGGCGTGAGTCATGTTAAAATAAAATAAAATCTTCCAAGTACTTAAGAATGTTTCATTAACGCTAAAATCATATTACCACTTGCTCCACCTAACCCACCTCCTCATTTCCAGGACTTCAAGTTCCCACTCACAGTGGTGATGTACCACCTCATAGTGAAGTGGATCCTGTCAGTCCTCGTAAGGCTGGTCCTCCAGATCATCACGGGCGCTCCTCAACTGCTGTTGCCGTTCATGACCTGCCTCAAATCAGTCGGGCCGACGGGTTTAGCCAGCGGGATTGATGTCGGCTTCTCAAACTGGGGCTTGGAACTAGTCACCATATCCTTGTACACCATGACGAAGTCCACCACGATCATCTTTATTCTCGGCTTCGCGATTCTACTGGGGCTTGAGAAAAAGGTAGGTTTTACTCTGTTAATTTGTTTGAAAGCGTAATACTCTGGTTCCACAAAGGAGTGTGTTGTTTCTATTTCCTAGAAAATGTAATGCTTTTGAGGTAGAACCTCGGTGTTGTGTTATGTGTTAAAGCCGTAGAGCGTGTGCCGTACGGCCTAAAATATCAGTGTCCGGAGTGCGACCGCAATTTTTCTTCAGCGGTTTTAACTATTTTTTTGGTTTGGCCGTGTTCACACCAGAGCGTTTAGTCGGCCGCCGACTGAATGAAAAAGTCGGTGACTTTTGTGTTTCATTTCATTGTGTTCATCCAAAAAGTTGGCAACGTCGCAAATAGCTGTCAAATATACCAGTTTTAATTAATTTGGTAATATTACTGTATAGAAATAAGAAATATGGCTATTTGTGACGTTGTCCACTTCCTGTATAAACGCTCTCTTAGTTATTACACACTGAACTCTATCTCAAAAACTACTGAACCGATATTAATGAAACTTGTTCTCTAAGTTGGACTATACCTAGTGTAACTAAACAAGAATTTTTGCAAGTCGACTTATAGTTTTAAATATGCGCAGACAAATATACATACACTAATGAAATTGGGACTAACATACGGGGTTGAAAGGACACCGATGAAAAATTTCTTTGGGGGGTTACCACATTAAATTTTTTCATAGGTTATTAAGAATGCTCAAAATGATGTACTGAATACATGGTAACCGTTTTCGCGTCAGTGTCCCTGCCACCCTGTATCTGTATACAAAACATGTGCAATTCTGACAATATTACCATACATACGGGTCGAATTGATGACCTTCTTTTTTTGAAGTCAGTTAAAAAACAAGTGCCCCCCAACTATCGATGTCGTTTGTTTTTCATATTTCTACCATCGATGGCAGACTATTCGCTTGGTGTGCATATTACCAGCAGTTTGTTTGGTTTCGTACATTAAATATTATGATAACATTTTTATACAAATGATTTCAATCTATTATCTACAATTACCAAGTAAAAACATATTCGTTTGATAACCGAATCCGGAAATATATCGTTTTACGTACAGTATCATTACTTTACGAAATGCCTCATGCGATATTTCTCCATTATAAACGCCTTTAAATAATGAACTAACCGATTAACTAACCGATTAGGACTCCGCTTTAAAATGTGCGAGACTAAAGTTGGAGAACTCTATTGATAAACAAATTAATTATCCAATTAGGTTTTCCGTAAATTCAATCATGTGTAAACCAATGTGTTTCGAAGCAGAGTAAAGCTATTTAAACATCTTGATTCTTTACCTGTCATCTAAAGGGCTGTAGTTTCATGAAAAATTGATTCTACATTAAAAAAAATTATACTACCAAATTCCGCGACTCTCTTTATTATAAGCTTATAATTAACTTGCCCTGTTAGTTTGTCTGTGTTATTATTGGCCAAATCATGCAACTGAATTTCAAACCAGTTCCCCCCAACCGATTGAGCTGAAATTTTGCACACACCTTTGGTTCTGGTGACAATACATTTTCATGACAGTCATAATCTTGCAGCCAGGATCGACTCCTCACGAGAGAACTCCTCAACGGTTAATAACACGGACACGAAACTTTGTATACGCGTCTAATTTAAATGTTGATACATAAATCTACCTTTTTCTTTTAGCTTGGTTTTTTTTAAAATAAAATGTTTAATTTATTTTTTACTTAATTGATGTTAAGAAATGTCGCAGATTGTTTCATGAATTTTAACTGGACCGTAAAGTAATTGAAAAAGTACCGGCTACTTCGTTAAAAATACGACATTTTTAACGAAGCGGCAGGTAACTATATTTACCATCAAGCCGCGTCGGTGTTGGTCCACCGTGGCAGCCAAATTGCATTAGCATAACGTGATTGCAGCGTGGGCAGCATTGACTGGCATATTGCTTTTACATAGTTTATGCATATTCTATAACTCTGTTATGGCGCTCATAAGGGTCCTTTAAAGGTACGCTGCATTTAGGGTGGTTAAATAAAGGTTTTCTAAAGTAAATAGTCAGGTCGGCACTTGTCTGTTCCCTGCCACCATAGGATACAGCCAAATAAATGGTGTAACAAGACCCTAAACGAAGCAGAAAGGCACTTGTTCTCCCCGTCATTGCGATCATTTTTGTGTTCTAGACCATACCTGAGAACCTTCTAGTTACGGTGATATTGGGGGTCAAAGTTCCAACTTTTTCACAAGTTTTTTTTTTAAATAGATGTTTTTAATGTAAGAGTCTTACTTTAAACACCTCCAAGACCCCGTACTATTCAATCCATCCATCAGCACAATGTTTTGCGTGCTTTACATTGAGTCGTACCGTAAAACGTGATTTTCCACCCATAAAACAAACGTTTCCCACCAATATTTTTTGCGTAAAGTTACTTAGTTTGATGTACTTGTAGTCCGTTTACACCCTGTATATTTAGCTATAAACGTAACAAACGTAATGCACAGCTCATTATACGCAAAATTAAAAATCTCATTAATTGAACAACACATCAATGTGACAAACCAGGATAAGCTGACTTCGTGTATTTAGAAGGCCGTAGAACACATACGATTACCATCAAGTGAGATTGTGATAAAAATAAACGAGCTCCTTATCAATGAAATTATTTTGTAGCAGATACTATACCAAAACCTCCACACCTTTAAGTATGAACACCCTTTCTGTTATACGCTGCTGTATACTTGAACTGTTTCGGTGAACCTCTCGGGAATTCATGGTGACCTTTTCAAAGTTACAGACGTGCAGACGTAGGGTATGCTTGTGATTTCGATATGACTGTAATATAAAGTTATCCAGTAAAACAACTTGGCCCTTTTTGTGATATCAAATGTAGGTTTTAGGGTTATCAACAGACTAAACGTTTGTTATGAGGCACCCCGCACATAAAGCGTAACCACTTGGCTCTAGAAACTTGACGCTACAGAAGATTTTCACTCATAACACTTGTTTGTGTTGATGCCAGCTATTGATGAATGAATACAAGTATAATGCGCGGCCGCTATTTTGAAAATAAATTAAAATGGCCGATGTAAGGCAGGCCATATAATTCGAAGTCCTTTGGTTGCCGACCAGTTCTGTTCACGGTAGCGGCCGGTCCGGCCTAAAGACGTGGCCGTGGCCGCGCTTAGCTGCAAGCAAGCAGAAAGCTAAGCTGTTACCTGAATTTTTGGAAACGCTTTGAATGTGTGTTAAGCCGAATCCAACTATTTGTTCGTAGTAAATACTGAATGTCTAATCAATACATCTACGTACATACAAATAAATAAAATTGGAGTGTCTGTTTGTAATTTCGAAATGACAGCTTTTTACTGAATGCATTTGAAGCTATAAGTACGGTACTTATAACAAAAATCCATTTTAAACTAAAACCGTCACTTACGGGATATTTTCCGTGTTCGTTCATAATTTTGAGCTCCCGATATTAAAAGAAGAAGGAAGATGGTGGTTTTGGAAGATATCCCGTAAGTGACAGTAAGTTTAGTTTTTAACCGTGAAAGCTGTGTGTTAAAACAGTGTTTTTAATTTTTGTCCGTCTGTCAGTTTGTTCCGGCTAATCTCCGGAACGACTGGACCGATTTCGACGGGGTTTTTCGGGCAGATAGCGGATTTTATAACATAGGCTACTTTTAGTTTAGAAAAAGGATTAGGGTTCTGTGTAAAAAAATTAAAACCCTTGAAATTGTTGACATACTTACGGTTGAATATCTCCTCAGGGGCGCTTTGTTTATAGAGACCCAGATCATTAAAATGGCGTTACGCTTCATTATGAAATGCACTTACATCGCGAACCCAACACTCAAGAGCAAAGCCAGATTCTAGCTTGTGTTGATGAAACAGAATTTATTTCCAAAATCTTGCATCATTAAAAGTAATAATAATTAAGGGATATTCTGATACCTTTTCATAATGTAATCCGAAATACGATCTCTGCTGGAAAGTATATTAATTACACTCAAAAACTGCAGTACCTAATTGTTCGTATAGGTCCCGTCAAGTAAAAAGAACGCTGAGCGTCAGTGGACATGTGTCTGCGCTGCGCACGTTAGGGTAAAGTAGGTAGGATATTGTTTTATAATAAAGGGTGTAACAAGACCCTTAACGAAGCCGAAAGGCACTCGTTCTTCTCGTCATTGCGATATTTTTTTTGTTCTACACCATACCTTTCCAACTCAACAAGTTGCAACTTTTTCACAAGTTTTTTTTTAAATACATGTTTCTAATGTAAGATTTTTATTTTAAACCTCCATGACCTCCGTACTATTCAATCCATCCATCAGCACAATGTTTTGCGTTCGTTACATTGAGTCGTACCGTAAAATGTGATTTTCCACCCATAAAAAATTCGTTTCCTAGCAATTATTTTTTGCGTAAAGTTACTTAGTTTGATGTACATAATGCTTGGTTGACGGCTTTGTGAAGGGTCCGTTTACACTCTGTACGAGGGCGGCACTGAAAATTTCGGGAATCAAGGAAGTGACACAACATTACTATTTAAAAATGTATTTATTGCTTTTCGAAGTATTCTCCGCGAAATTTGACAAATTTTTCCATGCGATGGAACCAATCATTGAAGCAACCATTCTATTCGGAAGTTGGGGTCTCCAAAATGGCCGTTTTGTAGGCGTCTACAGCTTCTTCAGGTGATGAAAATCTCTGACCACGCAATTTATTCTTTATTTTAAGGAAAGTATAGAAATTATTAGGGCTTAGGTCGGGGCTATACGGCGGATGGTCTAATAATTCTATGTTTTCTTGCTCTAAAACTCTTTTGTTCTGTGCGCGGTGTGAGAACTCGCATTGTCGTGATGGAGGATGATGCGGCGGTTGCAGTTCTCTTTACGGAGTCCAGAAACGACCTGTGGCAAACAAATGCTAGCATACCATTCTGCATTAACCGTTCTTTATCCCTCAAGAGGAATATTCGCAACATGGCCGGTTTTGGAGACAAACGTGGCCACCATTTTTGTTGCAACACTCCGTGAACGAACAATTTTTGTTGGCTTTAACTCATTTTCGAACACCCAAACTCGTGACTGGTTTTTTGTTTCGGGTTCGTACGCGTATATCCAGGATTCGTCACCTGATACGATGTTGTATACAGCATTTGAGGATCCTGCGTGGAATCTTTTGAGAGTTCTGACGCACCAAGTAACGCGAGCCGCTTTTTGCTCTTCACAGAGCGAATGCGGTATCCATCGGGAAAACAACTTTTTTACACCTAATTGTTCATGCAAGATTATTTGTATTCGACTCGTGCCAATGTCTAAAGTTGCCTGAATTTCGCGGTATGTCACATGTCGATCTTCTTCAATCAGCTTACGCACAGCATCAACGTTTTCTTGGGTGACTGCAGTTTTTGGACGACCTTGACGGGGATCATCACTGAGCTTGACACGTCCACGTTGAGATTCAGCAAACCAGCGATAAATTGTGGTTTTGGATGGGGCTTCATCACCAAATGCAGAAATCATCCGGTCAACACACTGTTTTTGTGTTAAACCACTTCGAAAGTCATAATAAATGATCGCTCTTGAATTTTCTCGAGTCAATTCCATTTTCTCAACGACTAAACAAGTTTGAAAAAACCTTGTGACAAGACCGAGAATCTTTTTTTAAATATAAATGGTATTCGATTTTTGAAACCAAAGAGTTTTCAATTAAAAAGATTTTAATATGACAGGAACAGTGGAAATATTCCATTCCCGATACTTTTAGTGCAGACTGCGTATATGTATATGTGTAATTGTTTTATTGTAGAATCAAATAATAGACAGCAAATCTGTCGTGATTGCAGCAATCTCTTGGATGTTTATTGTTTACACAACAGCATAACTTAACATTTCGACAGTAAGGTATGTTAAGTTCCATTTTATTGGGGATAAGCCTATTACCATGACATGTATTGTTAACAATTTTATTAACTGAATTCATGTTTTCCGGAATCGAGGGGTGACATGAATAGTAAGGGGGTGAGGTGGAGTTCGCAGGAAACCACCCCGGGGGTGATCGGCCGACCGGCGCGGCGGCGCTCTGATTTTAAAACTATATCGTGAGTGAGTAGTGAGTTATCGTGAGTTTACAAGTAACTCGTAGTGGGGTGACGATGGCGCAGCAAATATTGTTTACTAGTTTGATAGTTTCTAATCATAGTGGTTGGTTTGTGCTACGGTGTAGCGCGACGGGTACACACTTACACAGTAGTTCAACAAGCAGGGTTCGAAATTATCACGATAAATAATTATCGAATAATTATACATACTGACTGAAAATTTTATCTGTTAAGGTAGCAACAGGGTAGCCCGCGAAATTCAAATTTTCTTACGTTTTTTGCAATTTGCAGCCCGTGTCAGGTATGATAATGAAAAATGAGTCGCGCTAGTAACACGTATGCAGTCACAGAATTATAATCACTGAAATCATAAATACTACCCTCTAAGTTCATTTAACCCTATTCAATGACTATTTCATGAAATAGTCATTCAATGAAAAATAACACGTCATTGAGTAACATATTTTCATAAAAATGGACTGTTTTGTAAACACAACTAATCACAATGGCAAGATGAATGCCCTTTTCAATGGCTAAAAAATCATTTTCTTTTCGCTCAACTGTGACTGCTTTACGTGCTACTTAAGGTGAATGCTCCAACCAGCCCGCGAAATTCAATATTTCTTGCGTTTTTTGCAATTTGCAGGCCAGTGCTAGGTTGTATGTTGATTAAAATATTATTCGCGGCTGTAAGACGTATGTAGTTACACAATTTTAATCATCAAAATCACCAATATAACCCTCCAAGTTCATAAAGGCGTAGGAACAAAAAAAAAACAGAAAAAGTCATTCCTACAGCTTTATGAACTTAAAGCGTTTTATTGATGATTTTGATGATTATAATTCTGTAACTACATATGTCTTATAGTCGCGAATAATATTTTAATCAACATAAAACCTAGCACTGGCCTGCAAATTGCAAAAAACCCAAGAAATTTTGAATTTCGCGGGCTGGTTGAAGCATTCCCCTTAAACAATCCTAACTAATATTATAAATGCGAAATTAAGTTTGTTTGTTTGTTACCTTTTCACGCCTAAACCACTAAATCGATCAACCTAAAATTTTGCAAATACATTGTCAGGTGTACAGAAACGGACATAGGGTACCTTTCATCCCGAAAAAAAGTTATGTCCCCGAGGGAAACAACAATAACGCTCTTATGATAATAGATAGCGCCACGTGTCTTTCGAATCATGATTTGTATATTATTACAAGCAGAGTACAATTCGAATTGATTGTCAAATTCTAAATTAACGCGAGCGAAGCCGCAGGCTTTTTGTAGTAGATAACCAAAAAAAATAAATGTAGAAACCAATAGTAAAAGTGTTTTAGTTTTGTTTTCATAACGAATCTCTCAGTGACAACCGGTATATTTGTGCACGGCTGATGGCAATATTGCTCATCTCTATTACATGGATAATCATCATCTGCCTAGCCTTTTCCCAACTATGTTGGGGTCGGCTTCCAGTTTCACCGGAGTCAGCTGAATAACAGTGTTTTACATGGAGCGACTGCCTATCTGACCTCCATTATCCAGTTAGGACTACATAATACGATACCCCTTGGTAAAATCGGTTGTCAGACTTTCGGGCTACTGACTAGCTGTAACGACTGTCAAAAATCTACAAATGACAGCCGGGACCAACGGCTTAACGTGCTTTCCGAGGCACGGAGGAAACTCGGTATGTAATTATTCGAGGTTACCAATCCGCGGACCAACCTAGGCAAGCGCGGGTTAACCTAAATATTGACCAGAGCGGAGAGCGAGCTCCTCCACCTCTATTAAATAGAACACAACTGATGAAATATAGGGTGCACTGTAGCAACAGTCTTGGCTACAGGATAAGCGGGCGTAAGTCATCATATCACAACATACGCCTTACGCAAATTTAGGTGTACAAATACTAAAAATTAAAAAAAAATTAATATTAAGGGGGCTCCCATACAACAGAATAGGTCCCGTCTAGGGGTCGCAAACCGGGATCCCGGATACCGAAAATACCGGGATACCGGACCGAATAGAAGCCTTCACAATACCGGTATTGAATTTTTGAATACCGGAATTTACGGTATTTTCGGTATTCATCACCGGACGATGCAAATCGCAAATCCTCCATGCGAGTGGTGGCGACACCGTCAATCGCTAACAAACAAGTTTCAAACACAGCATTAATTTTCAACGTAATGGTTTTTAACACGTTTTTATGTTATTATATGAGTCTCTTATTTATAAAATGAAAGGATACTAACCTAAACAGCATAGGGTAAGGTTATTTCTGCCCCTATAGTAAAATTTCCACTAAATGTAGTTGCTGCTTTCTATTCATGTGATATAAGTATTATTTCCTTTATTAATTTTTTTAAACATATTATTTACATATTTAAATATTTTTACTAACAAAAATATATAAAAAACATTTAAAAATATAGAAAATAGTAGCCCACCGGCATGGGGAACAGGGTCCTAGCTACCGGTGGTCAGGGCTCTTGACAAAGGAACCTCCTAACATTATGCGCCGTGTCCAGAAGAACTGCCTTCTGAATCAAGCCCTTGATTCTGCTGCCCAGCGAAAGCCTCCTCAGTGTTGGTCGAGGCTATTGACTATTAGCCATGGCCGTTTGGCCATTGGCCGACACGGCTAAAGGCAGATGGACTGCTGTACTCACGTCGCACAACGTCGCAAGCCAGATCTAGATATTTGAATTGTTTATCTTTCTCTGCTTTCACGATGTTCTCGTCATGCGGAAATGTAATATTAACAATCAATGCACAACGCTCCAATCGATCTATCACCACAATGTCAGTTGGCAACAATAGTCCTGTCAATGAGTATAGATCGATCCCAATACAACGTGATATTACCATCATCGAGAACTGGGTCGGGCACATACTTATAGTATGGCACTTCTGATTCCACAAGGTTGTACTTCAAATCGAGTTGCTGATGGATAATCCATCAGCAAAGATACGGACGCTAAGAAGTCTACATCGGGCCCATGTACTCGTAGTACTCGGTAAGAGCGTCCGTGAAACTCCTTGCCATGCCATACCTCCTTACGGTCCTTACTTCCGCGGGATATACAGTCTCATCACCGACGACCGTGGGGTGATGCATTCGATTTGCGGTCAGCAGTGCGCGGACCCTCCTCTCCAGGGCATCAAGTTCCGCCTGAATCCATTTGAGCCGAAAGAATACATCAAAACCGGCATGACCCAACCCTTAAAGGCGCACCTTCTTTCCGCCTGACAAAAGACTGTTTAGCACATTATTCAGGAGGCTAAAGAAGCGCTCCCATAACGATTGTTTCATGTCGACATTATTGATGCCTAATGCTTCCGGCATACCCAAATACTTGTGGCTTTCTGTTGAGGAGAGGGATCTAAGGTGTATGGAATCCGAGAGTTGAGTTCCCACGAATTCCATAATCTCCCCTCGCTTCACATGCATGACTGCACATTTGTCCACACCAAATTCCATCCTGAATAATCCTGATGGCGCTACTGAAACCTTCTTTTGTTACCTTCAGTAGCTTCATCAGTTGCAAATTGTTGGGGGAAAATAGTTTTAATAAAAAATTAGAGATTTCACTATATTATAATGACTTAAACGGAAAGAAAAACTATTAAAATAAATATAATTTCTCTAAATGTCGAAAATCCCGGAAATACCGGAATCCCGGTATTCTCCTAGACTCAATACCGAGAATACCGGTATCGGAGAGAGGGCCCGGTATTGCGACCCCTAGTCCCGTCCCGTCACGTAAAAAACAAAACCGAGTTCAAAAACACAATAGCGAAAAAATAAATTTAGCTCCAGATGTCGATGACAAAAAAACTGAATCAAACAAACATAAAAAAAAACTTTTTTGCAAAAAATAGAACTGACTTCAAAATCACAAAAAAGTGAAAAATAATTTTAGCTTCAGAAGTCGGTGACTTTAGTTTGTTTGATTCAGTTTTTTGGCACCGTTTTTATTTTTTCATTTTTAGTTGCAATATCCTATAGGTACAAATATTTTCTATGCGTTCATTTTACATTGTAAACCATACATTTCATGGTAATAGGCTTATTCTTACTTCCTTACTAATATTATAAATGCGAAAGTAACTCCACAACAACAAACAAGTAACAGACTTCAGAGTCAAATGCTCATAAAATAAAAACTAATGGGACTACCTGAATCTAATTTTTATGGGACCAATTCGAAACTATTCCGCATCAAACAAAAAAAGAATTACGTAAATCAGTTCAGAAACTTCGGCGTAATCGGTGTACATACATAAAAAAAAAAAATACCGGCTGAATTGAGAACCTCCTCCTTTTTTTGAAGTCGGTTAAAAAGTCAACGACTTCAAAGACGTGCATTGGGTTACCATTTCGAAAAGGATTGGACTTTCGCCTTTATATTTTATTACTAGAATAGCAGCCACATGTAAAACCTGTATTAATCAATAGCTGACACTATACTAACAAGTATTGCTGTATTGTATGACATAACACCTTCTAAAACGTCTTCTAAAATTTTGCATATCTATTCGTTTCTAGTATAACCTTTATAGCGTTGGTCAGTTGCATTCAGTGTATGATACTTAACACTTACTTACTTACTCTATGTGTATTTTAAGTATATTGACTATTAATTTCAACAGTCCAGAAATCCAAATCATAATGACTGTCGTTCTGTATGAAATTTCGATGACACGACCCACTGGCGTCGTATTATATTAATGAACAATTTGCCATCAATGTACATTAATGTAACTAATGGTTTATTAAATTAATTCTGAAGTTGTATTTAATTAGTTTGGAAATTATTATAAGTAGTACGTTTCGGAAATCGAATTTCAAATCAGGTCCGTCGAATGCTTTTATAATTAACATTAAAGTTGCAGTCTATATACAGTTTGTGGTAAGTTTATTGTTCAACGATAATAAAGAGCAAACGTTACATACTGTATTTATGTACTATTTACTGATAACCCAGGTATGCAGACACTTCATTTTGTACTTATTAAATCCAAGGTTGATTACGTACTGAACTATTCATGATTGTAAATATTGAGTAAATACTTAAAATGATTGGGAGATGCTTAAGCTTTTCATTTCTCGACTGCAGTACCGTCAGGAAAATTTGTTATTAAGCATAATTATTCGCGGGTTCGATTCCCGCACGGAACAAATATTTTTGTGGGCTACTACAGGTAATTGTTCCGGGTCTGGCTGTTTGTGAATGTGAGTTTAATTTTGTAAACGCACCCACGGTGCAGGAGTATTTCCTATTGAAGGCGACAAAAATAATACTCCCGACGTCAATTTGCCGTTTTATATCCATTGCATATACTCTTAACTCTCGAACTACTATAATTTTTATTTTTTTTACGGACATTTTTAGTTTGTATTCAATTTGCATAACACTTAATTTCTCAGACAACAAAATCAAGATAAAATGAAGGATACGTTTTCGTATGAAAGTGTATAACGGATAGTATAAATAGATTCCTTAATTTATTTCAGTGTATACTTCACCGGCGATTACCGAATCCACTATTATCTTAAACCTTTATCATGTCATAAATATTTCGAGCTGGCTTTAGCTTTCGAATAAAAACAAAGATTGTTGTGCCAACGCTACACCTCGATTTAATATTGAGCCATAATCTAACGTGTTTATTTCACTATATGTATCTGTGCATTATGATACCAGCCTTTTACCGTGCCACAGCTGGGCAGAAGCCTCTACTGGTACTTACAAAGAGGGCACGAGCATTGGCGATTTCAGACTTATATTAGTTATAAGTTTCAGTGTTCCTCACGTTGTTTGTGTGTTTTTTCATCAGTGAAGTCTAAGATAAACTGCAAAAGTATAGGTCCCACTGCCGGGAAACAAGCCCCTTTGCAAGTGGGAGTAAGCCATAACCCGCCACGCGAGCCAAGTGCGGGCTGGTCGATGATGTCGGTCTTCGAACTTTGGTTCTAGGACATGGTTTCATATCGATGCTTTCCTTCAACGTTCTCACAGTAGTGGTGATGACATCTTACTACAATTTAAAGTGAAAGTTTGTGACGATGCATGTTGGTTACTCTTTATGAATTTTAATGAAACCTTACAGTAATATAGGTGACTAGCTTTTGGCCGCGGCTTCGCTCGCATTATTTTAGAATCTCACAATCAATTCGGGTTGTACTCTGCTTGTAATAATATAATTCAATCATGATTCGAAAGACACGTGGCGCCATCTATTATCGTAAGAACGTGTTTGTGGTTTTCCTCGGGAACAGTACTTTTTTCGGGATGAGAGGTACCCTATGTCCATTTCTGTACACCTGACAACGTATACGCAAAATTTCAGGATGATCGGTTCAGTAGTTTTAGGCGTGGAAAGGTAACAGCAAACTTACTTTCGCATTTATAATATTAAGTAAGGAAAGGATACAGCGTTTACCAGAAAAGTTTGGTCATGACACGGAGGCACTCTTGGAACACATTAAGTAAATACTAAATAAGTACCTAGTTATAATCACACACAACTATATCTCTAAACACCAAATAGCACAACACGCACACATATCACACACATATAAGTTAAATAATACTTATCCAAAAATAATAATAACACACAGAACACACCCTTACGATATCCATCACTAATTCAATATCGTCACACTCGCACACACACAACATAACACTAAGTAGGTACTTACTATCCTTCATACACAACACACTAACTACCTTACATACCACTGAACACACACCTGCAAGCAAGACTTTCTTAAGTTTAGGTTAAAAATTAAATCTTAACTTCTTTATTGTATATTAACATTCCTCTGTACCTATTGTTTTCTTTTTTATAAATGCCCAGTTATTAAATTTGTTTTGCTTTGCTATGAAAGAGCGGGGCTTCCCAACACAGGCATTACTTGCTGAAAGGGAAGCCCTAAACACTAAACTTTTATGTAAACTTAAGAAGCAATAAATTATTTTGTATTTGTATTTCAGGGTGTGATTCACGCCATCAAACAGAACTACTTTCTCCATAGCTACTGGACTCTAATATTATGGGTTAGCAGGTTGTTTTTTCGCGTATATCAGACTAACACATAGGACAATAATTTATAAAAATACTGTAAAAAAAATGAGTTTACACGGACGAAACCGTGCGCAGAAACTGGTAAATTACATAAAGTGGGTGCTAATATTTCGAACTTATGGCAAACCCCACGTAAATCGATATCATAACCACTAGGTCACTACCGCTCTACCCTGTACTCAGAACTATGTTGCGATAAACCGGAACTGTGATCTATGCATGTGAATGTAATCACTCCGTACAGAAATGCGGTACAGCATCCGTTCATATGAATGCCGCACGATGCTTCACGTAATCACGTTCCGAGGTTGGTTACACGGACCGAGTTTGCGTACAGTGGCGAGGCAGTTCCGTACCGGAAAACCGGGGGGAATAAACGCACGGGTGAATCGAAACTTTGAAAGGGATTTTAACGTTGAATTAATAATGGCTTTAATAATACCCTTAACGAAGCCGAAAGGCACTTGTTCTCCCCGTCGTCCTTGCGATCATTTCATTTTGTTCTAGACCATACCTGGGAACTTCACAAGTTTGTTTTTAATTTTTTTTTAAATGTTATACCTTTACTTGAAATACCTCCACGACCCTCGTATGATTCAATGCATCCATCAGCGCAATGTTTTGAGTGCGTTACTTTTAATCCTACCATAAAAAGTGATTTTTCACACCAGAAAAAAAGAGTCGTTTGCCAGCTATATTTTTTGCGTATAGTAACTTAATTTTAATGTACAGTATGCTTGGTCGACTCGACGGCTTCGTGAAGGGTCCGTTTACACCTTTGGGGCTGTCTCCACGAGCGAGAGAATCGCGGCGATATTACGTATTTATATGGGATAATATCGCCGCGATTCTCTCGCTCGTGGAGACGGCCTCTAAGAGAATGTATAGAAATACGTGGCACGGACGATAATATCGTCGCGATTCTCTCACTCGTGGAGACAGCCCCTTAGGGTATGTGCCAATAAGGTTTCCGAATAATTCTATTTGTATATATACTTACTCCTAAATACTCTTACTCTTAGATAGACGTTTTAACACTGCAAATTGATATTTCGTGTCAATTTGCTTAAGTATTTATCTCCCTGATTATACTTACACTTCAGCCCACAGTTGCCTGAATCGGTATGTTCATGGATGTACGATTTCCGTCGTGACATCATGGCCATGTTTTATTTTGATTCCTACAATTAATACACTGCGAATATTATCTTTGATCGTATCGCACCATAATACAACAATAGATAATATAAAACCTTAGTTTCAAATGTGCGTCGATAAGCCGCTCCACGTTGGCGGTGATTCATCAAGGTTATCGCCACAACACCCTATTGTATTTTAAATGATGATTTTTTAGATACTTGAGAATTTTTGCATGAATATTTTCCATACAAACATAAGCTGTCAAATTGTTATATTTATTCGTCAAATACAAGTCAGCCGATTTGAGCCCAACTGTGGTAACTACTGTTTATTACCAGTTAATTTGATGATCTATTAATAGATTATTATGAAGACTTACGTCATCGAATTATCGAACGGGCATCCCAAAGATGTTGAAGTTCTTTGTTTGATTGATAACCTTATCGATGTTAAATAGTTTAAAAAAAAAAGTTGAGATGGATTTTTGCAAGCCAGTTTTGGATTACCCCAACTTGGCCTGTCGTCTGGAAATTCCACGTTAACTTATTTAACTTTAGCCAAGGCCAAGGCGAGCACCTTATCGTTATAGCTGGTGTACAAGCTCAAGGTCGCACAGCGAGCTATGGAATGGGCTACGCTTGGAGTGTCTCTGAAGGATAGAATCCAGAACCGACAAAGAACTAAAGTGGTCGTCATAGCTCACACAAAAAGCAGGGCGAAGAGACAATGGGCTGGCCATAAATGGCGTGGCCATTAGGCATTTGGCGTGGTAATTTACTTGTTGATTATGTGTTACTAATGTCAATACTAACACTATGAACTTCAAGGTCTGCAAATAAAATGTTATTAATTCATTAGCCATAGAACCGAAAACCGTTGATGTAAACGTGTTCTTCATTGGACGAATCGGAAAAATATTGTAAGTACGTCCTCAGGCTACGTGGGGTGAGCGTCTTCGCAGAGTGATGGGAAGCAGCTGGAGTATGTCTGTCATTGACGGTCTGATGATGGAGACGGAAGGCAGTTGGAAGAGGTCCTCAACAGTTTACAGCAGCTAATCGTTATTGGGCTCATTTCATGCACCTTGGTGAGAACTTTAGACATGCGTGGAGTTGACTGCCATCGAAGGTCCGCAACAGTTTACAGTAGTTTCCTAGTTGAAGTATCAAGTCATATTGACTGTCATCAAGCGTCTAAGGATGAAGACGTGAGGCTGTCGAGGAAAGCCCTTATTTGGAAAAAAAGTAGAATGTTTTAGCGATTAATGCAAATATTTCCGAGAAATTAAATTGTTACCTACTTGAATCTATACTTATAATATTATAATGCAGCAGAGTTTGTTTGTTTGGTTGGTTGAACGAGCTAATTTCAGGAACTACTGGTTCATATTGAAAAATTATTTTAGTGTTGGATAGCCCATTTATCGATGAAGACTATAGGTTATATATCATCACGCTACAACCAATAGGAGCGGAGCATCAATGAAAAATGTTGCAAAAACAGTGAAAATTTATTCCTTTTGTGAGCTTCCGTTGCGTGCGCTGCGTAAAACATTGTAAAAAAAAGTCCGCGACAGCTTATGTTTATTGTTTATTGAAATATAAAAATATTTACAATATGGCGTTAAAACAATAGGTATACTATAATTGGATTCGACATACAATAGGAATAAATCTGTACCTTATGTATATGTCTATCTTTTAATTATGTGCCGCAGACGAAGTTGCGCGGGTCAGCTAGTACGATACAAAAACATAAAATCAATTGGAAGTATTTACCGGCTTAGACAGAATTAGAACTCGTACCGATCGAGACATAATTAACCCAGAACTAGAACTGGATTTGTCTCCACGGATCCCAGTATCAGATTGAAGTAGCCACGGATCACGGCGAGTTGTGTATCACGGTATCGGCATACCGTGATCCGTTTCCGTGATCACGGTATCCGTGGCTACAAGATATAAATTATGTATATTATTTTTGGTAACTGATCTCTGTGTGCAGCGACAAGAAATAGAGTAAATAATTTTTCCAACCTGATTTTATTTTTATTTAATTTCCCAAATCAAAAGAAGTTATAGTTTTAAAAAAGTCTTTTATTGATCAACAATAAACTTAATTAGTGTCTGTAAAGGAGTTCTCACCAATGTTTAAGTTTAATTATAGTATCTATTAAAATAATAACACGTTTTATATTATCACCAGTGATAGGAATAGCTGGTAGTGCATAATAGCCTAAACTTCGAAGAACAGAGACAAGAATCGGAAACTTCCTTAAGAAAGTTCGTGTCACTTATCTTCTCCATAGTGTACTTCAGAAACCACTCCAACTTCGGCCACTGGATTGGAACTTTTCTTGTGTTTATCGGGACCATAATATTCACAGAGGTCTTAAAGAAGACTATCGCAATCTTTTTACCAGCTAAAGTGGAAAAAAAGAAGAAATTGTAGATGTTGCGGTAAACGTGACAAGGAGCATCGACATTCGACACTGAAGCAACGGACAAGCTTATTGTTAGCAGTAAAATTACATAAATCACCATCACGCTTATAATTCCTGAAGGGTTAGGCATTAATAGAGGCATTTATAGAGATATAATTAATGTTATCTTGTTGTGAAATGTTGCACAACCAAAAGTAACTTCAGCGTGGATGCATGCCTTTGAACAAATGAAGGAGTAATGAACATTTGTGTAGACAATGAGTCTTTGCTATTTCACGGTTAATACAATAATGAGTGCCAGTGTCTGAAACATGTAAGTATTGCTAAAGAAATAAGTGTAGATAAAACTCACGTCTAGTTATAAGTTAACAAAGATTAATTTTTAAGTGCGTTTTGGCATTACTCATTTCTTTACTATACTGAGGCCATTATCTATAATTGTCACTTAGCATGTCCTTTGGCGTATCCATGTTCTCAGAATTCTTTCACTTATAGTTTGCCAGAAATTGTGCAACAAAGATATGAATAACTTTTTGCTACACATCAAGCTAAGTAAGTTAAGTAACGTTTATAGATCAGCCTAACAGTTATTTTGTTGCTGCTGAATTTTCCATTCCATAAGCATTTTAAAAACGATTTTTAAACGATGATAAATAATTGGCATAGCTGTGACCATTCATGATTGTTTTCAATTGATACGGAGACGAAATCAATTGAATCGATCAGTTCCTATCGAATTTTACCTAACAAACATAGAGTTAATTCGTAATTTCTGAAAAGTCGTATTTTCTTAAGATAAACTAGACTGTAATAAATTCTCAATATATATTTCACAGTTTAATTATTTATTATGCAATAATTAAAACTAGTCATAGATACAAACCAACATCCATTTTGATTCACATGAAGGTATAAAAAGGTAACGCTTATAACTTTAAAAAAATTCAACATTCGAAAGTTTGAAATTACATTTTCACATACACAGTCATGTAAACATAGACCAATTACTTATTCCAAATAACATTATTTTTTGATGTACTTACGTGATGTCCCGGAAAAGAATATAGTCTAAGGAAGTTTCCGATTCTTGTCTCTGTATTCCTATCACTGGTGATAATACAAAAAGTGTTATTATTTTAATACTATAATTATTAAACTTAAACATTGGTGAGAATTCCTTTACAGACACTAATTAAGTTTATTGTTGATCAATACAAGGCTTTTTTAAAACTACAACTTCTTTTGATTTGGGAAATTAAATATAAATAAAATCAGTTTGGAAAAATATTTTACTCTATTTCTTGTCTCTGCACACCGAGATCAGTTTCCAAAAATAATATAATTTATATCTTGTAGCCACGGATACCGTGATCTGTGGCTACAAACATGAATTATCTTTTTATTGGAAACGGATCCCGGTATCGGTGGATACAACTCGCCGTGATTAGAGATGGGTAATCACCCGGGTTAAAACCTACTAGTGGGTTAAAACCCAGTTATCACCCGTTTCATTCCACCCACTGGGTGGTTTGGCTGGGTGAAAATAAAATATTTCGGATTTATTATTTAAACATGTAAGTAGTGAACTACGGCCGGTGTGCGGGGTGACAAGACCGAGAGGCGAAGGGATGTGACTCACGCGCAGCTATCCCCGCGCCCCTTCCCCGCTCAAACTTCAAACTTGTCAGTCTAGTTTACTTCGCTGGTTAGAGTGCGCGAGTCTGAATTAAGTTTGTCGATTGAAGGCAGTGCATCTTCAGTGAGCCAGCCAACAAATGTAAATAAAGAACATTTAAATTCATTATTAGCTAAGGCTATTTATGTATCGGGAACGCCCCTTTCAATATAGAACACTTAGAACATTATAGAACACCCCCTGTGGATTAATTTTTTCAACGAACTCCAGCCACTGTACAAATTGCCAACCAGGAAAACGGCTTCTACCACCGTTTTAGACAAAACTTATAGGGATATGCATCACGTTAAAAGAAACCGTCAAATCGCAAACAGGTTTGCACTTAATGCTAGATGGTTGGTCAAACTGTAGGAATGAAGGAATAATTAATATAATAATAGCAAAACCAGAACCTGTGTTTAATAAAAGCGACGGCAGAAAATCGACATACAAAGTGATTACTTATATGTGAAGAATTTTTTAATGTATTATCTGAGTATGGAACAAATAAGTTTGCTACGATGACAGGAGAATGCAGAAAGCTTTTCGTCTCGTAAAAGACGAACATCCACACATAACTTTTATAAACTGTGCAGCTCACACTTTACATTAACTCTGCAAAAACATTATCAGAATTGATGTAATAAATGCTAGTAAGAATATGGTAATTAATGGTTAAAACTATTAAAAAAAGTCAAGTTTTAACATCTTTACTTGCAAAAATTGTAAAGGAAAAAAATGCTGGTGAAACTTTGAAGTTGCCATGCGATACCCGATGGGGCAGTTATTACACTAGCTTTAAAAGTATTGGCGGCGGCGACCTCTCGCGTCCGGCCCTGGTTCAAGCCATGGTCCGGAGCGAGAGGGAATGGGAGGCCGTCACCTCCTTCTGCGAAGCAGTCATCGAAGGAGGTGGCGGAACGTGAGAGGGAGAGGACCTCACGTCCCAGCCGCCGCGGGAGAAGCACCGGGCGTCGGGGGCCACGTGGTGGCTCTCGGCCACCGTAGGCGCGGGGCTGTGGACGGTGAGTAATGGGCTAGCTCGCCGTCCGTCCGTCGTATGACGACGGGCAGGCCGTGTCGACGGCGCGTTCGTGTTCCACGCACGCCTCAAAGAGTTGTCAGCAACGGGAGGGGCCCGCAAGGGCCGGTGCCTGCCAGGGCTGCGGGACTGTTCGAAAGAGATACCGCAGCCCTGGAATACAAAGGGCAAAAGAAGGAACATGGATGGTTTATAGTCAGTAAAAGTCTGACACTCCCTTCCGCTCCGCCCAGAGCGGGAGGCGTCATTTGACGATACCCCATCCCAAAAAAAAAAATATATATATAGGTATATATATACATTTATCCTGCATTTGACCCGCGTCAGGCGGAAGGTGAGGGCGCCGTGGCGCCTCTAGCCACTCCTCAAAGACGTATTAGGGGACTTATCGCCACTATCGTGGCGTGCCCTGTACGGGGTTGCGACAGTCGCTCTCTCCATGTCGCCATGAGATCGCGCCGGAGGTCTGTCCGCTGAGAGCTTCGCCCGGCTTCGGAGCTTCCCCCCGGCGTAGTGCCTCCGCGCGCCACTCGTGCAGGCGCGCGAGGACTATGGCCTCCAGATCCCATGGCGGCAATCCGGCAAGGAGGCTAGCCGCCTCGCCGGAGATCGTGCGGTACCCACGGACCAGCCTTACGGCTACCACCTTTTGGGGCGCGTTCAGATAGTGCGCGGCTCGCAGCCTCAACGAACGCGCCCACACCGGGGCCCCGTAAAGGGCCATGGACTGCACGATCCCCGCGTAGAGCCTCCGGCAGGAGGCGTTTGGACCCCTCAGGTTGGGCAAGAGCCGCTTGAAGGCAGCCCCGGCCCGTTCCAGTTTGGGAGCCAAACATCGGAAGTGCTCCACGAAGTTCCACCGGCTGTTGAGGACGAGTCCAAGGTACTTCAACGTCGACTCGACGCCGATGGGAACCCCTCCTACCGTCAGTATGGATCCCAACGGTGGCGCATTCCGAGGCCCATGAAAGCACATGGCCTCGGAATTGTGCAATGCCAAATCTCGAGACCCAATTGCCGGATCCTCTCCAGTTCTCCACGACTATCGCAACCCCGCGTGTCATTAATTCGGCCGCCGCCTCGTGCGACCTCCCCTGCGCCAGCACCAGCGTGTCGTCAGCGTAGCAAACTACACTGACGCCGCTAGGGAGCCACGTACAAACAGCCCTAAACTTTCATTTTTTTGATTGTGACCGTGTTTCCGATGCAAGCGATGATGATGATTAAACTGCCTACTAATTTGTTGTAATTTTTCAAATTAATAATAAATGTATCTGATATTGTGTTTATTTTTGACATGTTTATAATGAACTCTACTTCCCACTATTTAATAATTAACAATACTCATTTTCACCCAGTAAAATAGGTGAAAATGGGTTAAAACCGGGTTATAACCCAAACCACCCAGTTTTAACCCAAATGGGAAGAATGGGTTTTAACCCACTACCCATCTCTAGCCGTGATACGTGGCTAATTCAATCTGATACCGGGATCCGTGGAGACAAACCCTAAGAACTTACCTGATAATCTATCATTTGTAGGAAAGCAAAAGGGAAAGTCTTCCACTTTTTTCTTGCTAATTTTCGCAAGCAAGCCTGCTAATTACCTACCTATGTGTAAATACAGGGTGTCGGATGTAGCTTCCTGTATCCTTCAAGGAGGTGACTATCCGTCGCATTAAACAACTTTCCCAAAGAATCTGATATACGAGTCTTGAAAAAAAAAACAACGAATTCCTATACATATAATTAGACACAGATAGACTATTTCGATGCATGTATGAACAGCTATTTTTTGCGCAGTATTGGGTATACAATAGAAAGAAAATAGTAATGTTTTTGTATGAAAGTAAATTGAGTTAGTATTACATAAATGAAATTACTAGTTAATTTTGAGTCAGTCAATTACTAACACAATAATAATGAGATACACACTCTTGCTTCACGCGACTGCAATTTACTGAATCAATATACGATGTCAAAATATCGAGATGAAAATTCCATAAATCTCATTAATACTTGCGAAATAAGTTTTGTAAATGACTAGCTCATGCCCGCGGCTTCACCCGCGTAAGTTCGGTAATTGTCCCACGGGATCGCACTACCAAGATAAAAAGTATCCTATGTGTTAATCCAGGTTATAAACTATCTGTGTGCCAAATTTCAACCATATCCGGTCAGTAGTTTTTGCGTGAAAGAGTAACAAACATCCATCCATCCATACTCACAAACTTTCGCATTTTAATATTAGTAAGAGAAAGATGATTGAAAACGCATCAAAATGTATAGCATTTTTTTTAGTACCTAAACTATTTATAGATAAATAAATCCCACCAAAAACATTTTCATGTAAAATGTTGCCAAGACGGGACCATATAGCTCGCCCTGTCAAAAAGTTATCAGATCTCATGTAGAGCCAAGCTTCTATCTCTACGCGCCCTAACTCTACAAGCCCTAACTTCACAAACTCTACAGTTTAGTCAAAATATGTGGCTTGGCCCTAAGAAATTTGATTATCATTGGTCAGTGACGAAATCGGGGTTTTTTAGATATCAATAAAACGTAAAGTATAAGAGCTATGCAATTAAAACTTTATGTGTTTAATAAGTCCACTATTGACATCATATCCCGAGAATTTTGTTTATCTGGTGCAATCCAAATCCAAGTTATGAAGGTTCAAAAAAACGACGAAGTGCTCCGAGAAAAGGTAAGTTGTGCCCTTGACCTACGCTTGGCTCGTCTTGGCGGGGGCACTGCCGTGCTCCCCGATGACTGCCTCGTTGCTCTAGTGGTCGCAAGTGCGTCTGCTGAGCATTAGGTCCTGGATTCGATTCCCGGGTCGGGCAGTGTTATTAGGTTTTTCCATCAGGAATGTCTCAGTAGCAGCCACGGAGTCTGGATTTGTGCCCGGTTGATGGCAATTGGCGCAACGTATTACGAACTCCTAACCTCTGCCTAACCCTTCGGTGATTTCAGGCGTGATGTTATTTTAAAAACAAATCTAAATTCGTTATCATCGTTGCACGCCTGGGCCTGCAGTCTCGACATAGATAGCGATCTCATAACAACCGATTTCGGTCGCAAAGTCTTAGCGACCCGACATATTTGGTAGTCTCGACACTCAAAGTTTGCGACTGTCATTGGTATTGTAACAATCTTTGTCGCTAACTTACCGATTTTCGCAATATACTTTGCGACCATTTTTGACAGCCCGCAAAGTGATTCGGTAGCATCGTAAGCTAATTTATTGGTGGTTTTTACGAGATTATTAACAAAAATTATGCCGGACGGGCTTATTACTCGAAAGTCTATTGTCTGTAGCGAAGTATGCTGTGCTTACGGCCTTATAAGGTCGTAAGCCGTACCTAACCTATAAATAGGTTCCGGACCTATGTGTGAATAGGCGTCGCTGATATTCATTTCATTGATAGAAAGAGGATTCATTTAAATAAAAAAAACAACTATAATCGATTCCTATATTCAACTTTATTAATATTAATCAGAATCATCTTATTCACTCACTCGCTCACTTATTTTTTAATCTAGTTATGTACTGTTTAAAAGTAAATGTATAACACATGTAATGAAAGTCGTATTTACTTAAGTATCTTTATTTGCATAAAATGTGAAGTAAAAAGAACATTACAGTCATGCAGAACACATTCCGTCATACTCATCATAATAAAATGGCATGAAAATTACAAATCACAATACATCATGGTCAACATTTTAAACAAGACTCAATAACTAATACACACATCAATTCACATCATCTTAATAAGAAAAATAATACTGTCTACTTGAATATAGGTATCTACATACATACAATCATTATTACCAAAACATTTTACACATTTAATTCAACTGAACACGGCATAGGTACAAATATCTGCATCAATAAAAACAATGATAAACACAAATACTTTCTTCAAACAAAATAAATTTATCAATATTTGAATTTCTAACATGAAAATCAACAATTTAATTTAACAATGCATTTTTAAAAATGGGAAAAATGAGATGAATACTTTTGAGGAACTTGTCATGGTGTAAAATTTTTGTTGAATTAACCATTTCCATAAGGTACAAAAAAATATTATATTATAGGATACTTTCTGAGGTAGAAATTAGGTAAATATTTAGATTCTGTGTACGGGTAATTCTACGAGTGACATGTTGGATTTATATCTATTCTGAAAGAGTTTCATTTTACACTTAACAGGTTTGGATAATAAATTCATGAATGTAATAGATGGCTTCTTCTATTTCTTATAGTTATAAGGTTCTATGATTTGAAGATGGGTTGACAAGATTCAAACCTTATTTTATTGAATATTTTGCACACAAGCATTTCTTTTGTGCCATTTAAACTCGTGATAGTTCTGCTGTGTATCCCCTATAACTATAATATGGTAATATCAAATATTGGAACACAGCGAATACACACATATGGTATTGAAAAACTCTGATCAATATTACACACACTACACTATTTCACTCAGTTTGATCTTCTGCTTGTTCTTCGTCATTCCGTTACCGTAGTCCCCAGCCGCTCGGAGGTATTCTGTAGTGTGAACAGCTCACTACATGCTGCCTGCGATAGCTTTGGTATGGTTCGACACATCACACGAAATCAGTGTGAAAATGAAAAATCCCTTGAATTTGCTTATTTCTGTATCTTGACGGAATAACTAGAGAATTGTTCACGGAGCTCCTATATGAATTTCAGCCATCTCTTCAAACACACCCGAGTCACCAACCACGGGTTTTTTTTCGAATTTCAGTATCATTTCGTAGCTACATATATGTGAATGTAGAAGTATATCCGGTGGGGTCACAGCTTTCGCCAGAAAGAGGTTAGCAGAGGGGGTACTGTACTCTTGGCTATCAATGAATAATGCTTGAGAAAATACAATTGAAATCAAACACAACAAATATTGGTTTCCAATGACAACAAATGAGACCAATTGACTTGACACTTGACAAGTTTGACACTTAAGTCAATGTTGCAAGGAGGCAAATTCTAATTTCCTTAAATATTTAATGATTTATTTCAATTCTTAAAAACGTTTTAGCTCTACTTACGAGTTTTTATGAAATATAGTGCCTTCAAAATAAGGCTTGTATAGTCTCAGTTTAAGTTGCAAGAAAAACAATTATTTTTATTGACCCATGTTCTCCATTTTTCCCCATATTCAGGGAGATTTTGTAAAGCCAAAAAATTGTCTTTAAAAAAACTGAACTATGAATACAGTTTTCGCTAGCGTACCGACATTCTTATGTCAAGATAATATACGACTTTGCGCGCTATCTTGGATGTAGAGACTTGCGTTTGTCGCAAGCATCGTTACTGCAACCGATTTTTTTCGTTATTATTTAGCGATCTCAAGTTTGCGACAGTGTCGTTACTAATGTCGAGACTGCAGGCCCTGTAGTAGTTCACCATGTCAGCGACCTAGTCCTTGCCTCTTTGGTTCCATCCAACCGATACTTGCCAGCCGATAAGCCGGTACTTTATCAAAACTCGATGATAAGCTCGATTGTAGCTCGATTGAAGTCGCCAGCTAGCTAAGCTCACCTCATCTATTATGCACATTTAAATAGTGTTCGCGTGCTTAGCCTGTTATTTAGGCCGTGTCCTAATAAAGGATCAAAAAAGGGACTTGACCTCACGCCATCGTGATCATTTTTTTGCCTAAACCATACCTGGTCGGACCTGGACCATACCGGTCAAAAATTTTGCACATTTTTTTTTAAATACATTTTTTACATATAACTTTATATGCCTCCCATTTACTATTCAATGAATCCAGCATAATATTTTGAGTGTTACATTGAGCGCTAACGTAAACCGCGATACACGTAAATTGAATGATGTACTGCCTTAGTGGTATCCGTTTGTGCGTCGGTGTGCCTTCCACCCTGTAGGTATACTAATATAATAAAGAGGTAATATTTGTATGTGTGGATGTAGCACGTAATCTCCGGAAATACTAATCCGTTCAAAAAAATCTTTCATGGATGGCGTATACTTTTACCGAGTCCCTTAGGGAATGTTTCTTTGACACGGATGAAGTGGCGGGCAGAAGCTATATGAGAGAGAGATCTTTGCTTTGTTTATGTTTTGTGAAGTCAAACACGTCGCCTTTCGATTTTCCGAACTAATGAGTGAGGCTGCGTCCTAAACAAAGCGATTGCGAACCCAAACAAGCGAATTCCACGTTAATTTTATTCGTTCACCAATTTTCCGAACAAATCAGTGACATGCGGCAATCACGTATTCGTGCAACAATCGTTTATTTGACGACACGGGGTAGACCGTAATGATAGATAATACTGGGTAAACAAATCAAAATGTTAGAATGCATCGAAGAAACTTTGATTGAAGGCAATGCTGGTGAATTATTTATATTAAAATCGCTTGTATTGATCGTTTAATGATTTTGTTGGGGTGAAATTCTATAGGAAAACGATACAAAGGTGAATTGCACCAGAAACGTGACCTGATTCGTGAGCTGTCAGTGTACCTAATTTTCTCATCATTTTAGTGGAATAATATTAAAACAGGGGGTCTAAAATGGCCGCTTTAGCAGAATCATAATAGGATAATAATATGAATTACGTACTGCTAAAGCGGCTATTTTCAGAGCTTATAAATCAGATATACAGGGTGGAAGGGACACCGACGCGAAAACGGTTATCACGTATTCAGTAGGTACATCAATCTGAGCTCCCCCCCCCCCCCCAAAACAAACAAATGTATCCTAAAATATTGCACGGTCTAAAGGACAATGACCAAAGTTGGTACCAAAAAGTCTCGCGCCTCAAAACCAAAATATTATAGTAATTAGTTTCATATTTTTTTACGGCATTACGCGTCGGGGATTTGATTTTTGAACTGGAAATATACTTTTCGAGTTTAAAAGTACGAATATTGTTTTACTCCCTTTATATGACGTTCCGTTTCAACTGAATATAAATGACGTTCCGTTTCAATTGAACAAACCCTTGTCTGTCGAGCGGACTCTAAAATTAATTACAATTAAGTAAGATCAGTACACCAAATCGATTTAGTTTGGTTTATTGCTATTTGCAACAAAATAGATTTTCTCAGCCTAAAGATTTTGATTTATCGATTACATCCCTAAATCCCGACTAGTTTATAGCACTTACTATACTCTATGGTTTATAGTTATCTTATCTGTGGCATCTGACATTTGTACTGTACTGACTGACTATTGGCAATGTAAAGGTCTAAAATAAAATCGAGTTTCAGTCAAGCATACTGTGGATGTTACTTTAACTCGTAATTCTTACTAATATTAGTGTATTACGCTGTTTTTAGAGCAATAATGTAATGTATGTGTGTTAAAATACGTCGTTGGTAGCGTCGAAAAAATAGACCTACTTTTTAGGTTAGTTTCGATTTTATAAAATAACTCTGAAACGCGGGTTTTTTTTTCAAAAATAATTTTTGTAGGAGTTAATACGATCAGTGTAGTCTATAAAAAACAAGGTTTGATTTTGATGCAGCATGGTACGGGATTCCATACTTCCATGAGCATTCTCTTTTATATGGAACAGCAGATTTTTTTTTAATAACCGATGAAAAATTTCTATGTATTTGCTGAGCACACTGAGTTTCTACGCACAGTGTTTATAACTATTCACGGTGGAAATCGCTTCGTCAGAGTTTGACAAAGGGAGCAACAAAAAAGTGTCAGAAATAAGCATTCTTATGTTTTTTCTAATACAATAAAAACTGCGACGAATCACGTTCATTCACGATTTATAAATTAATCCATATGAATTTTATAAATGCGGAAGAGACGATTTCGATAATGATTCGATTGATTTCTCTCTCTGGTACACGATGACCTGGGGATCTAAAATGGCCGCTTTAGCAGAATCATAATAGGATAATAATATGTATTACGTTTAAATTCGTAAAATAGTCACAAGGTGACAATTCGTAATAGTAGGTACGTCTCTCACCATTTTAAGAATTTAAACGTAACTCATATTATTATCCTTTTATGATTCTGCAAAAGCGGCCATTTTAGACCCCCTGGGCTACACATTATACTTTCTAGCTCTGAAGTTGGTTACGATGGGAGAAATTACAATCAGCGCATGGGTTAAAACTAATTTATATCTGTACTTCTATCATCATTATTCACAGCGTGAATTCACCCACTGCTGGGTATAAATAATAATAAATAATAAATAAATATCCCTGGACATTTCACACAGCACCATCTAGCCCCAAGCTAAGCAACCTAATGCTTGTGTTATGGTAGCTAGATGGCTGATAAACTACATATATACATTTTTTTTTTTTTTTTTTTTAAAGTATATGTATAGGCCTCTCTTTTCTTCTGCCAATCTCTACGTTCCTCTGCCAGCCTCATCCACTAGTACTTCTATACTAGTATTATAATGAATGAGGTAAAGTTTGTATATTTGGATGTCTTCGGCACTGTTGTTGCAATCCCAATTCCGACGCGAGCAAAAGCTATTCTACACTACAATCTACACCAATATTATAAAGAGGAAAAATTTGTATTTTTGTGTGTGTCAAACTCAAAAACTACTGTGCCGATTTCAAAAATTCTTTCACCATTGGAAAGGTACATTCACCCTGAGTAACATAGGCACATGCAAAGCCGGGACGAGCCGCTAGTAATGTTATAAAGAGGAAAGATTTGTATGTTTGTAACAAATAAACTCAAAAACGACTGGACCGATTTCAAAAATTCTTACCTTCTTTTCACCAATAGAAAGCTAAATTATCAGGAAGTAACATAGGCTATAAATTATATTTATATCATGCGAATCACAAGTTTTGCGGACGAAGGCGCGGGCGAAGTGCTAGTCTGTAATAAATAGATTAAACTGGGTTCAGCTTCTACATGTTCAGATAGCAATAAAACAACGTGCGATCACTCTCCGCTACGTTCATCGCGCGGTCATGCTAACCGATTTGACGCACGCCAGAAAATCGCAGGCTGCCGCGCAATTTACGGACGCCAGCACATCAAGCTACCCGAACTGTCAAATCCCAATCAACCTTGAACCTTTCTCGATTAAAGAAATTTGTCAGATTGTAGCAGCTTGATGTGCAGTGGAAGTTGTAAATAATGTACCATCTACACGCACTTACCACAAGTGTTCTTTATATAAGCAGAATTAGAAAAGAACCTCAAAGGAGTTAAAAGGGATGAAAGGTCCTATGGAACATACCACAAAGTAAACACGCTCCCGAAGCTGTCAAGGTTCTCCGTATCTTGAGGCTGATGTAAAGTCAAACAACATCATAAGATCTTGAAAGCTTCGCAGAAAGTTCCATTCTTCGAAAGCAATGCGTCTTCTCATTTGTTGTTAGCGATAAAACCGTGCAAGTAATGCAATATTTGTATCACTTCTATTTGAAGCTGACATTTTGAAATAATGTCTTCTTTTGTTTGAATCATGGTTATTTTATGAGATTTGGTAAACGTATGCAAAAATGTAATACTTATGATAAATTCCGGTAAGGTGTCGTAACATAGGCCTCCTCATTGTGCGAAGGAGTAGGGCCGTAATGCAACGCGCGTGCCCACTGCAGGTTGGTGGACGTCATACAACATTGCGCCATTAATCTCTGAAACGTTAGGTAGAGGTGTACCTTTGTGCATCTAATTTTGGCCAGTTATTTTTAAGTCCAACGTAAAAAGAGGCGAACTAATGGCCATCAACCGGGCACAGATACACCAAAATTGGTTGAAAGCTGGCGGGGCCCATTTGAAAATGGAATGGGCCCCGCCTGCTTCCAAATTTTGTTTAAATTGAAATGTGCTTGTTTTTTGCTCTACAGTTTTTTTTTTTTGACCTTTTTAGTTTAGTAACGTGAAGGACTTTGCAGACGATTTAAGTTTTTTTTTATAACGCTCGTATACTATTTTTTTTACTTTTAAACATATAAGTTGCATATATTTTTGTAAACATCTTTTAAAACCCTTCATTTTGATATCTCACTCCACAGTATGGCAACCCAAACCCGCCGTTTTAATTTTTTTTTAAATTTTAATAGAGCCAGTGACACTCGCGCCTCCAAGACCAATCTAACGACGTATAATTTATGCAAATCCGTTCAACCGTTTCGGAGTTACGAGGGAACAAAGAATCGGACATACCCACATACAAACATACATACAAGTCAAACACATAACCCTCCTTGTGGCTTCGCCGCAGTCGGGTAAATAGATGACGCCTGTCTTAGAAGAACATACATAATATATTTGATTCTATCGGTTTATTCACAATGTTCACTTTACTGTTTCGAGGAAATGTTGCAGTATCTTGATAAATTCATAGATTTTTTGAAACATAACAAAATAACGTGACTCTGTCTATACAGGATGCAATTAGTTCGTTGTAGCAATTAGTTTGCAGACCGAACAATTATCTCCAAGGGTTTCTCCGTACATAGAAATAATATCATGATTGGTTCGTGCAAGGATTAGATTTTGGATCAGATTGTGATAGACATAGCGCGTAGTAGAGGCTAGCACTATGATACACGCGAGGCGACTAGCGAGGCGCCAAGCGCGCAATTCGGCAGGTTGCGATGATTTAGAACGTTTGTTTCACTTCGCTATTCGCTAGGCGACTTGCTAGCTTTTAGAGCATAGCTTGGCGGTGGGTTCGTAGCCTTACAGTCCACTTGAACTCTTGGTTTGAAGCTTTTTTGAGAAAATTACAAGTGTTTTTTTAATGTTTTGTATTAAATACATAATTGTTGCGCTCTTAAATAAATTAGGTACTTACATGATAATAATAAAAAAAACGAGATTTTTCTGTGAGAATAGTTAATTCGTTACACATAAAATTATATTGAAAAATGTCTTCTTTTTCTATATAAAAATGTCGACTATCCATAATAGCAATACATCATCACTAAACATGTCTTATCATCTAATGTCACTCGCACCATGATCTACCGCAAACAGTGTAATGTCAACGTATTCACATTGACAGACCATCGACAGCAAATACCAAAATCATAAAAGGATGCCTCGAAGCATTCTTTACGGTTTTTCACCAAACAATATCGTTTTGTTAAATCTAAATAGCGGCATGGTGAATTTATTTTCAATTTATTTTTGGCATTTGCTGTATTGTGTGAGATAGGTTGGAAATTAGCTATTGCTAAATGATAAAACTATGCAATAGCTTAATTTTGTATACAAGTAAACGAACAATATTTTGAACAGTAAAGCTAAATTCTTTAATTGTACTAATACTGAAATGTTGGTAACTTTGCTAAAAACTTGGTTAAAACTCCTAATTCATGGTAAACACGGTTCAAAAGTGCTTTAATAGCTTTTCAAACACAAGACGAGGAAAATAAGCGAATGTAGTCCTCATCTGCAACGGAAAGGCGTAGGAACTCCTGCAAAATTCTCTTTTTTACTCTGAAAAGATGCAAGTAGGTACGTCTGGACGTTTGACATGCCAATATTTGATTAAAGGATGCTCTTATATCCAGAGTTCTTGTTCTTCTCTCGTAAGAGAGTACAAAAACCCTACCCAAGGGCCGGAGCCAAGTTTGTAGGGGGAGTTAAAATTGAGAATGTTGATGATATTGTAGAAGAAGTGTTAAGAATTGCCAACGTTTAACAAATTAATTCCCAGTACCGCGGTGCTAAGATGAAATTATTAATTCAGAATCGAGCCCTTTTCGAAAAGTTTCATAACATGACAGCTTCTTTAATTTTGTAAAACAGTACTATTTATAATGACTTAACAATAAAGTCACTTCTCATGTTTGGTTAATTAGACGGCTTTCTACATAATAACCTTGAGAGCAGCTCACCTTGCGAGATCAAATAGCGTGAATATAATCATCAACGGCATCTATAGCCTTCAGTTTACGCTTCAGAAGTCTGGTTACTAACTGATTTGTTTTTGTAGCTCTGCAAAAAGTTTAATTGCTTCCGAGGGTGCGGAAGCCTAAGATGTCTTTTGTAGTAGATTGAAAGAGATTGCTTTCTTGATACTTTTATTCTTTAATAGTTTAAGCGTCTGATAGGATTTGCTGGCGGGCAGACTGCAAACTGCTTTTGTGCAAACTGTCGTCGCCCGTTTATCGCTTTTATGGGATTAATTTTCATCTTTTATTTACGTTCGTCTACGCTCGATAACAAGGAAATATTGCGCTCATATTTTAATAAATCCAGCCATTGCAGTTGTGCTTTGTTTGTCAGTGAATTTATGATTTTAATTCAGTAGATATATTTTTAGCTTTGCCTGCATTTTATGTCCTAGGACAACTATCTGCTTGCATAGAAGTTTGAAACATATTTAATGAGAAAATATTCTTAGAAGTTCTTGTCAATTTGTGTCATTAAATAACATATTTCAGTTTTTAATTATTGTCAGGTTGATTACATAACTGGGTTTCTTTACCTACTAACATGTATGTTTATCGCAACAGCATACGGTCAAAACATAGTTTCAAGTTTTTAACGTGAAAACACAAAAACACGTCTAAATACAAAACTTTAAATAAGTTAGCAAAAATCCAGTTCATCCGTACTTCATAATAAATACTCGTAGCAACGTAACACTGTCTAGCCGATAACTTTTCACGTCATACTACTAATCCGCTATGACAGACCCGATATACGGGGTGTAAGGGCCACCGACCCGAAAACGGTTACCACGTATTCAGTACATCATACCACCATACTGAGCACAAAAACATCCTACAAAAGCTGTTTCCTACAAAAGTGTAATACCTACGCTGTCAAAATGTAAGAAACAGCTGATTTCTTTTTAATAACCGATGAAAAATTTCAATGTGAGGGGGCTCATAATGGTGTACCTACTGAATACGTGGTAACCGTTTTCGCGTCGGTGTCCCTTCCACCCTGTGTAGCCTGGGACTTGGATAAGAACATTGGACACTTTTCATCGTAGGTCGCGGACGACAGCTAGCTTTGCTCAGACTAAATCCTTTTTCCACGCGAAACCCATCATCTATAACTATTAGTGCCCTGTATCGAGATGTCAGCTCATTAGAGGCAATACACTTACCATAGACAATAGATTTCCGGCCCATTGGGTAATCTCCGATCGCTTTGTGCCACCGCACACTAATAGGTAATTGAGATGGTCACCAGAACAATGCAACTGCTAACATATCATTTAAATCTGAACACAAAGAGCACGGCCGATCTACCCTGTATAGCGTGGGACTTGGATAAGAACATTGGACACTTTTCATCGTAGGTCGCGGACGACAGCTAGACTTTTACGGTCTTATTACAAAAAGCGGTTTAACTAATAAACCTGGTTTAAACTTCTATAAACCACGGTCTAAACAAAAATGGTATTACAAATCGTGGTTTAGCGATAAACCATAGACTAAACCATGGTCTAACGATAAACCTCGGCGACCCCTAGTTTAACGATGGTCTAAATCACTAAATCGGATCTTTCAACCTTTTCAAAGTTTATTTTTTAGGTTCTACTATCAATTTTTTTCATTGTTTTGTGTTGTTTTAACTTGAAAATGGATAATAGCTTGAAATCAATAAATTAAAGACGGATTTCAAGTTTATCTCATGTTTACTTACTTTTTCCACGACATTCCAATTCTCAGATCGTTTTTTTTTTGGTCCATCACATTTACAGATTAAATTATTAAAATTAACAAAGAAGGCAAACAAAGAGGCAATTGTTCTAATATAGACTTAAAATTCCAAAGCTAAATGAACTTTGTTCAACTTGTGATGGTTTTGTTTAATGTTATGGTTTCATATAACGCGCGAGAATGTTACGTTTCGTTATACGTATTTAGATGTATTTTAGAAATTAATCGACATTAAGTAATGTGCCTAAACAAAACTGCAATCGACGAAATAACTAAATAATGTTTATATCCATGCAAAATAACCAGGTCTCAATATTTTTAACACTCATATACATCATCTAATCATTAGCGTATTATCAAAACGTTTTCTTTTCTGGGCATACGGAACGTTGTAATAGAATGATGTCATGGTGAACGAATGATATTTGTATTAATCTGTGGTTGATATTTAAACAGTGGTTTAAATGACGGTACTAAGAAGTCCACGGTTTATTTAGGTTTTGTAATACGAACAAATTTAGACCATGGTTTTGCAGATAAGCCTGGACTTGATAGTCCAGGTTTAAACCAAGGTTTATTTAGTTTTTTGTAATAAGACTGTTACGGTCTTATTACAAAAAGCGGTTTAACTAATAAACATGGTTTAAACTTCTATAAACCACGGTCTAAACAAAAATGGTATTACAAATCGTGGTTTAGCGATAAACCATAGACTAAACCATGGTCTAACGCTAAACCTCGGCGACCCCTAGTTTAACGATGGTCTAAATCACTAAATCGGATCTTTCAACCTTTTCAAAGTTTATTTTTTAGGTTCTACTATCAATTTTTTTCATTGTTTTGTGTTGTTTTAACTTGAAAATGGAAAATAGCTTGAAATCAATAAATTAAAGACGGATTTCAAGTTCATCTAAGTAACTTATGTTTACTTACTTTTTCCTTGACATTCCAATTCTCAGATCGTGTTTTTTGATCCATCACATTAAATTATTAAAATTAACAAAAAAGGCAAACAAAGAGGCAATTGTTCTAATATAGACTTAAAATTCCAAAGCTAAATGAACTTTGTTCAACTTGTGATGGTTTTGTTTAATGTTATGGTTTCATATAACGCGCGAGAATGTTACGTTTCGTTATACGTATTTAGATGTATTTTAGAAATTAATACGGCATTAAGTAATGTGCCTAAACAAAACTGCAATCGACGAAATAACTAAATAATGTTTATATCCATGCAAAATAACCAGGTCTCAATATTTTTAACACTCATATACATCATCAAATCATTAGCGTATTATCAAAACGTTTTCTTTTCTGGGCATACGGAACGTTGTAATAGAATGATGTCATGGTGAACGAATGATATTTGTATTAATCTGTGGTTGATATTTAAACAGTGGTTTAAATGACGGTACTAAGAAGTCCACGGTTTATTTAGGTTTTGTAATACGAACAAATTTAGACCATGGTTTTGCAGATAAGCCTGGACTTGATAGTCCAGGTTTAAACCAAGGTTTATTTAGTTTTTTGTAATAAGACTGTAACGGTCTTATTACAAAAAGCGGTTTATCTAATAAACCTGGTTTAAACTTCTATAAACCACGGTCTAAACAAAAATGGTATTACAAATCGTGGTTTAGCGATAAACCATAGACTAAACCATGGTCTAACGCTAAACCTCGGCGACCCCTAGTTTAACGATGGTCTAAATCACTAAATCGGATCTGTCAAAGTTTCTCTTTTAGGTTAAATCATCTTTTTCATTGTGTTGTGTTGTTTTAACTTAAAAATGGATATTAACATGGTCGATTCAATTGATATGGAGGATATTGAAGCCGCTGAGTTGTTGGAAACGCCGCGCCGACACAACAGAAATCGTGTTCGAGTCAATCCCTTTGTGGAATTATCCGATGAAGATTTCAGGCAAAAGTATAGGTTTAATAAACGTTATGCAATGAAAATAGTGGACCTAATAAGAGAAGATATAACTAGAGATACTCGAGGATGCCCTGTGTCTCCCGAAATACAAGTGGCTTGCGCATTACGAAGCTGGGCTCGACATGAAGTAAGTAGATTCAAAGCTTATAATAATAATAAGCTTATAGCATTTATTAATAACATTGGTAGCAATTTATACTAAATTATGCCCTAAGTTCCAAACTAATATTTTGTTTTTGTTTTAATAGATCCAAGATGACACAGCCGATTTGCACGGAGTCTCACAACCTTTTATAAGTAAAATATGCAAAAAAGTTGCAGAATCTATAGCCCGAATATCTCATAGATATATAAAAATGCCTGCTACATTGTCAGAACAACAAGAAGCGATGCAAAAATTTCGCAGAATTGCAAATTTTCCTACAGTAATTGGTGCAATTGACTGCACTCACATTAAAATAAAAAAGTTAAGTGAAGATGGTGGTCAACTCTACATTAACCGCAAAGGATTTCCATCAATTAATGTTCAGGTATTAATGATTTTACATTCATATTTTTCTTCCAAAAGAACAATGACTTTTGTCCAAAGCCCCATCCTGATGAGCCGTTGGTTATTGTGTTGAAAAGTAGTCTAACCTACCACAGTGTTCAGGGTGTCCATGTGTAATGTGATTACAATAAATAATAATAACCTGCCCTGGCTTAGCATGAATTATGGATACAGTGGAAAAGTATAATTTGGTTGGATGTTTAATGCGCACAAAATTTTCTTTTAAAATGTTTAAATAACAATGAAAACCATCTTAAAATCTAGTGGTTTAGAAGGAGTGAACGAACAAAAAGACAAGTGACCAGTGACTTTGTTCTATAATAAGTACTGCTATTGAATGGTCTAAGCATGACGATTTATATAATAAGAAATACTAAAATATTTAACTATTGTTCCAGGTAGTTTGCGATGCAGATTTAAAAATCATGGACATTGTTACTAGGTGGCGTGGGAGTGTTCATGACTCGCGAATATTTAGAGAAAGTCGTTTGAAGCAGAGATTTGAGGCTGGTGCATTCTCAGGCATATTGCTAGGAGACAGTGGCTATGCTTGCACACCATATTTGTTTACTCCATTACTGAATACTACAACACCACAAGAGGAACGATACAACAATGCTCACATTAGCACCAGAAATGCAGTGGAAAGATGTTTCGGGTTGTGGAAGCAGAGGTTCCGCTGTTTATTAAGAGGCCTTTACTGCAACATTGAAACTGCAAAAACAACTATTGTAGCATGTGCTGTATTGCACAATATTGCCATCGATATGAAGGAAGATGTGTTTCATAGTGGGTTTGATGACAATGAAACTAACACACAAACGTCTGCAGCAGTAGTTTTACCAGTGGAAAACAATGTACGTGGAAATATTAGAAGACGGCAATTCATTGAAAGACACTTTTAATTCAAATTATATATTTTAAACTGTAAATAATTCTAGTTCTTGTAACATTTTACGATATAATTTCTTTCAACCATAAGTTTCTGTTGTTAGGAAATAACATTTTTAACTTCACTGTAGGATCTGAAAATAAATATTAGATCATAAATATAATGCGGAACTCTGTTATACTTATAGCGTAGACTTTTTTGTAAATTGACCAATTATTATTTATTCATAAAATTTTTGGTTTATGACATTTTAAAATTATATTTTATTGGAATAGAAAATAAATAGATTTAAATTTTTTAAGGAAATATGTAAGTTGAAACAAAGTTATACTCACCATTTACTAAGTACTAGAGTTCTTCCTTTTTTTCTAATAATTTTATTTCCAGTTCCAGTTTTTTTATTTTTAATTCAGCAATTCTAACATTGTACTGGTGCTCTACTTCTAGCATATCTAATTGTTTTTGTTTAAATTGAGTGTTGGACTTTAATATTGCTTCTTGCGTTGCTTCTTTTCTGTAAAATATTTACCCTTTATATTTTATTCTAAGCAAATAATAAGAATATATTCTAAGATATCTTTCTTACATGTTTTGAGGACCCTTTCTACCCAACAGCTTTCTACGAATATTCTGTTTTCTTCTAGGCGTACTAGTACCCACATTTACCTTTGAGGTACCTGAAAGTATTTTAATTAGATATAGACGAATTATATAAATCCTTTTTAATACATGTTATTTATATTTTTTGAATATTAAAAATATGGTCAAATTAAAGGATTACAATTTTATAATTTATGAATTATTATTTTTACCTTGATCCATTATTACTTCTACTACCTCATCATTGAATTCAGGTGATTCTATTGTCCTCGGAGGTGGTTCTATGATCATAGGCGAAAAGCCTGTACTAGGCCCAGCTGTTTCACCATCTTCTGGAGGGTTTACTTCAACCTACAAGTATTGATTATTAGTAAATATACTGTATATTAATTTAATCAGTGTTTTGTATTAATAAGTAAAGAACACTATTATGCTTACCACAGTTTTTATTGCATCACTGTCGTAATCTGTGTATTCCACAACAAAATCGTGTGGAGCAATATTCATAATCGCCAGATCTTCTTCAGAAGGCGACTTGGGCTTTTGACCACCCCCTGTCTTCATTTGATATTGCCTATGAGCGGACAAGTTAGCTTTAGCCGCAAGCTTCATTCTCTTCCATGCCAATTTAACTTCTCCATCAGATCTATTTTTTCCCATGAGTTCATTAATTCTGAAATATTTCAATTAGATATATGTTACTCCTATTTTGCGTTGTTAACGGGTCACTTATTAATAAAAAAACTAAACACTTACTTCTTTGCTATACTCTTCCACTCTTGAGCCTTTTTAATATTGGAGGAAGCTCTCGTCGATTTATCCTCGATGATGTGGCGTGATTGAGCAATCATCTCGCGTAGTATATCCTTTAATATTTAATATTTGGGTTAGCTTAAAGTCAATAAATTAAAGACGGATTTCAAGTTCATCTAAGTAATTTATATTAACTTACTTTTTCCTCTACACTCCAATTCTCAGATCGTTTTTTTTTTTGTTGGTCCATCACATTAAATTATAGAAATTAACAAAGAAGGCAAACAAAGTGGCAATTGTTCTATTAAAGACTTAAAATTCCAACGCTTAATGAACTTTGTTCAACTTGCGATAGTTTTGTTTAATGTTATGGTTTCATATAACGCGCGAGAATGTTACGTTTCGTTACACGTACTTAGATCATTTTTAGAAATTAATACGACATTAAGTAATGTGCTTAACCGTAAACAAAACTGTAATCTACGAAATAACTAAATTATGTTTATATCCATGCAAAATAACCAGGTCTCAATATTTTTAACACTCCTAAACATCATCTAATCATTAGCGTATTATCAAAACGTTTTCTTTTCTGGGCATACGGAACGTTCTAATAGAATGATGTCATGGTGAACGAATGATATTTGTATTAATCTGTGGTTGTGATTTAAACAATGGTTTAAATGACGGTACTAAGAAGTCCACGGTTCTTTTACGTTTTGTAATATGAACAAATTTAGACCATGGTTTTGCAGATAAGCCTGGACTTGATAGTCCTGGTTTAAACCAAGGTTTATTTAGTTTTTTGTAATAAGACTGTTAAAGTTTTACTTAGTTATAAATAAAAGCTTTTAAATAGTTAAGCGCTGACCGCTGGCCAAAGTGTTAAGGCGCTTGCTCACCGGTAGAGACCATTCACCGGTAATGTTACAGTTCAGATTCGAGCATTACGTGGTCTAAAATGGCCGGTTTATCAGAATCATAAAATTAATTACGTTACAATTCGTAATAAAGTTCGTAGTAAACAAAGTGACAATTCATAATATTAACTGCGTCCTACTCCTAATCCATTACATGGATTTTAACTTGATTTATATTATTATGCTATTATGATTCTGCTAAAGCGGACATTTTATGCCCCCAGTGAGTGAGGATTACCGAGCATTACAGTGCATACCTGTAACGATACAATAAACAACAAATAATAAAAAAAAACATTATAATAAAATAAAAAATAATATGTCAATATTAATAATAAAAAACTAGTTTTTTATATTTTTAAATGTTTTTTTTAATTGTTTTTATTTTGAATATTTAAAAATGTATGAAATTTGTGTAAAAATAAATACAGGAAAAAAATTGTGACAATTACTTGTTTCTGTACGTACAAAATCGAATCTTGGATTGTTACGTTACACGAGAATGTTCCGGTGTGGGAGACCTTTACGTATTCAAAAACTCAGGATGACGGATTCTAATTTGTTCTGAAGTTGCCACTATAAATAAATTGAATTGGTTATTTATTGGGTAAAGTCAGGCAAATTAACTGTTATCATCTGCCTAGCCTTTTGCAACTGTGTTGGGGTCGACTTCCAGTCTAACCGGATGCAGCTGAATACCAGTATTTTACATGGAGCGACTGTGTATCTGACCTCCACAACCAATCCACAACCCAGTTAGTACCTACTAGGTAATGTGGGTAATACTATACCCCTATTTAGCCACGAGCTGCACAGTTAAGCCAATTAACTACCAACTTAAATTGTCCGTATTAAAATCACAACTGTCATGCTTTAACAGTTGTATGAAATGTATAATTTAATTTAAATTGATATCGGATAACAATAATCCATAATGGTTAGTAACAAACGTTGGACATTATGCAATATTGCTCACCCCCGTAAGTAAGTAGCGTGATAACATATAACCTAACATTTGAAGAAGCCTGTAAGTAATATTTGTGCAAAATTTGAACAAGATCTATGCAGTAGTTTTTGAGCAAAGTCGGAACATCAATGTGGATTTTTACGATTTTATTATTTGTATAGATGTCCGTATTCTTCAATTGTTTGACGTTTCAGTCATGACAAGCGCCAGAACGGCTATTTAAAGAAGATAATGATTTCTGCAAAAAGTACTATAGCGAACAGAAGTCTGATAAGTTAACATGTTCTTGCTGTAAGATCGAGCTTCAGTCATCTGTCTACCGAACGAAAACAATATTTGTAGCAATCTTAATATTGCCTGATAAAATAAAGTCCAGGCTACCTTTTAATAAAATTCAGGGAACTAATCTTTTTGCCAAACCAAATCAAAATTGGATGAACGTAAAAAGCTTAAGAGCCTAGAATCTGTTAGGTTGTCTATCGTTTTATCCCTACCCTACTACAAAGTTGTAAAGTATAAATAGATGACTTGATACTATATGTACACTCACCGTTTTCTTATTAAAATAAGTATTTAAAACAGGTAGGTAATTTTATAACAAACACGATGGTATTACGTTTTTATTTTAAATTAGCCTATTTTGTCCCACTGCTGGCAAATTCTTCCCCCACTCCTTTCCAATTCTCCCGGTGTTTTGCCTTCTCTGGCCAATCGGTCAGGAACCAGTCCAAATCATCACGCCAGCGTTTCTTTGGCCTGCCTCGGTGACGACGACTGTCTTCAGGCACCCATTGTGTGATGATTCTGGCCCATCTGTCCAGACCCATCTTGGAAATGTGACCCGCCCAGTCCCATTTAAACCTAGCACACTTATTGCCAACATCGGCGATGCTTGTTTTGGAGCGTATTGTGGTGTTCATGTTTAAAATGCTACGCTCCATCGCTCTTTGGGTCTTGAGTTTGGAGTTTTGAGCCTCCGTCAAAGACCAAGTCTGGGCACCATAGGTTAGGATAGGCAGGATACACATTGCTACGAGTTTACGCTTAAGTGATATTGGAAGGTCTAACGTTGTCTAAGTAAAATCGGTCAAGCCTCATCAGGCTGTCGCAATTTTAAATATTCTTTCTTAATGTCAACCCATTATTATATTTTTTTACGTATATTAAACATATTTTTCATTCGGTAAACATAAGGGGATTCGGAAAAAATGCCTAATATCCCCCGGTATTCGGCATTTTTTCGATACTAGGCAGGTTTTGTTTGCAATTCTGGAGATCCGCTTAGGCAATCATGGTCCATCTTCGGAAATACCTACGAGATCTAATATCATTGCCCTGTTCTTCTTCTTCTTTCGTATCGATGGCACGTCTTATCAAATTATGAACACCCAGATGGCTACGTTAATTGCGTGTCAGTAGCGTTTTTGACAGTAAGGCCTCTAAAACATAGGTGTAGGGATACTTTGGGAACTCCAGCATGTCGGCCATGGTCAGGTCGGGAGCCCCGTATTCAACCATGGACACTACAACCATGGGAGTACATACCTATTATGTATCAGTATGGTTAGAATATTACAGATTTACAACTACAATATTTTAAGTTTTGAAAAGATTGTAGTTGTCATCATCGCCTAGCCTTTTACCAAATAAATTTCGGTCTAATTGGATAAAGCTGAGTCCCAGTATTTTATATGGAGCGACTGCCTGTCTGACCTCCACGACCGAGTTACTGGGTAATACGATACCCCTTGGTAAGACGTTGTCAGATTTTCGGGCCCTTTGTTTTAATTGCATCGACTGTCAAATACAGACAAATACAAACAACAAATGACAGCCGGGACCAACGTCTTAACGTGCTTTCCGAGGCACGGAAGAGACTTGGGATGTAATTGATGGTCACCCATCCACATACCAACCCTGGCAAGCGCTGCTTAGCTTTGAAGATCGACCTGTACGGCTGTTATCAACTCAGCTGTTATCTAGGCTGGTCTCAAGCTGTGCTACAACACACTGTCTTCTGCCTTCTACATGCATTCTGACCCAGATACCTTTTCCACCCCACCTAGCTGGAGGTGTCCTTCTACGCAGTCCCCAGTCTAGGACCCATCTGAAAATTATAAACAAAAAACAAACATTCCAACGCCCATTTTAACTACGGTTTTTGACAACAATCCCTAGTATGTAATTCCTTTATTATAACGACTAATATTTTGTAATTGAGATTTGCTCAACAGTAGTAGTGAGGCGATAATTACGAGGCATACTTTCTTACACCATCTGACGCGGGCCGCCTTGTGATCGTCGGAAAGCAGATGCGGTATCCAACGACAAACTAGCTTTCTCACACCAAGCGCTTCAAGCAAGATCTTCTGAATGGTTTTCCCTGAGATGCCTAATAGAGCCTCTATTTCTCGATACGTCACATGACGATCTTCGAGAATTAGTGGTCTCACAGCAATGATGTTATCTTCAGTGAAGGCGGATTTTGGGCGTCCTTCGCGAGATTTGTCACTAACACTAGTACTGTATGTCCACGCTGGAATTCTAAATAGCAGCGTACGACAGTCCGCAGACATGGGGCTTCATCACTGCACACAGATGTTAGCTCTTCAAAACACTGAAGCTGTGTCAGGCCTCTTCTAAATTTGTAGAAAATTATTGCACGAACATTTTCCTTAGAAAGATTCATTTTCGTACGTAACCTGACAGATTCCAATCGACGCTGTGACTAAACAATAGCATTAATCCTAATACTTTCAACTGTTTTGAGATTCAAAATTTAAACACATTCGAATATAGAACAGTTCCAAATTCAAAATTGCCTGGAAATATGGAAACGACAGAACTTAAAAGGCATGCCTAGTATATCGTTAATTTAGAGAACCTTGCAAAATATTAATTTTCGGAATATTGCAACCCCAGGCATGGCCCTGTTTCATTCAGTTAAATTCTGTAAAAATGTAAGTTAAAATTGCCTGATGAATATAATTTTCTTGGAAACTCTCTGCGAATGTTCTACGCTTCATTTTAAAATAAATTTTTAATTATAATTATGTAAGTTCAAAAATTGTTACAAAGGTTTCGTTGGGGCAATTAACTCATCATTTTTAATGTTTCACAATATGGGGGGCAAAGTGGACGCTGTTGCGGGTTGCCTTTTGTTCATTCACGACATGGTATAAGTATAATGGAAATAAGGGTACTAGAACGTCACGTGTGTTGTGCTGTTGTTTATAACGCTACATGTCAGGCAAGGTCTACGCGATACGCCAATGTTTTTGCAGATTTAATCAGGAATGGACATACACGAGTATTGTTGTGAATCTGTTGTTTTTTTTTGGTATGGAAATTAATAACATCGTTATATCACGCGTGTAATCCCCGAAGGGTTGGGCAGAGGTGTACCTAGTAGTACACCCACATTTCGCCAGTTATGTTAGTCCCATGTAAAAGCGGACGAGCCTGTTACCATCAACCGGGCGCAAATCCAGACTCAATGTCTGGATTAGACCGGCTACTGAGAAATTCGTGATGGAAAAACCCAAGAACAATTTACCCGACCCGGGAATTGAACCCAGGACCTCATGCTCAGCAGTCACGATTGCGACCACTAGACACATGAGGCAGTCAATTAATATGAAAAAAAATATCGTAGCCAACGAAAGAGCTGTGCAGGTGGCCATAGACTGGTCGGCTATTATTCGAGTCCATAACACCCAAAGTAGAAGAATATGCAATCAATGGTACCTATAGCATAATCACTTAATCAAGTTCCTACTGATACACAGGTCTCCTCTCTGAGAGGAAGTTGGTAGTTCACCACGCGGACACACTCCGTATTAGTGGGTGTCACGTATCTTTGAATTTTCCAAGACTTATCAGTTTCCTCCCTATGATTTTTCCTTCCCCCTCTTCTGAGCACTTCTAATGAAATGAATTGTTCCAAGCAAAAAGATTTATAGAGCGGTCATTGCGAATATTTCATACTAGCGGTTCGTCTCGGCTTTGCACGGGTGCCTATGTTACTCAGGGTGAATGTAGCTTTCCAATAGTGAAAGAGTTTTTTAAATCGGCACAGCACTTTTTGAGTTTATTCATTACAAACATACACACTCACAAAAATACAAATTTTTCCTCTTCATAATATTAGTGTAGACAACGAACATTTTCAATTTTGACACACGAATGTTACATGACTAGCGGGCTTATGACAGTGGACACAGCGACTCGTTACTAAGTAGTAATAACAAGTATTGGATTACGATTTTCTTCGTCTTGTCCTGTCTAATGCTCGTAAATATTTGAATGTCTTTGGCTCCAAGCATCATTTACTTGTGTGGGAGAATGGGTCGCAGGAGATAATAAAAACGTGTTTTTTTATATTGCCACTCGCAGTTCAACTCGATAAGGTTACAATACTGCTTAAGGAAATAGCACGCCTATCAACTCGGAAAGGGATCGTCATCGTATAACTCGAGCCATTCAGTATTCTTTGTATGAAAGTCCCTACTGCAACACACACTAATCGGAATCGTAACGTAATCGCCTCGCCTCGGCACTAGCTCACGAAACACACGAGGCGAAAGGCGATAAGGTGACGATCCCTTTCCGAGTCGATATGTCTGCTATTTCTTACTGGACTATCCTGTGCTTACCTCAAATGAATTTAAGGCCCCCAGCCAGGGCTACAAACGTGTGCACTGTTAGAGTCCGATTTTAATGTGACATAAAATTCAAGTGAAGTTAATGAGTGAGAGAACGAGTGAATGATTGAGTGTTCTAGTCGAGTGATTGAATCGAGTAAGTGTTTCACTCTGTAACAGTGGGATTATTGTAATATTCCAACAACTTGGGTTCAAATGTACGACCACGGGCTATATAAAACTCGTTACCTTTAAGCAAGCATAGAGAATTTATATATTCTCTGCCTTAAAGTCACCGCAGTCCTCGTCTGTAAGCTGTAATCTCGTAACAACTCACATTTGCTAATTTTATGAGGTACTAGCGACTCGCACTGACCTGTTTCGTACAACGACACTTATCGGGTCCAAAACTATTCTACCTTTCGAGCTGGAACCATCCATACACATTCACATGGAATTCGTTTGGGTGGTTTCGGAGCTAGCGTGTCCGAACACGTGATTTTTACATAATAAGATTTATGAAGTGTGACCCTAATTCCACCATTTCTTCCACAGTCCTGGTCCCTAGTGGGCATAGTGCTCATGATCTCTGCCGGCCTCATCATGTTCACGTACAAGGCGACCCAGTTCAACCTCCTCGGTTTCAACTTCCTGCTCATCGCCTCCTTCGCCGCCGGGTTGCGCTGGACCTTCGCGCAGATGCTTATGCAGAAGTCCAAGCTGGGGTTACATAACCCAGTGGATATGGTGTTCCACGTGCAACCCTGGATGTTTGTGTCGCTGCTGCCTTTCACCATCCTGTTCGAAGGTAGGGTGTTTTTACTAAATGTCTGTTGAGATCTAACGTGTTCTAACCTGTGGCTGTTTAGATTCGGACTGAGTTAGTTTCATAGAACAACACGTAAGTCTGACAGTGTTGACCTCAACCGTAGAAAATGTTCATGTTCTTCACCAAATATGTTCACCATCACGAACAAAAGTCACGCCACTTTTTGTTCGTCTTAATATACATAGATAGTGAACAAAATAAATAGAATATTTTAATATAACTTGAAAAATATCTTTAAACCTAGCACAGTACGTAAAAACGTTGGCTTTGTGAAATTTTATTCTTAATTTAGTACAACAGTCTTTCTGAATACTGAAGGCGCGAGGTTCTGAAAACTAATAAAAATAGAATACTTGGTATCGAGGATCATGTGTGGAAACGACATGTGCAAAATATAGGTAAACAACTTAAGGGCCTATGATTTTTGAGGTGGCCCAAGATGTAAACAACCATAAAATTGTTGCTAAAATAATAGCATAAGTAGTTTTTTTTTACACTAAATAAGCTTGCGTTTGGCCGCTACTCGCCTGATGTGAAGCTAAGATGCTGCCTAGTGTGGAGCACGCTTGCCAAGAAGAAGCCGATTCACTCTAACTTTGAAGAGATCCAGATTTTAATGATTGGGCAACAAATAATCCAGCAGTGAATTCCACATACTGCTTAACACAGACAACGGCTTAACGTGGTTTCTGAGGCACGGATTATGCAGAGTATTTGTCGGTACATTAATGTGGTGCCCGCGAGGACTTTTGACATTGAAATACAGATGGCATTGAAAGTTTTAACCTTCGAGTGACGTCTTCGTACTTTCACTTTGCCCTTGTCATGTCATATCAGGCACACACATGACCTACGACGACTATTTACATAATCTTCATAATTTATACAGCACAGCCTGTTGAATATATTGTCACAAGCTTATTGCTTTAGGAACTTTTTATGTTTGTTTATACACGCAAAAGAATTGGCTTATAAAGGGTGTAACAAGACCCTAACGAAGCCGAAAGGCACTCGTCATTGCGATCACTTTTTTGGTCCACACCGTACCTGGGAACCCTCTAGTTACGGAGATATTGGGGGTCAAAGTTCCAACTTTTTCACAAGGTTTTTTTTAAATACATGTTTTAATGTAAGCTTTTTACTTTAAACACCTCTACGACCCCCGTACTATCCATATATCAATCCATCTATCAGCACAATGTGTTGAGTGCGTAACATTGAGTCCTACCGTAAAACGTGATTTTTCACCCCAAAAAAATCGTTTCCCAGCAATAATTTTTGCGTAAAGTTACTTTGTTTGATGTACATAATGCTTGGTTGACGGCTTCGCTTCGTGAAGGGTCCGTTTACAACCAGTATGTACTTATAATACCAACCTATTAATGCCCCACGATCGGGCAAAGGGCCAAAGACCTGTCCTCATAGAGAAGGCATTGATCACCACGCTTGCTCAAGACAGGTTGGCGATTTCAGACTAACGTTAATTATAAGTCCAGGTTTCCTCCCGATGTTTTCCTTCACCGATGTCAGTAACGTCCAAGATAAACTCAGAAAGTACATATGAAAAAGTCACATTGGTACCTGCCCGGATTTGAACCCACCACCGCGTCCATGAGAGCCGGTGCTTTATTAATCTCTAGGTCATCACTACAGCTTATCATTGTTAGGTAGAAAAGTTGGGTTATTCACCAACTCGACACAAGAGACCGGACACACGTGTGTCCAGTTGGTGAAACTCAAAATTAGTATCACTTATTATTTCGTCATCTGGACACGCCAAGATTTTTATTCGTGTCCACATAGTGAAACTTAAATTAAATAACTTTTATGTTTTCGCCAACTAGACACATGTTCGCATTTTACCCGAATTCAAGATAAAGTACAGTCAAGCACATAAATGTTTTGTGTCACAATCATCATCGACATCATTGTAATAAAAGTACCTACAGGTAATCAAAAAAAGTAACATTAGCTAAGTATACTTTTCTTCACATTAATAAATCATCATAATATTATTTAATAAAATTGTTACATATTTATTATTATTTCAAAATTTGTCTGAAATAGAAGCTAATAAGGTTTTTCAAGTAAAAAAGTGAGGCAGCTTTTTCATGAAATCGAGGCGATTATTAACTGTGACTGTGTGACTGTACCCTTTTTTGCAAATAAACTGGGTGTGTCCAGTTGGCGAAAACATAAAAGTGATTTAATTTAAGTTTCGCTATGTGGACACGTAAAAATTTTGGCGTGTCCAGGTGACGAAATAATAATTGTACTAATTCTGATTTTCACCAACTGGACACACGTGTGTCCAGTATCTTGTGTCGAGTTGGTGAATAACCCGAAAAGTTTTAGTCCTCACCATTACCTTGCCTTGCATCGCTGTCGAGCTTTATGCTCGTAGCAAGAAGATTGTTTTTGTTATGTTTGTTTGTCTTCAGCATTAATACACGCAGGCATTGGCTTGTACTTGCTAAGTATAAACGTTTAGTCGAACTCGCTATTAATATTATTAAACAGTTTTAGTTTATTGATGCTAAAGTAAAGGATCATTGATTATTGAAACACTGGAATTATATCCAATCATTTGTATCAGAAAACTGGTTGAAAGTATGCGTGTTGGTGTGTAATGTCGTTTTTATCTGTCTAGTAAGTCCTACTAATATTATAAATGCGAAAGTTTGTGAGGATGGATGGATGGATGTTTGTTACTCTTTCACACATTTTACACACAGTTCGTTTATAACCTGGATTAACACACAGGATGAAGGACTTTTTATCACGGTAGTATGATCCCTAGGACAATTATCGAACATAACGCGGGCGAAGCCGCGGGTCATAAGCTAGTTTTATAAAATTCTAAAACCGAATAGGAGACCTTCTTGTTTTTATAAGGGCTAATGTGGACGAATCTTTTATGTTCCTCCATTTACACACTTTTAACAATTTTTTTTTTGTTTTCCTGCACATTCCCGCTCCTGGGTAAAAGCCTCTAGACATATAGAAAAACAAATATGTATGGTAGTAGTTTTAGTTCTTGAAACTTTCTTAGCAAAACTGACGTCTTATTTGTCAGTCTTTTAAAACATTCATGTGTCAGTTGCGAGAGCCATCTAGAAAAAAAACGCCTGCTTTCAAGGCAGTTACTTCTTGGAATTTCTTAAAATTTTTTAGTTAACTCAAAACATAGAGTTCTCTGTACTTATCTAATTTACTTAATATTGTAAAGGACAATGACCAAAGTTGGTACCAAAAAGTCTCGCGCCTCAAAACCAAAATATTATAGTAATTAGTTTCATATTTTTTTACGGCATTACGCGTCGGGGATTTGATTTTTGAACTGGAAATATACTTTTCGAGTTTAAAAGTACGAATATTGTTTTACTCCCTTTATATGACGTTCCGTTTCAACTGAATATAAATGACGTTCCGTTTCAATTGAACAAACCCTTGTCTGTCGAGCGGACTCTAAAATTAATTACAATTAAGTAAGATCAGTACACCAAATCGATTTAGTTTGGTTTATTGCTATTTGCAACAAAATAGATTTTCTCAGCCTAAAGATTTTGATTTATCGATTACATCCCTAAATCCCGACTAGTTTATAGCACTTACTATACTCTATGGTTTATAGTTATCTGTGGCATCTGACATTTGTACTGTACTGACTGACTATTGGCAATGTAAAGGTCTAAAATAAAATCGAGTTTCAGTCAAGCATACTGTGGATGTTACTTTAACTCGTAATTCTTACTAATATTAGTGTATTACGCTGTTTTTAGACCAATAATGTAATGTATGTGTGTTAAAATACGTCGTTGGTAGCGTCGAAAAAATAGACCTACTTTTTAGGTTAGTTTCGATTTTATAAAATAACTCTGAAACGCGGGTTTTTTTTTCAAAAATAATTTTTGTAGGAGTTAATACGATCAGTGTAGTCTATAAAAAACAAGGTTTGATTTTGATGCAGCATGGTACGGGATTCCATACTTCCATGAGCATTCTCTTTTTGTTGTTTTAATGCGGAGGGTATTCTCGGGAACCACGGCACCATTTGAAAATTTTCTCATTACTAATACCTACCATTTGATAGGTACACACGACGACCAATTAAACTATACTCAAACCAGTTTATGCGGATCTCTCAACGTACGGGAAATCTATACAAAGCGAGGCCATGTAATACTGGAAATGTATAGCTTGATGTACCGCCGTGTGTACAATATTCCGGATCGACATGGCTACTTTTTATACCCGCGAAGCCGCGCATAGAAACCAGTTTTATAGAAAACACTTTTTACAAAGTTTAACAAATGAAAACGATGGCTTTAGTTTTCAATCCTGTTCATAGATTAATTGAAATAATTTTTAACACCCAATGCACTATTCATACATACATACGTATATGTCGCAGAACTATAGGTATAGCCATGATATAGTTATACCCCTAGGAATATAGCTAAATCCCTGAAGATAGGATTTATAACTATCTTACTAGACTAATCTAGTAAAATAATAATTAAATTAAATAATTATGATGACGGCACGGTTGGCGCAGTGGTCAAGCGATTGGCAAACCGGGTAACCTGGACTTAGCCTACATGTAGTTGTTCCGGGTCTGGGTGTTTTTCTATCTATAATATGTATGTATTTACAAAAAAAAAATGTATATATTTAGTTTATCAGCCATCTAGCTACCATAACACAAGCATTAGGTTGCTTAGCTTGGGACTAGATGGTGCTGTGTGAAATGTCCAGGGATATTTATTATTTTTATTTATTATTATTTAATTATTATCAGCAAATTTAAAATTATTTCACTAGATTAGTTCAGTAAAATAGTTATAAATGTTATACCATATGCTATATCATGGCTGACAATACTGCGACATGACTTTTTCCCAAGGACTCAGAAACCACAATAATTATGCACTATTCAGATGTATATTTATACGAAGATCCACTTAGTTTATTTAATACATTACTCAAAACATTTCTCAAATGTTTACCATCAGCGCGCATGTCAACGTCATACCTTGTAGCACTAACGGAAATCGTATTCAAGACGAATAAAACCAAGCCGCTTTCAAAGATAGATCGAGGAGATCATTTCGGAAACCAATAACTTCAAAGATATTAAACAGGAAACAATATCGGAGTTGGGTTCCTGTGATTTGACTCAATTCAACTTCTTTTACCGACAACTTTCAAATAAGTACATCGTTTTAAAGCAGGTTTTCATATTTTTATTAGATTTTTAGAGGAGGAAGAGTGCCGCCGGTGACTGAAAAGTAGTGTGGTAATCGGTTATCGTGGTACGGAGGAAAGAGGAAAATGTAGTGAGGAAAACTTTGAGTATGAATGTGGATAGCCATCCACATACATACCTACTCAAAGTTTAGTGTAGAGGAAGACCTAAGAAACGATAGATGGACTGTGTGAAGGATGATATAGTTAAGTAGGAGGTGACTGCTGAGATGACGATTAATAGAGAAGTATGGAAGAAGAAGACATGCTGCGCCGACCCCAATTAAATTGGGATAAGGGCAGTAGCATAAGGATGATCCTTTTCAAGTAATGTTTGAGGTGCCTTTCATCAGTAATTCAGGGAAAATGTTTTAAATAAAGAACAAAACCAATAAATTACAGAGCTCAACTTTTTAAGTGAAGAAGAAGTGGCTTTTAATTATTATTTTTAACATGGTTATAATACTAATGAACCTAGTCAAAAACACAGAGATAAAAGTACCACCATTCCCAATTCCAGGTTTTGCGTGCTACGAACACTTGCAGAAGATGTCAGCAGAGAAGCTGTTGCCCACGATCTTGAAGGTTTCCGTCGGAGCCACCATTGCCTTCGCGATGGAGATCAGCGAATTCCTTGTCGTCACATATACTTCTAGCCTCACACTGTCCATCTCTGGTATATTTAAGGTATGAGAACTGCTTATTAATAACTTATAGCTGACACTAGAAACGGGATATTTACCATGTCCACTGTTTGTTTTGAGTTCCCGATATTTCGGCGCTGTTGTTGTTGTTTTTGTGTTGCTGTTGCTGTTGTTGTTGTTAGTGACCATGACAGTTTAAAAACTTATAACTTATAGCTGAGTGTAATTGGACAATAAGGTGGAACAAAGCTTATGGTGATCGGATTTTCATGAGGCTTTTTATTAAGTTCATAAAGGTGTAGAGAATAAAAATAAAATCGCGGCACTCTACTTTTTTGTCTTTAATTAACTTGTTTTCGTTTCTGAATAACTTAATTCGAAAATATATACATTATACATATATTGTCGCGTAATAGTGTGACCTGTGTGCAACCCAAAAGTATTATTTGCTTAATTGCACTCTGCTATTATCGTCCAGGCTGATAAGATAGACAGCCCGTCGAAATACTCGCGCCGCGCCGGTTGCAATGTTTTCTTGAGTAAAGTTATTAATTAATTGCTGTTATCGTTACGAAGTAACAGAGGCTATATTGCAAAATCTATGAGCCAATAATAATGAATAATTATATTTCCCCAGTAAATATGAATATGAATAAATACCTTTATAATATCCTTGTCTTGAAAATTGGCTCTATATTTTTGGTAAAAAATCTTTTATTTTGTTGATCTGATTCGAAAATGTAATCGATACTTTTCGCATTATGATTTTGACCCATTATTCGATTCGCCCTCGATAACCATGAAAATGTGACTCATGATTGACAAAATGTGCAAATATTCGTAGCTAACTATATAGGTAGTATCTTTTATTTTACCTTAGACTTAATGTTTTATGTCGAGTAGTATTATTCTTGATATTTGATATAATGATATAAACCATGAAAATATCACCCGTGACTAAAATAATTTATTACTTTGCATCATTTGCATGAATTAGTGATGTAACGATTATTCGCATTGAGTTTTTCTTAAACAATTTTTTTTTTCGAAATTGCGGTCTCTATGGTATTTATTCACTGGTTCTGATTCCATCAGTGTTACTTTGATAGCTTATTTTGGATTTATATCGGGTTTTTGTTTACATTCAAACCCCTTTGCCAGTATTGCCTGACGTAATCTTGAATCCAGCGACAGGTGGTTGTGAGCCTATTTATTTATTTAAAAACAAAGGTAAATAATATTTGAAAGTGATCTTCCAATGGATGGTTTCTGCGAGAAATTATGTGAAAGAAAAAGGAGTAAATGATAGCGTTACGGTTGAAAGAGGAAAATAGAAGAAAAAACGTGCTGACCTAAAGTAATATGGGACAAGGGAAAACGCCCTACTTTTTTTTCTTGCCTTTTCGTAATGTATTTACTAAAACATCAAATTAAAACATTCCAGGAAATGTGCATCCTAGTCCTGGCCGTAGAAGTGAGTGGCGACGTCCTATCCCCGATCAACGTGGTCGGCCTGAGCGTCTGTCTCCTGGGCATCATGGGCCACATCATCCACAAGGTCCTGTTCATCAAGTCCGTGGCAGGCACCGTCCATGCCATAGACCAAGACTTCGACGCGATTAAAGACTTCGAGTCTATCCGACGGACTTCAAAAGTGAAGGGGGAGCATGGTCAGCCGCTGCTAGAAGACACGGCGTGGCCTGCGAGTGAGGAGAGCGACTTTGACAGCAATGTGGTGCTTTTTGAAGTGCTGCAGCGTAGAGACGGTAGGTAGATGTGTGGACGAAGGAGTTCCGATTGGTTCTAGCTTAATTTTTGACGCGGGAAGGGAAATTCGTACGATTTTCATTGAGGTTGTAAACGGACCCTTAACGAAGCCTTCAGCATTCTGTACATCGAACTAAGTAACCCTGCAAAAACAATTTGCAATTATACGTTTTTTTTTGGTGTGCCTGTAGCGCTCAATGTAACGCACTCAAAATATTGTGCTGATGTATGCATTTGATAGTACAGGGGTCATAGAGATATTTAATGTGAAGTTATAACAGTGTGTTTAGTTCTATTCTATTCTATTCTATAACAGTTAAAACTTGTATTAAAAAAAAAGTGTTTTAAAGATGGAACATTGGTATGGTCTAGCTAGAATAAAAAAAAGATCGCAATGACAGAAAAACCAACTGCCTGACGGCTTCGTTAAGAGTGTTTTTACACCCTTTATAAGGCAACATCACTCCAGTAATTTTCGAATTGGACGCACGATATATACATAATATAGTAAATCTTTCAAGTTGTCGTATTGTATACGTATAATTATCTTAAATGAAGAGGAGTGGAGATTGTAGCTTAAAAATAACAGCCGCAGCCGCAACCTAGGCAAGCCGTGCTTACCTAGGTTGTTTCGTGAATAGATGACCACCCATTGCATACAGTTTCGTGCCTCGGAAAGCACGTTAAGCCGTCGGTTCCGGCTGTCATTTGTAGATCTTTGACAGTCGTTACAGCTAGTCAGTGGCCCGAAAGTCTCACAACCAGTCTTACCAAGGGGTAACAAAAAGCGTTATAATTTGAGCTCTCGACGCTGAGCCGAGGCATTAAATTAGGTTTTGTGTAATGTAAGTGATAACGGACATCAGTATTAATTCGGTTTTATTTTAACTTAAAGTCGTTTAAGAGAGAAGATAGATTCCTAAATATTTTGTTCTTATGGAAATCGTACACATTTCCTCCCACTGCGCCCGGCACTAGTTTTTCATTGATTTACAATAAATGTACTCAAAAGATAACAGATTACCTCTTACTAAACGTATTTTGTACGAAATACAATTCCGTGTAAATCTTCTGTTTCTTACCACCATGTTCTGAAGGGGATATTTTACCGTTGTAACTGAACGTCGTCAGTGTTCTGGATATTAGTTCCGAGTTTGACAGATGGTTAAGATGTGCCGATCGCTTTCAGTTGCATTGTTGAAATTTTCCCTGAAAATACTAAAAACATTTGATCATAAGACTGAAATCAGTTGATGCATGAATCGAAGCAAACACTCTTCAACACTATACAACTTCAATATTTCAGTCAAGTTATATCTTAAGGCCTGTAGAAAAACTCTTTCGTAAAACTCTTAGACCGGATTCGTATGACAAGATCCCGGGAAACACGATACTCTTTTGGGCAGTTCGATGATAAAAAAGCACTGCTATAGCATACTAGCGACCTGTGTCTCTTTCGCACACATCGGGTCCAAAACTCCTGTCTCTTAAGCTGGAACCATACATATACATTCACAAAATCTTCAAATCGTTGAAATCGGTTGGATCGGGTGGACGAACAAACTGACACGTGAATTTTTAAATTAGGACTAGATTTTTAAACCATATACCACATTATTATCACCTAAAAACGAAAATTGGCAATATAAATGTTATTTATTTTTACCAAATACCTACAAGAGTTGCATACCTATTAATTTTTTTGTGCATAGGGCATAATGGTAACTATATTCCTAACATTTTTTATTTATTGTGCATAGGGCATAATAATAAGTACCTATATAATAACAATAATAATAAACAAGAGACACACTTCATTTCCGGGCTCTCGGTTTTTCTCTCCGCCGTTGACACCACCACCACCACCACGACGATGAAGAAGAGAACGGCCACCAGCGGGTCTGGGACCTCGAGGCCAACCGACCACGAACAGGGTCTTCGCTGCCGGTGGAAATATGTCGCGCATTCGATGGACGCGGTCCATGAATGTAAATTTTATGCGCGCATATTATGGGGCTACAGAGGGAGGAATTAACCTTACTGCGTACCGATGTCGCAATCTCTCTCTGTTTCAGGCACTTGAACCTGCCGTCAATGTCTCTGCCCAACGATTGTCGGACCATGGGCGCGTCATTCAACATAATCATAGGTTGGATGATGCTACACTTATGCGCTGTTACCAAATTTTATTGAAAGCAGCGCAAACGAGTAGAGGTCAGATTATATCTCACCTCCTTTACACGGATGATTCGAAAATATTTTCTCCCAGCAATTAACAACTGATGGAGCTTCTAAAAGTGACTGAAACTTTTAGTAGCGCCATCAGGATGGAATTTGGTGTGGACAAATGTGCAGTCATGTATGTAAAGCGAGGGGACATTATGGAATCCGTGGGAACTCAACTCTCGGATTCCATATTCCTTAGATCCCTCTCCTCAACCGAGACCTACAAGTATTTGGGTATGTCGGAAGCATTTGACATCAATGCTGCCGACATAAAACAGTCATTGAAGCAGCGCTTCTTTGGCCGCCTGAATAAAGTGTTAAACAGAATTCCATCAGGTGGACACAAGGTGCGCGCCGACAATGGTTGGGTTATGCCGGTTTTGATGTATTCTTACGGCGTACTCAAATGGTGCCTCTCTCTGGAGCCCTGACTACCGGCAGCTCAAGACCTTGTTCCTGATGCCGATTGGCCATATATTTCATGTTTTTAGGGTTCCGTACCCAAAGGGTAAAACGGGACCCTATTACTAAGACTCCGCTGTCTGTCTGTCTGTCTCCAGGCTGTATCTCATAAACCGTGATAGCTAGAAAGCTGAAATTTTCACAAATGATGTATTACTATTGCCGCTATAACAACAAATACTAAAAATTTAAAAAAAAATATTAAGGGGGGCTCCCATACAACAGATATGATTTTTTTTGCCGTTTTTATTGATAATGCTATTCGTGTCCGCATAAGAGCGTAAAAATCAGGCCCGCCATACTCCTCGAACATCCCCAATGCACTGCAAAAGCGCGGTAGGCCCAACATAACTCTAAAGGCGTTATTATATTGAACTCGCAGAGCATTGTACGAGCTTTTTGAATAGCCGACCCATGGGGCGCACGTCTACAACTGTACATTAGTGTACAGTACATAGATTGGCAATACACTCTAAAGAGTGTAATTTGACCTCCCTAGTACAGCGTGCAAACCTTCGGGCCAGCATGTTACATCGAACTGCCATTGCTCTGCGATTCCTCTCCATGTCCATATATACTTCCTTTTTTTTTTCTTAGTTAGGTAGTCATCGTTGGTATTTGGCAAAAATAAATAACATTTGTACTGCCCATTTTCACAAATATTTGTCTAAATTAACCATTATTATTATTTATTAATTTTTTATAGAACCGCACTGTTTAGTTTTCTGTGTAGTCTGCTCAGTTTGATGTCACGTGATGATTCCGACTCCACAATAATATATCGACGTTCATCTAAATGTCGCTGAATATTTGTGTATAACAAAATCGGAGGATACAGTTTGGTACTGCAGCTTCATATTCATCATCTCCATCCTAAATTCAATTACACAATTGGATAGCTAAAGCATCAAAGAATTCATTACGCCAACTGAGGATTGTGACGCATCGCGCGGGGTAGAGGGGGAAGTACCGCCATTTTAAGTATAAGTTTTTACTGGGAAAAGCTACGATGTTCGTTTAAGTTTCAATCCTCAGCTCCCGTCAAAATCTATCGATTTTATACAAAACATTAGTGTAAAATAGTGACAGTGCATAACATGTGTAAAAATAAAATATCAAAAATATACATATAATGTCGCTTAGACGCGTCAAAAATCCAAATACAGAGATCGTATACGGTTGGAAAGGGCTTCTCAAGAGCAATCTAATGGTGCCAATAAAACACCATATGATAAAGCTGTGCCGTAAAAGAATGAATGCGGCCTAGCGGATCAACGACGGTGTCAGTACATCTGCAGATGGGGCGGTTGAAATTGTGCAAGTGGATACAACGCACGGCCGTGTCCAAGAAATCAAAATCAAAGCATTTATTTCAAGTAGGCCCGTTACAGGCACTTTTGAACTGTCGAAACAAAGACAACAATGAAATTTAGCTACAGTCCCAGTCACAAGGCATAAAAACTGTGAAAGTACTGTAGTTGCCCATTCCCTAACGTAGATCTCTATGGAGAAGAACGGGCAAGAAACTCCATGGACACTCTTTTAAATCAGAATATTTTTACAAAACCATGGTTACATCATTCATGTTTAGATGGTACATTATGTGAGAGCGATGTAGCAAGATGTGCACGTTAAAAGTGTCCATAGTAAAAACAAGGAAAAGAACAATTCAAAAAATAAAATAATTAATTCAAATAAGCCGTGGCAACCAAGAGATGACCAGTCACAACTGACAGCGCCCGTTCACGAACATGACGCATGTATCAGCACCATTCAACTCAACCATTTTGAAGGGAACTAACTGATCCGACACACGCGCCACCATCAGCGAGACATTTGAGTGAGCATGACATACACTTAACCGCCAGGGCAAATTCAAGTCAAAAAAAAAAAAAATGACGTCTATTACATAGTACTCACATAATATGGGCTATGCGGTTATATAATACCAAAAGAAATTGAATCTATACAATGCAAAGACACAGCCACACCCCATATTTAATACTAAATGGGCCTACTCTTGACCTCAGAACAGAGATGAAGTGGACGATGACACGAGCTAACCCAAAAGAAACCTATAAACTCGCGACTTAAATAGATTCATAATTTCGAACTTCCATACAAACTTTTAGACCCTATATAACCCCTTTCGGGGTAGACCTTTCCAAAATCCTTTCTAATTGCTTACCTTCGTTGTATAAGCAACTCTTATACAATACTTCAAGACCAAGCAGTTTTGGCTTTGCGCTGTCTATCAGAATTTATTATATTAGTAGTTGCAATTTCTCTCACCACTACTCCCTCGCACAAGCATGCTTAATTGCCCATAGTCCTTCTAAAAAAGTTCTATTGCAGCATAAACAGCTGCTTTACAATACTTATGAGAGTGTTTGTTGATTTATTTGTAGTTCCCGCTAATTCTAAGAGATGCCGCAACGGGGGTCGCTATGAATGGACTGCAAACAGCAAAAAGCAAGACCGCATATATTGAAGTCATAGTTAATAGACTGGGGAAAAAATCCCTAGAAAATCGGAAGTTTTAAGAATATGGAGTATCCGTAAGTGTAAATAAAAGTCTGGATTTTAATGAAAACTAAAGTTTGAGTCAATAAAATAAGTATGTAAGCATGAGTATGTAGTTGTCTTAGTGGCCGTCTCCACGAGCGAGAGAATCGCGGCGATATTACTTATTTGTATGGGAAAATATCGTCGCGATTCTCTCGCTCGTGGAGACAGCCCCTTAGACGTTATACGTATATGTTTTGGTAGGCCTGAGTCCTCACAGCTGGGTGGTAAAATATACATTAGTTTTTTCGCCCGGTATGTGCAGAATCTTGCCGGCGATATTATTTTCATGACATAGTAACATCCTTTACATAAAGATATCATCTCGCTTGGTACCCGTTCCTAAACGGCATTACAATTGCTGTAAATAACAATAATATTCGCAAGAATAACTCAGAAAGCAGCGTTTTCTAATAACCTCTGTTGCAACCGAGAAAAGACTTAAGACTTAATCCTTTACATTCAAAAAAAAAACGCGCTAATACATTATCTCTTCCTTTTTATAAGTCGATATCAATGTTTGCGTAGTTATATAAGAACCTTAATAAATATAACGCACAATTATTAATATATTATATACAAGGTCAAATTTACTAGAAAATCCTTACAGCCTTGAAATGTTTGTAATTCCATCCCTTATAGAAGAAATTAACACGAATTTTGACCTTTTAATGTTTAAACAAAAAATGATATTTATGACATGATAATGTTATTTGATTTTAACAATTGAAATAAAAATATGTGCAATTATTTACAGAATATAAAAAAAGAAGAGGCTCATCATGAATCTAAAATTTTTTTGTCAAGTTCTAGCAATTAATTTTTGCATTTGAAGATAATTAATAGGCGTTAGGAAAAATAAAATGACGACTATATGAAACCTTGGCATTGTTTGAGCACTGCCAACACTCGTTAAATAACTAGAAAAAATATAGACGCATAGGGAGCAGGGGGTTACTATGACGTCTTAAAGCAGGACTAATTCCAGTGTGGGAAAGGGACAGAGCTATACAGGTCGTCTAGCGCCATCTCTTTCCCACACTGGTATTATTCCTGCTTTAAAAAGTCATATTAGGCCACCTGATCGTACCAAAATGTCAAATTGTATCGAATATTCTGAATAGAGACCAACTACATGGTTGTGGCAACCACAATTCAACCCAGATAGTGGCTAGTCACTGCAACCACTGGTTTTTGATCAGACAAAAGGTTTTGACAAAAGAACCAATCGGAACTCAGCGTGTTGAAATAAAGCGTTCTATGAAAATTGTATTTTTAATATATTGATATTTTATACTTACTAAGACACACTATTTTATGTTTAGAAAACATATAATTTTTTATTGTTGGTTTTTTTTTCATTGTGTTTGACATAATATGCCGTACGAAAATGATATAATAACTTATTTTTCTAACACAAAAGGAACCAGATTATTAAAAAAGCGGTCCTAATTTTATACTTCAGAAAATTATCTTGAAATTATACTTTACGAGTGTTTAAGAAATTTAAATGAAATTAATTAAATTTTATATAAATAACATTTACAATTTATATTGCTTGGTAACAGAGTATTATGTAGAATTGCTTTTATTTACAAAAAAAAAATATGTGCATTACGCTCTTTTGGGCACTGTATCACGAAGAAAATGAAATTTATTGATTTTGTAAGTAAAAGCAATCAGTAAAATATATCGTTTGTGATTGTAACCTACATTCCAGATTCCTTCAAAATTATTTGATGTCGTACAAATATATTATAATCGTTGTAACACATTTGAAATTGCTTTACTTGTTAATTATAATCTTTATTGTGTGTGTGTTAGAGCTTAATTCTAGTAGTGTTTGTCATAGAAGTCACGTTCCTCCTTACAAACTGTGTGTATTTAACGAGACTTCTGAATTATGTAACGATTTTTAACGCACATGTCTGGCTTCCTAGATCATTGGCAGGTCTCTCATGGTCTTGAAACCTTATATTTATGATATTTTGTTTATTTTTAATGACATTCCTGACCACCACCTAGAATAATATGGGTGAAATGTAGATCAGACACCTAGTTCTGTAAGTCTCGATTTCAATTTTATAGACCATTGAAATAAGATTTTAACACAACCAAATCTTTACCGTGCAGCCGGTTTCTGAATATTTAATTAACAAAGTGTCGTGATTTGTGGGCCTCATGCGAGATTATGTCTCTGACGAATCGCGTTCAAGAAAACTTAGTTTTGCAATTATAGTGTTTCCGTTTTTTAGATACGAAAACTCGCACGAACGTCTTAGATTGACCGCGTTAACTTTCCGGTAATCGGATGTTTGTCTCAGTCCTACTGGAGACTGCCCTAAGGCTAAGCAAGTGAGGCCACTATTGCTATAATATTCACTTCGAACTAGATATGACTTTTTAATCTGATTTCAGCTTTAAAACTAACTCAAATTAGCATTTATAAAATTCTTTAGCAACTTATTGTGAACAATGTAAAATAAAAAGTAGAACAACGGTTTGTAATAAAAAAAATATCTTTTTATAATGTTCGGAGGTGCCTTTGATTTATAAAATACAAAGATTTTTAATGCGCACTGCATAAGTACTGCCAATTATGCTAGGATATACTCACCCACCCACCCTTCACCCATTGTTTCCCAAAAAATGAATTTACAGAATTAACCTTTTGAACGACATTGTCACATATACGTGACAAGCAAGCGCGTGCCCTGTACGCCAACGACATAAATATGTGACAAAAAATGCGCGATGTACTATAACACACAATAAACAATTAAATAGTTTTGGAATCCCTATTCATTTTGTAGGTACTTGAGGTGAAATTGTGGCTTGGCGTGGAGAGCGTGTGGTACGCACGTGCGTTTATGTTCTGGCGTTGAAAAGGTTAATATATATTATATAATATGAGTATCGAGGAAAGGTGACATTCAAATCAAAGTGAAGTTAACTATCTACACGTAATTAAAATCGAATATTTTAATTACTACAACTGGTTACATTAGGTAATCCTTACATATATGACAATTAATTAAATTCCAAGTCAATTCAAATATAATTCGCTTGCATTAATTCAAATAAAATCCACATATAATATTAGAATGTAATGGTTCAGAAAAATGCAAAAGCAAAACTGTACTCGTCTCTTATCTTATTAAGAGACGAGTACAGTTTTGCTTCGATGGTTTCATTAAATACCATTAATTGTGACGCTCAAGATCAAACCTTTAACATTAATGTATTGCGCCTGGCATTTGTTTATATTTAGAGACAACTCACTGAATTGACTTTGTACGGGATGGAAGGGACACCGATACTAAATCGGTTACCATGTACTCAGTCCATCATTCTAAACAGACCCACACATCGAAAGCTTTCATCTGCAGCTGATGAACGGGGGTTCAGAATGATGTAGGTACTGCATACGTGGTAACCGTTTAAGCGTCGGGGTGCCTTCCGCCTTGCATATAACCGAAATTGATTCCTTTTTTTTTCAATTTGTACATCACGATCAGTCTTTTGAAATCTCGGGTTTTACCTAGAAAGTAAGTAAATATGTAAGTTCATCTGATAAAAGATTAAAATAAGATTCTTGTCTCGAAATTAAGAACCGAGTACATATTACCCGTATTGACCATTTTTATACGTAACAGTATGTAGGGACTTGTTTTATAGCATTTATTAAGAAAATGTTTACCTGTTGTAATCGCCGACACAGTTCAGCTGAGCTTTCTAGACCATTCAATGACTCCTTCTTTGTCTTCCGTTTCTTATGCCCAATTTTCGATGTAGGTATTTTTTAATTTTGCCCGTAAAATCTAAACAAAATGTATTCTAGAGAAACCCAAGTAACACAGGAAGCATTTTAAAATACGAATAGTAAACTTATGTAAAACTTAAGGTCCGTATAAACTCATATAAAAGTTCACCGAGCGTCTTGATGCTTTATATTGGTATTTCAAAACCATTATAATGCTTTACAATGTATAACGGTTGGATAATGGCCTATCAAAATGCTTTTGTAAAGCCTTTAGTTTTAGTGAAGCCAACCACAATGCAACTGTACAGCTTTCAGCTGTTTTTAGTGTCTTAGGGTTTACAATAGCATTGTTAAGTAGTAAGATAATGCCTATTGCTGTTTAATAGCATAAACCTGTACCATTATAATGCATCGTAAATCCAGTATACAGCTTTCAGCTGTTTTTAGTGCCTTAGGGTTTACAATAGCATTTTAAGCAGTAAGATAATGCCTATTGCCGCTTAATAGCATAAACTTGTACCATTATAATGCACCGTAAATCCGTGATACAGCTTTAGGTTGTTTTTAGTGCCCTTTGTTGTGCTATAGCACTTTTAAGTGCTAAGTAAAAGCCTAATACTGTTGAACAGCATAAACGTGAATCAATATAATGCTTGCATTTTTAAACATCAACTGAGTGCTGTTGTGCGAGTAACAGCTCTTTAATCAAATACACGTGAGTTATTGTAATGCGTAAAGCTATATATACATTCACTTTACTGTATTCTTAAAACCATTTGTCGGCCATATTGGGGAAAAGCACATAAAATATAATATGTGTATACATCAACAAATAACAGCATTTTTTATGGTGTGTTGCCTAACCGTGTGTGTAATGATTATGATAATTATGCTAATAACAAAATTAAGTTGTGATTATTCAAGTAATACAAATTCTGAAATGAGTTTTATTGTTTTGCTCAAGGATCCCCAAAATTACTTTCAAGCAATGGCACAATTTCAGTCTACATCAAGTCTATTGGTTTATCGGTGAACCCTTAGAGAACTACTTTATAGCCAATGGCACTACGGTGGTTCATCAAAAGTCTTCTCTCTGGCCTCTAGCTTAACGATTGTTCACGAGTGACTATTTATACTGCTGACGGCATTAATTGGCCTTTATACAGGTTCACCGGGTTATTGTAGACTCACGCCATTTTGAAAATATTTTATAACCAAAAAATATTATCATTCGAACCTATTTATAATAGCAATAGACCTTTATCATAATGATTTAACTTAATTTAATACTGCCCAATCAATACTATTACGTTAATTATGCAAAATTCATTCTAGACTAGGAATAAAAAATTGTTTTGATTATTTGATTCATATTTTTATATAACATTTTATATCAAAACTACAAAATATCGAAGGCGCGTGAAAATTTTCAATGAAACCTATATAGATATTTACAGTAAACTACATTGCGTTTAAAATAGGCATGAAATAACAAAAAAGTCAAAAACTTAGCCAGTATTATAAATTTTATTTTAATGCAAATACAAGTATGGTGTCACTCAGTTTTGACGATCTTCGTCCATATTATATTGCTGAACAAAGTAGTGAAATTACAACGTTAATTGTATTATAACATTTGTGCCATGGTATTAGAGATGTTTTTGCAATGATGATTAAAGTTCTACCTGTGAACACTTAAATAGCCTCAATCATGCTTTTAGAACAATCTTATGCTATTCTAATGCTTTTGTAATGTAATTAACATCTTCATTATCAATAATATTGCTAGTATAATGTTTCTGTAATGCGATTGGCAACTTCATTGACCGTAATAATGCTTCTATAATGCGATTCGCAACTTATTTGGTCACAATAATGCTAATATAATGCGCCTGTAATGCAATTAAACAACTATTTGTGAACTTATTTATGATCTAAAGCCGTATAATTTGTGCCCAAATTAGCATTACAGTAGCCGTATAAACGTTTGTAATGCTATCATAGAACTAACTCAAAATGCGAAAACGATACAGAAATGCTGTAAGTCGGCCGATATAATGTTTTTATGTGTTACTTGGGAAGTATGAATTGTGTTGGCGATTGTAAGGCGTTACTTTGTAATATTAAGTTATTATAATTGTTATTTAGATAATGAAATGCTCTTTGTACTGCTGTTCGCGTTGAAAACGTTGGCATTTTACGAAAATTTTGCCGTGACTGTACACTGTTTCATTACCGTAGGTATACGTTTTCAAAGCCGACAGCAAAAGCTTTTTAGTGTGGAAAATATAGTCACTTTGTTAGTGAGGGTAATATATCATCGCCATTTTTGTTGTTTATGTTGTAAGACAGATAGGGACACTTTGGAAAAGCAAATGTATTTTTTATGAGATTATTATGTAATAAAAACAATTGTTATAGTCCCAACTATTTAGTTGACAAAACTACAAAAAAAATTCATCTACTACTTTTGAATGGCGTTTGCAAAATTACCCTCGATGTGTGTTGACTCATTACAAGAGTTTCGAGCTTCTACATAATGAGATTATGTAGTTGTTCGTACCAATTGATTGAGTGAACTTGTTATGTACAATCAGCCTACGAAATCTCTGAGCTTAGCCTTCGCGAGCACTTAGGACTTTGACAATGTCAAAATTGTCTAGTAAAATTTAAATACACCTTGGAAATGTTTAACAATTTATGTTGCGTCAATATGCTGATGTGAGCTGATTGTACAACTATTGTACCAGTGTAAGACGGTTGGCGTTTGATATTGTCATACTACATATTCTGTAAAAAATACATCATCTAAGAACCCATATTGTTTTATTTGTGTCTATGCATTTTTTCGTTCTTCAAAACTCAGTGTAGCAGACCAGAGATACAATATGTGGAAGAACATTCACCCCTCACCACTTTATATCTCCATTAGAACATTTTATCTGGAAATATCTTGGCAACGTGATTAAATGGCGTTTATTTGATCTATCCTAAGCAGTACCACTGTGGGGTCTCTATTAGGGCCGAGTCACACCGGAATGGCAGCGGCCGGCAGCGACGCGGCGAGCACTTTCAGTGTGAAATAATTTTAAACCCGCGCTGACGCGTGCGGCCGCGCGCCACGCGCGTCTTGTCGGTGGTTTTAAAAACCCCGATTTTGTCTCATGTTCTTTTTATTGCAAATATCGTTAGTTTATATCATTACAAGTACGACAGTGAAAATCCGGCTTCGATATGACCTTTAGTTTTGACAAAAAAAAAACGAAAGTTTCCCTATAACCGGGTCATGAAAATCACAAAAAAAATCATATAAAATAAAATTGGCTGTTATTTAAAAATCTGATTATACGTAATGTTTACATTCATAACAACAGACATTCTGCCCGTTTTTGTAATTTCTAAAGTTAATAGGTTATGAAATAACAACATTTTTATCGTATTTCTTTTATAATTATTATTTCAAGTATAATGCCGTATTAGATCGAGATTTTTATACAGTATATTCTTCATACGCTCTTCTATCAATACTATAAAAATCACGATCTAACTCCGCGTTATTCAAAAGTTATTAGTAATTTTTATTATTGCCGGATAATAACCGGATTTTTCGGACTTAGGGTTGTCACCAAACTAAAAAAATAAACAATTTACTTTGATCATAAATAAAACTATTATTTTAAGAATGTCGTAACCGTTCTGAGTTACGTTAAAGATTTGATATAATAAAAATATCCGGATATAATATCGCCGACGCCTAGCGCCGCCACTGAAATCTAGAGCTCGCCAAGATCGGCGATACCACACGCTGCGCAGTCCAACGTTTTGACAAGGATCATTCAAAACCAGGTATTTTTCTATATCTAGAAGGAATTCAGTAAACAACTTTATTACACAAAGAACAAAGAGGAACGCTCTTTTTGAAAACCCCGCGTCCAAGTTGCGCAAAAGTTATCGATAGATTGCAATGTTTTCAATGTACAATTTTCAAGTTGTAACACTTGATGGCGTGACCGGCTTTCAACCTATGGAGTAGAAAATCTCGATCTCTGGGGCATTAGTGGGGAGTCGAAGTGGGTCATGCGTAAAGATCAGTAGAGATGCAAAACGGATTTTAAAAGCTTTACGATTTAAAACCACATTTAGCGGTTTAATAATGCTTTAAAATGTTTTTTTTACTGGAATGCCCGAGGCTTTACACGAAGTGCTCTAGACCACAACGGTTTAGGATATATCAAAGGAAATTAAAAACTTTTTTAATAACATGACAGACAAACATAAAATGGACTAGCACCATTACTCTAATTATTTATAGAAGATGATACTTATTTATATTTTTAATATGTATTCGTATAATAATGATGACTAGACTAGACCACACAGTTGCTGCATAAGTTAGGCAGGGTCTAACAAGTGTAGAATAGATACTTACGAACTCAGACTTGCGATCGAAAATTGGTTTGAATGAATTAAGGGTTTTTGCACCTTGAGTCTTGTCCATACCTAAATATTTAACCGAAGCACGTCATGGAATCTGGAAGTCATTTTTTTTATTAATATAATTTATTAAGAATTTTAAAATAAAAGCTTATTTATTTTTATTCAGACAACCAGACAACTATATTCTTTTCTAGTGTTCAGACGTCTAGAAGTTGGCCGCCGAGTGTGGAGGCTGGGCTAAGCAATTCCGAGACAACTTCTCTCCTCTCTGCTCAACAGTTTTCACTAAATCTAAGCGGAGACGAGAAGTGTAAATAATGGTATTGGTGATTAAAATAACGAGCTTCTAATGAAGTCGTGGCGCTGGTGGCACGAAAATCTGGAACTTCTATTGATGTCCGTGGCGGTGAAAAGGTAAACACCTCATATCCTATCCTCTCGAAATCGTCTCGTCTCCGTTTCGGTGGAGGACCGGAGTCCTCCTTCGTGATATCCACCCTAAATCTCGTAGATATATAAAGTGCGTTGAACGCGCATCCGAAAAAATACGCCCGTGTAAATAGGCCCATAATATATTTCCATATTTCGACAATTTCAGTATTTTAAATTAAGGATCGATTCGTACAGTTGTTACAAGGTTGACCTAAAGAATAAAACCATAAGGTACAAAATTTAATTTATTTTACTATTAAGTCAATAATTTAAACGTTCATTTTGTAAAAAATTCCAAACATTCTCTTCTTTGTCCCCAAATTTGGAAAATTTGGGTTTATTTTTTTAATGGAACCGTAAATGAATATTATTCTAAATTTAGTTTTTGAGAATGCCTGTGCCGAAACTAAGCTGCGAAGGTGTGCCAGCAACTAGTTGTCCGCTGAGCCGGAACAACTTGCCGTTGATTGAAGTCGCTGCTTCCATTTTCCTCAAAAACATATTCTTACTGGTTGTGTTCAGAGTTTTTTCTGTCAAGGTCTTGTTGGATTCCGAGCCCAAAGAGTTAATTATTGATTCGGCATCCGTGTCCGTATTGAATATGTTGGTATGAGACTCCTCGCGCCACAGCTTCTGCAAGTTAAGCGCCATCAGCTCCAGCTGGACCTGCGACAGCTCCCGGATCACGTCAATCTGCACCGACATTACGTTGTCACACGTCTTTAGTAAAGAGTTGAGTGTCTCTAGAACGTTGGAACGTCTCTTCTGGATACTGTACTGATTGTCGATGTTGCGTTCGAAGAAGGCTAAGTGCTCGTACAGTTCTGCTAGCTGCAGCGAGCAGGATATATACTGCGCCGAATGATGCTCGAAGTCGTAGTAGTGCTTTGCCCTCATCAGCCACTTATATGTGAATGCGAACAGCTTTCGTGCCTCATCGACGGTGCAAACGCTGCCTAAAGGCACCTTAGCCTCCATCTCTTTCAAATCCAGAGACGGAAAAGTGAACAATTTTTCAGGGACGCCGCAGTCTCCTTCTCCAGATTTTTCGGCACCTAGATCTTTCAAGTTTTCATCCTCTAAGTTGTCGGAGCTGTTAAGCCTATCTTCCAGCATGTCCACAGTCTTCCACAGATTTGTGCCAGACGACGGTTGCGTGAAGTATTTGTTCAGAATCTTCTTTTTAGACATTTTAAAAAGCGTCAATCCAAATTTAACCCAGTGATGGCTCAACTCTAAGAAGTGGATTTCGAAATCGGCCTTCTGTAATACGAATTCTTCAGGCATGAGCTTGCAGTTATCGTGGCAGGTCCTCAATACATGGTAGGCAGCGCAAAGGTGATGGCGTGCATTGCCGATCTGGTTAAGATACGTGAAATAGTTTCCAAGTCGCGCTGTCCTCAAAGCCCAGTCCTGAGGCGTGCCTTCCTTCATTTCCAACTGCCTCCGAAGAGCTGTATGGTTGTATAAAGTATATTTCTGAGGTAAGTTCATTTTATTGTACAAGAATGCTTGCATCTGAACGTTGTTGGTGATGACTTTGTCTACTTTTTCGGGATTCACCCGTTTGATATTGCCCACCGGCTCCACCGTGAATAAGTCCTCGGCGTCAAGGAACTTGTCAGGCTCCGACTTGCTGATCTGGTCGTACAAGTCTTCCATGCTCTCGAGGATTTCGCGGGCGACAGCGATCTCGTCTAGTTGTATCATGTAATAGCAGAGAAGGTTCTGTATTCTTAATAAAATAAATAAACATTCGTCCCTTAGGGCAAACTGTTTCAATTTTTCAAATGAAGCCTGAAGCATGTTCCTTTTCTCGACGGTGGACACAGGCATGGTTTTAGCGGAGAGAAGGGCTAGGTAGCCTTCCATCGCTATGGACCTTATATATTGGTCATGGTTCTCCTTACCTAGGACTACCAGTTCGTTAGTGAGGGTTTGAATATCTTTCTTCAGGTTTTGGAGGCGCTCAGAAGAGCTTTTGCACTTTAAGCTGGATCTTACATTTTCGAATGTGAACGTTATTCGGTTTAATGTTTCCATCTTGTTTTATTTACTTCTAATTTTTCATTTCAATACTTTATCAAATGAGTAAAATTTTAAATGAAATTAGATACTGTCAGATTTAATTGTGTTCGGTTATGTGACAGATTTGTTGTGCATCGTTTAAGCTGTTTCAGCCAGTATGAAAGACGTTTGGGGTAAGAAGACTACACATTGTTTGGATTAGTCTAACTATACTAACTACCCGCCACGGCTTCTCACAGATAGCACTAATCTGTAGCCGGTGACTTCTAGAGGATGGATGTAGGCGTTTATGTGACAAAGTTTTAGCAGATATCTATAGGTAGGTACGGTGGGGTGGACAACACATCTGGTTTTAGTCTGTTTCATGCATTATATGATTGCACTAAAGAACATGCTCCTCCTATAATAATGTGGAGTTGAATAATTCGTATGTTTGAACGCACAGTTTATCTCAGGAACATCATGGGTGTCAATACTGTCAGTATTGACACCCATGATGTTATAAGAGGAGCTCGTGGCTAAATAAGAACAGCCGCTCGGATCGATCTTTAGGTTAAGCCGTGCTTACCTAGGTTGGTCCGTGGATGGGTGACCACCCATTACATACCGAGTTTCCTCCGTGCCTCGGAAAGCACGTTAAGCCGTTGGTCCCGGCTGTCATTTGTAGATCTTTGACAGTCGTTACAGGTAGTCAGTGGCCCGAAAGTCTGACAACCAGTCTTACCAAGGGGTATCGTATTACCTAGCACTAACTGGGTTATGGAGGTCCGACAGGCAGTCGCTCCATGTAAAGTACTGGTATTCAGCTGCATCCGGTTAGACTGGAAGCCGACCCCAACATAGTTGGGAAAAGGCTAAGCAGATGATGATGATGTTATAAGATGATGTATTATGAAGAGTCTACAAGAGTTAGGTATGTATTAAGATATTTGAAGATTGTTTTATAAAGATTTATGGTTGTGTGAAAGGGTATGACTGGGTAAACCGATATACCCAGTCCTAACTGGTTTGTGGAGGTTAGATAGGAGTCGCTCCATATAAAATACGGTGTTCAGCTGAATCCGGTTAGCCAAACCGAAAGCCGCACCCCAACATAGTTGTCTAAGGCTAATTCAACAAAGTCGAATAGAGAAAGTAACACGGTCCATTGTTTTCCGATGTTTCCAGTACTCGGAACCTAAATAACGAAACTTTATTTCAAAAGGAATTCTAATGAAATGCAGCGAATACCTGTGAATGATATTCAGCTATTAAATTACTTTTTCAAACTTAGTATACTTAGGTATTTTATTTCGACTACCACAAAAAATCGCGAATTCGCAACTTAGGTCATGTAAGTACTTACTTAGAATTTTAAAATCGCGTACTGCGTGTTTTTTAGAGATGCATATCTAAGTAGGTATATGCTTGCGCTTCGTACTACGCAAAGGTGGACAGCCAAAACTCTTATCTATACTGTTAAAAAAAGGTCCAATCTTGAACTATTTGAACGGAAAGATAAAACAAATGAAATGCCCGTTCCAAAGGTAGAACTTTTTCGGCGGAGCTGCGTTTAAATGGCTCCCCTAATTTACAATGCTTTGCCTAGGTCAATAACTCAACTACCCTTCAATAAGTTTTGCGTTGCGTTGCGGAAGTGGTTGTTACAAGAGTGTTTTTATTCGATAGATGAGTTTTTTCAAGTCTCCCTGTAAATTTTACACTTTAAAGCACAGACATACTAAATAATATCTTAAGTGTAAAAACTTGTAAGCTATTGCATGCTATCTATTGGCCAAATGTGTGTTACTAAATATTTTATATAAGAACTTCATGTACCTACCATATTTGATGCAATAAATGAATTGAATTGAATTAAACCAGCAAAAACCACCTGCACAAATATATTCCTCCCGAAAGAATACATTTCCATATTGAATACAAATGAGCGTAGCACAGCATAACATTACTAATGTAACCAATAGGATCATCGCTTTCGAGATACGCTAGCCAATCCCAGCAGCGAAAAACACATTAACACGTTATGCTGGGCGGTCTGTTTATGCTGTGACGTTCGCACCCCAAGTAACACATAAAAGCATTATATCGGCCGACTTACAGCATTTCTGTATCGTTTTCGCATTTTGAGTTAGTTCTATGATAGCATTACAAACGTTTATACGGCTACTGTAATGCTAATTTGGGCACAAATTATACGGCTTTAGATAATCATAAATAAGTTCACAAATAGTTGTTTAATTGCATTACAGGCGCATTATATTAGCATTATTGTGACCAAATAAGTTGCGAATCGCATTATAGAAGCATTATTACGGTCAATGAAGTTGCCAATCGCATTACAGAAACATTATACTAGCAATATTATTGATAATGAAGATGTTAATTACATTACAAAAGCATTAGAATAGCATAAGATTGTTCTAAAAGCATGATTGAGGCTATTTAAGTGTTCACAGGTAGAACTTTAATCATCATTGCAAAAACATCTCTAATACCATGGCACAAATGTTATAATACAATTAACGTTGTAATTTCACTACTTTGTTCAGCAATATAATATGGACGAAGATCGTCAAAACTGAGTGACACCATACTTGTATTTGCATTAAAATAAAATTTATAATACTGGCTAAGTTTTTGACTTTTTTGTTATTTCATGCCTATTTTAAACGCAATGTAGTTTACTGTAAATATCTATATAGGTTTCATTGAAAATTTTCACGCGCCTTCGATATTTTGTAGTTTTGATATAAAATGTTATATAAAAATATGAATCAAATAATCAAAACAATTTTTTATTCCTAGTCTAGAATGAATTTTGCATAATTAACGTAATAGTATTGATTGGGCAGTATTAAATTAAGTTAAATCATTATGATAAAGGTCTATTGCTATTATAAATAGGTTCGAATGATAATATTTTTTGGTTATAAAATATTTTCAAAATGGCGTGAGTCTACAATAGCCCGGTGAACCTGTATAAAGGCCAATTAATGCCGTCAGCAGTATAAATAGTCACACGTGAACAATCGTTAAGCTAGAGGCCAGAGAGAAGACTTTTGATGAACCACCGTAGTGCCATTGGCTATAAAGTAGTTCTCTAAGGGTTCACCGATAAACCAATAGACTTGATGTAGACTGAAATTGTGCCATTGCTTGAAAGTAATTTTGGGGATCCTTGAGCAAAACAATAAAACTCATTTCAGAATTTGTATTACTTGAATAATCACAACTTAATTTTGTTATTAGCATAATTATCATAATCATTACACACACGGTTAGGCAACACACCATAAAAAATGCTGTTATTTGTTGATGTATACACATATTATATTTTATGTGCTTTTCCCCAATATGGCCGACAAATGGTTTTAAGAATACAGTAAAGTGAATGTATATATAGCTTTACGCATTACAATAACTCACGTGTATTTGATTAAAGAGCTGTTACTCGCACAACAGCACTCAGTTGATGTTTAAAAATGCAAGCATTATATTGATTCACGTTTATGCTGTTCAACAGTATTAGGCTTTTACTTAGCACTTAAAAGTGCTATAGCACAACAAAGGGCACTAAAAACAACCTAAAGCTGTATCACGGATTTACGGTGCATTATAATGGTACAAGTTTATGCTATTAAGCGGCAATAGGCATTATCTTACTGCTTAAAATGCTATTGTAAACCCTAAGGCACTAAAAACAGCTGAAAGCTGTATACTGGATTTACGATGCATTATAATGGTACAGGTTTATGCTATTAAACAGCAATAGGCATTATCTTACTACTTAACAATGCTATTGTAAACCCTAAGACACTAAAAACAGCTGAAAGCTGTACAGTTGCATTGTGGTTGGCTTCACTAAAACTAAAGGTTTTACAAAAGCATTTTGATAGGCCATTATCCAACCGTTATACATTGTAAAGCATCATAATGGTTTTGAAATACCAATATAAAGCATCAAGACGCTCGGTGAACTTTTATATGAGTTTATACGGACCTTAAGTTTTACATAAGTTTACTATTCGTATTTTAAAATGCTTCCTGTGTTACTTGGGACGGAGGCTATAAATTTCATTGCGGCCTCCCCCATTGGTCCAATTTAAACCGCCTCGGCGATAAATATTTATGGGCTTTATTCTAACGGGGCTGAAGCCCATCTGCGCGGATAGTCGCGCTCACCGCCTCCCCGCGCGGCTCATCGGCATATGATCCGCTTCGTCACGTCCGCTCTCTGAAAACCGCCTCGTATGGTGACCTTAAAGATCCGAAACCATTTGAAAGTGTTTGCCTTCTAAGGTAAGGCCAGAAGCCAACTCCAACACAGTTGAAAAAAGCTATGCTGATGTTGATGACGATGTTGCTTGTCTATGTCCTCGTGAGCAGATGGCACTGACTGCATCATCAGGTCATGTTACAATTAACTAGATCTTCTATAAAACTAAAATAATGTAAAAACAATTCACTATCAAGTTGCCATATTATATTCCATTTAATACTCTTTGAAGAGCTCAAAACTTCTCAAAAATGAAAACCATCACATAGGTATTCATGTGTTTTCTCCACAAAAACTACATTCAATTATTACCCTGAATGTTTACCGAGCCTCTGGGAAACCCCGAGTTAACCTTCTTACCATAAAATAGGTAGAAGCAGAAGGATGTCTACAGACAACCAGCGAATATGCACATACGAAAATATTTAGGTAAGTACTATAGACGCAACCCGCGTCACAAAATTGAACTCATAATGCACATAAGCTGAGAATCTGCTCTTTCTGAACGTCAAAGTGATATAGGATCGTCCCTTTAAACGCCACATTAAAATTTAGCTGGAGAAAAAGTGGCGAAATGAACTCCCCAGTAACAAAATATGCCAAATAGAAGAAATTGATTCTTACACTTGGTCGTTCGCCCGAATTCGATTGCGCAAACGAACGGGGTCGCTTTACGTCCGCTTTTGGACAAGTGACAGTTGAATCGGTCCCTCAATGTGCTGCTCCCCGAAAAACTGGTAAGTTCTTATTTCAAACAAGGGAATTTTAAAGTCATGGTTGATGATAGAAGCATTGATCTTAATAAAAGCGATAATTTCTTGTTTGTCCATTTGTGTGCTCTATCTGGGCGGAGGCCTCTCAGCCCTCTTTTCTTCAGAATCATTCTGTTTTGTGTCATTCATGGCCCTGTCGCTTTGAGGAGGCGCTTACGAGTTAAACGACTTCTAACACGACTGATACGAGGTTTTCGATAGCTTTGTCTAGGCCCTTAGATCGTAACTCGATCTTTACCGACCTCGACTGATAGCGGCTATTTCTATCTACGAGTCAATCAAAATCAAAATATTTTTATTTCACATAGGCCTACATGGGCACGTATGAAACGTCGACAAAAAGGTGCACGGTTCGGGTTGGTCGTTTCCTATGGAGAAGAACCGGCAAGAAACTCCATGGTTACTCTTTTAGAGTAATCGCCAGGTGTCCAGTGAGAGATGCTCTCTGCCCTCTCGTCCAAATACTTTCAAGTGACTTGTTTAGACCATTCCTCTTGAAAGCTGCCTTTTTTCTAAGACGTAATAAAAGAACTCATAATACCTAGGTTCGTTCAGTTAGTGAGGCTCTTCTCCATAGTCCTAATATTTTCTCTTGAAATAATGTTAAACTAAGGATATGTTTTTTTTCCTAAAACACAAAAGGGTCGGCAGATTTGTAAAGTAAACTAACATTTTACCAACTAATGGTAAGTATGATAGGAAATCTAACACGGGTCATGAGACAGTTTAAAAGTTTTCTGATGTTGTTTTCCTTTATAACAAAGAAATGTTGACAATGCTTTATCATTGACCACCCGTTGTAAAATGTGTGTTACACGTGTCGATTTTCGCCGATCATCCGAGCAACTATTAAAAACTAGCCAAAAATAATTTCTTGAAACTTATTCAACCATTTAGGTAAGTGGTTCGTTTCACGGCAATAAGTTGACAAGCAGTTCAGTTTTAAGTTTACTTGATATGATGGTTTCGATCAAATTGTGGAGAAAACACACATCATCTGGAAACTCGACCTGTGTAAAGCCTATACAATATACAAGGTATAGGCTTTACACAGGTCGAGTTTCCGGACCCTTCACGACACGAAGCCGTCATACTGTACATACTTACATCAAACTAAGTAACTTTACGCAAAAATTGTTGTTGGGAAACGATATTTTTTTTTGGGTGAAAAATTACCTACTCAATGTAATGCACTCAAAACATTGTGCTGATAGTTGCATTGAATTGTACTGGGGTCATTCATATTTTTTTAATCCAGTTTTTAATATTGTAACTTTACTTTAAATAGCTCCATATTTAAAGTAAAGTTACAATATTAAAAACTTGATTTAAAAAAAAATGAAAAAGTTGGAACTTTGACTTCTGTACCTAACTAGAAGGTCCCCCGTATGGACTAGAATAAAAAAAATATCGCAATGACGGGGAGGATAACTGCCTTTCGTCTTCGTTAAGGGTACTTTTACACCCCTTAATATACTGCTGATTATTTATCGAACTGAAACCGATCCGACTCCTAGAAATAACGATATGAAGTGCGAAATTTTGAAGCTAGCTTTCACCCTCTAAGGACAATGACCAAAAGTACCGCAAAGTTTCATGCATCAAGATCAAAATTTTATAGTAATTAATTTCATAATTTTTTACGACCGACATTACGAGTCATGGATTTGATTTTTGAAGGGATTTAATTTAAAGTATTGTTTTACTCCCACTACATGACGTTCACACAACCGGTCAAGCAAGAGATGTAGATGAATGGGGTCTCCCTTGTTTGACCGAAAAGAAATTGCCAAATTATCACTTCCCAAACAAATTTTCGCATAATTTCATTTGCCAAATTATTACTTACCAAAAAATCTCTTTACAAATAATTGTTACGAAAACCTATGTTTGGCAAGTGAACGTTTGAACAATAACTTGTTCACCAACTAGTACTTTTACCATTTTTTATCTAGTCAAATATTTCAGTTGGTATAACATATTTTACGCAAAATTAAATAAGCCAAATATTTGGTGTCGTCAATTTTAAACTTACCATTTCAGTCAAAAGCACTATTAACTAGTTGGAATCTCCTATTTGGATTCGGTTGGGGCTCCTATTTCTGTCTGCAGGGTTTACAGGCACCTAACTAACCGAACCTCGGGGTGCCCCTGACGTCGACCGTCTAGGGTTAGCGTTTCCGTCAGCAGGTCGACGGATCCCCGCTGCGCGGGGCTCCTATTTCTGTCTGCAAGGTTTACAGGAACCTAACTAACCGAACCTCGGGGTGCCCCTGACGTCGACCGTCTAGGGTTAGCGTTTCCGTCAGCAGGTCGACGGATCCCCGCTGCGCGGGGCTCCTATTTCTGTCTGCAAGGTTTACAGGAACCTAACTAACCGAACCTCGGGGTGCCCCTGACGTCGACCGTCTAGGGTTAGCGTTTCCGTCAGCAGGTCGACGGATCCCCGCTGCGCGGGGCTCCTATTTCTGTCTGCAAGGTTTACAGGAACCTAACTAACCGAACCTCGGGGTGCCCCTGACGTCGACCGTCTAGGGTTAGGGTTTCTGTCAGCATCTGTTAAATTTCAATTACGTTATATTAAATCAATTTGTGTTATGTCTTCATTCCAAAATTTTTGCCTTTATTTTTTTTGTCATAACAAATCATTTGACTAAACGATTATTGTCGAAATTTTGTTTGCTGTAATAAATCATTTGATTAAAGACCAAAAGCCGTAATGACATTTTGCTTGGTAATAATCTGCCAAGTAAACATTTGACCAAATGAAAATGTGCGTACTAAAATTATTCCAAATATTACATTGGCCTAAAAAAAGGTTGCTAAAATTTGTTTGGGTAATGAAAATTTGGCAAAATCTTTTCGGCAAAACGGCAGGATCCCAGATGAATGTCATAGAAATCGCCATTTGATAAATCAACTAACCAGTCATTCCGATTGTTTCTTTTTTATAGTAAATACTTAAAACGTTTACTTCAAAACATTTCAAAAATTGTGTGTATTAACTTTGCTTTCTTTTTGTTGAATAACAGTAACAATATTATTAAGTAAAAGCAGTACAGCAAATCGATTTGGTATTACTAAATGACACAAAATTGATTTTCTTACTAAAGATTTTGATTTATCGATCACATCCCTAAATCCCGGCAGGAAGCCAGGACAGGAACATAACTTTTCTGACATTTGATTGATCTGAGGTTAACATAACATCCGTCTGTGTTTTAGAGTTGAGTTGAGATTAATTAATTATTGTATTGTGTGTTGAGAAGTAGAACTTGTTTGTATTTTGTGAACTTATTTCTGTGTGTTTCATTGTGCAAATCGAGTCATGGGGTTAACCGAATGACGCCGTCAGTCACCCGGCGAAAGCGAAACCGAGAGGTTATTTTCAATTTTATAAAATTACTACGAAACTCGGGTTTTGTTCTGCATGGTACGGGATTCCATACATCCATGAGCATTATCTTTACTGGTCCATGTAATGAAACAAAATGTTATATTGTGGTACAAGTTTTATGTTGGCAATTTTGCAGTGTAGCAAAATAAAATCATGTTACTTACTGCATATTAGGAAGACGGGGAGGCCTTTGCACATAGAGCAAAGATTAAAAACAGATTTTGCTTTACTTAAAATAGTTACACCAACAGTACATACATTTTAGTAAAATTTTACAATCAGCAATAAAAGTATATTATATAAGTTTGAAGGTGCAAGAAACCTACATATGCACCTTCAAACATGCAGGAAACCCACACATAGACCCCCAAACCTAGCGGACCAGATGCGGATACCGGACTTCGACAGATAGTTCCAAATAGTGCACCTTCACATGTGCAATGTGCATGTGAGCATGCACATGTTACATGCGACACGTTGCCATCAGTAGCAAGTTAGGTCTACCGTGCTCATTGACCTTCAATCACTTCCGCTGTTATGCCCTGAGTGATATATGGTTAAATGTTGGTCAACCATCAGTGAGTGCAGTAGTATATGCAACTTATTCCTGCCAACCTACCATGGTATTAATGATGCATTTTAACTTTCAGCTTGTATTGAAGAACCGGAACTTAGTTTCACAAGGAAGTATGTAGATTTTGAGGGCAACAACCTGAACTTTCACATCAAATACCTGGAAAATTCCCAATCATTAGCTACCGACGTGCAAATTGGTAGTGCTACATTATCGGATTTAGACAATTTTGAGGTAAGAAATGTTAAATACCTCAAACAGACCATACCATACAGACTGCCTCGTTGGTCTACCAGCCTATTGCCAGCGAGCCTATTGCCATCAACTGGGCACAAATCCAGATTGCGGCTACTACTTGAGAAATACCTGATGGACAAACCCAATAATACTTTGCCCGACTTGGGGATCGAACCCAAGACAATGATGTGAAAAGTTTATATGGTTATAATGAGTTTAGCTGGCTTTAAATCCAAAGGTCCTAACTAAGGACTTTACTGGGAGAAGACTGAGTTACTGACGTGTGCGTGCATAGGATCAGGTCTAGCCACAGATTATCTTTTAAGTAGGGTACATCAAACTGGCGCATATACTGGCCTCTAAAAATAGGTAAAGTGGTACAAGGATCTCGTGCAGTGTTGGTAGACATTATTTTGTCTTTATTTTTTGAAAAATATATTGAAAATGAAAAACAAGATTGCGTCTTGTGTTACGGTTTTGGCCAAGCGCCTAAAGATCCATTTAATGTTCGAAAAAGCGGGTCTTAATGCAGCAAAAACAGCCTTGATTATAGAAATAGGACCTAACATAACCTTTTATGTGCATCCGCTTTCATAGCTGCTAAACTGACATGCTAAAAAAAAACAGACCATATCGCACATAATTGTTCCGTGTATTTATGCATATTTTAATATCTTTCAGATACATAAGACTGTCCATCCAAGCTATGTTAGACAGCAGCATGGCCGTGCCTGTGTGCGCCTGCGTCAAATACTTCGACGCAGATCATACAATACGCCATTCAAAGCTTACCACCGAGGTGTTGTGTTTCTCCCACGACAGAACTTTGACGGGAATAGGGTAAGTTTCTCTTCTACCTTTGTAAGTTCAAGTGTAAATGTCGATCTAGAACGAAAGGGACGATGTGTCGATGTCACAATTATTTTTTTCAAGTTTCTCGTTTGTCTACAACGACATTCATAATAAGATAGACAAGAATTTTTGGGAGATTATGAATACGTTCTTTTTGGTTTTTATGTTTTGTTATCTGGAATGTCTAGCCTCTATGGCTATAGCTATCAGGAAACAGACTTCAGAGGAGAGTTTATTCTGCATTTTGAACTTTATCCTCATCGTGAAATGTACAAATTAGATTGAAAACGAATGAAAAGCGTAGCACGTTTTAAACATAACGTAAATTCGAATGATTCTTTATTAGAAAATACAAAGTCTATCTATCAATTATCACTTACCACCCAAAGATATGAATAATTAAATAATAATTCTTAAAGGTAACCAGCCTGTACTGTGGGTACCACTGTTGGGCAAAAGCCTTCCTCCATTCGTTCACGATTCTGCACTACTTCTTTCAAATTCTCAAAGAAGATACTATCCAGGTTGTCTCGCTAGCTACCTCGTGATTTGCCGCAGCTCCGTCTCGCATTTTCAGGGCACCAATTCTGTGTTTTACGGCTCCACACCCACCGCTCGTTCAGCAAGCGACCATAATACCTAATAAAAGCGTATCATGGGATTTTATAACGAATGCATCATTCTTTTCAACAGTTTCTGACAATCTTCGGGTTTTGTATTAATATAATTCAATGAAGTATATAATAATTTAAACTAGGTCAAATAAAAGACAAACTTATTTGTTTGTCTTTTATTTGACTTCGTTTAAATTAGTGATGTTTGTTATTTAAAGTATTCTTTAATATGTAAAAAGTATGAATGCCATCAAATAAAAATAAGCTGAAAGAAAAAATTGCAGTCGATTCTGTTGACTCTACTTTTTTTGGGAACCGGTGACGACCAAAAGTTCTGAGTGACGTAAAAACTACCAGAAATATTGCAAAATCGATAAAACACAAAGTTGTTCTAAGGCTTTTACGGTGCGTTACGTCGATGTTGAAGAGTTCAACGCGTGAAGCTGGCAGCGACCGTATGCTAGAAAAAAAAAAACGCTTAATGTCCGCTTTGACAGGAATCGGCGAACAAACAGCCGTCCCGAAGCAATTAATAATAAACATACAACAATATAACCTACATACACAATAACAATTTTTTTTAACTCCAAAAAAGTTATGGAATTTCACAAAAATTTTGTCAGGTTTATTTTTATTAATATACCTACCTACCTACGTGGTTACTTTCCAGGTGAAGTTTAAAGGGAGAATCCATGCATCGCTGAGTTCGTTGAATGTGAAACAAAAAATCCAACAAAACACACTTCCAAGGACCGCCACATAGAGCTTAAAATTAAATGTAAGCAATTTTTCCCACAAAAAAAAATGCTGATTTAGTAACATGGTACACACGACGACCAATCAAGCAATAAAAAACCAGTTTATGCGGATCTCTCAATGTACGGGAAATCTATTAAAAGTTAGGCCATGTTATACTGGAAAAGGATAGCTTGATGTGTCGCCGTGTAAACATACCTTACGGTAATTATTTTAACCAAATGTTTTCTAAGAGTTGGTTGAAATAGACCACCAATATATTATATTGAATTGTTGGAGTGTGCCAATTAGCTTAAAAATTAATTACCCTGACGTACAGTCGCGAGCACTTATCTTATACAATAAAAATCTCGTGTCACGGTGTTTGTGGTCGCACTCCTCCGATACGGCTCGACTGATTTTTATGTTTTTTTTTATGTTTATTTGGTAGGTGTTAGAATAGATCGTAAAGTATATTTCGCATCGCTAATTGTATGCGGACGAAACTCGCGGGCAACAGCTAGTATTAAAAACCGGCCAAGTGCGAGTCGGACTCGCGCACGAAGGGTTCCGTACCATTATCTATAAAAACGGCAAATAAATCATATCTGTTGTATGGGAGCCCCCTTAATATTTTTATTTTTTATTTTTTAGTATTTGTTGTTATAGCGGCAATAGTAATACATCATTTGTGAAAATTTCAGCTTTCTAGCTACCACGGTTTATGAGATACAGCCTGGAGACAGACAGACAGACAGCGAAGTCTTAGTAATAGGGTTCCGTTTTACCCTTTGGGTACGGAACCCTAAAAAGTGATTTAGTATTATTGATTAACGTTTTACGTTTTCACAAACAGAGTACTTTGGAAGCTATGTATGCTATTAAAAAACCGGCCAAGTGCGAGTCGGACTCGCGCACGAAGGGTTCCGTACCATTATCTATAAAAACGGCAAAAAAATCATATCTGTTGTATGGGAGCCCCCCTTAATATATTTTTTTTAATTTTTAGTATTTGTTGTTATAGCGGCAATAGTAATACATCATTTGTGAAAATTTCAGCTTTCTAGCTATCACGGTTTATGAGATACAGCCTGGAGACAGACAGACAGACAGCGAAGTCTTAGTAATAGGGTCCCGTTTTACCCTTTGGGTACGGAACCCTAAAAAAAGGTCTTATCTCAAAAAATAAACCGTTATTTCCCGGGAAAAAAATTTTACTATGAATAAAAAAAAAGTTACAGGTATAATAAGTAAGTTAGTGACATAATTATTTACTAGTTTTTCAATCTTATCTAGGGTTCCGTACTCGAAGGGTAACCAAGGGGCCCCTATACTAAGCCTCCGCTGTCCGTCCGTCCGTCTGTCTGTCAGCGGGCTGTATCTCATGATCCGTAATATGTAGACAGTTGAAATTTTAACAGAATGTGTATTTCTGTTGCCGCTATAACAACAAATAATAAAAATAAATTAAAAATTAAAGGGTGCTCCCCTTCTATGTTGGTACGGAACCCTTCATGCGCGAGCCCGACTCGCACTTGGCCGGTTTTTATGATCGGCTAAATTTGCTGGCAATTGTTTGTTTTCTGGGTTCGTTTAGATTTAGGATACGTAAACAAAAACTAAACTTGAAAGTTATTAATTGTTATTTTTCTAGCTGGTGGTGTTTTAATACGGCTTTTCTTTACAGATTCCGAAAGGTACCGTTTCTACCAGCACCAATTGAAGTTGGACGGCATATTTTTACGTCCCCGTCCAGCTGATGTAGGTACCATCACATGAAAGATCCGGGATGCTTACACCAAGCATTGAAGTCTGGCTGGAGGTTGACTTCTGCACTCCAATGAAACAATCCACAACAAACGGACTCATATTAGCGAAGAGGAACCCGTTCCCGTAATCAATCCACTACGCGAACATGTGAGGCCTCTCAGCTCGGGAAATAGTGCTACTTGTGAAAAACTTGGCAATAATCTAGAAAAAGTTGTTGACTCTCCAGTGCGAACAGCTGATCATCCAATGTGACAAGAAAATGATTTTTCTGTAATAGTTTTCATACTGTTCGTTTTCAACTTGAAAAGCTCAGTTTTAACAAAATTTTTAAATATTAAGTTTTAATTTTAAAATAAAACGGAAAGTCCCATTTCTCTTTTTCACCAGGGAAATTAGTGTAGTTTTCAATCACATAAATGATTTTTTTAATCTCAATCTCTGAAGAGATCCCCATCAGAAATAAACTCACAGGTGGGTGAGTTTTTTTGCGATGGGGATGGGGATGATCATTTCATTTAAATTATTTCATAAACAATATTTACATTGTATCGAAAACTCATTAAAAACTCACACAACACGGGTTATAAGGTTTACAGTTCAAAAATAAAATAAAATTCACATAGACAATTAAAATTCGCTACATTAACAAAGAAAACAAAAATCCTCTTTTGGCCTCCCACGTTCTGTCTGCTGCTGGTGTCCTTGATGACGCCCCCCACCCTCTTTACTTCTGCCCAAGGAGGGCCTCACCTGTTTAAAGTTTTATTATTAAGTACTCTGTCTAGAAGTGAACTTTTTTGCTTGAGAACTCTTTAATTCTTGGCCAGATCTCTTTCTGTTTTCTCAGCAAGGTTTTCACCAAAAAGATGTGTTTCTGTCTCTGATTGCAACAGAAAATCTTTCATGTCTTTATTGATTACCGACAATAAGAGGGATCTACGTCCCCTTGTATATAAATGTAACAAAATTGAAGTAACATTCAAATTTTTAATGATTTCTATCTTTCGTCCCCGAGCTTCTTTTATATACAATTGAAGGCATGAGACCAAACACGCCAGGGCTCTTGAAGTTTGTTTCTGTCTTTTTTGTATCAATTAGTCTCGAATTTTGGCTACATCATTCACTGCGCTGACCTCCGGGTTTAATAAAGGTGGTAACATTTGTTTTAGATTAGATAATGATGGGTTTTCATCTTCGATGTTACCTTTTTCTTCTTTAGTTAATCCTTTTTTGAGTATCTTATTCCACCTTTGAGCTATCTGTTTATGTAATTCCTCTGCTACTTCCTTAGGCTGTGGATCCACACCTAATAAATATTTCAAGCACTTGATTATCTAATAATTCTTCCTGTGGCACCTCTTCTTTAATCAATTTATGCTCTGCGTTTTTAACGTTTGCATCTGGTTGAACCTATCTCAATTCCGGGCAATAATTCTCAACCGACAACGGGAGGATATTTTCTAGTGACTGTGGAGGGACATTTTCACTGTCTTCACTCATGTTAGGTGACCTCCTTGAATGTGTTATTTCAACTGTGATTTTGGTATTGATTAATTAATTGATCTATTCAAGAAATTGCTTTTTGTTCATGTTTTCTTTTTTTTTCGCTATATTTTGTTTACCTATGACATACATAATGACTTTTTTTTATGGAGAAACACTGTGTCCCAAGTCACAGAAAACCTAGTTTGGGAGCCAGGGGACCTATCTGTGGGACATAATCTGTATGTTATATCTTATGATGTCTGTAACTTCTGAAAAAAAAAACATAATACTTACATGTTGTAAAAAAACAACATTACATTTAATAACCAAGTAAGTTCCTGCAGAACTTCCCTTCAAGGTTATAATAAAATAGTCAACCACGAGTGTTTCTAAAGAACACCCCCCATGTTGCTAAGTTCACGAGATAGCCATTGTAGACCGCGTTCGCCCTCGCAGGACGTCCCAAAGGCTAGGCAAGTCGTTAACAATATATCTATTTTGGACCTCATGGTTCCCTTCTCGCATTTTAAGTTTCACGAGAGCGTGTCCAGGTATACTCTGCACTCCGTTGTAGCACGTGACAGGCACGCCGTTAGTTGCGAACACGTGCAAAGCACAAGGCACAAAAAAGCTCAAACATACAATGTTTTCGATGTAGCGACTATTTTCGCATATGAACAACAGAGCCTTAGACCCTTGATTCCAATTCTTCTGCAGGAGACAAAACGAAATAAGGATACCTACACAAAAGTGAAGCCATTTTCTTTTCTTACCTTCATCACTTGCATCAGAACTTAAATATTTCATGCGCTTTTCGAGTCTCTTTAGTTTCTTCAGTAGCTTCGATTTTGTCGACACCGACTTTCTTTTTTTCCCATTTTAACGATATATAATAAAGCAATATTTCAACTAAAAAGGACAAAAATAATTGTAAATGGTGACGCCGTTACTTGACATAAAATCTGAATGAAGACAGTTTACAGATTGAAGCGTCAGGGTATCAATACAACCCTCTAAGTTCATTGAACCCCATTGAATGACTTTTTGATGAAATAGTTATTGAATGGGGTGAAATGAACTTAAGAGGGTTGTATTAATGCTTATAATTCTGTAACTACATACGTTTTACTGGCGCGACTCATTTTTCATCAACATACAACCTGACACTGATCTGCAGATTACAAAGAACGTAAGAAATTTGAATTTCGCGGGCTACCCTGGCGCTTCCACGACGGTTGCGTTCGGAAATAAGTTTTTATCTTTAAACTTTGTGACGTCGCAGACTAAAAAGCCGAGGCTACAATTGTTTTCTGACTCATTGAGGACAATACAGCAACAAGTATAATTCCTACTTAATTATTATGCTTATTTTCGGCCGAGTCTTAGCCGTGTGGCTGTTCGGTTCTGTTTTAGACGGAAAGTGATCTTTTATTAGGTAAGGGGTATGTGATGTTTTCCCTGTAGTTTCTTCTTTATTACAAGTTGTTAAAAATGGACACAAAGGTGTTTAAGTAGTTTTGAAAATGTTATTATGTGTAAGCCTGTCTTCCCGAATCAGACATAGACTTTCTCAGGGAACTTATATCATCAACAGCCCTTTGTTGAGTTAATTACTTTAATGCAGTTGATCACTTCCTTGACTTTGAATTTGGTGAGCCTATGTTGGTTGTTAACATCTTAGCTGTTTTTTTTTCAAGAGCTCACATTTATTAGTAACTTCAAACAGTGTCGAGTTTACTGTTCCCAATGGATAGTGACTTTTATCTCTTCATGGGCTGATAATAGCTCCAAATTTAAATTAGGATTTAGCTTAAGATTATTATATTATAATATTTAAGATTTGGCCTCTGGCCATGTTTTGATAATTTCTGTGTGTATTTTATAATAAAACCAATAACATGTAGCAGAAATCGTTTTATTGTACGGAAACCCTAAACTACCTAACTGAAATTAACAATTTCAGACCCTTAAAATAAGTAGTAGCTAGGTAAGTACACAGGGCGACACATCAAGCTTTACACATACAGTATAACCTGACCTCGCTTTGTTTGAGCTTCCTGTACAATGAGAGATCAGCTTTATTTGGTTTTGCAAAGGTCTATTGGTCGTGCGTCGAACCTCGTGGCTAAAGGTTCATACCAAGACCCTCCGTGCCTCACAGAGGAGTTGGTCCCCTGCCTGTTACTGTCTTGTACATTTGTGACAGTCGCTACGGGTAGTCACGGGCCCGAAAGTCTGACAACCAGTTTTACCATGGTAGTCACGGGCCCGAAGTTTGACAACCAGTTTTACCATGGTAGTCACGGGCCCGAAGTTTGACAACCAGTTTTACCATGGTAGTTACGGGCCCGAAAGTCTGACAACCAGTGTTACCATGGGCTACTGTAAATACCGGTAACTGGGTTGTGTTATTGCAATATTGGTAATCACCAGCGTCCGGTTAGATTAAGATATATTTATTTTGTAAAAACATGAGTAGGTATGTATACACTAAACACTTATACAGGTCTTATAAATAAAAGAGAGTAGCTACATGTTTTTCCATATAGGAATGGCATACAAAAATATGTTTGTTTTAAAAAAATAGGGTGAACATAATGAATATAAAATTTAATAAGAAAACAATGGCTTAGACAATATAAAATTTAAAAAAAATAGCTTAAAACAGGGTAAATAGATTTTAAGACTACTATTAGACAGGAAGACCCCAGCACGTTGAGAAAAAACTAGACAGATGACGGTATCTCTATTGATAGGAGTAAATAATCGCGTGACTACCTATTAACTGTTTAGAATAGAAGACAAAAACGTGTTGCGCCGACCAAGTTACATGGGACAACGACAACTATGACGATAATGAGATAATACTTATAAATACTATACATATATATAAAATAAGAAGATACCTAAGATATAAAACTTTGCTTCGTTTGGGGCCGATATAAAACCTTTTTGTTATAGTTTTGGCAATCGAGTTTTTGTATAGTAAGTATTGTTGTACAATGTATTATGTAAACACGAAAAGTCGAGCGTGGATGGGTCATCATAAAATTCATACGTTTCCCCGTCAACAGGGATAGCACCTGACGGTCTGGCTGTACCTATTCCCGTTGAATGCTGATTCTTTGTCTTAAAAATAGCCAACCTTGGGGAATCGACTAATCCATGTAGTCTGGTAGAGTGAGTGGTTGGGCAACTGCATTACCTTCACAAGTTATTATGCCTTGTGATTGTAGCTTCGTTTTTTTTTGTTTTTTGACGTATAAAAGTGCTTTGAGTTTGATTTAAAAGGGCTTAAAGTTAAACGTAAGTTAGTAAAGGAGCCAGTTAGTGAAAATAATCACACAACTAGATAACTCGTCATAAAATTTATTTCAAATCCCCAATACCCCGAGGTTGCTACCTTTGGACTATCTAACTTAGGCGACGCTGAATAAATCTTTACAAATAATACTTTATAATAATGTTACTAAGAGCTATAGTCGTGTAGATCGGTTTGCATGACGTTAGAATTTTCACTCAAAACTAGGTCGCTTCATATTTCTCTCACTTTCTAACGCGTAGCTGTTGTAGTAGTTTTGTCTTGCTCTAACATCCTGAAGCCAATGACTTTAGAGCGCAAGCCAAAATGAATTTGCTTAATTTCAAAAATAAAATACTTTTATTTTTGTACATAACTGGTGAAATTAGGTACACCTCTACCTAACCTTATGGGGATTACAGGCGTGATGTTATGTTATATCTTTTGTAATATAAAATTAAACAAAAACATTTAGATCGATAATAGTTATGAGTTTTAATGTTTTTAAGTACTTAGCCATAATTTGATAAACATTATGTTTTAGTGAATACTAGTTTCAATAATAAATACTTGACTAAGTAAAGTTGAAAAAACTAGTGAAATACTTATAAAGATTCGTGCGTATTATATTCTTAATAATAAATTATTTTTTTCACTATTCCTCTAACAAAACTTCATGTAATTATATGTAATTTAAAACACAAAACCTTAGAAATAAATCTATAATCATCTAGTTTCATATAAAGTTTTATTTTAGATTTGTCATGGAAACCGATCTTTTAAAATCACATAACAGAAAGAAAAAAACAAAAAACTTAACATTTCTTACTTTGTCGTTAAAAACAAAAGTTACGACATACGAGTAGAAAAGTAATAAATAAAATGCACAGAAAATAAATTACAATAGAAAAAAAAACAAATGAAATTAATTAATCATTGTTATCGTCTTCACGCGCGACGTTTCCTTTCCTGAAATAAATATTTTATGTCAGAAAATATTAAAATTGTGATACCTAAAAGGAGTCGCAATGCCAAAAATCGCTGGGCTCACACAAAAAAAATGGGTACCCGTATTCGCGGCGCTTATTTTCTACACTTGAAACACCGATTGATTTCCAACACTAGTAAAAAAATGACAACCCGAAATGTAAAAATCAATCAACATTTCAAGACTACCAGCCACGAAGCAACTTACATAATCACACCGATCCAGTTCTTCAGTCTTGTCTGGGGAGCGAAGGGAACCTCCGGAAGGTGTGTGACTTCCTCGGGGAGGCACTGTACGCCCTCACTCCTGCGTAGAACTTGCCCTTCTGTGTGATCACCTCCAAGCGAGCTGAAGCTTCGGCTCTCCCGAACTCATTCTCGACAGTTATCCTGTAGACACCGACGTCCTCCCTTGTCACCTGTAAACAATACAAAAAACACAATCGACCTTTAATTTTCTTACTTTTCACAAGCTTGCAGTGTTTGTATGTTTGTTTAGGTCAAATTTTGAAACACTAGCTAAGTGACGTTATTCTAAGTTCAATATGACTGACTTTCAATGAGTGCGGACTAGTTTTTTCATTTTCATGCACCCCCATGATATTATCAATTATAAGGGTTTGTTGAGAATGTTGAGATGGATGTGTGGAGTGACAAGAATGGATAAAGTAAGGAAAAAGTATAATAAAGGAAGTTTGAAAGTGACGCCTGTTACAGAAAAATTGTAAGGAAGTCAAATTGTCTTGGTATGTAATGAGGATGAAACGCATGTGACTAAAAGAGTGATGGACATGAATGTTGATGGAGAGGGAGAGGAAGGCCAAAGAAAAGATAGATCTGACAGGAGAGAATGGAAGAAGAAAACTTGTTGCGCCGACTCCAAGTAGAACGGAAATAAAATTACGTCACACCCATACGGGGTGGACGGGAAAATGGATACCACGTAGTCCACGTAGTCAGTACATCATTCTGAGCCCCCATATAGAAAATTTTCATCGGTTATTAAAAAAAAAACACCCGTGTAAAATCTATGGAACAGTTGTTTTTTTTTACTATCCGGTGAAAAATTCCACGCCGTATTTAAAAGCTTGTTTTTGAAGATGTTTTTTTCTGCTATAAGCTTGTTCTACCTAAAAAGCATCAGGGTATCTGATACTGTATAAGCCAAAACTTTGGTAAATGGATTATTTCGTAGAACAGTGGTAGCCCATTAGTAAAGAAATCTAGGACACCGGCTCGAACCCCGGCAGGCGCATTACTTTGTGGAATTTATTTCATCACCACTGCTCTCAAAACAATGAAAGAAGAACATCATGAGGCAACCGGCAAGTCCACCAAACAATTTGAAGACATGTGACATCTACCTACCCGCACAGGGCCCACGAGGTGGATTACAGTCATAGCGAGGAGGTCCGTGTCCCCACGTGACATAAATTTTAGATTGTAACTAGAAGTTATGAGATTGATGATCTCATAATAACTTCTAGTATACATACATAAAGAACGAAAGATACGTATTAAAGGAGCTAACTTATTAACTACTCAAGCAAAGTGGTAATTGATGAGGGACCACCGCGAGCGCTTCCTTTACCAAATTAAAAAGAATCACGTAAATCGGCTTAGTAGTCTCGGAGAAAATGGTGTACATACCTACATGAAAAAAAACCGGCCAAGTGCGAGTCGGACTAGCGCATGAAGGGTTTCGTACCATTTTACTATTTTGTGTTAAAATTATTGTTGTTTACTGATCTTTCAAAGTCAAAGTCAAAGATTTATTTGCAGTTAAATGTGGTAACAAAAGTTCTTACAATGTATTAGTAGCTTAATTAACATATTCAATCATAACATAATGGCATGCAAATTTTTGGTATAGGAACAATTATATCAATTAGGTTTAGGCTGATTTTAAAGTCACGCGTTTCAGCAGCGCCGTTCGGAGCGCGCGCGCTCGGATATGTATTGGGGTAGTAGTAGCGTTTCAAATTCGCGCGCTTGAGCAGCGCCGTTCGGTGTTCCTGTTCAACAGCGCGCTGCCCAACGGCGCGTCTAGCGGCGTGACTATAAAACCAGCCTTAAGCTCAAGGAATTGTTTTATATTATAAGTAGAAGAAGACATTATCAATTAACCATCTGTGAGCCCTTCTGAAGCGGACCATCGGAAGTTCTTTAATTTGGTTAGGAATCTTGTTATATGCCTGAATACACATAGAATAGAAACTCCACCTATACAGTTCAGTTTTCGTACCAGGAATAATTAATTTTGATGTGGAATTAACTTTGACTATTAGGGATGCTGAACACAAATGATTCAGCAGTTCGGGCAAAATCGTGCACTAATGTAGATATGTTCGTTTGCCTCGTTGCTAGGAATGTGGGTTTAATAACCAGGACGGGAACAGAGTCGGGATTTGTGTCGGGTTGATGGCAGTAGACTCGGCTAACAACTGGCAAAATGTGGGGGTACTGTGCACATGTCTGTACGTGGTGTTATATTTTGTTAGTGGGGGTACTGTATGTACACATAAAACTCTGCCTAACCCTCCGAGGTAATAAGAACTGATCTGCTCCACACAAAAGGAAAACTAACCTGTTCAATTTCGAGTATCCTTAAAAGCTCATCTTTCTCCCTGGTGGTGAATCTGGCCGAGGGTGTGATGACGATGCCGTCTTTGTCCCACGTGGCCCAGGGAGCGGGCTGGCCCTTGACGGCACACTTGAAGGTGACGCGGTCTCCTTCCTCTACCACCTTGTTGTAGGGGTACGTGTAGAAGGATGGTGCCATCTGTCGAGTTGGACTGCGCAGGCAGCGGGTGTCGGGGCCTGTAAGATGGAGGAGATAAGTTAATGTTATAGGAAAGTTTGTACCAACTGAGGTCTTGGATGATGCTGTTTGATATCTTTGCGTTGGCCGGTCGCTATGTCTGCTATTTTATAATTTAATAGCTTATGCCCCCAGCTTCTCCCGCGTGGAGTTCGATAATTGATCCACTGGATCATACGACCGGGATAAAAGTAGGTATCCTATGTCTGTGTGTTAAATTTCATCCAAATCCGTTCAGGAGCTTTTGCGGGCAGCAGCCAATTTTAGCCAGCGCGCGCAACCTAGCATTGACCATACAATGCCTATATAGATAATTTTTGTACCTTAATCAAGCGATGTTTGAAAGTCTTGATTAGTCCATATACCGGTTGAAACAAGCCAAGTTACTCAAAGCCTTACCAGGTGTTCTAGAGACGGATCTGGCGGGCGTGCTGCGCGGTGTGGAGCGAGGAGTTGAGGCTCCTGACAGCAGTGCCGGGGGACGGCGCAAGCGCTGGCTCAGGGTGTTCGGCTCGCCAGGTGCTGTGGAGTATCGGTTGCGAATTGAGAACACATACATACTTAATCAGACTATAAAGTTCCTACTTTTGAGACATGCCTTTTTTATAAACGTTGACCTACACTAGTAATTGCTTCTGTATCGTGGGTAGGGATAATCCGGTCGGATCCGACTACATTGATCAAATCAGGATAATTTTCCCTTTTCGTTCCGTACTGTTAATGAGTTAACCGAGTAAGTTTATAATATACCTACGGGTTGATTAAAAAAAAATCTTTCACTCTAAATGCAGTAACTTCCTTTTTAGTACTTTTTCAAAATCTTATAATAAATAAAGTTCACTATAAATACTTACGGTACACCACAAGGCAGGCGCTGGACTTGGCCTTGCCGAGGTTATTTGATGCCTCGCACGAGTAGGTGCCTTCATCTTCAGCTGTCACTTGTTTAATCTTCAGCCGCGCGGCACCCTCTTCGAACGTGGACTCGAAGTCTGGGCAGTCGTGTATTAACTGAAAAATTATAATTATACGTATTATACCATGACGCCTATAATTCCCAAATTGGTAACCAAATTGGTGGTTTAGCAGAGCAACCACAAAACAACGCAACAACAAAATTAGTTACGAAAATAAAGATTGTTATTTATTTAGACAGTGAAGCAAATTTAGACTTAAAATAACTTGTGAAAGTTGACGCCTCCCATGACTCAAAGGCTGGCTTTTACCTTGGCCAGAGGCTTAGCATGGGCACGCAACGTGGCAATGCCGCCAGTCACCGAGGAGGATTTTTTTGGCACTATATTTTAGTTAGAGTTTCATATTTAATTTCAAAGAAAATTAAATTATTTACAAACTACAAAACTATAATAGTAATAAATATGTACAAGTAGAAAAGGGTTACAGGGCGTCCAAAAATTCGTCCGCATCGCTGTCAACAGGAAAAGTGCCCAGAAGGCTGGCAGCATTATCACGTTGGATGGCAATGCTGATTCTTTGGCCAAAAAATAGGCCCGCCTTCTGGTCACGTGAAGAGTCGACCAACCGCTTGGCGATTTCCCGAAATACTAGGTGGGCACTCGGACCCCATGGCCCTAGTGTTTCAACCCCAAAATGGCTCAAACACATAACTACCAATTAAATGATTGTATTTGCGCCGTTTGAGGTTTTCAGCACCTGCAGCAGCCGCCCCAGCGCAGCCCACTGTGCTATGAAGGTGGGATGGCGCAAGGGTGTCGACGCAAGTTGCGTCCCACACCAAAGGCCTACCCAACTTCCATGGCATTATGGTCATACCATCTGGTCTTCCCATCGACGCGTGCCAAGCCATTGGGTTCCAAGACAGCTGGCACCCCGGCGGTGCAAGAGCACGACGGATGAGATCATTAATGCTAGCGTGCCATGCAATTCGACCTGCAAGAAAGGCCATGGTGTCCGAGGCAGTCGACTGCTTCACCACATTGACAGCGATGTGGAGCCCCACAAGGAGCGCCACAAGTTTGAGTTATTTTGTTTAACTAATACAATACAATAGGTACAATATCTTTATTTTTACAAAGGGTCACATAGTTATAATAAATATATGTTCCTTTGTGAGAGACTGGCGTCCACCCTGTGTGACGGATCCCGGTGAACTAATATTAAGTGAAAAAAAACCGCGAAAAGGATGTTTGTAGTTCTCAGAATAAACGCTATGTCTTCGCTCATCATACCTCATTGTAGTGGAACCAGCGGATGTCAGGCTCGGGGTTGCCGGTGACGTGGCACTCGAACTCGATGGCGTCGCCGTCGTACGATAGCAGGTCTGTCAGCTCGCGGTCGAAGCGAGGGATCACCTCCACTCGGCTGGAATGAGATAGCGGACACTATAGTATAATGTTGCTAGTTTACTCCCTATAGTGTAGGTACTGGAGTGTACCCTACGATTCAGCTACGTTAAAAGTCTTGCAGAAAATTTTAACTCCCAAGAAGTTTAAGAGTTTGAAGAACGGACTTCACTTTATCATTTCAAAGACTGAACTGATTTCCTTTAAAAAAAAATTAACACGTTCATCGATATAAATCATCATCATCATCTGCCTAGCCCTTTCCCAATAATGTTGGGGTCGGCTTCCAGTCTAACCGGATGCAGCAATACCAGTATTTACGATCAAAATAAATCATTTGAATTAAATTCTTTTTGGCTGCTGAATGTGGGCACTGGCCAGTGTTATCAAATAACCAGCATACATCATTAAAGGTTGATTGGGTTACAGTACTTTAGTATGAAAATGATATTTAGTGGTCATTTGGAATGGAAATCATGGATAGAATGTCTACCGTTAGCATAATCAGCGCATAATGTGGAACCAGAGTCAGTAGCGTGACTAGTGGCAAAAAATACGGCATACCCATATGGCATACAGACTGTTCAGAAACTCTAACATCGTGAAGAGTATGTTGGTTATAAGGGGAAACCAAGCTTTCCGGCTTGTTTAGCCTGGATACAACAGTAGCGAAGGGTCAATTTTGTAAGAGGTAAGCCGACATATCTTTAATGTGATTATATTATTTGTCTATAGAATAATGACTTGGCCTTTTTTCAAAGGGAAGCCGGTAGGAATCGAGTTGAATGGAACCTTCGCCACAGGGATACAAGTCCTTTTTCTATGAACAACAGTGACTCGTAAGTTTTAGTTAGGGTACATACCGGTTTCGATATAATGTTTTGATAAGGAATAAAGCAGCCACTGAGGTGATGGTGAGAAGCAGGTTATGCAGGGGGGGAGGGGTTCAAAATGATGTACTGAATACGTGGTAAACTGTTTGTGTGTCGGTGGCCCTTACATTCTGTAGAGATGTTAGCATATTTTTAAAATTTAACAAAGTAACATAAAGGTTATTGCTCACCCATATCTCACGTTGTGTGAATCGTCCGTTGATGATGGATCTGAAATCGTCAATGATTGAAATATTAAAATACCTATTACCTATTATTTCTTTTATTGTTATCTGACGTAACAAAATCACAGACTCTTACTAAAAACGGGGACAATGCCTTTGGGTCATAAATACCCAGGTATGTAACTATTACATTTTTCATAACCCACCCATAATATTCCCACTACTGGGCGACAGGCGTCCCTTTGTGCCTAAAGGCCTTGTTTTGTTCTGGCTCCTGCTGATATGAGGGAACTCGAAATTATGTGTTTGCTACTCCGCCGCTATTCTTTTCTGAATAATTTCGTTGCGAGATTCAAGACTGTTAAATTGTTTCTCTGGGACTTCGTCAAGCTTCATTGTCTCGGCGCTTTTATGTTGATCGGTGCTGTCAAAAGTAGTGATAGAGAAGAGTATTAAATCTAGAGAAACCAGGATTCGTCGAAAAAACGGTTTTCCTGGGGATCACGCTCACATCAATGCTACAATAGGGTCTGCATATCTCTTGCAGGAAGGCTGAGTTCAGCAGCATAAATGTGTAGAAAAAATCGTCAATTTACTGACGTAGATACCGCGAGGCTAGACTATCTTAGTGATTTTCATAGTATTATGTCATACGATATTTTACTATGGGGACGGGCTGCAGAAATCGAGTCTATATTTATTCTGCAGAAAAGAGCTATCAGAGACTGATTTGATCTACGTAGGCGCGATTCTTTATGAGAACTGTTTAAGGAAATTAACATCATGACAGAACCTTGTCAATACATCTATGAAAACATCATGTACAGTAGAACCATCCATTGGTGAAACCATACAAACAATCACACCCTACTTTACCTAATACCCTTAGTTGCCCAGTCACTGAACATAAACTTTGGGCAAAGAGATTTAGTTTTTATTTTAAATGTAATATTGAAATCTGTGTAAACTACCGAAAAGAATTCCTATAAAATTGATTTACTTACATTTTCAATAATATGGCTATGGTTGTTAGAATTTCGGGCCACTGACTACCTATAGGTAGTCATATACATATTATAAGGTCCCATTAAAATAGATGGACAAATTTTAACACAGCGTTCAGTACGTCTAACCAAAGATATCCAAGCAAAAAAAAACACTGATTAAAGTGATTTTATTTTGACCTAAAATAATAAATTGCCTCGGCGAAGGGCTATGTTAGAGTGAGATGCCGTGAGTTGAACAATGGAAGCGGCGGGCGGTGACGTAGTCACATGCGCCTGCACATGTTGTAGTATCAGAATTATGAGATTACAAAGACATGGATGTGTTTATGCATTGCGGGTAACCAACATTTTTAGTGTATTTTCGTTAGCTGATTTTTTTCTTGTAAGTATCTAATGCGTTTTTCTTTACCATTGTCTTTATTTTGGTGGTCTGAATCATTTTTAAAAGTTTTTCCATCTATTTTAATGGGACTTTATATGTGTATACCTAAAGATTGACCCGAGCGGCTGTTATTATTCAGCCACGAGCTTCTCCCAAAATTTCCCCAGGGTAAATAACACATTATAGAACCATAAATCAAGGCAAAAACCATTTTCAACGCCCATAAAGCGGATCCCCGAAACCCTAAATTTAAACTGTCAGTCGTTACTACCATAAATCAAATGCTTCCGTTAATATAAACCCGCCCCTAAACATTTTATCCAATACAATGCAACACCACAATGAAAACGTTAAATCTACGTCAAATAGGGTGACCTAGTTGTTCAGTTAACTGGGTTAGTGGGCGTGCCACGCAGTTTATTTGCGGGGGGCGTGAAAGATTTGTCAAAAAGATTGTATGGGCAGGTCAATGTATGATTAACACCGACGCGCTTCGGGCAGCATCGGAACGCATTGTACAATGTGTTTAAGGAAATTGAACCGTTTACGTAAGTAACTAAACGTCATATTTGCATGGACATGACACAGCTTCGGATCCGGCCGAACCGGGGTAACCGGAACGTGGGCATGCTGTAATAGCAATATAAAATCCATGGAAATATGACGTTTGGCTCCTGCATACAAGGTTCAGTTTACCTTAACACATTGATGCGCGCCAGCGAGTGTAAATCATAGTTAATTGCTGAGGGGTGGACACTGAACCACGATGAACAATGGCGAAGAAATTTTAATTGAGAACGGTGTTGAAGCGCATGCCTTTTTTGTTGGAGGCGTTTTCGTTCTATACGAATGAATTTTATTTTGACGAACAAATATGGCGGTGTGTTGGCAAGTTCGTTTTTCGTCTGCAAAGACGTTTTTTCTTGTCATAAATTGCAGACAAGACGCAGTAATAAGTCTAGCGTAGATAAGGACGGGTCGCAACACAACACAATGTAAAAACGGCCCGCCTGTAGTGAGCGATGGTTTATAAAAGAAAGTAGGAGGATCTTTGAATGAGACGCGGCCCACACTATTTGCATGAGCCTATCCATGAACTGAATAGACTCGATGTCAGAGATTAACTAATACAATTGTTGTAAAATGCAACGCCGCCCAAGGCAACTCCTAATATGCATTAGCACTATTTTCCACTGAAACGCGCTACGGCTCTCTTGTCGAACACTTTTCACTCTTATGCCCTGAGGTTGAAAACTGGTCGACCGTCAGTAAGCACACTTAGCTTTATTCGAGACATGAACGGCGATCATAAATAGAGCGAGCTCCCCTTCGTCTGTAATCTAATTTCGCGGGTGGCCTTAACTTCCGAGCTCACTAGTTTTTGCATTTAGTAAAATCAAAGAAATATTAATTGAATAGAATCAAAACCTCACCTTTCGCCTTGATCTGCAGCGATATGATCGCCTTAGCCTCCCCATGCACGTTCCTGGCGACCACGGAGTACGCGCCGGTGTAATCCAGTTTAGCGTGCGGGATCTCGAACCGGTACTCCGGGCCGTCGCCGACGCGCTTGAAGTGGGTTGCGTCGCGGTAGTAGTCCGGCTGGGGATGCAAACATCATATATTTAATAACTCTTAATTGGTCGCTCCTAAAAAGTTACGTAAAAGGTTGCTTGGGGTGCCTGACACCCCGATTATATAAACAAATGCAAAATCACGAGACACGACACAAAGGCTAACAAGAACTTCATCGCGCTGAAGATGCGCTGGGGTGTGTAACACCCCAGTTAAGAGGGAACAGGGCCAAAAAATAGGTATTTGAAGAAATTATTGTCGTCGCACTGTGTCAACCGTGCCCCCGTAGAGTGTGATGGGGACAGCTGAAGCTCAAACCGATTAAATCACGAAAATTGATGAGATTGACGTTTTGTATTCTCCATTTTTCTCCTCGAAAACCGAGCCGATTCAATTGTTCTTGACTTTAAAAGTTTAAGAAAGAGTATGTCTAGGTCAATTTATTTTATGTGAATAACTTTTCGAATTTGTTTGGTAGTCCTCTTGTCACGGCCGTTATAAACACATAGGGTCATAGGTACTTTTTTTTACTTTTTTATATATAAGTTTGTGTGTTTGAAAAAAAGGGACGTGTCTACTACGACTTTGATTTTATGAAAAAAAAAGCCGGCCAAGTGCGAGTCGGACTCGCGCACGAAGGGTTCCGTACCATTATCTATAAAAACGGCAAAAAAATCATATCTGTTGTATGGGAGCCCCCCTTAATATTTAATTTTATTTAATTTTTAGTATTTGTTGTTATAGCGGCAATAGTAATACATCATTTGTGAAAATTTCAGCTTTCTAGCTATCACGGTTTATGAGATACAGCCTGGAGCCAGACAGACAGACAGCGAAGTCTTAGTAATAGGGTCCCGTTTTACCCTTTGGGTACGGAGCCCTAAAAAATGATTGCTCTAGCTAGAGGCATTATTCAGGAAGAAAAAAGGGGAATACATTTGAATGGAGAACGCAGCCTCTGTTCCCTCTTAATCATTAATGATCTCACTTTTCCTAAGTACGTGTGATTTCGAGCGTATGACACTCGTGGGCTGCAGCTGAAAATCAGGTGGTATACCTTGTGTTAGCATCTGGTATTATGCTGAGCCGAACCCTTTTGGCATTTAAGCTTTGTTATATCTAAAACGTGTCGCTTTAGATAGAAGACGTGTAACATTTTTGTATCTTTTTGGCCCGGGATACATTTAGAATGCACTATTGCTTATTCGTGCATTTCACTAATTGATATTAGTAGAGCACATCGCGTGTGCTCCCTCGCTCCTTTGTATTACTAAACCTTTGATCCGGATAATATTTTTAATTGTACTTTATGCAGCAGTATCATGTAGCCAACTTCCTAGCTTTAACTTACATATTTTATTTAGTTTTAATGTGTTTTCTTTTGTTTTAATCCCAATAAACACACTTTTTTTTTTTTTTACAATTTAGTGTTTTCCCACCTTAAGGAAGTCCCTCAACCAGTACACATCAGGTTTGGGGTCCCCGATAACCTCACAAGCGATGATGACGGTGTCTCCTTCGCGGGCCTCGCTTGAGCGCGGCTTTCGGACGAACATCGGCTCCTTAGAGTATCTGAAATGGGTACAATTACGTATTTATTTAGTGCCATTAGAGGGGTTGTTAAGGACTCTTATCATCATCATTTCAGTCCTTAACTGAGCCCATTAAAGTCATTCAAGTATTATGAGTTCAACTATCTGTTATATCAACCATAAATTACTACATTCACACATCACACATTCGATCTTTATACCTAGTACCTACAACATAATACTAAACAACAACGATCAAGACATATTATATAATGTGGATAGTACAAAGACATTCAAATCTGGACAGTTTTATGTTAGGTACGCTTGCACAGTCTAATGCACAAACACATTACATTGTTCACTGATACTACTGCAAATCTTACTGCTATTACAGGGTGGACGTTTAGAGAAGAGGCGAAGGGAGGGTTTTACATATGGAGTCCTAGATTGGTATACATCATTACCCTGCCCTTATCTCAATTCATTTGGGGTCGGCGCAGCATGTCTTCTTCTTCCATACTTCTCTATTACTCGTCATCTCAACAGTCACCTCCTTCCTACCCATATCTTCCTTCACAGAGTCCATCCATCGTTTCGTTGTCGGTATTACAGAACCCGATTCAAGACTCAAGCAGTACATTTTAGGCTCACGTTGTAAGTGGAGCAGCGAGTGAATCGGCAAGCGTACCGGGGCTTCTCTTCAGAAATGCTGTCGTTATTTTACTCTAGGTATACTACAAAATAACGCACGGTTCATCAAAAGCAGTGATCACAGCGGGCCAACACAGTGATTCCAATTAAACAAAGTGTGACTGCGGAGCTACATCACAAACAATGTCCCACCTCCCGTCTTGCTTCTCGTGTTACTCTACCTGCGCTTCGAGAAACCTGTCCAAAGCCGCTTTTAACGCGGTTGATGCTAATTTAACTTTAACTAATATAGGAATCACTTTAACTTACAGTTCATCAGGAGCATTGATGACCACAGGCGGCGTCCTCATTTCTCTCGGCTGAGCACCTCCCTCCACAATCACTTTCCCTGACGTGGTTGCCTTTCCAACCTCATTGGAAGCCGTGCATGTGTAGACCCCAGCATCTCGATAGGTCACGAAGGCTAGTGCCAGTTCTATCTGACCGTCGCGGTCCAAGGTCATGATGGCGCGTCGACTGGGGCGGAGGCGGACGCCGTCGCGGTACCAAGTCACTCCTACTGATGGGTATGCTTCTACCACGGCTGATATCCTGAGTTCTTCACCTGGTATAATGGGTTAGAGATTGTGAGTGAAGTGAAAAATTACGAAATTAAATTAAATTATTTATTCTGTATACAATCTATAACGGACTCTTCACGAGGCCGTCAACCATGCTTTCTGTACATCAAATGAAGTAACTGCAATAATTTATTGTTGGGAAACCACTTTCTTTACACGTTTTAGGGTAGGACTCAACACATTCACTTGAAACATTGTGCTGATGAATGCTTTGGTATACAGGGTATAGCGGTAAGGCGCAACATCGAGAAAAGTGGAAGGAACGGGGGGAGGCCTTTGCCCAGGAGTGGGACAGTACAGGCTAACAAAAAAGGAGGTATTTAAACTATACCATCAAAACTTGTATATTTTTTTAAACTTGTAAAAACGTTGGAACTTTGACCTCAAATATCTCTCGGTTCCCAGGTATGGTACAGAACAAAAAATATATCGAAATGGCGGGGAGAATTGCCATTTCGCATCGTTATGGCTCTTTTTACACCCATTATACTTAAAATGTAGTCGGCATTTTTCCTATCTGACTTGACTACACAGAAACACTGGCGATACAATCTCAGAGGTCAAGGTTGATGTCCAGTACTAAATATTAAAATCGTGTTAAATTCCGTTTTTTTTGTGTAGTAAACAACGACGTATTGTCGGGCCTATGCTGTCCCCCCATACTTGAGTACTAATGCTGTAACATGATAATATTGTAAAATCTAATCATTTTAAAAGAGTAACCATAGAGTTTCTTGCCGGTTCTTCTCCATAGGAAACGACCAACCCGAACCGTGCACCTTTTTGTCGACGTTTCATAAGTGCCCATGTAGGCCTATGTGATAAAAATATTTTGATTTTGATTTTGAGCCTATTGGCATAAACCGGGCACAAATCCAGACTCTGTGGCGGCTACTGAGAAATTCCTTAAAACCCAATAACACTTGGCCAGACCTGGAAATCGAACCCAGGACATCATGCTCAGCAGGTAATTTTTTAATAATTTGTAGTATATCTAATACCAGCCAGCCTTTTGTTGTCCTGCATCGCCAATCCGCATTGGGCAAGCGATTTGGTCAATGCTTGTGCCTTCTCCGAATAACAAGACGTATCTGCGCTGAAGTAGAACAGTAATAATACTGGTACTAATACAAGCCATTTGATAAGCTTTGGTAATAATTCAATTACCTTCATTTAGTCTATACAGCGGCTCCAATCCACAGCAGAACTCTGGCGCCACGTACGCCCTGATGCCCTTGTCCACGACCAGGCTGCAGCGGCAGCTGACCGCCCCGGAGCTGTTCCGTGCCATCGCCTCGTACACCCCTCCATCCTCCAGGGTAGTGGGGGCGATCTCCAAGGTATGGAAGTGCTCGTCCTGGTAGGTGTTGCGGCGACCTTGAAAATTATCGATGAAATTAATAGTTTAGTAAAACAATTGATGGTTTTCTATACATATACTAGCTTTTGGCCGCGGCTTTTTTTTTTTTTTTTTTTTTTTTTTTTCTTAGCCTCTATTGTCCCACTGCTGGGCAAAGGCCTCCCCCATAGCCTTCCACTCTTCTCTCCCTGCGGTTTTCTCTGGCCAATCTCTCCTAAACGCGTCTAGGTCATCACGCCAGCGTTTTCTAGGCCTCCCTCGACGACGACGCCCGTCTTCTGGCACCCACTGCGTGACGACTCTGGCCCATCGGTCCTGATGCATCCTATAGACATGACCCGCCCAATCCCACTTCAACCCAGCAGTCTTGTTCCCCACATCAGCGATTCCAGTTTTGGAGCGTATTGTGGTATTGTGTATTCTGTCGCTGAGCTTAATTCCTAGTACGCTACGCTCCATCGCCCTTTGGCAAACCTTGAGTTTGGACTTTTGCGATTCGGTCAAGCTTTTGCGCGGCTTTGCTCGCGTTAATTTAGAATTTAACAACCTAGTGGTGTGAAATATATTCGTTTAAAGAAAATGACCCGCCCAATCCCACTTCAACCCAGCAGTCTTGTTCCCCACATCAGCGATTCCAGTTTTGGAGCGTATTGTGGTATTGTGTATTCTGTCGCTGAGCTTAATTCCTAGTACGCTACGCTCCATCGCCCTTTGGCAAACCTTGAGTTTGGACTTTTGCGATTCGGTCAAGCTTTTCCGCGGCTTTGCTCGCGTTAATTTAGAATTTAACAACCTAGTGGTGTGAAATATATTCGTTTAAAGAAAATTATGCCAAGTGTGTTATGCAAAATAAATTTCGGGGCATCAAGATTCTGCCGGATAGAGCGCACACACAAATAAAACAACTAACAAAAATTTTGTCACTATTGAGAAGCCACAATATCCCTAATTACCCTACAGGGGATGCCTTTAGCCTTAGTTGATAAGTTTTTAGCCCCTGGCTGGAGGGCTTATACTCAAGGCACCCACAGGATACTCCGGTTAAGTAGAAGCCAGCTACATAGGTTGACCTGCGAGATGCCATAATAAAAAAACCCTCGACTTGTGGTCCAGTTACAGTGACCAATTCAAGCGCATGCGTTGCACATGCCCCTTTTATTTCGGCACTTATAGCGAACTAAAATTTAAACTGATGCACCAGGTATAGGTTATGTCATAAAGAGACGTAGGTATTACACTACCCAAATGTTTCTTTACAAACAAGCAGTGAACTAAAATTCGATTATTCAAGTAAACAAATAACATCTCTATGTGGATGTAGTGGGAAGTGAGATCAAAGAATATATGGATGGATTGTGCGAGAAATAATTTGAATCTAACAGGAATGAATGTTAGTACGACCTCGCTGCAAATTAATAATAGCCGCTCGGCTTCCCTTGGTTGGTCTATGGATGAGTGACCACCAATTACATATCGAGTTTCCTCCGTGCCTCGGAAAGCACGTTAAGCCGTTCGTTCCGCCTGTCATTTGAAGATCTTTGACAGTCGTTACAGGTAGTCAGTGGCCCGAAAGTCTGACAACCAGTCTTACATAGGGGTTTCGTATTACCCATACTAACTGGGTTTTGGAGGTCAGATAACCAGTCGCTCCATATAAAATACTGGAATTCAGCTGCATCCGGTTGTACTGGAAGCCGACCCTAACAAAAGTTGGGAAACAGCTACGCAGATGATGATGATGATGAGGAGGAGTGAACGGTTAGTACGCCGGTTGACAGCGAGGAATAGACAAGGTCAGAACAATCAATGATCTACTTACTATCAAACACCAGCGTATCGCCATCTTTGAACCAGGTGAGTGTCGGGGGCGGGTTACCGACCACCTGACACGTCAACCTGACCGGGAAGGAGGCCTGCACCCGCCTGTCTCGCAGCCGCATCGTGAACTGGGGCGGGTAGACGCCTTCTGCGTCTTGTGAGCGCTCCCTGGAAGTCGTGAGAAAAACGTTTTATTTAAAGGTAAGTGCAGAACTAAGCAGTTCCAAATCAAGTACTTTCGTTAAGGATGCATATTGTCTACAGAGCAATGATAGAACCATAGTTTTCTGTATTATTTTGGGAGCTTACATACTGTATTTTTGTTTTTAACCTTTGTGGGTTGTTGACGTGTGTTTCTACTATAATAACAGTATGTACTAATGCACCGTAACTCACATTTGGGTGGGCCGCACCACAATGCAAAGTCCTAGATCGCTTAGGTACATTTCTAATGAACCACTGCACATTGTAGGCGAACCGCACTGCAGTATTCTGTGCTTTAAGAGCGTAGTCGGTCTGCGACAAAATTGAGAAATAGGTATTTGTACAAACTATTGCCGTCGCGTTGCGCCCAAGCGACCGCGCTATCAATGTGCGTGTGAGTAGTCTGTGTTTGTGTGCGTGCATACCACTCCCGCGCCGGTCGCTTTTCGTTCTGCGGTCTTTCAGTTGCATTTGCTATCGGCATCGGTCGGCGTTTGCAGTGTTTGGCATTTACGAGCTACTTACTAGATCAAAATATTGTGTTAGACGTTTTTTACTGTTTACGGACTTGATTCTATGCTTTACTGAACTGACTTGGCTTGTGTATCGGATTTTGAGTAATTGACAGTCGCATACCACGAAATATAAGAGAAAGGGTGGAAATGACAACAGAATAAATACACAGAATAAATATTCAATTCGTCATTGATTTATATTGTTTTGTTTTATTTAAAACTAGCTGCCCGTCGCGACTTCGTTCGCGTGATTTCCTACCCCTGCTCGATCCGTACCCTTACCCTACCATTACCCCTACCCCTAACCTACCCCTACCCTACCCCTACCCCTACCTATTTTCCCTTAAGAGTTTTTTTTTTGTTATTTTCCTATTCTGGACAGAGACAAATACAACAAATCAAAAACCTTGAAAATCGGTCCAGCCGTTCTCGAGTTATAAGTGTTCGAACAAATAAACACGACTTTGTTTTATATAATAGCCATTCTTCTTTTGTGTTCGGATTGATTATTTTTGTTTTTGGAGAATAAAATTAAAAACTTCAATTCTGTAAAATACACTCGAGAGCAATGAATCCGGGTCACTTAAAGAATGTTAAAAATCTCGGAAACTAAAAATGATAGGTTAATGCAATAAATTGTATTTAATAGACAATGTAATACTCCTTAAATGAAAGTAAAAAAAAATATGAGTCGCCATACATTTTATTAACACAAAATTACATAAAGAAAAAAACTGCTGATCTCTCCTTAAAACAAAAATAGGAAACATGAAATTTTTGAACTTTATTACGATTTTCTTGAATTTTAATACTTCGTATTGCCTCCTTGTGCTTCCATTACTGCGTTTACGCGGTTTGGCATGCTGTACACCAAGTTCCTTATACGATTTTGGGGAATATTCTCCCATTCCTCTGTGAGAGCAATTTTGAGCTCACGAAGCGTGATTGGGGGAGGGTTTCGTTGTTTTACGCATCTGCCTAGCTCGTCCCAAGCATGCTCGATCGGGTTGATATCCGGGCTGCGCGCTGGCCACTCCATACGAGTAATGTTCATCTCTTGAAGGTAGTCATTCACAATCCTACCTGTATGAGGTCGGGCATTGTCATGCATAAATATAGCATCCTCACCTAAATTGACCATGAATGGACCAACGTGATCATTGAGGATTTCTTCCACATATCTTACGCTAGTTAAAGAGCCGTTTTCTATGATCACCAGCTCTGTGCGACTTTCAGAAGAAATTCCGGCCCACACAAGTACAGACCCACCACCGTAGACTACTTTTTCTTCGATGCATGCTTGCTTGAATCTTTCCCCTGGTCTTCGATACACTCTGTGTCTTCCATCGTGCTTGTAGAGCATAAATTTTGATTCGTCGGAGAACATAACTTTTGACCAATCTTCAATACTCCAATTTACGTGGCTCTGGGCATATCTAGTCTTGAAATACGATGCCCACGCTCCAGTTTAGGGCCGTTTGGAGGTCTAAGGGGTTTTAAGTTAGATTCAGCAAGCCGACGTCTTACTGTCCATGCACTTGGGTTACTTCCTCCGAGGCGTCGAAACTGATTTGTGAGTTCAGTTCCTGTGAGAAAGCGATTTCGAAGCATGGTGTTCACCAAGTATCGGTCTTCTCGTGCTGTGGTACACCTGGTTCTGCCCGTTCCTGGTCTGCGTAGGTTAGAACCAGTTTCTTCGTAACGTCGGAGAACTCTTTGTACTGTTGACAGCGACACACCGACAGTCCTGGCTGTATCGCGCTGACTCCGGCCGGTTTCCAGCATTGTAAGTATTCTGGTGCATTCTTCAGGCGTAAGCGACATAATTTCAGCTTGAATAATGAATATAGAGCACTATCAACATGGTTTATGTACCCACATAAATGACAGATTACAAACAAAAGCAAAACCAAATGCTGTAATTTCGTAGTTCCATCTTCGAAAGTGGCCCTTTTTCAAATTTGATTTTTTTATGATATAACTTTACAATAACTAAGAAGTTTTAATACCTTCATTTAAGGAGTATTACATTGTCTATTAAATACAATTTATTGCATTAACCTAGCATTTTTAGTTTCCGAGATTTTTAGGATTCTTTAAGTGACCCGGATTCATTGCTCTCGAGTGTAAATACTGAATATTTTTTTGCCTTAGTCAAACAATTTAAAACTATATTATCTGTGGCTGTATGAATGAACTGTCAATGTCAAATTGCTTCTTATTTATAATTCTAGTTTCATATAAAAATACAAAAAAGCATGATAACACTACTTTTCGCCCTGCGGGTGCGGTCAACGGCATACAGATACCAAACTCTATTCAAGTAATATCGATAATGATGGAAATCACTACATTATCGATAAAAAAATCGACAGTTGTCACTTCCCTATTTGCCTATTTGTATACGTATTAGTCTGACCCCCCCCCTCACCCTTGATCTTTCCCCGTAATGTGCGATAGGGACAACTGCAGCTCAGACCGATTTTCACTACAAAATCTTGACAAGATCGATGCTTTGTATTCCCCTGTTTTCTCCGCCAAACCTGCGCCGATTCAATTATGTTTGGTGTCGAAATTTAGAGGAAGAGTAGATCTATGTTTCTATTATTTTATCTTAACGTAAAAACTTTTCATATTTGTCTGGTAGTCATCTGAATATGACAGTAAAAATGGGGCATTTTGTAGGTTTTCGAAAATTTTTATCTGTTTTGGTAATTATTTTTTGGGAAAAAGTAAATGACAGGGGCATACATGCAGTAGATCTAGATTTTATAAAAAAAAACGAGTCCTCTAGAGGGATTAACCAGGAAGAAAATAGGGGAATACGTTTGTATGGAAAAATGCTGCTAGGATACCCTCTTAATGCAATATGCGACAGTAATGTGCGAGCCTGAGGAGAACGGCGCGTGTGAACGGCGTCTAACTTAGTTTTAATATACAATAAGTTAAAAACCCTGTCCGATCCGTGAGGGTATTTATTAGGTATCAAGATTAGATTCTATCAATGGAACCATTTTTGGAGAACAAGTTAAAAAAAATACCCTGATGATACTTATATAAAGTGTACTAAAATGAGGAAACTATTATGGCAACACACGGGCGCGAGCGGTCGCTTCTCGGGTAGTGACGTTATAAAAAACAAAATTGACGATCGAAAATACTTATGCCGAAGATGGTGTTGTCATGTTTTAAAAGCAAACGATGGTAGTTTTTATTTTCATGAATATTGTACTCGTATGTTTCATATGGCAATGTCATTGGTATACGTATAATATATGCCCCTTTGGCCAGGTTATTTTTTTACATAATATTTAATGTATAATGATATTAAACACTCAAAAAAGTATGACCTACTTTGGAAAAGAAAAAGTGGAATTTTTCCATTTTGACCTTAAACGCACAGGTCTAGTTCGGGATTGGCTACTGAAAATAGCAGCGATTCTATTGGACTATCAGTGTTTTAGGTATGCCAGCCCACAACAGTCTAAATTTTGAATAAATAAATAAACAATTAAAAAAAGTTCTCAATACTCATGTTAAAGCGTGATATCAATATAGCCTTTTTTTGCTTTTATAGGTTGAAACCGCGCGGTCTCCTTTAGCCTAGCCAGGTCAAACCCACTTCATTGCCCAACATAGCATAATGTTATAGTATCAGACGATGGGTGGGTGCTATTGCAGTTTGCAACAGGTCGCAGAAACCGACCAATCAGCTTTCAAGCTATTGAAGCCATATTTTTTCAGCTGGAAAATGGAGTTTGTCACTCACTTTGTTGAACTACGTGCGAGTGTAAATATAAACTGCAGGTTTAGTAGCTTCCAATATCTTGTGTCTATGTTCTAATAATTTGAAGTGAATTTTTGACTGGAGTAATGATTATACAGTGTACAGTTCCAAGTTGATGTCCAAACATTTTTTTTTCTTTTGCCTACACGGGGTGGAAGGGACACCGACGCGAAAACGGTTACCACGTATTCAGTACACCATTCTGAGCCCCACCACATAGAATTTTTTCACCGGTAATTAAAAAAAACACCTTTTTCATACATTTTGACCAGGAATTGCACTTTTGTAGGAAACAGCTGTTTTTTTTTTAAATAATCGATGAAAAATTTCCATGTGGCCCCGGGTGCAGAATGATGTACTCAATACGTGGTAACCGTTTTCGCGCCGGTGTCCCTTCCACCCCGTATTGTCCCACTGCTGGGCAAAGGCCTCCCCCATAGCCTCCCAACCTTCTCTCCGTGCGGTTATATTAAATAAATAAAATTATACATTGCCATTCAACGTGGCAAGGAGTGCATGCCGGGAGTTAAACAGCTGCATTCATGAAATAAGCAGTTCGTATTGCAGATGCATCATTTATTAAGACTACCCAATGATTGTTTGAGTTATAATAACTTATTCACGAAGGTCATACCTAGATTATTTCCGACATTACTTTATTCGAAAGAACGTTAGACGTCAGCTTCTGGCTAGTTATTTCTGATATCTGGTACACGAGAGTTTACAAATGCAACATTTTTAAACAAATAGTAGGTAACACCGTAAACAAATTACTTTCTATAGATACCTAAAACTTGCGTTAACGCTGGCTATAAAGGTTAGCTTACCTTTCAGTTTAAATTTTCAAAGTTATACAAACTTAGTCATGTACAGTGTACATTAAAAATATTGTAGGTACCTACAACACAAATTAATGACTAAAATTGGGCTGTGTTCATTTAGAAATTGTAATTTTTATTATCTGTTTATTGTATGACTTTAATTCTGTTATGTTACTTGTACTTGTCCTTTTATCGTTCTGCAAGTGCTGTGCACTTCTATAAGTGACGATCTCACTGTACCTAAAACTGTTGGCGATTTCTGTTTATTATGTTTTAGTGAGTACATCGTTGAAGTGCCATACAGTAAAAAGTCTAGTACTGAGATTTTCCTGAAGGCGTTCAATGCATTTCATAGAGATGGTGAAAGATATACATATATCTCAACGCCACATATCGCGCTGGATCCCTTCCAACCATGGCCATTGATCTCTTCTAAGAACGACTAACGAAATCGTCACGTCATCTTGTTTAACCCATAATAACGATCACCTAAAATAAATAAACACTGTAGGTAAGTATCTAATATTAACTAGTAAACAATCAATTTTGAATCAGTGACAACAGCTTTGCGAGTGTTTCGTATTTCTACGACTTCCAACCATATTTCCAACATATGATTAAAATTCGATTGTTTTTATGTCAATAAAAAATATTGTTGACATTTTTAGGGATCCGCTGAAAAGGAAAACGGAACCCTTATCACGTTATTGACTGTCTGTCTGTCTGTCAGGACCCTTTTTTCATGAACGCGTGGAGGTATCAAGGTCAAATCATATTAAATAGTCGTGTCTACGGTCTCTTTGAGCTGTTAAAAAATCAATTTGTTAGTCAACGCGAGCGAGATTGTTCATGGGACAAAAGCTTTAGGGTCACCTAATCACTGTTTCTCAAACATTATAAATTGGTGGGTATTGAATATTTTTAAGTAACTGGAACTGCTGCAGGCCCAGCTCGAAGGGCCAGCAGACATTCTACCAAAAAAAAAATGATTTAAGCTGTAGAAAACAAAAAAATTTACTTAACTATCGAAACTAGTTGAAAGTCGTTGTAGAAATACAAAACACGCTGAAAGCGATTTTCAAATCTAAGGCCCTTTTGTAAAACTATACCTAATTGTGCGCAAAGCAGACAACCTAATTCGTTAAAAAAAATCGCAAGCGCATTAAGAAGCACATTATGCTCACAGTTTAAAAATCAAATGATTCCGTCAGTACCTATTCTTGTTAAACCTACTTGTTTTAGTCAACTTACCTCTTGAGCTTAGCATCAGCTTCCCAGATGAGCCGGTCAGTGACGACAGCCACCCGCGCATACGTGGACGCCCTTCCGTGCACGTTCGACGCCTCGCAGCTGTACCGCGCCTCATCCTCAATGCAAACGTCCTTGATGGTCAACGAACAGTCTTGACCGTTGTACAGAGTCGTCATCCGGCTCTCTTCCTCAATCTCGTGCCCATTCTTCATCCAAACTATTTCAGGCACTGGCTTGCCCTTGACGCTGCAGCTGAAGTTCGCCGTCTCGCCAACTAACACCTTCAGTTGTCCCGGCAGGATTTCCACAAACTCTGGCCTATCACCCGCGATGCCGATGCCAACCGGTGAGGACGTCTGCACTGACTCTCCCCACCCGTATCTGTTCTTAGGCGTGACTCGGAAGTGGAATTCCTCTCCTTGTTTCAAATTGAAAGCGTCGAAAGCGTTTAGAGGCGTGATTCCCAGTTCCACCCAGCGTGCGCCGCCTTCTTTGCCGAGCAGCCAGCTTTCTACCTTGTAGGCGAGGACAGGCGCGGAGTTCCGAGGGTCGGCTTTCGGCCAGGCGAGAGAGACCCAGTTGTTGCCTCCGTCCACGACGCTCGGCTCACCCGGGATGCGGTCCGGCACGGCTAAAACGAGAACCGATGCGGCACTGACCTTAAAGAATACTTGACGATATGCCAGCCGAGACTGCCAGATGACTTATAGTATTGATTTGAGATTGATCGAGCCAGAATTGGCAGGTTAGGCTAAATATACAGCGGAGAAATAGTGGGTATGATCTAATGATTTGTTGCTGAGTGCCCAAGACTGTTGTCATCGTGACGATGAATGATTGACGGATGTGTGGAATGGTTCCTACTGATAACTCTGTTACCTAATACTATAAGTTGATCTACTGGCAGAGTTCACGTCTGGCTTATCAATATTGTTTGAGGTAAACAGAGTAAGGTTTTACGATAAACCTCCAATTTCCTGTAGCATAGATATTTGATCTATCTACTTAGAAACTTAAAGTTTTGGTTGGAGTGCACTAATCACTAGAGCGGTGAGCTTACAGTAGCAAGCTATACTTAGGCATTATTAGTTAACTTTCGAGAATTGGTAAAATACTTCGGCATACTTATAGAGTATTCCAAGTAATTAGTTTAGTTATATTTAGTTCTACAGTACGACTAATTGGAAAAATATATTCATCTTGTTTTCCGTATAGGTATGTGAATACGTCGTGGAGAATGTGAGTATATTATATTGCCTGTAAACAAACACCATTCTAGAGTCAGAGAACCCCCACGACACAGCATTCGTGTTTACAACGTGTAAACGGACCCTTCGTCACCCTTCACGATGCCGTCAACCGAGCATTCTGTACATCAAACTAAGCAACTCTAAGCAAAAATTAATGCTGGGAAATTACTTTTTATTTTGGGGTGAAAAATTACGTAACCATTGTGCTGATGGATGCATTGAATAGCACAGAGGTCATGAAGGCATTTAAAGTAAAGTTAAAACACTAAAAACTTTGATTAAAAAAACTTGTGAAAATGTTGGGACTCCTCCAATATCTCCGTAACTAGAAGGTTCCTAGGTATGGTCCAGAACAAAAAAAACTGTTTCTCGGCTTCGTGAAGGCTCTTTTTACGCCCATTATATTATGTAGGTACTTACATTTGAACCTTCTTTCAGCGATGGACATAGTGGGATCATCCATAGGATATGTCCAGTCAGATATGAGGTGTTCAGAAGAAACTCGCTGTCTTACCTGAGAAAAAGGTTTTAAAATACACAATCAACCGTTACAGGTATAAAAAAAAACCGGCCAAGCACGAGTCGGACTCGCGCACGAAGGGTTCCGTACCATTATCTATTAAAACGGCAAAAAAATCATGTCTGTTGTATGGGTGCCCCACCTGAATTTTTTTAGTATTTGTTGTTATAGCGGCAACAGAAATACATCATCTGTGAAAATTTCAACTGTCTAACTATCACGGTTCATGAGGTACAGCCTGGTGACAGACAGTGGAGTCTTAGTAATAGGTTCCCGTTTTACCCTTTGGGTACGGAACCCTAAAAACAATGATTACTGGCAGTATTTGCTGGTTACGTTACCGATGAAGAGTGTACTTTCACGTTTCTAATAATTAAATAGTATTTTGCCCAATGAATGACTAACAGCAATGCATACGCGTTCTGCAGGTAGGTGTCTCGCGACGGAATACTCCAGAAGGCCTAGCACAGGCAAGCCGTGTAAAGCTTACGTAAATATGTCGATTTTTAAATTAAAAATACTCATTTCACACGTAATATTTTCATAATATTAAAAATTGATTTACATCTATTGATGATAGGTACTGTTTGTGCTTGTTGGAAATAATTTAACTAAATTCTATAAATTGTATTTTCAATACAAAACTCGATGTATTTACGCGACGTTTACACCGCGCATTCGTGGTATGGCCTCAGATCTCTTCAGTGTAAACTTAACGTCATAATAAGACGTCACACTGACCACACAGCACACTTACCGCAACAGTGACAAAGGCGCGGTCGCAACCGTACGCGTTCCTAGCGAGTATGCAATAGGTGCCCGCATCGGAAACTCCGGATCTTTTCAGTGTAAACTTGACATAGTCATCTGATGTCATCTTGCAGACTCTCTGGTCGGTCGTGATGTTGCGGATACCTTTCATGAATACAACTGTGGACAAAGATTATTGTGAAGATAAAAAAATAAATAATGTTCTGTTGCATAATACAAAAAAATATATTTTCGAATTAATTGGCTGCAGTGGTGGCCATTCTACAGACGACTTTTTCTCAAGGCCCTTACATAGTTTTAGCTGGAAAAACCTACACAGATTCGTTACTTAAGATCTACTTTGTAACTCTCAAAACATGTCTATTTCTTTCATAATTATTATGGTAAAGCATGTAGCACGAAATAATTATGACAAAATATGATTCGCGCAAGTAACACGTGTGCAGGTACAGAATTATAATCATAAAAATCATCAATACAACCGTCTAAGTTCATATAACCCCATTCAATCACTATTTCATTAAAAAAACTTTTTTGCAAAAAATAAAACCGATTCCAAAACACAAAAAAAGTGAAAAATAATTTTAGCTTCAGAAGTCGGTGACTTGTTTGTTTGATTCAGTTTTTTGTCACCGACTTCTGAAGCTTAAATTATTTTTCACTTTTTTTGTGTTTTGGAGTCGGTTTTATTTTTTGCAAAAAAGTTTTTTTATTTTTTTATTTTTAGTTGCAATATTCCATAGAAATATTTTTCATCATCAGACCTGTAATGGCACTTGTAACCCAGATGGGTGCAAAGTTTTGATCCATATACATGAATTAAGTCCAAACGCAAGGTAGCTACTGTAAACAGTTGAGGAGTTCCCTTAACTGTCCTTCGTTTTCATCATCAGACCCCTTATGACAGTCACAACCCATCTAGGTGTAAATTTCTCATCAATACAAATTAATCAAACCCAAACACAAGGTGACTGCTGTAAACCGTTGAGGAGTTCCCTCGACTGTCTTTCGGTTCCATCATCAGAGCGACTCCAGACCTTCTTTAAATTATAGTGCTTTAAAATACTTAATCAAAAAATTTACAAACGCACTAGTCGCCACTACAATTTTTGAAAGCTCTCCTCAATTTCTCTTGGATGCCATCATCAGATCCCGGTTTCCTTATCATGGGACCACCCTTGAAGTAACTCCTTTCCAACAACAAAAAAAATATCAAAATCGGTTCATAAACGACGAAGTTATCCGCGAACACACATAAAAATATATATATATATATATATATATATACGGTCGAATTGAGAAACCTCCTCCTTTTTTGAAGTCGGTTTAAAAAGTCAGCTAGACACAGACAGCGAGAACTTTCAATGTCATCAAAGGTCACATGTCCGCTTTGTGCTTGCTTTTTTCGGTTAAATTTGGAAATGCTAGTCACTTGAGAGCAGATGAAAGAGCAGCACGCCAAAGCTCTCGACAACCACCATAGAAAGTCATTGAATGCAGTTGCTGTGGCCAAAATTTAGGCTAGATGGCATCATCTTTATCATACGTTTTCAAACAAACAAAAGTCACCGACTTCTGAAGCTAAAGTTATTTTTCACTTTTTTGTGTTTTTGAAGTCGGTTTTATTTTTTGCACGTTTTTTTTTTATATTCTAAGTAGAAGTTATTGGGATCAGCATGCCATCAACATAGGCCAAGAAGAAAAATACCTATTAAAGGAGCTGACTCAGATATTACACTCAAGCAAAGATAATATTATATGGGACCGCCTCGCGAGCTTCCCCTACCAATAGAAAAACGAATGACGTGAATCGGTCCAGTTATTACGGAGGAATCGGTGTACATACACCAAAGAAAAAAAAAACAGCCGAATACATAACCTCCTCCTTCTTTTAAAGTCGGTTAAAATTATATTCGTTGATGAAAGTTGGTATAGTTTAGCTTTTCTATAGGTAGTAAACAACTTTCAAAATTTTACCTAGTATAAACAACTTCATCATCAGCTGTCTAGCCTTTTTCTGTCTTGGGGTCGGCTTCCAGTCTAACCGGATGCAGCTGAATACCAGTTTTTACATGGAGCGCCAACCCAGTATAAGTACAGGGTAATACGATACCCCTTGGTAAGACCGGTTGTCAGACTTTTGGGCCACTGACTACCGGTACACTAGGTATATAAAGTTATTAAACTGACAAGATCACTAACATTATCATTAACATTGAAAACGGGATATTTATCATGTTTCTTATTTGTTTTGAGTTCCCGATATTTCGACGCTGTTGCAAGCACCATGATCACGGATAAACTGAAGTTATTGCGGGTACTGTTTATGAGCAGACAAATCGATCTACAGAGGGTAGATGGATTTCTCCGCAAGCACCCACCTTCTTGTTCGTTTTTTGCACTCGGTACCGCTACCACTGTCACTACTGTCACTCACAACTCATTCTGTTCCCGACGCACGAAACTCACTGTGTCCACACTCGCGAACTTTTTTCGTCACTTTTCGGCATAGAGAATATAACCACTAGAGAGCTTATAGGCCGATTTCTTCTAAGCACACGACTCACCATCGCGGGCCGGGGGACGGGGAAGAATGCGCGGCTGCAATTGGTCATGTGGTGTTATAGTCTTTGCTTTTCGGCTTTTCACCACCGGTCAAAACAAATGGAAAACATGGTAAATATCCCGCCTGTAGACTGACAAAGATCTAAAAATGACAGCCGGGACCAACGGCTTTACGTGCTTTCCGAGGCACGAAAGAAACTCGATATGTAATGGGTGGTCAGCCATCCACAGACCAACCTAGGCAAGCGCGGCTTAACCTGAAGATTTATCTGAGCGTCTGTTATTATTTAGCCACGAGCTGATTATACTTAGTGTAATTCTGCTAATAACTATGTAAATGCCACAAATCTTCGATGTTTGGTTCGGTGTGTTTTCTCTCGATGTTTTTCTTAACGTTTTGAGAGCAGTGGTAATAAAATTACACAGTTGAATGCTAGTATGGGTTCGAACTGACTACCTACGACACGTTAGAGGCACTAAAAAAAAAATTTAATACTTACTAGAAAAAACTCTTACCTTTAGGTTTCGGTTCTCCTTGAACCCTGAACGAGATATTGATATCTTCGCCAACAGAAATGTGGATATCCTTCTCCGGTCTGCCAGCAATGATGGCAGGCTTTCCTTCCACCTCATTAGACACCACAGTAATCGCAGCATTCATGTCAACATTGCCATGAGTGCTCCAGGCCCTGCAGGTATACATCCCCGACTCTTTTTCAGTGACATCTGAGAGCGCTAAAGTATACAGCCCCTTTTCGACAAAAGTTGTTGCGTTTCTGTACACTTCGGTAACGGAACGACCTTCTCTCAGCCATTCAACCCTGGTAGGACAGCCCATGATCTCCACCTGGAGACCTATAGTGCCGCCTTGGGCGACCTTGTAGTCGGATAAAACGTTGGTGAAGTGTGGTCGTCGGGACTCTTGGCGGTAAGGTTGGTAATGGCGGCGGGAAGCCAATGGATGGCCGCGACTCGCGGCTGAAATTAAATAGTTTAGCGTTATATTTTGATGTAAAGTACATAGTGAATTGTTGATTATGATTTCAGCTTAGTTATTACGTAGTACGGCTAAAGGGTGTTTTTTTTAGAGTCATAGAACTTCAAATTGAAATAATACACCGGAAACTGTTTTTAATATCCATGACATTGGCTCTATTTGACTTCATTTTATGCAATTCAGGTTCGGATATGATTTGCCACCGCGGCTTGTTTTTTGTGGTAGGCCATATCAATGAGAAACAGCTTCTTAGTATCGTGGGACCCGTTCCTATCCATTTGGAGAAATGTAAATGATGCTGATGAACGATAACAATGATGAAGATAATAAGATAACTGACAAATGCTTGCACTGCACTGGACAGGTCCACTCTAATCTGTATGGTTCTTTCTTCAGAAACTATCACAGACACTAATCTGTATGGTCCTCATGACGGTATGTCAAGACTTAAAAAGCGTCAGCTATCTCCGAGTATTTTTTGGCTGTTTCTTCTCAGAGTAGTCAGGTATAAAACACCAGCCTAGTTTAAAAACAAAACCAAATATGAAGTGTAAAAATGTTTTTTTAAAACCAACTTTCAGAAATAAACATGATGTATTGCTTTTATGCATTATTGTAGAAATACAGACTGACTTACTGCGAAGAGTGTGTGCATATTGGACCTCCAGATTACGTCATGTTCGAAATCACATTTATCAAATATGAATCGACATCAGCACGGTTGGCTGATCGATGGGCTACTGCGCTGTGTGTCACGGGTTCGATCCCCCAAGGAACAAATATTTGTATGACCTACTTAACAGGTTGTTGTTCCGGGTCTGGCTGTTTGTGTATTTATGTTCAAATATTTGTAAACTCACGGACGATACAGGAGAAATCAGGAGATATTCGTAGCGTGGCGAATCGTTTTAAAAAACAAAAGGCATAAAATCAGTTAATGCGAACTTCATGAATATTAAACAAAAAAACATTTTTCTGTGTTTTAGTACGATCTCCGCCTCTAAAAGAAACACCCGTTACTTACTTTATTTAAAGAATAGAAATGGTTAACGTGAGCATATTTTGTTTTACCTATGTTTAAATGTCTTCATAAAATTAATTTTAAGTACTTGTTTACCTACTCCCAATTTTAACTTTAGAATCTTGACAAAAAATTTTGCTTCATAATATACATAATATAAGCCGAAGAGGTGATCTGTAACTCAGCCTTCCAACTTCAGACACCTTTCTCTATATCAGATTGTGCATATACCGGCGCCTGTAAATTCTGATTTCGAGATAACTAAAGATGACTAAAGATTATGATTATGCATATTATTATGTTTGTTACTAGCAACCCACCCCTACACGGTATTAGCGACTTCAAAATATTGACTTTAAAATAAATGTAGCCTTACACGATACACATGAACCTCTCGGAATAAATTCTTTCAAAATGTGGTTCATACTTTTTTAAATGAACTCGCGTTTTATTGAAAAAATCTACCCAACATAATTAACGAAAAACACCAAAAACTAGTTTGCTTCACAATGTGGATGACAATGAATATGATGAGATGAATAGATAATTATTAATCTATGCTATGCATCCGTAGCACATAATAATATATATTATACGTATATCATAGACGTTAATCTATGCTACTTCCTCAGAAAAAAACTATGTAGTTTTTACGCGCCAGAAACAGTAAACATAAGTCTGTTTTTGTTGTTATTACTAAATTCTTTTATCAAAGTTGTTAAACTACGCGTCCTTTTAATTACTAAGTACGGAGTTATTGATCGCAAAGCGTCTGTTGGTACCTTCACTCGCGTAATTGCATATAGGTAAACACATCTATTAATCTTCCGATGCACTGGGGAGAGGGGCGTTGTAAACCTTGACAGACCTTCATTGGAATTCGGCTGATCAATCAAAAAACCTTCATTTATCTCATAGATAGAACCAGTAATAACAAAAAAACATGGATTACCTACCCATGAACTTCGCATAGAACATTTTTGAACTATTATTACGAACGATTTTATACGAAACGCAATAAAAGCTTTCGCGGCGAACGGGCAACGCGTGGCTGTAGTCGTGTTACCCGCGAGACTGGGGGTCCTAGCCACCCCGACAGACTCCCGCCCTTGAAATATGACGTGATTGTAGAGCGCGCTCATTGGTCCTTGTTGGCGTGTGTACAATGAAAGATACCCCTGGACCGAGAACTGTCTAGACAAACTCACTCAAAGAGTAAGCGAAAGAGAATTAAATATATTTTCACTCTCCCTTTCGCGAATGGAATTTTTCTTGCCGGGTGCTTTCAAACAACTGAGGCCCGACAAAACGGCCACGGTTTCATGAAAAGTATTAGCCGACTAAATTAGATAGATTACCAGGTCTCAATAACATACCAAGATTATCGACTACCGCTACTAAGATAATTATATTATATTACCGCTACTAAGATTATTATATTATATTAGATTATCGACTACTCTATAGTGCAACATGTTTTTTGAGCTGCGTAGCCATAGTCGGATATTCAAAACAATTTCCGGGGAAAAAAATACTTTAAATGCTTACCGACGGAGCCCTTCTGACAATAACATTCAAGGGGCAAATGAACCATGCTGCACTGTAATAGCGAATCTAAGCACCAATAACTTATAACTCATTTTGATTGTGTATGCTTTAATTGATAGAACATAGTGAACTGCGCAATTACTCAACATCTTGCAAAGTATACCTTAATTTACAGCAATAATCATTAACCCCCCTACTAACTACACACGGAATCAAGTTATACCAGGAATAACAAAGGAATTACCATACATTTTCATAGGTTTTAACGTGGAATAACTTTATTCTGTGTTTATTAGTAGGAGGGCAGGAAAAAGAAGCATCCTCTTTCTAGGAACTTACCAGTAAAGCTAACCATGTGAGTGATTTGATCTGCCCACACGGAGTTCTCAGCTTTGCAGGTATAGTTTCCACTGTCCTCAGGAGTGGGGGAGCTGACTGCCAGCCTGCATACTCCGTCAGCGAGGTAGTAGGCTTGGAACCTCTCGTCATTAGACACTGGCTTGTCATCTTTCAACCAGGTGATTGTAGGAAGAGGCTGGCCGCGGATACGGCATTCGAGGACTAATTCGTTTTCGGCGAGATGGTAGGTGTCTGTGTAGAGAATAGACGAATTAGTGAAGAAATTGGAGAACTAGTGTTGGGGTTTCTAATACACCGGAGGCCCAATCTAAGTGGAAATCTTTTTTCAACCGTTAAGTATTTCTACCACGACGGTCAACAAGATTGACCTATGATTTTCAGTTTCTGAAGTAACTAAATAATTGAATTTTAGGACTTTGAAAATAGTACATTTTGATATAAGTAGGGAAACTTTGTTGTTGCACCAAGGCGGAATTCACAACCGAGCCGCAGGCGAGGTTGTTTTGGAGCCGAAAACTGCTGTAACAAATGCCCACGTATATCAGTGTGAGTCTATCTAGCAGGCCCCAACGAGATTTATCAACAGATGATAGCTTTTCATAAAGACAGTATTTTGTACCTAAAGAAAATAAATATGATATATTTTGTACCTCGACAGTTTTTCATTTAATGACGTTTCCATGGAAGTGTCTATCTAGCGGGCCCCTTATGTTTTTTTTTTTGTTATTATACTTTCAGATCGCCTAATAGTGCTCGAAGTTACCAACTATTATGTACCTTACAAATCCAAAATTTCGAGTGTCTGTGAGCTATACTTTAGAAGATATTCGTTATTTAGACAAACGTCCAGCCAGCGGGCCCTTTTTTAAATATTAGTCTTTTATATCATACAATAGCATTAGGAGCTTGATACTATTATGTACCTTACAAATCCAAAATTTTGACTTTCTGCGAGCTATACTTTAGAAGATATTTGGAGATATATTTTTTTTGGGAAGTTTTCTGGACGTTTGTCTAAATAACGAATATCTTCTAAAGTACAGCTCACAGAAAGTCGAAATTTTGGATTTGTAAGGTACACAATAGTATCAAGCATTAGGAGCTTGATACTATTGTATGATATAAAAGACTAATATTTAAAAAAGGGCCCGCTGGCTGGACGTTTGTCTAAATAACGAATATCTTCTAAAGTATAGCTCACAGAAACTCGAAATTTTGGATTTGTAAGGTACATAATAGTTGGTAACTTCGAGCACTATTAGGCGATCTGAAAGTATAATAACAAAAAAATAATCATAAGGGGCCCGCTAGCTAGACACTTCATGGAAACGTCATTAAATGAAAAACTGCCGAGGTACAAAATATATCTTATTTATTTTCTTTAGGTACAAAATACTGTCTTTATGAAAAGCTATCATCTGTTGATAAATCTCGTTGGAGCCTGCTAGATAGACTCACACCGTATATCAAACGACGTTTTTCAATACACTTTCGAAGAAATAAAATATTAGAACGGAAAGTATTTTTGTCAGGAATTATTAGGACACTATAATTTAACACTTTCACCGTCCGCAAAGTAGACACAATAGCTAAACAATCGCCCTGAACCATATGTGGTTCATGGGACAGGAAATGGGTTAATTTGCTTTATGTTCGCGCTTTCCTTTCGCGAGGTTGAAGATTAAGTAAAGGTATGATGCCGCTAAACATCCTAATATGAAAAATAGAAAATTCAAATATTTTTGTATTTATAACACAAATAAATGTTAATTTGTTTATAAAAGTAATAATTTGTTTTAAATAATCATGTTTATCTATGATATTCTATTTATAAACAACTTAAATACTCAAAAAATATTTACGCCGTAAAGACGCATTTCTCTGCCGAGATTTGAAAAAAAAGACCCTTACCTTACCGTCAACTATAGTCATTGAACCCATTTGGTCTTGTTTAAGTATCTGTGGAATTTATTATTTCCGCGCGGAAAAACATTATATAATCATAGATTTTTTTTGTAGGTATATTTTTTTTAATATTTGCATAGAGATATGCGTAATAATTCCTGACAATTTTTTTTTTTCTTCAGAAGTGTATTGAAAAACGTCGTTTGATAGGCGTGGGGATTTGTTACTGCAGTTCTCGGCTCCATAACACCCTCGCCTGCAGCTCGGGTGTTAATTACGCCTCGAATGCAATAACTAAGTTTCCCCACTTATATCAAAATGTACTGTAGAGTTATCACCTACATAACTTTTAAATTCGACTGTTTCATTGTGGTTTTATTACATTGAAGGATTACTTTAGGTAGCGTTTGACTAGTTCTCTACTGTAGCATTTGACTGTCACTTGAACTAGTTCTTTTACGTTTACTTATTTTTATTAGTACTGACGTAGGTACTAGTATTGTCCATAAAATAAAAAGTGCTCCTTGCATTCACACACCAAGGGAGCAGGAGAAAGAGGTAAGAAATTCTGTTCGATTTTCAAAATGTTTTTTTTTTCTTGTTTTTGGCATCATAGTAGGGTTGTGTATGTGTAGGCTGAAGCCGCGCGTTGTATACATTACGCAAATACGTCAATTTTAAAATGATTAAAAAAACTCGTCTCTCATATAATATTTTCATAATTTTTAGAATTCTATAGATGGTACTGATTGTTCTCGATTCATTTTGCCACGTGTTATTGTGTTAAATTGTAATTTCAAGTAAATTGTTAGTTTAATAGAAACAGTGTTTGCACCCAGTGTATTTTCATTGCACGAAACCCATCTTCTGCCCACATGATGTACGAGCCTAACGGAATAAATCCTGACAATCCGACAAATATGTAAATACAAATACAATGTCAGTGTGAAGCCCCTCTGGAGGATATCCCCCACCTCCTTTCTTTCCCATCCTGCACAGCCACCTGCACCTTCCAGGATTTAAACGAAGCCAACGAAAGAGCTGTGCAGGTGGCTTTAGGTCGGGTATTATTCGAGTCTATCGACACGCAACGAACAAGAACATGCTAACGCATCCCGTTTTTCCTATCATACTATTTTCTATTAGCCGTTATCTCAGAATTCTGTTTTCCCAGAAATTCAGAAATTTCAGCGAGAATTTATTAATAATATATTTCATACAAGATTTGAGTCGAATAATGTCTTAATGATAGAAGATAATTTTGAATATTCCCACTCTTATCGGTGTTACCGACGTGAACGTAACTGCCACCTGTAATGCTTGCTTAACATTAGCTTCGGAACTTACAACGTAGTTAATTCAAAGTTTTGCCGATATAGGGTGACTCTTGCAATCGTCCAGTTATTCTTAAATCAATTTACTTTGTATTGGCATAAAATTGACATTGGTCCGGCAACAACGTCAGTTGTATACAAGGTGAGCTGTAGTTTAGTTCGTTCACGTAAAACACAGATGGCGCTAGTGACTGCGTGAGGGGAAAAGTCGATGAGTCATACTGCCACCGTACGAAAAAGCGACGCATTTAAGGAGGGCACGGGGGAAAATGAATCTTAGTAGCTCCACCTTACTTGTATAGTAAGAGTTATTTTTCTTTACATGTTTTCCGCAGATGACGCCCTTTTGCTTTATGGCAGCTGTATGGCCATGACCTTCAAATAGTACCGGGAAGTGTATATTTGGGTAAAGTTGGCGTGAGTCATACAACGTATGTTTTGGTAGAAGTTTTAGGAAAAAGCTACTGAAGATTTTTGTTATTTGATGTAGAGACATAATTAAAGATCCAAATATCAAAACTTTGACATTCAATATATCCGTAACTAGAAAGTTCCCAGCCAGATCCAGAACCAAAAAATATCGCACAGACGGGAATAACTAGTGCGTCTCGGCTTCGTTAAAATGTATTTGACCCCTTGTGTCTACCTGAGCAACTAATTATAATAATGTACCTCCTAAGACTGACTTTCGCTCTTCGAATGAAAAACTTTTTTTTGCTATCATAATACATAAACAAATATAATTACTACACTTAGAGGTCATATTCGATTTAATACTTTTACACGAATCTCACGAAACACGATTTTCAGCTGTGCGTCATATTTGACCATATTCGTAGAAGTCCCGTTTTCGCGGCTCTTATCTAGTATGTATTCCTTTACATATGAGAAGAATTGGGTCTTAAAACTGGCTTTCTTAGACCTCTAAAAGGAGGAGATTAAACTGTTTTTTTTTGTATGTTTTGTTCAGCGATATCTTATACCCGTAGTGAACCGATTTGTATGATTCTTTTTTTTTTGTTTGGAAGAGTATTATTTCGCGGTGGTCCTGTTAAAATTGTATGAAGATCTGATGCCGATGTTCTTTGATAAAATTGAACTCTTCAATGATGGATAGCAAGTCTGTCGTAATTGCTGTAATCGCTTGGATAGTATTTTATTTAAACTTCATGTAGGTACAATAGTGGTACATAGGCGGACTTAACGCCACAAGGTATAGGTATTATGGTAGGTAGGTATTATGTATTGTTTACACAATTCCTTAACATAACATTAGGCCTGTATGCTTTGAAGGGGTATAATACCCCCAAAGGAGATGTTCAATTTTTGTATGGGACTCCGGCCATAACGTACCTTTCTGAAAAGCTGGAAAACAAACCTCTGAATAGAATAAAGTAATATTTTTTACATAATGTACACGTTTTTATGCACACATTAAAAATTAAAAATGTTTGACGTTTGTCGTGACAGTTATGACCTGTGATGATGTTTATTTTTCAATAAATGCAAATCTTATGACTGAAAATGAAGCATCTGCTTTCGCTAGTTATGCTTAAGTATTCCACTTTATTGAGGATAAACCTATTACTATGACATGCATTGTTAAAAATGTAAAACTAATGCACAGGAAAAAATTGTATAGGATATTACTACTAGAAATGGAAAAATAATAAGTCGGTTACATAAAAAAAAAACACCAAAATGTGAAACCGAAATCGAACAAATAAAAGACACCGACTTCTGAAGCTAGAGTCATTTATCACATTTTGGTGTTTTTTTTAAGTCGGTTTTATTTTTTGCAAAAAATGATTTTTTGGAAAGCAAGAACGTCAGTCACTATGTTAAATGTTTATCCATATACCAATACGTTATCATAAAAATAACTAGGAAATGTTTGCCACCTGCATTTTTACGGAACCACACATTTAGGCGTTATAAATATTATTATACGTACTATAATAGAAAGTCTGGTGTTTTGGCAGATTTGAGCGAATCATTATCGGATACAGTGTAACCTAGGTTAAGCGAGCCCGGATATGTGAGAATCCTCTACTATCGATAATTAGTAAAATGAGGTGTGGGGAAGCCCCAGGTGGGCGACACGTTCGATTACAAATATTCCGCCTGACTTAGCCACCTCTGCAAATGTGACAACTGTCATTTTAATGAGTTTTTGATAAACTTGGAAAAAGTAAAGCCTCTATAAGTGATAAATAATTCTAGGTCACTTGAGAGACACGTATCCAGGTTATACTATATTTACGCAAAACTGTTTCGGAATTTCAATAAGTAATATTCAATAGTTCTAAACAATCAAGCGCCCATAGTTGCTTGTTCTGATACTTTTTTTGCAGTACAAAAATAATGACCACAGTTTTAAAAAAAATGATAGTACTTACCGCGAATAGATCTCGTAAAGGTCGGCGGAATTGGTGATGCTTCGAAGCTCGGGTATACCTTCAGGTTGGCAGAACTATTCACGGAGCCATTTTCATTCTCTACTGTGCAGCTGTACTCAGCTGAGTCACTGACAACTGCATTCAAAACCTCCAGGGTTATTAGTCCATCCATAAATTTAGTTCTGAACTTCAATTTATCGTCTAGAAGCACGCCGTTCTTGTACCACGTGACCTTAGGATCTAAAGATGATAGGACGCTGCATGTCAGTTTTACTCTTGAGCCTTCGACAGCAGTTCTGTCTGTGAGGTAAGTAGAAAATACTGGTTTCCTCTTAAGGTCCCTAGAGAGTCCTGAACGTTTCTCGGATATCAGGCTTCTAGCTTCGCTCAGAGCTTTCGACCTGTGCCTTTCCACTCGTTTCTCAGAATCGCTTCTGTCGTACCTCTCTGTTCTCTTTTCTGATTCGCTTCTATCTGGCTGCGGTGGAGCAGAAGATCTCAGTTGTGAGTCCAAAACAATCGTCTGAGCTTTGTATATTGTAGCATTTCTGCCTAACGATTCCCTTTCAGTAAATCTGTCATGTTCAAATGTTTTCTCTCTGTAGCCAGAAGGTCTCATGAACTCCATGGTATAATCTCTGTGGTTGTGGTCAACGAATTTGGTTCGTTCATCAGACTTTTGCCTTGATGGTTCATAATGGTACTCTCTTATGTAATGATCTTCTCCGTCCGTTCCTCGGGTTGCGGAAACGTCACCATTTTGTTTTCTTTTTGGTTTCGATTCACTAAACGTGTCCTCTGAACTCGATGGAGTCTTCTGTATTGTTTCATTTAAATCTTTCTCTATTTCTAGTCTTCTCTCTTCTCTTATTCTTCTCTCTGTTTCTCTTCTTTCTTCTTCACGTTTTTCGTACTGTTCTTGTTCTTTTATCTGCCGGAGTTTTTCTTCTTCTTTTCTCTTCTTAGCAGCGTCCTTTCTAGCTTTTTCCGCTTCAACGGCTTCTGCTTTCATGCGTGCATCCTCTTCTTCCCTTTTCTTTTTAGAACTTATTTTCTTTTCTAGTCTGGCTTTTTCTTCCTCTTCATGTAGTTTTTCCTCTTGTTTTTCTTTTTCAAGTCTCTCAATTCTTTTCTTTTCTCTATCTCGCTTATTGTCTTCCTCCTTCTTTAAAAATTCGTCGTTTTCTTCAGCGTCCCGTTTTTCTTTTTCTTTTAACTTTTCATCATCTTTGCGTTTTCTTTCGGCTTCTTCTTTTTCTTCAATAGCTTTTTCAGCCTGCTCTTGTCGCGACTTTTCGTATTGTTTGCGTTTCTTTTCTACTGCTCTTTTATCTTTTTCCTGTTTCTCAGCTTCTTTATCTTTTTTCAGCTTCTCATCTTCTTGGCGTTTTTTTTCGGCTTCTAATTTTTCTTTTTCTTGTGCCTTAATTTTAATTTCTTCCTTCTTTTTAAGTCGTTCAGCTTCGATCCTTTCTTTTTCAAGTTTTTCTGATCCGGCTTTTTCTTTCCTAGCTTTTATTTCCTTTTCTAATTTTGCTTTTTCTTTTTCTAGTTTAGTTTCTTCTGCCTGTCTGATTTCTGCTTTTCTCTTGACCTTTTCTTCCTCTTCCTTGCGCTTCTCAGATTCAGCCTTTTTGAGCTTATCAGTTTTGTCTTTTTCTAGTTGTACCTTTTCTTCTGTGCGTTTTTTCTCGTTTTCCTGCTGTTCTTTTTTCAATTTTTCTTCTTGTATTAATTGCTCAGTTTGAAATTGACCTAGCTTTTCTTTTTCTTCTAGCTCCTGTTTAATTTGTGATTGTTCAAGTTTAAACTTTTGTTCCTCTTCATCCATACGCAACTTTTCTATTTGTTCTTTTTCGGCATTGAGTTGTTCCGTCTGGTTTTTCTCAGCTACTGATTTTAATTTATCTTCTTCATCTTTCTTATTCTTCTTAGAAGGTCTTTTCTTTTCAATCCGTTCTTTCTCTTTCTTTTCTTGTTCTTCAGATTCAACTCTTTCTTTCTCGAGTTTTTCAACCTCAACTCGCTCCTTCTGGAGCTTTTCAGCCTGTACCCGTAATTTCTCGAGCTTTTCAGCTTCAACTCGTTCTTTCTCGAGTTTTTCAGCCTCAACTCGCTCCTCCTCCAGCTTTTCAAGCTCTTCCCTCTGTTTTCTTTCGGATTCCAATTTAGCATTCTCTTCGTCTTTTTTCTTCTTTTTGGCGAGTTTTTTCTTTTCACCTTCTTCCTTTTCTTTAATTTTTTGCTCTTCGAGCTTTTGTGCCTCTAGCCGTTCTTTCTCAAGCTTTTCAGCTTCAACTCGTTCTTGCTCGAGCTTTTCAGCTTCAACTCGTTCTTTCTCGAGTTTTTCAGCCTCAATTCGCATCTTCTCCAACTTTTCAGCCTCTTCCCTCTGGTTTCTTTCGGATTCCAATTTAGCATTTTCGTCGTCTTTTTTCTTCTTTTTGGCGAGTTTTTTCTTTTCACCTTCTTCCTTTTCTTTAATTTTTTGCTCTTCGAGCTTTTGTGCCTCTAGCCGTTCTTTCTCAAGCTTTTCAGCTTCAACTCGTTCTTGCTCGAGCTTTTCAGCTTCAACTCGTTCTTTATCAAGTTTTTCAGCCTCAACTCGCTCCTTCTCCAGCTTTTCAAGCTCTTCTCTCTGTTTTCTTTCGGATTCCAATTTAGCATTCTCTTCGTCTTTTTTCTTCTTTTTGGCAAGTTTTTTCTTTTCACCTTCTTCCTTTTCTTTAATTTTTTGCTCTTCGAGCTTTTGTGCCTCTAGCCGTTCTTTCTCAAGCTTTTCAGCTTCAACTCGTTCTTGCTCGAGCTTTTCAGCTTTAACTCGTTCTTTCTCGAGTTTTTCAGCCTCAATTCGCTCCTTCTCCAACTTTTCAGCCTCTTCTCTCTGTTTTCTTTCGGATTCCAATTTAGCATTTTCTTCGTCTTTTTTCTTCTTTTTGGCGAGTTTTTTCTTTTCACCTTCTTCCTTTTCTTTATTTTTTTGCTCTTCGAGCTTTTGTGCCTCTAGCCGTTCTTTCTCAAGCTTTTCAGCTTCTACCCGCTCTTTTGCGAGTTTTTCAGCTTCGACTCGTTCTTGCTCGAGCTTTTCAGCTTCAACTCGTTCTGTTTCGAGTTTTTCAGCCTCAATTCGCTCCTTTTCCAGCTTTTCAGCCTCTTCCGTCTGTTTTTTTTCGGATTCCAATTTAGCATTCTCTTCGTCTTTTTTCTTCTTTTTGGCGAGTTTTTTCTTTTCACCTTCTTCCTTTTCTTTAATTTTTTGCTCTTCGAGCTTTTGTGCCTCTAGCCGTTCTTTCTCAAGCTTTTCAGCTTCAACTCGTTCTTGCTCGAGCTTTTCAGCTTTAACTCGTTCTTTCTCGAGTTTTTCAGCCTCAATTCGCTCCTTCTCCAACTTTTCAGCCTCTTCTCTCTGTTTTCTTTCGGATTCCAATTTAGCATTTTCGTCGTCTTTTTTCTTCTTTTTGGCGAGTTTTTTCTTTTCACCTTCTTCTTTTTCTTTATTTTTTTGCTCTTCGAGCTTTTGTGCCTCTAGCCGTTCTTTCTCAAGCTTTTCAGCTTCTACCCGCTCTTTCGCGAGTTTTTCAGCTTCGACTCGTTCTTGCTCGAGCTTTTCAGCTTCAACTCGTTCTGTTTCGAGTTTTTCAGCCTCAATTCGCTCCTTTTCCAGCTTTTCAGCTTCTTCCCTCTGTTTTCTTTCGGATTCCAATTTAGCATTCTCTTCGTCTTTTTTCTTTTCATCTTCTTCCTTTGCTTTAATTTTTTGCTCTTCGAGTTTTTGTGCCTCTAGCCGTTCTTTCGCGAGCTTTTCAGCTTCAACTCGTTCTTGCTCGAGCTTTTCAGCTTCAACTCGTTCTTTCTCAAGATTTTCAGCCTCAATTCGGTCGTTTTCCAGCTTTTCAGCCTCTTCCCGCTGTTTTCTTTCGGATTCCAATTTAGCACTCTCTTCGTCTTTTTTCTTCTTTTTGCTGAGTTTTTTCTTTTCGCCTTCTTCCTTTTCTTTAATTTTTTGCTCTTCGAGCTTTTGTGCCTCCAGCCGTTCGTTCTCAAGCTTTTCAGCCTCTACCCGTTCTTTCTCAAACTTTTCAGCTTCAACTCGTTCTTGCTCGAGCTTTTCAGCTTCAACTCGTTCTTTCTCGAGTTTTTCAGCCTCAACTCGCTCCTTCTCCAGTTTTTCAAGGTCTTCCCTCTGTTTTCTTTCGGATTCCAATTTAGCACTCTCTTCGTCTTTTTTCTTCTTTTTGGCTAGGTTTTTCTTTTCGCCTTCTTCCTTTTCTTTAATTTTTTGCTCTTCGATCTTTTGTGCCTCTAGCCGTTCTTTCTCAAGCTTTTCAGCTTGAACTCGTTCTTGCTCGAGCTTTTCAGCTTCAACTCGTTCTTTCTCGAGTTTTTCAGCCTCTACCCGCTTTTTCTCGAGCTGTTCAGCTTCAACTGGTTCTTGCTCGAGCTTTTCAACTTCAACTCGTGCTTTATCGAACTTTTCAGCCTCTCCACGCTTTTTCTCGAGCTGTTCAGCTTCAACTCGTTCTTGCTCGAAGTTTTCAGTCTCAAATCTTTCCTTCTCTTTTGTTTCAGCTTCAACTCGTTCTTTCTCAATGTTTTCAGCCTCAATTCGCTCTTTCTCCAGGTTTTCAGCCTCTTCCTTCTGTTTTCTTTCGGATTCCAATTTAGCATTCTCTTCGTCTTTTGTCTTCTTTTTGACGAGCTTTTTCTTTTCACCTTCTTCCTTTTCTTTAATTTTTTGCTCTTCGAGCTTTTGTGTTTCTAGCCGCTCTTCCTCGAGTTTTTCAGCTTCTACCCGCTCTTTTTTGAGCTTTTCAGCCTCATCTCGCTCGTTTTCAAGCTTGGCAGCTTCAACTCGCTCCTTCTCGAGTTTCTCAGCCTCTTGTTTTTCAGATTCCAATTTATTCTTTTCTTCATCTTCCTTTTTCTTCTTTTTCGTGACTTTTATCTTTTCTGCCTGCTCCTCATCCTTCTTTGCTCTATCTTCATCCTCTTGTCGTTTCTTTTCTGCTTCAACTGGTTCGTTCTCGCATTTTTCAGCCTCACTCCGTCCGATCTTTTCAGATTCAATTTGCACTTCCTCAATTTTTTCAGTCTCTGACCGCTTTTTTTCGTCCTGTTCAGCTTCCAATTGCTCTATTTCAAGTTTGTCAGCCTCCAGTTGCTCATTCTCAATATTTTTATCCTCATCTTTTTGTTTCTTTTTGGCTTCCAATTTCGTTTTTTCTTCTTCTTTCTTCTTTTTTGACAGTTTCTTCTTTTCGGTCTGTTCTGATGCTTTTTTAGCTTCCTGTTCATTATCGAATTGTTTTCTTTTAGTCTCAGATTCCTGTTGCTTGAGCTTTTCAGTCTCAATTTGTTCTTTCTCGGGTTGTTCTGCCTCCGTCTGTTGTTGTTCGCGTTTATCTGTCTCTTCTTTTTGCTTGCTATACGATTCGACTTTAGCTGTGTCATCTTCGATAACTTTCTTTTTATCAAGTTCCGCTTGTTCAAGTGTTTTCCTTTCCATCTCGAGAAATTCTTGTTGTAATATTTCGGCTTCAGATTGTTTTGTTTTCGCTTTTGCTTGTTGCTGAGCTTCCTCTTGCTTGGTTTCTGTGATTTTGGCGTCTTTCTTAGTTTTTGCGATACCTTGAGTTTCACTGCCTGATAGTGTCTCATCTTGTTTCTGCTGGTCGTCCAGTTTCGATTCAGTGTTAACTTTTTGTTCCAAATGTTCTTTTGGTTCAGCTTGTTTGACTTCTTCTTCGTTTCGTTGTTTTTCAATGTCTTTTGCTTTAGTTTTTTTAGTTTCTGCCTCTTTAGTAACCATTTCAGCCTCACCAGTTTCTGTTCTTAACTGGTCTTGTGTTTCTATTCCTTGATCGAGTTTTTCTTCAATTTCTGTAGAGTCTTCTTTTTGCTCGTAATGTTTTTTGTTTTCTTCACAAATATCTTCACTCTGAAGCTCAGATACAGCTGCTTGATCTTTTTGTGACTCTTGTTCGTCTATTCTGAATTCTTCTTCCTCGCTCTGATCTTTTTCTTTCGCAATAGCTTGATCAACTTTTTTAGCTTCCTTTGGTTGAGTCTCTTTTGATTCTTCATCATAGACTTGTTGTTCAAGCTTAACTGTTTCTTTTTCTTCTACGTTAATTTCCGTAGTCACTTCTTCAGTGTGTTTTATAGATTTCACACTATCTTCTTGAGATTTTCTTTCAGATTCTTTTGCCTCGGTTTTAGTCTGTGTTTTTTGTTCCGATTTGCTGGCTTCTTCTTTTTCCCTTTCAAGTTTTTCTTTTTCCTGCCAAATTTTTTCCAAGTTTTCGCCTTCGTCTTTTTGAAGAACTAGTACTTCTTCTTGTAAGAGTTTTTCTTCTGTTTGCTGCTTTTCCACTGTCTCTTCTACCTGCATTCCTTGCTTAGCCTTTTCGATGACTTCCTTTTCTTCAACCTCATGAACATCTTGCACATCTTCTATGCTCTTCACCTGCTGTTCCTTTTCTTTCTTTTCGGATACTTCTTCTGTATGGATGTCTTCGTCTGACTTTTCTATTACTTTATTAGGTTGCTCTAATTCCACCGTCTTTTCTTTTTCAGCATCTTCCTGTTCTTTATCTGAAGCTTCTTTAGAGTCTTGTTTTTTACTAGTGGAAGGAGCTCCGCTTGAAGCACCACCTGAAGCAGCGCCTTTTGTTTGATTTTCATCAACTGCATCAAGTTTTGGAGGTTCTTTTTCAAGAGGATCTTTTACTTGTACCTGTTCTTCCTTTGTCTTATTAGATATTTGTTCTTTCTTATCTGTTTCATTTTGTTTTGACATGTCTTCAGAACCTTCTAAAGTTTCTATTTGAGGCTTAGATTCTTCAGTCTTTTTTCCAGTTATTGACTGCATAGTTTCAACATCGTCAATTTCCCGAACTTCTGATATGTTTTGTTCCTTTTCTACTTCAAGCTTGGGTTGGTCAGATTCTCTTAAATGTATTTTAGAATCTAAGGCTTCTTCAACTTTAGAAGAAGCAATGGCTACCTGTTCATCTTCGATAGGTAGAGAGTCTTTGACTTTATCCAGCTTTGATTTTTTATCTATCTCATCTACAGGTGATGTTTGTTCTGCGTCAGGAACAGGGATATTTTCATCTACAACTCCTTCGATGGGTTCAGCCTCTTGTAGTTCTTCCACTTCAATGGATTGTTCCATATCCTTAGGCAATATCGCTTCACTCGACAAAATACCTAATTCATCCAAATTTTGTACGGCAGCAATAGCTTGTGCAGCTATTTCTTCTATAAGTTCAGAAGCAACTTGTTCTATTTCAGTCTTAATATCAGTTTCCTGAATCATCACTTGTTTACGTACTTTTCGCTTTTTCCCTTCCTCTTGAGTTTTACTTGTGCTTGGTGACTCTGCTGTTTCTTCTGCTTTCTTAAGTTCTTCCTTACCGATGTCCTCCACTTTGGCAATTGTTTCGAGCTTTTCCTTGATCACATCCGCATCATGATGATCTGATGTAGTATCTAGTGAATCATCTTTTCGAGAAATTGATAAGACAGTTTCTTCCTGTTGTAATATTTCTGACTCTTGTTCTACTTCTCGCAGCTCAGTTTCTTTCAAAAGTTCGCAAATTTTGGTTTTTATGAAATCAGTCACATCAAATATTTGTGATGAAAGTTCTCGAAACACTGGAATTTTCTCCTTGACCTCTAAAGTAGACTTTAATTCGATATTCTTAAGATATTTGTTGACACATTCAATGAGATTGTCTACCTTTTGAATTGCTTCCGAGCCTAATACTGAAGCTTGTGGTACCATTATTTCACAAATACTAGATTTCAGTTCTTCAAGTATAATCTTAGTGAATGCAACATCGCTTGGCAGTCTAGCTGTTTTATCAAGATTGATATAAAACTTTATGTCTTCAAAATGATTCAAAACCTTGCGTAATGATTTTTTAAATGCCTTCCAGTTTTGTTTATCTGTTTCATTGATTTCGATAATTCTTGATACATTCTTGATAGAGCGTAAAAGAGTTTCAGATGGTTTACCGTAGTTTTCGAACATGTAAATCTTTTGAATGCTTGAAATAGTCCCTCGCATGTTAGATATACTTCCATAAACAGAATGGACAGCAGTAAGTATTTGATCTCGTATTTCTGTAGTCAGTGTAACTTCTGCCAAATCTTTCTCAAGCGTAAATACTTTGTCTTCTAATTGATCAAGAATTGGTACAACCTCAACGCCTTTTTCTATCAAAACATCAGCGCTATCCGCAAAGCTAAGCTTAAGTGTTTTTATTGTATCCTTAAGATTGGTCAAACTTGACACAATTCCAGCTAAGTTAACTTCTCTGATATTAACTTTAGAGGCTTGTTCTAACAGTTTTACTGTTTCATCTGTTTCAGTGGAACACTTTTCTAGAATGTTTTCATTTTTGGCTTCTACGGGTAAAGTTTCAGCAACCTTAACTTCTTGCGTTTCACTCATGTTATTGACTAGTAGTTGTAATGTGGCACATGCCTCTTGAAGTAAGTCTGGTGGACTGTCTTCGTTGATTTGGAGCTGGACACTCCTCACGCTGCACTCTAAATCTTCAAGAGTTTCATTGAGTGTGTCATTTGCAGCTCCATCATAATCCCGTTTCAGTTTAATGATTACAGTCTGTACTTCATCAAGTGCATCTCTCAGAGCTTCAGTATCTTCAACGTCTCTGACCGTTGGTAGATTTATTTTATCTGTCACTTCTTGAAGCAATACTTCCAGTTGTTTCATTGAGTTTTCTTCTGTTTCAGGGATTTCACCTTCAAAATTTAAATAATTAAATTAATAATTTGTTTTTTTTTTGTTATTTTTTATGCGTAGGATAAAATCTCGAAGATCAAGCTCATGACCAACAGCTCCAAGAGTTATCCAAGAATATGTCCAAGAATATATCTTCCTGGATCAAGTAATCTCTTTCCAAGCAAGGCAAAATAAGGAAATTGCAAGACAAATTGAAAATGCCTGGAAGAGTTACTGGTCCATGAAGCAGTATTTTAAGGGCACTCCGCCCAAGTCTCTGAAGCAAAAGCTAATGGACATGTGTATTATCCCCATCTTTACGATGCACAAACTTGATCTTTTAATATCATCCAAAAGTCCAAACTTAAGGTTTGTCAACGTGCTATGGAGCGCAGTAACTTAGGTGTAAAAATATCAGATCGTGTTTGAAACACTACACTGCGCTCTAAAACACAAATCGTTGACGGACAGGCCGACGGCAAGACATGTCTGTTGCATGCCGAACGAACTGTGGGCCCGTAAAGCTTACGATTGGTGCCCTGATACAGTGACACGGGGTCGCGGCAGACCACGTAAGAGATGGCGGGACGAACTGGATGTCGTGCTTGAGAATTGGAAAGAAGTAGCACAGAATCGTGACCATTGGAAGGAATGCAGGGAACCCTTTCTCCAGCAGTGGGAAATGAGAATGATAATTCTCATTTCCCACTGCTGGAGAAAGTCTTCCTTCATTGTCATGAATAGTTTACCTATCTCCGCTGTCTTGAGAACAAGGGGCACCCCAGAAACAACTGCTTTCTCCAAATCTTCTTGCAAGTGCGTGATGATCTCCGACACTCTTTGAAGGGCGTCAGGTTTTGCCATCGGCGCAATCTCCTCTGCACTCTCCAATGCTTTTGTATGAAGATTTGCTAAAGCATCTTGCAACTTTTGTGCTAATTTGGCCTGTTCTACTTTAGCTTCTTTCAATAAAACGGGTTCTTCAGCCACGTCAAGAAATTCTATACTTTCTCTCAGGTCTTTAGCCATCTCAATCGACGCATTCAATTCTTGAGAGTTGGTTAGCTCCGAAATGACACCAACTAGCTGTGTTATTTCTTCAGAAATAAATTCATCAATGTGCTGAATAATACCTCCTTGTTCTGAAAATAGAAAGAATAATGTTATCTACAATCGAAAAATGTTGCTACACTGAAAGCCAGACATACAGCCGCTATATAATATTAAATGCGTGTAAAAGTGTGCGTGTATCTGTGTGTGTGCGTGATATTGTATGTTATTATCAAACTACCGATTGTAGAAGCCGGAAGATTAGGACCGATTTTAGAACTACATTATAACATATTTACCTATTAGGCCACGCAAAAAAGTAGAGGGCAGAAAAATATGATAAATCCTGAAGAACGCACGATAGGTTTTAAGAAATGTGATGAATTAAGTATGATGTAAAACTTCAAACATAATTATGACTATATAAATTATTTTGTTTACCGGTTCCTTCTACCAAACTACGCATCATAGTATCATCATCTTCACATTCACTTGGTTTTGGACCGATTTCTACAGACTCATTGCTAAATAATTCTATTGAAACGGTTTCAAGCTTTTCTGAATCCTTACAATCATTGTTTACGTCTTCAACTATTAGTATAGAGTCTTTTAACAAAGCCTTTTCTAATATTGGAGGTTCAATCACCTCTGATAAACACTCATTTATTTCAATGTTATTTGAAAGTTCTAATTTGACAAAATCATCAGTTGTCATTAAATTGGCTTCTTTTTCACATGCTACGCTCACTACTTGTGTTGGTGATAATAGTTCTAATTGAGTATCAGTAGGATTCAATATTATGCTCAATGGAGTGCTAGTTTTTAATACTAAAGGATGATCGATTTTGTCTAAGGCTATTGCTTCGACAGTTGCTACCACGACATTCGCTGGAACAGTCCCACTTTCAGAAACAATTGGTTCTGCTTGATCTGGAGTAGTACTGTCAGTGTGACTTTGCGGACTAAATGATTCTAAAATTAAAGGTTGTGATATTTCGGTTACAGTTGTAACTTCTAATTCAGAAATAACTGTATCGGCTGATGATGTTGGTGGTTGGTGTGGCTGGACTACATTTTGTAATAATTTAGACTTTTCAGGGAGTCCTTCATCAAATTCTGGGGTCGTTGTGATAAGTTCTGAAGCTGTTTCATCAACCAGTGTTGCAGAAACCAAATCATTAGTTGTAGTACTAGTTACCATAGCTTCATTTAGTTTTGAATTGTCTGAAATAATTGGTGTAACTTCTTGATTTATGTTAAATATTTCTGTAAGCCCCGATACTAAAGAAATAGCAGCAATTGATTGAACTTCATCACTTTTCACATTTTCTTTTTCTCTGTCAGATACATTTTCTGCAGATTCTTCAGATAATATGATTTTGTACTCAGGTAAATATTCAACAAATATTGGTTGAGTAACATCTGTTAGGGCATGATTTAGATCATCAGAAAGTTGGACTTGCTCAAAAATAAGTGGCGGGACTTCTTCATCCATGACGTTTTTCTCATTTTCTACAGTTTTTATGGCATCTTGGATAATCTCCTCAATTTGTTCAAGGACCATCAATTCAGCTTCGTGGCTAGGAACTAATCTTTCTTCTACATTATTTTCAGTTTCTAATTCTGTTGCTACAGCTGATTGTATTACTTTTAATGGCGTCAAAATTTCTAAAATAACAGGTTGTAAATGCTCACTTGCAACTGTTATTGCATCGAATTTTATTTTAGGTTCTGTTGTAAAACTTTCAGTTTCATCAGAACTAACATTTTCTAAGCAAACTGGGTCAGATTCCTGACAAACAACAGCTTTTTCAATATTTTCTATAGATAGAGCTGCAAAAAATTCAAGCTCTTTTTCTTCTACTGGTGTTAAGGATTCCAAAATAAGAGGTTGTAGATTCTCACTTAACATCATTTTTCTATCGGTTACCTCTGTTGTTTCACCGGTAACACTGATATCAGTATTTTCTCCAGAAATACTTGCTTCTTCAATAGCTTGTTCTAAAATTGGAAGAATATCTTTCTTAACAGCAATTATTTTTAAAATTTCTTCTTCACTGTTAAACTTTATTTTGTCGTTTTTCTCAATATGCTCAAGTATGACTTGTTCGACTTGAGTTGGAACAATCATTTGTGTTTCATCATAATCTGACTTCAGTGGTGTTGCAATAACAGGTTTAACATCTTCAATAGGTATTAAAGTATCTAGAAGCTCTGGCATAGAAGATACAACTTGATGGACAGGTCCAACGTTTTCTAATAAGATGTCTGTAACGTCAGTTTGATATGCTACCTCTGCAAACGTATCAATTGAAGTCACTGGCTTGAAAAATAGAGGTTGAGAGTTTTTACAGAAAGCATTTTCTACCTTTTGGTCTTGTTCGACTACAGCTGCACCAATTGGAACTTCGTCAATATTATCTGATTCGGATAAAATTACTTCATCTATTTGAATTATATTTATTTCTTTGATAGATTTTTCTTCAATGTTTGAATGAGCGAATTCAATACTTTTTTCCTCAACAGGAGTTAACGACTCTAATAGCATTGGAGACAAATGGTTGTTGATTGAACTGTGTTCATCAGTAGAGTATTCGTTAGTTGCTGTCGCCAACATTAGTTGCATTTTTTCAATTGGTACTATGGAGTCTAAAACAACGGTATCGGTCGTTTCTTGAAAAGTTAATGCTTCTTTAGGAGTTTCAATTGGATATGCTATCTCTGCGAACGTGTCAATGGGTGTTACAGGTTCTAAAACAAGAGGTTGAGAGTTTTCATTGATAGCGTTTTCTACCTTTTGGTCTTGTTCGATAACAACTGCAGTGGTTAAAACTTCATCAATATTTACAGATTCTGATAAAATTACTTCATCTGTTTGAATTGCATTCATTTCTTTTACCTCTGTTGTGTCACCAATAACACCGATATCAGATATTTCTCCAGAAAAACTTGCTTCTTCAATAGCTACTACTTGTTCTAAAATTGATAGAATGTCTTGTTTATTAGCAATTGTAGTTAAAGTTTCTTCTTCACTTTTACCCACTATTGTGTCGTGTTCTTCTATTTGCTCCAGTAATACTGATTTGACTTGAGTCGGAACCATCTTCTGAGTTTGATCATCATCTGATTTCAGTGGTGTTGCAATAAAAGGTTTAACATCTTCAATCATCGGTGTGAGAGTTTCGAGAAACTCCGACATCAAAGATTCAACTTGATGGCCAGGTACATTTTCTAATAAGTTTTCAATAGCATCAGTTTGAGACCGTACTTCTGCAAACGTATCTGTAGGTATCACTGGCTCTAAAACTAGAGGTTGAGAGTTTTCATTGAAAGCGTTGTCTATTTTTTGGTCTGGTTCGATTACAGCCGAAGCGCTTGGATTTTTATTAGTATTTACCGATTCTGACAGACTTACTTCATCTGCTTGAATTACTTTCATTTCTTTTAGACAGGTTTCTTCGATGTTTGTTTGAGCGAATTCAATACTTTTTTCAGGTTGAGAGTTTTTACAGAAAGCATTTTCTACCTTTTGGTCTTGTTCGACTACAGCTGCACCAATTGGAACTTCGTCAATATTAACAGATTCGGATAAAATTACTTCATCTATTTGAATTATATTTATTTCTTTGATAGATTTTTCTTCAATGTTTGAATGATCGAATTCAATACTTTTTTCATTAACAGATGTTACCGACTCTAGTAACATTGGAGACAAATTGTTGTTTATAGCAATTTGTCCGTCAGTAGATTGTAAATCAGATGTTATTTCCAACACTGATTGCATTTTGTCCAACGGTGCTACAGAGTCTAAAGCTACGGTTTCAGTGGTTTCCTGAATAGGTAGTGCTTGTTTAGATGCTTCAGTTTGATAAGCTACCTCTGCAAATGTGTCAATAGGTGTCACTGGTTCTAAAACTAGAGGTTGAGAGTGTTCACTCAAAGCGTTTTCTACCTTTTGGTCTTGTTCAACTAAAGTTGCAACGATAGGAATATCATTAATATTTACCGATTCTGATGGAGTGATTTCACCTGTTTGAATTGCATTATTTTTTTTTACCTCTATCATGCCACCGGTAACACTCATATCATCCATTTGTCCAACAATGCTTGTTTGTTTAATAGGTTTTACTTGTTCAAAAATTGGTACAATGTCTTCATTAGCGGCAATTGTAGTTAAAGTTTCTTCTACGCTTTCAATAGCTACTTTGTCGTTTTCTTCTATTTGCTCAAAAATGACTGGTTCGATTTGAGTTGGAACAATATTTTGTGATTCTTCATCCCCTGATTGCAGTGGTGTTGCAATAACAGGTTTAACATCTTCAATAGGTATTAAAGTTTCTAGAAGCCCCGGCATAGAAGATTCTACTTGATGGACAGGTGCAATGTTTTCTAATAAGTTTTCAATAACATTAGTTTGATATGCTACCTCTGCAAACGTATCAATTGGAGTCACTGGTTCTAAAATTAGAGGTTGAGAGTTTTCACTGAAAGCATGTTCTACCTTTTGGCCTTGTTCGATTACAGATGCAGTGGATGGAACTTCGTCAATATTAATAAATTCGGATAAAATGACTTCATCTGTGTGAATTGCATTAATTTCTTTTACGTCTGTTGTGTCATCGATAGCACAGATATTAGAAATTTCTCCAGAAATACTTGCTTCTGCAATGGGTACCACTTGTTCCAAAATTGGAATGCTGACTTGTTTAACAGCAATTGTAGGTAAAAAAAATTCTACGTTTTCAATAGCCGCATTGTCGTTTTGTTCTATTTGCTCAAGTATGACTGGTTCGATTTGAGTTGGAACTATCTTTTGTGATTCTTCATGCCCTGATTTCAGTGGTGTTGCAATTACAGGTTTTACATCTTCAATTGTTATTATAGTTTCTAGAAGCTCCGGCATGGAAGATTCAACTTGACGAACAGGTGCAACGTTTTCTGATAAGTTTTCAGTAACATCAGTTTGATATGTTACCTCTGCAAACGTGTCAATAGGTGTTACTGGTTCCAAAACTAGAGGTTGAGAGTTTTGACTGACAGCGTTTTCTACTTTTTGCTCCGGTTCAATAACAGTTGCAGTAATCGGAACTCCGTCAATACTTACATATTCTGATGGAATTACTTCATCTGTTTGAATTACATTACTTTTTTTTGGAGATTTTTCTTTAACGTTTGGATGAGCGAATACAATATTTTTTTCCTCAACAGGTGTTAACGACTCTAATAACATTGGAGAAAAATTGTTGTTGATTGAAATATGTTCATCAGTAGATTGTCCGTCAGTTGTTGTCGCCAACATAAGTTGCATTTTTTCAATTGGAGCTACAGAGTCTAAAACTATCGTTTCGATCGTTTCCTGAATAGCTAATGCTTTTTTAACTGTTTCGTCAGATGATTTCTCTAGTAGAGATATCTTTTCTTGGCTTGATGCTCCTTCATCTGAAGAAATAAGTTTGGTTGCCATTTCAGATATTTTGTCTGTTAAAGGCATCACAAAATCATATACAATAGGTTGTAAAATCTCATCTATAGCTAATGTTTCGTCAAGGTCAACTTCGACCTCAATAATATTTTGAAGACTCCTGTCAGTATCAGTTTCGAGTAACAAAGATGTATTATTTAGACCCACTGCTATTTTTTCAGAAACAAAAGTATTTTCCATTCCTGGACTATCTCCTTTTATAGGCGTTAATGGTTCCACTACCATCAGCTCGGTACTTTCACTTAAGGCTAGTATTGTAGATCCTCCATGGTCAACTAAAACAGTAGCCTGAGTTTCCCTAGACACTATTTGTTCCAAAAGGATTGCTTCATTTTCAAGAACTGGTAACACTTTTTCTGACTCAAGATCAGTTGATTGTTCTGCGATTATTGGTATTATTTCATCTTTACGTTTTACAGATTCTAGAACTATGGGTGGAGATGTTTGACTTATCGCTATACTCGTATCAAGTTGAACTTTGTTTTCTTCAATTACGGTATTAGCATACTCGTTATTGGTTTCAAGTATAATAGGATTAATTTCTTCACCAATTACCACTTCACTGTTCCTAGATTTTTGTAAAGTAGCCTCTCCCTTATCATTTTCAATAGATGTAGTAGATTGAAAAACGATAGGTTGAGATGATTCACAAATAGCTTCATGAAATCCTACATTTTTTATCTCCGCAATGTTGTGATTTATTCCATCGGTGACCGTTTCTATTAGAACTGGTTCAATTTCTTGGCCAGGGTGTATCTTTTCATCCATTGCCTGTTCTAGTTGAATAGCAATCACAGGGCTTAGTTCCTCAATGGGAGTCAAACGTTCTACAACCATGGGTTGGAAAGTTTCATATAAAGCTACCTCTACGTCGGGGCTATTACTCTCCAGCTTTAAACTTTCTGGGTGAAAAATAGGTTCAGTAATTTGCATATCAGGCTTTGTGTATTCAGCATCAACAGTATCTTCAACGAAAGAAAATTCTAACGTTACAGGCATTTTGTTTGACTCAAAAACATCTATACTTTGTGTGTGTTCGTGTGTAGTTTTAATCTCATCATTTGCAGATGTATCATCATGAACCAATAGAAATGGATCTTCTAGTTTCGTCACAACGCATTCAGTGTGTGGGTCTGAAAATATGTAAGTATGTGTATTTGAATATTTGTGCATGCGAATGTGTAAGCGTTATTATCTCAGATAAGTAAAGTTGAAATCGAAGGAATTAGGTAAACAGATGTTTTACTGTAAAACTCTTTAATCATTTTAATAGTTTTGCTTGTTAACAAATCTTGTTTAAGAGTTTATTGGACCGTTATAAAACCATCTAAACGACGTAGCTTTAGTGTTTTAAATATTTCGTATATTATTTTGTTATAATATTTATTACTATGCTTTTAAGAAAACTTAGCCATATTGGCGATTTCATTAATAATTTTACTGTACCGTCAAAGTGAGCAACAATTATCAGTTACTTCATTATTTTAATCGATGTAATTTATTATGCTAACTACAACGCTATTAAATGAGTTATAGAAATAATTATATTATTCATCTTTTACCGTTCTGCTTTTTCATAATTTCTAAATCATCGCAAACCCGCTCTATTTCTTTTTCTTCGATTTTTGGAGTAGTAACGTTCGGAGTTTGAACTATTACACCATCACCCGTACCATAAACTTCTTGATTATCATCCTGTTTGTTAGCAGTTGTTTCAGGTTCTGTTGTAACTGTAATTTCTCTTTCGGATGTTTCGCTAATTTCTTCACTTTTTGCTTTAATTAGAGTCAGTTTCTCAACTATGTTATCAATATGATGATCTTCACCTAAAACTTGGCCTTCTTCTTTACTTTCTGGTATAGCAAGTGCCTCTTGCGAAATATGAAACGCTCTTTGAGGCTCTTCCATATGTTCACTGATATCATTGGCTGATTGATTTATTAAATCAATTAATACTTCTTTATCTTCCTCATTGACTGGTTGATTTTCTAAATCAATTATTAGTACTACTTTTTCTTCCGCCTCTAATAGACATAGTGACCTTTTGTTTTCGTCAAATTTTATACTTGATTCTGAAATCGTTGATATTTCATAAAGTTATTAGTCTGTGTTTTAAAATGTTTTAATAAATCAAATCTTGATTAAGTTTTAAAATAGCAATTTTATTGATAGATATTAACAAACTACTGAGAAAGAAGATTTATGGTTATTTTGAAACGTTTTTGTATTAAAGTAATGTTTAAAAGCCTGCATTAAAATATTATTTATGAGCTACACTGATAACTACATATTATTTAGGTCTTATGATCTACATAGCTATTAACAATCGTGCTATTTATTGCACTTGACGGTTATATCTCAGAAGCTTTGTAGTCCAACAGTTCTTAGTTTTTTTAAATAAAATTACGTTATGGGTGTTACGCATTATTTTGTATTAGCTGTTTTGATTTACCGGTTAGCTTGGGCGACTCCGCTGTCTGTTCTAGAATCTGCAAGTACTCGTTTACGTTCCCACCATTTAACTCTTGACCATCAATTTCTTTCAATATGGTTTCTTTCAGTGATTTTTTGATTTCCTCAATAATTGATTCAGATGTAGTTGGCATCTCTTCTTTAAGAACGTCACCCACTACTGGAATTATTATAGTTTTTGCAGTTTCCATAAGCAGTGATTCTATAACATCATTTCGAGCATTCTTCCCAAATTCCAGACCAATTGCTTCATCACTTTTTCCAATGTTAACAGATATATTATCTTCGACAGTATTTGTATTAATTTGTTTAACAGTACTTAGTTCAGCAATGATTGTATCTGCAGGCACTGCCACGGAAGTAAAATTATCCTCCAGTTTGGAACATTCTGTTGATATTACGTCTACTAATATGTCTTGTTTAGATACTAAACTAGTATTATCACTAGTTCCAGTGAATTTTGGATTTTTAGGATCAGCATCTTTTCCAAAATCTTGTGTACGAAGTATTACATCATCTTCCTGTTTTACCTCTTCATCTAACATATGGGCATCCATTTTTGGTGCAACTTCTTCTGCATCAGTACCAATTAACTCTTCATTGATGTCATCATCCGAAAGTAATTCAGAACGTTGTGATATTAGGGTATCAAGTATACTTGCAAAAGATTCAGCAATATCGAGCAGTTTGAGCAATGTTTCTTTGCTAACTACTGGATTTGATTGTTCTACACCTTCAAGAGCTACTAATTGCAATGCCAATAAATCACTATTTAAGTCTTGGACTAATGGAACTTGTTCTTTACCAATTTGTATCTTTTGGTTAAATGTATCTTGAATAGCAATAATATTACGTAACTGTCGAGCTACTATGATTGATTGAGAGAGCTCAGTGTTTTCTGAAGCAACTGACAACATATCAACTATTTCAACTATATCACTGGATAGGTATTGGTCAATGATTTGTAATAGTGTGTCTGTAAAAAATCAAACATTATATTTTAATGGGATTAATAGGTACTTTGAAAAAAAAACGTTATTTTTGGAAAGTGTTGTTATTTTATAGGACAATATTCTAGTGAAATATAGTGAATTGTATTCATTTGCGAGTTTTGATTTATATATTATATTAATACTTCACATGAAAATTGGTGAAAAATAAAATTTTAACATATAAATTTTTCCACGAATCGAAATAAAAATGATAGTTTTAGTAACAGTTAATAATGGACTCTCGTATTTAAGGCCTATATATAAAATGTGTTTAATGGTTATGCCTTGTACCGTGATCTATATGAGATCTTTGTTAATTTAAGATTTCCCTCAAGTTTACTCTTACCATGTGTTGATATTATTTTTGGTTTATTTTTAGTTCGATTTAAAGCTTATTTATTTATAGTTATTGTTCAAACCATAACACGTGTTTTTATACAAATATCGTTAAGATCTACCAGGCAATAGGAAAGAAGCGGAGTGACGCTGTGTGTTAAATGTCTGTTTGTACTCATAGGTTTATATTGCAGAATGAAAGAGCAGAAGTTACTGTTACAATGTGTGGCACTATCTACATAAATTGGCAAAATAGATGCGTAAAGTAAATAAGATAACTAAGTGACTTACACCCGTATCTATAAACAAGTCAACCAAAGAGATTATTTGAATAAAAGTAATAACTTAAGATACGATTTGTATTCTATAGTTTAGTAATTGCTTGAAATTACAACTGACAAAAGTTAAAATTCTTAGCTTGCTTTCTTTGGCTGTAGGTACTTAATTTGTTGAAATTTTTGAATATTGCTTAAATATGGTTGCTTATGTAATGACTTAAACTTGACTATAGATACCAGCGTTCCTATATACCATGAGCTTAAGCAAAAATGATGTTGCTGTAATTAATAAGTGTAGACGCGCACGCACCATTACCAACCGCGGAAAATATACGCATAGCTAAAATACGCATAGCGAAAAACGAGCTTATTTTATATGAAAAGAAAAAAGTATATTTATCTGTCAACATTCAAGTTCAACGCATATACAATATTTCGTGTCCGTGCCATTAACCGTTGAGGAGTTCTCTCATAAGGAGGCGCTCTTGGCTGCAGAGTCAAGTCATGCCTGTCATAAAATGTATTGTCGCCAGAACTAAAGGTGTATGTAAAATTTCAGCTCAATCGAATACCAACAAGTGGCCGAAAAACGGTTTTCAAATTTTAAAGCGGACAACTTACATGCGATCATTGCAAAACTATACTGCCAGCCGCGAAGTTACGTGTGCACATACGATTTTAGTTCTGAATTCTGGCAACCGAGCACCGGCTTATTTGGCGCTACCTGTTGCTTTCTTTGATGAATTGAAAAATTTTGGCATTTTTGTTATGTATTTAATCCTATTATGTATAAAATGTTTTTACTGTGATGTGATACCCACAGGTGTGTGTGTAATATACTATTTGACTACAGTAGACACCTAGACACTACGTAGAGTGCCTTATTCCTGAAGGTAAGCCGGTAGGAATCGGCTTCTGAGGTGCCATATCGGTACTGTGTTGTAAAATTTACTAACCCATTTCAAATTGTCTCCCGTTGTTCTAAGTAATTGTAGTGGATATAACATCACGCCTGTAATCCCCGAGGGGTTAGGCCGAGGTGTATCTAATAGTACACCCGAATTTTGCCAGTTATGTTTAAGTCCCATGTAATAGGGGGCGAGCTTATTGGTATCAACTGGGCACAAATCCATACTCCGGGGCTGCTACTGAGAAATTATTTACGGAAAAACCCAATAACACTTTGCCCAACGCGGTAATCGAACCCAGGACCTCATGCTCAGCAGTCGCGCTTGCGACCACTACACCAACAAGGCAGTCTATTTATTAGTATTGGATTAAGCGCTGATATTAAAAATCTATTATATGTATAAGTTTCGGCGGTATAATATTAGACTGATTTTACTGAATAGTAATACATTATATCACATTTAGCATTTTGGATGAGCTTGACGTGTAAATACATTATTAAACAAGAGTTGCGGGTTGGTTGATTACTGCAAAACTGCGTCCAAATGAAGGCATTCCCCCGACCGCGCAAAATATAGCTAAAGCACACGGCAAGCCCACAGCTAAACGATAGTCTAACGTGAATTGGGAAAGCATCACAATATTACAAAAACACGGCCGAAGTTCTAGCTGCATTGTTAATTAATTATTGTGCTGTATGAAAACGAATGAATCGCAGAGATATTTAATTAAAAATAAAATGTTTCATTTTTTTTTTGTTTACAAAATGGAAAAGCGTTACTGAGCTCTAAAGAAGAAAGAATTTGAGTATTTACACTGATATAAAACATTTACATCAACCGTGCCCGTGCCACTTATTATTTTTGTGCATTATGATTTATATTAAGGTTTTTTTCTTTACAGTATAACTACACAGTATGGAAGGTATATTTATGAGAAGACCGTCATATGCAAACGGTCTTTTTCTGCCGACCTGTCGGAAAACCGGTTGAAATAGTCCGACAGCTTTCATATAAATCCGTTTTCTTCACTGTCATATGTAAAAAATCATGAGCTGTTTTAATGTAAAAATTACAATATAGATATTTTTATCAAGAAAGACGAAAATATATACATATTCGAGTGCCGTACTGTGCAGCTATTAAGCGTAAACGAGTAACTTAAAGCTTTTCTACAAAATTAAAAGAAACTGTTAATACTAGCGTCACAACATTTATTATTACCGAGAGTTATCTTTGCTGTTTCCGTTGATTGAGTAGCACTATCTTCTGGAGCTAATTTTGAAACAGTTTCAGTAGTCTCCTCCAGTACAACAGTGGAGGCAGGTTCAAACATTTGAGTATCTTCTATAACTTCAGTTGGTTTATCTTCAGTAATTGCTTCAAGTACTTTAGACTCTTCAGTCTTTTCTGGAGTTATATTAACGTTTTCTTCTTGTGGTCGTGCAACTTTACTGACTAGTTTTTCTTGTTCTGACGCTTGAGTGTCTGCAGAAACCTCAACTCGCTTAGGCTCAGCAACTGGCTCACAAACTTTAGATTCTTCAATCTTTTCTGAAGTTGTATCAATTATTTCTCCTTGTGGTGTTTGGGAATCTTCTCTAAGTAGACTTCCTTGTTCTGACGTTTTTACTTCTGCTTCAGCAGAAACAACAGACGTTTGGGTATTTTCAGTAGCTGCTATTTCTATACTTTCAGTGTCAATGGCTACTTTTTCCAGTGGTTCTATGACAGTGGTTTCAATTTCCGCTGCTGGTTCTGCACTTTCTAAGGTAGTTTTTGCGTCTATAGGTTGAGGCTCTAAAATATCTGCAGTCACAGTTATATCAAAATTTTCCGTGTCTAATTGTGATGCAGTTTCAATAACCTTCGGCTCTAGTCCAGTTGCTGTCTCTTCCTGATTAAATGGTCCAGTTTCCTTCACGGCTATAGAAGTAGTGGTTTCTACAGTTACATGTTGCTCTGTTTTGTCGGCATCACTAACGACTATATCTTGCTCTACTGCAACAGTCGTTGTGCTTATTTCAGCACTTTCTATAACAAACCTTATCTTAGTTTCAGTAACCATCGATTCTTGCTCGACAGGTTTATCTAAATTGGTATGCTCCATAACTGTCTCTTCTTGAATAAATGGTATACTTTCCTCCACATTAATAGAAGTAGTAGTTTCTTTACCAACAGCTACATGTTGCTCTGTTTTGACGGCATCATTTACTGTTATGTCTTGTTCTAGAGGTTGAGGGTCTACTAAATCAAAAGCCGGAGTTATTTCAAAACTTTCTGTATCCAACTGTGTTTCAGTTTTAATAACTTTCGGCTCTTGTTCAATAGATTTATCTATATTGGCAGGTTCGCTAGCTGTCTCTTCTTGATTTAATGGTTTAGTTTCTTCTAGATCTATACACGCTGTAGTTTCTTTGTCAATTTCGACAAGCTGTTCCGTTATGACGGCATCATTAATGGTTTTATCTTGGTTCACAAGGTTTGTCTCTTCTATGGCAGCAATAGGTTCAATGCTTTCTAAAATTGGTTGTTTAACTTTTATCGCTTCTTTCTGCTCTATCGTTTCCGTTTTCTCAGGAGTTATAACAGTGTCAGTAATGATAATATCACGATCAGATTTTTCAGGAGGAGTATCTTCAGATTTTTTATGACTGAGTGGTATAGTCGTATCTGCAGAAGTATCAGTTTCTGGGCTACTTATGGCTAACTGATCTACTGAAACAGTTGTTTGTGCCACCGAATCTAAAGAACTGTCTACAGTTACTTTTAGATCAACATGCGCATTGTCTAAAACTGATTGTACTAAATCCTTAGACTGTTCTTCAATAATCGGTGAAGATGTTTCTAACGATTCATGGACTGCTATTTTAGCATTTGTAACATCACTTGTTAATTTAATTGCTGCCGAAGGTATACTTGAGTTAAGAACTTCTTCTTTTTCTAAAACGAAAGGCTGAATTGCTTCTTCAACAATTACAATAGCAGTTTCAACTGTTTCATTGGCAAAGTCATTTATAGCAGTAACAGTAGGAAGTACTTCTTGTTCTAAAGGCTGTACAATGTCTTCAAGTGCAGTAATTGTAGTCATGGCAATATGACTATCTGAAATGTTCTCTACAGAGGGCTCTGTAGATGCAATTGCATCTGGTTGCAGCACAGTTTCTTCCTCAGTGACTACATCAACGCTTAAATTATCAACAGTTACCTGATCTCGAGTAACTTTCTCTGATTGGGCTTGTTCGTGGGGTATTATTTTTTTAAACATTTCAGTTCCTGTATCATCAATATCTGAAAGTTCATTATTTACAAAGTCTGTACTTATTTTTTGGTCTACGACTTGTTCTATATTTTCGAGGGCACTTTGAACTTGTTGTTTGTTAACTATAGCAGAACTTGTCAGAATATCTGACCCCTGTTCAGTAGGTGTAACGTGAATCGTTTCACTTATAGGTTCTGTAACCACTTCCGGTTCCAGCAAAGAATCTTCTACAATCAAGTCACTTGCAGTAGCAACTTTAGATGTAATCAATTTTTCAGAATTTTTATCTTCTTCCAAAAGCACAGTTTGTTCAGTTGGTACATCAGCTTGTTTCAATATACTTGCAGTGCTTTCTGCAGTTGTTGTATCAGTGGTGGCAATAGTTTCCGCCATATTTTGAACAACATTTTCTTCGGAGCGATTGAAACATTCTGTACCTTTGACAGTAGTAGCATCAATTGTTTCTGTCAAGGCTTGTTCTACTATTGCAGCTTCTACAGTTTGGTCTTGGAATGATTTTTTATCACCAGCTTCAATAACTGCTTGTTTAGTATCCTCGGTAATTTGTTCTGGAAGTGCTTCGGTAGCTTCTTCTATTTTAGTAACATCAGAAGTAACAACATCTTCAACTGTTTCCGTTGGCGGTAATTCCATAGTTTCTGCTGTTATATTCTTTGATAAATTGTCCTCTGCTATCATTTCAGCTTGAGAGCTTATTTGTTCCACACACTCAGGAATTTCGACTTGCTTGAGAATGTCTTCGTCATCAGATGTTTTAACCGCATCATCAATATTCTGGGAATGCTTTTCTTCTGGTGTTCCTTGCTGTACGTGAACTTGTGACATTACAGTTGCCAGTTCCAAAGATAAATGTGAACTTTTATTGACAAGTTGTGCCAGCGCTTCTTCTCCGATCACTTGTTTTAGTTCGCTGGTAGAGTCCAATGCAACTGTTTGTACAATAGCTATGGCATTTTGTAGTTGTTGAAGTTTTTCACCGTTTGACGCACTAATTGCTGCTGTTGTTTTGTCTGTAGTTGTGTCAATACTCTCGCGTAAATCACACGCAACTGCTACCGATTGTTTAAGTTCATCAACGTTCATTATAGCAGATATTCGATCGATGGTTCGAACAATGTTTTCTGATAAGAATTCGTTGAGGTTTTGTAACAGTGTTTCTGAAAATATGTAACTTTGATGTAGTGTACAGTCACTTTAAATAAGATGAAAGGTGGAGGTGATATGAGTGATAATAATTAAAGTATGTATAGGTGGTAAGGTGTTGAATAAATGATTATTACGTTCTTTAAGTCAGTGAGGTCGCATTTTCATCTCTTTAAACTTCTATTGAACTTATCCATGATTATTTCCAGACAGTTACAGTATCCGGAAATATACTGTAGATAAAACATCCAAAAATTATAAAGGACGTTTTACAGAAATTACTATTTTAAATTGTAGTTTATATCTTACTGAAAGATGGAATAAAAACAATAAAAAATAGTACATTTTGATATCAGTGGGGAAACTTTGTTATTGCATTCGAGGCGGAGGCGAGGTTGTTATGGAGCTGAGAACTGCAGTAACAAATGCCCACGTATATCAAACGATTTTTTTCAATACACTTTCGAAGAAATAAAATAATAGAACTAAACATATTTTTGTCATGAATTATTAGGAAACTATGATTAATTTGCTTTTTTTTCGCGCTTTGCTTACGCCAGGTTGAAGGAGAAAAAAAGGTATGAAGCCGCTAAAAAGCCTTAAGTGAAAAATATAAAATTCAAATATTTTTGAACTTACAACACCTTTATATGTTAATTTGTTTATAAAAGTAAAAATTTATATTAAATAATCATTTTTATCTATGACTTTCTATTTATAAACACAATTTTAATATTCAAAGAATATTTACGCCTTTAAGTCGCATATTATATTTATGAGATTAAAAAAATCAACTCCGACTATAGGCATTGAACCAATTTGGACTTAGTATAAGTTAAATACGTATAGTTATCTGGTGTTCTTCATTTCCGCACACGTGATAAATAAAAAATTCCACGCATGTGAAATACATTGAATGTTGAACCTAATCGTAGTGCGTTATAAGAACCTGTTTTCGTGGAAGTGTATTGAAAATTTTATTTACGTTTAGAAAAGAACTTACAATATAAGTAGCCGTAAAAAAATATTGTAAACTGTCCTATTAAAAAAAATCTTGTTAGTATCTTCTGGAATCATGTTTAAAATTACCTGTTGATGCTTTGTGTAGTGGTTCCTCAGATTTCTGTATCGCCTGTTCTGTAGCCACCGCCTTGACGTCACTTAATGTTACTTCTTCTAAAATAATAGGTTCAGTTTCTGGAGTAACTACTGAAGCTTCGCCCACTTTAGTACTGACTTCGACTGCTTCTACTTCTGTCAGTTCTACCGATGGTTGAGTAGTGGCTAAAAGGTCTATCGCTTCTACTTCATGTTTTATATCTTGCAATTCAGCAGCTTCTTCTACTTGCTTTACTTCTGCAGCTGCACTTTCTTTGTCTTTAAAGACAGTAGGCTCTATTGAAGCAACTTCAGACGTTTTAATATCTATTTGTTCGGCTGGTACAGTTACTTCAGCTTCTTTGGTATTTGAAGATTTTAGTTGTGCAGCATCAGATGCCACTTTATTAAGCTTTACGTCTTTAAGTTGGTCAAACAATTTTGGAGCTGTTTTTACTGCTACAAGATCAGCGCGCAGGTTTTCAGTGATTGTAGCAAGTTGCTGTAGTGCGTCTTTGTTGATTGAAGGGTTATCAGCTAAAGTGTCCAATGATAGAGTTTCCAGTGAGACCAGAGCTGTGTTCAGTTGTTCCGCTAGTTGTGCATACTGTTCATTTATTTCTTCTTTCAGAACATCACTAATTTCTGCTTTTAATTCGACTTCAGAAGCAGCGATATTCTCAAGCTCGCGCATTTCTTTAGCAATACTAATTGATTGCTTCAGTTCTTCAGCATCAATGACGTTAGCCAGTTCGTTGATCACTTCTGTTATATCGTCAGATATAAACTGATCTATATGCAGAACTAACTTTTCTGAAAAAAGTAAAATATTTCGTTACATATTGTCAAGAGTTATTAAAAAGAAACTACACCTATAATAATGTCACATAATTAGCAGACACAATGATACAATATCAAAATAGTACAAGAAATATTACCAATAGTTGCTTTAGGCGCTTCTTGAAGCTCAGCTTTTTGACTTATTCTAACATCAACCTGCTGCTCATCAGCGGCAACTTCATGCAAAACTGGTCCAAGATCTTCAATCTCAACGGCACTTTCTGATTCTAATTTTAATGTTTCTACAGATGCCACTTCTTGGGCTTGATCTCCTTCAACTACACTGAACTCAACCTCTTCTTTGGGAATTGTTTCTGTATAAACTGCTTCAGTTTGTTCCAGAAGCACAGCTTCGGTGCCCTCTACAGCAAGAGCTTCCATCGCAACGGTGTGACCCGACTCGATTATCGTTTCTGATGATATAAGCTTGGCGTCTTCCGCTGTGACAATTTCTTTAATTTCAGCGATTGATTTTTCTAACATTTCTGTTGTAGCAATTAACTGATCAGAAGATGATTCCTGCTCAACGACACCAATTTGTTCTAAAACAGTTGTTTCTGATCCTACAGCTGCTATTACCAATTCTGGTGAAATGGTGGAAGCTTGACTCTCTACAGCTTCAATTTTCTTTAAAGCTTCGGTAAAAGGTTCTGCAGGAGCTTGTAATGCCACTCTGATGCCGGTGACCGCGACCAAATCTGCTTGTAACTGTGCAGTAACTCGGGCAATTCGCTGAATGACTTCTGTGCTTAATGCTGGTGCTAGCTCTTGTACGCTGTCAAATACTTGTACTTGTAAAGCAGATAACGCTGTATGGAGTTTTAAAGCCAGTCTATTTTGTTCTTTGCGTACGTCTTTCACTCGTTCAAGGTTTTCCTCTCCTTGTGCAATAGTTTCTGAGGCAGCAATGCTTTCACGTAACTCTTTTGCAATCTCCATTGTCTCTTTTATGTCATCAATCTTTATGATGGCAGATATTTCTTCCACTATTTCTATTAATTCTATATATTGATCAATATGCTGAATGATTTGTTTGGCTTTTTCTGGAAATAGAGCATTTTATTTAGTTATATCGTATTGATGACTTTAAAATATTTATAAACACAAGAAGAACGAAGCATTTAAAAAACTGTCTTATGGTTTTATAATTGTAAAACAAAAATAATGCATTAATAACATATTTGAGACATTATAGAAAACACGAATTTATGGAATGTTATTGAACTGATATTGTTGATACGATGATTTTTTAAATCATGTTCGCCTGGTTTTTAATTAAGTTAGACTTGATGAAATCATTTATTTGACGAAACAAAAGCATAAAATTTCGCTTTGGCGTCACGGCGGCGTTTGTACAAAGCTCTGATTAATATAGACTAAGCCAGATTATTGACATCCACTCCTACTTTACCTTCTTTAACTTCTATTTTTTCCAATATATCAACTTTTTCCAACTCGACCAATAGCTGATAGGCCGCAAGGAAAACGAGCTTCATGTTTTCAGTTTCTAATTGATTCTTTCCATTGTACGCATCAGTACATTGCCAATCGAATTTCGACATGATAGCTTTTAGAGACTTTATTTTTTTGTTTTTTAATTCTGATATTTTGGAAGAGGCCAACTCTTCGGGATTAAGTGCCAATAGTCCTTGTAGTTCACTTGCAATAGTTAAGCTTTCGTTCAAATCAGCATCGCTAAATGTACCTGATGCGACTAATAAATCCATTTCAATACCTATGAAACGGTCTATTGCGCTTTCCAAAGTATCGATATTTGAATTGACATCTATAAAAAATGTCGATGGAAAAGTTTATTAACAATTTTGAAAAACATCTTGCACCAAGGCAGACCACGAATTGAAATATTTGAGGTTGGCTCCCATTCGATCTATTTATTTATTTCAATACTTTTTAATGCAAATAAGTAATTCTTTAAACTTAGATCCTGAGATTAAAATTCTAATACAATGATAAAACTCACCTTTAGGAAGCTTATCCTCACTGTAAATGTTGGCTTTTTCTGAAGATAAAATACCTTGCATCGACTTTTCAATATCTTCCACAGGCTTGGCAATTTCCTTGACAACCTGAGCCACTTGTATATTTTCTATTGATCGTAAGCTGTCCTGTATCGAGTGTATCTCATTATCCACTTCTATGATTAAAGAAAATTCCTCATTAGCAATAGCTTCTTCTGTTTCCATCCTTTCCATCATTTCTTTATGTTTTTCTGTCATTGTGAGAACAAGAGATTCCGTAGCTGTGATGTCGACGGATATCGATTCTTCGTCAACCCCTCTAAGTACTTGTTCTTGAACATTTGTTAATTGACTATGTAATGCTTGTAGAGGTTCTAACATTTCTGTCAAAACTGCTTTCAAAGGACCTTCTTCTAACTTATGTTTTGGAATCTTAACTTCGAGAAGGCTCTCTTGTAACACATCAGTGCAATCAGACAAACATTTTATTAAGATCAAAGTCTTGCCTGTGCCGCTCGCATCTTTGAAGTCATGTTTCTCAATAACAGATGACACTTTATCTAACATTTCTTTTGTTTCAATATTGATTTCTTGCGTTTTGACTTCTTCAACAAATGTTGCGAATTCTTCAATCATATTAGCCAAAGTACTGTCTTCAACCACAGTCGGTTTAGAAGTTTTGATTTCCTCTAAAATGTCTGCTTGAACATGTAGCATAGAAGGTTGAGCTATTTCCAATATTTTCACGAATTTGTCAACTGTTTCAGAGACTTGTTCATCATGATTAATTCCTTTTGCTACTTTTAGTATTTTGGCTGAGTTTTCAAACTTCGCCAAAGGTGCTTCAATCAAAAGTTCTGATTGAGAATCAACTATTTTCACAAGAGAAGCTTGAACATTTTGAAGACAGTCATCGGCATGAATCAGGAAAGTAGCTAGACAGCCATTAACGTCATCAGTCAAGTTTAATTTAAATCTCTTGGTTTTGAAGTCATTAATTGTACTTTGCAATGAACTAAACTCTTGTAATAATCTTATTATTTTCTTATGAGTTGTAGCTTTAGATATAAGACAACGCAGAATGGTAAATTCATTTTTGCAGGTCTTAAAGAAATCTTCGACTATCATAAGGTCGGCTACTGGCATATCATTTGTGGAGTCTTGCACCACGTTAACAGCGCTATCTACAATATCTTCCATTAACATAAGGGAGTCCGCTTCCATTTCAACTGCAACTTGTGGTGACGTGCAAGTCAAGTCTGAAGCTCGAGAAAGATCAACGAAATCATATTGCTCCAAAACAGCAATGTTGCTTTGTACTTCATCAATAGTTTGAATTAGTTTTGCCTCTTGAGCCAATTTCTCCGGGGCCTGTGCAGTAAATTGAATCATCTCTTCTTGCACAGTAGCTACTTTTCCATATAACTCTTCTGTAATCGTCTTAACTAGCTCAATCTTGATTCCTTTCGAAACGTCTGTAGCATCTAGTAGACTGTCAACTGTAAGTTCCAAAGCTTTAACTTCTTCTGGCACAGGAATATTTTCTGCGGCTTTGGTAGTTTCAATAATGTCTTTTAAATGTTCACACACTTCTCTAAGTGCGCCGACTTTGTTCGCTATTTCAACGGTGTTGTCAGCGGTGTACATGGCAGGGAACACAGCGAGCATACACTTATCTAAATGCTCTTTAAATTCAGAAACGCTCTGAATCACGGAATGTATTCTTTCCGTCGGCATCTCTAACAAATTTTCATATATTGGAATGTTACTTGTGTCTAACACCGACAAACTTTGCTGAAGTTCCTGCATCGGCTCAGCAATAGCTGTAAGTTTGGATGGGTTGATTAAGTTGCCTATCTCATTTGATCCTTCCAGCAGTAGAGGGTGTAGAACCTCTTCGATTCCAGAATGCAATTCACCTAAGCCTATAACGAATGATTTTAAACTAGAATAATCACTCACTTCAGATAACGTATCTAATGCGTCAATAATTTCAGGAGCTCTTAATACAGTTATGTGTTCGTGCAATGTTTGTAGTGCTTGTGCCGTTGCAGTTGTTTGTAGTTCCTGATTGAATGGCATGATGGCTTGTTCTACTGCAGTTTCTTCGGCAGCTGGCAGTACTAAACGGTCGGATGGGATAGTGTCAGCTGTTGTCTTTATTCCTGATATATCTTCCAGAGTAGACATATCATCTGCTGCTTCTACTCCTGCCTGTTCTTGTATTATTAAAATGCAACTCTGTAAATTTTGTACTGCGCTTGCCATATTCACACTGATATCATAAGGAGTAAGATCTTCACCATATTGAGAAATAACATCTTGCTGTAATATTTCAAGCGTGGTGTGGAGTTCATGAATAGGTTCAGCGATCGTAGACATAACTTCACTGTTTTGTTTCAAACTTTCAATGTTTTCGACAATTTGTTGATTTAAAACAATTATATTCTGGTTTAGTTCACAAAGTGGCGTAGCAAAGGTTTGAGCAAAGGATGACACTTCTGAAATTTCAGAAATATGTTCTTCGTCAACCCCACTAGCTTTAAGTGAAGCTACACTTCGTTTAAGTTCCTCTAAAACAGGACAAATGCACTCCAATGTAGGGGCAATGCTAGTCTTGAACTCCTGTGTTGATTCCATTGCCTTAAAATTTTCTATTGCAGCTATCGCGTGGTCAATATGTTCCATTACAACTTTAGCTTTTGTTTCGGCATACTCATGAGGAGCTATGGGTTGTATGTGTTCGGAATCAACATGAATGCTGACTTCCTCAGCCGTATTTACAGCCTCTTGAATATTAACCAAAGTGTCGGAGATATTTGTAAGAAGAGAACAATTTAGCTCAGAATCAAAAACGTTTGTAATGAACTGATCCTGAATAATGCGTAAAGTGTTGTTGAGGCTAGCAAGAGACAAAACGTTATCAACATCTAGATTCTTGATCGAAGCATTGATTCTATTAACTGCATCACAAATTTCCATCAGAGCGAAATATTTCTTAGATTCATTACTTTCAATTACATTTTCTAAAACTTTAGTTAAATTTTTGTGGAATACGGTCATGTGATTCTTCATTTCTGGCATTGGTTCTAATTTTGGCAGATTATTTTCTAATGCTATTAGAATCTGGGCCATCTTTTGTAGTGCATCCAGTTTATTTTCACTCTGTAAAACATCAAATGTACCAACGTTCTTTTCAATGACCTCAATTTGTGTTGAAATTATATAGAGATTTTCTTTTATCGAAGCAACGGCCTGTTTCAGCACGGCTTCATCTTCACCTTCAGACTCAGTGGATAGTTGCTCAAAAGAATTCCTAAGTTTGACAACGGGCTCCATAACAGTTTCAATGATTTCGGTGTTGTATTTATTTAAGGCCATAGTTGCTTCCTTTACTGACAGTGTTTCAATTTGTTCCAAAGCTGTTTGCAGATCTTGAATGGAGGCCGACATATCATTGAGTATTACTTCACTATTGCGCACTTTAGCGACATCTATTATTTTTCCACTGTCAGCAGACTCAGCTATACACAGTAACGAGATAAGAGGACTTTTTAACTCAAACACCGCTTTTTGAGTATCTCTCAGATGCTTTACCTCAACAGAAGGTTCCTCCACTTTAATTTCACTAGCTTCACTAAGAAGATTCCGGGCTTTAATAGTATCAGTTGAGAATTTAATCACTGTACTCATCTCGTTATTCAACGATTCGATTTCGGTGAGAACTCTATCTTCAGTTAGTAAGTATTCTTTGGAAGTAACAGAGTTGATATCCGAGATCAATTTCTGCATTTCACAGCCGCATGTTTCTACAAATGCTACACAAGTTTTCTTAACAAGCGTTTTACTGTCACTTTCCATATCGATACATTTTTCAATGATAGTCAGCGACTGCTGAAGAGCTTTCAATGGTTGAGGCAAACTATTGAATAATGTACTGCTAGCCTCTTTAGATTCTGAAGCAGCCTCTTTGGCAGCATCTGCAATACTGTGTATTTCCGACAGTGGAGATATTAAACTACTGATAATTTCTAAACTTCTTGAAGCAGTTGCTGCCGATGACATCAGTTCTGACTTAAGAATAATATCTCTTTCAATAATTTGAACATCGTTTATAACTTTGGATAGTGAAGTACTGATGTTGACCATTTTCGTTTTGAATTCTTCATCTGTCATTTTGGGTTTTTGTGGCATTTCCATTTCAAATGATTCTTTTTTCCGAAGGACTTCTTCTCTTGATTTGCTGACAGACTTCTCACTTCCTGAGCTGGATCGTCGTGAACTACGGCTAGTGCGACGCTCTCTCTTAGGTTTTACAATAGGAGCTGGTTCAATGTCCAAGTGTTTCAACGCTTCATCTTTGAATAAAATAGTTTTTGTGGGCTCCGATGACTCCTGACCATCTTCCCCTGAAGGTTTCAAAGATTTCGACTTAGGTTTACCAGAACTGTGGGCACTCGCAAAACTTTGCATATCTGATATGGCTTGAGTGTCATCGTCTCTCTTTTCTTCCGACAACGATTGATCACGTGATAAACTGAAAAAGTCATCGGCGCTTTTCTGGGAATCTGACTTTTTCCTTTCTAGTTTGATATCCGATCTTTCGTCTGACAACAACGCCATAGTTTTTTCCAAGTAATCCTCTCCAGCAATCTCAAAGTCTTGATCTAATGATAGCTGTGGTGGGCCGTTCTCGTCCGCAATCGACAAATCTTCGAGATCAGCTTCTGTACGCATATCTTCATCAGGAGACACAAAATATTCTGGTGAGACGTCAATTATAACTGCCTCCATCAACAAATTACCTGATGTAGATGTTTCTTTTACGAATCTTAAAGGTGGAAGTTCAACCACGTTGTGTTCCGTTATGTTTTCTGATAATTGATCGGCGTACATTTCTACAATTTGTAGGGCTTCTTCTTCGGTTAAGTCAGGTGTTTCGTAAAGAGACACAGAAACTTCTTTACCATCAAATGAGAAGGATATCTCTCCTTTATCATCAAGTGTGGTGATGTCACCAACTGGGGTGTCATACATCTGCGAAGTTCTCTCTTCGTGTATGGTGCTAAGAGAAAGATTCCTTTGTAGAGCTTGTTCTTCAGCTTTCTTCTTCTTCGCTTTCATTGAATCATCAAATCCGAGGAGTGAAGCAGAACTGGCGGCAATACCCATACAGTTTTGTGCTTCACAAGTATAAGTACCAAGACAGCATGTGCCGTCTTGGCCGGATATTATCCTGTGGATATCTCCAGGTTTTAATTCCTCTCCATCTTTGTACCATTTGAGGACAGGTTGTGGGACTCCGATGACCTTACACTCAAGGTTGACGGCTCCTTCATCAGATAATATGGCTTGGAGGTTTTCTAGGAATCTCGGTTTTTTGTAGTGTCTAGGTATGATTAGTTTAAGGAAACATGAGGTGACGCTGTGTCCAAAGTCGTTCATAGCGACGCACTTCCACTCAGCTTGGTCGAGAAACTCGAGGCTCTGTATGTCGAGGAAGCACACGCCGCGCTCTTCCCGGCCGAGGTGGCAGCGAGAGGTCTCGTCCACCGGCTGGTCGTCTCGGTACCACAGTACTGACGGTTCAGGCGGAATGGCGACTGAAACAAAACACAAATAAATCAGAAAAATTTATACAACTGTAACGTTACCGTGCAATTTAAAAATAAATACAAACTTTAATTCGAATCTGTGAAGTGATAGTGAATTGAAAAAGTAGTCAATTTTCGTTTTTGTTAAGACTGACGCAGATTTGGATGAATAAAACCGCATTGAAACATTCTCCTACATTAATTTCGCACAATTTGTACCAACTATTGCACATTACAACAAGATGGCTGCACTGCGCTTTTCTGTTTTAAAGTGCGATGTGATGCGGCTCCTTTTGTATTTGAAGAATTATTAGATATTAGAATGCTTTTTTTTTATAGGGCATCTCGCAGTTCAACCTAGGAGGTTGGTTACTGCTTAACCGGGCTAGTCCTGTGGATGCCTTGAATGTAAGGCCTCCAGCCAGGGGTATTAGAATGCTTGGAATTTCACTATTATATAGGGTACCCCTTTTAGTCCAATACGCACAGCAAGCGTAAAGTAACTCTAACTAACCTTTAACAGTAAAACGGAATGGCTCATCAATCTTCGCTTCGATGCTCTTCAACCCCTGAATGAACTTCGGCGCCTGATTCTTGGAGAACAGCTGCAGCTTCTCTTCCTCATTCAGCTGGTTCTGAATATCTTCCACGGTCAGCTCAGCAGAACTGCTAGCTTGGCCCATGCAATTCCTGGCTATGCAGCAGTAGGAGCCTAAGGAGTTTGTTCCTGTGAGCTGGTAGACGTCTCCAGGTTTTAATTCCTGGCCGTCTTTGAACCAGCTTAGGACAGGAGTGGGGAAACCCACGACTTTGCATTCGAAGGAGACCAGCCCTTCCTCTGTTAGTACAGCTTGCAAGTTCTCCATGAATCTTGGCTTTCGGTAGTTTTTGGGCACTGCGGAAGAAAAAGATAAATTTATTAGCATATTATACCTGAAATCACCAAAGGCTTAGACAGAGGTGTACCTATAAAAGTAGTCTCACATTGTGGCAGTTACCAAGTTGGCAAAAACCATGTATTAGGCGAGCCTATTGCCATCAACCGAGCGCATATTCTGATTCCGGGCTGCTATAGACAAATCCCTTTAGAAAAAACCCATTATCACTACCCGATGTGACAAACCCGAAAAAAATAAATTCATAAACATGTTTTCAACAGGTATGCAGGTTTTTCATTCATGAAAATTCACACAGTTCCCAAAAGTCCGATTGAGCTTTCTTTTTATTAAAATATTTTCATAACTTGAAAAAGATCGTATTTACAATAACTGAGGTCAATGGGCACTATTGAGCAATAGACAAGCATGGAAGAAGAAGACATGCTGCGCCGACCCCAACTAAATTGGGATAGGGGCAAGAGAATGATGATAATGAATGGACACTAAATGAATTTGGCTGCTTAATTTACGGGTACCGCTCCTGGTACATTCTCGCATTTTTCTATATACACCATTATTTTTAGGTCGTTCTGGAACCGAATACCATGAACTCGATCATCGAACTCGAAACGATTGGGACTATTTTTTTCAAAAAATGTCAATAAAAAAATCACGAAAGAATAAAATGTTTTTTTTTTTTTAAATAATGAGAACTCAAATGCATATGTGTGTGTAAAACGTATCCACGATCGGCAACACATGCGAACGATACCCATTGAAAAATTCATTCATCGATCGATTCTCATTATTTCACAAAAAAAAACATTAAATTTATTCTTTCGTGTTTTTTTTTATTGTTACTTTTTGAAAAAAATAGTCCCAATCGTTTCGAGTTCGATGATGGAGTTAATGGTATTCGGTTCCAGAACGACCTAAAAATAATGGTGTATAATACTTTCTAGTTTGATAGCTAAATTAATTAATAACTACGCGACCAGCTGTTTTTGGCTATAATATGCATTATCTCCAAAAATCGCCACAATACCTATGCAATAACATAACATCACACCTGTAATCCCCGAACAGTCAGGCAGAGGTGTACCTAATACCCACATTTCGCCAGTTATGTTAACGTACCATGTACTAGGAGACGAGCCTGGGCACAAATCCTAACTCCGAGGCTGCTTCTGAGAAATGCTTGTTAAAAAAACTCAATAACACTGCCCGACCCGGAATCGAACACGGGACCTCATCTTCAGCAGTCCCGCTTGGTACCCCTAGACCAATGAGGCAATAGCATTTGCATAATGATCTGGTTCTAATGGTGGGGTATCTTACCATCCATGGTGACATAGCAAGTGGAGATGCCGATGCGGCCCCCAGAGCTGGTGGCGACACATTTCCACTCGCCTTCGTCCGGCCACTCCGCGCAGCCCACCTCCAGCAGGTAACCACCTGCACCGTCTTCTAGTACGTGGTACCTGGAATAAGCAGGTCACGTCAAGCACGAGTATAATTTTAACTTTATTTTTATTTTTGGTTAATAAAGCACATTTGTAAAAAGAAGTACTCGTTATGGTTTAAAAGATACAGCCCTGTTCCAGACAACAGACAGCGGAGCCTCAGTAATACAGTTCCTTTGGCTAGGGAATCCTATGAAAAGGCAATCTGACAATTTTGAATGCTTTGCCGTGTGTGAAGTGTCTTTATCAAATTATTAATTATATTTTCTGAAACTGTTATATTTTCTGTAAAAGTGAATCGTTCTATCACATTGCTAGAGCATTTGTCAGTCACAAAAACATTGTTTATAAAACTTTGAGTGTGAAAATACAAGTGTACAATAATATATTCCGAAAACCTATTTCTAGGAACATTTTAAACCAACAGAATTCATAACATTCTCGACGTAAACTTTTCATGTCTGTATACAAACTAGACTCCTTTAGAAGATGCGTTTCCAAAATTGCTGGCTTGTACTGCGATATTCCGGTTTCAACTTACGCCCCAAAAGCAAATATAGACAGAGCACTAGACACCGACAACATGTAAAGCTTAAAATAGCAACACGGTTATCGGAATACATTTCCAGAGGTATATTTTCCGTCAGTAGAAACTAGAAGCTTAACAGGCCTATTATACACTAATGAGTTGTGTACGAGTATCACAAATTTGAACACAAATAATGAGTAGGCATATAGCTTTGAATATTTAATGATGACTCTGCGTGCACTAGGTACGAATAGGTTGCTTAGTACAGTGCTTAATTAACAGCCGGTATATAATACGCTTAATACCAATTCCTGATTGTATTTGGTGTAGAATTTGGGAGTGTTTATCTCCGGTTTGTGTTGTAAAACAAGCATTTAAGTAAATTGTTTAAAATAATTCTTCTTTCTCGTGTGGTTACTGCCTAACCTGGTGTTTGAGTTGTTTTGCCACCCATGGGCCTCTGACTTGGCTTTAAATGCCGTCAAAAAATATCTCTCAGGCATGCTGGTTTCCTCGTGATGTTTTCCTTCACCGAAGCAAGTGGTAATTATACAATACGCTAAGTTTAAAATAATTACTGATAATTTACAATAAGTTAAAAAATACCCGGTCCGACTCGAAAGAGGCATATAGGTATACCAATGACATTACCAAATACAATAAGAAACATAAAATATCCATGAAAATAAAAATACTAATGAATTTTAAAATGTATCATTTTTTGTCCCAAATTACCACCTTTAAAACGTGTCAACACCATGTTCGGCTTAAATAATTATGATCGATCGTCAATTGTTTTTTTATAACGTCACTACCCGTGAAGCGACCGGAGTGTCGCCGCTCGCGACCTTGTGTTGCTATGTCAGGTTCCTCATTTTAGTATGTTATTTAAGTAATTTTCATCAGGGTATTTTTGTTTACTTGTTCTCCAAAAAGGATTACATAAATCTTAGCGGGATTCCTAATAATACCCTCACGGATCGGACAGGTTTTTTTAAACATATTGTTATAAAGGATAATCAAATCAATGGAAACTTGAAGTTGTATTGTATCTTTAGAGAGAAATTGATCATAATCTTCATGATCACTTTCGGGTCACAAGAATTTCTAAAAAGATTCAAGTTGAAGAAAGTCATAATTGCAGTTACATTTTTGATTAACAATTACCTACATATAAACGATTTTCCCTGTAATCGTAAATTATGAATTCGAATGGTTATTGAGAATCTGACGGATCATAAGGATTTGCACACAAAAAACGGTCAATTACCGGTCGCTGGGTTCAATCTTCCCCTCCTTGTTGTACCAGACGACGCTGCGAGGCCAGGGCGGGACCACGATGTGGCAACCGAGGGTCAGAGGCTCGCAGATCCTCGTGAACTGGTCTTCCAGCTCCTTCGTGAAGATCGGAGGTGGCTCTGGAGTCACACTGCTGGAAAATGAAGAAGGAACAATGTTTATTTTGTGAGAGATTTTGACACACGATTTTAATTAAGTAAAAGTAATGTAAAACGTCGAAAAAGTAAAAAGAGTATGTTTCTGCCTACCCCCATGTTAGGAAGGCGTGAATTTATATAAAATAAAGTAAAAAGCTGTACTATATGAAACATCCAATAAGTTGTCATTACAAATTGGTCTATCAAAGTATTGTAAGACCCGGTATCGAACCCAAAGTGTTATAGGGTTTTTCTCAGTAGGAATTTCTCAGTAGCAGTCATGGAGTCTCGATTTGTGGGTAGATGGCAATAGGCTCGCCCCTATTACATGGGACTTAAACATAACTAGCGAAATATGGGTGTACTATAAGTTTCACCTCTGCCTTACGCTTTGGTGATTACAGACGTGAGTTTTGTCGAGTGAATGGTTCACTCTAGTGACTCATTTTTCACACAACGGAAAAAACCAATGGGAATGAAAGTTTATCGGGTCCTATAATTAAACATTTCAGTCATTCGGTAGGTAGTCGATTGCAATAATTACACTATAAGGTGGAACGGTATTTATAGTGGTCGGATTTTTGTTTTTTTTTTTTTTTCGTTTATGAATAGCTTGAAATTCGGCGAATTTATATTGTGGCGTAATAGTGGGACCTGTGTGCATCCATTAAACGTCAATTTGGTCTTTTTCCTTGTTCATTGTTTTCGACGAAATGCACATTTCCACTTTTTTTTTTAGAAAATTTCCCATTTTTTTTCATAGTTCTAAAATACCGAGTTTTAACACAAATATTTATTTTGTCATTGGTTACTGATACTTTTTCACAGATAACTGGCCAAAAAAATGTTAAAGAAATCCATATTTACGAGTGAAGTGACTAAAAATTCATTCGTAAATATCAGGAAATCGTCTATGTAAAAGTTAAAGAAGGACATTTACTCAAATTTTTTCTATGACGGTCAACAAAACTATTATCCTAAAAATTTCCTTATCAGTATCCACAGAGAACACAAATTCAAAAAAAATATTCAGAGATAGGTACTCGATAAATGTTGATTATTGCTGACGAAGGTGGAATGGGGCCGCTGGTAAACTCACAAAAAAATATTGTAATTGTAACGTAACCATTTCTCACAATTTTTATATAGAATATGTTGGGAGATTGGGTCTCTGCGCTCCATTTAATATCAATACCGATACCGATTCCAATCCCAATTCTTAGCGATAGATCCCTATTGTCATGTTTAACGTTTTCAGCAGTAACCGATATTTCGAGTCATAGTAATTATTGTAAGGTTTCTCGTATTTCGGACTATGTATGTGTATGTATTATTTTATTTTATCTATATCCATATATGTATTAGTATGTACCCATTTATGTGTATCAATTCCTATTAACAAAATGGTAATTTTATAATTTTTTTTTGTACTCTACCTCAATGCTGTCCTATTTGACCCAAAGGTTGACTGGTAGAGAATGCCTTATGGCATTAAGTCCGCCTATGTACCACTCTTGTACATGAAGTTTAAATAAATGAATAAATATTTAACAAGTATCCTTGAATATTTTTTCGGTTGATGGCAAGAGGGTCGCACCCTATGACTTGACCATAACTGGCGGAATGTGGGTGAGGTACACCTCCGCCTAAACCCTGAGTGAATTACAGGCGTGATATTTATGTCTTAAAATCTCACAATATTCACAAGATAAGGTGAAACTAACCTGGAGCTAGGTCTGGCAGACCCCTCCCTGCTGCCGCGGCCGACGACGTGGACCTTGGAAGAGGAGTAGGCCCTGCCCATGCAGTTGACAGCCTCGCAGGTGTACGTGCCAAGTGACGTGGGGTCCTCGGCGTTGGCTGTCAGCGCGAAAACATCTCCGGCCTTGATCTCGCGACTGTCCTGGAATTTTATTGGAGGATGGTTTAGCATAAACTCAAACTCAATTGACTAGTAAAGGCACTTTCGAATTGACAAAAACGAAAAACAAATGAAGATCCAGTCCCAGTGAAAATGGTGTTATAACTGTGAATTTACACTTACACTGTGGACTTTAGTTGCTCATTACAAAACGTAGATCTCTATGGAGAAGAATGGGCAAGACACTCCATGAACATTCTTTTAAATCAAAATATTTTTACCAAATCTTGGTTACATCATTCACGTTGAGATACTCATATTGAGATATACCATAGATATATCCATAAATATCTCATTATGTTAAAAAATAACTTCCGTTTTTATAAATTATCATGATGATAAAGATAGAGGAGGTGCTACCAATATTTTTTTTTAATTTGAAGACTGTAGAATTAACAGGATCTGGAAAACTAAGAATCCGAAGAAATCTCAAAATATGTATTATTTTGGTATTCTTTTAATAAAACTTTGATTCATTATAAAAGGTTGTTATTTCATTCATAATTTGTTGTAATAAAACAATTTGGGTCAAGACTTTCTAATTTTGGTGTCAGATATCAATTTTGTTGTCTTACCAATTCTGGTGTCGACAATACCTATAATAGAAGCTTTCGGGATTCAATATATTTTTCTTGTTAGGAAAAATTCATAATTCTTGAAATTTACTCTTATATATTCTAATAAATAATTTTTAGTCCTTGGCTCCTTTGTAGAAATGTAACTTTCTTGAAATTCTACTAATAGAATATCAAAAGAGGCAATACTAAGAAAAACTTATGAAAGGAAAATAACAAGTACCTAGTCGTCGAGCATCTACTCGTATCTTTGCCTTCTACCTTGACATTTTCCATCGAGTATTATTTGATTGAATTGGTACAAAGGCAAGAGAATGATAATATAATAATTGATTAGAAACGTTAAATACCAACGTGCGATGAGCGATCAGCGTGACAGTTTTTACGCACCTATGGTGTTCACAAAACAGTTGGGAGTGTTTTCTGTTTTGCACTGATACATATTACATACAGGTTAACAATCGAGATACTTAATGTCTAGAATTATAGTATTTTAAAGAAAAAAACCTATTTTAGTGAGCTTGGGAAACTCCTCTTCATTCCCTTGACTTCCAGGGTAACGTCTTACCGTTCAAGTTGTTGTCCAACAGGACAATGTATAGGTACAGTTTATGTTTATGACACGGTTGGCGCAGTGGTCAAGCGATTGACTGCTGCGCTGTATGTCGCGGGTTCGATTCCCGTACGGAACAAAAATTTGTATGACCTACAAGTAGTTGTTCCGGGTCTGGGTGTTTTTCTATCTATAATATGTATGTATTTACAAAAAAAAAATGTATATGTAGTTTATCAGCCATCTAGCTACCATAACACAAGCATTAGGTTGCTTAGCTTGGGACTAGATGGTGCTGTGTGAAATGTCCAGGGATATTTATTTATTTATTTATTTTTTCACACTCTATTTACAAAAAGCCTTACCTTGAACCATCGCAACACGGGTGTGGGGACGCCGACCACCTTGCATTCCAGCGAGACGGTCCCCTGCTCTGTGAGGAGCGCGCGTAGTTCCTCCACGAATTCAGGCCGCTTGTACGCCTTCGGTACTGTTCAAAGAAATTGTAAGATATACATACGTTCTACAATTGTCATAATCTCAATCTCGGCGAGGGGGGCCAGGAGTCCATAGCACATGATCCTAGTTTGGATTCCTGACTCCCACAAACCTTTGTACCTCCAATATTTGGAACACCTTTATATTGTAATAATTGTACTTTGTGGGAGAAAATAAATCTTATATTATTACTATATTCTTTCGACTTTCGCAATGATTAAAATGAAGCACTAAATATTTACGAGTTCTAAAGCCCTTTTAATGACCTCGGACTTGCGACCCGACCTAAGTCGAGACGCGTGCGTCGCAAGTTAGATCACGTCGACGAGTGTTGTGCTGTAATGCATTTAATTTATTTCCTGTGCAACGCAACATGCGTGTCATTGACCCAGACTTAGCAAGTTTTAAAAGTGATTTCTGTTGTTTGATTGTAATTTTATGTTGTAAAGAACATCGAAGTTTGGTACAGACGCCAGCACATCAAGCTACTACAATCTGTCAAATTTATTTAATAGATTTTCAACTTTATCTTTAAAGCATTAGGTTCAAGGTTGGTTGGGAAAATCTGTCAGTTTCGGGTAGGTTGACCTGCTGGCGTCTGTACATAAGTGATAAAATAAGTCTTAGCTTTAAGTTCCAATGGCTATGTCCACGAGAAAATCGCCTTAACTTACGCTGTGTTCCTTTTTAGAAAAGGCTTTTCCCACGACGACGTTTTTGAGAACAATGGCGATAAAGCAAATAACACAATGACTTAATTTATTCTTGCTTAGGAGCTCCTAAATCACAGACGTTACTTCTGTAACGTTGTGACGATATTTCAGGGGAACAACATTAATGCAAGCAGCCTTCTGAGCCTTCCAACTGCTTCCATACGAACCTCACCGTGTGAGTGAGCGCACGCGGGCCCAGAGCTGGTTCCTGGGTGTCAGTGTCATATTATTATATCGTCGATTTATCGTCGATTTTTCGTCGGTTCGTCTTTCTCTCAACTCATCATCTTCCTAGCTTTTATCCAACTATATTGAGGTCGGATGGAGTCTAACCGAATGCAGCTGAATACCAGTATTTTACATGGAAAGTCTGCCTGACGGACCTTCACAAACCAGTAACGGGTACGATACCCATTAGGACCATACACACCAAACCCTGCTTGTCGGGAACTTTCGTATGCGTTCAGTTGACATTTTGCCTTTGATGTGTGGACTCCAATAGTAAGACTCCTCAGTTAAAGACCACTTACCAAGTACATTAAGATGCGCGGAACAGCTGGCCCTTCCGCCAGCATTCTCCGCGGTGCACGTCCATCGGCCAGCATCGTCCACGCTCACTGCCGCCACGTCTGCGCACCAGAAGTTGCCATCCCGGGCCAACGCCACCCGCTCCGCTTCTAACAGGCGCCGTTCGTTGCGGAACCATGTCACCTGGGGAAATAAAATAGGAGAATTAGTTTAGACTTCTTATCGGTTCGTTTCGGCGCGAGCTTTAAAGCGATTCTCTTACGACATCGCTCGTCTGCTCGGAGAGACGGTGAGCGCCGCTCGTCCGCGCGGTCGGTCGGTGTCGTATGATATCCGACTATGATACGAGCGCAGCGACATTTATTTTCAAAGATCTCGTCACTATGCCGTTTTTTTTTCCGTGCCTGATACGTTCATAGCACGGTCATGGTATGGTACGGTGGTGGGCAGACTCCTTTAGCCAAGCGTTGAAAATTGTTCGTTCAATATAACCCTCTAAATTCATTTAACCCTATTGAAAGACTTTTTCATGAAATAGGTATTGAATGGGATTAAATGAACTTAGGGGGTTGTATTGATGATTTTAATGATTAAAATTCTGTATTTTTATACGTGTTACGGACGTGAATCTTTTTTCATCAACATACAACCCGACACTGACCTGTAACTCAAAAAAACGTATGAAAATTTGAATTTCGCGGGCTACCGCGGCGCATCCACCTTTAAATCGTGTTTATTAATATGAAAAAAAAAATAGATTTACTATAAACATTGAACGGGTATGCAAAGTTTCGCGTCCGTGCTATTTAACGTTGAGGAGTTCTCTCATGAGGAGGCGCTCCTGGCTGCAGGATCAAGTCATGTCGGTCATAAAAATGTATTGTCACCAGAACTAATTGCTGTATGCAAAATTTCAGGTCATTCAGATACCAACAAGTTTTGGAACAGGCAACTTACATACCTAATTATGTACATACATATAAACAGTGCAAGTTAAATAAAAGCTTGTACGAGTAAACACAAGCACAGATAACATAATACTAAGGAAAAACAAATCATAAAAGCTTTTCATTATTTGTACTACAAAAGTACAAACAACCAATTTCCCATGACTGAAATAAAAACATACAGTAAAATGGAGGCAATATTTGTAATGCACTGAATAAATAGTTACTGTCCAACTGAGGTAAATAGTGTTCTGACATGTCCGTTTTGTGCTCGGAGTTTTCGAATAAAATTGGATATGCTTGCCACTTGAGAGCAAATAAAAGACCAACACAACAAAGTTCGCGACAACCACCCTGGAAAGCCATCTGAGAAATCTGTTAGTTGGCATGCATCATCCATCATCATTGTCACATGTTTGAATAAACAAATATTTTATTTGATACTTCCAATAATTATATTTTGTCCTGTTAGAATATACGAATGCAAATCAAACTAGCACATAATATCTATGAATTAAATAACAGAAACCATCTATGCACATAATCAGTAACAAAACAACTGCCACAGCTGTGAATTCATTCGCTAAAATCTAAGTTCATTAAAATTATTCTCGACTCTCAAAATTTAATATCCATCATTTGATTGTAGTCCAAACTGAAATTTTGATGAAGAGCAAGCGAGAATATTCTAGATCGGGCTGAATTTTAATAAAGAGGAGCTCGTGGCTAAGTAATAACTGCCGCTCGGGTCGTTCTTTAGGTTAAGCTGCGCTTGCCTAAGTTGGTCCGTGGATGGGTGACCACCCATTACATACCGAGATTCCTCCGTGCCTCGGAAAGCACGTTAAGCCGTTGGTCCCGGCAGTCATTTGTAGATCTTTGACAGTCTTTACATGTAGTCAGTGGCCCGAAAGGGTGACAACCAGTTTTACGAAAGGGTATCGTATTATCCAGAACTACTGGGTTATGGAGGTCAGATAGGCAGCCACTCCACGTACAATACTGGTATTCAGCTGCATCCGGTTAGACTGGAAGCCGACCCCAAAATAGTTGGGAAAAGCCCAGGCATATTGATGGACTGAATTTTAATTACAATTTCGCACTTAATTACGATTGCCGCCGGGTATCAGAATTTCAGGAATCGAAAAGCATTGTTATGCCTGCTATCATTTTAAATTCGCTGTAGCATTTCAGTCAAGTTTTGAAGTCAAAAATTTAAATCATTAAATTCAGTCTACCGTGTTAGGGCTGTTTATTGGTGTGCTCGCTCATATTGAAATCATCAATCATGAGGTATTCCATTTTGCGTAAACAAAAAATGCGGATAGTCAACTCCACAGAAAAGTATTCCACATTGCGCGCAGTTAGAAATAAGCACTGCATTGAGTGCCTATTAATTGATAAATATCGATAGAAATGAACAATAAAATTAAATATTTATTAGCCGCGGGTAATTTTTGTGTAGGTACGCTGGTTGGAATACCATATGGGTATAAGCGAGCTAGCTTTTCTCAGACTAAACCCTTTTTCCACGCGAAACCCATCATCTATTACTATTAGTGTCTTGTATCGAGATGTCAGCTTATTAGAGGCAATACACTAACCATAGACAATAGCTTCTCGGCCTAGTGGTGGGTAATTTCCGATCGCTTTGTGCCACCGCAGGCTAATTATTGAGATGGTCACTAGAACAATGCAACTGCTAATATGTCCTTTGAATCTGAACACAAAGAGCACGGCCGATCTATATATAACTGTATGTTCTTCGACTATATACCTATCTATCTATACCTACATGGTCAAAATATTATGGAACAGCTGATATTTTTTTTAATAACCGATGGAAATTTCTATGTGGGGGGAGGCTCAGAATGATGTACTGAATACGTGGTAACCGTTTTCACGTCGGTGTCCCTTCTACCCTATGTAATATGCCCATGGTATCGGTAACCATTTATCCAAACACACTGTATATCGTGTTGAAATAACAATACACACACATTGAGCTATCATCTTCTATAACTGTCAGATTTCATTAAAATGAGACACTGATATAAAAATGTGAGATAGCCATTAAAAAGGTTTTAGTCTGATGTCAACTGTCAGAATTTTCCTCCTCTTACTTTAACAATAAGAGGGAGGGGACACAATTTTATGGCTTTAGAATCGAATATCTCATCAACCATTGACTTAAGAAAAAAGGAATTTTATGAACTTCGATATCATTTCTTAAGAGCCATAAACACACCACAGGTAGTTTTTTTTTTAACTTTTAGTTATTTTTATTAGATTCGTAATTTTACCTTCTCTCCAAATTACAACGGTGTGACGCCAACCGTCTCGGAGTAAAATGGCTGAGACGAATCTATAAGGGTTCGATTTTAGGTGCCGTACCTTAAAGGAAAAAACGGAACCCATATAGGATCACTTTGTTGTCCGTCTGTCTGTCAAGACTTTTTATCTCAGGAACGCGTGGAGGTATCGAGTTAAAATTAAAACCTTATACTCAGGTCTACAGTCCCTTGAAGCTGTGAAAAAAATCAAACTTCTAAGTTAAGTAAAATAAGATACGGCCGTTTATGTCGCAAAAAACGTAAGTATATTTCGACACTCTCAAGGGAATCAAAATTTATAGGGTACTTCCCGTTGACCTAGAACTATGAAATTTGGCAAGTAATATCTTCTTACCTACAAGTACAGGGAAAAATCTGAAAACTACAAATTTATAAAAAAAGGGGAAAGCTCGGAAAAAACTGCGAGATTCGATTCCTGAACTATTTATAATATTTACCTACAAATGTGTACGGAACCCTCGGTGGGCGAGTACGACTCGCACTTGTCCGGGTTTTTGCCATTTAGCAACGGAACCCTAAAAATAAACACATCTCAGTAAAAGAATCCGCACAAATCATTTCAAAAATAACTTTCTTAATTCGCGCGCTTTAGACGCCATCTTTGTTTTTCCGGGAGCTGTCAAAAGAAGCGCGGGAACTGTATAGCAGATTATAAATACGCACAACGGATGTGGTATTGAAATAGACGAATTATGTCACGAGCAGCGTTGTTGGACATTCCAATCTATCTCAAGGTTCCTGCGTGGCGTTAATGAAACTGTATTGCGGCTAAACGTGGGTTGTACTACACTCGTCGAGAAAGAAAAGTCGATGATTTGTAAAACTTATTCCAACTTCTGTCAGTTGGCTAGTCTTCAATGGCCATTACTCCGTGTACACACATAGATTCAGACTCAGTATATTTTCTTGCGTAATTCTTTAGTGTGTCCAGATTCCATAATGTTTTATTGCACTTTTTCTCGAACAATAAAGGAAACGCGTGGGTGCAATGTTAGATATTTTTGTATCTCGAAATGCTTTTTTATTTAATTGCAGAAAAACTGACTCGGTTATTGGTTTCGACTTATTTATTACAATTTTTTACGCACGCACTTTGTTTTTAATGTCAAAATTCTGTTGAAACGGATTTTAATATCCTCGAGGTTCTCAATTCGTTGAGTTCATAAAGTAAGTGATAAAGGTTCAGGGAGTAAGTGGTGGCCAAGTGGTAATGACTTAGGAGAGGTCGTGTGTTCGAACCCGGCAGGCTCATTAGTTTGTGTAATTTATTTCATCGCCACTGCTCTCAAAACCAGATGGCGCCACGTGCCTTTCAAATCATGATTGAATTATATTATTACAAACAGAGGACAAGCCGAATTGATTGTCATATTCTAAATTAACGCGAGCGAAACCGCAGGAAAAGCTAGTAAACTATAAAAGCATATCGAAAAGAAGCTGTTTATATAGAGCTGTTTATACGATATTCCCGTAGGTTTATGTTTTTTGAGCCAACATTTTATTTATTTTTACTTTTCATTGGAATAAAAATAAAAGCTTTATTTATATAGGCTATTTACGAATAAATTGAGTACGCTGGCCTATGAATATATTGGGAGGCGTACCCATCATATGGATAAAAAAATACCAAATACTTACTTAAATCAAAAGTAGTCTTTAAAAGATAGAAGGATAGTTGAATTTTATTTTCAATTCAAACTATAAATTTACTTTTAATTAAACTAAAAACGAATCGTTTTAATGGAATGTAGCCCTTAGTTGTGAATTAGGAGATAAAAGCTTTTAACTGCCAAATGTCGGCCGCGATGGACGCTTTGGCTCAAGGAAGGCAACAGAAATACATACGTGTGTAAGTACAAACTAGCTTTATTTATAGGTGCATTGAATAGTACGGGACTCCTGAAGGTACCTATTTAAAAAAAGTTACAACATTGAAAAAGTTAGAACTTTGACCACCTTATCAACTAACTAGAAGGCTCCCAGGTATGATCCAGAACAAAAAAATGATCACAAAAACGGGAAGAATAAGAGCAGGCTTCAGAGACGGCTTCGTTAGGATATATTTACACCCTTTTTATTTAAAGTCGCGTGTCCCTGTCTATGTAATTTGACAAACACTTTTTGAAACCCTTATCCATTATATCGTCATCTGCCTAGGCTTTTCCCAACTACGCTTGGGTTCGGCTTCAGGTCGCGCTTCCCAACCGGATGCAGCTGAATACCAGTAATCCTATAACCATTACAAGCCTTGCGGTATAGCCCTTCGTTAGATATGTTCAAGAAAGAAATAAGAAAACATTTTTTGTCAACATGATACTATTATGTATAAAGTATTTTATGTGTATGTTTATCTATATATGTATTGTATGCATTACGTATATTATATTGTATGTATTAGTTTGGTATGGTTTGTAAAACGTAGTCAATTTTTTTTTTAATGTACTGTTATTGCGCCTAGGTATATATCCTCTTCTGCAAATCTCGGAACCGAAGTAAGGTTTGCTGTAAGAAAACCCATTTCTGGGTTAGCTCGCCATTTTACCCACTTAAGCTATATTTGTAATGTTGTGTGTATACAACGTGTAACGGAAGGGGGGTATCAACCCTGAAGGAGGTGAATGTGCTCATGAAACTCAACAACTTTCCCCAAAGAACATAGGTCGAAATAAAATAAAAAATTTGGCCCTCCCTTACAAAACTGACTACCAGCTGATTGATTTACTATGGGAGGGCCAAATTTTTTTTTCATATTTCGACCTATGTTCTTTGGGGAAAGTTGTTGAGCTTCATGAGCACATTCACCTCCTTCAGGGTTGATACCCCCTTCCGTTACACGCTGTATATTTATATTTTGTGTGCAATAAAGAATAAGAGAACCGTACAAAATACACAAGCTCAACGAATTCAATATAGTTTAGGTATAGTTTAATGATACCAACACTATCTAACCAACTATGTTTCAATATCACATCTTATTGCAATATCAGTAACCCTAATTACTTCGATGGATAATAGCCGTACCGACGCGACGTATCGTAATTAACAATAGGTAATGATTATACAGGAATGCTTCGACATGCTGTTTCCATGAATCGTTGTTAAGTTTACGTTTGTAAGCTGTAAACGACATATTAATATAACTAGTTTTCCGCCCGCGGCTTCGCCCGCGACGAGTTCGGTTATATCGCGTTTCCAAGGGAACTCTTCAAAAGTCCGGGATAAAAAGTATCCTATGTTCTTTCTCAAGGTCAACTCTATCTCTGTACCAAATTTCATTAAAATCAGTGCAGTGGTCCACTGCACTGATTTTAATGAAATTTGGTACAGAAAGCGTAACAGACAGAGTTACTTTCGCATTTATAATATTATATATAAATATATAATATATATATATATAGAAGGGATGATGCACAAATGTCTCTGTAGACACAGGAAATAGTTTACTTAAACTTATAATAGTCCTATTGCTGGCACACAGGCCTCTTAGCTAGAGAAAGTAATCGAATTCAAATTTAAAATATTTTATTTCACACTAAGTATCTTCCACCCGCGGCTTTCGCACGCGTGTTTTGTTGTAAGTTAATTGTATTTTGTGCAAACAATAAATTAACAAAGTTTTATCGCAATCGGATGAACGTAACATACATGTATGTACCTATATACATCCTTATTTATAGAAACACTAGCGGCTCGTTTCGGCTTTGCACGGGTGCCTATGTTACTCAGGGTGAATGTAACTTTCCAATGGTGAAAGAATTTTTGAAATCGGCAAAGTAGTTTTTGAGTTTATTCATTAGAAAGAAAGAAAGAAAACACATTTATTTGGCACATGCCACAAATGCACACAACATAAAATAAAATAAAAAACTTAAATCTACACAATAAAAATTTGACATTACAAACATACACACTAACAAAAATACAAATTTTTCCTCTTTATAATATTCTAGTGTAGATAAAATACGAAGAAACAAACGAAACATTATTTTTTTTAAGCTTTTATTTAACTTGCCTTGCTAATTTGTAACTATACATTGGTCAAATCTTGCAACTGAATTTCAAACCAGTTCCCTTCAACCGATTGTGCAGAAACTTTGTACATACTTTTTGTTCTGGTGACAATATATTTTATGCAGACATGATTTGATTTTGCAGCCAGGATCGCCTCTTCACGAGCGAACTCAACGGTTAATATCACGGACACGAAACTTTGTATACGCGTTCAATGTTGATACTTAAACCTAATTTTCTTCTTTTCATTTTAATAAAAGCTTTTTTTTAAAAGAAAGGTTAAACCTATTATTTTATAGTAGATTTCGGGGTGCGAGTTGCCTGGTGTCACTTAACTTCAAATTGTGGGTTCTTAGTAAGTTGTGTTTAGACATATCACACAAAGTAATGCATTTATCTGGGTTAGTACCCACGACCCACGAACCAAAAGTCAAGGGAGTAACCTCTACGCTATCACAGCACCTAAGTACGTATCTAAATTTTTGGCCAACGAATCAGCATTGCCATCCAACGTGGTAATGCTGCCAGCCTTCTGGGCACTTTTCCTGTTGACAGCGATGCGGACGAATTTTTGGACGCCCTGTAGGGTTTTAAGTGTAAGTACATATTTATTACCTACTATTATAGTTCGTAAATAATTTAATTATCTTTGAAATAAAAATATATAATCCTTCCTAATCCGTACAGTAATCATTCGGAAAGCGTCCTAGAGTCTATCATGTATTATTCTATACCAAGTATTGTATTAGCTGCACAAATTAATTAGTATGTAATTGTGCATTTGATTGGCTATTAATGCGTTCAATTAGGTACTTGCCAGGCGTACATCGCAGATCATGTTGGTGCAATTACGCAATAGAGCGATACCAATGTTTTATATTCATGATATTACTCTTAAAAAAACCGGTCAAGTACGAGTAGGAGTTGCGCACCGAGAGTTCCAAATAAACTTGTAGGTATTTTGTTATTAAACTACTTAAGTGGGGTTGCAACATAAACGGTCATTTCTTTTGATCGCGTTGACTTACAAGTTTACTTCAACTTCAAGAAGTAGCAGACTTGAGTATTTAAGATTAATTTCCTCCACGCGTTCCTGAGAAAAAGGGTCTTGCGGTACGGAAACCTAAAAATACTAAAAAGAAAGTGTAATGCCTTACTTTCGGGCCGATGTCGAAAATCCCTGTAACTTGCAAATTAATAACGGCACATTCATGAAACTAACTTCATATTACAGAGAATTTTAATATTGTGACGGCGGCGCCTGTATGCTCCTATGTGCCGATGCCCGGCCGGGGGCGCGTCGCGAACTGCGCAAGTATAAGAAGAACTTAACTTCAGAAGCCATATCGACAACATCGTCACGAAATCTGCACGGTTGCTAGGATTTCTTAAGAGAAATACTAAAGGATTTAAGCTGGTAAGAACAAAAACTGTACTTTATAACGCCTTAGTTCGCAGCCACGTAGAATTTGCCAGCGTGGTGTGGAATCCCCTCTATGCAGTACACTCACAAAGAGTCGAAAGCATCCAGAGGGCCTTTACAAAACACCTAGCATATACCTTCAGTGAAATATCTCCCCGGTGTCCATATGAACAACGTCTTCAAACGTATAAAATAAATAGTCTGCGCGACCGTCGACTGATACAAGATCTCATGTTTTTGTACAAATTAGTAAATAATAAATTGGACTGCAGTGAACTAGTTAAGCGTATCGGACTAAAAGTACCTTTCAATATGCCTAGATATCCTATAACCAACTTGTTCAATACTCATGGATCAAACACAAATATTGGGGTAAACTCGCCACTTAACAGACTCAGTAGAGAGATGAATTCTATTATTAAATCCTCACCTGATCTTGACATTCACCATGATTCCATAAAAATCTTTAAAACCCAATTACTTAATTCCCGAAAATCACAAAAGAATATTATCTTATGTTAGTATGAATTAATGACAACTTTTTATCTTATTTTACTAATTCTTCTTTATTTATGTCTTTTTTATTCTTCTCATATAATTAGTTAGATAAATTATAGCGATGCTGTTTTATTCTTGAATTTTATATTTCGTAAGCCAAATATGCTCTAAGTTTAGGGAGTTTAATTGCGTAGTTGTTTATTTTAGTTTAGTTATTTCATTTCTAGAGCCATTCGGTTTCAATTTTATACTCTTTTGTGTTATTAACTTATCACTTTCTTTGTGAATGCTGGTTAACCTGTAATTGGCGACTGTGTAAGTCCAAGACTGTAAAACCTGTACTCAAGAAATTTTGTACACACAAGCTGTTGGTAAACCTTTGTTAATAAATAAATAAATAAATAAGTATCTTTTTTTTTTCGTTTTCTTTTTTGACTATGTGGAAATACTCGATGGATGCCCTCCGCCCTGGGGAGAGCGAAGGGGTCTGTCAGACTCGTACTGACTAAAACCACACACACTTGCGTAGGGGGGCAGCGGGATCTGATGCGACTTCCGCTACGCCGGACGCGTAAAACCAATATCTGTGTATGAACCAGCGCCCTAGGCGTTGCGCCGCAATATTATGGGTCCCCGTTACGTGGATGTTATGAATTTTCTAATGGACAAACTCTGTTACGAATTAACTCATGGTTACTGATTATAATATTACTTATTTAAAGAGTTTCGGCGCATGTTAGTTGCATTCCCTTTCTGATATACATTGGTATATTATCACAGGCACAAAAATAAACTAAAATCATGAATGTTTAATAATTTTATTTAAAAATAAAGTAAGTACATAAAGTAAGAAAAAGTAATTATTAGTAGAACTCAGTAGGCATTGTTTAGTGCTTTTCGCATTTGGTCTATTTAATTTTACACTTGCAGATAAACAATGATCTCGTATAATATTGGCAAGGGTTTTTTCTGCGTTGGTAGGGCGTCCACTCTGGATAGGTACGATTGTTACCCTTGGTTATAGCACGATTCGTTCGCATTGAAATGGTCGTCGGTTGGACTTTAATTTATTTTGAATGCGTTGCTCGCATTTTTGCTGCAGCAAATGCGATAGCTTGATCCTCCGTTTACAAATAACAAGTGCCGAGGTCAATGTCATAGTTCAACTGACCGATAATAGCAAACGAATGCAATTTATGATGCAATATACTTGTCTCGCTCTAACTCACTCGATATTCGGCACAGATTTACCTAGACGCCTTTACAATCATGTTGCGGTACAGCGCGTAGGTATAGAAAAGTGTTGAGAGCGAACATGAGTGTTCTCTTATCTGTTACAAACATGAGGGCCAAACTCTGTGCGGTAAAAACCAATCAACTAAAGGTGCTGGCTCGAAACAGGTTTGTATGCTTGTTTACAAAATTGTGCAGGACAATGTCTGTGTACTATTCAGCACCATCCAGTGTTGGGTCATATACAGGGATTGGTTTTACGCCCCCCGGACTAGTGGCTGGGCCCGCTCGCTTGCCCTGCAGGTCTCGTCCGTCTCGTACAGGTGCTCGTGGAGTTGGCGTCATTATCTATGTGTGCCGTGGCAGCTTTGCGATACTCCCAAAACCGCCTCGCTCACTCCACCAGACACTGGACGCGTGGCCCAAGACTCCTCTTTCCAACAATAAGCGTGATTTATATTTTCGACTGGCATTTGCACAGGCTGAGGCCTATACATGGTGAATTGAAGTGGGCGTGGATGGCCAAATCCGAAACTATGAGGTATAGCGAAAAATACTCAAAGGAGGCAAAAAAAAAATCATCTGTTCCCTACATTTTGATCGATTAACTCGTCAAAATGTAGGGAACAGCTGATTTTTTTTTCGCGATTTCAGGTTTTGTCCCATAGTAAAAGTTGTTCATAATGATGAGTACAATGACCTCTTAAGAGGTTACTGGTGTTTTACAAATAAACCTGTATACTGCGAAATGAGTATTGGTGAAGGTGTACCTACTGCACTATTAGGTACACCTCTGCCTAACTCTTCGGGGATCACAGGCGTGGTGTTACGTTATTTTATATTGTCAAATCACACAAAATTAAAGCCTATTTACTTGTTGACAGAGTCGACAAACAGTCAAATCTCTTGTGTAAAATAATATAAACTAGGCATCGTGCTACGAAATCATCTACCACAGGTGTACTATTAGGAAGGTACAACTCTGCTGAACCCTGCGGAGACTGCAAGCGTGATAGTATGTTATGTAAAACAATGTTATAGAACAGAACTAGTATCGATTAAATTATCTGTTACATCAGTTGACCGGGATCTATTTAAATAGGTCAATTTCGGGGAATTCTCCGGTTCATTTAAAATTCATTAGTTTTCACGCCAAAAAGCTATATGAGTACACTACATGGTAGAAGAAATCCTAAACTAAAACATATTTTTCGTCTGTTTTATGCAATACAAAAATATAATACAATTATATTTACAAATGAATAAGTGTTATTTATTTTATAGGGTTCCGTACGTCGTACCCGAAAGGTAACCAACGGTACACAACTACACATGCACTGCAGAAAAAGTCGGCTAAACAATAATTAAATATATAAAAGGAAAAAGATCGGCAAAGAGCGAAATTCGGCAAATACCGAATAGATAGACCACTGTATTACTACGCCTCTACTGTCCGTCCGTCCGTCTGTCAGTCAGTGGGCTGTATCTCACCGTAATAGGTCTACCTATTACGGAGAAATTCAGCTGTCTAGTACCTACACTAGACAGCTGAATTTCTGTGATTTCACAGTGATTTTCACAGTGTGCATTTCTGTTGCCGCTATAACATGAGAACAAACGATAGAAAATGCAGACACCTATTTAAAGTCAGAATCCGAGATATTTGTCAAGTTTTGGAACACCACGAATTCGTAATTATCTACATAATTTATGACATTGTTATGAAATTCCACTGAAATTGCAATCAACGTCTTTTAAGGACCTTTATACTGCAAATGCGCACTCAGGTAAGTAAGTGGCGATGTAATAATTACTATCGAGACTACGAATTCAAGAATAAAATCCGGCATTCAGTACTTTCGTAATATAGTACGAACTATCGCACAGCTTGTGTGACGAGGGAGGCGTTTAGCAATGCGTTGCAGCGCTGTCCGCACTAATATGCGAGAGCATCCTTGCAGTTGAATGCAGCTCAATTTCAAATTCAGAATTCTGACTGACACAATTACTGCGCTGCGGCTTGCAGCTTTGAAGCAACTAAAGATGTGCTGTAGCATAATTTGCACATTCATTCAAGCATTCTCTACTGCAAAAATTAAGCTGGAAAAGGACTTTTTTTTCTCGCTCAATGTAAGGCACTCAAAACATTGTGTACACTGTATAAAGTAAAGTTTTAACATTTCTAACATGCGTATTTTGACGTTCAATATCTCGGTAAAAAAAATATCGCAAAGACGGGAAGAAAACTGCCTCTCGGTCTCACCAAGGGTGTTTTACACCCATTACTTATTCGACGCCTAGCTTTAAATGTCGACTTACCTTACACTCCGTGGAACTGATGATCTCGACGAGGAACCGGGTCCTGGTGCCCACCTTCACGGTGAGGTCTTGTAGACGTCGCAGGAAGGTGGGGGGGTCCTCGCCCGTCGGAGCTTCGTCGGCGCAGACCTCGAGACGAAGACGACTGGTGTCACTCCCGGCTGCATTGCTTGCCTGGTTACAAAAGTAGTCTTTATAAGACAAAGAAGTTTGGAGTAGAAATGAGGATTGTGAGGCAAACACAAAATAAATGGAGTTTACAACAACAACATCCATTTATTTTCCTGCTACTTTGGCCCGTAGATATTAGTATTAGACCTTACAGACTAACCTACTTATGATAAAATACAAATCGTGTGCGCCAGGGTAGGTCGCCAAATAAAAAAAATCTTAGGTCGTCAGAGTCGGGCTGATTAAAAATCAGCATACAACCCGATAATTGCAAAACACGGAAGAAAATATTAAATTTGCGGGTTTCCCTGTCGCTTTCCCCTAAAAACAATAATTATAGTGTTTAAGACGTCATAGTACCCATGGGGAATTTCCTTTGCAAAAACGATCGGTTTGAGAAAGCGGATAGCGACATAAGTTGCCTGGATAAAACTAAACTGTAACCTAATGTGTTTGTTAATTTACAATTTGTTAGTTTAATGATTTCTATTTTTATTTTATTTTATTTTTTTATTGTGTATTGACATGATAATTGTGTAACAATCCTAATAACTTATTTTGTTTTTGAGGTTCTATGTGAATTAGTTACTTTAAATTTATTACACTATTATTATTATTCTTTAATGATTTAATTTATTGTTATTTTAAGAGAATGCTTTAATTAATAATATTTTTTTGATATTTGCACGTCACATCATGTGTCAAACATGCCTGTACCTAATAATGTTGTTGCCATCTTGCATGCATGTATTGACTTGTATGTATGACACATGTTTAAGCAAATAAATATTATCTTATCTTATCTTATCTTATCCTCAATAAATCCTTTTATCTACCAATCAATTTAGCAGCCACAAGGTTGCAATTTGACCGTACTTTCCCAGCACATAATTTTGTTTATTTTTTTGTGGTCCCAAAATACTACACAAAAATATACACCATTATTTTTAGGTCGTTCTGGAACCAAATACCATTAACTCGATCATCGAACTTGAAACGATTGGGACTATTTTTTTCAAAAGTAACAATAAAAAAAACACGAAAGAATAAATTTAATGTTTTTTTTTGTGAAATAATGAGAATCGATCGATGAATGAATTTTTCAATGGGTATCGTTCGCATGTGTTGCCGATCGTGGATACGTTTTACACACACATATGCATTTGAGTTCTCATTATTTAAAAAAAAAAACATTAAATTTCTTCTTTCGTGTTTTTTTTTTATTCTTATTTTTTGAAAAAAATAGTCCCAATCGTTTTGAGTTCGATGATCGAGTTCATGGTATTCGGTTCCAGAACGACCTAAAAATAATGGTGTATAATAATTGTATTTAAGCTGGAATCCGGGAATGCGATCCCGGTCTCAAAAGCCCCACGACCCTATGATTGTTCCAACGGACGACGACAGGACTTACGGACTATAATTGCAAGCAGGACAAAACGGTCCCTTTTGAATACAAGCGTCGTTAAATACAGTTCCGAGAAATTGCAATATTAATATATCAGAAGCGTTTACAATCGTCAGACTACTGTTATCTGAAGAATTAATACTGGGAATACCAGAATAAGCGTAATACGTCGAAAATGGCCATTTTACATTTTTTTTTCCTTGATGCCAAGCGATCCTGTTTCCAATACTCATAAAAAAAACTATTGAATCAATCAACGTTGGAGTACTAAAAAGTCAGAAATTGCAAAAAACTTTTCTCTCTTTTGCCGACCCCAAGTAGAATGGGACAAGGGCAGGAAGATGATGAAGATGATGTACATTTTTTTTTAAATCTGATGAAATAGAAGTCTCTTAACACTATTTTCGTGTTACAGCGGTTAAGGTAGTTCCCCTAACTACGAATACGAATACCCCTAATATGAATTTCGAGATAATGATGACAATAAAAATGAGATTCAATGTTTAGTAGTTCTGACGATGACGTTACATTGTCGGTATCTATGTCGAGACTGCCGGGCCCTGGTGCAATTTCATTTCATCCGAATCCGATTGCCTATACATAGGATTCGAGAAAATAATCAAGTATTAATTGAACGGGGACGCGTACTCCCGGTTCTGGACAAGCAACTCCGGCTTTATCGGTTCTGGAACCCGAATTCGGATATCCGAAGCCAATTGCGATCAGTGCTTTGTAGTCACAATGGCGATGCGTCGTGTTCAATTGCGATGACTAGTGTAATCTTGTTTCATGTGTAAGGGACACTACTACAATGTAGCACCGTAAAGCCGTAACGGTTCAGCCGTCTCAGATTTCTCTTGCATGAGTACGTGTCAAAGGAATTAAAACACTGAACAATCCCATCGGTGTGACCTGAACGTGTCGGTGGAACGCACAACGACCAAAAAGGCCAAAATAAGCTGATATCTCTTTGTACGGGAAGCTCCTACGAAGCGAGGTCAGGTTATACTGGATATGTATAGTTTGATGTCTCGCCGTGTGTACAAAGGATCTGGATTCGATAGTTTCAATTATCAAGAAATTGGTGTCAAGCACTAAGTTTGAAACCTGGATATTAAAATTCGATGAAAGGGAAACTTCAGACTTGTCTAAAATTAATTTAAAGTAGGTACATTTTATGAAAATTACTAACTGACTAAGCTGCACATTAATTTTAATAAACAAGTTAAATCGCGCGTTTTGCTATGTTCAGGATATTTTACTATTCGCAATGAAAAATCAATAATCCCGACACAATCAAAGAAGATGGCCGAAAAAAAAACCAGGATCGCCAGAAATTTCATACGTGCCGTTTTTACAGGCTTAATATGTACATCAAAAATTATAATAGTTTACTGCAAAAACGGCGTGATATACTAGATATTTATTGATCAATGAAACAATAACCAATACTTTTTAGATTCAGAAAAACCTTTTGAAGCCGTGATCTATGAATTCTTAGGGTTCCGTAAATATATTCTACGAAAAAAATCATACAATTATCTAATATAATATGTATATGTTACGGCTAAAGATGGGTGTCAACATAAACTTAAGATTAGCCGGCTAAACTCCGACGTCAGGGGCACCCCGAACCTAACTAACCGAACCTCGGGGTGCCCCTGTCGTCGACCGTCTAGGGTTAGCGTTTCCATCAGCAGGTCGACGGATCCCCGCTGCGCGGGGCTCCTATTTCTGTCTGCAAGGTTTACAGGAACCTAACTAACCGAACCTCGGGGTGCCCCTGACGTCGGAGTTTAGCCGGCTAATCTTAAGTTTATGTTGACACCCATCTTTAGCCGTAACATATACATCAAACATCGTGATTAATCTCAAAACTCGGGATAATCCGGTAAAGCAGACGACAACGTCCTCGGAAGACAGGCGAGACGCCATTAAACAAAAACGATGTAATTCTTTATTTAAAATCCATGGTTTGAATCCATCATCTTCTCGTCCGCCTATTGCAGTTCTTTATTCGTTCTGGTGATCATAAGTTTGCTAATGACTGGATTTTTTAACTTTTTGACTTTTTTTATACTGGACACCGGTTATCTTGCTAATTCGATACTGTGGCGCGTTTTTTGGTCTTCTGCTTTCTTTGCGATTGGATATTATTGTAAAATAAAAACAAAGGAATAATGAATAATAACAACAACACGTTAAAATATAACAAGAATAACTTGACGTTGTCTCGCTCTGTCAGATTTAACAGCGCCACCTACCGCGTTGAATTGTGCATCTAAACCATCCAAGGATTCATTCAAACGTTCACATAAAAAAAACATTGTAATGGGCCCGGCCGTTTAGTTCAGTCAAATACACCCAGAAAAATACCACATCTATACTAATATTATAAAGCTGAAGAGTTTGTTTGTTTGCTTGAACACGCTAATCTCAGGAACTGCTGGTACGAATTGAAAAATTCTTTTTGTGTTGGATAGTCCATTTATCGAGGAAGGCTATATAACATTACGCTAAAGCCCTTAGGAGCCGCGCAACATGTGACACCGCGGGGAACAGCTAGTATATTTATATAAAGATTATTAATTATTCTTTACAATGTTTTAATATCTTATTATATAATAAAGTGATAGTGATAAAATAAAAGTCAAGAAAAATCAATGAAGTATGATTCTCATACAGTATAATAACTTCTATACTATATGTATATGGTTTTGGAGGCTTTACTATAGTGTACCCATTTTTATACTGGCTGGCGATTCTGGGTTTTTTGTCTATGAACCCATGCCCATAAAGCTATATATCATCATGGTATTAAAACCTACTTACGACCTTGACGCGTGTGCTTTTGTTACTCAAAGTGAGACTTCGTAAGAAAAAACAAAACACTACGAATTTCAGTTACATTTAAATTGAACAATAAATAACTTGATAGTACGTCAAGAAAAACAACATTAGGAACTATTGAAAGCTGGCATACACAAACCCTGATTTTCAGCCTTCTAGTAGCAAAATTAGTCTTCAACAATGATCACGATCCATCCAGACCAATGGCTCAAAGAGATTCCTCCAAATCGTTGGTCTGGTTATCTGAGAGAGCATCACACACTACAATAAGTTTGGCGAACAGTCGAACAGCTACAATGTTATCTCAGTTCCAAAAGCAATGAACCTGTCCCAGCATCGAGTGAAGCAAGAAGGCAGTTTGAACAGCTATTAATACAACATGTGACGTCATTTTAAATGGTATTGTTAAACACCATCAAATTAAACAACTGACTCCATGAGATCCACATCGATAACGCAAAAAATAATCAGCTGTCCCAAGGCAAAAGTTGATGAGTGATCAATCACACAATATGGCCACGCATTACTAGTCCATGCCGTGTTTATTTAAATCTTTACTGAAACGGGACAAGATTTTTTATTTGCATTTGCATGAAATATGGTGGTTACATGGTCTTACAAATAAAAAGGTTTCTCATATTTCGCTTACTTCCTTCAGCTTAAAACTTAAAATTAAATTAAAATACCTAGTACAATGTACTTCGAATTTAGGTACCTATTTACAAATTTAACAAAAAAAAACATAAAACATTATCTTATCCAATAATATTCTGACTTTTTTAAATACCCGTGTTTAAACTAATAAAATTAGAAGAGAAAAAAGGACCAACAATATTAGATAACATCATTAAAATATAATCGGAACTTAAGCTACTTAACTATTAGAAATGGGTATATATGTCAAAAACGCATTCATTGTGCATACATTATTAAAAAACCATCATGACGTAAATCTATTGTAGACGTACATCTATTGTACGTTTCTTTAAGGGGCAATCATACCGAGCTGACTTGACAGCGTACTTTGACAGATAATGTACTGAAATATCGGTCTAAGTACAATATTTGTAGCCAGTCCGCTGTCCGGCCCGCTATTAAGTCGCCTCATCGACAGTGGTACAGTTCCCTAAAGAGGCATACTCACTTGCAAGGTATACACATTGGTATCGCCGGTCCGTGCTGCGGATACCGTCAGCCGGACTCCGCCTGCGTCGTCGGTCGCCGCGAACCGTTCATCTAGCGACGCTCCTGCTCTGCTCCTGTGTGTCGCACAAACATATTTTAATATTAAGGAGGGTTGATTTTAATTTGACACTATTCGTGATTCTATGAAAAATACAAGTTTACTGAAGTCTACTACAAGTTTTAGGTACCAGAATGCTGTAATTATTTTAAATATATAAATAGATAATAATACTGGCGAATTTGACCAATCCAACAAAACTAAATGCGATCAGCACATTTAAACGGCTTTCATATCTTCTATCGTTCTATCTCAATAATATATTTTTCGAATTTTTCAAAAGAAAAAAATAGATATACCATAATATGATACTGGTCACTCTGAAAAGTGTTTTAGATGATTGACATCGCGTTCTCATTTATTGGTGATATCCGTTCATCAACATAATTTGTTTTAAAAATATTCTAGTGATTTTATTCTAAAATTAGAGAGATTTAAAAAACTTATACTTAGAGTGAACATTGGGAATATTTTCATACAAAAATTTTGAACCCGATCATTTTTTATTTTGACACAAGAATGCTACCTGACAAGCGGGCGTATGACACTAGACAGACCCATTTCTTACTAAGTAGTAAAAAGTATTGGATAACGATTTTCTTCGTCTTGTCCCGTCTATCGCTCATAAATATTTGAATATCTTTCTCTAAAAATAATAAAAATGTTTCATTCTTTTAATACATCATTCATGACAAAAATGCTTCTAAATTTGGGACTAATCTATAGCATTCTATGATCCACATGTAACATAAAAATGAAATATGACAGGACACGCATTACGCATGAAGTATTTTCATTGTTATTATGACCCATGAAAGACACATACACTGAAACACGAGGTACTCTATTTTAATGACACATTAAAGTAGCGAAATGGACTCAAGAACTATTCCATATAAAAAATCTAATATGAACATACAAAACAAAATGATTTTTTAGCTTATACTTATAGAAATATACACACGGCGACACATCTAACCATACATTTCCAGTATAACATGGCTTTGCTTTGCTTGATTTCCCGTACAATGAGAGATCTACACCAACTGTTTTGTATACCTTGATTGGTTGTCGTCCGTACAAACGGCCATTGACCATTATTTTGATTTATGGTTTTTAGACATCAAAACCCACGTTTTCTGAGTTTCTTTAGTCAATTTAAATTGTACTTGTATTACCATAAAACTAGAAAACAAAACGAATGAAAACCTTTAAATGTAAACCAAACTAACGAGACAGGACTTGGAAAAGCAACCGATTCTTTCTCACTAATATCCGAAAAAAAAAATCCGCGGACAAGATACAATACACCACCAATACAACAAAAGATGCAATGTGCAACCTCCCTTAGATCAATGACGCCCAGGCTTGCGTAGTGCATAGAAGATCACCGACCGTATGAAAGACAAAGGGCAGGAACGACTAGTGGATATGGTTACAAAGAGGTCGCTGGCTTGTTATCTTGCCTATGCAGCCACCGGCATATAACACAAACGTGGAGTTCTGAATGAGTTTCTATGATTTATGACGAATAAATTAAGTTGTGTTTTACAGATAAGTGACAGGTTTTAATGCTGTGATGTTTTGAGAATATGTTAGCTTAGCTGATGGCTAACAGGATATACTGATTAAAAGGTTAATAAATAGCACACTTCATTATGTAAAGCTAAGACACGGTGAAAAAGACATCGACGCGCCAATTGTCACCATGGTAACATTCAATTGTTGTTGACATGTGGGGTATGAACTCAGCGATCAACCAAATCATCATCAAAACTGACAGTCCAGCGACATCCACTAGCCTGCACTAACAAACAGTTCCAATTTCACTTTTGATATAATAAACCTTATGACAACGAGGATAGAGGTCACTGTACAGCAAAATCAGAGATAGTAATTTTGTTATTCATGAATTCAGTATCTACATGATTGTTAGCTCATTCCTGAATTAACTCTTTTATATAATTATATAATTACGATGTACCCTTTTAAAGTGCACGTCTTGGTTCGTCCTCACATAATGAACAATCTCAATATGAAAAATGTTACAAAGGGCCCAAGATTTTTTTAACAATATAATAGAATTTTATTTGGCATGTAGGTACACAATACAAGTACCTAACATTCATAAAAGAAAGCATAGGGTGACACAATGGACGAACTTATCGATAGAAGTGATCTTTTCAAGACAACCTTGGGATGGATTACAAGAAGAGAGAGAGACCATACTACTGGTGCGGTGTACCCATTACGAATTATTTGTTTAAAAGAATATTACGTAATTAGGGTGGCCAAACCTTTTATGGGCGCTATTGATGCTACCCGTAGCTATAGTTCTATGATCAGAGAGCTAGAGCTCATGATCTTTTGCGTGTGACCTAAATCTGAATTAACTAACGCCGCCATCTTGTGTTTAATGCCTTTCACAAAACAACGGCACTAAACATCCAATAGATCCACGAGCACTTTAAGCTTGGAACGGACACAATTTCCAATACCATCAACAAAAAAGAAATAGACCTGCCACAGATTATGCAAATAGTCTCAAATAGCAATGACGTGGTGATGAATGGAAGCGGTTGGCTGGTAAAACTAATTTATTTCTAGTTACGCTCGACAGTCGTGTGATATTTAGACTTGACGGCCTACCGTCGCGGACAACACTGAAAACGAATTGGACGCACCTATTCTGGGAATTTAGAGTGCAAAAACGAGTGATAAACTCATTCGTACAACGTTTATGTTGCACGACTATAGATTGCTTTTCTAAATAGTCTAGTTGTTGACTTTGTTTGCATGTATTTTGCATTCAATCACCTGATGTATAAATTAAATACATTTCGCTGGCAAGAGCATCACTTTTTATTACCAACTTCTTAAAAAACCGGCGACAAACGAGTTGGGACACGCACAGTAAAGGGTTCCGTAGCCGGGACGAATAATAAAATTAATAACAAAAAAAAAAAAACTTGACATTGCAATTGTAAAACATGTTGGCCTACTTTCCGTCCAACATTTTCCCCAGCGTCCGGACGCATTAAAAAAATATATGGGTACCAATGGATAGATCTCATAATCATCAAGAAGAATCATTCTTAGTATGTCGACTTCTCTCGATTCAGAGTCAGAGAGGAGCTACAGAGCTCTAAATGTGAATAATTAAGAATAATAGAAATCCTGACGAAAATTTAAAAGAGTGCTCAGATGGTAAAGGTACTTTGTCAGTCGTTTATTTACTTGTTTTATTTTCAACTAAGTCTAATATAGGTCAGTGCGTCTCCTTCGCCAATACGTACATCTTTTATAGTCAACTCTCAACAAAATAAATGCTTAGGTACTTTAGTACTGAAAGTACTGACCGTTATAGAAGCTACCGTATAAACTCTAGGTGGAAGACTATCGGAAAATATGAACTACGTCAATTTTCTATTAAATCTCCCAAGGAGATGTAAGCGGTTCCATAGTTAATGAGCTCGCTTGCAAACTCTATGTTTAAGATGAAGAAAAAATACTACAATACGATAAGTATTGTAATATTTTTTCGTTTTTTCTTGCAGCAGGAAAATATTCTGAGGAATTAAATAAGGAACTTATTTAATAGCTCTTTAGATAAAAAAAATGCGATTCATCGGTAAGCGCGTTATTGGAGAACGGTGGGAGCAATTTAAATTGGTACGAATTGAGTTTTTATAGAAGAAAAACTGGAAAAGTTCCCCGGGAAAATGGATAGTGATATAATTGTTCGTTTGTTGTTTTTTTAACTACTGTTATGTAGATACGCATACTTATCAAGTAGGTATGAAAATAAATCTCATATTAAAAAATACTATAGGTGGCCAAAAATCGCAACTAAATTGCAAAAAGCGAAAACAGGAAAGGGAGGTCTTTGCCCTGCAGTGGGACAATATAGATTGATAATAATAATATAATAGGTGTATTAAATATTCCAATAAGCCTGATATAGTGGTGGTGGATCGATTAGAACGACGCGCAATGATTGTTAACATAACGGTCCCAGTCCCACACATAACATAACATTACCCCAGTGATCAGCGAAGGGTTAGGCAGAGGTATACCTAATAGTACACCCACATTTCGCCAATTATGTTTAAGTCCCATGTAATAGGGCGCAAGCCTTTGCCATCAACCGGGCGCAAATCCTGACTCCGTGGCTGCTACTGAGAAATTCCTGATGGAAGAACCCAGCAGCACACTTTGCCCAACCTGGGAATCGAACCCAGGACCTCCTGCTTAGCTGTCGCGCTTGTGACCACTAGACCAACGAGGCAGTCCACACAAAGGTCACTGTCGGTACGGGTCACAACGGTCATGACGAGAATCTCATTAAAACCGAGAAGGATAAGCAAATCAAGTATCATGACTTGAACCGTGAGGTTGTTGACATGTGGGGTATGAACTCAGCGATCATTACCAAAACTGACAGTCAAGCGACATCCATCAGCCCGCACTAACAAACAGTTCCAGTTTCACTTTTTATATAATAAACCTTAAGACAACGAGGATAGAGGTCACTGCAAAATCAGAGATAATAATTTACAATGAAAGGACAGCTCGTGGCCTTAATCTTACGTCCATGTGGGAAAGTGATAGAGCTAGACGTTTTGTATAGCTCCATTTTTTGCACATGTCATGTGGAGACCAGGAACAGTAGTGAATGTCACGTTATATGGCGCGATTACACTTTTAGCGTTACATGTTACCCCGTATTCGGGTGTTCGAATGACTTTACCCGAATTCGGGCAACCGAGCGTTGCATTTATTACACTTGCCATCACTATGGAATACGAGTTAGTCTATGAGTAGTTTGAATGTACTCGAGTACCTGCAACGGGCGAGATTATCCGAAGATGGGTACTCGATGCCGTTCGTTTACAAAAAAAACTCAATCAAACAAACAAAAGTCACCGACTTCTGAAGCTAAAGTTATTTGTTAGTTAGTTTCGCGCCATTACTCTCATTTCTCAGAAGACCAGTAGCTGGCCAGCGCTACTAGAACTTGGAAGCGAACCCGTGACCTTGCGTCCCTTACGACACGCTGCACGCTGGCACGGTGCGTCCCGAAATAAACATTATTGCGATATATCTACTGGTCGCCAAAATCGTAGCCCTATATTTGTGTGTATACTGATTGGAAACCGATGGCCTAGTTATCTGTTGTTCGATTGCTTGTTGGCTGTCAACACTAAGAATAAATGTTAAAATAGACATTTAATTGCTTATGCCAGCGTGGAGTTCGGTAATGGTCCACGGCATTAGAATGCAGAACCATCCGGTATAAACTATATGTGTATAATATTTTTATCCAAATCCGTTGAGTCGTTTTTTCGTGAAATTACAGGGATTTCAGGCGTATTGTTATGTTAATACCAACTTGCGACGTCAATCTTATACAACGTGACTTTTTAGTCGACTTACAACGGCAGCCCCCTTCATGTATCCAATGACTACTAAACATTCATATAAAAAATAGGTATTTATAAAATTTGAATATTTAAAACAAAAATATCATAGTATGACGCATGACGGAGTTGAAACGCCCGGTTACGGGTGATGGTCTACTCGTGCGCTGGGTGGGTTTGTTCTACAGTTTGACAAGTAAACATTATTAACAGGATGTTTCATAATTCAAATGCAGGTATTATTTATTTTTATTTGTACCTATTATTATCTTGATTAATGGTTTAAAAAAATGGCACCTAGAGGTATTTTACGTCGGATACATTGAGTGGACCACCTTTGTAATACAACTAAATAAGTCACGGTGTATAATTAAAAACAATTTGATTTTTAATATAATTACAATTGCTTATTTCCAGCACTAAACTGGTAATTTGAACTGCAGCACAATTCCATTTAGGACTGGACTTCAATTTGTAAAAATGTAATGGCGCTCAAAATAATATTACTGCAGCATTCACTTCGTGATTAATGTATAGCAAAGCTGAGTGCCACTTCTAATAATTATTTCGGTCGAAAACATGATTCCATGAAATTCGTTCGATAGAAAGATACCTCAAATCAAATCAATAAATGGGTAATAGGTATTCAATTTAAAACTTTAACTTAGATGTTAAAACTTTGGAGGTTAAACGAACTAAGTATTTGTATAAAGCAGGTCGGACGGCAAAATTTAATATACCTACAACGTGTTTTTTTATATCTCATATTATAATGATATTCCTAAGATATCATCATCATCATCTTCCTGCCCTTGTCCCATGTTATTTGGGTCGGCGCAACACGTTTTTTTCTTCCATTCTCCCCTGTCAACCGTCACGCTATCATTTACTTCTTTATCTTTCATATCATTCCTCACACAATACTTCCTCTGCCTCTCCATTCATCAACGTTTATATTCATCACTCTTTTAGTCACATGCGGTTCGTCCCTCCTCATCACATGTCCATACCAAGACAGTCGAGATATCATCAATCATAATTAATTTCATTCAAACCAATCATTCACATTTATAGCTTAGAAAATGCGACGTAGTCATTTTTCACGTAAGGGTATTTTACATTAATAATCGTGACTTCGTCGAATTATTTTGTATGAAAAATGAAAACAAAAATAATATATAATTGCAAAATAATTCATATGTGTCTTGTGATATGGTCTCATTTATACCCTACTTCTTCTTAGCGTATCGATGGCAAAAAGTTTAAACATGTTTAACCCAAAACTCAGCTACGCGAAACTGATGCAGTAAATAAATCGTCAAGAGCGCAGGTGATAGGGTAAATATAAATAAATTTATACCCTAGAGTTGCGGGATATAAAAAAAACACCTTGTATATTTTGCCACGTTGCCCAAAGACCTTTGGTCCAGCTGTAAAATGATATTGGCTCTAAGAATCGGTTAAAAGATAAAAATTATAGTATAGAGAAATATTTCGCACTAGTCAATGTAATAGCCGGGTTCGTCCCACATGTAAAGACCTTGAATTCCACGCATATGCGTTCGTGGAGCATAGTTTAGTAGACATCTCATGTAGAGCACAAGTAGATATATTATAGTATGACGCCGGCAGGCGTCATATTACTAATAGTAATCATTGCCAATGGTTGTTTTTGCAGTTGTTTTAACTTTACTTTTTGTTAAAAACTTTTAAAACACTGTTTATTTTTTTTTAAGAACAGAGGGGGACCTTTATGCCACTGGCATTTTCTACCTGTTTATCTTTGGGTGACGCATAGACAAACAGTGGTACATGTACGTAAATCTAAAAATTGAGGGGAAAAAACCAGAAAAATACAACGTCTAGGGCCTGATTTTTTTGGTCCGGATATACCTACAACTCGATCCGTAGCGGAGTAGATTTAAACGTAATTTGTCAGTTATGGAATAACTGATATAGAAATAAAAACTTACGTACTATGAAAAAAAATATATTGAAAAGAAGAGTACCTAGGAATTAATGGTTAATTAACTAATCTCTAGAAATGTTTCTTATAAGAAGAACTAACCACAACTACTCTTTAAACAAATAAGTACCTATCATAACTTTTAATTGCGTTCATTGCATAGCTAAGTTGAAGCGGAAGCTAGAACAGAATATCTAAAACAACCACTAGATAATTAAATTCCTATTCCTTCATGCTTGTTTAAAGTGTGTATCTAATACACATTTTAAACAAGCTTTTAAAACCTTTGTACCTAGTTCCGACATTTTGAAACTATAAACGTTTAAATATGCGTTTCAGCATAATTTATGTTAGAATATCAAGTATATATAGAGCAGGGTATTAAAGAGGTCAGTGAACCCGCCTAAATGGATTCCCATGGATCTAAACAAGACGGTGAGAATAAGAATTTACTGGCGTCGAGTGTGCCTTGCCTATTTCTAGCATAAACGCTGTCGGTGTATCTTTGAATCTATCGCGGCGATCAAATGTCGACATGAAAGCATTGAGATAAATATTGTGGATTACACTATTTTTAGGACAAAAATGTGGCCGCGTCTCCGCTTGCGTGGACGTGGCTTTATAAATAGCATCTATTTCATAAAAATCTTTATTTCACTGATAAACAACACACAAAACTAAACCTAGGCTAGGGAAAAGCATGGCACGTAGGACAAAACGCCCTTACACAACGACGGACAGTGAACTCTAAGGAAGTATTATTTTAAACCATATTGCCTAGAAGGGTAAATAATACAGGATGATAGTTTGTATACGGGGTGTAAACGACCCTTCACGAAGCTGTCAACCAAGCATGTGTGCTGCGCTATGCTATATATAGCTAGCTCTATTTTTCTTCTCACCAATAGGGATATGCCTGGCTTCAGTAGGTGGTTCCAGATACTTCAGTCTGATTGCAAATCCAGAAAATGATTACAGATATACTGTTTCAAGAATGTAGGACAGTTACGCATTTAAATCAAATATCATTCTACAGAGTCACTAACAGGATCCCGTAACGTAGATAAGGCCATTTTGAAATAAAATATACTCGTTTCACAAACAATATTTTCGTTACAGAGTCACTAACAGGATCCCGTAACGTAGATAAGGCCATTTTGAAATAAAATATACTCGTTTCACAAACAATATTTTCGTAATTTTAAGACTGTATTCATATATTTACTATTATTTAATTAAATATATTCATTCATATCTATGGATGATACTGATTGTGCTTGTTGCAAATGAAAATTGTATTTTCGATTGAGGTATTGTATAATTCTCGGAAAACAGAACCATTTATTACCAATACAATGTTAATTAAAAATCTGTCCCAAACAATACACAGCCTGTCGCTTTTGATAAAATCACATTACTTTATCATTATTTATCTCGGTTACAACGCGAATTTATAAACAAATATTTGAATCCACGTCCACAACTGTTATGGTATTTCAGCCTAGAATCTGAATCCGTGCTGGGATGTTAACATAACACCCCCCCCCCCCACCCTTTTGCACTGAACTTTAACATAGCTGGAGTAAAGTGAGTGTTTCGATGTGAGTTCTGACTAACCCTTCAGAGATTACAGGCGTGATGTTTATATTTGAAGAAATTTGTCAAAAATGCAAAAACCAAGGAACAAAATAAAAGAAAATGCAAGGAACTTTGAAGGATTCGTCACCCACAATAATCTTTGTGGGACGCAAAGTTATACGAATTTATTTGCCAGTTTTGAGCGTGATTTTCAGACAAAAAACTTTGTTTTATACTACAAAATTCACTGAAATAAAAAATTAACCTAAACATCCCCCGTTGACCAGAAACGAAATCAGTTATAGTCTTACTGAAAGCTTTATGTAACTAATTTCCCGCCAACATTCAAAGCGATAAATATCTAAATACTTGTACACAAAAACGGTTGTCAACTCATGATTTGTAGATAAAAATTTCTTTTGAAAACATACCTTAAAATGGACATACAAAACACTGCATTAATCAATGTTTAACATCCTTAATTTAACGTCACATTATTTTATCTTGTAACGGATCTGAAAGCTCGTTTAATTTTATAAATAGATCAATGTAAACAATTTCAACGGATGACTGCGACAGTTCCCGCAACTTTGTTACGACATAACATAAATTCGACATTCGACAGGGCATCGAGAATAGTATTAAACCATTACGGACGCTTTAAAAAGTTTTCTGCACTACATCCAATTTTAGCGGACGATTCGAGTGCTTTTGTGAAGCTTAAATGCACATTTCGTGTTTTGTTTTTGTCGGACTTTTAGCTTCATCTGTCAATATAAAGTCGACTCGAGGATAAGGGTTTTTTATTAGATTTGGTAAATGCATATTTATGTACCACTATTTAAATAGGTAATCCAAATGGACTACCTATTTATTTTGAAAGATGGAAGGATTATTGTAAGCACTTGGTACGGCGGAAAGAAACTCATTGCTGTCTCGTACCTAAGTAAGAAGAATTCCAAATCGCGATCTGCACATCCGCCGAGTTTCACGAGAGCTGTCATTGTCTATTGTGAAATATTGACACTGACAGCATTAGAAATCGGTTTAGATTTAATGAGCGCGTTTATACCTGATAAGTGAAATTCGCCCTTGTTAGTTCCCAAGTTTAAGTCGAGAGTACATCACATGGCGAATTGAACGGTAGCTTTCAGTTGAGTCATTCCTCTTGCCCTTATCCCAATTCATTTGGGGTCGGCGCAGCATGTCTTCTTCTTTCATACTTCTCTGTTACTCGTCATCTCATCAGACACCTCCTTTCGTGCCATATCATCCTTCACACAGTCCATCCATCGTTTCTTTGGTCTTCTTCAACTCTTATACCTATCCACAGTCATACTCAAAACTATATCCTCCCACCGCTGGACAAAAATCTCAACCATGTCTAGTTCCCTCCTATATTTTCGTCTTCACCACACAACCGGACATAACCGAGTCCAGATCGTCACGCCATTTCCTAGGCGGATATTGAAAATTTAAATATAGATTTCAATTTGCTACTCAATTGCAACGAACCGCCTGTCACAGAGAGAGTATAATCAATACCCGTCCGTACAAAATACGCGCTTGGACGTGGAGTTGCGGACTTCAGGCCTACAATACAATACAATACCCGTGCGTAGGCGTTACATCTCCGATATTCCGAGCAATGGACGAAAATGAATTTCCGATCATAACATATTAGGGGTCTGTCAACCTTGGTGTCTGCCAACGGGCTATGAAGCTAAGTATACTGGGTGTCAAACTTACGGACCGCATCAGAAACTCCATGCTAAGCTCCAAAACCCAAAAAGCTGATGCTGGCCTTACAGCTGTTGAAATTGAACTGGGCTGGTCACATCTGCCGCATGATGGAGGAGCAATGGGCAAACATTACCACTCAGTGGATACCAAATAGCAGGAAACGACAACGCGGCAGGCCCAGAAGGAGATGGCGGGATGAGCTGGACTCTTTCCCAAAGGATTGGCCTACAATCGCATTTGATCGCGAAATGTGGAAGGAGGGAAGGGAGGCCTTTGTCCTGCAGTGAGACAATGTAGGATTACAATAAATAAATAATAATAACATATTAGGTGCCTACTAGCTAACCTAAATGCACCCGCAGTGAGAACGCTATAGCCTTATTGCTAGCTAATTGCCAATTTTAAACCTAGTTCGCTTCGTGTTATGCTTGGGTTAACCTCGTCACCGTGTAAGGTAGCGTAAGTACTCTTTGTTTTCAATCACAGAGGATCGATAATATTCAGTTTAGTCGTGACTCTGTAGGAATGTTTGAATGTTGGTATAAGTCTGCTTTATTCTGTTTACTTCTTAGAAATAGGACCATTTTTAACAGGTTCACTGTCCACAGACCAAATACGGTCTGTAGAGAGACTTCCATATCAGTCCACAGACCGTATGTGGTATGTTCGCCCATACAATTTCTAAGTCATCTGATACTGTGGACGTAAGGAGAAAGTCTCGTATTTAATGCGGACTTGGCAGGATAAACTGACTTTAAATAAAAACATAACTGGACTTATGGACCATTCCCACTCTGGAGCCTGGACAGTGAACCTGTTAAATGCTGGACTAGCTTGCGTACTTGAAGCAATCTATGCAAAGGCTGTTTTTAAAGGAACTTCAGAACAATTGCGCCCGCACCCATTCACTCGTGACGTAAAACGTTCGCATTCATTCTTGAAACTCTACAATACGTGAATGTGCCTGCATGGTGCTCGACTGATTAGAGTGTTAGAGGAAAAGCCGAAGAGCGGGCCATGTCATGCACAGTGCCTTCAAAAGTGTCACTACACATGACACGACTCCGTGGACAAAGTTCGGCACACAAAAAACGCTGGCACACTGCACCATATTCGCACTATTTGAATTTAACGCCTGACCTATTGTTGATGACATCGTAAATAGATTAAAACGTAATGAAAATGTAACAGGTATACGTTTTAATATTTTTGCTTCATGCCAAAAAAAATTTTGGTACAAAAATAGTGCAACATCGTTGTTTTTTACTAGTGTGATTAAATAAACGTTCAATATTTCATGATGTTCCACTTACATAATGATTGAATTGAAACAAGTGCAGATAATGTCAATTGGGATCTACGAGTATGTTATATTTCAGCGCGCCTCCGCGCAGTCGGGCGGTGAAGCGGAAGTAACGTTGTATTGGCTTGTTTAAAAGCAATTTAAAAGAAATGACGGTTTTTTCTTTAAAATAAGACCTATTTCGATTTTGTAACAGAATCGTTTCCAAAATACTATATCCGTGAAAACTTTATTCAATACATAAGAGAAAATTAATTTTAAAAGCTGCTACTTGTATAATTATATAAATTAGTTTTGGGGAATAACTCTTACTATGAACAGCATAATTAGCCTGGTCCCCACGGCTCGGACACAGGCCTGCTCTCTGTGAAAAGGAGTAAGCACCACGCGGACCGAGTGCTAGATGATGGATATCACATAATGTCTTCTAAATTTGTGGTTCAAGGACTCACCAGGTCTGTCAAGAAGTGTTCCTTTATCGACGAGCAGCGAGAGCAGTGGTGATGAAATCAATTACACACAATTAGTAAAGTAAATGCTTGGGTTCGAACACAGGACCTGCTACCTACGCCCCGGTCACGACCTCAAGTGATATGACATACGTCAAGCGACTCGCGTGTCACTTGTTTCCTACAGGTGAATAGCGTCGCGTCGTAAGTTGTGACGCGGCGACGCGCATGTTCGAAGCAATCCATAATTTTTAATATTATAAATGCTTAAGTAAGTCTGTTTGTTTCACGACTAAACAGCTGATCGGAATGTAACAAAATTTGGCAAAGGGATAGATTATATCCTGGAGAAGGACATAGAGTATCTTTCTTCTCTCCCACATGCACATCAAAATTCCACGCGAACGAAGTCTGTTTTCTCCGCAGACGCCTATCACTTGAGCGAGTAGATCGTGACCAAGCTGTAAGTCGGAACCGACACCACTAAGCCACCACTGGCTACTACAAACACACGCACGAAAACGGTTAAGATTCCACAAAACACAGAAATAGAGCTTCCGCCTACCGCGGCGGAACGTGTCCGGTAAAATAGTACAAAGTCGGATCGGTTACAATGCGTGCAACATGATGTGTATACCATACAATAACATCATTGGCTATTTTTAGTTAAGTCATAGCCAATAAGAGAGTTACCACACTCATGGACGCGGATTGGCTTAAACCGTCAGAAAGAGCAGATACCCATGCTTAGAAGCGGAAAAAAACATCACTTGCCCCGATACGATTCGGATGCCGCGACGCGCTACCGCGACGAAGTAAATGCGACTGATGAGGTGATCGCGATGAAGGCGATTGTACGTCGATAATGTGGTCTTACACTAATGTAGCAGTTAAAATGAACCATTTGCAGTACGTGGAAATACCTTGGAAGCGGATGTGCGCTTTGCGTTGCGACCTAATTTCTAACATAGTGTATTTTTTTTTGCTTCCTTATTTTTGTCGATGTTTTCATTTAAGAGAATCGCTTCTTACGAATTGAGGCGGTAACGGTTTTGTCCTATAATAGAATTGATTCAATATGTTTATTTTTCGTTTTTAGAAATGGTGGTTATTACGATATGTTTTTTTATTGAAATAAAATGTACTCAGCTGCAGACGCACCTTTTGGCTTCACGATGCGACTAATATTAACACGTTCACTGCGTAACAGGCCGATATCGGCCTGCCGCGGTACTTCAGCTGGTGCGGACGAAGAAAACTATGTCCCTCTCGCTTGTGCGAAACCATTATCTCAGGTGTTTTTAAAAATTCGACAGAGACAAATATATATTTCATATTGCGGTCAAAAATGTAGATGTTCCCCATCAAAACATAACGGCAGGCTTTTATCGACCTACCACGCACTGACGGTGAAAAACATCCGCTGAGTGCGGCAGTGGGCCTATTTCGGCCCGCCCTCCCAACAGGCAGCAAGCGACCCGATACCGCACAGAGCGTGCGCCCCGCCAGTTAGTCTGCGGGTACGAAACTTGCGACGGCCGGAGCGACGGCGGGGCGGCGCGACAGCGATGTAATCAAATGTATTAAAACATTACGCGCTGTGTACGAAACGGGCGATGGCGGAGCGGCGCGATCGAGCGATGCGGCAGAGCGGTGGCGGCGCGGAGCGACGAGAACAAACTAGTTTGATTTGGCCGCTCGCGCGGGTACTTGCATGGTGTTACATTTTTATCACAGTAATAATATAGAAATTATGGAAGTTGACAATGGTGAGATAATATCTTTAATTTTATCAAAACCGGCTATATGGGACAGTAAAAACGTACACCATAAAAACAAAAGAGTTATAATAAAGTGTTGGGAAGAAATAAAACGCCATTTCGGGAATGTTGAAGGTACGTGTAATTTTCATGTTACAAATTGTTATTTACAAAATACTCTTTAAATTTTTCCCTTACATTTATTGCGTGAGCGCGACTGCGGGGAAGTTTGTTTCGTACACACGCAAGACACCGCTGTCTCATCGCCCCGCGCCGCACCGCCCCGCCCCGCCGTCGCTCCGGCCATCGCAAGTTTCGTACCCGCAGACTTTGTGTTGTGCTATCTAACTGATCTGACGTAGCGTTCGATATAATCAACGATGGCAAGCAATAAAAAAAATACTAATTTTGGAAAATAGAGTAATTCGCCCTGCAGTTAGTGACAGCAGTGAAGAAATATTTTCCACTAAGAAAAATAAAAAGAATTTGGAAACAAAATGTGCACGGAAAACGAAGCACAAGCGGTAAGTTTTGTTTACTATCTACACATATTAGCCTTAGACTCATAATGACGTGGGGATTTTTTAAGTAATATCATCCTTTATGAAAATGATTATTCTTAAAAACTAGCTAACTCCTACAGTAAATAGTTTTTGCAATATAATTTTTGACGTGATAACGTCTTATTTGTTCAGTTTCGCGAGTTCTGTGGTAAAACTCATAAATGGTTAATAAATCACACGGAATTAAGAAAAAAAATTCATTTCAGAAAATCAAGTAAAACCTAAGGACAATGACCATGTCCTTGAGATGAGCGCTAAACGAAGAAATTGTGCAGGGTGCTACGACAGACTGCGGAAAACCTTTAATAGTACCCAAGCAAACAAAAAGTTAAGAAAATAAAAAAATATTTCAGGAAATGCAACCAACATGTTTCCAAGACCATACGTAAATAAAAACATATTTCAGTTCTTTTACGATAATTCTGTTTTATTTTCGATATCCCCTTATTTTTCTCTGTCCCATCACTACTAAAAATACTTTCTAGTGCGGTTCAGGTCGATATCGGCCTGCCGCTTTTCCTGCTTGATTTCTCATTTCCTGTTTGGCAGATCCCGGGGCGAATCAAACCTAAGGAAGTTGGGTTCAAGGTCATTCTAACAATATAAAAAGAAAATGTATACATTATGTTTCCACAAAGTTATAGCAATTTAATCTATCCTAGTGCTGGTGGGTCTAGAAAGACCTGCCACGCACTGGCGGAAATATCATTGGGGGCGCATTTTGGCCCGCCGCCGCACCAGATGAAGAATTATGATTTTACTTGCCGCAGTAAACGTGTTAAGTATTCATTATGTAGATGCACATCTTGTTCTATACGACAAAGTCATGTCATCGTTTTCGAAGAAGTAGTGATTAAACATACGTTTTTGGTAGTTGTCAATCCTCCTACTATTACAAAAAAAAACAGTGTAACAAGCATCCATGCATACGTCTGATTGTTTGTTACATTTTCACGCAAAACAAACTTCTGGACCGAACTTTTGATAATATTGTTTGTACCCATATCGTGAAATTTGAAATGAAATACATCCACGTTCGCTATTGCCCACATTCGAACAGTATACGGCAGATAGTGATGTACGATCCGACGAAATTATCCGACTTTATCGATACTCCGATATTTTGGATAAAAACGAATACGATAAAATGGTTGGATCGATAAAAAAGTGACGGTATCAGATTGAATGAGTTGTATCATACCACATTGCCATAAACTTTTTGATTAGTCAATATGAAACAAAATGCTTCGGTATCGATACAATGCTTGTGTTTTTTTTTAAATGGTGGTAGCTGGACTTGACTGATGTGGCCACTTAGAACTTGAGTAGTTTTTATTAAGGTTTATGAGTTTACACATCTGTTTTGCTTAGTCTTAGTAGAAATAAATAAATACGATACCCTGGATCTATAAAACTTTTTATCCATTCTAATGCAATGATCTACAGGGTGTAAACTTCATGAAGCCATCAACCAAGCATTATGTACATCAAACTAAGTAACTTTACGCAAAAATTATTGCTGGGAAACAACTTTTCGCACTCAAAACATTGTGCTGATGGATAGATTGAATATTACGGGAATCGCGGAGGTGTTTAAAGTGAAAATCTTACATTAAAAACAAGTATATATATATATATATTTAAACTTGTGAAATAGTTGTAACTTTGACCCCCAATGTCTCCGTAACTAGTAGGTTCCCAGGTATTGTCTAGAATACAAAATCATAAGTGGCTTTCGGCTTCGTTAGGGGTCTTGTACTCTTGTTACAGCCTTTACACAACTTTTTATCGCTACAAATGTAAGCATCGTATCCCGTGGGATGATACGATACGATACATTACAAAGCTATTTGATACGATCCTAGAATCGTATAGTGTAGTTACGTTACGTATCGATCCAAACTATCGATAAAAATGCAAGTACCAATCGTGCATCCCTACCGGTAGGCTTTATTCACAAGGTAGATACACCTAATATCGGATTTAAATTCGGCTTTGTTCGGACTCGTCTGTGTGCATACATGATCGACAGTCCTTTTCAAAACCTTCTATATTAATGACGTACGAATAACAAGATGGATAGACAGTCTTATGTCCGGTTTTACGTTTCCGTTTAACGCGAAAGCTAAATGAATAGAATAAAGCATAATATGCTTTCAGCCGTCGAATATTTTATATTCTTCTAAATACAAAATTAGTGTTTATTTCTTCTCCAATCCATTGAATAACCGCAGAGGTTCACATCTAGACAGGACTTATGGATGCTTTAGCTGCTTATTGTACAGACGCCAGCGCATCAAGCTACTACAATCTGTCAAATTCCTTTAATAGATTTGCAACGTTATCGCTAAAGCATTAAGTTCAACGTTGATTGGGTAAATTTGACAGTTTCGGGTAGCTTGATGTGCTAGCATCTGTACTTGAGAGGATAAGTTGGATAGTCAGACAGTTTTAAGGGGGCTAGACTTCCTAGACATTTTTGTTTCAAATCTTATTTTTAGTTAGTATAAAATAAGATTTACTCGCATGGTTAGAAGTAGAAATCGGTAGAGAGGCTGTCTTATAAAAGATTCCCAATGCGTCGCCGTCTGCACTTAGAGTGAAGTCGGGATACATGTACGACAACTTATTTAAGGAGCTCGCTCTTGCATTTGGTCTCTTGAAAATTTTAATCATTTTGCATATACTTTTATGCATAAGTCAACAACGTCATTTCATTATTGGCTTCCGTACGTTTTTTTACGGGTGACGACCAAAAATTCATGGTGTATGTCATAACGACATTTTTTTATCAACTTCCCTTTACTTATCACAAAAGTTCACTAAAATACCAGGCTTTTGAAGGTGAAAAATAAGTTCTAACACCCTCTGGCGAAAGCCGACAGTTGCGCAAGTTCGCCCAACCGCTGGATAGCGTCCAAGCATCGTGCAATCTCAACGATTGACAGATGCGCACGATATAAACTAACCGATGCGATACGATTCATTCTGCACATCCCCGCCGTATCCGAATGCTATTAAACCATCGCGATGTGCAGAATGAATCGTATCGCCTGGGCTATGCAGGGAAATAAAATGAACGGGTTTTTAATGTGATGTTTTTATTGTTTTGTGGTTGGTTATGAGAACAGCATCAGCAAAACAAAAAGAAACGTAATAATATAAATATACAACATAACGTCCCATGTGAAAGGGGCTAACTCAGTTAGCAGTCTGGATTTTTTGCCCGATTGAAGGCAACAGAATCATGTAAGCTAATTTATAGCTTAAAGCTATAAATTGAAAATGACTTCAATTGAGCAGAAAACGTAGACTACGAACGGCTACTGAAATTTTCCTGCTGGAAAAACCCAGTAAAACTGCCCGACCCGGTAAACGAACCCAGGACTTACAAAGGGATAAAAATATTTTCAACAAAATATTAGCTACGTCAACTATTCATATCAGCTTTGTAACAAACAATTCTTTACAATTTTGCACCTGACCATCGACATTAAACAAAATCGATTGAAAAGTGTAAGCAACAGTATTTTAGTAGATTGTTTCAGAGCATCGCTTTGTCAATCGATGAAACACAATTGGATTTAAAAGGACCCATCACAGAGCCGTCAACTATGCATTCTGTTCATCAAATTAGGTAACACTGCGCAAAAAATTATTTTTGGAAACGACTTCTTTTTGGTGTGAAAATCACGGCTTACGGCAGCGTTCAATATAATGTACTCAAAATATTGTGCTGATAAAAGCATCGAATAGTACTATAAACACGCATATAGGGGTGTTTTCCTAGTAACGTACTCGTAGTCCTAAACCAGGCCCGATGGCACCTAAGAAGCCGATTACAACCGGCTTCCCTTCGGGAACAAGGCACTCTAGTTGAGCAGTATGCTTGAGTCACAAAATATCAGTGTCAGTGGAGAGCCCAGGCCTGAAGCCAAATTGGTCCTCATGTAAATCAATATGACTGCTAAGTTGGTTATCAAGCAAACCATCCAGCACCTTCGCAACTATTGTAGCCAATGAGATTGGTCTGTAGTTGGACTCGCTCGTACGAAAGAAGAAGACATGCTGCGCCGACCCCAAATGAATTGGGACAAGGGCAAGAGAATGATGACTTAGGATGTCACCACGAATAAACGCTTTTCATTTTAAACACCGTTTTAAGCTTTTACGGTATTCGGCTTTTCATTTTACAAACACATTTCACATTTTCTTCTTTATTTTGCTATCAACAATACATTCATGTTGCTATTGGATTTGTCAGCGTTGTTACTATAAGCTAGTTACTATAAGCTAATTTATTAATGAATATTACGGGTATTGAAATCGGAACCTCAAAGGGTCAGGCCCTTTGAGGTTCCGATTTCCGAGATTTCAATACCCGTACATACATTTAATTATATCAAAGCTGCAAATATTAAAGGAGCATTATCTATAATTCTCACAGGCCTGATCGGTTTTGGCAGAAATGCGTGAGGGAGTTTGTATGTCAACACTCAAAGACATAATGCATCAATTAGTAATTGATATTTGCAGGAATTGGACTGCAAAATGAGCCTTTTATCTCCCCACTGCTGAAACGGGCTATGTGAAAGAGAACGGGTCGTAATCGACCACACGGGTCCAGTGCGGTGAATAGGTATGTCGAGCCACCGCTAATTATTTGGTTTAGAAATTTATTTATTTGCACAATTGACAGTTTTGAGCGCTTAAATTGACTTTGTCGAGTCGTAACTGTTACTAAAGAAATGTTTTGCAAAATTTCATATATTTTCTTTTTAGAAGACCAAAAACCAATTTGTTTTAAAATAAAATCAATGACACTTTTGATGGAACTGACCAGTAACATTTCCACATCAGTCTGTATAAGAGGTCGCATCAAAGTTAGACAACCGTCTACTATCATTCTAAATGTCCATAGAGACTATAACCACTATAGTCTTTGTAAATGTCCCATATTAGAGTTCGTACCTACCCTGCCCACACACACTCATTCATCTACATTTTACCCACACAGGGAGGATTTCTTATAACATGCGTTTTATTTTTAATATTTATCCTTGTTGTGTTTTTATTATTGTTTGTGTCGTATTGACTTAAATAGCAAAGTATAATGATCATGTTATGTTGTGACTGTGAAATTTTACGAATCATTAAAATATCTATTTACATGGACAATGACGAGTGAGTCTACTTGTCACACTTACGGTCTTACCCATGCTCCTTTTAGTAATAACATTGAGAAGTGGTTAACAGCCATTGTTCGCGGTTGTACGTAAAGCCACAGATTTAGTTGTAATTACTGACAGTTAAAGACCGCGACCGATGCAGTGACCGAGTTTACACGTGTGCAACATTATTTTTAGCATGCTATAAACTTCAAAGTAAAATCAAACTCAAATAGAATCGACTCCTGACGTTTTTAAAAGAAAAAATACAAGGTGTCAGAGCCATCGACGTATGAAGTCAGTACCTACATGTTTCTAGATCAACAAGCGTTTAAATTGTTGGCTTTAATAAAAAAAGTTTCTCAATACATTTTCTAATGAAAATACTACGTACAGTGTGGAAACTTTCAGCGGAGCAGTAATAATAAAAGATGGGATTTTTTTTGCAATTTCTGACTTTTCAGCACTCCAACCTGGGTTGGTCCCATAGACGTTTTTGATCAGTATTAGGAACAGGGTCGATTGGCATCATTAAATAAAATTGTGTATAGCGGCCATTTTCTTACTAACTGTACATTTTTTGGAAATCTGCGAATGGGGATCAAAATTTCACGAAAAATTACGGATAGTCTCCAAGTCCATTTTCGTGTAGCTGCAAAGGTTAAGGTTGTTCCCATTACAGCCCCGCTGAAAGTTTCCATCCTGTAAATATACATACACTCTTTTGCAAAAAAAACGGGCACCTAAGGAAATTTACGTTCTAAGGTCGATTTGAGTTAATTAAATGAAATTTATTTCTTTGACGTAGTCTGTATACTTATAATCGTGTAAATTAATGCGCGTGAAGTGAATTCGGGCAATTAAAAGAAAAAAAACGATGGATTCTTTAAAACCGATGTACACGCCTAAACAATAAGAAGTGGTCGGCAATAAAGACAAGATTTTTTTTACTTTTTTTAATTAAATAAAGTTACAAATGTAAAAACCTAATAACGAGTGTGTCTTGCCAAAATCACAGCTTGAATCCTTCTGGGCATGCTTTCCACGATATTTTTAATAACGTTTTGAGGAATAAATGTGGAACGTAAAGAATCATGCTAGGATGCCTCAAATAACATGCCAATACATCGTCAAATTAATAAAACCTATTTCTTGTTCTTCCTCATTGAAGTAGAGAAAAAAATCTAAAGTGCCCGTTTTTTTTTGCAAAAGAGTTTATAATGGTTGTAATGTAATATGATGTCAAAACTGGCCAAGAACTCCTGATGGCTGGATTTTAATAGTAGTATTCTAACCACTACATGTCCAGATGCAACAAGACTGACGAGCAGATAGTAATAGTAATTTCTTCAGGTACCGAGGTAAGTATAACAGTGGTAAGTAACCGCCCTAACCCGCATAGTTAATTTCCCAGACAAAGTGACAAAGGATTCCCTCCCTGCGTTTACAATTTACAAGTTGAAATGAAATGCAATTTTTTTTTGCTAGAATTTTAGTACATTATGATATGTGGTGATATTTGTTCACGTCAAGTCTTTTGAAATACTTATTAAAACAAAGAATTATTGAGGTGATTTCAAACATGAATATTCTTTTTCGTTTTTTGCCAATTATTGGAAGTAACTAGTCATTACAGCATGACGAACTTAACGAAGATAGTAGGTTAAGGTAACATGCAACTTATGAATTATTATTTTATTAGATCAGCGGTAACGATAACAGAAAACCATTATCTAGGACTGACAGTTGAATCGAAAAACATAACATCACGCCTGTAATTCCCGATGGGGTAGGCAGAGGCGCACCTAATAGTGCGCCCAGTTCAACATTTCGCCAGTTATGTTTAAGCCCCATGCAATAGGGGATGAACCTATTGCCATCAACCGGGCACAAATCCAGACTCCGTGACTGCTACTGGGAAATTGCTCATGGAAAAACCAAATAATACTCTGCCTGACCTGGGAATCGAACCCAGGACCTCATGCTCAGCAGTCGCGCTTGAGTCGAAAAACTCATGAAGGCGACCGTCGCTGATGTCTAGGCTCTTTACTGACCCGATGATGTTCCAAAATGATTTGAGTGGTAGTTAAAAATAGTCGGACAGGCATGTTTTATAAATAACTGCTACATAGTGCAGATCTAAAGGCCGCTGCATATCTGTGCCGTGCGATGATAAACAAATACCTGTCTACGATAAATTGATTCTGTGGTTCTCTGCAGAGCAGGAACCAACAGGTAATGCTCTTCTGCCAGGATTTAAATTCCAATGACCGGCTATTCATTCTCTACTCGACATCATCTTGGGGTCGGTGAAAGGAAGAAAACATGTTTATTGGCACATGCCACAAAAGCACAATATGAAATTTAAAAAAAACTTAAATCTAAATCTAAACAAAAAAAAGATAATATTGTGTGTCTCACGGCTGCGCCAAATAGGCCCAGTTCAGCAAACTGTCGGGCAACTAGTGCCTGTCGAATGACGCTGGTTTTCAACTGGACCTGAGATAGTGACGAGACGGACGTGAAACAGTTTTAATACTTAATATTAATATGTGTATGAATATGGTATCTGTTAACAGAAAAGTATGTAACCCGTCATTGTATACTATTCCTAGAAAAATCTATGATATATTTTGTAATATCCCCTTTTCCTAGGAAATCTGTACATTTCCTAAATAGCGATCGGAAAAGTATTACATTCTTGGGACTTCGGGCACCTCGACTCCAGCAAAGTTAGGTTCACGAAGTAATGAAAAGCCGAGTCTTAGTTCGCTCGCTCACAAGACCCCGCCATCCCCTTCGTTTTAGGTTACTTTAAACTTTGCAGGCGCCTGCACAGGGCTACGTCGACTACGTCTTATTACAATATTTCGATATTTACCTTGAGGTTGACTGTATTCGTGTTTTATTTATTAAATTCACAGAGAGCATTCGTTTTTTATACTTCCTAGTAGTAGTAGTCATCTCGGAATTCTATACAATTCCTAGGAAATACATACATACGAGGACCTCGTGGCTAAATAATAGCAGCCGCTCGGTTCGATCTTCAGGTTAAACCGCGCTTGCCTAGGTTGGTCCGTGGATGGGTGACCACCCATTACATACCGAGTTTCCTCCGTGCCTTAAAAAGCACTTTAAGCCGTTGGTCCCTGCTGTCATTTGTAGATCTCATAGACAGTCGTTAAGGTAGTCAGTAGCTCGAAAGTCTGACAACCAGTCTTACCAAAGGGTATCGTGTTACTCAGTGCTAGCTGGGTTGTTTAGGTCAGAAAGGCATTCGCTCCATGTAAAATACTGGTATTCAGCTGCATCCGGTTAGACTGGAAGCCGACCCAAACACAGTTGGGAAAAGGCTAGGCAGATGATGACATACATTTCACAGGAAATGTGTGTATTAAAGAATCTTTAAAACATTATTTTACAAATTTCCTAAATAGGCTCAGAATTGTATATATATTTCCTAAGTTTCATACATTTCCGGTAACATAAACATACATCCGGTGGTCGATACAAAACGTTTTTTCTTTCTTCCATTTTCCCCTCAACCGTCACACTATCATTTACACCATTTTTCTTTTATTATAGTTCACAAAATCCATCCATATTTTCTTTGGTCCACCTGTCCCTCTCCATCCATCACCATTCATATTCGTCACTATTTTAGTCACATGCACTGCATCCATCATCATCACATGTTACATGTTGTATGTGTACCTACATGTTGTGTAGACGATTCCCTTTCCCTTTGGTTCTTGGGTCAGGCAAAATTTTGATTTGTTATTATATTTGATATATTATTTTAGAATTGTATTATAGGTGCCTACGATCCACTCTCTCTAACTCTCTCTTTCTCTTATGCGACGCAGATGAAGTTGCGTGGGTCAGCTAATTTAATAAATCTAGCTGTAACTTTTCAAATGGTTCTGTGTTCATTTGTTTTACTAACCCTCCTTAGGTTACAGTTCAAACCTTACTTAATGACGCTAGTTAACAATATTCTCATAAGAAAACACATTTCATTTCAGGAAAATATCCAATTGCTCTTCGCAATTTCCCCAGCAAGAGATATAAAGTCATTCATTAAATTATTCCATTGAATTGATTTGCTATAATGGGCTCAACTCTCAGACATGTAAGTTTGTATTGAATTTAAACATTCACTTGAGACGAATGAATAGACTTCTGATCTTCTCCTGACCTTCTATAAAATTACAGTACTTTCGCAAGTTATTATGCCTTATGACTGTGACTGTAGCTTAGCTTTTTTACTTTCAGAAGTGCCTGTAATGGTCTAATTGAAATAAATACTTTAAGTTTGAGTTTGACTATCTGTCTCAAGGACTACTTATTACTATAAAAATTAAGAAGTTGTTTTCTTATTTTAGCGATAAAAAGTGAAATTCACTTAACTAATTTTAATATTCATATGTTACAACTTTTTAAGATGTGTTGCCATGTCAGAAGCCTATGGGCGGCATAAAACTCTGACACCAGCTTAGGCACTAACCACCCGATGAAGAAGATGTCCGCCGAAAATTGGTCTAAAATACATTATAATGAAATGTACTACTTGTAAATATGGCTCAACTACTGTCCACTACGTTACTACCTAACGAGATCGATTCCCGCGCTGAGCAAGTATATGTTAGGCAAAGATTTTAATTGTTGGGTCAGCCATACTGTAAGCATTTCTGGGTTCTGATGAGGGGTCATCGAACTGAAATCGAGCGAAAATTGAACACAGAGAAGAGTGAAGTCCCGGAAAAATACTATTATACAAATGCTTACAGTATGGCTGACATATACAGGGTTTAAAGGACACCGACGCACAAACGCTTATAATACAGGGTAATATACAGGGTAATATACAGGGTAATATACAGGGTAATATACAGGGTAATATACAGGGTATATTATAACTGTAAAAGCTTTGCTTTCACGTCGGTATTCTAGCTTGGTATGTATGTACTACTTGAAATTGAAAAGTCCCTGGTTTGGTTCAGATAGATAAATTATTATAAACTATTCAATCAGAGACCATTCGTTAGTAGTTAAATAATAAAATTCTTCAGTACTTACTCATAATGTTTACATACAATAAAGAATCTCAAAGCTCGTTTATAGTTACTCTCTTTACGTCATCCAGTATTTTTGTCATAACACGACTTGGCATCGAGTGGACGCGGCTATGAAAACATGTGATAAAATGTTCACTAAACATAACATTACGCGTGTAATCTCCGCATGGATGGGTGGAGGTATACTTGATAGTACACCCACAATTCGCCAGTGTTATAGGGGGCGAGTCTATTGCAGTCAATCGCGCACAAATCCGGACTCCGTGGCAATATAAATAATTATTATGTTTAGTATTGAATATGTTATAACTTTACGTAGTCTTGCCCGAGGGCTTAATTTACAAATTAACTAAATAAATTAAAGTGTATGTTGACAAAAGGGAAATGGGTTTGTAGTCGCAAGAAGGCATTCTAAGTGTCGTGTTAGTCCCTGAACTAGCGCCACGAGTCTTTCGACATTGACTGTGAATGAAATAAATGAAAAGAAGTTGTTTTAAGCGTGCTCCAAGTCAACCTGATAGGATTACTGGCTTGACTCGTTAGCGTTACTTGTCAACTTTCAGATTAGCGCATTTTGAAGCGCGTATAAGCTCGTACCGGCTTACGCGCGTATACGCGCCACATTACGCGCGTTTAAGCGCTCAAACCAAAGTGTTCGCTTGATTAAAATGCTGCAGCTGTCAGTAAAAGTGACGATTTTGCTAGCGACTCGCACTCGTACGTGTTCCACGTGTGGCAAAAAGCGCGCGTGTACGCGCCTATACGCGCGTTCAAATACGCTAATCTGAAACCACCCTTACGTGTTCAGTGATAACGTGATTTTGCTTGTAAACATCTAGAATCAATTCTATTTCTTTGTAAAGATTGCATTTAAAACCGCCTTTTAATGGCCTGGTTGAAATAAATAGTTTGGTTTTGACTTCCATTCCAACCAGTACGCGATTTTCGATCGTAAAAAGTAAGTCCGCAAACTAAATTCGTTATATCATGTCCTATTAAGCGCGTCTGATAAGCCTAATCTAGCCATGCAATATGACCTTCTGTGTTTGAGAGCACGTTAATCCGTTTAATGTCGATCCCACTGTTATATGTTACTGGCATCTAACCGGCTTAAAGTCAAACGACTGTCCTTCAAATAATTTAATTAACATATTTCACGGAGTCATTATGTAATCCTTTAACTGAATGATTTATTTACATATCTCATATTTAAAGTTAACTGTTTGTGTCCTTTGTATAAGAATCCTGATTGATAAAATTGACTAGTGTCAACCCGACTTACAAAATCCTCTATTTGTGCCAACAAGGTTGGCTCAAAAACCTTGAGCTTACTAACTACGAACCTTGTCATCCTATATCTTGCCAATGGCTAAGCGGAAATGACGCTATAATAAAGACAGAGCTCATTTTACTAGTGACCTGTTTAATGTGACAAGGTCCAAAGGTAATCAGTTTTCATCAGGCGACACGAGCTGAGCAGTACTTAGATTGTACAGGTATGTATTGTTTCAACTTTACTTAATTTATCTGTGCAACGTGTATCAGAATGGTGTGGTCATTTTTATAGTAGGGGAGCCCAAGCGGGGATTTCAGGATTTACTAAAGCGCGGCAGATTAATATACAGGGCGATACCTTGTATCCGGTTAAGTACCTCCACCAAATATGAGCCCCATATATAATGCCGCCCGTGAAGGATAAAGGATCAGATTAGTAAAAAAAAATTGATCATTAGAAATTCTCGAGCGCGTCAGATTAAGGTAGGGTGAGTTAATTACATGCTAAAAAGTGTATATTCCACTAATCTGACAATTTGAGAGTGACGTAAAGAAAGGGGAGGGCAGCAAAGTTGTAAAAAAAAAACGTCATCTCGAAATTCTCGAGCGTAGCCAAATTTTTTTTTATTTTGAAGGAAATTATTCAAGGATAACGAAAAATATATAATCTGACGATTTCCGCAAGCCGAAATAATAAAAAATCGTCGATAAAGTGTAAGCATTTCTTGCTTGCCAACAAAATGAAGATTCTACTATTACTATCAGAACTTCTGATACTGATATAGTGGTCATCATGTTAGCGAATATGGAACACCTGCAAGCAAGAGTAGAAGTTTGGATGGATCTTGGAGTTGGCAATGCACACCGATACATCAACGTATCCGCTCTCTACAAGAAATTAGGCCCAAAAATTTCGAAGGCGCTTCCAGCTTTGCATGCGTTCACTGGTTGCGATTTCAACCCAGCATTGTACCGACGAGGAAAAAATAAACCTTTGCAATATCTGATGAATTCAGAAATTTTCCAAGAAGCATTTCTGGATTTGGGATCAAAGGAACATAATGTGCAGGATTCTTTTAACATCATACAGTCTTTTACTTGCCACTTGTATGGGTTGAAAAAGTTAGACGATGTCAATCAAGCCAGGATGGTCATCTTCAATAGGAAGTACAAGGTAAAAGACAAATCACAAGCTTTCTCCTTGAGTGTCCGGAATTACGATGCATGCAACTTGCCACCCTGTGAATCGGAGTTACTCCAGCAAGTGTTACGCACAAGATTCATTCCATGCTTGTAGAGTAATGCCCATAATGCAAAAATTACTGATCTTTTACCAACGGACTATGGATGGAAAGTTGTCGACGGAAAATTCAAAATGATCTGGTGCTACTGATGAAGATGAAGATGAAGATGATGATTAATTAATCAATTAATCATAAAAAAATAAATTTTTTTGGGCATTTTTTTATAAATTATTTTCTTATAAATACAAGTATTCTACTTAAAAAAACATACACTTATGTATTTGCATGCTATTTCCTGAGCTTCTCAATAAATTAAGTTCAATGATTTAAAAAATTGAAAAAAAAAAATTTTTTTTTGTCAGATTAGGCGAATCCCTTCAGATAATTGTCAGATTATGAGACAGCACGTCTAGAACATAAAGATGAACCATATATATCTTAATCTGACGCGCTCGAGTATTTCAAAATGGCGAATTTTTTTTGCACATTAAAATAATGGCCGCGAGTTTGCGTCAGATCGAAATCGTCAGATTATTGAATGAGAGCTTTTTTTTTGGTGCACTTAACACCCCCTTATAAAACCTGACGCGCTCGATTAAATTTTTTTTCTTTTCATTTTTAACCCTTACGTACAACCACCCGCATCATGCAAATAATCAGATTAACATACGTACATTATTAAAAATACGTAGGACATTGATGCTATCAATATCTGACGCGCTCGAGTATGTCCATGCAACAGTATTTTTTTACATATTTAAAAATCTATAGCCGCTTACCCCACCGATGAAAAGGTATATATTATATATATTTTTTCTTTTTATCATCTAAGCTTTGCAACCTAATAAGTCTCTATGACGCTCGAGTAAATCCCCATTTAGCATCGTGGGCTCCCCTACTATTAAGGGTGTTGTACAGACCACCGAAAATAGCGAAAGAAAAATAAGGACTTCCACAAATTTGGGTCGAACAGGCATTGAATTTTTCTATGAGACAGCAGATTTTTTTTTCGATGTTTGAAATTGTTTGTCTATAAAACTTGGGAAAAACAAACACAATCTTAGAGGTTTTAAATGTTCGAAACACAGATTTTCGATCCAGGTGTGTGCATGGAGCCGTACTAACGTATTCGGAACCACGTCAATGGCCGTGTTTACCATACCTAGTCGCTTATAATGAAATGATATTTACAAAACAATACAACTGTTCTAAGTAACGGTGTGGGAAATAACCTTACATCACCTCTCTGTTACAGAAGTATTTACATTTTAAAGTAGTGTTGGTACGAAAGGGGTACAGTTACGCCACGATTTGCGCGACCGATCGGCCAGCAGCCATAAACGTCGCTACAAACATACTGGGAGGTACAGATCCTTCCAACACTCAGCGTGAATGCGGTGCTGGCCAGACCAGAGCATGGCTCACTTGCTGAAATATATGAAGTGTCCCTACACCTGCACATTAGAGGACTTAGCCACAGACCATGATACGAAAGAAGAAGAATCGGTTTGGTCAGTTCAAACTTCAGGAAGGGCAGATGTATGACATTATAAACAAATATATTTATGTTTTTTTAGTATTTATGTCACTACATTAAAAGATAATTTAAATACATAATGTAAAGCGCTACCTTCAAAAATCGAAACAAGGATTGTACTCTAAGCTGCCCTATATAAATTAGGGGTCATCCATAAATTACGTGACACGTTAAGGGGGGGGGGGGGTTGACGAAGTGTGACATTGTGTGACAAGGGTGGAAGGGCTCCTAAAGGAGATGGCCAGTTTTGGGCCAAAGTATGTACAGAAACGATATGTATATTAAAAAAGACTAGATTTTTTACTGATTAAAAATAACATGTAACAATAATAACTTTCTACCGGAATGAGCTAAAAATTATAATTAGAAATATGGTTTTAAATTGAATGTAGTTCTAAAACTAGCTCCGTGAACAAGCTGGCAGGTCATTACGAGTTCGTTCTAAAACTAGTAGTTCTAAAGAAGTTACTAAAAAAACGATATCTATTTTGTTTTAGCATTGGTCATGAACATTATAATCATTTATAAAAGAAAAAAAGACATTTGATGAAATTATTGTTGTTTTAGTAATAGTTATTTATTTATTTAACAATAACATCGTTAAAAATCGTGTATCGGTTGACTGTTTCAAAACGAAAAATATCGATGTTTGTCAAAATGTCAATGTCACGTCACTCCCGTCAAGTCCCGTCCACAGAGGTCCCGTCATTCGTTTTCGTACTCGTGCGGATGTGCTTATTATTCGATTTCTGCTATTTTTCTGATGACTTTGGATTGATTTTACGGACTTGGACACCGATTGCTTATCGACTGGATAATGGTGAATTGCGTGAGTTGTGGTATCCCTACTGATCGTAGCAACGCTACTGGAAGTGTGCCTTTACATGATGAAGCAGTTCTTTCCATAATAAGGGCAAGGACTGTCGTCAAACAGTGGCAAGGTACCAAAATACCATCACACCTCCAGCACCATTCCTGTATGATATATTAATTGAGTATGAAAATGAAGATGAATAAAATATTGAAAAACTAACTTGTGTTTATTTTACCTACCTAATTCCTTTTTTGTGCTATGCAATAATATGCTAATAGTAACACAAATATGTTTACAAACAATTAAATCAATGTGTTTATTTGATTAAGGTATTTACAATACATTTTGGCGTTTTATAGGTACAATTCTTACCATCTGCCGCATAACCTAACCTAGTGACCCAAAAACTTATTTTCTTCCTAATTCCCGTAGAATTTAAAAAAAAATCTTTATGATATGAATATGTTTGTGTTTTATCTATTAAATAATACATAAATGATTACTGTTCATATTTGGCCCAACGATGTATGGATTTCTGGCGATCTCCTTTTGTGATATTTCCAACTGCATCTGTATGAACATGTCATATTTTCCAAATATGTGACGTCACACTAGGGAGGGGGGTCTCACAAATATGACAAGGACGGGGGGAGGGGGCAGTAAAAAAATCATGAAATTCGTGTGAAAAGAAGAAGACACATCAGCTTTATTTGCCTGAGAACCCTTGCTCTTTATCTTCCTCCGATATTTCAACATGTTACCAATTATTTCTAACAAAAAATGCTTTTTAAAACTCTCCCACCTCATATAAAATATTTATATAGAACCCTTTTAAAATTGAGTAAACATTGTAGCAGGATTTCTTTAGCACCATGCAATACACATTTTTCATTAGTGAATCAGCTTCCCACTTTCGACAGATTAGTTATCCCGCCTAAGAATTAAAAGTCAAATTTAATGCAGACCAGTAACACTTTATTTTCCCAACTCGACGACGGCGAGTTCGGTTAACGCAATCGGGTTTACGGGCTTTGGACGTGATTTTATTATAAAAAGAAGGATTGCAGATTACAAAAATTACCTCATTCTCTTGTTCTCATCCAAATTTATTTGGGGTCGGCGCAGCATGTCTTCTTCTTCCATACTGCTCTATTACTCGTCATCTCGTCAGACACCTCTTTTCTAGCCATATCATCCTTCACACAGTCCATCCATCGTTTCTTTGTATTTCTCCTACTCTTATCTACATACCTCCATCGTTTCTTTGTATTTCTCCTACCCATCCACATTCATACTCAAAACTTTCCTCACGACACACGATACGACGTACGACTTTTCCTCTTTTTTTTTCTTTTTTTTTTGACGTTTTCCTCATTTTGCATCGCATGCCATATTGCCCATACCAAGGACAACCGACTACCACAAAACTTTAACAAACAATACAAACTCCCTATTAACAAGAATGGACTTACCAAGTCTTTTAGAATTTTGAGTTAGTAAACATACATGCCTATCCTTTTCCCAAATTTGATAGGGATGTTTTCCAGTTTATCCGGATACCTGCGAGGGACCACCTACCTGACTTCTACGACTCCTTTACTGGGTACTACCCCCTTGGTGAGACTGGTTGCCAGACTTTCGGGTTCCCGACTACCCAGAACGTCCTACTAAAACTGCCTACTAAAAAAAAAAAAAAAAAAATAGGTACTATAACAAAGTAGGAACACTTAAAATCAGTTTATTAAACATAACATGAGGCATATAAACAACGACATTTAAATGGATGCTCTGACTATCCGTATTCCATAAACATCACAGCAGATTTTTTGTACATCCTAAGGGCGTAGCTCAGTACACGCAGTAAATTAATTTCAATTTTACTCAAAACCGACGTCCTAATTGCGTGCGCAATGCACGCTCAGAATGGAAATTCCTTTCATTTTGACGGTCAAACAAAATTTAGTGCGTTTTTTACTTTGTGGAACAGACCAATATTTCAAACTGGCTAAGGATTTCCTTAGAAATCCTTTGGATTGTGATAGCATTTTCATTACACGCGGAATACCATTTTCGGAAGAAAATAATGTACTTAGCACAAGACTTATACTGCAATGAACAACTTTCAAGAAGACACTGAAATAAATTGCATAAATTAAAAGTAATAGCGGTCTACAGAGACCCGTTGACCGGATTTTATTTTCAATAAAATGTTCCTACATCAAGGGATGGTACGCAATTGCGATGAAGTTAATCCACGGAGGACGTTATGATATACTATTAATATATGACTGAGTACCGTAGATTGGAGCCGGGGGGAATGGCAAACACCATCCCAAAATCACCCCAACCGTCTGGGGGCTGTTTATTCAAAATATGATTCGCGTTTCTAATCTAGTGTTGTTGTTATATCTAGAATGATATTGTGATTTTGTTGTGAACTTATTTGCGAATGGGGAAATAAAAACTAGGATATAGAATTCTGTATCCTCGTTTGGAAATACATACCTACATAAACACACGCCTTTTTTCCATGAAGAAATGGAAAAAAAAGAAAAGAAAGGTTCTCTCTCTATCTGGCGTTGCCGTTGGCAAGAAAGTAAATGAAAGAGAGTCGCTCTGTATTACATTAACCCAGGGCTTAGTAGTCTATAAGAGCATCCCACAAAGACACAAGTGAAGTACGCGTATATCGCTTGACGCAAGTCGCAGTCGCACCGACTGAGGTCTTAAACGGAGCGTAAGACAGTGTTTGTAAAACTCCAAGAGATTCCTAAGTAATTGATACTAAATACGTCTAAATCTGGCTCTGAAAGTACACGGTATGTAAAATATTTATATAGTGATCTTAAAATATTTTATGCTTTTTAAAATATTATCGATGTTTACTGAATGTGTTTGAATTGAACTCGTTATTTAGAGTTAAAAATGTTTCATAGACGTTTGAAGTGTGGTCGCAATTTTTCTCGGGACTTGGCCTTTTATTACAACCTTTTATTTAACTTGCCTCGAAGGAGGAGCTCGTGGCTAAATAATAACCGCCAATCATTAGGTTAAGCCGCGCTTGCCTAGGTTGGTCTTTGGATGGGTGACCACCCATTACATACCTAGTTTCCTCCGTGCCTCGGAAAGCACGTTAAGACGTTGGTCCTGGCTGTCATTTGTATTATAGATCTTTGACAGTCGTTAAGGCAGTCAGTGGCTCGAAAGTCTGACAACCAGTCTTACGAAAGGGTATTGTATTATCCAGTGGTAGCTGGGTTGTGGAGGTCAGATAGGCAGTCGCTCCAAGTAAAATACTGGTCTGCATCCGGTTAGACTGGAAGCCGATCGCAAGATAGTCGGGAAAAGGCTAGGCAGATGATGATGATTTAACTTGCCTTGTTATTTGGTGAAGGAAAAGCATCGTGAGGAAACCAGCATGCCTGAGAGATATATCGCGACGGTATGTATGCCAAGTCAGCGGCCCATGGGCCGCATAAAAAATCTGACACCAGGTTAGACACTAACCTCACGATAAAGAAGAATTTGGGATAAATGGGTCTAACCTTGCAACTGAATTTGAAACCATTTCCCGCGAACCGATTGTGCTGAAATTCTGAACACACCATTGGTTCATGTGCATGCGTGGCTTCGTTATTTTTTAATATACCTCCGGTCTATCATTTTGATAACTGGTACTACGCAGTCCAATATTTCGATACGATGCCCAATAATCTGCGAGTATCGCTATAACGTGGCTTTTTTTTTAAGGCTCATTAAATGTATCGCGCAGGTCTGTGAGTGACTTAAGTGTTGCGCCTCCAGCCAAGGGCATATAAATTTAAAAACCAAGCGATTACACACTAAGGGGTGTGGGGCACGAACCTCGGCTTTAGTCGTCGCGGGGGTGGGACAAGAATGGACAGGCGGCATCCATCGCTGCAAACAATGTTATTATAAAAAGAATTCTTCTTCTTAGCGTATCGAAGGCAAAAAATTTAAATATGTTTAGCCCAAAATTCAGCCACGCGAACCCCGCTCACTGATGCAGTAATTAAACCATAAAAATAATTTAAAGCTACAGGCTCTGCATTGCGAGCTGGCGCGAGCAAGAATCGGAAAGGCATGGAATGCGACATCGCAACAGGCCTCGACGGCGACACTACAACGCCGCGCGCATAACTTCGTGATTTTACGGGCGAGGGCACCTGCAGCATCCAAAAAATGCAGACATTTAAGAATTTAAGGTATCGCTGTAAGTAGAAGTTTTCAGAATAAATGCCATACAGTAACTGTGATCCCATATTTCTTTGAGGCCATATATACTTGGTCACGTTACACTATTGCGGACATCAACCAGCTGGTTATCGCTAGTCGATTACGATGATGGAATGTCATAGAACAAAATGTGATCCCATTATTACCTCAGTGACATTTTAAAGCAACATGACCTAGGTTAGAACTAGACGAACAAGCAATTGCCAGGGGGCCTAAAAAATATGAGTCTCGTTACAATTCGAAAAATGATTACAAAATGATAATACAAAATACTGATTGCGGCTGCGGCCATTTTACGAATTGTAATGTGATTCATATTATTATCCTATAATGATATACCTTAAGCGTTCATTTTAGGCCTCCAGTTCGGCTTTTGCAAGTTTTTTTTTTGGGATGGGAAATCATCAAATGACTCCTCCCGCGCTGGGCGGAGCGGAAGGAGTCATTTGATAAGTCTGACACTCCCGTCAGACTTTTACTGACTAAAACCCATCCATGTTCCTTCTTTTGCCCTTTATGTTCCAGGGCCGCGGTATCTCTTTCGAACAGTACCGCAGCCCTGGCAGGCATCGTTGTATCCTAATTCATATCGTAAGTATTTTTAGAGTTTTGCAAAAATGATTTACAATAACCTACAAAATTATCATCCACATGTGAACGTCCACAAAAATAATTCTTTTAAAAGAAAACTCATGAAGACCTTGCTCGTTGGATAGAGGGAGGAATTCGACATAGTGACCCACATACAAGAAGCAAGGTTACAAAGAGGCGATATAAAAAGCCATGATGACATGTTAAAGTGTTTATTTTTATATTAGTCTGATAGCATTGTTAAATATAGATTTTGGTTGTATTGCCAGCTGCAGGTGGGGAAACGGTACATTGACTGATGACCCAGAATAGTAACAAAAATCATTGGTAAAAGATTTCAATGAAATAGTGAACGGTAGCTGATATTTCACATAATATTTTTAAATAAACGAGTTGTGTTTTTTTTAACAACTAGCTAAAAACCACAGCCTTGTTAAAAATCGGGTGGACCTGTCACGCCAAGTATCACGGCAGATGACCGTTGGATTAACGTAAACATTAAAACGTCTACGTCAGCGAGTCGATGTTAGTGTTAACGATTTGAAATGCAAACCAGACTGACGTCGTTTTAAAGATTGTATTACAAAAAAAGTAACAACCGAATAGTAACAATCATAGTTGTGAAAAGATTACAATGAAATAAATAATTATTGGCAGCTAACCTAAAAGTTTCGAGTAGATGTGGATGGCCTATGAGAGTAGAGGAAGACACGATCGATGGACTGTGTGAACGATGATATTGCTAGAAAGGAAGAAGAAAATATGTTTCGCCGACCACAAATAATAAATAAAAAAATAAGAGCAGGAGAATGATTAATACTATATGTGAAATTATTTATGTAATGTACATTGAATGAATTAACTTTCTTTATTATGATAGTCTAGCAACGTAAAATTATTTTTAGACTTTCCATAAGTTTTTTGTTAATTCGTATTTGTCGTCTAAACCGCGTTCAAGACCCACCAATGTCATCACTAATCCGGACTACTGACACTGCAGTCAGACTCATTGTTGAAGACGATTTAACTCACACACGTTTTAAAATTAACTCATGAAAGGAACACTTGTAGTATTTACGTGTTACGACAATAGTTTGAGCTATAAAAAGCTGTCAATGATGTTTTGCTCCGTTCAGATAGAACAACATACTCGTGTGTCCGCCCGCCATTGCTCTCGAAAACTATGAATCAAATATAATCGGTACTCGTGTTAAGGAAGATTTAATGACTTGCTTGAAGATTTAATGATTTAATGAATGCTTAAAATAACTCTTACTAAGCTTTTGTGAAAATAACATGTAGGTAAGTCACACTTTGATAAAGTGCTGTGACTGCTACAAACTAATGTATTTTATATACTAACTGTGAATATACAATAAAAAATATTGAATGGGATTTAATATAACCATTAAATCCCATTCAAAATATATGTATCGTGTAATCTCTATAATGAAAGCTTTACAGAAATCAAAAAAAAACCTTGCAGAAATCTTTTTTTTTTATAAACTCACTATAGGTACCTAATGAAGTTTACTTTATATTACATAATAAACTTTTAATATAAGTCGCTATGCAATATATCCAACGACGAACAAAACTGTCCCCTGTATATCACGGATAAGCGTAACAAATCGGCCACATAAATATAAGACGTCAAACTATCTATAAAAAGCCGCGACTCTTGAAAATAAAGAGATGAACTCATTAATTTATGACACAAATAAAACTACGCTTCGACAATAACCGGTAGATAGACACCTGGCATACGAAGGTTTATCGACAGAATTTTATGACACTTTAAAGACCAGCAAATTCGCTCAGAAAAAAAAACAAAAGCCAACCGTAGCACTCGAAATTCGAACTCTGTTTCCAAAATGTTATTGTTCGATTTCAGCGAGCCATGCTTTACTTTTCACTGGTACCCGACCTTAATTACATAACAAAAGCTATATACTACCTCAAGCACAACACATCACTGGTGCACTATCACTGCACTACGTACGGGCGTAAAGGTCTGAGGACCCAAGGTACGCCGAAGAACTCCTGCAGTATGGTTATAGCCAGCAAGAAATACCTGCTGTAGATAGAGGAGCTAGACCTGATAGGTCTACCGCCGGCGTCGCCTTTGCAACAGTTGCTGCCCATAATGAGGGCGCATTTCGTTCGAATACCCGCGGAGCCGGGCGCTAACTGCGCAAGAGCAGACTTATTTTCGTGTGAGCGATCGTAGCGCCGTGGGTTTGAAACAGGCGGGCTGCAAGCGGCCGTCGTTTGACGTTCCACGCGACAGACAATGTTGCCTCACTCAACTGTCTGAACGATTCGGGTTTATAGTTTTATCGTTGCGTGATTTTATGATCGTTTGTTCAAGTTCCGCGTTTTGAGGGTTCGATATTAAGATGGATGTTTGAATATTGAGGATTGAGGAAATCTTATCTTTCTTACTACTATTAATGCGAAAGTTTATGAGGATGTCTGTTACTCTTTCACGTAAAAATAACTGAACGGATTTGTATGAAATTAGGCACTGAGTCCACTGTAGATAGTTTATAAGTTCGAATAATACATAGGACACGTTTTATCCCGGTACTACCACCCCGTGGGACAATTACCTACTGATCTCCAGCCGCTGGCATAATCTAGTGTAGAAATAACAGTACCCACTTATCTCTGTAATAATAGCACTCTTCCCTACGAAACTACATTAAAATAATAAATAGTGATAAATAATAATAAATAGTGTTCTTCTTGCGTCCACAGTTTAGAAAACTAAGTTCCGAGACTTCCTCACTAAATAATAGACAACAAAATATTATTTAAATTACGATACGATACTTAATTCTTCCTGTGCTTTTAGGCAAGTCTCGTGCATAGCATAATTTTATTAGCCTTTAGTATTAAATGCTAACTATGTAACCCCAACTTACACAACACCTGGTAAGTCCACGCCATATCGACGGTCGCTGCTCTACTAACTACATAGCTTTGTTTTGTACATTTTTACTTCGAACTTTAAAAAAATTTTGACTGCTCCCCATGGACCAACTGCATGACACAACTAGTTGTGCCACAAAATACAACAACACAACTAGTTGTGACATTAGTTGTGCAGTCGGGAATGCTACTGCAAGATCCTTTTTTTTTCATAAAAATAATGTTTTATTAAAGTCGCTTCCGACCAACTACTCGATTTGGAGATATTCCATCCAACGCACACAAGTGTGATCACAGTTAGAGAGGTACACATAAACTAATGAAAATCAAAGCTATTTAAAAAAAAAATTGAGTGCCACCTCTAACATTTTTTTATATAACCTGCTTATCATAAAAAGTACTAGACTTGCATGAATTCAAGATGGTATTTCAATTATACTCGTTATTATAGTACTTAGGTCTTTTTATGATAATCAGATTTTGTATGATTTAATTTTGCTTTCAGACTAGCATATTAATACGACCTTAAATGTATGCAAGCCTAGTACTTTCTGATGTGCTACCTACACCAAAATAACAATTTTAGCGTTCCTATTATTAAAAAAATCTCTCGATGTCACAATGGCACTCCACTGCACAACAAGTTGTGCCATCCAGTTGATCAGTGGGGAAGCATCCAAATTTTAACCAAAATAAGACAATTGTTTTTAAATCTGGTAAGCCGTCGCAGAATCACGCACCTCACCGCTGTCTGAATTTCGAAGTGATGTTTATTTTATACAACTACTCCAGAGAGAGCCAATTCTCTGACGTACTTAAACCTCTTTTAAAATCTTGTTTCGATTTAACCTCTATGTCAATCAATGTCGAAAATTAACTTCATTCAATATTTTGCACATTATCAATACTACGAGTATCATGTATTCTGGTTTTGAAGTTGGTTTCGAAACGCCTTGGTGCATGCCAAAGATGTTAATTGCAAGCTTGTTTAATCACAATCACGATTTACTTTATACTCGGTTCGTTATATTATTTATGAAAATGTAAACAATTGGGTCTGAGAACGTAATATACACGGCGTTACATCAAGATTTCCAGTATAATATGGCCTCGCTTTGTACCTACAGATTTTCCGTACAATGAGAGATCCGCATCAACTGGTCTTGTATTGCTAGATTGATCGTGCGTACCTGTAAGTGCCAAAAAGAGTGAGTCGGATGATTACTCGAAAAAAAATTATTTCTGGCACTTCGTTTCTCAATTTTGCTTATTACATTTACCTCAGTTCTCGACAGCGATTTTTCAATTACCTCTCATCATTTTCTTGCCCTTATCCCAATTCATTTAAGGTCGGAATCCAGCTCAGTAACGTGCACCTTACAGAACTCCATCCAGTTCGCCTAAGATCGCTTTATCGTTGCAAAATTATTAATTCACGTGGTCTTTCGTCATCATAGACTTCTTTACTCTATATTTTATACTGTCAACAGTAAGTAAGATTGCATAAAGCTCAGACATTTATATACGAAATAAATAAAATGTTACTGGCGAAGTAACTTAACATTTTATTTATTTCGTATATAAATGTCATTAGGAATTGCACACAAATTGGCATTAGGAATATTATCGTTGAGTTTTTATAACGTAGTTGTGCAAAGAGCCTTCTCATCATCTGCCTAGCCTTTTCCCAACTATGTTGGGGTCGGCTTCCAGTCTAACTGGATGCAGCTGAATACCAGTATTTTACATGGAGCGACTGCCTGTCGGACCTCCACAACCCAGTTAGTGCTAGGTAATACGATACCCCTTGGTAAGACTGGATGTCAGACTTTCGGGCCACTGACTACCTGTAACGACTGTCAAAGATCTACAAATGACAGCCGGGACCAACGGCTTAACGTGCTTTCCGAGGCACGGAGGAAACTCGGTATGTAATGGGTGGTCACCCATCCACGGACCAACCTAGGTAAGCACGGCTTAACCTAAAGATCGATCCGAGCGGCTGTTCTTATTTAGCCACGAGCTCCTCTGTGCAAAGAGCCTTCTCCCAAGTAGTAATTATTAGAGACAAGCTTCGATACAGATTAGCCATTGACACTGCCAAATCTATCCTGGGATATTAATTGTTGGAAGGATACGTTCATTTTAAATCCAGTTCAATTATGCTAAAGAGATTTAGCTCAGAAAAAAGTTCAGAACTGCAGACGACGCGAGTGAAGATGAGGATTCTATAAGGGAAGCTATTGCTCTAATAGTATAAAACTGTATATTTCATTAATAAAAAAATATTTTGCCATTTGTTGGGGATTTTTTCTTCAAAACCTCAATTTTGGGGGGAATGCGAGACGGTCATCTGGCAACACTGAGCCGATGAATCGCAAGCGTGTAACCAGCCTGCCTTTGACAAATTAACCCTGGCACATGATAGAGAAAAAGAGCCCTAGGCGTACACATAACATAATACATCAGTTAACTACTATTCTCCAAATAAACAGAGTTGTAGTACAGTACTAACTGGATTATGGACGCCAGATGGGCAGTCGCTCCATGTAAAATACTGAATATCCAGCTGAATCCGGTGTGATTGGAAGCCGACCCCAATATAGTTGGGAAAAGGCTGGGTAGATGAAGTGTAATACAGGCAAATTTTGCTAGACATTATGTCCTGGCCCTGTGTCGGATGCTGTAGCAGCTGTAGCAGCCCACAATTTGGAAGTTGGCGATGTGATACTCCCATGGTGCCTCTAAAAGCACGTTAAACCTGATCTCTCTCCGGTCGTACTTGCAAACCTATAGGACTATAAGAGTGGGAGAAGAGAGAGTGCACCTAACTGTTTTCATAGCCGAATACTATAATATAATTATCTCCTTTGACGATGGCTATTCTCTAACATAGGCCGCCGCGAGGTAGCGGAAATTTAGTACTCCTAAATCCAAAGACATTCCAATATTACGAGTTAACATCAATAAAGTCACATGTGTATTTTATTAATCCACTAATTGCTTAAAAAGTGCTTTTTAAACTGTATTTAGATTAGCAAGCCATCTTCCTTACTGTTTTCTAAATAAACTTACTTCACTTTAAATTTCTGTATTGACCTTTGTGAAAAATAAACAAATCAAAGACATTGTAGGTGGTAGGTAGGTGGTAGGTAGTGTCAATTACTCGAGGCTTGCGCCAGTTCTCGTTAGCCAGGGAGAGCGGGGTGAGGCCCTTGTCCACTGAGACCACATCTCGATGCATCCCCACGTCGGCTTCTAGGAAAATATCGAATTGAAGTCTTCTAGGTAAAATTAGGAGAGTGTAGGTAATGCTTTTGGGTCGTACCTAACCTATATACAACAACGATTTTCATAAGCTTTTCGGTAGGTATTTTCAATCCATTTTTTATTTTTCCGTCGTCGATATCTCTAATAAAATGTCACTTGGTCTGGGCCCTATCAGGGTCCATAGGCACCTACAAAATTTTGACTCAAAACTTTGTCAAAGATTGTTGTCATACTTTACAACTTGGGTTCAGTTAGTTCCACAACAGTTATAAAACCTACTACGATATTCGCCCTAACTGCTTCGACAATAAGGCGGAAAGTGCGCATCCGCAAATGCGCAGAATCCTGTTCCTTTTCTAAAAATGGAGCAAGGCAATAGCTTCAAAAGTAAAAACAGAAAGCTTTTCGAAGAAATCAAACTCCTAAAATTATATTGCCTAACAATGATCTGATTATAAAAATAAACTATCGTGAAACTAGTTCATGCGCGCGCCAACAGATGGCGTTAAACAAACAAACATTTACTAGGTCACAGTACTAATGCGCTTCCGACTTAACGAGCTAGATGGCGCTGCGAGCGTCACGACTCCGGAGTCTCGCATTTATTTTTGGTTATAAAAGGTAAACAGGTTGGCAGGCATCATTCTAATTTAAACGTTTTATATTAGTCCGATAGTCCGGGGGAAATTAGGGAAGTTCAGTTACCTACGTTACGTTTGGCGGTTATTTAAATTAGATAAGATTTCTGGCTGGGATCGTTGGAGCCAGCTGACTAATTTACGCCGGGTGGGGTATGCGCGGGATGCGGTGCGGCATTTCTACTAACAATTACTTCTATTACTAACGAAAAAGCTTTCAACTCATTGCTACCTAGACGTTCAATATATCGGTGAGCTGGTTGTGACTGTGTTAACTTATTGATAATATTGGTAAATTATATCAGTATAACCGATTATTGCATTAAATTCAATACATATTATTATTATTAGTAGCAGTAGCGTTTATTGGCTTACGAACTAGGTAGGCAGACGGAGCACATGAAAGCATGCGATGAAGTATGAAGATATTCAAGACCGCCGTCATATTTGGCCAATAATTCTACCGTTTCCTTATGAGCTGTAAAGGCAGCTCCTGTTTACCCAAGAAACATAAGTAAATTAACCGGTTAATATTTTTCTATTACGGTCGACTTTTGCTTTATGACGCACGGTGTCGCCTTTTAACCAATACGATTCTGTCTTAAAGAAATCATGGTATACCTACGCCTGAATATAGGACCTCGCAGATTGGATCTCATGTTTTTTGGCCAGATTAGTGAAATTGTTTAGGTCAGCGTGTCGTCTAGGCAGCATCCAAATAGCCAAGTATAATTTTCATTGAATTAAAATGTCCAAGCTTTAAATATATTTTTTTTATTTATAAACCAAACAGCAGCAGGCAGGGGTGTACCTACTAATACACCCACACTTCGCCCGTTAGGTTTAAGTTCCATCCATGTAGTAGGGGGCGAGCCTATTGACATCAACCGGACACTACTTAATCACGACGCCGCGGCTGCTACTGAGAAATTCCTGAAAATGGAAAAGTCCAATGACACTTTGCCCAACCTGGGAAACGAAACCTGGACCCCCTCGACTGCCTCGTTGATCTAGTGGTAGCAAGCGCGACTGCTGAGCATTTATTTATACTTTAAAATAATATCAGTCAAGTGAACGCCTGAGTTTATTTTATTTTATTTATTTGGGACAAAAAACAGTTATACGTTACAATATTAATATTTAGCTTAGGTATAATAGTAAACAAACGCATAACCCACACTATTGTCCACGGAATCGATTTTAAGAGAAATAAGGAAACGGACGTATACAGAAAGAGATAGTAAGGAAAAATATAAAGAAAACCAGAAAAGTCTCACTACCCAACTCTGGACAGCGCTTCCCGTCCAGATTTAGTCTATGGTCATCAATCAAATCACAACTTAAGTAATTCAATAGCCATATTTCTAAATTTGTTCTGATTATGAGCGAAAATATCTAAATTTATAAAATGTGTGTTATACGTTTCTAACAATCGCAGGAGAGGAGCTCTCTCCCCAGCATTTGTCACTTTTCTGTATAGAACAAGCGGGGTGCTCGCACTTCCCGCCGATTAACAGTCCTAGTAGGTACTATATAACATAATCTATTTGAAATTTCCATACAATTAAACCTATTGTTACATATGCCATACAACATCATAACCATCAGCAGTGTACGTCTGTGCTCCAAGCTTAATATGTTGTACTGTTTCAACAGATCCGCATAAGAACTCTTGGTATGGTAGCATTTATAATGTGTAGTCTGTGCTTACATTTTTCGTAAAATGGGCTCCAAATGGGTACCGCGTATTCCAACTGGGAACGCACTAAAGTTTTATACAAGAAAAGGAAAGTAGAAGCCTTTTTGAATTCTTTGCAAGACCGCATTATGAAACCATACATCTGAAAAGCTCTATTAATAATGTTGTCAATATGGATGTCAAAATGTAACTTGCTATCAAGTAGTACGCCAAGATCGCGCGTGCAATCAGTTTTATTCAAGTTTATATCATTTGGTGTGTAGGAAAAGTTAATAGTTGTTCTATTTTTGGTAAAAGAAATATAATGACATTTTGGTAAATTGAGATGAAGTTTATTCTCAAGACAATATTGCGAAAGTCTACGTAGATCCCCTTGTAATAGCAAGCAGTCCTGCATACTTGTGCAGGATTTAAACACTTTGATGTCATCGGCGTACATAAGAAATCTAGAGTTAACTATGCAGGACTTTAAGTCGTTTATGAACAAAATAAACAATATAGGACCCAGGACTGAACCTTGGGGCACACCGGATTCGACCACTGTGTAATCAGACTCGTATCCATTGATGAAAATTTTCTGTGTTCTATGGAATATACACTTGGGAGCAAATAAATCGAGCCACTTCCTTTTTCACGCATTATGGTAATTATTTTTGGTATTAAGGAACGCATCGATTCGAAACATATATCGCCTAAAAGGGTATTTAATAACCTTTACAATGAGGGTAGTTAGTTGTCAAAATTTCATTTTTATTAAAGTTTAAAGGGTAGAATAAAATTATCGCATTTAATTTGCTTATGACATTTTTATTGTACTCTGTTAAGAAAAGATTAAATTTGAGGTTTTTGTTAATCATACCCATATTACTTGTTATTGTTGTCTTTATCTGTGTCTGTGTAATCAAAATAACCTGATCAAATGGATACTACACCGACGGAAGCTGCCCAAGTTGTAGCTTTACTTGAGGTTGGACACGGACAACGTGAAGTGGCACGCAGACTTCATTTGAGTCGTTCAAAGGTACAGCGGGTATACCGCAGGTATCTGGAGACTGGTGCTTTTGTTCGGCGACCTGGAACTGGCCGACCACGGGCAACAACAGAACGTGACGACCGCTTTATTGCAACCAATTCGTTGCGCGACCGTGGACTTAATGCTGTTCAGCTACAGCAAGCGTTACGTGACGTTCGAGGAGTCGCAATCAGTAGGTGGACAGTGAGACGAAGACTAAAAGAACGAAATTTAACATCACACAAACCAGCAACTGGCCCAAAATTGACTGTAGCTCATCGCCGATCTCGCTTGGAGTTTGCTCGAGAACACATTAATTGGACGTTAGAAGACTGGAGGTCAGTTTTGTTTTCTGACGAGTCAAGAATCTGTCTTTTTAGCAATGACGGGAGAAACCGAGTGTATAGACGTCCTGGTGAAAGATTTGCCCAATGTTGCATTCGAGAAACGGTGAGTTTTGGTGGTGGTTCTTGTATGGTGTGAGGAGGAATTTCTCTAGACGGAAAAACGGAACTTGTCTTCGTCGACCCCGCCAACGATGGCAGTGGTAGACGTGGATTAACAGCTGACCGATACATAACTGACATTCTTGAAAACCACGTAATGCCGTATGCTGGTTTTGTCGGAGAAAATTTCTTGTTTATGCATGACAATGCGAGACCTCATACCGCGCAGATCGTTACGGAATACTTGTCTGCGATCGGGATTCAACAAATGGTATGGCCAGCACGAAGTCCCGATTTGAACCCGATCGAACACCTATGGGACGAGCTAAAACGGAGAGTCCGAGCCAGGGTTCCCGCTGTTTCATCTATTCCCGAGCTTAAAGTCGCTGTGCTTGAAGAGTGGGAGAACATACCACAATATGTCATCGTAACGCTGATCAGATCGATGACTAATAGGCTACAAGAATGTATCAGGGCCCGGGGGGGTAATACCAGTTATTAAGAATATTTTTTTTGCAATAATTTTGTTTTTTTATTGTTTTTATGGACTGTTTTAGCCCTACTAAATTTTCTATCAAAATTACCATTTTTCTTGCAGAGCCAATAATTTATCATTCAATAAGGTTATTATTCAATAATTTACCCTCATTGTAAAGGTTATTAACTAAACTTTTAGGCGATATATAGTTCGAATTGATACGTTCCATATTACCAAAAATATTTACCATTTTACGTGAAAAAAGGTAGTGGCTCGATTTATTTGCTCCCAAGTGTATATGACACAAACCATCTGAGCAGATTCCCTCTAATGCCGTTGCAGGCAATTTTGTCTAAAAGCAGTTTGTGGTCCACCTTGTCGAAAGCCTTACGAAAATCAGTGTACACAGCATCGACCTGCGTGCCTTTGTCCATATTTTCAAATAAAAATTGTGTAAAATCAAAGTAAATAAGTTTGTACTGGTAGAACACGACTGAACAAAGCCATGCTGTTCGGGAATAATGAGATGTCTCAGGAGTGGAAACAAATTACTGTGTACTAATTTCTCGAAAAGCTTTGACAAGGTGGATAGAATAGAAATAGGTCGATAATTCTCGATATTGGCTTTATCTCCACTTTTATAAATGGGAGTGATAAAGGCTCTTTTCCATATGCACGGAAATACCCCTTCACTTAAACATTTGTTGAATAGGATATGGAGCGGAATGCAGATTTGTTGTGCTGTATGCTTAAAGAATGTAGGTGGGAACCGTCTGGACCAGGCCCTTTACTTACATCCAAGGACAACAATGACTTGAGCACGTCACACTTTTTGAGAAAGATATAAATATAAATATAAATAAATATCCCTGGACATTTCACACAGCACCATCTAGCCCCAAGCTAAGCAACCTAATACTTGTGTTATGGTAGCTAGATGGCTGATATATACTTATACATTTTTTTTTGTAAATACATACATATTATAGATAGAAAAACACCCAGACCCGGAACAACTACTTGTAGGTCATACAAATATTTGTTCCGTACGGGAATCGAACCCGCGACATGCAGCGCAGCAGTCAATCGCTTGACCACTGCGCCAACCGTGCCGTCAAGATATGGGGAATACAGGCTGATTTCTCATCAAGGATATCGGGAGGTACCCATTTGTTAGGGTCGAAGGTTGAAGACTCGTACACAGAGTTAAAGAACGTGGAAAAGAGAGAGTTGACGACAATACTCATTTTACGGTTTTTTGAATAGTTGCAAAAAATTTGTGACTTCTTCTTGAATGCAGCCAGTATTCAAGAAGAAGTCACCAACATGACTTGCAAGGTTGTGGTTTACGAGTATTGTGGTGTAAACGCAAGTTTAAAAAAAACCCCAAAAGAAAGAAGCCTGGCGCCACAGATCTGGCGGTCTGACCGGCTAGTTCAAATCGCCAAACCGGGAGACGGTTATCACACGTAAGATCAAATGCACAGTTACAATAATTCTACGTTCTTCAGGTGTTTATCGCTCCATCTACAATTAGGGAGGTTACCAATAATGTTATATATGTGTATGTCAACAGTGTGTATGTGTGCGTGGGCTGCGTCCCTGCTCTTCTCTAACCTGCCAATAAACCAGTGTGCTAATAGCTGTCAGTGGTATCACTTGTGTCCCTAAGTACCTACATAACAGTGGCGACGAGTTTACCCACAATCATAAAAAAAAAAAAAATCCTTTGTTTAAAAATGTCCCAGTCATTTTGTGGGATTTTATCGACTTCCGATCATAATGTCAATGAGTGGAAGACATACAAAGGTCGGATCACGCAGTGGTTCATCGCAAATAACATCGATGCGAAAAATGATGCGGCGGGAACCAGGAGGCGAGCCATACTACTCAGCGCACTCAATGATAGTACCTACAAGTTGGCAGCAGACTTAGCCCTGCCCAAAGACGTTCAAGAGGTGCCATATGAGGATCTAGTTGCGTTATTTGATAACCATTTTACTCCAAAACGTTGCGGGTTCAGCGAGCGGCACAACTTTTACGCAGCTATACAGCAGCCGGGCGAGACGTATACGCAATGGGCAGCAAGATTACGTGGACTGACGGTGCATTGCGGATTCAGCAATGTTGAGGAGGCGTTACGCGACCGATTTGTGATGGGGATGGTAGCGGGTCCTGAACGGGAGAAACTGTTTGCACGGGACTTGGAGACTTTAACCTTGGCGAAGGCGGTGGAGCTAGCAGAGAGCATAAGATGCGCGCGCGCGGGCGCTGCCGCTGCTTCTTCTACGTCAACGGATCAAGCACAAGTGTTCAAGATCGTGAAGGGACAAAATAGTGCCAACCCGATTAATAGTGCCGAGAAAGAAAAGTGTTCGGTGTGCGGTCGTGCTAATCATAAGTCGTCTCAATGTCGGTTCGCAAAGTACAAATGTAAAAAGTGCAACACAGTAGGTCATTTGCGTAGAATGTGTAACAAAATAAACTACGTGTTAACGGGGGATGTGAGCGAGGACGACGATGGTAAGTCGATCACTTTAGCAAGAGTAATTAATTACATTCATACAGGCTGGCCTAGACAATTATTGTCGGATTTGCGTATTAAGCCCTATTATTTGTGTAGGACACAATTATCAAACGAAAATGGTTGTCTAATGAGAGGACATAAGGTGGTTATTCCGGAATCGTTGCGTTCAAAACTTTTACACGAGCTACATAATTCGCATTTAGGTATTGTGAAAACCAAAGCTGAGGCTAGATCACGATTTTAGTTCCCCGGGGTTGACGCGGCATTGGAGGCAATGATCAACTCGTGTGATATATGTCAACAGTTGCGTCCGTCCCCGCCGCGAACGCCGATTTCTCCGTGGCGGAACCCGCCAGTGCCATTTCACAGGATACACATTGATTTTCTAGGTCCGTTAAATGATCAGATGTTTTTCGTGGTTGTAGACGCGCACACCAAATGGGTGGAGTTGTACGAAGTTACTATGTGTACAACTACCACAAACGTCATAGAAAAGCTATACGATTTTATGTCCAAGTACGGATTACCACATACAATAGTAAGTGACAACGGGACCGCGTTTACGTCATTTGAATTTAGGAACTTTTGTTCAAGAAACGGCATCGACCATTTGACGTCACCAGCCTACAATCCAGAAAGCAACGGGCAAGCGGAAAGTTATGTTAAAATAGTGAAAAAAGGCATTAAATCCTGTGTTATCTCTTCGCGCAATAAAAGTGAATGCAAGTTAAAAATATTAAAACACCTTTTTGACTATCGAAATTCGGTCCATTCTGTCACAGGGTTCTCACCAGCTGAGCTAGTGTTTGGCCGCAAGTTGAGGTCACGCTTAGATTTAATCAATCCAAAAACGCCGACGGCCTCTCTCACAACCCCAACGGACAATGTCAATCGTCAACAGTGTTCGCAAATTAAAACATGTGGACGAAATAATAAACAAGTGTTTAACCCAGGGGAAGAGGTTATGTACAAAAAGTATATAAATAATGTTAAGTTCCATTGGTGCAGAGGTATTGTTAAAAAGAGACTGGGTAAAGTGCTTTACCTTATTCAGGATTTGAGTTCGTCGTGTGATATTAAAAAACATAAGAACCAAATTATAATATATAAAGGGGACAAGGGTAATGCTTCTCAACAGCCGCAACACCATTATGACTTTGACGACTATAACAACTGTCATAGCGGCCCACCAACTGGCAACCCTCAGGATCAGACTCCTGCTGGGGAGGAAATTGATGAGGCAAACCTGCATTCACCACCGTCTGCAGACGCAGATACCATGCCGGATCCAATTTCAAGGAATCCAGACAGACTGTTGAGAAACATCCCCAGAGTAGATTACAAACCTTTTCTGTAACTCATGTATTTTGGTCAAATAAGGGGAGGAAATGTTATATATGTGTATGTCAACAGTGTGTATGTGTGCGTGGGCTGCGTCCCTGCTCTTCTCTAACCTGCCAATAAACCAGTGTGCTAATAGCTGTCAGTGGTATCACTTGTGTCCCTAAGTACCTACATAACAAATAACTAATTTCCTATTTGTCTAAAGTGTAATTCCAAATCACGATAAATATGATACCATTTGCAAAAGTTATGGCACATTCACATCGTCATACCTTAGCCCCACTTTGTATAAACCAGACTTAAGAACCAACTCCAAACAATCAAAGCAGCTCTCCACATTATAAAAACCGGCCAAGTGCCAGTCGCACTCGCGCACGAAGGGTTCCGTACCATTATCTACAAAAACGGCAACAAACTCCACGCGGGCGAAGCCGCGGGCCAAAGTTTGTAACTAATAATGTGTTTGAAGTAACCTCGTTTTTTATTTTATTTACACGGTGTCAGGGACTCTGACGCGCAAACTGTTACAGTGAATTCAGCACATGATTCTAGATCCCCTAATAGAAAATATTCGTCGGATTACAATAAACTAGCAATTCGCCCGCGAATTCGTCCACAAAAATTGTGTTAGCTCGGCTAATATGATCATATAAATATAATTTAAGTGTAAACCTTTAGCACCCACGAATAATGTAGCTTTCTGTAAGTGAAATATTTTTTAGAATTGGATCATTAGTTCCCGAGATTACCCTCTACATACAAACTTACAGACAAAGGACAATGACCAAAGTTGGTACCAAAAAGTCTCGCGCCTCAAAACCAAAATATTATAGTAATTAGTTTCATATTTTTTTACGGCATTACGCGTCGGGGATTTGATTTTTGAACTGGAAATATACTTTTCGAGTTTAAAAGTATGAATATTGTTTTACTCCCTTTATATGACGTTCCGTTTCAACTGAATATAAATGACGTTCCGTTTCAATTGAACAAACCCTTGTCTGTCGAGCGGACTCTAAAATTAATTACAATTAAGTAAGATCAGTACACCAAATCGATTTAGTTTGGTTTATTGCTATTTGCAACAAAATAGATTTTCTCAGCCTAAAGATTTTGATTTATCGATTACATCCCTAAATCCCGACTAGTTTATAGCACTTACTATACTCTATGGTTTATAGTTATCTTATCTGTGGCATCTGACATTTGTACTGTACTGACTGACTATTGGCAATGTAAAGGTCTATCTAAAATAAAATCGAGTTTCAGTCAAGCATACTGTGGATGTTACTTTAACTCGTAATTCTTACTAATATTAGTGTATTACGCTGTTTTTAGAGCAATAATGTAATGTATGTGTGTTAAAATACGTCGTTGGTAGCGTCGAAAAAATAGACCTACTTTTTAGGTTAGTTTCGATTTTATAAAATAACTCTGAAACGCGGGTTTTTTTTTCAAAAATAGTTTTTGTAGGAGTTAATACGATCAGTGTAGTCTATAAAAAACAAGGTTTGATTTTGATGCAGCATGGTACGGGATTCCATACTTCCATGAGCATTGTCCTTTACCTCTTTGTAAGTACCGATTGTCACATAAATGCAATGCATTCAGCAAGTACGGAATGGGAGTTTTTTGGTACATTAATCATGTTTACTGAACATGACAAATAAGTACTCTGCTGTGCACCGCGCAGATCCATCACAGATAGTCAACGGAATCAAGTCTATTTACGTGTCCGACGGCCGCAAGATGGCGTGCGTGTAGCGCGGTTTATTTTCAATGAACCAATAAATATCAGCTGCAATCGACACAGATAATTCATGTTTAATGAGCGCCGATCGGCTCTTCGGAATTCAGGAGTGAATGCATGAAGATTATGACATTTGGGTTATTAGGTTATTAAGTGTAAGTTAATCAATTACCTAATTAACCTGATCGGAAATTGTTTCTCAGTTTTGCTGATTGCGTTTTACTTTTCCAAAGTCAATGTGAAATCATATTTCCATTTTCGTACTTATTACGTCTCTAGCTGTTGCCCACGACTTCGTTCGCGTGGGAATTTTGATGAGTACTTAAGTGTGAGAAAAAAATGTAGTAGGTATATGTGCTTTTGCAGACGATAATCTATCTCTGTGCCAAATTTCATCCAGATCTATAAACTTTCGCATTATAAATAGTGCCTAGTACCTAAGATACATCGGAATATCACATTTATAAGAAGTTTATAAAAAACATTGCGTTCATAAGTTCTCTAAGGCGCGAATTAAGTATCTGGGCATCATGCCTGCGCAGCTCCTGCGCGCGTTCACCTTACGCCGCTTCTGTGTAATCCTCATCCAAAAGGCAGTTTCTCATTCTTATTCTTTATTGCACACAAAATAACAAATTTGGATACAAATTGCAATAATATAGCTTATGTACAATGGCGAGCTTAACCCAGAATTGGGTTTTCAGCAAACCTAATTCTTACAGCAAACCTAATTTTGACTGCGAGATTTGCAGAAGAGGGTATACTTATGGTGCAATAACATTTACAAATTAATTAATTTTATAAACTAAACTACATACATTCAATATAATATACGTAATACATACATTCATGTTGACAGGAAATGCTCCTTTATTCCAATACAAGTAAGTACAAGTTTGTTTCTCAATACTGCTTTTCGGCAAACTTCCATAAATCCTACTCGGTACTTCGAAACTACTAAATGGGTATGAAACTTCCATACCCGGTATATTGATATCGCAATGCCCAACAAGTTCACAGAAATATCTTCAAAAGAAGGTTTCATGGAAAAATACAAGCTGCAATATCAACCTTTAACATTTTTTACAAACGGCCTTCCGCATACATTTTAAATGTGACATTGACGGCGTCATCTCACATAACCTTTCGATCGATTCTGACCTATTTATTAATACGCAATGTTTACATTAAAGACGTGCAAATATACCCTATCTACGAAAGACGAGACATAGCGAACAACATCGCCATGTACACACACATACACACACACAGACACCATACCTGATTAGTCGTTTAGAATTTACATTTACACATACATATGTCGCAGGCATTTTGTATGATTTCGCCATTTACATACGGCGTCGGCAATTTATAAACGCTCGCTGTTATGAAAAATGCCGAGGGCAAAATGTATAATGCCGTGTCATTATCTAATATGCCGAAACACAGGTCAACGGATCCGCGCTGCGCGGGGCTCCTATTTCTGTCTGCAAGGTTTACAGGAACCTAACTAACCGAACTTCGGGGTGCCCCTGACGTCGACCGTCTAGGGTTAACGTTTCCGTCAGCAGGTCGACGGATCCCCGCTGCGCGGGGCTCCTCGATTCTCTGTTGTTATGTACGTGTCGCAGGCATTTTGTATGATTTCGCCATTTACATACGGCGTCGGCAATTTATAAACGCTCGCTGTTATGAAAAAAGCGTTTATAAATTGCCGACGCCGTATGTAAATGGCGAAATCATACAATTTGCCTGCGACACATACACGTACAGAGATAAATATTATAATATAAAATCTTTAATGATTCCTACCAACTCATTATTATGCACCTAATTACGTTTTGAGGTAATGTCCAATGTAGCACACTCAAAACATCGTGCTGATGGATGTTTTGAATAGTAAACGGGTCATCGAGGTACTTAAAGTAAAGTTATTACTTTAAAAAGCAGTATTTAAAAAAAGTTGTGAAAAATTTGGAACTCCAATATTTCTTTAAGGGTACTTTTACACCCATTATGTGAAAGGCACATTTCTAATTCGATTGTTTTTAATTTCGCGTTCGTATTTTATAGTAAGCCGAATAATAAATGCAAAGATCATCATATGCCTAGCCTTTTCCCAACTATCTTGGGGTCGGCTCCCAGTCTAACCGGATGCAGCTGAATACCAATATTTTACATGGAGCGACTGCCTATCTGACCTCCACAACACACTGGGTAAGACGATATCCTAAGGTAAGACTGGTTGTCAGACTTTCGGGCCACTGACTACCTGTAACGACTGTCAAAGTTCTACAAATGACAGCCGGAACCAACGGCTTAACGTGCTTTCCGAGGCACGGAGGAAACTCGGTATGTAATACGGTCACCCATTCACAGACCAACCTAGGCAAGTACGGCTTAACCTAAAGATCGACCCGAGGGCCTGTTATTATTAAACCACGAAAATTTGCACAATTATCATCAATACTGGTTATTAAACATGTAGCAGGCAAAGCAGTTCTATATATTATATACATATACTACCCTACCTAACTACCCTACCCTACCTACCCTACCTACCCACAGAAATTATTCATCGGTAATAAATAGTCGCTTTTTTAAAACTACGAAAATTTTCTTTTTTCAGAAACATGTCCTTTCCACTCTGTACATTAACTATCATTATGTCTATGTTACGTTCGATAGTTTTAAAATGTTGAAAAAACCCTCTAAGAAATCTCGTAGAGGGTCTGCTACGTATGCGCGCTACGCTGCTACGACTCGTAATTTTACTAACAACGAACAGTTAGTAGGTACGTTATAACAACCTGGCAATACTTCAGGCAGAATTTAACCGACTTAATTACGAGACGACTTTCCTTGTCAGTGCCGCTGTAATAGCTGAGAAATAACTATTCAGTACCTGCAGTTAATAAGCTTATAGGACCCTCGCGACTGACTCTTAGTCTACTAATTAGTAGAATTAAATGCCATAGAACTTGGACTTGATATGTTTTTTGTACAATATCTGTGGTGGTACATAAACTTCGAGTCAAACCTAAAATTTATGTTCTCTGTACAGAGACTTTCAAAAAGATTTTGTATTCAATTTTTTGTTCTGTTCCTGCACGACTTTGAATACACGTTACTTTATTATTTCCATTCTTGTTGTGAGCATTTCACAGAACATTTCAAAGAATATTTTTGGCACCCCATTTGTACAGTTGGATTACCCTTTCCAAAAAAGATTCACCCCTTTTCGCACATATTGGTTCCATGAAAACCAACAGCCGCAATGGCCTTTGGCAAAAATGAAACTGCAATACGACTACGACAACAGAACTGTATTAACTCTGAACGACAAACATGGATTCTCCGAAAAATGTACGTTGAAATATTTCATTCGTTTTAATCATTCATGGGAGCAGAAATCCATAGTAAATACAGAGGGCTCACATTTTGTCAAAGCAGAAAATGTTATTTAATTAAAATTTTAAATAAAGTTATGAATAACAACAAACTGATTGATTTCTGCTCAAAGTCTTAAAGATTTACCATACAGGGTATAAGGGACAGCTCTCCGCAGACTGATGGGGTGAATTCAGTATATCATACTAAGATGACCGGTACAAGAAATTATTTCAGGAACGTTATGGGAAACCAATTTGGTTTATTTCCTCATACGCAATGCATCATTACCGTAGCAAAACGCACGTAGCGAACGGCAAGTGACGACGACTTTAATGAACACTGTAGCTTGGCAGGAAGTGACCAGCTGATTTCGTGAGTGTTTTATTTTTATTTTAGCCGTATTATTGACATAAACGAAGTGCTGCGTACAGAGAATGTAATATTACATTAAAATAAAGACACAAATGACACGCATAATGTAGGGTTCCGTAGTTGCCCATCAAAATAAGCAGACACTTCCTACGCTTCGATTTGCCTCCGAACGATGATTTTTATTGTAATAATAAAAAGAAACTTACATTTGCAGTTAAAAAAACTGTGGTCCCGTATATTATGTTTCGGAAAATATGTTATCCAAGTACATTTTATAAGTTGATCGACTATTACTCGTAAACTTGTACAACCTACTTAGCTGTGATAGTTTTCCTTTTAACTTCGAATATACTATCACCGTGAATTTTTTCAGGCACCCAAACAACCGTTTAGCTGGTAGAGGTGGGGACACACTTGAGTCAAACAAAAATTTGCACTTTAAAGCTTAATATTTCACAAACGAATCTCTTAATCGAAAAATTATATAAACAAACTTTCAATATTTTTAAAGACCTATCCAACGACATCCCACACTATGGGATACGCGAGAAAAAAATTTGCCACTTTTCGTGGAGGTAGGTACTGTGCCCTAAAAAAATTTACAATTTCAATACAATTTTCTAGTAGGTAGGTACTAAAAGTCTCTGAGCTAAGCTGCGGACAGACAGACAGACGGACATGGCGAAACTATAAGGGTGTTTGGTGGCTACGGAACCCAAAAAACGATAAAAAAAGTCGGAAGAAAAATTCAGGTGGTAAAAATAAGGAGCTGAATTCACCCTCTCAGTTTGCGGAGGGCTGTGCCTTACACCCTGTTGAAGATATTTTTTTAGGTTAGATAGTTGATAAGTATTTTAATGTAAGTACTAGTGCCGTTATACTTTATTAAATAATGTGTTTCTACGAGTAGTTTAAGAATTTGATGTTGTCCTGTGTTTTATCATGTGGGCAGTGCTGTGTTGTTCACACCATCTTTGCCAGTCGGTTTTTTATAAGTGAAGACTTGTATTTGGCTCTCAGTTTCACTCAATATTTTTATTATGTTTTGTTTAGCTGTTTAGCTTTTATATTAGGTACATAGGTACCGGTATTTACAAATATTTATGACTCAAAGGTGCGCGACGGCGGAATCATGACGTTCACTCGTTCAAATAGTTCATTCAGCCGCGAGTCCAGTTCATCCACTTATTTAGTTTCGAGCTACTGATAACGGGAAACAACGAATAAACTTTAACAACAACTACCTTAAGCTGGAGATGGACCTTAAATCTATGAAAATATGGTTTGAAATAGGAAACTAAGAACCAGTGAGACGATTGTTGAAACCGTCACGCGATTTTCAACTCTACGTCCTAACTCTACTCTACCTTTATTATTTATTATTTGCTCAATAAAAAAGGAATATTTTTGCTTAAAACTACATGTTGAGCTTGTTTACAGACCTTATTCTTATTCTTTATTGCACAAAAAAAATACATTTGGATACAAATTGCAATAATATAGCTTATGTACAATGGCGAGCTTAACCCAGAATTGGGTTTTCTTACAGCAAACCAAATTTTGACTGCGAGATTTAACCTTACCTGGATAGGTCAGAAAATTGATTTAACAATTTTGCCACTATACATATTATGTTATGACAAATTATATGGGGTGTCTCTGAGAAGTCGATGAAAAGGGAAAACTGTGTAATGAGAATCGATCGATGAATGAATTTTTCAATGGGTATCGTTCGCATGTGTTGCCGATCGTGGATACGTTTTACACACACACACAATCATGCATTTGAGTTCTCATTATTTCAAAAAAAAAAAACATTAAATTTATTCTTTCGTGTTTTTTTTATTGTTATTTTTTGAAAAAAATAGTCCCAATCGTTTCGAGTTCGATGATCGAGTTCATGGTATTCGGCTCCAGAACGACCTAAAAATAATGGTGTACTTATATGAAGAGTAGAAGAAAACACAAAAAAAAATATTAATACACAATGATTTAAATTACATTAAACGTTATTTATAGATTTTGAATTTATATGCGTAATTGAATATTGTATTAATTGAATCAAAATCCTAATTTTAGCAGTTTATTCGAAGTATTGAAAATCGGAATGTCGTTTTTCGGACCGAGAACCCCTCGAGCATTTGATTCTTCTAACGTATGAAAATTGGAATACAAAAAATCGCATTTACGACTCGATAAAAAAAATTCGTGATTTTTAATAATAGACATTATAATTCATAGGTACCTATTGTGAAATTTGGAGTTTTTAAAATCGGAACATCAAAATTCTGAATAAAATATTTCGAAGTATTTACGTGTGCTCATTAAAAACTAGTCTTTAAAAAAAAACTTGTGAAGATGTTGGAACTTTGACCCCCAATATCTCCGTAACTAGAAAGAAGGTCAGGTATGGTCTAGAACAAAAAAATGATCCCAATGACGTGACAAGTTTAATGCCTGACGGGTTCGTTACGGGTACTTTTACACCCATTATTTAATTAATTTGTTACCTCTAAAAGCTAATTAATAAATTTTATAAAACTTTCTTCTGTTAATACCATTTCATATATTGTTCCATTCTGGCAAATAAAGTACATAATTATTTAGATGATGGGACGCTAGGAGGTAATGATGACACCGGTTTTGAAAGTAATTATGCATAAATGCTGAATAAAATAATTATTCATCCATCACCGAAAATTCATCGGCTATCACGGCCTCGCACTGACCGCTTTTCCAAGAGCTATACTATTCGATCGAGCTACACGGTCGCGAGAGTGAGTGAGAGGGAGTTCAATGAGAGAAGTTGCCTAGAGCAACAAACGAACAATTTGATTGATGCGCGTGGCGCTTGACGAAGACCCAAATCCATGGACCGAAAGGACCCTTAAAGGAGTTTTAATCGAGTTATTTTTTAGGGTTAGGTGCAAAACTCTATGGTACGGTTTAACCCGTATTGTTGGTTTAATCAGCCTATATTAAGAATAACCGGTTAACGCACAGCGTTCATTTTTGTGCATAAAATATATCTGTGCAAGTGACTGAGTTAGCCCGCGCTCGATGCTTTGTCTCTTTCACTCTGGATAATCAGCAATATATAAATGTTTAATTCATTTATCATAGCGGTTAACCCGTATATTGGTTAATCAAACTTATGGGTTATAGGTGTAACCGGTTAACTTTTTAGCCCGATTAATCGGTCTCTGCCCAAGCCGCAAGTCAAGAACGGAGTGTAATATTATTATGACAACAATTTCATGCGTCAAACCGTGGTGCCAACTACTTCTGCCCACCCATTAGTAGTAATAGCGCGAAGATAGCCCGTAATACATTTCCATTACACAGCCATGCATTTATATGCACGGAGAATGTCGATGGAGCGTGATTCCGGTGGTAGGTATATAAGTGTCGAACGCTGTGCGAAGCCAGGCGATGGAAATATTATGTACTGAGACTGATATTTACCTACTGAGACACTGCTAGTTGAGAATTTAATGTTGGCGCTTGTTTTGCGAGGGAGCGGGCAGTAGGAAATGATATCGAGTTCTTTTACTTTATATTTCGAGATATCGATTTTGTGATGTCGTTTTATTCACATAAAGTAGTTCAAAACGCAATGTTTAAACAATGAAATGTCGATCTCAAAATTACTGAATGGTTATTAAATGTTGGCCACAGACTTTACATGCGACAAATCAAGTTGCCTATCTCGACTCGATTTCCATTCTCGATCAGAGACGATTAAATCATTATATCAAATTAATTGAAATCTGCGCATTTCCCGAACAACATTGAATATTCACTCCCTGCCCTTCCACCAACTATGTGAGTTCTGCTTCCAATCGAACGGTACACGGCCCGCAGCATTGTATTATAAAGTAGTATTTATATTATACGTAGTATTGTTATCTGTGGCACGCAGCAAACGCGACGAAAAACGAAATTTGGCAAAGCTAGTTCAAACTTTTTTCATTTTTGTGCTACTCAAATGCACAAAAATAACTAAAAAACAAAGCTTTGAGCTCTGCATTGTTAGGATTTGAATTAAAACCTAGCTCAAAGACCATACGTGCATGGAGCTCAGTTCGAATGGCAAATAAAAAAAATTAATTACAAGAGAAAGAGATAGGTAAGACCGATTTGTCTGCTCATAAACACCCACCCGCAATAACTTCAGTTTAGGTATCCGTGATCATGGTGCATGCAATAGCGCCGAAATATCGGGAACTCAAAACAAACAGTGGACATGGTAAATATCCCGTTTCTAGTGTTAATGATAAATATAATTACGACTGAACTTTCAGCCAGTGATGAAACTGAACATTTAACTAGGAAAACGGTACTGGCAACACGTGTAATGTCATATTACACGTGTTGCCAGTAGGTAGGCCGTTTCCCTGTTCATGGAACCAAAAGTGAGGAGTAGTGTAATCACATAATGTATCGATATTTTAAATAGGATATAACAAAATAAACCGATCTTTTACAACTCCGTTTTTTAGTTTTATGGTGTTGGTTGAGCGATACTAGAATACGACAAAATATCCAAACTTCCTGAAAAAAGTATTTGCGTTTTTTTACCTCTTTAGGTGTTTTTCTGGCATTCAAAAGTGCCCGTAATGGTATACCTAATAGTCCAAGATCCCAGGGCCACCAGACGTCACGTATTTTCTGACGAAGGAAATGTGGACGATTGAGTAGTGTTAGTATGTTCTAAGAACGCATGCCTACCTGTTAGCTTGCTTAGCCGGCCAATTTTCAGGTATCAGGTAATCAAGGTACGTAAAAACATTACCTCACGTAAATTCTCCAAGCTGATTTTTACGTATATTCTAGGCAATATCCTTAAAAATAAGTCGCCAATACTCCCAGACACTTTCCGTCGGCCGTATTGCTTTGCAGACGCTTTAAAGCTCCCAAAATAATTACTTAACTTCACGTAAATTCTGATGCTCCATTTTTATATATGTCCACCAGACAACTATTTTAAAACCTTTTACAAGAAGACAGACCGATCCAAGGGGCCAATCATCCCCTAAATTCAATTTTAATGCCTCTATGGCTAGGAGCGCGAGGGCATTATCTACGCGCATGAGACTGAGTGAGTCATGTATTAGGATAATTATATTGACTTCTCACTCTCTTACAGTTTACTCATATCAATTAATTAATAATATTAAAACAAAATCTGCTAAAAATTAAAAAATCCGGTAAATAATTAAAAATTAACTTGTAAAAAAATGCTCATTTCACTACAATAATTTTAGAATTTTATCCTGCAAGCTGTTTTAATAAATTCGAAAAGACTTCAATTTTTTTTTTAAAGAAATGCCAAAAACTCGATAGTGTTAACAAATTTATTGATTAACAATATTTTTTTTTAATTAATTCACAGGCCTGCAAAATGAGGGTCATAACTTCCTCTCGGGAATTGGATAGCTGATTCTAGGGTATTTTGGTGCGTTAATTACGAATATGTACTTAGTTTTTCTCCATCACCTCCAGATTTTTCAAAAAAGGTACAGATAGAAAATAGGAAAAAAACACAAGTTGTCACATAAAAAAATATATTTTTAAAAAAGTACATTACTTTTAACTTAAAAAACTACTAATATATAATAACAACTTATTACTAGTCTAAATTACATGTAAATTTTATTTGTGGAACCTGGTCCTTTTTTTCTGGAAGCTTCGGTTGTGCAATTTCCGCTTAAATTTCTGGTTTGGATCGTCGCGCTTCAATAACCAACAATAGTCCGCCATCATGCTAGTATTCCATCTTCCTTGATTCTGGACTTCAAGCTCTTTCAAATCTTGGTGAAACCTTTCGCCTTGTTCTTCGCTAACGGCTCCTAGATTTTCTCCTAGATTTACTTAAACTCATTATATAGTAATTAACAAATTACTGATTTTGATTAATTTCTATGTCCCCTTACACTAATTAAATGCAATAAAAATTAAGCTGAAGTAATTTTATAAATTTAAAAATGTAGGCACTAAGACATTTTTCAGTACAATCTTAAATATTCAATATCAAAAATCCTGACGTGATGGATTTTTTTTATTATTTTTCTCGTAATCAGCACATCTGAAACTATGGAAAACGTTACTCCGATTTCATAGAGGAAAACCATTGCAGACCTGTGATTATTTATTGGGAGTTAATCATAAAAAAAAATACAAAATAGAAAAATATTAATTTCATTATCATCGTCATTGAAATTAGATAATTCATCATCCAGCCAATCTTGATATTGAATATCTAAATCGTCATTGTCATCATCAGCATTATCCTCATTTCCTTCCACTGTAAAAATAACAATGAAGATCTAAAAAAACTAAAGAGACAAAATATATGAGAAATGAAAATAAATTAAGTACCTGATTGTTCTTCCAGCGACTCACTGACAAAACCCGGTAATTGATCTCCATCGAACCAATGAAAATCATATGTACCATCTTTTAATGTCCAGCCATTATTTTCGGGTTTGAAAATATTTATCATCTTCATCTGTTGCATTGTTCCAAAGACTAGCAATATAGTTAGCCCGTCGGAACTGTTGCCAAAGCTCACTTTTGCAAGGTGGTAAGTTGCTAGCATCGAAGTTTTTCAAATTTTTCCGATTGAATTCTTCATTAATGTCAGAAACCATGTACTTAATTGTTAATAAACAGTTGGAGTCTGGCAGCATCTACATCAATTATTCCAGGAACGTTGTATACATCACAGATACATTTTTGTATTATGTTGAAAACACGTTCTTCTTCATCTACATCACCAACAAAATTCAAGGAACCAAAACGGTGAAATGCTTGTTGGTATTCTTCATTTTTCTTCAAAATACGAGTATTAAACGGCCTTTGTTTGCCCTTTTTGAAAAATGCTGGATTAAAATCACATCCTGTGATAGCATGGAATGCTGGTAAACTTCGACACAACGACGGTCCGAATTGTTTGCAGATAGTATTCAAGTCAACATACCTCTGCTTGTTACCAGTGCCGGTCAAAATCCAAACGTGGGAATCACCATTTTTCAAATGATGCATATTGCCCAGCATTATGGCTGCTATATCAGTATCTGAGCATCGTATCACAAAATTAGCCTGGGCATCGATGTTGCATACATGGTACACGATCTTTGTATCAGCTTCCTCATGCTCGGAACACGATATATCTTCATGGATTTCAGATATAACTTTATTGTTGATCACGATGAAAGAGTGGCATTGTCGAAAATTTATTTGAATTTAGGGGATGATTGGCCCCTTGGATCGGTCTGTCTTCTTGTAAAAGGTTTTAAAATAGTTGTCTGGTGGACATATCTATATATATAAAAGAAAGTCGTGTTAGTTACTTCACTTATAACTCAAGAACGGCTGAACCGATTTAGCTGAAAATTGGCAGGGAGGTAGTTTAGAGCCAGGAGAAGGACATAGGATACTTTTTATCCCGTTTGACAGCATTCCCGTGTGACTTGACATGTAACGTCAGTCACTATAAAACGTGGTATAACAAAAAAGAATCAGACTTGGAATAACAAAATTGACGTATAATGACAGCTATGTAATGACGTATGGATGACAATTTGATATTTGTAAGAAATCAATAATAAAACTATTTCTATTAAATAAATAATTAACATTATTGCCCAAATGTGTTATAGTCGCAATTTTAATTTATTGCTAATTATTTGTCTGTTATTATTTGACAGTCACAATTATCTGTTAACTCCAAATGATTCTAACAGATGTCGATACCTTTCGACTGGGTTGAGTAAGTAATCAATAGATGGCGCTGCTATGGTAAATCTACGAACGTGTCATATAAGCTACATTTTAAGCGAGAAAAGAGAGGTAGGGTAGGTAGGGTAGGTAGGGTAGGTAGGGTAGGTGGGGTAGGTAGGGTAGGTAGGTAGGGTAGGTAGGTAGGTAGTTAGGTAGGTAGGTAGGTGGGGTAGGTAGGTAGGGTAGGTAGGTAGGGTAGGTAGGGTAGGTAGGTAGGTAGGTAGGGTAGGTAGGTAGGTAGGGTAGGTAGGTAGGGTAGGTAGGTAGGTAGGGTAGGTAGGTAGGGTAGGTAGGTAGGTAGGGTAGGTAGGTAGGGTAGGTAGGTAGGTAGGGTAGGTAGGTAGGTAGGGTAGGTAGGTAGGTAGGGTAGGTAGGTAGGTAGGTAGGGTAGGTAGGTAGGGTAGGTAGGGTAGGTAGGTAGGGTAGGTAGGTAGGTAGGGTAGGTAGGTAGGGTAGGTAGGTAGGTAGGGTAGGTAGGTAGGGTAGGTAGGTAGGGTAGGTAGGTAGGGTAGTTTATATTATGTTCTCTTTCTTATGTGACGCAGACGAAGTTGCACGGGTCAGCTAGTTATTATATAAAAATGGAGCATCAGAATTTACGTGAAGTTAAGTAATTATTTTGGGAGCTTTAAAGCGTCTGCAAAGCAATACGGCCGACGGAAAGTGTCTGGGAGTATTGGCGACTTATTTTTAAGGATATTGCCTAGAATATACGTAAAAATCAGCTTGGAGAATTTACGTGAGGTAAGTAATGTTTTTACGTACCTTGATTACCTGATACCTGAAAATTGGCCGGCCAAGCAAGCTAGCAGGTAGGCATGCGTTCTTAGTACATACTAACACTACTCAATCGTCCACATTTCCTTCGTCAGAAAATACGTGACGTCTGGTGGCCCTGGGATCTTACTCTATAATGATGAAAATGTAAATGATTTTAGTTTGAGTTCTCTGTCTGTCGTCATAAAAAAAAAACACACACAAAATCAAAGAAAACCATATAGTTGACAACAGTAGGGTTCTAGTGACTGTAATATGTCCATTAATAAAATTCCGATTAAGGAATGAGGAATGGCGTTTCCTGATATCAGAAATAACTTTATTGTCAATGAAGACCGGAATGTTATATTGTGTTACTTTATGTTTCTTTTTATATGTATGTCAATGTATTAAATCCAGTTTATAGAGAACTTAGCTTCAACATGCGACTTCGCTCGCGTGTATTACACATTCTATGCAATAGTGCAGTTTTCCATCAGTGTAAGAATTTTCGAAATCAGATGAGTAGTGTAAGTATGACTATAGATTGAATCTAGTCTAATTGTTTGGATCGTAGAAGCTCTTTGGTAGACCACTAGGTCCACTGTTTCCAAATCATTTACAGATTAAGATCGACCACGATACGCGAGAAAGCGAGAAAGAGTTAAGCTCCAGTACTGTTTGGCAAACGACATTATTACTCATCATAAGTCACACCACATGTAGTTACATACACTGTATACGCTTAAACATATACAATACATGTATCTTTCGATCGATAGCTAACTGACATTGACAACCAAAAAAACATCGCCGTTAAACAATTTAATAGCTGCATTAAAACTTAAAAATATGTTAAAGCAAAAATATTCTCCTGCGCATCGAGCTACCGGAACGCTCTGCATCCCGTTTTTTATTTTTAATAACACCTCGTTCATACAGTTCATACACACATTTTTCTATTACGAAATGCCCCAAATTATTATAACAGTAAGCGCACAAGACGTGTCAAGTGTCTTTGCTAGCCTGCTAGCTTCCTGGTGTTGTATTTATAATCGACACACGAAAAACAAACAACGCTTGCCGGCGGCGCGAGCGCGGCTCCCATCTCATCTAACCTACATGCTCTCGCGTCGAACACTGCGCGATCTATTGTGATCGTAGTACAGGACTAAATTATAACCTAAATCTGTTCAGCTGGACGAAAAAATGGTGAAAAACGTACCATTGAAAGTTGAAAGGCGGTGTGCCGGTGGGTAGAGGCAGGACGAGGGTCGCATCGCTCCCAGGTGCCGCCCGAACCGTGGCCAGGCCGCTGTGAGGGAACACCGGGGGCTCCATAGGGCTCCAGTCCTCTCGGGCCGCGCGCGACTTGCCGTGTGCGCGCGACGACGCCCGCCCGCCGCCTATCTAAAAATAATACGGAAAAATGTAACGCGCGCGCCACCGAAATTCGTACGACGCGAATATTTTGCCAATACCACTGGTACGCTCGAATTTTGTACGCGATCAGCTGATCGACCGAGCGGACGCATTTTTGGATGAGCGTAGGAGATTTTTATTAAAATTTTGAGGCACTTATAAGCCCTACACGGTTATTCAATACAGTTTCGGAAAGATTTAGTAACTATCGAATCTATGGAGGAAGGTATTTCACTAGTTTAATAGTAGGGTTTTTGTTTGTCTTTTACGTAAACTCATTGGTAAAGAGATAAATAAAATTGACATTAAGATAGCTTAATCTCATAGACCTTCTTGGAAATACAAAATAATGGCTTTCAAATCAAATCAAATTTCCTTTATTTCTTGCACGTTGCTGGAGCTGCTCAAGTTGGTAGTTTCTTATTTTCCGAACGTCTTTTCCTTTGTTAACTTTTAATACTGTAGAATGGAAATATGTACCTACCTATGTTTTGTGGGATTCTAGGTACTTACTCATATTTTAAAAGTAAAAACGTAGTTAATGCCTTATTTAATGTTGAAATTAAGACTACTGCTTTGAGTAAAAGTGTAAAGGAAATTAAAGTCAATTTAATACGAATAACAAAAATGAGGTCACTCTCCTCAATCGTAATTTCATCCATTTTCGCCTACAGTTTTGAACACAGTTTGTGTCAGACGAACAACTTATTGCTCGTCTGTATTTGTCAGGCGTTTAGTGTGAAACGAAGAAAGGAACTAATTAGCAAATTAATTAACGTTTGGATTCACAAGGTTTAAATAAATAGGAAATGAAATAATAGTTGAAATATTCTAATTCTGCACCAATATTTTTAGGTAGATTAGTAGATATACTTGTAGCGGCAGGACATATCTACGGGCCTCTACAACAAACGTAGGTATTTCATATTTGATTTTGTAGATCTATACTTCATTTTCATCAAAGGGTTCATGCATTACTAGTGGAGCGCATGGGATATTTGACATAGAAAAACAATTACTGTGAATTAATATACAGGTTGGAATGGAAGGCACACCGAAGTACAAACGGCGACCATGTACTCAGTACATCATTCTGAACCCACCACATCGACAGTTTTCATCTGTAGTTAAAAAAAAAACAGTTGTTCCATACATTTTGACCGTGTAGATAGTGCACTTTTGTAGGAAACAGCAGCTTAAAAAAAAAATATCTATGTGGGGCGGTTCAGAATGATGAATAGGTACGTGGTACGCGCTGTATGTGTATATAGCCTATTCAGCCTAGTGCAATTAAAAATACCCAATAGGTGGAACGAAGTTTACAGTGGTCGGATTTTCATGGAACGTAATAATGTCTCCATCCATCAAACGCCAATTTGGTCTGTTTACTTGTTCATTGTTGTCGTTGAAATACATATTTTTTTATGAATTTTCAAGGAATGACAAGGGAACAATTCTAAACTTTTTTATACAACTGACAAATGTTTACTTGTTTCGGATTATAATTGCCTGATTTAACTAGAAACTGAAAGTGAATTTATTGTAACAGGTCTAAATTTACAGATATAGCGATACTTAAAAAAAAATGAAAAAGACCAAAAAAAAATCGTTCAAACCATTTATATTGTAGTGTATGTAGTATTGTGACGTTGCCTCGGGCGCGCACGTCGCTCGGTTATAAGAACCGCTCCGAGTGGGGGCCAGTCGTTGTCGGACTGTCGGCCTGTGCGGTGGTGCGTTGGCGAGTCAACTATCTATTAGTGTTGGTAAATGTGCATATTTTACATTGGCGACGAGGTGAAAAAAAGGGGAGAAAAGCCGTGAGTTCTTAAATTTTATTATTAGAATAATTAAGAATTGTATTTCGTGGAGAAATATACGAAATATTCTTTCATTTTAAAAGTCAAATTATGAATATTACGTTAGAATATATAATAATCGTTTATTTATAAAAAGAGGTACATTTACAATGAAATATCTTAACAAATAAAATAGAGCACAGTTGATTATTGCCTGAACTAGGTTGAACCTGTGTTTCAAGCCACAAGGTGCATAAATATCTACTTAAAATAAATAAATTAACGTTCAATGAAAAGTAAAGTACTGAAATTAAAACATACATCAAATAAAAATAAAAAAACAGTGTGTCAGCAATTTACTTGCAGACAACAAGTAAGTCTTCTGTCTGTGCATACGAAAAGAGTTGTAAAAAAGTAATTATAGACTTTTTACAGCTAAAATAATTTAACTGAATTGAATTTGAATAAGAATGTTTCATTAGAAATATTAACTGTAAATAAAATATTATTAAAAGGCTGAAACAAAAAGTGGTTTGTTAATGTATTGTTTTGCAACTATTTAAATACTATCTTGGTTGTTAAATCAAAATCAAAATATTTTATTCCACATAGGCCTACATGGGCACTTATAAAACATCGACAGAAAGTTGCACGGTTCCGGGTTGGTCGTTTCCTATGGAGAAGAACCATTTGGTTTTACAATATTATCATGTTACAGCATTCGTACTTAAGTATGGGGGGACAGCATAGGCCCGACAATAAGTCGTTGCTTACTACACAAAAAACGGGAAACAAGATAAGAGGTTAACAAAAGTTAACACACCTCTAGGAATCTACAAGGCCTACTCTTCTATCACTAGCTATGTAGTACAAACCTTGTGAAAGAAAATAAACTATTTGTATTTGTATTGTAAACTGTTCACACATTCACAAACAATCGTTAAAAATAATCTATACAAAGGCAAGAAAATATTATAAAAGACTAAATATTGTCATCAGTGCTGCAACTATCCTGAACAAAAGGTGTTGAAATGATTTGAGAACTAATATAAAAAGAAAATCTGATTAAAAAACATTAAGGTTATGGAAAACACATATTGATTTAATTATCTATCATAAACAAAACATCACGCCTATGTTCCCCAAAAGGGGTAGGCAGAGATGTGTGATGCAACCACGTTTCACCAATTACGTTGAGCATGCCTGTTGCCATTAACCGGATGCTAGTTCAAATTCCGGTCTGTTATTGGGAGGTTCATGATTGAGAAACTCAGTGACACTAGCTACCTACCTACCTGGAAGTTGAACCCAGGACCTCGTGCTTAGTTGTTTGATTTCTGTTACATGATTAGTTCTAAAAGAATAAATCAAAAAGCAGTAGAACATTTCTACTGGTCATTCAATTGACAAGTCATCAGGGAATGCCAGTGATATCAGTAGAGTATACCTACTGGTCATTAAATTGACAAGTCATCAGAGAATGACAGTGATATCAGTAGAGTATACCTACTGGTCATTAAATTGACAAGTCATCAGAGAATGACAGTGATATCAGTAGAGTATACGTACTGGTCATTACATTGACAAGTCATCAGAGAATGACAGTGATATCAGTAGAGTATACCTACTGGTCATTAAATTGACAAGTCATTAGAGGATGACAATAATAGCAGTAGAGTATACCTACTGGTCATTAAATTGACAAGTCATCAAAGAATGACAATAATAGCAGTAGAATATACCTACTGGTCATTAAATTGACAAGTCATTAGAGGATGACAAAAATAGGAGTAGAGTATACCTACTGGTCATTAAATTAACAAGTCATCAAAGAATGACAATAATAGCAGTAGAATATACCTACTGGTCATTAAATTGACAAGTCATTAGATAATTACAATAATAGCAGTAGAATATACCTACTGGTCATTAAATTGACAAGTCATTAGATAATTACAATAATAGCAGTAGAATATACCTACTGGTCATAAAAATGACAGTTATCAAAGGAAAAATAGGTCAGCAGTGGTGGTACTTTTTATGTACATACTGGTCATTTAATTGACAAACATTGCCAGTTAGTGCAAACCCTTTATTTATTGGTTCCAGGTAATTAATAACAATATGAGTTCTCATCTCACGTTAGAGAAATTTGATTGTGAGGGGGAACCTTCATCAGTAGGAATGAGATGGGAGCGCTGGAAGCAGGCGCTTTTGATCTACCTGGAAGCTGCTGGCATCGAGAGTACTGAGAAGAAACGTGCTTCGCTGCTACATTTTGGTGGACTAGAATTGCAGGAAATGTTCTATAATATACCAGATTAAAATTTATCACCAGCAGATGGAGTGGATATCTTCGGAGTGGCTATTGCCAAACTTGATGCATACTTTCTACCCGAACAAAGTAAGATCTATGAACGTCACCTTTTTCGATTGATCAAACATGAGGCAAATGAAAACTTTGAAAAATTCCTATTACGGCTTAGCCAACAAGCAGACAAATGTCAGTTTATGGACAAAGACGATCAAATAATCTATCAAATTACAGAAAAGTGTTCCTCTAAAGAGCTTAGAAAGAGAATTCAACTAACAAATATAATTGTTGAAGCAAATACTCTTGCAGTTGTAAGTCGACAAATCGAAGAATTCGAGAAAAGCAGCACATCAACTGAAAAGATAAACAGAGTAAAGAATATGAAAACAGAAATAACGGAAAATAAAATAATGATAAGATGTTGAAAAGAAAAACAGGATGTGGAAGATGTGGGAGCGCAGGACACGCGTCTCAAGACAGCAAATGCCCAGCAAAAGAAAAAGATTGCCACAAATGTGGGCTAAGGGACATTTTAGACAATTCTGCAGGGCAATGACACGAGACAGGATGAATAAAATGAAATATGAGGGAAACAGCAACAAACAAAGCGAAAATAAAATAAAAAATGAAAAGAGATAACAAAAGAAACGATACAAATCAACTAGATCAAACAAGAGTCCGCAATCGTACAATATGTGTTCAAAATCGATGATGACAGTATGTTAGATTGCCATACTGGCAGAATGAAGGTTAAAATGTTAGTAAACGCAACTTGATCACAAACAAAACCTGGGACAATATTTACCTGGGATAATATTACATTCAGTTGCAATAAGACTTTTTATGGTTAAGAGTTGGGTGGTAAGAGTTCCCTTAACCTGGATCATTTGATGCAAATATAAAAATCGCAGATAGATCAGAAAATTAACTTTTTACGTCATCGCTGATGGAACTCGAGATCTGCTGGGAAAGAAACTGCCATGCTATGCGTGTACTTAAAATCGGATTAAAAATCGACCAAATGGACACTAAAACAGAGTTTCCGAAGTTCAAGGATGTTTAGTGGAGGTACCAATCGATGAGGAAATACCACAAATTTCTCAACCATTAAGAAGGATCCCCATACCACAGGAAGACAGCTGGGACCAACGGCTTAACGTGCTTTCCGAGACACGGAGGTAACTCGGCATGTGTAATGGGTGGTCACCCATCCACAGACCAAACTAGCACAGACTAACTGCAGGCACGGCTTTACTTAAAGATCGATCTGAGCGGCTGTTATTATTTTGCTACGATCCCCTAGGACTAGGAGGAGTATTAGTTTAAATTAATGATCATGGACCTCGCATTATAGCGTATGGTCACCGGACACAGACGATATTGTCAGACAGAAAAAGAAGCCATAGCTCTGGTCTGGGCTGTGGAACATTTGTATGTTTTTCTTTTTGGGAAAGAGTTTGAATTAGTGACCGACCATAAACCACTCGAGGTTATATTCGGTCCTAAATCAAAACCATGCGCAGGGATAGAAAGGTGGATACTACACCTTCAAGCATATACATTTAAAGTAATAGCCTGGCAAAGAAAATATAGCAGACAGTTTATCAAGATTGTATAAATTAAATAAAACGTCTGAGGACAAGTCGGAAAACCATATACACCAACTTGTTGAAGCAAGCAGGCCAATAGCAGTATCACTGGAAGAAATTACTCGTATGGAGCCATCAAAGCAAGACAAGCAAATATTAAAAGTAAGGGAAGGCCTGTATAAAAAACAAATGGGATGAAGAGGTAATTAATTATGCTTTTACGACGGAGTTTTATTGAGAGGAACTAGAACTGTTATGGTAAAAATGTGCAGTCAGGTTCTGACAGCTGCTCACGAAGGGCACCCAGGAATAGTCCTAATGAATGAAGACGAGACTAAGAACCAAAGTGTGGTAGCCTAGATTTGACAGAGAAACTGAGAACTTGGTCAAATGCTGCAAAGGCTGTACGTTAGTTTCAGGTCCAAATCCTCCAAACCCATTGAGGCGGCGTTACCATGCGAACCTTGGGTAGATACATGTATTGATTTTTGAGCCCTTTACCAAGCAGCAATTACATATTTTAATAATAATTTATTTAGGTACATAAAGGTTTTGTAGTACATGAGGGGCCTTACAAAGTACCTATGCATTAATAGTTACATGTGGTAGGTACAACTAATTTCTGAGTATATCGCTGCTCTCCTAGCTAGATTGCTGAGCAATCTGTATTTAGGAGAGACAGTTTCGACTTCCTATTTGAGTATCACAATTCATGTCTTGTCTCATATTGATAATCGTCGATTATTTCAGTCGATACAAGGAAGTGAAGATTTGTCGTAAAATTACCAGTGCAGACATAATAAAATCTCTAAAAGAAATTCTTAGCAGACTTGGTAACCCAATGACGATAACAGCTGATACTGGTAGACAGTTCTGCAGCGAGGATTTAAAAAAAATTCTATACTGAAAGAAATATAGTTTTGCATAATACGGTACCATACTGGCCTCAACAGAACGGAGAAGTCGAACGTAACAACCGCGACATTCAAAAGCGATAAAAAAATGTGGATCCTAAAAAACTGTCAAGAAGCTTTGTTAGAGTATTTGGCAATGTATATATGTATGTATGTATAGTGTTACAGGTAAAACTCCTGCAGAATTATTTTTGAAACTGCAATATCATGACAATATACCTGTGGCAGGAGACATAAACCAGAAGATTTAGATGTAAGAGACACGAGACCAAGAAAAGAAAGAATTAACATAGAAGAAGATAAAAATGAATCAAAAAATGAAACAGAAGAAGAGGAAGGGTAAAAGGAAACACTAAATGATGTGATTCTGTTATGCCAGAAATGTCAATAAATTATTATTAAAAAATAATATAAAATAATAATAATAAACTAAATGTCTTATTAATATTTCTGGTTGAAACAAGGAAGGGATGTAGTGTATGTAGTATTGTGACGTTGCCTCGGGCGCGCACGTCGCTCGGTTATAAGAACCGCTCCGAGTGGGGGCCAGTCGTTGTCGGACTGTCGGCCTGTGCGGTGGTGCGTTGGCGAGTCAACTATCTATTAGTGTTGGTAAATGTGCATATTTTACATATATAAATTAAAAACATATTTTTTTTACATAATGGCATTAATTTTAAATTGTCTACCATTATAAAGTATTTTGAGCTAAAAAAAACAGGTCTAATTTGGTTAGTGACTTTTCTGTTGCCTTTTGTGCGACGTTCAATCTTCTTTTTTATGGAACCAACAAAGATCTGCCATGGATATCAGGAAAAGGGTCTAAATGAATGTGTAGAAAATGGATTTGGAGCGACATTCTGAATCCAAAGTTTCGTGGGGGATATGTCGCGAGGCTGATGGCAAAGGATATTTTATTTTATGTTTATCCTTCTTCGAGTATCCGAAGACACTCGTCGTGCAAAAAAAGCACTCATTTACATCATTGGAAGGCTCTCGCCACAACATTGGAACTGCAAAAGGCATTTTCTTTTGTTTACTCTCATCCACTTCGAAAGTCCCATGTAACAAGAAATACAACACATTTGAGGTGTCCACACCTATTCAAGATCTTCAATCCTAAATCCAAAATAGGAGCAGTAAGCTGCTTTTATCTTTCGTATTTTTTTTAGATTTGTCACTATATAACACCACACACGTAACATTTATTCGGTGGATTTTTAAAACATCTTCTTTGAGCACTAGCCTAGCACTAGTAATGTTATGCATAAAACGTCTGTATAACTTAACATAAAAAAAACTTGTTGTTTCCTAATATTTTAACTAGGTAATCTATTGTGTGCAGTAGGCTAATTCTAGAGAAATTATGAAACTTGAAATAAAACTGATACATATTATACTTGTCACAACACTTTGATGACTTGATTGTGAAAGGTGAGAGTAGTGCAACTGGTTGTCAAACCCTTGTTCCGTTGTGTTATTTTTAAAATACCGAATTTTAAAACAAAGATTTCTTTTTTCAATGGTAACTCTTACTGTTTCACAGATAACTAGGCATAAAAATGTTCAAGAAAACCACAATAAGTATTTAGAAAAATCGCTACCGAAATTGTACAGAAAACAATCTATTGATGCATGCTTTCACGGGTTGTGATAGGTACTAATTTATTCCGTAAATTCTGAGAATCTTTCAATAAGCTCCTTACTTCGTACTCAAACTAAACGCAACTGAAATGTTATACATTTTAAAGCAATAAAATATAATAGGTATTTAGTTAGGTACCTGTGGCTCGAGTATCGAGTCTTCTCCCCTGCTGCATTCGATGTCTACTCCTGAGCCTCCCACATCTTACCTGGCTCCGAACCTTACTCCAAGTCATCGCTCCTTCATAGCCGGTGTCACCCAGGCCACGCGGTGTAAACGTAACGTAAATACGTCGATTTTAAAATTAAAAATACCGGTTCAATATAGAATATTTTCATAGTTTTCAGAATGTATTCAAATCTGGATCTCTGGATGTTACTGATTGTGCTTGTTGCGAACAATTTAACTAAAATGCTATAATTGTATTTTGGATTCAAAAATCGACGTATTTACGTTTCGTGCTAGGGCCTCTGATCTATGCATTGAGGGTATAGATACTCCTATGTAGTAGTTTCCTATAAGAACATAGGTTTTTATATCTTTCTACAATTATAGTTTTTAAAGGTAATCTAAAAATGTATTTTGAGTTGCTGTTTTAAATCATTATTACTTTTAAACCCTGTCCAATATGGTTAATTGCGATAGTTAAACTTTTGTCTCTTCTTCGCGGACAGTGAATCTACTATATCTATAGTGCGATAAGAGCCCGTTTCCGAGGAAGTGTATTGGTAAACTATATGCGACCAACAGAAGTTTCAGTATTAGAAAAGTCAGAAATCTTTTCCCATACATTTCGTGGGAAACGAGCCTCGAACTTTTTATTACGCACAATAAGCTAGCGGCATGGAAGTATTTAAAAATATACTTCTAAACAAGGTTTTGAACTGTTTGAAGTCATTTTTGTCACAGAATCTAAGAAATCACAACCAACCAAAGACCTTCAAAGGAGATTGTCAACTTCGGTCCAAGTGTGTGGCAGATGTACATTGTACCTTAAATGACAGGTGTCACCTAGTACAACATTTTTAATTATGGCAGCAAAAAAAATATCCCAGAGGAGTTGACATTTTTGCATGTGTAGGTATTTACATTTTAAAAAGCAGTAAAAAGGGTGAAATACGAAAGAAAAAGAGGTTTTTTTTATTTTATGTATGTTTGTTACAAACATAAACAAAACTAATTATAACTACTATTCTTCATCGATAACGTTATCTAAAAACTCTGCTGGGCGATTAATCCGCGTGTCTGGCCCCCAAACACCATACTTCACACATTATATAGGTGCAGCAGCCTAGGTGCGTTTCCCTGTATGTGCAGTAATAATGTTGAATACGATTTCTGTATTAAGTAAAGAGTAGGTAGGTATATGTATGCCAATTTTATGGCGAAATGTGTCATTGCACTACATATTATTTTTACTATCTATTGTACCACATTTCCTACAAATAAATGATTTTGACTTTGACTTATATAGCGGAGCAAACGTATCGCCCGCCATTATAGGTCTGCAAAATCAATTAACAACATAACATAATTAACGAATAGTAATAATCGCACTTATTATGAGACCTAAAAGTTAATACACATATAAAAATGTCAATACGTCCGGGATATTTTATCTTGCTACCGTAATAAAAAATGTTGTACTGGTTGAGACCTGTCATTTAAGGTACAATTCACATCTGCAACACACTTAGACCAGCACCCGTTGTAAAACTAACATTCTCCTTTGCAACCAACGTACTATCAAGTTTTTTTTTCAAGCAGAAATAAATATCACGTGACTTCGTGCGAAATTGGAATTTTTTTTTGTTGATTTTCAGCCAGTATTGGTTGCAGCGGCCAGTCCGGTCAGTCTATCCATCACATAAAAGTAAGTTACGTGTTTCATTTCCTGCAAAATATAGGGAAAAGCTTTTGCGTTTTTTGACTTTTTAGTACTGACCTGTTGGTTCAAGTTTTTTGATCTTTTTAACTTTATAAACAACTGGATGGATTGCGATCAAAAAGTGTTTAGCCAAAAGTTAAGCTATTGTCTTGCTGACTGTACAGTTTTTCCAAAATCTGTGAATGCAGATAGAAACATCTTAATTAAAACTTAGGGTTTTTTTCGGGACGGTGACTGCCCGCCCTTATTGCCCCATCTAATTAATTAATTTACATCCCAATAATTTTCTTATGTTGTATACAGAATTGAATGATTTGATAATTTTCTTTATTATTGCTTTTAATTACTATTCTTTGTATGTATAAATTCTAATTTAAATAAGTTATAAATATGTTATGTAAGCCGTTTTTTGTGCATTTGGTGTTAACCTGTAATTAATTGTTGCACTTGAATATGTTACTCTAGTTATTAAATCAGAAATGTATAGTGTAAACAATTGTTGGTTAACCTAAATAAATAAAAATCTCAATATTCCACCTAGTTTACCATATTTGTATTGTTAGGTACATATTTTTGTATCCAAATAAAATTACTGTTTTGTGTTTACATTATACATTCATCATTTGCATTTAAGTTCTTTAGAGTTTAATTTTGTCTGTTTTGGGCAACTGTGAGCTTTTTAGGTCAGAATAATAACTGAATCTATATTTTTTTATACTTTAATTTCACTTGTGAATTTAATATTGATGTGACCCTTTGTATGCATTTGTGTGTCTGTGTGTAGAGGATTAAAAGGTGTTGGAAAAAAACACGAAATTATTGATATAATATTATTTATTTCTCATAAGTTAAATACATATTCGAATACACTTAAACTTAGCTCGACTAGACCACAAATTAGGCTAATCTATAATGACAAAACCAGGGCCAGAGCGTGTAGGTACTCACTACGTAGTAAACATTTGCAAATTATAAACATAGTGTACTTAATGTGACTTGGGATATAGTTGGTACAGTTTGAAAGGGCCCTGGCGAAACGGAAAAATGTACTCAAAATGAAAATTTGAAGAGTACCAGTGGTTAACATTTATTTTTGCGACAAACGGCATTGTAACGCTGTTTCCTCTATCTCAAGTTTAGCCTCATTTCGGGTTGCGGGAACAAAGAAAATCAGGTACTCTTCAAAAAAATGGAGTTACAATCATTCTTAACCAACTAGCGCATCTGCTATAAATACTTTTCCTCTTAAATCTTTTTTTTACACACGGCTGTGTGAAATGTTAACCCGGCAAAAGCGACATGATAAATTTTTTATGGATATTTAATTTGTCGTAAAAACTCTGGATATTACCGGACGCGTATAACGGACGTATAAACATTGTATATTTTTTGTTAAGGGAATAAAAATTGTCTCGTGACATTGTTATTTGTACAAATATGAAAGTATATATATGAAGTTAATTTCGACATGAAGCTAGATTATTTTTTTGTGATTTCAAATTTACGAACTTTGATTTTTTTTTGTCGGAAAAGTATTTATGACAGAAGCCTCACTTCACCGGTACGCTAAGTATTAGGGAGGTACAAAGGTCAGCTATATATTGACAAATTGGCACTGTCGGGGTGTACAAGTAGATAAAATAGTGACTTGACCGTCTGGAAGTTTCGATATAGATTTTATTAATGTATCTTTTGTTTCTAGAAAAACTTTTTTTAAATTCGTTATTGTAATATAGCAACTTCGTAAAAAAATCGTACAAATTTCTGGTGCCAAAAGAAGCCAAAATAGTTTACTCGACAAAGTTGAGCAATTAAAAACAGTGCCAAAAGGTCATAAGGGGTTATCAGTTTACAGTAAAGTTTAAAAAATATGTTCAGACTAAGACAAGTGCAGTCTATAAATTCGTATCGAAGTTAAGTGAAGTACAAAAGCTTTTTGTGAGGCTTGTAAGTGGGTTGAGTTATATAGCAGGCGATGAAATAGAACAACACTGACGATCTTTGGTTTATGGACGCTACTTGCTTTAACAAGGTGCTCCAGTCAACTTAGTTGAACGATATCTGTCAACTCAAGCAAGTTAATTTCCATTCACACGTTTAAATATAAAAAATAACTACAAACTAAAATGGTGCCAGTCATACTCGCACCGTGGGTTCCCCGCACAATCACAAATAATCTCAAAGTTTAAATAATAAATGCAATGAATTTGAGATCTCTAATTTTGGACCCTCACATAACTCCTTAGGTAAACTTAATTACAAAATATAAAAAAGTTGAGCAATTTCAAATAATTACTCACAAAGTGCGGAACCCAAAAATCAAGAGTACAAAATTAAATAATTAAAAAACGCAACAATAATAGTTTTACGGTAACATAATTTTTGCATATGCCCTTTTTTAGCTCGCGTGACATTATATTTACAAAAAATTAGCAATTCACTCCTTAATCGATCCTAATTTTGGTTTGAAAGCGGTCGGATGCACTCCTTCTTTAAAATTATTTTTTAATGTTTGAGGTTTTAAACGCGTGTGTCACAAATAGACAAAGTTATGGGGCTAGAAACGGTGTTCCTCAATGAGTTAGGTTGTTCAAACAGAGAAGAACAAGTGCGCGGCTTGGAGTAACCATCGCAGGTCAGTCCCAGGCCACCACCGTCAACACAGAGACGAAAATTTGTCTTTTGTATGCCCACACTTTTAAATTCGATTGAAACTACGTTGTCAAACGTGTTTTACTAAAGGTAACTAAAAATTTTTTTTTTTTGGATATCAGTAATGAACTAAAATATAGGGTGTAACAAGAGCCTTAACGAAGCCGAAAGGCACTTGTTCTCCTCGTCATTGCGATCAATCATTTTTTTTGTTCTAGATCATAGTTTTTTTTAAATACATGTTTTTAATGCAAGATTTTTACTTTTAAACACCTCCACCACCCCGTACTATTCACTCCATCAATCAGCACAATTAACTAAACATTACGAGTTTTACCGTAAAAGGTGATTTTTCACTCCAAAAAAAAACAGTCGTATCCCAGCAATATTTTTTTTGCGTAGGGTTACTTAGTTTCATGTACAGAATGCTTGGTTGATGGGTTCGTGAATGATCCGTTTACACACTGTATATTGAAGCCCTATGAAAAAAATTGACATCCGAAAGTCGACGTTCGAGCTATTCTCATAGAGATAGCGTTGGTAGTCGACTTGATTACCCGACCGTTTCAAAGTAGCCTAAATAAATGAGCGACAAAGCTCTTAAATTCAGCCGTTTAACCTTAAAATTGCCACTGCCATGGTTTCTCGAAAGCATGGCCCTATATTAAAAATGTAATAATACTTTTTTGCTTTTCCTATCCCCACCGATCCTATCCGTCTTTCAGCATTCATGCGTCGACAGGAATACAACATAGTATTTCTATGTCTGTTTTCAAACACAGAAGATACTCAAATTAATCTATACATGTAATAAAATTGTAACAGGCCGATGTCTGTACATTGAAGATATTGAAAAAAAAATGGGTGGGCCTTTATTAGAGCAACAGAAGCCAAAACAGTTTTTAGAATTTTTATCTGTATGTCTGTATGTTTGTACGCGCATCAAGCAAAAACTACTGCATGGCTTTGAACGTAGTTTTCACGGCTCTATTCCTAGATGCTTAACTTAAAATATAGGCTACATTAGATACAGTTTTGGACCCGATAGGTGGCGCCGTGCGAAGCAATGGTGGGTCGCTAGTGACTAAATAAAAGCACGCCGTTTGATTTTCAGCTTTCGACCCTAAGCCTATCGTTGAAAATCCAACAACGTGCTTGTATTCCGGCAGATATTTAGATGTCCCCTAATGTAAGTGCAAACGGCCTGTGTGTTGCACTAAAATGCACTGTTTTGTTCTGGGTATTAGTTTACGAAATGGAATTGGGAAGGTTCCCTGGAAGTGTCCTTTCCTGAGTCTGAACTAAGATCGACCGTAACATCAATATTTAAAAAAACTCTCTTTCAAACACTGTCTTCAGAAACAGAAGCTTATAAAGAGTCAATGGTTGAAAAAATGTAACATCGAAACTACGGCAATTAAGAAAAGACTCTGGAAATAAGGACGCAAAATGTTAATGATACTATGTTGGTATTCCTGCCGTCGATGCGAACGCGGTACGCTTAGCAAAAAATATGTTACAAAAATATTACTACTCATTAATATTAGGATTTTTTTTTTACAAAAATATGGTAGAAAAGCTAAATAGAAGAGGGTACTCACACCAACCATCGGCCCGTGCTACATTTTGCGTACCTATGACACAAATTCTGTTTCATTGAGCCAACAGTTGACCCACACACCCTCTTCAAAATAATCGTATTTTTTTCTAAGTCAAAAAATCAAATCATCTAAATAATTAAATAAAGTCCTTGAAAATAAAAACAAGTAGTTTTAGGCCAGCTAAAACTGTTAAAAGTATTTTTTAAATAAATTAAATACTTATTGTACGACCTTATTTTGGGTCTTAATCATTAAATCTTAAATAAAACGTACTTACCTAACGTAAAAATCTTACAAATAAAGTTTTTTTTTAAATACTTATTATATTCGCCGTCTTGCTTTTGGATTTAAGGGATGAAACATTTGAAATACGTAATGCTTGAAGAAGTTCGTTGAATGTTTTATTCTGAATTTTGTACCGATAAATTTTGTTTTTGCCTAAACGTAACGTCACTTATAGTTAAATTTTATCATAATATGTTTATCTGGCGTGGTAGAGATTCCCGCGAGTATTCATGTTAATTATGCCAACATAAAATGGTATTTTTTAATTTATTCTGAGCCGATTGAATTATTGATTATTCGAACTTCAACAAGAGCAATAATTATATCTGAATGCAGGTTTTGAGGATAGTACCCTAGGGAAACAAACTCGAATAACAGATCAGATAATGAAAAATAAGAATAATATACTCGTACCTACATCATCTACAACTTACATACTAGACGCAGACTGAAAGTGATTAAAAATTCTGTCGCGAGTTCGCTTTTTTTTTATCCGAAATCGCTAAATCTGTAAGCCCGTTTTTTAATAAGCCAATCGAGACCTTGTGGTCTTAGATATAAGAGGGCTGGGGTTAGCGGGGCTTTTTTAAAATAAAAATATAAAGGTGAGCTTGGACGACCTCTGACGTGCTTCTCAGAGGTGGTCCAACTTTCAGTCCGCTACATGAAGCAGGAAAGGATCTTATTTTTTTGCAATTTTAATGGAATGTTGATTAATACTAACGAACAGTAATACATTGGCTTATCTTTAAGTGTAGGAGGCAGTTGTTCAGATTTGTGACAGTAAAACGGCCGAACGACCTGTTCAATTTGTAATTTAGTTCATATGGCGAGCAAAACTACCCCCTAAGCTCTAACATACTGATTATGGCATAGACATTTAAAAGGCCAAGAGATGAAATTGTAAGAACTTTCATCTCCTAGCCTTACAACACGAACATATAGTTTTTGACCGTCAAAATGGCCGAAAGACCACTGTTCAGTTCTTAATTTAGTTCATATGACGAGCAAAACTACCCTCTAACATATTATTGATTATGACTTAGACATTTAATAGACCAAGAGATGAAATTGCGAGACCTATGGCTTCAAATTCCGTATTTTAAAACCATCACAGATCAAAGAATGACATCTCCCAGCCTAACAACACGAACATAAAGTTGTTTTTTTTTCTCATTTTTGGTTGTTTTTCTTTTACATCTGCTACAAGGACAGGACAGAAGAGATAATATCCAAACAGAGATCCTTTCCTCCAACTCACTACAAAGAGCGGGCAATGCCTCGCGAATACCAAATGGACTCACTAATTGAGCCTCTGAAGACCATCAACATGGGTGCAGGCACGAGCACCCACGCGGATGTGGAGAAGAGAAGGGCATGTAAGTAAAGAACGCTTACACGTGAGCGATGTCGGGAATCTTGTTATTGCGGCCTTTCCCCTTGTTACCTTTTCCCTTGATATTAATGTTCCCGTTCTGCTCGATGACAGTATCTTTCATCTTCGGAGCAGGATTGTTATTCTTTTCGATAGTGATGCTTGTCTCACAGAAGCAAGTCACATCCTTCAGGACCGTGTTTACGGCGTTATCCGCAACAGCTACGGAATAAGTCTTACGCTGCTTCTTTTCGTCGAAGGTAACTATAATCTGGGCAGGCTGCTGCTTGGTGACGCGGCGGCTGGCCACGTAATCGGATGAAGAGCTCGAGGGCTGGTAGTGGTACTTCACCCTATTGCGTACTCCGCAACGGCAGGCCCTCAGAGCTATCTCGCGTCTGTAAAGAAGGACTGGGTTACGTTGGGAAATTAACTTATAGATTGTCGTCACAATAAAACGGGAATAGAATTCGATACAGTTACATTAATAAACACTGTGACCCTAATTTCGTTTTGCAGTGACAAAAAGGCAGCGATGGTAGAAAATTAAACTCGGACTTCCACATAAAAAAACGTTTGCTATTTGCGGCCCATAAGTGCACTAACCAGCTTAGCCAACTTCAAACGATCGCGGCCGCTATCTAGATAGATAGATAAACCATTTATTCAGTGCACACAAAAGATATAGCACAACACACAGAAGCACAATTAAATGATACAAATTACATGAATATATACCTGTATAAAACAAGATGCCAATATACAAAAAGAAAAACATATTTACGGTAGAAGTGTAGTAACAATATGACATACTTCAAATAAAATTACGAGTATACAAGGTGCGGTGTGCGTCTCAAGGTAGCACCAAATGGGAGTCCAGCTCAGCATGTGTCAGACATGCACCTTACGCTGATATTCTGCTGGATCCCTGTTGTAACATATGGACGTCGAGCAGACGAGATAAATAGATTTCGCTTAATCCGCGTAAACATCTGGACTTATCAAACTTTGAAGTGTTCCAACGTCCAATAGCATTGAATAGATAAATTGCGATTGCAATGAAACTAAATAAAAAATTCAACAAGCATCGCAAAGCATGTCAGTTCAAGATTCTTTGGTAACGATATTCCTAAAATATTTTCCATTTCAAATCATTCTACTTCATTCGTTTTCGAACAAAAGAACGGCTTGCATTGGAACGATTCATAAATTAAAATGAGCGCTCAGGCTGCAAAGCTCACAATGAGAACATACCGTCAAAACATCGATTGAAAATATGAGGGGTAACGCTACGTACATGTAGTCAAGTGCAGCTAGACAAAAAGGTGGAACGGAGGTTATACCGGTCGGATTTACATGGGACTTTTTTATAGACTTCCTAGAGGTGTAGACATGTTAAAAAGATTTTTATTTTACGGTTTATTGAAGTGAAAACTTCTTTAGCGGCGTTGAGCACTTTAAAAAAATTGTTCTGTAATGGGTACAAAATCTTAAACTCGCGTCAGGACACTCGCGTCAGGACACGTGACAAAGCGTAAGACGGATGGAGAGTAGACGATTTTGAACTTAACCTTCAACATTTTATGGTTTAAAATTATTTAAAGAAATTTGGAAAAAGCGTAAGACGGATGGAGAGTAGACGATTTTGAACTTAACCTTCAACATTTTATGGTTTAAAATCATTTAAAGAAATTTGGAAAAAGCGTAAGACGGATGGAGAGTAGACGATTTTGAACTTAACCTTCAACATTTTATGGTTTAAAATCATTTAAAGAAATTTGGAAAAAGCGTAAGACGGATGGAGAGTAGACGATTTTGAACTTAACCTTCAACATTTTATGGTTTAAAATCATTTAAAGAAATTTTTAAATGTTTCCAATCAACTTTGAACCTAATGCTTTAGGGATAAACACGGAATAGAAAAAACCGTAGACAGAGTATTCTATAGACTGCTGGATATCTTCCTTTGCATTCGCACAAGAAAAAGAAGAACATATAAACGTCACTAGCAAAGAAAAGAGACAGAGTATAAATATTTCTGTCCCTTATCGCGTGTCGGCTGAGCACATCATTGTCAGTGCACAACAAGTTTGACGTTTGTGGCGGTGCCAGATTGACATCCAATTTGTTTATTAACAATTGCATCGAAATTATACACATTATATGATCTTTTCGAGCTTAATTCGACAACAGTACATTTGTGCAACTGTGCAAAATGGTAAGGTGCAGTGTAATAAACTGTAAAAGTGATAGTTTGATGAAGATTGCTGGACTGTCCTTTCACTCGTAAGTATTAGATCTTTTTAAGTATTCAATCGCTTTGTGTCCTATTATTTCTCATAAAATAGTCGCAGTAATGTACCAACTAATTCGTTTAATGGATAAATCTCGTATAATCGTGATTTTTGCAATAATTTTATTATCTTACCTCAAAATTCAGTGTTGCCACTTTTTGACGGGGAATTTACCCTTTAATATGGGTAATACCGAATAATGCAATGTCTATAAAAAAATACTCTTCCGACCTTGATTCATATGATATTAGTAATACGCACTACTTAAAATCTATGTTAGTAACACACGTATTATACGATTTTAATTCGTATAACTGCACTCACCTGACGCAAAAAATGAAAGATAATAAAAAATCTTATTAAATTTTCAGATTTCCGAATAAACCCGAAATAAGAAACTTGTGGATTGCTGCTACCGCATGAATCTTTAGGATGTGATCCTATGATCAACATAGATCATGATTATTTAACAGATCCTTCTAGGCTTACTCTTTATTCTAAAGAAATAACAACCTATATTGCTGGTTTTATTGCAAGAAAGTTGAGGAAAGTTATTAAATGTGAGGATTGTCTTTTGGCTTTGATCACAGATAAGTATCACGGAATCATTACGACTGAAGGACATGTATCCATGGTCATGAATAAATTAAAAAAAAAAATCACGGAATCATTGCTAGAAGAGACAAAGGAGGCCTTATTTATCCTTCTACTGACTTAAATAAAGTCTGTGAATTGGCAGAAAAGATATTTCGAGCGCGTTCACATAAAGGAAATTCATTTTTTAATGAGAAAAATGTGATGTCAACACTTATATTATCGTGTTACAAGGAATGCACACGTACCAATATTAATATATTTATTAATGACCATTTCGACAGTCAGCAGTTTTATAGGGAATCACAGAACTCTCCTCATTAAATCAATCGCAATGCATTACTTCGAAACCCGTATTCACCATAGTACCAAACAATGTTTTGAACCACAATCGAAAATAAGAATTATACATAATAAGTTAGTGCTTTTTCAAGGACAGTAATTTGTTTATAAATAAAATATTACAGTTGCATCATTGCTATGTTTTATCGTTTTCTGTGTATTGGAATGTTCATTTTAATTTGCAAGTGTATGAGTTTGGCGACACTGGTTCCCGTACTAAGGCAGTCTAAGGGCACTTCCATAAATGATAGTACTTTTATACTGATAAAGCAATTGGTGCAAAATTATTCCCTAACCATTCCAAAATATCAAACATGCTCAACGTTAATAATCAAGTTTTCACTTCTGCCGGCACTCCCGGAGTGCTAGTTTTTTTTTCTTTTTAAATGTCCCTTTGATTTTTTTTTTTTTATTTATTTGGTCGTTATTTTAAAAAACTTCTTTTTTTTTCTAAAATATCGAATTTGAAGACCTAGATTTCTTTCGTCATTGATATCTGGTATCTTTTTATGTTCAAGAAAACCAGATTCATGAGAATCATGACTGTAGTAACTAAAAACTCATTACGCCACACTATGACGACACAATATAAATTCGTCGAATTTCAAGAAATTTATAAAAAAAAAAATTAAGGTTCGAATTATTATTTTTTACTTTCCTCTCCAATCCTCTAGGAACTCAATATAAAAGTCCCATGAAAATCCGACCTCTATCTTTTTGAGTATTTTTTGTCTAATTACACTCGGCTAATTTCGTTCCAATTGGCACATTTGCTTCGGGGGAGTTTGAAACAACCGATAGTGGCTTTGACAATCACTGAATCACGTTCGACTCGGCTCGGCGCAATTTGCGAGTGGAAAATTTCCGCGACTGTCAAGTTTAGCGGTCTAGAAAGAGACGTTAAACAAAAATCCGTGTAACCGAACCATCAAACGGAATTTAACTCTACGAGTATTTGCAAAGATAACACAGGCTTTTCCTACAATTCAATTTCATATTCAAAGTAACGGCTGTAGTTTCTGTCTTGTTGAACGCTGACTTCAACGACTGGAGGTCAGAGTGCATTTCATAATAATCGTCAATTACGCGAAAAAACCTTTTTCTGTGTTTTATTTCACTATAAAGTGCTGCGCCTCTAAAAAACACACCCGTTTGATGGTCTCATTAATTTGGTTAGTGTTAAGTTTTAGAGGGCTAGACACTGTACGTTAAACTGAAGCTTGTGGGCCGCCGACGACCGTCAGGCGTCAATTTAAATTATTATTAAGCGCCACATGGAGAGCCTGTATTGATCAGCGAATCGATCTCGGCATTATTCTCTTAAACCTGTACGGAAGCCTCAATATGGACATTATTATGCTTTATTGGATATTCAGTTCACGATAGTCTTTTAAATTGTATACTTCTCTCCTAACGAGGTTACCGTAATAAAAGTTCGGGTTATTTAAAAGTGCGATTTTGTTATTGTTTATTTTCCCGCGAGTTGACCTGGATGTATATGTATATTTGGCGGATTTTACTGCAAAAAATACACAGAGAGTGTAACTTAAAAACATTAATAAATCTATCTCTATCAATCTATAGAGCGCGTACTAACTATAGTGTAGTTAGTTCATAAGTATGGCAATAATCTAGGCTAAGATACTATTTGATAAAATACGATCGACAAAACCAAATGGCAGAGTAAAAATTTTTTGATGCCGTCTATAGTAACAGATAGCCATCGCATTTAAAGTTCCCATGAGTTTCAGTTTAAGTAAACTATCGATTTTACATTATTGTCAGAAGAGTATAAAATTGCAGGGCGTTTATTATAATGGGCCATGTGGCAGAGTTTCCGCGGTATTAGGCAATCAGTCAACTACTTATCGGAAATTACATGAGAACTGATACTTCCGTTTCTGATTGGGATTTGGGATTGTGGTTGCTAGTCCTACTATACACGTCCTACTAGACCCGACAAAGTAAATAAGGCTTTCTCTATTTTTATCAACTTGTGTGACTCTTTGTTTGTTAGACTCGCCGCGTTGCTTTGTAAAACGCTTAATAACCTAAATCGCCAGCCCCTAAGTCGAAAATTAAAGAAAAGCGTGGAGAACTAGTGAAAGAGTGCAGTTCGAACAGTCAGCATCAACTATTAATTTAGGTATAAATCTGTTTTACGGACGGCCCTACTTATATTTTATATCACTTGAGCGAGAAAATAGTAAACAGCTAGTAGGTAATTTCTTCGTCGTCCGTGGGAAAAATAAGCATTGCTGGAAAATATGATAAGCAAATTCCATTCGCTCTCAACCAGTGGCTTCTGATTTATCGTACGCTGGAGATAAACTAGTTAAGAGGAGACATGGCCTGCCGGGAATTTGAAAAAGGTACTTGTAGAAACTATTGCCGTCGCGTCAAGCCTGGTAGAGTGCGATAGGGACAGCTGCAAGCTAAGACCAATTATATCACAAAAATTTTGACGAGATCGACGTTTCGTATTCCCCTTTTTTCTCATCGAAAACTGAAGATTCAATTATTTTTGACGTTAAAATTTTAAGAAGATTATGTCTAGGTTCCTATCAATCTTTTATATTAAAATCTTTTAGAATTTGTCAGCTAGTCCTCTAATCATGGCCGTAAATATGGTAATTTTTTGTTAATTTTGGAGGGTCATATTTTCTTTAGTTATTAGTTGCTGAAAAAAAAGGAAATGGCAGGGACGTGTCCACACTAGTCCTTGATTTTATGAAAAAAAAAATGATAGCTCTAGAGGCATTATTATTATTATTATTCAGGAAAAAAGGGGAATATGAAACGTCGATTCCGTCAAAATTTGTATGGAGATATCGCAGCCCATCTCCCCTCTTAAGTTAAACGCAAGCAAACGGCGTACCGACATCCATTTGTAGTCTTGAGGACTGATCAAGTACTACTGGTTCAGCCACGAGCACTAATAGATAGACAGAATACGTTTTTTATTGTGCACCAACATTTTTACACCGTTATTTTACATTTTATAGATAAGTGTACAACAACGCACAATGCGAGCAAAACACGGCAGAATTCAAAAGTGACTTCACGTGAAAAAAAGATTGTAAGTTTGAGATAAGTCCAAAATACTATATTCATAATAAAATTAAATTATAATCAATTAGATAACAGTTCTAAAAGAAGCTAACTGTATATAATATGAGTGCTCGTGACCGTATCGCTGCAGCTGGTATAAATGCTGTAAAGAAGAAGTTCTTGGAAGTGGACCGCTGAAGACGACGGATTATCTAGAAGTCGTGTCTTTGAGATGAGATATTACTATCCTTTAGGAAATACTTGTCAATAGGTACTACCATTCAAAATCTTAGATAATTTATATGAATAGATATAAAAATATATAATATTTAATGTACACAATTTTAATTACAAATAAGAAATTAAGTTGATACTTAACGATTGTTAATAAAAAGCTGCTAAATAGTAAACGGTTGCAACAGAATTAGAACTTAATAACATGCAACATTTCGTAATTTCAAAAAGTTGATAATTATCTGAAATTTTGAATTCACATTACACACACTCACAATAAACATTTTGTGAAATGACTTGTGAAAATTGTTTTGAAAAAACAAAATGGCGGCGTGAGTTCTAATAACTAAAAGAACCACACGCAGTTAAAAGACGAAAGTCAAATGTACTTACTCTTCCACATCCTTCTCTCGCTGCTCCAGTTGCAGTCGCACAGTGCATACTTCGAGAAACAGCTCGCTAGCACAGCACATGTGATTCTCGTATATTTTTTTCATGTGCCGTACCGACTGCAAGTCTTCGCGACGGTTGGCTTCACTCCCAGATGCTCCTTCCTGTGCGTTGGATCTGGTCAACCTAGGAAGTTATGATACTGTTAACATAGACCATTATAAAAATAACTATTGAATCACATACCAGCCAAAAGCCACCATAGGACATGGCCTCTACTCATAGGTACAGAGAAAGCATAATGATCATCAAGCTTCCTCAAGGTGGATTGGCGTCTTCTTTATTTAATTCAAGTTTAATATTACTGCATTATTCACGTTCTGGTACCTACACATAAACCTTCTTGAATAACCCTTTTGCGAAACCTGCATCAAAATCCGTTGCATAGAAACTCGAAAACCGACCTTTGTTGTGTGTAGAAACTAAGGTAAGATATAGGTAGAAGTCTATCAACCTACTTCTCGATCAAAGACGAAAGGCAAAGAAAGTAAAGTGTTTGGAGAATATTTTAATAATACGAGTACAATCAACGACTAACATTTAATTAAAAGTATCAAAAACCCGACTACAAATTCTATAAACCCCACTCGATAGGTTTGGTATTTTTTTATGTTATTAACTTGTTACTATTTCGCGCTAAAACCCGCCTTTTTTTTCAAACACACACGGGTTTAACAAATATAACGATACCTAACTGTAGAACTGTATCCAGGCCATTTGGAAGATACGAGTCAATAAAGAAATTTACAAACAAACATACAAGATACGCGCGAAAAACCCGTTCTTCCTTGCCAGTCGGGCAAAAAGATAACACTAATTTAATAAAATATTTAACTTAATTATGGCCAATGAAATTTAAAACGCTACGTCATTAATTATATTAAACTGCCTCTAAATTAAAATTACACCACCAACGGACTGATTCACAAACTAAGTAAAGGTCAAAAAATTCTTGAAATTCTATTATTTAGATAATCCATATATTATTCAGAAGAAGAATAAGTTGAGATTTTTTTTGGAGGACGCCCTAGCGGGACGTACACTGACCTTATTGGTGAGGTTCACTTCCTATCAATCATTAAAATATTTAGATTTAAAGTTCCGAAAACAAAAAGAACTAAAAGAAGAAAATTTCCGCGGATGGAAAATCAGTTAAGTTTTATTTATAAATTGAAAACTAACACAACTATATGAAATAAAGAAAAATATCAAAGGAATTAAAAACAGTACGTCATAAATAAAATTAAACAGGCCCAAAATAAATCACCTATGACTTCACATAAGAACTAAGTTTAATTCAACTAAAAGACACGAAAACTCGCTAAAATCCCATTAATAAATTCTCAAAGGCTGAAAACTAACACAACTATATGAAATAAAGAAAAATATCAAAGGAATTAAAAACAGTACGTCATAAATAAAATTAAACAGGCCCAAAATAAATCACCTATGACTTCACATAAGAACTAAGTTTAATTCAACTAAAAGACACGAAAACTCGCTAAAATCCCATTAATAAATTCTCAAAGGCTAATAGTCAAGACTGTAGCGTGATATTAATAAAAAAAACGAATTTAAAAGCATTAGATACCACTAGAAATTTTAAAACACCAATTCACGACAAAAATCAGAAAAGCGCTAAAAATACATCATTAAGTCCTCGAAAAAATACCGCAGGTGCATTAAAATACGGTTTAACCCTCATGCTACCCTTAATATAAAAAACAACTAAATATTTAAAACACAAAATTCAGCTAAGTGACGAAAATCCGCGTCACAAGATCACAAACTTACCTCGCATAAAATCGCTTCATACTGTCTTGAACTTCGGATCTCCAAAAAATCTGAGATTTTTTGAAAACTTCGATGGACAAAGTTTTCAATTCGTCTCCGGCAATTTCCAAATTAGCAGCGATTATTTTAAACGGCGGCCTAGAACAAACACTAGATGTAAACTGCACGGTCACAAAAGAAGTTAATGAATGCAAGCGGGCCGTGTGTCTGCTAGCGCGGGAACGGCTACACTGGCCGGAATCGTCAAAACCAATGCATTCCGTTGCCCCACCTGCCCACCTACCCACCTACCCACCTGCCCACTTACCCACCTACCCACCTACCCCCCCAGCGCATTGCCTGTTGCGCCTTGCGCCAACAACGGTGTCCCATTGCATCCGCCCCAACTGACAACACTTATTGCGCTTGTCGAAGACGTCACGTTTTAGGATAACAACCCTTTTTTTTTGGCATGGGAAATCATCAAATGAGGGTTCCCGCTCTGGGCGGAGCGGAGGGGAGTGTCAGACTTTTACTGACTAAAACCCATCCATGTTCCTTCTTTTACCCTTTGTTTACTACCAGTTCTCATTCTCAAGTCACGATTTTGAATTTTTGATGTGTTTGGAACGAGAACATGCAGATTTTGGTCGAGCATCAACGTACGTTTTTTGCTGCGCGTAATAAAATAAGCGTAATAAGTAACTTTAAAAATAAATACTATAACATTTAAAAAATTGACCTCTTTTCCAGCACTAATAAGGAAGTTGATCGATTACGATACGGTACGATATATTGAAGATTAATCTCATAAAATGGGTCTATAATAAAATCAAAGAGAAGAAAAACTTAAAATCTACGTCATGTATAAAAGCAGACTATCTTCCTTTCAGTGTCTTCCCATATCCACTCAATATAATATGTGGTGGTTTCGTAGAAAATTATTTAACTGGGAAAGCATAATTAGGTACAAAAACGGCTTATGAAGGTACACTCACCTGTGCTTGGGTGTCCGATTCCAACACTGATTCATAAGTAGCTGCATGCTACTTGGCAGCGTTGAAGGAATTGGCAAGGCGATGGTATCCGTCCCGACGCCCCACATTATGGCATGGGTTTCCAGATTTTTGTATGGGACCTCTTGTGTGAGTAGTTCCCATAGAACCACGCCGTAGGACCATACGTCCACGCGTTCAGAGCATGGCTCATGTCGTATTACTTCGGGGGCCATCCAGGCAACTGTGCCCGTGAAACTCATTACGGCACTTACGTCATTCCACTCGCGACTTGTGCCAAAGTCGCTTACTTTTACCACGAGATTATCAGCAATCAGAATGCTGAAAAATTGAGTTTATTGTAACATAGGTTGGCGAGACCATTCGGGGTTGACCATGAATACATTTAGTGTGAACTTCATCATTGAAACTGAACGCGATAAGTACATATTAACTGCGAGAGTGTCATGATTGCTACCGACGAATTGTCATTGGCTAATGTGCATTGGTGAAATTCACCGGGCAAAATGTATTCACGGTTTGCCCGAAAGTCTTTCCTAAAGGTGCCACACAGCTGATAACAATGTTTACAACCATTTTTTAACACTAACACATTTACTCACAAATGTTAGGAATTGTTACATTCTGTTACGAATTATTAGTAGATGTGTTGAGTGCTCTTCTCTTACACTAATGGAAATTGTTTACAAACGTTTATAGCATTTGAAAAGATGACGTCGATGAAAGATGATGTCGCCTAGATAAATGTTTACAAACAAAATGATAACCAATGTTTTATTAGTTATAGTTTGTAAACTAACAATTTTGTTTAAACATTTTTACTAACTTTACCTAACATGAAAACATTTTTTTAACATTGTGATCAAATGTTTGTTTAGAAAATGTTTACTGATGCTTGTAAACATTTTTTACAGCAGTGTGGGAGCACCATTACTCAAACATGCAATGCTGAGATGGACGATACCAAAACGGCCCTTTTTGGCATCGTACTGGACGACTTTTAGTTTAATGTATGTCTTATTTTTAATCTTTTCTTGTGTATACTTTTATGTTTTGTTTAGTCCTAAGCGAGACAAATAAACTTTTTCTTTCTTTCAATGCATAATAAAGTGAGAATCGATACTAAACACTGTTTTTATAAATTATTCAATGCAGTATCGATTTTGTGAATGTTGTTTAGATTAAATATAACTTGCTAATTGGACTAGCGCCTCCATCGCAAGATCTTTGAATATGAACAATAATAATATAAGGCAAGGCAGACGAAAATACATATACTTTCACTACCACGCAGTGAGACTCAGGAATTACGTTAAGATTTTAACGAGAGTTATTACGAAGCGGAAAGGATGCTAGAAGACGTCATAATTGCAAAATTAAGACGTCTTCTAGCACCCTTTGCTATTTCTATAAATGATACTCAATACAACATTACTAAGCAAGTTATTTACACATTCGAGTTTATTAGTTTATTTTGAGTGCAGATCAGATTCTATTTTAATTTCAAGTTTTTAAATCTCCTGGTTTTGACGTTTTTGCATTTTATCTTAGATGTTCCGAGACAGCCTATAATGATCACTTGAGACGATAGGTACATTTTCAAATTGCGATCCTTTGAAAATCCATTCTACATGTGGATATACATATATAGTTTTGAAGAGCATCATCTATACGCCAAATACGCGCTTTGGACGTGGAGTTGCGGACACCAGCCTGATATACAATACAATAGTTATCGTTTCTGTTGATAAATCTAATATAGATAATTAAAATCTGGTTAACATAGCGTTCACGTCATAAACAATTACGTGAAAGAAATAAGATCTTTTGCCTGACAACATGTGTGAAAGTATTTTTAATATTTTAAAGTTATTTTGAGGGTTTTTCGTTTTTTTTTTTCTTCAGAAAATATTTGTATCCTTCTAGAAGCGGGATAAGCAGGGGCATGACAACAAGTAAGTTTAATTGTGCATAGTACACGACCACTTGCTTTCTGATTATCGCATTACAAACCTTGTTTTAAATAACCCAAAACAACACAGACTAAGAAACGAGTATTCAGTAGAACAGTATTAACTTTATCTTTTCAGATACTAGAAATAAAAGGACAACTTTTACAGAATTCAGTTACCCAAACTATATGGAGTTTATGGTGAAAAATACACTTCGGAAAAAAGTTGGGGGCGGGCTTGTATCAAGAATTCAGTTGTAACATTATACTTAGACAAAGTTTGACATGGCGAAGTTGAACATACAAGGCGCGGGAAAGTTTTCCGGGTTACCGCACTACATAATATGGAAAACAAACAACATTTTTGAGCAACATGCAATTTAATGGCATGGTATTCTTAAAAATGCAATAACGGAGAATAGATACGTGAATGAACTTTATTTCAGCCTAACGACCTTGGTAGCTTTAGCTCTACAAGTACTTAAGATGAGCACCTACTTGTCAATTCCGATGGCAGAAACTGGTTACTAGCACTACTTGAATCACGATTTCAAGTGACCGTGAAAAGATAACGAGTTGGAGATTTGTAGCCGAATCTAACCTTGAGTGCAAGCAAATAGTGCTGTTTCACACAAGATGGGACACTTTAGACCATGTTCTACGAGCTAAGTAATGGTGCTCTTGGCTGATATATGTATATTTTTTTATTGTCGAGCGTGAACAGTTTAGTACAGTAAATTAATCAAATCATGAAACTTTTCCCGCGTTTACTTAGGTTTAGTTTAACGTACCCAGCTAAATAAACTTTAAAACCATTGTACACAGAACTTGTCAAAAAGGTGAGTAAAAATTGGTTTAATCATTTGACACAACGTCAATTCCCGGTCACACGACATGTTTTTGACCAGCCTCTCAAGACTCGTCGGATACTAAACAAACACGCACAAATTATATGTGGGTGTAAACGTATGTTTCAAGTCCAGCTGGTTTGTTTGTTATGAAAAACTGTTAAAAATGTTATAAAGTGTCGTAGGGTACCAGAGTGACATAAATTGTCAGCGTTTACGTCTTAGGTCTGAACGTACAGGTTTGTAATAAAAGCCACGTGCTAATACCGCAGGGACGGCGCAGTTTAATCACAGGACTAACCTAGAATTGGAGGGATCGACTTACAGCCTTGTGGGATGTGGACAAAGACATTATGTTGTATGTCCCTTGAGGAAGATTTTTTTAAAAGGTGGTTACACTGTAGCGGCACACTACAAAAAGTACTACAGCAACATAGAACAAAAAGTACTACAGCGCCATCTATAACGCAGAGGATAAACTAAACATCGAAATACATCTAAATCCTGCATCGCGCGAGTAAAGTTATTCGCGACTTAAGACTATATAGAAGAACCCGACAACAACTGTCGGGCAGTTAGCCCACCAGACAATAACATTCGTCACGTCGGAGGATCCTCCCTTTTCTACGGGGGTTGAAGAGCTTTACACCCTGTTCTTCATACCCCCAAAACACCATCATTTTGGCGCCGATATTTTATTATTGCGAATAGTTAAATCCTATTGTACTTGGGACCAAGATGAATAAGTATTACTTATCGCGATATCGCAAACCTTGGCCGAAACTTACCAATGCAATCCTAGGGTAATTTCTAGATTGATAAAAGCACTATCCAGTTCAATGGATTTTTAAAACCAATAATAATAGCCTGCGACCTAACAAGACGGGGGTTTAACCTTCGCATTCAAGGAGGTAGTTCCAACGTCCGCCGGGCAGGCTACTTTTCTATCTATTCTCGTACATCCTAAGCCTTTATAAGAGCACTACAAGTTAATTCAAATATTGTAGATCGAGTAAGAAGCCGTGTACAGTTCCATTGAACCAGAAAGCTGGCCTGTAATTTATTGAGTACTGTGAGTACCAGTGGCGAAAGTTCCATACAACTCGATTCCTACCGCCTTACCTTTGAAAAATGGCACAGTCAGTATTCTATAGATAAATAGTATAATCACATTAAAGATATGAACTCCGGTTTACCTCTTGCAAAAATTGACCATACGCTACTGGCGAGTAGCGTCTAGTTTAGAGAGCAAAGGAAATGTTTACAACAACTCCAGAAAACAGATATGTTATAGAACCGGATGCACCATCAAAACTGAATGAAAGAATTCGCGTCCAAGCTATATCTCCTGATGTGCCCACAGAGGGACAAAACACGGGTCGAGTACTGGTTTAAGTTACATGTTTTTTTGGGGGCGGAAGGTCGATGATGAATTCCGCATCCAAACCTAGACCATTTATGGGGGAATTAACACTTCGATATAATGAAATTGCATTCATCATTTATCTGGGTTGATTCAGACAAAATATTTTCTACTTTCATCACGGTATTTGTATTAACTAGCCAATGCGAAATAATTGGGCCAATAAGCTATCGATTTTCATGTATCTATCGACTTAGCCTCGCAGCCTTGCCTGCCTGCAGTTTACTACATAAATATTCAGTAGTTAGCCCAACTACTCAGGACGCCGACACCGCGGAACGAGGTTACCAAAGGACTATTTTAAGTCAAATCGATGCGATCGGCAGACTGGCTGTTGGTCATTTATATTGCAACTAAATGGGCTAATGTTACCGTTTGAGCAATTAATTGGAAGCACCGCATTTTTTCGTTTTTGAATAATTCAAATTCGACGATTTTATATTGTGGCGTAATAGTATGATCTGTGTAGGTAGGGTAAAACCAGGATAGATGCCCCACTTTTTGAAAAAGCCTCCTAATTTTCAAACTGTACGTTTTTCATGAAGAATTTCCATGAATGTAATTAGTTTGATCTTTGTACTAGCAATACGACTCGTTTTTGTTGATCTAACATTATTTGATTTTGCATAAATTGAGTTTTTGCAAACCCTTTTTTTTTTGAGGATAGATGCCTACCTTATGGATAGATGCCTCACTATGAAAATGCTAAGGAGGATAGATGCCTGCGATGTAGGATAGACGCCCTATAGATTAAAATAAGTACAAATACATAGTTTTGATATGTTTTATTTGTAATCTTTAGGTAATAGTATTAACGGTACTCTTAAAAATTATTAATTAAACTTAAACATTTGTTTAACAAAAAATAACTTCTAAATTTTAATGTGCATAATCGTAACTAATTGAATAGGTATGGCAGGTAAGATACCAATTTTTAAAATTTTCAAAAAATCAACCACAATTAAATGTTGTCCTTATTTTAGGTTGAATTGGAAAGTGCTTTCAGTTTGCCACATCTTGAGCAATAATTTCTAAAAAGTGTACATACTTCGTGCAGCCACTTCTGGCATGATATGTACCGAATCCAATCAGATTTTGACTTCGTATTTTGATAGTTATCAAAGCATTCTATGCAATAATAAAAAAATTATCAAAATAAAAATATGCTAACATGCATACAGCGTATGGGGGATAGACGCCCCTAAGGGCACCTATACTGCAAAAAATCGGGGCGACTATCCTTTTTGCTATGGATAGATGCCCTTTTATTTTTTGACGTATCTAAATACAAAAGTGCAATTATTATTATGTAGTTATAAAGTTAACTAATCCATATAATTAAAATAGAACAGAATTTATTAATATATAAAAAGATATGTAACAGTAAATTCTTACGTTTGAAACTTTGAAGCGTTCGTCCTGTTCGTCGCGGAGATGATCGCATGCACCAGCTAAACACGTCAATCCCGTGCGATGGTCTGCAGGGCACATAGGTGTGGGGCACGTGCGCTCTATTTTTAGACTATTAAATCTGTGTTGCGATTTTGGGAAGTTAGGTTTTTAGAAAATGGGGCACCTATCCAACTGCGTCATCTATCCGGGTTTTACCCTACATCTAATAAACGCCAATTTGGTATGTTTATTAATTGTTCATTGTTATAGATGAAATGCATATTACATCTCGTGTCTCATATATTGAAAATTGTCTATTTTCTTCAATTATTACAAAGTCTTTCTAAAATACAGAATTTAAGACAAAGATTTATTTTGTTATAATAACTAACTTTTTTTACAGATAACTGGGCATAAAAATGTCCAAGAAAACCACATTCATGAATGTAGCGACTAAAAACTCATTCGCAAAATCTAGAATTTCTTTTTAAACAAAGAAATCTCATGTCGAGTTTTGTATGTTAGCCCAATCAACGGGGCTTATGTAACCCGAAAATTTCCTCTGCCAGTGAGAATAGGTAGTGTGATAAAGTAAGGTAATACAGATTACAGATGTCAAATTAGCCAAAACATTTTGATAAGAGAAGTTAGGTATTTTTACCTAAACATGAAAATTGCTTATAAGTCTTTGTGAAAAATTCCTCAGACTGAAATACTTTCTGTATACGTATGAATATATTAGTTAGAATAGGTAAGTATAAGCATCCAACATTTTTTCGATTTGAGAGATACTCCAAATTTATCTTTTAACTTTTTGCGCTTTAACTGCTCCTGAAAAATTGCTCTGCTAATTTTTACTTTTTAATATGGTTTTATTTCCTTAAATAAATAGCTTTGTTAAGTTATCCAAAAGATTTTCCTTCAAAACATTTTTTTTTAAATTTTTACTTAATTACGTCATGTGAATAATTGCTCAGGCTACTTCAATACGTTTATTAGTTATGAGTCGCTGTATTGTAAGCGATTTTCCAAGAAGCCAATAGAAATTCGGCCTAATACCAAAGTTTTTACAATCGCAATAATTGCTAAGTACCTACATGCATTGCCGTCAGTTAGCAATGACCGGTCGCGGGAGTGAAGAGGGGCGCGGGGCGCACGCGCAGCGGTGCGACGGCGGCGCGCAGGCGGCATCTTCTTTGTGTCTCGCTCGAAGTAGGTACGAAACGGAGCAGTTGTGCACCTACTTGTGCAAGGAGCGTTTGTTTAAAAATGACGGAGGAAGGCGACGGCGAGTGGTGTGTGCTGTGTAAAAAACATCTAATAGTGGGGTTTGTTAAAGTGACACAAAAGGGCCTTGAAATGATTCGACAATCAAGCAGAAGAAGAGATGATGGACTTTTCCCGCATCTTATGGAACTATTGATGATAGCGATGCACCAGATGAGGATGAGACCGTATTTGAACAAATGCTTACATGTTGTTCAAAATCTGATGATGATGAAGATGAACCGATTATTTCAGCATCAGATGATTTATCAATCTATGTTGCTATTGCTGACGATGACAAAGAAAATTTAGAAGAAGCTTCGTGCTCCAAAAGATTAGATATTAGATTTTTGCTGTAATAAAAATAAATTCATTAGAAATAAGTAATAAAACCTTGAACCCTAAAATAAAAATATAAGCAAACTAAATAAAAATAAACTCTTTTGCAAAAAAAAACGGGCACTAGATTTTTTTCTCTACTTCAATGAAGAAGAACAAGAAATAGGTTTTATTAATTTGACGATGTATTGGCATGTTATTTGCAGCATCCTGGCACCATTCTTTACGTTCCAATTTTAAGATTGGAAATTAATAAGAGAAAAATAATGATTATTGTGGATTATTCTAAAATTGCTTTACTAATGGCGCGAATTGCTGAAACGATTTTTAACTGATTACGATATTTTAAAACTTTTTGGATATTTTTTGCAAATTAAACAATTTAATCTTTCTTTTTACATTAAATACCACATTTTGATATGAGTGATAAAGCGATAAGGGCCGGTAAAATTATAGCCCTACTTGAAGAAGGTTGTTCGCAAACTTACGTGTCTCAGCGGCTAAATGTGAGTGGTTCAACTGTCCAGAGGACTTGGCAACGGTATCAAGAGACCGGTTCGATCAAAAGAAGACCCGGTTCGGGAAGAAAACGATGCACAGAACCAAGAGATGACCGCTTTTTGGTGAGTCAGGCGTTGCGGAATCGTAAGGCGTCAAGTGTGGACCCGAAGAAGAGCCTTGAAGAAGTAAGAGGAGTAGAAGTTAGCTTGTGGACGGTCAGGAGGAGGCTTTTGGCTGCCAATATCAGGAGTTACCACCCAGCTCGGGGCCCTAAATTACTCCGTGAGCACCGTGTTGCTCGACTTCAGTTTGCTCGGAACTGTGCTTCATGGACTCCGGAGGACTGGAATAAAGTATTGTTTTCTGATGAAGCTAGAATCTCTTTGTGTGGAGAGGACCGACGCCGGTGAGTGCTGCGAAGACCACGGGAACGCTATGCGGAAGTATGTTTCGAAGAAATCACTCCTTATGGCGGAGGCTCCGTTATGTTTTGGGCAGCAATTAATTCTACGGAGCGTACGGAGTTAGTTTTCATAGAAAATGGAACATTAAATGCACACCGGTACATAATGGAAGTCCTAATTCCATATGCACAACCCACATTGACTGCACTTGGGGAAGATTCCATTTTTAAGGATGGCAATGCTCGCCCGCACCGTTCTGGTGACGTAGAAGCGTACATGCAATAAGTTGGGATCCGTCGTTTAGATTGGCCAGCTCGAAGTTCTGACCTCAATCCAATTGAGCATGTCTGGGATGTTCTAAAGAGACGGGTAAGATCAGTGCAACCTGCTCCACAAAACATCAGGGAGCTAAAAAGAGTCATTGCAGAATAGTGGGAACGTATTCCTCAAAACGTTGTTAAAAACATCGTGGAAAGCATGCCCAGAAGGCTTCAAGCTGTGATTTTGGCAAGAGGAGGTCACACTCGTTATTCGGTTTTTACATTTGTTACTTTATTTAATTAAAAAAAGTAAAAAAAATCTTGTCTTTATTGCCGACCACTTCTTATTGTTTGGGCGTGTTTTAAAGAATCCATCATTTTTTTTTTCTTTTAATTGCCCGAATTCACTTCACGCGCATTAATTTACACGATTATAAGTATACAGACTGCGTCAAAGAAATAAAGGATCATGATCAACGATGTATGGAAATCCGTCTTAAGTTGAAACACAATAAATCTTTATTTATTATAGACTACGCTTTATATACTATTAAATAAAAGTGTTAATTTTCACACAAGTATCCGAGTTTTAAAGTAATTAAACAAATTCGGAGATAACCTAAAAATTATGTCTAAACTACTCGCAACTTATAAAATGACCACAGATCAATCATGTAGGTACAAAACAACAAAGATAGTTAAAAATAAAATAAGAGAACAGCTGCTAATTGAAAAAAAAAAAAAACGTGAATAATCGTGAATAACGAATAATCGTGCTTTTTATGGCCTCGCAGCGTTGATGTGCCATTATCGAAATGAAACAACATCAGTCAGTCATCATCCCTACCGGTACGTCTGTCATCTGCCTTGACAGTTGCATCTGCGTGAGACGAAACACAAAAATAAATATTTCCACAACGGAACTATGAAATACATATACAGTACCTTTTTTTTTGGAGGGTGGGAAATCATCAAATGACCCCTCCCGCTCTGGGCGAAGCGTAAGGGTGTGTCAGACTCTTACTGACTAAAAACCACCCATGTTCCTTCTTTGGCCCTTTATGTTCCAGGGCCGCGGTATCTCTTTCGAACAGTCCCGCAGCCCTGGCAGGCATCGGCCCTTGCGGGCCCCTCCCGTTTGCTGACATCTCTTTGAGGCGCGCGTGGAACACGAACACGCCGTCGACACGGCCTGCCGTCATACGACGGACAGACGGCGAGCTAGCCCATAACTCACCGTCCACAGGCCCGCGCCTACGGTGGCCGAGAGCCATCACGGCGAGGCCCCCGACGCCCGGTGCTTCTCCTCCTGCGGCGGCTGGGACGTGAGGCTCTCTCCCTCTCACGTTCCGCCGCCTCCTTCGCTAGCATGACTGCTTCGCAGAAGGAGGCGACGGCTTCCCATTCCCTCTCGCCCCGGACCATGGCTTGAACCAGGCCCGGACGCGAGAGGTCGCCGCCGCCAATCGCCGCTACGAGGACACGGCGGTGCTCCACCCAAGCGGAGCAGACCTCCACGGTGTGCTCCACCGTGTCCTCCGGGCGATCCTCGCAATGATAGCACCCGGGCGTTTCCTCCCCCCCGATTCGGTACAGGTACCTCCCGAAACATCAGTGTCCGGTGAGGACCTGCGTCAGGCGGAAGATGAGGGCGCCGTGGCGCCTCTCTAGCCACTCCTCAAAGAGGGGACTTATCGCCACTATCGTGGCGTGCCCTGAACGGGGTTGCGATAGTCGCTCTCTCCATGTCGCCATGAGATCACGGCGGAGGTCTGTCCGCTGCGCGACAATTTGCCGCGGCAGCGGAGTTTCCCCCCGGCGCTGTGCCTCCGCGCGCCACTCGTGCAGGCGCGCGAGGACTATGGCCTCCAGATCCCATGGTGGCAATCCGGCAAGGAGGCTCGCCGCCTCGCGGGAGATCGTGCGGTACCCACGGATTAGCCTTACAGCTACCACTTTTTGGGGCGCGTTCAGGTAGTGCTTCGCTCGCAACCTCAACGAACGCGCCCACACCGGGGCCCCGTAAAGGGGGGGGGGGGGGCATGGACCGCAAGATCCCCGCGTAACATATACAGTACCTACGTTATGATTATGATATTACTAATTATTTAGCTATTTATGAGTTTAATATCATTTTTGTGATGTTTTTATGTAAAGGCTCATACCTACTAACGTAACTCGTACAAATGAAGAGAACGAAACGTCCATCATGACTATACGGAAATGTACCTAGCAATCGTTAATTTACTGTTTATCTTAAAATCAAATAAAATTCCTGAAGTGAAAAGCTTGTAAAAATAAGAAAATAATTTGTATATTAATTTGGTTTTCATTTAATTAACTCAAATCGACCTTAGAACGTAAATTTCCTTAGGTGCCCGTTTTTTTTGCAAAAGAGTGTATAAAATAATAATAAAGCCTAAAATTATTGTAGGCACGTGTTGTTAATTCTTATATTGAAAAAATGTAAACCAAATACAAATAATGTGATTATACCTAGTCGATTATCTATGTCTGCTATTGATTAAAGTGATTAAGTTACCTAACCTAACTTACCTATTGTTTTATTTAGAAATACCTACCACTGTCTTTTAACTCTTATAGATGATTGCCAGATTGATTGATGATGCCACCAAACTCGCCTACACTACTCCAAAAGTAGTGCGTGGCAAAGCAGCTCCGAGCGGTCAAGTAAAGGTCAACCCTTACGTTCTGCATAAATCAGTGAACTTTCCTCACAAATATAATAAACGTTCGAAAATTTGTTGGATAATTGATAAATCTGTTTTAATATTAAATCATATGACTAATAAAGGTATGAAAATGCGCGGAGATATTTTTCACATTATGTAATTAAGCAAAATTTAAAAAAAAATGTTTAAAAAGGAAAATCTTTTGGATAACTAAACAAAGCTATATAATTAAGGATATAAAAACAAATTAAAAAATAAAAATTGGCAGATCAATTTTTCAGTAGAAGTTATAGTGCAAAATGTTAAAAGTTAAATTTGGGGTATCTCCGAAATCGAAAAAATGTTGGATGCCTGTACATACTTATTCTAAGTAGTACATACGTATATTTACAGAAAGTATTTCAGTCTGAGGAAATATTCACAGAGAGTTATAAGCGATTTTTACGTTTAGGTAAAAATACCTAACTTCTCGTAACAAAATTTGTTGGATTATTGTACATTTGTAATCAGTATTACCTAATTTCATCACATGCCAAATTTCATAGGCGGGAGAATTTTTCGTAAGTCTCCATATAACAAATACCCTCGTTGATTGGACTATGTCCTTTTACGAAATAAGAAGATCACTGTCTTTTACTAACAAATTAGGAAATAACAGTTCTGACCAAAACTTCTAAATTAGAAATTAAACATCAAATCACTAGTTAAACATACAAAACGTAGTCAAGCATCACGGTTCAATACACTTCAGAGGCCGGTAGAACATCAAACTAATTGATATTGCAAAGCTCATTGCAAGATCTTGTCACATTATCAAAAGCACTCTCATTAGTGTAGGCCCATTGTATCTTAATGGAACGGATAGTTAGTCTGTCGGAACGTGGATCGAGTATTGTTATTTTTAGCGCAGTCATATTAGGGGTTTCACCTCGGAATGAGAGATAATAAGCTATAAACTCGTTTACATCTTTATTTTGGTGTTCTAAAAGTTGTCTCTAAAGTCTCATAAAATCTTGTGTCTGATTCGTAAGTTATTCAAGGCTTTCGATCCTGAACCTCCGATCTAACGGCTTTTATACCACGGATAAAAGCTGGATATGGAAACACAAATCTGCTCTCGAACAATTGGTTAAGGCGACAAAAGGACAAAACGATTTATATTCCAAATTTAAACATTATTCACAATATCAGAATAAATTGTCATGTTTAGGTTTCTCGGAACACCTTAGAGTAGTAATTGCTACATATTTTTGTTTATTTCTTATAATTTGCCCTAGGTTGCGGGTACTTTCATGACGTGAACATTTGAATAACCCTTCCTGGAGGAAAATTCTACACACAAACGAGACTTTAGCCTTTGGTATGGCACCGGAACGTGGATCCGCGCAATCCCGTTATACTGCCGTAACGCGAATTCACGACAAAACGACATTACCTTTTTTTTTAGATATCTATAGTTTAATAGTTCGCGGATCCACGGCATACCAAAAGTTAAAGCAATGAAAAGCAAAGTTACGAGCTTTTTGTGAAAAAGGATTGTTGGAACACAGAAGTGGATGGCACGCTATAGGAAAATTAAGTACTACCGTTCCCGATCGACTGTTATGCCTCTAGAACGCGTACGAATTGAATGAAAGAAGAATGATAATAGTCGTAGCTTGTGCAGTAACCACAATACAAAACGGCATCTCCATGTAGCATTTATTTATTCAGGAAACATTTTTAAATACAAGGTATTCTTGAGAAAAAGAACTCGTAGCTCTGCATTATAATAAAGAACAACTTACTTGGGGGATTTCAGATCTCTGTGGATTATCTTATTAACGTGTAAATAAGCCATTCCATTTGCAATCTCTTTGGCCCATTTAAGGATCTGCGCTGGTAAGAAGCTTGACCCACTGTGTATGTATTCGAATAGTGGGCCATATTGGCAGAATTCCATTATTATACACGAGCTCGGACCGTCGGTGCTGATCCCTTTGAACTGCACTAAAGGGAGAAAAACAAAAAATAAAATATGAAATCAGAGTCGATGTGTAATGCGGACTTAAATAAACTTGAGATCGTCGACCACATGCGACAACGCTCATAAAAGTACAGAACTCTATCTTTGAACCCAACATGTTACATAGGCCGTAAAGTAAATCCTGCAAATACCTAACCTAATAAAACAAACAGAATAATATAAACCAGCTTTAATACAAAACTGCATAATCAATATCTTCTCTGAAAACTGTTAATTAGTGTTCGCTCCAGTTTACATACAATAACGAAACATTATTATCAAAGCGTCAAAGGAACCAGAGTGACGGATTGACTGGTTATTATTGGCTATCTGTTGCAGATTATAACGAAAGGACAATGACCAAAGTTGGTACCAAAAAGTCTCGCGCCTCAAAACCAAAATATTATAGTAATTAGTTTCATATTTTTTTACGGCATTACGCGTCGGGGATTTGATTTTTGAACTGGAAATATACTTTTCGAGTTTAAAAGTACGAATATTGTTTTACTCCCTTTATATGACGTTCCGTTTCAACTGAATATAAATGACGTTCCGTTTCAATTGAACAAACCCTTGTCTGTCGAGCGGACTCTAAAATTAATTACAATTAAGTAAGATCAGTACACCAAATCGATTTAGTTTGGTTTATTGCTATTTGCAACAAAATAGATTTTCTCAGCCTAAAGATTTTGATTTATCGATTACATCCCTAAATCCCGACTAGTTTATAGCACTTACTATACTCTATGGTTTAAAGTTATCTTATCTGTGGCATCTGACATTTGTACTGTACTGACTGACTATTGGCAATGTAAAGGTCTAAAATAAAATCGAGTTTCAGTCAAGCATACTGTGGATGTTACTTTAACTCGTAATTCTTACTAATATTAGTGTATTACGCTGTTTTTAGAGCAATAATGTAATGTATGTGTGTTAAAATACGTCGTTGGTAGCGTCGAAAAAATAGACCTACTTTTTAGGTTAGTTTCGATTTTATAAAATAACTCTGAAACGCGGGTTTTTTTTTCAAAAATATTTTTTGTAGGAGTTAATACGATCAGTGTAGTCTATAAAAAACAAGGTTTGATTTTGATGCAGCATGGTACGGGATTCCATACTTCCATGAGCATTCTCTTTTAGCTTTTGCCCGCGGCTTTGCTTACGCTGATGTTGAAAATGCTCTCACGGGACAGCTCTAGCGGGTTCTCAAATTCGGAGAAACCGAAGGTTTTGTCTATGGATGAATTGTATTTGATTTGTATTTTTTTTTTGTTTTGTTTATGATTGAATTATGGATGAAGTTATAAAGACGAATAACTAGCGGAGATTGATTATGAAGGACGGTACAGTTGACATAATTATGTCGGGTATGCCACCGTACAGGCGAATCAATCTGTCACATTATTACCGGGTATCCTCGTCTGGCTAACGGAGAGTACTTTCATAGACACAACCTTGTCGCCAGGATTATCCATCAGCAACTTGCTTTAAAATACAACCTTTGTGGAATCGGAAGTATGTGCCCGCTCAATCCATCATCACTGACAGGACTATTGTAGCCAATAAGCCTGATAAAGAGTGTTGGCATAACGGTCCCGCATGATGAGAACCTCGTGAAAGCCGAAAAAGATAAGCAAATCAAGTATCTTGACTTGGCTCGTGAGGTTGTCGACATGTGAGATGTAGACTCAGCGATCATTGTGCCGATAGTCGTATCAGCCCATGGCTTAATTGCCTAGAGTCTCGATTAATACCTGGAGGCGGCTCTAGTTAGGCAGCTGGATCAAGGCCTTGATTCAGAAAACGGTACTCCTGGACACGGCTTATTGTTAGGAGGTTCCCCTCTCTGGAGCCCTGACCGCCGGTAGCTTGTGCCTGTTTACGATACCGGTGTTCCATTTTTTTTTAAATGTTTTAAATATTGTTTTTTAATTATTATTTAGAAATATAATTAATTTTTAAAACGATGATTAAAGTAAATTTTATTTTATTTCATTTTAATGTATTTTTTTTTATATTTGTAATTTTTGGAATTAATCTTTCGTATATTGCCTGAAATAAATGAATTTCATTTATTTTATTTTAGTAATTGTAGGTATTTGTAATAAAGCCGTTTGTTTAATAATGTGAACACAAAGGTGAAAATCCAATTAACTAGCAACTAATTATTTCCGCTTTGACCAATTCAACGTGCGGGCAGGCGGGTAGTGCTCTTCAATTCCAGTATCCTATACTACAGTATCCTATACTAATTACAGAAATAACCTGATTGTATTGATTCCCATATTTTTAGTTTATTTAAACACACAGGTAAAAGCTTTCATATCTTTCTGAATATCGTTCACCTTTCAGTAAAATAAAGCTCTAAAACGCAGATTGCACGTATTTACACTACTTTATACTTTTATCGTATTACCCAGTACTAACTAGGTTGTGGAGGTCAGATAGGCAGTCGCTCCATGTAAAATACTGGTATTCAGCTGCATCCGGTTAGACTGGAAGCCGACCCCAAAATAGATGGGAAAAGGCTAGGCAGATGATGATGGTATGACTTTATATTATTTGACAGTTTAACGTGCCTCTGAAAGCACAGTGAGTCTTCATCTTTGACAGTAGTACGAGTAGTTCGAAACTCGAAAGTCTCTGCCAGTCTAACTAAAGGATGTCGCGTTACCGAAATCATATACAGATACTCAGCTGCATCCGGTAAGGCTGAAAGCCGGCCTCAACACAGTTGTGTCAAGGTAGATGATGATAATGAATTAATAAATCTCAATACATATAACATGATATAGGTACGAACAATATTAACCTTACTATCAAGCATGTGTATGCAAAACCGCAGGGAAAATTGAATACACCGTAGGCACGTGTAATAACAGATATTTACGTCCATGTTCCTAGTAACCTCTTGCCCACGCACTTGACAAGCAGTGCGACATGCGTCTTGCAAAGGCGACTGAAGATAAAATTTGTTTAGCGCTGCGACGCGACATGCGACACGACGATACGCGAATCAAAGCGCGCGCGTGTCGCTTGATGAAAGTGCGTCGCAAGTAGCTAAGCTATGAACTGGGTCTAAGTCTTAACTTCAGACTGGACACTTAATGCATGAATGATGCGTGCCCTAGGCCGCGTCATTGCTGCACATCAGGCGAGTTGCGGCATAACACATATTGAGTAAAAAAGAATGCACATAACAAGAAACAATTCAAAGAAAATTGATATTGGAAAACTTGTTCGAGATTTTCCAGGCAATACTTATAAAACTTGTTCAAGACTTTCCAGGCAATACCTGGAATACCTTATAACAACGAGTTTGAGTAAATATGAAGAAGTAGACTTGATACTTGAAGTTTCAGTGAACAGGATATTACAACTAAAAATGGAAAAATAAATTCAGAAGTCGGTGACAAAAAAACTCAATCAAACAAACAAAAGTCACCGATTTCTGAAGCTAAAGTAATTTTTCCATTTTTTGTGTTTTTGAAGTCTGTTTTATTTTTTGCAAAAAAAGTATAATAATCAAATCAAAACGCTCAATTCGAAAGATGCACTAAGAGTCATCCACAGATACAGTTTCGGTTAGTATATAGTTTCTATCTAGAACCGCATCCTGAGAATAATTGAATGTTGCGGTGAATTTGACGATAGAGATAACGTCAATCGCGGCTTCCCATACATATGCTCGGATGGCTGTTCCAGATTCTAGATGTTGTAATAAATTCTCTTGATTGCACGCATTCAATTCCAATCAAATCCGTTCATTCTAAACGGACCACGTTTCAAAGTTCAATGACAGTACAAGAATGCACTTTTTAACAGGGATGAGGTATACGAAAGTGTTTATCTTAGTATTTACCTGTTTTGTATTAGGTACTTTATGCATGAAACTAAAACACCTGTGTCGTTGAAACTAGTTTAAAGGTCAAGTAGATACTGATCATGTTAGTTTAATTGCATTATAAGTGCACGTGTTTTACATAATTTCATCAAAACCGGAGCGCGAATATATTAGGAGAGAAGTTAAATAAAAATACAAACATCAGAGTAGGTATAAAATATACAAAATATTTGCAGGAGCAAACATTTTGTATTTTTATACCTACTCTCATCAAACTGCGTTACAGTTTGTCACCGGGATTAAGTCATGTTGAATGTTTAATGTTTTGGTAAAATACTAGTATATTTTACATATTTTTAGGGTTCCGTAGCCAAATGGCAAAAAACCCTTATGGATTCGTCATGTCTGTCTGTCTGTCCGTCCGTATGTCACAGCCACTTTTTTCTGAAACTATAAGAACTATACTGTTGAAACTTGGTAAGTAGATGTATTCTGTGAACCGCATTAAGATTTTCACTCAAAAATAGAAAAAAAAACAATAAATTTTGGAGGTTCCCCATACTTAGAACTGAAACTCGAGGATTGGGGGTTTCTAATATATTTTTTTTCTAAACTGGATAGTTTGCGCGAGATACACTTCCAAAGTGGTAAAATGCGTGCCCCCCCCCCCATAACTTCTAAAATAAGGAAACGATAAAACTAAAAAAAAATATGACGACATTACGAGATCTAGTAAGTAGTTTTTTTTAATACGTCATAAATCGCAAACCGCAATTTACCTTTCATTCAATCAACTTAAATATAAAAAATACACTATTATTAAAACATCGATCAAAGTTACAACGAACTACAAGAACTTTTATGTTATGTTACTTGCTGCTACGGAGCCCTTCATCCTTCCCTTTTTTTTAATGATCGGAGGTCGGTGCATTTTTGCTTTCATTTGCTAGTTATTTTTACATTCGTTCTGATTGAATATTGTCTTCTTTGTAGGCTTTACGTTTCCAATATTGCCAGTGCTTTAATAATTTTGAAGCACGTGAACAAAATGTAATTTTATCATGAATGCACCCATGCTTTTATTAAATAATACAAAACTACTTCGTTACTCTGTAGTAGCGAAACAAATTCAACACAGAAACTATAATTACTGACGGTGCATGAATTTTTCATAAAATATTTACTGAAACAAACTGAAGAACCTTTGCATCTGCTGTAAATAACGGTGTGATAGGCACCACAATTAGTTATGGACTAACTAATTGAATGTCCCCTATTTTATAAAATCTCAAGTTTGAAGAAGAAAGTCTTTTAGTTTTACTTCAACATAACCATGCGTTTTAAACGTTTAGTCTTTATTTTATTAAAGAAGGAAGCTCACACATTTTTTCACACGTCGATTTTCTTGGAATCTTTTAACCTCGACTATCTATTATCATTTGTGTTTAAATACATAAAGATAATGTTATTTGAAGTCAGGTAGCAGTCAATACCAACTGCTGTCCTGCTTCTTTCCAATAAATACGTAGTACGTACATAAAATCACGCCGGGGGAGGGGGGTGATAGAAACTACAGAATACCTATTAAATTTCCTTCACCCACATTTCTTTCAGGCCCCTAATAGTTCTGGAAAATGCTGTATTTTACGCCCGTATTTGACTCTAGCAAAGATGTTCTCTGAAGACCTGAGTGCTTCTTCGAAAATCCATGAAGGATGCTAAAATATTCCTATGTTATTGTTTATTTTCACAGGAATTTGAAGGAAAATACATGCTGCATTTTACGCCCGTATTTGACTCTAGCAAAGATGTTCTTTAAAAACCTGAGAGTGCTTCTTCGAAAATCCATGAAGGTTGCTAAAATATTCCTATATTATTGTTTAATTTCACAGGAATTTGAAGGAAAATACATGCTGCATTTTACGTCCGTATTTGATTCTAGCATATCTCTTGAAAACCTGAGAGTGCTTCTTCGAAAATCCGTGACGGTTATTATAAATTCCCTGTATTATTGTTTATTTTCACAGGAATTTGAAGCAAAATAAATGTATTTCCTACAAGTCAAAGGATTGTTCAATGACTGGAAAAGCTCTTTGATGCTGGAGATGTATGTACATCCTTTTTTTTAAATGAACAGAGCGAGACCTCGAGGTTTTTTGTGGAACTAACGTCAACACCGTCCACAAAAAACCTTTTTAATAAACTTGAATGTCAGGCTTTCAGGGTAGATGGATTGCATTAATAAAAATTGGACTGCGTTATGTAAGAACCGATTAAGCGCCATTTAACGAATCCTGAGAAAATGAGCTTCAAAAATTTCAAACTTAAAATGGTCGCTGTGCATACATTTAATATGCCAAGAGTATAATTTTTATTCTGAACATATAAAATATCTATAAGTTCACATTAGTTAAAAAAATATAAGGCTAAACTATACAGTTTTGTAGTTATAGCCATTTTTCCGCTTAATTTGTTTTGTGTTTTAAGCCATATTCAGACCATTTTATTTATCAATAACGTACTATACGGCATTATTGTCGTTTGATACTTTATTGCGATTTTTTTCGGGTGAAATAAATTGGAACATAAGATTAAATCCAGTTATTTTAGTAAAATTTACTATAACAAAACAAATGTTGTAACACTTCTACATCTTACTAATACTTTTATTCCTTTTTTTTTCTTTTATTAATTACCTATACACTGTACCATATTATTTTTTATTCTTCATCTTCTACTTCAAAATCAATGGATCCATCAAAACCTTCAACATCATCTTCTAAATTACGAGATCCAGTTAAATGTTCGTAATATTTTCTCGCATCTGATGGTATGATATGAAGGAGGGATTTTATATCATCTAGCTTCGGTTGAGAAATAGGTTTTCCTTGTGGCCAAAGTTGCTCATAATAATCGTTTATTTATAAAAAAAGGGCACATTTACAATGAAATATCTTAACAAATAATGCCTTGATAATGTCAATGGGTTATTTATTGCCCCTCTTTTTGGTCTTTTATTAAGATCTACTTCATGGGTTTGACCGCCATGACAGGTTGAAAGAAATATCCGACCAGGTCTATCATTAAAAATGTTTATTTCTTTAGTTTTCAACCAGCTTATAGGATTTCCTTCTATATTTTCTTTTCTATTCACTATTGTCTTCAGCATTTTAGAAACTCCGACAAAGTCTAAACTTTCCATTTTTTGGGAATGAGGCTCTTAGCCTCGGCATAGTCCTTGAGACGCTTATAAATAAGCCTCTCGTAGATTTTGCCGAGTGCGCTAAGGAGACTGATCGGCCGGTAGCTCGAAGGCTCGGCTTTAGGTTTACCCGGTTTGGGGATACCTATGACAGTGGCCTCTTTCCACACTTGTGGGAAGATGTTATTGCTTAAGGCGCCATTGAAGATGGCTGCCAGCAAGACAATGAGTTGACCAGGGAGTATCTTAAACACCCTATTGGTGAAGCCATCGGCGCCAGGGGCTTTCCTAGGCTGAAGCTTGTCAATAATATCCTTCACTTCCTCAGGGGAGACTGGAGGAAGGGGATCGTCGGGGTCTTCTATTGGGGGAAGGGAGGCTCTACGTTCCACTTCGGCGTCCACCTCGGCGAGGTGGCGCGCGTCTACTGGTTGAGAGCTGGGGGTACACTGAGCTTTCAGGCTGTCGGCTAGGCACTCAGCCTTTTCTGAGTCGTCAAACGCGACGCTCTTGTCAGGACGGGTGAGGGGCGGGCAGCGTGGCCTCCTCTTTGGCACGCATCTTTCTTTGCAATTGCCAGAAAGCTAGGTGGGTGGGCTCGAGCTCGCTTAGCGTCTTGTCCCATTGATTAGAACGATGCTCACTAGTGCGCTTCTTGACAGCACGCTGCAAGTTGCGCATGTGGGCTTTGTTCGCATCGCAGGGAAAGCTGCTATAGGCACGTATGGCCGCGTTCTTCTCGCTTATCAGAGCACGGACGTCATCGGGTAGTATCCAGCGACGATCACTCGTCTCTGGGACTTCCCGTGAACAATCCTTCAGTACGGATTGTACGTGCTCTGTAAACAAGTCGATGGCGGCTGTAGTGTCTGCGACTGAGACAACATGGTCGGGGATACCGTCCAGTAGTGGTGACATGTCAGAGTTCAGCTTATCGCCTACTTTCTTCCAGTCAGCGATCACTACCGTGGAAGGGGGTTGGCTCGGGTCAGAGATGCCCGAGCGTGGTATGAGGTGCATGAGCACTGGACGGTGGTCACTGGTCAGAATCAAGCTCGTGTAGCGTCTCAATCAGATGCAACCTGAGGTTGATATTCTTGAGCAGCGCTATATCGAGCACGTCAGAACGATCATTGGGGTAAACAAAACATCCTTCCGTTATTATGTTAGATGCGTAATGAGACCACCCGCTGCCGCCCCACCCCGTCCTGTACGCAAAAACCCGCGAAAATAGAATGCAATAACGAATGAAACGCCAGAAGCTGGCGCTTCATTCGTGAACGGATGAAAGATTGCGCGTGTGGTGATACGCATTAACGAATTAAATACCATTTTAGGTGGTTAATTCGATGCTGCGGTTTAAAAACGGTTAAATCAAAAGGGAAAACTGAATTATCTTCATCGTGGACGTGTTTAATTCGTTTATGCAATTTGAAAACTGTTTGTAACTGTAACTTTGACGCATAATTCTTTAATACAAAACGAATGTGTGCACAAATTCTAGCAAAGTTCGAAATGTCGCTTGATTCAACCCCTTATTATAAGGCCGTAAGAGTGATTTTTGAACACAAAAATAGCTGAATACATAGTTTATCATACTTATAGTCGATCTGCATTCATAACTCTTTTTTTTCGATTTCGTCGCTTAATTCGTTATTACATAACGCAGTCCAATTGGCTTTCCGCCTACGTAGTCTGCACCTGACTTATCGATTGGCGCCGTGACATTTCGTTTCGAGTATGTGGACATGTGATGTTGTAGTATGTTGAACTATAATATTCAGTTTTATTGTTTTATTATTGACTGTCCAAGACATTTTTTTATCATTTTTTTAAGCGGCACATTTTTGTATCAGCGATACAATATCTTCTATTTCAATTTAAGACTAGTTTATGGAAGAGATAATTCTTATGATTTAATTTATGGCTCACTCTCTCTCGCAGAGAGGAGGCAGTGGGTTGTTTAACAAGTACGTTACCGGCGCCATTTTTAGCGGTCTCCGGCTGTCACGTGGGCTGTTGGAGACTGTCGATGGGCTAAGTGCTCTCCAGATTGGTTTGAACCCAAAATCCAAACGGTCTCAAAAGAAAAATGGGATCCTGAGCTCCATGGAAATATTAAATTGTGTTTTTACCTTATTGATCATTCTGTTAAAAGGAAAAAAAAACGAGAAGACGACATTTTAAACAAAAAGAGACAGGTTTAGAAATCTATGGGCACAAATTATAAGCATTCAATAGCCCTAATTGAAACAACAGGATAAGTAGAATACGCCGTCTTAGGCCCTGTTCACTCCAAAGCGGAGAAGAGCGGAGAGACGTGCGGGAATCGACCACCGACATGGTACACGGGATGGAGGAGACATCGACGCGAAAACGGTTCATCAATCACGTCATTACTTTCGCCTCTCCTGTGATTGGTCGAATCATGCACATGTACACACGTCCGCATCGCTACGCACCAACTTTCTACCAACGGACGAGCGTAGCCTACGCTCGTCCGTTTTTGGAAACCAGACTTTAACATAACCGCGCTTTCTGCGCCTGCGCATCGTTTGAACTGTATCAAGCAAGTTTGTTATTTTTATCACGCCCGCAATGAAAAGTTGTAAACAGACTAAGCAGGTTGCATTTTTACTATTTTCGAAAAAGAATAATGACTTTAACACAAAAAAACAATGGCACACAAAATATGTGATTAAACATAGAAATCACAAAAATAAACATCAATGGGCTTACGCTGCTCGAGATTTTCAGGCCTCTCGCACCCCTGTTTCAATGTCGCGAACTCTCGAGGATTCAAAAGTATGTCAATAGGTCAATGCCAGGGGTACGATACGCGTACCGGTCCTGTCGCAGTCGAGCTCATTCAGCGCTCTACAACCTGTTGGATCGCACATGCCTCGCACTTCCGCCTCGATTAGAATATTTTCAAAAAAAGAACGGTTCGTTCTTTTTTTAATTTAAAAGGTTTAGCGACCCTGGTGATGAAGGCGTGAAGTCGGGAGTTGAATTTTTAGAGTTAAGGTTAGTTAGCTGGTTAGGCTGGAAAGATGCGCAAGCGCGAACTCAGCATCGCACGCGCATGTGATTCTGTATTGGAAACCACTAGCAATTATTCTCTATAAACACCAGCCGTGACGTTACTCAAGGTTGTGTTAGTAAACTACGAGTACCTAGGTAAAAGTACTACTGGTCTAAACCAGTGTATTCATACATTTTTTTTTGTTTTAAACACCATCCTTTGCTCCAGAACGCAAATTGCCGACTTTGCTTATAAAGCTGCGAGACTAGAATGGGATTGGGTAGGGCATGTCTGCCGGTTGGCCGGCATAGCTGTGGGCCCGAACATCACTAGACGGGGTCGCGGCAGACCGAGGAAATGACGGGACGCCTTGGATGGCTTCCTCGTGAATTGACGAGAAGAAGCACACCATTCGTGAGAAATGGAAGGAATGCGGAGACTTTTGCCCGGGAGTGGGACATTACGGGCTAACTAAACTATTGGTTCATTTACCACTGAGTTTATTCTAGGCCATGCCCATATGTGTGAACCAAGAATACGCAAAGGAGAATGTAATATCGTAGCGGATAAAGTTCTGCCCTTGCTTTATGGAACTTTCCATTCACCAAGCTTGTTGGTGAACGTCACCTAGCCACTCATAGAAATTGATGGTCCGTGATAATTCAGACAATGCCTGTGATAGCCAAATTAGCGCTCATCACCATCCCGCACTAGGATGGTGTGGTGGACTACAGTTCACTCCTCTTACAGGTAGGATGCCTGTGTTCCAACAGCTATGGACATATTGTAGGCTAATTATGCTAATTGCGCGGACACGAACATTATAAGAAAGAGCGATGTCTTTACGCAGTTTCCTACAAAGACAAAAAAAGAGATTTGCTTTGGCTTTACTCTTCTTATCGCAAAGTAAAATAAGAAGAAATCGAGTCCGAGATGAAAGACGCTGTAATTAATAGAGGCTTTGAGAATTTTTCACTATATATGCATCTACAGGTGGCTACTTCGCAAAACTGAGAAAAGTTTAGTTCTAAAGAGAAACTCCTTTTCTTTAACTTTTATAGCAGGTATTAAAAATTAAAGTATTTTTTAATACACGATGAAAGGAATTTTAAAAGAAATTTCATATACCTACATGGTGCATCCCGTGAAATAAGTGATACTAGAGTTAATTTGCAACAATTTGACCCGATAACTTAGGGACGACCGAACTTTTAAAGTTTTTCGAAATTTTCCACCTCTCCACCACAAACTGCTGATTGTGTAAAATCTACGGTGTTCAGAACGATCAACTGATATTCAGCTTCAACTGATAATCAGTAACGCAATTTTCATTGGCCCTTAGTAATCAAGTATGGAAGTGGGTCAATGTTAGCAAACTACCAGATACTGTAGCAAAACTCAATTGGAAGCAATGTTGGTTCGATGGGTCACGTGTTTCATGTCAAGATCACGTGTCCGCACAGACGTTATGTAATGCTCAGGGGAGAGGAACTATCATGCTTGAACTTACGAAGAGTTTCTGTTTTTTAACCGACTTCCAAAAAGAGGAGGTTATCAATTCGTCTGAAGTTTTTTTTTGTGTGTATTTTCAGCGATATCTTCGCCAATTGTTAACCGATTTCGATGAGTCTTTTTGTTTGGAAGCAAATTATTCCGCAGTGGTCCCGTTTAAATTAGATAAAGATCTGATGCTGATCTTCGGAGAATGTATGTTCACCGATTTCACCGCCAATTGTGAACAATTTTTCAAAATTCTTCTTAAATTCTTTTTTATTCGAAAGCCTTTACTCCTGAGGTGGTCCCATTGTCACAAAGTCAGAATCTGATGATGGGATCCCATCATCCCAGTAAAATCGACGGCAACCTTGAAATTTTATAGGCACACACAATGTTTTTCATATGTATTTTCTAAAGCAATTCAGATATTTGTGCCTGGTAATCATCATCTCATGTTGCTAAGCTGATGATGGAAGGTATAAGTCCGGATCTGATGCTGATCTTCGGAGATATACAATGGAACTCTTCAATTATAGACAGCAAATCTGTCGTAATTTCTGCTATCGCTTGGATGTTTATTGTTTACACAATATCATAACATAACATACCGCCTGTATGCTCTGAGGGAGTACGCAGATGTGTACAGTACACCCAGATTTCGACAGTTAGGTATGTTAAGTTACATTTTTTTGGGGATAAGCCTATTACCATAAAATGTATTGTTAACAATGTAAATAAATGCATAGCAAATGTTTGTATCGGATATTACAACTAAAAATGGAAAAATAAATTCCGAAATCGGTGAAAAAAAAACTCAATCAAACAAACAAAAGTCGCCGACCATTCCATTTTTTTGTGTTTTTGAAGACCGTTTTTTTATAAGCATTGTAGTTAGTATTAGTCAATAAACAAGTTCTGCTCGAAAGACACGAGTGACGTGTAGGCTGACGTAGACCCGTGTAGCGCGTAGGTCATTGTAGACCCGCGTAGCGCGTAGGCCTTCGTAGACGCGCGTAGCACAAGGGCCGACGTAGGCCCACGTAGCGTGAAGGCTGTCGTAGACTCGTGTACCGCGAGGGCCGTTGTCGTAAAACTGCGTAGCGCGACAACCAAAGTATACCAGCGTAGCCCGATGTAGACCTTCGTAACGCAAAGGTTGCCGTAGACACTTGTAGCTAAAGGACGTAACATCGAACTTTGACAGATAACACTAGTTTACAATTTGTAACTTATTTTTGAGATTTTTTTAAAAACATGTTAAACTATCTTCCTTCAGCCGTTAGCAGAAATATTCTATCACGTCACATTGTTTTTTACTGACAAATCATTTTTTTCTGCTATCCAATTAGGGGCTTGTAGTTTCATATACATTTATTCGACACAAACAATAAATAACTTATTTCAAATTGTATTAAAATGTATAGCAGAAAGTGTTTACTAAATTCTGATCTCTTTCCCTTCATTGGTGGGGAGTTTATAATTTCAAAAATGAGAAGACCCATTAGAGATTCTTTAAAAGTGCATATATCTATCATTTTCATTTATAAGATGTAGATAATCGAATTATCTTACCTATAAATAATCAAATTCGAATTATAGTAAACGCAACAGATGTAATTCATTCTTGAACTATTCCATCATTAGGAGTAAAAGTAGACGCACACACTACATTTATTGAACATTTCCGGATGTCCTGTAACAAATTAAGATAAAAACGGGTTCCCAAGTGTTTTGTGAAAGTTTTAGAAAAGTTTCACTGCGTTGGTCATCAAAAGTTAACGTTTTTTCCCTGAAAACTTAGGAAGTATAAGTGGCTACCAGGCGGGCCATTTTTACCAAGATCTAAAAACTTTTTAAAATCACCTGTCAAGGATTTTGCCACAAAATAATGTTAGAGGCTGACTGTTGGCCCATTACAAGAGAAAGTAATCCAGAATACTAAAAAAATTAGACGAAAATATGCCATTCTTATTTTTTTTACTAAGATTTTGCCGTTTTCATGTAAACAAATATTTCCAAAACCAGACGTGACGGCTTTTTTTCGGACTAACTCTTTCCATAGTAAACAATTAACAACTTTCAGCCGAGGCATAAAAATCGTGAAAACTAGTATCATTTATGACCAGTGATCGGAATAGTTTGACTATATTTGCCTAAACTTCGGAGAACAGAGATAGAAAGTCGAGACTCCCGAAACAAATCCCGAAATTTGGTAATTGCAAGTTTAGTTAAAAATAGCCTTTACACATCTTAAATAAAGCTTATTTTCAACTTATTGAAAATTTTTCCCGAATTCCGGGAAAAAATATAGTCGTAAGGAAGTCTCCACTTTCTGTCTCTGTTCTCCGAAGTTTAAGCAAATAGTCAGCCTATTCCGATCACTGTTTATGACGTATCTGTTAAAGTCCGTAGTCCATCGCCAGGCGGTAATCTATCCCTACCGATTTAATTGAATCTGTAGAGCCGATACACATTCAACAAAGGCTTACTTCTTAGTTCGATTTCCTGTATATTGGATCTGTAGAGAAACTTGCCCTGAGTATTGTGGTACAGGTATCTATCGTATCCAAGAAGATAATAAAATGGCCATTCTTTAAGTAACATGTTGGGTTCTGAAAAAGAGTTCTTAACTTGTGGACACGGCGTTGAGAATAATTCTACAGCTAAAGATTCACACAAATAATACTCAAAATCTTATATATTTTGAGAAAACATAAACCATCATCATAAATCATATTTATTTCTGTAAACTGGTTTTACAAAACACTTTTACACGTCACATGTTTTCAATTAAAATCAATAAAAATATTTTTATTTCACACATTTTAAAACTAGATGGGGCCGGTGTTTTGTACCGGACTACTCTGAGAAGAAACAACGAAACAAACTCAGAGGCAATTTTTTCTAGTTAGTGTACATTCACTTGATTACAATTACGTAAAGACGTTACATTTCAAATAAACTTATTCTGTCACTTACGGGATATCATCGTGATTATAGATAATAACGGAAGATATCCCGTATCTAGTCACAGTATAAGTTTAGTTACAAAAGCGTGAAAGCTTAAAACAGTGGTATATTTCATATAGTTTATCATTCCAAAATCAAATCACAATGCATTTCTTCACTGCGTTGCTTCTTCGTCATCCGAACACTGAAGACTTGATCTCGTATAGTCCACGTCGTAATCGCTTTACCACCCCAAGTTTGAATGTCACTTGTGCGTCGTATAACACCAAAATCCGATTTCGAAGACCAATTATAAGTTTCAATTTACTTATTTGATGGCCTTTACTGTGTCACACAGCTGGACAAAGGTAATTCACTGAATTTTGTCCAAATATCTAAGCGATTACGAGAGAGACGATTCTCCCTTCCCTTATCCCAATTTAAATAGGGTAGGTCTAGCTCTTTGTCTGCTTCTTCCATATTTCTCTGTTATTCGTCATCCTCTTTCCATCCATATAGTCTTTTATCTTTTACAAGAACGTCTGTACAATTTTGAAATGGCCGCTCCAAATAATCAAGGCTTCAGCTACTGCATCGGTCAGGGTCTTATAGCAGTCTCTGTATCACAGCTCTCTATTCTTCAACTTACAGCAGATTAAGCCGAACACCCCGTAGTATAGAAACTCGAGTAAATCAACTTAATACGTAACTAATGATGACCCGAGTTTGGAACAAGTAGAGTTTATTTGCCTAAATTTCGAGGAAGTAAGTAACATGTGGATAATATATCCCTCTACTTTAACACCTATATTTAAAATTAAGGCGTTCACCGCTTATGACGTTGCTGTTTAAGTCTGTTAAAATAAATTTAATTTACCGTGACAATTGTTTTTGACTATCACAAAATGAACTTTGCGATTTAAAACATTATTGACAATGAAGACAACCTCAATACGTCATTATTGCCTTTGTAAATCAGCTGTAATCAATTGAGAAAGTAACGAATATTAATCTTCAGGATGAGTTGCCGCTAAGGACAAAGTCAAATGCTAGAAAAACACAAAGTGCTCAAGATAGCCAAAACAAGACTTGGGTTTGATAAAAATTAAAAAAATACGAAACTTGTGAATCAACTGCTAACCCGCTACTATTCTGCTAGATAAGGCTTACTTGCGCACCCAGCCTTCACTAATTTTGGGACCTTTAGAATATTTAGAGTCATCATTGTTCCAAGGAAAAAAGAAGTTCATCTTACTACTAATATAAATGCGAAAGTTTGGATGAATGGATGTTTGTTACTCAACCACGCTAGAACGGCTGAATCTGGATAAATTTTGGCACAGAGACTACCTTTTTTTTTAATTTGCACGCGTACGAAGTCGCGGGCAAAAGCTAGTGGGAAATAATGTGTGAATATAATCCCTCGCTAAAACAACAGCAAAGTGTTGTAGAAGCGTTAACTAATCATTGACAGCGAACTCAACAGGAAAACGCCATAACTTGTTATTGTATTACGTTATGGTATTAAGTTATTGTTGATAATAAATATCAGACTAATTTTAAATAATCATTGCTGCATAATGCGATCTTTAAAGCTCTACCTCTCTTACTCTGGAAAAATGATAGCTCTAAAACCGTACATATATTCGTCCCACGACCAGCTTCATCGTGACACTCAACACCACCAAGAAGACGAAGCTTCCGTCACCAATCTCTATGGAACACTTACCGATGTTTTCGTGGTTCAGCTTGCGCAAATGTTTAACGTTTACGTCGTTCCGGTCCCGCAGCTGCTTGACTGCGATCAGCTCGCCCCGGTAGTGGCCACTGAACACGATGCCCTGGGCTCCCGCCCCCAGGTACATCAGGCTCGACAGCTTGTCGTATGGGATATCCCATTCTTCTTCTATTGACAATGAGAAAATATTGGGTTAAGTTCCGTTATTTTTTTCTTCATTTAAGTTTTTATTTTTGACGGGATACATGACATGAAACGATGAGACTATTTCGTTTTAGTGCTTTGCTTTCAATGCAAGTCTGAAATAGATAATCCACCTTGAGCAACCCTAGCGATCAATGCTCATTCCTGTATGAGAACAGGCCTTTGCCCAGTGAGCAACTCTTGGTAGGTACTAATCTTGGTTAGCTCAAATGGATCTGAAGACCAAATTATATGGTAGCCTTACAAAAGAAGTACCATATAAGAATTCAGATCAGAACTATACAATATACATCTAGTCGCTAAAGTTTACTTAATTTACTATGTTTACCAAACTGGATGCAGAATTGTAGATACAGCAGTATTGATCAGAATGATTACAGTAAATCCATTCAAAAGAAAATTTAACATTCAAAGTCAAGTGGAAGTCAAACTATTTATTTCAATTAGACGATTAAAGAGCACTTCTGAATATCACAAGTTATCTATGTTGTACTGTACTAGTACTCGTATGTTCTGGACTTATTTGCTACCACCGCCGTTTCTTTGTTGCTGACCCTTCTTTCTACAGCATGTCTTCATCTTATGTGATTCAATAAAAGGTACAGAAAACCAGTTTTAACTGCATAAAAGATCACCTTGACCAAACGAGTTACATAAGCACAGGAATAATCTAGGGGGAGTTAAAGACAAAAAGATTGTTTTCAAAAGAACTTCATGAATACATGAATATTACCACTAATAAGGACAGGACCCCTTAAATAAAAACGACCGGACACAAGCCCACAACCATTTCATGTTTAACTTCAATACTTGGCTTCACTTTTGTTGGATTTGTTTTTATATTTTCAACTTATGTCAGTATGAGGTGTATAACAACAGACATCACGCAAATGACCGTTATTCATGTTAATTATAATGCTGGATTAGCAGGAAGATCCTGCTAGTTGTATGATTCAAGTTACTCAGGTGGGAAGACTGGATGGTGATCACCAAAAGGTTATTACAACAAGATGATACTAGTTTAAATTAACACTAAGCAAATCTTGAAAGATTTGTATCAAATAAGAAAAATAACAGCCAGAAATAAAACCTCTATTAATCAATAGCTGGCATCATTACAAAACAGTGTGTGACAAAATTTACTGGTGTCCCATTTCCGAGATATAAATATCACTCATTTAAAAATCTTATTAATATTGAAAATTGTAAACTTAAAAACCCCTTCAGAAGTATAAACTGTATCTATACATACATTACATATATTATTATATCTGACATACTATTACCAACCACTTTCTTTGATCTGTTCACCGAGTTTCGACTAGGTGTGTTTGCTATAAGTAAACTCTGAGTTCCAAAGAGTGTTTCTGCTAAACGGTCAAACTATATTAACCAGCTGTAAGCTAGCTTTTAATTGACATTCATTGAAAATGAGCCAATACACGATACATTAGCTGTAACTTGTGGGTCTATGTTTCAAAAACCTAAGATAGTGACCACCTTCTCGCTATGACATGATTTACACCATCTGTCATCCAAGTACTCTACTCTGCTGGCCCAATTAAATGTGTTAAAGGGGGTCAACAACTAAGAATATGAGTTTTTTTGAGAATACACAAAGATATTTGCAGTTACTTTTAGCAAAAGCTATGTGTGCAATGAGATTACCAACCTATTAAAAAAATGTTGCGTTATTTTTATTTAAATGAATCCTCTTCCTACTAATGAAATGAATATCAGCAATTTTTTATTATATTTTAATTGAATATAATATTAATAGGCTAGGTACGGCTTACGGCCTTATAAGGCCGTAAGTACAGCATACTTCGCTACAGACAAAAGACCTGAGTAATAAGCCCGGCACAATTTTTGTTAATAATCTCGTAAAAACCACCAATAAATTTAGCTTATGATGCTACCAAATCACTTTGCGTACTGTCAAAAATTGTCGCAAAATATATAGCGAAAATCGTTAAGTTAACGACAAAGATTGGTACAATACCAATGACAGTCACAAACTTTCGAGTGTCGAGACTACCAAATATTGTTCAATCCGGGTCGCTAAGACTTTGTGACTGAATTAGATTGTTTTGCAATTGCAATCTATATCGAGTTTCAAAGTAGATTTTAGCTAAGGTGCTGCAGGGGTAACCCATTTAACATTGTAATAATATTATGTACCATGTGTTAGTCATTGATTCAATAAGAACATATTTTAAGGTGCTACAGAGACTGTTGCAATTGCAAAGTCCTGTAGAACCCTAAAATATGAAAATAATCAGTATTTGAAATGATTGGACTAATATATTTGGGCTATTCAATTTTAAAAGAAAATGTTGTGATCTATCTCTATGCTCTTTAGAATGAGTAGGTACATAATAAAATAATTTAAAAATCAATAACCAACTGCAAAAAAGACAATTTAAATTAATGCACTACAAAGACCAAAACATTATAATTTCCTTTATTATGATAAACTACTCGATAGGCTTGGTCAATTTTTTTTTTGTTAAAATTTTTGAAAAATATGATAGTTAAGTAATAAAGAAATTAACCCTTCCTTGGCAGTCAGGTAATAAAATAGTAAAAAAATAAGTAATTTAAAATTTTTACCCAAATAGATTTAAACTTACCAGGTTCTTTTTTTCGTTTTTCAAATAATGCTGTTATTCCTCCACAGTGGGAGGAGTAAAGCCTAGCAAACCAGTCCATGTTATTTCGAGCAACTAGTAATTAACATAAATACAGGTAAATAGGTCAAGGACGAGCGCACCGCACGGAGTCCCTCGCTCAAATGATGCATTAGAACCCAAGCTAGGCAACTCACCCCCCGTACCGCCCACCTATTGCACCTACGGCGCATACAAAACATCAATAAATCTCATAACATCCCCAAATCGAACACGCAACGTAGCGACCCAGCTATCTATTTTTAGAACAAAATGCAAAGGGCCCAAACAAACAATTTGATTGAACTCACCTTGGGGCTTGAGGTCCGCTGGGCTGAACAGCGATAAGACGTTCGCGAAGCAATCCATAACGCCCCCCATCCATAATGCTTTCTTTTTGTCTTCTTCTTCTTCCAAGGCTGGGAAGCATCCCTGAAGGCTACCCCCTAAAATGTCCGGATTGTCCGGATTGTCCGGTGCATCGGGTTCCTCGGGAGGTGGACTCCCGTCCATTTTGTTGATTTACTATATCTACAAACGAAGAATTAGATGTATAATAAACTAACACATTTGTACGAGAAAAATCATTTTTGGGAATTATTAAATCAAAACAAGGATTTAACTCACCTCTCGAGATTCTGGAGCGTGCGCCATGGATAATTGGATAGTCTGTTTTTTTTTTCTATCCGCAAACAAAAAGCCCAATGTTACCAGTTTCGAAAGTTTTTCATCTTTTCATCGATTTTTGACATCAAAATAATTCGTAAGACGAGAATCATACAACTGATCAAAATAAAATACGTTAAATAACATGTAAAATATCATTCGATGGTATTCTTTTCTTTTAATTTTAGTTGACTAGTTAATAGAATGATAAACGATGAAACGTATTTTAGAACGTAAAGTAAAATGTCAACTATAACTTGACAATCGATGACGCAAGATTGTCATTGGCTGGGGGCCTGGGGGCAAAAGTCAAACACGAAGTGAGTGCGGTGTCCAGCCGAAACATAATTTACAACATTAATTTCATTCGAATTACTTACTTCATATAAAGATCTAATATTGATGGTGCTCAATTTAATTTAGTTTACTTTATATTAATGGACTGTTAATCGTAAAACCCGATTGTACAGGTGTTTATTTTGCGAGCTGACACCAAGTTCCTGTTTCCAAAATGGATAAAACATTATCTCTACAAGAGCTATACGCAGTTTACAAGCGATGGGTGATTAGTAATCCTGGGGTAGTGACGGATGTCGAAACAGTAGCGACGTGGTCTTCTTACTTCGTGGCGGGGAAGATAAACAAATCGCCCATAGTGTCCGAGTTGGTTTACTCTCTGTCCAAACTCGTGTCACTGTTCAATGACAGGCTCATTAAGGAGGCTTATGGTACTGACGAGCCTTACTATGGGCTTCGGGAACAGATCAAGCTGTGGCTGACAGTAGTCCACTACTGTGAAGTGTTCGTAGAGCTGCTAGTGAAGAACAGATGGGGTACGCGCGGTAAGTGGACCGTTGCGACGTTGATGCAGGTGTTCAAGTGCTCCTCCGCGCTCGTCCTGCTCTTCAGGTTCAAAGAGCTGCCTATTGCGCATCCTCCAATAGCTGCACTGCAGAGAAGGAAGTTCACGGAAGGTAAGGAGGCAGATGAGAACTCTAACTCATTCTTCACCCTTCGGAGGTCAGGGCGCGTGATTCGACGAGTTGACGGCGCTCCATCGGTGGCATTTCGTGACTGGGAGCCTATGAAGATAAAGGATGACAGGCCAGGGGCAGCTGTGAATGTACAAGATTTGATTTATGCTGAGTCACTCCACATTCTCAAGCCCTTAATACATTTGGCATCCATGAGAGCATTTGGGACAAAAGCTTGGAAACAATGGGCTATTGCTCTCGCTATAGACATAGCAAGTATGAGAATGTACAGCAAATACATGAAAGATTTATCGTACGATCAAAGACTTGAGATAAGCCGTAGAAAGTTAAGCCTAGTTCTGTACTTACTGAGAAGTCCGATGTACAATGGCTACTCAAAGAATTATATTGAAAGTGCATTGACTTCAATGTCAAACAAGGTACCCATAATGTCGTTTATTTGTGGACCAATCATACAGTACTTGAGCCATTGGCAAGACATCTACTTCTACATGTGGGCTTCATAGTAATTTTCTTATATTGATGGATACGGGAATCATAATTTGGACATTACAAGTAAATATTTTAGGTGGTATAGTTTAAATAAGATACAGTAATGTTTATATTCATGTCAGTTTACTACAGCATACAATTCAATGGTTGTTGGCCCTGAAACAACACATTGACTGACACTTTTGTTGAACTTGATATTTACATTTAATGAAGGATCATCAATTCAATTACAATTAATTACAATTTACACAAATACAAATTAATTACAATTTACATTAACAATAATAATATCAATGTCTATGACTGGAGGAACTCTAAACTTCAGTAAAAGTGTTGTTGAACTGCTGAAGCTGCTTTTAATATGACCCAAATGTCAATAATATGCCAAAATCAGTATACCCTGCAACCTTTATGAAAATAGGATTGAAATTAATGTCACAGCGACCACTTGAAGTGTTAAGAGTCCGACACAGTCAAATCATGATGTGTGAATTGCACACAAAAATCTGAAGGTCAGATCAGTTCTTGAGTTGATTTCATATTAATTTTATATGCTGTGTTCTAAAAACTACTAATACATTATATGCTTGTATTGTGTATTGAGTTTTCGAAAATTAACAATAATATGGACTCAAGGCCACTACGGAGTTTCATAGCCATGGCCATGCTCATAGCCATGTATTGTTTTAAGTTCAAATTGATGGCAATAAATGAGGACTATAATATCTAAACCTACTATAGTTACATCACATATTTTTCACAAATTGGATTTTTCACTTTAACAAAAATTAGCTATTTTATTAAAACTTTGTAAAGGACTATGATCCCAGGTTCTTATTATCTTTCGAGTTTCTTATGAAATAGATAGTGGTGCATATGAGAAAGTCAAAGTACTTTCTTTGTATAGTAAAGTCTCAAATTGGGTCATATTTCACTTAAAAAAGTTTTGATACTATACCCAACAAATATGTATTGAATATTAACTTATTGGTTTTTTGCAGCATCAGTCAAGTAGTGAGCATCATCTAGTACCGGTAATCTAGGGTAAACTTGCTTTGACCAGATAATACTATATTACTTAATTTGAAAAAAGCGCGGGTAATTTCCACATTAATCCAATGTTATTTGTTGCCCATGAGGACACCTAATTGTTTTATTTACGAATACTTTTTATTCCGGTAAATGATGTCCATGCAGACGAAGTGTCTGGCAGAAGCTGGTTAGTAATAACTTAGGTACCTAAGTTTTGTCCTGACTCGCCCTCGCATCCCTATTGTTGATAATGCTTAATAATATGTCTTGCATTTAATTTTATTCTCATCTGTGCATGTATTGTTCAACTGTTTTAACTCTTAACCTTCAATGGTTGTCCAGTATTTACACTCAATATTTACACTTAAGTTCTGCAAACAAGGATGTTTACTTGTATTTTCTGTTAGATGGAGCCTCTTTTAAACAAAACGATTTTTATATTGATTGCAGATTAGACTGCGCAAGGCATTTATAGGACATAATATTAATCGGGAAGGCTGAAGTGAACATATTCCTTGTTATCTATATTAATATTATAAAGACGTAAAGTTTAGATTCTGGCCTAGTTAATTGCAATAGGTTTAATCAGCTGCAACCTCGATTCCTCATTTAGCATGAAAGATTTTATTTCACATGAAACTAGATATAAATTAAGGAATTTGGTGTAATTATCTATGGCTCATTTCTTGTTTTATATTCTCTAAACAATTTTTATAGAATGATGATTGATTACTTTGCTGGATGAAGATGATATTCTTTGATTTTCATAAAACTTAATAAAAGTTTCACATGTATCTAGAATGTGTAGGGTTTTTCATTGATAAATGTGGTAGGTAGGTAAATGAGACATTTGTTAAACATTTGTTCTGTAATATAAAAACGAATTTGCTCAAGTTGCCAATATTCTCACCAGCATCTATAGACAAGTCAAACTAATTACTTGAGTAAAATTAATTACAAAAGATATGATTTTTACTCTGCAGTTTAGTAATTGCCAAAAGTTAAAACTGTCTAAAGTTAGAATTCTTAGCTTTGCTTTCTTTAACGGTTCATAAGTCGTTTAAATCTTGTCTATTGCACAAAAAATGTTTGCTGTAATTACTTAAACTCAAGTAATTAGTTACTTTAACTTGACTATAGATACGGGACTATCTTGCATAGGTTTGCTATCATGAATGTCTAAATACTCGTACATGATACAAACACAAAAATTCACGTCTTTTTTCCTGTGGGTGTGGGCAGAAATGTAAGTCTGAGTAATTATTACTCAGACATACATTTCTTACTCAGTAATAATATAAGTATTGGGTGCATACGCTAGAAGATTAGCTGAATTTGACAAAGTTATGGAGAATTATTATTTCCTATAGGTATTGACTCATTTGAAATGTCATTCTAATTTCTTTACTATATATTAATATATTTAATCTGAATAATTATGAAGCAATGTAATTTTTTAATTATTATAGTATCATGTTTATAATGTTGAATGGAAATGTATCCAAATAAATATTTAATATCTTTTAGGTAGGTAGGTACTATAAGTGGCAACTACACTAAAATTATGACAAAATTGACTGTATGACAAAAATCTGATCAGATTTATTGAATGAGTGGGTCCCATATTTAAAATTTTGTGTTTTGCATCGTAGGTACGCACGACGCGACGGCCAATCAAGCTATACAAAACCAGTTTATGCGGATATCTCATGGTATAGAAAATCTGTACAAAGCGAGGCCAAGTTATACTGGAAATGTACAGCTTCATGTTCCAGCGTGTAAACCTATAGTTTTTGTAATATTTATGAATATAATAAATACATTGTTATACATAATTGAATACCTAGTAGAAAATCTTAACATTCCAAAAAACTGTAGGGAACTATATTCTTCGTATTTTCAGTAGCAATAAAGTAGATACTTATAAAATGTGTTGTGACGACTGCCTTTTGGTATAATAAGTACCTATTCTACTCTTTGGTGATGACTGTTATAATACTTCTATTCTATTTTTATTTAATGGCAAGCAAAGCCGATGTCGACTATTCTGCCAATGTCCAGTGAATAGGAAAAACAAGTGTGCATGTTAGTTATAATACTTGATGCTATTTCTATATTTTTGGTATCATTGTAAATGTTACTGTCAATTATAGATCTTTCAAAGGTTTTGTGCTAGAACACAGATCATGCATAGAAACGGCTTTAATATGCAGTCTTAACAGATATTTATGGCAATGTATTACGTTGCGTTAGAAGTCTTCCCACTAGGTGAACCGATATAAACCTGGTCAAAGTTGCGGGGATCCACTGGATGCGAGACGCAAGGAACCGGTCCATGTGGCGACACTTGGGGGAGGCCTATGTCCAGCAGTCTACGTCTTCTGGCTGAAATGATAAATGATGGTGATGATTTCGGTCGGTACTTTTCATTATTTATCATGTATATGATAGTACTTGTTTTAGAATTAGTCATTTTAGTATGGTAGCCCACACACTAAGATTTACTTATGACTTGCGTGGTTGCGCTACCATTAGTTAAGAAGGTGATGGAAAGTATGGAAACCTATCATAAAGTTGATTTAAATGTTAGGTAGGTATATTTATCTAGTATAGCTAGAGGACATACAGCACTCGTTCGTAGGGCTAGTGCATGCTTTCTAAGAATTATGTAAATAAATATTGAACATAAACATAGAGGGTGTAATACGTCGGTGCACAAACGGTTATCAAGTTATCCATGTACTCTAGTTACATAAATAAATCCGAAGCCCCACAGAAAATTTTCACGGTATTTTTTTTTCAAATCTCTTGTTCCTACAGCTACATTTTGATCGTGTAGGTATTGCACCTACACGGTTAAAATGTAACAGTAGAAACAACAGTTTTTTTTTTAATTGTTGATGATAAATTTCTATGCACCATAAACATAAACAATGTTTTTCATCTCTGTACCCAGCAATATGCTGACAATAAAATGTTGGTTATCCCTAGCTAAACGAGTGACTTGTAATATAAGATTTGGTACGCAATTTGTATTGTAAGTTAATTTAGTTAATTATCTTTGGTTGGTTTTAATTATGTACTGTTAACGTAGGATTTTTTTTAAAACTAATATTTGGTTACTGAAAATCTGTTATATGAACACTGTTTAGGACTATTGAAATGCAATCTGTTTTTGTAATGCTTATACATATTTTGCAAAGGTAGAAACTAGCGACATCTATGTTTTGCCAAATGAACTATATTTGTGGAGGGATGCAGTTTCGCATCTGCGTTCTACAGTTCCGTTCATAAATAGCATTGTTTGGTACCTGAACTTTGTATAGAACTGTCTATACAAAGTCATCATCGCAATAGGCATTTATTCCAGCACTTGTATGCATACAAAAATAACTAGTGACATACTAGGGGGCTATACAGATTTTGGTCTTATGCAACATCTACGACTCTTAATTTTAAGCCAGGAAATTTCAGAGTCCATGTGGCCTACCATGACGTCATAAAGCAGGAGTAATACCAGTGTGGGATAGAGATGGCGCTAGACGACCTGTATAGCTCTGTCTCATTCCCACACTGGAATTACTCTTGCTTTAAGCTGTCATAGTACTTAGCTCTATTGCAAAGAAAATTCATGTTTTATTTATTAAAATTGCAATGCTTTACTACTAGTCTTGTATAGACACCTTCTGTGCCTTTTAGAAAATTATGATCAATATTGCACCAATTGTTATAGTTGCTGATGGTTTTCTTATTGTGCTTTTATACATAGATTTTTGATTTATATGGAGACATGAAAAATAGAATTGGTGCTTAGATATTTTTTTTAATTCTAAATTGTTGATGTTTGTCACAAAACTCTATTAGTTAAACATGTATATTGTTGTTAAATCTTCTGTCGATTACATTATGTGTATTGAAGTTTTTGGAAGCAGAATAAACTGAAAATATGTACCTAAAAATTGCTTTAATTTCATTTCATGCAACATTATTCTATTTAAACCATTATAACATAACATACCTGTAATCCTCGAAGGGTTAGGCAGAGGTATACCCATATTTCGCCAGTTATGTTTAAGGCCCATGTAATAGAGGGCGAGTCCATTGCCATCAACCGGTCACAAATCAGAATCCGTGGCTGCTCCTGACAAATTACTGATGGCAAAACCCAATAATACTGCTACTGTCCGACCCGGAAACCGAACCCATGTCTGCGTCAGGATGACTGGACTAAGAGAGATTCTGGAAGATAGAGCAGTGTCAAGGTTTAGTACCTTATCAAATCAAATCAAAATATTTTTATTTCACATAAGCCTACATGGGCACTTATGAATCGTCGACAAAAAGGTGCACGGTTCGGGTTGGTCGTTTCCTATGGAGAAGAACCGGCAAGAAACTCCATGGTTACTCTTTTAAAATGATTAGATTTTACAATATTATCATGTTGCAACATTAGTACTCAAGTATGGGGGGACAGCATAAGCCCGACAATAAGTCGTTGCTTACTACACAAAAAAACGGAAAACAAGATAAGAGGTTAACAAAAGTTAACACACCTTTATGTTCCTTATGGTACCAGACATCAAATAATAAAGACCCCGCTAAAGAGGACCAGTTCAGCAGTCGTGCTTACCACACATTTTTCAATACATTTTCTCAAAAACTAGTTCTTATCGCACTACGATTAAGTTCAACATGCAACGTATTTCACACTCATGGATTTTAAATAAAAAAATCCACATATAACTATTACATACTTCCAAATGGGTACAATTCAAATATTCATTGTTTGCTTTTTTTAAATCAGTATTTTGGTACATAAGCCAGAGGTTTCTAAAAAAAAAATGCACATTACAGATAAGCCAAGTTACATTTTAAAAATTAATAATACATATAGGTAGGTAGGTTTGGTATGTAGGCAGGCTGAGTAGGTAGGTGGGTAGAGTAGGTAGGTAGGAAAAGGTGCATTGCAACGCATGCCGAAATAAAACAGAAATAATCTTGAATCTACTTTTATTATTTAAAATTACATAAAGTGTTAATTGTGGCATAATTTTCGAAACATAATTCTGTTCTTAATGGAACCATACATATTGTAAAAGAACCTAATAGTAAACAATATTACAGAGTCTTAAAAATATAAAACATTTGTACATAAAATGTAAATTTAAACTTATATGTAGAAAATAATAAATTAAAGTTGGGCTAAAAATATAATAACTATTTTGTAATAGAAACTTAAAATCCGTGTCAACCAGATAATTATTATAAAATCTTAAGGACCGTAAGCCTTGTCCAGCTACCATAGAAGTTTATAAGATTTTTCGTTTAACTGTGAAGAGATATTTACTGTCTGGTTGCTAGAATTTCGATCCCGGTCCGATCGGGCAAGGTTTAATTGAAGTCGATAGATAAACAGTTGATAAAAAAATATATGAAAATTCATTGGATAAAAATGTACCAAATAGAAAATAATATTGTAATATTTTTGTTTATTATGTTAAGAATCGTAGGAGGACGGTAATGGAAAGGTTTGAATATTTAGGATTCATCTATCGACGTCAGTGGCAACATAACAAGAAAGACAAATACAACAGAAAATGTTAATAAAAAAATAATTTCCGAGATTACTAATTTTATTTACTAAACATCAAAAAATTATATAAAATTATTACAAGAATATGTCTGAAAGACATGATATATATGAGACAACAACACCTGTCAAATGTCTAATAAAATTATAAAACTAAATACTGTAAAAATTTGCTAAAACTTATAAAATAGACAATGAAATATTTTTGTTTTTGTAATATTTCTTTTTTTTTTTTGTTACGAGAAATCTGTTGAATGAAATGTAACCGATAGTGATATTAAAAACATTTGTGATGACATTATAGAGCATGATAAACTTGATATGTGTTGCGTACCGGTCGCAGATCTCACGAACATATGTAAATACAGCGGGAGTTTACACGTTTATATATTTTTAGTTACTACGGTACTGACTGAGTCTCAGTACATGATTAGTTCAATATCATTCAATGTACGTGGTCATCCATTTCTTCCAATAAAATCACGACAGGGGAAATTTTAATGCCTTAACGGACATGAGCTCGTCGTTTGATTAGCAACGTTCGGCTCGCGTGCCGTAAGTTGGAAATCCGACAGCACACTCCATCTCCCTTAGGATACTTAATATTTCCACTATCGATCAGACTTCGTCTGGAATTATTGGGGACCAGCATACCTAGCTTTTTAATCCATCCTTATTATCTAATTACTTTCTAACATAAATATAGGCCTAGTGATTAACATATTTAGGCCAGTATAGCTACTAGAGCGAGCTCGTCCGAAAGGGCTAATCATCGCAATTTTCAAAAGAAGGGGAGAGAATGATACCGAGTTACAAAGGTTATACAAGAGTTAGTTTTTATATAATTACTAAGCCCTTTAACTAATCGAACGAGCGGTACAGCTTTAGAAATACCGCACGAATTCGGATTGCGCATTTCCCAGCTATATAACATTCAAATAAATTTCAACAAAATACTATAAAATAATGTGGCACCAAATATGGAAAGAATTATACCAATATGTAATATATATTTATACAATTTCCTAAATAGATTTTTATTCTATACATATATATAATATAATACATGTAGGATTTGTTCAACTAAAATTCTATAATTTGGTTTACATTGACGGTTTTGAGTTGCAACTTGGATGATTATGGGTTACTAACTCTAAACGACCTTTATGTTTAATTTTTGATGAACGCTTTTATTTAAGAATGCGTTAAGTCGTCGCCTAGTGAAACCGTAAATAGTCAGTCCAAAAAAAATCTAAATAGTAATTTTGATTGTGGCTGTATTTTGTTTCTAAGGACTGAAGTTTGATCTAACTGTGTGTACTAGCGAACCCTCCACATAAAACTCTTTGAAATCCATATTGTTATCTCTTAGTTGGAAGTATTTATCTCTACCAGACATCATGTTCTATGTGAATGTGTCGCCAGTGCCACCGAGCAGTCGAGAAGGCATCCTGTACACATCGGCTATCCCAGATGTCAGATGCCAGAACGTCCGAGTAGACTGACGGTTTACTATTCAAATCACTCAAGTTGTAACAAAACCGTCAATGTATACCCATGTATACCCGACAACTAAAACAGATATTTCTCTTAGATAGATTTTGAATTTATCCAGAAGTAAAAGGGGTAATGTTTACTAGGGGCGAATTTTCACTAACAAAACTGAACCCGATGGGGCACCTCTAAACTGAGTCCAAAAGCTGCCCGTGTCACTATTGTACTGCAATATTGACACTGAAAGCTTTAGAACACGACCTTGATCTGCCCCTCGCATTCAGTTGTGTTTGTGAGATTCGGCTTAAATATGTAGTATACCTTGACAACGTTCAAAGGCAAGATTGACATCGTAGAACTACAATTTGGTGAATAAAATGTGACAGATCCAACTATATAGCGAGGAAATCAGTACGCCATCTTATTATGATTTAGGCTGGAATGTTAATCGATGTCTATTGGTCGATAGTCGCATTTTGTTCTCCAATTTTCAGTTGTTCCAAAGAAGATCGATCGATATACAGTCTTTTCACAGTTCTCACCTGTAACTTTGCGTAACCGCTAAAACCAGTGTGATCTCTATTCTGGTTGAGGTAAGGTGGTAGGTGACAGTTACAAGTAGTCAGTGGTCCGAAAGTCTGACAGCCAGTCTTACGTAGGTAACCATGTACCGTATTACCCCGTAGCTGTGTTGAAGCAGTCAGGCAGTCGCTCCATGTGAACTACTTTATGTAGCTGCATCTGGTTAGACTGGAAGCCGACCCCAACACAGTGGGCGGTGAAGTTTACAGTAACTGTGAACGGACAGTATAGTGCGACATGGGAGCTCTTGGCGCTTGCATGACATTTTTGAGATTGTCTGTGGAAATTGTTTTGAAAAACGAAGATGGCGAGTTCGTTCCGACTGCGGCTAAGCGCCACAAAAACCATGACGCATTGTAGTTTAAACGTTGTCAAAGTATAGATAAATGTACGGCTGTAATCTGCTAACTTTCCGGTGCTCAGGTGGTGGGGTGCGGATTCTGAGGGTAAAAGAGAAAAAGTATTATTACTACAATGATTAATTCACATTATCTATACTAATATACTATATATATATATAATAAACTCAAAAACTACTGAAACGATTTCAAAAATTCTTTCACCATTAGAATACTACATTATCCCTGAGTAGGCCAAAATTCCGCTATGTCTAAGGTCCCGCCTCTATAACCAGTGTGTTCTACCCACCATGACGTACGGTGCTGAAACACGGATGCTCACGCAGGAGGCTGTGTACAGACTGAGAGTTGCACAGAGCCATGGAGCGTTCCATGCTCGGCATAAAGCTGGTAGATCGAGTTCCTAACGTCGAAATCCGAAGACGTACAAAGGTTTTCGATATTGGAAATCACGTTACGGAACACAAATGGAGGTGGGCAGGACATCTAGCAAGGCACAGTGATGACAGGTGGACTAAGGCTGTCACCGAATGGCGTCCAAGAACGGGGAAAAGAAATGTGGGTCGTCCAGCGGCCAGATAGGCAGACGACATAGTTGCCAGCGAGGGAAAAACCTGGATGAGGCTGGCACAGGAACGTGGAGATTGGCAGAAGAAAAGAGAGGCTTATACTCAGCAGCGGGTAAATTCAGGCTGTGGATGATGACGATGATGAACATAGGCACCCGTGCGAAGCCGGGACGGGCCTCTACTTAACTATACACTGACTTTTAGTCGTCTAACAAAGGTCAATGTATCCGACATAAAATACCTTTATGCCTAATCGTTCGTAAGCTTTTTATTACTTCTGTTGTGGGTTGGGCCCAAACCTTATTTTGAGAAGTTTCACGTCACGTCAATCACGTGAGGTTCCCCCTCGCTCTTGGCGATACGTCGTAAGGTTTAAGGGTACCCCTCCTCCCGCTCCCAGCATCACGTGTATTTTCCACAGACATTGTAACGATTTTCCACGATTACACGAAACAATTATATAAACTGTTCTGCACCATACAAAGTTTGACCTTTTTTTTTGTTTAATCCTCGTCGCCACTGCTAAATAAAAGACGGGTGTTCGAATCGAGCGTATACGAGTATTTGGACTGCCGACAGATACCAATACAAGTGCGCGCTTACTTAGAATTACCCCCATATGCAACAGAGTATTGAAAAGATCTGCTAATTTTAGAAACGGATTTTGGCTGAGATAGGGACCTATTATTTTCGAGCAGACCTCTTTCTTACTTGGACAGTTTACTGGTTGAGCCAGTCCCAGTTCTCCTCTTGGGCCGCAGCCCTGGCGTTGTTACCCGGACCCACGCCGACCCGGGACAGATCCTGTCCATCCACGTTACGTGTGGTCACAGACTCCTTATGTGGAATGGATTCATTCCTGAAAATTATTGAGTTTAGGTTAATTTCGGCCTATTTTAAAACGTCCAAAAAACCCTTTCTTCCAGTGATTGGGTATTTGGTTTTTTTTATTCTGCTCGATGATACTGCACTTGTTATGGTTTAACTTGTGCGACATTGGCAGAAATAATGTTGAGCTAGTGTACAGTACACTACGGCGAGATAATAATGGCATACATAAAATAATCTCACGCCTGTAACCCCAAAGGGTAAGGCAGAGGTGTACCTTTTAGTACACCCACATTTCGCCAGTTATGTTTATGGATCCCATATAAAAGAGACCGAGCTTATTGCCATCAATCCGGATCGGGCGGGAAATTCCTGAAGAAAAGCCCAATAACACTTAGCCCGGCCTGGGTATCGAGCCCATGACCTCGTGCTCAGCAGGCGCGCTTGCGCCACTTCACCAATAAGACAGTCATGGTCCACTTAATATTCTGTCAGTTGAACGGACAAGCGCTTTATCTCGCGGCGAAGTTTCCAGCAAACAACTCCATTGCCAGTATATGTTCAAGCAAGTCCAAACAGGCTTAGGAACAAGTTACGCGAACCAGTTTATATACTGAACCCGATGTAAGCCGCTAAGCTTGGCAAGCCGCCTCTAAGCGCAGTGCACGAGGTGATACATTTAGTACTGAGTGTTTGATAGTTGATCGGGCGCAAGGTTGTGTCTTAGGTATTCTTGAACGAAGTTCATCTAATTCATAACTTGACATATTGTGTTTTAGTGTTTTTACATTGCTGATTATAAGAGCCTGGAACCTTAAGTACGCCACTGAATCACTAAAGCTGCTATTAACGTGCACAATCACTGGGCCCATCGACATCGAAAAGAAGAATAAAAAGCCTGGAGTCTTAGTCCAAAGAACCTTTCCCATATCTAATCTATACTAATATTATAAAGAGGTATTGTTTGTTAGTTTGTATGTACTAATGATGAATGATGATTGGATGACGCAATCTAGTGTGCGTGTGTTAGTCATTCTTCTGCTCCTAAACGACTTGACCCATTTTGATGTTTTATTTCGTCCTAAACATTCAAACATTCCGAAAAGGACAGGACAGCAGGGCAGCTAGTAAAGTAGTAAAACAAAACACCCTCGACACTAGAAGAAGTAAGAATCTGAAGGCATACTAATAAATAAATATTCCTGCAAGGAAACATGTTCAAGCATCATACGTACCATTGACTATAAGGTTCAGAAGTGGAATTCTTCATGGCGCCGTATCCAGATTCTTGGTAATTCGCGCTAGCGTTGGACGAGCGGCGCTGGTCGGTAGTACCCCCCAGGGTGCTCCAGCCACCGCGGGTGTTGACCTGCGTTTGATACTAGTTAGCAATGGATCCAAGTTATAAATCATTGGAGAATTATCTATTTTACATTACATAACATAATGCCTGTAATCTTCGAAGGGTTAGGCAGAGATGTACCTACAGTTACACGTTATAGTTATATTTAACTACCATGTAACGGGGAGAGGAGGGACGAGACACAAAACTAGACTTCGGGCAGCTACTGAAAATTCCTGATGGGTAAGCCTGGGAATCGAACCCAAGATGACATGCTCAGCTATTGCTGCGCTACTGCACATGCGACCACTAGAACCACGAGGCAGTCATTTTCAATAATCTGTTTTTAAACATAACATGAAGAAGGCGTTAGGCTAGGACTCCACCAAAGCAGAGACTAACGGAAATGCGTAATGCGTAGAGGAGAGGAGATCCGTAAAAGTTAGGATGTATCCACCGACGCTGTGCGGAGATGTGCAAAGCGGCATGCTGCTCAGAGCAAATGGCTCACCGCACGCTGCACACAGCACAAAGCTCACCGCACGCCGCATATAGCCCACCGCTCACGTCTCTGCTCATCTCCGCTTGCCTAAACAATTACTAGCCTTTCCTCTCTGCTCAACCGGTTCCACTAAAGCTAAGCGGAGACACGAAGTGTAATTAACGAAATCCTCTTGGCGGTTTACAACGAGTCTACTTTTTATAGCAGAACTTTTTACGACATAATAGCGGATAGCATAAACTTCATTTCGCAGAAAATCGTTTGGCAAAAAATCATTTATCATACATTCAAAACTCATAATTTTGTAAGTCAGAATCATATTTAGGCATAAATTTCATATCCATAAGAATTCAAAAGTAAAACTGCCGAAAGTTCACAGTCAGAATCGCCTTTTTTCATACATTCCCACTCGAGCTTATCGTCGCAGATGTGTTTAACGCTAACCACCGCACTGCTCCTCAGCTCGCAGGCTGCCTCGCCCCTCCGCGCCTACGCGGGTTTAAATTACATTCTAGGGGTACGGCAGGCAAGACTACGTGGAGTCGGTATTGCAGCGATTCGTTTCTGTAGTTACTAACTTTTGTAGCACTACATAATTATTGACTTTTTAAGACAATGGAGGAATTTTAGTTTTGCCAAAGGTTATAAAATTCTACCATCCTAAAAGTATGCCTTTGTAAATTCGGACATATAAACATGCGGCCAAACAATAATTATATTAAATAATTTTTATGCCTAAAAAATATTCGTTTAAAGACGATTATGCCAAGTGTGTTATGCCAAATAAATTTCGGAGTATCAAGATTCTGCCAGATAGAGCGAACCCGTTTACAACACATCTCTCCTCTCGTCTGGTCTCCACTTTGGTGGAGTTCGGCCCTTAACAGCCGGCCGGTCGGGTAACATTCTCGCTGCTAAGCCACAGGCCTCTCTGTAAGACGGAGTGGCGCATAACCCACCCAGCACGCACCGTGCGGGATGGTAGATGGTTCTAGGAATATCGTTTTCCTCACGATGTTTTCCTTCACAGTTTTGAGAGGAGTGAAGTATAAATTATCACATAAAGCAGAGTTCTGGTCTGGATTCGAGCACACGATCTACGGCACGAAAGTCGGGGACTGTGTCACCACTGCTCGGATCCAAGTTATAAAAAATATTGGTTGTGTGTGTGAACACGTAAACACCGAAGCCTACAAAAACTGCCGAAAAATTTGGATTTTTGAGAAACAAACGCTTTATTGGCTAAAAATAGACTTGTTGCCTCATGTTTAACCCTCGTCTGCCCTGTAAGGACTGTTGCGCAAAAACTTCTGAAATCCCATTCAGAGATTTCACGTGGCAAAAATTTGAACAAATGTTTTCCATGTGCCGAATTTGTTAGTCTTTTACATCGAAATCAGAAATCACGTGTTTTACCTTCTTAGCAACATTTAAAAGCGATTTTCCGAAGAGTTTATGCAAAACGTTACCTTATTGCTTGATTGTGGAAGACAACATCAAGTTGTTAATTTAACGTTAATTTAAAATTTGTGATATAAGCTAGGCTGGAAACAAATGATCTGCAAGGTATGGCAGACCAACACTTTCAGTGTCATGCGATTGTCTTCAATCCTCCCTCTCCTCGCCTCTCCAAGAGCTCCACAGTATTAACGACTATATTCTTCTACGTTTCGAGTACATTTGTCTTATTTTCTGTTCTACATTTGTCGAGTTAAATACATCATTTAGTAAATAATAAGTGTATGCTCTTACCTTCTCGGTCACAGTTGAGGCCATCTCGGAGACTTTCTGGGTAGCTATTCCGCCATAACGAACAGCGCTCTCTGTAGCAGTGCGAGCAACCTTGGACACCGACGATGCGAAGACCGACCACCCCTGTGCGAAGCCAGGTCATTAGGAACCTTAGATGGAATTTCGCCACGGAAACTGAACGCGATCGAGATCAGATCTGAAGAGACGTCAGTATAAGGTTTAAGGCGTACGCTAAAACACGAGCAGGTGCATGCTCGCGTGTCTTGAAAAATGAATGGATAGCACTGAAAGGCGCGGGCGCAAAGGGGCCGTTATTTGTCAAGGCGTCCGAAGCAGGAGCGAGTTTAGCGTACGCCGTTAGAATCGCGTTCAGTTTCATTGGTGAAATTATACCTGAGCTATGCGCACCTGGCCCACCGCTGGTGATAAGCGAGAAGCGATCACAGTTGGCCAATACAAATGAGTATTTTGTGTGCCAGAGTCCTCCCTAGGTGTGAACAGTCACATCAGCTACTAATATATCTATCTCTTTCACTGTCACGGGACCTACTATCTTTTTCTTAAGTTGGAAGCGCCAGGGTAGCCTGCGAAATTCAAATTTTCCTAGGTTTTTTTGCAATTATCCGGACAGTGTCAGGCTGTATGTTGATTAAAATATGATTCGTGACCGTAACAAAGATGGCTTTACAGATTTATAATCATTAAAATCATCAATACAACCCTTTAAGTTCATATAATGTCATTGAATGAGTTTTTCATGAAATAGTCATTCAATGTAAAATAAGTAGGTAAGCATTATTGAATTTTGCGGGCTACCCTGGAGCTGCGCCCTTAAGTGAGTAAATAGTCGATAGCTATTTGCTTACTCGTCGGCGGTGAGACAGGTGCCATAGTCGTGTAGTATAATACTAAACTTATGTATTGTTATAAGGAATACATTGCAACGATTGACGCGCGCTCGAAACGACAACAGAACAACACATGCATCCAGTCATGATTGGGTGGAAAAGTGGTATTTCACTTGAGTACAGTACTTGTGTCATGTTGGTTTTTAGCATGTATGGATGACAATGATCTAAAGAAAGACACCTAGTTAGAACACGTAGATTTTGTCGTAGTTTGCATACTTAAAACGTAGTTGCTTTTTTACATAGGAATGAAGTTACATCTGCTAATTTAAATATTTAAGATCATTCGGAAGGCGAGAGAAAAATGCAGAATGCCAACATTCAAGATCGTTGGTTCGGTTCACTAATGAATTCATTTTTCACTTTTGAATCTTTTTTTACTCAGACCTTCCACTTCGAGTGAAAGGCAAAATGAACAGAAAATTAATCGAAATAATGTCTGTCTAAGGGTTAAACAACATCTAGCAGCACTGAATAACATTTTTCCATGCTCCATCCTTTTCTGTCACTCAGAACCGTCATTTGCTCATGGATATGGTTCAGCCCTGAGAGAACACTACTGCATTGATACAATCTCTTGAGCGAACAGCTGAAAACGTTAGTCTATTGTAATCGACTGCATGATATACTTAGAAATGCATTGACTGATGATGATGAGAAGTCGCGAAGCACAAAAGGTAAGTCCAGAAGGTCGTGCGATTCCATGCGAATGTTTACGAACATTTTATTAAAATGAATACATACGATCCTCAACGACAGGCCATATGATTTCGGCTTTCGCGGGATAAAGCGCTCTTTTTCTTCGTTATATCGTTTGCGCGACCGTCCGAACTTGCCCTTGATTAAGTAAAAAAGTAATGCTTTTAGCGTTTGACTTTGACTATTAACAAAGTATAGCTTTTAGTCGCTATTTTAAGTTAAAACTTTTGTCAGTTTTCAGCAGGCAATGTGCTATGTCCATTGTACTATCAATAATAAAATTTGATAAAAGTAGTAAGAAAGTCGGGATTCGACGATTTTCAAGACAGGTAAAAGCAATGGGCAAGAGTGAGGTATCCATTACAGTAATGAACTTGAAATAAGGTTGAAACTGAAAACTCAATACTGACAACATACGATTGCGTTCAAAGTCAAGTGAACGACAACATCGCGCGCTGAAAACTTAATAAAACCAAGATGTCTCGATTGGCCTGTTGGTCTAGTGGTTAGTGACCCTGACTGTGGGTTCGATTCCCACACAGGACAAATCTTTGTGCGATGAGTACTATTATTTCTTCTGTATCTGGGTGTGTAATTTATCTATAATATATATGTATTTAGAAATATATAAGTATGTTTATCAGTTGTCTGGTTGCCAAGTACAGGGTCTGCCTAGTTTGGGATCAGAAGGCGGTGTGTTGGTTGTCCCAAGATATTATAAAGATATTATTATTATTATGTATAGTGTGACCACTGTAAGTGTGTTCAAGATGACATTGCTTATCAAGAAAATTTGTATCCGTATGTAAAATTTGTTAAAGTTTTTTTTAGATTTGTAGGGATTTAATTTTATTTGCGTAATACAGACACACTCACGTTTTTTTACATGCACTTACTTATAACTTGCAAATAACATGTGAAATACCTTTGTTTGAGATTGGACACCGGTGACGACAGTCAAATGATTTATTAGGAAACTACATAAAGACATAATACTTTTACATAATATTTAATATCAATATCGCGTATCATGAGCCAACTCGAAAATCGGGATTTCACATGTATTTACAGACACGTACACCTCAGAAAAATCTGACCAACTTACTAATAGGTAAATAATCCCGCGCTCCGCACGCCTTGTGCCATGCGCCTGTCTACGTGAGTTTCGAAGCGCGTTTTGACTCTATTGGAGATGATTTTAAAAACTGTGATACAAGTGTCTCATAATTTTAATTTAAAAATGTGCACACCAATTTACGGGTCAACCGACCCGGAGCATATAAAGTTTCACAGAAAATTCAAAGCCCCATTTACCCTCTAAGGGGTGGAATTTCGAAAAACCCTTTCTAAGTGGATACTTACTCTTCACAAAAAATACATCCTTCAAATTTCATGTGTTTAAGACCAGCGGTTGAGGCTGTGCGTAGATATATCAGTCAGTCAGCCAGGACTTTGAATTTTAAATTGGGGGAATTTCAGAAAAAGAGTGATATCCGTTTCTCATCAATATTTCTTGTCAATCGACTCCGAGGATAATTAGTTTCACAGAAAGTTAAACACCCCATTTCACCCTCTTAGGGGTGGAATTTAGAAAAACCTACTCTTCACAAAGAATACACCCTCCAAATTTAATTTCTCTAGGACCAGCGGTTTGCGCTGTGCGTTGATATATCAGTCAGCCAGGACTTTGAATCTTACATTGGGGTTTTTTTTTTTTTTTTTTTATTTGGAACAACAAACAATTACATAATAAAGCATAGAAACATAAAACTTAAAATAAACAATTATGTAATCAGCAGCGTTATTCACAGAATACAAGCAGAATATTAATAACACGCTTCAAAGAGAAGTTAAAAGTACCAAAGATATTTATGAAAAAAAAAACAGTGATCTTAAACTTTTAAATAATAATAAGTAACTTAAGTAAGTGCAATGATTATTACACATATTGAACTACAATAACCTAAGATTAAAAGGATAGGAATAGGATGTCTAATTCCTTTATTGCCTTGGATGATTTTGGAAAAACTGTGATACACGTTTCTCATAATTGGTTGATCTTTGGCAGTCGTTACGGATAGTCAGAAGCCAGTAAATCTGACTCCAGTCTTGCCATGAAATACCGTGTACCCAGTTAATGGGTTGTGGAGGTCTGGTAGGCAGCCGCTCTGCGTAAAATACTGGTATTCAGCTAAATCCGGCATGACTGGAAGCCGACCCCAATACAGTTGGGAAAAGGCTAGGCAGATGATGACACGTTTCTCATAATTTTAACTGAAGAGGATATACACAAATTTTCAAGTCAATCGGATACAAGAATAAAAAGTTTCACAGAAAATTCAACACCCCATTTTACCCCTTTAGGGATGGAATTATGAAAAGCCCTTTCTTAGTGGATACCTACTCTTCACAAAGAATTCACCCCCCAAATTTAACTTCTCTAGGACCAGCGGTTTGGGCTGTGTGGTTGTGCTTGGGTTTGGGATGTGATATCAGTCAGTCAGGACTTTGAATTTTATATTGGGGGATGATTTTGGAAAAACTGTGATACACGTTTCTCATAATTTTAACTGAAGAGTATTTAGACTTTCAAGTCAATCGACCCCGAGAATAATTAGTTTCACAGAAAATTAAACACTCCATTTCACCCACTTAGGGGTAGAATTTCGAAAAACCCTTTCTTAGTGGATGCCTACTCTTCATAAAGAATACACCCTCCAAATTTCATGTCTCTAGGTCCAGCGGTTTGGGCTGTGCGTTGATATATCAGTCAGCCAGGACTTTGAATTTTATATGTATAGATAAATGTATTCAAGTTGTTTCAGACCGAAGTATTATAAACTATTTTGTTCAAACGATAATCAAAAACAGTAGACAAGACACACCATGCAGTAATACATGTAAAATGACAGCTAATAATTATTAGCTGTCATTTTTCAACATGCTAATCACCAGCCACTAAGGGACCATCCTTTAATCACGTGATGTTTTAGGCTACTTTTATACCCCCCTCCGTCCCCCTTAGTGATACGTAATGAGGTTAGGTTGGAGGGTACCCCTCTTCCCCTCTCCCAGCATCACGTGTATTGTTTATTATTGAAAAAATCAAATAGTTTAAAATCTGTTTTAAGGATTTTTCGATAAAATTTCGCTGTCGTTCGAGTTTTTGATTAATTATTGACGTCTTATCAATTCATTTGTTTTATCCCACGAAAAAATACACGTGATTGTGACATTATTGCCCCATCCCCCCCTTTTCAAACCTCACGTGATTAAAGGACGACCCCTAAGTTGCCCGCTTTTAGGGGAACCGATCATAGAATTAATGACACATCAGAAATACGTACTGCACGATCATACAGGGCACTGAAATTACTTGCGGAATCCCTAGAATTGGTATCGAATCAGGGGACATTGACAATCCTGGTGTGCCACTGAGGCTTGTATATTACCTGTTCCTGTTATGGTAAATATCCCGTTTCTAGTGTTAATGATAATAATACCCGTAATCAAGATTACCTAGAAGTACCAAGAGTGAGAACCCTGCACGGCAGGAAAACTATACAGTATCCCTCATACTGGTTCGGCTATACAATAAATTACCTAAAAAAGTTAGAGAGTGTCCAACACACCAACATTTGAAAAAGGCCTAGGGAATTATATATTAGACAAATAAGTTTAGCATGAATTGTTGTGTATCTTATTTATACTCAACTACATAATTGCTATTTAATAAATGAAATTGTGAAATTATGTAAACTGCAAGCTATTGTTAATTTAGTTAAGTTTCTTTGAGAAATAAATGTCTTTAAACCGAATTCTTAACATTGCTAAACGTTGGATGAAAACTGGATCCAAATCCTCCAAAAACTTTAAAAGAACAACACGGTCACAAGGACAGATGAGAGTGACTTTATCTATACATATAATAAATCTGAAGACGTGGCGTTTCTGTACATTGAAAATATTTAGAAAAAAAATAGTAGGGGTGTTGAAAGGATCAGACACAGAACCCATTTCTACCATTTCTAGAATTTTTGTCTGTTTGTCGGTTTGTCTGTTCGTTTGTGCGCGCATCACGTAAAAACCCCACATTGTATTCAAAATCGAAAAATGGAAACATAAGAAGCATGTTCTGAGTAACATTTAGCGTTTATTTCATCAAAATCGACCAACAGATGCAAAAGATATTAATGTTTAAAATTTTGTTAGTAACCTCATACGCGATTTCTATGATTTTAATTATTTACGTAAATAGGTTTTAGTCGAAGTGTAGTCGGAATGACTGAATATGAATTTGGTTTTATTTTTCCTTTTGTGTTTACTCTTTGCATGGAAGTAATAAGTACTACGTACAACGCATTTATACGAGTACATCTATACTATAAGTACAAATAAATAAAATAGAAGTGTCTGTTTGTAATATCAAAATAACAGCTTTTTACTGAATGCATATGAAAATATATACGGCACTTATAACAAAAAACTACTATTTAAATTTTTGTCTGTCTGTCGGTCTGTCTGTCTTTCTGCTTGTTCCAGCTAATCTTCGAAACGGCTCGACCGATTTTGACGGGACTTTTACAGACAGATAGCTGATGTTAGAAGGCTACTTTGATTTTAGAAAAATAATTAGAGTTCCGTGTAAGAAAATTAAAACCCTTGAAATTGGTAATGAAATCCGATTCAAAAAGGGAAATCATATGTTTTTATAATAATTTCACACGAACGAAGGTCGCGAGCAACAGCTAGTTTTATAATATGTATGAATATATAAATAAGTACTTACGGTAGCCAGGGACGCGATAGTTGCGTCGAAGGTTTCGTTGCCGCTGTGCATCGGCGACATGGGCGTCGACTGGGATGTCTGGTTTCCAAACCCGGTGTACTTGCCCGTACCGTATTCGCTGCTGTAGACATAATACAAGACGATTAAACATTATATAGGTAATTGTAATAGAGTATTATAACAGGAGCTAGTGGCTAAATAATAATAGCCGCACAGGTCGATTTTCAAGCCGCGTTTGTGTAGGTCGGTCTGTGGATGGGTGATCATCATAACAAACCGGGTTTCCTCCGTGCCTCGGAACGCACGTTAAGCCGCTGGTCCCGGCTCCCATTTGTAGATCTTTGACAGTCGTTACAGGTAGTCAGTGGCCCGAAAGTAACAACCAGTCTTACTAAGGGATATCGTATTACACAGTACTAATTAGGTTATGGAGGTCAGATAGGCAGTCAGGCCATGTAAAATCCTAGAATTCAGCTGCATCCGGTAAAACTGGAAGCCTTTTATTTTCTACTACTTAATTACTTTTACATTCTTTAAAGTTACTTAACTAAATTAATTAATTTTATACACTTAACTAGTTTTCCTTTGATTTTTACTTATTACTGATTTCATTATTTTTAAACTAGTTTATTTCCTTTAACTGCTTTTCTTATTAACTAGTAACTTATTTAACACTAGTGGGTGCAATGTGTATACATATACACATAAACCGTCCTTTTGAATCACTCTGTCAATTTCTGAAAACTGTATTAAAATCCGTTGCGTAGTTTAAAAGACCTTTTTTTTTTCGGATGGGAAATCATCAAATGACTCCTCCCGCTCTGGGGGGAGTGTCAGACTTTTACTGACTTAAAAACCATCCGTGTTCCTTCTTTTGCCCTTTATGTTCCAGGGCCGCGGTATCTCTTTCGAACAGTCCCGCAGCCCTGGCAGGCATCGGCCCTTGCGGGCCCCTCCTGTTTGCTGACATCTCTTTGAGGCGCGCGTGGAACACGAACGCGCCGTCGACACGGCCTGTCGTCATAAGACGGACGGACGGCGAGCTAGCCCATTACTAGGCCCGCGCCTACGGTGGCCGAGAGCCACCACGTGGCCCCCGACGCTCGGTGCTTCTTCCGCGGCGGCTGGGACGTGAGGTTCTCTCCCTCTCACGTTCCGCCACCTCATTCGCTAGCATGACTGCTTCGCAGAAGGAGGTGAGGGCTTCCCATTCCCTCCCGCCCCGGACCATGGCTTGAACCAGGGCCGGACGCGAGAGGTCGCCGCCGCCAATCGCCGCTACGAGGACACGGCGGTGCTCCGCTCAAGCGGAGCAGACCTCCACAGTGTGCTCCATCGTGTCCTCCGGGCGATCCTCACAATGATAGCACCTGGGCGTTTCCTCCCGCTCGATTAGGTGCAGGTACCTCCCGAAACAACCGTGTCCGGTGAGGACCTGCATCAGGCGGAAGGTGAGGGCGCCGTGGCGCCTCTCTAGTCACTCCTCAAAGAAGGGACTTATCGCCACTATCGTGGCGTGCCCTGCACTGGGTTGCGACAGTCGCTCTCTCCATGTCGCCATGAGATCGCGCCGGAGGTCTGTCCGCTGAGCGACAATTTGCCGCGGCAGCGGAGTTTCCCCCCGGCGTAGTGCCTCCGCGCGCCACTCGTGCAGGCGCGCATGGACTATGGCCTCCAGATCCCATTGCGGCAATCCGGCAAGGAGGCTCGCCGCCTTGCGGGAGATCGTGCGGTACCCACGGACCAGCCTTACGGCTACCACCTTTTGGGGCGCGTCCAGGTAGTGCGCGGCTCGCAGCCTCAATGAACGCGCCCACACCGGGGCCCCGTAAAGGGCCATGGACCGCACGATCCCCACGTAGAGCCTCCGGCAGGAGGCGTTTGGACCCCTCAGTTTAAAAGACCTAAGCGTACAAACAGCGGGAGCGACTTTGTTTTATACTATGTAAAGATAATAATTTGGTTATAGCTTAACCTTATCTGCAGGAACCCCATATTGGGTAAAGGCCTCCTCCAAAGATGCCCAATTGTCTCTATTCTGTGCTATCTGTTTCCAGTTTGGACTGGCTGTCCTTGTAATCTCTTCGTCCCAACGTGTCAATGGTCTTCCTCCCTTCCTGGAGGACCTTACCAAAATGTCACTTAAGCCTTGCGACATGTCCAGCCTATTTCCTGGTGAGTTTTTGCGCATAATTCAATGCATTTGTTGCTTTGGTTATTGGCCTTATTTTTGTATGCCGTATTTTGTCCAATTTATTTATTTTAAGCAGGCTGCGCTCTAGTCCTCGTTGACAAGTAGTGATTTGATTTTTTTTATTTTTGATGTGATTTTGCACGTTCGTCAACCGTACGTCAAGCATGGCAAGGGGTGTAGTTTCTACTTTCGTTTTTAACCGACTTCCAAAAGGAGGAGGTTATCAATTCGTCTGATTTTTTTTTGTTTGTGTATTTTCAGCGATATCTTCGCCAATTGTGAACCGATTTCGATGATCCTTTTTTTGTTTGGAAGAATATTATTTTATTTTTGTGAAGATCTGATGCTGATCTTCGGAGATAAGCAATGAAACTGTTCAATAATAGACAGCAAATCTGTCGTGATTGCTGCAATCACTTGGATATTTATTGTTTACACAACATCATAACATAAAATTACGCCTATATGCTCTGAGGGGATACGCAGATGTGTACAGTACACCCTGATATCGACAGTTAGGTATGTAAAGTTACATTTTATTGGGGATAAGCCTATTACCATGGCATGCATTGTTAACAATGTAAATAAATGCATAACAAATATTTGTAAGTATATTATTATATATTATATTACAACTAAAATGGAAAAATAAAAAAACTTTTTTGCAATAAATAAAACCGTGTTTTTGAAGTAGGTTTTTTTTTTGCAAAAAAAAGTTTTTTATTGGATATAGGAGAGTTACTTTTATGAAATTTCCTTCAAACCCCAGTATTTATTTCACGTTTGTTGTACTCTTCTTTTAACTTAAAGTTCGTTATTTTGCCTATCAACACTAATTAGCTTCCCTAGATAGTTATATGTAGGTATCGATATATTCAAGTGGCACTCCATTAATTGTTATGAATCTTCTCCACCTATTTGTCATTGCCAGAGTATTAGAAAGATTAATTTCCATCCCCACCTTAACACTAGCTAAATGCAAAGTTCCGATCATGTGCTGTAGCTGGCTGCTGGACTCTGATAGCAACACTAGGTCATCTGAGAATCTTATGTGACTTAAATATTCGCCTTTTATATACAGGCCTGACTTGCCCCAATCTAACTTGCTGATGATAGCCTCCAGGATGGCTTTAATTATTTTTGGAGACAAAGGGTCGCCCTGCCTTACACCTCTTTCTATAGGAAAACTAGGTCCGAGAGTTTCTAGCTTAATTCTACCCTTGTTATTTTTATAACCCTGCAGGAGCTGAATTTGCTCATGAAACTCAGCAACTTTCCCCAAAGAACATAGGTCCAAATATGAAAAAATAATTTGGCCCTCCCTTACAAAACTGACTACCAGTTGATTGATTTACTATGGGAGGGCCAAATTTTTTTTGCATATTTCGACCAATGTTCTTTGGGGAAAGTTGTTGAGTTTCCTGAGCACATTCACCTCCTTCAGGGTTGATACCCCCCTTCCGTTACACGCTGTATATACATCTTATACTCCCTGTTGTTTAAGCTTTTCCATATACTTATGTGTGTTACCGAATCAAATGCTTTTTGATAGTCAATATACGCTATGTATAGCTACCTTTGTTGCTCTTGGTACTTTTCCATAATTAATTCAAGTGTGTGAATGTGGCCAAAATGTAGGGAATCCTTTTCTGAAGCCTACTTGCTACATCGGTTGTTTTAATTCCAGCGTTGATGACAGAGAACAGTTTGTAGAGGCTCGGTAGCAAGCTATCGGTCTGTAGTTGCAAATATTTTTCAGGTCACCCTTTTTGTAGAGAAGTATGATATCTAATTTCATTTGAGGATCGCCAATTCCATCTTCGGTTATGGTTTTCACAAATCCGTTACCCACAAGTGTGAAACTTATAACAATCTTTGAATGCTTCCAATAAATTTGATATCGTTGTTACTAATAAGTCGATAGCTATTTCACGAGCTTGTAGGTGCAAGTTTCATCTCTATTGCCAGGATATTAAGATGTAACAGTAGACAAGAAATAAGTTATCTGTTCTTGAGGTCAGTATTGACGCATACAACTGCCCACTTTTTACTACTGAGATCATCCTTATGACAATGGGAATAAAAAGTCATCGTACTGAAAAATCTGTTGCAAAATAACGATGACATGACAGTATGTCGTTCAGTATCAAGGGAGTATTTTCTTGTAATGTAATCAATTAATCAAGGGTTCAGAGCTGGGCCTAAGGCTCCCCAAGCTGTGCTACAAGAGCTATATTTTTAATATCGCAAATGGCAAAACCTTACATTTTACCTACGATCGATCCCAGAACTCTTCGCTCAGTTACGCTTACGGATAGATCAACTAGCAACGAGGCACTCCTAATGTAACTTTAACAAAAACCGCCAATCACCTAACTTCATACGATCCTTACTAAATGGACAGTTATTGCGTAAAACTAAAATAATACTTATGGAAACAATAAATGTGACCACAATCGGGACTAACGTCGCCATTTTGGATTTTCACAAAGCACCTCAACATCACCTGAGCCTCAAAAGATTCTTTTGGCAATTTGCTTGATAAAGTGCATACAACAATAAACAAACTCGCAATAATTAGATAATTTCAATACACGAACAATATTCAGTGAAGTAAAAGCTGTTCTCATAAAACAGTGGATAGGTCCACTCAAGCAAAGGGATTCGTATAGAGATAACTTGCAACAACTTTTAAATAATGCCTTATAAATCTTATAATCTTACTGATTTATAAATGCAAAAGTTTGTGAGGATGGATGGATGGATGTGTGTTCCTCTTTCACGTGAAAAATACTGAACGGATTTGGATGAAAGAACAATGGCAAATCTCCTTACTTTAAATTGTCTGGAATTAAATTGAAGCATCCCATAGTAAAAAATATGTCTAAAGATTCGGCGTCAGTAGCAGAATCTACAAGCGAGTCTATTTTGATTCGGAAAAGCCGGAAAACAAAGATATCGGAGTTTGAATTTTTAGGTTATGAATGATGTGAACACGACTATTATAAGATTTATAACTTAATAGGTATGATAAAATGATACCAAACAAAAACTAATATTACGGACAAATGGAGTAAAAGTCCATAAACAGTCCAGGTCGGGTCGGGTAGAAATTAATAGTAAACCGAATAAACACACAAAACACGAACGAAACGGAATACGCAGAGGAATTCTGTAGCATCCAACTGTCAATCGGTCACTGTCAAAGACAAAAGTAGAGCTGTACAATTAAAATCGATTTAATGTAAAATCGATACAATGTTGAATCGATCCTATGCTCCTTTTTTAGATTTAAAAGTAATATTACATAAAGATCAAATCAGGTGGATTAGAGATAGAATAACTGCATTTCAATAATTATTTTAATAATTCAACCAACCCTAGAATGATCAATTGAATCGATCGTTCATTTAAATCGGTACAGATAATAACATTCATAATGATTATATGTGTAACACCACTATAATATGAAAACAATTCGCGTATCTCGTTCCGAAGCAGTTGATATACTTTTATTAATATAAATTAACTCCGGCTTTTAAGAAATAAAGTGAATAATTGAAAAATCATAAAAAAATAATTAAATTTGTTTCGTTTTTGTGATATTTACGGTCGCTAAAATATAACCAGACAAATTTCTGCCCTTCTTCTTTGGCACATAGATAGTTTATAACCTGGATTAACATAAAGGCATAAAGGATACTTTTTATCTCGGTAGTATGATCTCGTGGGACAGTTATTGAACTTCAAGCGGGCGAAGCCGCGGTCATAAGGCTAGTCTATACCAATATTATAAAGAGGTAAAATTATTAAATTGCAAGGGGTAATCTTCGGAACTTCTGATCAGATTTCTAAAATTCTTTTACTAACGGGAAGCTACAGTGTCCCCCTGTTGCCTGTTTACCAAATAGCTTGTGCGCCTGTACGTACTTACGATTTTATGTTCGTTGTTGTACTTAATATCAATAAAACAATAATAGGTATACATTGATAAGGTTACTGGCTCGAACAAATTGACTTAGAGAGGAGTGTGTTCTGGGTCTTGGTGGGTAGGTTCGCAGTATTTTAGTAGTTCGAACCAAAGACCTATGTCTCGTATAACCGTTTGAAGACCAATCGATTGGACGCAGTGTTGCCCAAATCTGACCCAACTGCTAAAGGAGAAGGAGGCATTTTTAACCCAGTAATCGATACGAACAAGCTGCATACGAATAGATTCCTTGTAATTCGAGGAATAATCCTGTCTAGTATATAACCCCCAAATCAGTACAGGACAAAAGCTACAGAATGATAAAGTTTGTATGAAAAATCTAAAAGAATGCGTGATCCGTTTAACTCAAAACTTGTGGACAAAGTGGACCATCTCCTTTGTCATCGTCAATGGTAAAGTATCGTATTTGCCTTAAGGAAGATTGAAAAAAAAATTAAAAGAAACTTACTGGTACGAAATATTGTTCTCACTTCCAGAGGTATGGATCGTATTGTCGCCGGAACTATAAAATTGTCTCTTTAAATCAGTTCGCTCAGCAGTTTCCGGTTTGTAATCAGCTTCGTCCCAGGACATACCGTCTGCGAGAGAAGCAATCTGAAAAGAGAATGATTTTAGCATCGATGATAAACTAATCTAGCCCTTTGTAGTAGTAGCATCGGCGAAAAGCTTTGAGAAAACATATTGAAGAGTGGTATGCTACAGGACAAATATCTTTGTTCAATGTGACTTTGATAAATCTGATGAAGGACTTCAAAATCTTTGATTGAATTCATACGTAGGTTTGAAAGTCATCCAAGTCTGGGGTCGAAATTGGCTGTCAATCCCTTGGGAGATCTCGCGAGATCTATGCTCATTCTCGACTTGGCGAGATCTCGAGTCGTCAACCACGAATCTTGGATTACCTAATGTAGGCTAAGAATATTCTGATTAAATAAAGCGGGGCCGCTAGTTTATGAAGATATTTGAAGCGTGGCATACCACCCTTAGTTAGATGGCTGCGATTCGGAGCAGCCTCTACGTGCAGCGTAGCGTTTAGTAGAACTGTTCAATGTCACTCTGACGAAATTCTTATTGCATGAACAGATATTCTTTCATTGATGGAAAGAATTCTTCTTGTTTTGAAGAAAATTCTAACATTCATAAATAAATAAAAATGTTTGACATAAGCTACGGAAAATTTAATATTAATCCTGTTGGAAGTTGCACAAGTTCCACTTGTCTAGGTTCACTGGTTCTATGTTTGTTTGATTATTATCCACTTTTAGACCTGCAAGAAAGGTCGCTCCGAATTTACGGCCTACTAGTTATTTTAAAGGACTTAAAACTCTTAAGTTTTCTGTAATGTTTCAACTATTTTCTCCATTATATTTAATAAAGCAAGATATAGCGCTTGCTTATATCGGAGGCAAATGCACTAGTTGCCGATGTTAAAACTATAGTGTTTGCAGGGCAATATAGCTAATATATAAATTATTAAACACATAACTTCATCTAAGTACTCTTATAAATAAACTAAAACATAAATTACAACATTAGCGTGGGTTCACAGGAAAGCACACCTTGCTAAACATTTAAGACAGACGCGACAACATTTGCTAAGCACGTTTATACATACAATCTAATAATAAACAAAACATTCTTAAATAACAACATCTTAACTTAGGAAGCATAACTTAAAACCAAAGAAAACGAAAAACGTCAATTAGAAGGTGAAAAACACCACAAAAAATAAAAAGAACATTCTGAAACAAAAAAAAAAATCTACAGTTGCGTCAGTGTAAACACCCACAGAAGCGCAGTCATAGTATGCAACTCGGTCAGGCTGACTCCACTCGTTTGTCGAACCACGGAAATCGCCCAAGAACCCTATTGTAATGATTCTTACCTAAGTTACAAATGTAATTATAAATGTATTAACTTTAAACAATGACAATGACTGATATCGATATGATTACATTAAACACTGAAAAAAAGACCGGTTTTCAAAATTATTTGGAAGACAAATTCCACATTAACAACTTAACCCATAATGACTAACCAATTTTGCACCGTATCATCCGTTCGCGAAGCTTTAATTTCTAAAGTTGCCAATTAGTGTGGTAGTAAGACACGAGTTCGTCGAGCATCCGACTCATGTTGTCGCTAGACTTAAACAACACTAATCTAAGTAATGTTAACTTACAGACATTGGCACATGGAGGTCAGGTGCGCTGAACCGTCTCGTCGCTGTAGCCTGGTGGGATTGACGGCGTGCGTCCGACGTCGGTGGAACGGACATTGAGCGCCGACGATGGCACATGATCTCGAATCGCATCTTAATATTACCAAAAAAAGTTCAATAAAGACATCGCTGCAGCTTCAGATTTCACAAAGTCGTGTGGCTTACCTGTTCTCGGACAAACATATCGTAACTCCCTTTTTCCAAGAAGCTGTTTGGGGTTTGCATTTTATGTTCAGCGACTGGACAGCAGCAACTTAGCTTTGGAGCAAATGAGTTCAATTCCAACCTTAACAACCGAGACATAATTCAAAACAATTATAATTATTGGAAAAAATCTAAGTATACTTATAATTACGAGTATGTGCAATGTGTTGACAAGGCGAAATAATTGCATGAGGAATCCTCCATAAGTAAACCCACCCACATATGAATTTAAATGACTGAACACATCAGAAACCCATCGATAAATGCTATAGATCTCTGATAAGTTTCCAATAGCATCAAACTCGACTAAGTAACACGGTAAATTTCGGTGACTATCTATTAATTAAAATGTAAGATTGCATTTCGATATTCATTATATTTTTTTTTCTTGCTTGCAATTTTAATTCTAATCAGGGAAATCACTTTTGTTTATTTTTGGATTACCGACAAGTTGCATTACAATAATATCTTGTATACCTTTGTATAAAAAATCATGCATAATTAGAGCGTGTTAATTGAAAGTGAGTGAATAGTTGGGAATCTTTCATGATTTAACTCGCTAGCCCACACTAGCTTTAACCAACACGGCACGCGGCAGCGCGGGCGCCCGGCGCCAGCGGCGCATTGACAATATTAACTATGCACACAAAGAACAGGCAGTAATACATTGTACGCTGAAATCGATCGAGTTCGAAGCTTCATTAATTTTAAAAATAAGACTCTTTATTCCGTCACCGTAATAGCTCAGGCGGTTATTAGTCCGATCATTGCCCTGTGGAACCTATAGTGACATTTTAACAATTCAAGTTCTGCCGTATTTGTTTAGTTGTAATTTTTTGGTCCAAATCGTAATTTTTTGTTTAAATAAATACATCAATAAGTTACGAGCACCGTCACGACCAATTAAATGTATGCACATAGAAAATTCAAAAGCGATTTCCTTCTTCTGTAGTGATTTACGTTTTTACAAACTTACAACGACCGTTAGGCCGCGGCCCCATGTCCACGGCGCGGCGCCGGCCGCCGCGTGACGTTGCGGCGCCGCCGCCGTAACACGGCACGACGTCGTGCCGCAGCACGGTGCCGCGGACGGCGTGCGCGGGCGGGAGCGAATTCTCAGTCGACATTTGGCAGTTGGTGTGCAAGCATGCGTGTTAATCAAAATGGTGGAAAATATCGATTTAGATTTCTTTATTTCGTTAGTGGAGGCACGTCCAGTGCTCTGGGATAAGACAAATGACAATTATAAGGACAAACATGTAAAAACAGAAGGATGGAAAGACGTTTGCCGAACCATTTTTGAATCATTTGATGACAAGGATATTAAAGAAAAAACTAAACTGTATTCAAATGTTTCCCTGAGTATGGACGCATTAGATTGCTCATTAACGGTAGGCCTTCATCTGCAATAAAGACATACGGAACTGGTTTTTGAAGGCCTGGCAAAGGCTTTGGAGCTGGTATGGGAAATCGATGTTGTAATAATAATTCGTATAGTTTTGTGTTCTGAAATATTGTCGAATCGCATTCTTTTCCATATGCTCCTATATCGACATATTATATAAATCTGTATTTAGAATATCGACTGAGAATTCTCCCTCGCGGCACGCCGTCCGCGGCACCGTGCTGCGGCACGACGTCGTGCCGCAGCACGGTGCCGCGGACGGTGCGCCATCCATTGCCCCTTTCAGTCGATATTTCGCAGTTGATTCGATCGACTGAGGGGCAATGGATGGCGCACCGTCCGCGGCACCGTGCTGCGGCACGACGTCGTGCCGTGTTACGGCGGCGGCGCCGCAACGTCACACGGCGGCCGGCGCCGCGCCGTGGACATGGGGCCGCGGCCTTATTCTACCCGCAAACATATATTTGCTCCAAAATGTCGAATCATGTAACATGAATCTTAAAAGCCTTGTCAATAAAACGCATGCAATTTGTTTGCTAAAAAGATAAGTTTTCGGAGGGTATCCGACATTCGACATCTACGATCCCTGTAACTTATCCGATGAAATTTAGTTGAATTACACCTCTGTACTTTTCAAGATGGAAGAGGCCCACGTCAACTCATAATTTCATGAAACCGCTAGTAGTGACTGGTGGGGTCGTTGATTGCGTATTAATCTGCATAAGCATAATCAATTAATCAGCGTATAATGTTCCCACTGCTAGGACAGACGGGGGTAGGCTGTGATCCACGACGCGGGCCCAGTGGGGGTTAATAGTTGTCAAAATTAAAGCACGGTTCTTTCCTTCAAAACTACCAGTGGCCATTGGCAACGCATCCGTAAACTATTCCTTATCAGTTTCTCTGTTGTGGCCCGCTCGCTCACCTGTTTGCCAATCCAGCACAGAAAGATTGTAACTTATGACTATATTCTCCTTCTGATACAAGATCTGTAAATATTTTTATTATTATTTTATGTCTGTTTGTTTTTATTTCAGTTAACATTTTCAGAAAATTGACAAACTAAAAAATACTTAATGTTTTGTAAAGTAAGCCTATTTTATTTTATCTTCGGCCAGCTATGTATGAGCGCGTCAGGGATACCTAAACATTATGTCAGAATTCAAATTCGTACGTTGCAAAGATCTCCAGTAAGCCTCAGTGAGTTTCCGCTTTTTTACAAGTTTCAGTAATATGGTACTTTGAAAAACTAGCAAGTATATTTTCTTTTAAGTATTGCTTTTAAATTCAACGTTTTCTAAACATTCACATAAACCAACTGATTCGTCATTAAGGTGAATGAACTGTAACCACATTATGTAGGTACATGAATTTAGATGAACTAATTGGACAATGTCCGGTAATAGAAACCCGATAAGTAATTGGCTTAATTTTCAGAAGCGCTCACCATTGCATGTTTATAACAAATCACATATTGTTTAATTGACAGTTCAATCCCTACTATCCCTACTAATATTATAAATGCGAAAGTAACTCTGTCTGTCTGTCTGTTACGCTTTCACGTCTAAACCACGAACTGATTTTAATGAAATGTGGTACAGAGATAGAGTTGACCTTGAGAAAGAACATAGGATAGTTTTTATCCCAGACTTTTGAAGAGTTCTCTTGGAAACGCGATATAACCGAACTCGACGCGGGCGAAGCCGCGGGCGGAAAACTAGTTAATTAATATTTAAGAACAGATTAAATTCAATGAATTTAAAATAAAAGCATTTAGCAGTGGTCAAAGCAAATCAATCAACCGGGTAGAAATCGAAACTCCGGGCTACTACTGATAAATTCCTAATAGCACATTGCCCGACCTGGATTCGAACCAAGGACCTTTAGTGCAGCAGTAGCGCAGCCGCTTGCGACTACTAGCCCAAACGAGGCAGGCACTAAGAGCAAAAAAATGCAATACCTGTCGTTGAACTGTTGAAATATAAGAGGTGCCATTGTAAGTGCGTGAAATTGTTCCGTGGACTGCTAAGAACTCAAGCCATTCTAGTGAATAAACCTGCTAAATGTCAGGGAGATTTTTGGCCACGAATGAAAAAATAAAATAAATAAGAGCTGGCATAACTTAGTCTGAATTTGAACTTCTAAATAGAATCAGGACACGAACTGTAAAAGCATCTTATAAATGCATGGCTAACTTAGCATTGTTTACGCGACTGCTTGTTTAGCCTGTAAGCAAAAGATAGCGACATCATTGACTATACACAACTTTCTCTGCCGACATTCCAGCTTATCAAAGCGAGTTCACTCGCTAATTAATAAATGCAACACTTTGTGATACTTAAATATTTATTTGTTAATTTATTTGTTCAAAAAGGAAACAAAGAATCAAGCTATTAACGTGAAACACAACAATACGCCTGTTATACCCGAAGGGTTAGGCAGAGGTGTACACATTTCGCCAGTTATGTTTAAGTCCCATGTAATAGGCGAGCCTATTGCCAACAACCGGACACAAATCGAGATTCCGTTAGCTGTTCTAGAGAAATTCGTGAAGGAAAAACCCAATAACACTTTGCCCGACCTGGGAATCAAACCCAGGACCTCATGCTCAGCAGTCGCGCTTGCGACCACTAGACAAACGGAGCAGTCTAAACATGAAATGATGTCAAATTTAAATTATGACAGCTTAAATGCAATTTCGCTGCATTCCCAGAATCGTTGAAAAGTTGTCCGTAATCTGGTAAGACAAGCTTTTTAATACCTTATGATTGTATGACTTAAGGACCTTTGCTAACTGAAGCTCTGTCCATCCCCTAAGAAAGCAGCCGTGACGAAGCCGCCAGAAGGGTGCGAGTAGAAACGGATTTATATGGTAAGGTTACTATATACGCATGCAGCTGAAATTCTTCTAAAAATCTAAAATGCAATAGCCACTTCAAAAATGTTCGTACCTCGGTTACCTCGGATTGCTTAGATTGTCGATACTTGTTAATATAGAATTAGAAGTTACAAATTTTGAAGAGTTATTTGAAGTCTAAGAACTAAAAGAAAATTACGCTCTCCACTCCAGACAAGTTAGCTTTAAACTCCCTACCTTGGACAGGTCAGAATTGTTTTGACCTTTCATACAGGAGTTACTTGGTCGTTTTTGTCAATATACAATCTGTGTGATTTGTTCCGTTGCTATCGGTTACAATAAAACTGTTCAAGTTGTATCAGAAAATAATGATTTCTTATATTACTACAAACCGATGCAAGCCTTGAAGTTGGATTGAAGATGAACATGTCGAAGACCAAGCTCATGACCAACAGCTCCAAGAGGACCATACACGTAGGCGGGGAGAATATACAATATGTCCAAGAATATATCTACTTGGGCCAAGTAATCTCTTTCCAGGCAAGGCAAGATAAGGAAATTGCAAGACGAACGGAAAATGCCTGGAAGAGTTACTGGTCCATGAAGGAGTATTTTAAGGGCACTCTGACCATGTCTCTGAAGCGGAAGCTAATGGACATGTGTATTCTTCCCATTTTGACCTACGATGCACAAACTTGGTCTTTGACTAACATCCAAAAGTCCAAACTCAAGGTTTGCCAACGTGCTATGGAGCGTAGTATCTTAGGTGTAAAATTAACAGATCGTGTTCGAAACACCACACTGCGCTCCAAAACGCAAATCGTTGACGTGGCTCAAAAGGCTGCCCAACTTAAATGGGACTGGGCAGGACATGTCTGTCGCATGCCGAATGAGCTGTGGGCCCGTAAAGCTCAGGATTGGTGCCCTGAAACAGTGACACGAGGTCGCGGCAGACCACGAAGGAGATGGCGGGACGAACTGGATGTCTTCCTTGAGAATTGGAAAGTACTAGCACAGAATCGAGACCGTTGGAAGCAATGGAGGGAGGCCTTTGCCCAGCAGTGGGACAGTATGGGCTAGCTATAATAATAATAATAATATTACTACAATCACGCAAATTCCTTCAAAACGGGCACAAATCCAGCCTCACGCCATGCTGCTGCTGCTGCTTGAGAAATTGCTGACGTAAAACTAAAAACCCACACTCAAAATATACAATACATGCGGTAGATGTCACATGTCTTCAATTGTCTGGTTTTCTTACGATATTTTCCTTCAACATTTTTAAAGCCGAAACGAAATTAATTACACAAAGTACCTAATTCGAAATCACAGTTGCGAAAATCAAACAATAAGAGCGAAAAAGCTGCTCTGCCGATTGAATCATGGTGATTCATTCATGTGGAAGAAATTCGTGTGCATTCACTAATTGTCAATTATAAAGCATGCCTGGTGTTTATCGATAACACGCTTGTTGCATCAAATGCTCTATGATAACACACTACAACCAGCAGTGAGGTTTACCAGATCATTTTATTTAATTTATCCCTAACCAATTTGTACTGTATGGTGTCGGACGTAAAGAATAGCACCATTCCATATCTTCCCGTGGGTGTCGTAAGAGGCGACTAAGGGACTTACCAGAGAATGGGCAGCAGCGTTCTCTGTGCTTTTAACAACTGTACTGCGATAGCCAACCCACCTGCCAAGGGTGGCGATTACGGCAAAACCCGGGGCCCTTATGATGAGTGCAACACAGAAATGAGCCCCAGTACGTCTTCCTTAAACTATGGGAGCGGTCGAGGTTACGGCATGGCAAGGGGTGCGAGGAATCTCCGGAAGAGATCCGATTACGGCAAAACCCCCCCTTATGATGAGTGCAACACAGAAATGAGCTCCAGTACGTCTACCTTCAACTATGGGAGCGGTCGAGGTTACGGCATGGCAAGGGGTGCGAGGAATCTCCGGAAGAGATCCGATTACGGCAAAACCCCCCCCTTATGATGAGTGCAACACAGAAATGAGCTCCAGTACGTCTACCTTCAACTATGGGAGCGGTCGAGGTTACGGCATGGCAAGGGGTGCGAGGAATCTCCGGAAGAGATCCTGGCAACATACAACAAGCGTACACTCCGGACCGACGAGAAGATAACGGAACTCGAAGACGAATTGAGCAAGTTGCGATGGAGTATTGTGGGATTATCTGAAGTCTGAAGAGAGGAGAAGGACACGAGAATCCTGAAATCCGGCAACCCGCTCTATTTCCAAGAGGGTGACCAGCAGTCCCACGGTGATATTTTTTTATGTTAAATGGGCCTACTCTTGACCTCAATCTAGTCCTGAGGACAGAGATGAGGTCGACGATGGAACGAGCTAACCCAAAAGAAGCATATTAACTCGCGACTTAAATAGATTGGGGTCATATGAACTTGGGAACACCGACGAAGGCAGGGAATTCGTGTGCGTTACGATTGCTCCGCCAAGTTATCCAAACAAAAAAAAACTTCGCCAGAAAAATTGTCGAAATTTGTCAAAATCTAAAGGAACAAACCAAAAATTTGTCAAAGTAGCATTATAAAAGATAAAAGGGTTTTAAGTTGGCCGCGCGAACGTAACGTGGAGGATTGCGCGGCCATAGAGATCTCAGCAACTACATGGGTTAGAGATCTAATTCTTTTTGTCAATTGAAGACTGGATTTGTCAAAAATTTACGAAAAAAGAATTATAAGGTCTGGATCAATGTTTTTCGAAATATTCACCTTGGAATTTATGGCCGCGCAATCCTTCACTTGTTGTTTCTTTATTGTTGATTATTTCTTTGAAACTTAAGACTTCAAAGAAGAAAGGTCTTAATTTGTCAAAACTAACGAAAACAATAAATACTACTAAAGTTTAGTTAAACAGACGAAATCTGTCCAAAACAAAAAGTACTTGGCCGCGCAGTCGAAACGTTACTTTGTACACTGATATCTCATTATCTATAATTGCTAGGATTTCGGTGTGAACATACATTTATTCGGCATTTTAAACTCGTTAGAATGACATAATTATCGTTTTAGCCTCAGAACAGTTGTCAACGCGTGTAATCTTAAAAATGATGTCATCTCATACAATGTTCGAGCAGGGTAACCATAATTTCGATTTGATTTGGGAATACCTCTAACTACAGACTAGCAATTACATTGGACAACATCTAGCTCAATTATAATTAAATAGAACCTTTTTAGTTCAAATGTAATAGGTATTTTAAGAAACTGATTTGAATATTTTTGAAATTCAACATAATGGCTAGTTTAATGTTTAATTTGTATTTAATTTTGAAGTTAGCGTCAGCACAGGAAAAGATTACCTAATTTGCTCATTTAACGATTTAAATTGTACGTAAGTGACACTCTATTGACAGTTGGTTTTTAATGGCATTCACATAAAGCTAAGCTGTTAAGACACGAGAGAACCGCGCGATTGCAAATCATGCGGTTTAGAACCGCAAAAAGCGTATTTCATGGTATTCCTTCTTGAGATGATCACATTTCTTCAGAAATATAAATTAATAGGGAGTATTTTTTTCATTTTGTTAATGTTAATGATCATCTCAAGAAGGAATACCATGAAATACGCTTTTTGCGGTTCTAAACCGCATGATTTGCAATCGCGCGGTTCTCTCGTGTCTTAACAGCTTAGCTTTATGTGAATGCCATTAAAAAACCAACTGTCAATAGAGTGTCACTTACGTACAATTTAAATCGTTAAATGAGCAAATTAGGTAATCTTCTCCTGTGCTGACGCTAACTTCAAAATTAAATACAAATTAAACATTAAACTAGCCATTATGTTGAATTTCAAAAATATTCAAATCAGTTTCTTAAAATACCTATTACATTTGAACTAAAAAGGTTCTATTTAATTATAATTGAGCTAGATGTTGTCCAATATAATTGCTAGTCTGTAGTTAGAGGTATTCCCAAATCAAATCGAAATTATGGTTACCCTGCTCGAACATTGTATGAGATGACATCATTTTTAAGATTACACGCGTTGACAACTGTTCTGAGGCTAAAACGATAATTATGTCATTCTAACGAGTTTAAAATGCCGAATAAATGTATGTTCACACCGAAATCCTAGCAATTATAGATAATGAGATATCAGTGTACAAAGTAACGTTTCGACTGCGCGGCCAAGTACTTTTTTTTTGGACAGATTTCGTCTGTTTAACTAAACTTTAGTAGTATTTCTTGTTTTCGTTAGTTTTGACAAATTAAGACCTTTCTTCTTTGAAGTCTTAAGTTTCAAAGAAATAATCAACAATAAAGAAACAACAAGTGAAGGATTGCGCGGCCATAAATTCCAAGGTGAATATTTCGAAAAACACTGATCCAGACCTTATAATTCTTTTTTCGTAAATTTTTGACAAATCCAGTCTTCAATTGACAAAAAGAATTAGATCTCTAACCCATGTAGTTGCTGAGATCTCTATGCACGCGCAATCCTCCACGTTACGTTCGCGCGGCCAACTTAAAACCCTTTTATCTTTTATAATGCTACTTTGACAAATTTTTGGTTTGTTCCTTTAGATTTTGACAAATTTCGACAATTTTTCTGGCGAAGTTTTTTTTTGTTTGGATAACTTGGCAGAGCAATCGTAACGCACACGGGAATTCCACTCCTTGGCTGTGCGCATAATAAACGATGAAGCAAAGCGCTTCGTGCGAATGTGTGGAACATCGACAAGAAATGATGTTAGGTTTATCACCCACAAGTCCCTTATGAATAACGTGGTGAAGATCGAGAGTGTGTCGATCAGGGCCGGCAGTCTCGACATAGATACCGACAATGTCGCAAACTTTCGATCGCTTAATAATAACAGAAAAAAACAACGTACATAACGTTGCTTGCGAGAAATGTAAGTCTGTACATCCAAGATGCGTTTCTCGCAAGCATTGTTATTGCAACCGAATTTGTTCGTTATAATAAAGCGATTGAAAGTTTGCGAAACTGTCGGTATCTATGTCGAGACTACCGGCCCTGGGTGGCGTACCTTATACTCAGAATATCCTCAAAATATTCGCTTTATTCAATTAGTATATTTACCATAAAATACAAAATCTCTAAAATAATATTTTAATAAACTTGCGGCTCGAACTTAAATTATCTGTCACTGTAGGTTGAATGCTTACCTCCTCACCACGAGAGCATCTCGTCCCCGTAGCGCGAAAAGTCACTAAGTCCAAAAATGGCCAAAATGAGTTATGTCTTTAGAATCAATTTTTTTTTCTCGAAATATCTGTCAAACCGTCATTTTTGTAGCTGCTTTCGTTTTTGATTTACGTAATGTGAAAAGTAAGCAAGTCTACCCTTTGGACCCCAGAGCGTAATGGAAGAATTTACTCATTTAGTTAATTATTTTATATTTATCAAAATTTTACAAAACTCGGAACTAAAACGACTTAATTACTTTTTCTTTTGAATTACTAATGCATGCAAATGCCTTTTGGTATCATAAACATCACTAAAATGATTTAGTGACTTTTTGAAATCAATAGTTTGCTAACACGAAAGTGAAAATTAACTAACTCGACATAGTGATTACTCACTCTAGTTATTTTTCTTCTTAAAAATTTAGACCTGAGAGAAAACTGACTAACTACGGTCGAAAATTCAGTAATTTACAACTAAGTCAGAGATTTTTTAGTAAACGACTAATTATATTATTTTTTTCTCAAATTCTAGAATTTTTACATGTGTTACAAAATTTATAAGTATTATAAACATTATTTTATTTATTTAAAAATATATTTAAATTAAATAATAATTTATCTTTAAAATAAAGCTAAGAACATAAAGATATGTAATGACAAGCCAAAGTTATGAATATTTATATTTTCAAAAAATTTAACTCTCAATATCTCAAAACATGGTTTTTCGACTTAGTGTGACTTTTCGCGCTACGGGGACGATCTATCCTATGTCGCGAAATCATATAACACTATCATTTCGAAGACGTTAGCGAACTAACTCAACGAATGCGATGTTTGCGGTCATTATGAGCAGTAACATATAGTTTTGTAGTATGTTAACCAGGGGCCCAATTCTGCTATTACAATAGTGTCAGAATGGTCTGTCATTGATTTCATAATTGTTGATTTTGACAAGTTTTGACAAGTCAAAATCAACAATTATGAAATCAATGACAGACCATTCTGACACTATTGTAATAGCAGAATTGGGCCCCTGGTTACCCAAGTAACACAGTCATGCTGAATAAAGTTTGAGTAATAGCGATCCGCGAAACTATAAGCTGAAACTATTGTCTGGATAATGTCTGACTAAACGTCTATTCAGCTGTTAATTAAGCAATTTGGGCACAGTTTTAAATGCTATAATCTGTATAACAGCGATTTAAAGTCTGAGTAATAGCTTAGTAATGGCCCACATAGCTTAGTAACATCTGAGAAAAAGCTGTCATCTCTTTTATAGAGCTGTTATTTCATATTTATTCAGACAAATGCATATGGATATTGAAATTATTCAGGATTAAGTTCATTTGCGTAATACTTGTCAAACAAAATTAAGAGTTATGTTGTAAAGTAGAAAAAAAAGTGGTGCTTAATCTTGCAGTGCGTCTTTGTTCTGACACTTCGTATTTCATTGCATTGAATAAAATCAATAACGACGTGCACAGTGAAACTGAGAATTTTATGTATTATAACCATGATACACGTTAAATATTACTGCGCAAGTAGTTTTATCGTGAATAGCATATAAATTATCTCAATATTTTTCACGCGCCGCTTAGGTAATCAAGTTTAGTGATAGTAAATAATAAGAAATTTAAAGACTTTTGTGTTGACAAAAATACTTAGGATAACACAGCTAATGCTTATCTTTCAAAAGTCATTAAATAAATTATAAATTGTATTTTTAACTGTAATTAATTTCTAAAATGAGGCATTTGATATACATAATGATTCAATAGTTTACTTAAAAATAAGTTTTAATGGCGATTCATTATAAGCTGAATAAAAACTCTCCACGTACTGCAGATGTTACATAACTCTGAATAAAAAGTCACGTCTTCTAATTATTAAGCTTTTATTTGAGAAATAGCGATCTGGTAGTACAAATATCTGAATAACACTTGATTATGTTAAACTGTATATTTTAACTTCATGTACTCCTTCATACATTTACGACGAATTCCTCCAGTTCTTCTCCTAGATTTCCATGATTTTCTTTCCATTTTTTATCAATCAGTTCACATCAAACCCGCGGTACAACAACATACACAACGACAAACAATGTTTTAAACGTCCCAATTCAATTACTACCCAGAAAAACTCTGTATAACATGTTTAAAAATGGTACTTTTACAAGTAATTGCGGAATAAGAATACATCATTCAACTTCCATCTGTGTTAGTTAGCTATAAACCATGACTTTATTTCTAATATACCGAAATAAGTCCTATATAGAACCCAGTAAACATTTTTATACAGTAGCTGAATAATCGATAAAATATGGAACCTTGTGTGACTTGAAGACAAAATAAAAGCGGTTATTCAAAATCAAGCTTTTTAACAGAAATTAACTACAACATTATTCAGAAGACTCACTATTTTACAGCATATAGTGGTTTCATAAGCAATAAGCTGAGTAAAGTTGGCATATTACTATTAGATAACTACGTTTATTCAGCTACTTATACTATTATACAGATAAATGCTGTCCCAGGAACTCTTTTTCAAATTAAAGTCATCTATAATGCTTTAGGCTTAATAACATCTGTGTTATATGCGGTATAGAAGTTATTACTAAGCTTTAAGAAAAATAGTCAACTTAATACAAATTTTACTAAGCTAAAAGAGTTATAAAGGCCAAAAGAGAATATTATTCAGAATTTGGTTCTTTCAATATCCACTTACTCACACGTTTTGTAACTTATAGCTGTAAACATTTGCGAATTGCTATTACTCAAACTTTGTTCAGCATGTCTGTGTTACTTGGGTACTTATCTCCTTTGGAGGCTTCTGGAGGGAGGTGGGCTGGTTGGAGTAACGGCCACCATGGCTCACGCACAATGGTCCACTTTAGAGAAACCAGAGTGCGGAAACCAAAATCCCTAACATAGAACATAGACCTCAGTAGAGCTTCGGAAAGAGTGGGTCTTAAATTGCACACGGCCAAAACCAAAGTTGTTGTTGTTGAATGCCCATGTAACATATCAAGATCGTAGAGTCTACACTCGAAGTTGTAGACGATTATATCTACCTGGGGCAAACGGTCTAGTTAGATAGTGTAACTTCGAAAAAGTGGTCAATCGTCGAATCCGGCTCGGCTTCGGGAAGATGCGTGGTATCTTCTCGTTCAGCTTACCGCAGTGTCTCAAGACGAAAGTCTATGGTGCCAGTGATTACATACGGGACCGAAACGTGATCGCTCGCAATAGGCCTCATCAGAAGGCTTAAAGTGACCCAAAGGGCAATGGAGAGGGCTATGGTCAGAGTTTCCTTGCGTGACCAAATCAGAAATAAGGACATCCGCAAGAGAACCAAGGTGTTACCGACGTAGTCCGAAGAATTGTCAAACTTAAGTGACAGTGGGCAAGGCACATTGCTCGCAGAACGTATGGCCGATGAGGCAGAAATGTTCTGGAGTTGCGACCGCGAACCGTAAGACGTTGGGTTGGAAGGCCTCCCACTAGGTGTACCGATGACCTGGTGAAGGTTGCGGGGATCCGCTGGATGCGAGTCGCACGGGACCGGTAAATGTGGTGACACTTGGGGGAGGCCTATGTCCAGCAGTGGACGTCTTTCGGCTCGAATGATGATGATGAACCAATTTTTATGCTTTCCTTTATTTTTTCATACTCTTTTTAAAACAGGCAATAACAGAATTGGAAATAATGAAAAACTATGTTTATTCAGAAAATAGATCAATGAATATAAATTTTATCGTGGGTGATTTTAAAGACACGGACACTCCGTTTTCATTGAAATAGACCACATAGACTGCCAACAAACTGCTTTACAGTTTGGCAGAAGTAACATTTTTTTGTAGTAGGTACTTAGGATGTCACCACGAATAAACGCTTTTTCATTAATTTTTTTTTTTTTTTTCATTAGAAATGAAAAGAATTACATTTTTCCTACAGTTTAAATTAAGTTCACATCTCTTTTACTATTTTCCTTTCCTCAAAAATTGCCTAAGGATTTAATTTCCCTAAGAACGAAATTCTCCCAAAAAAAGAAGAAAAATAAGCTGCAATCTACCAATACAGCCTGCACTTTGCACACCCTTGCACTCGAGGACGAGGCGTACTGAAGGGTCGACAAACCTATACACAAATTAATGAACCACGCGTGTCCTTATAAATGCGTAGTTCTAAACGGTTAGATTCTCAGAGTCAGCCTATGTCGAAAGTCAGAAGTTCTATTCTGCACGTATCGTTTACTGAATTCTCTGGTTAAAATTAACCGCGCCGAATTATCGCTGCGTGACAGAGTTCGTGAAACTTTTAAAATGTGATAAAAAACGCTCCGAACTATAATTTGGAAAGTCAGAAGTTCGATTCTGTACGTATCGTTTACTGAATTCTCTGGTTAAAATTAACCGCGCCCAATTATCGCGTGACAGAGTTTGTGAAACTTTTAAAATGTGATAAAAAACGCTCCGAACTATAGTTTATTTACCAGAAAATATAACAATTTTCATTCATTAATAACTTCACTTTAATAATTATATTTTAATTCTAAGTGGACTGAAAATTTCTGTCAAAAGTTTTCGACACTTTCAAATCATAGAAAAAATTAAGTAAAGGAAAACTATATTTTTTCCGTTGTGTCACAAGGTTTCTTTTTACTCTTAAATACGTTTACTAGTAGATAATTTCTGATGCAATTATTACACCAGTCATACCATTGCACTGAAGTGTTAATAAAAATTGTTTCTTAAATAAATCAGCAATTGCATTATTTATTGCATTTTACTGAAAAATCTCCCGTTTTCATTTTCCGATCGTATTTTTCCAAACTTGAAAAAGTTTTCCGTTTTCAGCAATAACTGATAAAACATTAAGTGACTTTTCAATTTGGTTTTCCGATTTTTAGTGTCTGAAATAAATTTCAGGTATTTTTTTGAAAACATCAATTTTATCATAATTTAAGCTTTCCCGGTAAAGTTAAGTTCCAAAACTCATTTAGCGAGTTAAAACCAAATTGAAAAATTTTTTTTTTTTTTTTTTTAAGTAGTGAAGGGTATACTTACCTGTATATCCCAGCTGGATAGAGGGGCGGGTACTGATACTAAATACTGGGTATCAGAAGGTAGGACCGGTTTACGTTGAGGTCTACTCGCGTCAGAGCCTCGAAACGAACTGAACGAGTGGGCTAACGGACTGGCCCGCCTTACCCAGGCGCGTAGCTTTGCCGCGCGCATGCGCTCGTCCCATGTGCCCGTGCGGTCTAACGAGGGGTATAAGCCTCTGGTTCTGCCGGCTTGATTTCGCAACTATTCTAACAAAGCCGGATAATTCACGTGGCCCAAACCGTGCACCATGTAAATTAGCGCTGCACGGTTTATGTGGAATGATATAACTATTTACTGCCTCGTTAGTCTAGCGGTCGCAACTGCGATAGCTGAGCATGAGGTCCTGGGTTCGATTCCCGGGTCGAGCAAATTTTTATTGGGTTTTTCCATCAGGAATTTCTCAGAAACCACGGAGTCTGGATTTGTTTCCGGTTGATGGTAATAGGCTCGTCCCCTATTTACATGGGACCTAACCTTTGGAACGTGGATCCGCCGAATCCCGTTATACTGCCGGAACACGGATCCACGACAAACGACATCACGCGTTTTTTTTTAGATAATTTTAGTTATATCGCGGATCCATGTTCGCATACCAAAGATTAATACACAAAAGTTCAATTCGTAATAGAACACTAAAAGCCCTCTCCCCAGCGCATTAGGTAACGTAATGTTTGTACATAAAAGGTGAAATAGAACTATGAAAATTAGATTTTCTACTAATGAAGTTTCTATTTTTTTTTTTACATAAATTTGAAAATTCACTGTTGTATTTATATCGGTAGTCACTTTGAGTTTGAGCTAACATAGTGTTATGGAATATCAATAGAATATGAGATCAACTTATTTATGCTAGTTTTGGTACCACTGACTTGCAACATAAATATTAAACGAATTATGTGAGTTGTACATTATCAATCTTCAAATATACAATAGTAAAAATATGAAAACAACTTGGAACTCCATAAAGTTTTTAAATTTATTGTTGCAATATCAATAGCACATTCTAAAGCCCCAAACAAAATAGTTCTTATTTCTAGTGCAACAATTAGTAGGTATTATCAAAACTTGTAAAGCGCAGACCACACCGCAGGCGCCGGGCGAGCGACGCGAACGACGCATCGTTTCACTACTTTTCATACTTTGGTTTCACACCGCGAACTATCGACATAGCCGAACGAAGTATGTAGAGGGCGCCGCTCGCGCTCGCCCGCCCGCTGGCTGGCGGTGTGGCTTGCGCTTAATCCTACGCCTGTTCATATCACAACGCTTTTCAGTCACTTGACTGTAGGTTGGACAAGGCAAACAATTACTATGCTTAATAATAACAGCCGCTCGGGTCGATCTTAAGATTAAGCCGTTCTTGCCTAGGTTGGTACGTGGATGGGTGAAAACCCATTATATATCAAGCTTTCTCTGGGCCTTGGAAAGAACGTTAAGCCGTTGCTCCTGGCTGTCATTTGTAGATCTTTGACAGTCGTTACAGGTCAGTGACCCGAAAGTCTGACAATCAGTCTTACCAAGGGGTATCGTATTACCTAGCGCTAACTGGGTTGTGGAGGTCAGATAGGCAGTCGCTCTATGTAAAATGCTGGTATTCAGCTGCATCCGGTTAGACTGGAAGCCGACCCCAACATAGTTGGGAAAAGGCTAGGTAGATGATATGGAACATATTCACAAGAGTTTATTCTCCGGCTTAACGTGTTTTCCGAGGCACGGAGGAAACTCGGTATGCAATGGGTGGTCACCCATCCATGGACCAATCTAGGTAAGCACGGCTTAACCTAAAGATCGATCCGAGCGGCTGTTCTTATTTAGCCACGAGCTCTTCGTGTGAACGTGTTCCATATAGTCCTATAACAACAAAATAAAAATGAATTTTTTTTTTGTTTCGTTTCTAGGAATGAGCAAACTCTTAAATGAGCAGTAGTAATGTGATGTGTTTCATATTGATTTGATAGGTGTAATCAAAGAGGTTTAAAAGACCTATAGAGCGGACATTAAGAATATTTTCATACAACAAGTTCGATCCCAAACATTTTGGATTTTGACACACGAATGCTAATTGACAAGCGGGCGTATGACACTAGATATACCGATTTGTTACTAAGTAGTAACAAGTATTGGATTACGATTTTCTTCGTCTTGTCCGGTCTATCGCTCGTAAATATTTGAATGTCTTTGGGTGTAATACCTACTTCTAGTTTTTATACCAAGTACCAGAGAATGGACATAATCAATATCGTATCTGAATTATAATTTTGCGCGGATGAACGTTCATTTTGATCATGACATCAGCGAATTTCCTTAATTGAATTAATCATTTTACTTATTTTCCGCAATTTATATTGGAGATTTCATAAAATTTATAAATAACATTAGTTGGGGTGTCCGATATTTCTTATAGGTACTTTTCTTGTTAAAAAGCTGTTTTGAATAAGTAGCAATATATTTTAAATCGTTTATGCACCAATTAGTGCATGAAATAGAATATAAGAATACGAATATGGACTTTCCAATTTCCAATACCCCCAGTTTCGGACAGATAAAGACATGCTGTTTGATTGCGACAGAAAATAAATGCTTACAAACCATTGCAGTGGCCAGCACGAGAAACCCAATTCTTATTTCTCCTCTGCTACTAGGAATACTGTAATCCTATTACCTTGTACAAATGCACACAGAAAGCTTTGATACCAGGCCCAGTGCTGAAGCTTTTAGCTAATCCATCCATACGGGTAGTAAACCTATTTAGACCAGGGCTGAAGTCTTTGAAAATGGTAAAAAGAGACACAGCTAGTAAGGCCGTTATTTTAAGGTAACTTATATTCCTGAGTGACCTACGGAAAATTTTAGCCCATCAAAAGGTATTTCATAGAGAAATGGGAAAGGGGCTAAGAGCTATTATTTACCTATATAAATATATATATAGGTACATAATATATATCTAACATATTAACATATACATATATATATGGGTACATAATACAATTTGTAGTCGGGGTTTTTGATACTTTTAATTAAATGTTACTTGCTTAGATGGAGTGACTGCCCATCGGACCTCGACTGTTGCTGGGGAACACGATACTCTCTTTCTCATCAGACTCCAGCTCTATTCTTACAGCTTATGTACTACTTTTTTGTTTTTCTACTTAACTGTTTGGCCCGTTTTCACCAACACTAACACCTAACGCAATGTCTAAGGCCCGTTTAAATGTGCTGGCGTCTATAAAGTCTCGAGTAATGAAATGTCTACACTTATCAAAATTCGTCACAAACACGTCTTATACGTTTGAACACGTGATTGTACGTAATACATGCAAGTGAGACCATTAAGGCGCGGGCCCACCGCGGCGCATGCTGTGCACGGGCACGCGGCGCATTTTAGCTGCGTGTATTAATTTGTTTGACAACGTGGGTCTACGTTTCCAAAGGAGTACACGAATATGACCCACGACTATGTATAGCGTCGCACGGCGCACGGAGAGGCTACGCACGTGCCACTGCAATCCACGGTGTATGACTGAAAACTGCGCTGCTATAAGTGAGCTGTACATAGTCGTGGGTCATAATATTCGTGTACTCCAGTGGAAACGTAGACCCACGTCGACAGCGTTGAGCTATGTAACCGCCTATTCGAGCAAGCCACGCATGTATCAATGACGTCAATTCATGCGTAGCCTCTCCGTGGGTTGCAGTGGACACAACCACATAAATTTTCTTACAAAGCGAAGCTTAATACACGTGCGTAGCCTCTCCGTGCACCGCGGTGGGCCCGCGCCTTTATTATACTTATACACAATACACGCGGTTAGTCCGCCTCGCAACAACTTACGCCAGGATGTCTCTATTTATTTGAGCTCGCTATTTCTTTCGACCCAACAATAGTTCACACGGATCGGCACTCAACTTATTACAGTCGAGAGTATCGTCTTAAAGAAAAATAATTCCAAAATGGACTTGTCAGATTTCTATCCACTACTTTATGGAAAATATTGAAAAATTGTAGATTAAAATAGCACCAACCCTTCGGGGCGAACGTCAACCCATTAAGCTATTAACTCCGCTGACAATTTAACTAAAATTGCCGTTATTCCATGTCTAATAACGGCTATTTTAAATCCGTACTATCTTCAAGCTCAAGCAAGTTCTAGCTTTTTTTTTGAGAAAATTATAGGGCTATTTTGATGAATTGGACAACCCTGTATGAAGAGCTATGGAAGACAATGCTCTGTTGCTTTGGAGGAAACAATAATCGAAGAACGTATTGGCAATTCGTAATCTCTATTTGTCACACTTGTCTCTAAATTACATATTTAGCAGGCTTTCATGACGGCCATTCCGTAGCCATTAGCAAAAAGGGAACATCTGGGGAAATTGAGATAGCCATACACGCTAGGGTGTACCGGAGCGTGAATGTTGCAACACTGTGCAGATGTACCTGCCAGGTCCGCAAGCCTGTCAAGTACACCCTAGCGTCCTAAATGAATGTAAAAGTACTCGTAACAAATCCGAAAGGTACTTGTTATCCCCGTCATTACGATTATTTCTTTCTCACCACACCTGGAACCTTCTAGTTACGTAAATATTGGGGTTCAAAGTTCCAACTCTTTCGCAAGTTTCTTGGTTTTTGATGTTATATATTTTACTTGAAATACCTCCACGACCCCGATATTATTCTATGCTTTCAAGTTTCATCAGCACAATGTTTTGATTGCGTTACATTAACTTCTAAGAGAAAAACGTGATTTTTTCACCCCAAAAAACAAGTACGTCGAAGAAGCCCCAAAAAAGCCCCAAAAAAATAATTTTCCAGTTACTAAGTTTGATGTACCTAATGTTTGGTTGTCGGCTTCGAGAAGGGTCCGTTTACACCGTGTATGAAAACAAAAAACCGGCCATGTGCGAGTTGGTCTCGCGCACCGAGGTATAAACTTGTACGTATTTTGTTATTAAACTACATATTTACAGTTTTCAGATTTTTCCCTTTACTTGTGCTGTAAGACAATGCTTCTTGCCAAATTTCATGATTCTAGGTCAACGGGAACTACCATATGCGTTTTCGACCCAAAACCTATAGGGTACTTCCGGTTGACCTGAAAAAGGTCTTATACGTTCCACCCCAAGCAGAGATGCAGTATGTGATGACAGATTGGTAAAGACACACGAGTAGCGCAGTTTCCGGATCAGCAGAATGCCTCAGATCTTTGAACATGTACGAGTATATTAGTTTCCTGATACGCGCGCACAGTCTTTTAGTATAACCCCATACTTAAAGACTGTGCGCGCCAGCTTAGCCTATAGTCAATGTAGACTCCAAGACATTTACAAGGTAAATACGATGTATTCATGTAAAGAGGTTAAAACACAGTAATGCTACTAGACGTCATAAATTCACAACCTTTGCGTGTAAACCGACCCTTCACGAAACCGTCCAACAAACATTAGGTAAAAACTAAGTAACTACGCAAAAATTATTGCGAAATTTTTTTGGGGTGAAAAATCACGTTTTAGGGTGGGACTTATGTAACGTACCTAAAACATTGTGCTGATGGATGGATTGTATAGTACGGGGATCGTGGAGATGTATAAAGTAAAAATTTTGCATTTGCGGAGGCCCCTACGGCAGCGTCGTGGTGTTATGGTGTTACAATGCCTTCCAAGACGTGTCAGTGATTCAGTGTAGTGAGCGTATTTGTGCCATTAAAATAGCGGCAGGAGATAGGTCAGTGTTAGTTATACTCCGTGAACAATTTGCCGGATTTTATTGACTGTTTAAGTGAGATTGGTGCGATTGTTGATGAGAGTAACATCGAGTCTGTTTTTGTGTTGGGTGATTTTAATGCAGACCCGGGTGAGTTATTATAAAACCTCCTCCTTTTTTGAAGTCGGTTTAAAATGAACTTATTTATGTGTGTTGCGAGGAGCGTTGGTCGTGTATAGATGTAGATATGGTAGGGAGAAATTCCGGTACCTATACCTACATCAGTGATGCGCATGGGACGCCCAGCTGGCTCGATCATTGTATTGTAACTCACGCGGCGAAGCAGTCTGTTACGAATATTTTTGTTGACTATGACACTCTGTGGTCGGACCATTATCCTCTCATTGTGGAATGCAATCTATATGTATTAACGCCCAAGATTACACATACGGTTTGTGATAAAAATATGGATATTATATGGGGGGTGAGAAATGAGAAACAGGTCTTAAGGTATAATGAGGAGTGTCATAGGAGATTCAAATTTATTAATTTTCCCTCGGAATGTTCGCGGTGAGCGGATTATTTATGTAGTAATCATGACCATGCGCGTGTCCTAGATAAACTGTACTCTGACATTGTGTCTGCTCTTCAGGGTGCGGCAATGGTGAATGGGGGAAGAGCGCGGAAGTGTGGGCGCGGTGCACGCTTGGCGGGATGAAGTAGGCATGTAGGCTCACAGGGTGGCCAGGCTGAGGCTTAACGTGTGGATACTTGTGGCAGACCTAAGTCCGGTCGTGTGTATGAGGAGATGCGAGCGAGTAGGAAAGTGTTTAAGTCCAGGTTAAAGTGGTGCCAGAATAATCAGGACCAGATTCGGATGGACGCCCTTGCTGAACAACACTCGAAGGGTGACTTCCGTGGCTTTTGGCGAAAAACGAGAAAAGTAAACTCGCGGCCTGGCCATCCTGGGAGCGTCGATGGCTTTATGTGATCCCAAGAGCATTGCGAACGTTTTCAGAGAACAGTTTCGGTCCGGCGGTTAGGGTGCTGAATACTGACCCGAACCATAAAACTGTGGGAATGAGTTTCATTGCGAAAGCCGTAAGCCAGATTGAGTGGGGAAAGTCCCCTAGTCACGACGCACTCAGCATTGAGGACCTGCAGCACGCGAGACCGCACTTGGCGAGAGAGTTCTTGCAATTGTCTTTTCGCTGTGTGTGAGCCACTCCTACCTACCTGCGGACTTCATGAGAACAGGTGCTTAACACACATTTAAATATACATGTAACACTTCATGAGAACCAGTTTGGTTTTCGACCTAAACTGTTGACAGAGAGTGCAATACTGTGTCTAAAGCACACCGTTAAATATTACACGAAGAGAAAGACCGCGGTATACACGTCCTTCCTCGATTTATCCAGGGCGCTCTGACCTCGCCAACATTTGTTCAATCTCTATATGAACGAACTGATCGTCTCGCTCAGCAGTCAGCATGTCGGATGCTATATTGACGGAGTCTGTGTCAACAATATGAGTTATGCGGACGACATGGTGTTGCTGAGCGCGTCGATCTGTGGGCTGAGGAAGTGAGGAGACTACTCAGTGCATGTACTGAATACGCGCATGGACATGGTTTGAAATATAATGGGAAGAAAAGCCAATACATGGTTTTGAGGCCAGGTGTGTCGTGTCCTATGAACATTCCGAATGTTAGTCTCAATGGTGTTCCAATAGACCGAGTGGACCAATCCACAATCCACAATCAATCAACAATCGTGGATCTAGGACATCTACTCACCGAGGACCTTAAAGACCATGCTGATATGGACCGGGAACGGAGGGCACTGTCGGTGCGAGCCAACATGATAGCCCGCAGGTTTTCGCGTTGTACTACTGGTGTGAAGGTCACGCTTTTTAGAGCGTACTGCACATCCCTATATACGTGTAGCCTGTGGGTTGACTATAGTGAAAAGGCATACAGTGCCCTCCGTGTCCAGTACAACAACGCCTTCCGGGCGGTGTTGGGGCTGCTCCGTTTCTGTAGCGCATCGGGGATGTTCGCGATGGCACGCACTGATTATTTCCACGCTTCTATGCGTAAGCGGTGCGCGTCCCTGGTGCGCCGGGTGCGGGCCAGCCACAATGCTATCCTGGCTATGATCGCAAGCAGACTGGACTGCTCTTATATCCGGCATTGCTGTGGCAGGCAATTTATATTATTATTTTTATTTTTTTTTAATTTTATTTCAACAGTAGTTACATAGGTGAGTATTTCACCAATCTTCTGCCAAACTGCAGTACAGTTCGTATTAAAAACATGTATTAAAAAAAACTTGTGAAAACGTTGGAACTTTGACCCTCAATAACTCAGTAACTAGAAGGTTCCCAGGTACGGTCTGAAACAAAAAAAATATCGCTATGACGAGGAGAACAAGTGCCTTTCGACTTCGTTAAGGGTCTTGTTACACCCATAATACAACCTTTTAGAGGAAATGCAATTACTTGTTCGGAAATCATATCAATATCAGTCGTCAAGTTTCTTAGTTCAAGGGTATCACCATGTTAACCTCGTCAAATTTAGTTAGCTAGTCTAACTCGACTCTCGTTTTGGGTACCGGTAGCAAAACAGTTGTTTGATAGGCACTTGTCCCGTCTATGGTGTTCCGCTTATTTTTGACTGTATTGTTAATAGGTACCTTATTCGTCTTATTCTAAGACGGCTATTGTACTGGCATTTATTTACTAAAACTGCAATAGTTCGTAGAAAACTAGGTTTGAATCGTACCTAATACAAGTAAATTTACAAAAATGTTGACGACCTCCGTAACATTTTACTAAAATAAATAAATCGTACCTTGTGACGCCATATTTCCTTTGAATATCAACGAATACGAATCGAAGCACACACAGAACTTTTTCTCTTAGCAGCTCGACGCAAGATAACGGCGAAATACGCATGAAACATCACAGGGTGCGCATGACGCTCTAGGTACGTCATCCTTGATGTAGGTCCATGACGCGCCTGGCGCGCTGGCGCGTCATCGTCCAATGTTCGGGGCCTGGCGAAAGTATGCATGGAAAATGATGGTGACAATGAGTCGGTTAATTGATAATGTTTGTACGGTCGTAATCAAATCGACACCCGCGGGGTATTTGCATACGCAGCACACTTACAGTTGCATTTTATTTACATACATACTGCACGCGTTTTTTCGAATGGGGGTGGGCAGAAACTTCAGAACGCGATGCTACGATCTTTACATAATCCTTCCGCCTCGTCCACGTTCTTATTTTGTCAGAAATACATACACGCCGGTTGCGTGTACTGCGCAGTAGCATTTTCATCAAGTTATACTCTTGCTTCTATTTAGTGCCCGAGTGGGTAGCGACAGCCACAATTCGCACATTTAACTAGTTGCCGTTAACAATACACTTGATTTGCGGTTAAGCGTTTCGTCTTTCCACATCGACCATCATGACAGTTGGTTGACATTAGTTTTTTAGCAGCTTATGTAAATCGTTCATACATTTTTGGCTTTGCCATGATCAGTATTCTAGATAGGATGTCATTTTGTCTATTCTCTCTTTTATGTTGAGGTTCTACCGAACTGGGACGCGGCTATGCAGTGCGCAGCCAGGTCGTAGCCACAAAATGCACACTCACAGCACTCTTACTTCCCATTCCCGGCCCAACCCACTGATTGACTTCAGACTAAAAATTTATATAAACACATAACAACACGTTTTTAATCCCCGAAGGGTTAAGCAGAGGTATACCATAAAGTACACCCACGTTTCGCCAGCCATGATTAAGTCCTATGTAATAGGGGCAAGCCTATTGTCATCAACCGGGCAGAAATCCAGAATCCGTGGCTGCTACCAAGAAATTTCTGATGGAAAAACCCAATAGACGGGATGAGGATGTTTAGTAGTAGTAGTTAAGTTTAGTTTGTTAGTTTGTTGTGCTGTTGGCTCGCTGCACGCTTTGGTGCAAACTCTAAGTGCGGTAAGTTTCTATTTAAATAAATAAATAATAATTAGTGAAGCGGTTCCTCTCTCTAGAGTCCTGACCACCGGCAGCCTGGACGTAGTTCCTGATGCCGATAGGCCATCTATTTTTTTTTTTTAATTATTTGATAACTTTTGTTTTTAAAAATATTTAAAAATGTATAACATAAGAGAAATGCTGAACAAAGGACTGATAATATAAAGGCCTAATAGTACACCCACATTTCGCCAGTTATGTTTAAGTCCCATGTAATAGAGGGCAAGCCTATTGTCATAAACCGGGCGCAAATCCAGACTCCGTGGCTGCCACTGAGAAATTTCTGATGGAAAAACCCAATAACACTTTGCCCGACCTGGGAATCGAACCCAGGAGCTTATGCTCAGCAGTCGCGCTTGCGACCACTAGAAAAAGCAAATTTAATCAACTAAAAGTGCTCTTGGACTATTAAGCAAGTACTTCGGAACAGTAACCGAGCTCGGGACAATAGGGTATCTGCTTCGGTCGTCAGAAGCAGTACGTCCTGGTAAACTCACTAACTCGGTAACTAGAACGAGCTACAAGAGCTTCATCTGCAAAGATGAAGCTCTTGTAGCTCGTTGTAGCGTTCTAGTTGTGAGTTAACAACAACGGTCTCTGTAGTATCTGCAGTCCCATTGTAGGCCAACAGATGAAAGTGTTACTTTCAACACTTGACAACCAATTAACCTATTATATGAAAGTGAGTTCAGTTACAGCAAGGCATAAAATAGGACCCTAAAATATTTATGGGCAAGTTTGTCCTGTCAGTACCAACACTCGTTGGTAAATCTCGAGGTCAAGCGTAAACTTTTTAAAACAGATGTCATTTGATTCCCGAGTCGACATAGCGGGAATCGACAAAGAGGGGATGATTCCTCTCTTAATGCGGTTTCGATTTGTTAATTGCTTTGCATTTTATTGGTGAAATCGTGTCTTAAGTCACCAGAGTCGTTAATTGGTCATTCCTAGATACGATTTGATCTGATAACTTTTAAAAAAAGTATCAGGAGGCCAGATTATCATGATCATTACCAAGGCAGTTCTAAGTGACAGTTTTTTATTTTCGATCTTTTCGTGAAAAGAAGGTTGGTGTTCCGTTGATGCTGGTAGAGGTAAAATATCTATGATAGAACAGTGTATTGTACTTGGCTAGCTGTAACCGTTTGCAGGGCAGTTTCGCATATGACCCCATACCAGATTTTCATAAATATCAACTTAAAGGCATAATTATTTAGTTCGCGGATGCTGTAAATTGGAGTGCAGTCAAATTTGGAGGTACTTACAGTTTGTGTGGTACACTGGAAATAGTAACCGAATATTCGATTACTGGCTATGATCATCATTTATATTTTATCATTTTCAATTATTATGTCACGTTTCTGGGGTCTTTTTATCATTGCCGCCCGGCTATGATAAAAATACGGGAATTTGAACGATTGGAAATATCATTAAGGACACACTTATGCACATATTCCAAAGAGTTTTGCACATTTGTAAAACTCAGTCTAAAAACCTGAAAATAAAATAGAAACCTTCAAACACTCTTCAAATCTAATATCGAGCTAAATGAAAACTATAACCGACTGAACAGGAATAGACTAATACTACCCATCACAAACTTGAAAGTTATCGGGAAAAGCGCATACTAACGACTAGCTAACATATTTAAAAAACTACCTGAAAGATTAAAATCCCTACACCAAATAACTCATTTTTCTCTAAACACTTGAAATCTTTGTTAATAAAGAAAGGCTAACCGTTGAGGAAAACTGACAAATTGTGAAACGATCGACATTGTAATAATACTCGTTAAATGTGAAATAATAATAGATACTACATTATAATTTATACAGGGTGTTTTTTTTAGAGGTATAGAACTTTGAAATGGAATAAAACAAAGATGTTTTTTTTAATTGATATGAAATTTACTTTATTCGAAAGATAGTCTTCTGGCATTATAATTTAAATATGTCTTCTGACATATGACCGCCACGGCTGGCTCGCACGTAGTCTAATCTGGAGCACCAATTTTCGATGACTTTTTCCAACATTTGTGGCCGTATATCGGCAATAACGCGGTGAATGTTGTCCTCCAAGTGGTCAACCGTTTCGGGCTTATCGGCATAGAGTAGCGACTTCACATATCCCCACAGAAAATAGTCAAGCGGTGTTAAATCGCACTATCTTGGAGGCCAATTCACAATAGACAAGATCGACGGCAATCTTGTTTTGGGCCCATTCACCGAATCTACGCCTTGTCAGGTGATCGTGTGGCTTCAATTCTTGCACGAGTTGGATTTTGTAAGCACGCAAACCAAAATCTTTCCGCAATATCTTCCATAAAGTGGAGGGACACATATCCAATTCCTGTGCGCGATGGCGGATAGACTGATTCGGGTCTTCTTCAACGCTATGCTCTACAGCAGCAATGACTTCTTCTGTACTCACTGTACGACGTCTATGTGGATGCGTATTATCATTTAGAGTAAACGTGGTGCGAAAACGTTCCATAGTTATTCGAATTAATTGCTCTGATGGACGATTATGTTGACCATAAAATGAACGTAGTGCGCGATACGTATTTCGAACAGAACCATAATTTTCAAAATAAATTTGCACAATTTGCAAGCGTTGTTCAGGCGTCAGTCTATTCATGTTGAAATGCCAAACCAAACTAAACATAAATCACTTAACAGCGGACAAAATGGCCGCCAGTTAAAAAAGTGTTGCCAACTTAAAGTTCTATACCTCTAAAAAAAACACCCGTTACATAATACTCGTACCTATGATTAAAATGAATGAATGAATTGATAATAGTGACTTATTTTATTAATGTTGTTACAATAACATAAATCAGTCAATATTAGAATTATGTAATTTAATAATATAATATGATATACAGGGTGAATTTTCCAAGTGGGCGTGGATGGCCAAATCCGAAACCAGCAGAAATAGCGAAAAATGCTCACAGGAGTCTCGAGCCCGATTTTGATTAAAACTAAAACTGCATCATTAGATTTTTGAAAAATCAATATTCCTAGCCAGGAATCGAACCCGTTGATTTTAGGAAAAAAATACACACTGTATTATTACACAATTCGATGGTGTCGCTAATAAGGATCAAATTCTGGGAAGTACGGCAAACTTAATAAAATTCTTAAATTTTTTTTTTCGTAATTTTAATTAATGTCCTTGATTGATGATGATGACACACGTTATGTTCTAATTTCAATTTTATTGACTCTTCGCAGCTAAAGGCCACAGTAAAAGAAAAAAAGTCGTAAACTACAAGTAATTTGGCGCCAATAGTGATTTTGTTCGACGTTTCGTTGATTACCTACTAACTGTTTGCATACTATTATGTTTTTATCAAAAATTAACTCTTTCCTTTAGTTTGCCGTATGTCATTATTTCCCAGAATTTTATCCTTATTAGCGATACTATCGAATGGTGTAATAATACAGTGTGTATTTTTTTCCGAAATCAATGAGTTCGATTCCTGGTTAGGAATATTCATTTTATCAAACATCTAATGATGCAGTTTTAGTTTTCATCAAAATCGGGCTCGAGACTCCTTTGAGTATTTTTCGCTATTCCTCACAGTTTCGGATCTGGCCAACCACGCCCACTTGAAAAATTCATTCTGTATAAAATTTGCAGTGCCCTTACAGGTTGCATATCTTAATACTGTGTCATGAAATTTTAATGCATGCCTAATAACCAGTGTTTTACATGTTTGCAAAACAAATAAATAAACACTTCCCAATACGCGTTGAAACCAAAATAACCCTGCAAATAAAAATGCCTATGATCGACCTTACCTTTTTGGAGTCCGCCTTTTGGAAACAATAGTCACCTAAGTTTGTACATCGCTCTCTGCAGCTTTGCTGTTTTTCCGTCCTTTGGTTACCCAAAATCCCAATCCAACTCTACCAATTTAAACAAAAATAAAATTCTACTGTGTTCCGTTGAAGTCAATTAAAAACTCGCATTTCAAGTATTGTTGTAGCCACTTGATTTCCGAATTAAATTATTTTTGTATTTGGATATACTCGTAGAACTGTTACTCACATTTATTTACACGTTGTCATCGGAAGAATTACGAAAACTTTTTAACAACTATTTACTCTAATAATTTTGTAGGTCCTAACAACGATCCTTGGAGTACGCCGGCAGATGACACGTTAGGATTCCATCGTTGGGCAAACCTAGCTATAAAGAATAGGCGCGTAAACTTTGAACAGCTTGGCAGTCAATCAATACAATAATAACACTATAAAGACAATCAGATGCAAAGTGCAAGGTTCTAGGTCTCTCATGCGGCATTTTAATGAATGACCAATCAGCGTAAATCTCGGCCATCTATTCAAGGAAAAATCTCTTGCGGAGCTAGGAATGATTTATTTCTCACTTTATAACGCGTTAGCTTGACCCGAAATCAAGAGCTAATCAAAACTTGCACACAGAGGCAAACTTTCGCATTACAACGTTTACAATCTAAATTTTTGACTGTACAATGCTGTTTAAAATTTGCGTTACAAATCTGAAAAAATACACGACATAACACTCAAAAACCGCGTTTAAAGCCCTGTCACAGTCAGCAAGCCGAAGGCAAGGCGAGGCCACGGCGAAAGCTATATTGTGAATGTTAACACCCCCTGTGTCAATTGAATAGAACACTTTGCTTCGCTGTCGGAATGGCCATGCCTTGTAGAGGACTTACCTTTTGACGGTACATGGCTGCAGCTTTGGTGTTGTACTTCTGCGGTATCGTTAGCCCCGGTTTGAAGTCAGGGGAGCTCTCGAGGAACTTCCGGGCTTTCCCGTTCCCTCCGACCTGTTTGACAAATAAAAAAGGGCATTTAAAAGTTAGAAACCAACTACTAATCCCTTTTTAGGTTTCCGTATCAGAAAGGTAACCAACGGGACCCTATTACTAAGCCTCCGCTGGCCGTCCGTCCGTCTGTCTGTCAGCGGCTTGTATCTCATGATTTGAAAATTTCAACTGTCTACCTAAGACAGTTGAAATTTTCACAGAATGTGTATTTCTGTTGCCGCTATCAATAAATTACTATTATTATTTTATAATTTACCTATTACGATGGTACGGAACCCTTCATGCGCGAGTCCGACTAGCACTTGACCAGTTTTTAAACATGTATTGTATTACTCGGTAATCTTATTTAGTATTTTTTTTGTGTTAACAAGGACATGATCGATCGTTTTAATAAATTAAAGGCAAACTTCATCAGGGCAAAAGCTCTAATGGAGACCTTCTTAGGAAAGTGAGCTGAACCATGGCGGAAAAATTATAAGATTTCAAAATATTCGCACAAACTGATACCCGAGATAAAATCAACAAAAACGATATTCATTGCATGTCTACCAGCAAAACTGTAGCGCTGGCTGGACTGCAGGTTCGTTCAGCAAATTTTGATTTCTGCACTGGTGTTGCGCGGCTTCAACCGACAGATCGTATTTGGTCGAATTGCAATTTAAAGGCGATCAAATACGGTCTATCCAGATTGCAACTCGACCTAACCAAAATTTCGAACACAATATCAATTTTGGGATGCCAATACGGTTTACACTCTCAACAGCCAGGTCGAAACGCCTAACAGACGACGCAAAGCAACCTTATAAAATCTAAAAATTAACCCAAACACAGTGAACATACATAACATGTCAAAACAAGCACGCCAGTAATCCCTGAAGAGTTAGGCAGAGCTTTAGCCGATTGCCATGGTCCAGGGACCAGGTGCAAATTCGAATCTGCTACTGAGCTACCTGATGCAGAAACCCACTAACAATTGGGTTTTTCCATCAGGAATTTCTATGTTCTCTCAGCAGCAGTAGCGCTTGCAACCTCTCGATCAACGAGGCATTAAACTAAACAAAATTAACCTAAAACCGTAAACCCAAAAACAACAAAGTAAACGCAGCAAAAAAGGCAAACAAATATATAGAAAGAGTACCCGAGTATGTATACGTACCATCTCGAATAGGAGCTCGGCGGCGAATGATGAAAAAACACTTGATAATAGATTCGCAAACGATACAGCAGTAAACGTCAATCCCGCCCGAAGCCACGGTGAATAATGTCGCCGTTCGTCTAGAAGCGTTCGTTTATCAAGCTCCCAGAAACAGGATCCCGGTCATTACTGTATAGGACTACCTGTTACCGGGTATGCACTATTGTAATCTTCGAATTAAGCCGAAGATACTACGCATCGGACCGGCCTGCATCTACAGCACATGATTTATATACATGCTCGGTTACGGAGAAAGAGTCAGAAGGTCTATCTTGTTTGGGATCTTCGTTTAAATTCGGCGGCGCTTCGGCTGCGACCGTACGATACCAGACGACGTTTTGATTGATGGCGCTTGTTCACGGATTAATAAAACTGCTGAGTTCTGTCAGTTAAGAGATTTAGATTCATGATCATTGTTGATATTGTGTGAGTACGTTTAGGCCCAAATATGTTTGAAGAAGGAATTGAATAGTTTGAAGTAAATTATGATATTGAGCACGAACTCATGACACCACGCAATATCTTTAAAAAATATTGGAGTAAACAATGGAAAACGTGAGAAGTATGCCTAAATTGTTTTTTTTTTATAAGAGTAATTGTCGGCAGAATTGATAGATACAAAGATTCAAACAACAGGCGCAAGCGGATTGACAGGGATGGTAGCGACGCTAAAGATGTGTAACGTAAGGACACTAGTGAATGGGATTCAAATCTATTGCCTTTTAATGTCAATAGAACAAATGAATGGGTAAACAAATAAACTCTAATATCTATGCTTTTAATATAATTCAAAATGGGAGATTGCAGATCTATCTGACACGAGGATTCCGGCAGTCCAAGTATTATATTATACCGACTTGCAGTTTTTGACTAAAATGTACCACATAGTCGATAAGACGAACATTTTTGAAAACAAAATATTCAATTAATACACCCATTCATTTTTCCCATGGGATTAGACAGAAACTACATAAAGCCAGCTACGATACTTTTTCCTTTTGCTTCGCCCACGTTCACACGAGCTGCCAAAATTATGCTGGAAGATTAGATCAGAAACTAAACCTTAATAACTATAACTTTACCTAAGCATAAGCATCGGTTATTTTCGAAAATCGACTGTTATAAAAATAAAATCAATTCAAACTGGAACTACTGCATCTCAGCCAGGAGTGCAACGCGAATCATATAATTGAAATTCCACAACGGAAACGACGAACACCCCCTAGGTGTAATATTACATGTGCCATCAATTTAGCAATTGAAATACATTTGAACGAGCGCAACGAGTGAGAAATCAGAGGAGGGCCTGAAGTGCTCTAGACGTTTCCTCCAACCACTTTCAGACATGTAACTGATGCATGCAAGTGGTGTGATTGGCTCAAAGTATAGGATATGCATATTTGTTTGTCATTGCGAGGACCTCTGCCGCATTAGTTATTGAGATGCAATGTCACGCACCAGCTTCCAAGTGTTCGTTTGATTGTTTACTTATTAATGAGCTCGTAGTTTGGGTTGGTTCAGAGAATAATTACAGATTACTTAAGTATTTTTGTTTTTTGAGGGGTAATTCGTGTATTTATTAGATTTTGTGCATTATAATCTCAGTCTAAATCTGTCAAAAACACCTCCAATTTCTCCAAATTTTGGACATTGATTGTCGATGAGACGAAATTACAACTATCTTGAACGTTTTTAATTACGGGAATTGGCCTTCAGATTAGCATTAGATTAGTAGTGTTTTTTCTGCAATTTTTTTGGGGTTTAAATAGTGACTTGTGCTGCACCGTCCGCGTCGGCAAGAGAATTCAATAAAGGTAAGTAGTTCATGATTGTTTTGTGACATAAGCCCTAAACCTCGATATTACTAAGGTGTTGGGGTCAGACTGGACGTGGAAGACGTAGGACCGCACCTTGAGAGAGCCCTATGTCCTTCATCCAGCACTGAACTGTGAGTTGGGTTTATTGATAAGTCCAGAAAACGGTTAAGCAATCGTAGTTCACAACTAATATAGTTACATAACATCACGCCAGTAATCCCGAAGGATTAGGCGGAAGCTGTACCTAATAGTACACCTACATTTAATAAATTAAATATAATAATTTTTCATCTCAATCTTTAAATTATCTCGAAAGTTAAAAATAACAGTTTTGCATAAGATGCTCTGAGACTCCAGACTAGATATTGGTTGAAATAACTTGTAAAATAGTTAAATTACATTATGTGCGTTTTAAGCAGTGGTGGCGCAGTTGTAACGGATGCTTACAAGCTGTTGAGGGCGTGGGTTCAACCCCAAGTAGGTGCATTTCATGGCGTAATAATTTATTTCATCACAACTGCTCTCAAAACGGTGCGGAAACCGATATTCCTAGAACCAAGAATTCGAAGATGAGACATCTACCAACCCGCACTGGGCCCGAGTAGTGGCCCCTCCCTCTCATAGAGAACATTTTTATATGCTATGTGTGCGATTGCGATGTATTAAAATCTGAAAGATGTTAGTTGACTGCGCCAATTAGCAGATTGATTACCATAAGTAGTTTTAAAAAGGTTTTAGAACGGCAGTTAATTTAAAGTACGGTTAGCAACATAACGTGATTAGATAACAATAGCACTGGTATGTTCAGCCGCTCATTAGGAGCGGCTGAACATACCAGATTTACAAACTGATTTACTTATGGCGGAATTGTGAAAACTTGATATAGGTACTTATGTTGATGATTATACCAGGTGTTTTATTTAGCTTTACCAAATTAGCAATAGGGGTCACAGCCGTACGGGTCGATCTTCAAGGTTAAGCCGTATTTGCCGAGGTCGGCCGGTGGATGGGTGACCATCATTATATACCGAGTTTACTCTAGTGCCTCGGAAAGCACGATAAGACTAGTCTCAGCTGTCAGCTGTTTTTTTGTATGGCGAGACTGTTTCAAATGGGTCAAAACTGTTTTGTGGTCAATCGTCAGTTCCTTGGCTATGTCGTAACTACTAATATCCCGGATCTTGCTCCACTTTTTCAAAAATGGGTTCGACTTTATCCGTATGTTGGCGACCAGAGCGAGGTGCATCTTTGACATCAAAATTTCCGGACTGAAAACGCCTGAACTAACTTTGTGCTACTCTTACTGACACTGCCTTAGGTCCATAAACTTCACAAATTTTCGCGGCTTGAGCCGCATTTTCCCGTTTTCGTAATAACACTTCAGAATGTATCGAATTTCTTCGTTAGATTCACTCATTATGACGGACAGAAAAATAATTTTAAAAATGGCGGGATTGTTTTTTTTCACTTTTTCTTTTTCACAATATCCTATAATTTATTGATATTAAAACCAGCCACATACAAACAGTACAACCAAAAATATTTTTCGTCAATTTAATACATAGACAAGTGATGATGATTTTTTAAATGAAGTCTTCATTTAAAAAATCAAAAACCCGACAACAAAAAGACAATTTAAAAGTAATGCACTTAAAATACCAAAATTTAAACGAATAACTTATATGTGTATATTTTTGTAATCTGCTTTTAATTTCCTTTATTTTGATTTTTGAAATCCTCTTTTAATTTTCTTTATTTTTATACCCTACTCGATAGGTTTGGTTATTTTTTTTAATAACGTACTACTATTTCGCACCAAATCCGCCATTATTTTTTCAAAAACCTATCTAATGACACTTGGGTTTTTAAGACAAATATAACGATACCTCAACTGTCGAAATCCATCCAGGCGTTTAGAAGATACGAGGTAATAAAGAAATGTACAAAAAAAAACTAGCACTCCGGGAGTGCCGGCAGAAGTGAAAACTTGATTATTAACGTTGAGCATGTTTGATATTTTGGAATGGTTAGGGAATAATTTTGCACCAATTGCTTTATCAGTATAAAAGTACTATCATTTATGGAAGTGCCCTTAGACTGCCTTAGTACGGGAACCAGTGTCGCCAAACTCATACACTTGCAAATTAAAATGAACATTCCAATACACAGAAAACGATAAAACATAGCAATGATGCAACTGTAATATTTTATTTATAAACAAATTACTGTCCTTGAAAAAGCACTAACTTATTATGTATAATTCTTATTTTCGATTGTGGTTCAAAACATTGTTTGGTACTATGGTGAATACGGGTTTCGAAGTAATGCATTGCGATTGATTTAATGAGGAGAGTTCTGTGATTCCCTATAAAACTGCTGACTGTCGAAATGGTCATTAATAAATATATTAATATTGGTACGTGTGCATTCCTTGTAACACGATAATATAAGTGTTGACATCACATTTTTCTCATTAAAAAATGAATTTCCTTTATGTGAACGCGCTCGAAATATCTTTTCTGCCAATTCACAGACTTTATTTAAGTCAGTAGAAGGATAAATAAGGCCTCCTTTGTCTCTTCTAGCAATGATTCCGTGATTTTTTTTTTTTAATTTATTCATGACCATGGATACATGTCCTTCAGTCGTAATGATTCCGTGATACTTATCTGTGATCAAAGCCAAAAGACAATCCTCACATTTAATAACTTTCCTCAACTTTCTTGCAATAAAACCAGCAATATAGGTTATTATTTCTTTAGAATAAAGAGTAAGCCTAGAAGGATCTGTTAAATAATCATGATCTATGTTGATCATAGGATCACATCCTAAAGATTCATGCGGTAGCAGCAATCCACAAGTTTCTTATTTCGGGTTTATTCGGAAATCTGAAAATTTAATAAGATTTTTTATTATCTTTCATTTTTTGCGTCAGGTGAGTGCAGTTATACGAATTAAAATCGTATAATACGTGTGTTACTAACATAGATTTTAAGTAGTGCGTATTACTAATATCATATGAATCAAGGTCGGAAGAGTATTTTTTTATAGACATTGCATTATTCGGTATTACCCATATTAAAGGGTAAATTCCCCGTCAAAAAGTGGCAACACTGAATTTTGAGGTAAGATAATAAAATTATTGCAAAAATCACGATTATACGAGATTTATCCATTAAACGAATTAGTTGGTACATTACTGCGACTATTTTATGAGAAATAATAGGACACAAAGCGATTGAATACTTAAAAAGATCTAATACTTACGAGTGAAAGGACAGTCCAGCAATCTTCATCAAACTATCACTTTTACAGTTTATTACACTGCACCTTACCATTTTGCACAGTTGCACAAATGTACTGTTGTCGAATTAAGCTCGAAAAGATCATATAATGTGTATAATTTCGATGCAATTGTTAATAAACAAATTGGATGTCAATCTGGCACCGCCACAAACGTCAAACTTGTTGTGCACTGACAATGATGTGCTCAGCCGACACGCGATAAGGGACAGAAATATTTATACTCTGTCTCTTTTCTTTGCTAGTGACGTTTATATGTTCTTCTTTTTCTTGTGCGATTGCAAAGGAAGATATCCAGCAGTCTATAGAATACTCTGTCTACGGTTTTTTCTATTCCGTGTTTATCCCTAAAGCATTAGGTTCAAAGTTGATTGGAAACATTTAAAAATTTCTTTAAATGATTTTAAACCATAAAATGTTGAAGGTTAAGTTCAAAATCGTCTACTCTCCATCCGTCTTACGCTTTTTCCAAATTTCTATAAATGATTTTAAACCATAAAATGTTGAAGGTTAAGTTCAAAATCGTCTACTCTCCATCCGTCTTACGCTTTTTCCAAATTTCTTTAAATGATTTTAAACCATAAAATGTTGAAGGTTAAGTTCAAAATCGTCTACTCTCCATCCGTCTTACGCTTTTTCCAAATTTCTTTAAATAATTTTAAACCATAAAATGTTGAAGGTTAAGTTCAAAATCGTCTACTCTCCATCCGTCTTACGCTTTGTCACGTGTCCTGACGCGAGTGTCCTGACGCGAGTTTAAGATTTTATACCCATTACAGAACAATTTTTTTAAAGTGCTCAACGCCGCTAAAGAAGTTTTCACTTCAAAAACATACCAGAAACGCGCGAAAAGCATAACCCTTCCTTGGCAGTCGGGTAAAAAGACTTTTCCCCGACCTGGTTGAATATTTCCTAAGAACTAACTGCTATACTTTACTTACAAATGTTGACATCAGTAAACAACAATTCACATAGAAAATTGTTACGCACGCTATTATGCGATTAGTGATCGTAACTATTTATTAGGGCAAGGTTCACCAATAACACCAAGAACGATCAGTACCTACAACATCGTGATTGAGAGCTGTCAGCTCTTAAACGGAGTTTACACTTGCCGATCGCGTTCAGTTGCACTTGTACTAGTCAAAAGTGCTCTAAGCTGAACAGTTTCATTGAGTGCGGTTTTTAGGGTTCCGTACCCAAAGGGTAAAACGGGACCCTATTACTAAGACTTCGCTGTCTGTCTGTCTGTCTGTCTCCAGGCTGTACCTCATAAACCGTGATAGCTAGAAAGCTGAAATTTTCACAAATGATGTATTACTATTGCCGCTATAACAACAAATACTAAAAATAAAAAAATAAAAATATTAAGGGGGGCTCCCATACAACAGATATGATTTTTTTGCCGTTTTTATAGATAATGGTATGGAACCCTTCGTGCGCGAGTCCGACTCGCACTTGGCCGGTTTTATTTATTGTTCCGATGCGGCAAATAGGCTGTTGGCCCAAAATACCTAACACCAATAACACTATTATTATTTAGAGCTTTAGAGTGACGTCATTTTATTCCAATTATTCACGGGAATGCATAAAAATAACTAGTCCGCCATATTGGATTTAGAATGACGTTTTTACTATGATGAACTATTTCATGAAAAAGTCATTCAATGGGGTTAAATGAACTTAGAGGGTTTTATTGATGATTTTAATTATTATGATTCTGTAACTACATACTTATGTGTTACTTACGCGAATTATATTTTCATCAATATTCAACCTGACTCTGACCTGCAAATTGCAAAAACTTAAAAAAATTGAATTTCGCGGGCTACCCTGACGCTTACAGCATAATGATTTGTTACATACTTAGTCACAGGTGAAACTACTGAACGCGTGTTAAAAAGAACGATACAACTCATAATTGTCATGTGCCTGTAATCAGAATCACCTAAATCTTAGACTAGGGAGCAGATCGCGTGCGCGGTTAGCAATTCATTACCGACCGGCCAAGTGGACCCTTATGGGTCTTAAACGCGACAGTCAAGTCTGTTTATTAGTTACGTTCAAATAATTAGAATTTTGAATCTCATGGGCGTAAAAATGCGCTTAACGCAGCCAAAAGGCCCTTGATCTCTCCGTCATTGCGATATTTTTTTTGTTCTGGAACATACCTGGGAACCTTCTAGTTACTGAGATATTGGGGGTCAGTTCCAACTTTTTTATTCCCATTAATTAACACTGTACCCTAATAATAATACTGTACCCTAATATCGCGATGTGGTCGTTTTTAAAAGAGCCACAACGCTACCCTTAATGATCGTTTTGAAATTGCCACATCGCGATGTGATCGGTTTTTTCGCTCAATGAGTGTTTTCGGCCTTTGAGCCTAATATATACATCAAGTACGGGTATTTAGAGATTGCGGTGGGATAATCTTTGCATTAAGTCTAGGTCTTTGCATTAAGTCTAACAATAATTTTACTCAAAAAGGTGTTACTTACGGAATACAGCGTTTTGTTGAGTTACAGTGTTAATTAATGGGAATAAAAACGTGGCATTGAGTTACAGTGTTACTTGTCGGGATATTTTCTCCCAATGAGTAACAGTGTAACACAACATGGTGTAACTGAACGGGAACAAACCAAAAAAAGCCTTTATGAAGCAATAATTTTTGCGTTTAGTTACTTAATTTGATGTACAGCATGCTTGGTTGGCAGCCCTTGTGTATGTATAACGTGTGTATGAATGCGGACTTGGCGAGGAATATGTAAGGATCGTAGCAGGTGGCGTTCTGTGGTTTCTGCCTAGCCCCATGGAAAAAAATGTGAGTTTAACCCTCTGCGACTGACGTGGCGCAATTTTTACAATTGTACTGACGTGGTAGTACACGGGACACCATTTGAACAGCAAATATTTTTATAGAATTAAATTATGCAGCTATTTTATTTATTAGATTGTATTAGCCTATTTTTAACCGACTTCAAAAAAAGGAGGAGGTTCTCAATTCGGCCGGTATATATTTTTTTTTTTATGTTTATGATATATGAACTTCAAATAAAAAAACAATTTGTATTTTCAAAATTAAACAGTGTTTATTAGAAGTTAATAAACACTGTTTAATTCATCAACATCATCAACATTCTCCAGCTTCTGTGGCCATTTCTCCAATCTGCTCTGGATCTCAGGTCCATGTTCACCGACAAGTACAATGTCGTGATTATTTTGTCAATGTTGTGATTAATTATTTTTGAGTTATTAACTGTTTGTAATCGTATGGTTTTCAAGATGAATACTGAAAAAAGTAGTCGCCATCATCAAAAATCTTTATTCTGATACCCTACTCGATAGGTTTGGTTGTTTTTTTTATTACTATCACGCGCCAAAAACCGCCATTTTTTTTTTCAAACAGCTATCTAAGCTAGTTTTCAAGACAAATATAACGATACCTCAACTGTAGAAATCCATCCAGGCGTTTAGAAGATACGAGGTAATAAAGAAATTTACAAAAAAAAACATAAAAGATACGAGCGAAAAACATAACCCTACCTTGGCAGTAGGGTAAAAATAAAGATGAACGAAAAATTGCAGTAGATACTTATTTCTTTTTTTAATTTGCGACGCAGTTTAATAATAATCGTTAAAACAGAGCCCTTAGAGAGGGAGGGAGGGAGGATTGTAGGCAATCGCTTGACGGAACAATCTTGATACATAGCATAATCAACTTGTACTGTTCCTCCTGCTGGGACAGGCCTCTTCTCTAAGAGGAGATGGGCAGTAGTCCACCACGCGGGCCCAGTGCAGGTTGATGGTGTGGTGTCATATATATTTGGAGCTTTGTAATCTGGAACATACCGGTTCATTTCCTTATAGGAATGGTCTAGAATCAAGACTTGTGTGACGGTCACCAACCCTTGCTAACTTCGCTTGGTGGATGTAACTCACACATTCTCAGTAGAAAGCCTGTACCCCAGTGGAAACATTATAGAAGGAAATTCTCAGTTCGGACTGCCTCGATGGCCGTGTGGTCGCAAGCACGACTGCTGAGCATCAGGTCCTGGGTTCGATACCCAGCTCGGGCAAATTGTTATTGGGTTTTTCCATCACGAATTTCTCAGTAACAGCCACTGAGTCTGGATTTGTGCTCGGTTGATTTCAGTAGGCTCGTTCCCTATTACATAGGACTTAATAACAGGCGAAATATGGGTGTACTAATGGGTACACCTCTGCCTAACCCTTCGGGGATTACAGGCTTTATACTATAAAGATATTGCTGCCTCGAGATCCTAAGATCGATTCCCAGGTGGGGCAAAGTGTTATAGGATTTTTCCATCAGAAATTTCTCAGTAGCAGTCACAGTTGTGCAAGGTCCGGTTGATGGCAATAGGCTCGCCCCATATTACATGGGACTTGAACATAACTGTCGAAATATGGATGTACTATTAGGTACACCTCTGCCTAAGCCTTCGAGGATTACAAGCGTGATGTTATGTCATGCATACAATTACAAAAAAATTCAGCTAGTTCGCTTTCGTCAATTATTTGCGCAGCTGTTACAAAATATTATAAGTTTAGAACCGTCGCTTTGCGTTGGTAACGTAAGACAAGATGGCCACTTGAGCACATTGTATTCCAACAATGTATCAATGTTATTGTGTTTATCATTTTATTTTAACAATAAAGAAATAGTTTCTCAATGATTTGTATACACGATACACGTCTGCAATATTTACGAGAGAAAATAGTATACAATTATGTATAGTTTAGTGTAGGAAATGCACTATTGTAGGAAACAGCAGATTTTTGTTTTAATAACCTATGTGGGGGCCTCTGAATTACCTACCGAATACGTGGTAACCGTTTTCGCGTCGGTGTCCCTTCCACCCTGTATATTTCATATATTATGCATTCAGTAAAAAGATGTTATTTTGATATTACAAACAGACACTTCAATTTTATTTATTTCTATTTATAAATATATGTATAGATGACTGCTCTATTTATCTCTCTAAGGTTTTACAACCAATTAGTTAAAACCGCGCAGTTTTTCGACATCTCGCCCCGACTCATTTTAGGATACAAAAATTATTATTTAAAATGAAACTAAGAGAAAATTTCCAACAATTTATGCAATAGCCTTTTTTTCGTTAAATCAATAGTTTTGGCGACTAACTACCAAATGACTCGCCATCATCATTCTCTTGCCCTTGTCCCAATTCATTTGGGGGCGGCGCAGCATGTCTTCTTCTTCCATACTTATCTATTACTCTTCATCTCATCAGACAGGCATTAATTCTCTGCGCAAACATTTACGTGCTGTGCAGTAAATTAAATATATTTTGTTTAGGCGACTAATGTTTATTTATTTAAAGAAAGCTTACAGACTAATAACAATTATAAATATCATGCATATGTACCTAGTGACATTTGCTAATTACAAGCTTCCACATAAAATATCTAATTAGTTACGAGTTACGCGAAGGCAGGCAGAGGTGTATTGATTTAATGAGATATAACAAATAACACCACGCCTGTAAACACCGTAGGGTAAGCAGACGTGTACCTTTAGTACGCCTACATGCCACCAGTTATTTAAAGTTTGGACTTTACGTAGGTCTCTAGTGCGACGAGTCTTGACCGACCGACCATGAATAGCGCAGTAGTCCAGTCGGCTGATGAAAATCCCAATAACACTTAGACGTCCTGGGAATCGAACCCGAGGCATCACGCTCAGCTATTAGCACCTAGCGACCACAGAACTTCATCATTTCAGCAGTTATGCTATAAAAAACTACTTCTACTTTTATTTCTAACACAGCTTTTTCCCATAGGGTGGGTAGGCCGAAACTTTAGAACGTCAACTGCTACGATTATTCTTATTCCTTTTACCTCGTCCACGTCCATACACGTGGACATAAACGCCGAAAGATTATATTTAAATCACCTCCACCATGCTTGTTTAAATAGTTCCGATGTTTACTTCCTTTAATTACTCGTATGAGCTCGTATTCTGATAACAAACCTCATTCTAATAGCGCATTATCTTATCACAACTGTATGATTATATCCACATTGACTTGAACTACTGAATCACTACTATCTACAGCATTACGTGACGATTACACAGCTTTGTGATATTGAACTCAATTTTTAACAACACAAGTTTTGAATACCATTGTCAAGTAACTTAATTAGTCACCATCATTGTTTAAAAACTGAAAATGCAGTAAAAAGGTTTCATTCGCTTATTTACTACTTTTGACTTAATAAAGATACGTAGATTACTAATCAATTGTATCTAAGTTTACACTTAAAAGATGTTTTCCGAGCAGATATATACTAAAAAGAGGCCAGTCCATCAGTCTTCCCGCGGGGTGTCATTTCTCTCAGTTACTTGGTCGCGGAAGTCGGAAAGCACCCCATAAGCTACGGGTTTATACAATGATTCTAACGATAACACATAATCAACCGTGAAAACATAAAACTCGTTTTTTGAGAAGTCGTGTAAAAATACTGGTGTTCAGCTGCATCCTGTTATATCGAAAGTGCAACCTAACATAGTTAGGAAAAAGCTTGAGAGATCTAAGTGTTTAGAGCATAATTCATCATCTCATCACAGCTCATTATTTTAGGAGTAATGAGTGGTCTACCACATCTAGTGACACTTTTATAAAATAGGAATTTTGGTTGTTACGTGTCTCAAGGTAGTAAATAGTTTTTATATTTTAATTTTAATAGGTGTTAATTTATAATTGTGTATGATTATTTTGAGCATTGATTGTATTCAGGGCCTTTGTTAAATTAAGTCTAAAATTGTCATAACTTGGATAAAAACCAACATGGGGTTGCGTACCATCGTAGTAGGGGGGCCTCCTTTAATTTTCAATTTATTTATATTATTTGTTGTTATAGCGGCAACGGTCTACCTATTACGGATCATGAGATACAGCCAGCTGATAGACAGACGGACGGACGCACTGATATCGGAGGCTTAGTACCTAATACCCTAAAGAATATTACAATAGGTTAAATAGGTGTTACGCGTTTTAGAGTTCGAATTTATCAACGACGTGCATTTATGATATTGAATATATGAATTCTAATGATTGTTACATTTTTTTGAAGCCTTTGTAGCTTGGAAAAACAAAATGATTAAAATCTTAAAATTGCACGACTTAATTTGGCACAAATTTATTGAATAGCCATAAGTACCTAAGAGATCTGAGAAAGGAAATAGTTATTTCATCAATTGGATTTTTTTTTGCTCTGTTTTTACTTACTGACCCAGTCAGGTTGCACTGATCTACTACGAAAGTTAATCAGTTTTATGACCTTATCATTTTATGATCGCAAACGCAAGAAACACAACACGTTGCTACTATGCATTCGTCAGGCGCTAACGCAATATATTTAGTTAAAGACAGAGAATGACTTTCAGTCAAGGTTTCTTGTATGGAGTAACATTTTGGTGACAAATCGGAACAGTGACAAGTCAGTATAATAACTCGACCGTAACTTGAGTATTATGTAGGTATGTTTCTTTTTTCTTCTTCCTCTGCGGTTGGCTACTGCTTAACCGGGCAAGTCCTGTGGATGCCTTGTGTGAGGCCTCCAGCCAGGGGCGTAAAAACTACTTATAAACTTATCTATTATGTATGTTGTTGTATACATGATATTTTTATTCAGATTTGGCTTGTAGATTGCCTAAATTGTATTTGTAGTTCAGATTGAATAGATATGCACTACATTTTAAAATGACGCACATAAAATTTTCATATAAGTACATATCACTTATTTCAGTTTTTCTACAACTTAGTTCATTATTATTAGACACTTATTAAATGAAAAGGTGTATAAGTGATGATTTTCTTACTTGAACTTTTGATTATTTGTAAAAAGTGAAGAGACTAACTCCATATTTCATGTATTGGGTTATAGAGCAAGATCCCAGAGCTCCCTAGGATCTTGAACTGTAATGCTAAGACCCGTTTGGACTCAATTTCTCAACTCAGGACTCGGTCATCATGACAATGTTTCCTAACATCCATCAAATAGCAATTGGTGGTTCTTCAAATTTGCCATGTGATTGATTTGCAACTCTCGAGTTGTGTTTTTGTTGCAACTCTCGAGTTGTGTTTTTTTATATCAATTATAACAAACTATAGCTGACAATGTGTCTAATGGGCCTCCCTATTAGTCACATTGACAGATAATTAGGGTGCTCTGTTGCTACCTACTCTAGTAAAAATACTTTAAAGATATTCTTACTTTAGATCTAATTTGATTTAAAGGTCTATCTTGTCTATGTTCAAGTAGACTGTTACTTACAAAATATACAATAGACTAACAAAGGACTGTCTTCAAATAATGTTTAGAAGTCAGAAAGACAGAGTTTACCTTTATGGAATAACTTTTAATTACAAGACTCAATTCCAAAAGTGAGTACAGTGACATCATCATCATTCTCTTGCCCTTATCCCAATTTATTTGGGATCAGTACTTACAGCATGTCCTCTTCTTCCATACATCTCTAGTAGTTGTCAACTTTCTAGCTACATCATCTTTTACAGTCCATCCATCATTGTCATCATCATCAGCCTTTAGCTGATTTTTTAAGAATAGTTGAATGAATTGATGGCTGAATAACATACTAATACTAATAAGACAGTGATGATAATGTCACTTGAAATTATTCAGGTGACATTATCATCACTGTCTTATTAGTATGGTGGCAAGCACTTCTGCTAAGCATGAAGTCAATTCCCTGGTCACGCATAGCAATATTAGGTTTTCAATTTCAAGAATTCCTCAAAGTCTGATTATAGTCTGATCATATTAGTGCCAGATTGATGGCAACACTGCCGAAATGTGGGTGTATTAAAAGTAAAACTCAGCTTAATCTGTTGGGGTTTACAAGCATGATGTTTGTTCTATATTGTGTGGCTTCCATATGCTAACTAAAACTACTCCTAAAGATTTAAGATATTCATATTTATTAAAGTGTGACCTACACTAACCTATATAAAACTTATTGTGACATAGTTATATGCTACTACAATGATTTTGGTCTGTAGGTCAAAGGTCATCCATACATTACTAGGTTGTAAGGTCTCTCTAACAAGTTTCTCAAATATCATAGAATTTATATAAAGAGAAAATTGTTACTATATTGAAACTAGCCTGTCTGTGATTGCTGTTGAGAATTCCCATAATGATGGCCTAGATGATGGTACATTGATACTAATTTGTAGATGTTGGAATACAGCTAGAATGATGTATGATTATCACATATTCAATAAACTTCAATCGCAGAGTCAGTGTGATCAATTTACCCTTGCAGTTTCTTCACATAGTCGCCAGCAATTTAGTTTGTGTACATACTTCTTGAAGTTTCATCCTAACTTTGGTGCTGTCTCTCATAGGAAAAATCTAAGAAACGGGGAGCCTTACCATCATTTTCTCAAGCTCTATGTCTTTCCATTTGTCCATGGTGACGCTTCTTACAAAGGAAAGGTGAACCCCCAGACTGCGGTGGACTCCTGAGCATTCCAAGCATATCCAGATGCCATAAGTCACTGACACCCATTGAGGATTCAACGTTCCACACTCGAAACATTTCTACAAAAAATTACGAAAATTTACAACAGGATCACGAAATTTTTCGTAACATACGGTTACAAATTTCAACACAATGACTTACGTTATTATCGTCGATATTTCGTATGGAGTTGAGTTTCCTGCGGGTTCTTGGGGAAGCCATATCTTAGCTGTTAGTTGCGAATATAGTGTGTTATTCTAAATATTATGCACAAACGCACAAGGTACCTACGTATACACGCAAAACACAGCGAATTGCGAATTGTCAAAATTTTTCAGACGTCCACTTGGCATCCATTGCCAAGATTTAATTTTTTTTTGGTCAAAATTTGACCATAATCGATCGCAAGACCTGAAACCATGGTTAATAGCTCAAAGATATAACTTCCACCTTGTTCTTAGCTAGAATATTGAATCACAGGTTTGATTATTAGCCTACTTAAAATGCACAATGGTTTTTTTTATTAAAATTAATTTATTGTAACGGACGGCGCAACAAGTTTTTGTTAGTAAAAAATGTATACCAAATGGTAGTTTTCTAATCTCACAACCAGGTGCCTGCTTCTACCGGCTCTTATCTCGTGTCTAGCAGGTACTTTTCCTTTCAATTCTAAAACTGATTCATAAGATTTGTTACTACCTATAAACAAATACATAAAAGTAGCTAACGCGCAACGTCATATTCAGTTTGGGGATCAGCGTTCAAATTGCTATGTTTATTGTACTTGATTATTAATAAATATTTTTTTTAAGTGCAAACGAAAATTAAACTTCTTTCACAACTCAGTTACATTTTTAGGGTTCCGTACCCAAAGGGCAAAACTGAACCCTATTACTTAGACTCCGCTGTCTGTCTGCCTGTCCGTCTGTCACTAGGCTATTTCTCATGATTACTCATGAACTGTCATAGTTAGACAGTTGAAATGTTCACATTCTGTTGCCGCTATAACAACAAGTACTAAAACAGATTTAAAAAAATATTTAAGTGGGGCTTCTATACAACAGATATGATTTTATTGCCGTTTTTATAAATAATGGTACGGAACCCTTCGTGCGCGCATTTAGTCCTTGAGTTTAAAAAAAGTAGACAACAAAATTTGTATGCAAACATTATGGTTTTAAGTTTGCCTTTCTGCCTTTTTTATCTTTAAATGAAGCTAATAATTTTGTCCAAACTAATAATAAACTATTAAAAAAATTACAGAAGTTACGATTCGCAGTCGTAGTGATAATAACAGGCTTGAAATAGTAAGGCCGAGCACGGCACTGATGCATAAAAGTAGGTATATTCAGACACAGCTTCTGGCAATTAGTGCGTCGCTCATGCTGTCATCTGTTAAAAAAAATGGAGGAAGAAAAATAGCCCGAGCAATAGCCAGACTTAGGTAGAAATCATGTCTTGTCGTGATTGGATATCTGTACGTAGTATTATATTATCTGTGGCGCTGCATACCGCGGCAAAAAGTGGAATAACATCCTTTTTGGAGTAGTAAAATAAGGCGAAAACTCTTGAACAAATTCAAAAAACCGTGAGCTGCAATTATAAATATAAAACGATTTTTACTACAAATACAGATAAAGCAAAACTACCATGGTAGAAAATGGTTAAATCTGTAATTTTGTAAACAAAGCCTGACAACACTAGATCCGACAGCGGTGCACTCATGTCGAAGGCCGCTATCCAAAACTAAATCATTCTGATTTCGTCGCTGGAACAGTTGTTACGGGTCGTAAAAAGTTTTGCATACCACCTGCACCGGGCACATCCTAAATCTACAAAGTATCATTCGCCTGTTACAATTGTTATTAACTTCCAAACTTGTACTGTTTGCGGTATCCGATACCCAAACAATACTTCGTTAAGAGTGAGCAAAAGAAGGAAACAACTTCAACAATGAGTCAAAACAACGTGTACACCAACAAAGTTGAGGAGGAGTATTTGGACATCGTCTCCAAGAATGCTTGGCCCCTGATCTACCAGGTACGTTGCGTAGGTGGACCGCGATATGTCTGTGCCACGCGTTATAAACTAACAACAATATTAGTGAACTTCATAAGACTCGCGATTTCTTGAAACTTTTCTTAGTTTGATTTTGTTATGAAAAGTAATTGTTTTGGCTCGCGGATTTTAGCCGTGGCATAGAAATAAGTGCAAAGCAACTTTTATTTTATGTTTATGTTAACTTTTTTAATTGTTTTTTTTTTTATTTTTGTTCTTTTTTTGCGTATATGTTTACTATTGAAGACATACATGTAGGTCGGTCTATTACCATGTATTTTAAGGAGTTATGGGTAGCTCTGCAGTTCTGCAGAGCCTGAGCTGTATCTATACATATTTTTAATAGTGTAGAACGAAAAATAAGAAAATTTGTGCTGAAAATTAGAAAATTTCAGAAAACTGTACTGAATCGATTCTGATGAAATTTTGCACAGTTCTACATAATTATGTCAGGGAAGGTTTCTGAAGGGTAGGTAGGTAGGTAGGTAGATAGTAGGTTGGTAGTAGGCAGGTTGTAAGCAGGTAGGTGGTAGTAGGTAGGTAGGAAGCAGGTAGTAGGTAGGTAGTAAGCAGGTAGTAGGTAGGTAGTAAGCAGGTAGTAGGTAGGTAGTAAGCAGGTAGTAGGTAGGTAGTAAGCAGGTAGTAGGTAGGTAGTAAGCAGGTAGTAGGTGGGTAGTAAGCAGGTAGTAGGTAGGTAGTAAGCAGGTAGTAGGTAGGTAGTAAGCAGGTAGTAGGTAGGTAGTAAGCAGGTAGTAGGTGGGTAGTAAGCAGGTAGTAGGGAGGTAGTAAGCAGGTAGTAGGTAGGTAGTAAGCAGGTAGTAGGTAGGTAGTAAGCAGGTAGTAGGTGGGTAGTAGGTAGGTAGTAAGCAGGTAGTAGGTGGGTAGTAAGCAGGTAGTAGGGAGGTAGTAAGCAGGTAGTAGGTAGGTAGTAAGCAGGTAGTAGGTGGGTAGTAAGCAGGTAGTAGGGAGGTAGTAAGCAGGTAGTAGGTAGGTAGTAAGCAGGTAGTAGGTGGGTAGTAAGCAGGTAGTAGGGAGGTAGTAAGCAGGTAGTAGGTAGGTAGTAAGCAGGTAGTAGGTAGGTAGTAAGCAGGTAGTAGGTAGGTAGTAAGCAGGTAGTAGGTGGGTAGTAAGCAGGTAGTAGGTAGGTAGTAAGCAGGTAGTAGGTAGGTAGTAAGCAGGTAGCAGGTAGGTAGTAAGCAGGTAGTAGGTAGGTAGTAAGCAGGTAGTAGGTAGGTAGTAAGCAGGTAGTAGGTAGGGACTGTAGATAGAGTAGTAACAAGTTGCAATGCGTTCATGCCAGGCACAGCTAGTTTCTAATAAATAAGTTTTATTTTCCAAGGAATGGTCTTTTATTGGGACAATTTAACTCTACAATATTAATGTACTAGCATATGATTGCGGCTTCGCCCGCATGGAGTTCGATAATTGCCATGATATTATTGGGATAAAAAGTATCCTATGTGTCAATACAGGTTATAACTTATCTGTATGCTAAATTTCATCCAAATCCGTTCAGTAGTTTTGGTGCATTCAATTCATGAAATCGCATTTTTTATATTAATTGGATTTTATTAACAATAATAGAAGGAGGCACCTTTGCACAAGGTACCTATTTCATTAGTTTGAGAGCATTAAAACAGTTAAACATGAAAAAAATATCTTGAAAGATGTTCTTTTCTACCATATTAATAATGAAAGGGTGGTAATAAAAACCCCGAAAAAAAAAAAAAATATCAGCATACTCAAAATATGAAATTTACTGCATTTTATACTAATTTTCCGACAACCTATTTGCAAATAAAGAAACAACTGAATAAAACAGAAAATTCCGAAAAATCAAGACAGCATTTGGTGGCGTTATATTTTTCCACCAGCTTAAATTGCGTTTTACCGAAAACTACAGTTAGTCATTTTCATCGTAACTCACCTTTATTATAAATTTAGAATTAACCTATAAAATAAATAAAACGAATAAAATCAACGTCAAGATAAATATCAAAATGTTGTAATAAGGCGTAGTCGACGTAGCCCCGCTACTCGGGGCTCTTTCTCTATTTCTGTCTGCAGAGTTTAAAGTAACCTAATATGAAGGGGATGGCGGGGTCTTATTCGCTCGCACTAAAGACCCCGCCATCCCCTTCGAACCTAAGCTGTCCGGAGTAGGGGTGCCCCAAATCCCGAGCTTGGTATGCTCTCTTATAGAGTTTAAGGAATTATTTTAGCAGAACATAATATGATTTCGGACACTTCTTATTATTTTTTTGGAAGTTTTGTGGGTTTTTTTTGGAAATTTAGTTTATTATTTGAAAGTATAGATTATTTTTCGTAGCATAGACTATTTTTTGTCTTTGTTAAATACAACATTTTTTGTTTGTTAATTTTGTACTAATTTTTCATCAATTCATGTAACATAGCTTATATTTAGTTTATTTAGTATTAGTAGTCAACCACAGATCGTTGGAAGTTAATGTTTTTCGGAAGCTTTATTATTTTCCATAAAGAAAACATGAATGCTTTTATGTAGTACAACAAAACAATGAAAAAATTTAATAGCAAAAGTTATTGAAAAAAAAAACGATTTCCTGAAATTCATATTTTCGTTAAACTATAAATTCAAATACCTACCATTGTTTTTTTTTAATTCTGTATATATATAGTACACTATACACATTTTTATTATTCAAAATTATGAATAAACTGAAATATCGAAACTAAAAGGCATAAAAACTCCTCTTCAATGCTTCAATAACAAGAGACTAGCGGTGTCTCCACTTAATATGGCAACCCATTGTCTTGCTACATAAAGACTTATCAGTCTTTATGTAGTACTCTCTTAAAACAAAAAGATATTATACCATTGCATTTCTGGAAAAGAAATCACAGGATAAACAGTCTTGGCTCTCCCAAAAAGCTATGTAATTTTATTGGATGCTATGGTAAGACTACTCTTAAACACTAGGCATGAACAGCTATGATAAGCATTTATCATTCAAAATACCACCTTCTTAACATAATTCCCTCAGTATTGATTTACTTCCAACTCTATGAGGAAACTAAAAAAAAAACAAAATGTTAGCAGGTAGTTTTATTTTAGCTCTCTCGGCCGTTTTGTATCTCCGCCCGGGATTTAGCCGTAGGCAGCGACGATGCTGCAGATACATTTCCTAGAACAAAGAACTGCAACCTCCCCTCTCCGACCCCGGCGCCCGGTTTCCCGGAGTTAGAGCGCATGTACCCCTCCCCTTACCACCACCCTTGCACCCTTGCCCTGCTTCCCAGCTAAGCTATGAAAATAAATTAATGATTCCTGTAATAGTAAATGCAGAATGCCAATGTACTGAACTTGGGCTTGCAAATTACTTGGATATGGGTTGGGAATGTAGCATTGCTTGTTTATACATATACAAAATTGAATAGAAGGCTCTTAGGCTGTACTAGATAGTTTATGGTATAGTGTTACTGGATAAAATGTTTCTAGTATACCAATATTAGTTCATCCATACATCCAATTTCTACGATTATTTTCCGACATTCAATATTTCAACAAAAGTTCTTTGAATCGTAGAGCATTTACGACAGCAATCTATATTAAGATAAATTCAGACAAAACACACATACTCTATTTCCATATAGTACCCTATTATATAGTACACTATTTCCATAATTATTCTGCTTCACTTTGACTAATACGTCCTTATTTTTGCCCAACAGAAGATTGGGATGGAATGCCAACGGTTCCGTTACAGCTGGAACGAAGCTAAGAAACCTCAGAACAAGCCTCTTAACCGCTACCGCGACGTAAACCCGTTCGACCACACCCGGGTTGTCTTGAAGCGTTGTGAGAGGGATTACATCAACGCTAACTATGTAACGGTAAGTACATTTCAGATCTCCCGGGTCGGTCTCTTCGAATGGAGGAAGGTGTTCAACAATGGTTTGTGGAAACATTCCTTGGCCACAACCCTCTTATTCATATAAATGGGACTGCATCTGTACATTCTGTTGTAGATAGCTTGTTTCGTTACCGTTGACATTTAGTTACTTTCCAATCGTTGTGATGTTCAAATTGATGAAGAGAGAAAAAATAAAAAAAAAACTACACTAAACACATTTACAAGGAAAAGAAATTAATAAGACCTTTATGAATAAGGGGGTTTTAGCATGAAAGGAAAGGACAAGGGAGAGCATCTATTACAACTAAGAAACTTGGAAATAAATGGAAAAGCACCCGATATGTCAGGAAAATAATAAATTTAAAATAATATTTAACTAACTGAATTTCTAAGAAAACAAATTATATTGTTGACAAAAAAGAGACTATAATGCATCTTAATTAAAATAACCATGTTATTAAGAAAATATAACCACTTATATTCTTGTCCTTTCTGCACATTTTCAGGTCATTGAACATTCGACAAAAAATGTATATGTATATCAATATTATTTGTATCTGATGTATCTGATTCACATTGGTTAACTCAGTTATTAGCCATACCATAAATATAAACAAATATGGAAAACACCTATATATGCAAGGACAATATAATTAGGTACTCTGTTAACTTTATAATAATTGATATGACACTTTCCAAAACAATTTTTCCTTATATCAATCAGTAAATCGAATCACTATCTACACTATTCGGATATAGTTGTGTCAACTCTAAAATATAAAGCCAATGGGAATCAGAGGCATGTTTCAGGTGCCAGACACAAATAGTTGCACACTCTATGTATTCCAAATCCTTGTCATTTACCTGCTACAGGCAAGTTTTCACTATCCTCCAATCGATTTTAACTCTAATTAAAATAAACATGAATAAAATTAATTTTATCCATTGTAAATTAGCATCTAACACAGTTAATTTATGGTTCCTTTCTGATTGGTCACTGAAACTGAGCTTGGCAATGCCAAAGTAAACTAACATAAATTCTATTAAGTTTACTATTGAAAATGAACAGTAGTAACATATCAGTAGTGTGTGTTTTTAAACAAAAGAAAACACAATAAAAATGTACATGAACTATGACGATACATTGAAAATCAAAGTAACATTTTAGTCAAAGAGAATACCCAGTATCAAATATATTAGTTCCAAGCATCTCCGCACTGGGCATTTAATCCCACGATGGGCGACTCGCAAACAAAATCATAAACAGGGGTACATTCAACAGGCTCCATGAAAGCCTGTTGAATGTTGCCTGTTTCTTTTTGATTCAAGAATACTCTTTCCTAGTGTTGCCACAAAGCGATGAAAAAAATAAGTTTAGAAAAGTTTTTGTAATGATAAGTTGTTCTTAATTTCCCTCGGATTGTCGACTCACGTCGAACTTGATAACGCAAAAGTTTTTTTTTTCACAAACTCGATACTGGTCCTGATTCTGATATGCATCGACTGAGAGACTAAGAAAGATAGAAAGAAATGTATAATAATTCGACATGCTGTTTCAAACACAATCATTTCAATATTCAAGAGTTTAGCAGCTTTATATTTCTTCTGTCTCCTGCTTAATCAAATGTTTTGGTAATTGGTTGTCACGGTATGGGCAGGTGATACGGAGGAACGGAAAATGTCGTGAGGAAAGTTTTGAGTATGAATGCGGAGGGGCTTTATGAGTAGAGAACGATGGATGGACCGTGTGAAGGATGATATTGATCGAAGAAAAGAGGTGAAGGTTGAGATAACGAGTAATAGAGAAGTAATGAAGTATGGAGGGAGAAGACATGCTGCACCGACTTCTAAATAAATTGAGATAGGATTGAGGTAAGAGCATGATGATGTCTCTTGCTTAATCTGACTTTAGTGTTGTCTCTCTTCAGTTGACTTTACTTGGTACGCAAAGGAATCAGCGCCACTGTCAGTTTTGATGTGTCAAGCTTGAAGGCTCATTTACACGGAGAGAATTTCTTGAATCTTTACGAAGCGAAACTTGAACTCGGAACACAGTGTGTTGTGAATGCTAGCAACTATATGCGTGCATGAGCCTTTACAGTCAACAGTCATGCCTAACGTGCATGCCAACGAAAGGTACGTTTGTTATTATTTAATTATTGGACATGCGTTTTTGCCGCATTCGTTGTTCATTGCCACTCAGCTGTCAACCCCAACGGAATGTTTTCATAAAATCAAAATCGGTATTTGGTTGCGGTGTCCTTTGTCCCTTCATATAGTGTTCGGGTTTTATATCACATGCAGTTGGTATGTTAATGGTGGTCCCGACCGACGGCCGATGAAATATTTCAATATCGCGCCAGTTTTGGGGATTGGAATTCAGTAGTGAACATTTTGACAGGTTCGGTAATTGTTTAATCTGGTTGTGGTCGGTAAATAACGAGCGTTGATTGATCTGTGATAGCTTATAAAATCAAAACGTTTTCATTTAAATACGACACCCGCTCGCAATTCTATGAATACATTGGAATACGAAAATTAAAACGGAAATGATAAAGGGCAGTGTGTAGTACGGAGACTGAAAATACATATGAGTTTTCAATACGTAAGATTGAAAAGATACTGGGAAACTTAATTGTGTTGGTGCAGAATACTTACAACAGCATTAACAAAACTTTTATTCTTAGACTCTATTCATCATTCTTGAGACTTATCGGGACTGAGGTAAAGAAATAATGACTTGTGTAAATCAGTCGTTAGTTGATTTTGATTGTATTGTTGATGATCAGAGATCGGAGTAGGTAGAGTTTATTTGCCTGAACTTCAATCAAGTTAATAAAATTGTGGATAATACCTCCCTCTAACTGACGGCTCGGTTGGCGCAGTGGCTGAACGATTGGCTGGTGCGCTGTGTGTTACGGGTTTGATTCCCACTCGGAACAAATATTTGGCCTACATGTAGTTGTTCCGGGTCTGGCTGTTTGTGTATGTGAGTTTAAATGTTTGTAAACGCAACCACGACTCAGGAGGAATTCTTAAGGTGGGTGGCAACATCTCCTTAAAAAATCTTTACTTCTTTATTTCGGAATTTAAAAATTATTCCACATATATAGGGACGTATTATCCACATGTTACTTAGTTTCTTGTAGTTCAGGTCAATAGAGTATAAAGTCTACCTATTCCAATCTTAGGTGACTCTCTGTCTAGTATGTGTGACGGCCTGCTGTACATTCAGTCGAGTACTCGGGCTGGACTCGAGAATTTGGCTGACACTTGCCTAAGATTAATATATCGGGGCGATCGAAACCGTCTGACTTTTGCACCGCAAAAAACGTATCAGCTAATTTTAAAAGGTAATCTTAAATCGTGGCCTAGAATTAAATTTAATAACGTTCCCGGTGTGCTACCTTAGGCTGGTCATAGAGAGGAATTTTTCATTCATAGATCATATAAAAACTGTCGGTGAAAAAGCAAAAATAACTTTTAAGCCTTAACGAGAATATCCAAATCTACGCGGGATCCATCATTTCTAACTTAAGACTATCTATTGGGCTACTTACTTGTGGTGTATGTGCTACGGAGCACCTGTTTGGGCCGATAAGGCCACCACCGCGCGGTACGACGTAAATTGCTTCAAAGCCAGCGTTTGGCTTTGATATTCTTATGCACGGTTAGTACTGAAGCCTTAGCGGTTGCATGTGTATTTCTAGTAGATCTTGAAGTGTAGCGAAATGCTGCAATGTACTATTACGCTCGAGAAACTGCGGAAAATTTCTAGATTATTCAAACCAGAGACTGACGTCTGGGAGGAACTTTTGTCTGAATGGCAATGTAGGTGGGATAATTCCATCAAGGGCCGACACCTCCACCAGTTCTTTCCATTCGTTCGTGAACGGCTATGCATGTGCCCGACCTAGTTCTCGAAAACGTTCATGATACATTGTATTGAGATCAATCTATCATCACGGGCAGGACTATTTTAGCAAATAAACCTTATATTGTGGTGATAGATCGCCGAGACGGCCGTGCAATGATTGTTGACATCACTGTCCCTCATGACAAGAATCTCGTGAAAGCTGAGAATGATAAAAAAATCAAGTATCTTGCTATATTGACACCGGGTTGTCGACATGTGGGATGTGAACTCTGCAATCATTGTACCAATAGTCGTTACGATTAATAGACAGCCAAGAGCCTCGACCAACACCTTAGGAGGCTCTCATTGCGCAGCTGGGTCAGCTTGATTCCGAAAGCAGTCCTCCTGGACATAGCAGGCATAGTGAGGCGGTTCCTCTCTCTGGAGCCCCGACCATCGGCAGCCTAGACCTTGTTCCTGATGCCGATTGGCCATCTATTTTTATATTTTTAAATGTTTTTTTTTTACTTTTACAAAATATTTAAAAATGTATTAGATAAATAATGATGAATAAAAAAGAATAATAATTAGATTAATTAGCATTGAAAAATAATATAGTAAAACTTTTATTTTATGACGTTTACACGTCTCTCCACTTTTATAAGTTTTTTTATCAGTTTTTCAAACAGTCAGTCAAAAATTCTGCAGACATCTGAATTTGAGTTTTTCGTAAAGTCAGCCCTAAGTAAACGGGAATACCTTAAAGCTTATTTTAAGCAACTGTATCTAAGCCTATCAAATTGAAACAGTATTATAAGGGGAAAGCGGCAGTGTAGCCCGCGGAATTTAAGTTTTCTTACGTTTTTGGAAATTTTCCGGTCAAAGTCAGGCTGTATGTTGAACAAAATATGATTTGCAGCCGTAATACGCATAATCAGAATAATCAGTACAATACAGAATAATCTATCTAAACTAATATTATAAAGAAGAAAAAGTTGTATTTATGTGTGTGTATGTTTGTAATGAATAAACTCAAAAACTAGGGTGCCGATTTCAAAAATTCTTTCACCATTGGAAAGCTACATTCACCCTGAGTAACATAGGCACCCGTGCAAAGCCGGGACGAGCCGCTAGTACTATCATAAAGAGGTAAAATTTGTTTGTAAGTTTGTATGTAGGAGGTAATCTTCGGAACGACTGATCCGATTTAGAATTTTATTTCAGTAATGGAATTATAATAATAAATCGTTTATATTTATTGAGCTATCGGCTATATTTTATTGAGTCCAACTCAATAAAATATAGCCTACATACAATTTCGTCAATTAGTAGTAGTCTAGTATATACACAAAAGGCGGGAAGAAACTAAACGGACGCCTGACTTCCAAACTAGGTAAAAAACCTGTATCTTGGAAATCACTCAGTAAATAAATTTATTTTTGACATAACAGAACTTATATATTTTATTTGTGATACCACTTGACATATAATTTTTGTTATGCTTTTTGAATTATTGTAATTATAAGATGCTATTTGACATTGTAATATGATTATTATTATCTTTTAAGCGCTTTGGTATAAACACTGTTAGCTTAGGGGCTGTCTCCACGAGCGAGAGAATCGCGACGATATTATCGTCGTTGCCACGTATTTCTATACACTCTCTTAGAGGCCGTCTCCACGAGCGAGAGAATCGCAGCGATATTATCCCATACAAATACCTACGTGATATCGCCGCGATTCTCCCGCTCGTGGAGACGGCCCCTTAGAATGTATTTCTGAATAAATAAATAAAATAAAAAATAAAGCCATATTTGTTACGGCCGTGACCTACCGCCCTACCCGCAACCTTACCATCTAATTGAAAAAAACGTAAGAAAATTTGAATACCGCGGGCTGCCCCGGCTCTATTTTAAGGCTGAATCGTCATCCGCCCAACCATTTCCCAACTTTAGATTCGACTTCCGTGTGATGGGATTCAGCTAGTCTGTCGATATAGTTACCTCCCGCTCCCACTCTCGTTGGGTTCTGATCGTAGCACACATTTATTTGGTACAGTTCAACAGAAGCTCGGATAGTTTAAAAAATGTTTTTAAAAACTGTTCCATTCGTTTAGCCCAAATTGAATTTTTATTTGGTGTGTTAGCACTAGATCGCACAAATTTTAATAAGCTTTCTAGTGCGTAGGTTAGGTATCAGTGGTAGATAGATTTAGAGGGTGCTCGTGATTTTGTTCATTAAACTTAATAACGCTGCGCAAAAAATATTGTTGGGAAACTAAATTTTTTTTGGTGTGCATCATCATGATTTACGGTAGCGCTCAAAACATTGTGCTGATGGATGCATTGACTAGTAGGGGTTATGGATGTATTTAAACTAAAGTTATTATAACATTTAAAACTAATATTTTTAAAGAAGTTTTTTTTTTTAAATATTGTCACTGACCTCAACCTCTTTACAGTGATATTGAAGGTCAAAGTGCTAGTTCTAAGTCTTAGTTCTAGGTTCTCAGGTATGAGCAAGAACAGAAAAATGATCTCAACGACGGGAAGAATATAAGTACCTCTCGGCTTTTTGGGATAATCCAGAGGATTTAAAAAATAATCTTGCGTTCAGCCTCAATCATGTATTCGGTTCTCTACTATTCAGAATCTTTTAACTTCGCTGAGCTAATTAATGTTTATCTTGGACGGCTCGACTGCAGGCATGTGTCTGGATATGTAGGATTATTTATTATAAAACATTCAAAAATATGTAATTTGACTATTTTTACCTACAAGTGAAAGTATGTTTTAAAGGTATTTGTATAAGGTACTAGCGACCCGCCCTTGCTTCAAAAACTATATCTAATGTAGCCTAACATTTTAAGTTCAGCATCTACTTAGTAGTAGAGCGGTGAAAACTGCGTTCAAATCCATGCAATAGTTTTTGAGTGATGCGTGTACAAACATACAGACAGAAAGACAGCCAGACAAAAATTCTAAAAATTGTTGTTTTGGTTTCTGTTGCTCTAATAAAGACACACCATATAATTGTTTTTCAATATCTTCTATGTACTGATATCGATGTTTTATTATATGTATAGATTTAATTCATCTGTTTAATGAAAACAACGGTTTAATACGAATTCGCGGTATTACATGTTTTACACAACTTTATATTACGGACCACGGAAAATAACTATGTAAGCACTGTTGCATATTCGTTAATATTCCACGCAGTATAAAAAATATGAAAAAAAAAACCTTCTCCTATCCGCGCAACTTGCTTCGCTTCATATTTACATAATAAATTCTACTAAGACCTCAACTTAATTCATTTTAACGGTGCATCCTAACTGATATAATGTGGCGTTCGCGGGAGAACGCCACATTATATCATCTTGTTCCTCTACATTGACAGCACACTTCAACCAATTTTATCAGTGCAGGCGGGAAAACACACGAAAATAAATGTACTAAGTTTGACATATCGATGTATTTTCAACCTCGAACTGCACACTTAAAGTGGTCATACTGTACTGCGATTCTTACAAACAGACTGTGTACCAAGCATTCGCCTAGATGCACTATGGAACTAAAGAGCAGCTCTTTGTTCGATTGTTAAAAAACAAACAAAACTCTCTGAACGTACCATATTAGCTGGAAGCACCTCTGTTCTTCCAACAAAAAAGGTGTACAAAGAAATTAGTACCACGAAAATAGCTGGAAAAATGCATTGTGTGTGTAAAGCGGATGGGTTTGTGCCTGTCATTTCACCAGTTATTTTCATTCCCCGGTAATAAACCTATAGTTTAATTTAAGGGGGAAGTGCCAGGGTAACCCGCGAAATTCAAATTTTCTTAAGTTTTTTTTTGCAATTTGCAGGTCAGTGCAGTTTTTGCAATGTGTATGTTTATGAAAATATGATTCGTGTCCATAACACATGTATGTAGTTGCAGAATGGTTATCATTAAAATCATCAATGCACCCCTCCAACTAAGTTAATTTAACCCGATTGAATGACTTTTGCATGAAACACTAGGGGCATGGGGTCCGAGAGTGCTCACCTTGTATTTCAGTATATCGTCAAGCGGTTCGTCAACTATTCATGTGACCTGATGGCTGGCCTTTTTTGGCCAAAGAATGGGCATTGCCATCCAAAGTTTCAATTCTACCAGCCTTCTATTGACAGCGATGTGGACAAATTTACTACAATAGATATTTGTACATATTTTATTATTACAGTTGTAGTTTGAAATAATGTAGGTACAGACACCATGAAGCTCATCAAGCTAATACAATCTGTCAAATTTCTTTAATAGATTTCAACTATATCGCTAAAGTATGAGCCTGAGCTTCTATGTAGATTGGGAAAATTTGACAGTTTCGGGTAGCTTGATGTGCTGGCTGAATTCAGTATAGACGTACATACTGAATTCTACTAAAAAGTAAATGATTTAAAATCATCTATTAAAATAATCACAAAGCACCTGCATTTAATCTAGTTTGCATTATCATATTTCGCTTCGAAAGCGTAGTGTCTGTACATTATACCGAGAATTAATTTAATTAATAATTTTGCACCTACTTATTATTATTATGTGATAATGCGCTGCGCAACAAAGCCGGCCGCTGAATCGCGAACGGCGCCGATTATGATTTAATTTGTTTGAGCATTGTTAGTCATAATGAAGTTCTCGTTAGCATAGTTCATGGGATTTTGTGGATAAACATGCAGTAAATAATTATTTCGTGTAATGAAAATTGTCGCGTAGAAATAGGTACATTGTAATAATAATATTATAGCTATGTTGTACAACTGACAAAGAATGAAAAAGATGAGTGTTGTGACACAAATATATTTTCAAAACAGCAACCACATAAACGAATGTATTAATCGACAGCTGGTATCAATACAAACAAGTATTGTTAAAGACAAGATTTTCTAACGTTTCACGTACCTATATGCTATCAAAGTTCGAAGCTATTCACTGATCGCGCCATCTAGAAGGCTCCATATAATACTCGTATATATATATTTATACCCCACGTTGATAGCCAATCTGATTAAGCCAATCTGCTTGTCCAAGGAGATGGTGAAGTCGACCTGGACGTAACGCACCGGATAAACTCAGGATGGATGAAATGGCGACAGGTCGCTGGAACAACTTACGACCCACGGATGCCCCTCAAGTTAAAGGGGAAAATAAACAAGTCCGTGATTAGACCTGTCGTACTGTATGGATCGGAATGCTGGGCAGTGAAGAAGGTGGATGAATAATGATTGATGGAGCGGAGATGAGAATGTTGAGATGGATGTGTGGAGTGACAAAAATGGATAAAGAAAGGAAGAGTATATTAGAGGAAGTTTGAGAGTGGCGAAATTGAAAGGAAGTCGTTTGTCTTGGTACGGATATGTAGGTAATGAGGAGGGATGAAACGCATGTGACTAAAAGAGTGGTTAAAATAAATGTTGATGGATGGAGAGGGAGAGGAAGGCCAAAAATTTTATCCTTATTAGTGCCACTATCGAATGGTGTAATAATACAGTGTGTTTTTTTTTTCAAAAGCAATGGGTTCGTTTCCTGGCTAGGAATATTGATTTTTTTTAAATCTAATGATGCAGTTTTAGTTTTCATCAAAATCGGGCTTGAGACTCCTTTGAGCATTTTTCGCTAGTCCTCATAGTTTCGGATTTGGTCATCCATGCACTTGCAAAGTTCACCCTGTGTAATATTGTTAATCATGTTTATTAAAAAAATACAGATAAATGCAGTGCACAGCATATTACAATTTCCTGAACGTGATTGCTTTTAACAAAGAAGCTACTGTTATCGTGCTAAAAGTCGTGCAATAAATAATAATAAAAGTTATAAAAAATACAGGGTGGTAAGGTAAGGTCCAAGGGGTTTGACGCAGAAAAATACTTACCTTGCCGACCTGATGCCATTATCAAGTAGGCAAGGTAAGTATTTTATGAATCTGTACGGCTGGAAAACTTGAGGTAGAAAAAAAGGCGAATTTTCTCGAAAATAGAAAACAGCGTTGATTAACATACTGCTGTAAAAGTTAATCTGAATCTGAAGGCGTATTTCACCAAACAAACTGCACTTGACTTTCGTTCGCTGTCAGATTCATCATTGTGATGGAATATTGACACAGAAATTTCCGTGCAAATCTCTCTATCTCTAATTGATGAAAATCGCCCAAAGCGCGAAATTTGCGCTAACACGCTGTCCGTTGCACAGATTGCCGACGGCTACGGTAACTCCGACTGTCTATGCCATATTTACATTAAACCTGTCTGGAAGATCTGATATTGATTTTATATACATATCTGTATTCCTGATGTGTTTTGGTTGTACTGTCATGGATTCAGCCCCGGGCTCCAAAATCAGACCTGAATTTAGAGGTCTACGTATAATTTTTGGAATGGTCGTGGAAATTAATTTTGGAACAATGATGAGACTAATAATGTTGAATGAACTTTTGCTTTGATGTATCATTATTTAGATGTTTAGGCCTTTAAACATTGCACGGTGAATCCTAAATAAACTTTTACTCTCCCATCGAATCAAGCGGTGTCCGCGATACATTTTTTGATCATGTTCGTCGAAAATTCTACCGTGAGTGACGTCAAACAAAATTTGCTTGTTTCTGTGGAGTACGAATAACGTCCTGCCTCGGTTGCGCCGATAACGAATGCCGCCCAACGATGTCCGTTAATTCTTTCCACGTCCACGTCATGTGGAAACCCGTTTGTTAGCAACGATTTTAGCCTCAACGGAAAAGCGAATAGCCGGACGCACACCAGACGATCCAACGCGCTAAGATCGCTCGCGGCATGAGCACGCTCCATAGGAGCGTTTGGTGTGGGCGTGCCTCGCCCGATCCAAACTGCACGGCGGGAGCGCACTCTTCTTGCCGCGAGCGATCCGTTGGTTGTCGGTTTTTGGATAAAGCACAAAGGTGCTTCAGTCTCTTGGCGTGCGTAGTGTGCGTAGTGCGCATGGTCTGTGATCAAGCGATATGGAACATTTTGAAAGTCATCGTCTAATATCCCTTTACAAACAACATAAATGCTTATAGGATCCAAATAACAGCCAATACACCAATAGAGGACCGAGAGAAATATTGTTGCTGCACGTGTGACTCCTACCGAGCGAGAGTTCGCTCCGGTTCGATCCGCCTACAGTCGTAGGCGTCTCACAGTGTCCGCCGTAGAACAAGCCAGGTGGACAAAAGTCATAATCAAATTCCCGGAAATAGGTACTTTCTACCTGTAAACAACACCCCGAAACCCCTGTTTCCAAGAATTGGTTCGTCTAACATTCCATACTGATGAGTTATCGTTTATCAAAGTAAGCTAATAAAGTACATGCAACTAAAGAAAAAGGTCAGTTGCATTTTCGCGACACTTTCACTAACATCTCATGGTGGCAGTTCTTAATTTTGTGGAAAGTTTTAGTGATGGATTTTACTTCTGAAGGTATGTTTAATATTATTTTCTTGTTAGAATATTTTAAAGTGTCTTAAACATTCATAAAGTAGACTATCTATGAATACACAAAAAAAAACAATGTTTTTCTTTGTTTTCGAACTTATCAGGCTTGGAAAAGCCATGTATCCTCTTGTATCCAGGCTGAATTTTTGATATGTTATAGGTGCATGGCTATAGATGATTATGACATATATTTTATGTAGCACACTTGAGTACAACCATTTCTTTTTCTTTTTTTTGCAGAAACGCTTTACTCTATTTGTAAAATAGAGTTTTTCGAAGAGTGGCTTAAGCACGCCAAAGACGAAAGAAATTATCGTCTATTTGAATTTATTTCGTCTAAGTTTGATTTTTCTGACTTTACTGATGAATGTCAAAGAGAATTTAAGATGAAATTAGCCAGCATTTCTTCGAAAATTACTACCAAATGGGTGTCTTCAGGAAAGTCAAAAGAGCATTTCCTTAATAAGAATAAGATGTTTTTGGAAGGAGAGGAGATAGAATTCTGCATGTGATCGACTCAACCGCAACCTTCTACCTCATCCTCAGGTCTTCTGGGTCGAGAAAGGTCAGCACCTTTCTCGACCCGGAAGACCTAAAAAAGTCAAGTGTAAAACATCGATCAGACGAAATGAAACAACGATTCAAGCATGAAATGGGATTAATTGTGGCCAACCACAGCCAGGACTTGGTTCCACAAATGATGGAAACACAGCTCGACGTTTTTTCGGGAACCCGGAACTGAGTGCTCAGATGACAGGATTGGATGTAACAATCATTAAACACTTTGATTTATTGTTGAGGACATTGTCTTCTGAAAAAATATTGTTGAATTCAACAAGCTTTGTCTCGAGACAAGAAGACTTTATCTAAGTCTCTACTTTTGGTACTATATGCCTGCTACTGTGCATAAATTACTTATTCATAGTACAGAGGTAAATAAGACAGTAATAATTCCAAAAGGGCAGCTTTCAGAGGAAGCCCAAGAAGCGAGAAACAAAGATTGCCGGAGGTATAGAGAGCAAAACACCAGTAAGTGCTCTCGTCTTGCTACGAATAGATACTTGCTCAATATGATGATTATAACGTCCGATCCTCCGATAAACAGCCTCCGGAAAGTACCGAAAAAAAATCGAATAAATTTTGCGCGGAAGTCTTAAAGCTCATCATAGCTCCCGCTATTGTGCCTCGAATCCAACTCCAACCAAGACCTCCACAAACTCAGGAAGACTATCTTTTATCGGAATCATCGGATTCTGAATCTGATATTAAGAGTTAGTTTCAATGTAAATTATTAAATAATTTTTGTATATAATATGTTAGTCTAAGGTTGTTTATAATACAATTAACGTTGATATTTTATAGCGATTAAGATGATTTTATTCAATTTTTTTTTCGGTATTATAATCATATATACATGAAATAAATATTTATATACAATTCCTATGCATTTTCTTTACAAAAATATATTATAGTATTATATAATTACCTAAATTATAGATGTAGTTCCAAAACCATGAAAATATATTTTTGTCCACCTGGCTTGTTCTACGCCGGACACTGTGCGTCTGGTGTGGATCCGGCTATTGATTAGAACTGACATCGATCTTTTGGTATTTTCATCAAGCTATTTTTGCTACATCCCGTTTGGTAACTTACCAACCCTATTTTCTTCCGTCCTTCCAGTTAGTACTGAAAAAAAATGGTTGGTGCCATTTTTTTTCAGTACTAACTGGGTTGTAGAGGCCAGTTAGGCTGTCGCTCCATGTAAAATACCGGATGTTGGCGATGCAGCTGAATTCATCACATGAATGCAATGCATGCTACAAGTTGGTAAAAGGCTAGGCAGATGATGAGAATGAGCATCTTTTGCAAGGACACGCTCGTTAACGCAATCGGATTTGTATCGCACGGTCGTTATTTTTATAGCAGAAAATACTCCTCTTTAGAAAAAACTGGACAAGTGCGAGTCGGACTCGCCCGCCGAAGGTTCCGTTCAAATTTGTCGGTACATGTTATAAATAGTTCAGGAATCGAGTACCGAAGTTTTTTTCCGCGCTTTTCCCTTTTTTTACAAAGGACAATGACCAAAGTTGGTACCAAAAAGTCTCGCGCCTCAAAACCAAAATATTATAGTAATTAGTTTCATATTTTTTTACGGCATTACGCGTCGGGGATTTGATTTTTGAACTGGAAATATACTTTTCGAGTTTAAAAGTACGAATATTGTTTTACTCCCTTTATATGACGTTCCGTTTCAACTGAATATAAATGACGTTCCGTTTCAATTGAACAAACCCTTGTCTGTCGAGCGGACTCTAAAATTAATTACAATTAAGTAAGATCAGTACACCAAATCGATTTAGTTTGGTTTATTGCTATTTGCAACAAAATAGATTTTCTCAGCCTAAAGATTTTGATTTATCGATTACATCCCTAAATCCCGACTAGTTTATAGCACTTACTATACTCTATGGTTTATAGTTATCTTATCTGTGGCATCTGACATTTGTACTGTACTGACTGACTATTGGCAATGTAAAGGTCTAAAATAAAATCGAGTTTCAGTCAAGCATACTGTGGATGTTACTTTAACTCGTAATTCTTACTAATATTAGTGTATTACGCTGTTTTTAGAGCAATAATGTAATGTATGTGTGTTAAAATACGTCGTTGGTAGCGTCGAAAAAATAGACCTACTTTTTAGGTTAGTTTCGATTTTATAAAATAACTCTGAAACGCGGGTTTTTTTTTCAAAAATAATTTTTGTAGGAGTTAATACGATCAGTGTAGTCTATAAAAAACAAGGTTTGATTTTGATGCAGCATGGTACGGGATTCCATACTTCCATGAGCATTCTCTTTTATAGTTATAAGTTTTTAAACTGTCATGATAAATATCCTGTTTCTAGGGTTAATGTAAAATTTATAGTTTTCAGATTTTTGCCTGTACTTGTAGTATAAGACGATATTACTTGCCAAATTTCATAGTTCTAGGTCAACGGGATGACGAACCTCTTTTTTACGTTAACTTAGAAATTTGATTTTTCCACAGCTTCAAAACTGTACTACTACAGGACTGTAGACCTGAGAATATGGTTTTAATTTCAACTCGATACCTCCACGCGTTCCTGAGATAATGAGTCTTGACAGACAGACGGACAACAAAGTGATCCTATAAGGGTTCCGCTTTTTTCTTTTGAGGTACGGAACCCTAAAAAATAACAAAGAATATATCTAAAGATACCTAAAGGTGGGTGTAACTATGTGTCGGCAATTGTGTTGGATGAACGTGTTGTTAGACCATGCCTTCTTTATAGACACGGTCCCACCTACACTGACAACTTACATAAAAGGGACTTCATTTATGCACCTCAGCGGGTGCCTATACGCCATTGCGCCGTGACCTTTCCCGACATTGACAATGTAGATCGGAGCTCAGAAGTGCATCGGGACCACTTAAATCAGCACGGGAGTGTCGGGTACCAAGGTCAGGTAACGACGTAACTGGCCACTTCTCACCAATTGGCTTACAATATGGCGATTATTAATTTTATTAGAAAAATGCATACGATCATGTCCGTTGAGCGTGCTTGTTGTGCAGTTACGGGGCGTCAATTGCAAGGGGCACCTTGCGTCCGTCTATTAGCAATGACGGTCCCACCGCGCATCCGCTCCGGAACACGGTACTTTGTCAAACATTTTGTTGTTCTTCCGTTTGGCTGCCGGTGATGTATCAGTTAGCAGTTAGGGAAATTAATGTCCATTTATACAATAGATTAATTAAAAAATTTAATTAATTATTTATTTATAGTTGGTGTTTTGATTTTACTAAAACTTATAAGCAGTTAAAAGCCCGCTTTTTGACAGTCGTTTTGACGATAATTAGAAAGAAAGAAGAGGAACAACATATTTATCTGTCGCAGAGGGACATTAATTAAGACCATGAAGTGCATACAAAATGACAAAAAAGAAACAATTAACATACAACGCTTATCATATACGGGGTCCAAAGACACGAATGAAAATGGTTATTAAAAAAACTAGCACTCCGGGAGTGCCGGCAGAAGTGAAAACTTGATTATTAACGTTGAGCATGTTTGATATTTTGGAATGGTTAGGGAATAATTTTGCACCAATTGCTTTATCAGTATAAAAGTACTATCATTTATGGAAGTGCCCTTAGACTGCCTTAGTACGGGAACCAGTGTCGCCAAACTCATACACTTGCAAATTAAAATGAACATTCCAATACACAGAAAACGATAAAACATAGCAATGATGCAACTGTAATATTTTATTTATAAACAAATTACTGTCCTTGAAAAAGCACTAACTTATTATGTATAATTCTTATTTTCGATTGTGGTTCAAAACATTGTTTGGTACTATGGTGAATACGGGTTTCGAAGTAATGCATTGCGATTGATTTAATGAGGAGAGTTCTGTGATTCCCTATAAAAGGCTGACTGTCGAAATGGTCATTAATAAATATATTAATATTGGTACGTGTGCATTCCTTGTAACACGATAATATAAGTGTTGACATCACATTTTTCTCATTAAAAAATGAATTTCTTTTATGTGAACGCGCTCGAAATATCTTTTCTGCCAATTCACAGACTTTATTTAAGTCAGTAGAAGGATAAATAAGGCCTCCTTTGTCTCTTCTAGCAATGATTCCGTGATTTTTTTTTTTAATTTATTCATGACCATGGATACATGTCCTTCAGTCGTAATGATTCCGTGATACTTATCTGTGATCAAAGCCAAAAGACAATCCTCACATTTAATAACTTTCCTCAACTTTCTTGCAATAAAACCAGCAATATAGGTTATTATTTCTTTAGAATAAAGAGTAAGCCTAGAAGGATCTGTTAAATAATCATGATCTATGTTGATCATAGGATCACATCCTAAAGATTCATGCGGTAGCAGCAATCCACAAGTTTCTTATTTCGGGTTTATTCGGAAATCTGAAAATTTAATAAGATTTTTTATTATCTTTCTTTTTTTGCGTCAGGTGAGTGCAGTTATACGAATTAAAATCGTATAATACGTGTGTTACTAACATAGATTTTAAGTAGTGCGTATTACTAATATCATATGAATCAAGGTCGGAAGAGTATTTTTTTATAGACATTGCATTATTCGGTATTACCCATATTAAAGGGTAAATTCCCCGTCAAAAAGTGGCAACACTGAATTTTGAGGTAAGATAATAAAATTATTGCAAAAATCACGATTATACGAGATTTATCCATTAAACGAATTAGTTGGTACATTACTGCGACTATTTTATGAGAAATAATAGGACACAAAGCGATTGAATACTTAAAAAGATCTAATACTTACGAGTGAAAGGACAGTCCAGCAATCTTCATCAAACTATCACTTTTACAGTTTATTACACTGCACCTTACCATTTTGCACAGTTGCACAAATGTACTGTTGTCGAATTAAGCTCGAAAAGATCATATAATGTGTATAATTTCGATGCAATTGTTAATAAACAAATTGGATGTCAATCTGGCACCGCCACAAACGTCAAACTTGTTGTGCACTGACAATGATGTGCTCAGCCGACACGCGATAAGGGACAGAAATATTTATACTCTGTCTCTTTTCTTTGCTAGTGACGTTTATATGTTCTTCTTTTTCTTGTGCGAATGCAAAGGAAGATATCCAGCAGTCTATAGAATACTCTGTCTACGGTTTTTTCTATTCCGTGTTTATCCCTAAAGCATTAGGTTCAAAGTTGATTAGAAACATTTAAAAATTTCTTTAAATGATTTTAAACCATAAAATGTTGAAGGTTAAGTTCAAAATCGTCTACACTCCATCCGTCTTACGCTTTTTCCAAATTTCTTTAAATGATTTTAAACCATAAAATGTTGAAGGTTAAGTTCAAAATCGTCTACTCTCCATCCGTCTTACGCTTTTTCCAAATTTCTTTAAATGATTTTAAACCATAAAATGTTGAAGGTTAAGTTCAAAATCGTCTACTCTCCATCCGTCTTACGCTTTTTCCAAATTTCTTTAAATAATTTTAAACCATAAAATGTTGAAGGTTAAGTTCAAAATCGTCTACTCTCCATCCGTCTTACGCTTTGTCACGTGTCCTGACGCGAGTGTCCTGACGCGAGTTTAAGATTTTATACCCATTACAGAACAATTTTTTTAAAGTGCTCAACGCCGCTAAAGAAGTTTTCACTTCAAAAAAACATCTATTTCCTGCAAAAGTGCAATAACTCCCGGTCAATATGTATGAAACAGCTTTATTTTAATTACCTATGTAAAATTTCTATGTGGGGAGGGGGCTCAGAATGATGTACTGAATACGTGGTAACCGTTTTCGCGTCGGTGTCCCTTCCACCCCGTATTTATAAATACAGCAGGACGGAACAAAAAAGTTGACAGCTTGCACTTCGTGACTGCGCCAAGTAGGTTACCACTCCGCATGATGCTGGGGCCCACAATACAGCGCTGGGTTTTCAGTGGTCACCCGTGAAAAACTGTCTTTATTAGGTCTCGTCTGATCTTTTTGATCACTATACATGTGTCGATCGTCCAAATCCTTTGAACGACTCATGTCAATAAACGTAGGTACTATTCAAAATATTCAAGAGTTAAGTTTCAATATAGAATCTATCTTACGATTGCTTTTTAAATCCCTTAGTCTCAAGGTAGTCAGCAAAATAATGACAGCGTAATTTCTAAAATCCCTCCTCAGCATATTCAGCCTACCATGTTCCCACCGCTGGGACACACGGCCTCCTCTCTAGAGAGGGAATGGGATATGATTATAATCCACCACGCAGGCCCAGTGCAGGGTTGGTAGATGTCACCTGTTTTTGAATTTTTGTTTCTAGGACATGCTGGTTTCCTCACGATGTTTTTCTTCACCGTTTTTGAGAGCAGTGGTGATGAAATAAATTACACAAAGTAATGCGCCTGCCTGGATTCGAACCCACGACTAACTGTTCGTAAGTCGGGGCTGCCACCACTGGGCTACCGCTGCTCTCCCTAAAATCCCTCCATAAGTTCCGGCAAAGCAGATTTTATTAAAACATAATACTGTTACGAGCGGGGTATGGGATAAATTAGATACTACCACACGACACGAAATAACTTCTTTGATTACCAAACACTTAAAACTTAATCACAAATACACTAAGTACTGATCACTATTCACTTAGATATTGCACTTCTAGTTCACTTCAATTCGCTTCGTCGTGTAGCCAAAATAAGACTGACTGCTCCTGCAAACACGACGGCTATTCATATGCACACCGATCCTTCGAGAAGGTTCGACAACTTTCAGAAACCTTCTTCACAGTTCATAGTGGAACATTCTAGAGTCTAGAATGTTCCACTATGAACTAGATTAGAGTCTAGAATCTAGACTCTAATCTTATAGACAGGTCCTTACTGGAACATTTGAGACTCGCACGTAATCTAGATTGTTCTCGTAAAGCAACCTAAGCTAAGTTACCTCATTCATAATATGATGAAAGTTGGCTTTGTAAAACTAATGCAACTTTGTCAACGTATTACCTACTACTTATTGGAAAAGGCTTCATGACCGAGGATATTGGAGGCATCGCATATTTTAAAATTAAATTACGCCCCATAGTCGAAGGCTGAATTATTATACAGGGTGGATGGGACATTGACTCACAAACGGTTAGCACGTATTCAGTACATCATTCTGAATCCCTAGAAAATTATCATCTTTAATTAAACAAAAACTGCTGTTTTCTACAAAACTGCAACACACCTACACGCTTTTTGTTAATTACCGTTGAAAAATTTTGACGTACTCGATGCCACCGATATTTAGTCTAGCTTGAATTGTACACGTAATGGGCGGGCGGAATTACAAACAGGGTAAATTGTAGTTGCCCTCTGGCTGGGATTTGATCGGCTAGCCAGCCCGTTTTAATTAAAAACGAAAACTTTTAATAGACCTTTGGCTTTTTGACACAATTGCATAGAAAGCTGCATGAGAGAAACAGAAAGTCACAGTGTGTAACTGTGAACAAAATAAAAAGTCACCGTTGTTTGCTTGCCAGGGATCCTTGGTAATGTGAAATATTTAACTCAAATTCGTGAAATCGTTAACTTACGTATAACCTAAAAGACAAAAAACTTCGATGAAACTTTGTAGTAACATTGTTAAAGTTGCAAATGCCGCAACCAACTTGAACACTAGCTCCCCATGAGAAAAGTCTAAATTCTTATTACTAGGCAAGCATGAAAACAAATAGCAATAAACACGAATGATTCTGATACCATTGCTGTTAAGTCACCAGTTATTGTCAGAGTCGATTGAATTAGAGAGAGATTATTGAAAGGGAATATTTGATATTACAAATTATCAACCAAATAACAGTAATGATAGTGAACCATCATTTATTGAGGACGATACATTCATAAATTGGCCAACCTACAGTCAAGCGACAATTCCATCGACGCGACTTCCAACAAACAGGGTTCCGTAGCATTGATCATAATATTTATGTGGGGATGACAGTATTGTGTAAGTGAGAGCGAGAATGTTTGAGAGAGAAAAGAGTACTACTTCAGGAATGTGACAGGAGTGAAATTTTGACGGGAAGACGTGAAAGACGGAAAAGACTACATTAAATTGAAATAAAATAGTTAAAAGTGATTTAAAGTGTTTTGATTTCCCACATTTATGTCCAATGTGTAGAGTTATGCAACCTAAGGCACCAGGTGATGACGTTATTCCTGCAGGAGCGCAAGTACTTCCAATGATAATCATCATCTTCTTCCTGCCCTTGTCCCATTCTATCTGGGGTCGGCGCAACACGTTTTCTTCTTCCATTCTCCCCTGTCTGACGTCGCACATACGTCGATTATTAAAAATTAGCCGGTCATAAGTCAATTTCTTAAATGAAAAGGTTATCAACCAATATAGCTAAGATAGAAAGAGAAATATACCAGTAACAAGAATTTACTCCCCACACCTACTAAACATGCCTCGTTTGCTTGCGACAGCGCAGGTTCGAACTTGATCTTCACGCAATTGTAATTTATTGTTCTCCGCGATCTCAATTGACGGAATTAAAGAAAAAGATTTTAGTGTTTTCTACTTGATATTTCGTAACGATTGTGATGGATTCAAGTAATTCAGGTATGAGTTGTTATATTCTAATGTATTTTAAGTGTGTTAACTTCATTTTATAGTATCGGTTCAATTTTAAAAGAGGGTATATAAACAATTTATTTTTTTGGTTAATTTTTTTGTTCAAATATAATTAAGTTATGTTATCGCCTTCTCTCGCGAAATATTTTTTTTTGTTTTAAATATTTTACATATAAGGCTAGTTTACGACACATATTTTAAGTGCGAATGGCCGCGAATTTCCGACTTAAAGGTTTTTAAAGATTGGAAGTCATACAAAAATAAAATAGCTTTTTTCTATAAAATTTTATAAAGTGTAAAGCTGATTTATATTATTTTGTAAAGCTGATTTATATTATTTTGAAATACATTTATACAAATACAAAAAAATGTTATAACTACATACATAATAAAAATATGGTAATACTCTTAATTTTTGTTGAATTATTTCCGTGTTTCGTCAGTAAAACATGCTTATTACACAAAGAACAACACTAAATGATAAAATAAAGCTAAAAAAAGCAAAATACACTGTAAAATATTTTTGACCGCCTAAATGCCTAAAATCGACCTATGTGCGTCGGGGCATCATTGACTCCTTTCTTTTTCATATCATTCCTCACACAATCTATAAAAATTACAGCAAATCGTTAGTAACTCTTGGTTCTCTGCCCTTGTGCATAAAACGAAGTGTTTAGTCTGTGCCCTGCGCACAGACTAAAAACTTAGTCAGTAAACAGATTGAGACAGAGAGATTTTAAACCATAAAATGTTAATAAATTCAAAATCGAACGAGAAAAATTTACAGTTTGGTATGTTTTATTTTGACGCGCGGCCAACTTTGATTGGAAACAACAAAACATAAATGGTCAACAACGAAAATACACTACACAATTTTTTTACTCAAAACGGAATAAACTGATAGTTTTAAAAGCTTTTAATTCCATATGACAACCGCCATGAGTGGAATGGTCACCACTAAAATGGTGGACGTATTTGTTGCCGAGAGATACAGGGCTTATTTTTAAAACAGACTGTGTCAATAAATGGCCTACTTCTGGTTTAAAACTGAATTGGTTGATGCCTGTAAAATAGATCGTTGTGTCGCAGGACTACGAGTAAGTCATCACTACATAGTATAAAACAAAGTCGCTTTCTCTATCCCTATATCCCTATGTATGCTTAAATCTTTAAAACTACGCAACGGATTTTGATGCGGTTTTTTTAATAGATTGAGAATGCGGAAGGTTTATATGTATAATACATGCACCCGTGCGAAGCCGGGGCGGGTCGCTAGTAAGTAATAAATTAAGATTACTGGGTAATGTTGTCAGATTGAAAAACTCAACAGCATGTTATCTACGTACTAGGCGACGCGCAAACGCCACCATGAACACGATTTTAGTACTGGAAGTAAAAGTACCCTCTTAACGAAGCCGAAATGCACTTGTTCTCCCCGTTATTGCGGTACTAGACCATACCTGGGGGCTTTCTAGTTACGGAGATATTGGTGGTCAAAGTTCCAAGTTATTCACAATTTTTTTTTTTAAATACACGTTTTTACTTTATTTTAAATACCTCCACCATGACCCTCGTCCTATTCAATAAATTCATCAGCACAATGTGTTGAGTGCGTTGCATGGAGTCCTACTGAAAAACGTGATTTTCACCCCCAAAGTCTTTTCCCAGCAATAATTTTTGCGTAGAGTTCCTTAATTACAGAATGCTTGGTTGACAGTTTCGTGAAGGGTCCGTATACACCTAGTAGTAATTTTTCGACTATTGAAATCTTTTTTGAGTATTGAGAAGTGCAATACCTACACAATGAAAATGCATGAAATTAATTATAATAATTAAAATCATCAATACGATGCTTTTAGTTAATTTAATCCGATTGAAAAACTTTTTTATGAAATAGTCATGCAAAGGGTTTAAATGAACTTAAAGGGGCTGTATCGATGATTTTAATGATTATTACTCTGTAAAGCCATGTTTGTTTCGGTCTCGAATCATATCTTTATCAACATAATACAGAAAACGTGGGCTACCCTGGCGCGTCCCTTTTAAATTGATATTTAACAGGATATTCCGTCACGAGTCAACAGATTGAATGCAAACTGACTACCGAAATAATTGCATCAAATTTGATTTGATTTTACTGCAGGTAGAATTCCTTTCCTACAAATAAAGCTTCCATAATTAAAACTGGGAAATCCTTTTCGGTAAATTATTCGGATTGCTGAACTCAATATTTTAGTTTCTGTTCAAACTCATTGTAACTAAGTAAAAAGGCTAACGTAAAATGCATTGTTCATTTTACTTTTGCTTTAACTTTTCATACTATTCTGAACTAAGTCATGAACCAATTTGGATACCTTTACTGTGACATGATGTTGGTCTCAATAACAATTAGGTATATGTCGTAACTTATAAAAGGTTCTCACTGTTGGAGTCTGAATTAAAATAGTAAATTCGCAATACGATTTTAGTTGAGTAATACATTTCGCCCTGTTTTTCAAATTTATTAGTGATTCGCAACAATGTTTTGAAACCCGGAAAATGTATTACTGATAAAAAAGTTTAAAAAGCTGAACAACGTGCCTTGTTTGTCCAACTTTTCCTTGTTTATCACAGGATGGACTCAAGATTTCAGTCATAAATGTGAATTTAAAAATGCCGCTGCCCCTACGATGAAGCGCTTAATAACGTGAAACCCTTCGAAGCTCATTTCATTTATAAGATAGGTAGCCTAACTGCGCAGGGTCCTCCAAAGACAGCGAGTATGAAACGCTCCAAAGGAAAATTGCAATAATGCGAGATGATAAGTTTGTTGTTATTAGTAGACGGGTGCATCCTCTTGGGGTTTAGAATACAAATATGAGAGGGGTACGCTGGGTTTTACTCGCTAGTCATTATTCACTTGTCATCATTCACTATTATTTCTTCTACGTTGTACATGGACCGTATGTAACTAATGGCATTCGTCAAAAACAAGGTCACGGTCCATTTCTGTGCGTCGATAGCGCAGGACAAACAGTACTGAACACGAAGGGTTGAATAATTTAGTGATCGATTTATAATCGAATTAGGGCCAGCAGCTTCATGCACTGCGCTGGTATAAAGGCTGGTTGTTTGTTTTTCAAATGACGTCAATGGTTGAACTAATATGTATACACAAGAATTGACCTACTTTCAATGTCACAACACACTTAATCGTATGCAGCTAGTTCTTCATTTTGTCGTAGCAATGCTAATAAGATCAATGCTGTTCTTGATTCTGTGCAATTAAGACGCGTATTTCACTATTAATCTCTAAAGCTTTGAAGCTCTGACACTTATAGGAGTTAGGTCTTCCAACCAGTAACTTTATATTTGCCAACTTTCATACAAATTCAAGTTCATAAAATTCTACTAACTTTATTAGAAGTTGATATGACGGATCACGGATGTCAGATGTGCATCCAGCCAGTATTATCAGTCCATCAGTCCAGTTGCGAGTAAAGTTTTTGAAATGAAAGTTTTGGCGACGCGAAGTAAATGATAGATGACAGAGATGACTTATACTTACGAATGTACTCATAAGGTTCCTAACGCACCTGTCTCCATGAAGGATGGTCAACTAACTAGGTTCTAATTTAACTCTTCATCCTTGAGAGTGCTTCATAGTTGAATGTTAATTTTGTGTTTTTAGAAAATTATATATTAATGTACTGTAGGGCTGAGATACTTACTAGCTTACTACCAGTATTGCTGATGAAAAAAATGCTTGTTTGTTTTTTGTGTTGTATTTAAAATGATCATCAAACAAACGAGTTTATACGAACATGAGTTTTGTTTTAAGTTCCGAATGGTCTATTAAATTCAGCAGGTTTTTATACAGAAACTACAATCCTTCTTTCACAGATAGTCGATAGGAAACAACAAAATTGGTATAAATTAGATAAACTGAGTGTTTAAAAAAAATAAAAATTATTTGGTATAGCATAAAACTTATGCAATAGTGTAGTAGGTTTTATTATTTTTTGGTAATATTTGGTAGAGAACCAATATAAAGTGGCACGCCTAGGGGCCTACAATACGGCAAGGCTAGCCCATAAGGCAAGCAGACTGTTCAGAAACCCTAACATCATGAAGACTTTTAGGCCGGTATGAAAGTACCGCCACTATCAATATTTGATAGGCACTGATTTAAAGCTGCAGTTGTAAATAGTAGTTTTGGTAAGTTACAAATTACAAAATGCATATTTACTAACAAGTTCGGCAGTTAAAACTTAGCAGTAAAGTAAACAAAAAGGAGTCGTAAAAAATAATAAACTGGATCATTTAATAATTATACTGAGCAGTAAAATAACTAAATGGGCTGTTAAATTCGCCTAAAAAGCATAGTCGGCGTAGCCCGTATTATGGCTCCTATTTGTGTCTGCAGGGTTTACAGTAACCTAACATGCAGGGGATCCATTCGAACCTAACCTGTCCGAGTCGGGGGGCCCCAAGTCCGGGTGTCTCCGCTCCCTATGAACTGCCGAACTATTTATCTAACTGCCCATTCCATCATTTTCACTGGCCATTTATTTATTAGTCTGCTTAAGTGTTTTAGTACTGACATTGTAAGACGAAATAACCGGCCAATTGTTTTTTATTACTGTCTATGTTTTACTGTCGCACAAATTTACCAACCGCCTATAAAAAAATAACTGCCCATTTATATTTTCAATTGAACCTATCGAATGTTTAAATACCAGTTCAAAAAATGAGTTTCCTATTTGATAGTTGGAATATAATAAAACCCTTGTTCGTGTGAATTCGTTATTTTTAACAGGCATTCGGTAAAAAAACAAAGTGAAGCATACACATATGCAGTAGGTTAACTTTACACCGAAACTATAAGTGAGGTGGAAAACTGCGTAGTGCGTAAGTACGTTGCGTAAATGGTTTGTGCGCTGAAGTACAGTGTTTCCACAAAAGGTAAAAGCGAACTGGGCGCGTCAAAATCTCAAAATTCAATTCGATCACATTTCGCAGTTGGAATTCCTATGTTCGTTTGTCGAATGTTGATCGAGGTTTCACTGTTACGGCTTTACGGATTAGGTACATTGAAAATAGAATCCGTGCAATTTCTCGCAAGACGTACCATAGGTGTGTAGGTGTAGTTCGTGACACTGCCTACGATTGAGTCTAATTTTGCCATCGGATATCGTTCTATTTTGAGGTTGTATTAAGCTTTCTCGGAACCCCGAGTTTTCTCATTATTTTTATCTGGATACTAAAAAACACTGACAGCGTGACAGCTATTTCGCGCCATTGTTGCCTGGTGTGATTTTGCAGTATTTATATGCGTGTTAATGTTGACCTCAAGAGGGAATTAACTCGAAGCATTGTATTAAACACTCGTATTTTCATCGTCATTTTTGCCAATACAAAACTGCCTGCAATTAGTCTATTTGAAATGAAGGGGTTGATATGAATTTAAAAAAGAAAACGTTTTCGTCTAACAGGCTGCTAGGTAGCATCATGGTTGATTCCTGACACATCCATCTCTGTCATACGGTAATCACTATTGGATATCGGTCAGGTATACTGACACCGCTGCACAGTAGGCTGAATTCGATCTTCATAGACACAAGAAAAACAGAACAAATAAGAAGATTCACTATAATGGGAGCTACCAATATAGTGAATCATCTTATTTTACGCCAGAAATGTTTTTAGGTTATCTGAAAATGATTAATTAAATCAGTTTTTCAATAAACGGTTTTCAGTTTATGGCACTCGGTTGAAAATATTGTACGGTGGAACATGTATAAAAGATATAAAATATCTAGATTTCTTTACAAGGTTAAGGTTAGTAATAATATATTGCATTAGGGGTTGTGCAATATATTACTTGCCTTAATACTTTACGCTTGTAGCATTATATTACTTTGCGAGAATCCGCAAGCCACGTGTGCATCTGATATTTAATTTATCTATCGTGTTGTAAAGTACAGCAGGCTTAATTAGTGTTTTACCTGATTGTAAGAATAAGTTAACATTCTAACAAAACATAATTATGACATGTGACATCTACCACCCCGGACTGTGCCCGCGTAGTGGATCTACTCTTACGAGAGGCGACCTGTGTCCTAGCAATTGGAAAATTATAGGTTACGTAAAGTACTCCTTAAGCGACGGGTGCGGTGATGGTAGTTGGAGCAAAGTTTCGACCAAATTCGCCCAGGGGCTGACTGAAAGAATAATTTAGTATATCGTTCGATATACTAAATTATTCTCTATGTCCATGAATATTGATTTTAAGCCCACTGTGCGCCGGGCGCATGCAGGCAAATTAATTAAGTCCGTCCCGTTTGACAGTTTATGATACCCCGCTGCAGGTGCTCGTCTGTAAACAAATTGCTGTCGTCACTAACTACACTATTACGTGGCTGCCGATGACGTGGTGGAAGTGGAGAAGTTCTGGGCTAACAGAATATACAAACCATCGTGTCAGCGACACGAAGAAGAAGATTGCATTGCTGTAATTTAAATACTCACGTTGTGAGAGAGAGTTTTACGAACGAATTTTACTTCGGTCGTGCTAAGCCCACTGATTTCTACGTACATTTAATTTCCGAATTCACTGTTGCATTTCGCATTTACACCAACTTCGTACTGATGAAATCAAACTCACTGGACAGACAATTCGGCGAAAGGGTTGGAATATAAAATTTTCCCGATACAGTGATTAGCTATATTTGGCTATCGCTTGGCCTCAATTTTCAAAGTTAAGCGGATATAATTCATATACTTGCACGGATAGAATTTTAACGGAATCGGTAATTAGGTTTGGACGTAAACGGGGTTCGAGTACTTAGTCATTTGTTTGTGTAAAAACGATGCAGCTTTTAAAGCGCTTCGTATTTCAACTACGACTCTACATTATTGGCATCGTTTTTCGGTAGCTTTTGTCGATCGAATTCGTTTATGACTATCGCTGAAATAATTATAGTATGACCACTTTAAGTGTGCAGTTCAAGGTGGTGTTGCTTGTCAAGAAAGTTGCATCGATATGTAAAACTTGGTGAATTTATTTTAGTTCTTTGCTAACCCGCCTGCATAGATAAGTTGATTTAAGTGTACTCTGCAACTTCTGCAGGCCAGTTAGCATCCTGAAACCAGCATTGGCAACCAAAATGGCAAGATTTCGAAGCGTTACTTCTTAAGTTAAACTTAATAGTACTAAATTCACATCACAAGTTCTCAAAACAATGTGGTTCTTATCATGTAGGTTTGTAATAATTGAAATACCAAAATCATCAGAATGTGTCTTTTGGAAATGCAGCTTGGAATATACGTTACACTGAAATTACCTGTCATTGCCAGAACTTGCTTCTTGAACCTAGACTACGTAGTAGGCTATTTAGGCTGTCGAACAAGAGCGACATATTTGACCTGTATGTTGTCTAAACGGCGGGATGTTACAAAGCTCCTTGGGAGATATTGGAGGAAGGGGGTGGTAATTAATTGTGGTCGTCGGAAACTCTCCTCACCTTACTTTACTCTATTGCTTCACACCTACATAAACAAGTTATGAAAATGCTCTGCAACATAACATAATTCTTTTCATGCATCTTTCTAACGCTATGAGTTCATTTTACTTGAAAATAAATGTCTTTTTTTTTATTTATCACTTTTGCGCCTGCAGCTTTAATGAATACTAGCTTCCGCCCGCGACTTCGTCCGCGTGGAATAGTTACTTTGGGCTAACATGACTGCCCGGCTTTGCACATTGTGCGCGCAGTACCCGATTATTATTTTGCTGTGATTTTATTTTAAAACTGCGACAGCTGCTAAGATATTCACTTAAATCGAAAGATGTAAAGGGCAATTTTGTTTTAAATGAAATACTTGTGATGAGTAACGTATTTATTTGGATAAGGATTAATATCATGTTTATAAAAACACCTCCGTAAATAATGCATTATTTTAGAACAAATTTGGTTAGCATAAAAAAGGTTATAGTGAGCTAACCTTAAAAGTTAGACATATGCTGTCGCGGACTTTTTTTTAGAACTTTTAAAGAGGAATAATTCTGTAATACATGATTTTTGCGAAACTTTAACCGTTTACGCAGCGCACGCAGCGGAAGCTCTCAATAGGAAAAAATATCTCCCGATTTTGAAACATTCTTCATTAGTGCTCCGCTCCTATTGGTCGTAGCGTGATGATATATAGCCTATAGCCTTCCTCGATAAATGGGCTATCTAACACTGAAAGAATTGTTCAAATCGGGACAGCAGTTCCTGAGATTAGCGCGTTCAAACAAACAAACAAACTCTTCAGCTTTATAATATTAGTATAGATGATACATAGTTCGAAAAGTTATTATGCGCCCGGGTTTATGGGAGAGAAATGTGTTTAATTCTCCTTGAACGTAATTTTAATACATTCTATCCAAGAAAATAGTTTTTATGATTGTTTTTTTTTTAACTAAGTCTGAGTGCTTATTTGAATACCGCTGCCATGGTTTTTCACTCAGTTGCTGACATACTCTTTCAATACTCGGTGGGTGAATAACCGTTAATATGTTTTCATTTGAAATGTTCGAAAGGTGTGAAAATGCATATTTATGAGATTTTATGGCCATTTTTTTTAAACTATGTTCTCAATTTCCGATTTTTGTATTCGTTGGGCTCCAAATAAATGTTTTATTTTTTACATCGAGAATAGTTGTTGCATTGAAAACTGAGAACTTGGTGACGTTATTAATTTTTTTTATTAAATGTACAGGTAGAAAGCTACATTTTTCGTGGTGGCTATAAAATATATTTATATCATGTATAGCCGAGCTATCACAATTTTTGCGGACAAAGTCGCGGGCGAAGTGCTAGTACAGTCTAAAGAGTTTCCTTTACACCAGATTGATTTTCTATTTTCTTATTTATTGCAGGGTTTGTAGGTACGGGTAATTGAATTCTAAGCCTGAGGGCGACACAGGTATTGCACTGGAAATTTTCTAGAATTACTAGGTAAACCTAGAGGGAAAAGAATGCTTTATTAAGGAGCATTTTGTTACCGTAAATTTAATAAACCTTGCTTGCTTGCGAGGTTATTTTGTAAGCTTTTTTTTTTAAATAAAATGTTTGACGTTATGACAATGTCCCTTGTTTAAAGCTACATTTATTTATTGTAATATCTGCAAAGCAATCACGTGGATTTTCTTTGAATGATTAAACACGTTTCAACAGCATCCACCAATTTTCGCATCAACTAATAATTTCAGGTATTAACACTGAAACATGGAACAACAAATGTTATGTACATGGAACAATCCATGTTTTCGGAGAAAAATCCTGAATTCTGTCTATCCAGGTCCTCTTTTTTTACGCCACGTGTTGCATAGGATTTTTCCGTGAAAACTGAACGTTTAATCCGGTATAATACTTACGGCTTAGTACTGGTTAGGTATCCAGCGCAGTTCCCTGGAACCCTTTGTGATTATTCGCTTTGATCTTTTAAAATTACGAAATTCGCTCTTTTTTATTTTGCTGTTTGAAGTACGGAGAAAAAGTTAATGAATAGCAAGAATTGAAAATACATTTCTAAAGCGCAACTAGGGCTTCCTCGTCCCGGGACCCGAGACAGCCTACAAAGTCCGAACTTCGAGACCTTTAAGTTTTTGTTTTGTTTTTTTTTTTAGGAGGGGTAAGCCTTTTTGAAGTATTTTAATTGAGTTAATTTCTTAAAAACGTATTAAAAAAGGCAAGTATTAAACAGAATATTAAATCTTAATAACTTTATAGTTAATATCAATCTTAATAATTGCTTTGTTTATTTCTTTTAATCATACACAGATTCACTCTTAAGCAGTTAAATCATATAGTTACATACAAAACGAACTTAGTTAAAAATCATACTAATTCGTAATAACTTTACTATTATCTAGTAATTCGAGTATCTAATCATTGGTCATAATCACAACATTGTTAATTCAATAATCACAGATTTGTTTCATAATTAAATAATCTAAATATAAATAATAAAACAGACTTATTCAGTTTTATAAATAATCAACTAACACATTAATTAGACTTCTTTGCTGATTTAATAAAATAGGCTTTTAAAAAAAATCAGAGCGTCTACAACTTTGTCCGACAATCTGATTCTGATTTTTGTAATAATGCCACCGGACAAGGAGAACAGGGCGTCTAAAATGGCCGCTTTAGCAGAATCATAATATTATGATTCTGCTAAAGCGGCCATTTTAGACCCCCTGATGTCGGTTTAATTGTGTTTAAGGCTCTATACAGTAATTTCAAACTTTCTGTACGTTTTCCGGTTGCTTCACACAGCTGAAACTCCTTTGTTAATGTTGCTCTTGTTTTTTCCCAATATCTCGGGTACATTTTCTTGGATATTTTTTATTGCTTGTTCCATTTGATTTACAAAAGACTCGTCAGGCTCGTTGTGTACTTGAGAGCTACTGGTACTAGGTTTACCGTCCGTTATTTCCACATCTGGTGTCCGGATACTAGGTATATTTTCGAAAAGCCTACAGTACAGTTCTTCCGCAAAGCCAATTAGTGCAGTTTTACTAATATACGAGGAAAAAAAGTCTGTGTTTTGTAACAATTTCGACAATCTGGTCTCGTCTCGAGGCTCGAGCTGAAAGTCCCGGGACTCGAGACACCTAAAATTACGAAAAGGCCCGAGACTTCGAGACACCAGACGTCCCGGGACCCAAACCTTAAGCGCAATACACACAGGAAGCGGGCGCGGGCCGGACCGAGTGTAACGTCGTTGCATTGCGTCACATACACGTATTCCCGAATAGGCAGTCACACTCAGGGATTTGACATTGATACATCGATTTTTCTCTTTTCAATATTTAATGATTTAGAAAAAAACGATTGTAGTGGAAAAATCTAATATTCCCGTTATGAAAATTGTTTTTTTGTATACGACGGGGAAGGGTAAATTGTTAATATTAATCTCTTAGTTTTATAACTATACAGGTGGTAACTAGGTATACACCGTTTTTGCGTCGGTGTCCTTCAACCCCGTATAGTTATAAAACTAAAGAGATTAATACTAACATATTATCAGAATAAAAATCAAATAAAATGATAAGTATTAAACGACAACCGGTTTTGAAACAAAAAAAATACAATACAAATCTTGTATTGAAATTTAAACAATAAAATAACAAAAATATTATTTATAAAATAATTTCAATAAGTTTGTGAACCCACCCATGTCCTTTTCCTTTTCCGTGCTCTTCTTTCTAATTTAATTTCTCATACTTAGAAATAATAATTCTTCGTACGTTTCCGAATCCATCGTTATCTCACTGCGTTTTGATAGCAAGCAACAGCTGATGTCGCTGTCTAGTCGAGTACGACCGACACGCGCCCGCTTTCATGAGAACACTTGACACTCATGACATAAATAAAAGATTTTTCAATAAATACACTTCCTCGAAAACTGGCTAATATTGCACTGCGATTAGGTTCAACATGCAATGTAAGTATTTCACACTCGTGGATTTTTTTCATTTATCACAACTTGTGCGGAAATAAAAATTTCCTCAGATAACTGGTCTTATAGGTACCTATTAAGTCCAAATTGGTTCAATTTCTATAGTCGGCGGTATTTGTTTTTTTTAAAGCTAAGCTAGCTAAGAAATTTAAATATTCAAAATATAACGACATAAATATTTTTTGAATATTTAAATTGTGTTTATTAATAGAATATCATAAATAAACACGATGAACAAATTAACATTTATTTGTGTACATAATTAAAAATATTTGAATTTTCTATTTTTACCCGACTGCCAAGGAAGGGTTATGGTTTTCGCGCGTATCTTGTATGCATGTAATATTCTTTATTACTTCATATCTACCAAACCGCTGCACGGATTTATTTAATTACATTTCGTTAGATTCGTTTTGGTAAAAAAAAACCCCGACTGCCTAAAAATCCTAAAAATAATTAACAATAACAAATAATAAATTATAATACGGAACATATTGACTGCAGCAGTCGCTACCTACTCATTAAATAATCTAGACTAAAATCATTCTATCCAATATGGATCCTGACTATTGCAGTCAATATGTTCCGAATTATAATTTTCTAATATTAGTTATTTTTTACATAGCCGGGTTTTTTTATTTTTCAAATTTATTTTTTATTTATACCTTTGCTTCTTCTTCAACCTGGCGAAAGCAAAGCGCGGATAAAAAAAGCAAATTAATAATAATTCATGATAAAAATACTTTTCGTTCTATTATTGTTTTCCTTTGAAAGTGTATAGACAAACGTCATTTTATAACCACGTGGGCATTTGTTACTGCTCTTACGGCTCCATGAAAACCTCGGCTACGGCTCGGGTGTAAATTCCGCCTCGACTGCAATAACAAAGTTTCCCCACTTATATAAAAATGTACTATTTTTCAAAATCATAAAACAATCGTAAACTTTTATGACAAACATGAGAAAGTAGATGGTTTAAATTCATCGTTGGATGATCAAACTATAACCCAAATTAACAGTTAAACCCGGTTTATCAGTTTTACCATTTCTCCTTTAGATAATTTGTTTGTTAACGTTGATTGGTGGCGCGCCAAGGTTCCCAACTATGCACGGTTGGTTGGACTTCATCCGAACGTGGAATGGAATCTGCTGGCCGAGTAATTTGCAAGTTGCACTAACCCTAGAATTTTATTGTTATTTATAAGACTCATCGCGCTTCAAAGTGTTTTTATTTAAATGTCGTCGTAAGAAGTAACTAAAATAAAGTTATAATTCAGATATCTTATAAAGAAAAAATACGCCCACGTTCTGATTTGAGTATTTGCTTTTAGAAATACCTTACTGAGTTCATTTCAATTATTAAATTCTGCCTAATGCATTTTTTGCGATTTTCCATATGATATGTACATTATCAGGTAGGTTCCTTTTGGTCAGCTGTACGTGCAACGTGCATGAGACATATTTTTTACGAATAAAGTACTACGGACAAAAAGTATGTTTATGACAATTTGAACAAAGTTCATTATCCAAACGCCTAAGAATTTTTTTCTTCTTCTTTTAAAAACGTTGCCCCACACTAGGAATTTCTCCTGTATCGTGGGTGCATTTACAAACATTTAAACTCACATACACAAACAGCCAGACCCGGAACAACTATCTGTAGGCCATACAAATATTTGTTCCGTGCGGGGATCGAACCCGCGACACGCAACGCAGCAGTCAATCGCTCAGCCACTGCGCCAACCGTGCCGTCCAATTAAACATTTAAACATTTACTGCGAAATACAAAATTTCTTACGTTTTCAGTCAATATGCCGTTTACGGCCGGTCAGTGTCAGGCTGTATGTTGAACAAAATAAGATTCGCGACTGTAAAACGCATGTATTTACAAAAAAAAAAAAAAAATATCAATACAACCCTCGAAGTTCATAATCCCAATAAATGACTATTTCATGAAAAACTTAGGATCATCAAAAAAAAATCAGCTGGTCCCTACATTTTGACGAGTTAATCAATCATAAATGTAGGGAATAGCTGATTTTTTTTTCGCGATTTCAGGTTTGGTCCCATAGTAAAAGTTGTTCATAATGATGAGTACAATGACCTCTTAAGAGGTTGCTGGTGTTTTACAAATAACCCTGTATATATATTGCAAAAAAACCTAAGAAAATTAGAATTTCGCGGGTTACCCTGGCGCTTGAGGTATTTGATTAAGATTAGTTTTTTTATTGACAAATTCTTTTTTATCAACCGGGCCCTGCCAAAGATAACAAATTGGTCCACATCCCGAGCCCTGCGCCACCCCGCTCCGCACCTCGATCCTGTCACTAAGCGCGTTCTCCATCTTCACACGGTAGGAGCGCGCGGTAAGGTGATCACGGAACCAGGGGTTCAGTGGTTCTCTCACCCCGCACTCCTTGCATTGAGGATGGTATCGGATGGCAAAGTGTCGAATGCTTTTTTATAGTCAAAAAAATATTGTTACAACAAATTTTTTATCATTTATGTAACTGTTAATTTCGTCTGTGAATTTAGTTAACAATTTATTTGTACTTTTTCCTCTTAAAAAACCGTGTTGACACTCGTTAATGATGTTACTTTTTTGTAGATAGTTACTTAATTGGACAACACTTTTCTATAATTTTATCTACACTAGATAAATTTGATATGGGTCTGAAGTTTAATACATTTTTGCGATCACCTTTTTTGTTAATTGGGCGGACTATTGCCTCTTTAAGCATATTAGGAACATCTTGACATTCTTCTCATCATCATCATTCTTCATTCTTCATTGGGGATTCTTGACAGTTAGGTTTATTAGTTTAGCTAACACGGGGCTCACTTAACTATTTTAAGGTCGGACATTCGAACAAGATCGCTCCCCGGTGATTTATTTATATTCATGTTTTTTTTATTATAGCTTACTGGTTGCCACCTCATGGACAAGTCCGTGGCTTTTACATAGGTCGGCCTGTCCAACCAAATCTCATGACATTTATGTTTTATACCTTCTATTTCTATATCGAAGGTAGACGCAAATTTATTACTTATGTATTACTTTCGACTAATCCATTCTACCATCGATCGATTGATTGGTGTGGTGGTAACACACTCAATAGGAACTTTATTTTCAGCAACTATTGCTTTTAATCGGTTTTCACTTGCTTCGGTAGACATTATGGATGCGTTTGAAGGACTTATTCCCGACTAGTGTCTGGAGGGCTAATTTCTCTTTAAACGTAGTTACATTTATTAAATGACCCTACTCTATATCATCTTCGGACATGGACGTGAACGAATGTATTGAATGTTATAGTGAAGTCGATGCCACAAAAAAATATATAAACCGGCTTTCATTGCAGTTTTTTTATGAATAGAATAAGTTAATTTTAAAGGATATCGGTGATTTTAACATTATTTCATGAAAATATACTTACAGCACAGGTAAACGACTGCAAATAAGCTCATAATAAGGGAATTCGAACTGATAAAGATTTAATTTATATAAAATAATTATTTATATTTTTTACGTAGATTTTATACATATTTGATAGTTACCGGTTTTTTCCTTATATTATTAGCAGGAGAATTGTATACATTTTTCTTTTGGCGGTACTTTTGTACCGATGACGAATCGAAATTCAATAAAATATTTTAAAAAGTTGTGGGCCTGTGAACTGTTGTTTTTCGATGACGAGAAGGAACAGCGACGAGTCGGGTATAACTCGTTTGGTTTATTCCAGTATTTCGGTATTAAATATTGCAAAATTTTAAAAAGATTGCTTCCTTGGTCTGTACTTTCAGCAGGCCCCAAACAAGTGGTTTCAGTACCCCCTCAGAGTATACAGGCGTGATGTTATGTTATGATGTGGTGTAAACAATAAACATCCAAGCGATTGCAGCAATCACGGCAGATTTGCTGTCTATTATTGAAGAGTTCCATTGTACATCTCCGAAGATCAGCATCAGATTTTCACCAAATTTAACCGGGACCACCGCAAAATAACATCAAAATCGTTCAAAAAGAATCATCAAAATCGGTTCACAATTGGCGAAGATATCGCTGAACATACAAACAAAAAAAAACTACCAAATTGATAACCTCCTCCTTTTGGAAGTCGGTTAAATATAAACATAATTAATATGTTTAAAAGTAATTCAAAACGACAAATCGCATAAAAAATAAATTAAACAAGAAGTTAAATCGTCTGCGAAATGTATCACATTAATACTTAACTAAAACACTAGAATCTAAAAAAAGTTAACAAACATCTCTGCTGAAAAATAAAAAAAAACGCACATTTAAAATTAAATAAAAAGTGGAAGCTGGCGCATGGCGAGACCCACGCCATTTTCATAATTATATATTCGAATAGTGCTTGTTTTTTGCTTTTCAGTTTTTCCAGTCAAGTTTTGTATTTTTTTTTAAATTTCAAGTTTCGTTTAGTAATGTGAAAGATTTCGCAGGCGATTTAACTTTTCTTATTTTACGATTTTTTTCACTTTTAATGTTTCTTTGTTATCTAATTTTTGAATAGAGAAAGAACATAGTCAAACTGTTAGGCCGCTGCCTCGAATTTTGCGGGCAGCGGGGCGGCGGCGGTGGCTTTAAGGTGATTCCACTCCATTGATACTTGAAATTCAATATTTAAATCTAAAGCAGATTTTATCTAATCTTCAATTACTCAATTCAGTAAGCGGCAATTGGATATGTTAGATCAATTAAACTTACTGTAAAACGTACCTTCTGGAAATGAATTAAAAAGTTAGACATTTTACTGAAACAACGTACGAGTATTTGAGTTGTATTTAAGAGGCTGATCCAGCTCTACCATTAACACATGCCAATGCGATAAAATACCTACTTACTCATACATATGCATATTTCCTAGAAGCTCCAGTACATGCATTGCGATAAGTATTTATGTAAGTAATTAAAATGTTTAGTGAAAAAGTTATTTTTTTTTAATTAAAATGAAAGACTTGGCAGAACATGACGGCGGGCCAGGGTTTGGGCGGTCTTGCTGTAGCTGCCAAATAACGTTTTGCCCGACCCGGGAATCAAACCCAGGACCTCAGGCTCGGCAGTCGCGCTTGCGACCACTCGACCAATGAGACAGTTATGAAATAGGTCTTTCATAAAAGTTGCAAACGTTGTTAAACGAGTATACGTACTATATATATTATTGTTCGTCACTAAACTCCCTAAATGCAAACGGAAAAATTATGAACCCTACAGCTCCAGTACTCATACAATTTTAACGGTCGGATTAAAGAATGTATAGTCAAGTTAACACAAAGGACTCAATTAAACAAATTAATTTCATGTTTATAGCGACTGTGGTGAGTTTAATCAAGCAGGAAAATGAGAAGTTACTTTTTCTGGGTTCATAGGTACTTAGAACTCGACAGTCGGTACTTGCGTGGTTTTGCCCAATTATGGATTGTAAATGACGTCAAGAAAACATTTGCGCTAAAAGGGAAGCGCCAAGGTAGCCCGCGAAATTCATTTTTTCTTAAGTTTTTTGCAATTTGCAGGCCAGTGTGAGGTTGTATGTCAATTAAAATATGGTTCGCGATCGTAACACGTATGTAGTTACAGAAGTTCATTTAATCACATTGAATGACTATTTCATGAAAAAGTCATTCAATTGTATTAAATGAACTTAGGGTTGTAAAGCCATATTTGTTACGGTCGCGAATCATATTTTTATCAACAAACAACCCGACACTGGCTGAAAAACATCTTAAATTGTAAAACACCTCATGAAAAAGTTCGTTCGATGACTTATGTACTCAAGGTGTAAGGGTCTTCATGAAGACGTCAACCAAGCATTCGCTACGTCAAACTAAGTAACTCTACGCAAAAATGATTGATGGGAATAGACTTTTTGAAGTCGGTTTACGGTAGGACTCAATGGAACGCAATCTAAAATATTGTGCTGCATTGTATAGTACAAGGGTCAAAGGTATTTAAAGTACGAAAAGTTGTAACATTAAACACTTGAATTAAAAAAAACTAACGTAACGCTCTCCTCCTGTAACGTGGGGCTAAAACATAAATAGCGAAATGTGGTGTTCTTTAGGTACGCCTGACTGTGTCTTAAAAACGTAAAAAAATATATAATTATACAGGGTGAAAGGGACACCGACGCACAAGTACATAATTCTGAACTCCCCTATCCCAAACGTACTGAATACGTGGTACCCGTTTGTGCGTCGGTGGCGCTTCCACCCTGTATTATATACTTATCGAATTAAGAACCCTTTCTTTTTTTTCATCAGTTAAAAAATCAAATATCGCAAATCACAATTAAGAATTCTCAATCTATTGTGCGAATCTAACATTACTAGCCCAGTACCGGTGGCGTATGTGGAAAGTTATGTTACAACGAGTAACGGCTTATATCACACATATCTGTTCACCGTCACGCAATGTGCGTCTAAGAGCTCTCTTCAACCCGTTAGTGTTTAGTGCACTTGTACCCCGCCCCTGTAATATGCGGACAGCGGACTACCATTGTAGTGGACACAGCTATTTGTTCTATGTCATTTACTCTCTAGAGTTATACCGTGAAATTTTGCATGTTTAGCGCGATTACAGGTTGTAGTCCTATAGACATTGTTTCCTATTTAATCAGTTTGGTCTTTGTAAACAGGTGTTCAATTTAGTAGGTGATACAGTTCTTGCGTTATGTATTTGTTGAAAACGCACAAATACTCTGTTTATTGTTTTTCATTTCATGATTCAATATTGGATGCACTTACTCATTCATTTCTCACGTAACAAATGAATGATTTCACGTCTGCCTAATAAAAAAATATTTGGATCAAATGTAAAACCATAGGCTAGTGGAATTCTAACAGGGTTTTTTAAAGTGATTGGAACAATTTTGTAATGAAGCCTTATTCAAACCCTTTCGGGAAATTAACAGTGATGACCTTTCAGTAGTCGTAAGTTACATAAAGCCGAGAATTAATAATAAAAAACCAGTTACCATATTCTAACTGAGTTGGTTTGCTTTTCTATGTTTTCCTGTAGTGAATAAATTAGACAGTCAATGAGATATGGCTTCACGCTCGATTTGTGGGTTGGGTGAAACGGTAAGAATTGTTTACTTTCTGTAATTTAGTTCACCCTAGGTTTCTGAAAGACTTGTGACCATTTTCACTACGTTCAGTTTAGCAATGTCAAATTAGATTAACTGGAACTTAGGTAAACAACCTCTCCTGTTTCGCCATTCGTTTCTCAGTAAGCAATTCTCTCTATTCGTTTTTCATAGAGACGGGTATCTATAAATAAGAAAAAAAAAGTAATAACTAAAGATATGATTTTTATTCTGTAGTTTAGTAATAATTGAAACTTAGTTACACAATAGAATTAAAGCTACTTAAAGAATAATTCAAACTAAATATTTACAAAAAAGGGACTAATTTATATAAAATAAACTAACTAAATAAATGAACAACGGGCCGCTTAGGCGTAGTTTAGTAATTACTTGAAATTAGATCTGTTAAAAGTTAGAATACTTAGCTTTACTTTCTTTGGCGTTTCTTTCTTCGTTCAAATTCTTGTCTATTGTATAAAAATGTTTGCACAATCAATTACTTAAACTCAAACTTTTACTTGACTATGCGGGGTGGAAGGGACACCGACGTGAAAACGGTTACGTATTCAGTCATCACATCATTCTGAAATAAAATAAATTTTTCATTGGTTATTTAAAAAAAAAACAGCTGTTTCCTACACGGCCAAAATGTATGGAACAGCACATTTTTTTAATTACCGTTAAAAAAATTCTATGTGCTCAGAATGATGAATACGTGGGAACCGTTTTTGCGTCGGTGTCCGTACTACCCCGTAGATACCTGGGTAAAATACTTAGGTATCTGTGGTTTATTGTAAGTACCTACAGTTCTTTTAGTTAACAACGCGCGCGTATGTTTTAAATCTCTTGTCGAGTTTCAGTAATTACATTGTCTTCAATAACAAAGACATTTACATTGGAAACATAAATAAACAAAGGGGATTTTGCTCATTAGTAATGATGTTAAATCGCTTTAATTTTGCGCCAAAGAACCAGACCTGAAGGCTTAGTGACAGTTTTCATACGTATTCGATTCGAGCTCGATAGCGTAAACTTAAATTGGTATTGAAACTGAACTTGCGCCGGCGGCCAGGTGGCGACAAAGATGGGAAAGACGATTATACTATGTCAATTCGAGAGATTATTGAGTACACAAATGTACGGAACCGCAATTTTTTAGTGATTGTTCCCATAGTATTAGTTGTTCATAATTATGGGTGCAATGTACCAAAAAGCTTAAAACAACCTTACTTTTTTACTTTGCCGTAGTCGGGTAAAACACCAAGCTTGTCTAAAGTATGCAAACAAAATACAATTCCAATCAAAATCTAATAAAATTGTTTCTGTAACGGAACAAACACCAGTAAGAGCATCACAAGAACAACGGTAAAGAAATATAAAATGGAATTTCAATTTTTTCCACTGGAAACAACAAATAATTAAACGTTCAAGTTCACTGTAAAATTTAATTAAAACATTCCACTCAATGAAGCGAATTATTTGCCTCCACTTTCCACCGGCGCGTTTCCCAATAATTTCCATTAATATGAACAATGAAGTGCAAGCCGATTGACCAATGCCACTGCGAATATATCGTTCTCCCCAAAAATTATAAGTGTTCCTTTGCGCTAATTATTTGCCGCTACACTTGTAGCTTATTCAGTCCTAACAAATGCTCATTAATAAACATAAGTGAGATAAACGTAATAATTACATAATTATTTTGATTAGACTTCAGCATTTTCATTTCTTTACACACATTTTTCTCATTTCTTTAATAAAGATTGAAAAAAAAAAAACCAGTTTCACCGAGTTTGTAAACAAAAAGTCCGAAAAAAAACCCGTTTTTTTTTAACAACCCGGTTTTTGCATGCTCTAGCTACAATTGTTTCTCTGGGACTCTGGAGCTTCATTGTGTCGGCGCTTTTCTGGTGGTCGCCACTATTGTTGTTTGGGAATAGTGTGGCGGCCTATCCAAATAAAAATAAAATAAAAGTATTGTGACCTAGGAAGACTGATTAATTTCACTTACTCTAATGCTGAATTGTACCTACTTATACTGGGAAAACATCACCTCCCTAGCCCTTTCGCAACCATGTTGTGGTTGGCTTCCAGTCTTACCGGATGCAGCTATATTTTACATGGAGCGACTGCCTATCTGACCTCCACAATCCAGTCAGTACTGGGTAATGCCTGGTGCCTGGTAAATTTCCTCTTGGTAAGACTGGTTGTCAGACTTTCGGGCCACTGTCTACCTGTAACGACTGTGAAAGATAGCCAGGAACAACGGGGTAACGTGCCTTTCGAGACACAGAGGATATTCGGTATCATGTATTGGATGGACAGCCATCCACAGACCGACCTTGTCAACCGCTGCTTATCCTTAAAGATGGACCCGCGCTGCTGTTATTACTTAGCCACGAGATCCTCTACCTATGTTGGTAACTGTGGTTGGGAATTGTGGTACATAATGACATTTAATATAATTACGTCACTCAAACGTACGCACTACTCAAGTCGTAAATGCCAATTGCCATGACATTGTAATTACCGTGCAACGTCTTGTAATTAATGCTTCAAGTTCTAACCCTTGATTAGATTAAGATCAAAGGCCAAATAATTAAGCTTGACCGCTCTATCTTAACCAAAGTGGGCTCGATTACGGGAATATTGTTTACGAACAACACGAAATAGTGGAAAATAACAAAATCAGTTTCGGAATTCTCTTTGTTACCCGACTGCGGCGAAGTCACTTTTTCCCGTCGAATTCCGAAACTTATTTTTTATTCCAGATTTTTTTTAAGAAGTGGGTTTTTTTCGCTTAAACATTTTATTTTATCCTTTTCAGATGTGATATCGCACGCAAATTCTTGTCAAGTGTTCGTTTTACATTGTATCTAGAAGTTACGAGGAAATAGTCAATATAGACGATGAAGAAAAAATACGCTTCTTTAATAGAAGCTTACTCATAAATTACCCAAGCAAAAATTTGAATGGGACCACAGCATAGCGCTGGCTTCCTCTACTAGATGAAAAAGAATTTAAAAAATATTATTATACTCAAGTTTCAAGAAAATTTCAAAACATGACCTTTACGGCGCTTACCTAATTAAAAAAAAAAGGTTTTCGAAAGATTCATTCTCGTTCATGACCTATCAGAAAACGATCAGTTTTAACATCCTGAATGGCGATTTTGTACATCAGCAGTTTATGGCGAAGAGTGGCACGTTTCCAAAAACTTAAATACACTTCTCATCAAAAAAATCGAAACACTTTCATTTTTATTGTTTTTGTCCTAATTTTTTACAAAAGAGAATTAATTCCATGAAAAAAAAAACATTATTGTGTAGCTGGCAGTTTGGTCATTACAGTAAGAAGAAAAAAATCAAAATTCGAAATTAGAATTTCATTTGTTTATCCTATAAATGAAATTAATCACTGTTTTGAGACAAATGTGTATTTAGGGTTGGAGTACGTTTCTCGTTTAAAAACTAAAAATTAGCGCTTGTCTTTAAACTTTTTGTTTCTTATTTCATTTACTGTGACTTTGGGACGTCTGAAAAAACTTTTTTTTCTAAAACATATGGATACTTCGCCCGCAGAAGCCGCCCAAGTGGTGGCATTGCTGGATTCTGGACTTAGTCAGCGTGTTGTGGCTGCAAGATTGCATCTAAGCTTATCATCTATTCATAGAGTCTACAAACGCTATCGGGAGACTGGTTCGTTCACGCGCCGTTCAGGATCTGGCAGGAATCGGGTCACTTCTGAGCGAGATGATCGATTTATTGTAACAACTTCTTTACGAAATCGACGCCTTAACGCTTTTCAACTGCAGCAGCAGCTTCGCGTTGTACGAAGAGTAGCTGTAAGTGACTCTACAATAAGAAGAAGGTTGAAGGAACGCGGATTGGCACCGCATAAGCCAGCGAATGGGCCGAAATTAACTGCAGACCATCGAAGAGCGCGCCTTAACTTTGCACGCGAACACCTAACTTGGTCATACCTTCAGTGGAGCAAAGTACTGTTTTCTGATGAGTGTAAAATTATGCTGTATGGTAACGACGGAAGGAACAAGGTCTACAGAAGAGATGGAGAACGCTTTGCACAATGCTGCATTGAAGAAAAGGTCAGCTATGGTGGCGGTTCGTGGACGGTTTGGGGCGGAATCAGCGCCGACGGTAAGACAGAACTTGCCTTTGTGTCTGGGCCACGGCTGCCTGCACTAAACTCTCATCGGTACATCGAACAGTGTCTTGAACCTCATGTGATGCCCTATGCACATTTTATTGGCAACGACTTCATATTCATGCACGACAATGCTAGAGCTCACACCGCGGGCGTCGTACGAGATTATCTTACCGAAGTCGGTATCTCCATTATGGTATGGCCAGCAAGAAGCCCGGACATGAATCCCATTGAACATCTATGGGATGAATTAAAGAGACGAATTCGAGCAAGAGATCCAGCCCCAGAAACACTTAGCCAGCTGCAAAATGCAATCCAAGAGGAATGGGATAATATACCACAACATGTGATCGTGACTCTCATCCGATCGATGAAGAACCGTATGGAAGCAGTAATAAGAGCTCGCGGAGGGAATACAAGTTATTAAATAAACGTTTCTTACATTTTTTTTTCATTTACGCGTGTTGTTTTACCCATTTCCTTCATATTCCATACAGGGTAAAAATTACTCATTATACAAAATACGAAACCTATGAAGACTTAATTTGAATTTAGAACAATAACATTAGGATTTAAAAACCTCATACTACTCACTATTAAATGACATTTTACATTTATTCCTAAATATACACATTTTTCTGATAATCCTTATCAAATCATAAACTGCGAGGTGTTTCGATTTTTTTGATGAGAAGTGTAGTTCGATTTCTCCAAAACAGGCCCGTGACCCACAAGTTATCGGGTCAAATTTGTTGCAAATTAGCTCTAGTGTTATCCATTTCAAGGAATGCACCCAATTATCAATCACTCTGTATTGAGATAACTGCCATTGTATTTCTTAATGACTGCCTCGTTGATATGGTGGTCGCAAACATGACTGCTGAGCTTAAAGTCCTAGGTCGGGCAAAGTGTTATTATGAATTTCTTAGTAGCCCCCACGGAGTCTGGATTTGTGCGTTGATGGCAATAGGCTCGCCCCCTATTACATGTGACTTAAAAACATAACTGGCGGATTGTGGGTGTACTATTAGGTACACCTCTGCCTAACTCTTGTTTATGGAATTTCTTAGTAGCCGCTTGAAGTCGGGATCTGTACCCAGTGGTGATTTTTTTTTAGTTCAGCGGTAGTTCGCCGTGATATTGTAGCACCATTTTAACGAGCAAATGTTATGGTGCCATCTATCTATTTCTATAATTAAAATATAGGTGTTACTCGATCGAATTTGATAGCTCAACAGTATGTATTATTTTTGACTTTTTAAATGTATGTTCGTTTATTTTCGTGTTTGTTTTTTGCGTTGGGTTTTTTTTTAATTTAATTTTTTCTGATTCGTTGTCGGTAAAGTTTCAAAGTTTAAGTGTAAGCAGAGTATTCTGCATGTTGTATCGTGAAGCTTAGACCAATTATTTTGCGTAGGTGATTAGATGGCTATGTGGTTATTTCGACAAACAACCCGTTATCTGCTAGTTTGTATTGAGTGGGCAGTAATCCGTCTAGACTGTAGCTATTGGTAACTGCTTGTGTTTGCAACTGAATTTATTGAAATTGCCCGAAACTTTTTGGTTTGATAAAGAAATTTATTGTAGGGAATAGTAACGGAAATTAATTGGTTGGCTTTTAATGAATATGACGTAGTTAAAAATGGAGGAGCTCGTGGCTAAATAATAACAGCCGCTCGAGTCGATTTTCAGATAAAGCCGCGCTTTCCTAGGTTAGTCTCTGGATGCGTGACCAGTGTGACCACCCATTACATACCGAGTTTCCTCCGTGCCTCGGAAAGGACGTTACGCCTTTGGTCCAATGCTGTCATTTGTAGATCTTTCACAGTCGTTGACCACTTAAGGAGAAGTAAGAAAAAAATCAGTCACAAATAAATTGAGCTAAGGGAAGGAGAATGTAGATGATGTAGTAAATTGTAATAAAAATATTTGGCAAACGTAGTTTTTTACATTGCTGTTGTTGTCAGTGTTGTGCGTATTTACTACTCTCATCACTAACACAAAATCAACTGAATAAAATAATGCAATACGTTCACTAAATACATTTTGAGGCTCAGTATCTAGTAATACAGTTTCATCTCAATATGTCCATGTTACTGAGGCTCGCTTTCCGGTACTATATTTATACAGGATGGAATTTAAATAAAAGATAGTATTTTACCATTTCTGAGTTTTGTAATACCCAAACCTCATTTGGCCCCTAGATTTTTGAGCAATACGCGAAAAATTATTTGTGAAAATTACCCATTTCTTTTGCTGACTTGCACACTGTTTTTTAAATCCGTGTATGTTTTTCGAAATTGAAATTATTCAAATAATAAAAACTGTAGGTACAACGGTTAAGGTATTACCCAGTTCACTGACGGTCTGCCACTTTTCACCTTATGCTCTAAGTAATAAGGTTTACCTACTGCCCCATCATAATTCGCCCCTGGCTAAACTCTGCTCTCTGCCCACTTATGTCCTTGTAAGCAGATAGACCTCAGCTCTGTAACATCGACGTAATCATTCATGAACTTGTTTTCACTGGGACTTTATTGGCTGACGTTGAATTTACTGGTGCACCTGTGGTCTACTCTTATTGCAATTTGATGCTCGCTGCTGACGGTAGGTAAACAATTGACGGTCAAAGCGATGTTCACATATCAGTTCTGCTTACAAGCCCTTGCATTGTTATTTAACTTCCGATTTTACAGAACTGTGACCTTAAAGCTCATTGTAATAAGGGTAAATTAACTGAAAATACTACCTTTTAATAACAGTTTGCCATCAGTGTAAATGCAACAGGCTTTAACTAACGTTTGCTGAAGCTAAACTTGGGGGAGGCCTATGTCCAGCTGTGGACGTCTTTCGGCTGAAATGATGATGAAGCCAAACTAGGTAACGGAAATAAATGTACTGACTTGAGCATACATTTACGTACATTTCGCTTATTCTTCTTCTTTACCAGAGAAGAGAGAGTTTGTATGCCGAAGAAGAAGCTATTTACATACATTTCGCTGACAGCACTTTATTGCGTATGTTTATTCTGATGTCAATTTTCACGTGGCACGTAGGTACTTTTTAAGTTAGGCAACCTTTTCAAAGTCAGAATAGAACTGAAAAGGAAAATATTAGTAACGTTTTGAGATAAGTTCTAGTTTAAAAAGTGTCTTGTAATGTTTGAACGTTACAAAATTGGTCGTGATTTTTTATTATTTTTAAACTTGACGGGAAATAAATATTTCCGTTCCTTTCCACGGTTCTACTACTTTACAATAGAACGGATGTAAATACACCTTTAATGAAAGCTGAGACGCGGAAGAAAAGTTTCAACTTATTCAAAAGTTAAAAAATACTGGCTTTTTGTGTTATACTTTACTTTCAACACCTCTATAAACCCTGTACTATTCAATGCATCCATCAGCACAATCTTTGAGTGCGTTACATTGAGTCCTACCGTAAACGTACGATGTTTCACCCCAATGTCGTTTCGCAGCAATAATTTTCATGTTTTTGCGAAGAATTATTTAGTTAGATGTACAGAATGCTTGATTGACGGCTTCGCGAAGGGTTAAATTAAATATGTTTATTTGCAAGAAAATACAAATTATAAGGAAAGATTTTCGTCCGTCGGTGTCCGTTTACACCCTGTATGTAAAAGTGACTATGGAATATTGAGGTATGGAATATATTGTAGAATATCTCTTCGTATATGACAATTAATATTCCAATTACAATAATGTCAATATCCTGTTGTAATATACTGATATTATTTATAATTTCATGTAAATTTTATGTGTAGTGTTGTCTTCGTGGAATAAATAATAATAATAATAAAGGAATAATAATAATAAGATTTATTTTAAATAAATAAAATGAAATAAATGATCTATTCTAATCTAAAATTCCCAACACAGAAGTTTCCGATGCAGTGTTTACTACTAAATGCTACTTCAGAATGCACAAAGCTTGTTTGCAAACAGTTTACTGCGACAAATTACCTGTAAACGGTACAGTTTATATCTATTATGTTCTGTTTGAGGCTCGTTGTCATTATGCCAGTTTAGCTTTGAATTTCTAATATTCTTCAATACACAGACAGGGTGGAATTTTTTAACTTTACCTTGAGGAAAAGTACTTTAAATACTGGAGATACCAAATTTGACTCAAAGGAAACATCCCTTTATTTATAAAAAGAAACAAATCTGCATTAAAAATTTTCGAGAATTCGCTTGCCACACTCGGGAATCGGACCGGCTAAATAAAATCCGAAATAATAACACCCAGACCTGTTATGGCATGGCATCAATCGATAGGGTCAATCATAAGAATCAATACTCTCTGACAAACATTATAAATTAAAAGAAAGGAAATCATGAAATCTAAACTTATAACTTGACGAGGAAAGTCGCTCTACAAGTAAATTATATGCGATAAGCAGACATGACATACGCCACTCAGTACGACATACCGTACCCAAGGAAGCTGAGATTACCGTACGCTCTTAAAACATATTGGGAAATTATCCCTCTATTTCTTACATGCACAGCTTTATCTGTAATGGTTGGTTTTATTATATGGTCATTGGTCATGTAAAAATAAGATCGACGATGTGTTTACAAGCCGTAACCGTGAAAACATATAAATTCAATGGGCTAAGATAAAGCACTTTTATGTTAGTACCTAATTAATCATTATGTTTGACGTCATTTATTTATTAAAATGACGAAGAACTATTTGGATAAGAAGATTGCAATTTGCACAAACAATCACGTGCAAATTGCAATCTTCTTTCTTCAATTGTTAATTAGGTACTAACATAAGTAATCAGATGCAGCTTTGAGTAAAAGTGCTTAGCTTATCCCAATGCATTTACGAGTATAAGTGTAGATTTCATGTTTTTCCTTTCATTTAATTTGATCCATATGATTGACCCTATCGATTGATGCCATAAAAGTACAGTTTGTTATTTTGTTCGAATTTTAGTTGGTTCGATTCCCGAGTGTGGCAAGTGCATTTTCGAAAATATTTTAATGCAGATTTGTTTCTTTTTATAAATAAGGAATGTTTCCTTTGAGTAAAATTTTCTGTCTCCAGTATTTAAGAATACTTTCCCTCCAGGTGAGGTTGAAAAATTACACCCTGTACTTATAATGCCACAATTTAGGGCTGACGTTTAACCCTTTCCACAATGACCCACATAGGTGGACAAAGAATCAATATTATGATAGTTGGACATATTTTCCATACCGCAATATTTATTCCTCAAATTATAGTTCTCTGACTCTTGAAAAGCCTTGTTTTAGACAATCAGTATGTTGTAAACCTGAGGCTTTTTTGTTAAGCAGTTGATAAAGGGCTTCATTCAGTTAGCGACACTTCAGGTCAAATAATTCTTCTTTCTAGAGCCCTGACCGGTAACTTGGACCCTTTTCTCGATGCCAGTGGGATACTATAACATACTTTAGCGTCTTAAAGGACATTATCCTTCTTTGTTGAATATCGTTATTTTCTTCCTGAGCGAGTCCCAATACATACATTTTCTTTGTTTCTTAATGAGCAACGTCTGTCGATTTCCATAGCCTTCCTGCATATAGCAGGCAAGAACTAACAGAACACATCTTCCCGTCTGTAACCCGATTGCGTCGAAATTTAATTTCCGTTCGACAAGTCACTAGGTATACGTATTTTAAGTACAGATTTATGATTTCTTTAAGTTTATAAGAAATGACAAGTCCGAACCGTGCAGATTGCCTCTGTACTGTACATGTCTCCCATCAATATTATTCCAATAAATTTTAATTCCAGAGTAATCCCAAAGTGTGAAAATTAATGGCTCTCGTTTAAATATTAATGCACCATTTAATTTGTGAGTAGTAATTAAATACACACACGCGTAATTAGTTTGTAAATTCACCACCGGTACGCATCGCTTCGCTATAATAATTTCGTAGTGTCTTTATTTAAAAAAGGTTCCAAATTATTTTGATTTTCCTGTGTTTCTCTCGTTTAAATTCAGATAGTTTTAATAACATTGCGATTGTAAAACCTTTACCATTTCACGAAGAAGCTAAAATGTTGACTCTTCAGCTATATTGCCTAAAAAAGATTTGTATTTTTCTTGAATTGTTTGTCTTAAATGCCGAATTGTACCATGTTGGATATGTTCTATTACGATAAAATTAATAGTGTCCTGTAATTCTTTTCCTCACTTGATATACGTACCTACATATTTTTATTTTAAGTGCATAGCATTGTTGTGTATTTGTTACGGTTAAAGATGGCTGTCAAAAGAAACTTAAGTTTAGCCGGCTTTACTTAAGCGAGGCCTAAATAGTTTTTCTAAAAATTAAGAACGTTCACGGTTAGAGGTGGACAAATCCCTGGGCATTTTTGGCAAATTGGGAAAATTCCTAAGAAGTGACCATAATTTTCTGTTCTTGGGCATTTATATGTGGGCATATATTTTTGTTCCAAAATTTATTTATGAAATTAATGTTAGCTTTGGAAGTTGGTCTAAAGGTGTATTCTTTATGAATTTGTATATTCTATTTAAATGTGTGTTTTACAAAACCATGTTTACGAACATAAATGTTACGAATTGTCCGGCGGCGGCTCGTATATCGTCATTTCAATGAAGATACTGTTCCTGAAAGTTCTGACATGGAAGACACAGATGTCGATATTATATGCAAAGATGCTGCTACGGAGGGTCACATGCGGGAGGATATGGAATCTTCACTTATCAAGGATAGATGGCAACCCGTGCCTTCAACTTCACGACAAACAAACGATATTCAATATGAGCGAACGCCGAACAGTTATACGATACCGATAGTGATTAGGGTAATTGGGCCTACAAAACAATAAAAATATTAGTTTGATTATTATACCCTTCCGGTGCCATCAATGGTTCACCTAATTTGTTGGTGTAACTAGTAAAATTTTAATAATCAACTACTGCCCAAATTTATTTTTACTGTTTGTTTAGTCCATATTGTTTTATGTCATGTAATATACACATATTTTCCTATTTTTGATATCAAAATTATGTTTTTAATTCTTATATCGCTATTTTCACATGAAAAATGATATCAAAGTTATTATTTTAAAATAAAATGTTTAATCATTGACATTCCTTCTTTTATTTCATTAATAAGTACTATTTTACATGAAGAACTATATAAAATCACGTTTAACGACCCCATATTTTTATGCCATGCGATTGGGATCAGGCAATAATCCGGAATTTTACCAAATTTTCCTGTCGGGCAGAAACGCTTTGCCTATCTCTATTCGCGTTGACTTAAAAATACGATTGTTACTGGCGTTTTAATAGTTAACCTTAAAATTTCGGTAAATACTTAGTTTTCTAGATGAATGAAGAGTTCTCTGAATTAAACCGCAGTCAGAAGGACCGTTGGACGGAGGGACTTAGTGAAACTAGAAGGATTTCTAATTTTACTATTATTTAATATGTACCATATTTGTATGTATACAATTTTATATAGATTACATAATATAGAAGATGAAAACAAATTCCAAACCAACAACTTTTTTTTTAGGGTCATGGAGATAATTAAAATAAAGTTACCTTTACAAATCATTAATTCGCTCTCACATAAATTATCTAATCGAAATCTGAAGATGCGCTACACAATCTACAATTAAGGATCTGAAAATAGCACAAAATAAAATTATTAAACTCCTATTCAACTACGATCATCACACACCCACATCCGAACTATACAAAAACACGAAACTAATGAGCATTCATCAACTTTACACATACAATTCCTGCATTCTCATTAGAAAGATTCTTAATGAAACCATACACACACAGTTATCCTTCAACACAAAAACATCAAAATACAGCCAAAGAAACCCTAACCAAATACAGACGCGCCCCCCTCGAACGCAATATGCCAGGAAAAATATGAATTACGAAGGTGTTCAACTTTATAATAATCTACCGGCAGATGTCAGGAACACATCTTCTTTCAACTTATTTAAAGCTAAACTCAAGCAGTACGTCACTAACAACACAAAACTATTAAGTTAACGATATAAGCTAGTCTTTCACACAATAATATGTCGACATCGTACCTCCCTACATTAATAGACCAGGGTAGAAGCCTTTAAAAATAATAAAAAGTGAAAAAAAATAATAGTAGGATGCAACCCATTAGAAAAGGAGGGGAATATTATAAAAATGAAAGGAAAAATAATTTACGGGCGATCTGAGGTCGGGAAGGGGGTGGGGGTGAGTGTTTAAGGGTAAAAAACGGTTTTTCTCGATTTCCGGCAAAACTAAAAGTCCTATCGAAAGAAGTCAAATGGCAAAGTTGTAGGTAATAAAAAGATCTAAAACTTTTGCATTTACAATTTTTTCACATAACCTCAAAAGCTATGTGAAAAATTCAAAAAACCAAGTTTTTGGTTTTTTATTTTTATCTTTTACAAAAATTTGTTTTTTTTAACGAAATTTGGTGAAAACTTACCTTTTTATGTCCCAAATACGCTGTAATTTATTTGATTAAAAATATTTATTTTTTCACCTCATTTTGAATTAATATCGAAAAAGCAGCCTAATTTTGAATCGAAAATTCACCCGTCAAAATATCGGCTTTTTTCAAAAAGTTGGTATGGTTTCTGTTCGTTGAAATCTCTACTTTCCGATGGTGAAAAAAAATATATATGTTACTATAGTAAATCTTCTCAGAAAATGCAAAAAATCGAAAAAAACTTGAATTCATTTTTTTTTTTAAGTTATTATAAATAATTTTGAGCTATTTATTAAAATTTACACTTTAATTACTCGAAAAACGTTAGATTACATGCTACATTAATAAAAAAAATTGAAAATCAAAATGTACTACTATAATTAACTAACAAAATTAAGTTAGTAAAATTAATATTTAATAAGACATCTACAATATTTGGAGAAAGTTGTCGAATCTTTTTTAAATTATATGCGTAGGTGCCTATTTATAACTATTTTAAGATAAATTATATACCTGAGTGACCTACGAAAAATTGTAGCCCATCAAAAGGTATTTCATGGAGAAGTGGGGAAGGGGCTAGGCGGGTCTGGGTCTTACTACATACATACCTACTATTTCGTAACAGCTGTTACAACCGTTAGCCTAGCCAGTATTCGAAATACAGTACAGTATACAACATCGTTTATAAAAATACACGTGCACGCTGAGTTTCTTGAAGATAATTGTGACAAGTTTACTTTAAAAAATCATGTATATTTGAATATATTTTAAATACATTTTAGATACATTCAAAATATATCTTAAAAGACATAAAAAACATAGCTCAAAATATAAAAAAATATATATTTTGTATATTTTTATAGATTTTTAATATATTTTTTATGTATTTTGAAATATATTTTTTTTTCATGGGATTAACTAAATTTGTTTGTGCAAAATTAAGATTATTATTTTTTAATCTTTTACTAATATATCATTTAATTTTAATCTTTAGGTTATGTTACGTTAAGCATACTATTTTTTAAAGAAAATATTACTATTTTAATGTTTGAGTTGATTGATACAGATAAAAATAGAGATAGTATTTACCTTCCTATGCAGATTCGAAAAGTTTTTTTTTTTTTTAAGTAAACTTGTCACAATTATCTTCAAGAAACTCAGCGTGCACGTGTATTTTTATAAACGATGTTGTATACTGTACTGTATTTCGAATACTGGCTAGGCTAACGGTTGTAACAGCTGTTACGAAATAGTAGGTATGTATGTAGTAAGACCCAGACCCGCCTAGCCCCTTCCCCACTTCTCCATGAAATAACTTTTGATGGGCTACAATTTTTCGTAGGTCACTCAGGTATATAATTTATCTTAAAATAGTTATAAATAGGCACCTACGCATATAATTTAAAAAAGATTCGACAACTTTCTCCAAATATTGTAGATGTCTTATTAAATATTAATTTTACTAACTTAATTTTGTTTGTTAATTATAGTAGTACATTTTGATTTTCAATTTTTTTTTATTAATGTAGCATGTAATCTAACGTTTTTCGAGTAATTAAAGTGTAAATTTTAATAAATAGCTCAAAATTATTTATAATAACTTAAAAAAAAATGAATTCGAGTTTTTTTCGATTTTTTGCATTTTCTGAGAAGATTTACTATAGTAACATATATATTTTTTTTCACCATCGGAAAGTAGAGATTTCAACGAACAGAAACCATACCAACTTTTTGAAAAAAGCCGATATTTTGACGGGTGAATTTTCGATTCAAAATTAGGCTGCTTTTTCGATATTAATTCAAAATGAGGTGAAAAAATAAATATTTTTAATCAAATAAATTACAGCGTATTTGGGACATAAAAAGGTAAGTTTTCACCAAATTTCGTTAAAAAAAACAAATTTTTGTAAAAGATAAAAATAAAAAACCAAAAACTTGGTTTTTTGAATTTTTCACATAGCTTTTGAGGTTATGTGAAAAAATTGTAAATGCAAAAGTTTTAGATCTTTTTATTACCTACAACTTTGCCATTTGACTTTTTTCGATAGGACTTTTAACTTTGCCGGAAATCGAGAAAAACCGTTTTTTACCCTTAAAAACTCACCCCCATCCCCTTCCCGACCTCAGATCGCCCGTAAATTATTTTTCCTTTCATTTTTATAATATTCCCCTCCTTTTCTAATGGGTTTCATCCTACTATTATTTTTTTTGGTTTTAAAAATTATCGACCCTGGTCTATAAGAAAACAAAACTGTTAACTACTGGACTACACTTTACCTTAGCTATGTAATTATTCGATAAGTGAACAAAGTATGTTCTTTTAGAATACAGTTACTCGTTACTCGTGGGTTCGAACCCAGGCAGGCGCATTACTTTTCGTAATTTATTTCATCACCACTGCTTTCAAAAACAGTGGAGGAAAATATCGTGAGGAAACCGGTAGGTCCTAGAACAAAAATTCGAAGACATGTGACATCTACCAACCCGCACTGGGCCCGCGTGGTGGATTATAGTCCATTCACTATACTATACTTTCTATGAGAGAGGAGGCCATGTGTCCCAGCTGTGCGCTCTGAACATTAAAGGCTGATTATGCTAAACTATTAATATTATAGATGCGAAAGTTTGGATGGCTGGATGTTTGTTATTCAATCACGCCGGCTGAACAAATCTAGTTAAAATTTGGCACAGAGATAGATTATAGTCTAGAATAGCAAATAGGCTACTTTTTCTTTCTCACGCATACAACAAAATTTCTACGCGCACAAAGTCGCGGGCAACAGCTCATATGAAAATATAGCGAACGCTTTTACTTAAACACGATTCAATATGCTTCAGCTAATTTTAAAAAGTTCACCGTACATTATTGCTAGGAACGCAGTCGCTAAAAATTTTATTTATAAAAGAATTGCATATTCTCGTCCTGCATGTACTTAACTTTTAACAAGAAACACGTTCAGGGACATGCTACAGCATTTTTTAATTCCAAGTTGTGAAGAATATGATTGCTGGCAGACGTACAAGTTAAGTTGCTGAAGTTGTTATTAGTTGTTAAAGCAGTGTTGATGCACTAGTAAAGTTATTAAAATCAGTAGCCGTAATAAATGTTTACGTTTTAATGATATTTCTTGGATGTTTGTTCGAAAGATGTTACATTTAATATGCACTTATGAAATGGAGATAAATATCCTGAACTGAACTGAAGGTTTGGACACTTATAAGTACATTATAAACAGTACCTAGTTCAGACTAGCCCTATGATAAGGCCTCTGCTGACCTTAGACTGGAATATGCTTAAGGTATGCTTTAGACATGTTTGCGGCACGGCCAGGCAACGAACTCACACCTTTTTCCACTGGCATTTAGCAGAAACTAGATCCTTACATAGTCCTTGCGCGTCCTCCACGTAACCACGTTCATACAATCGTCTCGTGGTACACGCACACCGGTTGCGAGTAGGTACTACGCACCTGACCTTTTACGAAGAAATATATTAATATAAACCGAAACAAACATGTGTGTAAAGGTTAGCCCAATCAGGCTAAAAAAGCCATTTGTATCATCTACTAAACACCAAAAATGCTTAGTTATGAACAAACAACAAAACTCTAAAAGAAACTAGGCCATGTGTAAGTCTAAAGAATTTTTTATCTTTGAACTATTCACTTTCTTAGCCTTTTTTAGTGCTCGCGAGCTTTTAGCGGCGTTAACTCCAGTATTCTGTGAGTTAAGTTAACAAGTCGAGTCAACTGCAAGAGCAAGGGCTGCTTGAAACTTAGACATAAATCCGTATTGCAGAACGTTCCTCAAATTACATTTAACCAAATTCAATAATTATTTATACGAAAAAGTCATTCAATGGGGTTAAATGAACTTGAGGGTTGTATTGGTAAGGAAAACTGTCAAGACACCACCCACAAACAACACAGACTGCAAAAGAACAGCAAATTATCAATGGTATGCAGGATTTAAATAACGTCACGGAGATTTCCTTAATTTATTTTGAGATTTTATTGATTTTTGTTGCTATCATTTTAAAGCATTTTGAATGTCAATCGTAAATTTGTATGCAACAACGAAATTAGAAGTTTTTTTGAAAAAAAAAAAAATAAGCCTGGATTATGAGAAGACCTGTTAATGTAGATTCTTTTAATGTTTTAGCGATAGGTCTGCAAGATGTTAAAGGATTGATATCGCAAATCGCGTAGACTGTATTGTTGGTATAGTGGTCGGAAGCGAACATGAGGTCCTGGGTTAGATTCCCGGGTCGGGCAAAGGGCAGCTACGAAGTCTGAATTTGTGCCCGGCAATAGGCTCGCCTCCTATTTCATTGGGCTTAAACATAACTGACACTAGGCTAGGCATTAACGAAACGACTAACTGTCAATAGTGCACTAGGTGCACTATTGACACCGAAGTGGCAAGCTTAACTGGCGACCTTCGTTCTTCAGGTCTGTTTATAATAGAATCCAGCTCTTGCAGTGCTTCAAAAAATAGCAGGACGTGAGTTTCCTCTGAAATTCAGCGCTGTAGCTGTGTTCACCGCTGCAGCAGTATTTGTATAAAAATGATTCGTTGTCCTCAGATGGAGCGTGCCAACCGTCGCTACATACTAACTCAAGGTCCCTTGGCATTCACCGTGGGTCACTTTTGGTTGATGATCTGGGAGCAAAATACAAAAGCAATACTAATGCTAAACAAAGTGATAGAGAAAAACGAGATAAAATGCCACTGGTATTGGCCACAAGGCGTTGGCGAAACACACAGGATGACCTTCAGTGATGTCAAATTGGCGGTCATCCTAGAGAAGGAAGAAGATTGCGTCTACTACTCTACTAGGCTATTCAAGTAAGTGATTTTGTTTGCTATATTTAGCTGGGTCTAAAGCCTGACTCGCGACCTGACAGCGTACAACTTTATATCGTCGGCATCAGGCTATTTTGAAGATTTTCTTAGTGGATGAAATTTTGCCGAAAGTTTATACAAGGTATAAACAGACCCTGTACTAAGCCGTTAACCAAGCATTCCGTACATCAAATTAAGTAAATCTACGTAAAAATTATTGCTGGGAAAACTCTTTTTTATTTGGCGTGAAAAATCATTTTTTTACGGTAGGACTCAATGTAACGCACTCAAAACATTGTGCTGATGGATGCATTCAATAGAACAGGGGTCTTGGAGGTTTTTAAAGTAAAGTTATAATATTAAAAACTTGTATTTAAAACAAAAAAACTTCTCGCTGTGACGGGGAGAACAAGTGCCTTTCGGCTTCGTTAAGGGTACTTTTACACCCATTATAAAACTCCACCATTGTAGAAACAACTATAATAATGCCAAAACACGAATACCGACACATTTCTATTATTAACGAATCATGCATTCAAACTCGCCACGAAATTACAGTGAATACAGACCGTAGCTACCAGTCAAACTAATGGAGAGCGGTGCCAGAATGTATCTTCCATGGACCATATATCTGGTTGCAAACAATTAAATTGTGCCCTGCAGTTTTCACCTCTAAGATTCTACTATAATTGTATAGTTATAGGCACAATTGTCAGTAAGAGCTAAATTGCTTAAAGTCTAACTACTAAAAAAGCTGAATCATGAAGGAAAATAGACCGATTGAAAACGAGTCTAAACAGTCTAAAATGTTTCTTTAAAATTCTTTAAACTTATTATCTCTTTAAAACACTTTATCACGAAGAGACATAAATATCATTTCATTTGCCTAGCCTTTGCCCAACTATCTTGGATTCGGCTCCCAGTCTAACCGGATGCAGCTGAATACCAATATTTTACAAGGACCGACTGCCTATCTGACCTCCACAACACACTGGGTAATACAATATCCTTAGACTACCCGTAACGACTGTCAAAGATCAACAAATGACAGCGGGGACCAACAGCTTAACGTGCTTTCCGAGGCACGGAGGAAACTCGGTACGTAATACGGTCACCCATCCACAGACCAACCCAGGCAAGCACGGCTTAACCTAAAGATCGACCCTAGCGCCTGTTATTATTAAACCACGAGCTCCTCGAAGAGACAAAAACTTTTTATTATACAGAATAATGTATTTTTGAAGAGACAAAAATATATTATTCTGACATAATAAAAATACAAAACGTATAAGTATGTAAAACTTGACAATTGTGCCATAACTGAAGTGAAACACGGATTTACTTTTAAAACCATTTGTGCACTCACCTTCCAACATTCGTTCTGAGCAACACCTGATTAGCGAATAATATAATTAGAGGTGTCAAAAAGTGCCTTTAAAAAAATACGCAGAGCGAAAATTCGGACATTCGTTAGTCAAATAAATTTCGAAACAGATTTCATCATTATACAGGTATAATGACGGAATCGAAATAAAATCGCAATTCAATCCTACCATAACAAACGCTGGACTCGTTCAAAAAGCCCATTAGCACCTGCCCTAAGGGAAAACTTTTAACTCAACCGAACCGAAGTTTACCTCAACGGAAAATGATTGAAAAAATCAGTTAATAGATTTTACTGTTACTTGTCCAAATGGATGTGAAAGTAAGTAAAATCTATTCATTAAAACATGTTATAATAGGGCAAGCCTATTACCATGAACTGTGCCAAAATTCGGACACCTATAACAATTCTACTAAGAATGTTAGAGAAAATCCCAATAGTACTTTCCGACTCAGAGATCCGTAGTTCCACAAACTTTGCAATATAAATCATGCATATAATCCTGTACTCCTCACTACACAGTATGATGACGTGTCGTCCAACAAATTGACACTCAGATCGTACCCTACGGCCTACGGGCACACCGCGCCATCCGCCACCATTTTGACCGTGTAGGTATTGCACTTAAGTAGGAAACAGCTGTTTTTTTTTTTAATAACCGATGAAAAATTTTGAATTATGAATGATGATGTACTGAATACGTGGAAAACTTTTTCGCGTCGGTGTCCCTCCACCCCGGAAGTCCGCTTAAAAGACAAATTAGTTATTAACTGTCAAAGGATGCATTACTCTATCAGTATCGTCTTAATTACTCGTTTGTCCAATAATGGAACTGCTTAATACGGTTACTGTTTTAATTTAAGAGAGAAGCGGGGACCAACAGCATTATAGTTATACTTGTGTGTGGCTGGATGTTAGTTTATAATTTTAAAAGATAAATTAGTTATTGATTGTCAAATTGTTAGCAGACAAATCCGTCTATTCTCTTTCTTTTGCTACGCGCACTACTGGAACTCGACACTAAGTCACGGCAAAAAACACTCACAGTATCACTAGGTTTTGTGGAGTCCTTATTACGATGCCGGCTACTACTTTTGAGCATACTTAAAACTGGATTCCACGTACTTAACAATGACAGACAACAGACAATGATGGCAGATTATGAACAATCACGGAAGATATCCCGTAAGTGACAGTATGCGTTTTTTATTGGAGAGTTTTATCTTTTCTAAGATTCAAATACATTTCGAAATTGGTACCACAAAAATATCACTGCCCTTTTCATCCACTCAAGGGTTGATTTTTAGAAAAAGCCTCCTAAGTAAATATTATATTTATCAAAGGTCAAGTTCTTATTTTCTTTTTTTTTATATTTACTGTTGCCCGTCACCTTCGTTCGCGTGCAATTAGTATAAAAATATGACTTCCATTTTTTTATCGGATTTTGTTACTAATTTCAAGGTTTTAATTTTTTTGCACAGCACCTTAATTCTTTTTCTAAAATGAAAGTAGCCTAAATTAGACCTTATAACATCAGCTATCTGCCAGTAAAAGTCCCGACAATTATCTTGGAGATTAGCCGGAACAACAGACAGCCACAAATTTAAAAAAATGTGTTTTTGTTGTAAGTGCCGTATATGTTTTCGTATGCATTCAGTAAAAAGCTGTTATTTTGATATTACAAACACACTTCAATTTTATTTATCTATTTGTATAGATAAGTCTAGTTCCACGTGTAACACTAATCGAATTTAAACTAATAGAATTTTAAATGTTAAATTCAATTCTTCACGAAACGAAATGCAGGTTAGTTCATGTTACAGAATTAGACTTGCCTCGCGCCCTTTGCAATGTGCCCCTGTCGATCTAGTGGTGCCTGTGAATTATATATCTGATTAATAGGTTTCGTTTTAAAATTGCGTGTTAGAGCGATTGAGGTCACGATGCAGGTTCTAAAGTACACATGGCAGGTCCTAATACCTTACTATAACGTTTGAAAGAGTTTATCAATTAAATATGTGCCACTGATTGAACTAATACCTTACTAATCTCACGCTTCTTTTGTAAGACAAATACTCAAAGTTATCCAAATGACTTCATTCAATCAACAGACTGAAAGAATTTTTTCGATTATACTCTTTATTCGGCCCATAACACCAATTGCCTCTTAACAGACTCCACGATCTTGTAAGCGGTGAGTGCCGCGATGTCATGCAGTTCCACTACACCACCTGGCCCGATTTCGGGGTCCCCAGTTCACCAACGGCGTTCCTTCAGTTCCTGAAGAGAGTTCGCGAGTCAGGGGTCTTGGATCCCAATGACGGCCCACCAGTGATCCACTGCAGCGCGGGCATCGGAAGATCTGGCACTTTCTGCCTCGTTGATTGCTGCCTTGTCATCGTAAGTAATTATTCTTAAGGAACTAAGTACATAATACTACCGTGTTTCTGCTTCTAGAGTTGATTTTGATGGGATTTGTCTCTTGGCATGTGTTTGTATTTGTTTAAGCTGTTTTGAAATAATTTCCACGATTCAATTTCCAGACGATCAGAAATCTTACATTTAGAAAAAAAAATGTACCTTCTCGTAAATTGACGGTACAATGTCATTTCGTAGCGTAGCTTATTTTTCTGTAGCTCTGTTAGAGCGAGGCCTGATTAGTGCGTTGCGTTGTACGGCGTCGTTGCTGCGTCAACGCTGCGCCGTTTTACATTACGCGTTGCGTCGTCGCACGCGACGTTTCAACCTATCGACGGACGAGAGACGAAGCGGGGGGAGTGTGATGCGCTGCACTGTCGGAACTCCGATGCGACGACGGACAGACATCATTATTAAAATGATCATCACTATTATAGATCCAGAATCTTTCATTGATGGCGTAAAAAAGCAACAATAGAACACGTTTGTTCAGATCCATTGTCGTATGAAGTCTGAAATCCACACTAAGACGCTGCGCTAGTGCGCTGTGATATCGTGCGTCGCCCTCTTGCGTTACGACGTCGTGTGTCGTCTTAACTAAGGTGTGGCATACAATGCGTTGATCTGTTGCGACGACGCAACGCAACGGACTAATTAAATGAGGCCTCAATCTAAGTTAACTTCAATCAGTTATTCCTATCTGCGCCAAAACATTATTTTTAACTTTCATTTATGCTTTCTTTTATTTGCTATTCTTACCAAAAACGTAATATCGTATTGCGTTATTATTTTATTATGCATGTCTCTATGTAGGTAATTGCAGGTATCGAAGGCTAGAAAATTGCAGGCGTCGAAGAACAAAGGGAATATTACAACTGAACTAATATTTTATTTAAACGGCAATTTGCTGTTCTACATTTGCTTTACCTGTTATGACAGTCCTGTTAGCGCTAGTGCTAGCGTCTATTATCCATACTTCGATTTTCTGCGTTCAAAGGTAGTTTATTGTTAAAATTGGCGACTTCCTTCTGGCAGGTAGTATATTGTCGTTCGACGAGCTCCACGACGATAGAAGAGTTATAAATATATAATGGCTGGTGGACTGACGTATAGGTACATAGTTCGAGTGGCTTTCGCCACGCCATTGCATTTCCACGTAGACAGCGGTTGAGTGCGGACGTGCTCTATCGGGAGTCTTGCCTTTGAAATATTTTTAATTTTCAATAAATCCGGAAAATGTCTGACAGAACGCCGTCTCCATCAACTTCGGCTCCTGAAGCGGTTAGTGCATCGCTTTTTTTATAATTTCCAATCCCGCGAGTTATTTTAAAGTTATTTATTTTTAGTGTTTTTTTTTATTTTTGACGGATATACCAACAACGCGCGTAACAACTAGTTTTTTTTTTAAATTAATTAAATAGTAAATCTGAATTACATGCGATTGCAGTTCTGAAATAATAGATCATACGTTTTTTTTAAACTTTACGATATTAACATTTTCTTTCATTGTGTTGTGAAGTGTTAACGTAACCAAATATAATTATTTTCGTGGGTAGGTTTCAAATTCCCGTACATAACGGATAAGATTAGCTGGATGCGAGCCGAAATTATTTTAGGGAATGTAATTTTTTTTACGATGTTATGTACCTATGAGCGTTATTTTTTTGGATTTGTATTCTTTTCTGTATTTTCAAGTCTTTCGGTAATTTATCATAACATTTTGGTTTGAATTGAGACGAACTTGGATATCCAGGAGACTTAGATTATGTGGTCTTTAAAATAAATTTAATAGTTAACAGTGCCGTGATTAAACTACGCAGAAGGTTTTCTATTATCCAATCTTCAAATCTTCGCAACATTTATTGGAATTTGATGGTCGATTCTAACCGGACTTTTCCCAACCAGGGTCAGAAGGAGGGGATGGAGAACTTGGATATCCAGGAGACGCTGCTCGAAATGCGGCGCCACCGCATGGGGCTGATCCAGACACCGGATCAACTGCGCTTCTCCTACCAAGCCGTCATCGAGGGAGCCAAGCGATTGGACCCTGAATACGTAAGTGTTTTTCAGCCTGTTTTTATTCTTCTGGAACGTTATAGGTACTGTGCTATGCCGGTTGGATTGTAGCCTAAGGGTGCTGTGGAGCAAGGAGTTAACATTATTTTTTAAATTTCCTTTTTTTTGCAACAGCGCGCCTACCACTTGGCCATAGAAACCATTTAGCTTTTGAAAAGCATGGCTCTACGGCGCGCACCATTTCTGAGATATAGCCATATGGGATTACGAATTGATTTTTTATGATATGCTCTTAAAATAATATGATTATTGATTTCATCTAATTAATGCTGATATGTATGTAATAAGTTAATAATTTTACTATCATAGTTATAAGTATTACTTTACTGAAAGTGTATGATATATTATGTTATTCTAAAATAAAGGTTTAACTGACTGCTTCGTTGGTCTAATGGTCGCAAGCGCTGCTGACCATGAGGTGCTGGGTTCGATTCCCAGGTCGGCAAACTGTTATTGGGTTTTTCCATCAGGAATTTCTCAGTAGTCGCCACGGCGTTCGGATTTGTGCCCGGTTGATGGCAATAGGCTCGCCTTCTATTAAAAATGAAGGGGAAGGGTGAACGGTTAGGCAGAGGTGTACCTAGTAGTATGGGTAATACGAGTAGTACACCCATAGTATTAGGTACACCTCTGCCTAACCTTTCGGGATTACAGGCGTGATATTGTTATAGATGAAGTTATGTTAATTATTTAAAAAATGGTAACTCGGGTGAAAAACGTGGGAAGGAAATTGCTGTTCTAGTAGAAAAGCATGAGATGATCGAATAACACTCTTCAGCTTGCGAATCCTAAGAAACTTAGTTTTTTTTTTAGATTAAATAAGGCTACCAATTTTATTGCAGCATCGGGTTAACCATGCCCGTAGAAATCGATTTAATTATGATTTATATCTCCGAAAAATTTACTTTGTTTTTTTTTTCGTACTAAGCGTATATATTTCCAACAGCTACCCCTAAGGCGACACTCTGCCGCCAAGCCCTTGCTAGGGTGAAGCGTTGTGTAATTGTTATAGCCTCAATTAAATAAATAATTGTTGAATGCAGGCAGCGCTAGGCTATCGTTGTAGTGACGCTTGCGGGATGCTATCGCCAGCAGTGCACGTTTATGATGACAAGGATATTTAAGAGTGCGCATGTCACTTTGTCAAATTCGCCCAAAAATGTTTGCTATTTTACCAAGCGCCGTGCAAGAAATGAGATGCAAGTAGTACGGGGTGGAAGGACACCGACGCAAAAGCGGTTACCAAGTATTCAGTAAGTACATCATCCTAAGCCCCTAAGCCACATAGATATTTTTCATCGGTTATTGATCGATCGATGAAAGATTTCTATGTATTTGGAGGGGCTCAGAATGATGTACTGAATACGTGGTAACCGTTTTCACGTCGGTGTCCCTTCCACCCCGTGTGAGCGGGGGCACACGATGCGTTGCGGCGGCGGTGCGGCGCCGCACCGGACTTGCAACCACCGAGACGAGACGAGGCGGGGAGAGGTGAATGCGTTGCGACGTCGGAGCGGCACCGCTCAGTTGTTTATGCGTCACAAGGAAGGACTACTACTAGGAAGGACTGCTACGGCGCGGCGCCGCTGCGACATAACAACGTTGCGGCGCCGCACCGCTCGTGTGCCCGCTGATACAGTGAAATCTTTGCGCTCTAACCCATAGCGATCAATAAAAATTATAGTTCTTCGGGAAAAAAGCTATTACAAATAAACTATGCCTTTTGGTAAAATATTTTAGAGTTTTCATAATCTTTGCTGTTTATTTACTCCCAAAGTTGCGTTAAAATTAGTTTTAATAAATGGAACTTTTGATGTTTATAAGTTCCAAACCAATATGTTATTTACTGTACTAATTAGCAATAATACTAAATAATGACAAGAATAAATTGGTTAATGATTACTTTTTGGTGTTAAGTGTAGTTATCAGCTTTCTCCGTTGTCATGGTAGAATGGTCGGCTTTAATTGTGTTGGTTATTCTTCAAAGAGTTTTTGCGTAATCCCTTTTTGAGAGGTCACGATCGAGCAGTGGTCTGCAATAGCCCGTTTTACAATTGCGGGTTGTATATGTTGATAATATCGCAGCGACAATGTTCCAAGCTTAGTATATAAAATCCTTCTGATTTCGCGGTAAAGGGGAATCAGACCGTGCCTTGGATTCCTAGAAAACAATGTCGCCTGACGTTTCCTAACATGAAAATATAGGTTTTGATATGAAGCGATTAGGGTGGTTACTTATCACTTCAGCATACGGATACGGAGTGGAACGGGACACTGACGCGAAAACGGCTACCACGTATTCTGTACACAAATAGTACAAAAAATAAAAACCGATAAAAATATTCATTATTTTTAAATTGTTCCTTAAATTTTGACCGTGTATTGCAGTTTGTAGGACACGTTTTTTTTTTAATAACTGATACTGAATACGTGGTAACCGTTTTCGCGTCGGTGTTCCTTCCACCCCGTATAGCTACAGTGCGCTGAGCTTTGCCTTGCCAAGCTAATTTTCTTCTTTTTATGTTAGTTTTCCTCAGGGTTCGAAATTATCAAGACAATTATTTTCTTTGATTATTATCGAATTTATCAATGCTGATTCATAATTGGTCTCTTACATTTTTGACTTACGACGATATTATGATAATTATCATTTCGAACTCTGCTTTTTTACAAACAATTGAGAGCTGCGCGCGATATTCCCTGCGAGTCGGCACAATTGCCTGAATAAGACAAGATGCTAAGTGCGAGCGATACACGACAAAGCGAATCGACTTGCGCTGAGGTGCTAGTTACCACAATTTTTGGCTACCACATTTGAACATAAGATAACATCACGGCTGTAATCCCCGTAGGGGTGGGAAGAACTAGGTTTACTAAAATTTCACCGCTCTCGAGTTTTTCGTTTACCTTTTGTTTTTTTTTTGTTTCTGAACAACTCATTAATTCGGCGAGTTTATATTGTGTTGTAATAGTCCTATGTGCAAACATTCTACACCTATTTGGTCCGTTTGTTTGTCCATTGTTTTTTTTTTAACTATTGCGATATTTAACTTTTTTTTTAATCTTAAATTCTTTAGTTCTTCCGATGTTTCTCCAGAATAGTGTTGTCAGAGTTATTTTTCCACTGCCGTCAGTAGCTGGCACTTTTGCATAAAAAAACAAGATAAAAGAAGTTCAAGAAAACCAAATCGTAGAATAAAGTGAACAAAAATCAATACTTAAAACAATTTTATTTTTAAACGCAGTCTAAAATTTTTGTAGTTATCTAATGATACATGATAAATAGGACCTATTGCTGAACAAAGTAAGACATGACAAAGGGGATCTATTGCTAAGAATTGGGAGAGGGATCGGTATTGGTACTAATTGAGGCACGGAATAGTTGAATAATAAGGATGTTTTCTGCATTATCTTAACATACATAATGACAGTACATAGAGGATTTCCTGAAATGTGCGAATATATGTTTAATCATTACACGTGACTTTGGTTTTGTGTGAAGAAATATCTACAATATGAATTCGTCGATTTCAAGTTATACAGAAACGAAAAGAAAAAGCTGGAAAATTAAATAAAAAGTCATGAAGATAGATTTTTATTTTAAGTTTCTTCTCCACATCTGTAATATGAACTCAACAAAAAAGTCCCAAGAAATCCGACCACTATAGACTGCGTTCCACCCTTTGTCTTACTGCACTCAGCTATTCTTGTCATAAGTCATTGCTAGATTACCTATATCTAATCATTGCGTTGTATGTAACTGTCGGGCAACGGTCCACCTCATTACTTTGCGTAAGAATGTTACGAATACTCAATTGTTAATTGCAGAAAGACGAAGACGAGCAAGACGAAACCATCTACGTGATTGTTGGAGAAGAGGAGGCGCCACCGCCGCCGCCTCCACGCGCGGAGAGCCTCACCCGGGCCCCCGCCCGCCCGCTACCCGCCATCCCCACCAGCGAATCTCTTGGTAGGTCCTGGAGGCTCCGCCAATCGCGCTACCGCACCCTCAAGTGAACGAAACACCTAGTTCTTTTGTTTCCAACGTTGAGTTGCATATTATGTCTACCTCCTTCTACGGCCCTAAAGGCAGATCGAAGATGTACTTCCTGTACGAGAGTTCGTTTTTATTTCTTTGTAGTAGTAGCTCAAGTCTTTGCCAGTTTCTGTGCTCTTATACCAGTGTCTAAGAAAATATAAAATGATCCCAGGTGATCAACATAGTTAAGGAAATATATTTTACATTTATATATTTATACTATTTACAGTTTACAACCAGAAACATTTTAGAATCGTATTTACTAATCGTCGTCGAGTTAAACAACTCTAACGTTTGATTAAAGCTGATGGCTTGAATAGAGAAAGAAATCAACGGTGGGAGCCGACGCAGTGGACCGATACGAACTAATTAAGAGTATGAGAATATTATGTTGACAGCGGAGACCATCGCGACACCTGGACAGCAAGGGTGTAGCCAGTTTTTGGTCGAGGGGGGGCAGAAGGGTGCGTGTAAAAATAGATTTGCAAGGGTTAACTTTACTGTATACGGATGCAGCTGAAGTTCTTCTAAGAATCTAAAATGCAATAGCCACTTCAAAAATGTTCGCACCTCGGATTACCTCGTATTGCTTAGATTGTCGATACTTGTTAATATAGAAGTACAAGTTATTAATTTTAAAGAGTTTATTTGAAAAGTCTAGGAACTAAAAGAAAATTACGCTCTCCACTCCGGACAAGTTAGCTTTTCTTTAGTCACAGTTAACAAATAGAGTTACTTAATCGACTTGGGCGACAGTTTTAAGAACAAAATCAACTAAGTCTCCAAGAGCAAGCGCAGCGAGCTCGAAGAATTCAACACCCTACCTTGGACAGGTTAGAATTGTTTCGATCCTTCATACATGAGTCACTTGATTGACTCACAGACAACGTCAACATTTAAGAAGAAGTAAGTATGCCGCAAGTACGAGCGAAGCGAGCTCGAAATTTTATGACACCTTGCTTTGGACGGGTTAGAATTGTTTCGATCTTTCATACAGGAGTTACTTGGTCCATTTTTAAACAAATTCAAGAGGAGTAGCCTGAAGTAGCAAAGCGAGCTCGAAAATTTTTATACTTTACCTAACTTGGAGAGATTAGAATTGGTTCGACCTACCGGAGTTACCTGGGCGACTTATAGACAAAGTTAAGATTCAAGATAAATTAAGCTGCAAAAGCGAGCGAAGCGAGCTCGGAAATTTTTATTCTTGCTTCGAATAAATTCAGATGATAATGTAATTTGAGATCAAAATATCGACAGAATCCATTTTTTGCATTCTTGTGTATGTACTCGTATGCTAAAATTTCCTATTAAGGCCTCGGAGCAAAGGGCTCTTAATTTATTTCAGCCTCTGACTATGCCGGTCGATCATGCGAAAATCTAAAAGGAGTGCCAATCCAGAGGCAGACAAAAGGAGCCTTTGTGATAAAAGTTTTTTCACAGGGTTCAAAAGTACGAACCGCGCGCGTCGGTTTAAAGAAAATGCGTAAGTTTGTAGCGGTAGTAAAAGTACTCAGAGGCTCTAATATTTTAGTTTGAGTATTACACACTTTGTATCGAGTAATACACACATTTAGTTTGAGTAGTAAACTATTATACCTACGCCACAATGTATTACGTACGTTCTGTGGCATCTGCCAGGAAAAGTTAAAAATCCAAAATTAAATTTAAAAAAATCTAGAGCCTCTAGGGGAAGGCAGCTGCCCCCCCTGCACCCCTGCCCCCCTGCTCCCCTCTGGCGACGCCCATGCCTGACAGATAGGCATCAACATTAATTGCATGCCATTCATTCACTTACTATCTATGTCTAGGTCACATTTGGATCTGGAGTGAGACTGAACTCTTTTTAGAGAAGGAATGCGAGGTTTATATATAGTATTTTTGTATTTATTGGAATGAACTTAGCTTTACAGCTTCGCGGTTCTTTACTTATACACTACGCGTTAGTGCGTCCGCGAGTAAAACTAGTTTCGTTTCAATGTTCGTTGTTAGTGTTTTTAATATATTGATGTTTACGTGTTTACCTATCACAGGATTCTTAGGTCATAGAAACTTTTATTGCATTATTATGTTTTAAGCTTGCCTAAGAAATCCTATACCAACATATTTTATGATTTATGACTCTTGAGGATTTATTTCTATTGCTAATAATATTATAACTAGTGATTTTCTACCGTTTCACTTGCAATCATTTATTTTAATATGGTTTTAGTTAAAACTGTGGATGGTTACTAAAATTGCTGTCAATTACACTGGTCTACAAATTTTGACTTTTCAAAAAGTATTCTTCAAGTTAAGTAGATTTTTTTATCAATTTGTTCATTCTGAATATGAAACGAATAATAATATTTCAAAATTAGTTTCAGTTTGGTAGAAAAGAAGGATCCGATTTCAAAAATTTATAGAAATCATGCCTTCTTCTACTGAGTAGCAGAATTTAATTACGACGTGTTTTGTCACTGCCGACTTAGATTCTACTTCTAGAACATCTCGACAGACAGTCCAGCAATAATATCATCGTTGATTTACGAGATTTTACATTTTTAGGACATTTTGCTATAAAATAAGATTAAAATATCAACGTGTATTCAGCATGCATAGACAAACAACAATTTTATTAGTTTTAATTATTTCGGATACTTTTCCACTGTAGACTAGTGTTATTATTGTTTTGATGTCAGAGATTTTCGCATCCATAATATTTTACAAAGCGCCATTTTTAGGCTGTATCACCCGGTTTCAGAAAGTCCAAGTCTTGAAATAATACAAATTTATAAAGAAAGAACAAAAAATAAATAAAAAAAAAACAAAAGATAACAAAAATGTTACCAAAAAAATGAAAAAGAAATGTAAAAAAGAATTAAAGTTGGATGTGATACTATACATCATTTAACATGAAGTTTGACTGCTGCATACAGAGGCGTTCCAGCATATCTGTCGCAGGCATTTTGTATTGACACGGCATTATACATTTTGCCTTCGGCATTTTTCATAACAGCGAGCGTTTATAAATTGCCGACGCCGTATGTAAATGGCGAAATCATACAAAATGCCTGCGACACGTACATAACAACAGAGAATCGAGGAGCCCCGCGCAGCGGGGATCCGTCGACCTGCTGACGGAAACGCTAACCCTAGACGGTCGACGTCAGGGGCACCCCGAGGTTCGGTTAGTTAGGTTCCTGTAAACCTTGCAGACAGAAATAGGAGCCCCGCGCAGCGCGGATCCGTCGACCTGTGTTTCGGCATATTAGATAATGACACGGCATTATACATTTTGCCTTCGGCATTTTTCATAACAGCGAGCGTTTATAAATTGCCGACGCCGTATGTAAATGGCGAAATCATACAAAATGCCTGCGACATATCGATCACATATATATAACCTTAACGATGGCCTCTAATTCGCAGTCAAATATATTGTTACAAGGCTTTCAGAATCCTGGCATTAATCCCAACATATCCATATTAGATACTCCTTAGATACTTTAATAAAATAAGAAAAGGGGACTAATGTATCCAACATGTATTTTCACAGGCAATTTGAACTTGTCAGCACCGCAAGACTCTAGCTCGGACGAGAGTCCGCCGACTCCGGTGTCTCAAGACAATTCGCTTTCGGCATCATCGGCCGATGACGAAGACGACGAGCCGACATCCAACATCACCGAAAGGTTTGTTACCATGTTTCGTTGGGCCATGCGGTGCGCATGCATCCAGAATATGAGGAACCGCGGACTTGATTGTGAGCCATACTATTCTAGCAATAGTAGTGATGATAGTTCTGAATCTTCGACAGATTCATACCTTAGGTCTAGTAACTAGTCGTTTTAAAAGACGTTTACTAGGGAGCTTACAGATTAGTGTTTTATGCTTTTTACATTTAGAGTGTGAATTTCGGTATGCTTCTTAGATTTGAAGTTTAGTACATTTTTTCGGGTTTCTAAATGTTTAGGTACTAGTAATAGTTGATAAATAGGTTGAGGTTCGAAAATATGTAAACGAGTTACTAGATAGGCGAGCGTCGTCCACCCTAGGCCACACTATCGCTTCACTTCGGGCGAGTTGCGGCCAAACGCGAGCCTACTCAGTACTAAAAAAAAAATAGGACTATAGAGTCAGTAGATTAGACGTAGCCCAAAAAATATTAGAATTTCTTTAAGAAGTTACTTACGGGTTTAATATTTCCCTTCGTTATTAAGTTGCACCTTGTAAATAGGTTTTTGTATAGTTGTGGGTAGTCGACAAAAAAGTAGTCGCGTCGATATATATATCAAATCAAATAAATTAAATTAAAAAAAAAAAACAATACAAAAAAATAAACAAAAAAAATTAGATCAATTTAATTATAACGAAATCTAGTCATTTTACGGGTATAGGCTGTACATATTATACGCGTAGATAAAAAGCACAGATCGGAAGTTTATTTCTAGATACGGTTGCACTTTACAAAATACTATAGCCGTTTGCAATAATCTAGTCTTGAAAATAGTTAAGTTTCGTTGGCGTGAAATTAGTATAAAGAATATTACTTCCCTTTTTGATTCGAATTTTGTTAAAATTTCAAGGGTTTTAATTATTTTGCGCGGTACTAATGTTTTTTTTTTTTTAATAAAAAGTAGCCTATGTTAGATCTTTATAACATTAGCTATCTGCCAGTAAAAGTCCTGGCAAAATCGGTTCAGCCGTTTCAGAGATTAGCCGGAACAAACAGACAGACAAACAAAAATTAAAAAAAGTGTTTTTGTTATAAGTACCGAATATTCTTTAAATGCATTCAGTAAAAAGCTGTAAAATACAGCTTTTAACTGGTATTACAAACAGACACTTCAATTTTATTTATTTGTATAGATTATAGACGGGGAAACAAAACGCTTTAAAATACCTAATTAATATAGTCTTCAGAATTATAGGATACTTCGTTACGATATAATACAATCTTCTAAAATAATGATAGATGCTTTCATAGTCTTGTACAGTCACAGTAAGAAGACCTTTCGTCACTTTTTTTTTATTAATCAAAACACACTGTTACACTATTACAAAACTCAAACATACCACACATACCATCGTGGGTTTAACTGTGGTATGCCACTATAATGTTACGTCGGTTTTTGCGAGAACATTCCAGATTACGTACGAGTCTCGAATGTTCTAGTAAGGACCTGTCTATAAGATTAGACTCTAGCTAGAATGTTCCACTATAGAACTGTCTAGTAGATTGGAGAAAGTTGTAGATCTTTCTCGAAGGTCAATTTTCTACTATGGAGCTATCTAGAAGATCCGAGAAAGTTGTGGAACTTTGTCGAACCTTCTCGAAGGATTGGTCTGCATATAAATATCCGTCATGTTTGCGGGAGCAGTCACTCTGATTTTGGCTTCACAACGAAGCGAATCGACGTGAACTAGAAGTGCGATATCTAAGTGAATAGTGATCAGTAGTGTACTTGCGATAAAACTTTATCACAAAGCACTTAAAACTTTAGGTGTTTTGTGATTAATAAAGTTATTTGTTGTTTAATCGTTAGTAATAAATTTATCCCAAACCCAGCTCCTAACAATAATAAAGATATTTTGCTCTGTGCACGAAAGAAACTGCTATTAATTGCATTCCCGACGCAGTATTGTCTTGAAGTCGAATGTCGTGAAATTCAACACACTAAGTTATAAAAATATGTCTGGCAATTAAACTAAACAGTTTTGGTTTTTGTGTCATAAAATTACCAGCGCAATAAAATCTAATTTGCTGTCAAATAAACCCTGAGATTGGTCAACAGTTAATTCAATTATTCAACTGGTTAAATATGTATGGTATCCAATGAAATCCTGTATAACTAACTTAAGATCACGACTGCAATCCCTGATGGGTTAGGCAAATATGTCCCCAATAGTCACTGCTGGGGTGACTGTGGAGAATGCAGACCCCCCCACCCCCCTACCTGGGTATCGAACCCGGGACTAGACAAAGAGGCAATTTAAATATATTTTTCATGTGTCTTGAATCGACACAGAAAATTGACGAAGGGTTTACAAACTAGACTGTAAATAGCGTTGCTTTGATACGGATAAATTATACAATTCTAATGAAAATTAATGTTATTTGTATATTTCAGCTTAATTGCGTAAACTATTGTGAGATCTGGTAACATTTAATGCAGAATGGAAGAGACATTGACGCACAAACGGCTTCCGCATATTCACTAAGTACATCACTCCCAACCCCGCCACATAGAAATTTTTCATCGGTAATTTAAAAAATAAAATTCTGTGCCATACATTTTGACCGTGAGGTATTGAACTTTTTTAGAGAACAACATTTTTTTTTTTAATTACTGATTTCAAATTTTATGTGGGAGGGTTTAGAATGATGTACTGAATACGTGGCGTGATATGTCTGTGCCTAGATGTCCCTTCCACGTTGTATACTAATACTATGTGCACTATATGTGTTCTTGTGATTGTCCCACACTTGTGTGTCCAATGTGATCGTCACCAAACAGGGACCGAAAAGGTTACCCGTTAGAGGGTTAATCGGTACATATGTGTTAACCTTTTATCCCGTCTAGTCGGTCTCTGTTACACAATCATTGTCACTATCACTGCTGCCTCGTGTACTCTGTTCGCTTCACTGTTATACAATTTGGAACCCAAGATACTTACTACACTAAATAAAAATACTCGTGCAACCTGTCAGCTATTGTGGCTATTTGATATTATTTCATTGTTTTTTTCTTTATGCCGACTGAAGACATCATTAGATGTAATAACACAACGGTTTCTTCAATAAATTAAATGCTGAATTTGTTAAATATTTATACCTGTGATTGTATCCATATATAATGGCATATTAATGTTTAATTAATTTAATTTAAAAAATGTCATAACATTAATACTTAAATAAAGGTTATAAAATAAACATAGTTTCTAAACTTTTAACCAAGCAACTTAAAATAGGATCGCTAAACATAGTACTTTAGTTTTCATTCTTAGCTCATTAAAGTACAAAAATTAGTGCCATAATAAAAAAAAACATAATCATTATTGTTTCAGTCAATGTATATCACGCTTTTCAGTCTTATTACTGAATAACGGCTAAAGCTTATAACTGTTATGCAAACACATGTATGCTCTTGTTATTTTAAGTATTTTACTTACCATCTTTTTAAGTAAATAAAATTATTCTATTCTTTTTAGGCAAAGAAAATCATGATCATTACATAAATTTCAATAAATACATTACACCTGAACCAAAACGGTCTGAGAAACTAACTAGCAACCGTTATTACCAACACTAGGCAATAGCTTTGTCAGCCATGTAATGCGTAAATATAAAGCAGTTCTGTACCCAAAGTAATGGTTGATATGCTTTGGCAACTCATCCGAGCTAGCCCACAGAAACTACATCAAAATGTGTCAAATAATTATGTAGATTTCGAAGCTTACGATTTGCCCACCGAGAACAGATGGTGAATGAGACTGTTACAAATTTTTACTTGTTAGTGACGAGGGCATTCTATTATTATGAACACGATCGGGCTAGAGATCGTTTTTTTTTTCAACATATTGTATATGGCTTGTTGTGACAGACCATTTTGAAATGATGAATAAATAATACGGTTAGCTGTCTTGCAGCTGCTAAGGCCTCTCGTACAGAGAAAGCACGAGCACCGATTGGTCATAAAGGACTTTAAATTAAAACTAAACACTTTTCACTACATGCTGTGGTATCATCATATTTCTGTTGCTTTTTAATGTTGTATATCAATGTTGTTTTTATTAATGGTTTTACTTTTTTTCTGTTCAGCTCTATCGGCGATGGCACGGAACTGCGTCGGCGTAGGACGCGGGATCTAGCTGACCGCGTGTCCAAAATGAAGAGGAAAGCCCGCGAGGCGGAGCGGTGGCACCAGCTCAAGAGGTCGCTGTACAAACCATTAACTATCACCTTCGGATTCATTCTAGCCGGCATCATTATATACTCATACGTCAAACATTAAATCATAAACCGAGGCGCAAGACTTTCATGTTCTCAAAAAACTGGATCCTTGTTGTAATGCCTAATCGTTATAATGTCTTTTCATATGACAGTATCGAGCTGAGTTTGTGTCAGGTTTTCGACTCATTTCAAAGCATTTTTATTGCTTTTTTCCATTTGAGGGAGGCCTCCCTCTTCAAGAATATGAACAATATCAAATGCCACTTTAGTGGTAAGTCCCAGCGTTTTTTTTTTTATTTTCTGTCGATGCCTTTCCGCTCACTCGCTTAAAATTGTATTATATTAAATTATGAAACTGACAAATGCGAGGACCCAGTATTAAGAACGGTGTAACAACCAGAAATGAGACATGTATGAAAGTCGGGCTATCGGATCTTGAGTAAGGCTGCTTTTGTACCTCGTAACTTGTAATCGTTAGGCGATTCGTCGTAACTAACAAGTAAAGGGAGTTCTTGGGTCATTAGTTCATAACATAAACATGACACTTAAGTTATTTCACCCGTTATTTTAAACATGTTATACGGACGAACTGTGACCGAAACGATACTTTGACACTGAGTTTGAACCTAAGTATTGGCACTTACCACACTTGCCAATGATCGAATCATCTCAAATCGGTTTGAATTCTTGTTTCGGATACAAAGAACTGATTGAAACGAAACTAAAAACTTCTCACTTTGTCATTCCACCCTGAACTCCTTAATGATAATAATCGGTAGTTTCGACGAATGTCTTGTCATCTCGACTTATGTCGGATTACCTTTTGTACCAAAAGCAGTTAATTATTTCATAATAAGTATTGTACAGCCAACTTCTAGCAACAGGCCCAGGGCTGTAATGTTGTCAATTAGTTTGCAATATCCTCTTGAATGGCGAGGTTGGCTGTACCGGTCCTATTTCAATGTTTAGACGTAATGATAGCTTTCACCTGACCGGTTATCTGTGGTGTATTGCAAGCGTTGCGGTCACTAATCAACTTTTTGAGAATAATAGAAATATATAACACAATATGGTAATCAAAATCGACCCGAAAAATATTGACAATCATCACGGCAGCTGCAATAACACCCCAAATAACGGAATTTGTAAGAAAAGTAGCGTTAGAGCGCTGCCATTTTGGTGTGCATCACTGTCTGACTGTACGTATAAACCATACAGTCAGTGAGCTGCACACTCGATCAAGTTAAGTGTTAAAAAATAAGAAAAAAAAAAATCGCAAAAAAATAACTTAAATTCTAAGTAATTTTATTTGAAATCAAAGTCAATTTTTTATTATCACGTGTTAGATCTTACGCACTTTTTGTTATAATATTTTCCCCTTTTTATTGAAAGATTACGTTCAGTTTTTTTATCTTTACAAAGAAATGAATGAGCTTATTCTCAATTTAGAGATTTTCTAGGGATTATGGAGTAGAGGATAATGTATTTTATAAACTGTCGGCCAGTTGTGCGAGCACACGGGAGAACACCATGTTATGCTGCATGTTAGCTATTCTTTCTATATATATATTTTTTATCATTTTATTTTTTCATTGCATTTCTTAATTATTTAATCGTTTTCTATTAATTTGCCATGAAATTCTCAATGGTTTACCTGACGTAAATCATTTTGTCTCCATCGAATGCCGCAATCATTTGATACAAGAACGTGGAGCCATTTACAAGTGTCAACAAAGTGGCAACGATTCCACACTATATTGACAGTTTACGAATTTATTAATTAATTTATTAAAGAGAGTGATGGGTGGCTGGGCTTCGCAAGGAAACACCTAGTGCAAGATTACTTTGTGCCTCAAAACCACGATTTTAAGGACTTCAGTCGTATAACGTGAGCTGAAGTGAATATAACTTCTGTTAGTTGAAACTTTCGGCACGATTGCCTAGGACTGACCGCACTTGTGCGGACTTTGACGAGAATAAGAAAAGGTGCTAAAATATTAAAATTAAAATACACATTTGGACTAACGAAAGCAAGCGCGCACGCGCAATGTACTTTATCATAATTAGTTTTAGATCGGGGTACCGAACGAAGTGAACAGTTTCAATTTATATTATTGCAGGGCGAAAAAGGCGCACAAAACGAATGACCATTCTGAGGAGACGGAGGAGAGTGGGTAAAAAATGAAAACAAATATTTTTTAACCTATTCTTAAACATAACAACTCCGCTTGTGCGTCGCGGTAGTAGTAGCCGTATGAGGACGGGTGCACTGCTCTTGAAGATGTTCGGTTCCGTTTCTAAAGTTTACTCTCGGTTTGGAAGTCCCTTAATAGCCGTCCGAATAAATGACTCATTCTAATTTTTCTGACCTGAGTCTGTTGATTTGGATGTAACAAAAAAAAGTAAATATTTTTATAGTTTTATTTATTTTTTTGACATTAAAAAGATTTTGTTTGAAACTTGCATTTGTACAAAACTATCGTACACCGCTTGAGTATTTTTTTTTCTGCATTTCTCAGCAGTTTTCTTTGTATAGTTTATTTTTTCACACCAAACCGATCCCTGTGTTCTTAGTGCTCGTTTAGGCAGCTCACAATAGAACAATGTTATTTTAAAATATTAGGGACGGTTTTATTTTATTAGATACTACTGGACTGGTAACTATTTCGTTTTGAAGTAACGTGCGCGGGCGAGGCCTGTGGTGACGTTCAGCGCATACTCGCAAGATCACATAATGCACTAAAGTGCCAAACATTATATACGACATATCGGTCGTCTCACCAATGACCATGTGCCGCCCGCGCAAGTTGAACAGTTATTCCATATTACTAGTTATTATTTCGAATATTCAAACTGTAAATACATCTACACACTAGATAATAAGTTTACGAATATTTAAAATTAGTGAAATAAAAAGTACCTTTAGTAAATAATTTTACCTCTATTGGGGAAAGGATTATTAGGTTATTTCGTAAAGATTTATTGAGCAAATTATTTTTTATATTTTTTAGTTAAGTTTTATCGAGAGGCGTGTCCTGTACGTGTCTCAGATATGCAGTATTCTCCATTCTCTATCCCTCGAGACATCGTCTTGCCACTGTGTACCTATATTATGTCCTACTCTTTGACATGAACCCTCTGTCTTACTTCCCCAATGGAGGTAGCAACCATGAGGATGGCTAGACTATACCTGTAACTGTTAGCCACGTTCACAAGCTACATTTTCATAACCCTAAGGGGACTGGTACAGATTATATGCAACATTTTAATGTGTTCGCGAACACTGAAATAACCATCATAACCGTCTTTGGGGCTTTGACGTAGTCGGGTATAAACAACTGCTCGCACGTGTAGACACACGGCGCAAAAAGGCGCCATCAAGCTTTACATTTTCAGTATAACATAGCCTCGCTTTTTATAGATTTCCCGTACAATGAGAGATCCACATAAACTGGTTTTGTATACCTTGATTGGTCGTCCTGCGTACCCGGCTTATGAAACATGTTGTGTTGCAAGTAATCTGTACCCGATTTTATGAATGCCCCCCCCCCCCCCCCACTCCAAACAATTAAGGAATTATTTAATTTTTGCAAGACAGTATTATGGTTTGTAAGCAACTAGACGTTGTTCCTTTATACATTATAGAAAATGAATTGTACCACGCATAAAGATGTAACATATAGGAAATACATTGAAATTTTACCTGTCTACCAACTTTGTCAGCCCGTCGAAATATTCGCGCTGGTTCACAATGTTTTCTTGACTAAAGTTATTAATGAATATAATTATTTTTAGTGCAACATAATATTACTTATATGCTTAATAACTACGTATTTTTTAAAGTTCATAAAACTTGTTCTTGTTGCGTAAGTCAAGCGCTGAAAAGAGGTCTCTCGCGCCCAACGCGAATCTGAGTTCTGTTTCCGCACTCCTTAGGCAACAGAGCCTACATCACAAAATCTATCGAGCCAATAAATATCTTTATATCTTTGTTTTCAAAGTTGGCTCATTACTTTTTTAAAAAAATCTTTTATTTTCTTAGTCTGATTTATATAACATAGTAAAATTTCTCGGTTTTTGCTATCAAAGAATACGTAGTTTCTGTTAAATGACACGACAAAATAAAAACATTAAAATTAACTTTAACTGAAAATTATTAGTGTACCGAAACACCCATAAAATTTCAGTTTGCCATATTTCCTCAGTGATCGCCTAGCCGTCGAGGTAGAAGGACGTCGGAATATCGTCCATTGTTTTTCACTTCTTACTTGCACAATCATGCTATCGCTCATGTTATGTCATGGCGGCTGCTCTACTAAATTGTTTTAAACGACTACAACGAAAAGAAGTATTACGTTTTTATCTGCGATTTTTTAATCTTTTACACATGCGCGGAAGACACTAGCACGAACGGATACTTGCGGGAAATAAAATTCCTTACGATGAATGAAAATCAAAGATGGCGGCTGCGAAAAGTTACGAATTTTTCGTGATGGCGCATCCATGGTATTCGAGGGCGCTCAAAAGTCGCGAAAAAGTCCATTCTAACAGGTGTCATTTCGCGCTAAAGTACTTTCACGCATGAGTCCATGCGCACAAATGTCTTTTCGCGCAAATACCCTAGATAAAAAAAAAAATATCCTTAACATTGTAACAATTTTGCAGTTGCAAGGCGACAAGTTCCATTATGCGGAAGCAAAAAAAATGTTCGAAAACTAGTGATCATAAATTTTAATAATAACTATCCGAAAAATATATTTTTTATTACGTCGTTGTATGGTAGTTCATCCTGGAAATAAGAATAAATATAAGAGTCGAATTGATAACCTCTTTTTTTAAGTCTGTTAATAGACAAGTAGAGCAGCTTTAGCATCATCTCAAATAATCCAAGTACGACTGGTGCCAAAGGGGGATGTCCCCGCGACACACACGATTTGTTTTTGCAGGGAATTTCTGAGTTTAGCACAATACGACTTTAGCCTTAAGGATTCTTATGTTATACATACTTATAACTGACACATATATATATCTTTTTCCGTATGATGTCCCTGCTTATTATGTGTCGTATGTAGTAAAACTAAATGTTCTGTGTAGTTGTACTGCGTTTTATTGTTCATTTGTAATTGAACAACATTGATGCGACGATATTTAATAATGACAAAGAATTCCGAAATAAAGATGTAAAAATAGAGGAAGCTTACTTCCTTACTTGAACTTTAGGCATATAAACCCTAGCTATCCCGATCTCTGCGTACTCCTCTAGTTTCTAGCACCTACGTAGTCCTATCACATACAATCTCAGTCGTAGTTCCGATGGATTTGTTGCGGAAAATTGATCAGTTTCAAAACCACTTAATATTATGACGTTTAAAACGGGGGTAAACGTATAATGTCGAAGTGATAGTTTCAAAGTCCGGTCGTTCGTTTCGGGTAGTCTGGTTTGTGGACGGTTCGATTCTCTGTCGTGGTGTTAGTCTCTGGAACAATATGACGTCATATTGGTCGTTTTGGTCGTTCGTTTGGTCTCTGAGAGTTTATTTTGTCTTTTTAGTGTTACATTTCCAACGTATCGCTACACGTATGAATATGAGTATTTTGACAAGGTTGCGTCTAATTGAATCTTTTCAATCGTTCGGATCGACAATGGTTTTTTTTATTATTTTTGTACATGTTAGATTTTTTCACAAATCTATGGACTAAGACGGGGCAATTGAAACGATAACTTGACTTCATAGAATTATACCAACAACTTACTCCAGAAAACTATTTTATAGAAATTAAACTTCGTAAGCATCGCTTTATTCATTGAAAATCCGTAATAAATATTTAATCTGACTTCTGCTCTATACACCATCTTGTATATTCTCTGGAGATTTTGAAATTAAAATATCATATAATATGTTAAATAGCTATGTATATGTAATATTTAACCATCCTAAATAAAATATGTAAATTATAAAGTAGTTTTATTTATTTCCTATGCAACTTCCGAACACAACTAAATTCGACTTACTGCGTGTTTACAACAACGAACTGGTATGTATTAAAATTTTGTATGGCAACCCTGCTCGTAATATTCCTGGCCACAAAGCGGTTAACACAAATCAGTAAGAATTGTTATCTAAAGTAGGCAACACCGAATTTTGTTAGTTATGGTGTAATGGCAACATTTCAATGTTTTTTTTTTATATTTGGTTCGCTCGGGTCAGCATTCTAGTCGAGTTGATAGCACTTCTAACTGCAAGAAATGGGAACACTGCGTGCAATTGGTAACACCGTAATATCACCATCTTCTTGCCCTTGTCCCAAGTAAGTTGGGATCGATGTAAGACGTTATTTTCTCCCATTCTCCCCTATCATTTACTGCTTTTATTTCATATCATTAAATAATAAATAAATAATATCTTGGGACAACCAACACACCGCCATCTGGTCCCAAACTAGGCAGAGCCTGTACTATGGCAACCAGACAAACATACTTATATATTTCTAAATACATAGGTACATATTATAGACTAGCTGTTGCCCGCGACTTCGTTGGCGTGGAAATTTTGTTATGTATGTGAGAGACTGCCTCGTTGGTCAAGTGGTCGCAAGTGCGACTACTAAGCCTGAGGTCCTGTGTTAAAAAAAATGATTATTTTAATTACATAAAGCTATAACGCACATGATTTACAGATCACCTTTTGAGCAAGGCGATGCTCTTCCACTTAACATTAAACAATGTATGCAATTGAAAAAAATACTATAAAATAATAGTGTTACTGGGTTATTTCATCAGGAATTTCTTAATAGCAGCCACGGAATTTGGATTTGTACCCAGTTGGTGGAAATAGACTCGGCCCCTATCACATGAGAATTCAACATAACTGGCGAAATGTGGGTGTACGATTAGGTACACTTCTACCTAAGCCTTTGGGGATTACATGGCGTGATGTGTGAGAACTGACTGGCTGATCAAAATGTGATAATGTGGGTGATGACTACAAAAAAAAGTCCCAAACTAAATGAAATGGCTTAAAAACTTATTTATTATTTATCTGTTGATCCTCATTGTAAAAACCAATTTTAAGGGAAATTTTATCCTCTTAAATTGAAATGGCAGGTTATTTGAAATGTGGGCATGTGAGGAATTAAAACGCTCTATCCTTTAGCAGCTCCGTCTTTATAATGTTACTGCCCAGCTCTGTGATACGAAGCCTGGTGCCGTTGCACAGTCTGGTTGCGTCAAGGTTTCGCACCAGAACGGGAACGCCAACTTTAAGCTCCAGCTGATGGGACGCCTCGCCTTTTAACTCCACGGAGTTAAGAAATTCAACAGGGTAGGCAGTACTATCGTCATTAGCCATCACAGTGTCTAGTGTGTCAGTGTTCTGTCGTCATAAGACGGTCGGACGGCGAGCTAGCCCATTACTCACCGTCCACAGGGTCTAAAGTGGCCGAACGACGCCACCCATCAGCGCCTGGCTGCCGCGGATGTCCTGCAAGCTGCGGTTCAACACCTTTAATGCATGCTTCTGTGACATTGTTTACTTGTCCCATAGACTTAACTTCCAATGCTGCAAAAGGACTCCCCCGTTTTTGGTGATGCATGTTGGGGTATCTTCGCTTGCAAGATTCAGCGGCAATTTGAAAATTGAATGTGCAGTCCGGGCACCCTTAAGCAAAGTTGCATCAATGCCCGATGAAGTCACAACCACAGTTATGTGACGGCACGGTTTGCACAGTGGCTGAGCAATTGACTGCGGCGCTGCACACACACAACGTCGTGGATTTTATCCAATTTTAATTTTGTTTTAGTTTTTAGAGATTTTTTTTCGTAATGGGTTGTACATACGTAGGTAGTACTTATTACTTCCATGCAAAGAGTAAACACAAAAGGAAAAATAAAACCAAATTCATTTTTAGCCATTCCGACTAGGTACACTTCGACTAAAACCTATTTACGTAAATAATTAAATTTATCATAGAAATCGCGTATGAGGTTACTAACTAAATTTTAAACATTAATATCTTTTGCGTCTGCTGGTCGATTTTGATTAAATAAACACTAAATGTTACTCGAAACAATGCTTCTTAGTTTAAATATTTCGATTTTGAATATAACGAGGGGTTTTTACGTGATGCGCGCACTAACATACAGACAAACCGACAAACAGACAAAAATTCTAAAAATGGTAGAGATGGGTTCCGTTAGTGCTCCTTTAACACCCCTACTACTTTTTTTCTAAATATTTTCAATGTACAGAAACGCCACGTCTACAGATTTATTATATGTATAGATAAATTACACACCCAGATACAGAACAAATAATCGTACTCATCGCACAAAGATTTGTCCTGTGTGGGAATCGAACCCACAACCTCCGTCCTAGCAGTCAGGGTCACTAACCACTAGACCAACAGGCCTATCAAATTTCTATCATTCCTCACACAATCCGTCAACATAATCATCGCTCTTTACGTCACATGTGTTTCATCCCTCCTCATCACTACTAGGGTTCCTAAATTTCGAGTTCTTAAATACCCGGTTCTTTCAAGGATTGTATAGAACCGGATCCGAAATCAATAAATCCGATTATTTAAAAATAAACGAAAGTTTGTTTCAAACAAAATTATTTCTTGAAATTTCTCATTACTTTTTGAAGCGTTATATGAAAACATTAATTGATTTTAGTATTCCAAACCTACGAGTAATAATAGAATGCAAGGGCGAGAGACCTTATCGCTTAACTCAAAAGTTTCCTTGCTTAGAAAATATGCGTCGGCGACTTCTGAGCTTCAAGATTCTTCAGCATTAATCTGAACCAGTCCAGTGTAGTTGATCTTGAACCGTTAAAACTTTTTAACGGTTCAAGATGAAGAGCTGTGGTAACTAAAATACACTAATTGGTACTATTGAATTGTGAAATGAAAATGCAGTTTATCATCGATAAAAACTTTTATTGATTACAGACGACAGAATGTCGCCTGCTTCTGTTAAGCGTACCATTTCTCCCCGATTTACAACGTCTACATTTTAATGTCTGCTTTAAGATTTAATTGTTTTATTTATAATGGGATTACAATACACAGATTGTGGAACGAGAGGCGTAGGAGAGGGCGCGCGGGCGGAGACCGCCACACGGCGGCGTGGAAAGCACGCGCCCGGTCATTACGAATATAATTCTTTATATATGTTACGGCTAATACCCGAAGTGCGGCTACACCTAGTTTTAGCCGGTTAGAACTAGGTGTAGCCACTTACTCTAGGTTAAACCTAGTACGAGCCGATTGTTTTCGGGTAAAACTAGGTCTAGCCTTCATCATGCCGGCTACAACTAGGTCCAGCCATTCCCTGTTGGATAAAACTAGGTCTATCCGATATCATTCCGGCTAGAACTAGGTCCAGACAATCCCTGTTGGATAAAACTTAGATGCGTGTCCCGCCAAGCCTTCCGCCCCGCGTCACACTCATGACTCACAGCATCTGCAGCAGCGGCGCGGGGTGGAGGGCATAGCGAGGCACGCGCCTCTGCAGGTTGTGAACGCCAGGTGCTGCTGATCTACTGCAGGTCTACTAGCGAGTGTGACTCACAGCGTCTGCAGCATCAGCGCGTGTCTTAGTTTTATCTAACAGGGATTGGCTGTACATAGTTGAAGCTGGCATGGTATCGGCAGAGCTTTTTTAGATATTAAAAAAACATCCACTAACAAAGAAACGTAGAGAGTTTTTTATTCTTATAAATCACATTGTAATAATTAACACAAATTATTAGGAGTACAATTTTTAATATAATAGGAACAATCAGGAACATTTTTTTAACAACAGACAATAAGTAGTTGCATATTATAATTTAAAGAATGTTATTATAATTATAAATCACACTTTTATAAAGTAACAAACTATTTATTAGAACAACTTAAACTCGAGTGACATTTTGAGTTGCAAAAAATACCAGCAGCTTTGCAGAGGCACTTTTTGTTGCCACATTTGGTTTTGCAGTGGCATCTTTTATAGCCTTGCCCACCAGAGGTCGATTGTGCATTGGCTATTCGGCGTAGTGATTTCTTTTCGGGTTTAACCATGTCAATATCTAAAAATTTTGAGTCACACACAGTGATTGACTGACACAACTGATTTCTTGAAAATAGTTCTGTTATAGTGCCGTATTTGTTTCCTAATTTGTATAACCCGTTGTCGTTACATTCAAGTACAACCATTAACACATTGGGAAAGTCGCCTCTACCTCTGTCCACGTCAGGAATTTTTACTCGGACTGTATCACCGACTTTACGTGGGGGAAACTTTTCATTTGATGAAGCCGTCATTTTTATAGCTTGTTTTACCAAACCTTCCTGTGCGCCTTTCCTGTTAGTGTCAATTTTTAGTTTCTTTTCACACAGCTTACATTTTTTCTCCTCATTCTGGTCACAGAGCCCGCAATATGTCATTTCGATTTCTTTCTGGCAACTTCCTGATGTTCGAAAGATGCAGTTCCTAAAGAGTAAGATCAAAGGTGAGCCTGAAAAATTGATCCAACATCTCCAAATAAGCTCCGACAATTATCCTGTATGCTGGAATATCCTCAACCATCGTTATAATAATAAACGACTGATCTTCACTTCTTATCTTAACAATCTCATAAACATCCCTGCTAACCAGCAACAATCATCAAATCATATAAAACGCATTCACGACACTACGTACGAGAGCGTGAATGCTATCAAGAATCTGGGAGTCGATGTGTCTTCCTGGGACCCTTTCCTGGTATGTATACTGTCTCAAAAATTGGACTCGGATACATACGAGGATTATCTACAAGCCTTAAAATCTCCGCGAGAGTTACCCGTCTTGGAAGATTTCCTTAATTTTTTGGAAACTAAGTTTATGATGCTGGAAACTTCACGTAAGAAGCTTGAAAATTCTACGCAGAAATCATCCCCATCTCAATCCAACAACAATAACAAACCATCGTTTTCTAAGGGTTCCAACTATAAACGAAATTATAATAATCCTAAAACGAATTACTCAACAAACCAAGTTTTGCAATCGTCAAAGTCCAAACGCAAAATTAACCATCGTAAGCAATGCCCTATTTGCAACTCCGACGATCATCGAATTCATGCATGTCAAAAATTATTGGAATTGCAACCTAATGAACGTAAAATTGCTGTTGCTAACTTAAACCTTTGTATTAACTGCTTACATTACCACGAAGGTAAAAAAATGCCTTTCCGAAATAAGATGCAAAGAATGCAATAAAGAACATAATACCATTTTGCATGAATCTTTTACGTCACGTCGATCTGAGTCAAATGCAGCCACGATTATGAAATCGCCATCTCAGCAGCAAGAAGGTAATACAGTTGCATCGCTTGTTATAGAACCCTCAGAAATATTGCTTGCCACAGCAATAATTAACGTACAAGCAGCGGATGGATCTTACCAAAAAATGAGAGTTCTTTTAGATCAAGGGTCACAGACATCCATTATTAGGGAAAGCGCAGCACAGTTGTTAAGACTACCGCGACGAAAATGTAACGGTTACATCTCTGGAATTGGAAACAAGGAAAACAACTGTAAGGGCATGATTACCATCAAATGTTCGTCCTTGCTTAGCGATTTCACCTTTGAAACGGACGTGTATATAATGAATAGACTCATAAATAACTTACCCAGCTGTACCTTACCTAAGCCAGACTGGCCTACTCTTAACCAAATAACTCTAGCAGATCCCGAATTTTACAAAAGTAGGCCTATTGATATCTTATTTGGGGCAGATATCTATTCCACTATCCTTATGGACGGTATCTGTCGGTCAGAAGGTATGTTGCCCATTGCCCAACAAACTCAGTTGGGATGGATCTTAAGCGGCAACTACAAAACGTACCATTGCAACGTGATCCTAAATAATATCGAAGAGATACAGCAATTTTGGGAAGTGGAGGACATACATGAATCTCCAGCGATATCAGAAGAAGATCAAAAATGCATCGAGTTTTACCAATCTTCAACCTCTAGACGGGAAGACGGAAGCTACGTCGTTAAAATACCGTTTAAAGAAAATTTTGAGAAAAACATAGGCGAGTCGAAAACAAAATCGATTGCTCAATTTTTCCAAATAGAGCGGAAATTAAGCAAGCAACCCGCACTGGCACGTGACTATAAAACGTTTATTTCAGAGTACCTAGAGCTCGGACATATGACACCCGTTACGCCACACGTACAGCCGGACTGCTACTTATCGCATCATTGCGTCCAACGATCTGAGTCATCAACTACCAAATTGCGAGTTGTCTTTAATGCCTCGGCAAAAACCTCGAGTGGATACAGCCTCAATGATCTTATGTGCCGAGGACCAAATTTACAACAAGACCTTCAGAGCCTCATTTTAAAATGGAGACAATTTAGATACGCTTTTACAGCAGATATAGAAAAAATGTTTCGCAAAATCTGGCTACATCCCGATGACCAGAAATTTCAGAAAATTATCTGGCGGAACCATCAATCTCAACCTTTAAAAGAATATCAGTTAGCGACTGTTACCTACGGCACAAAAGCCGCACCTTTCTTGGCCATGATGACACTGAAGCAACTGGCCATCGATGAAAGGGCAAATTATCCACAAAGTTGCGCTCCTGACATCTTAGAACACTCGTTTTACATGGATGATCTCATGCATGGTGAACATTCGGAGAGAGCAGCTAAACAGCTCAAGGCAGAGATGATCAACCTCCTCAAATCTGGCGGGTTTAATCTCAGAAAATGGCGATCAAACTTGCCAGAAATAATAGATAGTACTGATGCACCTCAAAAGGAAGACTTTGAGTTTAAGCAACCGGAGTCAACCAAAACCTTAGGTCTTCGTTGGGAACCAAAAAATGATCAATTTATCTTCCATCCTATAGAATTTATCTCTCAAGACATCCTCACGAAAAGACAATTCTTATCTCAAATATCAAAAATTTTTGACCCTTTGGGCTGGCTAGCACCAGTCACGATAAAACTTAAGATCTTATTCCAAGAATTATGGAAATCAGACCTGGGTTGGGATCACCCTGTCCCTCAAGAAATCGCGTTAGAGTGGAATACTACTAAAGCCGATCTATCTCACATATCTCAATTCAAAATACCACGTTGGATACAAACTCAAGAAAAAGATATCATTGAACTCCATGGCTTTTGCGACGCTAGCACCAAAGCATATGCTTGCGTCGTGTATTGTAAAATACACAGAGACAATGAAACCCACGTGACCCTTATTGCAGGGAAATCAAAGGTAATACCGCTGAAAAAACCACAATCCATCCCGCGGTTGGAACTTTGCGGCGCTCTCTTGTTGTCGAAACTGATGCGAAAAATAATCTTATCCCTATCGAGCTACAAGGTGCATGTTTATGGTTGGATCGATTCAATGGCCGTTCTAGGTTGGTTAAGTGGCGAACCGGAGAAATGGAAACCCTTTGTTGCGAATCGAGTAAGGATTATTACTGAAATAATCCCGAAAGATAAATGGAGTTACGTAAAATCCAAAGAAAACCCCGCAGATTGCGCAAGCCGCAGTTTATCGGCAGCTCAATTAGCCAATTTCTCGCTGTGGTGGCAAGGGCCCCACTGGTTACCACAATATAAGCCTAAAGAATCTCATAAGATGCCGATTTATACGAGTATTACTACCGAAGAACTCAGAAAAAACAAGGAAGTACATACGGTCATTGTTAATCCCGAAAATTTAATAATTAATCAACTATTAGCAAAACATAGCACTTTAAGGAAAGTTACTCGAATATTAGCCTACATCAACAAGTTCATCGACATTGTTGTTTACAAGAAAAAACACACATGTTTTCTTACTCTGCAAAATATAAAGACAGCAAGAGAAATGTTAATTAAGCAAGTCCAAAACGAATATTTCGATGAAGAAATATCGCGGCTGAAAAATAATGAACCAATAAATAAGAAAAGCCAAATCCTTAGCCTCAATCCCATACTAGACACTAATCAAATGCTCCGTGTCGGTGGCAGACTTAGACATTCGAATCTTGATCCTGAAATGAAGCATCCCATCATAATCCCGAATCAATCAAAATTGGCAGACCTTATCATAGATGAATCCCACGAACTTGTATTTCACGGTGGAGTCAAAATGACTACTGGATTTATAAGACAGAAATACTGGATTCTTGGAGGAAACAGAGTCACGAAGAAACGATTAAGAATGTGTGTCAAATGTAAAAGAAATAATCCCATACCACAACATCAAATCATGGGTGACCTACCTCCAGCACGATTGATTCCTAACCGACCTTTTTACCACACTGGAATAGATTATACCGGACACATCCTGATGAAGGCTAACAAAGGCCGTGGCATTAAAACCTGTAAAGGATATGTCGCAGTTTTTGTTTGTATGGTAACTAAAGCCATACATTTAGAAATAGTCTCAGATCTCACAGCGTCAGCATTTATTGCCGCGCTTCGACGAATGTCCGCTAGAAGGGGAGTTCCTGGGCACATCTATAGTGATCAAGGAACTAACTTCATAGGAGCCAACAAAATTTTAAAGCAAGAGTTTGCCGAAATCTCTTACATCTTATCTGACCAAGAAGTAACATCAACAATCTCTGAAATGAATATTGAGTGGCATTTTAACGCCCCATCATGGCCATCTGCTGGCGGACTCTGGGAAGCTGCAGTGAAGAGCCTAAAACATCATTTGAAGCGTGTTGTGGGAGAGCAAAAATTAACCTACGAGGAATATACTACCCTACTATCCCAACTCGAGGCTTGTTTGAACTCCAGACCACTGTGCGCTCTGACAGAAGATCCTGAGGATCTGGACTTCTTGACCCCGGCTCACTTTCTAGCAAGCGGCCCCAACCTAACGATTTTCGAAACGGAGCATGATCTCAGAACACGGTGGCACTTGACGCAAAAAATCTATCAAGATATATGGGATAAGTGGAAAACTGATTACCTCTCGCAGCTTTCTACGAGGTCCAAATGGCGACAGCGTCAAAAAGATCTCAACCTTAACGACATTGTCATTATAAAGGACGACAACCTCCCACCAGGAAAATGGAGTCTAGGTCGCGTAGTAGTGCTGCATCCTGGAAGTGACGGACACGTAAGGGTCGTCACACTTAAAACCAAAAACGGGCTCTTAAAACGCCCAGTTGTAAAACTATCCCTACTGCCAACAAATACAAATGATCAAGATCCAAGTGCCCCAAAAGTTGACAATAAATTGCCAGTGGCGAAGAAAAAACGTCCCATCTCATTCTCAGCTATGGTTTTATCCTTGACATTATTTTTGCTGGCACAAATAAACACCGCTCAAGCATCCTACAACTCCACCCTGCTGACAAATAATAGTGTCTACTTCGACAAAATATCTAATATGCATTTAATTAGAGATGATTGGGATTTAATAGTCTATTATGACACAAATCCTTATCAAGAAGGAACGGCGGCATTATTAAAGTATATCAAATATCTTGAAAGCTTATGCTCTACGATTAGAACACAAACACCTTGCGACGGCGTCATGTTGCAACTCGAGCACGAGTTCGAAGAAATTAAACATTACGATAATATTGTTATGATAAATGAATCGTATATGACTAATAAGAAACGGCGGCGACGCGGCTTGCTAGACGGAGTAGGCTACGTTGCAAATAGTTTATTCGGAGTGTTGGATCAACGATTTGCGGAAAAATATGAGAAGGATATTGACCTTTTAAAGCATAATGAAAACCATTTATACAACCTCTGGAAAAACCAAACGTCGGTCGTAGAAGCTGAATTTAATCTGATGAAAAGGATGGAGAATACTATAAACAAACACCACAAAATAATAAACCAAAAACTTAATTATCTCGAAAATTCTTATAAAAATCTCTCTCTGCAAGTGCAAAATATAACTCTCATCACAGACTTCATAACCTCGGCTTTCACTGCCAACAACTTGATGTATACCCTTCGACGAATCCAGGACTCAATTTTGGATACTGTAACTGATATTTATGGTGGAAAATTAGATTTTCATTTGATATCCCCGAAACAGCTCAGATCAGAGCTAAGCATAATATCAGCGCAAATATCTGGAGACTTGGTAGTTCCTGTCGACAATTTTAATCTTAAAGATCTTTACGGTTTGCTCAAAGTAAGAGCCAAATACTCTGGCAAATACCTAATTATTGAAATAAAAATACCTCTGATTGAAAGGGACCTTTACGAGATATTTAATCTTATCCCGGTCCCACGCATTGTGAAAGATAACATGATGATGAAGATCGAAACTATCTCAGAATTAGCAGCCATCAATATGAGAAAGGATTCGTTTTTAACCATCACAGACACGGATCTACAGTCGTGCGTATTAAAAAACCCTGTGACCATTCTGTGTCATATCAGAAGACCTATTCACCACATGAAAGATGATCATAGCCTTTGTGAGACGATCCCAGGCACAAGAACTTGTAAAACTAAAACTACTTCGTGCAAGAATGACTGGAGAGAGTTAACAGCAGAAAACAAGTACTATTATTTATGCTGCAATGAATGTAACGTCAAGCTTCTGTGCGAAAATCAAGTTAAGGCAGTTAGGTTATCAGGTGCCGGTCTGTTGCGTGTTGGGGAAGGCTGTTTAGTAAAAACAGAAGATTTTATGGTGTATTCAATCAAAAGATTGTCTAGTAAAATTAGCACGACGACAAAGATTATCTCGCCAGAAATATCACCAATCAATCACATAATAAATATGACTATGCCAGAAATCTCATATGAACTTAATCCCAATAACTCAGAAAACCTCAGGCAATTTGAAGTTATTAAGAGAAGTCTTGAGATCATGAAGCAGAGCGAAGCTTTGAGCACCAATATCTCCTACCACGACATCCACCAGTATACCGGTGTATACCGGTATATATCTCATCATATCGGGAATTTTGATATTGGTAGCAGCTTATTGTTTTAAATGTTGGTGGCAAAGGCAACGTAAAGGAAATCGCTCCACTAATTCTACAGCAGAGCGGTCGACGACAGCAGCGGCGGCGACTGCGTTGCCACCTCGACACACCGTTCCAGAAAGTGTTGTGATTGAGTGTAGTGAAATTAGGGAAAATGGGCAATCTAGTAGTAAATCAGTGAAAAGTGATCCTAAGCGACTAGCGCTATCAAGTGAGTGCTTACAAAAAAAGGAAGATAGAGGTTCTTCACCTATCTTTCGCGTGTTTTCTCTTCCTGATTTGCACTGTAGCGATTCTGTTTAATTTGTAATGTTACTTTCATCTCATGTCTTAACATTATTAACCCTACATAATTATTTTAGTATTAGTTGAACATTGTTTTCACCTTGTTAATATTAATTTCATTACCCATTTAACTATACCTCCCTACTAACCTCATCTTTTTCTCCCTCGGGAGCATGTTCGGGTCAATCACCGAACAATAATGAACATGTCAGCGTAATTGCGACACCGCGCTCTATGCCTTGAATATTTTATGTATTAGAAGTAAAATAGTTAGTACGACTCGGACAGTGTATCGGGCGCGACTCAATTTCATCTCCTTCATCTCATTAGTTTTAATAGCTATCCCATTTGTATTAAGTACTAAAATATAGTTATCTTTATAATCTCCAATCTTAGTTTATCTTTATCATACCCCAACCCCAAACAGATGGATCATTTTCTTAAGTAGCTTCGTCACTCTCATCATCAACTAACTCTCTAAGAATTTTCTCAAGATCTTCCTCACTTTCTATATTTGCAAGGACTTCAGGTGGTAGATCAGATGATTTCAGCCTGACCTTTACATCAGAACCGAACATTGCCCGGTACGGCGATCTTTTAATTCCGTGATGGTAAGCTCTATTTTTCATTAGCTGAATAAATCGTAAGCCTTCTGACCATTTTTGGCAGTTCTCGTCAGCCATCCAAGTCATAAGCATTTTTTCGATGTCTTGATTGGCACGTCAACACTACCTTGTGACTGGCTGTGTCGTGGTTTCCCATGCACAATCTTCAAACCTGGCCACATCTGCGTCAAACTTTCCACAACTCGATTCGCGAACTCTCTGCCATTGTCGGATTGAAGTATTGAGGGTGATCCAAAGATACAAAATATATCAAGTAATTTCTTTGATACTTCTTCCGCAGTCTTACTTTGTAACGGATGAAGTTGTACGAATTTCGTGATGTGGTCCTGATAAACTAGTATAAACTTGTAATCACCATCTGGGTTTGTCTGCATGTCTATCAAATCTACTTGGCAACGGCTGTTTAGCTCGCTGGATAAAATAGGCTTTACAACAAGGCCTTTTTTGGTAGATTTTTGTTTCATTTGACATGGCTTACATTTAGAAACGAAGATACAAAAGAATCGCCTCCTGAGTAATATTTGCATACTTCTTTTTAGCTTCTGCAACCATTCTGTTTCTTCCGCCGTGCCCAACACACAGATGTATTTCATGAAGAACATCAAACAAGTCTTCATTCTTGACAAAATATTTGATATTTTCGGAATTTTCGGTGCTCGACACAGGAGAAATTAACTTTTCGATGTCGCCAATACAACAAACATCGAAGCGCTTCAAACGGCGATATTGTAACGTAGAACGTTTCGTCGATATTTTGGCAGCTTTAACGTCTTCTATAAACTTGGAATACTGCACAACATTCATATAACTTTGATTTTCACCATGTTTTGTGGCTAATAAACACTGAAACTGTTCCAAAAAACTTGACTTCATAGTCTGTAGCTCTTCATTCATAGCCATTCTGAATTCGAACGTATGAGTGCGCAAAAACAAGAAAGTACGTCTGTTTTGTACAACGGCACAACGCGTACTAAACTCAAAGCGCAAGGGCAAACGCGGGTGTACGGGAGGCGGGGCGGCAGGGGCGCGCGAGCGCGACGCGTCTCGCGTGAGCCAGGCGCCTGTTACTTGTTTCAACTTGTTTGCATCTAGTTTTATCCAACAGGGAATGGCTGCACCTAGTTGTAGCCGGCATGATGAAGGCTAGACCTAGTTTTACCCGAAAACAATCGGCTCGTACTAGGTTTAACCAAGAGTAAGTGGCTACACCTAGTTCTAACCGGCTAAAACTAGGTGTAGCCGCACTTCGGGTATTAGCCGTAACATATATATCTGATCGCTAATATCAAAAAAATTACAATGAAAATAGTATTTACTCTAAAAATAAAAATAAATAAATTTTACTGGAATCAGGCGTCGGTCGTCATTCGACTCTGGACGACCGGCGCGGCGCCGGCGCGTTATCTATCACGTAGAAAGATTCTTAAAGTATCTACATTCATGCACGCCGCGGTCGCGACCACCGCGAACCGCTGCACCACACACCTCTCCAGTTTAGAAATGAATCTTTACTCGACAACTAAAGGTAGGTATGTTATACAACGTACGTAAATACACACGTGGTGTCTACACGAAAAGGTCTTTTAATGACGAGCAGAAAGAAGCATCGCAGCTCTCCGCCGCTTCAGCGCTCGCCCTCCGGGCGTCCTGTCGGCTGGGCCGTAGCTGGAATGTCACACGTCTTCACTCGAACCTCGGTTTTTGGTGCCGTTTCTTTAAAAATGTCTACTGTATCAGATGTCGATGCACCCGGGTCTACACTAGGAACACTTCGATGGCACTGCCGAGTTCACTTGCATCCACGACGGATCCTGACGGCTATCCCATCCACAGCGGCTACGTCTCCAGGAGCTGGTTTTGAATCGGGAGCAAAAGTCCTTTTAGTCTTCTTGGATTCATTTTCTAGTTCCTTTGTCGCTATTCCACGGATGCCCCTCAAGTTCAAGGGGAAAATGAACAAGTCAGTGATTAGACCTCCTGTCGTACTGTATGGATCGGGATGCTGGGCTGTGAAGAAGATGGATAATGAAAGGAACGAGTATATTAGACCCAGGATGTTTAAAAGTTGCGCCAGTTATAGAAAAGTTGAAAGATAATCGACTGTCTTGGTATGGACATGTGATGAGGAGCGACGAATGACATGTGACTAAAAGAGTGATGAATTTAAAATGGTGATGAATGGAGACGGAAAGGAAGACCAAGGAAAAGATGGATGGATTGTGTGAGGAATGATATTATAGAAAAAGGAGTAAATGATTGGAATGGTTGACAGAGGAGGATGGAAGAAAAAAACGTGTTGCGCCGACCCCAAGTAACATGTGACAAGGGCAGGAAGATGACGACTCACATTATCACATTTCGATCAGGCCGTCAATTCTGAAACATAACATCACGCCTGTAATCCCCGATAACCCTTACAGAGGTGTAGCAAATCGTTCACCCTAATTTCGCCAAGTCCCATGCAACAGGGGGCGAGTCTATTGCCATCAACCAGGCACAAATCCAGAGTCCGTGGCTGCTACTGAGAAATACTTTATGGTATAACCCAATAACACTGCCCGACCCGGGAATCGAACCCAGGACCTCATGCTCAGTAGTCGCGCATGCTTACAACAAAACTTCCACGCGAACGAAGTCGCGGGCAACAGTTAGTTTAACAATAAAACAAGGAATGTGCTACGGAAAATCAGTTTATTTTGAACAGTAATAGTCCAGAATACATCAATACAGTTGATATGGGAATTCAAAAACATCGACTAGATACTGTTATAAACCGAGCGCGATAATTTGAGTCGAGAATTTGAAGTAGTAAAATTATTTAAAAAATCCTTATTTTCATCTTTCTTAAATAACTTGAAAATTACAAAAACTGTATATTTGATAGCCCCACACAACAATCCATCTCACTTTATACGTCACACGCTACAGTTTGCAAAACTTTTGTTTTTGATTTCCTAACTTTCCCGCTAAAATTGATAAGATTTAATTTAATTAAATTTTAGAGTATTCGACGCGAGTCTCTACTTATCGCGCACGGGTTGTACATGCATATTATTATTAGAATTCTATTAAGTTTTCATTTCTACGGAGTGTGTTTATAGATATTCAAATGTGTAATATTAAGTTCATATATATATGTAGTTATATTATGACGTGAACACGTCTCGAGTGCTGTAGTACTATTCTGTAGCATAGATTATTTGGTAAGTACCCATTAACGAAAAAGTCTCCAGCCAGTCAGGTGGACAACAAATAAAAATAAAAACAATCTTGTATCAAACTGAAAGGAAGAAAAATTAGGTTTATATATCAACATTGAACGCGTATGCAATATTTCAGGTCCGTGCTTTTAACCGTTGAGTTCTCTCCTGAGGAGATCAAGTCATCACCAAAACCAAAGGTGTGATAAGGTGTGTACAAAATTTCAGCTCAATCGGTTGGGGGGAACAGGTTTGAAATTCAGTTGCAAGATTTGACCAATACATACTAACTAAAAAGTTAAGTTAAATAATAGCTTATAATAAAAATACCAATGTCAAACAAAAGCTTTTAAAAGTGCAGTTAAACCTACCCGACTGGAATGGAAGTGAACACCGGACTACAGATATTTCAGTAGCATCATGCCTGGTTGATTTCTTATCATTATTATGATTACGGAGCAGCGGTGGCCCAGTGGTGGCGGCCCCGACTTATGAACAATAAGTCATGGGTTCGACCCCAGGCAGACGCATTACTTTGTGTAATTTATTTCATCACCACTGCTCTAAAAACGGTGAAGAAAAACATCGTGAGGAAACCGGCATGTCCTAGAACCAAAAATTCGAAGACATGTGACATCTACCAACCCGCACTGGGCCCGCGTGGTGGATTATAGAGCATTGCCTCTCATAGAGAGGAGGCCGTGTGTCCCAGCAGTGGGAACATTATAGGCTGATTAAGCTATTATGATTACGGAAAGTTGAATTTCAAAATACTAATTAATTATCTCGATAGCTTCGTCCGGTTTTTTTACGGAGAAGTGTCGGGAGAAACATGGGAGAGCTCCCGATCGAGAGTGTACAGTCATCATCAGACTAACTGTGTTGGTACGGTTTAGATTTGTTTGTTGTCAATATTCTACTTTACAGAATAGCATTACAGTTAATCGTTTAACCGCAAGACAATCAGATTGACATCTAAATATATATGAATTCTATGGTGAAGTACCTATGCCACAATGCCGTAGTAACATATTAGTCATAATGTTATATTTACAAATGTGAATATACTCACATACACACTAACATACAATAAACAATCAACTAGGTCATTTTTCAAAAATGGACTTTTTACTACAGTAAACATTTATCGTCTCAATTACTTAGTAATTTTATTAAGTCTATAATAAGAATATGTTTTTTTTGGAGAGCAAGTATTTGTTCCTGCAATATATAAATGTGTACTTACATACATACAGTCAAAGAAATTTTAACATATAGTAAATTGCATCAATTTGCATACAGTCAAATCGCAATTCAATATGACATGATATGTGCCAATAAAAGGTGGTGATATGATATAATAGTAAGAGATAGACATTTTAACCACATTGTATTTAATTGAATGATATAATATATTTTCTATTTATATTTTATCATCCAATTTTATATATATATAAATACATATATTCTACACACATATTATTTCACATTAATATTTATCGATTATATAGGTACTTTCTTGGGCGATAATACAAGACATTACTCAAAATACCAGAGTATAAATATCGGGAGTGATATAAAGCTAGGCTACAATTAATGTATGGTTGAATTTTCTACTTTTTATTGTGTTTTATATCAATTTTACCGTGTGGATGGCAACTGTGAAATGAATGGCGCTGCTATACTGCTCGTACCAAGCATCCTCATTGTTTGAAATTCTTTCAATGTCATTTAATATTTCTAAATAGCTTGACCTCTAGATTGGGACTTGAGCTTTGGACGCGCCATTTACGAGCTTTAACCGACCTTCTTCAAGTAAGAATTAAGGTATGACATTGTATCAATTATGTATTAAGGGAAGTACATTATTATACGAACTTTTTTGTCAGAAACTTATATAATAAACATGTTCTATTATCACACTTACGTAACAGTTTAGAGAGAATAGAGAATGATTAGACTAATAATGTACCCGGTCAGGTACAGTATGATATATAATTATAGTAACGTCGTGGTAGGTAAACCAATGCTTGTAATAATTGACTATACCAAGAAAGATGATTATTTAGAATAATATTTTGTGTAAATATATTATGTAGTTGCTTTAAAGAGGTTCTAAGAGTCTGACGTATTTTTTTTATGTGCTCTCAAGTTACGCGACAAAATATCTCATAGAAAATATTTTGTAACATATTTTATGTAAATTCGTAAGTTGAGATTGTATAGTAGACGGATCAAATTTCTTTTTTTTGTGAAATTTATTTTTGAAGTGTACACAGAGCAACTCTCAAACAAGTGCAGGGACACATCATGTATATAAATCTAGTCGCAATTGATCACATATGCTATCTTTTTAGTAAAGTGTTCCCAAAAAGACATTCTAAATAGAAAGTTTGATATTATGGTTACAGTACATTTGTAAAAGTACCTATATACTACAAAACTCTCAAACCTTCTCATCACATCGTAAGAAACACCTATATCAATAAATAAAAGGACATTTTGCCCATTTCCAAAGATCAATTTGGTTAACAATCTAATTCGTTCTTATCAAAATCGATAACATTTAATACTTCCCAAAATTTCTAAACCTAAGCCATTTTAGCAAATCTCTTAACGTTCGAAATGTCCAATAGTTCAATTATTGTGACATACAATATAGTGTTACAGTACATCAAAAGGCAAGTGCTGCCACTTAACACCCACAATTTAAAATATCCAACAATTTCGATCCAAAAATATTGTATTTAGGTACTGAAAACTTCCCTCTCATACATAAATACTTGAAACCAAAGAGCACGAAAACGCCGCGGCGGCCGCTGCTAAAGACGGTACTGTACATCGTATTTACTTTTCTTACAAATCGTTTACTCATAGAAACTAAAGGTTGTCTTGAAAAGATGGCTCTTATATATAGAATATTCTATCTATCTGACATACCGTGAACATTCTAAGACTGGCCTGTGACAGCTATAAGTTGTTAGCAAATTCGGATAGGCATATCGTTCGTGAAGCCTTCGCTGGAGCCGGCGCGGTTATTACGTGTTCTGTGCATGAAACAGTTATCAGCCGCCTATTTATAAGTTAACACATAAAATATATCATGTCATTTTCATCGAAGACTAAAGTCTCCTCTCTATTAAATATCGATACAACTACCACATTAATGTTTATTCATATACGGTACATAGAATAAGAAAATCGATACATATTTATGTAGAACTTGCTCGCAGCGAACTTACAAATAATTGATTTACAATACCATTAAAATGGACCGATATGTCGCATAATATGTTCATATAACTAACATCACTGTATGACACGCACATACACTTATAACTAACATCGATGTACACTTAAACTAGTTTATTCAGGTTTACTGATAATAACAGATAAATAAAAATGCATTAAAAGTCCTTCACATATTAACTTCGATGGTTTATCTATCGCTATCGGTAAAACAAAAATATCGTTAAAAATAGAGAAGTGTTCAAAACAACGTGTCGACAAAACGGTCCAACCGTTTTATATAAAATTTAACTTAAACAATATTATTTACAATTGACGAAATTCTTTAAAAATTATACATTTGCCAAAGAAATGGTGTGTTGCTGTGTCATTGCAAAATAAACCGTAGTCGGACTAAATTCGAGTGAAAATTTTACGTACGATTTTAAAAGACATCAACATTAAAATTACTGATTTGTTCATAATGTTATTGTGAATGTAAACTGAGCAAACTACATTTTATCTCATAAACAGGTGAGTCGAATCGAGCTCGTGATATCCTTGACCACTTTCTCCAAAATTTCGTCTCTCTGCTGACATCCAAACTCAAAAATCACATCCTGCATACAACTACACCCTGATGAATGATTACATCGATAACTAATCTGAGAGCTTTCTCACTAATACGTTTAATGTAAATATGATTAAATATGTATTACCTACCTCAGTAGTCTACATGTTTGGATCGAATGTAACCTCTCGACTAGACTCCCCTGTAAGGAAACTATATGTAATCGCGTATTCAAAGAAGGTCTTATTATAGAATCTTATGACAGTGTCATAAGCAACACAATACATCACTATGATTGGCAAGAAGTATGCGCAGACTAATTGTGGAATAATAATATTCTAACCACGAAGATTACTACTTAATGGGCCTACCTGAAGAATTCTATTAATTCCTTCTAAATCCGTGCTTATAAAGCAGATTACAGATGAAAAAGAAGAGACTTGAGAGTAACTCTAATGCCACATAGGTATGTTACAAATAGGTACGTCGAACGTGACATTTCCTTACAACAAGAGTTATTCTTTTTTGCCACTAAGTTAAGTGTAAATATGTGTAACAGATGTATTATTATATAATATCATTGAATGTTAGATAATATGCCCTTATAAGTATGGTGTAGGTACTCGTACTATCGTTGTCTACCATGTTCGAGATCCAGGAATAATAATAAGATATATCACCAACATGCACCTTCTACGAATAAATACATTCATATAATATAAGAAATCTTATCATATTATATTACCACTACAAGAGAATTTAGGGGTTAAATGTTATATTTTATATAAATGAAGAATTCAAAAAGATTTGAATTCCAAAGCTCAAATAGTTGCATCTAAAAGAGTGTGACATGGATAAACAATCTACCTTCTACTGAAATGTTGAATGGTGAGGCCTGTCTTGCATGAATGAATGTTGATGCGAGCAGACCAACATTCGTAAGCACAGCAAGTCTCCCACAATATACCCCGTATTTAGGTGTGGTTGAGGCTGAACTTCCACCATTTTTTTGACAAACGCCTCATGCTATCGTCGAGGAGTAGGGTTCACCGAGCGTTAGCGGTATTGGAGTCACTCTCGGGGCCGTCGTGGTACTCGTGGAAGCAGGGCACGATGCACAGGTTGGTGCGGCACTCGGGACAGTGGTACTGCGTCTTGCGGCGCAGGATTCGGCCGCACTCGTCCACCGTGTTCCAGCAGAAGTTGCAGCTGAGCGGCGGGCCGGAGCGCACGGCGGGCGTGTGGCTCGCGCGGGTGGCCTGCGACGCGTCCGACGCCGTCGACTCGAAGGAAGCCGACGCCGACGCCGACGTCGCGGTCGCGCTCGTGCTTGTGCTCGTACTCGTCACGGCGCGGATCAGCAGTGAACCCACTTCTTGTTCGAGGCGAGGCTTGCGAGTTACTGTCGCCTGGGAATTGAAATCGTAAAATACGTTATCACTCGGAAAATAGTGTTCCGTTTTAATATATTTTATTCATATTAAAACATTTATTGTGTATTTTATTGACCGTAACTGGTCTATTTGACACAAATGCTAGGAGATTTGAGTTTTTGAAACATACTTTTGTTCTGTCCATGTTCTACAAGTTCCATTTCCAGTTTCCCAAATAACATTTTATTTCACGAAAACCAACAATGTATTGTTATTAGACGACCTTCAATTAGAAAGGCGCCTATTGTTTCTCGCTAGTGGCTACTTCCAATTTTAGCATTGACCTTTTTCCTTTTTTTTCTGCGACCGCTTTCGCAACACATTTTACGTATAGCTCGCGACCAGGAGGCGATAGTTACCTTGGACGCGCCGTACTGCGGGTAGGACTCATGTTTCTGTAGCGTCGGGGTGGTCTTAGGGAGGGCGGGCGGTGCGGGGAGGGGCTCCGAGGACTGCTTCCGAATGCTCTGCTCATCGGGCACTCGCGACTGCCGCTTGAAATGCTTGGTTCGCCGGTGCCAGCCGTCTGACGAGTGCGGGTTCGCGTTTGCTGAAGCTATACAGAGTTACATATTATTATGTTTAATATAGACATGAAACCACTTACAATCTATCTTACCAAGGGGTATCGTATTACCCAGTACTAACTGAGTTGTGGAGGTCAGATAGGCAGTCGCTCCATGTAAAGTATTGGTATTCAGTTGCATCCGGTTAGACTAGAAGCCGACCCCAACATAGTGAGGAAAGACTAGGCAGATGATGGCGATGATAGACAGTAAAACTAGGCTTATCCACGTCATTTATCTTTTTATGTCACATAATGAGAGTTGGGCATAATTACCTACTTGTGTAATCAAATTGAAAGTAATCATGATTACCTACATCAAACATGATTGTTGTGACGTCTATTTATGAGTTAAATAAAACTGTTTTCTGTGTGTTTTTTTTTAATTCTGCCTGAGCGAGGCGCAGTCCCAGCCTAAGACTTTGGGGGTATGGTCACACAGGGCCGTAGCCAGGAATTTGTTTGGGACGGGTTACTCCGAATAAAAGATAGATTGGTGTGCATGCCGTGTCGACGGCGCGTTCGTGTTCCACGCGCGCCTCAAAGAGATGTCAGCAATCATGAGGGGCCCGCAAGGGCCGATGCCTGCCAGGGCTGCGGGACTGTTCGAAAGAGATACCGCGGCCCTGGAACATAAAGGGCAAAAGAAGGAACATGGATGGGGTTCAGCTCCCCGAAAAGAGCGTGTACTCCACCAGGGATATTTTAGGTTTTTGTTTGTCAGTGTCGATTCATGTAAGGAATAATTTTGTCGTAAAATCACCCAGTTCGAATTTGATAGGCTTTCACAAATTGTGTCCGTTTATAAAGAAAAACTGAAAAGAACGTAGAATGTCAGAGCGAGCAAAGCGAGCTCGATAATTTTTACACTACATCGTACCAAGTGTAACTACTACGGGACCACAAAGGAGCTTGGCTTGTATGATTGGGGGGGGGGGTCATGAACCCTGTGGCCCCCCTCCCCCCCATGGGACCGCGCCTGGCCTGAGCCTGGGATAATAAAAAAAACAGCAATCTTTATTGTTGCACTGACCGATAGCGCTGCCTTTATGGGTTAAATGCTGCTCACAAACATGAGTTGCAAAATGTAAGAAATGGTCAGTTTAGTTCATTTATTGATAAACTTTGTCAAAAAATATTTTTACAGAGTGGAAGGGACACCGACGCGAAAACAGTTCACACGAATTCAGTAGGAAACGGCATTTTTTTTTTTAATAACCGATGAACAATATCTATGTGGGGGGGACGCTGTTGTTGTATACGACATACCTTAAGGAACTAAATTAAAAAATGTATCAAGAGCACTGAGTACCTAGAAGACTAGCAGCATTACCACGTTGGATGGCAATGCCGATTCTATGGCCAAGAAATAGGCCAGCTCCCTGGGGCCCAATTCTGCTATTACAATAGACGACAATAGTGTCAGAATGGTCTGTCATTGATTTCATAATAATTGTTGATTTTGACAAGTTTTGACAAGTCAAAATCAATAATTATGATATCAATGACAGACCATTCTAATGGTAATTCTAATGGTCTGTCATTGATTTCATAATGGTTGATTTTGACAAGTTTTGACAAGTCAAAATCAACCATTACGAAATCAATGACAGACCATTCTGACACTATTGTAATAGCAGAATTTGGGCCCCTGGTCACGAGAAAAGTCGACCAACCGTTTGGCGATATTTTCTGACTAAGTCTGGAGGTGCCAATGTAAAATCATCATGTGTAGACTCATTTAACTCAGCTCGGACTATTTTTTTTTTAATGTTTTGCATTTCCTAGAATATTACATATTTTGTTGGTAATATTTGATTGGACCTAATTTTCAAAGCTTATCAATGGCCGCTTTATAGCCACCAATAAAAAGGCACTACGACTCCATGTCCATACAATACAATCATTGGCTGTTTCACAGGCGAATTTTTGAATTTTCATTTCGGTCCCATTTTCGTTTTCAGCAACATAGTCGACCATTAAGTATATTAGTTATCAGTTATTTTGCTTGAACTGCCTCGTTCATCCATTCTTAGTTTTTAATATCGCATAGAGATCTATTTTTTTTAAATGCATTCATCTTTTTTAACCGACTTCAAAAAAGGAGGAGGTTTCTCAATTCGACCATATATATTTTTTATGTTTTTTTTCGCTTTTCTGTCACTACGAGTATGTTATTGAATTAACACAGAAAACGGGATATTTACCATGTTTACAATATATTTGTTTTGAGTTCCCGATATTTCGTGACAGGTACACCTCTGCCTTACCCCTTTGTGGATTACAGGCGTGATATTAGGATTTGGGGACTACGATGTGTTTTATCGAATGCGGGTTATTTGCATGACAAAACATAATGTTTGTCGGAGCATTTAGGAAAACGTTATCTGCAGACACTAGTTTAAAAGTGATGAAATCGTTTTGCCGCAGACGAAGAACACAGGTCAGTACGTAAAATTAAAATTACTCTTAAAATAATAAAGCTGTCGGCATGAATGAAACTGTATATTGTAGATAATTTACTAGTCAGTAAAACAACACCAAATGTAGGAAAAATTATTAGTTTAATTGTCAAAACTACATAAAAAAAACAAAATTCCAGTATTAGGTATTTACGTAGAAAAAATAGTGGTTGGTACCTCCCATACAACACAAAAACGAACTTTAAAACCAAATTTATACCTTGTAATGCGTCCGTGGGCGCTTTCTCACAGCTGCCAGGCGATTGGGCGTGCTGTTTATTAAGTTTTTTATGCGATATTGCGGGATATTGGTTCATTCTTCCACTAACGCATGTTTCAGGTCTCGAAGTGTAGCTGGAGCAGGGTTTCAATTTCTTATTAACATCCCAAGTGTTTTTTTTATTTTTTTTCAAAACAAGCTGCAATAAAACGTCCCTTTAGCCGTCGGTAAACTTTTCGCCGCCCATCATGTGCATACAGCGTAAATCTGGAATCGTCAGATCAGTCTTAACCATTCTTCGTCTCCCCAATGCGCGTGTCCGCGGGCGTAACGTAATCTTGCTACCCGATGATCCCTTTCAAGTTTTGGGCCAGTTGCGGTTCTGTGGGGTCAAATTAGCTTTTCAACTGCCGTGAGGTGCCGATTTCGGAGCATAGACGTAACAATAATAGGTGTAAAAGTACCCTTAACGAAGCCGAAAGGCAATTGTTGTCCCCGTTATTACGATATTCTTTTGTTCTGGATCATACCTGGGAACCGTCTAGTTACGGAGATATTGGGGGTTAAAGTTTCGGTTCAGTTTCATAACGTTCAAGTTGCAAAATAACATATGGTAGCAAAAAGTTCAAATCTCCTAAGACCTAAGTCTCGAAACCTCCAAGTTGCAAAATATCTACATCTCAAAACGTTCAAGTTGCAAAATAGTCAAGTCTCCAAACATCCATGTCTCATAATATATATTTTTTATCCACTTATGTGGATCAAAATAAAACATTCAAGTAGGTATCAAATTCAATTAGTTGGAGCTTGTAAATGTAGGTAAAATACAACAATGTTATTTAATGTTGTTATTATATAAGTAGTCTATATTTAGGTTCACTAAAGTTTCACTAAAACTCCATTGACAAATTTTCATTTTACAGCCAACGTTTCGTATACTTACTATTTATTTCGAAAACAACTTATTCCGCAAATGTATTATTTTATAAACACTCGTTTTACAAACATTTGTTTGGCAAACAATTCTTTTTACAAATGCATCAGATGATATTTAATCATTTATACATTTGTCATTTCTCATTTAGATTCATTAGGATAAATCACGTTTCTACTAAATATCATTTAATTACAATACATTTCGAAACCTCGAGGGTTTATAGAAACCTAACCGAACCTAACTCCCCGTGATGTCGACCGTCTAGAGCTATCGTTTCCGTCAGCAGGTCGACGGATCCCCGCTGCGCGGGGCTCCTATTTCTGTCTGCAGGGTTTACAGGAACCTAACTAACCGAACCTCGGGGTGACCCTGACGTCGACCGTCTAGGGTTAGGGTTTCTGTCAGCATCTGTTAAATTTCAATTACGTTTTATTAAGTCAATTTGTGTAATGTCTTCATTCCAAACGTTATTTATGGAATAAAATTAAAAAATAATGAATTGTTTGTCAAATAATACGTTATTAAATGAAAGTTTATCGGATAATTATTTTGCATATTTTGTATATTATGAGACATGGATGTTTGGAGACTTGACTATTTTGCAACTTGAAGGTTTCGAGACTTGGGTCTTATGAGATTTGAACTTTTTGCTACCATATGTTATTTTGCAACTTGAACGTTATAAGACTGAACCAAAGTTTCAACTTTTTCATAAGGTTTTTTTTAAAATGCAAGTTTTTAATGGTGTTACTTTACTTTAAATACCTTCCGTACTATTCATAGTATCCATCAGCACAATGTTTGTGTGTTACATTGAGTCCTACCGTAATACGTGAATTTTCACCCCAAAACAAAAGTAGTTTCCCAGCAATAATTTTTGCGTAGAGTTGCTTATCTTGATGTAGAGAATGCTTGCTTGACGGCTTCGTGAAGGGTCCGTTTACACGTTGTATATCGATCCTCTCGAGCCGTAGCTGTAGTACGGTCGTGACGACGTACGATGAGTCGTCTATACATCTTGTGATGTTAGCCTGGCCAGTGGAAGCTCGTTCGCAGTGACTCGGAACTGTCTGCGGCGGTGATGCGAACCTCAGTGCGTCAGGGCCGGCGCTGCGTTGGCTTCAGTGCGTCAGACGTGGTATAGCGCCACGATGTGGCTGACTCCTGGTGGTGACAAGCTATCAACCGGCCGAAAGGGCAGTGTGCTGCGCCTAGGTCGCCTGATGAGGTTGAGGGTGCTGACCTGGAATGTGCTTCAGCTGAATGCTACTGGTCAGGAATACCCATTTGAAGCTGGCTGGCTGTGTGACTCTCTGCTCGAAAGCTGGAGGAAGTGATGTTGATTACATCACGTTGCTCGAAAGCTGCGACGTCCATTCGTCGGGGTTACCAGTATATGAGTATGAAGAACAGGGTGTGAAGTTCCTTAATACTGCATGGAAAAGGGAGGATCCACCGACCAGACGGGTGTTGTGTCTGGTGGGCCCTGTACTCCAGCAGGAATTGTTTTTTCCAAAACAACGAAGCGCACATTTTCTTATGTGACGCTCATTCACAGCAGATTACGCACTAATTATACGGGCCACTCATATCACTCTAGGAGCCACTTTCCTGCTGGAGTAACGTACACATTTAATAATAGTATATCCTTTTAATAAGGGAGAAATACCAAGTAGGAATTTAGAGTTAATCATAGCACAAAACGGGGCAAACGGGCTACTGCTACGCTAGAAAGGAAAGTGGAAATGTTTAGTATACTTACTGTTTTTATGATCGTCACAATCGATGCCATTGAATGCGGAGACTGCGGACGCGGTTCATATAATGTCATGACGCGTATCGTCTCTTCTTTGGAGTTGGTAGCGGTACGGGTTAACAACCAACCTTCGACCAAGAAGCAAACAAACCAGCTCAAGAAGTACATCATTATTGAAAAGAAAAAAGGTGAGATTATTTTTGTATAGTGACCTTCTATCGGACGTAAAGGCAAAGCAAATCTACTTGGAGTTGCGAAATGTATACGAATATAATGAGTTATTAATAAATTGTTTAAAATGTAACCGATACTTCTTTACTATTACCTCGGACACTTTATAAATCAAAACAAAGTACCTAATTATGTAATTGAGTAATTGTTATACGGCATTTCTATCGACGGCAGCCGGTAGTGTTCTCCTAGCTTGAGTGGAATTAGGTCGTACTTAAACTTATAGTAGATATAATCACCATCATCTGCCTAGCCTTTTCCCAACTATGTTGGGATCGGCTTCCAGTCTAACCGGATGCAGCTGAATACCAGTATTGCAATGACTGCCTATCTGATCTCCACAACCCAGTAGAGGCTATAATCGTGTGTCGAACATATAAAACAAAGTTTTAGCTCCCAATTGACTTTACAGTTAGCTATCCTATGGACCTATTATAGAATATGTGGCGTATAATTATGTGCGTGTAAAATGACTTAATGATATGTAATAGGTATACATAAAGCATAGCATAATCAGTCTATAATGTTCCCATTGCTGGGACACACGGCCTCCTCTCTAGAGAGGGAATGGGCGATAATCCACTACGCGGTCCCAGTGCGGGTTGGTAGATGTCACATGTCTTCGAATTTTTGGTTCTAGGTCATGCTGGTTTCCTCACGATGTTTTCCTTCACCGTTTTTGAGAACAGTGGTGATGAAATAAATTACACAAAGTAATACTCCTGCGAACCCACGACTTACTGTTAGTAAGTAAGTAGTGGGTTCGGTATACATAATATATAGTGGATGTAAAAATATCCTTCACGAAGATAAAGACTACGCATAAATTTCATCATAAAAAGTAACATCAAGCTAAAGTAATTGCTGCGAATATAGTATTCATAAAAGCGCAAAAATGCTAACAAATTCTTTCCGTTGCCGTTTAGCCATATGTAGCCCGCGACCTTCGTACGGGTAAAATTATTCTAAAACAATTCTTCCCTATTTGAATCGGGGTTTTTTATAATAATAATTTTTAACTTTTTCTAAAATAAAAGTAGCTTATGTTACACCTTATAAGGTCAGCTACCTGCCAGTAAAAGTCCCGTCATAATCGGTCCAGCTGTTTCGGAGATCAGTCGGAACAAACAGGCAGACAAACAAAATAAAACGTTTTTTTGTTAAAAGTACCGTATACAAGGCGGACGGGACACCGACGCTAAAATGGTTACCACGTATTCAGTACATCATTCTGAGACCCCACATAGAAATTCTTCATGGGTAATTAATACAAAAAAAAAACAGCTGTTCCGTACATTATGACCGTATAGGTATTGCAGTTAAATGACCGACGAAAAATTTCTATGTGGGAGAGTTCAAAATAAGGTACTGTTTACGTGGTAACCGTTCTAGCGTCGGCGTCCCTTCCACCCTAACTTACATATGCATTCAGGAACAGCTGTTATTTTGAAATTACAAACAGACACTTCAATTTGATTTATTTGTATACATTAAAAATCAGATCAGAATTATTAGACAGTTGAAGTGTTGCAAAAAAAAATGGCCGCATTAGTTCCGTTTATGATAACAAGATAAACTATATTTGTAAAGCTATCATATGTATCCGGCATGGGGTAAAAAAAGAGGGTGGGGAAGGTTTAAGTAAAACAGTTGAATTACAAAATAATCAAAATTATTTATTTTCTATTTTGGTATAGAACAATTATTATTATTATTAGTGCTAAGCACAAAATTCATCAATTTTGCTTGTTTATGAACAACCTCTGTGGGACCGACAGTCGTGGGCATTGACGAGATCATTTCAAAAACTATGAAACTAATATTTATTTTGAGAAATGTGATAATGTGAATACACAAACATTTCACAAAGGATCTTGTACAAAGTTTATACGTGTTTGTACCAGTTCCGCTTTATCGGAGACCTAATTTAAGAGCATAAGGCCCCGTGGCGCCCGTCAATGACAGCGCCGGCGCTCGTTCTTCCTAAATACGAATTTAGGGTACGTATTACTATAATATATTGCTTTCACACGACGCAGGCTATCAACTCTACGTATTAAATTTTCAGACTCTTACTTCAATTATTTCTTATGATCACGACTGTCGCCCCTTTGTTCCAAAACCATGCAATATCATTCCATAATTAATACTATTTCGAAAAACACTGGTACATATTTATAAATCACTTTCTCGCGTGCGAGTGATGTAGACAATGACGTCTAGAAATGTTTGGAGGAAGGAATAGTTAGTGTATTTATGTTCATTTGTATACTAATCAAACCTAGAAACTTAATATAGTCCAAGGCTCAGCATCTACTACTTTGAGAGGCTCGCGCTTTTCTATAGGCAGTATTACATTTCAAGAACCCGTTAATTTAATTTATTAATATTAACCAACCTAACATTACCCACACACGAGAAAATCATCTTTGTTAACTGGTAACATTGATATTTCGCGGCCAATTCCTTCATGACCAACATAATACTTTGAAATCACCTTGGATGGCACTTATTTAAGAAAAGGGAGAGTAATAAAACAATATAAAAACGTGAGAACAGATCTTTCCCTATAATCTGAGCACTACTACTTCATAGTCATGTTCTAGTTACAATGACGCTTAGTTGACTATAAAAAGACAGTACAACCTATTGGCAAGCTTAATGTTAAACAATACGCTTACTCGTTGCCTCGAATACTGGTAAATTGCATAAAAAGTCATCTTAATATTTCAGATTATAGAGTTGAGCTGTAAAATTATCTGGCAACATCCACTTCCTAATTTCTGAGCAGTCTTTCGAGACACAACGTTGAAATGCAATTGGATCCATATCAGTGCCACTAAAGTTAATTATTATACAGCTTTTTGTGCATACAAGAACGATGTGCCAGGTTTTGCTTCCTCATTCATTGTATGCCACATTGAATATTACTAAAACATCAAAGCGCTTAGTTCAATAAAAAAAATACATTTGTGTAAATATCACACTCCTTTTTTTCTTCATTGTTTATTTCTCTAAGAATAATCTCTGTCACACAAGTTTAGTAAGTGGGTGTCTATTGTGAAATGATATGTATTTTGATCAACATTACAACTCATGTGTGTCTTGGCAATCATTGACTCAAAAAAAAGCTTAATGTTAAATATTCCAATATTTTTTTCTGTAATTGTTCATGTATTGAAAAAACTGATTTGTGGCCCTCAGTCGCAATTTTACTGATTAAGATCTAATCACAATTCAGACAATGTTAAAGTAATCGAATAAAAACTCTTAGTAAAATAAATCGAGGAAGAGAAGAAGCTACTCAATTACCTACCATAGGTTATATATACATAATTATTATATTTACAGTTTGAATGACCTCCGTATGTAGCAGCTATGTTGCCAGCCTAAACGAGAGAAACCTTCTAAATTATTTTAAAAAATCAGTCGAAATTACAAAAAAGTTACAGAGATCGCAAACGCCGAAACTGGTTATTATCGTTGTAAATCTAGGCGAATAGAAAAATATAATACTCCTTAGTTTAATTTAAAAATAAAAAGTAATACTTCTAAAATGACGGTAGTGACAAAATCACAAATTATTGTACTCGCGGGCGGTTCGACTTTCAGTATAAGAATCGTAGCAGCTTAAACACGCATAAAATGTAAAAAAACGTTCACAACTATGTATTGGATTGAGCAAGGCGTCAGAGAAAATAAACTGAGTTCGATAATTATTATTTTCCCTTGTTATACTATAACCTTCACGAAAAAGAAATTAATTTGTTTTCTTTTTCTTTAACTAACTTCGGCGCCGGCGCACATATTTGCCAACTTTTGCAAGGATTATATTAAAATGGCAGAGTTGCAAATATTAGGATATGAACTTATTACTAATATTAACTGCTAATCTTAATTCTGCGTTCTAAAATCAATAAACGATGCAATCTAATCGCTTATTATTACGGGCTGATATAGAATAAAAAAACTTATATTAACATGTCTTATAGGTCTACATTAATGAGGAGGTATGTGGATCCTGTAACAAAGGCACCTAAGATCACTGACTAAATACCTTGCACTTAGTGAATAATGATGAATAGAAACATGATATTTCGATGTACTCCCACGCTGGTGTCGAGAGCCGCTCGCGAGACAAAGCTACGTTCTATACCAACACTGGCACCGCTAATCCTTAACTTACTCTATAAATGCAGATACATAATATTACATGCTTACCTAACTACTTTACACGATAGAGATCTCTGGTAATATTGTTCCTGTTCAAGCTAATTGACGCGCTACCACGCCGCGAGCTACCAACGAAGTTACGTTCACGTCCGAAAACAAAGATATGTGCGGTTTTAATCAGTCTAACGTAAATGCATAAGGACAATGAATACTTAAGATTGTTTTATTTGTATAATTATCATTACTGGCATTACTTTATCACTGAATATCGAATTATTATTTATAGCCAAAAAAAGTATAAGTCTAATCACGTTTTTTTCTTCTAACTCGTAAAATAAATGCAATTAAATCAGTATAGTAGTGTGTTTAATAATAAATAACATTAGAATAGAGGTGAACCAAATTTAAAGACAAAGTTTAATTAATTGTTAGTTGCAGCAGCCATTTAGAGGGGTTTGCACATTGAAGTCACCCCGCTTTTTCACTGCGGGTTGGTGAGTGCAAAGTAGAACAGATATCCCAACCCGTGGGCATGCTATTGGCAAATAGCAACACACCAAATTGGCGCCTCCCAATGATCTCAACATATTGATCCGTGAGCTCTGTGGTGGTTTATACGAAATTTTTGATGTTGAGTCGACTTATCCGATCGAAACGAATTGGTGAATCCGATCGGAATTAGGCGAAATGTGGAAGGGGTTACTGTGGTATAAACACAAAACCTCTGTTCCCCCAGTCGACTAGTACGGGATGATATGCGCTAACCATTTTTTGTTTTTTCTCTCTCATAGATTAGCCTAGAAGTAAGGCCATTGTATGTACGAATGGCAGATGTACGCTGGGCAAAATTGACATCTGATTGGATGCCAAAGAATAATACCAAAGCCGTGAGAAACGGGAGGCGCGGCGGGAGGACCTCGGCCCAGCAGTGCAGTATGTATATTCACTATGGGGTGATATAAATAAATGGCAATTTAGCGGCCTGAAGTAGATAAACTAAATTATACAAATTAAAATCAAATATTTCACCTGAATTCTAATATTAATAACTCCGAGATAAAATGTAAAGTATCAAGTACTCAGCAAAAGAAAATTAATATACAGTGTTTTCTTTTTCAACTGCGGCAATATCTGGAATTTCAAACCCATAAGAAATATGAGGAAATTTTCTTAGGAACCATTATTTTTTACCACATTACAAAGGTTGGCGGGTTTATAAAGTGTATGGAAATGTTTGATTAAAATAAATATTTCATGATATAATTATTGTAAATTTATATCAAATATCGGGTCCCAGGTTTCTGGAATATGAACCAACAGAGACTCGTTTATAAAAAAGTCCAGTATACATATACTGTTAAATTAAAATAGAAGTTATAAAATCAGACTGCACAAGATTATTTGAGTGTCCTATCTCACACACTACTACACCTTCAAATTATTTAGTATTTAAAACATACTATAGGTACTTTGATTTAGGTGACTACTAAACGTATCCGAGCGTAAAAAACATTTACGCGGCATTTTTCGAAAGTCTTGTTATAAATTAAAATACTTATAAATAGAGGTAGTTATTAATAAAACTGTGTGTAACTTGTCACTCAGAATTACAAGCTAAATGTGTGCACAGTTCCTTGTTTAGCCATTGGTCCGCGAAGTCCCCGAACATAGTGAGTCTGCTCATTGACATATCTGTTTCAATACTATATTGAGCATAGACTCACCACCAATCAATTGTCAATTTTTTTTTAACTGTCAAAACTCGGGTCCCTATAGATTTTGTATGGCAATAGCAACCTATGACGTCACAAATTAAAATCTAATTTTACAGTTAATTAAAAATTACTCGGGTTTTCAGGACACATATAAAAAAATTTTTTAGAGAATATGTGTCTTGCAATTATTGTTTAGTTGAACTGCCCAATCAGTAAAGTAAAGTCAGACTATGTGAATGAGTAAGCGAAACCTCACAGACGAGGTGGTATTCTTCTAACCATTAGGGCCGATTGACTCCGGAACGGCAGAAGCTGGCAGAGACATGTCGAGAACATTAACGCAATGTTCCGAAAGTAGAAATGTTTACAAAAAAATCGGATATCTGTCAGAAAAATCTGCATAAATGACGTAAAAATACATAATTTAATATTATTATGATTTCGTTTATCGACATCGATTGTTTGTGTGATATAGATAATATACCTGTGACGTCTGTCAAATTTTGTGAACAATTTCAAAATAACGTTGTAGATGAGTCGCGAAGTGCTAAGACCATGACTAACAGGAACTGCGCGTCAGTGACGCCGATATAAAATGGGAGTCACAAATCGACAATTCGCTATCACAATCGAACCGACGCCCTACGGTTGTGCATTTCCCTATAATATGTAAGAAACCACCAGTTCATAACTTACGGTTCTATTGAGATCTACAAAATACGTTTGTTTTCATGGCAATACTACGGCTGCAGATGTCACCCAGTCAAGGTCGAAGAAACACCAAAGCAGCTTCATTAGAAATACATTATTTACAGATATCATTATTATACTGATTCACGACTAATTTTGTCATGGACACTGGGCTAAAAGTTTTATGTCTAAGAAAAAATTATTGACAGTCTCTTATTAAAATAATTGGTATGTCTTCACCTAAATGAGTGGTGAGCTTAATATGATTTTCAACGACCCAACAGGCTGCATCGCTGGTATGTCGTCAATTTGATCAAAATCATTCGCTATATAAAAATGGAAAACATTGCTGATATTTATTGCCTACGAAAGGACGACGACACGGCCCAGCCACAGCGCAATACACTTGTATAATAAGTACGTGCGGTTACGCAAGCGCGTAATATTTACAATGCCAGATGCATGTAGATATGCGGGTGCGGGGGCTCAGGCGCCACGGCGGCGCCTTGCCACTCGTGTCACAACGAGTACGACTCGTCGGGCGACACGCCGCAGGCCGCGTTCTATTGCATCGAGTTAAAGTTCACGCCGAGGAGGTTGAGGGGCGAATTGTGCGCTACGCTCTGCAGTGGGAAGCCGTGCGGCGCGCCGGGCTCCAGGAAACCAGGCGGCAGCTGGTGCTGCGGGCAAAGCAGCGCCATCTGCTGCGGGGGCGGCGCCGGCTCATCCTTGTGCTCGGGCGGCGGCGTCGTATGTTCGCGCTTGATCCTGCTCTTGATGCTGGGCCGGTTGTTGGGGTAGCCCTTCTTCTTGTACTCGAGCCAAAGCGTGCGGTTGTTGACGCCGAACATGCGCGCCGCCTTGCAGAAGCCGATGCCGCCGAAGCGCACGGCCTCGAGCGCGCGCTGGAAGTTCTCCTCAGACTGCGGGTTGGTGGTGCGGCGGCGCTTGGGGGGCGCGGGGGGCGGCGGCTCGGCAGCGGCCTGCACGTCCTGGCACGAGGGGCCGGGCGACGGGCCGGCTACGCCCAGGCTCTGCGCGTAGTGCAGGTCGGCGTCCATGTGCGGCTCGATGACGTTGTTCATATACATGCCTGGCTCCTGCTGCAGCGCGGCGCCGGCGCACGCATTCGTGTATCGCGGGTACGAGTGCTCCATCATTGTCCACTGTCCTCCTGGGAAGAGAGATAAATGTACGTATTTTAATAAAACTCTCTAGGTACAGTATTATTTTGAGTTAAAGTTTAAACAAACGGTTTCTCATTGATCTCCCTTCCCTGGAAAATAAAACATCGTCGAAGTCGCGGTACGTTTTAGTTTACGGCGATTTAAGCTGACTTGGTCATGCTTTGTTTTTCAAAATACATGTTAATTTTTACTAATTGGTGTATTTATAATCACACCATTATTTTAACACGAGTTATTTTATGAAACAGTTTTAGTATTTTTTATGAACTCTGTCCCGTTAGGTTTTTTGTTGTTGCGCAATTAAATACTATCTACACATAGCACGGTACATGCGTTGCGTACATACATGAAGCGAGCAAGCGGATGATGTGTTTGTTAAGTAGTAGAGATGAATGAGAAACAGATGATATGCGATACTTAGGTTTTGTGTTATGATTTTAGTTTGTTTTTTAGTATTTGAGTCAGATCTGTAGCATTGATATATCTGTGTTAGGGATTTTGGTTTCCGCACTTAGTCCCTAAAGTGGACCATTGATACCATTTGAAATACACATCGTCGAACAATCAATTTATTATAGAGCACTGGATAACTTTTAGATTTCGTGTAAATGCGTGTGTCTGTGTCGATTCAACATATTCTTAGCTGAAATACATGTAAGTGATGTGATATTGATATTTTATGCACTAATATGTCTAGTGTGACAACAGGAGGGAGTTACTTCAACAACATTTAAAGCTCAAAATTAACAGAAATAACTTAAAACTATGGAAATAAGTGAAGAGTGCAACAAACTTAGAATAAAAAATATGATATTATAGCAACACTGGGTGACATTACTATGTCTTATAAAAAGGTATATCAAACGATATTTTAATTATTGACTGGCCCTGAATGGTCAAACGACACTTAATATGAAGCAAAAGTCTTTGTCAAAACGTCAAAATGGTCACACTTTACTTTAGCATAACATGAGATGATTCTTTGAATGCAGTCCGCGACTTACCTTTTTCGCTAATTGCAGCCATGTAGAATAGATATAATTGAATACATCATGTTTGATGGAAATCGTCGTAATTTCAACAAATAGGTAATGATTTTTTTATGAAAATATGCCAATATTCTTAATTTACATCAGATAGCAAGTTTAAATGGCGACTCGAAATTCAATTGCGGATAAGAAGAGCTACATCGCACTTGGATGTCGCGTGGCCATAATCGGAACTAACGGCGCCATATTCTTTTTTTTTAAATATAATTTTCACGGATAAGTTCATTCAAGCGCCAATAGGTCCATGCAGATAAGCCATCGCATAAAGAAAAAGTTTGGTTACCTTGGTTTGTTATGGCTGCTGGGGTCGTGTTCGTATTATCTACTGCAATGGTCTCCATGTTCATGTTGTCTTGTTCGTTTGTCTGAAATTATACAAGTCAATGTTTTTTATTGATTCAGTATACTTGTCTTCGCATTATAAATCAACAGCAAGTTCTACCTCAATATTATGACAAATAAGGAGATACATAATAATATAATAATAAATAAATATAACGGGTTTTTTTCTCCACAACATTATATCTACAATCGGTATACATTTAACAGTAACACAATAACTAGTTTTTACAATATATATTTTAATACATATTTTTTATAATAAATTATGTTATACAATTATTATTTATTACATGTGTTAAATTCGAAAAAAAAAACTAATCACATTAAAGCAAAACCAATTTAATAACTTATCTAATCACACACATTACCTACAAAAAATAAACATAATTAGCAAAGAAAACATAACATGAAAATTACGCAATGAAGCTGCTGTGTTTGGTTTACTATGAACGCCGAGCCAACATATCGCTTAAAAGTTGAACCTATCTATCAACACGGAATCGCTTCATGTTTGTGTGTTTATCCACGCTTCTATCCTTTTATGTCGCTCAGAACTGTCATTTGCTGCCGAGAGCATCGTCGATGATACCGCGTGTGTTAGCAATAGATGTGGTGCAGAAATGCGATTACGTGCTAATAGATGTGGCGCAACCCCTCGTGTAGACATTTTAAAAGCCAATCACCAAAACGTATGGAGCAATGGTGTCTTTTAATTTTTCGGCGGCCACTCACAAGACTTTATACATGTAGGAGCTAAAAAAATGATGTTGACGAGCTCAAAGTTTAATCAGTTTATACAGAGTGCTTCTTACCTCAGCCCATCAGAGCTAAATCCGAAGCAAGGTGGCCAAAGGAACCATGACTTTAATTTTGGAGTTGTATAAAATCTTGTTAGGACCCGCAATAAATTAAGAACAAAATGTAAAAGTTTTTGCGATAAAATCAAAAACGATTGCACCGATTTTCATGCTGTTTTCACCAATGGATTGAGTGGTTCTCGAACGTTTACGTTTAAATATATAATTTGTCAAGTTTTTGTATCCATTGGCTAAAATATAATGATATTTGTTGGACGTGTCGGAAAAAAATAAGCTGTCTGGGAGCTTTCAACGAAAACGCTGTCTAAACCCTTTGAGATCTAATAAAATGATGTTAAATGATGTGATGTGTGTGGATGTATGGCGGAATTGTATATCTTATATAGGTCTACAGAAAAGTCCGCGATGGTATATGTCTATCTCTTAAGGATAACATACTATATCCATTTTAATACTTAAAAAAAGCCGAAAAATGGCTGAAATTTGGTACAGGGATAGATTATACTTAGAATAAGACAGGCTACTATTTATCAATAGGTTCCCATGGGTTGCGGGAACGGGATCAAAATTTCATGATTACTTTTGGTCGCGATAACCGACATCAACGCGGGCGAAGCCGCGGGCAGCATCAGCTAGTTTAGTATGTGTATAGATACACAATAATTTTGTCAGCAAGCCTAGAAATAAAAGTTTTGAAAACAGTTTCTAATTTCATTTCGGATTCCTGCGGGTACTCAGAATTCAGGCACAAATCCTTGCGGCCAGATATAAAAAAATCAGATAGAAGAACCAAATAGCTTAGTAGTCGAGTTCGAGTTGACATTTGTGGATGGAGACAGAGTGAAGGTTCGGTTAAACCGGAATGGACAAATAACTAGCGATGAACCGAATAGTCGGGACAGCCGGCTATCCGGCCATATTTGTAGCCGGCAAAAAGCGCCGTCTAATCAGCTTGATTAAAATAAAAATTATAACCTTTATCTTCTTATATAAAATCACTTTTTGTTTGTTCGTATTTTATGCGCAGCCATAAAATTTTGTTAACTTATTGGCTTTGCTTGCAATTGCGCAAAGGCAAAAAAAAAATAGGCGGGCAAAATCGCGGTCAGATGCTAATTGTTAATATGTTTTATTTCATAGTCAGCTTTACAGGTTGTTTTATAATCTAGGAATCCAAACTCATTCTTTGGTAGTCAATTATTGAACCTTAATCAAGAAAACTATAATTTAAGTTATAACAGAAAAAAACAATTGAAAATTTCTATGACCGCACGGCGGTTGTGTTATGAGCGAGTGCGTTGTCATATGTTGATCTCATTGCATGCAACCCAGAACTCCACTGAAAGCAATGATCGGCTTTGCAACCGAGTAGTCGGTCAAAGTCATAGTCAAAATATCTGTCAGTGAGGGTTGTCCGCAGTCAGTTTGCAATCAAAAGTTCAAAAGTCAAAGTCAAAGGTCAAAAGTTTGTTTTCAATAAGGATTTGAAATTAGAACACAATGTTGTGAAAATCAAGGACATTAATTAAAATTACGTATATACATAAAAATTAAGATTTTTCTTAAGTTTGTCGTATGTCATTACATCCCAGAATTTGATCCTTATTAGCGGCATTATCGAATGGTGTAATAATAGTGTGTATTTTTTTTTTTCCAAAATCAATGGGTACAATTCCAGGCAAGGAATATTGATTTTTCAGAAATCAGATAATAATGTTTTAGTTTTAATAAAAACCAGGCACGAGCATTTTTCGCTATTCCTCATATTATCGGATTTGGCCGTCCACACCCACTTTTAAAATTCACCCGGTATATCAGTTTAACTGAACCTTAAAATGGCGAATATAATAAATATTTCAAAAATAAAAGCTTGTAAAAAGCACTTGTCCCGATGTGCCAGCCCCGACTTATTCAGGAGTACCCCTCACCTGAAGGAGAACTATACTTCCCGTTAATGTCTTCGGATACGTTTCTGATCCGATTCCAAGCATTTGTTCCTAGTTGAAATGCTGTATATTAATGCTGAAATATATAATTTACTGGGACTAACAACTGGAACTGACTCAACCGCAATAATAGTTATGTTAACTGTTCTACTTATTTGTACTGGCTTGTCATTTATAGCCCAGAGTCAGTGCAATAGCTGATCTAAAAACAAGCATGTATTCAATCAACTTAAAAGTTATTCAAATACGTATTCAAATAATTTTTCAAAACAAAGCAGTTTTTCGTTTGTGCACTTCTGAACTACTGATGAAACGGTTTATGAGTTTGTCGTATGAATGTAAAAGCAAAACATACACTAGAGTGGTTACTAAATTTTCCCATTTTCTAGATGTACCTTGAACACAAAAAGTTTTCGGAACACTGGTCTATACTCCTTTCACAGCTTTTTTATTTCTTTGTAAAAGTGTCAAAATAGCAGCGATCATCGTTGTGTTGGGTCGCTGCAGCCAGACGTAAAATAACTTTGTAGGGACTGTAATATGGAGGATAAAAAAAACCAACAAATAATAAATGGGTGGTACTAACGTTGTCTATAAATCTGCAGTGAGTCGTCAATTGTATCTGTCGCACAGTCAGGCTGTTTCGGGGGACACCGACCTTAATACTAATATTAAGATAATTTAGAAAAACAAATATTTTATAAGACAGTAGATAGTAAGTAAATTAGGAACGGTCACATGTGAAACATACAATTATGTAGGTTGTAAAATTAACCAAAACAAAAAAAAAGGTTATGAAATCGCTGCACTGCATGGTTTTTTTGCGCCATATTGTAAATACGCATTGAAAAAAAAAAGATGGCGGCGCAATATTTCCAATTAAGTCATGGCGACAAAAGAACCACGCAGCCCTGTAGCTGTTGTTAGTTATCAGTTGTGTAAGTCGCGCAATTATGCATTAGTATAAAAAGCAATATAACGACAAAAAGGGCGTGGTACTAACGTCTTCGTCTACCTGCACCTGCTGTGCGTTGTCGACCGTGTATACCACACTATCCGACTGTTAAGTAGAAAATGATATTTTGGTTAAATATAAAGCTTAACAAAAGTGTTCTTAAAAACTACAAAACTATAATAGTATTAAATGTGTATAAGTAGAAAAGGGTTACATACAGGGCGTCCAAAAATTCTTCCGCATCGCTGTCAACAGGAAAAGTGCCCAGAAGGCTGGCATCATTGCCACGTTGGATGGCAAATGCTGATTCTTTGGCCAAAAAATAGGCCCACCCAAAAGTGTTCTTAAGTCGCTGTGCTGCATGGTTTTTTGGCGCTCGAGTGACATGAAAGGCGCTATTAGTAAACATTCGCGAATATTTATTGAAAAGAAAAACAAGATGGCGGCGCTTTATTTCCAATTAAAACATGGCGACAAAAGAACCATGCAGCACTATAGCTGTTGTTAGTAATGCGTTAGTATTGAGAAGCAAACCAAAAAAAGGGCGTGGTACTAACGTCTTCGTCTACCTGCTGTGCGTTGTCGACTGTGTGTACCACGCCGTCAGGCTGTTGGAAATGAGAATGAGAAAGTAATATTTAGGTTATAAAGCTTAACAAAAAAGTATGTTGTGCTGCATGGTTCTTTTGGCGCTTCAATGACATTGACAGAAAGTGCCATATCTATCTATTCTATACATATAATAAAAAATAATAAAAAATCCACATCTATGTTCCGACTTGCCTCAAAAACTACTGCATAGATCCTGTTCAAATATTGCACAAATATTGCTTACAGGCTTCTTCAAATGTTAGACTAGACTATCACGCTTAAGGGGGTGAGCAATATTGCATTATGCCCGTATTCTTCAATTGTTTGACGTTTCAGTCATGGAAAGCGCCAGAACGGCTACTTAAAGCTTATGTCAACACAGATAACAACCTAGCGGGTTCATGGCTGCGTTGTAAACAACGGGTTGCAAGTTCGAACCCCACTAACTTCACTATTTGTGATTTGTTTGAATATTTTTTTGATGCTGTTAGATTACCATTTTTTTTTGTATTAATATCGTATGCATTTCCGTTTTTCTCCTTTGTAAGTAATAGAGAAGTATGTGAAGAAGAAGACATGCTGCGCCGACCCCGAATAAATTTTATACGTCACGGAGAGGTGCTGGTACTGAGGTGGTGTGTTTATTTTGGAATTTTATTGATTTTTTGTTGCTGTAATTTTTTAATCATTTTAAATGTATGCTATAAGCAAATAAAAAGTTTCTTTAAAAATTGCCTGGATTATGAGAAGACCTGTTATTGTAGATAGTTTTTTTTTACGATAGGTCTGCAAGATGTTAGAGGATTTAAACCGCAAATCGCTTTTATAGATTGGAATAGTGGTTGGTAGAGAGAGAGCATGAAGTCCTGGGTTGGATTCCCGGTCGGGCAATGTGTTATTGAGTTTTTCCACCAGAAAATTCACAGATAGGTAATTTTATAACAAACACGATGGTATAACGTTTTTTTTTTTTTAATTAGCCTGTTATGTCCCACTGCTGGCAAATTCTTCCCCCATTCCTTTCCAATTCTCCCGGTGTTTTGCCTTCTCTGGCTAATCGGTCAGGAACCAGTCCAAATCGTCACGCCAGCGTTTCTTGGGCCTGCCTCGGTGAGGACAACTGTCTTCAGGCACCCACTGTGTGATGATTCTGGCCCATCTGTCCTGACCCATCCTGGAAATGTGATCCGCCTATTTGAACCTCGCACACATATCGCCAACATCGGCAATACCTGTCTTGAAGCGTATTGTGGTGTTCATGTTTAAAATGCTACGCTCCATCGCTCTTTGGGTCTTGAGTTTGGAGTTTTGAGCCTCCGTCAAAGACCAAGTCTGAGCACCATAGGTTAGGATAGGCAGGATACACATGTCGACGAGTTTAGGCTTAAGTGATATTGGAAGGTATAACGTTGTCTTAGTAAAATCAGTCAAGCCTCATCAGGCTGTCGCAATTTTAAATATTCTTGACATAATGTTATTAGGCAATCCATTTGTCATATTTTTATGTTTATTAAACATATTTTTCATTCGGTAAACAGATGGTGGGGGGGGGGGTATTAGGTATTTTAATAATAAATAACTAATAGTCAACATAAATGGGGTGAATAGACGAAGGACTAGCTTCAACAGACTTAGTTCCATCGATCTGCGTAATACCTGCGACTATTCTTCATTTTTTTTCCCGTGTCCTTGGAAAAGTACCCGCTTAGGCAACCATGGCCCGTCTTCGGAAATACGGGATCCCTAATATCAAGGAGATGGTGGAATGAGCTGGACTCTTTCGCAAAGGATTGACCTACACTCGCACTAGATCGGGAAATGTGGAAGGAGGGGAGGGAGGCCTTTGCCCTGCAGTGAGACAATATAGGCTTATAGGCTTATAATAATAATATAATTGCCCTGTTCTTCTTCTTCTTTCGTATCGATGGTACGTCTTATCAAATTATTAACACCCAGGTTGCTACGTGAATCGCGCGTCAGTAGCCTTTTTGACAGTAAGCCCTCTAAAACGTAGTTGTGGGCACTCCAACATGTCGGCCATGGTCAGGTCGGGAGCCCCGTTATCACATTGAGCTGCTACAACCATGGGAATACATTCTATTATGTATCACTATGGTTAGAATATTACAGATTTACAACTAAAATCTTTTCAAAACTTCGAGTAACATAAATAAGACGAATTGTTACCAAAATGGAGAGACTTTATCAGTGTGCAATGAATGAACTACAATGCGTTGAAAAACAAAACTTGAAGATTTTTTTTTATTTTTTTTATGCTATTATCCGTTGGAACCCAGGATAGATCATGAGTTGAATCTATGTTTTTCGTTCATAAACTTTGACAATGACAAAAGAATTCGCGGTCACGTGAGCGAAGCCGCGGGCACAGCTAGTTGTGAATAAGGACTGAAAAAACAAAACAAGGAAGGATGTCAACATTTCGGCGCTAGTTCTGATGAAGCTATGGCGTCAAAAGAACCACCCAGCACTATAGCTATGGTTAGTAATGCATTAGTATTAAAAGCCAATAAAAAAAAGGGTGTGGTACTAACGTCGTCTACCTGCTGGGAGTTGTCGATGGTCCGGATCTCGTGGTATTCGCGCACACGTCGCTGTTGTTGCGGGACGCTGCTCAGAGTGATCGCGTCCACGGTCTGAGCGCCCACGTCCGCACGGCCTTGCTCGTTCTCGAGCACGTTCAGTTGCGTCGAGCCCGTTGAACTTTTTCGGCGCCTAGAATTTAAATTATATTTAAATTGAATTTCAATTTGATTTGACTGGTAAAGGGAAGGCACTAGATTTAGTAGTCTAATGTCGGAGATGTTTCTATGAAGCGTGGTCTGCCTAACTTCCGCCATTTTAATTTATTTCCCAAATAATGGCCACACACAACTTTTTGTATTGATACCAGCTATTTATTAATACAGGTTTGTATTAATAAATAGCTTTAGTAAGTTTTGTGTACGACAAAATTTACTAAAGCGTCACGTTTCCAAGATATAAGCTTCTTGTTTCTTTATTATTTGCGGCCATACCAAACATTAGTATTTGCATAATTATATTATTATAGCAATGCTGCCAGTCTTCTGGGCACGTTTCTAGATGACATCGATGCGGAGGAGTACTTTGACGCCTAAGACGTGTCCTATTGTCGTCGTCGTAGTATATAAAGGTACTTTCTTTTAGTCATCTTTTTATCTTTATTTTAGTTCTATTTGTAGTCTGTATATAATGTACATGGTAATAAAATATTATTATTAGAATCGTGAATACAAATCTTCTAAGTAAAGTGATACTTGTACATATTTTATTACTATTATTGGTTTGTAGTTTGTAAATAATTTAATTATCACGAAAATAAACCATTTCATTATGAAAAAAAAAGTAAATGATGAATGGCTGCAAAAAAAATAAGTGGTACCTCCGGCGTTTGTTAGAAGGCGACGCGGCGGGGGAGTGCCGCGACGAGTCCATCGAGTCCGCCTGGTTCTGGAACTCCGCGGACGTACGCTGCGAGCGCGTCAGGGATGTTGAGTCCGGCATCTCCGTCAGACCCTTGATCTTCAGGAGCTTTGCGGTGTCCAGAACCTGAAAACATAGGAGAAGGGTGACACACGGTACGATACAGGTGTTTTTTTTTGTAGTAGGAGTTTCGTATAAAAAAAAATGTTGTTATTTTTTCCTAACCGCACTTCTTATTTTTTTCATCACAAAAGAAGGTGTATAAACCAGCCGGTAGAAATAGATCATAAATGTTCGAGTTGCGAGTAGTCAGAAGCCTAAAAGTCTGAAAGCCAATTTTCTAGGGTTACTGTTACCCTGTAAGTAGGTTATGGAGGACAAATAGGCAATCGCGCAAGGTATTTTTTTTTTTCGGGTGGGAAATCATCAAATGACTCCTCCCGCTCTGGGCGGAGCGGAAGGGAGTGTCAGACTCTTACTGACTAAAAACCACCCATGTTCCTTCTTTTGCCCTTTATGTTCCAGGGCCGCGATATCTCTTTCGAACAGTCCCGCAGCCCTGGCAGGCATCGGCCCTAGCGGGCCCCTCCTGTTTGCTGACATCTCTTTGAGGCGCGCGTGGAACACGAACGCGCCGTCGTCACGGCGCGCAAGGTATTCAGCTGCATCCGGTGAGACTGGAAGCCGACCCCAAAATAGTTGGAAAAGGCTGGATTATGAAGAGGCTTTGTCCACGGAGTTTCTTGCCCATTCTTCTCCGTATGATTAACGCTTCACAGTACATTATGCCTGGCTGGACTGTAGGTACGTCTTCTTCTTAACTACTCAAAAGTGCCAGTAACTAACTGGTCTATTTGAAATAAATTGTTTGAGTCTGCTTACCTGAGGCAACTGCTCCTCAGTCACGTTCACCTCCCCACAGTACATAAAGTCGACCATGGTGCGAAGATCGGCGTAGGTGACATCCTTCAAGATCACGATCGGATGCGCCGCCGGGTGTTCCACAAACAGAGACTGAAATATAGAAGCAGAACATTTTAGAACATAGGACAAAGTAATTTATATTATTCCTAGATGAGATGAGATATCTACATAATTTACAAACTGTACAGACTTAAATAATGAAATGCCTTACTTCTTACTACTATTATAATTGCGAGACAAGCAAACACAAAGAGTAACACACATACATAAATATGTTTGATAACCTTTCACGCAAAAACTACTGAACGGATTTGTACGAAATTGGGCACACAGATAGTTTATAACCTGGAGGAGGTCGTGGCTAAATAAGAACAGCCGCTCGGGTCGATCTTTAGGTTAAGCCGTGCTTACCTAGGTTGGTCCGTGGATGGGTGACCACCCATTACATAACGAGTTTCCTCCGTGCCTCGGAAAGCACGTTAAGCCGTTGGTCCCGGCTGTCATTTGTAGATCTTTGATAGTCGTTACAGGTAGTCAGTGACCCGAAAGTCTGACAACCAGTCTTACCAAGGGCTATCGTATTACCTAGAGCTAACTGGGTTGTGGAGGTCAGATAGGCAGTCGCTCTATGTAAAATACTGGTATTCAGCTGCATCCGGTTAGACTGGAAGTCGACCCCAACATAGTTGGGAAAAGGCTCGGCAGATGATGATAGTTTATAACCTGGATTAACACATAGATTTTTTTTTACCCCGGTAGTATGATCCCGTGGGACAATTACCGAACACCACGCCGACGAAGGCGTGGGCATAAGGTAGTTTTTTTTTTAAATACAATTATCAAAAGCGAAAAGATTTAAAGGCTTACAAAACATCGTTTTCACTGGGAAAATTGTCCAGAGGGCTGACTGCATTGCTACGTTGTATGACAATGCTAGACATAAATACAATTATTTTAAAGAAATTGGCTGACAGTGACCACTCAAGTAATTTCTCAGTAGTTGGTTTTTTTTGTCCCTGGCGAAATTTGGTTACATATGTCACCATAAAATTGTAAATACCGTTAGGATATAATGTATCTCGCGAGATTGTAAACTGTCGAAAGATTGTGAACCGTAACATACTGCTTACAATTTAACGCACTATTTTTCGGTAGATTACACTGGTCAACACTAGTTCTGGTGCCAAGAAACTATATTATGTTATTAACTTCGGACCGTATGCTAATTACATTCATACCAAAAATTTTGATTTCCTACGTGTAGTTTTCCAGATTTGACTTGTACAGAAAAAAACAAATTTACAAAGGAAAACAGCATTTGTTAAATTATCATGTGCATAAAAACTTTCTTTTTCGCGACTTTCGTGAAAGAGGTGTATTGGGACAATCACGTTGCATACCCCAGCAGTAGTCAGCAATCATAATTATGTCGACCCCATCGGCCTTAGTACCTCTCCTCTATCGTTTTTAGGTCCTGGTATAACCGCTCCCCTTGTTCTTCGCTATAGGATCCAAGATTCTCCGAAAATTTATCAAGATGACTGTGGAAATAATGCACTTTGTTGGATATAATTATTACATCCCAATTTCTTGAAGTTCTCAAGCATGTCATTGACAATTTGTGAGTAGTTATTTGACTTGAAAGTTTTTAGTAACCTCAACAAAGGAAGTCCACGCAGCTCGTTCTAAATCGTTCCGCAGATTCTTTAGGTAGCTCAAGATCCCTTATCAAATCATTCAATTTTTCTTGAGAAAAAGGTTTTGGTTCGGTAGAAGCTATGCCTTCGAAATCACTGTCGCTACTCTCTTCATTAAAGATTTCGTCAAAAAATGGTTCACGGGTGGGACAAAATGTTGGAACAGGTACTTCCTCTGAACGTGGCAAGTGTTTTCTAAACGATTCTAAGTCTGGATAAACCATTTTTAACGTTAACGCCACGCAAATTAACACAGCAGAAGTAGCAGTGATCGATGTGATTTTTTTGTTTTTTCCATTGCATGGGCACTCCGAATTTCATACGGCTTTTTTGACCGCTGACCCAGTGTCTCAAGTGTTCACAGCACATTTTACAAACAATTTGACGTATTCATTACGATCATGGCTTGTATTCATCCGCAATTTTTGACTTAACGTAAGAAAAATAAGAACTTTTTATAAAATCTGTTATTTCTTTTCTCGACTTTTTATCTGTGTAATCACCACACATGTAATAAAACACATTTGGCTGATTGAGACAACTTCTTCGCGATGAAGACATGACTTGAAAATCAATTTATTACAGCCAATATTAAAAACTGAGGATACAGCCAAAACTACACGTAGGAAAAAAAAAAATATTTTTAGTGTTACCAAAGGACACTTATAAAAACCCGTTATCGCTATTTCTGCACCATTTTTTTTTTTTTTGTTCACCAGTGTTATCTATCGAAGTGAAACCGATTGGCAAAAACGGTTGTACAATCGTGTAGTAATGCAAAAGTATTACATTAAGTCGCATTGGTAAAGGATATTATATTATGTGTGTGACTGATGTAGAAGAACGGTCTACTTAGTCATCATCTGCCTGCCTCAACTACGTTGGGTTTGGCTTCCAGTCTAACCGGATGCAGCTGAAAACCAGTATTTTACATGGAGCCTGCCTACCGGACCTACACAACCCAGTTAGTACTGGGTAATTCGATACCCCTTGGTAACATTGGATATCAGCCTTTCGGCCCACTGACTAACTGTAAATTCAGTCAAAACTCTACAAATGACAGCCCGGACCAACGGCTTAACGTACTTTCTTAAGCACAGAGGAAACTCGGTATGTAATTCATGGTCACCCATCCACATACCGACCGAGGTAAGCGCGGCTTTATTTTGAAGATCGATCCGTGCAGCTCTTATTATTTAGCCATAAACTCTTCGGTAAAGTAAGTAAGGTTTACTTAGTTAACTAATCAATAGAAGTAGTAGAATATTAGGTACTTCTACCTATAATTGGCTTAATTACTCCTACGCTTCTAAGAATTCAATTAGAGCGTTAGAGTTCTAGAAAACGCAGGAAATAGAACGCCCCACGTTCTATTTGCAGTCGAGAGTTTTCACCGACACAATGTAGTATACTTCATTAAATTAATGAATCTTTATTGACTAGCGAGATCCTCATCTGTTCAGAAATAAAATTTCTATTGTTTTTAAACTGTCATGGTCACTAACATTATAATTAACACTAGAAACGGGATATTTACCATGTTTATCCGTGATCATGGTGCTTGCAACAGCGCCGAAATATCGGGAACACAAAACAAACAGTGGACATGGTAAATATCCCGTTTCTAGTGTTAATTATAATTTCAATTGTTTGTATAGATAATGAGATATCAGCGTACAAAGTAACGTTTCGGCTGCGCGGCCAAGTACTTTTTATTTTGGACAGATTTCGTCTGTTTAAGTAAACTTTAGTAGTATTTATTGCTTTCGTTAGTTTTGACAAATTAAGACCTTTTTTCAAGTAATAGTTTTACTATATGAAGTCTTAAGTTTCAAAGAAATAATCAACAACAAAGAAACAACAAGTGAAGGATTGCGCGGCCATAACTTCCAAGGTGAATATTTCGTAAAATATTGATCCAGATCTTATAATTCTTTTTTCGACAATTTTTGACAAATCCAGTCTTCAATTGACAAAATGAATTAGATCTCTAACCCATGTAGTTGCTGAGATCTCTATGGCCGCGCAATCCTCCACGATACGTTCGCGCGGCCAACTTAAAACCCTTTTATCTTTTATAATGCTACTTTGACAAATTTTTGGTTTGTTCCCTTCGCTTTGACAAATTTCGACAATTTTTCCGGCGAAGTTTTTTTTTGTTTGGCTTACTTGGCGGAGCAATCGTAACGCATACCGATCTACCCGTTTGACGTCTCGAATTTACTTTTTTCGCCTCAGTCACGTTCATATAGATCAGTGGTCTCGTATCTTAATGGGTGGTCCGCGGACCACTGGTGGTCCTTGGAAGCATCCCAAATGGTCCGCGGAGCCATCCTAATAAGAAAGTGACAACGACACTGCGAAACGCGCGCGGCGCGAACAATTTGCAAATCTCATTAAAATCTGTAACTGTAATGTGAATTTAACATTAAAAAAAAAAAACTGTAAAGATAGATCAAACTTTTATTTAATTACATTTGGGTACTGTATACAGAGTGATTGGTAATTGGGTGCAGTCCGTTGAAATGGTTGATTCTAGAGCTAACTTGCAACAAATTTGTCCCTGATAAATAGGGGTCCAATCTGAGTGGTTACGGAGTAATCGAACTTTTAAGTTTTTTTTTACATTTTTTTTTTATTTGCTCCAAACCATAAAGATCAAAATTTTTTCAAAAGGTCTCTCATGACTAAAAGGTTAAGAACCACTGATATAGATCATACACGCATGGCGGTTGCGAATACTACGCACCTGACCTTTCTGAAGAACCTCACCAATATTACAGTTGTATAATAAACTCGCTCGGCTAGTAACAAAACGAACTTTTATTCAATCTCATAAAATATTTTGATAGTTTGTGACTTCCTTTGTGAAAATAAAGCAATTACTCTAATGCATAAACGAAGGTTAGAAGTATTATTATTATAATTGCACGACCGCACGGACGGGCTCTTGGTCGTGTGAGAATAATACAATTCAACAACAAATAACGTACATATAGTTAAATTTACTCACATGGAAATAGGTACTGCACGCAGACAAGACCACTTTGTGCGCCAGTAGCTGCTTGCCGTCCGCAGACAACGTGACGTCCACCAGCGTCTGTGTGTTCAGCAGTGTGGTGAACATCGAGATGAAGTTGGGCTGGTGGTTGTTCCACCGCAAACTGTACTGTTGCGACATGGTGGGGGCCTGGAATACAACGCAAATACTTATTATTCTCCAGTAACGTAGTGTAATCAACCTATGATGTCCAGCTGAGACAGGTTCCCACACTAGGCTTACAGCAGGCTGGGGGTTGTTCATCTAATGAAAGAAAAAGTATTTTTGTTACAGTTTAAAGACATATTTGAAAAGAAGGATGATCTGGAGACACAACGGCTATCTGAAAGTATTAATAGTAAATGGTATTTTTGGCATGCTAGGTTTACTTAGACAAAATGTTCAGTCAAGGAATCGGAAAAGTCATTTTTACTTTGTTGCCAAAAGGAGGTGGACATCAATTCGTCTGATTTTTTTTCGACGCGATGTGATAATACAGGGTGCGCTTTTAGTAATATATCAGGATCGATTCCTGGAGCCGGTAAAAGCTTTTTCAAAAATCGAATACAATCTAAAATCTAATTCATGGGTCCTTTGACCACTTTGCTCTACAGCCTATTATTTCGCGATCTTTACCGCCATACAAAATTCCGCTTGTTAGGTCATTTTCTCATAAATGTATATAGTTTCGTCTGCGGCAGCAATCAAAATTAAAAGGCACCGATTTTGGTTTTTGGCTTTTCATTTCATCTTTGACTGTAAAAATAGATAAGAACGTATTTCTTGAAAAAACATTTTTTATTCACGGTGTAGCAAATTAAATTAAATTTTATGCCACATTTCTAAGAAGGACGCGTTGCTATGAAGCCATTCTGATATCTATCTGATGTCATAGCAACGGCTGGACCCGCCTGCTACCTAGCCCATGGCTATAATATAAACTTCTTCGTGGATCATAATGCGTATATTTTATAGTCCTTCATTTCGCAACATGAGTTCGAAATGATTGCTAACATGCTAGGACCTATTCAGTAAGAAAATATTTAAAAAGGATGGTCCGTCCGTCCGTTCGTCTGTGTCAGCGTGTATCTTATGATCCGTAATTGGCAGACAGTTGAAATAGTACCCTTTTTACATTTATATGTCACTCTTGTGTTTTAGTAGAGACACCAACTTTGATACATGATAGCTGTATAAAAGGTACCATAAAATACATAATTTACACTATAAAAGTGATACTTTATCACGGATTTGAAAACTACAGTAGTAAAAAAAACTTACAAGAACAATTCGCCTATAACACCAAATTATTACATTTTTAGTTTTCGTGGCCTCTAAAACATTTTGTAATTATAGCAGCAACAACAAAACTGTTAATTAATATCACAAAATCGCTCTCCTGTTGATTTTCCAGCACCAAGGACAAAGCGGTCACCGTGGGACCTTTATTGCGCTGATTAGGTGTAAAAGGCAATTGTTCAATACTTTTATAGAGTAAAATTGCTCTGTACTAGATCTAATCATCCTATATAGACTTGTAAAAAGTGCTGATATTGTTTTAATATTGTTTTAATATCATTTTGCTTAAAGCGTCATGCTTAACGCTGCTTACTACAAGAGACCACCAATAACAGTAACACTTTTATACTTATTTTTGACCGACTTCTAAAATGTTTCAGGTTCCACTGTACATTTTGTTTTCTTTTATGTATGTTCACCAATTACTCGAAGACGCCTGAACCGATTTAGAAAATTCTTTTTTTGTTTGAAAGAGTATACTCCCAAGTTGCTCCTATAGAAATATTGTCATGATCTCATCATGGACTTCGGAGATATGGAACTCTTCAATAATAGACAGAAAATCTGTCTTGATTGTTGCAGTCGCTTGGATATTTATTGTTCACCATCACGACTTTATGCTCTGGGGAGTACATAGATATGTACAGTACACCCACATTAGACGACAGTTAGGTGTGTTAAGTTGCATTTTATTGGGAATTAACAAGGTAAAATAAATGCATAGCAAATATTTGGAGGATATTAAAACTACAAATGTTTTTTTTTTGCATAAAATAAAACCAACTTCAAAAACACAATAAAGTAAAAAATAACTTTAGCTTCTGAAGATGGTGACAAAAAAAAACTAAATCAAACAAACAAAAGTCACCGACTTCAGAAACTAAAGTTATTAGTTTAAAAATCATTTTTTGCAAAAAAGTTTTATAGAATGTTTTTCGGATATAATCTTTTGTTTAACATAATTTTTCCTGGTAGTATTGCTCGATGATTGATACGCGTTTAGAGACTAGACGATCAAGAAGTTCTTGAAGTTTTCCTCACGGTTCAATTGAATTAATTTATGATCTTTGGTTTGGTTGAAATAAAGATAATGGGGTACTCAGGGTTGGTAACTCGTCAACTCGCGGTGAGTAAACACGTTATGAATATACCTATCATCGTTGCCTTTAATTGAAATCAGAATTGCCATTACTGCAGCAATTTATTAGCTCTATTTATCAATTGTGGGCCGCAGCCGCATCGATGTAACTCGAGACGTAAATCAAAGTACAGGCCAGTGTTAAAAGATACAGATTGCATGAATGCTTGCAAAAATCGCTGGGAAAGGCTTCGTTGGTATTAAAGCTCAGATATTTAAGTTATTAAGAAAACTTTGAGCGAAAACTAAACGAACTCGTGAAGTCTTTACGTAAATAAGTACATTGCTTTTTAAATCTTTTGCAGCTAAAGTCGATTTATTTTTCAATACCCGGTTGCCTCGATTTGTTCCGATCAAACCAATTGGAAAATATTACTTGAGCCGCTTGCAAATGCTTGTGAATAAATGCACTTCCGGTACTCTGGGCTTGACAAGAGTAATAGTATCACCGCAACCCTTGAAAGCGGATATGAAAAATGTTCCAGAATGTCGATTTTCAAAGCAACAAAAATTATTCCTGGTGAAAAGGAACCTACGTCGTAATTCGAAGTTGATTCATATTTAGGGAGTCACTAGATTTCGTGAACGAAACTGCTGTTAATATTTATTTGGTCCAAAAACCCAACAAAAGCCGATGACTAGACTCGCACAAATCGAGATAGCATATTATTATGTGCATATTGTGACAAGGGGCTCCCCAAACTTAACAGTTAAGTGCCGGAAAGCTGGCTGTGAAGTACCTAATAGATACAGAAGTCCGTGTAGTTAAAAACATATCATCAGGTCTGTAATTAAATAGTACACCCATATTTCGACAGTTATGTTTAAGTCCCATGTTTAAGGAGCGAGACTATTGCAATCAACCGGGCAAAAATCCGGACTCCGTGTCCGTAATTTAAAAAAAAAAGTGGTTAATTAAACCGTTAGTCCTCTAAATTCCTAGGTGAGCCACCATCATTGTGCATCTAAAAAGTGCTATCTCAGCCACCATACTTACATCATCGATATAAGCTACTTTAAATACATGCTACTATAGTTTATTGATCATAAAATGGACCTAAAATGATCATTAAATAATTAACTATAGCCACTAAATATACGCAACAAAACCACTGCAGCATTTTTTTTTGGTAGAGTAGACTCTTTTTAGTGTTTAAAATTCTAGGTTCATGGCAAACATCAATATTCCCCAAGCCCAACCCGCCTCTCAAGGCGGAGTCGACGTAGCCCGGGGCTCCTATTTCTATCTGCAGGGTTTAAAGTAACCTACACGAAGTGGATGACGGGGTCTTAGTTCGCTCACTTCACTCGCTCACTAGACCCCGCCATCATCTATGTTCTCCTTGCCGCAATGCCTTTTTTACGATGTTGAAGAGTGTTAATGTTTATTTTAAATAAATAAAATATTTAAAATCTCGTGGACTATTATTTTTTTGACTACACGATTGATGATTCGAATTGCGCTCTCTCATTGGTGGTAGCGACCAGTGGCGCCCGTCACGCTCTATCGTTGCAGTTGCTATTTTTATGTTAAAAGAATACGATGTACTACTTTACAAGCTAAGTTATATTAATGAAGTTTTCGAGTTTATGCCTGAACTTTATTCTTTAAAGAAACATACGTTGAAACGGTAAATCTTAAAATGTAGGTGAGTTGTGTAAAATCCGTGGCTGACTTAGTAAATTAGATGGTGATGTATATAATATCAAGGAGACAAGAAAAAATAATTGTTGCCCTTAACTTAACGCTTTCTTTGAAATATTTAGTTGGCTTGTAAAAAAGACGAATTAGTTTATTAAAAACTTTCTTCATTTCCCGTGGCTGACATATAAAATCAGAGCTTGAGTTCCGTGGACAAATAAAAAAATTGTAAGTCAAGCCACACTTGACTTAATAATTTACCATAAAAAATGGGCTTTGTTCTATCCGCGGTGACTGCTACATAAAGTTTATCACTAAGCATTCAAACTTTCCGCGTTCAATCTCTTAGTACCTATAAAAATTTACCCTACTTATGTTGTGACACAGTGATTGGCCGCCCTAGAACCCAAATTAGCCGTACTTTAAAAAAATTGGTTTGTATTTGTAAACTTAGTTAAGTGATTGAAGTCATTTGTCTTGACAGTGTATTGGGTTACGTCACGTAACCCAATACACTGTCATGCGAGTTGCGACCGATGCACGTAAGTTACGTGCATCGGTCGCAACTCACAATAATGTGAACACGTAATTTCTTCAGGGCGGGCAAGCAATTATTTGCCTAACCCGATTATCGAATCTATCGTTAGAGCGTTACTCGTTTTCGCGTTATCTCGGCCTTTTCATAGCGAGATTGATCTCGGCCGAAAAATCGGCGAGATCTCGCGAGTTTAACGAGATTACACTCGAGCATAAAAACGTCTTATTCGAAGTGCGGATGACTGCCTGAGATCTGTGGTTCGAACTAGCGTTGCATCCAAAGGGCCATCTCAGCGGCTGATTATCTGACCAGCAAAATAAGAAGCCGTTTAGAAGACGATTCTTTGGACATTTTGTGCTTCTTAAGGAGCTACTTTCAAAATAATTCGTAATAATGGCGTGTCACATATCGTCAATTCCATAACGTAAACCGACGCAAACAATACGTAGCCACTCATGGCTTATTAAAATCCTAAGTGTAGCCGCAAGACGGCCACTCGAGATGCTGGACGTACGACAACGACTGGGAATTATTTATTCGCTGAAAATAGATTGTGTAAAAATCTACTACTAAGACTACTCAGGGTACTTTACCGCTGGCCGAATAGAATCAGGTTTATAAGAATTGAATGGTTCTAATTTTTAAGCTTCCAAAGCCAAGACAAAAAAAAACGAATTACGATACAAACGGCCACGAAACGTGTATAAACAAGATATTAATGTCAGGTTTTTTCGGTTTGCGTTTATCCGTCATTACTAAATAAGTCATGCACATAATACCGATACGCGTGACTCCGGTTTAAATTTTTTTGTGGCCGTTTTTGTCGTAATGGTTTTCAGTTTTCAACTGTACTCTGAAGAAAGTGAAAGTTATCCTCTTTCATTTGAAATCCCACTCAATAAAATAGCAAAAAAATGTTTTCAGACACCCCCAGTTTTTTGGATGTAGCATCCGCCAATAGCCTAGATGTCACCCCAATCGTAATGACGATTCGATTAATGTTAATACGACACTGCAAAGAAACATTATTTTGCTACAGGATTACCAAGCGTAGCGTATTCGATACGTATCAATTGCTACTTAGTCGATATTTAAAGTTAGCAAAAAACCAATGAGCCAGTGGACATTTCAATTAAAAGTTGTCGCAAGAAGTTACACGGAACAAATAATGTAATCAGTTTCAATACGAGTAAGCTGGGTACCCTGAATGTCTCAATGTCTGATTTGTTATTTGTTAAAGAGGAAAGGCCAGCGGCGTTAAGCTCTTGCAAACGTATTGCCCTGTTTTCACACTGGAAATAAAACTAAAGCAGATATATTTTTAAGGTGGAAGTCACCGCACAAACGCTTACCAGTTGTCGTTCATCGATAATAAAAAAAAAACGCTGTTTCCTACAAAAAACCATTGCATAGAAGATTGTATAGAAAGCCTGTTTTTTTTTAAATTACCGTATAAAAATTTATGTGTCCCCCACATATAAATTTTTAATACGTGGTAACCGTTTTGGCATCAGAGACCCTTCCACCTTGTATATGGATGGCCCGGTCAAAGGGCTTTGAGACTTAAGAGAAATTAATTACTTGCACACAGTTCTGTCCACAAATGAATAATATATAAATCTTGGAATTCAATCAAACAGAGCTCACTCGCGGGCGCCGCATCTACATCGTCGAGTACGCTGTTAGGACATCAGTGGCTATACAGGATGAAATTTAATTCAAGGGCATCCTTTTAAGGGGTCATTGTACTCATCATTATGAACAACTTTTACTATAGGACCAAACCTGAAATCGCGAAAAAAAATCAGGTCTTCCCTACATTTTGACGAGTTATGTGAACATAAATGCAAAGAACAGCTGATTTTTTTTCGCGATTTTAGCTTGAGTCCCATAGTAAAAGTTGTTCATAATGATGAGTACAATGACCCCTTAAAAGGATGCCCATGAATTAAATTTCACCCTGTATACTGCCTACTCGAGCGAGTAATTAAGCTTGTATTTCAATTAGCGACATTCTTGTAATCACGGTAGTACAAAGAGAGAGACGGTCCAAAAATTTCCCATGTATGTTCCGCGATTCTTGATAGTTTTCTGTTTTATTTCGTCGCAAATGTAATACTTATTTAAAAAATAAACCATATTTTGTAGTACTTATTTAAATTTTATGTTGCATATTTCGACCACTTATGGTGCATATTTGGACGGTTTAAAGTTGCATATAACCCGGTCTCCAATTAATCATATTGTGCAATATTATATTTCAATAAGGTCAGAGAGATAGAACTACTTAAGGTGGAAACGCCAGGACAGCCCGCGAAATTAAAAATTTTACAACCATCCGTTCTGCGAGCAATGCCCTGCCCACTGCCACTTAAGTTTGGCAATTCTTCGGGGTACGTCGGTAACCTTGGTTCTCTTGCGGATGTCTGCATTTCTTATTCGATCACGCAAGGAAACTCCAAGCATAGCCCTCTCCATTGCCTTTTGGGTGCCTTTAAGCTTTCTGATGACGCCCATTGTGGACGACCACGTTTCAGTCCCGTGTAATCACTGGCAACACACACTGGTTCGTCTTGAGACACTGCGGCCCGGTAAGTTGGACGAGAAGATACGCATGCAATATGCAGTTAGTATGAAAGTCCATATTTCTTTTTTTCTAACCATTCCTTAGGAAAAGCTGTCCAGTTTGAATTACCACCTAAGAGATATTATTGTGATATTCTGTTACATACTGTATTGTCTGTTTAGATCAATAGCTCTTGAAAGCTGACTAGCCGTACTGAAGGGCCTGGATTAGCACATTGGACCAATTTGCAGCATCGGTAATTAATCAATTGTTTAGCTGCTTATCCAATACACATTGACACTGCCTGATCATTGAGTTTGTGCAAGTACGTGATAAAGCGAATTGGTGCGAGATTAGTAAGAGCTAAAAGCAATGGACTTGCGTCTTAATGCCAGGATTCGAAGTGATAATTATCATGATAATTATACCTCGATAATTATCTTGATCGTAACAAAAATCATAAAACAATCATTTATAAACTTCACGTGTATCCGAACGTGATTTGCTTCGCTACTTGTTAACTTAAAAAAAAAAACCTGATTCAAGTAATGTGTTAATTAAAAAAAAAACAAATCTGTTTATTGATATAAACAAATTTGTTTGTTTTTTACATTGTTGGGTCAAAACTAAAGAATAAAACAATTAGTAATTATAATAATTTTACTAACGAAATTATCATTTCAAGTTGAAATGGAAAAAGTAGTAGTTCATACACTTATATCATCAATGAATTGATACGAAATTATTCGATAAATTGCTAAAAAAGCCAAGTAACTATTCTTTAAATTTTACTTCTATTAATATTTTAATCAAATATTTTGCTGAACAATTAAGATTTAAACCATGAAGTGTTATCGACTTTTGTTGTTGACCGTACACTAAGAACGAATCAAGCAGGAAATAAAAGAAAAAAAAGAAAGAAATAAGTTAAAAAAAAAGATTAATTGATTAATTGTTCGGCAAAACAAGATCAATTTAAACAAGTTTAGAGTTATAACTTGTTTACACGTACCTCTGTCACGTTCGGTTTCAGTTTCCTATAACTCTCTGCAGGAGGCCGATTACTGAAAAACACAAATGCTAGAATTTATTACACAAACTTTTACGCACTATCACACCAGTAACAAACACAAGAGTAATGCAAAATAATGCAAAAAAAAAAGCGTAATAACCAAATGAAAATAAATCAAAAATCATCTGCAGTGCATTACATTTATTAACATAATATCTATTTTATAGTACATGTGCATGTTGTAAGAAGCGATTGATCAAAAAAGTTGACAAAGTATTCAAATTAAGCAGTAGGCCAACGAAAATAAACACAAGTAAATAAAAGAAAAAAAAAACAGAAACAATGAAGGTATTTAATAAGTACTATATTTTATATGGAGAAAGTTTGGGTATTTTGAATTCGCCTTGCATTTCACTTATTTTAAATCGTGAACCGAGTCACATTTAAACTTTTGTAGGAAATGAAGTTTTAAAGTAGCGCGCCGCGCGAAAGCTCGTGTGCGGCCTGGAGCAACGGAGCAGTTAACGCACAGCCACCCTAGCCCGAGACAGCTGCGTCACTGGAGCCTGCCTCGCTCGCTACCCACCAACTATAACCAAGCATACCTGTACAATATGTATGCTTGGCTATACGTAGCACCCACCTTGTAATATGGCTTTCCTAGAGATTGGCAAAGTGCTTTGATTTCTAGAATTCAGTTTGACAACGCTTTGATCTGGAAATTCATGTGTGTTCTTGTGAGTTGAAGTGTGGCTAGTTACAACATTATTTTTTTCCGTTTTGTGGACATCAGTAATACACATATATTAATTAGCGTGTAATACATTCAGCAGTAGGACTTTGCCCTGTGTCCAAAATAAGTCGAAAATACAACAGTCTACTACTAGCTTTAAACGTCGACGGCAGGGCAAAGGCCTCCCATTTCTCTGGCTATACCTCTCTAACCTGTGCGATCTCTGGGCATGTTAGCCCCGCATACATGATCAGATCATCACGCCACCTTCGCCTCGGTGGACCTCGACTCAATAAATAAATCTTTGACCATCCTAAAAATCTGCAGAAAAGATGTGATCGCTTTGCATAATAATTCGCCAATTTGTTACGCTAGCACGTTTATTGTAGCAAACTGCCCCGCTGTTGGTCTCGTGGTCACAACTCCGACTGCTGAGCGTGGGGTCCTTGGTTCGATTCCCGGGTCGGTCCAAAAGCTGCGCCTGATCTCTCTCCGGTCGTGTCGGATTGCCGTCCCATCGGACAATGAGAGTAAAGGAACACAGAGTTCACCTGTGGATGGCTTAACTCCGAATGTATGGAACATCAATTGTTAGATGCAGACAAATCTGTCTATCCTCTTTCAATCAATAAAAAATATACAATTTCTCTTTCAATCTATTTTCCATCCACCCGCTTTCTCCAGTCATCCCGCGATCGAGGCGCTTGCAACAGCTTCGAATTAATATCGGGAGCTCAAAATAATTAATAATCACGGAAGATATCCCGTAACTGACAGTGAGTTTTGAACTCTTTAATTTGTTATAACGCACTCAAATTCAAAACGATACCTCAGTGCCTAAAAACCCGCCTTTTCAATCAATGTGTCCTGCCAAAAATAACCTAGGGTGCTGAGACATGGACGCTCACAAAGGAGACTGTCCACCTAGTACGAGTGGCACAAAGAGCCATGGAGCGAGCCATGCTCGGCATAACCCTCTTACATCGAGTGCGTTACACCGAAATCCACCGTCGGACGACGTCGGTGATCGGGCGGTGCGCCTCAAGTGGACCTGGGCAGGACATCTGGCTAGACGCGGAGATGGTCGATGAAGCAAGGCTTTAACCGAGTAGTGGCCAAGGTTTGACCAAAGAAACCAGGGTCGTCCTGAAGCTCGTTGGGTTGACGAGATCGTCAAAGTCGGATAAGGGACGCACAGAACCGACAAGTGTGGCAGAAAAAGGGGAGCCTATACCCAGCAGTGGGTGATTCCAGGCTGATATGATGATGACTCGAATTCAATCCAAACAGGGTTTTTAATTTTCGGCATTTTCGTAACTACACTCAGAAATAGTAACAGACAGAACTAAACACAAATGTACAAAAAAATCAATTCGTTGATTAGACGCAATGTATATGACAGTTACTTTTTAAATTAACATCTAACGCTTTTGGATACGTAGAACGACAGATAAGGTTAGCGATTGTTTTATTTTATAACCCGCCCCGGGTTCGCACGGGTGCAATGTTGCGATGATGAATCACATTGCTGAAAACTGCATTAAAATCCGTTGTGTAGTTTAAAAGATCTAAGCGTACAAACAGCAGAAGCGACTTCGTCTTATACTATGTTTAGATAACTAGCGACCCGCCCCGGCTTCGCACGAGTGCAATGTGTATACATATACACATAAACCTTCCTCTTGAATCACTCTATCTATTATAATACTATGACATCATCATCATCATTTCAACCGTAAGGCGTCCATCGCTGGACATAGGCCTTTCCCAAGTGTCACATAGTAATATAATTAATTAATAATAAATAATTAAGTATTAATATTTAATTTTTATGAGATCATTTGTATGTTTATATTTATTTCTACTATTGTTTTATTTCCATAGATTATGACTATAGTCGGCGGTGGATAAGTTAAGAACCAGGTCTTTAATTTATTTAACTGAATTTAAATCATTGTAAATATTTCAACACAAAACATTAAAAAACAACAATGAAAAAGAGAACCCGCAAGTGAAATCAAATGACACAAGTACCGACACAAAAAAAATCAAGTGGCAGCTCCTTGGCCCCTAATAATGGCATTGCTTCAGTCCTGACCTGCTACATGACAGAGCTTTTATTGTTTCACTTGAACATTTATTGATTGTTAATCTGCTAAAGTACATGCAACTGTCCTTTGCATGACAAATACCAAAGTTGTTATGGGTATAGTGGTTGTTTAAGAACCATTTCCCTACTAATAAAATAATTTTTCAATTATACATTGTCTTTATACTATGATTTGATTTACTAACATGTAAGCAAAATGTCTTTTCGAAAAAATTTAAAAAATGTAATTCAAACAATTATAGTGTGATTTCTTCTTTTGTAATTTTTCTCTTCTTAGTATTTTGATATCAGCTTAACTTGGACTGAACTGTCCTATTATGAAGTATTATGTATTCTGTAACTGAACTAAAGTCGATATTCGATTATATGTAAACCACAGCAATTGGAAAGAGAGTATTTAATACACTTCAGATATTTAAAGCTCAAAAAGCTTTAATTGGACAGTTAAAAATGAGTTATGACTCCATATGTATACTTATATCTACTTGTTAAGCCTTCACTACCCAGTACACTTGTTATGTTAGTCAGGCTTCACAAGCTTGTACATTGAAAAAATAAATAAACCTTTTCAATTCCATTCAAAACATCACTCAGCACAGTCTGTCGCAGGCCACTGCTGCACATAGGCCACTGATTTTTTTACAGATTTTTTGGGATGATGTTAGGACAGATACCAAAAGTTTAAAACCAAGTTTGGATCTACGAAAGACATGTGCGAAGTACTTGCTGCCACAAGAACCTCGATATTTTCGGACATTTTTAAATGGCTCTTCTAAAAGGAGATTTCTTATATAAGACACAATGTGTTAGAATCAGAGCATAGATAGTTCTGTAGGTTCAAAAAAAATGCAAGGTTTTAGGCATTACACATATTACCCATTTCAATTACTCTCTGGGTGAGTGGGAGGAGTTCAATTTTAGTGTTTACAAATAAAGTATTGATTATTTTTGGGAGTCATTTTAATTAGGTAGGACTTCACTTCATTCCAAAACATCTAGTACCTAAGTCACAATAACACAGAAATAGAGCCACTTGAGAATGTTGTTTTCTGTATATTTCCAAACATTTGACATAATCAAACTAATAAGAAACCTAGTTTAACAAGGGTGTTCCGTAACACAGCCTCTACAGTCTTCAGTCGATTCTGGAGCCTAGCTTGGAGTAATTAGAGTAGCAGCACGCTTATTTTAAAAACAAATGACCATAGTATTCATATCCTACGGTCTACGGTCGGGTACGGGTCTACGTAATTGTCACAATAGTAGGAATTGGAAAACTTAACTTGTCCTCTACAATTTGAGATATATTTCAATTCTGTTGGTCTATCGCCCATTTTGACCAAGACCCTTTCCAGTTGCATATTATTGCAGAGTTTTTTGTATATTTTGGCTTTGACTTAAGATACATATTTCAACCATTTCAAGTTTCATATAATTCTGTCTCGTTATATTACATTTACTAAGATTTCTAAAATAATGGAATTAGATCTTTTAAAATAAATTGGTATAATTGGTCAAAAAGTGGACAACACTTTTTGACCAATTATACCAATTTATTTTAAACTTTATTTTGGTTAGCCAGGTACTTCACTTGCTCTCTTAGAAAGTTTTTATTACACTCAGTAACAAAGCTCAACTCAAAGTAAAGCTGATTTCATAATCATCATGATATTCCTTGGTCCAACTCTTGTGACTAATTAAATGCCAAATGATCCATGCGTCATGTTTTGTGAACGGGCGCTGTCAGTTGTGACTGGTCATCTCTAAGCTGCCATGGTTTATTTTAATTATTTTATTTTTAAATTTTTGATTTCATCTTTTCATCTAGACTTTGAATAATGCTTGCCTGATTGATCCAACATGAGTTTTTCTTACACAAAATCTGAATTTAGTGAACCAGATTTTTCATCAAAATTTCATTGCAATTTGTGAGCATTGCAAAGACAGATCAATCCTAGTAAACTAGCAGACTTCTACTGCTTGAGGCTCATTCTCTTGCTATTATTATCTTTCATTAAATTGAGTCCCAAATATTCCTATTGTGAGAAAAATAAGAAATATAACATGCCTGTATCCTTGAAGAGTTGAAAGAGGTGTACCGGTAGAGTATGTACGTAGAGAGAAGTGATGTGTGTGTAATGTGGGTGTACCTAATAGTGTTATCTCTCAGTCCCATGTAATAGGGAGCAGCATAGCTTGTTAAAGCCAATAACACTTTACCCGACCTGGGAATCAAACCCAGGACCTCATGCTCAGCAGTTGGTTGCTTGTGACCAGTAGACCAACAAGGAAATCACATAGTTCATAGTTCTGTAGCTTTTGTCAGTTCAGTACTTTTTTACATTTTATAAACATCATTGTTAATAGTATATCAGTTTGCCCTGAGCCCTGAGGTCAGCTGCATGATCCACACACATGTAGGTGTAATTAAACATAGTATTACATCCCACTCACTCATCACACAGTATCTGTACCTCATTTAAGTATACCTGACAAATTTTTGAATATTTATGTATATTCAACGTTTCCTGATCAACGCTGGCAGTCGTGATACAATTTACACCACTAACCTTATTGTCTGCTATATTATGTGTAAATTATTGTTAGACTATGAGCTATATCTGTTACTTTTGTTTTGGCAAAATAAACCCTATTTCTTTTACATCTATCATTTCTCATTGACATCATGCAGCATTGATATTTCCTAACATGTACATAATTTTAATAATATATTCACAAGCTTCATTTTTATTTTTCGTAATCTAATTAAGATGTGCATCGGTTTCATATAAAAGTGATATGATTTTGTTTCGGTTAAAATCGAATTTCATTTTTTTTTTTGGTCAATTCAATGTTGATTCACTGACAGTCTGTTATTTGAACAATTTTATTAAGCGCACTTGTTTTCTTTTCGTTTAGTTTATGCTGAGCGGATTAATAAGCTTACAAGGGAGTCGTTTACGATTATTTCATGGTGCATAGACCTTAACAAGTGCAATTCGAAATACATTGCTGCCGTACAATAACAATCACTATAGGTACTACGCTAAACGTCAATTTGGGTAGTGTAAACGTTAAACTTTTGATATTTATCGTATTTACTAACCATCGCTTCGCTGGTAAGCACTTTAAATCTCACTCTTTAGTCCAAACACGTTTGCGCCCGCACAAATAGTCAAAGGCGTAAAAAAAATCAAGCTTCGCACCGACAGACCACCCCGAAGATGACATCAATCAATAACAAAAGAAATATCGCCAGCTGTAATTTAACATTAACAAATTGTCTACTTACCCATAATGTGGTTTATATGTTTGTTGCGTCAATATTAGTGCACTTTTTGATATAATTCCGTGTAAATAATTAAAACAATCTACCCACGCTAACAAATATTCATCCAAACCCACGCCGATCTGAGTTGCCTGTGTGAAAAAAGCAGCGAGATTTTTATAATTAATATTGAGCATGAACTACGAATGGATCGCTTTCGAGTTTTTAGTGACTTTTGTTTTTTTAATGATGGGGGCATTATCTCGTATGTTTTTATTATTTTGTGGCGTTTCATTTTGTAATTAACTACTATTACGGCTGTTTTCAATACTTTATTTCATTTAAACGATGTTGAACTAAACAAGAGGAACCAATGGCCATTTAAATGAGGTTTTTGTCACGAATATTTACTGACGGCGAATTCAATGAGTTTATCGTTACGAAAACTCGTAAAAAGTCTCATGAACCTTATAATAGTACCTCTGCCAGGTGTTGCAAGCGTTCAGTTATTTTAAAACGTTTCATGTTACGCAATATTACACTTTTAAATGTCACATTGCCAATCATGCAAAATAATCACAACAAAGCATTGGCATGCATGGGGTTCAAGATCGCAATTTTGTTAAGAAACGGAACGTAATATAAAAACGTCAGTGACGTCATTCCTCTGCCTTTTTGTCCTTGTAAATAAAAACGTGAATTTTAAAATTTAAGCACAGAAAGCGACCGCTGAAACATTATAAAGTGTTCATACATCTACATATCAGGTAAGCATCGTGCTATCATGAATTTTAATGCTTAGTTTCATTGTTAATTTATGAGTTTAAGTGTTGACGTAAATTATAATAAATCGCCTTATTTATGTAATTGCTCGCGCGGATTCGCAGTAATCGCAGCGATGCTCTAAAAAATGTCTACAATGTATTTTTAGTGTCTTAGCTTGTCCTCATTGGGTTTTTTTATTTTGTCTTTGTGACCTTCAGTATCAGGGAAGGTCATACTGATGTTTATATAATTTTGCGATGTTTAGTGCGGTCACTTGGCTGCGGGGTGATCGCGTTCATTGTCCTGCCCTTGTTTACTATTATATTCAAAACACCCGGTTGTCGTTATCAGGTCCCCCTCTCGCTCTCTCACTATTTTTAGAGCCATAGAATTTCGAAGTGGACTTTAGTATTTATGTGGGAGCTTGTTGCTTTAATAATGTAATATTTAAAACAGCACACAGAGTGCGAAATATCATATGAATAAACAGTTAAATAGGCCAACCTTTGTCCCTTGTGTGTTAGTAAAGGTGAGCCCTACTCTTTGCTTTGTTGCTACATGTTAACAATCTACGGGAAAAACGCATAATTTTCTTTTGTTGAGGAAACAAAGGAATATTTTTCTTCAAAACAAACAAAAGAACTATTCATATCGAATATTTTTGTCGCGCATTTTTTTTGCTGCATATATTATGTGCACTTACATATTATTCATATCATTTTCAAATTAAAATATGATTTGAAAAATATATAAATAATAACCAAATATTTAGAAACCTAAACCAACCTTACCCACAAATATACTAATCGATCATCAGCTTGCAAGAAAAAAAATGTAAATACCTAGGTACTTACCTGCCTATTTTGGCGGGCTTACCTAAATAATAACCCCCCCCCCCCAGGCCCCGCCCTTCGTGGGATGATTGTATTCGCTATTTAAGCAGCAGCTCAGCCTGTTTTCCAGAAGATCGGGTACTGATTATCTATAATCATATTTTTAATAAACATACAACCCTACACTGACCTGCAAAATGTAAAAAAACGTAAGGAAATTTGAATTTCGCGGCCTATCCTGGCGCTTCCGCCTTAAGTACCTATTCTGAAATAATAACAAACTGTTATCAACGAAAACTTACAGTAATCAGGACCAACATAATGAACAGAGGCTGGTAGCATCACAAAATAACAAAACAAAACTAATAATATGTGTGATGCATCCTGCGGCCTACGGAAATGTCCGGCTTTTTAGCCCACAGTACTTTTCGACTTATGAGGATTTTAAGAAAGTGGAAACAGGTAAGTAACAACTTACTGAAAAAAACATTGAAAGTAAAATCAAATTCCGCAATGATAACCCAGCCATACGAGAGACATCCTATAACTATACCCCATTCAATAACTATTTCATGAAAAATACATACCTACAAAGGGGTTAAATGAACTTAGATTGTATTGATGATTTTAATGATTGTAATTCTGTAGCTACGTACGTTATACTTGCGCGACAAATTCATCAACATACAACCTGACACAAACTTGTAAATTGCAAAAAACGTCATAAAATTTGAATTTCGCGGGATACCCTTGCGCTTCTGTAACTTAAAAAATACCTTATTACTACCTACTTACACTTTTCACAGTATACTACTTATACCTACTTATCCAGTTCCTATTTTCTAGAAATCGTCATTTCAACAAAATTCAATGAAAAAGCAAAAAAAAACTTTCCTCATAGGTACTTAGCAGATTACGTTTGAAACACTTTCAACAGGGCAACTGTACAAATTAGGTAGGTACTGATCGATGGTATGTAATAGCTTAACTTATTTCTACAGTAAGTACCTACCTAATTCATTTTAAAACCCGAAAAGTCGACGATTGATATCATTTGTTGACGTAATTTTTGTGTAAACCCAGTGACTGCAGAGACTGCAGTGGGACAGTAATGGGCTGGTATAATACCAGCCCATTACTGTCCCACTGCAGTCTCTTCTCGTCTCGAAGGTACCTACAGACAATGCACGAGCATTGAAATAAAAAATCAGAATTATTATTGTTAAGAGTATTGTATTTTTAATCAGTCCAATCACCATGCTTGCTCACTGCGGGTTGACGATTTACCTACCTGTATTAATTATAAGCCCAGCTTTCCTCACGATGTTTTCCATCAGCGATGTCAGTAAAGTCTAAAACAAAAGTAGGTATAATATCAATTGAATAAGTCGCATTTCTACTTGGAATTTATTTTAACCCATAGAGAGCCTCGTGTCATACTGGGCCATCACCGACAAAACAATAGACATAATCATAATCCACCGTGTGGGAACTGGAAGAACCGCGGAATACTTTAATTTATACTATACCAATGTACATAAAAGGAAACCACACAACATTACTGTAAAAAATATTGATGGAACAATTTTGTCCTTGATAATAGCCATAAAACTTCATTAATAATTGTATGGAGCCTATCAATCTATTCCCGTCTTCATCATAACTATTAATTAATTAATGTAGGTAAATGTTTCATTAGAAACTGTACACGACGTAAATTGACTGTATACATAACATATCCTACCAGCCCACCCATCAACTGCGTGATTTAGTCATAGTAAGTAAGTGCTATATTACTACTTAGAACCGCAACAGAGTATTGTTACAAAACAAGCTTGTTATTTATTTCATGTTTTCATATATATTTTGAAGCGGGAACTGAAGGGGGATTGTTTGTATTTTCATAACATAGATCATCTTTTAATGAAGCTATCGGTCGACTCTTCTTAAGCCGACTGCATTAGATATCAAACCGACAAAAATCTTATGTTCGCCTAAAGCTCAATATTGTGTAGTCGTGGAATCATCGTCATCCTCCTGGCATGCCCTTGTTCCATGTTACTCGGGGTCGGCGATTTTGCTTCATTCTCCCCCGGCAACCGTCACGCATCATTTACACCTTTTTCTTTCTATCATTCTTCACACAATCCATAGGTAGGTAGGGTCATTTCGCCTGTTCGCGTCCATCACCCTATTCGCGTCCATTTTTCGGACCTCCCTATAACAATTCTCGAAAATAGGTATATTAACACACTAAATCACCGAAAACTCGTTACCGCCAATACCTCATCGTATAAGAGGCGCATACACATAGACAAAAGTTCTGTGTGCCCAATCAATCATGTGTAAAAAAAATAGTTAGTCTCCGTTCTTCAACAAAGAAGCGCGGACGAGCGGAATGTCGGCAAAAAAATAGTGTGCAGGGGCGCGTTCGACGGTAATTATTTTATTGTTTTATGCGTATTTTAGAATACACAGCTGTTTCTAGACATAAAGCATGAAAAAAGGAGTAATATTAATTATGTATTTACTTGTTTTTTTAAAAGTTAACAGTTAAAATAAGGTGGACGCGAATTACTACACCGAATTTATAAAACTTCCACTTTGCGACCACAATGGACGCGAACTCGTCTATTTATGATTTAGTTAGTGTTTATTTTTATGTGATTAAATTATGAAAGGGAATTTGTTTTTATTTTTTATTTATATACTAATATCATGCAATCGTAATGAGCAATTTGCGTCCACATTATTATGATTGTAGAAAAAGATACAAATATCGTTCATCACATGTGGAGTTGTGGACGCAAACTATACCTACAGGGAAATAGTATTGTACCAAATTGCGTCCATTTTTTCATTAAATACAAATAATAGCGTAAATATATTTTTTTAACTTATTTGTAAAAATAATTTAATATGTATTAATTTTATTCATTATTTCTCTTATTTAATACATTTTTAAATATTTAAAAAAACAAAAGTAAACAAAACATTTAAAATATAAAAAAATAGATGCCCCATCGGCATCAGGAACAAGGTCCAGGCAGGGTGGTCAGGGCTCCAGGGAAAGGAACCGTCTCACAATGCGTGCCATGCCGCGCAATGAGAGCCTCCTTCTGCTCCTCCTCGACCAACACCTTAGGCACCAACCGCCAAGAGGTCTACATCAGGTCCATGTAGGGCCCGGAAAAAGCGTCCGTGTAGCTCCTTGCTCTGCCATACCTCCCTACGGTCATTAGTATTAAATATCACAAGTTTGCGCCAGTTCTCGTTACCCAAGGAGAGCGGGGTGAGGCCCTTGTCCACTGAGACCACCTCTCGGTGCATCCCCACGTCGGTTTCGAGAAAGTATTCCCTGAGACTGCATACCTAACGGTTGTGCAAGGTCTTAGCATTTAAGAAGCCACGACCTCCGCACTTCCGCGGGATATACAGTCTCATCACCGATGATCTTGGGTGATGCATCCGGTTTGCTGTCAATAGTGTGCGGACCCTCCTATCCAGGGCGTCAAGTTCCGTCTGAGTCCATTTGAGTATGCCGAAAGAATACATCAAAACCGGCATGACCCAACCATTAAAGGCGCGCACTTTGTTTCCGCCTGATAAAAGACTGTTTAACACTTTATTCAGGCGACCAAAGAAGCGCTCCTTCTATGATTGTTTCATGTCAGCAGCATTGATGACAAATGCTTCCGACATACCCAAATACTTGTAGGTCTCGGTTGAGGAGAGGGATCTAAGGAATATGGAATCCGAGAGTTGAGTTCCCAAATAACTATATTCTTGAATAAAGAATCTGTTAAAAATATAATTTTTCTTTACATTATCTTAAAAATATCACCCCTACATTCCTTTTCTTAGGTGGTGGACGCAAAATGGTCTATGGGTGGACGCAATTTAGATTTTTTGGACGCAAACTGGGTAAAACGCGTATTTTTGAAGTTTGTCTATTTATAAAAAAAACACAAGTAGTTTCGAACAAAACTGAAAGCGAACCCTATAGTAGACTATATAATGAACACATTACATAACTTTTTCATTGAAACTAGTGCTGGAACATTTTTATATTCTCCTTCAAACTTGCCAACTGCACTAAATGGACGCGAACAGGCGAAATGACCCTATATAGTTTCCTCGCACAGTCGTCAAATATACGAGTACATCAATAAAACCTTCCTTATGCATTTGCTATAGTGACAAATTGCACAAATTACTTACATGTCGTATTATATCAATAGGTAAATCGGCTCTTAGTGTGTCCTGAAGACGCAGAGGTCACAAGAAAGATACTGTAGACATATACCTAGGTTTGTAAAAGTCACAGCAATTTTCGTAACAATTCGCGCCTTGTATATGAAACGGAAGGTGGCTATTGACGCCAATTGTAGCATGCAATTTATCACTATTGCATATTAAGGCTGTCTATCATAATAAATCAGTGCATCTTGTGGCAGATTACCGATGAAACATTCTCACACTTGTTAAAAAATTGTCGGCCATCTTGATTATCCTTGTTTACGTTTGATGTTTCGCCGTTAAATTAGTGCATTCAACTGTAAACAATGGCAATCGTGGGAGGAAAATCGTTCTGTAGTTGAATAGATTGTTATTGTTGATCCAATTAATACCTAATAGGGATTGTGTTTGCAAAATATTGGTAAAAGATTTATATTTTCAGTCACTGTCAAATCTGGCGCATTTGAATCCTCCTTTATCGCTTCTCCTTAAGTCCTTACCTTACTTAATGAAATTCAATATTTGTACCTGAGTGTCCTGGGACCAGAAAATGTAGCATACAGTTTTCCACAATGTTTACCTACAATTGTATAACATAACGAGGGCTGTGACGAAGGTGAGCAGTTGAGCCATAAGGAAAATTTCAAGAAAATTTACCCTTGTTTATTCAAACTGGCATTGTAATGGTTTCAGAGGGGTAAGTTTGGATGGATTTCGTCATTTTTGCAAACGGCACGTTTGCGTAATAAAAACTGGCATTGTGCGTGTCGGATCACAACACGTGAAGGGATGTCGTAGTCCGGATGAACGGAATTTGTCCGAAGAACAAACTTAACATTATAGTTTAAAAACATGTTCTCCCATACATTCCAACTGCTATTATATTCTAAGTTTGCACGCATACCTAATATTGAGTGCTAGGTAGGTTATGCACGAATATATGTATAAGTACCTGTACCATGCTAATTTAGTACCATAGACTTCTTACAGGTAGGTACATATAAGTAACTGTAATCTATAAGGAAAGAAATATTTCCTGTAGATATTTTAAATTAATTTTCGGCTAATTTTGATAAGGAGGGGGGGGGGAGGATTTTCCGTAAACAACGTTAATTGTGCCACTTCGAGTAGCACAATTAACGTTATTTAACTTAGGTATTTATTATGTGAGCTATGTCGACAACACGTCACCCCAGAACACAGATTTGGTACAAGCCACATATTTTGGACTTTTTTGATCCCACGACATGCTCACGAGGCTCAGGCTCCTCACGAGGTTTTCTTTCACCGTTGAGGCACCAGTTTTGATAAAATTTATAACATAAAGTAATGCGCCTATCGGAGTAAATGATGGCGTGTCGTTTGACAGGGGGGACAGGAAAAAAAGAACGTGTTGCGTTGCGCCAACCCCAAGTAGAATGGGACTGGACCACCACTGCTCTACAATTTTTTTAAATTAGGGACAAGATAAAAGAACTCCTTCGGCTAACGAATCCCTATGAGTATTACATTACCGAAATCTGCCCTAAAAACCTACCTAAACATACAGTCGGTAAACTTTTCACATCAAAGCCTACTTTCGCAGGGCAAGTTAATGGCGGCGGCGACTCTTCACCACATGGTTGTGATTGAGCATCGTGATTGTGGGACATTCATAATGGGCTGGGTTGATGTCCTGGCCCCGCTTTATGCAGTGAGGCACAAGATTTAGGGCTGCGACTTTGAATGATTTTTGTCTTCTGACATTGGTCCCCTAAACCCAGGATACACACACCGTACCTGACTAGCACGAAATATTTCTCGGTGAAATTCATCCTGCCTTTCGTAAATGTCCACAATGGCATTCAAGCTACTGGCATAATTATAAATGTAGTCCTGGCATTATTATTTGTATCACGCGGTCATCCTGTGAACGTGACGTTGAAATGTTCGCCAATATCTTGTAGTTTTGTAATATAAGTAAATATAGTGCTGCGTCACGTGCTGTTTAATGATGTACCTTCGTGACCGGTGCAGCTGGATTTGTTTGTGAGAAGTGCGTGGAGATAGAATTTATCGCTTAGTCACTCATTAACTAATCACTTGTTAATGTATGGAAATAAACATGTTATCGCTTTTTGAGAAAGAATGTGTGTAAATGCACGTAAACAAATTCAAGCGTTGGTTAGTAATGTGAGGCTTTGAGCGTTGATTTTATTTTCTAAAGGTGTATTTTGGTATCCATTTTTTCCTTTGTATACGTCACAAAGCCAAATAATTGCATAACCAAACGTCTAGCGAGACATATCGAGATGACGATCGATGTAGCTTAGAAGGCCGGCGAAACTGGACCTAAAGAACCTAAAAAATAACGAAGCTCCATTCAAGTGTAAATATAGAGATACTTATTTATTTTAAAAATATTGAATTTTTAGGACTCTGGAATCAAAAGTTAACTAGGTACTTTTGATTCCCGAGTCCTAAAAATTCAATATTTCATTTAAAATTTACACAAAATTTAGTAATCTTGCAATTACAAAACTCAACTTTTTCCAATTACGTTCCAATCCAATGGAATGTGTTTTGCCCAATGGTTTTCTTGTTTTCTTACTATGAATGACTCTTTCTCTTCGTTTTTATACATTCTATATTGTGAAATATTTATAAACAACGTGTAAACTTGATATTAAAACAGAGCTTTTATACTAACTAGAATGATTACAAAATCTTGATATAAAAAAAAAACTTTGAATAATGAACTTTATGTCAAAGACATAACGAGTTCGTATTACTTTAATAAATTCAAAGGGAAAAATTTTCAGAGCGAATAAGCTTACAGAGTGTGTCCTTGTCTTGCAATTGCCAGTGAAAAATAAATTAAAAATATTAATAGTAACTGGAAGAGGTGTCTGATGACTTGATGAGATGACGAGTAATAGATAAGTATGGAAGAAGAAGACATGCTGCGTGGACCCCAAATGAATTGGGACAAGGGCAAGAGAATGATGATGCTGATTAATAGTAGGTAATCGGAAATCACGGTGATAGCTAAACTAGCACATAAAAAAAAAAATGAAATATTTATGAATTAAACTATTTCTGAATGGCTACATAGATGACACCCATATAAACAATATGGCCGATACACTTTCGCGCTGAAGTCGTATTTTTGTTAACTATGGCACCCTTGGAAACCTACAGGTTATGAAGATAAATTACTGCCGCTCCGCTACTTTGTCGGCAGCAATGAAATGAGGTTTTTGTAATATCATTATACCTAAAAATATTGCAGGTACAGCTTAAAGTTTTCACGGTGTAAAACTAAACTTATACTGTCACTTACGGGATATCTTCCGTGCCTTCCGTTTTCATCATCCCGCGTCATCATCGCGATCTTTAATAATCACGGAAGACATCCCGTAAGTGACAGTATAATGTAGGTAGTTTCCATTTTTTTTTCAAAATGTCTTTTCCTTTGATGAACAGTATGGCGTATGTGTAAGTTTCACTTCATCAAGCCTTTTTACACCCCGTAATTTTGACTGCTACCCATGCAAAGGGGGTGGCCGGAGTGCTAGTATGTTATAAGGTTATAACTTATAACACAGTAATAACTGTCCCAAGTGTAAGTCTAAAATAATATTGGAAACCCTATTAGAAGGAGATGCCATCCACTGCTAAAGTTCCCTCTCTCGGAACGCTTTGAGTTGCACGTCATCATTCCAGTTTGTATGAAGTTCCTTGGATCTATTCTTTTGTTCGACACGTTTGCATTTTTGCGTGGATTTTATGTTTATCATTGCGATTTTGTGGATGCTTGACGACTTGGTCTTTTCATCTTGAACTGACGATACTGCACCCTGACTTGGACTACCTACTGCATTCTTCTTTGGACAACGATTTGCTTTTGATTTGTAGGTACTTTGATTTGAACCACTAACATCATTATCATCATCACACCACCACATTTAACACACACCACATACTACCACTAACTATTTGCAATAGCGGTACATAGCTAGTGAGCTCTGGCTGTTTTTATGTAAAACTATCTCGGCGAAGTAAGCATCGTTTTATTTAACCATAATTTGCTTATAGATCAAAGTCGTAACGACATAGTTTTAATAGTGATTGAACTAATTACTAGGTTAGTAATCAGTAGGTAGGTATAGTCTCTAGCCGCAGTCTGGCAGTTTTATGATTCATCAATGAGGTAGGTACATCCGTACAGGCAATGACGTAAAAATTCGGGTTTTGGCTTAAGACGAGAAGCAACACACGTAAGGTCAAAACTAAACTACAGTAGTTTATTCGAATATTCGATAGACCGGTACATCTTAAATATTATTATATTTTTATTCATCTTATATAAAAAAGCAGACGTTCCACAATAAAACCCTATAATATGTTGTCTTGCATAAATACGTACCTATATATATCTCTTTTCTGTTCAACTGTGCAACTTATACATAGTTGCAAAACGATATAATTAGATAGGTACGTTTTGCAACTATGTATAAGTTGCCATAATGAATGCTACCTCTAAGAGTGCGTCCCAAAATAAATGCAACCTCGCCAGCCTTCTTTACAAAATACATGAAAGACACCACCATGACCTGCTGTGAACTACTTGCGAGATCAGGGGCTGATCAGCAGATAGGCAGAACGTGTATGCAGATAACAATGCTCTAATATTACTCGTACTTCATGACACCAAACAACATGGAAAACATTCCTAACAAAAAGTGTAATTTAAATCTGTATAATACGACAAAAGCTGTTTCTGCTACTGTTGCATAGTCACCTATCTTTTAAATTATCCCTTTGTTAATGTTTTTGTTATCTTTTGTATCAATTTGTGTAATAAACTAATAAAAGATAGGTACTTAGTGAGTTTTCCTTACTTCATAATTGTGTGCGGTCTCGGGCGGGACGGACGGACGTTGCCTTTAAGTAGTGGAAATAATTTACTGACATAGACATTGTTACGAAATATCATTATCATTCATTTGCAGTGAGAACTAAGGTAGGCACAGTGGTTGAAGCTTGTAATCAGAGCGTTGAAAGAGAAGTCTCAACGTTTGTGATTTATTATTTGAAAGGATTTCTTCTTAATTATCTTGTCTTAAACCATACGGCTATAAAAATCGTCGTCGCGATATCTCCCTATCCAAAACTCAGCATGTTCAAAGATTTTTATACATTTTTATTTGTCCACAGGTTTCAAAATGAGTAAGCTGTGCAGACAAGTTTCCATCGAGTCCCCCGGACCTACTATGAGGGAATGCGTGTTCAGTTTCGACGTGCCTGTCCCTGATGTGCCCATGTACGGTGCCAGGATACGAGTGGTATACGCGGGAGCTTGCTACAGAGCCAACAAGGCGCGCTCAGCCTCCGTCTGCAGCACATCTTCCATATCCTCCATCGGCAGCCTCTCAGGAGAAATGGAGAACTTCGGCATCCACACTCACGCCACACCTTCGCACATAGGTATCAGAGACGGTGCCTTGTTCCCAGGCTATGAAGTTGCTGGCGTTGTAGACGCCATCGGCAAAGCTGCGGAAAGACTAGACGGAATCAAAGAAGGTTCCAGGATTGTTTTGTACCCCTACGATGGTGTGCCCAATGGGTATGCGGAGTACATTGTCGTGCCAGATTTTAAGTGCTTGGTGCCTGTACCTGAGCAGCTGCCTCTGAGCGTGGCGGCGATGCTGCCAACTGGTGCTTTACTGGCTATGAATACAGTGGCTACGGCTGGGGAATGTCTGAAGAGGGTGTTGGAGGGGCCGTCGAAGAAGGACAACACGACGGTGCTGATCGTGGGCACCGGCGGGCTGGCGCTGTGGGTGCTGCGCATCGCCACTCACTACTTCAAGCACGCATCCTACAACAATCGCATCCGGATCTGTGTGGCGACCCTCAAGGACGAAGGATTCATTCTGGCTAAGGAATGTGAAGAGTAAGTTGTGCTTCTTGTTTATTCTTGTGTCATAAGGTTTTAACCTCAACTGGCGTCATATCGTTACTTTTAATAGATCTTACATTTTCTGTTTAGTTCATCAATTAATGCACTCAGATTTTCAACACATGTAGGTTTAATAACATTTACACACAAATATTATCTTGATCTTTGCCCAAGGTTGTTTAGGTCAACCTATTGTTTGATTTAATTTGAGAAGATGTCACTGATGCTAAGCGACAGAATTGCTAAATCTTTGAGCATTAACAAACCACGACGGCCCTGACTATCGCGAAAAATGTTCGCACGGTGACAATAAGAACATAAATAACGTCTCGACAGATAGGTATATGAATAGAATTGAAAGATGTCTCAATTGAATTTGCATTATCAGTGCACAATAGGCGGATCAGTTCAGTCAGATCAGTTAATAGCTAGTCAATTAGTTTCTGGGTCGACCCGGTCGTAGTTGCAGACTCTGCTCGATACACAATTTCACCGATTGTGTTCAAAGTAGTCTGTGGTAGTGTTCTGAAGTAACTGTCTGAAGAACTGATGTTCATGTTTACACGACAGAGCACCTAGATCAAGTTCCATAATCTTAAGTGCCATAACTTTTTTTGTCCTAATCATCACATTTTGTCTGAATGATAACTTACCCTATAACTTAATATCACATACCTACATGCCTTAAAATTGAAATCCCTAAATACAATATGCCCTAAATCCGTTTGTCATAAATATTCCAATCAATAATATACAAAAGACATAAACCGTTTTCAATAAAAGTGAATTTATCATATAAGTCCTAAATTCAAATTATATGTAGGTATAATGTTTATTTATCGTAATAATATTTTTTAAAGTATAACAAAGGTTTTGCTATGAACATGTCTCAGGCGTTACGCAGATACGAGTTATACATATTGCAGGGCTACCTCTGCATTTAAGCCTCTTTGTTTAAAACCTCAAAGCCTTATTTTCTTTTTGATTGACAAGTTGAAATTCGAAGGATTTTAAAAATACTTTAGACAGACGTCATGTTTTTTTATGCGAGTTTAGAAGAAATATGTTGTAAACAATGACGTAATGTAAATAGACGCGTCATGCATGTAAATACTATCGGTAGCTAGATAGGTACTTAGACGCACGAAGAAAGGGAAAGAAAATTAAATGTCATCTACGTTGTCAGAGAGAGATAAATATATTTCTTTAATTACGTTGTCATTCTGTGGTGCATGCTCATTGGCCGAGCGCGTATAATTTGGGTAAAAATGGACACTCGATTTTCTCGTGTTGATATAGGTAGTACGATTTACGGGTAAAATAATGTTATTTTTGATCCTTAATGCAGTATTTCGTAAGAGTAATTATTATTACTTACTTAATTAATAAAACAGAATGTAATATTATAAACATAAAAATCTTTATGAAAAAATAATGTGAATAATTAAATATTGAAAATAAGAAGTACAACAATCGTTTAAATTAAATTATAATTAAATTTTCACTCATTTAGTTGGACATTTTTCACAGTACCCCATAAAATAAATATTTACTTTTGCTAATCTGAAACGTGGTTGATCTAATGTGTTCCTATTTCTCGTATTAAAGTTAATCAGAGGTCAGTTTCATAACACATATTATATTCAAACAATAAATATATAATTCATCAAAATAAAAGCAATGTAGGTTTTATAAACACAGATGCAAAGTAACCCATCAAAGATAAAGACGTCACAGTAAGTCACGTGCCGTTAGGGGGGGAGGGGGGGGCTCCTCCCTAACGGCACGTGACTTACCTCAGGCGCCAGCCGCCATTAGAAAGCATCGAAAAAAAAGAAAAAAAAATACTTTTTTGTTGATACTTACGCATGAAATCATACTTTTTTACTTGAAGGCATCTATTCAAGATTCTGGCTTTCAGAAGTTGCAGTGGCATTGGCAATAGTGTGGCGGGCTTGTCTCAATTAAAAAAAAAACCCAGTGCTATGGTTTTTACGCTTTCTAAATTCTCGATTTTTAAAATTATCCCAAAATTTCGCTTTTGTTACCCCTTACTATCACTTAGGGCGTTGCTCTACCATTCCGGGAGGGTACCCGATCATAACAGTTGTATGTAGAAATCCATAGCTTGTTCATATAAACTCTGAAAACAGTAGTGACAATTGCGTAAGCCTGCCCACCGTGAATCAATTATAATAAAAGGGGATCTAAAACGGCCACTTTCAGCGATTCCTCTAAAAGTAATTCAATTTCCGAATTCCCAGCAGATCATTAGAAATTCTTCTAATTTTTGAAAATGGTGACGCAGGTATTTAACAATCGAAAATTGCATAATTGAGTTTATTTTTCTAGATCTATACGATCTTCCCCGCGGAAACCCTTGCGTTGGTCATCTTCACCCAGTTACCAAAGTATTCTGTTGTTAGAGAAGCTTGCTTCTTTCTCCCATAATTCTTTTACCTTATTCACTTCCTTCATCTACCCTTAATTGTGTTTCATAAACTCCATCCATCTCCTCTTTGGTTGCTAACGAATTACGATATGACACCGTTGTCTCGCACGAAAGACTTATAGAAACTGACGGCTCTGAAGGCGGTCCGTGACAGAAGTTATGCGCTGAACACTCTTTCGGCTCCAAGAATATTTTCAGTTCTGCCGCATCTACACCGTTCCCGAGATTCCGAATTGTGTGCTTAAGACTGTCTGAATTGTCGATTGTCTTTTCTTTAAAACAGAGTGAACGTAGTCCAGTGGAACGAGGACCTCTATGAGAAGCAGCTCATCGAGAGGACGACAGACGCGTGTGGTGGCCCTGTTAATGTGGTCATGAACTTTGGCACCACCTCCCGATCGCTGCATCGCTCTTTACAATGCCTTGCCCCTGTAAGTACAAATATTTTTACACCTTACACGTTGTCTGAAATGCTATTGGTTCGGCAACGAGTTTTTTTTAATGCAACTGTACACTTTTGAAACTGTACACTATTGAAGTCTGAGTCTTTATCATGATCATTGTCCGTGTTGGACGTTCTAGTGATCACAATATTGTTGTTAGCAAAAGTTTTGGCCATTCATTATTAAAAAATCTCTATGAAATTAACACTTTATAGATATGTAAGTAATGCTTTGTAGCATCATAAAAAAATCAGCAGAAAGACTGCTAGGTATAGGTATCCCACAAGCAGCTCCAAAACTACCGGCCCTGTGTTTCCCAAATCTAGCGAAATCCCGCTACTTTCACCAACCACCTATTTAATCAAATCGACCGGCACAGCACCCGTTGTAAAAAGGCGATAATTTCATTATTTTTCGACATGACATGGCTCCTCAGGACATGTCCATCCGTGTAAATACTTAAGATCTGTTCTCTGTCAGGGTGGAGTGGTACTAGTTACCGAAGATGTCGGGGAGCACCTTCTGCCTAAATTCACCAAGAAAGCTGAGAGCATGAATGTTAATATGGAGATCGTTCCCAACGGTTCCATAGAGCAGCTCAAGGAACTGGTGGGACTGGTGGCTAGGGGTGAAGTAAGTACCTATAAGCATTTTTTTTGTTTTACAGGAGGGGTGAAAATGGTAGGTACATCGAATTTAGCAAAGTTGTTCGGCTATGGTCACTGTCCTCTCTGTCACTCTGTATGAATTTAAAGCTCGATATATTGATGTCCATTGCTTGTTTTTCTATCAGAGATAACGATGATGGATAAAAAGTAAAAAAAATATTGGTGACTTATTGATAAAAATGTATCGATTGCTACTGTAAATCTTATAATATTGTCAAATTTGTTAAAGAAAGCGTGTGCCAGTTGTCTAGATCCTCAGGTGTAAGTGTTGACACTTGAATTTAACACTAAATATTTTGGAGAGCCCACTTTTCCCCAAATGAGCTCAGCTTCCCGCTATTTGTTTGGCTCAAGTCCACGTTACGAAATTTACTTCTGGTTCTGAGAATTTCATTTCTGAATTAACTATTGAAGTTCAGTTTAGTTAGGAGTTGCACCTCCAAACCTCAAGCAGTAATATCTTAGGGAAGAAAGGTGTACCTATGTGGGTGCGTGTGTGAGTCTTCCTCTAATCAGAAACTGCTCTAAAGTTTTTCGTTGTGGGCTTTCAATAATTATTTCGTCGTGCTTACGTGGACAACACGTTTCATGTCATATGAAGCTTGTTGTCATATCTCGTTAATATTTGCAAACTACGAGTAGTTTTCCTTGGAATGTAATCCGTCTTTAGCACAACGAGCAGAAATCGAGGTAAACGTTCTACCTTTTGTGCTAAAGACAGATGTCTTGTATGTCAAGACGTCACCATGTATCGAATGTAGTGGTCGGTCAGACCCTACATCCAATACATAGTTAGGTTATTTCGACCCCTACGTGTAAGATAAGGTTTTTTGGTAGTCCATCGCCTTCAATCCCGCATCTGCCTATTAACATCAATGTACTCATACAACTTGCGGAGAATCAGGGGCAACTGATAAGCTCTGCGTCCCTCTTTAATTCCACCATAAGCATAGGAAACCAGCAGTATGTAAACCAGGGGATTAGGGGTACCGATATGTTCATGAAGCTATTAAAGAAGTATAAAGAGTATATTGGTTACCCATAATCCCGCAGTTTGTGCGAGCATACTGATGATAACATGTAGATGACGGGATCGGAGGCCATGGACTATACACTCACCACTACTGCAACCGTTTATATACCGGCTTATACACTGCACTGATTGATTCACAAGGGGGCAATTCGCTCCCTCAATGCAAGGCCAATTTAGACCAATTTATCCAATTGCAGTGTTAACTTCCAATCGCGGTACTACATATTTCATTCCCGACGGTGCATGATACCAGTGCAATCGCTCCTGTGTTTCCATGCAGATCACAATCCTATAAGTGTCTCCCCCCAGCAGACCGGTGAAATCTTTGGCGTAAGTCAATTTATTTTATTTATTGCAATAATTCTGCTGAGATTTTGCATTGCATTTTGAATTGTTCATTGATTTTATTTTCATTTTTCCTCGTTTTTTTGCTGTATTGTGGGTTTATCCATCAGATTTATTAAAGGAATCTCATTTTAGTTTAGGTTTTTGTTTAAGGACTTTTGTCACTTTACTTTTTTATTGCCGGGAGCTGCTTTTCCTAACTGGTCTTACTGGTCTTTGATCATTTTTTTCCGTTGTTGCTGTCTATTGTGTGCATTACAAATATTATATCGCGTATTGTTATCTGCCATAGTTGAATTGTCAGATTTTTTTCATTTAGGCTCTGTTTTCTTTCGTTTCAACCTCCAATAACATTAGCTAAGTTTTTTAGTCATTTATACCAGGTATATGTTTGTTTTTTTTTCCTATGTTATCCCACTGCTAGACAAAGGCCTCCTCCTTAGTCTTCCAGTGTTCTCTCCGTGCGGTTTTCTCCGGCCAATCTGTCACAAACACCTCTACGAGTAAGTCGTCGGTTTCCATGCCTCCTTCGGTGACGACGCCCGTCTTTAATGATAGATTTATAAAATCTATTGGTATGATTATCTGATTTTATCCATCTCTTGGCTGAACTGTCTATTTATATACCTAATTTCCTTTATGGAACGACCATCATTTTACGGTTCAACGAAATTGATTCCCTTTGATTGAAGAGCGAGACACTGATTATGGCATCATTGATTGATTCTCCTTTTTGTTTACACTTGGAGAATAAAACAGTACCGGCGTTAGGGCCACTGACGTCCCGGGCAAGAATATTGTGGCGCCCACATAGCGTTAGCCCCAGACCTCGACGCCTTCCCAAATTTGGCGCCCCGGGCCGTTGCCCCGTCACTTTCTGAGTGTTTACGCTATACATTTAGATGTTTTAACCAAATTGAGGGATAGCCGTAAAAATGAATCATATACCTTATGACCAGAATGACCAGAAGGGCGAAAGTGGACGAGGCGAAAGGAGCATGTATGGATCGTAGCAAGAGCTGGTCTCAACTGGTCTGTAGTTTCTGCCTGCCCCCATGGGAAATAGCGGTGAATTTATTCATTTTCAAAAAACGTTTATTTCAATCATAGGTAGCATAATAACTAAGGCACAGATTTCAATGACTTATCGCGTACAATTATTTCGAGTAGACGGTAACGCGTGCTCTCGTTATCCGCACAAGGTCGGCGATGCTCGCGCAGTTTACCGGTATATTATATTATGTAACACTCACCTGTTTATCAGCCTCTTGAAACTAATGAAATACTCAAGTGTAATGGCATTGAGATAAAATAGAAATCATTTCGGTATGATAAAGGACCTTTTATGAATGATTATATTGAATCGGTGTCGCGTGCCCGATGAGATTTATCTACAACTAAGTAGGTAGGTACTTGATTCTATGATCCTTCTTTAGAACAGCTCCTGCCTGTGCTGCAGCCGCCATAGTATTTACGGTACCCGGCGATACTCAAGCTGTAGTGTTATAAAAGATGCACATCTCGCGCCCCCGACAAAGATTTCCGACTTGCAATGATTTTAAGTTTTGAAGCCGCCATCTAGTCCGCCGACAACAATATCGCCGACACATGGCGGCGAGTCGACTTCGGTGTGTAGAGTCCTAAAGTAAGAAGGAGGTTACTCCTCTGATCTCAATGTAGTCAAGCCAATACGCGAACGTCGCTATATTTTGTTCGTTAAAACCGACGCGTCATTGCGAGTTGCGAGTACGCGTTTGAGTCTTCCAAGTAAATAGTGGGTGACAATGATAGCGTATGCGCACGACGACCAAATAACTAAGGTCTAAATCGAAGAGAGATAAAGACCTTAGCTATTTGGGCGCTCGATCTTATACATATTGTTCATCACATAGTGTTCATCTTGAAGAAGTGACTACTTTCCGACCTTCACACTTACAAGGAAAAAAGAATCTTACGGTATCCTGTTATCAGCCGTTGGATGTTATTAGATAACCGTCTGGTGTAATCTGTCAGTCGTTTATGCGCCCTGTTAGCTCGTAGCCGGGACTTGTAGCTCAATTGAAAAAATTACAGTCGCCACTGCGTTGAGGTGAGCTCGGTCAAGTTCAAAGTCGTGGTTTTTTGTGAGTCAAACAAAAGGTCATATGTCAAAGACAGCATAAATGTTGGTCAGATTTTTCGCCCGTGGATCTAAACTGTTCCTATAATAAAAGGTTACACATGACATGACCGAGACAAAGTGTCACTATATCAGTGTTACACTCCTTGCACGTATAATATAGGGTGTAACAAGACCCTTAACGAAGCCGAAAGGCACTTGTTTCTCCCGTCATTGCGATCATTTTTCTTTGTTCTGGATATTGGGGGTCAAAGTTCTATCTTTTTCACAAGTTTTTTTTTAGCATTTTCAGCATTAAAGACAGCGACCCAACAGCAATCTTAGTATAACGAGAATAAAGATGATTTTGACTGGAAAAAAAAAGCTTGTGGTAAAATATCTGCCAAAGGACTGTAACAATGATGGAAAAGTCTAAAATGTAATAGATTCCACAAGCTATCAATACACCCTTACCTTAATGTTATGCTGTTGAATGTCTCTGTACGAGAGTGTCTGAAAGCCTCTCTGACTGCCTCCTCTCTAGGCCCTCAGAACTCCTCAAAAGGTGGGATAAGCTTCGTTTAAAAAAAAATTGTCGACAGTTTAGGGCACATATCTAATATATTTGCTTATTAATACTAAGTAATTGTGTCCTACAAAGATGAGGTTTAAAAAGATTTACTAATTGATACCTTATCTGTTCCTTCGCAACAGGGTGTTAGGTTTTACGAGGGACATACTTTTCGTTTTCGTAGTTTGTCCCGTCGTAACTGTTATTTTCACGTAAAGGTATTTACAGTTCCTTACGGTATCTCCCTCGTTTAACACCCTGCGTATGTTTTTCCTTTAACCGTAATGTGTAAGTAAAATGTTTGTTTGTAAACAGATCGATCCGCCGCCACACTCCGTGTTCCCGGCGGAGGAAGCTCAAGAGGTCGTGAGGAAGCTCTGCAACTCCGAGATCAAAGGGCGGGCGATCCTCAAATTCCACAACATCGACTAGTCGACCACAGCATACCGACAGTCTGTGACTAAACATTATATTTTTGTTAGATTAGACGGTACGTAGCACGTATAGTTTAGATCTGTGAACGCTTGGAGATTGTTCCTTTAACTGAAGGTCAAGTCCTTCCTACCCTTTTAGAGGGTCCACCCTGGTGCCCATAAGGCCCACGGAAACATCCAACAGAACAGCTCTCGTAAACAATCGACTGGAACTGGGACCGTCGGACTTCTTCATCCGTCGGACGGTGTGTGGCCAGCCGAATTAAGAAGAAGGACAACAGTGGGACATTATTAACGCAGATTACGGAAATTATTCTTCACTAGATTATAAGTTGATGTTAAATTGATAACTATCATATGTTTCTTCTATAGCAATTAACCAAAGTAAAATCAAAAACATTTTATATTATATCGAGCCTTTTTCGGCAAAGTCACATTAAACGCGAATGTTTGAAAACTTGTGTAGTGTAATTTCTGGATTTCTTCATGGGTATCGGTGCCGAATTAACTCAATCCAACGAGGAATGCAAGTATACAAAAAGATTCATTCTTAGCTTGTTGCGAATTCTTTTTTTTCTTTTAATAGTATATGCAAAGCGAACAGGTTCCAAGCCTCTAGTATTTACTGCTGGCGTTTACATCGGCGTTCTGATGATTGTGCTCCACTGCTGAGCGGGTCACTCTTTACAAGACTTTAGATACTTGCTGATCTAGAATATCGGTACTGTGAACCTTTCATTTTGCTAAACATCTGTGTATTCTCCAAATATGTCTATCAAAACCGTTTTGTCTAAAATTTGGAAAAAAATCCTTAAGCGTTTCATTAAATTGAACTAATTTCATAACAAACTTGGCGCGAACGCTGCCTGATGGCTGTCACTTGTAGATTTTGTTCGGCGATAAGATCGAGCATCAGTTGGTGGATATCGGTAGAACTTACTCAACGCCCGGTTCCCGGTACTGTCGAAGTAATCTCTTTCTTGGAAATTATTCTAATAATACCGAATGAGACTGAACCGATGGTCCTAAATTAAACCTAAAGTAAAAACTCCTTTTAGGTGATATGCTTAAATTAGTAAATCTTGCGGCGCTAGGAAACCGACACTAAACTTAGTTAATTTTGATCAATAGTCTGTAAGCTGTAGTATTGACTTATAACATCGAAAGATCCAAGTTCAATCCTCCCGCTGAAATATTGTTTGTCCTTGTTGCTCCTACACGGGTTGAAAGATAAAAAGAAAATTAGTAACATCACGTGCCCAAAGAAAAAACAGTTACTAGTGTATACAGCCATGTCCATCTGCGTTGGTATTTCTATGCAGATAAGTATGTGGTTTATCTAAGCGAGGTACAATCATCAAAATTTTCTTTACGGGAACATCTGCACGAAGTTCAACCCAAAATAATATAAGAAAACCAACGATGTCAGTAGCGGCCACAATGCGTTGCATGACCGTCAAAAAACCGTTTGTCGATGTCAACTTTGACAAAGACTAAATAAATTGTGCGCTGCGCCCGATGCGAAACGAAAAAAAAAACTTTTGTAATTAGCATTGACATAATTAAGTATCTATTTTTGTTTACATATTTTTCATTCATTTGGTGATGAAGGCTCGTATTCGGCTTAGGCGCAGCGCATCAAGTTACGTACAAATAACGATACAGATACCACGATCCCTGTTCTCCCGTGTTCGGGTCGGGCTCAGGGCTCATGCGTCTTTGCTTGTCATATTACGGATACTTCGGGTGATATTTTCTCGGGTTCAGATAAGAAGGAGGGCGCTTGAGTCGGTATTAGCTGTACTGCGGCTTTTGCGATCCGTTTTGTCGGAAGGTCTCGAGGGCTGGTCCGGAACGCTACGTTAGCGCGATAACTAAGCAGGGAACGTGAGAATGAGGCTGGCTGTACCACCTTCGCCTAGATGAGTGTACCTATATGGCTGTGCTAGGGCATTTTAGCACTAATGCTAATGTAGATACTAATGCCGCAATTTTACAAATGTTTACCATCGCAGCGCCCCCCCTGTCCTTTATTCGAGAGCCGAGAACCATGCAGTAGGTCTGTAGTATATGTATTTTTCCTATTCTAATTAGTATCGCAAACATTAACAATGAGTCTGAGTGTTAGATCTCAAATCGGCTTTCAATATCTCCAAACCTCTCGACTTTTGTAGTGATTATCGCTGTTCAGGGTATCCAAATAATAATAATTTTTAGTAAGTAATAGTTTTAATAGAAGTTTCTTTTCTTTTCTTTCTCTTATCCAATAGATTAGTTTTCTATTAGCACAATTCCTAACACGCTTTCTTAGTGTACAAAATACAATACTGACACTGCACCTCATTTGCTCATTGACCTACCTATATAATATATTATAACTACATCTACCTACATTTTAAATAGCGCAATTTTTTCTAACTCATGTAATCTCATAATACTGTAGCACTTTAACATACTTCTATGTTATTTAATTGGCATTCGTTTTAGTGTAGATGTTCTAGTCGCGGGTTTCCAATAGTTCCGTAGGTAGGTAGGTACATGATTTTAAACGACTCAAGATCCTAGTCGTGTCGTGTCATATGCCTAAATCAACACTTAATATCAATTTAAAAATATCAAAGTAGGTAATGATTTACAATTGAACTGTTTTGAACACATCGAACACAGTAGGTATTTTAAATTAGAATATAAATAATACAATATAATAATACCAGCCTATTACTATCCCACTACTGGGCAAAGGTCTCGTTTCAAACAGAGTTTATTATAAATAATAATAATAAAAAAATAGGTTAGTTTAGAATAATTTTATTTTATAGTCTTGTTAATTGATAATTTGAGGTTAATACATGGATTTAGTTTTATCATCAGAAGATTATATATTAATAAGTGCGATTTATATTCCCCACTCCTAACTGTACAGTAGGTAATGATGTGTTTCTTTAAAAAAATACATAAACTAGCCATAAAATCATGTCATAAATGTTGGCATCATCTAGCAACTATTTCAGATTGACGCGAAAAACCTACTCACTCAAGTCTGTTAACAATTGATAGACAAGATCAAAGGATCAATTGTTAAATAAAATACAATGATAGACTGTTTTAGTAAGTAGGTGGTTCGTTTCAAAACATATGCATCTCAGGTCCAGAATAAGTAGATACTCAGTAATCAAGAACAATCAGCGTCTATCAAACCTCTGCAAATTTTTTCAACATATTTCTACTTGTTTGTTGTATTATCACGCCGGTATACGCGGCGTGTCGTCAGAGGCGAAGGGGTGCATGCCCATGTTCTGCAGTGGATGCTACCAGTATACCGTGTAACCTCCTATTATATTGGATTTGAACATGAAATACATATTTTACTGAAAGGCATCCATCGCATTAATATTGTTTAGTGTGGTCACAAAGTAGTATTTAAGCACAATATATTGTGATTTAAGTTAGAAGTAGCCACGATTCGCACAAAATTAAAACTATTCGATCCAACTTTTGTCATGTCTTTGAAAATCACTAAATTGATTTTCGTAGTACCTATTTTCAGTGGGCCTTTCAAATAACGTAGGTATTCTAGTTAAGGTTAATTAATTCATTGTAATTATTTCGCAAGCCAAGCTTTAAACTATCTTTAAGCTTTAAACTTTTAAATAATATTGAATTAACTTTCGATACTGTTTAGATTAGAGCCTGCATAGTAGCAGACTACATAGTCCAATCTAAAAGTATTTCCATGATACCTTCAATTGATCAGTTTTCGCCGCCACAAATGATCTCCAATTAGTTATTTTTCATTCGAAACAAGAGCGTCATTTAGTTATTTCCTTACAAAATACATATATTTAGTTAGAAATATAATCCATTTTATTAATCATTTTCCTAAGCATATTACTTCCGCTTACTGTGTTAATTTAAGTACCGTCATTCACGTAAGACAATCGATATCAGAACTCAGCATCAACGGATCTGCAATGCGTTGGTTTGATACGTGATAACAAGACGTTAAACAAAGTTGGTAATGATAACGTTTGCGGAGGCACGCTAATTTTAGCACCCTATCATATTATGTGTGATGTGCTTTTGTCGTTCAAAAAGCTACGCTACGGGTCGCGATATGAAGCTATGTTGAAAGAATATTAGAAAGGAAAAATATTGGGAGGATAAGGGGACGAAACAAAGTAAGGGTCCGGTGTAGGTTTTGGCTTGGAATAGACTTGGTAGACTTGGTTTCACTTGTTTATCGATTTTGACGATGTGCCCACTGAATTCAGTTAAAGTGGTTTAGAAGATGGCTTTTTGGACCGGTAGGGATGGAAAGATGTAAAGTGCAGTACCTTAGCTTGTAGTCTATTTTGTTTTCATCGGTAACGTAACTAAACATTGGACTTGTAACAGCGATAGTACCCCATACGCCTCCTTCTCATACGCCGCATGGTTCTTGGTAAAGAATAGAGCTTCCTCTCCTCGGTTATCGTCAACCTAAGGAATCATAAAGATGAGCTAGCATCAAATACCATAAGTGCTCCAATATCAAAACGCTGCCATCACCAACCAAACCGCATAGTTCATGATTGGCCTTTTTGTGATTTATATTCAGAACACCACACGCAATCTACATTTTTATTCAGTAGGATAAAAACCGTAAACAGGTGAACAACAAAATTAGATTTCCAACAAAACCAATATCATTACATACTTATACGCAGTGTCCATCAAAAAAAAAAAACAAACTAGCTAGAATTTTTGTGGCTAAACATAGCATAGGAGACGAGCCATATAATACTACTAATATACTTTTTGTCAATGACCGATTAAAAAAATACTGCTTACAAATAGTACAGATGCCAGCACATCAAGCTACTACAATCTGTCAAATGTCTTTAATAGATTTTTAACTTTATCTCTAAAGCATTAGGTTCAAGGTTGGTTGGGAAAATGTGACAGTTTTGTGTAGGTTGACCTGCTAGCGTGTGTACATCGTAGCTTACGTTACGAGAATGCCTGATAAACAGTAGCATAGGTTAGGTTACATCTGTTTTGCTTGAGTTATTCACGTCCCAGCATGATAACGCTTGCGACGCAAACAAAGATTCAATGTCACAACATTATAATATTGTAAGTAGTATTATATAATAACTAAACGCATATATTATATGTATCGTAGAATAGTTACACGCTGAAACGGTGTTAGCTGGAATGCTGAATGGTTTACAATACGGTTTATGATTAATCCAATTATATCAAGAAGTGATGGGGTTTTCTGGTCAGATTTCAATGTGTAAACACTATTTAGACAATATTTACCTATTGCTTTGAATATAAATAATAATATACCTATAATGCCTAGTAGGAATGGATACAGTTGCCTAAACAATACCAGTTGATCGATTCTTCTTGAATGTTATTATATTGATATTATTATTTGAACATATGACTTATGTATTAGGAAATTTAGGAATCATCTCAGCCTACCATTTTTGTTCTTTTCTAATAACTAATAGGTACCATTGCAAATCCAGCGCCTACTTCCGGGTAGGTAGGTCCTAAAACTCCACCCTCCCAGGTCTAAGACCGGGCGCCTTTTGAGGGACTTCTTGTTCTCGTGTCTCTGGCACGACAGTGTATATATTGTTAGCCCAAAAGTTCGGCACCTCCACGGCGTCTTCGGTTCTTGAACTTGAAAAGTGACAATAACCACGCAAGGCTCCTGTGTCCATTAGTTAGAAGCCTACAAATATATAAGAGATCTATATTTTCCGTATCCATATAAAAATAATTTTGTTTATTCTTAGTAATAATATTTGTAGATATCCTTGTCTGATGATGAGCACTGCGGCAGCATAATTAACTAAAACACAATCGTAGAGTAGAATTTTCTTCTTCGTAGCGTTTACTTGGCGAATTGCCATCGTCATCTTTCTTAAAACTTTTCTGCTTGGCTCGGTCTTGAGTTTTCTCAGCAATTTCTTGGCTCTCGTGTCGTGGATAGATATTGGAACAGCGGCTGAAGGATGGTAGGTATTTAACAAGAACGCAACAGTTCTCAAATTACCTACCCATGTTTCGGGTGCGAGTATCGAAAGTCCTGAAGAGTGTCCTAACTCCCTGCTATATTTAATAAACATAATTCAACATAACATTATATAATACACATTTATACTATTACTATTATATATAAGACGTCAGCAGTATTAGATAAAAAAAAATACGTAACATTAATGTTTATCCTTTCAAATATTTAGGGGATGGGTTGAATCCTAGGTCGCGGTGATATAGTTACCATCTACGCAGAACTTCGTGCTCTGAATCGGGCATCGAAAAACGGATTAGTACTGAGATTAGCACTCTTGTTAGTATGGGCAAAGCCAGGGTGTATCTGAAGTTTCGAACAGATTTTGGGGTTAAATAGTGATACTGTGTCAAATGAAATTCCGTAGACATGACAGATACAAACATCTAAACCATCGCGTCTGCATAGATTTGCAAGGTTATTTGTTATTTGATCCTGTATAAATATACCTACTTTGTCATAGAAGGAATAAATACCAAAGACTGTACAAAAAATATGATTCAATATTTTGAGTTTGATGTTGGCTGAAAGAGTTCAAAAGTGATTATACCAAAGAAAAGCTAAAAGGAAACGCTTCAATGCTATTATTATAAATGTATGAAGGCGCGGAAATACGTCATTAAGACCTCTTAAAGTACTTGGCGGTGTACTTGTTTTGAACTAGTTTGGTGGGATTTCTGCAAAGTAACGCCTGATTCCATTAATTATGAAAAGTTTATCATTTTGTGTTAAAAATGTTAAAATCACACAAAAATTGCCCCCCCCCCCCCAAACGAAAACCTGTATCTGCGCCTGAAAACCTGTCAAAGTTGTTTAGTGAGGAAATACAACTTGTAGAAGAAAACGGCCTGTTACGGGTGTAAATCCCACGAAACTAGTTCAAATAAAGTACACCGCCAAGTACTTTAAGATGGTCTTAATGACGTAGGTATTTGACTATATATGCTAGCGTGAGCTACCAGGGTTGGTAGCTCACGCTAGCAAACGTAGTCTAACCATACCATGACCCCGCGTCCTAACCAAAGCCTCCGTTCAAATGTCCGGAAATCCCACGCGGCGCCCTCTGCCGGCGCAAGTGTTAAAAAAATACACGACGGTCGAGTGTAAGCGCGACGATCGCTTGACTAGACGGCTTGATTGGTAAAAAATAACATGTTTATAGCAGTTGGATCCAGAAGCGATACATTATTTTGATATGGAAAGTTGAATATGGCCCATTCCCTCTCTGAATGTGGGGTGTCTGAGCCCCAGCAGTGGGAACGTTGTAGGCAGACTGACATTTTTAACTACTTGGCGGAAATATTCTTAGTCCTTGACCCTCGCTTAGCCTGTTCCACCTGTTCCGTTATTGGTAACGGACGGACGCATAGATGGTTCCATGGGTATTTCTGTTAAGTCAAAGCTCTTATCGTGTATTAAAAGTTGATTTAGTCATTTTGTTCTATATTGTGGTGACTGACGTCTGTGGAGAGATTATCGCCTTAATGCTAAGAGAATAACGAACAAATAAGGAAATTTAGTAATACTAGTCGGAGGTATAGGGTGGGTTAGGGCATGAACAGATCTTGTGTAATCTTATGATACTGCTCGCGAAAAGGCTATAGTAACCCTAATCATAATTAAGTAAACTCTGGAATAAAGATTAATTCAGGAAAATATGAAGCCCGCCAAAGTTTTATACGACTACGGTCCATCATTATGCCAATATAAAAAATAAAATGTTATGTATTTTGCTGTCCACGATTTAGAGATCTTCCTCCATGTTGTATCCATTTATTTAGAAAATGTCTGTATCTCTTGTCGTATTGATAAACTAAAATAACTCGTAATATAATAGATAGAAATATAATCATTATAATTAAACATGTACCCTTTTTCAATATACACATAATACGAGAATGCAATTAATCGTAGTTTTTAAATATACTATACATGTCAATATACAAGGAGACATTTTATCTCCGCAAAGTATATTTGCATCTAACATGTAGCTTTATTTAGATGTTAAGATGTAACTGACTTGGTTATTATATTAGTATCGCATAAAACATGTTAATTGTAATTTATATATTAAACATATTATTATAGAGCATCGAATGTCACAAATAGTTGACACAAATGTCATATTATATTATTTTTAATAATGTTATACACTGCATAATATATAATTAAGATAAACAACATATTAATTATAAATGTCATAAACATCATATTATTATAATCTATTATTATTTATTGTAATCGCTGAGTTAATTGGCACAGAGTATAATAAACATATAATATGTAGAAATGTTTATTTTAATAGTTAATTTTTTGATGATTATATGAAAATCTCTTGAAAATTTTTGCCATCTCTAGTCAAAAATGAATTGATATCCAAATTGGTTAATAGATATATACAAAGTATATATTATATACATGGTATAATATAGTCTGTTATTTTAACTCTGATATAAGTTTGTTCGTAAGGTGACAAATGTATGTCTGTATTGTACACGTATCTTTATTTAATAAAGTAATTTAACGTTTGTTATATTTTTGTTTAATTTAAAACTCGGTACCTACATTCATATCTGAGATATTTTGATGAAATTACTACTCAGTATTATGATAAAGCAACATTGCTCTTGTTTACTCAACAACCGCAGATGTCAAAAATCAAGCAAAAGGAAGAAAAAGTAAAAATATTTATTTATCGCAGGGACTTGACGTGCATACAAAATGACAAAAAAATTGACAATAAACAAACAACGTATAACAAATATTAATTAATAAGCACATATTTGTTTACTAGATACTAGAGACTAAAGACGGGCGGCAACACTAAGCCAGTAGGGCACCCGAGGTAGGAATAGTTGTAACCGTCTTAAAAAAAATTACCTAATTTCAAAAGAACTAAACTAGTCGTCCCATACTGATCAAGTGACCACACTGTTAGCCACTTTTGACCAAAACAGGTCTTCACAAAAAATCCTTACTTATGGTTGTTGCTCTCGTGGCTCTTTTCTGGAAGAACATTTTGGTACCCCAAAAAAACAAATCCAGAAAATCTCACACTTCAATGAAATCAAATATTCTCTAAAAGTATTTAATAGAAACAGTACATTCATAAAAAAAAAAACAGATTTTATAAATAGTTATGTTTTGGTATATTGTGACTCACGGCTCGTATGTCTTTGAATAAATTATGTGATTCAATGTTCTTCGCCTCACCAGGGTTCTGGCGACGTGTCCTGTCCGTCGTGTTGTTGGCAATATTCTTTTCGCCCCAGATGTCGACCACAGACCTGATCTCTTGGTTGATGAGCGCTTTCAGGACTATCAACACGGAGGAGGAGTCAATGCCGCCGCGTTTGATCGATGCAGCCGCTCCGCACGTCTTCACTGCCAAGTTGTCCACGTAAATATATTTAATCGTGTAATTAGGAAAGTTATTCTCATACACATACACTTGGCCCTCATTTATAGATGTCGGCGGGTTCTCTACCACGGCAGAGTCCAAATGTATGAGGACGTGTTTCCATTCACCCATTTCCAGGGGCGCTTTCGTTCTCTCACAGAACATTCTCGCATCAGCGGCGAGGGCAAGGAGTATAATTACCAACCGGTCCATTGTATAGCGTTACATTCGCAAGATTGATCTGAAATCGCTGATGTTTTCTCATGAGCCACCTGTAGATGATTAGTTAGAACAATGGGCCGATAAGCGCCTCGCGAACAGTGGCCGACCGCAGCGCGTTGCTCGATACTTTTATTTGTGCCATACACATGTGCGATGAGAATGCAGCCTGTATTGTCTCAAAAAGAAATAATAGGAGTACCTAAGAACAAACTATAGCAGCCAGTGTTCTACATTAGGTATGTAGCATGCACGTCACCATGCAAAAAGAAAGCGTTCGTCTCATACAAACATTTGCATAAGGAGGATAATAAAAAGGCGCAGTCATTTTTCATTCGTTTCAGTCAAATCTTCAGATTTTTGTACTCGTAGAAACGATCCAGCTCGACATGCTTCCGAGAAAGTTTTATCGTTGCTCGTTGCATTGCAATGGAAGTTATCAGCACCATCTTAGGACTGCCTCGCTCGTCTAGTGGCCGCAAGCACGACTGCTGAGTATGAGGTCCCGGGTTCGATTCCCGGGTCCTGGGCAGTGTCATTGGGTTTTTCCATAAGGAATTTCTCAGTAGCAGCCACGGAGCCTGGATTTGTACCCGGTTGATGGCAATAGGCTCGCCCCTTATTACATATTTTTATGACGTATAATATATTTTCCATGTTCAATAAAGGGTCCAGTTTTATGAAGATATTTTTCGTTTTTTTCCCCTTATCATTATTATTTATAATTAGTTTATTTCGATTAAATACGGGGTAGACTGATAAAAAAATTAAATTAAAATTCGGTATGATGAAAATACATGGTGCGATCCGGGCGCTAATCCAGACTCCGTGGCTGCTACTGAGAAATTCCTACCACTCCAAACCAACCCCATTCAAATAACATTTTGTCCGACCTGGGAACCAACCCAGGAGCTCATGCTCATCTGTCGCGCTTGCGAGCACTAGAGCAACGAGGCATAAACCTTTCGAAATATATTCACGCAACAATACAGCCGCCGTGAATATAGAAATGCTGAATATGTTTGCTGATAAAACCCACCGCGCTGGCTTGGAGTTACTGAATGTGCGTGTGGATTGAGAGATCTTTTCGAAAAACTCTTCCAATCTCAACCAAATTATAAGAGGATTTAGGAAATAATTGTGAAAACTTCATGGTAAGGTATACAATTTGTGAAACCTAAACAAAGAAAGTTAGAACTCATTAACTGGATCTCTCAATCTGGACAACTGAAGAAAAAGCCATAACGCGTATCCAAGAATATACTGCCTATGTGTTTATAATTTGCATTTTAATTAATTGTGAAGGATTTGTGAAAGCTGCTAAACAAAATTTTGATTCGTTTCAAAGCCACGTTTAAGATTTATAACGGTTTATATGGATCACTCAGAGTGGACAATTTTCAATTGAGTGATCTTGTAAAACACGACCTAATACTGAAAAAGTATGAATAATTATCATGTTTATTGCAAATTATGCTTCTGGGAAAATTTGTGAAACAAAAATCGTGATTGAAATCTTACTGGTTCAAGAGAAAATGAAAATCTTGTTTTTTGTCGATCGTCCTAACTGAGAGATCATTATTTTGAACTCTATTTAATAAACCAAAACTTATAGGTAGAAGGTAGATACATCAGAAATTGTGAAAAATGTTGTACTAAAATTTGACGAATCAGTCGTCCCTGTAAGTGTTATACTTAAAAAGATAAATCATTTTTTACAATCCTTGAGGAAAACGTTGAGTAGGGTGACCATATCGCCGGTCGGAATCATTACCGGTACAATTCAAATTATGATGCACTTACGTTTTTATACAAGTAATTTGTGTCTGGTTTCACTACATAATTTAAATAATATAAAATTACGTTTTTAAATGACAAGTTTCTGCAAAGTTAGGTACTGTACGTGTAGTGCTCTTACTAAGGAATTCTAATTCTAAGTAATTCTTACACACAAAAAGTTCAGAAATTTTAAGGTAACCAAAAAAAAATAACTTTTTTTAATTTAAACTTTTTTTAATTTCACTCATAATTACATAATAGGATGTAACTTAATCAATAAGTCCGTAGAACAAAGTATGTAAAATAACTGGTTCTTATTTGCTGTTATACATCAAAAAATCGGACAAAATAAAAAAGTATGTCTACCCTACTCAGCGTTTTCCTTAAGGATTGTAAAAAATGATTTATCTTTTTAAGTATAACACTTACAGGGACGATTGATTCGACAAATTTTAGTACAACATTTTTCACAATTTCTGATGTATCTACCTTCTACCTATAAGTTTTGGTTTATTAATATAGTTCAAAATAATGATCTCTCAGTTGGGACGATCGACAAAAAACAAGATTTTCATTTTCTCTTGAACCAGTAAGATTTCAATCACGATTTTTGTTTCACAAATTTTCCCAGAAGCATAATTTGCAATAAACATGATAATTATTCATACTTTTTCAGTATTAGGTCGTGTTTTACAAGATCACTCAATTGAAAATTGTCCACTCTGAGTGATCCATATAAACCGTTATAAATCTTAAACGTGGTTTTGAAACGAATCAAAATTTTGTTTAGCAGCTTTCACAAATCCTTCACAATTAATTAAAATGCAAATTATAAACACATAGGCAGTATATTCTTGGATACGCGTTATGGATTTTTCTTCAGTTGTCCAGATTGAGAGATCCAGTTAATGAGTTCTAACTTTCTTTGTTTAGGTTTCACAAATTTTATATTTTACCATGAAGTTTTCACAAATATTTCCTAAATCCTCTTATAATTTGGTGGGGATTGGAAGAGTTTTTCTAAAAGATCTCTCAATCCACACGCACATGTTACTGAAGGTAACTGAAACTATCATGGTGGAATGTGGTGTGGACAAATGTGCGGTCATGCACGTAAAGTGAGGAGAGATTGTGGAACCCGTGGATTCCACCGCCACCGTTGAGGGAGCGGTTTTTTGGCTGCCTTAATTCAATTGTCTTCCATCAGCGGTCAACCATTAACATATAAGTCTGTTGTGTCTCACCGCAAGGCAAAGGACTCCCCTCTTTCCATTTTTAGGGTTGCGTACCAGAAGGGTAACCAACAGGACTCTATTACTAGCCTCCGCTGTCCGTCTGTCTGTCAGCGGGCTGTATCTCATGATCCGTAATAGGTAGACAATTGAATTTTTCACAGAATGTGTATTTCTGTTGCCGTTATAACAACAAATAAATTAAAGGGGACTCCGCTACTACGAAACCCTTCATGCATGAGTCCGACTCGCACTTGGCCGGTTTTTTATGTTTTGTCAGCTATTTGGCCTAATCCTTTATGTAGGAGTATAAATAATATAGTCGTTGAAACCATGGAGACCTTACGAGGCAAGGGCGGATAGTAGGTAGTCGGTCGACGGGATACGGGACTGGATAATAGCAGCATTCTAGGAATGATCTGATCCAGCGCTGGATTGAAACTGGAATAATCTAATCCGTCACCAAGATGCACTGGATCCAGTCCAGTATCTGGATCGGTGGTCTACTTTTCAATCCAGCGCGCACATTCCAGCTCAACTGGAATCGTGTAGACGACCAATCCAGTATTAGACGTTGATCAGTGGCCAAGCATTGCTGTAACTCGTTAATCCTAAATAATACTGAAATGACTGGAATAATGTTTGACTGCACGGTTGGCGCAGTAACTGAGCGATTGACTGCTGTGTTGCGACTGCTGGGTTCGATCCCGCACGGAACAAATATTTGTATGGCCTACAGACAATTGTTGCGGGTCTGGCTGTTTGTGTATGTGACTTTCATGTAATTGGACTTTGTCTTAAAAAGTGTAGTTTGGCAATAAGGGAAGTAGTGTGTAGAAATAAATGACACCAAATTCTTCCAACGGCAGGATTTATTGTAGTTGTGGTCCCTTAATACACAAGGAAACGTCGGAACGGTACCTTAAAATTATAATTTACAATAATTTCATATGAACATTACACATCTAATCGATTGATGATCGAGCGACACTTCACAGACTTTTATCGAACGCGATTCAAGTTCTTTGGTGTACAGATTTTACGAAAAAATTATTGTTATAAAGTAAAAAAAATAAGTAATAAAAAGAACTTCCCAAAGTAGAGTAACATACGTTAATATATTTTACATAATAATATCACTATTTTATAACACTAATAACACCAAACGACGTACGGCTTGAAATTTAGTTCGCAATGCACTTCGTACACGACGAGTTCCGTAAGGGATATTTCATAAATTATTAAAGACCACACATTGCCTTACACTAAGGCCATTTAATGGCAAAATTGTTAGAATTTTTATAATAATATAAATGTGTAAAACTACAAGAATTTACCTTACGCGTGGTGTCCGTTTTGTTTTACTTATAAAAAAATGATATTTATACTTTTACCCTTCACCCGACACTAAAGTGATTATACAATACATAATATGATAATACTTTTGTATAAGATTCCAAAATTTCACAATTTAAAGAAGACTACAATGTAAAATAAAATTTCACTAATAAAATTTCACTATTAAGAATTTGATATAAAATCTACTTAAAACGCCAAAATAACACAAAAATAAAATTAAGTAAATCGCCAATAACATGTTTTGAAACGTGTCTTTTTTATGTATTTCATAGACAATATAATACAAATATAGTGTTTGTAAAGTTGAGAAAACGAATAATTAACAAAAATAAACAATTGGATTTTTCATTTCGAGTCATGAGAAACAATATTATGGGATAATACAAAGCAATGAGATTTATGGTACTCTATTATCTCTTATTACTTATTTAAAGCTGCCATGAGACACTTGTACGCAACAAATAAAATTACGTCTTTAAACATTGGTCTCTGAATTTGAGCCAATGTGACCAAATCACGATTTTTTAACGTGTATTTAATTAATGATCTACATAACAATTTCTTCATAAAAATAGGAGAAAAAGTACCATTATTATCGTCAGAAAATAAAATTAAACTTTTAACAGAATGTACTGATTAGTGGGTAAGAGATTCTTAAGTTTTGTACATTTATTGAGAGTCGCTTAAACATCGTCAGGGCCAAAGTAAATCTACTTAATATGTTTACACTCCTAAGTGAAAGGTGCTCGGAACATACAATAGAGTTATCAATTAGCTTTATTCTTTATTGGAAATAGACATAAAAGCCGTTGGCAAAGCATTTTATCCCTATCTTTGAAATCATCCAAGAATACTCATAGAAATCTGAGGAAACAGAATAAAGCTAAGATCTTGAATACAACTTCTATGAGAACCAAACACCTCCGACTTGTAATCTCAACGTGAATACAAGCGTATGGCCATAAAAGTGCGACTTAAAATATGAGCGGATAACTCCAAATATTACATAAATCAAGGATTGACAATTAATTGCGATTGTGAGCGCGTTAGGCTAATAGGTACTGTAATCGTAATGACAACTGGTGCCTCAAATCATAGGAAAGACAGCGGCATTACCGTCAGCCACATAAAAAAGATAATTATTATCAAAATCATGTTTCAGGACAGTAATGTGATAATCGAGTTATAAGAGACATGTGTCATTAGTACGACCGGGTACTTCATAACGTTTCTATGATTTGCGGCAGGTACCTTCATATCACTTTAAAAAACTAATAAAACTGAGGACGGATTCCTCCATACCTACGGAACTCTTAAAGGCACATGGATTCATATAAACGAACTTTTTATGTGTGATGGTGTGAAAAAATAACTTATAGAACAAAATAGATTTCATCATCATTCTCCTGCAGATTTATAAATTGAAAATAGTAAAATCATTTTTGACACCAAAAGTATTTTTTTAAATAATATAATAAAAAATCATAATAGGTTATTCTGAACAATCAACATGATTCTACAATTGATTCTCTAATTTGTCCACAAAGTAGTAACACAAATCAAGTTTTAAAACTTTTGTACAAAATCAAGTTTATTTAACTCTACTGTTGCCAACCATTTGTTCCATAAGTTACTTTTGAAATGAACTTCCCTTACTGCGTAACGTGTTAACTGAATCAGATCATTTGAAACACAGGCACTTACAAATTTGAAATACACAATGGTGTATAAAGAATCTGCACAACTTGTGAAGATGCACAACTTGTGTTGAGAGTGGCCAGTATTTTGTTTGTCTGTTGAAGGTTTCTACAGTATATTGTTGGCTGTTGCCTTTACATTGTACAAAATGTCATTATTCGGTTGACTCATTAATATATAAGCGTGAGACGGATTACGTTAAAGGTACAACACATTTTGTTATTGTCACATAGATTACGTTGGAGCTGCATATTGTCGTGGTCCTGCAGAACGCCTCTCATCAGCGCGATACTTTAACATCTATTTAACCAACATGACCACATTTAGAATATATTAATTTTCTTCTTATTTAAAATCACCAATTACAGATTAACATATCTTTGTATGCCGTGATACAAAATTATCATGGCATACATTTACAGTTTCCAAAAGGATATTTTATTTAATGTGTAAACGATATTACTACAATCTTATGTGTCACGTACTCACGTTATAGATAATAATAGACAGTCAGAATATTAAAAATCAATTATGTGTTTCAATACTTCAGAAATTACAAATCTGTATAAATAAGAGTAGAGCTGTCTTAATAATATCACTACCTGTAAACATCAATTGAATATTTATTCGAAGTAAAATTACAAGTTAATACTACCCAAAATGACAATGTAAAACAACCCTGTGTCACTACATACATCGAAAATTTGTTTAGTGCAAATGTTTACACTAAATTGTTTGAACCAATGTTATTTTGAACAGTGTGACAGTCCACTCACTACTGATACAAGTGATAGTTTATTTCGCTATTGTACTCGACAACTGGCAATAATAAACAAACATCGGACAAAGCAGAATCGGATCCAACTTCTCGGAGCGTATATACCTACTGCTATAATCACCTACTTGTAGTACTCGTCCAAGTCACCGACCGCTGCGTGCGAAAATGTACCATAAACGTTCGAGCGTAAACTTATGATTTTTTCGAAGATGCGCGCGGCCGTATGGCCTTGGATCTTTCCATAAAAGTATCGTAGTACTAGTTTTTAGTCAGCATTGCCATTCAACGTGGCAATGCTGCCGGGTTTCTGGGCAATATTCCTGTTGTCTGCGATGTGGACGACTTTTTTGATGCCCTAATGCTTTTCATATTTTTATTATTATTTTACGTTTGGTTAAAGATCATTATGTAAATTATAAAAATAAAACATTAACTTGACTTTGTCTGAATTCTCCATTTTTTTTTTAATTCAAAATCTGTTTTAACAATAACATGTAAAAAGTCTGCCAAATTTCAAAACAGGTTGTTCTCGTTTCTAACAAATTTCGATTCATTGTTAAACTTCATTGTGGAAAATATAATAATTTCTACACGAATTACCTGCGGAGATTGATGTTTTACTTCGAAATAAGAAGTAGGTAGTTCGAAGTAGTTGCGTGCTTGCCTGCCACGCGGCTGTGTGAAATTAAGGCTGCCTGCGGCCCGGCCGCCGGGAGACTATTACTGAATGCAAGTACATAGAGTGAGACCTGTATTAATAACACTAAGTTGTATGTAACACCTTAACTATCCTACTAGTCACCTTTACTTATTTTACTGTAACTTCATTACTGTGGTATGCATCAGTTTTAACTTATGTTTAACATAATGTATATATATATATATGTTTGCCAAATTGCCTTTTCGTTATGATTAATAAAACGCAGTGAACCCTTCTGTTTTGTCTCTGTTTGCCCGATGTTTCTTATTAATTAGACTTAACATGGGCGTAGCTAGAATTTTATTTATAGTCATATTGCCTGTTTATTGCTTTTCTTGCGTACACTTAATAGAAAGGTAGAAATGCTGTACGCCAATGTATTTTTGATAAAACGTCTACCAGTATAGCCTGATGTTTTGGACGGTTTAGTATTATTAATCGGACTTCATATTATGATGTAGCTACGAGCACGAGTCACAATTGTACGAGTGTGAGCGACAGACCTGTGACGTGACAGTTAGCACGTTGCGCAGAGCGGCGCGGTTTAGTGCGGGTGCGGTTACATGTGGATGGTGGCGGCCGTGTAGCGAGCTTCGCCGCGACGCCAGTTCCATTGCGATGGTCGGTACTGGAACAGGAAATGATTAACCTTAGTACAACAGTCAAAGAGTCGAACGCCACGTAAACACTCCTCTTTTTTCAAGATTGACATGTATAGATTTATCAGGAAAATTTGGCAGGAAAACTGAGTGTACATATCAAAACCACGTGTCAGGTCAACGAAATTGTGCAATGTGCGAACGTGTATCGTTTGAAAAATAGACCCGACAGGTGGCGCCGTGCGAAACTGGGACTTTACTATCATTATGAAATCGTCGAGTTTACAATGGCAGATTATACAAATGTTTGCGAAGGCAGCTAATAAAAACAATGAAAATAGATATGAATAAACAACTATTACAATAATATTTGTTCGTCTGTTTGTTGATTTGCTTGCTCGCAGAGTGGCTACTGCGACCCGCCGGCGCCGGTGAGCCACTGCGACCCGCCGGCGCCGGTGAGCCACTGCGACCCGCCGGCGCCGGTGAGCCACTGCGACCCGCCGGCGCCGGTGAGCCACTGCGACCCGCCGGCGCCGGTGAGCCACTGCGACCCGCCGGCGCCGATGAGGCACTGCGACCCGCCGGCGCCGGTGAGCCACTGCGACCCGCCGGCGCCGGTGAGCCACTGCGACCCGCCGGCGCCGGTGAGGCACTGCGACCCGCCGGCGCCGGTGAGGCACTGCGACCCGCCGGCGCCGGTGAGCCACTATGACATAAACATAACATCACGCCTGTGATCCCCGAATAGTTAGGAAGCCATTAACTGGGAACAAATCTAGACATGAATGCTACAAACAAATTCCTGGTGAAAAACCCGAACACTTGACCCGACCTTTCGATTTCAACCTAGGACCTCATGCTCAGTAGTCGCTAGAGCAAGGGGGCGAGCTGATTATGCTATTACCTTAATAAGGAGTTGTCCACTGCGCGTGTGTGGGTTCTTGAACGCGTAGAAGATCCACGACGCGGTGGCGCAGATGAGGGTGATGGCTATGAAGGCGGCGACTGCACCGCCTAGCGGGGAGTGAGCCTCGCGCGGCGCCGGCGCTGCTGACTGGCCCATTTGAGCCCCGCTCGGCTTCACGGACTCCGGCTCTGGGCGACAGAAAGTAGTATTTGTGTTAAGACAAAGTCAAACCAGTTATTTCGATTAAGCCGGTGAAAGTGACATTCAAATATTATGACGTTTTTACAATTTTGTACGTGAGTTTGTTATATATTGATGATAAAAGATGTTTATTTTGTAGGTTTTTACAAACTCTTTTACACATTATTTTTTTTTAACTAGATTGGTCCGGTGTTTCGTACCAGACTACCCTGAGAAGAAACAGACGAAAGGTCAGTCTCTTTTAAGGTCCCGACATAATCTTGGTCAACTCACATGAAGGCTATGCAGATGAGTGCTGAGATGGTATTTTGAAGGAAGAACTGAGTGGACATGTCCAGTCAGTGCAAGCATTTGAAACTTTTTTGGTAGATCGACTTATAACTCAAGGAGCTCAACGACACTACGAATTATAGCAAAGAAAGGATATTTGGGTAGTCCGCTTATAGTACTCAAACTGCGAGACAATCGTTAAAACCAAAAGGAAAAATAACAAAAAATTGACCTACATGGTCCTCACATTCATAATAATCAAATGTGATGATTAGATTGATATGCGCTGCCGTATCAGAAATAAAAGGTGTGAACAAACCCTTCACGAAACCCTGAACTAAGCAATCTGTTTATCAAACTAAGTAACTCGCAAACGCACTCAAAACATTGTGTTGATGCATTGAATAGTACAGGGGTCGTGGACGCATTTACGTTACAACAATAAAAACATGTAGCTTTTTAACACTTGGGAAAAAGTTGGAACTTTGACCCCCAATGTCTCCATAACTACAAGGTTACCAGAACAAAAAATGATCGTAATGACGGGGAGAACAAGTGCCTTTCGGCTTCGTTGAGGGTCTTTTTACACCCATTATTCATCCTTTGTCACAAACGTTTACCAAAGTCTGACAACCAGTCTAACCAAGGGCCAAGGGGTTGCATATTTCCCAGTAAGTAGGCTGTGGTCAGATAGGCAGTCGCTCCATGTAAAATGTGGTATTTAGCTGCATCCAACTATGTTTGTTAGACCCCAACATGGTTGGCAAGAGGCAAGGCAGATGATACTGCTCGTTAGTTGGACGTACTGGTATAAGGCCGACCCCGTTAGTCTTTTTTAAAACTACTTTGTACCTAACCACTTTTATACTAACACAAACCACAGTTACACTTTTTATTACTACTTACTAGAAAGTACACATAATTAAGATAAGAGGAGCTCGTGGTTAAATAATAACAGCCGCTCGGGTCGATCTTTAGGTTAAGCCGTGCTTACCTAGGTTGGTCTGTGGATGGGTGATTCATTTCAGCTATTCAGCTGCATCCGGTTAGACTGGGAGCCGACCCCAAGATAGTTGGGAAAAGGCTAAGCAGATGATACTAGAAAGTACACATAATTACCTACATCAACCAAAATTATGACTTTCTAACTCTCTTTGTACCTCCCGAGATAAGTTTCCGAATTTGGTTCACGCGACGGCGTCCAGAATCTAACGGACTCGATTAGTATTAGAATTCCGCTAATGTGAGATAATTGCAACTCAGCGTTTACTTTGTAATGGAAAATGAAGCTTTCACTCCAAAGTGCAAATGTAGACTTTACTGCCATGTAATAAGGGTTAAAACAGTACGTGTATTGACGATGGTGTCATGTCGCGTGCCCTGCTGGTCGGTGGTGTAGGCAGTGTTGCCGGTCGCCGGCACCCCGCTCGAGTCCGTCGGGGCGTCGACACGCGGCGCGGCGCAACTTGTCGCGTTCACTATTGTTGTTTTCTCGCATTCTGTTCAATGAAAATAACATCAAAATTAAAATTGAGGAATTATTGTGATACTGTAATGTTGCAGCATAAAGGATGATTTGGTTGGCATTCGTGTCACTTATGGGGACGTCTACGAATTTATGGTTCAGCTAAAATACCGATTTCCTCATGATATCTCAAATATTATTATGAAGTGTACCTAATAAGACAAAAACTACAAGCTTTGCATGTTACAACACTTGTGGCATGTGCCAAATAAACGTATGTTCTTTATTTTACGTCTGATTCTACATCACAGCGATCTTTACTCGTTACAAAGTAACTGTGAAAGTACTATTATACGGCTACATTTAAACGAGAGATGTGCGATAGAATGCGTAGCGAGGGACTTGTGTGAATCTAATAATATTATTACTTTTATCTAGCTATATGATTGGTTAGTTGTACGCACATCCCGCGCTGCACGGCCTTTCAATGTCTGGTGGAAACGAAGCCTTAATCTCGTTTTATAAAAATCGTGTATCAATAACCACTTACTTCTTAGCAACCAATCCTGCTTGTTCCTATCAGTACCACTTGAACATTTCTGGATTTGCGGACACCATGTGCACTGAAAATAGCGAACAAAATCATAAATTAAAAATTTATATCAATTTATAAAGGACCTTGAGCTATTTTCTATTACATCTGGGCTTTAACCAACAGAATTAAAAAATATCTCAAATACATAGGAGCTTATAATTAAGACTCCACTGAGTCGCCGAACAACAGAAAAAGGGCCACGTGAGATTTGTTATACATGAAATAATAATACGTGAAATGTGTTTTGCCAAAGATTAAACCTAATAATATACTTTAAGATAAGATAAGATTTTTTTTAATTTTTTTTTTTCTAGAGAAAGCGTGTGATAGCCCACCTCGAGATGTGTTGTGGTGGGCCTTGAAAGAGAAAAGTATACCTGGGAAGTATTTAGAGTTAATTCGTGCTATGTACAGTCAATCTAGTACCTACGTCTGCTCAGCTGCTGGCAACACCGATCAGTTCAGTGTGGCTGTAGGCTTGCATCAAGGGTTGGCTTTGAGTCCTTACCTCTTCCTGTTAATTATGGATGCTTTGACGTCGGACATACAGGAAGGGGCGCCCTGGTGCATGCTGTTTGCCGACGACATTGTACTTGTCGGTGAACATGGACCTGAGATCCAGAGCAGATTGGAGAAAAGGCCACAGAAGCTGGAGAATGTTGGCTTGAAACTCAGCAGAACTAAAACCGAATAAATGTTCTGCGATTTCGGCGGTCTCTCCAGTCCTGGAGTCATAGCTCTAGATGGCGCGTTTCTTCCAGTCTGCTCCGACTTTCGGTATCTCGGTTCACTTGTGCAAAGCGATGGCGAAATAGATCGTAGTGTAAAGCACAGAATAAACAAGGGATGGATGAAATGGCGGCAGGTCACGGGAACAATCTGCGACTCCCGCATTCCCCTTGAACTTAAGGGGAAAATTTATAAAACAATGACCTGCTGTCCTGTATGGATCAGAATGTTGGGCCAAAAAAGGGATGAATGAAAGGCATTTGCATGTGACTGAGACGAGAATGCTGAAAATGTCGTGAGGAAAGTTTTGAGTATAAATGTGGATGGGTATAAGAGTAGAGGAAGACCAAAGAAACCATATATGGACTGTGTCAAGGATGATATGGCAAGAATGGAGGTGTCTGATGAGATGACGAGTAATAGAGAAGTATGGAAGAAGACATGTTGCATCGACCTAAAATGAATCGGGATAATGGCAAGGGAATGAATATACCTAACCTTGATGAACGAAGGGGTACCGTTACAGAGCCTTATTAATACTTAAACGATTACAGGAGCTCGCCGGACTATCTCGGATTAATTAGTGTGTGCTGGCATTTAGCACAATATATTCAATAAACAGCTGATTGTCGGCATCCGAGGTGTCGTCCCTCATCAGGGAGATTCACCGACCGAGGCATATTTTCCACTCCCGAAGACGCTCAAACCCTCCTCCAGGGGAGTAGTAGGACTGCTAGAACCGTTCGTAAACCAGACCAAACCACAAACCTTCCGTCGAGGTCCGTACTTCACAGAGCTGCCCTTCGATTGGCATCGCTTGGTTTCATTACCTAGCTGAAGGGTTTATAGTCTAGTTTAATAGAGTTAGTGAAGTAGTCGTATTGAAGGCAGGTAGGTAAGACGGAGTTGAGATCAGGCGGTGCAGTGAAGGTGTAGGTACTCACGTTGAAGCCGGTGTCGTGGTTAAGGCACGCGTCGCACGTGTCGTATTGCAGGCAGGTGGGTAAGGCGGTCATCTTGAGCACGGTGTTGTTGCTGATCAAATGGTCCTTGAATGAGACGCGGTGGTACTCGTAGATTGTCTTGCGACGTACATCTGGAAATATTTGAGGTAAATATAAGTAAACAGTAAATAGAGTTGGGCAATAAGAATTGTCTATTGTTTCCAGAAACAAAGCCCGACTGTTTAGCTGTTTCGTTTGGAGAATCTTCGTTAGATGTCTGAATTAATACCCGAACCACCGATCACTACTCACCGAATAAATTCAGAAATGGAACAGAATTTGTTTCAAATTAACTGCCAAGTAAAAGATCAAGTGCCCGCACTTAATCGTAGGTGGTGTAATAGGTCCTTACGGTTTTACATGCCAGTAACCGTTAAAAGATTGTAACGTAGGATGCATGTTACTTATATATATATTTTTTTTTGTTGCGATCTTCGCGGTAGTCTTTATCTTATGGCTATAGGCTGGATTATATGCAACATAAAATTGTCGAAATATGGTGGCAGTTAGCTGATGATATAAGGAGTAACTAAAGTTAATTTTATTTTAGAAAAAGGATTAGGTTTACGTGCAAAAACCTTTGAAACTGATAGCAAAATTGTGTTGAAATAGGGAAGTAATATGTTTGTAATAATTTTATGCGGACTAAGGTTGCGGGCAACAGTAAGTAACCAATATTTGTTGAACCGTTTTGAAACTACATTTATTGTAAACTAGTTTTTGCTTGCGGCTTCGTTCGCTTTAATTAAGAATTTGATAGTTAGATTTTTAACACATAATTCTATTATACTTCGAGAGATATTTATAGCGTCATCTGTTATCATAAGAACATTATTGTTGTTTTTGTCGGGAACAGTAGGTACTTTTCGGGCTGAAAGGTAACGTACGTCCGTTTCTGTACATCTGACAAAGTATATGCAAAATTTCAACAGCAAAAAGTTAATAAACAAATTTACGATCGCATTTATAATATTAGCTAAGATAGAGAAAACGTATATTAATTTAAAACGAGTTTTTGAATGTAAAAAGTGGTTTTGACTGTAACATTATTACATACATAGTATTGTTCCCGTAATTGAGCTTATTATTTATTCTATCCTAATCTTTTAATTGCTATGTTTATTCCTGTAGGCGCGCCACAGCGCTGATTTCTTCACGACGCCTCGGCGGTCTGTCCCCACCAGGTGAGACCTCCGGTTGCCCGGAGGAGGCTCGGCGGGGGGGGACCAGCGCCCGCCTGACGGGCTCGCCCCCGATCTAACCTCAAATTTAACATATTATTAGTTAACTACTAAGACAAATATATTCTACTGGGAAATTATTCAAACTTGAGATTAACCATATCTGGCTGTACATAAACTGTAAAAACACCATAAATCCAACGCTTGGCTAAAGGATGCCACATCCTTCACAATATTTCAAGAAATATCCTGGGCAGAAGCGACACGTATTCAATATACGTTTAATTGAATAAAAAACACCAATTTCCACAATTCCTACATAGACGAGTATATTTTTGCAGGCGAATAATTGGTGCTATATACAAATCTACATTTATTAACCTAAACAACTGTAAAGTTTTTAATTGTAATAATGACAATAAAACTTAACTAATGTCCATTTTCAATAACTTTACGAAACACCTAAAAACAGTGAACCATTCAATTTTTAAAACATGACCAGTGTCTAACATAACAAATCCTACAGCGTGCTATAATCAAATCATCCATTAAGCCATCCTTAAAATGGTGAAAAAAAACATATTCTGAATAAAGATGAAATCACGAAGCCGGAACACTTTACAGGAACACTTTGTTGTCAGTCTATCTAAGACTATCGTTTTGTTTGTGTGTCAAAACCAGTTTTTCAAAAAACGCGTCAAAGTACCTTACTCATTGATCCTTCTACAGTCCCTTGAAACTGTAAATGTTAAATAACTATCTATGTGTCAAACAACACTTGTTTGTACGAACAAATGTTGTTCGGGCTAAATTCATCCCGTTCCTGAGATCAAGCTTCCAAAGTTACAATCTTCGCCATAAGTTTACCACTGATAGCTTAAATTTCGAAAACGTGAAGTTAGGCACGCTAAAATATTCAAATCCTGTTTGAATTTTGCAGGCTGACCTGACGTTACGATGAAAGCGCGAGGGTAGTCCGCGAATATAAACTATTTCGTGAAAAATTCATTCAATGGGATTATACATGGGGGATAGGAATGGGGTATTGATGACTTTAATGATCACAATTCTGCAAAACCAAATTTGTTACGATCGCGAATCATATTTAAATCAACATACAACCTGACTCTAACATACAAATTGCAACAAAAACGTAAGAAAATTTGAATATCGTGGGATACCCTGGCCTTCTCTCTCTCAAAGTGTAAGGTTATGTAAGCACTGACAGGCTAGCTCAGAGCCTAGCCAGTAGCGAAGTAAAACCACGTTCTAGTAATTAACCCGGTCAAAATAGACATTGATCCTTACATAAACTCCCAAGAGACTGAAAATTTACATGAACGTAACACGAAAGATTTATTGCTGAAAAAGATTATTTAAAAAAAAAATATGCGAGGTCGAAGTTCGTTGTATTCTTCTTTATAACTAAAAAATAATTCGCGAATATCAGGAAATCGTCTATGTAAAAAGTTAGAAGAAGGCCATGCCCAAGATTCACCATTTCTGAGAAATGAATCCTAGGGATAAAAGTGCAAGGAAATTTTGTAGATAATTAAATGATCTACATTTTTTCTCATGAAACTAACCGTTTCGGAAAACAATCCAAAAAACCCATTTTTGCGAACTTGGACCTAGCATTTTTTTTGCACACATGGGATCGATGGGGACTTTTCACAATTTCATTATAATTAATTTTATTTATTCAAGTTACAAGGACTTAAATGAGGAGGATTGTAATGGTATCCCTAACGTTCATGTAAATTTTAAATTTTTAGCTTCTTGGGAATATATGCAAGGGTACCCCTATTTCAGCTTCCGGCAGCACTGCGCGCTTGGCGCCTCCGCTAGCAAGTAATCAGACGATATGTCACTAGGCTCTATGCGCTACACAAGGCATCTTTTAGTGCGTACGTAGCCCAAATGTTTACTTACAGAATACAATCTTGTCAGTAAGGTAGGCGTCACTGATGCCAACTTTCACAGGATGTTCCGTGTCGTTGATCGCTTGCACGTCGATAGGTATGTCCTTGTACGCGAATATGATGTCTCCGTTCTTATACAGGGTGACTGCGAAAGTGAACTTCTTCGTCGTGTCCTCTTGCAGAGTCACGTTCTCCCAAAATGCTGTGAACTTCTCCCCTGAAATATTCAGCAAGTGACATTTAGATTTTGATTTGGTAACTGAACAGTGTGGTGGGAACTTGTAATTGCAGGAGTGTCGTGTAAGGCCGCCTATCCAAGGCTCGGCGTCATTAGACGGTTACTTGCAAGCAAGCTGCATCTGACGCCAGGCGTATTTCGTATCTGGGTTATGTCCACATAATGGTCAAACAATTGACATGCACCTAGCACGAATCGATTCTGATTTGTGCCCGTATGATGACAAAAGGCTCGTTCGCTGTTACATGGGACTAAGGGAGCACGCGCACTACGCGGCCACGACCACGACTTGCCGCATGACCCGCCGCTATCATGAACAAAACTGATCGGAGGTCCGGTTTTACGACCAAACTTTCTTCCAGGTCGAAGCTTCTGCGGCTAAAAGTCGCAGACGTAGCTGGGTAGTGCGCGAGGTCCCTTAAAAATAACCAGCGAAATGTGGGCGAATTATTAGGTACATCTCTGCCTACACTTTGGCGATTACAAGAGTGATGTTACGTTATAACGACGAGCTAACTCACCGTCATCATAGAGCTTGATCTTGCTATCGTTGGTGAGCGTGGTGTCGAAGTTGCCCATGAGCGGCGCGATGTACTGCGTGGCCGCCAGCCAGTTGTGCACGTGCTCGCCCGTGTAGATAAAGCCGCCGGTGGCCACCGTCACGTTGCGGATATTGTGCCCGTAGAACGGGAAGTCGAAGGTCAGCTGGATTGACTGTAAGTACATCAGCGAAATATAAAATGATTTAAAAGTATAAAACTTAATCAAGCCCTTTACCCAGGCGCGCAATAACAGCGCAGAGCCTCCTAAGGTGTTGGTCGAGGCTCTTACTATAAGTCCATTAAGCGTAACGACTACCGGTACAATGACGAGTGTCCACGTCCCAAATGATTATGACAAACCTATTTTATTCTGTAAATAATCGTTCTTTTTGTTTATTTCATCACCACTGCCCTCAATACGGTGGAGGAATACACAGTGAGGAAACCGGTATGTCCGAGAACTAAAATATTCGAACGAACACATTTGCCAACTTGCATTGGGCCTGCGTGGTGGTTTTACTCCTCATAGAAGAGCCTATGCTTATGTATTTATACTCACAGTGGCTCTCCGGTGCGAGTTGCTAAGCACTTGGTGGACCTCGGCCTTGTTGATGGTGATGTTAGTCCAGTAGTCCTTGAAGAACTCTTGGTTGCCGATAAACGTGCTGTTGTAGAAATTGTGGTGGTCCTGAAATGTTGCGATACGTTATGTTAATATAGGCGTGCTACTGAGTGAGTGATATAAAAGAAAAGGAGCTCCGAAAGGTGGTGAAAGAAGATGATCTAATAATAATCATAAATGCAAAACTTTGGATAGATGGATGGATGTTCGTCACTCAATCACGCCAGAACGGCTGAACGGATCTACGAAATTTGGCACAGAGATAGAATATAAACTGGAATAGCACATAGGCTAGTAAGCATGTTTCATAATATCTTTTGACAGCTTTATAACGTGCATGTGCATGTTTCATTGACTTTTTGCTGCCGACTTCTGAAAGGAAAATTATTTCTTTAGGCTCTGCCCAAATAATCCATATTTCGTGTTATTTTTACCCTTTTTTTTGGGATGGGAAATCATCAAATGTGTTTCGCTCTGGGCGGAGCGGAAGGTAGTGTCAGACTTTTACTGACTAGAACCCATACATGTTCCTTCTTTTGCCCTTTTGTGTTCCAGGGCCGCGGTATCTCTTGCGAACCGTCCCGCAACCCGTTATTTTTACCCTGTCAGTAATATTTTTAGACATGTCGTATAGCGCTTGTATGAGGCGCCCAATCATCATCGAGACGGGCCATAGAAAAAGCCAAAATAATCATGATAACAGCGCTTTACCAAATCAGTAAAATTGCGTCGCTGACTTTTGAAAGTTAGTTAACCACATACATAGCAAAAACTGTAAGGATGACTGAAACATTTCTTTTGCATGTTGAGATACAGCGGTACGCTTATGTTTGCTAAACTTGCAATAATACCACTATATTAAAGGAAACCTTGCTGTAATTCGGCCATGCGCACAGGACTGTTGGCGGAAAATAGAAGTGGCTGTCATAACAAACCAGTGGGTGGTAGAAACAAAACAATTCGTGTTTTGTAATGAGGGTGGGTATAGTCAAGTAATCCGTGTGACAAAAACCTTGTTGATCAGTGTTATTTCGAAAGCTCTGACTTACGTATGTCAAATTAGCCAGGTTCTGCTCCGACAAAATCCTTTCAGGCGTTTCCTTGAATACATCAGTAAGATCTGGAAGAAAGAAAGAAAATAATTATTTAGTGAACTTAATATGTCTAAATAATGGAGTTATGACATTATGTCATATTAAAGGTTGTTTTTTTAGAGGCGGAGAACTTTAAATTGAAATAAAACATAGTAAAAGCTTATTAATATCCATGAAATTGGCTTTGTTTGACTAATAATTTTATGCTGTTTATGTTTGAATATGGTATCAGGCATGTGGCCGTATTACCTTCTTCAAAAACAGGGCTATCAAACCAACTCGGTTTTAGTTGAGAGTACTACTCATAATCAGCCTATAATGTTCCCACTGCTGGGACACACGGCCTCGTCTCTATGAGAGGAAATGGCCTGTAATCCACCACGCGGGCCCAAAGCGGGTGGGTAGACGTCACATGTCTTCGAATTTTTGGTTCTAGGACATGCCGGTTTCCTCACGATGTTTTCCTTCACTGTTTTTGAGAGCATTGATGATGAAATAAATTACACAAAGTAATGCGCCTGCCTGGGATCGAACTAACGACTTACTGTTCGTAAGTCGGGGCCGCCGACACTCGGCACCGAGCACTACTCGCTCTACGCTAATCGCGCATAAAGGCGCGCGGCTGCAGCGGCTGCGGTGGGCTTTTTAGACCTACTCGTAAACCGTATTACAAGCACGAGTTTCAATTAAAAACGGTTTTTGAGATATACATTTTATAAAAATATGACATACATGTGAAATTTTTACAACCAGACCTGGTTATCCAGGCTATTTGTTGCAAAAACGCCACATTCCACTGAGCAATTTAATATAACCACTGATTTTACACTTTTTAACATATGCGCACTTTGGCTAGTTGCCAGGGGCAGTTTTGTGTGCGTGTTGTAAAGTTAAGTTCCGACAATTCGAGATTAGCGGATCTCTGAGTGATTCAGGAACTGAACCTTTATAAGATGACTTTCTTGTCCGTTTGTGACAGTCGACAAGAGGTTTTTCTTGAGATCAATGAACCCTGTAAATCAAATTTTGACATAATGTTAGGGTCTTGATGACGTGTACACAGATCGCCAATCAAAGACCAAAACAATATCCGATTACCGCAACGGCTAAATGATAAGCGATTCCTGCTCAATTATCACACTCGTAGACGCTATTTACGTCTATAAAATTTGTATAAACACTACGGCTATAAACAATCTATGGAAAATTCTAATTGAGAATTTTGGGGACTGTACGTACAGTGATTGCCGTAATGAATAATGGAGACATGTTTATCAAGCTAACAAAGAAAAACTAATTACGCATTTCTTATTTAAAATTGACTATGTTTACTGCTTTTTGTATAGTTACGCGTCGTATGCCCGCCCGTATATAATTCATTTTGTTCGCTCTTTACTTCTCATTATTATGTTTAACAACTGATTAGATGTATCAATCATAGCTTCCAACATCTACATAAATGTATGATACTGATTGGCGTTACTAAGGTAGGTGTTACAGAAAAAAACCGGCCAAGTGCGAGTCGGACTCGCGCACGAAGGGGTCCGTACCATTATCTATAAAAACGGCAAAAAAATCATACCTATCTGTTGTATGGGAGCCCCCCTCAATATTTTTTTTTAATTTTTAGTATTTGTTGTTATAGCGGCAATAGTAATACATCATTTGTGAAAATTTCAGCTTTCTAGCTATCACGGTTTATGAGATACAGCCTGGAGACAGACAGACAGACAGACAGCGAAGTCTTAGTAATAGGGTCCCGTTTTACCCTTTGGGTACGGAACCCTAAGAATGAACAAAATAACGTATTTAATAAATATTGCAGTTTTAAAATGTTTGTGATGTTCTAGAACGCTCTCCTTCTCTCCATCAGCCGGTAAGGAGACATATTTTATTTTGGTCTCGATTTGTGAATGATTATCAAAGTAAAAGTTAGACAAGGACATTCGATCATATATTTAAGTAAGAGCGAGCTCTTGTACCCCAGTAGCACTTTTCTGAGAAAGCTCTAAAAAGGGACTTTAATACGAATCGAAAAAGGGAATACTTTTCCCGACCGAACTTTCCAGTTCAACAGAAGATAACTGTATGCTAATCTATCCAATAGAAGTTCCAGCTACCGTCACAAATTCGTAAATTTTCCACATCGCGTCGCGAAAGTCAAGCGGATTTCACTTTTTATCGCGTCTCTGATTCACCTTGAAATGAAGGAATTACTGTTTGAATGAGAAAAGTCATTAACTTTATTGAGTACCTGCTGTACTTTATCTGCTGGTTTACCCTTAAAGACAAAATGTATCACATGGCTAGCCTAGCCTTTTAGCTAGAAAAATCAAAATTAATTTATCACATTTACTATTGATGGAATGGAACCTCCAGTCGAAAACGACATTAAATGTTGGTCTATCTGTCGTTTCAAAACCGACATCTTAAAATATGGACAGCGTGGACCTTAACGGTGACTTGAGTTTGAATTAGATAATATGGCAAAATATGGAAACTATTACTTAATCAGTCTTCTTCAGTGCAATATGAGATATAAAATTAATGAGAGGTGTCACCTAGACAGTGAGTGCCGACACAATCCCTTACTCCTGGTTTTATCCGCCTTTAATGTAGTGAAATTTCATGTTAGCAATGAAAATGTTATGAAACAACAGCTAAACATTCAATTAACACAGTTAATCATAGATATTATTATAAAGTGTCACAATAATATCTAAATGGCTTTCTGTTATCTTGTAGGTAAAGATGAGTCTGACATCATCCTAGGATAAAAGTAAGATCTTAACATCGCGCATCGTTACTTGCTTACTGTAACACCGAACCTAACACCGAATAAGAAACAGCTCGCGGGTTCGCGACAAGTAGGAGGAGTGGAGGGAGGCATTCGACCAGGAGTGGGACACAGAAGGTTAGAAAAAAAACCAGCCAAGTGCGAGTCGGACTCGCGCACGAAGAGTTCCGTACCATTTTCTATAAAAACGGCAAAAAAATCATATCTGTTGTATCGGAGCCCCCCTTAATATTTTTTTTTTAATTTTTAGTATTTGTTGTTATAGCGGCAATAGTAATACATCATTTGTGAAAATTTCAGCTTTCTAGCTATCACGGTTTATGAGATACAGCCTGGAGACAGACAGACAGACAGCGAAGTCTTAGTAATAGGGTCCCGTTTTACCCTTTGGGTACGGAACCCTAAAAAACAGCTTGATAACCGGAGACATTCTGACAGGAACATGTGAATAACTACTAACACAAGCGTGGACCTTATGCAGTTTAATAAGGATGTTATTTACCAAGCATGCGGGTCTGAGATACTTACTCGTAATATTATGTAGCATGTAGAGTCGGTACGGTACCCACCCCTCAGAGATTTCGATTAATTTCCCGCAGTGATCAAAAATCGGACTGAACCTGCCACTTAAAGGTGTTTAGTTGCACAAATGTTTTACTATCAATTCCTTCAAATCAAAATGAATACCAATGACAAAATCATTTGGTTTAGTGTGCGCATGCGCTGTGTAAAGGAAGGGTGTGGTGTGTGTGTGTTTTTAGGGTTCCGTACCTCAAAAGGAAAATCGGAACGCTTATAGGATCACTTTGGTGTCTGTCTGACCGTCTGTCTGTCAAGACCCTTTATCTCGGGAACGCGTGGAGGTATGTACTCAGGTCTACAGTCCTATGAAGGTGCGAAAAAATCTAACTTCTAAGTTCACGTAAAAAAAAAATACAGCCATTTATGCCGCAAAAACGTATATTTCGACACACTCAAGGGAATCAAAATTTAAAGGGTACTTCCCGTTGACCTAGAATCATGAAATTTGGCAAGAAGCAATGTCTTGCAGCACATGTAAAGGAAACAATCTGAAAACCGAAAATATGTAGTTTAATAACAAAATCTAAATTTAAACGGAACCCTCGGTGCGCGAGTCCAACTAGCACTTGGCCAGTTTTTTTGTTATTTTGGAACGCACGTAATCTAAGTATGTCACGTGAGAACGTTTGTTAATTCAACAATTTAATTTACTTACAGATTGATTTACTTACAGATTGATTCCACTCGTTTCGTACGAATGCCAAATGTGATTGGGTTTACAATAAAAGTGTAAGATAGGAACATATTGCGGCACTGCTGTATTTCGTCAACCACGAAGGAAGCATTTAAAAAACGAGTCAAAAACAGCAATGGGGTAGACCAAGTGCCCGACAATTTGCAAAACAACAGTACGCCAAGAGAGAATACTAAATAATAATGCAATTAAACAAAAGGGACATCGGCCCATTTGCGGACAGGGACTGCAATGAATTATACAGGGTGGAAGGGACACCGACACACAAACGGTTACAACGTATTCAGTCCATCATTCTGAAAGCCCACAAATAATTTGATCATCAGTAATTTAAAACAAAAACACCAATATGTGGAATTTCTGATTGTCTGAATGCCTAATTATGCCGAATCTATTTTCTGAAAATATATTCATTAATTAAAACTTCATGAACATAATTTACAAAGGCGGACTTAATGCCAATGCTTAATTGCTTAATATTTTTTATTTAATCTTTAGTTTTATAATAAAAAATGGGGTTTTTTGTCTCATTATCATAATACGTCATCAGCAACTACGCTCAATCCGATTTATTTGAAGAGCACATAAGCCATTTGCAAAACAAAAACCAACAAATACAAAATATAGTACCATATCCGTTTACCAAAAAATTATATTCTTTTAATTTGTTATCTTTTTATTTCTATGATAAATATTAATTTTAATGTTCACGTCGTCAGAAGTAGTGATTTGATTAGATTGACATTCTGGTTCGCCAAGTTTGATTGATGATGACTGGGCCTGTCTTACTATGGACGTTTGCCAATCTCTTTCATTGTCTACAGTGGTAGCTGTGCAAAAACAGCGGTGAAAAAACGCTTGTTCGCCGCATCGCCCGCTTCGGTCGTTTTATTGTCTCCCACCATCGACTTAAGTCACAGCGAATACCGTCTTCGCAACACGGTATACCTACTAAATTAATTAAAAATAAATACAGGTTTATACGTACTATCATCAGGTACAATGGGGTCGCTGACTTTAGGCATATTATCCGTCAGATTGACGGGAAGATTTCCCGTGAGGTTCACATGAAGGATCCCGGAACCGTTCACGCCCAGCAGCGGGATCTGAGTCACCGAAATAGCTGTTGGTGGTGCTGCATCTGCGGAAAATGGAAGATAGAGTTATTTACTAATACCGTCTCCTCTCTAGAGTTGCAGACATATCTTGCAGAGTAAGTAAGCTTAAGTGGTAGTGGGCTGGCTATGTCTGTGTCAATTACGAGTCTGCTATAGCGGCCATTTTAGGCCCCCTGGAGTAGAAACCACGTATCGGGCAATATCGGCAAACGCAATGTTGAACGCCCCTAGTTTGATAGAGTGACGAACTCAATAAATTGGCTGGGTGAGTCTGGATGCGGAAGCCATGACATGAGCCAGACATGGTGTTGTGGCACAGATTGGGGAGGCCTACGTCCTCCGTAGTGGTGAAATGCGATATGCCTCAGCATTATAGTAGAAAATAGTTCAAAGGGAAAACCTATTTTAAAATATTATGCCTGGTAAAGAACCTGCAACATATGTAGGTTTCGTTTGCATAAGTAGATCACAATTGCAATAAAAGACAAACTGACAAAGATTTTCAGTGCTACATCTTTGTTGAATACGAACTATCCGTACCTGTAATGTTGATCGACAATTCAAGTTCAGTTTGCAAAATATAAGCACCAGCAAAATTTTTTGACGCGTTTCGTCTTCTTAACGTGTCGATGGAAAATATCGCCTAAAGCCATTTTGTTGTATTTTCGCCAAGGGACCTAAAACACCTTCGTGTACTAATGATTAAATATCAATGGCGCAAAGGCAAGGCCCTGTCTTGTACATAAGAAGTTCCAGTTCACGTACTTCGCAGATAATTTTTAATGTAACCTAGTGTTAGTAAAAGGGGGAGTATTTAATTAAATATGTTAATTTTGATCAGGATTCGAAGTAATAATTATCTTGATAATAACAAAAAACATTAGCAATGTCACTTCACGTATAACCGAACGCAATTTGCCGGTTCCGCACGTATCCAAACACGTTAAGGTGAATGCTCCAACCAGGCCCGCGAAATTCAAAATTTCTTGGGTTTTTTGCAATTTGCAGGCCAGTGCTAGGTTGTATGTTGATTAAAATATTATTCGCGGCTGTAAGACATATGTAGGTACAGAATTATGATCATCAAAATCATCAATAAAACGCTCTAAGTTCATAAAGCTGTAGGAATGACTTTTTCTGTTTTTTTTTTGTTCCTACACCTTTATGAACGGTGAGGGTTGTATTGGTGATTTTGATGATTATAATTCTGTAACTACATATGTCTTACAGCCGCGAATAATATTTTAATCAACATACAACCTAGCACTGGCCTGCAAATTGCAAAAAACGCAAGAAATTTTGAATTTCGCGGGCTGGTTGGAGCATTCACCTTAAGTGTAGACTTAAAAAAAAGGTTCACAAACATTGTATTTAATCATTTCACTATGAAGGACCAGAGTGATGATTACGAAAATACCGAACAATAAAGCCTTGGCCGATTGAGTTAAAAAAAAAAAAACGATTTGAGTGAAAAATTAGGAAATTAAACTATTAATAATTATCTAATAAAATTGATAATTAGCAAAGAAAATAATTATATTGATAATTTCGAACCCTGATTTTGATTCCCTCTTTAGGCTAGTTAAGAAGGTCGAAAGTACAAAATTAAGTAAAGTAAATTAAAAATTGCAATTGTTATTAACAAATTAAGATGAACAAAAAGATGGCATAAAGATTTTCACATTTTAAGTGAATGTCCTTTTTTTTGGGATGGGAAATCATAAAAAATAAATGACCCCTCCCGCTCTGGGCGGAGCGGAAAGAAGTGTCAGACTTTTACGGACTAAAACCCATCCATGTTCCTTATTTTGCCCTTTGTGTTCCAGGGCCGCAGTATCTCTTTCGAACAGTCCCGCAGGCCTGGCAGGCATCGGCCCTTGCGGGCCCCTCCTGTTTTCTGACATCTCTTTGAGGCGCGCGTGGAACACGAACGCGCCGTCGACACGGCCTGTCGTCATAAGACGGACGGACGGCGAGCTAGCCCATTACTCACCGTCCACAGGCCCGCGCCTACGGTGGCCAAGAGCCACCACGTAGCGCCCGACGCCCAGGGCGTCTCCCGCGGCGGCTGGGCCTTGAGGTTCTCTCCCTCTCACGTTAAGTGAATGTCCTTCATGATTAGAAATAAGTCAAATTACTATGATTTCATTTTCACTACAAATTTTTCCACAATAATGCAGTATATAAAACTTTTTTGCAAAAAATAAAACCGACTCCAAAAACACAAAAAAAGTGAAAAATAATTTTAGCTTCAGAAGTCGGTGACTTTTGTTTATTTGATTCAGTTTTTTGTCACCGACTTCTGAAGCTAAAATTATTTTTCACTTTTTTTGTGTTTTTGGAGTCGGTTTTATTTTTTGCAAAAAAGTTTTTTTATTTTTAGTTGCAATATTCCATAGAAATATTTTTCATCATCAGACCTGTAATGGCACTTGTAACCCAGATGGGTGCAAAGTTTTGATCAATATACATGAATTAAGTCCAAACGCAAGGTAGCTACTGTAAACAGTTGAGGAGTTCCCTTAACTATCCTTCGTCTTCATCATCAGACCCCTTATAACTGTCACAACCCATCTAGGTGTAAATTTCTCATCAATACAAATTAATCAAACCCAAACACAAGGTGACTGCTGTAAACCGTTGAGGAGTTCCCTCGACTGTCTTTCGGTTCCATCATCAGAGCGACTCCAGACCTTCTTTAAATTGTAGTGCTTTAAAATACTTAATCAAAAAATTTACAAACGCACTAGTCGCCACTACAATTTTTGAAAGCTCCCCTCAATTTCTCTTGGATGCCATCATCAGATCCCGGTTTCCTTATCATGGGACCACCCTTGAAGTATCTCCTTTCCAACAAAAAAAAAATATCAAAATCGGTTCATAAACGACGAAGTTATCCGCGAACACACATAAAAAAAAAAAAAAAAAAAAAAAAAAACATATATACGGTCGAATTGAGAAACCTCCTCCTTTTTTGAAGTCGGTTTAAAAACCATACTTTTCTAATGACAGCTAGACTATACATCTATAGTATAACCACTTTAAATGTGCAGTTCAAGGTGGCATTGCTTGTCAAGAAAATTTGCATCGATAGGTCAAACTTGGTACATTTATTTTAGTTCTGTGTTTTCCCGGCTATACAGATAAGTTGTTCGAAGTGTAGATGATTTTAATGTGAAGGCACTTGACACGTCGTCGTGCCTCTTTCAACATAGACAGATGTCACATAGCGCTGTCCCTTACTCTCCCTTATTAAGAACAAATTGCTGGCAGATGCAAAGGTTAATTAATAATGCAATAAATAATACAAGCTTTATTTAGGTTGCCACTATTTCTGCTAGAAAACAGAATCCGTTGCGGATAGGTAGGTGTTTTTATTTACCTGGACCATCACCTCTTAAAGCAATATTATTTTAACCATACATTTTATAGGAATGTGGGAAAAAGACAGAGTTACGCAGGACGTATATTTCAGTCGCACTTGTGATTACTAGGAGAACATTATTTGTAAAGAATTCATTTTCACCTTACGAAAAATTAAAAGCAAATGACGCAATTCAGCTGCTGCTGGTGCAATCTGGGGTCATCTCCACCCAAAACCAAAATAGCGGAAGTCACAAAAGCCGAAGTCAGTTTGAATGAAACAACAGTGTAAAACTATTTTAAATAAGTTGTCACGATACAAACAAACGGTGTGACAAACAATATTTACATTGAATGTTTTTCTTTTCCTCGCGACAGTTCTTAGAATTGCTGACGTAATGGTGCAAGAAGTGACGTTGATGTCATCAAAAGTATTTATTCCAGGCTTACATTTTATTGTTCTACACTTGGTTGCGGCAATATTATTCCGTATTTTATTTATGCACTTTCCTACTAGAAATCGCATGCAAACCTTTGTCAAACAAAAATTGTAGCTACATCTACTGCTTATTTGTAACTTATTGAACTGTGGTTGAGGTTGTTATTTTGATTTGGCAAATAAAGGTTTTTTTTAAAGACATGTCTGATATATTGTCAACACGTACGCACGACGGCCAATCAAGCTACACAAAACCAGTTTATGCGGATCTCTCACTGTATAGGAAATCTATAGCCAAGTTATACTGGAAATGTACATTTTTATGTCCCGCCGTGTGTACCTACATGATTATATATGACTATGTACTTTATTTTTTTTTTTGGAGGGTGGGAAATCATCATATGACTCCTCCCGCTCTGGGCGGAGCGGAAGGGATTGTCAGACTTTTACTGACTAAAAACCACCCATGTTCCTTCTTTTGCCCTTTATGTTCCAGGGCGCGGCTTTTGCACAAGGCCGAGGCCATGTGCTTTCATGACTATGTACTTGTATTCATGTTTAATACACCATGTTGTTAACATGTCATTTACTGAACTTCGAAAACAAGTATTACAACTTGTTTATGGGTGTTACCGCGGGTTAAACGTTGCGGTGTAAAACGAAAACAATGTCTTCTCGGATTAATGCCGTAAAACGAAAGCTATTGCGATTCCTAAATCCGCGCCTATCTATGAGACTTCGTTGAGTTTAAACCCACCTGGGTTTGGTAAAGAAAGCAGAAATTAATTATTTTTATTATAGAAGAGAATTCGAAGACATATGGATTCACCAACCACATCACGAACTCTGGAGCCGCTTGGTGCATTATGGACATTATGGTCCACATCCTCTCTCATGTAACTTATATTTCTCAATAAACGTAGTCATTCTGTTCGGCATTAAACAATAATATACTGTTTCATGATAATAGTGAATAAACGAAAGTTACTCCATTGACACAACATAACCAGAACTCATTTTGTGAATTGTAAACAATGCCGTTACGCATGAGTACACTACCATGCCGGTGGACAGAGGTGTCTCTGAATATAGCGTGACTGGTAAAACGAGGGAAATATGGCCTATGCATTAATGTAATAAATAAAAAATACACGCACAGTGTCCATTTCTGCAGAGCGTGGGCGTAAAGTTCAAATGAGCAGGCACACAGGACAAGCCTTTCATCATCTTTTTTCTCACTGTTCCATGTTACTTGGTTTCGGCGCTCCCCTGTCGACCGTCACGTTATCATTTACTACTCCCTTTTGTACAACGATCCTCTCATAACGCATCCATCCATCTTTTCTTTGGCCTTGCATTCCTAGGGCATTAACCCTTGATAATGCAGAAAAGTGATGCACTGTTCTTTCCTACATTAGACTAGACTGAAAGGTGCAACAATATTGCAGTCGATCGACAGCAATCAATGGCTTACCATTGATTAACATCTAAATGTTACAAAGACCACTGCCCGATACACTATCGTAAGTTTTGGTGTTCATTTGATGGTTCCTAATAGGAAAGTGATAACATGATGAATGGTGATTTCAAGTGTCACTTGACCTTTGTCAAAAACCTAATGTGAAAGTCGGGAGTATGCAAAACTAGAAAATACACTACAAAAACCAATCGTGCGTGCGGCGAGTTCCCCTTTGACATCTTGCCCTACTCAAATGATCTGATATCATGCTAATGATGCTCTAACACTTTCGCTGCCAAGTTCAAATAATCCATTTTTACTTGTATGCCCAAAATTGTTTGGCAATTATTTATGACAACCCGATATTCGAGTCCATTGGCGTGATGATTATACAACGGGAACCCTATGTTCAAGCACCCGAATCCGAGTTCACTTTATGAGACGCCCCAGCCGGGCTCAGGGTTGTCCAAAATAGTTTACAAAAAAAATATTCTGATACTTTTAATCAGAACAAAATAACTGCCTTGTCCTTTATTTACCTATTTAATTATCAATGCTTATACTAAGAATTTTTTAATTGAAGCGGTATGTTATTTATGTGTAGTAAATAGGACTGCGGATTGGGTCCGAATTTTTTTTCATCATTATTGGAGATGTTACAGAACAAAGCATGTTTTTATTTCGGCGTGCAATTTGAAACTAAGAAATTAAAACACTTATTTTCTGTTGTTTCTAATTGTTTAGTTATAGTCAGGTAACCACGAAATAAGATTTTTAGCTAGTCTAAGTTGTTATTATATCGTTTTGCGTTTATAATAATCGGAAGCTCATTCGGTATTTAGGACACGCTCAATGATCTTATTTTAAACGAAAGAGACGTTTCTATATAGATAAAAAAACTTCATATAATTCCTTTTCGAGCACTCTTGATGCCTACTTATATTTTAAATTTGGTCCTGGGCATGAACACAAGTCACCTATGACTACGTATAAGGACTCGGAGGCGGGTTGTGGGCACACGAACGAATTATTGTTTTGTCATAAGCTGGGTGCTTGGCACCGAACTATTATTATTTAAAACCACCGCCTCCCGTGATCGGGAAAAGGCTAGGTAGATGATGAATTTTATGCGTCTTTTGAAATTCTAATCATTTTAATTTTAGGGTTCCGTAGCCAAATGGCAAAAAAAACGGAACCCTTATGGATTCGTCATACAAATACAAATACAAAATACAAAATATCTTTATTTTAACCAAAAAGTTTTAAGTTAGTTGGTGATTGGAGCCTCCTTTTAAGCAAGTAATGCCTGTGTTAGGAGACTCCGCTCTTCCACAGCAATATAGAATTAATTCAGTACCTTAGAAATAAACAGTATGTTTGTGTGTGTGGGTGTTTGTGTGGGTGTGGGTGTTTGTGTGTGTGTACTGTGTGTGGGTGTTTGTGTGTCTGTGTGAGTATGTGTGTGTTTCATGTTGTGTGTTGCAATAGTGCCTCAGTGTCTGCGTAATTTAGTTTCATTATCCAATTAGTTAGAATTTTTTTACACTCTTTTAATTGTTTATTGTGTACATATATCTTTTAATTTATCCTATTATAAAGTTGACATGATAGTTTATTGTACTGAATGGCAGCAAATTTTGTTTTAGTTTGTGGAACCTGTGCTATGAGATCTTTCCGTCTTCTTGTTATTGTGGTTTGATCATATGGTAGATTCTTATGTTTTTTAAGAACGGTATATACGATGTATAACTTTCTAACAGAAAGCAGTCCACTATCCTGATAGAGACTTTCAGTAGGGTATGTAATCCTTCTGAAGTACATTATTTTTATTACGGCACGTTGTCCCCGTTCAACATGTATAAACTTTGATTTGGCTGCGCCGCCCCATATTGTGATACAGTAGGCTATAACTGATTGTGCTAGAGAGATATATATTTCATTCAATAAATTTCTGTGAGAACCTGATTTCTTTTTTATGTTTATAGGCGCTATATGCCTTAGTGTTTTAAAAATCCACCCTAATTTCCTAATCCTTCCAGTAACATGTTCAATATGAGAGTACCATGACAATCTGTGGTCAATAATTATACCTAAATATTTTGTTTCCATAACTTTATTAATTACGGGACAAGCGCAATTATTATTTTTAGCTCTATCACATGAGTGTACTTTAATGTTGAACACTTCATCTGGTTGTGAACTTTTATAGATGGAGAAGCATATGTAGTTAGTTTTCGCAGTATTTAACGTGAGTAGGTTGTTATCGAGCCAAGTCGCAATTTGGAGCATACCTGTCTCTGTCTTCATTTTAATATCGGACCAACTGTGCCCATGGAAGACAACAGCAGTGTCGTCGGCGTAGGAAAATATTTTTGCGTTTTCCACTTTTAGGTTACAAAGATCGTTAATGTAGACTAGAAATAGTGTGGGACCCAGAACACTACCCTGTGGTACACCGAACGACACATAACTATCATCACTTATATAGTCTCCAATCTTTACCCTCTGTTTCCTATTTGTAAGATAGTCTATAAAAAAATTGAGAGGAGTTCCCCTTATTCCAAGTTTTTCTAGTTTGGTCACCAGGATGGGAACGGAAACGGTGTCAAAAGCTTTTTTTAGGTCTAGAAATACCGTCAGGCATTTCTCCCCTCTATCTAAATGATCAGTTACTAGCGAGGTGAGGGCACCAACTGCATCCTCGGTAGAAACACCCTGTCTAAAGCCAAATTGTGTTAAAGATATAATTTTGAACTTATTAAAATAATTTACTAGTCTTGTGTTTGTTAATTTTTCTATTACTTTAGACAGGGCTGGCAATACCGAGATAGGTCTATAATTATTGACATCATTTCCGTTCCCTCCCTTGTGGACTGGAGTAATAACAGATTGTTTTAGGGGGGCTGGGAATATTCCGTTTCTAAAACAGAGGTTAGCTAGATGGGCAATAACAGGGGCGAGTTCTTTATTTAAGTGTTTTAGGAATTTTGTTGAGATACCATCCCAGCCAGGGGCACTATCCGACTTCAAGTTCCTTATGATTCCTTCAACTTCCTCTGTGTCAGTATCTAGGAGCACGAATGAATTTATTTGTGTATGTAAATTGTTTTGTTGGTGATCACAACTTTTATTATTTCTAGGTTGTATTTGTTGAGCTAATTCTTTTCCGATATTGGCGAAATAGTTATTAACGTAGTTTACTGACTCAGTCGGAGTAGGCTTGATATTTAGTAATTCTGCACTTTGATTTTTTGTTTTATTGGTATATGTAATTGATTTTATATTTTTCCATAACAGTTTCGTGTTGGCGACTGAGTTAGCTAGCAATTCTCGTTCGTATTTTCTTTTAATTTTTTTAATAAGGTTATTACAGTAGTTTCTGTATCGGCTATAAGTGATTTTTAGAATTTCGTTATGTGGGTCAGCCCGTGAGTTTTTTTGTAGTTTATTACGATTCTTTATGCAGCGAAGCATTCCCGGGGTAATCCACGGTTTGATGATGCGTTTGTTGGTGGGAATATTTCTTATTGTAGTATTATTCTTAATAGTTTCAGTAAGTTTTTCTATAAGTATATCGGTTAGTGCAATAGGGTCATTGCAGAACATCAATTCGTTTATATTTTTTTCTTGTAAATATTTTAATGCTTGTTCAAAGTTCAAGGTAGTAACGCTTTTATGTATAATTTCAATATTTTTTGTTTTCGATAGTGATAGAAATGTAGTAAAGTGATCTGTGATCGAAGTCTGTAAAATAGCGATTGACGCGCATATTTTTTTCCGGTTGATTCGTAGCATGAAATGGTCTAGGCAGTTTTGTTCTCTGGTAGGTAGTGTATGACCCGGTAATATGCCATAAGCTGACAGAGTATTAAGGTAATTGAGGCGGTTATTTTGCTCACTAGGCGCCCCAGTCTCTTTGGGTCTAATATTGATATTTATGTCCCCAGCTATTACTAAGTTTTTTTGTGAGTCTATATAATCTAAATGTGAACTGAGTGAGTCTAAGAAATTGTTAATATTTGTGTTTGCCGGCGATCGATATATGCATAGCACAATGGTATTTAAGATATCTACTTGAAGACACGAGGCCTGGGATAATTTTATTTCTTGAATTTTTGGTTTTAATGTATTTTTTGCGTATACAACTACCCCATCATTTTGATTATATTGACGAGCTGTGGCATAAGACTGATAATTGGCCAGTTGTGGTATAGGTTTATTCATATTTAATCTGCATTCCGTTAAGATTATCAAATCAGGTTCGAAGTTAAGTGAAGATAACGTAGTAACAAAATCATCAAAATTGAAGTATATACTCCTTATGTTCTGTGAAATTATAGTTAAATCATTTTTCTTAACACAAATATGATTAGAAAGATTCGAAGGATGGCATTCAATTGAACTAGAAATTTCAATTTTATCTAGTTCATTAACTGTTTGAACTGTGTTACTCATACAGAATATTTTTTAGTAGAATTATAGTCGCAGCTCGAACATAGTAAATATCCCTGATAGATAGGCGAGTGTAGTCTATTATTTATTGTAACAAGGAGTAATTGTTTGTGTAATATTATTATAATTGTTGCGTGTATTACTATTTCGTTCAATGTACAAAATATGTTATAATATATTTTCTTATGCAATTTTTGAGGCGTGTGTGTATATTTAGTGACGTGTGTTTGAGTTTTGTGTGATGAAGTTATGTATGAGTTAGTATTAAATAAGGTGAGGAATTTATGGGAGTGAGTGTCTGTGTGAGTACTTAAACTTATATAACATGCAAAAAAATATCTTATAACTAGTGCATTAAGATTACATAGTGTGAAATGACGATAAATATTCGGTGGTAAAAAAATCAAGAAGACACTTAAGCAGATAGAGACCGATAAAATAATTGTGTTGCCCAATGTTTCAAAGAAATAATAACCAGCAAATAGTCATATATTCTGCATTAGCTGCTGTATTTGCGCTTCACTTCTAATAATTAAGGTCGGGGCCTGGTCATCCTGCTTTACAAGTACTTTGCCATATGCAGTCCAGCAGTATTTATAAGCACCGGATTTTTTCAAATCTCGAGCAAGGAAATATAAGCGAGAGCCTTTGGCGGTTAAATGTTCAGACAGGAATATTGGTGTATCATCGTGCGTCTTGAAGCCCAAATGCTTACAGCATAGGTTGGTCTTGTATTTTAAGTTGAAGTTCTTAGCCATTTTCAGGATATCGTTCTTGAGGAGTGTAGATCCTGTTTCTACAATAATGGGCGTATTATAGTTCGGTTTATTTCCACGCACCCTATATATGTCTTTAATATCATTTTTAATCATGGAACAACCAATATTTTGGGAAAGACACATCACCATGTCTATTAAGTCTTGCTTAGACTCGCCTGCAATTTTAGGAACATTTTTTATGACAAAATTAGTTTTACGACATCCCGTTTCCATTTCCTCGATTTTATGCTCCAAAGTTGTAATATGCTTTTTATCTTCTTTCGCCTGATTTTCTAACTGGGAAATTTTCTTTTCAAGGTCTAGATTCTGTGACGTGAGGAGTTTAACTGTATCTTGTATGTTAAGATTAGATTCCTGGATTTCTTTCAGGGTTAAAGAGACTTGTTGTATCTCACGTTCGTGTTTGGTCATAAAAGAAGCCATCATTTCTTTTATTTCTTTTTTGAACTCATCTAATTGCTTAGCAATTGAGATGTCCTCCCGGCTTCTTTTTATCCTCTGGAATATGTAATTAGGCGGAGTGATGTTGGCGTCAATGCTCATCTGGTCAATCTCTGACTCCGAGGCTGATTTATTCATCGGCGAGGCCATCGTATAATATAGGATATATAAGAAAACAAAAACAATGCAGGCAATGCTCAATCTCGATATTCCAACTATAATATTATTGTTTTGATTTCTTACTTGTGAGCGGCGTAGCAGATCACGGGCAGCGAGGGTCGAGTCAGGTAGCGCGTAGCAAATAACGTAGCAGCGTAGCACTTGTATCTGGCGCGTAGCCGAGACGCGATGACGTAGGTGGCCCAACCCGTAGAGTGGACAGTAGTTATGTACAAAAACAGCTACGTTGATTTGGCGCAGCGGTTAACACGGCGGTCTCGATGCGGCGTGAACGGTGCAACCCAGGTTCAAATCTCACCGGACGGCGACGGCACTTTTTCCAAGTTAATATCGTTCTTCCAATTGACAGCTCAGTTCGTTGGTGAGAGCGAGACTTCCGACATCATCCAATATGGCACTGTAGTTAGTGGAGACTACCCACACCCACCCAAGATGATAAAAGAGGGTCCGTCCGAGTTTGGTTGTAAAAATATACACCGATTTAAAAATTTTAAAATATTCGTGTTGGTTTCACACGTCTTAACAAACACGTCCGATCCAAGCAAGCGCCTGAGGCGAAGAGGATAGTCATATCTGTCTGTCTGTCCGTCCGTGTGTCAAAGCCACTTTTTTCCGAAACTATAAGAACTATCAGTGTTGCCAGTGGCAGATAGTCAAATATAACATGAGACAGCTCAAAAAGTAACATTTTCAAGATAAAAGTAACATTGCCTTATTAAGTGGAAAACGACACAATTCTTTATTATTGCACTTTAATACACAAAAATTAAAATAAGTTTCCTTCCCGTTCCCGTTTCTTAAACTTCGAAAAAATCGTAATAATGTTTGATAATTGCTAAACTAAAAATGACTTGTCCAAGAGGGTCACCCTGTTGGCATACAACCGCAAAAAATTGCGTTCCGGTGCGCAGAACGTAATTTTTAGGTATCAGCGGGACGTCGTCGAGTCGAGCTCATAATAATCAAAACAAAAACATTCTTGGATGCGTTCCGTTTCAAGATATATTTTTTTTGTCTGCCTTAAAAGTAACACAAAAGTAACATATTGAGTCGTGTAACATGAGAGGGTCAAAAGTAACGTAAAATGTTACAAAAGTAACATTCTTGCAACGCTGAGAACTATACTGTTGAAACTTGGTAAGTAGAAGTATTCTGTGAACCGCATTAAGATTTTCACACAAAAATAGAAGAAAAACAATAAATTTTGGGGGTTCCCCATACTTAGAACTGATACGTGTGGGGGTATCTATTGATAGGTTTTCAAAAATAGTTTGCGTGTGTCCCCCCCGTGTGAATATATGATGTACATTACCATGCAAACTTCCGCCGAAAATTGGTTTGAACGAGATCTAGGAGGTAGTTTTTTCTTAATACGTCATAGATCGTAAACCGCAATTTACCTTTCATTCAATCAACTCAAATATAAAAAAGAAATCGATCAAAGTTACAACGAACTACAAGAACTTTTATATTATGTTACTTGCTGCAACGGAACCCTTCATGGGCGAGTCCGACTCGCACTTGGCCGCTTTTTTTATATGTGTGTCATTCAACATTGGCCCTAAAATGAAATCTAACTATAACAAAAATCTACTGACAAAATCGATGTATTTTGGGAGGAAAAATTGACGATATTGTGCCAATTGGATTAAGAAAGTAAAAGATTTTATACCAATATTAATCAATCGATTTTGAAGACAAGGTTTAAAAGCATTTTCCGGTTGGATAGAGTTTGCAATATAGCCTACCTTGCCTCGTTCAGAGAGGCGGTACAGAACTCGGATTTGCGTTTAGCGCGACAGACCTGTTTTCAACGCCTAATTTACCCAACTTATAAAAACGTAGATATTACGCATATAACCAATATTTTTTCGCACTGAAAATAACTGCAATTTATTAATAACATTAGTAAAAAAATCTACGACAGATTTATTTCGATGGGCTGTAAAGAAGAATGGGCGTTTTGGTACCACCCTCCAACAGCAGTAATTGTTGTATAGTCAAAAAGGTCTTAACCATATAAACAATATTTACTATGGACACTTTCATGAATTCATAGTCCGTTCGGAGATATCGCGTTATGAATATTAAAAAAAAATCTTTTTGCCATTTTAGTCTATTTTTATTTAACTTATGTACTTATACTAAGCTACTATTGTAAGAAAACCCCCTCCCCTCCCTCTTCGATTCGTCACAGGACAGCGCGCGCGCCGCGATAGCCGACGCCAGTCGTTCAGTACCTCTGCTTGAAACTAGTTTCGTTGCGTCTTTACAGTTCGGCTAGTTTGAAGAACTATTCCTGCTTTATTAACCTCGGCTTGCTCACGGACACTATTTTTGTTATTAACGTTGAACCCGGCGGACACTGTTACTGTTTTAAACGTTGACTTCGGCTTGATTTATGTACTTTTGAACTGTTCATTGATCGGACTATCACAATGGAATGCAATCGCAACTGTGTTATGTGTCGGCGAGGCTTTTATCGTGGAAGATATCGAGAACATGTTTTAAGTGATGACCTTCCAAGATCGCGCGATTTCAAGGTTGCAAGCGCTGCAGTGATTTAAAAATCGCTGCAGCGCTTTTAAATCACTTCCACGTACCTATTACAGACATCAATTACGCTGAAGCCTACCTAGACAGGATCACTGATAAAATATATACGCCTAATCTACTACACAATTACATGGAAAGAAATCGATTAAATAGTCGAAGAGTTGAGTTTCAGAGAAGAGACGCGAGCGAAATAGATTTTTTTCCGCAAATGACAGAAGATCAGATTATTATTCTGGCTCTGGGCACTTATCAATTAAAGCTGGAAAAATCATACTGCGTAGTGGCGTAGAGCGTTTGCAAAACGGGTTCTATAATATTGAAGTGTATAGAGAAAATGCCCTCAACGACTTGCCCGATTATGGTATCAATGAAAATGCATGGCTTCTACGTGGACGTATTCAGTCACGTCACGTAAGATCAAGAGTGTACTATTCATACATTCTGATAAATAGAAACCGCACAGCAGAAGATGTCATCTTACAACACTACTGCACGTGTTTGACAGGAAGACGTAGGTACTGTAGGCACCTGTGCACACATTATATCAATTATGTGGTATTTGGGATATGACAGACGTGAGGGTTTCCTTGCTCCTGCAATGTTTTTAAATGATGTTATTGTAAGAGATATTTATGATTAAGTTTACTTAGATAAATAAAGAATTTTAGTATACTGAGATGACAATCATGGTTTGGGTGATGATTTTCCCCTAAAAAGCGATATATAGAGTAGTGATATACTCCCTCACAAACAGTAAATTCGACATCAGTAACAACTAACAGAAAAAAAAGTTCGAAGACGATTATCTTCGAACGGACAACGAATCGAGACAAGCGCCATACATACTAGTGTTTATATATGTAATAGCTTTCCGGTCATATAAAAATTATAGCTGTTGGGGCGGGTACCAGGTTCCATACATTTTTGCCCATTGTCCTTTCCTAGACTGGGCCCTTAAATATTGATATCTGTTTTTATTTTCTCTCTCGCATTTACAAGCTTAAAGTTGTGTGTGTTCGCGAGTTTTTGGGACTTCGATCAACAAGTGTGCAAAAAAAAATTCACAAAACATTTTATATCTTTTTCCACATTTAAGAACAATTAATCTTTGTCGGTATAGCCGATCCTGTTATTACTATTTGACAAATCATCAAAGGTCATGCGCCTTAGGGGTAATAGGAACACTGGGAAATTGTCCAGCAGCATTAACGTTCGTATAGTTTAAATATTCATGTGGTTATACCTGCCATGCTTTCACTAAAAGTTGTTTTTCAACAGGGTCTTTCCTTAACTGGAGGTAATTATAATGGCGACGCTGTACTTCATTGCAAACGATTTGATATAACTGAACTGGGCTACTGTAGGTAACCTCTTTCAATTATGAACAGCTGAACATGTTTTAACACAGAAGATGATGGTTTCCTTGAATATTATCTAGAACTTCCTAAATCTTTAAGGGCTAAATTAAATCTTAGAAACAGATCGACATAGTAAATAATTATTGCTATAACCCCAAGTACATATTCCCTCTTTCCAGTTTTCATTGTCTAGCTCTATTTTGTTATTATAGAGACTTACTGTAATGAATTTAAGATTTTTAGTTAATAGTAAATGTATCGTACCTATGAGTTCATTCTTGGTGTACATATTTATACAAAATTCAACGTAAGTACATGGTTTACTGTTATTATATTACGGTGTTATGTTTTCGCCATAACGCCTTCCCAATATTTTCATAACAACGAGACAGTAACAAATGACTTTCTCCGACGGAACAGATAACTTATCTTCCATTTAATTCATAGTATATATTTAAAAGGTAAACAATGTCAAACCATGGCTTTGTACTGTCTTCTTCGTTCTACTTCATAGTTTAAATTTCAAACCCAGCAAAGCAACACTTAAACTAATATCTGACGTTTGACTTATCTGACGTTTTTACGTAAATTGAAGTTACGTAAGAGTGGAGTGTTCTAATACAGGCATTTACTTGCTTAAAAGGACACTACTATCACTAAAATAGCTATGTAGTACAAACCTTGTTACAGAAACAAACTATTTGTATTTGACGTTTCATTTTTTGTTACTTTTATGTTTGTTCTTCATTTGGAATCATTCTCGGGAAGTTTGAACATGAAGATTTGTGCAAAATGAATTTATTAGTAAACGATCCGACGATATGGATAGCCTTAACACAATACTGCCAAAAATGGAGCCCTACACTACGAATCCAAATAAGCGGTTCCATTTGATTTGATATGGAGACATCAACCCTATCGGTAGCTATTTGCTATCGCAAGTGAAAACAAACAAAAAAAAGACAAAGTCTAAACTGGTTAACAGTATTAACTAATTTAGGCGTTGTCTGAACTAAGAACATGTATTGTATGTAATGTTTTACTATTGTTTTAACCGCTGCATAAACATTTACACTATTTTGGTGGTTAAATGAGTATTAGACTTTGATTTAAATTATTTGGGTAGATGGAGTACCAGATTCTGCAATCCAGGGACCGTCGGCGTGCCGCAGATCAACAGAGGCAGGAAACATTATCTCATGACAACATAAACTATTCCGTGGGCCTTGTAGCGCGTGGTCATATTCGATAATAAACAAAAGACGTTACAGATCATCTAATATATAAAATTCTCGTGTCACAGTTTTCGTTGCCATACTCCTCCGAAACGGCTTGACCGATTTTGATGAAATTTTTTGTGCTTATCCGGTATCTATGAGAATCGGCCAACATCTATTTTTCATACCCCTTAGTGATAAGGGGGTAGGTAGGTAGGTAGGTAGGGTAGGGTAAAAAAAGGTGCATTGCAACGCATGCCGGGCACAGCTAGTCTTTATATATATAATTCTTCTGTGAGTGTGTATGTCACTGAACTTCTCTCAAACGACTGGACCGATTTTGATGAAATTTTTTGTGTGATTTCAAGGGTATCTGAGAATGGTTTAGATTCACAATTAGGGTAAGTAGGGTAGGTAGGGTAGTAGGTAGGAAAACATGCATTGCAACGCATGCCGGGCACAGCTAGTCTTATATATAAAATTCTCGTGTCACAATGTTCGTTCCCGTACTCCTCCGAAACGGCTTGACCGATTCTCATGAAATTTTGTGAGCATATTGAGTAGGTCTGAGAATCGGCCAACATCTATTTTTCATACCCCTAAGTGATAAGGGGGTAGATAGGTAGGGTAAGTAGGTTAGGTAGGTAGGATAGGATAGGTAGGTAGGTAGGGTAGGTAGGTAGGGTAGGTAGGTAGGGTAGGTAGGTAGGAGGGTAGGTAGGTAGGTAGGTAGGGTAGGTAGGTAGGTAGGTAGGGTAGGTAAGTAGGTAGGTAGGTAGGTAGGTAGGGTAGGTAGGATGGTTGGGTAGTTAGGTAGGGTAGGTAAGTAGGTAGGGTAAGGTAGGGTAGGTAGCTAGGGTGGATGTAGGTAAGTAGGATAGGTAGGTGGGGTAGGTCGGTAGGGTAGGAAGGGTAGGTAGGTGGGGTAGGTAGGTTAGGAAGGGTAGGTAGCTAGGGTATGGTAAGAAAAGTGCATTGCAACGCATGCCGGGCACAGCTACTTTATTAATAAAATCATTGTTACTCGACGGATATTCAGTATAAACCACCGTAACACTTAAAGTACTCAATGCAGGTAATTTAATTACCACTTTAAATTTACTACCACAGGTTTTCATTTTCTACCATGACGATTCGATCTGTGAATAGGGTTTTGCCTGTTCTTCGGTTCAAAAACCAGATAGTCGAACAAGAGTCATAATCGATACGGTTTCGATTTGATTGTTTGTGAATAGCTATACTGCTTTAGTTTGTTAGTTTTTGTTATTCCAAAAAGCGAGTGAATTAAACTCGTCTCTGATAAAAAGCGAGTGGTGGCTACCAAATTATCTCAGAAGCAGAGGCTATTCCAGGGATGGAAATAAACAAATATTATTGTGTTAAAATGAGCTAAGCAGAACAAAACACTGACTTTATGGTTGCAGCGTTGCAACTCTCGATGCCCGCGAGTGCTACCACCCTAAGCGGATAACTGGCGAGTGGCGTGGCGTGATGTACATGTACTTAACTGTATTTATAGACAGACAGTTCCTATTCCGATGAATCTATCGAGTTACGCTTCACATGCACAATAGTGGATATTGTTGCAATTGAAAATCAGTTACGCGCATTGTTTAGCATTTTTTCCTTTTTACGTCATTCAAAGCAATGTTGACCTTTCTGCCTGTAAACATTTGCTTGTGGCTTAGCACGTTGAGGCACGCCACGATAACCGAGTTTGAGTTACCAAATCATTTGTGTTGTTATCATATTCATGTGAAACTACTATTAAATACTTTAAAGTAGCCAATACTGGTTACAAGGTTCAACTAAATTGGGGTGCATTAAAATCAGAGTTCGACCGAGGCAAGATTATTTTTGTGTTTTATTGACAATTGATTTTAAAAACATTGCGGGCTCCTACCGTCGCCGTCTCCTCAGTTTTTAGGCCGAGAAGAATGAAAGTAACCCCGAAAGGAATGCTGTATGAGCATTAACCGGGGCTCTTTATCTCCCTGCTGTGTATGGCAAAGATATTATCAGACAATACCTAATGCCCGTTTCTACCAACACTAACTGATACCTAAATGAATGTCCTATTCCTATTTTCACCAACACTAAGTGACACCTAACTCAATGAATTGCCCGTTTTCACCAAAACTAAATGTCACCTAACAGAATGCCTAATTCTTGTATTCACCAACACTAAGTGACACCTAACTGTATGCCTTATTCCTGTTTTCACCAATACTAAGTGACACCTAACTCAATGAATTGCCCGTTTTCACCAACACAAAGTGTCACTTAACTGAATGTTTTCACCAACACTAAGTGGCACCTAACTGAATGCCTAATGCCCGTTTTAAGCGTCACTAACTAAAACTCAAAGCATTTATTTCAATTAGACCATATCAGGCACTTTTGAATTTCAATAAAAACAAAGAAAGCGAAGCTACAATCACAGACACAATGCATAATAACTTGTGAAAGTACTGTAGTTGCCGATTCCAAAGCGCTCAAAGCAAAGCAACCAATGCAAGGTTAATCCGTGGTAACCGTTTTAGCGTCGGTGTCCCTTCCAGCCTGCAGCTCTTTTCTGCAGAATAAGTATAACTCAATGCCTAATGCCCGTTTTAACCAACACTAGGACCGTTTTCAGCAACTTACTAACAGTTAACTGAAGGTGGCTATCTCAGATAAACAGTTTAAGTTACATTAACTGTTACTGCCGTTAGACGCCAGCAAATCTGACACTTTCGGGTAGGTTGATCACCTACCCGAAAGTGTCAGATTTTCCCAACCAACCTTGAACCTAATGCTTTAGAGATAAAGCTGAAAATCTATTTAAGAAATTTGACAGATTGTAGTAGCTTGATGTGCTGGCTTCTGTACATAACAGCTACAGTCTACTATAACTTTGTTGTCAAACGTCTATCTGAGATAAACCAAAGCGCATCCCTCCGAAGCGAATAGAATTGGAAAGTGAAAATTCAATTTCACTTTACAATTTTCATCGTATTTCCTAAACTAATTAATTTATTGAGTTAAATTCTTTTGTATTGTCGTTTTTAAATATAAACCAATCGTTTGACATGAATTTCATTAACATATCCGTACTAATTAATTCTAATAAGAAAACTAACTATACATAGCCCTGCAAAGAACTAAAGATATTTTACACTCTCTCACGACTCGCGACCGGCAGTAGTGATAGCGCGCATTTCTTAGTACTGCCACTACTGGCACCCTGAGGCGTAGATGTGGTCTTGTTGCCGACAAGTTAATTTCTTATAATATATTACACGATAATTGTCATAATCTCGTTAAAAAAATATTAAGTTTCATAATGCAAAAATAGCATGCAAGAAACAATGTATACAACTCACGGGGAGGATGTTACCCTCAAAGCTGGAGTTATTTCCAACAATAAATCACTGACTCTTGCTTTGTCTAGACGAAATCTATACACAAATTCAGACTCAGACAGTTCACTAAAATAATTGATTCTAGGGTTAACTCGACGATTTTGCAGCCCAGATCCAGAAACGTTTAGGCCAGAATCGAATACTCCGGCTTCCTACATATCGTTATCACTGTCCTCACTGAACAAATCCATTTTATTTATCTACTAGAGATAGGCACATTAACTAACAATTATACGTAAGTTATAGAAAACGGCCGTAAGTGACACGACGCTCGCGATTCGTAGAATATCAATTAATAAAATAAAATTAATTCCATAGCAACGGGAAGTAGCTAGTGTACAACACTAGCTACTTCCCGTTGCTATGGAATTAATTATATGTATTTGTCTTCGTAGAAACACGAGTCTACGGGTCGCCCCATGCTAGGGCAGAAGACATGTCGCGTTGTATAGAAAAGAGCTTAGAAGAGATGGATTGGTCATGCTATGCATGCAGGTAGTTGTTCCTGTTCTGGCTGTTTGTGTGTGTGACTTTGACGTGTGGTGTGGAGAGAAGTAATTGTTAAAAAAAGAAAATAAACATGACCGAGTGCTCGAAACTCGAAGATTCACGAAATCTTCGAGTATTCGTCTGACAAGTTCGTCTTGCACCGTCCTTTCAATTCCATAGATGTTGATTGTCAAAACTGCTATTGTAAATAATGACAATTGCGTTTCAGATGAGACAATAGCCAACACAATACTATGAAATCGGGCTTCATCATGCGGTACCTGCATGAGAGCTAACAACCAGAAGTAAAACAATTAAGAAGTGGGAATACAATTATTCACTGTTTGCTGTGCTATGATACGTTCGTCCGCGTAACAAATAAAAGTAGCCAAGTTACTCCTTAGCTATCTGTCAGTAAAAGTCCCGTTAAAATCAAACAGACAGACAAAAATTTATAAAAATAATTTTTTCTGTTACAAACAGTACACTTCAAATTTATTTATAGATGTATAGATGAACCTGAAGTTTTACCTTCCACACTACCCAACCCAATCAGGCTCCATTTACATCTGTACGTGCTAAGGATAATAAGCTGCCAATATCAATACAAATCGCACATTACCAGCCTTGAGAATCAATTACCACGATGTTCTAAAGATTAGGACCACTAGCAGTTCGAACAAAGGGTGTCATGGAATCGATAATTACGATTAATTGAATTCATACTTCTGCACGCCATATGATAAGTCATAAAAATTACATTTACGTGTAAACTACATTACATTACACATGCAAGTATGGCGGTCCGACATCGAACTTAATATTGTTTAACTAATATCAGACGCATCTCACGCGTTAATGTTCGTTTTTGGTTGCGAATTCACTTTAGATTGATTTTGGCAAATATGCCGAATGAAAAACAAGTAAATGAACAGAAAGTGGAGCGACTGATTTCAGCCTTACCTGTGACGATACAAAACGATAACAAATTGTCCGGTCATGGCGGAGTCAAGATTTCTGGTAGGCGCATTTGATTCGACATTTTATTATTCACTACATGTTTGTGTCACGCATGGGAACCCATTTGAACACCTTAAAAAGGAACAATGCAGTTATTGACGTGCTAAACGTTTAATTATGAACGATATCAAATCAATCCTATGCAGGGCAGCCTGTGTTTGACTACCTATATAAAATTTACGAATGCTACTAGAGTAGTTCACAGTAAAACGTTTCCACTGATATAACAACTCCATATCTTTTATTTGTCAAGAATGGCTTATCCTAGCTCACGCGAGAAGAACACCTACTTATAAAACTTGTCGCAGCATTAGACAACAAATAGTTATCTAAACTACTGACTTATCTCATTCGTCACATGACTATCCATTGTTTACCAGCCTACCTGTTTGTTTACTGTGACGCCATATTTGTTTACTAAATAGAAAACATGCTTTGAAATGAGTTAAATCTTATACGTGTATTCTGTGCTGTAAAAAAAATCTTGTTTACACCTATGTATCGATCGTGTGATTGTGTGTTACGATTGAATAAGTTGATTGTATTACAGATGATGAGCAAGGAAGGCAGTAACTTCCATCGGCGTAGTCTCAACATGATTAGCTACATCGTGACTGGAACTGATCCTTGAGTAGTCTCTCATGATACTGGCGATGAATGCCCCAACACGTTTCCGTTATTAATATAGCCCCTTACTTGTAAGAATCAATTGAGGAATATGGCCGGAGGACGCTAATAGGCGGTTGAACTCTCAGAATGTAACTGCACAACAGGGACCTGTAGGCTCACAACAGATTCAATGAGCACGCGTTCAAACCGCAATAATCAGCGTGGAAAATTCTAAAACTTAACATGAATATGCATTCTAGGCACTCCAAATATCAACAAACTGGCTAGTGAATTTGTTGACTACGGTAGGAATAGGAAATTTTCCATGTGAGACGGTGTTACAATCGTAACAATTAATATATTTTATAGATACGGAACAGGTTTATAACCTCTCATTACGAGAATGGATTCTTGTTTTAAAAAATAGAAGAGAGGGTGTTCAATTGCATCGCTTGAATATGGTTGTGGTTATGAAAGTTAATTATCGCTACAGCATCGCAACGCGACAGTCTGTATTGAGCCTTAGGCGCGGTTTATACAGAACAGATATGGGGGGACGTGTGGCGGTGGTGGATAATAAAAGAAAAAAAAATGTTGGGCGAGTCACCCGGGGCCCAATTCTGCTATTACAATAGTGTCAGAATGGTCTGTCATTGATTTCATAATGGTTGATTTTGACTTGTCAAAACTTGTTAAAATCAACAATTATGAAATCAATGACAGACCATTAGAATTACCATTAGAATGGTCTGTCATTGATATCATAATTGTTGATTTTGACTTGTCAAAACTTGTCAAAATCAACAATTATTATGAAATCAATGACAGACCATTCTGACACTATTGTCGTCTATTGTAATAGCAGAATTGGGCCCCTGGTGGCGACGACGTCACAAAGAAGCGCGGACGCAATTCTCTTTTCGAAAAAAACGACGCTATGCAACATAACTATAAGGTTGATTTTAGGTTTCTTTGATTATCCGCCACCGCCACACGTCGTCGCTACGTTTCTTCTGTATAAAACGCGCCTTACACGCTTGATTGGGGTGCCATGTCACAAAACGTGTTGTCCCGAGATCATCTGAATACTGACACAGCTGACACTCCTTCATTGACATCACAGATGAAAAGTAAAAGGGAGATGAGCAAGTAGTGTCACTTCAAGTTAACACTGCTCTTAGTGTTGATGCATTTGTCATTATGTCTGTCCATCACATGCCTCGTTAATTCCTACAATATGTTGGATAAACGAGGTGTGGGACTTTTACATTACATACAGACATACATAATACATACTTTTATATTACATATTTTTAGGAAGGGCTATGAAGTAAAAACAGTTTTAACCAGCAGAACAGATTCCAGGTGAAGATGGTGTAACAAGTCTCCCTCATATAACCAACATCTACTTTTCAGACCGGAAAGATGCCAGCAAAGATGTGCCACTCATCATCCTACTTCATAAAAAGGGGGATAAAAGCAATGTCAATTATTATTGACCAATAAGCTTAGTGTCGCATCTCTACAAGGCATTCATCAAAGTTATCCTTAACCGCATCGATGAAAAATTTGATTTGCACTAACACCCGAACACTACTCTTTCTACTACCTACCTACCTTCATGTTTTAAGCCAAATCATGGAAAAGCACATAGAATTTGGAAAACCTTTGTATTTGGCCTTCGCGAACTATACGAAGGCATTTGATTTGTGGAAAACAGCACAGAGAGAAGAATGGAAAGCTATGGGGGAGGTGCAGCAGTGGGACTATACAGGCTAAGAAAAAAAAAAGTAGCAATTTTATATGAGCTTTACATTGATTCCATACCATTAAAATTCAATTTTTGAGTTGCTTTTAGAGCCAAGTACCTATTGAGTCAATATATAAATAAATAATTGAATACTCCTTTGCACACAGACGCGGACGCTTCATCAAAACAACAACGGAACTATTAAAATTACGAATTAAATGATGATTTCCACAAAACGGTTCGCATCGCATCGGAACATCAATCGTGTATACAGTATTTAAAGTCTATATTACCAAGCCGCGCACAGCAGCTTGATCGCGGGCGTCATCCGCAACACGCGATCGTAGCCGAAACTGGCCGAAAGTATGTTGCGACGCGCGATCGGCTCCATTCGCCTGTCGTCGTATCCGATCTTACACCTTTATTGCCATAAATCATCAATTCAAGTTTTTCTTTTCCTCGTCTGTGTTTTATAATTATTTTCTTCTTCTTATTACTATATCTAACAATACTACGTCAACTTCAACCAATTGCAAAAATTAGAACATGCCAACACGGTAGGAATAAGACTATTTGACGAGGCGCCGAAACGGATACGTTCGCAAGCGACGGTACGGAGCCGATAGTATGCGTAGAGATCCTGCCGGACGCAATCGGCTGTGGCCGCATCCGTTCGTATCCTTTCCGATCCGGTGCGATGCGAGCCGTTTGGTGGAAATCATCCTTAGGCCTTAGCAGAGTACCCCTGAGGGCGGCGGCGGGCGGCACCGCGGTAGCGATGCGATATCGGTAGGTACAAAAAAAACTTTTTTGCAAAAAGTAAAACCGACTCCAAAATCACAAAAAAGTGAAAAATAATTTTAGCTTCAGAAGTCGGTGACTTTAGTTTGTTTGGTTCAGTTTTTTGGCACCGACTTCTGAAGCTAAAATTATTTTTCACATTTTTGTGATTTTGAAGTCGGTTTTATTTTTTGCAAAAAAGTTTTTTTTTATTTTTTCATTTTTAGTTGCAATATCCTATACTTACAAATATTTTCTATGCGTTCATTTTACATTGTAAACCATACATTTCATGGTAATAGGCTTATTCTTACTTCCTTACTAATATTATAAATGCGAAAGTAACTCCACAACAACAAACAAGTAACAGACTTCAGAGTCAAATGCTCATAAAATAAAAACTAATGGGCCTACCTGAATCAAATTTTTATGGGACCAATTCGAAACTATTCCGCATCAAACAAAAAAAGAATTACGTAAATCGGTTCAGAAAATTCGGCGTAATCGGTGTACATACATAAAAAAAAAAAAAAATATACCGGTCGAATTGAGAACCTCCTCCTTTTTTTTGAAGTCGGTTAAAAAGAAATTTACTCTCCAAGGCCAGGTCCATGGCATGATTAGTAGGTCCTGTACGGACCGCCGTAGAAATTCTAGTTCTGTCATTCTAGCTACACACATTCGTGATTGGAGTTTCAAACATCACATATTACTTTTGATTGCCAAATAATATTTACCACTAAACAAACAAGATAAAAATCAATCAAAACGACTCGAACGTTTCTTTACAGGGTCACCGAGACACACAAATAATAACATAAGAGTCAGTATCGTGATATGCGTGCACACATGTACACATTCTTGCGTTTGCCAATTGAGCATGCTCCATATGTGGGCGCAGGTCAAGTTTGTTAGTATGTTTGAAAATTAAACGTTATTCGTTGGTATAGTGATCGCGAGCGCATTGTTGGGGATTGATTCGTCGATGGCTCTTTCGTTGTTCATTTAAGAAAATAGGTCAATTTAAGGTAATTGTAAAAGTTCACAGAGAACAAAGTCATTTGAGATAAGTACTTTCTGAAAGGAAAACTGAAACAATTGTAGAATGTAGAATTTCTAACAATACAAACAAACAATGATGAACATAATTAGTAGTTACAAGTTTTACAACACAACTAATTTAATTTTAAATGCAGTGTTATTTCGTTAAACCGCTGGATAGTGGGTATGTAAACAAAGTTACTACAATTACTTGAATCTGGAAACTTGGAAATTGGAAACGTCAGACGGAAAACTTGTCAACACCAATAACTTTGTGTTGCTTTTGGATTTAAATAGGTACTCGGGCGTCTTGCAAGAAGTAGCTCAGAATTGAGACAGCTGTAAGTAGTGGAAGCAGTCTTTTGCCCATCTGTACAAAGAGAGGTAAATACAATTAAATAATAACTTGTGAAGTTTCCTTTAATTAACCCCAAAATTATCTTAATTTGTTCTAAATTACATGGGATTAAAAGAGTAATCACATAAATGTAAAATGCTGAGGTGTTATAGGTACTTAAAACCACACTACATTCTTGCAACGAATAGACTCGCAGTCACTTACTAGCAACATAACTGGTCGTTATTAATAAAAGAATATGCCAGACTGGTTTATGAGGCGATGCGTTGACCGTGGGCTGGTCTATCGAGGTCGTCAGATTACCAGCGACTGCCCACTACAAACCCATTGATGGGGTTTCGGTAGAAAAAAAAACAGCTTTGTAGGTTTCGGGCTGGTAGGTGCATCAATCAGGCAGTGACTACGGTCTTTTCCTATAAAAGTATTGATATGCGCTGGTCATGAGAGAATAGTGGATCATGCTAATTTCCCATACGAGTCAAGGAAAAACGTGTAGATTAGGTATCTACATCACATCACCTAGTTATATAATGTGCCTGCTATAATATCGATGCTAACGGGTTTTTACGATGCCTATATACTTGCAATCGATCGATATCGCCTACCTACATACATATTGTGCATTATAGATTGTATTATCAATTTATAATAGTTGAAAGCGTCGCCTGATGAGGTTTTTTCGACTGGTTTTACTAAGTATAGTTTGAATTGGCTGTTCAAAATTGCTTTCAATCCCTAAACTCCGTTTTTGTATTTCTAAGGAAACAGCACCCCAAGTGGGATGCTGTATCAACCTAGTTAACTAACGATTAGAAGGAACGACATCTGTAAACTTCACATAATTGCAAGCAACGAGAGTACCGAAGATCAAAGCATTTACTTGAATGATCGGTGGATACGCTGTGACGTCATAGCATACGATAACAGTTCGAAGATTTGAACGAGAACTAGATTTATTTAGTCGCAAGAAGTTATATTACGAACTTTATAGGAGGTCGGAACTCGGAACTTCAATAATCTCACATGCTCACAGCATGCTGCAGTGGTTTACCCTCGTTTAATCTTACGATGCGCGATGTCAATTAAATGTTTCGTTTAGAAGTTTTCGCTGGTTAATTTAATACGCGCAATACATTAATTACGGCAGGCCAGAACGATTGTTACACATACTGCTCACTTTATTTTGGTTGAGATACTTAATTGTGTGAGCCTGACGCGATGTAGGCCGTATTTAAAAAAAAAAAAATTGCTTTCGAGATAAGATCAGAATTTTCGGAGAATATAATTGAGATTGATCATTCGGTAAATATCACTCATATTCTATGTTCTCAGGAAGAACGAGTGAACATAAGTTCTGCTCGTCGCAAAAGAGGGTAATGTGCTTATCAGTCTATTTAAGTATGTTCCTATGTGGCACTCTATAGACTAAACAAGGCCGATTTTGAAGATTCTTACATCAATCGAGTCTTGCGAGTCTTGCGAGTGACACTAAAGACATGACAGCAATTAAAATTCAATATAGTGACAGCCAGACGAAACATTCAAGTCGGCGAATTAAGTTGACAGTTGAGTTACATTATATAGGTACTTATTTGAAAATCATATTAAGGTTTCTCAAAACAATTTTTATGTCGAAATACCATTTACGATCTATAACGATTTAAAGTTTGATAATCGCAATGACAAATCGTATAAAAAGTGAAAAAGTAAAATCTTTCACATTATTAAATTGAAAAGCTGGAAATGTATTTGTTACGGCTAAAGATGGGTGTGCACATAAACTTAAGATTAGCCGGCTAAACTTTGCGCGGGGATCCGTCGACCTGCTGACGGAAACGCTAACCCTAGACGGTCGACGTCAGGACCTAAGTTTAACCGGCTAATCTTAAGTTTATGTTCACACCATCTTTAGCCGTAACATATTCATTTTAAATTCAAACTAGCACTTGGGCCGCGAGTACGTCCGGCGTCCGCAACAATTGTGATAATAAACTGACATAAGAATAAGCCTACCTACTTCCAAATGTGCTTGTTCTTTGCTTTTCAGTAGAGATTTTTTATTTTGTTTTTTATCAACAGTACTACCCTATAATCTTATTTAAACTGCCTTTTCAACAACTAGATCTACGCTTCGAACATCGTTGTCAGAATAAAAGTTTTGGTACCTAATTACTTGATTGTTACGTGTGGGGACGAAGCACTAGATTAGTAGTACCCAAATGAAAAATACGGAAAAGAGTTGAGTCAGTAACTTGTTGACATGGATGTCTTTGTACACAACGTAATTCATTAATTTATAATTGAGTATGTATGATTCTGATTGTTAATAAGGCAAAAGCAACTCTCAGTACAGGATAAAATGTTGTTACAAGATAAGATGTTCAAATACGTTGATACTGTATTTTAATTTCCGAGTAAAATTGTATACTCACAAAAGGACATAAGGTCTGGCCAGAGCAGCACGGACAGTGACAGATATTTCAGGACCATTATAATGTCCCCGAGTCCAGTGTCCGGAGCCACGACTGCCACTTGTCTGTACCGATTCGACCGGACCTTAACTGTTTATCTAATCTATCGAACGTGTCTACAAACTGGTTTTACTAATTCAATGGTTCCTCATTTTCTGCAGATCCTTAAGAAACAAATAAACACTTTAGTTTGCTGTGGGAACCCCCAACTGCTATTCAGAAAGCGGTAAACAATAATTATGGAACTTTCTTGCAAAATGTTTTTGTATTTTCTATATTTTTCCCCTAGTCGCGTGTTACCATAATTACTGTCGCTTGCCCCTTTCGTGCTGTATATTTCCATCTAAATATTTATTCCCCTTGTAACTCCCTCTATGGTAAACTGACAGATATCAATACGTTTGTTTCAGTAGCGAAGGGTAAATTTTTGTAAGAGGTAAGCCGGAGTACATATCGTTATTGTGATTATATTACTTGTCTATAGAATACTGACTGTGCCGTTTTTCAAAGGGAAGCCGGTAGGAATCGAGTTGGAACCTTCGCCACTGGTTTGTTTACCAGGTTCATTGGGATCCATATTCTTTTCACAGATAATATACCTCAGAAAGCACACCCAACCTAACAAAAAACTTAAAAGTGACGAAAACTAATAATATCACTGTAATTTTTACAGTGATGCCGAGTGCCTCTCAAAGTTATCTTACCCCTGTCTTTCTCAAGGAGTTAGGTATGCTTACTACACTCCGTAATTAACTAAAAACTACTTAAAATACCATTGCCTGACTGTACAGTCACGAGCACTAATATGTATACACTTTCCTAAATTTAAAAGAAATTTTCGCGAGAAACAACGATTGTAACTTGAAGATAGGATATTTTTCATAAAAAAAGAGTCCTAGAATGCTATGTTCGTAACAAAATGAAATTTTAATCAGAACAGTAGGAGTTAACACTTTTTTTGGGGTGAACCATCACGTTTTACGGTAGGACTCAATGTAACGCACTCAAAACATTGTGCTGATAGATGGACTGAATAATACGAGACTCGTGGAGGTATACACTCAGCCGCCTCGTTGGTCTAGTGGTCGCAGCGCGAATGCTGAGCATGACGTCCTGGGTTCGATTCCCGGGTCGGGCTAATTGTTATTTGGATTTTCCATCAGGAATTTCTCAGTAGCTGCCACGAAGTTTAGATTTGTGCCCGGTTGGTGGCAATAGGCTCGCCCCCTATTACATGGGACTTAAACATAACTGGCGAAATGTGGGTGTAGGTACTATTAGGTACACCTCTGCCTAACCTTTCGAGGGTTACAGGTATGTTATGTTATACACCCAGTATACCTACATTACACAGTTACACATTAAAAACTTGTATTTTAAAAATAACTTTAAATGATCGTAATGACGGGGAGAACACGTGCCTTTCGGCTTCGTTAAGGGCACTTTAACTTTGTGTTTGTCATATCAATGTAAATTGCGTACGCTTTCCAACAGGCGACACGCTTTTGTTGATATTCTTTTGTTAAATTGAATTGTTTGCCAACTGAAACACACCTACTCTAGTTCAAAGTTCAAACGGTATATTTAAAACGACAATCTACGGACCAAACAATAATGGTAAAATTAACAGAATGTCGATTTCAGTGTTTATTTTGAAATGATAAATTAAATTAAGTTGCAAATACTGCCAACACGCTAGTCTAGTCTAGTATTTCACTAGACCGCCGCAGGTAGGCTTATAAACACCTTTGTTTTCTGACATACTTGCTATGAACACACAATTTTGATGGAAATTAGAAATGGAGTTTATTTATTAGGATGCCGCTAACCGCATTCACACCACGCTAAAATCTGGGCCAGGCCTACCTATTTACACGGCTCTGCTCACCGTGACGGGGCCTCGGCGAGAGTTGCGGGAGCACCAGACTCCAATCTGCAGCCCTGGGAGCGCGTGGCCGCTGCCGTCCACTGCCCGCACCACCTTGCGCTTGATTATCAAATGACCCCTCCCGCTCTGGGCGGGGCGGAAGGGAGTGTCAGACTTTTACTGACTAAAACCCATCCATGTTCGTTTTTGCCCGGTGTGTTCTAGGGCGCGGTATCTCTTTCGAACAGTCCCGCAGCCCTGGCAGGCATCGGCCCTTGCGGACCCCTCCGGTTTGCTGACATCTCTTTGAGGCGTGCGTGGAACACCGGAGCAGACCTCCACGGTGTGCTCCACCATATCCTCCGGGCGATCCTCGCAATGGTGACACCCGGGCTTTCCTCCCGACCGATTTGGTGCAGGTACCTCCCGAAACAACCGTGTCCGGTGAGGACCTGTGTCAGGCGGAAGGTGAGGGCGCCGTGGCGCCTCTCTAGCCACTCCTCAAAGAGGGGACTTATCGCCACTATTGTGGCGTGGCCTGCACGGGGTTGCGACAGTCGCTCTCTCCATGTCGCCATGAGATCGCGCCGGAGGTCTGTCCGCTGAGCGGCAATTTGCCGGAGTTTACCCCCGGCTCTGCGCGCCACTGGTGCAGGCGCGCGAAGACTATCGCCTCCAGATCCCATGGCGGCAAACCAGCAAGGTGGCACGCCGCCTCGGTGCGGTGCCCACGGACTAGCCGTACGGCTACCACCTTTCGGGGCGCGTTCAGGTGGTGGGCGACTCGCCGCCTCAAGGAACGCGGCCACACCGGGGCCCCGTAAAGGGCCATGGACCACACGACCCCCGCGTAGAGCTTCCGGTAGGAGGCGTTTGGACCCCTCAGGTTGGGCAGGAGACACTTGAGGGCAGCCCCGGCCCGTTCCAGTTTGGGAGCCAAAAGTCGGAAATGATCCACGAAGTTCCACCGGCTGTCGTGGACGAGTCACAGGTACTTCAACGTCGATTCGACGCCGATGGGAACCCCTCCTACCTTCAGCATGGATCCCGACGGTGGCGCATTCCGAGGCCCATGAACACATGGCCTCGGACTAGTGCAATGCCACCTCGAGACCCAATTGCCGGATCCTCTCCACGACTATCGCAAATCCGTGTGTCATAATTTCGGCCGCCACCTCGTGCCAGCACCATGCAGCGTGTCGTCAGCGTAGCAAACTACGCTAGGGAGGTCGGCGCGCAGCACCCAGTCGTAACCGATGTTCACAAAGGCGGCCCTAAAACCGATCCCTGTGGAAAACCGCACGACATCTCTCGCCGGTTCCTTTCTCCGTTACGACCGGGGTAAATGACGGCCCTATCCGTCAGGTAGTCCCCGACCACATGACGAAAAGGACCTACCCCTTAAGATTTTGTGCTCAAGTGCTCTAATGTAATTATTGTGTTTTAAATGAGATCCTGTTTCAATCCAGTCTACCTAAACTAACGCTTTTGCTACTATCTAAAAAGCACAAAGCCAAAACACTTGCTTGACTTGCTGTTAATTTTGACATATCGAATATTTGGACTCGGCTGAGCTGAGCTTTACGGATTCCTATGCTGCTCTTTGATAGTCACCAATTCCGGATATGATTGCATTGTTGAAATATTAAAATAAAACATCCAGTAAGACAAGCCAAGCCATATAGTTATGGTATGTTTTGAAACATTAACATAATTTTCTTACTCTTAGTGCGGAGAATGAGAAGTGTTCCGGTATAGGGTATTGTTCTTCAATTGTTTGACAAACATCTTTTATTGAGAGATATAATCTTCTACAGATCAGTCCCCTTAAGAACAAACGCTTCGATTTGATTTCAATTCGGAAAGTCCTATGTCTATCTCGCTCGCTTTAATAATGCCAAAAAAATTGACATACGACTTATCGAATCCAAAATCGTATAGAAGCGTTTGTGAATACGGGGGCTGATTTGATACAAGCGGCACAGAAAGACATATCATTTTTGGCAAGCCTGTACAACTGATCTTTTTATAGGTGTAGTTCCGCTAATCATGTTCTTTCGTCAATATCTTACTCAGGGTTCGAAGTGATCGTTATCATTGATAATTATCTTGATAATTCATCATCATTCTCCTGCCCTTATTCCGATTTATATGGGATCGGCGCAGCATGTCTTCTTCTTTCATACTTCTTAAGGAATAACATAACATCACGCCTGCAATCCCGAAAGGTTAGGCAGAGGTGTACCTAATAGTACACCCACATTTCGCTAGTTATATTCAAGTCCCATGTAATAAAAACATTACTAATTTTGTAGATTCATTTGGATAGTCTAGGAACTAAACTCTCTAGAAAAGCTAGCTATCCATAAGTCCTTTTATTCAGAAATAGATGTTACTTAATTGACTTAGGGAGACAATTTTAAGAATAAAAAAAACCTACGGCTCCTAGAGCGAGTGAAGCGAGCAAATTTTAAAACTACCATGGACAGGTTAGAATTGTTTCGACCCTTCATACAGGACTTACATGGGCCACTTATAGACAAGGTAAGATTTAAGAGGAAGTAGGCCGCAAAAGCGAGCGAAGCGAGCACGAAAATGTTAAGTTTTATTTGTTACTATTTCATTATTTAGGACTAGAGTAATGGTTACGAAAATCCTGAAAATAAAGGCACAAAGTTTTCGATAAAGAGATCAAGTTATGAATCAGCCTAGAATTATCATGACAATTACGAACCCTGATCTTACTTAATATTTTGTAGTAAAATGAAATAAATGTATTTGTGTACGGCAATAAAGTTGAAAACGGTCCTGCATGTTCAGTGCTTTAAATTATACATAATACTATATTATATTAGAGGAAGAACAAATACAAGTAACTTCTTAATACACAAACAACAAAACAAGTTTACTAAAAGGTTACGGAGGTTAAGTGTAATACGCTGAGAAGTAAAATCATAGAATATTATTTATATAATATTGAAAAATAAAATTTATATTTTTTGGGTCAGTTGTACACAAAGAGTAGGGTGACTGTGCTAAGGACATATTGTAATAAACGGCACGTATGCGATACTATAGCAGTAAATTGTAACGATTAGTCATGACAAAAAAAGTCTGCAGCACTTAACACTCCACACAAACTGAAACAATACATACATACATAAAAACCATTCGTAAGTTATTGGAATAAGAAAAGCAAAGCATTTGAGTTGAACGCAGAGCAAAATTGAGCATATTACATAGTTCGCAGTTTGTAAATAATAACAGTTCACTATTACACTTCATGACTCAAGGCTCATCTATACGAACGGAAGATAGTTCTTTGTCTCGAATATTCGTTTAGCGTTCGCGTAAACTGTAAATTAAAATCGTATATTTTATAATATAACATGAGATCATGCCTGTAAACCCCGCAGCGTTAGGCAGAGGTGTACCTATATACCTATCTATTGCCATCAACCGGGCGCAAATCCAAACTCCGTGGCTGCTACTGAGAAATTCCTGATGGAAAAAAGTAATGACCCAAGACCTCGTGCTCAGCAGTCGCACTAGTGACCACTAAGTAGACCAACGAGAAAATCGAATTTCAAGTCTTAAAATCATAGATTTTATGAGTCTTCATATAATCACAACCAATAACTTGTTTTTCTCGTTAATTATTAAGGCTTGAGTATGACAATCGCCTGGCGAGTCTCGCCGACGTCACAGTCATGGGCATTCCTCGTCTACGTCACACCGGCGTGAAACTCATCTCGTGTAAATGAGCCTTCTTGGGTAGTGGTTCTTTTGGATACAGTGCCGTGTATCAAAATTTCGTGGTGTTCATACCACTTTTTCGCATTCGCGACCGCAGTTCCTATACATGTCTTAACACAGGTTGGCATTTGGAAACGGGGCAGTGTGAGGGCGGGTACCTAACCTTACCTTAACCGTTGCAGCTACAGGTAAACGAATTACATTTTTTTTACCAGTATTTGCTGCAGTCGCCCAGTCCGGCCGGTATTATATGTATCATAATAATATAACTAAGTATCGTCATACTTGTTTATGGAACAGGTTATAGATAGATAGAATTCCGAAGTTCTTTATAATGCGACGTCTGCCTTTTTTAATTCTCAAACGTCTGATTGGGCTAATAGTTTTTTGATACTTACAACAAACAAAATTGGTAACATATTAACATTTTGTGATACGGCCCATTTTCTTGATGACCGTGCATTATTCTCATAATCTGAGACTGTTAATCGAAATTAAGGCAGTTTTCCTATGGTTTGTAACCACGGTTGAGATATACTGCGTCATTCAAAAATTTCACCCTGTATATGTTTGTTGTTTTGCATAAAAAAAGTTAGAGTTAAAGGTAAGTATATAAACGTTGAGTCTATGAAAATTGATACTTAAAACGATTTGTTTAGCATGAAAATATCCTGTCTGAGTTTTCAAACAATCTCTTTCTCTAACATCGGTGTCGCAGCTTAGCACGTTTTTTACACTGAACAAATAATAAGGTCGAGGATTCTAGATGCAATAGTGACAAGCTTTTTTAATTCTCTTAAGACATGTGTAATGTAAGTGTAATGGCAGCCGATTAAATCTAAACGTCTCGGTTCATGGATCGATATTCTAAAATGATAAATTTATAATGCTTAGGTTATATTATAATGTATTATCGTTATTTTTAATTATTATTCCAACATGGAAACTGCATCAAATCAATTAAATAATCAACATTTTTTTTTGGTGTTGTCGAAACGACGATATTGTTGACCTTGTTATTATATTAAAATCTTAGTAAACTTCCTATGTAGGTACTTGGATTTTCAATATAATTTATTATTCAAGAAGCTACATGATTGTCTCGTATATATTATGCATATTCTTTCAAACAGTAACGCAGAAAGATATTTTATTGCTGCTAGACGGATATTTCAAAGACTAGATATGCCTTACAGAATCCTAAAAACCAGCCTGGTTCTATCAGTTAACGATTATAAAAGAATAATGTCGGTGAGGTCCTGGGTTCGCCTCCCGGGTCGGGTAAAGTGTTATTGGGTTTTTCCATCAGGAATTTCTCAGTAACAGCCACTGAGTCTGGATTTGCGCAGTGATGACAATAGGCTCTCCCCCTATTACATGGGACTTCAACATAACTGGCGAAATATGAATGTACTATTAGGTACTTACACCTCTGTCTAATCTTTTGGGGATTACAGGCAAGATGTTGTGTTATGTCGTTTATGTTCAACAAGAATAAACCACGCTTCTAAATATCGGTATCGTATTCAAATCTGAATGACGACAGAATACCGATCTCATATTTTTGACGATGGAAACTTAAATACCTGATTGGAGAACCAAAACATATCGACATAATAATGGGAACCGGAAATCCAATGTAAAAACTCCACGCCAGCATGACCCAGCCGTTTGCAAGCACATATTAATATGGGCATTCGCTATGCCGACGAAAACATGCCAAAAACATTGAAATAAAACAGCTGTGTATACAAGGATATATACATTATATGCCAAATGATGAAATGACAACTGCTTATAATAGGTATGACGTTTTTATATGTCTATGCATATAATACGTGTATGTATGTGAATTAATTGATAAGAGTGATGATTTGATTGGCTTGATTGGCTGTGTGCCTCGGAGGATATAATCGAAATAAATGAAACCCTACATTTTTACTTCCTATGAGTATTAAAAATTTAGTATTATATTCAAATATGTAAGCATAATAGGTTTTAGTACCTATTAGAGTCGATACTTGTAGTATTATGTAGTTTTAGCATTGTTGTTGTCTGTTTGTTTTTAGTAGGCAGTGACGTTTTGTTCACACACTCCTTCTTTACTCGTCTCCTTCTTAATAAATGAGGACTTGTAATTGGGTGTCAATTTCACTTACAATTTTTTTTTTAGGTGGTCTTCCCAAAAACCATAATAAATAAGGTGGTGGTGGCACAATAAACAACTTGGTTTAAATGCAGTAACCATGAATTTATTTCTTTCCAATATAAGACTAAAAAAAAAATGCATAGCAAATATTTGTGTAGGATATTACAACTAAAATTGGAAAAGTAAAAAAAACTTTTATGCAAAAATAAAACCGACATCAAAAAAGTGAAAAATAACTTTAGCTTCAGAAGTCTGTGACAAATAAACTCAATCAAACAAACAAAGTCACCTACTTCAGAAGCTAATATTTTACATTGTTATAAATACATTTCCTGGTAATAGGCTCATCCTCAATAAAATGGAACTTAACATACCTAACTGTCGAAATGTGGGTGTACTGTACACACCTGGGTAACTCCTCAGAGGATACAGGCATGATGTTATGTTATGATGTTGTGTAAACAATAAACATCCAAGCGATGGCAGGAATCACGACAGATTTGCTGTTTATTATTGACGAGTTCCGTTCCTTATAAAGTTTCCACATTAGAGACAAGAATTTTTTAGAGTTGGTCGGGGTTGAGAACAGGGTTGGGCAGAATTTGAATTACTTGTAATTAAAATACGTAATGGAAATACAAATACTTAATATGTGTACTATTTAATATTTGTATTTCAATTTCCTTAAAATGTAATTTGTAATTCGTATTTCAAATACCTGACGGCGAAGTATTTTGTAATTAGTATTTCAAATACTTGAGGCTTCAAAATACATTTTAACATTAAAATACATTTAACTTTCATTTAGCGATCGAGAGTGTGAGACGAGAGTGCAATGATGGTAAAGCAGCTATCAGAGTTGGCATGGCAACACAAGTTTTCTTTAGCAGGTTTTATTCACTCTACAACAAGAGGCTGTTTGTCTGACAGTACATTTAAAAATCTAGTGTTCATGAAAGGAAACTCTGGTTTTACTGATTAATTAATCTTGTTTTCCTCTACTGTTCAGCCCATGCTGGTCTAGATTACTTATTTTGTAAAACGTAATTTGTGTTTTCAATTAAAAATTGCTAAAATACTGTTTTTTGTATTTCAAATACCTTACTTTAAGATATTTTGTATTTTAATTACTTGCGATACTGTATTTTGTAATTTGTATTTCAATTAAAGCAAAGCATGTATTTTGCCCAGCCCTGGTTGAGAACGATAACTTGGATCGCGATAGTAGGTTCCTATACAAATATTTGCTATGCATTTATTTACATTGTTAACAATACATTTTATGATAATAAGGCTTATTTATCCCCAATAAAATGTAACTTAACATACCTAACTGTCGAAATCTGGGTGTACTGTACACATCTGCGTACGGGGAGAGCATACAGGCGTTATGTTATGTTATGTTATGATATTGTGTAAACAATAAACATCCAAGCGATAGCAGAAATTACGACAGATTTGCTGTCTATTATTGAAGAGTTCCACTGTATATCTCCGAAGAAAATTGGAGTGGATATTGACGGAGAAATCGGTGAACATACATAAAAAAAATACATAAAGTCGAACATAGAACCTCTTCCTCTTTTTGAAGTTGGTTAAAAATTGTTAGAGGAGTTTTAGTGAAACATTGGTGAACCGCTAACAATACATGTCATGGTAATAGGCTTATGCCCAATAAAATGGGACTTAACATACCTAGCTGTCGAAATATGGGTCTACTGATACATCTGCGTACCCCTCAGAGCATATAGGCGTGATGTTATCTTATGATTTTGTGTAAACAATAAACATCCGAGCGATTGCGGCAGATTTGCTGTCTATTTTTGAAGAGTTCCATAGCTTATCTCCGAAGATCAGCATCAGATCTTCACCAAATTTAAACGGGACCACTGCGGAATAATATTCTCCCAAACAAAAAAGAATCATCGAAATCGGTTCACAATTGGCGAAGATATCGCTAAGCATAAACACAAAATATAATAATTGGACGAATTGATAACCTCTTCCTTTTGGAAGTCGGTTAAAAACTAAGTAATAATATGAAACAAATGCTATTGTAATAAAAAAATCTATTTTAATCATTATAGTAGTATAATATTTCCCTATAAACATACGAAGCTATATTTCTCTATATTCTTAAAATATTGTAAACTGATATCGTAAGTATAATTATTGTTTCCTTACCCCGCGCTGCTTCGGTAAAACTATAGTTTTCTGTGTGTTTACCCAAATACACGTAAATATTATTACTACAGGCATAGTAATAAGAGATTCCGGGTATCATTCTATGAGTGATGCCCCCCGCGGCGGCGAGACTCTTAGGTAAAGTATTTTATACTTCTCGAGAATTACCGCGATTGCTTTGGTAAGCTCGCGATCGACTGTTTGAGCACCCCTGGCCCATAATGTTCCTACTGCTTGGACACGGAATGCGCTGTAATCCACCACGCTGGCCCAGAGCGAGTTGGTAGATGTCACATATCTCCGAATTTTGGATACTGTGACCACGATGTTTCACGTCACCTAATTGTCGAAAGGATTTCGATGACATTTGTCCAAGTTGTTTGACCAAGTTGCGGGCAAAGGATGTGCGTGCACTGTACACATCTGCGTACCCCCTCAGAGCATACAGGCGTGATGCTATGTTGTAATGTTGTGTAAACAATAAACCTCTAAGCGATTGCAGCAACCACGACATGTTTGTTATCTATAATTGAGTTAAGTTCCATATCTCCCAAGTCTATGATCAGATCATGACAATATTTCGATGGGGCCAACTTGGGAGTATACTCTTTCAAATAAAAAATCATTTTTCCAAATCGGTTGAGGCGTCTTCAATCGGTGAACATACATAAATATCGGTGAATATACTTAAATACGTATAGGTATATATAATATATATAGAACCTCCTCCTTTTTTAAAGTCGGTTAAAAAGTAAGAGCACACGCAAACCCAGAAGGAAACGAGAATTTTTAACACTAAAGTGCATAAAAAAACCAAAGGCAGCGATGGTAACGATACGTTACCTTCAGGCAGGGTAATTTGAAACGTACGAGACTACAAACATACTATGCAATGCAAGGCCTATTTTTAGAAATCACTATAACTGTCGGGGAAAAATACGATAACACTTAATAAACAACAAATGACATGTACTTGTCTTGTTATTTACGGTGCAAAGGGCTGAAAAGTTTTTATTATCATCTTGGTTAAATAATTGCAACAAGCACCTTAAAATTAAGTAGGTATGTGCGTCGCAAGCTATACTTAACAAACAAACACGTGATAAATTCCACTTACTTTCAGTAGCATTAGCAGTCTTGTTGGATCCCGGCGTGGCATTCGTCGCAGAACTGTTGGTTTTTGGTGCGGTCTCGAATGGGATGGGGGCTGCCGAGGTCAGCACCGTCGAAGGCGCGGGCGAAGCTGGGGGCGACACATCTCTGCGCTGACGATTATGCTCCAACGTTACTATGTCGTAGCGGAACGGACTTGAGCTACCGCTGTCCAAGGCATATTCTAGGTTCCATGCTGAAAGTAAAAGAATAATCTATTGTATGATTGTGGCTAGTCTCAGTAGGATTCCATAATCCATACAAATAAATAAAATTGAAGTGTATGTTTCTAATTTCAAAATAATAGCTTTTTACTGAATGCATACTTAGACTAATACCTACTAATATTATAAAGCTGAAGATATTGTTTGTTTGTTTGCTCGAACGCGCTTATCTCAGAAACTACTTACTGGTACCAATTGAAAAAATCTTAGTGTTGGATAGCCCATTTATAGAGGAAGTTCGGAGGCAAATCGAACAGTAGGAAGTGTCTGCATATTTTGATGGACAACTACGGAACCCTACATTGTGCGTGGCCCGACATTCACTTGGCCGGTTTTTTCGACTAAAGGATTACGATTATTGTTATTTCTTTTTTTGTATGCACGTCATGTCCGACTGCGACAAATAAATAATTATGTTTTCTTTCTTTTCTTTAAATATTCAGCTTTAAAGTGCAAATTTTTTGTTAGACTCAAGTATCCCCCTCCCTACCTATATCAGCTAAACGGATGTGTTTGGATGCGTGAAAAAAAATCACGGTGATAATACTACATAACGAAATTCAAAAGAAAACTATCACAGCTAAGTAGGCTTTACAAGTTTACGAGTAACAGTCGACCAAATTATAAAATGTACTTGGATAACATATTTTCCTAAACATAATGTATGGGAGCACAGGTTTTTCAACTATGTATGTAAGTTTGTTTTTTTATTATTGCAATAAAAATCATCGTTCGGAAGCAAATCGAACCGTAGGAAGTGTCTGCATATTTTGATGGGCAACTACAGAATCCTACATTGTGCTTGGTCGGTTTTATGCAATCTAAAATCGCGGTGTTTATATACGTCCTAAGGGAAATACTACCTTGTAATAATAATTATTTTTCAGGTTTCCACGAAATAAAATTATTATTTTAGTCGTTTAATATATAATAAGAAGATAAAGCCGTAGTAAGACTAAGATAGCAATTTTTAATAATTATATCTAGTAATAATAATAATGTATAATCTAGTAATTCAGAGGACAAGGTAGTCTTTAGAGGAGAATACGAAAACATAATGTACGTTAGAAAAAATCTACATCTTTTTGATACAAGAGGTGATAGACACAATTACAGAACTAGAGACCAATTAGTTCAGCCGGGCTTCAGACTCGCTAATGTAGACTCATCTTTCATGGATTTGAGATACTATAATAAAATTCCACAGAGTATTCTTGAACTGAATGAGACGAAATTTAAAACATGCATTAAACGCACACTATGTAAACCAGGGTTGTTGCTGATGCATATTTTTTTCACATCAGCGGATGCTGATGCTGTTGCTGATCTTTTATCATTGACATCAGCGGATGCTGATGCTGATTCTAATTATTTTCTTAAAAAACAGCGAAAAAGTATATACATTGTAAAATACATCTAAAAATTGCATAATTTTCCTTGGTGCTGAAATAAAAGATTGTTTCAATAATTTTGGGAATTTTAATAAAAATATAATCAAACATAGTAGTTTAGTAATAATTAGTACTACTAGACTAGTAGACGAATTATAAAGTGTGTTGTGACTTTGTGTTTGTTTGCAATCGCAATCCCCCCGCGGTAGACCCTTTGATAGGTCAAAACTCGCAAGCAAAAACTACACGTGATATAAGCCCCGCCACCTCTGCGGTCATGTCACGACTCGAACTTCAGCATGAATTATCAGCATCGATCAATGCGGATGCTGATGCTGAAGCTGATGTTGAAAATGATGCTGAAGTTCAGCGGATGCTGATGCTGATGTTCGCAACAACCCTGATGTAAACAAGCATATTACAAGTTGGACGAATCTCTGATAAAAATGCTTGGCTCAATGCCGGTCCTGCTCGACATGGACAGGGGCGCATAAATGGATTAATGGATGGCATAAAATAGTTTTCTTGGAGCTGGTGAAGATTGTACAATTATCTTTGCATTGTACAGATCATTTTTTTTGGTATTATATAACCACATAGCCCATATTATGTGAGTACTATGTACTAGAAAGCTATCATTCGCTGGAAACCTACGTCTTTTTTTTGACTTGAATGTGCCCTGGTGCTTAAGTGTATGTCATGCTCACTCAAATGTCTCGCTGATGGTGCCGCGTGTGTCGGATCATTTAGTTCCCTTCAAAATGGTTGAGTTGAATGGTGCTGATACATGCGTCATGTTCGTGAACGGGCGCTGTCAGTTGTGACTGGTCATCTCTTGGTTGCCACGGCTTATTTGAATTTTTTTTTAATTGTTCTTTTCTTTGTTTTTACTATGGACACTTTTAACGTGCACATCTTCCTACATCGCTCTCACATAATGTACCATTTCAAAATGAATGATGTAACCAAGGTTTTGTAAAAATATTCTGATTTAAAAGAGTGTCTATGGAGTTTCTTGCCCGTGCTTCTCCATAGATATCTACGTTAGGGAATGGGCAACTACAGTACTTTCACAGTTTTTATGCCTTGTGACTGGGACTGGGGCTACATTTCATTGTTGTCTTTGTTTCGACAATTCAAAAGTGCCTGTAACTGGCCTACTTGAAGTAAATGCTTTGATTTTGATGATTTTGATTTTGAATTAAATAGAAGCCGTGTTAATTAACATGTTGAATTGTTACCAGTTACCACTGATGTGCAACTAGTCGTCAGTTTCTTGTCTTGGTTTACACCAGGACAAGAAACTGACGACTTTATTTAAACGTCGAGCAGTTCAAATAAGGAAACAGCTCAGACATTACAGAATCTACGAAGAGCTAACACAAGGAAACTATTTGAAGGAAGTCCATGATTCAGTCTCACAGCTGATAAAATCCCCGCAGACAATTAATAAAGAACCAATTGGAGATATGAGTCCACATTAATATGGGGTTATCTGCACGTATTATTGCCTTAAAGTACTTACTAGCTAACAAATGTTTAGATAACCCGCGGTTCACAGTCACACATGTCATTGACCAGTGTTATGATTACATTTAGCAGCCATAACACGTAGAAATTAGTACGACTGTGAGAACTAGCACTAAGTATGGTTTAATTCACAATAGGTTATTTCCTGTCTTTTCAATTAAAACGTTCGCTGTTGGTTGTACTGTTTAATTTAATTTAATTGTGGCTGTTGAGTCCCTATGTTTATTTCTTAGCGTCTAGTGGGCGTTCTCAGTTATTTTATTACTGCTACTTTCTGTGGGTTACTATTTTACATAATTTACGTATTGTTTCGATGAACAAACATGTCTGAAAGATAAAGTTTCAACTATGTAGGTACTCACTTTTTTCCCTTAAGTTAGTCTTTTTTTCATTAGTGCCTTCTTTACAGTTTAGTATACGCGTATTTTATACGTGCACAATTGCGCACATAAATAAGTACAAAGAACTTGACAGATAAGGCATTAGCATTATAGACCAGGGTCGATAATTTTTAAAACCAAAAAAAATAATAGTAGGATGAAACCCATTAGAAAAGGAGGGGAATATTATAAAAATGAAAGGAAAAATAATTTACGGGCGATCTGAGGTCGGGAAGGGGATGGGGGTGAGTTTTTAAGGGTAAAAAACGGTTTTTCTCGATTTCCGGCAAAACTAAAAGTCCTATCGAAAAAAGTCAAATGGCAAAGTTGTAGGTAATAAAAAGATCTAAAACTTTTGTATTTACAATTTTTTCACATAACCTCAAAAGCTATGTGAAAAATTCAAAAAACCAAGTTTTTGGTTTTTTATTTTTATCTTTTACAAAAATTTGTTTTTTTTAACGACATTTGGTGAAAACTTTCCTTTTTATGTCTCAAATATAAATATTATTCCGTAAATTATTTTTCCTTTCATTTTTATAATATTCCCCTCCTTTTCTAATGGGTTGCATCCTACTATTATTTTTTTTCACTTTTTATTATTTTTAAAGGCTTCTACCCTGGTCTATTAGTACTTGTATTTATTTATAATTCCACGCATAATGGATTTGCTTACTCACAGAACATTGTGAATCAAATAAACCTACATAGCCATTATGAGACAGACGAGACAGTAGTGAGCATTTGTCGTACGTCTAACAAGTTGTCAGTATTCTCACAGATTGGTCATCGGTATGGATATCGTAAACAATCCGTTAATAGGCCATCAAAATCATCACACCACTACAAAATGCGCATACAGCTAAGTATCGTATTCCATTTTAAGAGACACTCAGTTCCGAATTGAATATAGTCAGAAAATACAATGAAAAGAAAGAGGACTATTCAAACTATGTAGTTTGTAAACCAGAAGTAATGTAACGGACCATTGGCTCCTACTAAGGTCGAGCTCATTTCCTGAATTGACGTAGGTACACTGAGGTACGTTTTATCCACAATTTTTGGGCTCTGGCCGGTCCTTTTGAATGTGAAAGGAGAAATGAGATGAAATTTCATTGGTATTCAAAACGCCTCTGTACATTTGTGTCATCAAAATGTTTAATAAATAAGGGAAGTTGCAAGACATTTATTTTATCGACTCGTGAAATGGGACTTCGTAACACGTTACCGCCTTTGTTTTATTCCCCACCCTTATCGAATTAGTTAGAAACTTATCATTGGACGTAATTCGTTGGCATTTAGCCACAGTGGGAGGGTTATGGGCACTCGATAAGTATGAGTCAGACAAGGAAAACCTGAGGTATTACCCATTTTTTTCTTTTTGCTTTGACTGTTTCTAAGTTTTTTGAAACAGTCACTTATTTTCTTATAAAACTTATCATTGGACGTAATTCGTTGGCATTTAGCCACAGTGGGAGGGTTATGGGCACTCGATAAGTATGAGTCAGACAAGGAAAACCTGAGGTATTACCCATTTTTTTCTTTTTGCTTTGACTGTTTCTAAGTTTTTTGAAACAGTCACTTATTTTCTTATAAAACTCATTAGTAATTTCAGCTTGTGCTTAAATAATATGGTATACTTTAAATTCTATCTCTAAAAAATATTTCAGAATAATAATGTTCCACAATAATGTAAGTAAGAAAATAATGAGGACATGTAGATGAGCGCGCGCATGTTTAATTAGAATTTCATGCTGCGCAGTATTCTCGATGCGTGACTTGATTTAATAATGTAAACGGAGGTTTAGGGTTTTCGCAGACAACCGACTTAGGGAGTGATCACATCTATCGACGCGGAATCTGCTTGTGCCATTCAGAAAGAGCTTTATATCCATACAATAAAGATAAATAGTCCATTGCATCGCGTCACGTCGCCGCGTCTTTCGAACCGAAATGAATGACGCCTTGTTCTATTTTACTGCATGGACATAGCAGCATTTTTTGATCGGCTCGGTACAATACAAACGTGCGTACGTCTTGTTTGGGAATTTACGATGCAACGATGCAAGCAGTTGTACGGTCAAACTCAAAGTATTTATTTCAATTAGACCGGTTACAGGCACTTTTGAATTGTCAAAAACAATAGGATGAGGCTACAGTCCAGTCACACGGCATAATAACTGTTAAAGGACAGTAATTGCCCTTGCCGAAGCGTAGATCCTGGAGAAGACTGGACAGAATAGAGCTTTTGCTCTATTCCGTCCAGTCTTTTCCAGTCTTCTCCAGGTTCTAATAGGTTAATTTTTATGCTGGAAAAAAATCGAATGATCAGGGAAAAGTGGACACAAACTCGATTTTCATGTTTTAAAAATATGAAAAGAGCGCAACTGTTTTCGTTGTCTATCCTAAATACACTTTTGCAAGCAGTCTTCCACATAGAAATAAACTATTTAGATATGTGACTCCTGGCAAGGACATTACACTGCACACTGTAACGCTTTCTCTTATAATCTTGTCAGTTTGTGATACAAACCCGGAAAAGATACGAGTAGACCGCTCACATAATTTTTCTTGACGTTCAAGGAGTGAAACTGCGTCACACTTCCAAGCAAGGGATCTATATAATTTATATGGACTATTGGCACTCTGTGTTTGGGGCTCGTGGCTAAGCAATAAACCGATCGATCAGGTTGCAAGCGTAGCTTGTTTGTCCAAGTCAGTCCGCGAATATATGACCATTTTTACATACCCGCAGTGGCTCGGAAAGCATGGTAACCCGTATTTTTCGGATGTCATTCGGAGACTTTTAATCGTTAATAGTAGATTATACAAAAAGGGAATTTAATTCGAGGGACTAAGTTGGATCCCGAGAACAGCGAAGGATTCTAGAGTAGAATCCTGAGCGGAGTGAAGGATACAAGAATCGAGATGTTTTTTTTTTTCAGGAGTTGTGTACTCTACTTTTTACCATTGACCGCGAGAAAATAAAAGTATAGTATTTATATTTCTCGTGGGTTAATAATAACAGCCACTCGGGTCGATCTTCAAGGTTAAGCCGGGCTTACCACGGTCGGTCTGTGGATATGTGACCACTAATTCATTTCATACCGAGTTTGTAGTTCTTTGACAGTCGTTACAGGAAGTCAGTGGCTCGAAAATCTGACAACCAGTCAAGTGGCGCCGTATTACCCACCCAGTACTAACTGGGTTGAGTTCTGGGTCAGATAGGCAGTTGCTCCATGCAAAATACTGATATTCAGCTGCATCCGATTAGACTGGAAGCCAACCCCAATAAAGTTGGGATAAGTCTAGCTAGGCAGATGACTATTTATCACATTTTATTATATAATCGGTAATATAATAAGAGAATAAAGGATTAAATATAAACATTAAAAATTAATAGTGAAATTAGAACAATTTTCGAAATTCAGTGTTCTATTGTTGTCGTCACGTTTTATTTAGATTTTGTTCATAATTCGTGCTTGTTCGAAATTAAAAATGTTTTTATTAATTAGAGTAGAAGAGAGTTTTATTCACTGTTATCGATGAATAAAATGCCCTTTTTCTAGTGCCAATGGTAAAAAGATATTTATTTCTAGAAACTGGATGATCTAACAAGCAGTCTTACCGAGGGAATACAATCATGTCACTGGATAGTCAGATAAGTAGTTGCTCCATGTAAAATACTAGGATTCGACTGCGTCAGGACTACGTCGGGAAAAAGATGCTGATTGGTCATCTCTTTGTTTAAGCCTTGAACCGATTCCTTAATGTTGAGACTATTATCAAAATAGCTTTAAAGGTTTTTTTATCAAAGTATTATTATTATTATTTTCTAGTTTTCTCCATACATATACACTACTTATAGATACTGTCACTTACGGGATATCTTCCGTGATTGTTCATAATTTTGAGCTCCCGATATTTCAACGCTGTTATGTAGAAGTTTCGGTTTAAACTGTGAAAGCTTAAAACAGTGTATGTAAGAAATAGTATATATGTAGATCATAACCCGTACAATCGTGCATCTTACAGTTACCGTATCATTGTGTATCTATCAGAAACTTTTTATTCATCTGGAACAGTTTGCAGAAGGCATTAGTGGATTGATGCTGTTATCAGGGGTTTACTTATCTTATTATGTATTCATGCATTTCTATTTGTAGGTCAGAGATACCTTCTTCTTCATCCTTTTTTTTTTTTTTTTTTTTGGTGGGTGGGAAATCATCAAATGACTCCTCCCGCTCTGGGCGGAGCGGAAGGGAGTGTCAGACTCTTACTGACTAAAAACCACCCATGTTCCTTCATTGGCCCTTTATGTTCCAGGGCCGCGGTATCTCTTTCGAACAGTCCCGCAGCCCTGGCAGGCACCGGCCCTTGCGGGCCCCTCCCGTTTGCTGACAACTCTTTGAGGCGCGCGTGGAACACGAACGCGCCGTCGACACGGCCTGCCCGTCGTCATACGACGGACGGACGGCGAGCTAGCCCATTACTCACCGTCCACAGGCCCGCGCCTACGGTGGCCGAGAGCCATCACGGCGTGAGAGCCATCACGGCGTGATCATTCTTCTTCTTTGAGAACTGACCTACTACAACAATATAATGAACCTAAGACACAAATATTAATTTATCTTGTTTTGGTTTAAAGCTTGATAACCTACAAATTTTGTCAATAAACATCAGTGACATGGTAAATATTTTTAATGAGCATCTGCGTCAGATTTATTATTTACTACTTACTACCACTTGCCCGCGACTTTGGTTCGAGTGAAATTTTATAAAAAATATTACTTCCCTTTTTTGAATCGGATTTTGTTACTAATTTCAAGGTTTTTAATTTTTTTGCACGGATCCCTAATGCTGATACTGTTAGCCTGTGTCATCCCACTGCTGGGCAAAGGTCTTCCAGTTATTTCGATATGTGGTAATGTGGGCCACTGGTCGTTGGTTTTGTTCAGCTCGTCCCGCCATCTTCTACGAGATCTGCCGCGACGCCTTCTGGCTGTGTCAAGGCTCCACAAAGTGGTTATATTGGCCCACAGCTCATTTCATTGGGCGGCAGACGTGGCCAGTCCAGTCCCACTTCAGTTTAGCTGCTTTTTGAGCAACTTCAGTAATTTGTGTTTTGGAGCGCAGTGTGGTGTTGCGTACATGGTCGGTTAGTTTGACGCCTAGAATTCTGCGCTCCATTGCACGTTGGCAGACCTTGAGCTTGAACTTTTCAATGTTTGTCAAAGACCAAGTCTGGGATCCATAGGTCAAAATGGGAAGAATGCACATGTCCATAATTTTTTGTTGTGCCAACCTCAAGGCTTGCGTTACTGAGTTGGTTTAACATTAGCTCTAGTTCTGCCGCCGTGGAAGAGAATACACGGAGAATACGTCAGCGAAGCGAAGGTTTGTTAACCGCGCCCACCGATTTCAATACCGCTTCTCTCCCAGCTAGCCGTTAGCTTTTTGTACACTTCTTCAAGAGCGCTATTAAAAAGTTTCGGTGAAAGCGGGTTTCCTTGCTTTACGCCTTTTTCTATGAAGAATGATGGGCCGGCTGATACAATTTACGGAGTACTAATGTAGATGGGATCAACTTCTTGGTTGTTGAGAGCGTCAAATACAGCATCGTGTGTCAAACTATCGAAGGCTTTCTTATTCTAAAATAAAAGTAGTCTCATTTACTTCTTTGAACATCAGCTATCTGCCAGTAAAAGTCCCGTCAAAACCGGGCCTGCCGTTTCGGAGATTAGCCGGATCAAACAGACGGACAGACAAAAATTTAAAAAAAATGTGCTTTTGTTAAGTACCGTATCTATTTTCATATGCATTCAGTAAAAAGCTGTTATTTTGATATTACAAACAGATAATTTTATTATTTGAAAAGGTGATAGATCACCGTAATAATGGCGCAATGCTTTTTTGAGCTTCGGTTATCAGTGCTTTGGGGCTGGGTCCTGAGTCCAGCAGGTCAAGTCTTTCGGCTAAATGTTAACGCTGAATAACCCTATTGAAAAGTGGCGCAAATATAGACATCCAGCCTATTATGCGGGCCAAACCAGCCTCTTAGGCCTAGCCTAGCCTTTAGACCGCTGTATCTGTTTCTTCCGGAAACAATGCCCGTATCACAAGCAAAGATTGAATGGGCATTGATTGGATGCCATTCCCTACCGGCAAATAAAAAATAAGTCCATGAATAAAATTCATTAAAACATCATTCATTCATTTTAATTAAAATAAAATAAAATATATTGAATTGAATCGAATTGAATTGAATTAAATTGAATTGAATTAAAAGGAATCATTAGGGTGCAGACTATACTAATTAAGTGTAGACATTTATGTAAACAATTGTATTTTTTTTTAACTGTATCTATGACGGCTATAAAATTATTACTACTAACACAGTTATTAAGCGTTTCTAACCCATATGGACTTGGTTGTTCGAAATAAAGTATTTGTATTAATTTGTATTATACCTTACACAGATGTGGGGAATTGAAGCATTTCATGATGAAAGTTTTGAGCATGAATGAAAGCTTAAAGTGTAACGCACACAGGGAGCAGCCGCGGGCGTGTCGGGAGAACGGACATCGCGCGTCGGCGGGTGTAATTTCACATAAACTAATCCCAAAAAAGTTTTTTGCAAAAAGTTCTCATTTTACCCTTTTTAGTTGTGGCACAAATCCTTGTCAAGTATCAATTTCACTTTGTTACTAGAAGATATTACATATCGTCCACATAGACGAAAAAGAACAAAAACATTTTGCATTGCAATGCAAGAATCACTTAAATCGAACCAGTAATCATGGAGAATGCGGTGTACATACACGAAACAAAAAAGATGCTGGTCGAATACATAACCTCCACCTGTTTTGGAAGTCGGTTAAAAATTATCAGGAACAGAGAAGCCAGCAGTGAATTCTCCAGACTGGCTAAATGTGGAAGCAAAGCGCTCTGTTCTGGTCCGTGTCGTATCTCACGGCAGAGGTGTGAAAGTGACCCTCTTTAACGATACATGTTACTGTGAACTGTGGGTAATAGCTATGATAACGCTAATCTGTTGTCACTGTAAGAAAACATTTTTAAAGCCAAATTTGTAATTAACTAAATAACTACTGACTCGTTTCTTTAATTACAGATTTGTGTTAACAGGAATTTATAAATTCATAATATGAAGCAGCACGTACGTTTTACAATAAACAAGAGATAAACATAACAATGGAAATATAAAAAAGAAAACATTGGAGATAATAGCATAACAAGAATGCGCAGAGGCGAGTTGTTTGTCAGTAGTGGCTGTGTTTTTGCCTTCGATTCAATTTAATTTCTTGCATTCCTGTGATGAGGTAGGTATCTTTTTTTATAAAAATCTTTGATAGAGCGTAGTAATAGAAGATAATGTATATTTTTAAGGCAGTAGCTATGTCTGTATTGTACTATTACCAACTGTTTGACAGGTAGTGTAACAGAACTACAACGAGATTAGTATGAATTGCCTTTGAAAATAGATACTAAAATCATTTCTAATGAAGCTAGAAGACTCTCAACGATTGATCTTAGGTCAAAATATTACATAGAAAAGCAGTTATTTCGAAATTTCGTAAACATCTATATATATAAAAATGAATTGCTGTTCGTTAGTCTCACTAAAACTCGAGAACGGCTGAACGGATTTATCTTATCTTAGTCTTGAAATGTTCGTGGAGGTCTAGGGAAGGTTTAAAAGGCGAGAAAAGAGAGGTAGGGTAGGTAGGGTAGGTAGGGTAGGTAGGTAGGTAGGTAGGTAGGTAGGTAGGGTAGGTAGGTAGTTAGGTAGGTAGGTAGGTAGGGTAGGTAGGTAGGTAGGAGGTAGGTAGGTAGGTAGGGTAGGTAGGTAGGTAGGTAGGGAGGGTAGGTAGGTAGGGTAGGTAGGTAGGGTAGGTAGGTAGGGTAGGTAGGTAGGGTAGGTAAGTAGGGTTGGTAGGTAGAGTAGGTAGGTAGGTAGGGTAGGTAGGTAGTGTAGGTAGGTAGGTAGGGTAGGTAGGGTAGGTTTTTTTTTTTTTTTTTTTTTTATTACAAAATGGGCCTGCTCTTGACCTCGATCACGCCTGGTGGAAAGCGATGGATGAGGTCTATGATGAAACGAGCGTGCCCAGAAGATGCCTGTTCACTCTTGCTTTGAAGGCAGACGGGTTATATGTGGGAGGGAACACAGATGCCGGCAGAGAGTTCCACACTTTGGCTGTGCGCATAATAAACGTGGATGAGAAGCGCCGAGTACGACTTGTCGGGATATCAACCAAGTGTGGATGGTACGCCGCAGTGCGTCTGCTAGTCCGGTGGTAAAAGGGTGATGGTGGGATTAGATCGTGGAGCTTCTGCGCACACTCTCCGAAGTACAGTCTGTAGAAGACCGACAAGCAGGCGACATTACGCCGATAGGGTAGGTAGGGTAGGTAGGTAGGGTAGGTAGGTAGGGTAGGTAGGTAGGTAGGGTAGGTAGGTAGGGTGGGTAGGTAGGGTAGTGAAAGTAGTAGGTAGGAAAACATGCATTGCAACGCATGCCGGGAACAGCTAGTCGTTTTATATTTTTAGTTCAAGTTTCTTCCCTCGTATTAGGATATTATTTTTAATATAAATATGTAGGTAGGTATACATGGTGTAGGTGGTGGCTACACCTACCACAAGAAAAAAACAAACACAAATCTAAAAGGGATTGATTTGTCCTCCCATAATTAAGTTTAGTACGAAGTATGGGAGGACCGCGTTTCCTAGCGCTGTGACATAATAACATTGTAAAACCAAATGAGAGACGACCGCTTCATTGTCTCAACCTCGCTGCGCAATCGACACCTTACGGGCGTTGATGTGCAGCAAGAACTGAGACGTGTACGACAAGTGGCTGTCAGCGAGTGGACAGTGAGCAGACGCTTGAAGGAAGCCAGCTTCACGCCAAAAAGACCTGCGACGGACCCTAAATTGACTGCAGGCCATCGACAAGCGCGCCTTCAATTTGCTCGAGAGCACCACAGTAATTAGGGCTAGAGGGGGCAATACGAAGTATTGATTTAAATTAATTAATTTTATTTTTAACAATTTTTACTTAATTTTTAAAATACGAGAAGGAGAACGAGACCCTTCATACCCTTTTTCCTAAATTCCCGTTTTTCTTACTCTTGCGTTCAGACATCATTTATTTCAAAAATGCGATATTGTTTCCAGTCCTACCGGATGCAGCTGAATACCGTTCTTTACATGTAGCGATTGCCCATCTGACCTCCACAACCCAGTTAGTACTAGGTAATACAGTACCGTAAGACTGGATGTCAGTCTTTCGGGCCACTGACTACCTGTAACGACTGTCAAAGATCTACAAATGACTGCCGGAACCAACGGTTAAACGTGCTTCCGAGGCACGGACTCGGTAAGTAATGAGTCAATCCACAGACCGACCTTAGCAAGCGCAGCTTAACCTTGAAGATCGACCGGTGCGGCTGTTATTATTTAGCCACGAGCTCCTCGATAAATATTTAACAGCAGTACTAGCGCAAAATGTTTTATTTATTTTTATTCTTTCTATTGAACCCGAACAATTTGTTTTAGGTAAACAAGTCTATGCTGCCCATATAGGTACAAAAACAACAGTACCGTGAACAATAAATGATGGCGCTAAATATTCGGAGTTATTATTTGTTGACGACCTTAAATTATGTTCAAGTTTCTACCTAACGAATACTACGATAAGTAAACCCAATCGTGCAGATTGCCACATTTACCACCTACGTCCAAATTTAGTGAACCAATTTGGACCAATGTGGTAATGACTGCAAATAGGTACCTTTAAAAGCGTAACGGCGGAAACAAGCCCAAATTATGTTGGGTAGACCTTATATTGTTTTTGGTCCAATATACGGTATGTCCCGCCAGGTACCTATAATCTGTTTTTAGAAACTTTGGACAGTGGTTGCGACGCTTCATCTCGTCAAGATATAGGTACTCGTACATACATGTACGTGTATGTACATGTATACCTATATTGAATTCAACATAGGTTTCTGTCTATACTTTCAACGGTGTTTTGGTTGATGAAACTATAGCATAATTATATGAAACTTACATGGAAAACCTAATGAAAGAGTAGTAGGTATTTTCAAAACGTTAGGAAGTGGCGAAGGGACTGCTCATGTAATTTTTGATGTTCAAAAAGTAACTAATTTGAATAAATTGCTCATGAAAGGTAGGTTTGGAAAGAAACTGTCAGTCGAACCATTCCCTGGAAAACGACAGAGTTGACACAAGCTACATGCGTAGGCTCTCCCAGATATTGACACTTGTGGAATTTTGATCACACGATTCCATTGAAATGCTCTTTCAAAGCAAATTGTTGATGTTAACGTTAGACGCATCACGTCAGCGTTAAGCTAGGGGCAGCGTGCCATGATGGCAATAACAGAACGTCACAAAAAAGCTATAAAATCGGGCTAATTTGACTTTAGTCTTTTCACGCCTAAATATACAGTAGATACATACACGAAGAAGGCGGTGCAACCTTGAGTTTATGCTCATAACTACGTCACCACAACTTGTCGGGCCGCATCGCATCGACAAGAGGTCCTGATCTCAGTTCAACGACCTTAAGCAGGCATAAAAACTCCGACAAACACAATATGGTACACCGATAATTGAAATATATTACGTTTAAGGTACTCCGAAAAATAGAACAGTATTTTGTACAGTAGGCCCAAGGTCTGTGTTAACATAACCAGTATAAGCTAGCCTCTTATTTAGGTATTTATTTCCAGCCATGCAGTGGGATACAATGCATGACAAAAAGAAAGGGAGGCCTTTTCGAATCCGACAAATTTGTCCAGTTCAGTCACACTTGAGCTGGCTGGCTGCTGGCGTTTAATTCTACCGAAATTCCGTACCGTACTACGCAAGGCCAGCTCAAAGTCAAAGTACTACCATCGACTAATCGGATTGTGGCCGACTATACAAGTTTAATACCTTCATAGACTTCAGTGGCTTTGAAAAAAGATATTTAAAATAATAGCATTTTTATTTTTAGTGTGGGCAACATAGATGTCTGCTTCAACTCTGTATTAATGGGTTTTGGACTTGGTTAAGCAAGAAGAAATTAGCCAATATCACATACTTAGGTACAAGGACATCAAACCCTACTACAAATAATCAATGAATGTTTTTTGGATGGTCATAATAATATTATGAAACACAAAATCACAGATTTTTTTCACTACAACTGCATAAGTATTAAGATGAAGAAGTAATCCCATCAAAAACATAACACGTATAAAAATGCAAGTCTCGCAAAACTGTTCATCTACCGTAAAAAATTTGAGATTATGTATTTAAAGAACTGCAAAGATACCTGGGTAATCGCACAATATTTATATAGGATTACAAAGTTACTTATGCAGTTTTTATATCTAGAGAATTGGACTGAAATTGCAGTATATTTTATTTTTCCTTACTTTATTGGCTAGACACTAATACCACTAATAGCTTCAAAACTTAACTTGTGAGTCTGCTACAAGTACCTTAGAATTATGATGATTGGTGAGTGAGTCAGTGACAAAATGAAGGAACTTTGGCTAGCAATAGTAGTTCATAAACTAAAGTTCAAATCGAATGTTATTCAGGTCTATACGTAAGTACCTATAATATGTACTTTTAGTCACTGTAAATTAGGGCTTCTAGTTTTATCTACAACAAAGTTACGGGGGTTCAGAAATGACCTGAATGGTTTCGAGAAAAGGGTAGTACGGCGGTGCCTTTTTTTTTTGCTATACTTGTGGGGTTTTTATATATACTAGCGTGCCCCGATATCAAGCAGTAAATATTCAAGTAACAAAAACTTGTACCCTATCAATCCATAGAAAGTTTCTGAAAAACCATTTGGTAGTAGAGAATGGTACTGTAAATGGGCAAAAAACGTAAACATTACTGGGATTTGGCGCAGATACATCGCCTATCGGTGATATGATGTTTCTATAGCGACTTTAGCCTAGGAACGTGTCATGCAAAAAAAAAAATTATTTGTATTGAAAAGTATGAGACTATGCCCTCCACGCACGCCATGCACGTAGTGTATCAGGCAAAATATTTTCGCCGTTAATTGATGACACTCCATAGTACTAGTCCTATAGTACTGTTACAAAGTATGTTGTATGGCTTTTCTTTTTACTAGTATGATACTGGTATGGGATGATGGCTATATGACTTAATACAACAGGCTCTGGTCAACTAGAATAAGCATGATCTTTCTCAATCAGGAAATTTCAAATAATATGCTATCAGATAGTGAAAACACTTACTTTCTTCTGTTTTACCACTGTAAATTGAGCAGGATCAGGGCAAACAAGGTGACCGAGTAGCTGTCCTCTGGTTTCAATAGAAAATTACCACTGACATGAGATAAATCTTAGGTTTTTATCAATGACATGTAGGTAAAACACTACATAGACTAAAGGACATGCGCCAAAGTCAGTAGGTTTTTTATTCTTGGAGGTCTTGATTCTACTCATGCTACAATGGTCAAACCAAAGAAGGTTTGCTGCTTTCACTGTTTGATAGAAAATACCTTATGTAATATGCAACTATGCAAACACTGAAAAATGTTCCCTACCAAGTACTATCAAAATACTACAAAAAATCTAATTATTCTAAAACAAACCAGTCTGAATTAGTTCTACTATCACCCATTTTAAAGAATGCACCGAATTACCAATCACTCTGCATCAAGGACTTTTGAAGTTCCTGCTTCTAGATCCAGCAGTTTAGTCTGTGTGTGGATGTTACTGTATCTAAGTCTCACAATTAGGGTCCTTTCCCAGTTCAATAATGCATAGACCAATGGTTATCATTCCTAGGTATTAATATAACAGTACCAAAATAATAAAAATCAAAAATACAAAAATAATAGGCATGTTAGTTTTAATGGCAGATACTGACATCCTAAATTAATGTTATCACAATTTACAGCCCAATTTCCTGTCAATTGCTAAATCGACAGGCGCATCCTGACTATTATCATGTAATACCATTTTAAGATTTGACATGAATTAAGTGAGCAATTGTTATGTGGTAAGAACATTAATAAAAAATGAAGTCCATATTTCTACAAAGGAGGTAAACTAATTATAAAAAATCTGTATTATGGCTACGATCATTAATAAAATTATTGTATTACAAGGAAAATACATCAGATAAGTGCATATTTAGTAATCTGAACATAAAATACAATTTTTTTCCTTAACAAATCACCCTTCTAGATCGGACTAGTATAAGAATAGACTTAAAGTATGCCAAATTTGTTCTTTTGGATGGTATAGAAGGCTAGCTAATGGAGCATAATTAATTAGACTGTTTATTTTTTCATGATTTTGCATTATAGGTAGCTCAAATACCTGCCAAGAAAAAACATTTGTAATACACTAGCACAGTATGTGTAAACATTGATTTATTTTATTTTCACAGCTTTAGCTAACAACACAATTATTTTTTACTAGTTGTTCTTGTCCCAATGCTGGGCAAAGGACTCCCCAGATACTCGTTTTGTGTGCCACCTATTGCTCGTTTTATTAAGTTGAACTATTCTATTGTTTTTATTTGACATATTACAATACCTACAATATTTGTTTTAGATTGCTAACAAGTAAAAATAAAGTAATAGACAGCCATTCCTCAAAGCTTGGCCAAAGTGTTGGTCAATCTAATAGTTGCATCCAGGAAATGTTAACCAATGAGTAATGCCTGTAGCACACCAGAATACATTCGAATTTCGAATATTCGATTTACATTATTTTGCAGACATGATGTACATTGGTACCTAGTTGTATTGTATGAATGAGTATAGGTAATTAATAATACTAATTTTAATAAAAAAACAATGATTATTTATAATTGAGGAATCTCTTCTAGAAGTTTTAGAGCCATCTTTAAAACAAAACTTAAATGATGAGCATAATTATGTACAATTTACCTACATTCGTTATCAAACAGAGATAGTTAACCTGTTCCAAGAATTTCATATCAATGCATTCTCATGTAAAACTCGACAATCATTAACCTGTTGAATGTACGTTAATGACATAGAATACAAAGAGGTTTCACAGCAACTTTGTAACAGGCAAACAGGTGGACATTTATTTTGCAGAAGACACGTTGTCCGAAGCAACAAGTAGTTATAAAAATCTGAATTATGAAATGTAATACAATAAACGCGAAATAATTAAATCACGACAGATGACATATCGAAACTTGCTAATAAAAAAGAACAGCCTAAAGGCTTTCAAGGTTTCTTTCGCTTCTTTCTTAGTTTTGAGACGAAATAATATCGTGACCTAAAAACGATTATCTGCTTCAAAGTTTCGTTAAACAATATGTGAGGGCCAATACAATCACGTCTAAAGTAGGTATGCCTAACTTTTAGATGGAACTGCATTCAAAGAAGTCAAGTTAAATAAAACGATGCATTGTTTTCATTACGTAGGCAGGAAAGTTGCGACATACCGTTCGTAGACTGGCCGACAGCAAACACCAATAGAAACACACTGGTTACATATATAAAGTTCACACGCACTCGCAAGCGATCCATTTTCTCTCAATATAATAAAATGGACGTTTGTTTTAGCTTTTATTTTACGAATGTCAGTAACGTCATTGAACGAAACACTTTACTGCTCAACTGCGCTGAACTGACGGACGAACGGGCGCGGGCGAACGGAGTGTCTCAAAGTCTTGTGTCTCCAACTTGCTCTGCTCATTCGTAAAAACGGTGTTACCAAGTAAAAATATGTTAGGAATTAGTTTTGAAATGGGCTTTAAAATAGTTTTTTTTTGAACAGCTATAATGTGTGGTTTTTCTGATAGAGAAAATTATTCAATGTTTTTTTTACATGTACTTACTTATAACTTGCAAATATTCATTCATAGTAATATTATAATACTGATGCAGACTGTGCATCAGTATTATAATATTCGCAGACTGTGCGTAGATATTGTATATCAATCAATATTAGTCAGTAAGTTAAGACTAGGAATTTCGTATTGGGGGATCATATTGGAAAAACTGTGATAGGTACACGTTTCTCATCATTTTAACTGAAGGGTACGTACACAATTTTCAAGTTATACGACCCCGAGAATAATTAGTTACACAGAAAATTCAACACCTCATTTCACCCTCTTACAGGTGCAATTTCGAAAAACCCTTTCTTAGTGGATACCGACTCTTCACAAAGAATACACCCTTCAAATTTCATGTCTTTATGACCAGCGGTTTAGGCTGTGCGTTGATATATCAGTCAGTCGGTCAGGACTTTGAATTTTAAACGTACAGATGGCCCTCAAAAAATAAATTAAAAGCACCAAAAAAAAAAAAAAAAAAAAAAAATAAATAAATAAATAAATAAATACAAATGCATAAATATTTTAAATTGAGATATTTTTGGTATCGTAATATTATTTTTGCAGTCTGAGTACGATTTGTACAGCAATTTAAACACCTTAGTGTTATTTAAAATACTAGCTTTAGACCGCGGCTTTCCCCGCGTTAATGTCGAAAAATATCCAACGGGAACGTAATACCAGGATTAAAAAGTAACGAATAGGTTAATCCAGGTTAGGGTTACAAACATAGTAACAAACCTTCATCCCCTTTTCACACACGTATAAATTAATTTTCAATCGTCAGCCTAAACACAAAATTTGAAGATTACCTATACAGGGTTATTTGTAAAACACCAGCAACCTCTTAAGAGGTGTGTGTTTTACAAATATCCCTGTATATATATATATATATATACATAATTTAGATTTTAGACAATATAAGATAATAATAAAAAAACCTGATTACCTGTACAGTCCCTACATTTTGACGAGTTAATCGATCATAAATGTAGGGAACAGCTGATTTTTTTTTCGCGATTTCAGGTTTGGTCCCATAGTAAAAGTTGTTCATAATGATGAGTACAATGACCTCTTAAGAGGTTTCTGGTGTTTTACAAATAACCCTGTATATGGGTAGAGGACAACGACAGCCACGCACGCGCGATATTCTTTGACATAATATGCGTTTCATTGAGAAGCGATGCGATTTAGTAGGCAAATAATTAAGTATAGTAGCAGTTTTCTCATGCTCCTAGTAGTATTGTAACTATCCTCTTCCAAAATAATCAACCTGTGAACGATTATTTGGATACATTTGGATTATGTTTCTTGACATTTTTTGTTCGTCTATGTATTTTCTACCCATACATTCCAGTTTCATCGTGCGCCGCGATTTCGAAAATTATTAAAATGGCGGTAGGTCTATATATGCCAGCTTCCATACAAAAAAGTTCGAAACCCTTTGGTCCCTGAGTATTAAAGTGTAAGTGTATGTGTGGGTAGATAATTAATTCACATACATATAGAGTACTAGTTTTCCGCCCGCGGCTTCGCCCGCGTCGAGTTCGGTTATATCGCATTTCCAAGCGAACTCTTCAAAAGTCCGGGATAAAAACTATCCTATGTTCTTTCTCAAGGTCAACTCTATCTCTGTACCAAATTTCATTAAAATCAGTTCAGTGGTTTAGACGTGAAAGCGTGACAGACAGACAGACAGACAGAGTTACTTTCGCATTTATAATATTAGTAGGGAAAAGTAGGGATATGTAAAATAAAAATAAAGTAACTTACACATAGGGACCTACACCATGTGTGTGTTCCTTTATTTTGTAAAGTTTCAAATGCTCATATTGGAAGATCAGATTTTACCTGCGATTTAGTCTCATTTGTTTAGTCATATATATGTTTACTCATTAAGTAGTAGTCCGGTAAAATTAGACATAAAAATAGTTATCAAATAACAAAAACTCCGAAAGAGCTGAATTTTGTATCTATTTAATGTTCGTCCGTTTCAATCCCAACAGCCATGCTGATAGAAGGGACTGGAGTTGACTGAGTTTCTTTTGAGTGTATAATATTAGAACCACCTTTATCGGTACGTCAGCAGCGCAGACTTTGTCTAATAAGTAGTAATAAAACAACCATTTCATTAGTGTTTCCTGTGTGGTTCTGCTGGTGGAGCGCCTAATTGTGATTGCTGGCTGTGCCTTTTGCTTTGTAAACTCAATCGCTTGATCAAAACTCCCTAGTCATTTTGACAATGCTTAAGCTGGTACCAGAGCCATCTGTTGTCGAATAGCGGAATTTCTTAAAAAACTGTAGTAGCTATGGACCACAGTTTTGATTTGTCTTGATCCTAACCTGAACCGATTGTACCTATAAAGCATAGAGGACGTTAGTAGTGGCAAACTCTCCGAGACTCAGTCACAGTAAAACAAGAAAGTTATAGAGGGCGCCCATAGTACCTTTGTTTACGATATTCTTACTTTGCTCGTGACAGTTGACACCTTTGATCACTCACTATGCAGTTAATGCAGTGCTGTATTGATACATTGTCAGCGGACAATAGCATCCTTCAATGCTCTGTATGTGGTGGTAAATACCACTGCGAATGCTTGAATGTGTATTGTATTGTATAACGGGCTGGTGTCCGCAACTCCACGTCCAATGCGCGTATTTTGCGTGCGGGTGGGAAATCTATTCGATCCACCTCAGCTCCCCGAGAAAAGCCAGCAACGCCTTAGTGTCGCTGACAGTCTCGCGGAGAGTACCTGGGTTACCGAAGTACTTTGCCCTGTACGATGCAACCTCTGGGCAGTGCAGAAGCACGTGGGCTGCTGTCTCATCTTCCTCCATGCAGGCTCGGCACAGGGGGCTGTCTGTGACTCCTATGGCAAAGAGGTGTTTGTTAAAAGAGCCGTGTCCAGTGATGGCGGCTGTAACAGTGCGCAGCTGTGGTTTGGTCAGCCGAAGCGCTTTTTTCGTGAAGCGGCCGTCGATGGTAGGAAGTGCATCCTTGGCCTGCCTACACTCACCATGGTTTAGCCACAGTTTGTGGTGTTGTTCACTGGTTCGTTTCCTTACCAGTGTGCGTAGATACCCGAAGGGGAGTGGCACTATGGGTTCAGGTCTCACTGCTGCCATGCTCGATCCCCTTCTAGCGAGTTCGTCCGCTGCATCGTTGCCTCGTGACTCGCTGTGTCCTTTTATCCATTGAATGGTTATATTATTGAGATTACCAACCTGGTTCAGACGTTGATGACACTCGTGTATTAACCCAGAGTTGACTGTGTGGTTGTTTAATGCTAGTAGTACAGCCATGCTGTCTGAAAGTATGCGAATTGAGTGGTCCACAAGTTCCCTGGCTAAAATGGCCGATGCCGCCAGGGCAATGCCCATACATTCTGCCTGAAATACTGTGTTATGGACCCCCAATGGTGCGGCTATGTGGATGTTGAGATCTTCCGAGAAGACTCCAGCTCCAGTCGGCCGGTACCTGTCTTAGATCCATCCGTGAAGATCCGTACTTCCGCGGGGCTTAGACCCTCGCAGCGGTGATCCTCATGGAGTTGGATTTTGTACTTTTTATCGAATACGAATTGCTTGGGTATCCGATCGTTGATGGCTTTCGCTAGGGGGAACTCGTTATAAAATCCCTCCAGTATCGCGGTGTGTTGTGTGTACTTCTTACCCCAGAGTTGAAGTGTTTCAAGACGTACTGCCGCCATCGTCGCTTCCTGCTGTATGAACAGATCGAGCGGTGGGAGCCCCAACATGGCCTCCAGAGCCGCGGTCGGGGTAGTCCGCATGCAGCCTGTAGTCGCCACGCAGGCAAGTCTCTGCATGCGTTGCAGCTTAATGGAGGCTGTAGCTAGTTTAGTGCGGGGCCACCAGACCACTGCCCCGTAGGTAATCATGGGTCGGATCACCGCGCAGTATAACCAGAGTATTACTTTAGGGGATAGGCCCCACTTCTTACCTATCATCCTCCTGCATTGCCAAAAGGTTATGCAGGCCCTGTTTAGTTTGTTGTCTAAGTGATTGCTCCAGTTTAACTTACTGTCCAGGATGACTCCCAGGTATTTAACTTCGTCAGCTAACTGGAGATCTGTGTCGAATAGTTTGGGTAGGCGGTAAGGGCCTAGTGCCCTTTTTTGGGTAAACATGACTAATTCAGTTTTCGTGGGGTTCACTGAAAGGTCATATTCCCTACACCACCGTTCAACGATGCGTAGCGCCTGTTGAGTAAGATTGCAGATTGTCCCCGTCACTTTCCCCGAAATGAGGATGGCGAGGTCGTCCGCGTACCCGATGGTGTAGTAGTGGCTAGCGTTGAGCTTAGTGATAAGATCATTTATCACCAGATTCCAAAGGAGGGGTGATAGTACTCCTCCTTGGGGGCAGCCTCTGGCTATCATTGCCATCTGCTGCTCTTCTGCAAGGCGAACCACTCGTTTACTTAACATGTTAGTGATCCAGTCTATCAGCACCTGTTCCACTCCGTGCCGGGAGAGGGCGGTGCCAATGCTGGAGAAGTTTGTTTTATCGAAGGCCCCCTCGATGTCAATGAAGGTACCCAGGCAGGTACCCTTCTGATGTATAGCTTCTTCTATCCGGCTGACCACTAGATGAAGAGCTGATTCAGTGGACTTACCTGAGCTGTATGCATGTTGGTTTACATGGAGTGGGATCGTTTTCAAAGCTCCATCTCTTAGCTCTCTCTCGCAAATTCTCTCCATGGTCTTGAGGAGAAAGGAGGTCAGGCTGATCGGTCGGTGGGCTTTGGCGTTTGTGTAGTCGGTCTTACCTGGCTTAGGGATGAATATGACTTTCACTTCCCTCCATCCTTTTGGAACGTATCGGAAGGCCAGGCACGCTCTCACTATAGGCAACAGTCTGCTGGCGACGGAGGCCCCACCCCACTGCAGTAGGGCGGGAAGGATTCCGTCTGGACCGGCCGCCTTAAAAGGATGGAAACACCGGATCGCCCACTGGAGTTTCTCCAGCGTTATCACTTTGTGTGCGTAGTTCCAGTCGTTTTCTGATGGTACATTAGTTACCTCTGTCCAGTCAACAGTCTGTACGAAGGCGCAACCTGGGAAGTGAGTTTCAATAAGTACGCGTCTCGCCTCTTCTGGTGTAGTGGTAAGTGTGTTGTCGGGTTTTCGGAGAACATCGGGCCCAGTCGAGTTCTGCTGTGCCAGTATTTTCCTTACGCTGTTTGCTTGTTGGCATGATTCGATGCTGCCACAGTATTTTCGCCATCCGGTAGAGCTCCTGAACCTGATGCATTTTTTGTAGCTGGATTTGGCCGCATAGTATGCGTCCCAATCCCTGTCGGCGCAGGTGTTCATGGCTCTGTTTAGAGCTGCCCTTACCTTCCCGCGCTTGCGCTCCAAATCCGCTCCCCACCATGGTTGCTTCCCTGGTGTTGTGGGCGGAGTGGTTTCCGGGCAGGAGGAATGGTAGCTGTCAAGGATTGATTTCGTGAGATGACTAACGCGTCCGTCAATCTGCGACGTGTCCTCGAAGGTCATCCAGTAGTTTATTGGCGCAAGCTTGGTCTCTAGAATGCGCGTGTAGGCGGCACGGTCTGTGTTGCGCGGGTTGCGTCGTGGCAGCGTTGGTGTAATACAGACCTTGATGTCGAAGCGGATCCACCTGTGGTCGGAGCAGGAGGCCTCCTTGGAGACCTGCCAGCCGGTGGTGATAGCCGCTGCACCCTCCGATGCCAGAGTGAGGTCTATGATTGTTTGGCTTCGTCTGTTTACGAAGGTTGGTTCGGAACCTGTATTCAGTAGGGTTAAGTTTGTGGTGAATAAGTAATCAACCAAAGCCTTACCCCTTGCATTCTGCGTGTCCATGCCCCACAGAGGATGATGGGCGTTTGCGTCGGCGCCTATGATGACCCCCAGCCCTGTGCTCTCGCAGTGTCTCACGAGGCGGGCGAGTTCATGCGGGGGCGGCTCCTCTGCATCGGGCATGTAAACCGAGGCAACGACTACAGCCACCTCCGTATCCCCACGCTGTATAGTCAGCCTAGCTGCAGAGAGGTCCCTGCAACAGAAGTCTGTTTCGTCCCGTTGGTAAACACCGGCCTTCCATTGAAGGTCGGTCCGGGTGAATCCTGTTTGGGATTAGAGCACTCGACGACTATCTTCCTCTGGAGAGCCGCGAGAATCTGTACCGACACCTCTTTGCTGATCAGCCCCGTGCGGCTGCAGGTAATTGCGACGTCTAGCTCGGAGCTTGCAGCTTGGGCGTAGCTACGGTTGGCGGCCCGCTTGGATTTATCAAGCCGCGGCCGCTTGCGCTCCCCACGAGGTGAGGAGGTCTCGTTGAGAGCCCGCTTGGCCGCGGCCTGATCCTTCCGAACAGGTCGCTGAGCTGTGTGCTGGGCCGGTCCCTCCTCGGCGCTGGTTGGCAGCTGGCTAGGTCCCGGTCGGCTAGTGCCGGCCACGTCCTGCGCCCGCTTCCCCGCGGAGAAGTTGAGGTTGCCACTAGTCGGTTTAACCGGACCCGTGGCATTGGCCTGTGACACCTGTGGAGCCTTACCTCTCCACCGTTTCTGACGCCGCTCCTTCTTGGACGGCCTGTTCCTCCTACTGGCATTACCTGCCGAAGGAGGAGCTGGAGCAGCTTGTCCAGAGGGGTCTGCGCGGCGTTGGTTGTCCTGCGCGTTACTGTTCCTCCTGTCCTTTCGCCTGTTCGTGTGCACCTGCCAGGTGAGCGCGAACGCATCGCCGGTGGTGCCAGTCTCCTCCTGTTGACCAGTGACGGCCTGCAGGGGGGGGGCGGCTTGAAGAGCCATAGGCGGGGGAGGATGTGTAGAGCCCCGACCACCGGATGTAACCGTCGTGGGGGGCTGTGTGCCTGAAAAGGAGGGAGGATCGGTACTGGTCCCACTCAGCGCCGGTGTCCTCCGTTTATTACGGGACTTGGTTTTGGTCTGAGCAGCGGTTTTCGCCACTGCCGGACCGACACCCGCGTTGGAGCTTGCTGCGTTGGCAGCAGAGCGCCCCGGGGCGAGAGAGGTGCTGTGAGCACCCCTCTTGGGAGTCTCCTCGGCTTTCGCCTCCACTCCGGTGTGTAACTGTGTAGTAGGTGATGTGTGTGTGGTTGGTGTGTGTGTGGTTGATGTGTGTGTGAGTGTGGTGACTGTATGTGGTGTGAGTGTGTGTGTGGTCTTTTTTAAATTGTCCATATTGACTAGTAAAAATATTCATCTCTCCGGCTTCCCACCCTCCTTGGAGCCCGCATCAGGGAACGTCTCGCTACAAACTAGCTCAACCGTTAGGACTACCTTCGAGATATAGGGGCGTGAGGCTGGCTTACAGTGCGACATCGGGTGCTTGATCGAGTCTTATCAACCCTCACTTACACCGTCAGCATGACCTTAACCCACCGCTTCGGCCGTCCGAGGACGACCTCCGCGGACCCCCCGCCCCTCGCCGTGGCCCTCTGACGGGACACTGTGGCCATTTCCCTACCCGTGGCTATTGGGTAGGGCCACCGTTTCGCTTGAAATCCAGACCAAAGAGGGCGTGTTGCCTCACGGACGCATAACCGCCAGCGCCGCTCGGCTCAACCCTCCAGGACTCCTTCATCCCCGCTTACGGCGCTCAACTGCGCAGGTCCTAGCGCAGGTGACTAGCTTTACCTACTCGGCGCCAGCTGAGTTTAGTGACGATCGAGCCTGCAACCACTCAGTCACAGAGGGTCGCAGTTAGGTTAAAAAGCGCCTGGTGGTTTCTGTTACGTCTATTTCTTAAGGAATTAGACCAAGAACAGGGCGGCAACCTCGTGAAGGTAAACCCACCAGACTTGCCTTGAGGATCTACACGACTGTAGCGCTCACCCTCAAAGCCCCACCACCTTACCACCTCTGAGGGAAGTAGTAAGGTAAGCCTGCATCTATACTACCAAGCAAAGCAAAAGCAAAGCATGTCGTTGTGCAACCGCAAAAGCATAAATACAAGCTCGCCCCATCTGCTTGAATGTGACATCGCAGCAATATTATACGGCCCTGAGCAACGAGTATAAGGCTTCCTGGCGATGCCCGGTTTGCTGTAACGTTACTAGACGTGTTAGGTCTAACGTAAATACGCCTGTGCGTAGCTACACTGAGCTTCCAGCTGATGACCTTTCTATGGATATGTCATGTGATAACTTGGATCACAGTTATCTTGGCTCATCTACCAGCTTGTGCGATAAAACTATAATAGCGGAAAAGTCGTTGAAACCTAACACCAATGCAGATCTTGAATCGTTTACTGCTAATCTGCAATTAACCCTAAGTCAGTGGCGTAGTGACATGAATACAGATATGTCAGTTACGTGACGATATTAAGTCAACCCTGACGGATATTCAGAAGGAAATGCAAAAACTACGTGCAGAGCAAACCCTCTTGAAACAGCGAGTCTCTGATCTCCGGAATGACGTCATAATGCTTCAAACTAGTGCCCAGAGCCAGTCGGTGGAACACGACATCCTCCAGAAGCGTGTAGACGAACTGAGTAGTACACACGCACCAGCTGTGTCGGAGCTGTTAGTCAGTAACCTGGAAGCTAAGATCGACGTATCACACAGCAGGCTCGGCAGTGTAATGTGGAAATATGCAATGTGCCCGAGAGGCGCAATGAAAACCCAAGCAATAGGAAGTGCAATTAAGTCTCCAGTCTTATTAAATGACACTGTCTCAGCTCAGTGCACAGGGTGCCCCACGCGCATCAACAAAGCACACGACCAAAAAACATCATTCTTAAATTCGCTACTCGCCTACAGAGGGACAACATGCTTACCGCATTCCGTAAAGCTAATTCATTGAAGACTGACCAAATCGGTATCACTGGCACATCCACATCAATTTACGTTAATGAGCACTTAAGCTTTTATTACAATAAATAGCCATGACTACTGTATCGGGAATAATTTTAATGAATAAGCAATTACTGTCTTGGGATAGTGGTTCTTCTTTGATAGTTCGTAAATTATTCTTAACATAAACTACAACTCCGTCGTTTTGGTTGATGATTCTGTCTGTTATAAATGAATAAAAACCGTTCAGAGATGGTAAGTTGACTGTCTGTTGTGACAACCAACATTCTGTTAGTACGATAATATCACAGCTTATGTCAAGACTTTGTAAAACACTTCAAAACCGTCCATATTTCGGTTTATGCTGCGAATATTTTTAACCGACTTCAAAAAAAGGAGGAGGTTCTCAATTCGGCCGGTATATATATATATTTTTTTTTATGTATGTACACCGATTACGCCGAAGTTTCTGAACCGATTTACGTAATTCTTTTTTTGTTTGATGCGGAATAGTTTCGAATTGGTCCCATAAAAATTTGATTCAGGTAGGCCCATTAGTTTTTATTTTATGAGCATTTGACTCTGAAGTCTGTTACTTGTTTGTTGTTGTGGAGTTACTTTCGCATTTATAATATTAGTAAGGAAGTAAGAATAAGCCTATTACCATGAAATGTATGGTTTACAATGTAAAATGAACGCATAGAAAATAATTGTATAGGATATTGCAACTAAAAATGAACAAATAAAAAAAACTATATCGCAAAAAATAAAACCGACTTCAAAATCACAAAAAAGTGAAAAATAATTTTAGCTTCAGAAGTCGGTGCCAAAAAACTGAATCAAACAAACTAAAGTCACCGACTTCTGAAGATAAAATTACTTATTTTTCACTTTTTTGTGATTTTGAAGTCGGTTTTATTTTTTGCAAAAAAGTTTTTTTTTGTGTAAGCAAGGTAAGCGATTTGTCACCAGAACGAAGAAGGTATTTACAGTCCTCAACATTATAGATCTGGGATTCAGACACAGTAAAACTATCTAGATCACTGATTAGCTGATTGCTCATGATACTTACAAACTAAGAAGAAATACAAATACATAAGCTACCTGTTAGTGTGCCTACTAAAAATAATACACTCGAGAGCAATGAATCCGGGTCACTTAAAGAATCCTAAAAATCTCGGAAACTAAAAATGCTAGGTTAATGCAATAAATTGTATTTAATAGACAATGTAATACTCCTTAAATGAAGGTATTAAAACTTCTTAGTTATTGTAAAGTTATATCATAAAAAAATCAAATTTGAAAAAGGGCCACTTTCGAAGATGGAACTACGAAATTACAGCATTTGGTTTTGCTTTTGTTTGTAATCTGTCATTTATGTGGGTACATAAACCATGTTGATAGTGCTCTATATTCATTATTCAAGCTGAAATTATGTCGCTTACGCCTGAATTAAGAATGCACCAGAATACTTACAATGCTGGAAACCGGCCGGAGTCAGCGCGATACAGCCAGGACTGTCGGTGTGTCGCTGTCAACAGTACAAAGAGTTCTCCGACGTTACGAAGAAACTGGTTCTAACCTACGCAGACCAGGAACGGGCAGAAACAGGTGTACCACAGCACGAGAAGACCGATACTTGGTGAACACCATGCTTCGAAATCGCTTTCTCACAGGAACTGAACTCACAAATCAGTTTCGACGCCTCGGAGGAAGTAACCCAAGTGCATGGACAGTAAGACGTCGGCTAAGGGGTTTTAAGTTAGATTCAGCAGAATCTAACTTAAAACCCCTTAGACCTGCAAACGGCCCTAAACTGGAGCGTGGGCATCGTATTTCAAGACTAAGATATGCCCAGAGCCACGTAAATTGGAGTATTGAAGATTGGTCAAAAGTTATGTTCTCCGACGAATCAAAATTTATGCTCTACAAGCACGATGGAAGACACAGAGTGTATCGAAGACCAGGGGAAAGATTCAAGCAAGCATGCATCGAAGAAAAAGTAGCCTACGGTGGTGGGTCTGTACTTGTGTGGGCCGGAATTTCTTCTGAAAGTCGCACAGAGCTGGTGATCATAGAAAACGGCTCTTTAACTAGCGTAAGATATGTGGAAGAAATCCTCAATGATCACGTTGGTCCATTTATGGTCAATTTAGGTGAGGATGCTATATTTATGCATGACAATGCCCGACCTCATACAGGTAGGATTGTGAATGACTACCTTCAAGAGATGAACATTACTCGTATGGAGTGGCCAGCGCGCAGCCCGGATATCAACCCGATCGAGCATGCTTGGGACTTGCTAGGCAGATGCGTAAAACAACGAAACCCTCCCCCAATCACGCTTCGTGAGCTCAAAATTGCTCTCACAGAGGAATGGGAGAATATTCCCCAAAATCGTATAAGGAACTTGGTGTACAGCATGCCAAACCGCGTAAACGCAGTAATGGAAGCACGAGGAGGCAATACGAAGTATTAAAATTCAAGAAAATCGTAATAAAGTTCAAAAATTTCATGTTTCCTATTTTTGTTTTAAGGAGAGATCAGCAGTTTTTTTCTTTGTGTAATTTTGTGTTAATAAAATGTATGGCGACTCATATTTTTTTTACTTTCATTTAAGGAGTATTACATTGTCTATTAAATACAATTTATTGCATTAACCTATCATTTTTAGTTTCCGAGATTTTTAACATTCTTTAAGTGACCCGGATTCATTGCTCTCGAGTGTATACTGTGGCGCTCTTAGGCACCTTCATAATCTATTGAGTTGATGTAGTTGGTCTCTGCATATTTACGTGCCGGGCAACTTACATCACCGGTTGGATGGTCACATTTCCTCTTGAATTTTTGCACGTCGCACACTGTGGGGGAGAAGCTTTGCTACTGCATTCCTTCACGGAGTGTCCCGTCTCTGCACAGTGGTTGCAAGTAGGACTCGATTCACGGCAAAACTTAGCTGCGTGGCCGAACTGCTGGCTATTGTAGCACCTGGTAACGATCGTAAAATCTCTCACCGGGCGCGAGGTCCAATTTATAAAAATACTGTTTTGGTTTACCAGCATTTTTCTTATGCCAGCGGGTACTTCCAGAATGTAGTTGCAGGTTGGAAGGCCTCTCTTACCCGATTTATGGCTCAGTTTAATAGTCTCAAGGAAGGAGTCACGTGTTGTATTCGGCAATTTATCGGATAGGTTTTGCTCGTAAATACAGTCAAATAGCTCCTTATCAGTAAGGGCTACGGGAACGCCAATGACAGTAACCCTAGGGCGGCGTTTAGAAGGTTCTTCTATTGTGAGGCCTGAGGTGAATATCTTCTCCGATTTCTTCAATTTGTCTATATCGCCTTTATTTTCAGTGCTAATTAGTACTCCCCCATTTTTCACTTTTTTCAGGCCACGTATGTGAGGTTTGAGTTGCTCGGGGGATATTAAATTTTGAACAAGCGACTTGGTGTCGTCACTTGTTTTAGTTTTATCGCTGGGATAGATGGCGATTGCACTCAAGTTTGCAGGACGGATGAAATTGTCGGAGCCTTTCTTCACCATGTTAGCGTAGGAATTGCTAGACGTATTCAGTTTCGACTCAATAACCTCTTTAAACTGGTCCAGAGAGTTCACCATATTCTTCTGAAGCTGTAAGTGCTGGACAGTACTGTGGGACTGGGTCATTTTCTGCTTTATCGATTGGTAAAGGACAGCCATCTGAGAAGTCCCACTTTGGACCTTACGGCAAAGATTTACGACACGTTGCTTCTGGTCCGAGTTCATTTTTCCTTCACCAACAATAGTGCAGACTTCGGTCAGAATGCCATCATAGATAGATAACAACCACTTCTGGATCTCTGGCGTGCTGACAATTTCACTCGGCAAGAAATTCTCCTCAGGTGCTGGTACTAAGTACAGGTGCTGGTACAGGTGGTGGTGGATTTAGTTCACTCGAGGGCAATTCTCTGATAGGCGTTGGCGGAGGACTTCGTCGTAGTAATTGGCTGCGGGCCCCAAATGGGCTCGATCCTGGGTTAGACATACTAACCGCAACACTTTATTTATTGTCAATTTAGTTCATCTTGCACATAAAAGTACAATAGACAGGCACTAAGTCACAGATGACTCACTTTACTTTGTTTATGATTGACGCCATACCTATATATAGCCTTAGTTCCCGTCAAGAAATCCAGATGTCGTTTCGAAATGGGATGCTTGGAAATGGCACAAGAGGGCTCTCTTCTCCCCTATTATTATTATACTCTTTGTGTATCGGTCATATACACTTCTCATCAAAAAAATCGAAACACCTCGCAGTTTATGATTTGATAAGGATTATCAGAAAAATGTGTATATTTAGGAATAAATGTAAAATGTCATTTAATAGTGAGTAGTATGAGGTTTTTAAATCCTAATGTTATTGTTCTAAATTCAAATTAAGTCTTCATAGGTTTCGTGTTTTGTATAATGAGTAATTTTTACCCTGTATGGAATATGAAGGAAATGGGTAAAACAACACGCGTAAATGAAAAAAAAATGTAAGAAACGTTTATTTAATAACTTGTATTCCCTCCGCGAGCTCTTATTACTGCTTCCATACGGTTCTTCATCGATCGGATGAGAGTCACGATCACATGTTGTGGTATATTATCCCATTCCTCTTGGATTGCATTTTGCAGCTGGCTAAGTGTTTCTGGGGCTGGATCTCTTGCTCGAATTCGTCTCTTTAATTCATCCCATAGATGTTCAATGGGATTCATGTCCGGGCTTCTTGCTGGCCATACCATAATGGAGATACCGACTTCGGTAAGATAATCTCGTACGACGCCCGCGGTGTGAGCTCTAGCATTGTCGTGCATGAATATGAAGTCGTTGCCAATAAAATGTGCATAGGGCATCACATGAGGTTCAAGACACTGTTCGATGTACCGATGAGAGTTTAGTGCAGGCAGCCGTGGCCCAGACACAAAGGCAAGTTCTGTCTTACCGTCGGCGCTGATTCCTCCCCAAACCGTCCACGAACCGCCACCATAGCTGACCTTTTCTTCAATGCAGCATTGTGCAAAGCGTTCTCCATCTCTTCTGTAGACCTTGTTCCTTCCGTCGTTACCATACAGCATAATTTTACACTCATCAGAAAACAGTACTTTGCTCCACTGAAGGTATGACCAAGTTAGGTGCTCGCGTGCAAAGTTAAGGCGCGCTCTTCGATGGTCTGCAGTTAATTTCGGCCCATTCGCTGGCTTATGCGGTGCCAATCCGCGTTCCTTCAACCTTCTTCTTATTGTAGAGTCACTTACAGCTACTCTTCGTACAACGCGAAGCTGCTGCTGCAGTTGAAAAGCGTTAAGGCGTCGATTTCGTAAAGAAGTTGTTACAATAAATCGATCATCTCGCTCAGAAGTGACCCGATTCCTGCCAGATCCTGAACGGCGCGTGAACGAACCAGTCTCCCGATAGCGTTTGTAGACTCTATGAACAGATGATAAGCTTAGATGCAATCTTGCAGCCACAACACGCTGACTAAGTCCAGAATCCAGCAATGCCACCACTTGGGCGGCTTCTGCGGGCGAAGTATCCATATGTTTTAGAAAAAAAAGTTTTTTCAGACGTCCCAAAGTCACAGTAAATGAAATAAGAAACAAAAAGTTTAAAGACAAGCGCTAATTTTTAGTTTTTAAACGAGAAACGTACTCCAACCCTAAATACACATTTGTCTCAAAACAGTGATTAATTTCATTTATAGGATAAACAAATGAAATTCTAATTTCGAATTTTGATTTTTTTCTTCTTACTGTAATGACCAAACTGCCAGCTACACAATAATGTTTTTTTTTTCATGGAATTAATTCTCTTTTGTAAAAAATTAGGACAAAAACAATAAAAACGAAAGTGTTTCGATTTTTTTATGGGTGTCATCTATGTTGCCATTCAGAAATAACTTAATTCATAAATTTTTCATAAATAATTTAATTTATAATATTATTTCGCAAGAAATTATTATTTTAATATTTAGTATTTGAAAATTATATTAATCCCGTTACGATTTATGTGCTAGTTTAGCTATTAAAGAGATTTCCGATTACCCATTATACATTTTTTTTTTCACTGGCAATTGCAAGACAAGGACCCACTCCCTCCACTATGGAAGCTTTCTCGCTCTGATGAACTCATCCCTTTGAAATTATTAAAGTAATACGAACTCTATGGGGCTGTCTCCACGAGCGAGAGAATCGCGACGATATTATCGTCCGTGCGACGCTCGTGGAGACAGCCCCTTAGTCTTTGAGATGAAGTTATTTTTTTTACGGTTTTTAGATTTCAAGATTTTGTAATCATCTCAAGCTCTTTGAATCAAAGACTCTTTGAATCATAGACCTATAAGTAAGCTTTGAATAGGTCAGAGATCTGGCAGTGACAGTAGTGACGGAAGTCAATCACCATTGATAACGTTCCTATTTAAGTTATACTATAAAATCGAAATAACCACAGTTTCACTTTTATTAGATGCTTTTGCCTAGTTTATTGGCGTTTTAATATCAAGTTTATACGTTGTTTATAAATATTTGACAATATAGAATGTATTAAAACGAAGAGAAATAGCCATTTATAGTAAGAAAATCCTTGAGCAGAACACATGTCATTGGATTGGAACGTAATCAGAAAAATGATGCGTTTCGTAATTGCACGATTACTTCATTTTGAGTAAATTGAAAATATTTATAACTTTTGATTCCCGAGTCCTAAAAAATCAATATTTTTTAAATAAATATCTCATAAAATTATAAATATAATTATTTTTTATATTTACACTTGAATGGAGCTTCGTTAATTTTTAGATTCTTTGGGTCCAATTTCGCCAGCCTTCTTTAATTAAATGACCGAAAAAATATTACGAAAGAATTTATAGATAGATAGATTTTAGATTATTTTTTGAAGACGTCTGATATATAAATCGAAATTGCTCCTTATTATTGGGTGTGCCTGGTAAACTTCAAAAAATTTGATAAGTAACTTTTTCATGTCGGTTTTATAAAACGGAATCTGCGCCTCTGTTCAGATGTTGGTGCCGATATTATTAGCAAAGACTAGTATATATATGGCGTAGACAGAGTATAGCATTATCTGTCTACGATATATGGAGATAGACGGTACTCTCAACCGTATTTCCGTCATCACAAAAACAGCGCCATCTATCCGTGATGGTGCCGAACTAAATCCATCATCTATACCTATACATATAGCTACCAGCAGTACCCAAACCATGAAAACAAATAGTATGGTACCAAGTGCAAGTAAAAGTAACAAAATTAATAATTCATTTTGTTTCTTTTACTTGCACTTGGTACCATACTTATTGTCATACGCTTCACATATTGTTTTACATAAAATATGTCAGAACGTGTGACAAAACATGGTGTAGCAAGTAAAATTTAGATGGAAATAATACAATGTATGTGGAATAAAAAACGTTTTAAAATTACTTACACACTTTTATTTTCGAACTTATAAAGTTAGGGTTTACAATATATTAATTAATTAAATACATAAACAAGTAATAAGTAGGCAATGAATGCGAACCTCTGCTTGCTATGATCCTGATATACATCCTATACTTTGCAGGCTTGGGCAAAATACATGAGTTATCATAATAAAAATAAAAATTAACACTCATGATTCTTACAAAATTCTTGAAAGTATTTTCTGATTTTATTTTATTGACATGTATTTTGATGCGCCAATTAAAAATACATTGTGACAAAAAAGCTTTCTGCTAAGCAGTCAACATAAGGCTCTATGTAATGTATGTTTGAAAAGTATCATAAGAAATCTGATGCTTATGATACTTTTCAAACATGTACCTCAATACCACTATGCCTCATTCTCTTCCTCAATTTATATTTTTGGTGGTGGTTCCACGCCTGAACTTTTATAGCATCGTTTGTATCACTTAGTGGTGCTTTTCCACATCACACTGTGTTTTCAGTAATACCAATCTTAATTCCAGGACCTAGAAAAACAATAGAAAATATGTTGAATCATTGTTACAATAAGTCAGTTTAGTGGTCTAGTTAAATTGTTTACAACTTTTTCAATTTAGTGGTGGGCGGGCCAAATTAGGGTAATAAAATTAAATACAACATACCTGATAGGTTAGTTACATCTAATAGAGCTGAAGTGGTTGGTTGCTCAATATTTAACATTTGAACAGGCTCTTCTTGACCGAAGTACACACCTGAAAATGAAATGAATATTAGCTATGCAAAAGTAACTCTGTTTGGTTACATTTCACTATTAAAATCACTTCAGCAACTGATTTTAATGAAAACCAGTATAAGGATGGCTTCAACCCTGGAGCTTGACATAGGATACTTTTTATCTGGGTACATTAAGGTGAATGCTCCAACCAGCCCGCGAAATTCAAAATTTCTTGCGTTTTTTGCAATTTGCAGGCCAGTGCTACGTTGCATGTTGATTAAAATGTTATTCGCGGCTGTAAGACGTATGTAGTTACAGAATTATAATCATCAAAATCACCAATACAACCCTCCAAGTTCATAAAGGCGTAGGAACAAAAAAAAAAACAGAAAAAGTCATTCCTACAGCTTTATGAGCTTAGAGCGTTTTATTGATGATTTTGATGATTATAATTCTGTAACTACATATGTCTTACAGCCGCGAATAATATTTAAATCAACATACAACCTAGTACTGGCCTGCAAATTGCAAAAAAACCCAAGAAATTTTGAATTTCGCGGGCTGGTTGGAGAATTCCCCTTAAGTGCTTGCCCAAAGATACAAGTAAAACTGCGGGGAACAGCTAGTGACATAAATACACATTATAAGTAATACATTCACAAGGTGGGTATATTGTGGAAGCAAAATGTATTTATTTACCTTGAATGAACAATGTAGGTCTAGCCAATTTACATAGTCTATTCTTAGGGTACCTACTGGCAGACTGCTGCAAAATGTCTTCGGCATACTCTTCGGTTGTTATAGATGAAGATATCATCCAATTCTTTGATGGAATATCCTACACTTCGAACCCATCTCTGGAAGCGATCTCTTTCAAGATATCAAAACCCGTAATTCGAAATCTTGAATTAAATTAAAATTCTTCAAAATAACACATTTTTCTAAATGACAGACGGTTGATAGTGTAACCATGCCAAAAATACGTTTTTGTCATTGATTGAATTAATTCTTTTATTTTTACTATTACTTAGTTATTATAGTGTAAATTAAAAAATATGGTTTCTTAACCAAAATTATCTATATTGTTATTTTCAATTAAATCATAACACTGTTATAAACTGGTATCCCAACCAGTAAATATTTGGAACCATGGGGGATAGATGGCGCTAGTTTCCATACAAAAGTTTAATGCAGGCTCCAATGTTCTAAGAGAGCATCCAAAGACTACTATATTATATCAAAGACTACTAAATTATATTGAGAGCATCCCTGGCGAACGCTACTGCCCGTGGCCTGCAAACTGTGCCGCAAGCAGTACCCTGTGATAGCAACTAATGCTCTCTGTTGGCGAAATGTACCCAACTTCAGAAAAAAAAACATTCTTTACCAAGAGATGTCGACAGTGGTTACAAAAATTCAAAAATGTATTGAAAACATTCTAGGCTTTCTGTTTCTGTCAAAATAATCAATAAAATGGACAAACGAGTCATAGTATAGTTTTTAATGTGATAGACCGATAAAAAAAAACTATAAGGCAGTGATTGTGTTTAAAACTTTAATTTTCCAATTTCGAACTCTGAACATTTTCGTGTAGATTTTGAAAATGTCTGACGAAGAGAGATGGAATCGAGACAACCGCAACAAAGGTAAGTTTTAAAAGCAACTAGATCAGTACCTTTTTCTGAGAGTCTCGCAAGAATTGCATTTGTGGGTCGTCGTTTTTAAGAAGTCAATCATGAGTTCTCAAACTAATATAAAATAGGTACCAACTTAAACTGGCGAATCCGCCGTTGCCACTACTATTTTTTGACCATTGCGTATTTCATTATTTAGGTAAATGTAGGAGATAACCATGCAAGCAAGTTAGCTATCTGTCTACATTTTACATGTACTCAATGTACGTATTGATATTCTTAATGCATTGTGGACTCTTCCACTAAAGCCAATAATTACTTTACCGCCATTGAGATTGGATCTTAATGATTCAAGTAACTACTTGAATCTTATTGGACTCACTGGAATCTTGTTTTTTGGTTATTATAACAACCAACAAATAAGATTCTAGTTATTGTTTGTGTCTCTTGGTAGCTGGTCCTGGTCTTAAAGCTTATATTGTACCATTCAATGCAACCATACAAATAACATTCTTATTTTCATATTAAACACTTATGGTATATATTGATTATTTTCTTAGCTAAAGACAAAATAATGTAGATGTAGACTAGATAACACATGTTTCTATTTAACAACCAGAAATTGTTTTGTCACTTCTGATAATCCTATCAATGAGAACTACAGTACTTTCTTTATCTTTTTGTTTATGATATGTAATTCAAAAGTTTCAAGTAGTTTAAATGTCATAAATACTATGAGTTTGAGTTTATCCAGCACTGTACTGGGATATATTTACATTACTTTTAGGGAGAAAACATGTTTATGATCATGGATTGGGTATATGAACTGTGTGAAAGATAATTGGTGGTAGAAAAACATGTAAGTACTACACCAAGCCCAAATAAATTGGGTTAAGGGCTGGAGAATGATGAAAGATGTTTCTGAAGTGTTTCACTGCACTCCTGCATGTAGTATTATGTGTTTTCAGACATAGCCTTGATTCTAACTGGAATTGTCAAAATTATTGATTTTATCAGTAGTTCTTATCATTAGTTTTTATTTTATCATAATTATAAGTGACATTCCACCTTCTATTTGATCCAACACTAGTTTATGTGCGTGGCTTCACCCAAATGGTACCTATAAAAAGTAGCCTTCGTCCTATATCCAGAATAATGTACCTTTCAATCCTCCGCTCGCAAAAGTCACACTCTTTTTATAATATTAAGTATAATATAATATGTCTAAGATAATATTCAAACACTTAGTTGATTTTGCCACCCAACAATTATTTGTTTCAAACACATAATAGTTATATTGTACACAAAGAATATATGTTAAATTGATTGTCATTTTTCGTATTTTCTGTGCTCTGGGGTAGATGGTGACTGCAAGTAAGTATGTTTCAACTATGTGTGTGGCTATGTTAATGTTCATCATTTAGCAACAAGGTCTCTATCAAATTATTTATGGTATTATTACATTGGGTTTACCTTGAGTTATTGCATTTCTGACTGCGTATAACAATGGTATTGGATACCTGCATATTATCTTAGTATGTTTCCTTTCTTTAAAGTATTCAATGTAAAGCATGATGTCAAAATTAAATATTGATCATGCTTGGCAGTCTAATCCCTTAATCCCATAAAGAAGCATGGTTGGTGGGAGAAAAAAGTAAGGGAAATAAGTATTGTCATCAATATTGTCCGTACTGAAATTTGTAAATGATAAGAAAACCATCCGTTTAATTCAATCTCAAAGAGTACCATTTACCAGTCCAATGGCCATGGTATCAATACTATTTTGACTCATCAAAGTGTAATCACTTAGTTTCACAAGGGTGAAACTCTCTTCTTTTTGTGTTTATGGTACTTTGGTTGGGTTTTTCCCTGAGTACCCCGATCCACGAGCCCCCGTCCCAGAGGACCCTGATTTATTTTCATCTTGATAAACTCATTCAAAAGTCAGTTGTCATGTTAAATAAAATTTTATAATTTACTAAAATAATAATACTTAACTTTATCAGGAAAAAAAAACTTGCTTTGTTAAGGTAAATAATAATAATTATTTTAATTTTTTTGCATGGAACCATAATCCTTTTTCTAAAATAAAAGTAGCATAAGTGTAGTGTAGGTACCTTATAACATCGGCTATCTGCCAATAGGCGTTATGAGCACGATCTTTAGGTCTTCTAAAAACTTAGTTAATGCTTTTTGTGTTCTAAAAACTTAGTTAATGTCTTCTTTCAGTCCTTTGTCAGTTTTGCGATAGCTTTTTCGTTGAGAATACTTCTTTTTGATGATGGGTTTCGTTTTGAACTGCAGTTTGTCTTGTGCCGTATCGCATAGCTTGCTATCAATTGGGTTTGAACCTAAATGGCATTGCAATCTGTTATTCCAGGCCTCTACTAAAATAGTGCTCCTGTGCAGTTCCTTGTCACAACACCATTTAGCAATCATGCCATCAGGCTCCAGCCATTGTTCAACAAAATAAATAAATATAATAAATAGTTGTTAAACTTAGTAACTGGGTCACCTGGTAAACGGTTTTCCATTACTGCCAAGCAACCATCTTCTATTTTATGTGACTGAAGATATGCCAGACAGATGCAGATTCTCATAATTATGATAAGGTTTCTAAGTGATCTACTAATCCCAATGATTTAGCTTTTCTGTACACGCTCCTTTGAAAGTGGACGAAACATCGTTAATTTTAGATCCCTTGGTTGGTGCCCACTCAGGTAAAATTGTTGCAACCCTTTTCGCCCGGCTGTGCTCTGAATTTGAAATAATTATTGTTATCATCAATTATAAAATATATTTGTTTAGTATGATTTATTTAGTATGATAATATTGTAACACTTATTTTATATTTTTGATATATTGTATTGAAACTTATCATTCGACATTTTACGAAATTTCAAATAAACTACTTTCGTCTTATGTATTTCAAACATATATGTACATTAAAGCACTTCGTATGTCGACCTTACTAACTATTAAACAATAGAAAAAAAGAAATGTCATCATATTTATCGTATTTGGGGTTCACCGTGACGGGAGATCTGTGTACTCAGGGAATAACCCCATTGATTTGACTACTTTATATTGTTTGGGCCCAGTACACACATATCATACTGTTTATTGTTAGGCTGTGTCATCCGACTTCTGGGCAAAGGCTCTCTCCATGGCTTCCAAATCTTTGATCTAGGGCTAATGTAGACCACTGGTTGTTGGTTCTGTCCAGCCCATCCTGCCATATTATACATTAGCTTATAATTTCATTATTATTTTACACAAAATTGATTTACTTTTATGTTAATAGCTATTTTCTATTTTATAATATTTTATCATTGAATTTCTATCAAAGATTGGTTAATTTACTGTTGGGTTTTTAATATGTATGTATACTACCCACCTCTGCTTCGCATGGCGCCATCTATCGAGTTCAAAATTTTCGTATCTTAAAGTTGGAACCAACTATACCTATAAGATCTTCTTCTGTATGTTCCACGGCTCATAATGTTCAGTTGGAGCCATGTCTACGTCGTCGTCAATCGGCGTAAGCAGCAGCCTATCTTCGTGGGCGTAAACTTGCGGTTCGCGTGAAGTGTGGGCAGGCTTAGCGCCGCATTTCGCCGTGGCGATCTGCACCTTCTTCTTCCTACCTTTATCAGTAAGCGTTAACTCACTAATGTCAGTCACGGACGAAGCTCGTGCAGCGCTCCTAGTCACTCTATCCTCCGACCTTCGAGTTACTTCTGGGTTGGGCGGTACAGCACTTGCACTCTCCAGTTTGGTTTCGGTAATGAAAGGTCAGAATCGAACTCAATCGTCTGAACCTTCTGGAACTGGAGATCAACCACAGCCTTAGATTGAAAGCGGGCTGTGTAAGTTTTAGCCGGTAGTGGATCCGCTGTGGGAGGAATCAGGCTGGCACTGAAGAAGACGTTACCGTTTTCCTCTGACACTCTCGCTACTCCTGAGAGTTTAATCGATTTGAAGGTGGCAGTGGTCAGCGTTTCAATTCGACGATATACATCGGTGATTTCGGAGATTTGCTTGTACAAACATCATTATCGATCATTAAAATCAAGATTTTGAGGGTTCTCTAAGTGGACACTATGTAACGACATTGGCACCATCAATATTATGCTGCTCGCTGTTTTAAATACTTATTGTTCTTGTTTAAAACTTTATTTGCATTGCGAACAAACGGTTATTAGTATGGATGTATTATTTAGTTTATTTATTCTAGCCTTGCTACTGTATAAAATAAGTATTTGTAACTATCATATTTATCACCAGCAAGTATGGTGCAGTTCATCATATTATATTAGAATATGCACTTAAAAAAAACCACTCCAACTATTTCTCGGAAGGGGTAAGTAAGCAGGGGAGATATCATCATCATTATCCTGCCCTTATCCTTCCCATATCCTTTAAGAATGGAGAAGATAATATAGGAGAAAAAAGTACTCATTCCTAGCCGATATTATGTATTTGTAATACATAATATGTATTTGGGGTCAGCGGAAAATGTGTACTTTTTGCCTTTTGCAAATCACTTGCAAATCAAGAGTCTGGGCTCTTATTGGAAAAGTTTTATTGGAGATAGTACTTCGCCTGCGACATCGTCCGTAAAAATTATGATAGCTCGGCTAATATGGATAATATTAATATAATATTTACCATTGCCACTCGAAAAAGGGCATTTTATTCATCGATGACAGCGAATAAAACTCTCTTTTATTCACTGAGTGAATAAAAACATTTTGAATTTGGAACAAGCACGAATTATGAACAAAAAATAAATAAAACGTGCCTTGATAAGACTGGCTGTAGACTTTCGGACCACTGACTTCCTGTAATGACTGTCAAAGAACTACAAATGACAGCCGCCCTAACCTTGAAGATCGACCCACGAGAAATATACCGAAATACTATACTTCTATTTATTTTCTCGCAGTCAATGGTAAAAAATAGAGTACACAACTCGTGAAAAAAAAATATCTCTGCTCTTGTATCCCTCGCTCCGCTCAGGATTCTACTCTAGAATCCTTCGCTAGTCTCGCTATCCAACTTAGTCCCTCGAATTAAATTCCCTTTTTTCACTTGTTGTATAATCTACTATTATAGCCTATAGCACCCACGAGTAATGTACCTTTCTGCCAGTGAAAGAATCTTTAGAGTTTGATCATTAGTTTCGAGATTACCCTACATACATACTTCTAAACAAATTTTACCTCTTTATAATATGTATCAGTATAGAGAGGAGGAGCTCGTGGCTAAATAAGAACAGCCGCTCGGATCGATCTTTAGGTTAAGCCGTGCTTACCTAGGTTGGTCCGTGGATGGGTGACCACCCATTACATACCGAGTTTCCTCCGTGCCTCGGAAAGCACGTTAAGCCGTTGGTCCCGGCTGTCATTTGGAGATCTTTGACAGTCGTTACAGGTAGTCAGTGGCCCGAAAGTCTGACAACCAGTCTTACCAAGGGGTATCGTATTACCTAGCATTAACTGGGTTGTGGAGGTCCGACAGGCAGTCGCTCCATGTAAAATACTGGTATTCAGCTACATCCGGTTGGACTGGAAGCCGACCCCAACATAGTTGGGAAAAGGCTAGGCAGATGATGATAATATGTATCAGTATAAATTAAGCCTTCCAACACTACCTGACCGCGATCGAATCCCAGACACAACGTTAGGCCGACGCACTTATGCAAAAAGGCAGTTGATTATATCAATCTCTAATTAGGCTCTGCAAAGCAAAAAATATGCAATCATAAGCAAGTTTCTTAATAACAAGCACAATTGTCGTTGCTACTGCAAAAGTAATATCTACCTATATGCTGCACTGCAGGGCGAAAGTCTCTTTTGTATCATATTGAGCAGCAACAACGATTACTTAATCGGCGTTTTTTTTCAAGACATTGTGCCCTAGTTTTCTATTTTGGCGACTTCATATAGTTTTATCCTAGGTTTATTGTGAATTTGTGGTGGTTTTTTTTCCAGTGATGACTGTTTTCAATCAGTGCTTTTTGGGGATTTTATTGCGTTTGGTTTCGTACTATAATTTATTAAACTTGTGTGTCATAGGACATGACTTACATTTTTTCAATAACATAATTAAAATGTTTTTTTTTCTACCCACGTCATAAATAAAATGGTGTTTTAATATGCACGACAAGATTTTGACACATGGATACATCAGCTGAATCGGCGGGGTGATGCGAATTGTCATGAAATTATTTTCGTGAATTTTCAGCATTCGATTTTATAATGAAAAATATGTCAAGGCAGTTGTTTCATACGATAAGTTTGAGGTTAAAATCTCCAATAACGTGTTGTGGTCGGTAAACCGGCGTCAGTCGATTTCCAAATTTGTGTAAAATACATTATACATACTAGCTGTGCCCGGCATGCGTTGCAATGCATGTTTTCCTACCTACTACTTTCACTACCCTACCTACCTACCTACCTACCTACCTATCTACCTACCTACCTACCTACCCTACCTACCCTACCTACCCTACCTATCCTACCTACCCTACCTACCCTACCTACCCTAGCTACCCTACCTACCCTACCTACCCTACCTACCCTACCTACCCTACCTACCCTACCTATCCTACCTACCCTACCTATCCTACCTACCCTACCTACCTACCTACCTACCCTACCTACCCTACCTACCTTATCTACCTACCTACCCTACTTACCTACCTACCATTGTTTTTTAGGGTTCCGTACCCAAAGGGTAAAACGGGACCCTATTACTAGGACTTCGCTGTCTGTCTGTCTGTCTGTCTGTCTCCAGGCTGTATCTCATAAACTGTGATAGCTAGAAAGCTGAAATTTTCACAAATGATGTATTACTATTGCCGCTATAACAACAAATACTAAAAATTAAAAAAAAAAATATTAAGGGGAGCTCCCATACAACAGATATGATTTTTCTGCCGTTTTTATAGATAATGGTACGGAACCCTTCGTGCGCGAGTCCGACTCGCACTTGGCCGGTTTTTTTTAAATGTATTCTGCTATTCGGGGCGGAGACAAATCCAACGAATCAAAAACCATGAAAATTGGTCCAGCAGATCTCGAGTTATAAGTGTTGTGACAAACCCGATTTTGTTTTATATTATGTTACCGGCCAAACCCGATTTCCGGCAAAACTAGTTTGCCCTAGGCTAAACCGGTTTACTGGTTTATCTTGTCAGGATGAACTAACCCAAGGAAAGCAATTACAATCCCAACTTGGAAGTGGCGTTCGCCGGCCGCTGCCGCGGCACCGTTCGCAATGCTCGCTCGGCTCCCGCGCGGTTGGTCACAGTTCTAACCTAACCTAACCCATTCAGACGGGGTGCTCTATGATCGTTCTTTTGTGATTGGCCTAGGACAAACTAGTTTTGCCGGAAATCGGGTTTGGCCGGTAACATATATATAGATTTACACGCCTCCAAAAAATAAGTAACTTAGATGCGCTGGAAATAATGTACATGGACAAGTTTTTCGTTAGCTAAAAACTCGAAAGGACAAAATAAAGACTGTAACATTCTATCTGTGTTCCTATTTTTGCCATTATTCATGCATAATTTCATAAAAAACACGATCAAAGTTTTGACAAATATTACTTAAAAATATGTTACAACATAACACTTCCTAGTGCTGACCGTAAACCAAGACCGTAAACCCAAGTTTCATCATTACGATTAAAAACATCTTACATTCATCATAATCGATACTCGCAATAAAATCAAGTTTTGAAAAAAAGAGTTGAGACGGAATAAAAACTCCTTGGTATAATTTCAAATAATTATTTAATTTCGAAATTTATCATTTAATACTATCTTTCTTAATAATTTCATTTAGTATTTCTACGATGCTTTTGGTGAACTTCAAGAGAATATTCGAAATAATATAAGAAATGCAGAAATATCTAACCAAAAACAAAATCTTGCTTCTAAGTCAACATTTTGATGATTATCTTTCTTTTAAAAACTTATAGATAGAAGAAAGTTTCCGTCAAACAAGCAGCGTGAAATTTGGCAAGAAATATAGTCTCACAGTTTAATAAAAAAAAATATACAGAAAATAGATTGATTTTCAACTGCTACGCACGGACAGAACCTATGGCTGTAATTCGCGTCGAATATTTTTGTTTCAAAATTTACATTAGGAATGTGCTCGCAATTCATATATTTATAAAGTATTTTAATTTAGTAAGTATATCATTTATTGTGAATTTTGTTTTGTAATATCTGAAGGTCGGATAAAGAACGTTCATGATCTTGGTAGGCATGGTAAAAAATTAGTTTGATCCGTCAAAGATAAAGTATGTGGTTAATATGATAGGTTGAGACAAACTTTTTTTTTTTGCTTAGCTTTCTTTCCTACTTTTGGGCCAAGGCCTCCCCCGTTCCTTTCCAACTCTCTCGTTGTTTCTTCTTCTCCGGCCAATCAGTCAAGAACGAGTCCAAATCGTCAAGCCAGCATTTCTTGGACCTGCTTCGGTGACGACGACCGATAAACTTACTGTCCTTTATTAAATGACTTCCCTCTTGAGGCATCTCCTCAATATCTCTTTTCCTGGTTGCAGGGTGAGGTCATGATATAAATCATGTTTATCCATGAACGCGTCTTCAAATTTTCATAGCCATGCTACTGACCGTTGAGGAGTTCCCTCGTGAGGAGACGATCCTGGTTGTAGGATGAGAGCATGATAGAAATCATGTTTATCTATTAAAATTGAACGCGAACACAAAGTTTCGCGCTATTAACCGTTGAGCCGTTGAGGAGTTCTCTCGTGAAGAGACGCTCCTGACTGCAAAATTAAGTAATGTCTGTCATAAAAATGTACATGTATCATCAGAACCAAAGGTGTGTGCATAATTTAAGTACAATCGGTTGGGGGAAAACGTGTTGTTGGTCCTGTATTACTAAATCACGCTAAGATCTGGACATTTTTATGTTGTTTATAATATTTGGAATGATGTTTGTCATATTTGTTATCGAATCTTTAAGAGTTTGTGTGACATAATGTGAAAAATAAAAATGTAAACACGCACGGCAGGGCGGGAAACTTCGACTTTAGAAACCAAAATTCATCATTACCACTGCTTATTAAAGTTGAACTATGGATGAATTCGTCACATAATTAAACGAAGAGTTAATCATTCTCAATAAAATGGACCTTGGATGTCCGAGAACCACAATTTTTGTGATTTTTAGCTTCGGCCAGCACTGCTGTCAAAATGGCGATGACCGTATTTACGCATTTGGATATTTGTATGACGACAAAAAGAATATAACTGTAATCTTTCGACTTCTGTCTAATGTGTTCTTCTTGTTCAGGCTGCAGGCTTCGCCTTCCTACCCGATCCGGAAGAAGAAGACGGTATTTCAATAAAATAACACTTGTCACAGTCACTCTACTTATAATTCTTGATAGTTCAATGAAACGTTTCACAAAATAATTATAGGTCGGTTGTAGATTAAAATACAACGTCCACCGAGCACTTGGTTAAGTGCGCTGAAGCCGCCTCTTGAGGTCCGATCTCATATCTTATCACGCTATCGAAGATTCAAAGTAGTCCTGCATTAACATGAGTGAGCGAGCAACTCCTTAATCTGCTACCATTTTAGTTAATTTAGTCAGTCAAAACGCAGCGCGAGCCTTCAGTGAGCTGATTAAGGCAAGCAACAACTCGGTCCTGGAAAGATTTCGGCTAGTGACTATACTGTCGGTAATTCTAAACCAACCTTCGATATCGGCTTCGACATCGTCAGCAAATTTAACCAACTGAGTCAAATTATGTAGCGGCTGTGATGGCTTGGTGCTGCTAGTGGTTCGAGCTAACAATCTTGTAAAAATCGATTTATTTTGTGTTGGATACGGCCTCCAGTTGATTTGACTCTTCGAATCCCTGATGAAGTCTTTCGACTTTCATATACTGTCCCTTCATGTTCTGGTAGGCGTGGATTAACGAGTAGGGAGGCGGTATTTCATTAAAATAACCCTAGTCACAATCACTCCACTTGTAGTTGTCTTCGGCCGTCTACGAAACCGTATTTCCGGAACTGATTTATATGAAGGGATTATTGTTCCTTGCATGTAACTACATAGTTTCGATGGAGGAATTAATTTTCTTTGTAGGAAACCACGGTTTTATACAATGGTTACGTTACGTTAATTTATTTTTAAGGTTTCGATGAAAGAAAAATTCGTCCTTGTACGGAACTGGTTTCGATTGAGGTATAATATCCCTTCGACGTGTCGGCTGTCTACGGAACTGACCTTCGTCTTGTAATTAAAGAAACTAAGTAAGGCTGTATTAATAAAATTTCAAAATTACAGAAGTATTTATTTTATTTTTTAAATATGTAATATATTTAATAAGTAAAACAGAAATTCTTAATAAACAAAACTATGTGATTCGCGACTCGTAGACAAAAATAATAGTAGATTATGCACCGAGGGGCTAAAGTTGTGTCTTATGTCACGGGCGTCTTATTGAATCTCGAGCGCAATGAAGGATTCGGGAAAAAAAAGTTTGCGCTCGTGAGTTAATACAAGAATCCTGAATGCAGCGAGGGATTCAAGCTAGCCCAATAGTCCAGTCATTATAGTAAGTTCTCCTCGGAATTCGAGATACCCAGCTGTAAGTTTGTAAATACTTGTATATTGACACCCTAAAAGTTGTCTCAAAACCTACATATGGTAGGGTGTCCGCAACTATTAAGTTTCAAGGTCAAAGGTCACAAAAATCGGTTTTTGCGCTTTTTTTGTAAATATCTCATTTCCTATGGGTTTTTTGCTACTTGTATTTATCATCAATATTGTAGAATACAAAATTCTCTACAAATTTTGTTTAAAAAATGTTTCATACAGTGATCCGTTTTCGAGATAGAGGGCGGGAGCGCGCGGTCACAGCTTCACTTCAGGTCAACCGGTGCCTCCGGTCGAAAACGCGCCATATATAGTTGATGAACTATCGATAAATCAATGATTATAAATATTTGTCAATTTTTATTAACTATTATATTATATTTTATCATTTTTTTCCTAACCTATCCACTTTTTATTCAGTATTAATTTATTTAACAACACTTATCTGCTCATGTAATTGCAGAATTGTTAATGAAGATACAGGAATTATATTTGAATTTTAACCTAATTAATATTAATAACTTCTTACATGATGAAAAAAAAAACAAATAAATTATGAATTAATTTTTTTATTAAAAAGTATCATTCAATACATTTTATTTTTATTAAAAGTAAAAAAATGGAATAAAGGGTACAAAAACTACAATTTATAATTTTAATCATCTTCTTCCTCTTCATCGTCGTCTTCCGGCTGCTGGTAAATTTCAAACTGGTCTTCGTTATCGTCTTCAACGACATTTGTCTCAAGTTCTTACATGATTTCGGGGTCAAAGGTTCCATCTTCGTTAATGTCGCTCTGATATGGTAGAGCATTGAGACAAGCTTGCCCATTACATTGGCGACAAGCTAAAGAGCATTGCAAGCCCGCTTTCCTGCATCCGCATCGCGAACCACAACCACTCTTGCAGTTGCAGAAAATTGGATTTAGCAAATCTTCTGGAGCAGGTGGTAAAATTGTCATGATAGGCTCCAGAAAATCGTTTCGCATTGCCCAACCCCATACCTGGGGTTCCAAATCATGCCCTAACCAAGTTTGAACTTGATAATACCTATACACGTTTGAAATGTTGATGAGCACTTGTTGGTGGAATATTTGAAAGCTGCACAGGTTTATTAAGTTTCGTAGACTTGACGTAATGCATATAACGAACATGATCGAGACTTTTCACAGATTTCGGAGCATTATAGACTGCCAATAAAGTTTGAGTTCCACTCTCTAATAATCTCTGGGCTGAATAATTTTCTTCCTCAAATGCTGCAGCTAGTTCATCCAAAGTCAGTTTCTCAAAAACTTTGAAAAATGATTTTTTTCCCTTTTTAAAAAGCGCAGAAGTTGTGTCACAACCACTTAATGCGTGCAGAAATAAAATATGTGTTTTGGAATGAGGATAATTATCAAAACTTTTAGTCGAATATATCTCCGTTTTTACATTTCCTTTCCCAACTTTAGAAAATTTCTTGTTTGTAAGACAGTGTACGCCCAATTAAAATGACAAGTAAATCAATATCTTGTCCTATTATAACTGCAGTTTTTCAGACTTTGATTCTTCAATTGCAGTTTCAACAATAAGAACATCCGCATCATCTCTGGCTTGTTTAGTAGTAATATTTGCAGCTTGTAATTTTTCAATTAACATATTAATGAGCATATCTTTGTTATTTCGATTTGATAAGAAGAAAGATGCACTTAATTATTTTCTATTTAAAATGTCATTAGTGTAAATGGGAATATAATTATATTATGATTCAAGTTTTTCCCTTAATTATTTTTTAATTTTAGGAAACGGTTATCAGTATTACTGAATAGATATAGGTAGATTTAAGGCATGAAGAAAATGATAAAATATAATTATAATAGTTAATAAAAATTGACAAATATTTATAATAATTGATTTATCGATAGTTCATCAACTATAATATATGGCGCGTTTTCGACCGGAGGCACCGGTTGACCTGAAGTGATGCTGTGACCGCGCGCTCTCCGCCCTCTATCTCGAAAACGGTTCACTGTATGAAACATTTTTTAAACAAAATTTGTAGAGAATTTTGTATTCTACAATATTCATGATAAATACAAGTAGCAAAAAACCCATAGGAAATGAGATATTTACAAAAAAAGCGCAAAAAACCGATTTTTGTGACCTTTGACCTTGAAATTTAATAGTTGCGGACACCCTACCATATGTAGGTTTTGAGACAACTTTTAGGGTGTCAATATACAAGTATTTACAAACTCATACAGCTGGGTATCTCGAATTCCGAGATTCTTACCTAATTTAAGCTTAAATGACTGGACTACAAGGCAAAGACACCTTTAGCCCAGAGGATACTCTACTTTTTACACCTACTGTGAGAAAATAATAGCCATAGTACGAAAAACAAAGTATTTATTAAATAAACAAACAGTAAGACTAACATATTTAGAACTAGTTAGTTATATGCACTTACATATTAATTGAAGTTAACCCTTAAATGCGTGATTTTTCCAAACCTTTCGAAAAAATCATATCTATAAAGGAAAAATAATAAAAAAAATCTAGCACCCAAATTTTTTTTTTTTTTTTTCAAAAATGTGTATATTGCATACAACATTGCGCGACTATTGAAGTTACGTAAGTATGGATGAAGTAAAAAACAGAAGTTATTTTATAATTAATTTATTTATGTCTCATTATGATATTTATAAAAACAATTATTTTTTTTAGTATCACACAGAGATACAGTACTTTTGGCACATTTTCAAAGTAAAACCAGAGCATTTTGGAAATTTGCACCTCTGCTGCTTTTCTGACCAAATTGCCCAATGGCTCGTTTGGTCCAGTCGTACGTCCTTGGCCGGAACAGCTTGAGCTGGTCCTCGGAACTTCTTCAATTCAAGTTCCCCTTGAATTGAAAAAGCACTGGGGCGACCACGTTTATTGCTATTTGCAGGAAGACCCATCGTACAAAGGCTCGACTTGTCAAAAAACAGTACATTGAGCAAGGTCATATTCAAAGTACTACTGATAAATAATTATATTTTGGTGCAAATACTAGTTGTAAGTGGAAAAAAACTATGTGACTGTACTATTGAAGTGATTAGTGAATGACTACAATATTAGTTTTAACGTAAGTGCTCCGATTTATTGGTGAAAAAGTTAAAAACAATTGATCTGGGGAATGATGTTTACTTAAATTATTGCAAGTACCCCCAAATTAACGCACGTACATAGTAAACTCCTCGAACAGCTGTTTAGTGAAGTTGTGGCAACCACTGTTTGCTAACAAAGTTCATCAGGCGTAACAAAAGTGCAACATATTGCTATAAACTTTTTAAAAGGAATACTAAAGAATGGAATCAATGCAAAATGTAAACACCCAGAGACGTCGCCGGAAAAGTCTGGATTTCCATGGCAGTGAGTATGATTTAAACTTTTCATATCAGAGTTTATCGAACAGCATTAGCAGAGATGAAATAACAGAAATCAAAGAAAACCTCAATAAATTAAACACGGAATTGAAAATAGCAAACAATGAAATAGAAAGGTTAAACATTGAAAATACTAACCTAAAGAAAGAATTGTCAATATTCCAGCGCAAAATTAATTTGTACAAATCCGTAGGCGCTGTAGGATTAAATAATAGCAAAACGATTGCAACACCGCTTAAATTCTATTCTCCTCAATATAAAAAACGACAAAGGTCATGTAGTATGAAAATCGATTTTGCGAGAACCTCTTCTAAAGAACGTCTAGAAATAAACGCAGCCAGAAATAACCAAGACCATGACGATAGCAACAATTTAAGTAACTTTTTCGAGAATTCCTTAATAGCAGAACACGACTTACAGAGCACAATAACAAGCCACAAACCATTCTATCGACATATTGTAGACAAATCAAATATTGAAATGGGTACAATAGTGGACGCCGAGACAGCGGAGACTATTACGATAAATATGACATTGAATACTGAACATCGTAACAAACTCTCAAACATAAAGAATACTATGTCATCGAATGTAAAAACTAATGAAAGAAAACACCAAGTTAAAATTTTTGCTGATCAAACCGGACTTGATATGAGATTGTTTATTCAAGAACTACTGGGAAACTCTTTCAACGTGACATCTACAGTAAAGCCTGGGGCGCCAATGGCTGAAGTTATAAGCACATGTGCTGCTGAGTGTAAAGATTTTACGAACTCAGACTACATATTGATATTAGGGGGTTCTAATGATTCAAATCCTTTAAATTTCCAGTCAATTCTATATTACACTTTGGGTAAAATTAAACTAACAAACGTCTTAGTTGGCAAAATTTATAAAAACAAATGGCTTAGTGTTAATATGCTTAATAACTCATTGAAACTAGTATGTAGTAATTTTATGAATTCAACTTTTTTGCCACTGGATTTAGATTCTCTTAACACAAAATTCAGATCAAAATACATAAATACAATCCAAGCAAGCAGACTTATCCATAAAGAAATTCTTCGTTTAAAATACAAAAATGACTATTTAATTTATAATAATCAAATTAAAAGTGACCTGCATGGGCCAAAGGGACATGTACAAAAATGTTATAATAATGTATGTACACAAACAGATAATGAAACTTCATCAAGGTGTCGCATAGCAGTTACAAACAGCATAAGCACTCAGACTGATAGCTTGGAACATAATGACGATTTTTTTCGTAACTCAATTGCTTAGCATATCGCACAGCATGACAACCAAGTCTGAAGCTCCTGATAATAATTATATCTCCCTTAATATCTACCTACAGAATTTATGTGGTATAAGTAACAAAACAAATGAATTAGATCTGTACCTACAAGATCTTAAACTAAATAATTTGTATGTGTGTATTACGGAACATTTCTTGACTATGGAATCGGCTTCTCTATTCAACATTAACAATTATAAAATGGTGTCTTTTAATGCACGGAAAAATAAAAAAGGGGTGGTAGCCTAATATTGACGACGAATGGTGTTGTTTGTGAAGAGGTGCCCTACTGTCAAAAGTTATATAAAATGGAAAGCTTTGAAATATGTGGTGTTAAAGATGCTAACACCAACATCTACATCTTCTGTTGTTACAGAAATCCAGTTGAACAGAACTATGAAACATTTCTGTCTAAGTTAGAACAATTATTGGAACACTTCTTTAGTAAAAAGTGCATTATCTGCGGAGATTTCAACATCGACTTACTTAAAAACGACAAAAGATCTTTAAATTTCTTAACAATACTGACATCTTATAATTTTAGACCCATTTTTAACGAAGTGACTTATAGACGAAATAACGCGGAATCGTGTTTGGATAACTTTTTGACGAATCTAGCGGATAATTTTTTCAATGAACAGTTTGTTGACCACAATTGCTTGGCTGACGGACATGCAGCGTTAATATGTGGCTTAAAAACTGAAAAAATAACGTCAAATGGCGACCAAGAGTTGTTAAATATAGAAATTAGGCAGTTTAGTAACAGAAATTCGAATAATTTTAGACAACGTATACAAAATATCAACTGGACAGAAGAAGGTTTAAATGGATTCCTAAAAAAACTTGGCCAAATATTTCGCAGTAGTTTTAAAAAAAAGAAACTAAAAATAAATCCTAAAAAAAATCGTGAATCACCCTGGATAACAAAAGGAATAAGAGTATCAAGCAAAATGAAGCGATTCATACTTCAAAACAGAACTAAGATGAATTGCAATGAAACAATAGGGATGTACATAAAAACTTATATCACAATATATAGACAAGTCTTAAAAAAAGCCAGACGTATATCGGTTAGGAAAGAACTTGAAAAAGCAAGTGCTTCTTCAAAAGCTATATGGGGAGTTATAAATAGACATAGGAACACTCAATCGAGACGTGAAAGTAGCAAGGACATTCTTTTAAAAATAGAAAACAAAATAATATCAAATCCTCAGGAAATAGTTGACATTTTCTCGAACACGTTCGACAAAGCCGACCTTGTGGGGGAGCTTAATACTTATGAACAAGCCATAAACACTTTGAAAGACAGCGTTAGTAGAGTTAGTGTAGAAATGTCCTGCGAACCAGTGACTGCAGATGAAATTAAAAAAATAGTCGATGCAATGGCCAACAAGAAATCGGCTGGTCATGATGAAATGCCAATACAAATATTTAAAAATCATATTGACTTATTGGCAAAACCACTGGCACATCTCATTAATAGGTGCATGAACGAGAGTGTCTTCCCTGAACAACTTAAGATAGCAAGAGTTCTGCCAATTTATAAAAAAGGGTGCAAATCAGATCCCAATAACTATAGACCAATTTCTCTCTTACCTATTATTTCAAAAATTTTTGAAAAAATACTTAAAATAAGACTTCTTAGACATTTAAATCGCAATAAAATCCTTAATTATAGACAATTTGGTTATCAGAAAAATGTGGGAACAAATGACGCAGTTAATAGGTTAATGGAGGAAGTAGTAAACGGAATTAATGAAAAATTAAAAGTAGTTGGGTTATTCCTTGACCTAAGTTCGGCTTTTGATACAGTAAATCACAAGTTACTACTAGCAAAAATGGAGCATTATGGAGTAAGAGGATCAGTTTTAAACTTATTTAAATCTTACTTACAAAATAGGAAGCAATACGTAGAAATTAAAGTGGAACAAGATAAACGTGAGAAAATCTTTAAATCGGGACTAAAAGAAATAAGGCAAGGAGTTCCACAAGGCTCAATATTAGGGCCAATCTTCTTCATCTTGTTTATCAATGATTTAATTAACTACATTCTAAAACAAACTGATACTGAACTCATTCTTTTTGCTGATGATACGAATGCCATTATAACCGCAGATGATATGGGAACCCTTAGTAGTAAGGTAAATAAAGCTCTGGCTCTCTTTCATTCTTGGTTTACCATTAACAATCTCATCATAAACACAAATAAAACAAACGCTTTGTTATTTAGAACAACGTCGAGAAACAAGGATTCAATTGATATTACCTTGAATGATAATAGAATAATATTAGTAGACAGTGTGAAATTTCTAGGTATTTATATAGATGAAAATCTAAACTGGAAAAAGGAACTATCAGCTATAGAAAGTTCAATAAGTTCAGCTTGCTATGCTCTTAGAAGCCTTCGGGATGAGATTTCTATTGAACAATTAAAAATAGTTTATTACTCGCTAGTTGAGTCAAAGCTTAGGTACAGTATTGCTCTATGGGGAGGTAGTTATGTGTACAACCTAAATACGGCTTTTGTTATACAAAAACGTGCCATAAGAACTATGGTGAGAATTCCGCAGTGGGTTTCGTGTAAGGATTATTTTAAGGAACTACAGATATTAACGGTCCCTTGCTTGTACATTTTAGTTCTACTAACAGACCTTATGAAAAAACTACGGGACTATGAGACACTTGAGGACAGAACTAAGCGAGAAGCTACACGACGTAAGGACTTACAATATAAGATACAACCGCATTTGAAAGTAGTCAGTCATGCTGCATGCTATCAATCAATTAAACTATTTAATAAACTACCCGTAGAATTAAAGTCAATTTATAATATAAATCAGTTTAAGCACCAGCTGAAGTCACTTCTGATAGAAAAATGCTATTATACACTTGATGAGTTTCTCAGTGATCTGAATTTCTAGACTACATAACATGATAATTAACAATGTTTTGACATGATCTATATTTATTTTTTTATTGACATGATTATTTTTTGTTTACATGTTTTTTTTCTTTTTTTTATTGACATAATTTATTTTTATTTACTTGGTTTATCTTTTATTGACATGATTTACTCCTTTATTAACTTGATTCATTTTTATTGACATGATTCATTTTTTTTTAACATTTTATTTAATTTGCTAATGTACCGAATTATAGTTGGTTAAGTGGTTTTTTTTTTTTTTTTTTTGTAAAGTAGCGTAAGTTTGTAATTGTAAAGCTTAAAAACCGTGTTGTGTTAGTTTTTAATGAGTTTTCAATACAATGTAAAAATTGTTTATGAAATAAATGAAATGAAATGAAATGAAATGGGCTTTCAGCAAGTTCGAACCTAAACTTAGCTAAATTGAGAAGTTTATCGTTGCCTTTCATCTTATTTACTTTTTTGTACATAATCCATGAATTTATAATTGAAAGGTCCAGAAAGTGATAAAACAAACGCATGGTCCACTTCCGGCTTTTCAGTGTGATGTGGTAACGACCTATGAATGAATCTAATAGGTCCACACCTCCCATATGTGCGTTGTATTCCTTTTTTTTTTTAACCTTTGGGCATGGAATGTCAACTCTCTCTTTCTTAGATTTATCAAAACGTTTAACTATGGTGGCTGGTTCTGCACCTACGTCTGTAGAAAGGAGGTTGACTGGCTTATTATCTTTCCACACAACAGCACTTACTTCTGTACCATCTACAGTCGCCACATTCTCCTCATAAAATCCTCTGGGTACATTTTTTTTCATAATGGTGTTTTTATCAGGCAACTTACAGTTGCGTAGACGGTTAACGCGTACTGTTCCCAATGAATGAATGCCCTGTTTTGCCAAATATGTCACAAGGGGTAGGGAAGTATAAAAATTGTCAAAATATATTATATGATTTATGTTGCGTGGTATCATTCTAGCTAACCTTACAACCGTATTACCTGACTCTCCTAAGTCTGGTTCACCTGGTAACATTTCATTTTTCGAACCTCCTCCAGAGTAAACTTCAAACTTATGAGCATATCCTTGTAAGCTACATAGTAGATAAAGTTTAAACCCCCACTTGTGAGGTTTATTTGGTAAATATTGATTGATGTAGTGGCTCATTTTTGTGGCGCACATTTGTTCGTCAATTGACAGTCTTTGATCTATAGGCACCTTACAAAACTGGCTGTTGAGTTTTTTTTCTATACGTCTTATTTTGTAGAGCCTGTCATAATATTGTTAAATTGGTTCATATCCAATAGAGAGCAAAAACTCAATAGATGACGACTAACATTGGAATAAGTGCTGCTCGCGGCACACGCCATATGAGTTTTAGAACTAATCCAAGTAATCTCAGGTAAATTAAAATCACCGGCTAAAACAGCGTATTCTATGGAGGGATCGTCAATTAAAATAGCCCGTGAATCAATAAAGTTAACATAAATATCCTCTGCTGTATTTGGGGGTATATAAGTGGTGCAAAGTAGTAAGTATTTATTATCATGAAAGGGGATTTTAATTATTTTATGTTCAGGTAAAATTAATGGAGGAGACAATGTGACACATGACGAATTAAGGGCCTTGGCAATCGCTATTAGGACGCCTCCTCCATCTTTCTTATCAGAGACGGAACGATTACGGTCGCATCTGTATACCGAATAGCGGCTATCAAGAAATTCATTTTCAGAAATATCCGGCGTCAACCAGGTTTCAGTTAAGATAATGATATCGTAAGAGTGAGACAATATGTTAATAACAGTGTATTCAGTTTGGTCCTGATCCCTCGGCAATTCTGATAATAAATACATAAATTATTATTATCTACAGCCATTATAAAAGCGTGGAAACATAATAGAATTGAATTTGCAAGTATAGTTAAAAAGTATGGCATTTAGTTTTGAATGGGAAATAATTGATTGTTTACAAAACAAAAAGGTATTCATGTGTACAATAACGGTTTTAAAGTCTAACAACACAGTAATCAGCCGACGCATGAAAGTATAATACTCATATGAACATTTACAAACTAGATACGAATAATAGAAAACAATATTTTGTGTTAAGTAAGCAAGTATGAAATAATCATAAACAAAAATAAAACTTAAGTGTCCCGCACAAGACAAAGTATACCCAGAACATAAATACCTAACGTAGAACGCAACATACCCACTTATAAATAAAACCTTACCAAGAAGTAGCGATAGGCTCGGAGAAACATTAGTTAACAATATTAGGATCTGAAGGGCGAAAATTTGGCTTAATCTTACTGGATATTTCATCTTCCGTGCGAATGGCCAAAGTAGAAGAGTCTACAGATTCTTTGACCAGGACAGTCGCATAGGAATGCGACTGTCCTGGTCAGACCACACGAACTTGAATTTCTTGAGTTTCGCTGCTTCGCGACATTTGCGAAATAAATCCTTATTACGCAAAGTCAAATGTTCATTTAGGTAGATGCGGTACGCGGTCCCTGCGAGGCCGATGCGGTCAGTAGTAAGTCCCTTTGATAGCCGGTACGCACTAAGAAGATTATCCCTCATTATCCGGGTAGTAAATTTGACTATAACGTTCTTAGGTCGATTATTTTGTGTACGTGCATGTGGGACACGGTGGATTGATATGACGTCAGTTGAGGCTATTGACATATTGACTGCCGAACCAATTGCCTCTAATATAGATATCAGGTTCTCACCACGTTTTTCAGGCATATTCGCAATTTCTATATTACATTGTCTAGCCTGTTGCTCCAATGTATCGATTTTTCCTTCCAGTAATCTAATCGTAGTGACCGTGGAACTACTACTTTGCGATTCCAATTCCTTCAGGCGTTTTACGCAGTCTGTATAATTGTCTGAATTAAAGTTAATAGAAGATTTTAATTCGGTCACATCCTGCGACATTTCAGCATGTTGCATTCTCAAGCCAGATATATCATAATCCATACGGGAGCATTCCGCGCGCAGTTCTTGAACTTCACTCTGAATCTGAGAAGAGGTAGCTGATAATGTATTTAAATCCTCACGAAGGTTGTTATTACATGTATTTACATTTAAAAATTGGTTATTCATGTCGGTTCGAAGATCTGAAATAGCCTTTTTCAACTCTACAGATAACGAGTTTATGGCCTGAATAAGTTCACAATCCGGTTGCTTCCGCTTTCTCACGGTAACATTGGGACCAGATTCGACACTAGAGTGTAGGTCTGGATTCGACAGGCATTTATACTCCTGTGAAGGCAACAACGACATGGTATAGAGATATCACTGTATGTATAACCTCAGAGTGTAGAGGTATTAAGTAGTAAGTAGTACCGTAATTCGCCGCGCTGCCCCAACTCGCAATTGGCTCAGTGGCACAAGGCGCTGCCTCCACCCGTCACTGCGCGATGCGTCGCCGGTTCGAGCCCCACGATCTGCACGACCTTGTGTGTTTCTTCAAAAATTAGCTCAGCGCTGCCAGGCAGGCTTGAGCGACACCGCACTACAAGTTCCAAAATGGCGCAGGCAGTCTATGGCACTTCACACAAGATAGTACGAGAGGGACCGGTAAAGTAGGAAATCCAAACAAAAGCGAACAAAAGCGGTCGGCACCAACTTGCATAGTCAACTCATCATATTTTTTGTAGTGTTTTGTACCACCCGGTTTATATACACGAGGCATTTCTGAAAATAACAACAATCAAGGTTAGGTAAGTACCTACGTCGCTATTTATTTACTGTAGTAGGTGAGTACCCATCTATTTTATAGAAATCACATATCCACATACCCATTTTTAACAATCACATAGACAAAATTTTGTACGCTAAAAACGTTAAAACCGATCGACTTCGATATCTTGCAGAAAGCTACTTAGCGTTATAATATTATAAAATCTCTGTAAAAATGTGCATACATGTTTATCTTTTTCGTCAATTTTCTAAAATAAATGATGAACCAATTTTGATAAAATTTATTATGAGGCCTGCTCTGATGTTATATCCTATCATACAAAAAAAAAATCATCAAAATCAATTCACGATAATGACGGAGTAATAGCGCCACATACAAACCAAACAAAAAACATACAGTCGAATTTAGAACCTCTAGGTTTTTTTTAAGTTGAAAATAAAAGCGTAAAGAAATTTAAAGAATATAGAAACCTATAAATGTAAAATATTAAAATGCATAAAACAACGAAGACCCATATATTGTTAGTTCAACACACTACGTATTTTTATTATTTGTTTGTAGGCTTGTTTTTTAAATCAAACAAGTTCGTACCTATGTATCTCTTATTACTTCTCATTAGTTCGCCTTGTACGCATGCTTGTATATAAGTTTAAAATAAATAAAATGAAAATGCCTTATTTTAATAAAAAGTGAAATCCTGCAAAACAATGCGATAAAATGTTCAATTCATGTTGTAGCAGCCCTGACCCCATTCAAACTTTACCGTTCCTAATCAACTTTCATATGTCCCTATTTACCAAGTATAGGCGACTCTATTTGTACTTTAGCCGTCCCTTGTCACCCCGTTACCGTATTTATTCACCTCGAAAAAATGAACAATCCCAGAGGTTTTAAAGAAAACGATTTCAAACAAAAACTATGTAAAATCTAGACTTACCTCTTTTTGTGTAGCTTCTTAAAGATATTATATCGTTGGCTAACTCCACACGTTGTCAAAAAAACACTAGAATTTCCAAAAACGGTCAACTTAAGGGACAATACCGCAACCTCACATCTACAGTCTTATTTGAAAGAAGATTTTTGACACCTTTTACTAACTTCACAACGCTTCGGTGTTGCCAGTTAGAAGATAATATATTCTACTTTTAGAAGAAAAAAAGGTAGCAATTGGAAGTTCTTGTTTTTTTTATTTTGTGGCTTCGAAACTAGATTCCTCGATTTTACCCTATTTACCCCTGAGTCCTTATTCTGGAGACGAACTGAGACGAACGAGATTTAAAACAATTAAACGTTAAAGGTAACGTTTGATACATTAGACCAGTTGTGGAAAGACAAAGTTATGTTTTTATTCGGTATATTTATTGAAGTTGAGGTAGAGTTTATTTGAGTGTTACTGTTAAGTAAAGTTTCAGAAACTTAGGTCTGCTGAGGACCATTTTGGATCGTGAAAGTTGGTGCTTGAGCCTGCGGGCTAGATGAATGGTGTTTTGATGTGGAAGGTTAAAGTGACAAAGATGTCCAAGGATCAGTTATCGACGGTGTTTTTAGTATGATGTTCTCGCTAATGTGGCAGCTTATTTTATCCTTATTTTGTATAGAATTTTCAATGTAGGCGTCTGCTACTACATCAGATTTCCAGCCACCGTATCTTTTAATCTAGGTCATGTCTGCTCCTGAATCCGCTAATAGAGTAGCCGATGTTCTCCTGAAACAATGGCCCGTGTAGAGCTCGGCATTTGTCAATTTCAGGCAATTTCTTTCCGCATGCTGCTGATCTTATTTTTTCCAATGACTTGCCTGGTGCACTTGCCATTATTATAAGCTACGAAAAATCTGTTAGTATTTATATTAAGAGGGGCGTAGAGCTTGGTATTTTTCGATAATTCTTACGTATTCTCCACGGACTACGAATGCCCGTTCTTCCTTTGATTTTGTACCTGGCAAATTTACCAGCAACAAATCTGAATGTTTTTCGATACCTTCGATTTTAATGTTTGAGTTCATATCCACGACAAGCGCCATTCACTCCAAAAATCAATGCCACCTGTAACAAAAATAGATAGGTAGATAAGGTAGATTTCGACAGTTAGGTATGTTAAGTTACATTTTATTGGGGGTGTTAGAGGTTCGCTGTTACTTGAGGTTTCTCTAATAACTGTAGATCGTGATTAGCAAAACATAATGAAACGGTTAAAATAAAATACATTGAAAAAAAAAATTGACAACCGAAAAACCATTTTATTCAGAAGTGACATATCTCAGACAACAATATTAAAAACATAAAATTATAACCTGCCTGAGATTATTTCTAGAAAAACTTCTTTGCTTCAACACTCCTCCTTAATCTCATGCATACATACAAACAACTCATGTTCATACATATACACACTCACACAACACACACTACTCTCAATAAACCGCGTTCTCATACACACAAACCCATACTCTTAACACACCACTCAAACTTGCCTCTGGGGAGAGGCTTGGTAAGAATATCCGCAACCATCCTCTCAGTTTCGCGATACTCTAACCTTATATCCTCTGCTTCAACTGCATTTCGCACAAAGTGATATCTCACATCAACATGCTTCGTGCGTTGGTGGTGAACTGGATTATATGCAATGGCAATTGCAGACTGACTATCTGAAAATACCGTTAAAGCTCGTTGGTATTCTTTTCCAGTCAGTTCCAAAACAAATCGCCTTAGGAACACGGCTTCCTTAGCTGCCTCTGACATTGAGACATACTCTGCCTCTGCAGTGCTAAGTGCCACAGTGCGCTGTTTAGTACTTGACCACGAAACTACTCCTCCTTGAATTAAGAATACTATGCCTGTATATGAACGTCGATCGCTATCACCAGCATAATCGGCATCAGCATAGCCTTCTACCATTTCTTGGCGTTTCTCTCTTGAGTACATCACTCCTAGCTTCATTGTACCCTTCAGGTATCGAAGCACTCTTTTAGCCGCAATCCAATGTTGCTCGCTGTAGCATTCATTGAACTGGCTCAAATAAGCGTGAGCACGTGAGCTATATCAGGTCTCGTACAGACTGCTAAATACATAAGCGTGAATACGTGAGCCTATTAAAGATCTATAAGGGATTTTCTCATCCAACTTCTTATCACTTGGAACCTTTTCTAGCCTCTGTCCTGGTACAGCTGGTGTCATCACTGGTTTGCAGTTTTCCATATTAAATGCTTTTAAAGGCTTATCTACATATTTCTCTCGATGTAGCTTAATGCCATTAAGACCCTGATCTATATGAATTCCTAGCATCAGTTCAGCTCTGCCTAGATCTTTCATCTCAAAGATCAATTTTAACTCTTTCTTGAGTGAGAGCATCTCCTGCTCATTATTCCAAAATTTTTTTTTTTTTTTTTTTACTTAACCTTAGTATATAAACCACCTAAAAACGACTCGAATATGAGAAATCACATCTGTGTATTCATTAAAATATGGGTTCTAATCACAAAGAGAAATGAGTTAAGGAAATACATTCCCAATGGGTTGTCGATGACACACTCATTTATCTTTTCAGCAAAACCTTTCTGATTGTAATTTAAAATAGCGAGTTTTTCTGTCAAAAGCCATAAGAGCCATGAAAAGTTTCCTTAACATTGAGAAGAGGCCCTCATCCCTAGTGTTTCCTATCCACGACATTAAAAGACTTTCAACAATCCTAACTTTGAACCAGTCTCCATTCTCACTTAATATAATTTAATTAATTTAATTTTTTTATTTTATTTCTTAATTAATTTTGTCCAATTGATTCAGGCTGAGTGCTTTGTTAAATACCATCTCTCCTAACGAATTACAAGTTGCAAACAGGGCATTAAGGTTAAATGCATAATAAGAGCTGTCCATCTTATTCATTGCAGTTTTGCGTACACACAAAAGAATTCTTTTCACCTCTAATGACAGCACAATTTGGAAGGAATTTCCATAATTCATTGTTAATGAAATCGTCAGAAGCAGTTTCTATTATTACCAAATTGATCTTGTCAGTGGGATTCCTTGCATGCTGAGGACCTCTTATGACAACTCCAGACATAGCTCTACATACAGAAGTCTTGTGAACTGTAGCGTAGATAGGCATCATTGATGTGAAAGAATGAGGATTCTTGCTGCTTGTCGTGCTGAGGTATGACCCACCCAATCGAGACCCAAGATTTATGTTTTTGGAAGTCATGTAAGAGGCTTTGGTCTTTTTGAAAAGCCCAAATATCTTGGAGATCACTTTCCTAGATATTTGACTTATTGGGTGAACTCCAGACATAGCTCTACATACAGAAGTCTTGTGAACTGTAGCGTAGATAGGCATCATTGATGTGAAAGAATGAGGATTCTTGCTGCTTGTCGTGCTGAGGTATGACCCACCCAATCGAGACCCAAGATTTATGTTTTTGGAAGTCATGTAAGAGGCTTTGGTCTTTTTGAAAAGCCCAAATATCTTGGAGATCACTTTCCTAGATATTTGACTTATTGGGTGCTGTGGTTCAATTTCTCCAAGCTCCAAGTTTGGGAAGGGATCCATGTCAGTTTCATGATCACTTATCATCAATCACATCAGTAAACCATCTGTGTAACTTGCGCTTTTCAATGGACTTTGATTCCTTTTGGATCATGTTTTTCTTGACCTCACTCGAGTGAACTTTCCCTTTCCTGTCAACTCCTAGCGCAGTTTTCAAGGGGTTGTGGTCTTCTTCATCCCTCAGTCTTTCATGGAATTTGAAGTTATCCATGACCTTGCCTGTCTCAATGTTGTTGCATAGATCATCAAACAGATTGTTCAGATCAGACTCGTTGTCACTACAAAACACACACTCTTTCCCGTTTTTCGTTGATTCGAACATAAATCTCATGTACCTATTAATTAATTGTGAATCAGTAGCGTCATCCCAAAATTGATTTTTGATCCAACTTTCAGGTAATATTTTACCTTTCCACAGAACAGGGATGTCACTATGTTCTAGTGGATCCACCAAATCCCTCAAGTTGCTCGATGTCAAAGGGATTTAGGCTTGCTCCTTGATCAGAATATCTCGACTCAATGTTAGGAGGAGGGGGTAAAGACTTGTACTTAAGAAAGGAACTCATCCATTCATTGAATCCCAACATAAATTTCTGATTGCAGAAGACTGCATCAATTAGATTTTCCTCTTCATGAATGTGATGATCCGAAATCCCTAATTCTCTCATTACCTGACACCTAAGGAGAATAAATGATGTCACTTTGTCTTCTCCCTGTGCTCTCATGGGCTTTGGAAAATATTTTATTTTCCCAGTGGAGGGGTTCACAACCGCCAAGATTGAATTGTCCTCCATCCCCATTGCTTTCACCCTAAAATCATTTATGACGGTATCTGATAAAGTAGTTACTTTTACTTCAATAAACAATTTGTTGACTACATCAATGATGTCCCAATTACTACTCACTTGTAGGCCCCATTTTCCTGCCCAGTGATTCTGAACCTCAGCCTGGTTGGGTATTCCTTCTATCATTACAAATCTATAGGAGCCAGGTATATCAGCCTTTTTACTCTCCTGTTCCAATAAGAAATCTTCTTCCTCTTCACTTTCTAAGGAGATCATATCCTCATCATCTGATACCTCCACCATGTGAGATTGATCCTCTTGTCGGCTATGCGCGGGGGTCGAAGGTCTAGGAGCTTGTGGGTCAAAGAATTGACTATTTACTTCTAGATTACATAATAGAGCGCACACCATGTCATGTCTTAATGACAACTCCCTCTTTCTCCAGTTCTCCCTAAACCAGTGTGGGCTTTGCTTACCATACACTTCTCTAAATTTTTCACTATAAAGTTCCTTTCTTTTGACCATAGTCTCAAATACGTTAGTTTCCTCATCCATTTTTGTTAAGGATCTGTTAATACTGGCAAGTAAGCGAATATTAACAGGTCATCTACATAAATTGCAACGATGATCAATTTACCATCCTGTGCTCTCATGTAGACACACGGTTCATTCTCTGATCTCTTGAACTTCAACCTCAGAAGCTCAGAATGAAGTCTTGTGTTCCACGCCCGTGGAGCCTGCTTAACCCTTTAATTGGCAGAACAATCAAAATAAAAGTAGTCAGTAATTAAAATTAAGTATTAATTATGTTTATTTTTGATGAAAATTCAAAAAACAATTTCTTTTTCCTGCGACAAAACATAGTCTTTGGTTACATTTAATACATACAACGTTTGTTTTACCATCCTTACAGTAACGGCATCTCCCATAGCTACACTAATCGGGAAATTGACCTACTTGATCATAGCGTATATCTTCAATCGGTCTTGCTACCACAGGTTTCTTAATTTTTCTATCTTCTTTTATATCTCCCGTAATATCAAATAAAACCGGTTTTTTTTTTTTTTTTTTTTATGAGCTGTGAAAACTTTTGAATTCTTGGGACGATGTCCTTTTGATTTCCTTTTACCTATAGTAAGTAGGTAAGTAGCTAACTTTTGTGGCAAGAAAGCTGTGGGCAGGGACTTCATTTAGAAACGTTTCCACATTTTGAGCTGTGAAAACTTTTGATTTCTTAGGACAGTGTCCTTCTGATTTCCTTTTTAAAAATGCCAGTTATTTGGTGTATTTCTAGTTCTTGCTTCTTCAGTTGATCATTTAGCTCTTCGAGAGTAGACGTATGAATATTTATACGTTGTGTCAATGTTTTGCCCGTAGTACTGACAATGCGTCGCTTTTCTACATGGTTGAAGAACGCACTATCAAACGTTTGAAATCTATTGCAGCTGAAACACGGGACAGTTGCTACTTGGTTGTATACTCTAGAAAGAAGACCAGATTGATTGGCACATGACATCTTTGCGTAGTAGTGGACCACCGGGAGATGTACTTTCATGACGGCAGAAGTTGTACCTTGTTGGCGGAAGCGTCCTCCTAGTGCCTCCCTAGTAAACCAGTTGTTTACATTGGTGATACTACTTAAGATTGAGAGATCTTCTTTGTATATACCGAATATACTATGGAATACTGCTTGATGCCTTTTCCTCCTCCAATTGTCCTGCCATAGTGTAGAAATTACTCCTCCGTACACCGAAGGCAGTAGCAAATCCTAAGAAACTGAAACCAAACGCATCCCAGCGTAGGTTGTCGCTTAATGTTTGGATGGTATTATCGACGACAAATTAATTGGCCCACATGTTTTACCCCGAACACTAAATAGGAAACTTTATGAAGATTTCCTAAGAAATCATGTAACACCACTGCTCACGGATGTACCGCAAGACAGAAAAGCAAATTTTAATCTGGGATTTTTTGGTGGGAAAAATTACGTTTTCCGGTAAACTTCAATGTAACGCACTCAAAACATTGTGCTGATGTATACATTGAATAGTAAACAGGTCATGGAGGTATTTAACCCTTACATGCATGATTTTTTTAAAATTGGATCCTATTCTTTGGAAGCTGTAAAAAGAGGGAAAAATAATAAAAAAATAATAATTAATATTTTTATGGTTTTTAATTAAAAAAAAAAATGTTGATTCATTTTTGGGACAGTATGCAAAATTGGCACAAAAAATCAGGGTTTGTGGAATAAATTGAAACAATCGTTTCCTTTCTTTGCACAAAGGAATACATTACATTTTATGCATTTTATGAAGCTCTGTAATTTACAGCCATGTCTCATGCACCTCATGCGTTGGTCAGTTTTGATTTGGCTATGACCAAGATTGTCATAACGGATGTCAGAAGCTGGTAAAACTTGGCAACCTTTTCTTCGTTTTATTTCTATTTCCATTGAATTTATGCTGCTGTTGCTTGGACGTCCTCTTGTAGGCTGGTTTGTAGAGCCATAGGTACACAGAACGTCGGCAAGCTCTGACCTGAATTCTGCTAGATTCTTCAGCTTTTTCGGCTGCACTCCTTTTTTCGTCTCGACAGATTTATATAGGACCCATGAGTTTATTATTGTGAGATCTAGAAGGTGGTAAAATATTCTCATGTACCACTTCCTAGTCTTCATTTTTATCCTGTACCGGCCTAAAAAAGAATCCATGAGGTCAACGCCCCCCATGTGGGCGTTGTACTCTTTGACGATTTTTGGGCAGTCTATAGTTATCTTTTTCTTTTCAGTTTTGTCATACCTTTCGATACTCTCGATTGGCTCTGCTCCTACATAGGTCGAGAGCAGTACTACCTGCTTATTGTCTTTCCAGCTAACAGAAGAAATGTCGACTCCATCAACATTTGTAGTTTATTCTACATAAGACCCTCTAGGCACTTGTCTCTTCATAATATCCTGCTTTGAGGGTAGCTTGCAATTTTTACCAAGGCGGTTTCTTTGCACGGTTCCTACACATTGTATCCCTTCTTTGGCGAAATAGTACATCAAAGGCATTGAAGTATAGAAGTTATCATCATATATAATATGATTGACATGTCTGGGAATTATTCTTGCAAGTTTTATTACTGTCTGTGACACAACTCCTATATCAGGCTCATTAGGCAAAAGATCATTTTTTTCTTTGCCAGAATAAATAATAAAGCGATAAGCAAAACCTGTCAGTGAACATAGAACAAATAATTTGAAGCCCCATTTATGGGGTTTGTTGGGCAAGTACTGTTTCAAGAAATGGCCCATCTTGGTGGCACACATCTGTTCATCAATGGACAAACGTTGACTTAGTGGAATGCTGGAGAATTTTTCATTGAGATGGTCAATTACTGGGCGAAGCTTGTGAAGTCGGTCATACTGGGAATGATCTGTTGGTAAATGATTATTATTATCGTTGAAGTGGAGAATACGTCTTATTTTTTCAAATTTATTGACAGGCATCGCTTTTATTATTGCCTCAAACCCATGCTTATTAGCCCAGTATCCACGTACATTCGGATAGTGGTAGATGCTCATATAAATCAAAATTCCCAAATACTTCCTCAGTTCCCCTAATGTTATAACTTCAGGTCGATCAGGTTTATTTTGTACAGAAAATTTGTTTGTTTCACTAACTATATGTGCTAAAAATTCTTCAGTAAAAAAATATGAAAAGAACTGGAATGGTGTCTGAAGATTCATCAAACATTCAGGATAAGCATCAGAGCCATGAAATGTTGTAAGATTTTCATTGAGAGTCATACACTGATTTTTCCATATCAACCTCTGAACATCTAATGATTGTACTGGTGTAGTATTGCTGTTTGAGGGAAGAGCATCTTCAATAACTAAAGGAGGATCGGAAATTATTTCCTCGTTCTCATTATTATCAGCAGCCTCAGCGTCAACATCATTTTCCAAAGCAGCTAACAAATCTTGTTGGTTGGGATAAAAATCAAGATCATCACCATCTGACTCGCGATCGTCTTCGGAAATGGCGCCATCTTCAAGTTGTTGTAACCAAAATTCGATGTCAACATCTCTCTGATATTTTTTTGCCATTTCTAGAACAAAATAACAACCGCATGCATACCAAACCAAAGCAAAACAGAAAATATAAAATACCAAATAAAATTCGTAATTTATACCATTAGTGCATGTTGTCCCATTTTTGCATCAAATCAAAAAAAGCTTTCTCTTCACATAACAGTTACAGAATATTAAATATAGCCAAGGAAATTAGATAAATAAGAGTTTTACCTTCAGAAAATATTTTTTGTTGCACGAAATCACGAAATATCTCTCAGATAAAGCTGCTAAAGTTTCGTAAAATCAGTCCAATTACAGAAATGCGCGCGAAACGGTAAAATGACGTACCGCAACAATGAGTGACGATGACGTCCCATGTCTATATTTTAGTTCTTTGTTGGTAAGTGAGGGGCAAAGGAATTCATACCATTCAGTTTAACCTGTCAAACTCAAAATTATTTTCGGATATCATTCCGTAAAGTCATTGATTCATTTTTGGGACATTATGCATTTAAGGGTTAAAGTAAACCTTACTAGTATTTAAAAAAAAAAACTTGCGAAACTTTGACCTCCAATATTTCCGTAACTAGAAGGTTTCCAAAAAAAATTATATGACGGGGAGAACAAGTGCCTTTCGGCTTCGTTAAGGTTATTGTTACACCCATTAGGCCTCCCCCAAATATCTCCACCGCGGCCGGTCCTGCGCTTCTCGCATCCCCAGGACACTCAACATTATGGGATTCAACATTTTCCAAATTCAACATTGTGGGTCCAGAAAATTAAACATTTTGGGATTCAACATTTTGCGAATTCAAAATTTTGCGAATTCAACATTTTGCGAATTCTACACTCTAGTCTAGAATGATAAAATGTAGGTACCTAAAATGATCATCATATAATTACGGCCACACTATGCCCTTGAAAAGTCATGAAAATGTGTTGTTCGTGGGTTCATTATCAAGCGTTATAAATCTTTTTGTTAGTGGCCTATACATGCTAATGTATAGGACAGGACGGGGCCCATGTTCTAGAATGTTGTGTGATCGATAATCCCACCTTCCTAAGTGGTTGGGAGTTCCTCACTGCAGGCGGCGGATGCATTGCGCAATCGCACACGGCCTCACCCTGTCCTAGATTTCGTCACTTTTAACCTCAGCACGGGGCCGGTGTTCTAGAATGTTTGTGATCGATAATCCCACCTTCCCGAGTGGTTGGGAGTTCCGCACTGCAGGCGGATGCATTGCGCAATCGCACCCGGCCTCAGCCTGTCCTAGATTTCGTCACCTACCTGTTCTTGTTAAAGAGCAAAGGTATAATGTCACTATGTGAATCATTCAATTCTAAATATTGCTTGGGTTAACTTGGTACGGTATGGACAACACAACGGTAGCCTAAGCGGTTGGCCGAGTAAAATAGCTGCAGTAATATTAGCATATTGCATCCATGACATCTTTGACTTCTGCTGACTACTCGTATAGCGTTCTGTAGTAAGTTCTTGCTTTTACACGACTAGACTATAAACGTTCGATTCATCATGTATAAACATTTTTATCGTACACATACATAACATCACGCCTGTAATCCTCGGAGCGTTAGGCAGAGGGTTAGAGCAATGAGCGTGATAGTGTGAGGCAACCACGGCAGTTTTCTTTTTAGATGAGCGACTAGTTCATTACCGTCCAAATATAAAATGAGCGAGGTTTTCTCACCTGTGTCCTGTGAACGTGGAATGATGTTAGGCTTCCTGCTTTGAGGATTGAAACGCGTTTTTAAAGGTGGCAATTTATGTATAATTTTTTGGAGATTCACTACACACCAAAATGATGTTTGCGTCATTGTCGGAGGTCACGGTGCATTTTCATTTATTTTCGCAAATCGGAGGTATTTGTTTTTGTTTATTTTTGACCAGTCTTCGTTGTAGCGGCCAGTCTATCCATCGTTAAGTTGTTCTCTTTTCCCACTAAATGTAAAAGATTTATACGTTTTCTGGCTTTTCTAGTACCTTTTCACACTTAACTGATTTAAACTACTCGCTTTAATTTTTATTACTCATGATCGCCTCAATTCGGCCATGTGCGGAAATGTAAGGAATTTTTCAACCTCACCTAGGGGGAAAGTACAGGAGATAGAAAATTTACTTAAAAATCCCTTTATTTATAAAAAGAAACAAATCTGCATTAAAAGATTATCGAGAATTCGCTTGCCACACTCTGCAATCGAACTGGCTAAAATCCGAAAAAATAACTCGTCCTTTTATGGTATCAATCGATATGGGTCAATCATAAGAATCAAATCTCTCTAACAAACATGATAAATTAATTGAAAGGACTAGGATTAGGAAACTAGCAATAACTTGGGCCGCAGCATCAAAGGCGGCATGTGTTCTTTAACACCACATTTATTACACCAGATGTTGGTTTGAGACTTTCAATAGTAGAGGAATGTACTTCACACTAAGGGAAATATTCGAGTGGACATTGGGAATATCTTCATATAAATCTCGAACATTTTCAGTTTTGACACATCCGTGTCAAAACTACCTGACAACGACACGGGTGTACGACATTAGGCAGAGCGACTTGTTACTAAGTAGTAACAAGTATTGGATTACGATTTTCTTCGTCTTTTCCCGTCTATTCTTCGTAAATATTTGAATGTCTTTGACTTTATAGTTTTTTTTTTCTTTTCGGGCAATTTCTTGTTTCCCAGGCTTCCTCAGTTTTCAATTAGCACGGTGGTTTCTGAAAAAATCGAGTCGTCAAAATCATCTTTTGTTTTTGTCTTTTGTGGTTTCTGTCTATCCTTTTCACTTTAACTATTTCATGCGTTTCCTTACTCGTTGCTGCTTTAATTTTACTAGCTATGAACTCGGAATGTTTCCTAGACCTGTCCCAGGCATTTGATATGGTCTCACGACCTAATGTGGACAAAAATGCGTTAAGACACTAGTCTGCTCCCTAAGATTGTATCGATATTTGAGTACTGGTACAATAATCAGATAAATGTTGTTAGGCGGGCGGAAGTAGATCGGACGAGTACAGGTTAGTGTGGGGTGAGGCAGGGCGGGTTGACCTCGCAGAAACTTTTTAATTTGTATTTGGGCCGCCTGATTGGAGAGCTGAGCAGCACAGGAATCGATTGTCATGTCATACAGATGGAATTTGCGTTGATAATATTAGCTACCCGGATGACATGGTGCTAACCAGCCCTTTAATAGGCGCGCTACGTAAGCTGCTTCGTATTTGTGAAAGGTATGCGGAGGCTCATGGACTCAGAATACAATGTGAAGAAAAGTGAGGATATGGTTTTTAGAGCACCCAAAAAAATATTATCAGACGTACCATCCGTCTCACTATGGTACACCTTAAAACAGAGTCACTCATTTCAAGTATCTGGGCGGGTCACCGAAGACTTCAAAGAGAACATAGATTAGGAGAGAGACGTAGGGCGTTGCGTATCCGCTGTAACATGTGGCTCGCAAATTCGCACGTTGCACTGAACAAGTGAAGGTCACACTATTTAGGACATTCTGTCAGACCTTCTACACGTGCAGTTTGTGGGCTAAATACACGCAGGGGACGTTGATGTTGATGGGGCATCCGCGCTACTGTAGCGCGAGTGGCATGTTCGCAGAGGCGCACGTGGAGGGCTTCCATGCCATCATGCGTAAGCGTTTTGCAATCGATGTTGGCACGGGTGCGCGGCAACCCCAGCGGCAATGTGATGTGCGTGTGGTGTGAGGGCCACTTTGTTAAAACTCTTTGAAAATGTGCTTAGGATTTAGTGAACATTCCCCAACAATTGTGAAACTTGGAATCGGATTTTGTGAAAGTCATATAAGCGAGTTATTGACTGTAAAGTTGGGCCCTCATTTCTCACATAGAGGATTGAGGGCCCACCTGTACCTGAGAAACTTTGGACCCTACAGAAAAATATTTCATGCCAAAATCTAAGCTAATAACAAACAAAATTTGTAAAAACAAGATTTTATCCAAAAACACTATCCTACTTTGTATATCTTCGTTCAAAATGGGCCCTCAATTCTCATACACGTAAATAAAATATGAAACCATTAACTTACAGCTACTGTTTCAAATCTTATATGCTACCTCCTCCATCCTTTCCAATTCTCAGCTAAAGAAGGTTTGTCTGAAAATACAGAGTCCTCAGTAAGTATTTTAACTTGATACTTGCCTTTTTTGTGATTTGTTTTTTCTGAATATGTTTCCTTATTCTTCTTTTAAAAATTGTTTTCTTCACAACTTTATTCGCAAAATCAACTTTTGACGACTTAAAGTCACCTTCTATAAATTGTGCAAAAATCTGAATAAATTCATCAATTCTGTATTTCTGTGTTTTTGTTTTGAAGATCAAATGCTTAACTGTTTTGAAAAAGCTTTCCACACCCGCAGACGATGGAGTCATGTTGTCGGATTTAAAATGCGAGACTAATATATTTGACCATAGCGCAAGTTTAAATAATATCCTACGCAGTGTTGCCACAATCGTCGGCAAATAGAATGGATTATCAGGAGTTTCGTTACTATTTTTTTCACATTCTATATTTTTTTTAAAAGTACTTGTTTGTTAAACCAACAAAAAAAATCGTTATTAAGTTCAAGCTCATCAATTCCAACATCTACACTCGTGTGTTCATTATCATCTGGTGGAGCATGAACGTCATCATTTTTCAAAATGCTGTTGAGCTTATTTTTTGTAGAAGGTATCTTTTTACTGTAGCATATGTTCAATATATCGCTAATAGTACATTTCAAATTATGAAAATCTACGTATGTCTTTAAATATAGTATGCACCGAATGTAGAATAATTTAATTTCGATGTCAATTCCTTGTAGACATGGTACATTGTGTAAAGTTTTTATAAAGTGGCTCGTATCGAGTCTTACAAAAAGAGGTGGTATTTCATGTTTAATGTAGGCTTTAGTAGAATTAAATTCAGTAAACGTTGTAACTACTGCTGATATCAATGCTGCACAATGCACAATGCAAATGCACAATCATCAGTTATGATTTCTTGAGGCTTTATCCCATCAACACTCAAATTCCAAACCTTTAATCAATTAGAAATAGATGCGTGATTATGAGAATCAGTTATCATCTGAAAAATTGGAACAGAACGCAAATTTTGTTCACACGTGATTAATCCTTGGCACAAAAACAGTCTTTTTGTAATTGTCGTACTATTTGGAAGTAAGACTGCTTTAAAAATTGAGCCTGTAGCTCAACTTTTACCGTAGACCTTTTTTTTATTTCGCAGTACATTTTGTAGAAATCAACTTGTTGTTGGCTCCAAAATTGGACAGTGAAATTTGGATATGTATTTATTTGGCGGAAGAACCTTTTAAATCTGGCATCATGAGACATAGTCATTAGTCAACAAGTATAAAACTAAATCACTGTGAAATTGCTTGCCAATCCTTTCATCTGACTTAATTTTCCGTAGAGCACTAATGGTGGGTGACATCGCCGGCGAACGCTTGTATTGCAAAATAAATATACATACATACAGTTCAAACACAGAACCCTACTTTTGGGCTTCGCCGCAGTCGGGTAAAAATATTACATATTTAATGCTCATTTCTCTTAGTTTTGTTTCCCAACAAGTAACTACATATCAGACGTAATTTCTACATATCAAACCATTTTTTGTGTAGTTCTAAACAGATTGAAATATCGATTGATTTGATTTATTTGTTCAGAATCCTTTACTGAATCGATTTCTATCATTTTTAATATAGGTCATTTTTTATCCCAAAAATAATTAAAACTACGTAAATTACTGTCACACTACCCCTGTACAGTTAAAACAAACTGAAATGGACCGTAACTCAAGGAAGTAAGACTTTTAAAAGTGCAGTTTTATTTGCATTAATACAAATTCCGTCATTCAATATAAAATAAAGATAAATGAACCTTATTCCAAGCAAGTTAAAGTCTTTACAAATACAGTTAAGTAAACTTGGCGATTTAACCGCACACGCACACCCTAACAGGCACTGGACGAAGGACACAATAGATAAACCGACAAAATACAAAATATGTCATGCTTCTTGTTGTTCCCTTTCTCCTGCAAACTAAAAACGTGGGATAGAGCGAGATAGCCACTAAGACACCGGCACGGCGCTAGCGCGGCAAGGATGAAAGCTAGGCTTAAAAAAATGTAAACAACATTAGTCACGCGCGGACCCGCGGACCTTATTAGTGTAAAGTATTTACGAGTACGTAGAGTGTTTGCAAATAATATTTCGCGCGCGATATCTTTCCAATACACAAATGTCTGACCGAAATGGTGAGGACTTTGGGACAGTGTGGTGATAATGTAGTTCTAGCTTACAGAACATTCAACCAAAGGTATGGTACAAGACTACAGGATTATGTTAGCTGCTAGTCAGCGGCTTCGCAACCACGGAACGTTCCGTCCGAGCACGGCCATCGACAGGGGAGCCGATGTGCCTACACGTAATCGTCTTAAAAAAGAAATAAGTACTGGCTGTACTGGACTATTTCGATGAGAATCTCTATGCCCGTACCCAAGAAACTCTACCTACGCTGCTAAAAGACATACCTCTTTATTTATTTACAAGAGGTATTCTACCAACACGATGGTGCCCCTGCTCATTTCACTAGGAAGGAGTATTCGACAGCACCTTGATGAGTAATAGGAGTCCAGTGGCCTCCCAGATCAGCTGATTTGACTTTTTGTTGTGGGGACGTATCAAGCCGTTAGTTTATTTTTGTGTGTTTTTAGTGAGACAACAAGTGCCGAGGATCTAAAAAATAGGATAGTGAACGCTTTTGAAATAGTAAAAAATGACACTGAATTGCTTTCTAAATTAAAACATCAATTAAGAAAACGGGCATTAAAATGTATATTGAACAAGGTGTTGGACATTTTGAAAGTGTAAGTATTTAAAATACAACGTCGTATGAGTGTTTAGGCAATCAGTAAGTAGTTGATTTTTTAAACTATTGTAAATAGGTATCTTGATTCACATCTTTTAAACAAGTGGTCTTTGCATTATGTTGTCGTATCGCCTCTTATTTTTAGCAGTTCATTATTATTTACATTAGCATAACATTTTGTAACGAACATTGCCATTTATTTATTAACAAAATTATTCAGAGTCATTATAATTAACACTAGAAACGGGATATTTACCATGTCCACTGTTTGTTTTTTCGGGAACTCAAAACAAACAGTGGACTTGGTAAATATCCCGTTTCTAGTGTTAATTATAATGTTAGTGACCATGACAGTTTAAAAACTTTTATTCAGAGTCGACAGTACAAAGCCTGAAAAGTGAAAAGTGTGATGGAAAGATGCAATCAAATGTTTATTAGACATAAATAAACAGCTTGAAGTTCGGAGATCGGTTAATGTTCATATTTCTTTAACGTAAACAATCGTGTATTGTCGGCTGTTTTCGTCACTAATACCTACAGTTCTGTCGAGCGGTGCGAACGCGAGCGAATAACTACTAGGCTAGCAAGATCTTCACACTACTACACTTCTGGACACATCTATTGGACCACCTTAGAGTTTAGGTTTCGATGGCCCCTACCGAAATATGATTGCTAGATTGAACGAAAACTGTTGATGCAGTTTTAAACCTGATACTTTTTACCATCTTTTACACTTCTGGACACATCTATTGGACCACCTTAGAGTTTAGGTTTCGATGGCCCCTACCGAAATATGATTGCTAGATTGAACGAAAACTGTTGATGCAGTTTTAAACCTGATACTTTTTACCATCTTTTTCGATCGTATTGTTTTAAATTTGAATTCAGAATACCATACGACATGGAGCTACGCCTAACAAGTCGGATATGCGCCTTGTTAAAGGCAATTGATTTTTGAATAAAAAACATGTTTTATCAAATAAAGGTTTAATTTAATAACGCGTGTTGCCTCCATGGGCATCTACCACAGCTCTCATACGGTTAGGCATAGAGTTTATCAACCGCTCTATGAAATTTTGAGGGATCATCTCCCATTCCTCTTCTATGGCAGTTTTCAACTCCTGCATCGTCTGGGCAACTGGCTGACGAGCCCTAACACGTCTTTTTAGCTCGCCCCACATGTGCTCAATGGGGTTCATGTCTGGGCTTCTGGCTGGCCAGTCCATAACTGTGATGTTCACATCCCGAAGATATTCCCTGACGATGCCAGCCGCATGGGCTCTTGCATTATCATGCATAAAAAGGAAATTTGGGCCCACATAGTCCGCGTATGGTATCACGTGAGGTTCTAAGCACTCACGAATGTACCTTTCAGCATTTAATGTTGGCAGCCGTGGTCCTGTAACAACCTCAAGTTGAGTTTTGCCGCTCGCGAATATACCGCCCCAGACAGTCCATGAGCCACCGCCATAAGCAACCGCTCTTCAAAGCAGCATTGTGCGAAACGCTCTCCTTTACGTCGGTAGACCTTCTTCCTTCCATCATTGCCATGTAACACAATTTTAGACTCATCAGAAAAGAGTACAGGGCTCCAATCTTGCTGTGTTCAATTTAAATGACTGCGTGCGAAATGAAGGCGCGCTGTTCGGTGGGCTCGCTTTAGTTTGGGCCCATTAGCTGGCTTGTGTGGTACCATATCGCGTTCTTTTAACCTTCTCCGAACAGTTCGAGCGCTCACAGATACTCCGTGGAAGTCGCGAAGTTGGTTTTGTATCTCAATGGAGGTAAGGTGACGATTTCTCAAGCTGGTCGTCACGATGTATCGACCCTGCCTTTCAGTTGTGACCCGAGATCGTGGCCTTCCTTGGCGATGAACAAAGCCGCCAGTCTCTAGGTACCTCCGATAAACATTTCGGACCGCAGATCGACTTAAATTAAGTTGAGCACTCACGTTTCTTTGGCTGTGTCCGGCCTGAATAAGTGCCACAGCTTGGGCGGCGACTTCAGGATACTTATCCATAGATTATTGATAGAACCTCACCTTAATGTTAAGAATAAGTAATGTTTGTTGCAAAACCAAAGATATCAATCACTTTTTCAATAATTAAATCCAAGTAAACCAATAAAACTAAGTTTTCTTAGTATTCGATTGTTTGATACACAGGCTGCACTAAAAGTATCGGGAATGGAATATTTCCACTGTTCCTGTCATATTAAAATCTTTTTAATTGAAAACTCGTTGGTTTTAAAAATCAAATACCATTTATTTACTTAAAAAAAGATTCTCGGTCTTGTCACAAGGTTTTGTCAAACTTGTTTAGTCGTTGAGAAAATGGAATTGACTCGAGAAAATTCAAGAGCGATGATTTATTATGACTTTCGAAGTGGTTTAACACAAAAACAGTGTGTTGACCGGATGATTTCTGCATTTGGTGATGAAGCCCCATCCAAAACCACAAATACAAATACAAAATACAAAATAATTTATTGCTTCATAAGTTTACATAAAAGTTTAGTGTTTGGAGCTTCCCTTTAAGCAAGTAATGCCTGTGTTGGGAAGCCCCGCTCTTTCATAGCAAAGCAATACAAAATTTAATAAATGGGCATTTAAAAAAAAAAAAAAGGAAAACAATTGATACGGAGGTATGTTAATATACAATAAAGAAGTTAACTTTAAATTTTAAACTTAAACTTAAGAAAGTCTTGCTTGCAGGTGTGTGTTCAGTGTAAGGTAGTTAGTGTGTTGTGTATATAGATGCTGGCGGGAAAAATTCCGAATCATTCCCGTCGAATACTTCGGAAGTATTCCGAAATATTCCGAAACTTTGGGAATATTTCAACTGTTAAAAAAAAACCAGAAAAATCGACTATTTTAAAATACAGATTTACTTAACAGTAATAAAAACATAGAACCGACTTCAATAAAAGTTCCGACTTTATTGAAGTCGGTTCTATGTTTTAAGACTTTATTGAAGAGGTCCTCCGGCACCTCTTCAATAAAGTCTTCGCTTGGTGGTGGTATAAGGTGCTCCGGCTTCATTGAAGTCGGTTCTTATCTTTTTATTTCAACATTTTTTATGTCACGTATACATATAGTGACTAATAATACTGTTCTGAAAACTGCATCAAAATCGGTTCAGCCAAACGCGAGATGATCGCGGACAAACATACATACATACGGTTCAAACTCATAACCTCCTTTTTTTTGAAGTCGGTTAATATACCAAAACCCCTAAGTATAACAAACACTTTTCTGAAAACCGCATCAAAACGTGTGCTTGCAAGGTTTGAATTTATTTGTATTTATTGACTGGGCTATTATACGCGTTAAGTAGGTAGGTAATGATTAATACCTACCTATGCGACTCGCGAATACTCGCGATGCGTACAGAGCTACATACAAACTAACCAAAAACATAGGTAACCCTTTTTCAAAACACAAATCAAATATGCTAAGCCTAGTTTTTTATTCCACAACTGACATTTATAAAAATAGCATTCGATTGAAATAAATAGGTACCTACCTAAATATAAAAGAATAAAAATCCTGTTAATCGCAGGCCACCTATAAAAATATCTATACTTAATCAATCCCATTTATAATAAAATAAGTAAAATATAAATTTTACTTACGTATGTGCCACTGAACAATAATTAACTCACCACAAACAAACACGTTTATAATATTCCCATTGAATTATTCGGGCGAAATATTCGGCGGAAACATTCGATTGCGGGGTATGAATCTTTCTCGCGCGGGCGAAAACTTCTCCGGGGAGCATCACCCCTCTTACCGCACCCCGCACCTCCATCGCTTGCACACACGACTCGTGGCAGTCGGGCGCGCGCGGCGCGGCGTTAGCGCGGCGGCAGATAGCGGCGGCGGCGATCGACGATCGATGCAAAATACGATTTATCAGCAAAAAAAATAAAAAATCTTAATTAAATTCATTTTGAATAATTCTGATATAAAGAAACTTTCCCAGAAGTATTCCGGAATTATTCGGAATTTTTCAGAAGTTTTGCAACTATAGTTGTGTATGAAGGATAGTAGTGTTATGTTGTGTGTGTGCGAGTGTGATGATATTGAATTAGTGATGGATATCGTAAGGGTGTGTGTTCTGTGTGTTATTAGTATTTTTGGTTTAGTATTATTTTACTTATATGTGTGTGATATGTGTGCGTGTTGTACATTTGGTGTTTAGAGATATAGTTGTGGGCGTGTGATTATTATCTAATGTGTTCCAAGAGTGCCTCCGTGTCATCATAGGTTAGTGATTTTATCCAATTTATTAAAGTTTTTTTACAATCGTAGTATTTTTTTGGGTATACGTATATTTTCTTGTTGATTTTGTTATATAGCAAAGCCGATCGCTTATTGTATTGTCTCCCGGCGAATACAGTTTTTGTATGAGGTATTTGTACAATTAGGTCTTTTCTTCTTTGAGCTGCTATGCTTAAGTCATATTTTAGGGATTTATGTATTTTTGTAATAGTTTGAATTACGTATAGTTTGCGAACTGAGAGTAAATCACTAATCTGATACAGGTTTTCAGTAGGGTGTCTTAACTTTTTAAAATACATGATCTTAATTAGGGCCCGTTGGGCGCGTTCGACGTTGATAAAAATAGTTTTTGCAGCCCCACCCCAAATGGGGATACAATATATTAGCACCGACTGCACCAGAGTTACGTAAATCTCATTCAAAATATATCTAGACAAGTTTCGGGCACTGTTTGTATTTATTTTCTTTGGTGCGATATGTCTGAGAGTCTTGAATATCCAGCTTAATCTTCTAAGCCTATTCGTGACTTGATCAAGGTGGGGATACCAGGATAAACGTTGATCGAGTATCACTCCTAGGTACTTTGTCTGTGCAACCTGTTTAATGAGCGAGCAGTTACAATATTTATTATTAATGTCACCGCATACATGAACTTTAATGTTAAAGTCTTCACTAGGTTGTGTCCTTTTGCTAATACTGAAACATATATAGTTCGTTTTAGATATATTAAGTGTGAGTAAGTTGATGTTTAGCCAGTTAGCTACTTGTGCCATGCCCAACTCTGCATTTTGTTTCACATCGTGCCAGGAGTCGCCTGAGAAAACTATCGCGGTATCATCAGCGTATGAGAAGACCTTTGCGTTATTGATGTTCATGTTACAGAGGTCATTGACGTATACCAGGAAAAGTGTTGGGCCTAGTACGCTTCCCTGTGGAACGCCGAATGATACATCCGCTTGATCACTGGTAACCCCTCCCACCCTAACTTTCTGCTTTCTCTTCGAGAGATAATCTTCTAATAAGTTTAGCACCGTTTCTCGTATTCCAGCCTTTTCCAGTTTTCTTACTAGGACAGGGACAGAGACGGTGTCAAATGCCTTCTTGAGGTCTAAGAATACAGTTAAGCATTTATTATCAGAGTCAAGTTGCTTAGTTACTAAAGAACTCAAAGCAGTAACTGCGTCCTCAGTGGATAATTTCTGCCTGAATCCGAATTGCGAATGAGATAATATGTTGAATTTAGTTAAAAATTGCATTAATCTATTATTTAATAATTTTTCGATAATTTTTGATATACATGGTAAAACAGATATAGGTCTGTAGTTATTGACATCTGTATTGATAATGGATTGCTTTAACAGGTCAGGGAAAACACCTTTTTGGAAACAAAGATTAGTCAGGTGCGTTATTATGGGAACAATTAAAATTCAAGCAAATTTTATAAATTTTGTGGGGATATTGTCCCAACCAGGCGTACTGTCAGACTTAAGGCTCATCAATATTTTATCAACTTCTTCAAGGTCGGTGTCTAGAAGAACGAAGGTGTTTTTTTGGGACGGAAAGTTATTTAGTTGATTATTAGGGTTAGAAATATTAAGCTGGATTTCTTGAGCTAACTGTTTACCTATATTTGCAAAATGATTGTTAATAAAATTTACTGACTCATGTGGCGATATTTAGTATTTCAGAGTTATGATTTTTACATTTATTAGAATAAGTTAGATATTTAATATTTTTCCATAGCAATTTATTGTTCTTAACCGAATTTGCAAGTAAATCTCTTTCATGTTTTCGCTTTAATTTTTTTATTAAATAATTACAATGATTCCGGTATCTAGTATAGGTTATTTTTAAAATGTCGTTGTGTGGGTCGAGTCTAAATTGTTTTTGTAGATTATTACGATTTCGTATGCAACGTAGAATACCAGTGGTAATCCACGGCTTAATTATACGCTTACTGTTAGGTATCGTTTGGATAGTAGTGTTATTTTTTAAGGTGTTGATTAGTTTATTAATGAGAAGATTAGTCAATAAATTGGGGTCATCACAATTTATCGCTGGTTTCCTGAATTTCAACGTGGACGTGTCAAGCTCAGTGATGATCCCCGTCAAGGTCGTCCAAAAACTGCAGTCACCCAAGAAAACGTTGATGCTGTGCGTAAAGCTGATTGAGGAAGATCGACATGTGACATACCGCAAAATTCAGGCAACTTTAGACATTGGCATGAGTCAAATACAAATGATCTTGCACGAACAATTAGGTGTAAAAAAGTTGTTTTCCCGATGGATACCGCATTCGCTCTGTGAAGAGCAAAAAGCGGCTCGCGTTACTTGTTGCATCAGAACTCTCGAAAGATTTCACGCAGGATCCTCAAATGCTGTATACAACATCGTATCAGGTGACGAATCCTGGATATACGCGTACGAACCCGAAACAAAAAACCAGTCACGAGTTTGGGTGTTCGAAAATGAGTTAAAGCCAACAAAAATTGTTCGTTCACGGAGTGTTGCAAAAAACATGGTGGCCACGTTTGTCTCCAAAACCGGCCATGTTGCGACTAATCCTCTTGAGAGACAAAGAACGGTTAAAACAGAATGGTATGCTAGCATTTGTTTGCCACAGGTCGATTCTGAACTCCGTAAAGAGAACTGCAACCGCCGCATCATCCTCCATCACGACAATGCGAGTTCTCACACCGCGCACAGAACAAAAGAGTTTTTAGAGCATGAAAACATAGAATTATTAGACCATCCACCGTACAGCCCCGACCTAAGCCCTAATGATTTCTATACTTTCCCTAACATAAAGAATAAATTGCGTGGTCAGAGATTTTCATCACCTGAAGAAGCTGTGGACGCCCACAAAACGGCCATTTTGGAGACCCCAACTTCCGAATGGAATGGTTGCTTCAATGATTGGTTCAGTCGTATGAAAAATGTGTCAAATTTCGCGGAGAATACTTCGAAAAGCAATAAATACATTTTTAAATAGTAATGTTGTGTCACTTCCTTGATTCCCGAAATTTTCAGTGCAGCCCTCGTATCAACAAACAGGCTCCAAATTGTCTTTTGTTTCTTTAAATTCTGTGTTCGAAATTCAAAAAAAGACTATTGAATGAAATTGTGAATGTGCCAGGTTCAAAACTGCATAAAAACTTTTTGCTCGACCTAATATAAAATTTTAGCTAGGACCAAACGAAACTGAAAATACAAGGTGGGCCAATAGATGTGTCCAGAAGTGTATTAGTACTACTAGTACTATTCTCGCATTTAGCCTTGTGTACACTTGTGCGGATGACCCGTGTCAATGTAGTAGTTCGATTCTATACCTATCAATTTTGCGAACGTGTCCTTAATAACTATAGACAATTTCAACACCATAACTAACGACAATAATCATGAACAAAAAAACCTTCGATGGTCATTCCTCTACAGAAAATCTTAACACCACGATTCAGAAAACGGCGTCATCAGTACAACGCGATCTATCAAGCAAATTGTGAAACTGTTGAAATTATGCTACAAAAATGCTGTATTCTATACTCTACTCACAAAATGTATTTGGTATCCTAACTAATACTATAAATTCGAAAATGAGGTTGTTTTATTATTTTATCCCTTGGGGACAGTGTTTTTTCCTGGATGAAGAGTAGAATTTTTTTTTCAGGATCCCTGACATCGTATATGCAAAATGTCATGATGATTGGTTCAGCGGTTTAGGGCGTGAAAAGGTATCAAGTAAAGCAACTTACTTTCGCATCTACAATATTATAGTTAGGAAGATGAAAAACCGGTGTATCGACACTCTAGACTCGCAAAATGTATGAGGTACTTAAATTAAAAAAAAAATACTCTTGTCACACTTCTAACTATAATAACATAATTCGATCATGATTTGAAAGACACGTGGCGTAACCTATTACAAAAAGAACATTATTGCTGTTTTTCTCGGGAACAGTAATTTTTTTCGGGATGAAAGGTACCCTATGTCCGTTTCTGTATACCTGAGAATGTATATGTACGTGAAAAGGTAACAAACAAACAAACTTACTTTCGCATTTATAATATTAGTATGGATTAATTTGGCAGTACAGCTAGCATAACAGTAGGTCATTTTAATTTCACTTAAATACTTAGGTTATGGCGAGGAAACAAGCAAAAAAAAAACTAGCACTCCGGGAGTGCCGGCAGAAGTGAAAACTTGATTATTAACGTTGAGCATGTTTGATATTTTGGAATGGTTAGGGAATAATTTTGCACCAATTGCTTTATCAGTATAAAAGTACTATCATTTATGTGGTAGAATACAATATTCATTTATTGCGCTATCGTACACAAACATGACAATTTATATTACATAAAAAATTTAACACTTTAAAACTATTACAATTATTTTACATTAAAAAGTTTATCTCTCCGAAAAATCAACTTTCATCCATAATTTCAACGACTTTTTCACCATCATCATTACCAGAACTATCATCGCCAATCTCTAAAACTGATACGATAGGTTTATGGTAGCTGAAGTAAGAAACGAACAGTTTTGATTCGAACTTATTTAAATGTCTAATAAAGACCGCATCAACTGATCACTACACAAACGGTCGAGCCATCAGCTGTCGCCATCCATGGATGCGCGTGGCAATTTATTTAATAGATTTGTCAGCTTTATCCCCACGGAATAGAAAAAACAGTGGAAGTGCCCTTAGACTGCCTTAGTACGGGAACCAGTGTCGCCAAACTCATACACTTGCAAATTAAAATGAACATTCTAATACACAGAAAACGATGATATAATTGGCTACTAATTATTTATGCAACTTTGGCGAAAAGTTTATTAATTGTTGTTCAAAATTAAGTCTTATTACAACTACTGAATGTTGTTTTTATTTTACATGTCAAAATCAATGAAGTCCATTTTTCCATCTAACAATCAATTTCGAGCAATCCACAACGAGTTCAGCTACTCAACGCTAGAGGGCGCTGTAACCAATTTACTCTATTTAGCACCCTAAAGTTATTGAAATAGATGTCATATTCGTATGCACTTGTTATCTATTTTTCTACTCAGCTAGGGATGAGGACAAGATATCGATAATTTAATGTCGATGTTTGTACAATGTAATAATTAAAATCTTTTATCTTATGTAACGGACCAAAGTCCGATTAGTAAGGTAAAATGGTTAAATGAAACGATAAATAGTGAATTTAAAATATTTATTGTCCTTGAAATAAAACATATTTGTTTAATAATTGTCGTTTTGACTGTTTTATATTTAATTTTAACAGGTGATGCATGCGGATATTGACATATTTTTCCGCAATGGCTTTCATTAAATCCGTAATGTGATTCGATGTAGGAAATTCTCCTAACTGATGATAAATAATTTTTTGGAATATGGACGTCCCAATAAAAAAAATCTGTAGCCTTTTTTTGAAGTTTGTAAATTGTTTTCATCAAAATGCTCAGAACAAATTGTACTTGATTTTGACGGCATCCAGTTCTGTCTTCCCGTAGCTTCTATCCATTTCTCCTTGGTAAAAGGATCTTTGGGAAAACTGAAATATTTAGTTACATACTTTATTAGTATTAGTTATTTTTTAGGCCTACGTCCAGCTATGAATGAAGATTGGTTTATTTGTCAGAATATAAGTACTCAAACTCAAACCATTTATTTCAATTAATCGAGAAGAACGTCAACGAGTACATAACATGTCATGGTAACGTATAAGGTTTCACTATATAAGTACACTCGAAGACACTCTTTATTATTCTATCGATACCGAACTATTTGAATGTGTCCCATCCCTAATCGAGTAGCGTCGAAGTTTCTAGAATGTATACGATGATATTCAAGACAGCGAGCAAGTTGATTTAGACTTTGAACAATGGACATAAGGTAGTTTTTAGTTTGCAACAAATAAATATGGTTTTGTCAATAAGTTTTTATTGACAAAATTTAATTATATTGAATTATATCATAGTTTTATACTTACCGGTGATACGATACACCTCCGCAAGATACATTTTTTGTCCTGCTATCGTTTTTACATGTAAAAATTGCACAATAAGGCATGCTTTTAATATTTTTCGTTACGTTCGAGACGTCGTATCACAGCAAGTAGCTAATCCCGACTGAGTCGGTGTTGCGCAGGTGTTGCGGATCTCCGCATAATTGTGACACACGCGCGATAGCTGCGTGGCACTTCCACTGTTTTTTCTATTCCGTGTTTATCCCTAAAGCATTAGGTTCAAAGTTGATTGGAAACATTTAAAAATTTTTTTAAATGATTTTAAACCATAAAATGTTGAAGGTTAAGTTCAAAATCGTCTACTCTCCATCCGTCTTACGCTTTTTCCAAATTTCTTTAAATGATTTTAAACCATAAAATGTTGAAGGTTAAGTTCAAAATCGTCTACTCTCCATCCGTCTTACGATCAGGTCACGTGTCCTGACGCGAGTGTCCTGACGCGAGTTTAAGATTTTATACCCATTACAGAACAATTTTTTTAAAGTGCTCAACGCCGCTAAAGAAGTTTTCACTTCAAAAAAAAACTTATAACTTTTCATAGACAATTTTTAGCTTATATGTATAACATTCTCAAAGATAAAATTAATCTCGTTTCACGGTTAAAGTTGCCACGTGTAAGCAAAATAGTAGACCATTTCGGAATTCAAATAACCAACAGGCATGAAAGAGACTGAATGTAGCGTATTGATGTTGAAAGCATTAGCATGTTGTTCAGATCGGACGTATTTAAATTAGGGTTTCCCCCTTTTGTTGCTGCGTTTTTAGCAAAACGAGTTCGAGGGGCTCGTTGCTAAGTAACAACCGCCGCACGGCTCAACGGGCGAAGGTCAAGGCTTGCAGAGATCGTTCTGTGGATGAGTGAGCATCTGGGATGTTCGGAAAGTACGGAGAGCGAAGCATGCGGGAAGTCCCTCGGATATTACATCAGGAATGTCTTAGAACCAGCGAGGAATCTTGGATTCGTGTCCAGTTCTTATCTTGTATAATTCCATCAATATTATAGATAATGGTACGAATAATAAACCTGTTTGATGTCACTATGTGACAATTCAAGGAAATATTTGAGGCGAAAATCTGCCCAGAAGGGAGGTCATTTGATGATTTACCATCCGAAAAAAAGGCGAATCTTCTTTTTTGCTTAATATGGATATGGACTTAAATAAAGCCGCTGAATGAACTAAAGCGCAGCGTGGTGAGTTTTCAAAATGAATAGGGTGCTGCAGCAGCTATAATTCAAATTAAACCCGGAACATAGACTTTAAACACCGCCACCCGATCCCCCAGTGTCGTCTGCATAGGGTTAACCTTCTGAATCAGAGACCATAATCACCTTACTTGAAAACATTTAAGAGAACTTATTCAATATACGGCCAAAAGGTTACAACACTGGGATATAGATACAGTAGTATAGTCGTGATTTTATTTCGCTTCTCTAATTTGAACCTTATTAAAGAGAGGTTTCAGTCGCTTGGTCGCCGTTATGGAACTGCCCTTCCGTTTGACCAAAGCGCATGCGTAACTGGTATCGACCCCTTGGAAATTTTACTGCGTCTAGCTCGAGCCCCATGTCGCCCAGTTTCCGCCAGCTCTGCCGACTGATCGGTCGTCCGCGTAGAAACCGTTGTGGAGTAATTTTCACTTTGATCTTAAGTGACCGTAGAGTAACCCACCGCCATGTATACTCCGGAGATATTTTTTCCCGATTGTAAGCTGTGTGTAGCTTTTCGTAACTACGAACGTATGCTAGAAGCAGCTGAAGCAAAGAAGCAAGACCCGATCGATTACTGCCGAGATCTCTACTACAACAACACTTATGAAGGCTGTAACGAAGAGGAAGGTAAGATTGCTAGTTCTTTGTGCTCCAGATATAATGTTTGTAATTTTAGTAATAGGTGGTACTTACGGAAGAAAACTTAAGATGGCGACGGGTTTACCTTGTCAGTTAGTACGTACTTAATCTGGATTTTATTTTTTATTACGGAAAGTGGCTAGAAACGTCGGGTTCTTTGTTTTTTAAATGGTGACGACGGACGCAGTGATACGCAGCGATTGCAACGCGCATGCGCCATATCGATCTCTTCAAACGGGCGAGTTATTTTTAGATTGCTTGGTGCCTTTTCATTACAGTACTGGATAGGTATTTTGTATTACGATGACCAGCAAATTTTCAGTCAGGTTGCTTAAAAACGACGCGTGGAGTGGTTGGGAATACCGAAAATTGTTAAATCTATTAAGATTGTGGCATTGTGCAAATAGGTTCAATAATCAAAATGGCGGCCATGTACGCAAAACATGGCCGACACAAAGTAGTTCTGAGATGTCGTCGGTGCTAGAGCAGCGCGCATGCGTGGGTAGTATCGATCATTATGCAACTTCTGCAGCGACTAGTTGGGCCCCGCCTACCGATATTCAAAATGGCGGTTTCTTTTGTTTGTTGTTTTGTTATCTTTACTTTTTATACGACTTACTGCCGCACTCAGAGACGACACTTAAAAATAATCAATCATTGACTATAAACTTATCAAGCTCTTAAGAAAAATTAAGTCGGATTGAAGAACAAATTTTATTTTACGATAAAAATAATGCTCTTTTATACGTATACGTCATGTTCAAATACACATATGTACCTACCTAAAATAGTAAATTAAATAAGTAATCCCCAATTTTTTATATTACTACAAATAACAAAACACATTGACAAATTAACGAATTTCGGATTTCTCCTTTACGTATTGCTGTAAGACCTTGCTTCTTACTTACTTTCATGATTCTAGGTCAACGGGAAGTATCATGGAGTTTTTGACTTACTTGTGAAAGAGTAAAACATGCGACATAAATGACTATCTTTAGGGTTCCGTACCCGATGGGTAACCAACGGGACCCTATTACTAAGTCTCTTCTGTCAGCGGGCTGTATCTCGTGATCCATAATAGGTACAGTTGAAATTTTCACAGAATGTGTATTTCTGTTGCCGCTGTATCAAATAACAAAGAAAAAAAAAAAAATGACCGCCGATGTGACAAGCAAGCGCGTGCGGTCTGTGCGCCAAACGCCACAAATATGTGACAAAATGATAGGTGAAATTGTGGCTTTGCGTGGAGGGCACGCTCGTGCGTTTTTGCTCTGCCGGTCAAAAGATTAAAGGGGGCTCCCCCCTTACTACGATGGTACGGAACCATTCATGCGCGAGTTCGACTTGCACTTGGCCGGTTTTTAGGGTTCCGTAGCCGAATGGCAAAAAACGGAACCCGTATAGATTCGTCATGTCTGTCGGTCTGTCTTTCTGTCTGTCTGTCTTTCCTTCCGTCCGTATGTCACAGCCACTTTATTCCGAAACTATTAGGGCTACACAGTTGAAACTAGGTGGGTATTCTGTGAACCGCTTTACGATTTTTATCAAAAATAATATATGTATTCCGTGAACCGCTTTACGATTTTTAACCAAAATAAAAAATAAATAAAGTTGGCCTCTCCTTAATCTTTTGTTTTTTTTTTAGTTTTCCCCATACTTGGAACTGAAACTAAAACATATTTTTCATCAAAGCTATACGTGCGGGGTGGCTATAGATAGCGGGTCGCCTTTAAAAATGACATTGAGGTTCCTGAAACCGTTTTTTCTCAAAGTCAATCATTTGAAAGATAGACACTTCCAAAGTGGTATAATGTATGTGTCCCCCTCTTCTGATTAATCGTAGACAAACCTGTAAGATGCAGCTTAAACAAACAACAAGACATTGTTGTAGTTTAATAGCTAGCTTCATAATTTGGATACCGTGCTTGTTGTGTCTTGCGTTGCTATGCTCTTGTTACTCCTGCTGTTGTAACGATTGCCAAGAAATAAATCATAATTCAAATATAAAACATGCACCTAAAAAAAAAAAAAAATCTTAGAGAAGGAAAATTCTGAAAAAATTTAGCATTGTGTAACGTAAAAAAAAAACTTTCAACGAAAATTGGTTTGAATAAGATTTGATGTATATGAGATGGCGACGGGTCTACCTTGCCAGTTAGTACATTCTTAATCTGGATTTTATTTTTTATTACGGAAAGTGGCTAGAAACGTCGGGATCTTTGTTTTTTAAATGGTGACGACGGACGCAGTGATACGCAGCGATTGCAACGCGCATGCGCCATATCGATCTCTTCAAACGGGCGTGTTATTTTTAGATTGCTTGGTGCCTTTTCATTACAGTACTGGATAGGTATTTTGTATTACGATGACCAGCAAATTTTGAGTCAGGTTGTTTAAAAACGACGCGTGGAGTGGTTGGGAATACCGAAAATTGTTAAATCTAGTAAGCTGGTGGCAATGTGCAAATAGGTTCAATAATCAAAATGGCGGCCATGTACGCAAAACATGGCCGACACAAAGTAGTTCTGAGATATCGTCGGTGCTAGAGCAGCGCGCATGCGTGGGTAGTATCGATCATATGCAACTTCTGCAGCGACTAGTTGGGCCCCGCCTACCGAGATTCAAAATGGCGGTTTCTTTTGTTTGTTGTTTTGTTAAGCAATCCCCAATTTTTTATATTACTACAAATTAATGAATTTCGGATTTCTCCTTTACGTATTGCTGTAAGACCTTGCTTCTTACTTACTTTCGTGACTCTAGGTCAACGGGAAGTATCCTGTAGTTTTTGATTTAATTGCGAAGGAGTAAAACATACGACATAAACGACTATTAGAAGAAAATTGGTTTGAATAAGATTTGATGTTTAGTTTTTGACATATGGAACTATTTCATCAAACTGCAGCAGTAACTTTGTTTTTCATTAAAATTCTATGTAAAACGAATTTAATTTTGCTGTTGAATGAACACAATACCACATTGTGTGAACAATACAACATATGAATGAGCCTTCAAAATATTTTTATTGTATTGTTTGGTGCTACGGAACCCTGTGTGCGGCGTCTGCGTGTGAGTACGACTCCGATTTGGCCGGTTTTTTATTGTGGTGACTAGTAAACTTGATTTTTTTAATCTCCATGGTACCGTAGGTTGGCCTAGGTATCCTAATCCTAACTAATATTATAAAGCGAAAGTAAGTTTGTTTGTTACCTTTTCTGCCTAAACCACTAAACCGATCATCTTGAAATTTTTCATATCAGGATCACTCTTGAAAAAACGTTACTGTTTCCGAGACAAACAATAATAACGTTCATATGATAATAGATGGCGTCACGTGTCTTGCGAATCATGATTGAATTATATTATTATAGAAACTTTAGAAGTGCGAATTTATTGTCAAATTCTAAATTAACGCTAGCGAAGCCGCAAGCAAAAGCTAGTTCGATATAATTTCAATTTGGTACAACCATTCGTTCTTGAGAAAAACGTTACGTACTTACTACCTACGTAGTAAGTACGTAACGTTTTTCCACTTTCCACGACTATCACGAAGGGGCTATCTCCACGAGCGAAAGAATCGCGACGGATCTGCGCTTCTATCGTCGGGTCGTCTCCACGAACGAGCGATTATTCCGCCAGCGTATCGTCGCGACTGGTAACGGAATCGCCGTGTTTCCGTGACGAGGCCTTGTTAAATAGTTTTGTTGAAAGAGTTCAGTTAGGTGCCGGCCGCGCGCTCGCTGCGAGAGCGCCACGTTCTGCGGAGAGCGCGCGGTGGTCGCGCCACCAGTAGCGACGATACCGCGGCGATACGACGACGTTACGCGCGCACATTGCCACTCGACGCATCGCCGCGATAACATAGCGGTGTGGAGACGCGATCATAGAGTGTATAAAAATACGTGGCACGACGATATTATCGCCGCGATTCTCTCGCTCGTGGAGACAGCCCCTAATGCTTTGAACACACGTACTGAATAGATGGGCGAGAGACTGATTTCGGTCGATTGTTCTGTACGTTTGACCAAGGCATAATAATCCAATGCACATCGCGAAAATTGCTGCGATGGCCAAACTTCAAGTCCTTGAGTATGAACATCTCAGCCTCTCAGGCAACTTGGATGTAACATTTGCTACGAAGGTGGCGCTCACATTTGGCTGTGAGCGTGGGCAAAAATGAGTGCTTTTCTTTAACGATTTCGAACAATGTTAGTTTTTTAATTAGCTCATTAGTTAAGGGGATATATTAAACAATATATGTTTGTACAAAGCCTGTTAAATAGGAAAAGATATCGGCACTGCTCGGAAATAGATGAAAGATGGTACCCATGCCGCCCTCTGCAATGCAACGCGCTTGCGTGAAATCGATCGTATCAAACGTTCATAGCGGCTAGTTAGGACTCCTCACTACTCCCCAGTCCTCGTGGCCGCCACGGGTGTTCGAATTCGTGATTCGTGATAGTTATGACTTTTTGGCGAATATTAGTAATGATTATACTCGGTGACTGCGAGTCTATTACCTCTAATATAGTTCCGTCGCAGATTCTTTGCAATTGTTTTTGTGTGACATGGAGGCGCTAATTTTGCAGTGATATTGTGTAGTGAAGTATCTGACTATCCGGGTCCAATTTTTGACAGTTCCTTTATACGTATAAAGGAACTGTCAAAAGTTGATGATATTTGTTGTATTATTAAAGATAAAAGTAAGATATTCTTGGTATTGGCGGTGCAAGATGCCGCGTCGTGCAGTCATTGCAGCGCGCATGCGTCATCATCGATCCCTGTAAAATTTTACTGCGTCTTTGTTTCTTCGCTATTTGTTGCAATTCAGATATGAATCCGCGGACTACTTTCTTAGAATGACTATTCTGCACCCCTATGGACTAAGTGATCACTTAAACGTCGCCTCGTAAATTAGTTTTCTAATCTTATAATAAATTTGGAAGTTTGGATGGATGGATGTTTGTTAGAGATAGACAGAGAGAGAGATAGTTTATAACCGTGATTAACATATAGGATACTTTTTATCCCGGTATTACGTTCTCGTGGGACTATTACCGAATTCCACACAGGTGAAGCCGTGGGCATAGGCTAGTGGCTATATAAGATTAGTCCCTACTTTTTCTAAGGGTTTTGAAATATAATACTAAATCCAAAGAAATAATTTCTATATATAAGTTTTGTTAATAAAAATATTTAAAAGCTAGCGGCTCGTCCCCGCTTTGCATGGGTGGGTGCCTATGTTACTCAGGGTGAATGTAGCTTTACAATGGTATAAGAATTTTTGAAATCGGAACAGTAGTTTTTGAGTTTATTCATTACAAACATACACACTCACAAAAATATTTTTTTTTCCTCTTTATAATATTAGTGTAGATGTAAATAATAGGAATGTTAAAAAAATCAATAAAGGAAATTACCATGAACTATTGTAACCAATAAGCCCGATATACAGTGGTGGTGGAGCGATCAGAGCGGCGCGCAATGATTGTTGACATAAGGGGCCCACATGATGAGAACCTCGTGAAATCCGAGAAAGATGAGCAAATCAAGTATCTTGACTTGGCTCGCGAGGTTGTCGACATGTGGGTTGTGGAGGCTCTCGTTAGGCAGCTGGATCAAGGGCTTGATTCGGAAAGCGGTACTTCTGGACACGGCTCGTATTTTAGGAGGTTCCTCTGTCTGGAGCCCTGCCCGCCGGTAGGTTGGACCCTGTTACCGATACCGGTGGGCTGCATTTTTATGTTTTATATTGTTTAAAAAAATATATACCTATATTAAAATATTTTTTTTTATTAAATTGTTTTTTAATAAAAAATATATATATAAAGGAAATTACCATGACTCGACTTCTAATAGAAAATATCTCTTTTCCTGTACTCAAACCTCATTTTTTTTTTAAATTAAGTGGTCCTACCCTTGATTTCAACTTGGCCCAATAGAGTATTTGATCATTTTAAGAAACTATCGATTGTCATCAAACAAAGTCATTATGAAAATTGCTCAGTTTCTGGCTGACTGTACGCTTTTTTCAAAATCTGTGAAATCAGATCGAAAAAAGTCTTAACGAGAGACTTCTTACTGACAGAATACCGAGTATAAAGGAGATAGTAAGAATGTAGTCTTTCAAAACAGAGACTCCTTTAGAAGATAAAAGAGCGAAGTTTCCGAAAAATCAAGATGGCGGCCGTTGCGCTTTTACAACGCGCATATTATCTCATATCGATTCCGTCAATTTCGAAGCCCCCGAGCTCACGATCTCGGGGAACGGGGAGACTCCGACAGTTCACCACACCCCTGTCGTCAAAAATCCCTTGCACCGCACCCCCTTCCTCAAACAACACTTGCATTAATCCCCCGCTCTCCATGATTCGACCCCGCTCTCAGGCTAACTGTACCGATCGATATTGTAGGGCGTGTCTTGTGTCGGACGGGGGGTTGTGAGTGCTCTGTGTTACTGCGTCGAACAGAGCTATCAAGTAATGCTAACTATCTCTGCGCGTGTGTAAAGTGCAAAATATGCAGAGCGCATGCGTGGAATTGTTTGCCTGTAAATTTTGCAGCTGCGTTTTTATGACGCACTGTCTTCGATCAATTATTGATCGAAGCGCACTGTCGTCTCCGGTTGGGACTAGTGATCGGTCGTCGATATTTTTTTTAATTTCATCTAATGAGCTTTAACCTTAGTGCGGAGTGGTCTGTGTGTGATATTTCTGATACGGATGTTATAAATAAAATATATTTAAATAAAAAAAAAACTGTCAGTTCAAGGCTAGAAAAGTGGGAAATAAATGAAAACTTTCTGATTACTTTGTACAGCGCATGTTTCGGAAAACCAAAATGTCGGCCTGTGGGCGGATGACGCAGTTGCATTGCGCGTGCGTGACGCCATATTGAAAATTTAGCAGTGGCATCTGCAAACGCAATCTTCTTTCGATTCGGCCCAACGGTGGTTCGGTATAGTCCAAGATCCCAGAGCAATCAGACATAACTTATTTTCACACGGATGAAACCTGAAGTTTTCAGTAGCGTCTCGTGTGCCTTGAATACCTACGCGCTTTGTGGAACTTGCCGAGTGACACCTGGGCAGGTACCAGGTGAGAAAGGTAACTAAAAATAAGAATTATTTAACTTAAATTCACATGGCTGATTTTTATATATGTCATGTAGAATATTATTTTAAAGTAATATCATTTATAAGTGTCAGACACTTTTGATGGACCAGAGCTTTTGTCAGACGCTTTTAAGCTACCCAAAAAATAAATGAACTTTACTTATTTTTACATTTCTGATTTTTTAATATGTTATTGAAGTATTTATTTAAAATTTATATTCAATCAGTCAGACAAATTAGAGTGACCAAACATCCCCTAAGACAAAAATTATTCAGCCAGAAGTATGAGGGCGAGAGCACAAGTCATCCGTTAAAACTACATCTTTGAATTTGAGGTTATGGATTATTCGCTGTTTTAAAATGTTTTTGCACTTTTTCAATATTTCTTCGGAGAATAATATAAGTTTATCATGAGATTTTTTACAAAATGTACATTTCAATTTCTCTTCTTCCATGATTATCACTATTACAAACAACTTAATAAAACACTCACAAATAACCTGATGTAAGTAAACAACAAAAACATGTGCTCTCGCAGGCTCGAACTATATTGTATACTATAAGTTATATTACACGCAAACAGCACATACACAGTAGATTGAAACAGATGGTGAGTTTAAGAAGGGGAACCGAGTTATTATGGGCGTCTCACTCACTCTGAAGCGCATGCATAGTGCTCTCGCCCTCATACTTCTGGCTGAATAATTTTTGTCTTAGGGGATGTTTGGTCACTCTAATTTGTCTGACTGATTGAATATAAAGGCTATTGCCCATTTTTGGCCAAAGAGTGCACACGCAAAAGATTTGTGTCAAAAAAAACGTCATAATTAAATATCAGTTTTCAACTTATGCATGCTATCAACAAAGTTTGCTATGTTTTTGCGTAATTAATAAGTTTTGAAATCATTCTATTAAAGGACCAACAAAACTCTGACAGGTAACAGTTGCCATTTTAAAACTAGAAGCCAATTAAATCGATAAGACTTTTAGTTAAGTGATAGGAATCGATTCAAAAACAGACTTTGTTTCTGACATACCTACATATTATTTTCTAAAAACCAGATGGTGGGATATACTTTGTTAATAGTTACAGAATATACTCGCACAACATGACATTACCAGCAAGTGAAATCAATTTAATATTTTTTTTTAATCAGTATCGATTGGGAATCGATTTTTATTTAATTGCACTGGCAAGCTCTCCCTGATTTAAAAAAGTAATTGTCAAGTAGTCTGTTGGTTGTCATTGTTGTCAAACAACGTACAACGTACTTAAGGTGGGCACGGCATCAAAGTAATATTGATGCACCTGCTCAATTCTTGGATGAGGTTTTAATAGTTTATGATGCCAATGACGATTAATGTAGGTACCTATAAACTATTAAAACCTCACCACCAATCATTTATGTAAAATTAAAATGTAATGTTTAAAAAAATAAAAAAAACGTTTTTCTAGAATTTACGAAGTTTTATTTAACCGAATCTTATTTTTTTTAAATATTGATATTTTTTATAACATTTAACACATAATTTCATAAGTGTGCACCCATGGCCAAAATCACTATGGAACTCGGGCATGTCCCTTTTAAATAAATACTTCAATAACATATTAAAAAATCAGAAATGTAAAAATAAGTAAAGTTCATTTATTTTTTGGGTAGCTTAAAAGCGTCTGACAAAAGCTCTGGTCCATCAAAAGTGTCTGACACTTATGATATTACTTTAAAATAATATTCTACATGACGTATATAAAAATCAGCCATGTGAATTTAAGTTAAATAATTCTTATTTTTAGTTACCTTTCTCACCTGGTACCTGCCCAGGTGTCACTCGGCAAGTTCCACAAAGCGCGTAGGTATTCAAGGCACACGAGACGCTACTGAAAACTTCAGGTTTCATCCGTGTGAAAATAAGTTATGTCTGATTGCTTTGGGATCTTACTCTAGTACTTCATAAGTATGGCGACGTTTTTCAATAGTCGAAATTATCGAACAATTTCTAATTAGATTACTGTGATTTGTATGGTATTGAATTAAAATAATCGTTTTTTTTTGTGGTACGGTGGTGTGATATTATGTTATGAAACAGTTGCGGTTTTTTGTCAACTAAAGTTTCAGTGTGGTGGGTGTGATGTATTGGCTGACCTTGAATCTAAAGTAAATAATACTTTAGACTAAACATTAGACAAAAAACTTCTGTTCTAGTGTATCTTATATAATGCGTCTTTGATCGTTCGCGTTAAAATGGCCGCTGAGCAGCACTTCCATTTACTAGTTGCATTGTAAATACTTATTTGATAAAATAATTGTGGGTCTTGATTCTTCGTGGAGTAGTGTCATTACAGATGGTCGCCGTTGACGTTGTAATATGCACCTTTGAAAGAGTTTCGTGCGGACAGCGCATGTATCATGTTCGCTCTAAACATTTAAAGGTAGCCGCGGCTGACATTATGCCTTATGCTCTCGAGCAGCATTGCATGACCCGCACATACATGCGTCAATGTTCGAACCAAACTTATTATGCAATATTTATGGCAACCATTTATATTGACACCTAGTCTGACTTAAGTTGATTGTCTAAGTTTATCATCAATGAACTATTTAAAAATATATGTCATAGATCTCTCAAGTCCCGGTTATCCAATATCAAGATTGGAGCTTCAGTGCGCAAGCCTACCGTCGCAAATGCAAGACGCATGCGTAATGTCCATTTCTTGATAATTGTACAGTGGCAATTTGCAATCGCACACCTCGCGCCCAGTCCTTCCCGGTTTGTACCAGAGATCGGTCGTTCGGTAGTTAATGATCCGTTTCTATGAAGGAAATTATGTATTAATATGTTAACTGTAATAGTGTGAAATGATTTGTGGGTGATATTGAAATAAGCGTAATAGTGTGAAATGATTTGTGGGTGATATTGAAATAAGCGGTATATGGTAGGTTTTTGTTTGTCTGCATGAGTAAGTAACATATTGCATAATTATTGATAAGCATCGCGAACCAGTAGTTTTCTTACAATTCTTATTTAAAGTATTTGATAAAATAATAAGGTATATTCAGATTTTCAAATAAGGAGGTTGTTTTGAGAAACAGGGTGCGTCGGTAGGGATAATTGAATCTTGCACACCGCGGTTTGTCGCGCATGCGACTGTCCGATGCAAACTTTATGCAGTCGTACACGGGTAATTCTACGATAAGAGGTAACTTGTGCGGCAATCAGTTTAAAATCGATTTTTATTCTATATGTTGTTGGTTTTTGCAATAAATCATATCATCTTAATGTACTTTATAAATAACATCACGATTAAATGCCCAATTGAATCACAGTTTTCTGAAATTCGAAGTTGAAGCTTAAAAAAAGTATCTATACTGGCCTGTCCTTATGTCGGTTTTAGTTTAAGTTGTTTATGTAACGCCTTTTGATGTTGTTTAAGATTATCATAGAGTTCTTTTGTTAACAGATATGTACGGATCACCAACGCACTCCAGCTTTGAGGTCTTGGATCCTCATGATCCTACTCTGAGTCGCCTGGCTACGCTTCTTTTCAAACGTACGAATGAATACTTGCAAGGTGAAATTGCCTGTGGCGGGGTGAGTTCTTATTGATTTATTTAACAATTTCTGTACATACTAATTAAAGAAAAGAAGAAAGGAACAGAAATCATGTATTGCTTCAGAAAGCTAGCTGCCTATTAGAGACGTTACTCTCGAGTGGCACTTGAATGGCTTTCAAACTAAGTCAATGTGGTGCACTTTGTGTGTGCTGTGTGCCCTTCACCACATACGAGAGGCACGACTGTCCGAAAGTCACGGTTCTACCTGGGCGGAGTGATAAGTCTGGTAAAAATCTATTTTGGAATAAAATTATCGCAAATTGCATGTAACCTCCTTTGTTCACAACTCTTTTGAGGGACTATATTTAAAGGAGATGGCCCATTTTCTTAGGGCACTCTGCCTAGCATAAAAAAATCATGTACAGTAACCAATTTTGGTTTATTTTGAATATAATATGCTGTAAAATCAACTGTTAAAGTTACATAATCCAGTAACTACAGATTTTTTAAAAATTAACAAAAAGCATCAATTGGTCATGAACCTACTCGGGCTCTTACCTAAATATTACCCAAATTAATCTGCGTAGGTATAAAGATGCGCTTGTCAGCTTTAAACCCAGTATTACCAAGTCTTCAGAAATTATTATTTTCTTTACCGTGAAGGAAAACATTGTTAGAAGTCCAGCCCTCTCAAGTCTGTTGTGATGTACTATGTATAATTTAAACCCTGTGGGAGTAGTGAGACAGCAATGGAATGATTAAATTTCTAGGACCTGTATAATTGGATAGACTCTTGATAAAAGGTTAGGTAGTGCCCTATAGGATTGCTGTGTTAAAATAAAAACAAACATTGAATAACATGTGAATGAAATATTTAATATTCAATCATTCTTACAAGAATATCGTTTAAAAATGACTAATACCGCAGTTAATACACCTCATTGTTGTATTATTGTTGAAAATGTCCAAAACGTAAGCACAATCAAGTCCGTATTACAAGCACTAGATAATCGTTGGGAAATGGAATCAGTCCGTGTAGAATAGCAATGGTCGGTATTATAGAGAAAATATAATCGCACAGTTTTCAAACAAAAATAAACGGACGCACAAATCGGGAGCACAAACATTGATATATAAAAACATATCAATGAGCACAAATGAAATGAATGTCAAAGAAAAAAAATGACAGATGTCAAGCGATTGTCGAACCTGTCATGTCGTGTCGTTTCGAAGAAGAATTGGGAAGAGACCAGATGGTATGACCATAATGCCATGGAAGTTGGGTAGGCCTTTGGTGTGGGACGCAACTTGCGTCGACACCCTTGCGCCATCCCATCTTCCTAGCACGGTGGCAGCGCTGGGGCGGCTGCTGCATGTGCTGAAAACCTCAAACGGCGCAAATACAATAATTTAATTGGTAGTTATGTGTTTGAGCCGTTTGGGGTTGAAACACTAGGGCCATGGGGTCCGAGTGCCCACCTAGTTTTCCGGGAAATCGCCAAGCGGTTGGTCGACTCATCACGTGACCAGAGGGCGGGCCTATTTTTTGGCCAAAGAATCAGCATTGCCATCCAACGTGGTAAACTGGTAATGCTGCCAGCCTTCTGGGCACTTTTCCTGTTGACAGCGATGTGGACGAATTTTTGGACGCCCTGTAACCCTTTTACACTTGTACATATTTATTTCTATTATAGTTTTGTAGTTTGTAAATACACTCGAGAGCAATGAATCCGGGTCACTTAAAGAATCCTAAAAATCTCGGAAACTTAAAATGCTAGGTTAATGCAATAAATTGTATTTAATAGACAATGTAATACTCCTTAAATGAAGGTATTAAAACTTCTTAGTTATTGTAAAGTTATATCATAAAAAAATCAAATTTGAAAAAAGGGCCACTTTCGAAGATGGAACTACGAAATTACAGCATTTTGTTTTGCTTTTGTTTGTAATCTGTCATTTATGTGGGTACATAAACCATGTTGATAGTGCTCTATATTCATTATTCAAGCTGAAATTATGTCGCTTACGCCTGAAGAATTCACCAGAATACTTACAATGCTGGAAACCGGCCGGAGTCAGCGCGATACAGCCAGGACTGTCGGTGTGTCGCTGTCAACAGTACAAAGAGTTCTCCGACGTTACGAAGAAACTGGTTCTAACCTACGCAGACCAGGAACGGGCAGAACCAGGTGTACCACAGCACGAGAAGACCGATACTTGGTGAACACCATGCTTCGAAATCGCTTTCTCACAGGAACTGAACTCACAAATCAGTTTCGACGCCTCGGAGGAAGTAACCCAAGTGCATGGACAGTAAGACGTCGGCTTGCTGAATCTAACTTAAAACCCCTTAGACCTGCAAACGGCCCTAAACTGGAGCGTGGGCATCGTATTTCAAGACTAAGATATGCCCAGAGCCACGTAAATTGGAGTATTGAAGATTGGTCAAAAGTTATGTTCTCCGACGAATCAAAATTTATGCTCTACAAGCACGATGGAAGACACAGAGTGTATCGAAGACCAGGGGAAAGATTCAAGCAAGCATGCATCGAAGAAAAAGTAGCCTACGGTGGTGGGTCTGTACTTGTGTGGGCCGGAATTTCTTCTGAAAGTCGCACATAGCTGGTGATCATAGAAAACGGCTCTTTAACTAGCGTAAGATATGTGGAAGAAATCCTCAATGATCACGTTGGTCCATTTATGGTCAATTTAGGTGAGGATGCTATATTTATGCATGACGATGCCCGACCTCATACAGGTAGGATTGTGAATGACTACCTTCAAGAGATGAACATTACTCGTATGGAGTGGCCAGCGCGCAGCCCGGATATCAACCCGATCGAGCATGCTTGGGACGAGCTAGGCAGATGCGTAAAACAACGAAACCCTCCCCCAATCACGCTTCGTGAGCTCAAAATTGCTCTCACAGAGGAATGGGAGAATATTCCCCAAAATTGTATAAGGAACTTGGTGTACAGCATGCCAAACCGCGTAAACGCAGTAATGGAAGCACGAGGAGGCAATACGAAGTATTAAAATTCAAGAAAATCGTAATAAAGTTCAAAAATTTCATGTTTCCTATTTTTGTTTTAAGGAGAGATCAGCAGTTTTTTTCTTTATGTAATTTTGTGTTAATAAAATGTATGGCGACTCATATTTTTTTTACTTTCATTTAAGGAGACATTGTCTGTTAAATACAATTTATTGCATTAACCTATCATTTTTAGTTTCCGAGATTTTTAACATTCTTTAAGTGACCCGGATTCATTGCTCTCGAGTGTAAATGATAATCTTTGAAATAAATACCATTTCGTTTCGTTGTTACAGGAAAAAGTTATTAGTTCAGTAATTTAAAATAAATGTTTCATAGCATTCGAGTAATTTACAAAATATGTTATTTATTATAATTGCGATAGTGAATAATCATTTTACAGTCAGAATATTTTTTAATATTACTCTGACAGAGCATTCATATTTTAGCTTAACAGGGAATGGAACGTTTATTCAAGATGGCATGCTGCCTCGATGCGCCGGAAACGTAAAACAACTATTTATGTCGAAATATTTTTTCTGAAGTTGTAAGAAAATGTAAATCATTTAGTAATTTATATTTATATGTATTTATAACTAGGCGTCTATAACTGTACATGTCACTGAGTAACTAGGCAGAAACTGGCCATGTCATTTTCAGCCAGTACAGCCGGTTAGTTTTTTTTTGAGAGCCACTAACCTATAAAACCAATTGAACGCATTTTCGCAAAGAATGAGAAAAGTGAATTTCAGTGTTGATTAAACATTATTTTTTGCGCAAAAAAAAACTATTACGGAAACGAAACAAAGGCTTGATAAATACTATGGGGACTCTGCTCCGTCGATTAACATGATTCATAAATGGTTTACGGATTTGGTCGTACAAGCACAAGTAATGCTGAACGCCCAGGACGCCCAGTTGAGGTCACTACTCCAGAGATGATCGCTAAAATCCATGATATAGTGTTGAACGACCGAAGAGTAAAAGTGAGCGGGATAGTCGAGATAGTAGGCATCTCAGACGAACGTGTGGGCAAAATCGTACACCAACATTTAGATATGAAAAAGCTTTCCGCGCGATGGGTGCCGCGTTTACTGACTATTGATCAAAAACGCATGCGAGTTACCACTTCGAAGGCAGGTTTGGCGTTGTTACAACGGAATAAACCTGATTTTTTGCGTCGTTATATAACGGTAGACGAAACGTGGATCCACCACCATACCTACACCAGAAACCAAGGAACAATCGAAAAAATGGATTTTAAGAAAAACGACCTGCCTTCGTCGGTGTTCCCAAGTTCATATGACCCCAATCTATTTAAGTCGCGAGTTAATAGGCTTCTTTTGGGTTAGCTCGTTCCATCGTCGGCCTCATCTCTGTCTTCTAGGACTAGATTGAGGTCAAGAGTAGGCCCATTAAACACAAAAAAAACATTGGCTAAGAATAAAATCCTCTTCCACCAAGACAACGCACGAGTGCACACCTGCGCGATTGCCATGGCCACATTACATGAGTTGCTATCTCACCCACCATATTCGCCAGATTTGGCCCCTTGCGACTATTATCTGTTTCCGAATTTAAAAAAATGGCTCGGTGGGAAAAGATTTAGCTCCAACTAGGAGATCATGCTCGAAACCAATGCCTATTTCGAAGGGTTGCCTAAGTCGTACTTTACGGAAGGGATCGAAAAGTTTGAGAAACGCTGGATGAAGTGCATTGAGTTAGATGGAAATTACCTTAAAAAATAAATCATAATTTTTAAATAAAGTTGTCTCCTAGTTTCGTTTTTACCAGACTTATCACTCCGCCCTCGTAGCTAGATAAACACTGCCTAGTTCTAATAATCCTTTTGAAAATTCTCTCAAAAACACATAGTACGAGTACTTCAAGGATTTATTAACAAAAACTCTTTTTTTGTCGTCAGGATCACTACATGCTGCTGGAAGAGATTAATCGCACGGCTATTACCAAGTACACCGACTTGCGTAATCTAGCCCTGAACTTGAACAGAACGCTGACGGAGTACAACGATATATGTAAGTAAAAGCTTGATTTTAAATGCACATTCAAAATCTTAAATTGATTGATTTCTTAACGTTCTCCGTGTGTGCTCGCACTGATAATCACTGATTCACGTGGATACACCCAAATGTAGCACCATCTGACCTATAAGAATCTGAGACAGCGAAGTAACCGACTTTTTATTTGTTGTAACAGATGGGAGCACTATCAGACCGCTACTTGCGCAAGTCGACGACATTGATGTGATGGTGGCCAAACTTGAGGAAAACGCTTATCGTCTGGACAGCTACACTAAACAGCTGAAGACCCGCATAAAGGACATGTACGACACCAAGTAAATGGTATAACTTGCAACTTAAAATTTACGAAATTCTGAACTCAGTTCCAATTTAAGAATGTTATGTAGACGGCTTTCTGCCTCAAGCGTCTGCCCTCGAGTCCACATGAGCTATGCTAGAACAACGAAGGTTTTAAGCCACGTCCGTGGTCTCGGTGTAAATTTTTCGCGCTTCTCATCGGTGCTAGCTATTCCGCTGAACATGATCTTTCCAAAGGACAATTTGAAAAAAATACACTTTTACTTTTATTGAACTAAGTTCAGAATTTCAAAATGATTTTGTTGATCTTCAAGTAGTTTACGGGAGAATCTAGCTCTCTCATCAATATATTATGTGTCTATTGAAGAACAGCAACAGAAGGCAAGGCTCTAAGATTGAATGGTTTGAAGGGATTTTAGAGTGAATGGGCAAGACTCAGACTAGGCGTCTTATTGAAAATGCAAATAATTGCTATGCTCGTCTTTTGAGTACCTCTCGATATTCGTAATAGTTATGTAAATTTTCAACACTTGGCATGTCGTGAATAAGATGCAGACTTATGTTAGGACTGTTCAACATCTCGACAGCTGCACGCAGTGCTGCACGTAGGTAGTGTTGTACACTCAGAAAAGGAGAACTGTCTCTTTGATTCCCGCATATTACATATCCACAAGTTCATATACGCGGAAAGCGTTTGTACCTATATAGTATACTATGATACTTTGTTCTTTTTTGTATTTATCTCAGTTCGTATCCACAGAAATGGGATTGCATTCTTGGGGCCTTATGTCTCATGTTGCTTGTCCTAATCTTAACCGTATTTAACCATGTGTATCCCTTTTAGTATGTAACCATTTAGTGGTATGCTAATATTACTTTATGCAATATTATTACATATTTGTTCAAATGTGCTTGATAACCAAAACACCAAGTCTTAGTATGAAAAAAAAACTTGAATTAATATGCTGTGACTGTTTCGTGTTTCCGCTTACGATTGACCGATGTATATCGCGTTTTAGATTGTAGTAAATAGTATTGAAACCGTAAAATTACTAAAAACGATCGATCTCGGTCTCGTTTTCGCGACTATATCCGCGTGTCTCTCCGCTATATCCTCTATGATAATAGTAATAGATAATTAGTATTTATTTATGTTAAACTAATTAGTGATTAGATATTAACTATAATAATTAATAGGTATTTTTCATTAGAAACGTTTATCAAACGTATTGTGCAAATGTGCAAGATTACAATAGTAGTAGCGATAAAAAACCTTAAAATTACTAAAAACGATCGATCTCGGTCTCGTTCTCGTGACTACATCCGCGTGTCTCTCCGCTATATCCTCCATGATAATAGCAATAGTTTATAATATTATATTAGATATTTATGTAAGTACATATATCAGAACAATCATATACAAGATGGAATTTTTCAACCTCACCTGGAGGGTAAAGTACTCTTAAGTACTGGAATTACTCACAGAAAACATTCCTTTATTTAAAAAAAATCTGCATTAAGAGATTTTCGAAAATTCGCTTGCCACACTCGGGAACCGAAGCGACTAAAATTCGGAAAAATAATAGTACTTTTATGACATAAATCGATAGGGTCAATCACATGGACCAAATCTCTCTAACAAACATGACAAATTAAATGAAAGGAAAACCATGAAATCTAAACTTATAAATTCAATCGGATAAGATAAAGCAGTTTTACTCAAAGGTGTTAGAATCTAATTAACAATTCCAAACTTCTTTACTAAACAGTTCATCGACATTTTAATAAATAATTGACGACAAAGATAATTGTCCCCCTTTATCTTATCCCATTGGATTTATAAGTTTAGATTTTATGGTTTTCCTTTCATTTAATTTATCATGTTTGTTAGAGAGATTTGATTCTTATTATTGACCCTTTCGATTGATACCATAAAAGTACAGGATGTAATTTTTCGGATTTTAGCCGGTTCGATTCCAGAGTGTGGCAAGCGAATTCTCGATAATCTTTTAATGCCGATTTGTTTCTTTTTATATATAAAGGGATGTTTCCTTTGAGTAAAATTTGCTATCTCCATTATTTAGAGTAGGTAGTTTCCTCCAGGTAAGGTTGAAAATTTCCACCCAGTGTAGCGCTTAAATTAAAATTAGTCCATACATAATACTGAGAATGCCGTATTGGTAATTTCATGTAAAGTAGATGAGTGAAGGTTGGCTTTAGGCGGGATCTTAGACTAATAGGATAATTAGAGTTTTACGTCAACGTTTAAAAAATGTATACATAAGGGCCAATCCAATTTAATCACGTGAGGAAAAGATCAGAAAAATTTGGAACATGTTTTAATAACAAAAATCATTAAATTACGTTCAAAACATGGTTGGAAAAATAATATTCATTTTTGGTAAAACATATTTTATACTTCACGTCTTAAAATAATCCTTGTCGTCCCACGTAAAAATACACGTGATTGTAATTGTATCCCATTCCCCCCCTCGTGATTAATCGAGTTTTTTTCTCACATCCTACCCCCTGTTCGACCCTCACAAGATTAAAGGACCCCATATGAAGAAAAAAAAAACAAAAAAAAAACAAGGTTATTAGAGATAATAACCGCATCTTGTAAGTTGACTAATTAAGGAATAGGTTATAAACGTAAATGCACAGTTGTTTGGGTTCTATTGTGAAATCATCTTATTTCGTGATACAACACAACTAAAATTATATGTCCCATTGATATGAAACGAATCTCTATTTCGTATAACTATTCGGCCAATTACGTTGTCATGGAATTACGTAAGACATTTCATTGCGGATTTAAAAAAATTGAGGATAACCATATTAGGCAAAAAAATAACAGAAAATGTGTGTGTACCAGTAGGTACACCTTTGACTAACCCTTCAGGGATTACAGGCGTGATCATTATTATGTAAAACAAGTTACTGAAAAAGTTTCAAGAAATTAAAAACACTAATGTTGTTTTTTGATTGTTATCTCCACATTCGAAAGAGATATGATTTACTTACTAAGATTGCAGCTCAATTCATTCTGTGATGATGATTTTATTAAATAAAACCCATCATTTGGTTTAAAAAAAAAAACAAATCTTTTATTGTTTTGACAGAAGTAATGTATCTATGTGATACATCGTACTGCAACGTATAGTCGCACTAAATATTACGTCGCACTTGGAATGCCATTCATCTCCGCTATCCAGCTTTCATTAACAACTTTTTCTTTTATTTTAACTTGCAAAATCGGTAACTTTCGAGTAAATATTATAGTAATAGCTAATAGTCACTGAATCACAGATTAAAAGCATTAGGATTGAGGATTATTATGTTGACGACGCGGGATTATATAGGATGAGGCTGGCGCAAGAACGCGGAGCTTGGCACAAGTAAAGAGGCGTATACCCAGCAGTGGGTGAAGTCGGGCAGTGGATGATGATGATGGTGATGATGATGATGTTGAACCAGAGCCGCAAGGAACAGATGAACTATTGCGTCGCCAGGAGGTTTATTTTAAAATGAACAAATCTGATTTAAAATGATATTTTTAGTGGAAAATGCGAATTTCTGCGCAGAAATCTTCTCAAAAAATTGCTAAAATAAAATGAGTATCTAATGAATACAAATCCCAACAACCTGTTTTCGACGGTAAATACTCAGCTGAATTCATATAATTATATTTTACAAATCGCTCCTAACCGAATAGTCTCTGAATTCGATATGTCTTTGTGTTCCTACCTTCTGGGCATTTGCTGCTTCAGTTGACGGCCACAACTCATGCTGGCCGGTGATTGACGTTCTAATGTTATAATATAGGTACATAATAGAGAATATAAATATAATGTCCCCTCTGGTGATCATTTTATAGAAAGTAAGTAAGTTTGTCCCTTCTGGTGATCATTTTAGGTAAAGTAAGTAACTTTGTAAGTTTTGGATATGTAATCATTATATTCATATTTTTAATAATGATTGATAAAATTATAACAAAAAAATTCATCATCTTAATATCTAGGTACTATTTACATAAGGTAAAGAGATCCCGTAATATTTCACCTATAACGTAGTATATTATTAAAAAAATAGGGTAATATATTTTATATTGTGGGAAAGGATAGCCTAAAAAATAAACAAAAAATACACAAAAAAGACACAAAAAAACAAAAAAAAAATATAAAGCATCTGTCGTTCTTCCCACATTGTTTAGTTCCTTCCTACAAGTTTACAGTTTCGCTCAAAATCGCTCGAAATCTGGCGTAAGACCAACGGAAATCAAATATATCTCAAATGCACACACGTGGAGGAAACACGTGTTAAAAATATTATTTCCCTATTTGAATCGGAAATAGGGAAATAATATTTTTACAATAATTTCACAGGACGAAGGTCGCGATCTACAGCTACTTTTAAAAAAAAAAAACAAGTTTAAATACGAGATTTTATAATTTTCTTAAATTTTGGCCATTTTTCTTATGTTCCGGAGATCTGAAATACAGCCTCTTGAAATATGTTCCATTTTTCTGTATTTTGGCAAAAAACTGGCCTAGTAATCTTAATCTTCTTTATATATAAAAATCAATTGCTGTTCGTTAGTCTCGCTAAAACTCGAGAACGGCTGAACGGATTTATCTTATCTTGGTCTTGAAATGTTTATGGAGGTCTAGGGAAGGTTTAAAAGGTGAGAAAAAAAAAGGTAAAGTACGATTGAGGCAGTACGAAGTCTGCCGGGTCAGCTAGTCGCTAATAAATAATTAACCTAGTTGAACCAGAACCCGTTATATAGCCTTAACAGACTTTAGTTAATTCTGGGACGTCGGCAGCCTAGCCTAGATTAATTACTGTGTGCTCAATGTTTTCATGAGCATGAATCAAAATTGTTACAAATTAGATTAGTAAAACCCATTTTAAAGAATGCACAATTACCAATAATAACCTGTATTTCAAATCTGATCTTACGCCCATTTTGACCGTGACTGTTGTAATTAGGCAGATAGTAATTTTATACTTAATAGTTAATCTTTTCATTCTTTAAAGTAAGTATTAATAAATAAATTAATTTAATATTATTAAATAAATAAATAACTATTAAATAAACAGCTATTTTTCTATTCATAGATTAGCTAGTTAAGACTTGCCATGCTCATTCGTCCTTGATGAATAGATGCTGGCTCACCGTGCGATAAATAGTGCATTAGTAGGTAGGCTTAACGGTAGACCCCCTGAGGTACCGAACAGCCTACTGGTAAGATATGTAAATATAAAACATAAAGCTGAGGGTGTCGTGGCGCGATATAAAAGTAGTGTATTCAATAAGAGTTAAGTACTGGTAAGATGCAAAAGTTACAGAAAAATAAGTAGTGTTAATAATCGAGTCGGAATCCGGCAGCAGCTGTAGAATAGTCATCATCTTTACAATATTTCATCTATTTCTCTGATCTAGCTATTGTTTGTTCTTTGAATAATTAGTAAATAATGTCGTATGTATGTGCCTAACTGAGAGTTACATTTATTTATATTAAAAATCAAAAATACTCCATTACTTAAGGAGATGCAATCTTTCTAGAAAGGTCACACCAGATTTTGAACTTTTTACACAGATTAATAAAAACTCCATTATTATAGGAAATAGAATCTTTCTGAAATGGTCACACCTTTTTGGTGTGATCAGATACCCTGTGTTTAGGCCCTCTTTCTTGTTTCTATATCATGTATTAATTTATCTCGCATTAGGTATACTTTTCTCGTATAGTTATTGTATTTATACTTTGTCAGTAGGCATGATAGTTAAAGTAATAGTTTCTTCATCTCTTAAATGTATTTAATATAATGGAACGATAGTTTTCTATATTGATAGGTAGTTTATAATTCTACCAGAAGCGCTCATTCATCCTTAGAGGGGTGAAAAGAAGCAGGTATTGGTCGTCGGTATGACTTAAATAGATAAGCTAAAGGCCCCCCCCGGGTATCCCCCGGGAGGAATATTCCTTATATGTAATAAAAAACTTGCGTAACATTAGATAGCGAGGTAACTTATATCAGGACGGGGAGTCGTTTATTAAATATATGAGTAACATTACGAAGAATTACAATATGAAAAAATGAATTTCTTTTTGGCATGTCTAGGTGATTATAACAAGATCTTAAATGTGCAGACGGAACACTTTCAAAAAAAGAAGTTAACGGAAAGTTATTATAGATATTAAATTCTGCTGTCGTAATGAGAAATGTAGGTAGCAAAGTACATTTTGGCGATAAAAATAAATAAATTTTAAATTCTAACACACTCCAAGAAGAGTAGTACTACCACCATATCTATTTCTACCGTCTAGCAGCGTTGCTGTGTTCCGGTTTGAAGGGTTGGGTTGCCGGTGTTTACAGGCACATGGGTCATTTCATCTTGTCTCTGGCAAGTGTCCTCAGGCGGCGGTAAATGAACATCAGGTGGGCTCTTGTTCGCCATCCACTACCTATCAAAAGAAAAGCTTCAATTTACAAGTACTGCATTAACTATTCCGACAGCAGTTTTGAGGTTTTGAGCTTTTATTATGTTTTTGATTGATTCATGTTAATTGTGCCGTTTGTTTTCAAAGCCATTTAAGCTATATTATGGATGTTAGTTTGGTGACATCACCCCTCACAGATGTCGATCAGCTAGATATTTGCCTACATAAAATTTGCAGTATTAGGTGTAATTGCTCTTTATTCAAATTAATCAACTCCTGTTTGGCTAATTAATTATAAAAAGTTGACTTTGTATTATTAATTAGCCATTAAAGTTATAAAATTACATCTCTTTAACTCTGAACCGAAAAGACAAATATCAATTTATGAATATGGATTTTACTGGAAAAATAACAAATTTTCATAATAAAAACTACTACCATCCTTGAAAAAGGATTACTTTACTTAGGGATTAGCTTTCTTAATATCCTTCATTAGATCTTCGATTTAAAATAAACCCGTTTTCAAAATGTCTAACCCCCTGATTTAGGTCATTTTCTGTCTGTCACTCTCTTCTTCATTACGGAATAGGTACTATAGAATAATGCTTTATTTTTATGAATATAGATAAATATAGACATACGAGTGTTAAATACTCAAATCGATTGTAAGGTAGATAGATAAATTATTAGAAATAAGTGGGATAGCAGTATGGGGCAACCGAGAAAACTTCTATGAATAGGGTAAGTAGTCTGATGCAAGACATTTTGTTCTTTCGAATGTTTCAATAAGAACTGAGTCATCCATTCATCTGGGTCTTTCAACAGTTTGACAGGATTTTGATACAGTGAATCGTATTTAATAAAAAAAAAAACAGAATTTATGTTGGTTACGACTTGGTATTCAAGAGGATCGAGCAGCATCTATACTCGACATCGCTCGTCTGTGCTCGAAGGAAAGATTCTGAGTACGATAATGCTGTAATAACTAAATTCTCTTGTTTGCAATATACGATTAAAATATTTTCCACGGTATTAAAAACCTTTTTTTTCATCTTCATCAACAATTTAGATTATTCATTATTTAAAAATATATTTCATTGATAACATTCATAAGTTAGATTGTAAGTTGTACATTACGGACACGATAAATGGCTAAAAAAGAGATGATAGTAGAATAGAATAGATATATTAAAAATATACATTGAAATGAAATTAGCTTGTGAAATAAAGAGTACATGAATAAATCTAAATACCAAAAAAAAAGTATTGGCGCAACAACGAATTATTTTTTATCAAAAACATATTTCTTTATTAAATTATAGCTAACAGTTACACATATGAGGTATATAATATATCTGAATAATGATTACATCTAGTTTCATTTCAATGTATGCAGGAATAATGCATTAGTTGTAAATTGTACATAGGCCTGAAACATGCAGACTGGCCATCTGTTGGATAATAAGTTAGGAATCAAAGCTTTAGTGAGCTTTAGAATAGATGCGGTTATTATGTAGGTAAATAAGGCGTGTCAGGACGATAAGTGTAAATCTGAATATTAAGCGAATATTTCTCTGAGCACAAGTATGTAATCATTATTATATCTTCGAAGACGTGAAGACGTCCTTGTATATGATCGTATAAATAGTACTATTTAAGTAAGCATTTAATATTCTGAAACGCGATGTACTCCTACTCGATAATAGAATATCCGTATGTTATTTATATTCGGAGACGCGATAATCTTCTAGCAAAGCATCGTTTCGTATGTATTATTACAATATATCTTTGAACATGCGATATTCTCCTCGTAAATTTGGCACGTATATTAATTATTAGTATTAGGCATGCATGTATATTTTAAAATGCATATTGAGGTTTCATGGGTAAATTAACATTTGATGATTGGTGTGTTTTGTTAAAGGTTATCAAGCATATTACAGCAAGTTTTTGTCTTAAGAATTACAATTCTTTTTTCAAAATATTGACCGTAGTAAAACATACAATATTGGAAAATATGTAACACGATAGAAGAATAATTCTTATTATATGATAATTGCAAAATATCTTGATGTTCTAAGTGTTTTAAAATGTATCTTTTAGAGGTTTTAAGTACTACATGTTGTATTGATGTCTAACTTCACTTTCTCTGGATAAAGTAATCACGTATCGTAGACGAGTTCTAATTAATTACTCATTAGAAGGTCATAGCGACTTCTTAAAAAAATGTCTCATAAAGGTGACATGTTTATCTCTCCCTATATCCACTGACTCCCATGTTCACCGTAGGAATAGTATGTATGTTTAACAATTATGAAACTGTGCACAGAACTTGATGTGACATCTTTAGATTGCGAATGACAGATGAAAATCATTCTTTTAAAAAAAGTAAACAAATGTAACCATATTCTAATGTCAAAATAACATGAAAAGGATTTTTAAAAATGTTTTTTTCTAGGGAGGGTGAAATATTCAAAATATGGTGTTAAAACTGTATTGAGAAACTTAAAGAAACACTCAACTCTTAAAATGTTTTAACTGTATACTAATGGATGATGTGGACGATTTAATATGTATTTTAAGATATGACACAAAATCTCCATCTTAAACATGCTCTCAAAATAAATAACCACTATTTCAGAATTTTAAAAGAAGCTTAAAACATTGTAACGGGTATTGTAAATCTTAAAAAATGTATTCTAAATGTTCTCAAAGAAAAAAAAAACATACTGAAGTCTGATCAATATTACCTTTTTGAAGACAACAACAAATAAACGATTCAGAAGGCCCTTTCTAATGAATAAATTTGCTTAGTATGTAAGAGAAGTAAAAACTTGTTTTAAAGTGATAAGGTCAATGTGATTTTTGATCAGACTAGGTATATTATCTTGGAAACTTTCATATTAAAAATGTGAACGATGTCTGAAAATTATGATAAAAATACTTTTGTATGTGAGAGTAAGACCTTCCTTTCTGAGGATGTCAATGGACTGTGCTATATTTAAATACCTTTAAAAAGGAATCACTTTGTATGTATGCTACTCTGAAATATTGTGTATTAAAAATTATTATGTCTGAAATAAAGTACATTGGTGTGAAAACCCTTTTTTTATTAATTTCCGACCCTATTTACAAATGTGGGCATACCTTTGTGATATTGATGGCAATTAGATAGCATGGAGCTGATCTGATGAGGTAGCCGAAAGGTGTTTGGAATCAAATTTTGATGAATTATTTGTTAGACATTATTTTTTGACTGCATATGTCGTGGTAATGGGTTTATCCCCAATAAAATGGAACTTAACTGGCGAAATTTGGGGATATCATAGCCATTCAAAGCATACAGGCGTAATGTTATGTTATGGAGTTGTGTAAACAACACATAACTATCCAAGCGATTGCAGCAAACATTACCGATTTGCTGCCTATTATTGGAGAGTTCCATCTAATGGCTGTCTCACTCATCTTCACCAAATTTAAACCACTTCGTCTTCAAGGACCCACCAAGCAGACCCACCGGGTCTCCGAATACTGATATGCAACATATAACAATTACAAATTAGCATTAATCTACCCTTTCAATTATAACAAAGTTTTATTTTTTTGAGCGGTACAAACTTACATGTGTACAACTTTGCTGCTTATAAAATTAACTTATAATATTCAAAAATATTAAAAAAAGTAGTTTCTGCAGAGGGCAAATTCACTTAAACATCTACTTATCGTTAACTTTTAAAGAAAATGTCCCAATGTGATTTCATTATGCATTAACTCTTAACTGACAATCTATTATTATAAATTGGTCTCTTTCTATGATGTATCAATGAAGTCATTTAGAAAACTTGTTGTTTCATTTTGTAAAAAACTTAATAACTTAAGCAGTGTCTTTTTTTTGTTTATATTTTTATTAAGCTTAGAATGCCAAGTTTCCAGTTCGTTGGTCGTTGCTATGCCGTTCGTTATAAATTCAATTTCAAATTCAGTTAGGTGGTATAAATTATAAAATTCAGAAACTATCTATGTCCCGCCGTTAGGCATACAAAATGTTTCTCCAATTAGGTACATACAATTAAATTGCTTCAAAAATAATAGTAACTAATAAAAAATCTGTAAATAATATCAAAACAAATATAATATAATATATATATAAACACACCATTGGCTTATTAATCGTTCATCTTTTAGCCAGTATGTCTGCATTTATTTTAGAAACTTTATAGTTTATCTGAAGTGGTAAATAGGGTCAAGATCCAGGGTCCATCCATCAGATATCATGCTCTCTGGTAGTAACGGAAGGACTGCACAGATTGCCACAATGCGCTTTTGGTTTAGTAGATATAGGACCTATTCGTAAAATGGCTTACGGTGAAAAAAAGGACATGTTCTCGGAATGGCTTATTCTTCAAATGACTTGTTCTCATAATACCTCATTCTGCAAAAGACTCCTTCGTATAATACCTTATTCATGTAATAACCTATTCTTGGAAGAGCTCATTTTTTAAAATACCTGCCTGCTTTAACTTTAACACCAAACAATTGGTAATATCAAAACGCGGTTATCACATAAACGAGATATTATCATGTACATATTGAAGACTAAAACTTATAAAAACCATTGACATTTAATTACTACCTACTAATGAGCTACTGAAACTTGCTTCTTCATAGTTGATTGCTTTGTGTTGGTTCGTTAGAATGATGTATGGCAGTAGTTCGGCAAATGCAGCACAGATTTCGTTAAAATATATAATTTAATTACTATTGTAATGTTTTGGTGTGATAAAATACAAACTATAAAAATGTTACACAATATTATTTATATGTCGGATCCGGACATAAAATGAATCGCAGCGCGCCAGTGGTGCGCGCCCTACTTACCAGTCTACCCACACCACAGCGTGCATCTACAGAGTCGTGATGTTTACAGCTCGCGGTGAGGATGACATTGAGTCTGATCGCAGTGGAGTTGAGACGTCTCGGAAGTGTACCCGATTCATTGTGCCCAGTGTTAAATTGTGATTTCAAGTAATTTGTTCGTTTAATAGAAACAGTGTATTATCGCACCCAGTGTGTTTTCATTGCACGAAACCCATCTTCTACCCACATGATGTACGAGCCTAACGGAATAAATCCTGACAATCTGACATATAATTATTACAATTATTATTCTCTATTTTTCCTTGTACTTATTAACGAAGGATAACTAAAGGCCCAGTCTACCAACTTTGAAAGCCCGTCGAAATATTCGAGCAGGTTTACAATGTTGTTTTAACTAAAGTTATTAAGAATTGCAATTATTTTAAGTGCAACATAATCTATATTTATATATTACTAGCTGCCCAGCGCTACTTCGTTCGCGTGGTGTCCTACCCCTTACCCTACCCTACTCCTACTCTACTCCAACACTACTCCTACCCTACTCCTACCCTACTCCTAACCTACTCCTACACTACTCCTACCCTACTCCTACCCTACTACTACACTACTCCTACCCTACTCCTTACCTATTCCTGCACTACTCCTACACTACTCCTACCCTACTCCTAACCTACTCCTACCCTGCTCCTACCCTACTCCTACACTACTCCTACCCTACTCCTACACTACTCCTACCCTAATCCTACCAAAAAAAAAGTATCCTAGTGTTGTTTTTAGACTTCTACAGGCAATTTTTTAAATTTTTCTCGCCGTAAAAACCATCCTTGAACTTCAACGATCATTAAAAAAAAAGAATTGGCCAAATTGGTCCAGGCGTTGTTGAGTTATGCGCTTACCAACACATTTTACGATTCATTTTTATATTATAGATTATAAAATGGTAAACTGACTGACTGACTGACTGACTGGGTGATATATCAACACACAGACCAAACCGCTGCTCCTAGAGACATGAAACATGGCGGATGTGTTCTTTGTAAAGAGTAAGTATCCATTAAGAATTTTTGAAAATTCCACCCCAAAAGGGGTAAAATGCACTCCTTCCGTGGCAAAAGAGGCTAAATCGCAGAATCTATCGAGCTAATAAATATCTTTATATCCATTTTTTCAAAGTTTGCTCCTTTTTTTGAGTCGGTTAATAGGCAGGTAGCATCATCTCAAATAATTTAAGTACGACTAGGTGTCAAAGGGGGAGGTCTACACCCGATTTGTTTTTGTTTATGCATTGAATTTCTGAGTTTTGCACAAGGACGCTTTAGCCTTAAATAGTCAAATAAAGTAATGCAATCAATTTATGGGTATTTTTGTTTTGTGTCACCTTGCTATCAATTTTGCTGTTGTTGTGCTAAGAACAAAAAATGGAAGACCCACATATTATTATTACAACAAATCAAAAAGGCAATGAAACATTACTGTACAATGGTTACCGTTATAATAAAGTTAGGGAGAATAAAAATTCAAGTGTATTTTGGCGATGTGTAAAAAAGAACGAGTGTAGTGCATCAATTACAACGGACGCAACTAGGAAGAAAGTTCTTAGAGCATGTCAACACTTTTGTAATTGTGATAGAAAAAAAACATTGTTCTTGTAGAAATGAACAAATTAAAAAAAGAGGTGTGCAGGAATTTACGCCCAATAAAAGGAATTTTCGAAAATCATTTCAATGATTTGCCTAGCGTCAGTGCAACTAATCTTCCTACTTTTAACTCTAAAAAAGACAGTTTATACAAAGCACGGAAAAAGTATTTAAATACAGAAAGGTTAGCATTTAGAAATTTTGAAGACGTCTATGTACCAACTGGACTGGGTGAAAATTTTCTTGTTGCTGACGATGGTGATACAGAAAAGATATTGGTGTTAGTTTCCAAAATGACAAACAGAATTATGCGTAACATACAGAAAGGGTTCTTTTATGGAGATGGCACGTTAAAATGTGTGCCACGCCCTTTTTACCAGCTTTATACAATCCACTTGGATTTAAATTCAACTAAAAAGGTAACCAATATTATTCCCGTAATTTACGCCCTTATACCCAATAAAACCCAGAACACTTATATACGATTGTTTAGCATACTCAAAGATCAGCTAGGACTGGATATAAGGAATTTTAAATGTGATTATGAAGTGGCGGTAATGAATGCAGTCAGCGAAGTTTACCCCAATGCAAAAGTCACTGGCTGTTTTTTCCATTATCAGCGCGCAATATGGAAAAAGCCTAAAGAATTGGCGCTGACCTCATCGAGAGAAAATAGAAAAGTAATTCGCATGGCTGCTGTTTTGCCTCTTCCACGATTTATACCCGAAGGATGGCAATTAATTTATGGCAAGATAGAACCATTGTCTCCAGCAATGAAACGGTTCCAAGATTATTTAGAGAGGCAATGGCATTGCCTGACTCCAACTTTGATAAGCAGTGCTAATCAACGTCACCGGACCATCAACGCCTTAGAAGGGTGGCACCGACGGCTTAACGTTGTGATTCCAAAACGCCCAAGCTTATTGCACTTCATACACAAAATACGAGGAGAGTCAAAGCATTTTGATGTGGTAATTAGAAAAAGTTTTATTGAAAGTCAACGGCGAAATAGACGAAACAAAGATATTATATTTGATAAGAAACATAAAAAAATATTGACCAAATTAGAGACACACGAGATTACTATGGGGCAATTGTTTAAAGAAATTATTTATTTGCAACTTTTAATGTAAAATTTACAACAAGCAGATTTCAATTCACGCATTCCATACTTAATAAATTGATATTATTCATATAATTACATCAGAAAAATAAAAATTAGTACCTTTCCTTTAATTTTTGTTGTTTTTTATTAAAAAGATAGTAAATGAAAGATTGTTTTCTTATTTATACCTACTTAATATTTATTTAAATATGAATTAATTGACCTTTCTGAAATACTCTGAATTACTGTTTTAATGAACGATGTTCATTCAAAGTTTCAGTAGGTAACAAAAAAATAGGGCATATCGAGAATAGGTCTTATTAAGAATAAGTCTTTCTGTGAATGAGTCCAAAGTAGAATAGGTTATTTCACGAATAGGGCATTTTCAGAATGAGGCATATCGCGAATAAGTCCATAAACGACTACAGGTCATTTCGCGAATAAGTCCAATAACTACTAAGCCGCGCTTTTCTAGTTTTTATTTTTTTCCTAATTTTATAGCTCGCCTCCAAATACTACGCGTAATGTGAAAGTAAAAGTGGGAATGTGTGTGTGTGTGGGAGTGTATTCAAATATATCCATTCTTTAGCGAAACTATACAATAATAATTATAGCTAATCATTTATTAACAAGTATAAAAAAAAATGCAAAAAGGAAAAAATCAAGGAAAAATGACTTTCAATAAATGTCAATAAAACCATATCAGTGACGTTCTGTAATACGGGCCTTAGATGTTATTATAATTCTTTCTTGGGAAATGAGTAATAAACAACCGTTTTGTACAGACAAACAAACTTTCAATACCGATAGATAAATGGCAAGAAATAAATACATATTTTGATGACCTTTGAGTAAAGGTCAAAAATCTTAACTAATAAATTCAATGGGATAAGATAAAGCATCTTATCCCATTGCATTTATTGAATTTGTATGATTGACCCCATCGATTGATGTCATAAAAGTACAGGATGTTAATTTATGATTCTACAATAGTGTTTCGTAAGTAGATAAAAAATTTGTACCTTTCGATGCGCATTAAGATGGCAACCGTGGATTACATTGCCTAACTAGTCCTCACTGCGGCATCCGCATGTATTTGTGCCGAACGGACGAGGGCACGTGTTGCGGCTTCCTGCGACATAGGCGGCTCACGTCTTCGACGCCGGCGTCGTGGGCAGCGATTTGCTGATGTTGCAAAAGATGGGCAGAAAGAGAGCGTGAGTTGAAGTCCTGTTGGGGGAGTGGTGTATTGAATCTTGGACCATTTCATGGCCCAGGTTGGAATTTTGAAGAACTAAGCATTATTAAAGGGCTGCACAATTATCATCATCACACTACCACATTTAACACACACACCACTTACTACCACTAACTATTTGTAGTAGCTGTACATAGCTAGTGAGCTCTGACTGTTATAATTTATGTAAAAATATATCTTCTCTCAGCGTAGTTAAAAACGTTTTACATGACCATAATTCGCTTATAGATCAAACTCTTAACGGCATAGTTTTAATACTGATTGAACCAATTACTAGGTTAGTAATCAGTCTTTTCTCTAGTCGCAGTCTGGCAGTTTTATGATTCGATTCATCAATTAGGTACAGGCAAAAATTCGAGTTTTGGCTTAAGAGGGCTATCACAATTTTTCTGGTATTTGGGTGTTTGACTCGAGTTTTGATGAGTGATTGTGGCTTAAATATGGCCACAAAATGAAAAAAAAAATATGCCTGAGAAAGTTTGATTACTTCTCTCGGGAGTGTTTTAAATAAATATTTCAATTTGTTTACATACATGAGTAAAAACCTTGTCTCTGCAAAAGATGTTTCATAAAATTCTACTTTTGGGTACCTTTTGATGCTTTGTTACATAGAAGATATAATAATATCATAACATATAAAAATGTCCATGGTACAACTGAATGTTGTACTTTGGAATGCTTAAGCCAATTTATTATTTTTCATACAGAAATACACCAAAAATAATTCCGTAAAACAGAGAGATTTTGACATTTTTTCGTCTGAAATTATATTTTTTATCTATGAATACATAATCCAAATTCAAACAGAAAGTATTTAATAACCAAGGTTACTATGTTACCTTGCTTGAAAAAAATAATTAGTTCATTTAAAAGTAAAATAATATTTTTAAACAATTATTTTATGCAGTGATAAAAATCAATATAAATCTCGGAACGGGCGGTCCTTAGCTTTAGTCCGCGCTAAGCGTTTACTGAGAGAGGACGTGTCGCTCGCTGTTGCTACTTTGTGCACCACGTAATTTAACCAATTCGCCAAGAATATAGCGCAACTAACCCTTCTTGATACAAGTTAGTATTGCAAATAAAAATGTTTGTTTATTCGCAGTGTGGACTAGTACTGTATACCCACTGAAAGTCGTGAAAATTTATAAAGATAATGATTTCTGGAACCAGAAAATGTTGCCAAAATTAATAAAGTTTTATGAGGAGTGCGTTCTTCCCGAAATCATAGATTCGAGGAAGGCACGGTCTATGCCACTTCGGAAAATATTATTTTAATTTATTTTTACAATTATACTTTCTTTTTTATTCCGTCTTTGTTTTTTAACCGACTTCTAAAAGGAGGAGGTTTCTCAATTCGACCGTATATATATTTTTTTATGTGTGTTAAACTTCGTCGTTTATGAACCGATTTTGATAAAAAATTGTTGGAAAGGATATGCTTCAAGGGTGGCCCATGATAAGGAAATCGGGATCTGATGATGGCATCCTAGAGAAATTGAAGGGAGCTTTCAAAAATTATAGTGGCGACTATTGCGTTTGTAAATTTTTTGATTAAATATTTTAAAGCACTACAATTTAAATAAGGTCTGGAGTCGCTCTGATGATGGAACCGAAAGACAGTCGAGGGAACTCCTCAATGGTTTACAGCAATCACCTTGTGTTTGGGTTTGATTAATTTGTATTGATGAGAAATTTACACCTAGATGGGTTAAGGGGTCTGATGATGAAGGCGAAGGACAGTTAAGGGAACTCCTCAACTGTTTACAGTAGCTACCTAGCGTTTGGACTTAATTCATGTATATTGATTAAAACTTTGCACCCATCTGGGTTACAAGTGCCATTACAGGTCTGATGATGGAGACCATAGATAATCGAGGGAATTTAAAGATCGAAGTTTTATATTGGACAACTAACAATGATGTTGATGAGTAGTAATGAGTCTACTACTCATCAACATCGTTATAGTTGATGCGTCAATTTGAGATCAAATTTAAATTGCGTAATCAAGTCATCTCTAGATATTGCAACTAAAAATGAAAAAATAAAAAAACTTTTTTGCAAAAAATAAAACCGACTCCAAAAACACAAACAAGTGAAAAATAATTTTAGCTTCAGAAGTCGGTGACAAAAAACTGAATCAAATAAACAAAAGTCACCGACGACGTTTTTTTACTAACCAGTTGTACTCATCCATAATAATAATACGTTTTCTCGAACGATCCAACTTTTAAGGAATGCATCACTATAAATAGTTATGAAGTTTTAAATGTGCATATTTGATAAAACTACCAGTTAGTAGTTATATCAAAGATACTAGTAACCTTCACACATATCTAACCTTCCTTTATCTAACACATCGTACGCATTTTAGATAGTATCCCACCAAAGCTTCGGCTTCGGCTACCTTCGGCCACAAAAAAGCGAACCTTCGGCTTCGGGAAAAATAATTATTCAAACTGTAGAAACAACATCACATTGCATTCATTTATATAAATAAATACTAAAATTAAAATATCTACCTACCTGCTGAATAAATTACGTATAAAGAGACTTCGTAAAAAAAGTAGGTACATTTTAAAAAACTATTTTTAAAAGTAGCGGCGCGATCGCTTTCTGAGAGGCTGGCAACTATAATAAATATACTTGTAACTATGATAGTTATACATATAAGCCGTTTAAGGTGATAACATTAATCGGTACAAATAATATTTCATGAACTATAATAATTATCAGTACTAAAAATTTATATCGAAAGCTAAGTGGCAAAGGCTCATGTTGGTTTGTTCTTGGTATAGCTGGCATAGCTGTTTGCATGTGTGCGTAGCACACTTCTGTAGACGCACACTTTCGCATCCACTGCCGCACGCCGTCTAATTTACCTAAACTGAGTAACTTTTATTTTGTAATAGCCCTCTTAAGACGAGAAGCAACTCACGTAAGGTCAAAACTATAACTGCGAGGGAATTACAGTAGTTTATTCGAATCTTCCTTTATGATTCATCTTAAATAAGCAGACATTCCACAAAAAAACTCTTAAGCGTAAGATTTTTAGGTTATCTTGTATACATATAGTCGTATATCTCTTTTCTCCCAACTTTTTCGTCTTACTTTCCATTTATTTTTCTGTTAGTCTTTTGTCGTTTTACAACTATGTATAAGTTGCCATAAGGAGTGCTACCTCTAAAAATGGGTCCCAAAATACATGCAGCCTCGCCAACCTTCTTTCCGTGTGTTCAAGCGTTTTTGCCATACCTATTATTGGAATCAAATATAACAGCTCACAACTTAGGACCCATTAATGATAATATTTATTCGTGGTGCTAGGCAACTGGGGTTATCCCAGTTGTAAACGTCCCTTTGTGCCTATTGGCCTTGTTTCGTTGTGTCTCCTGCTAATATGGAGGGAAGTGGAAATTATGGTTTTCCTACTCCTCCGCTATAATTGTCTGATTAATTTCGTTGCGGCATCCAAGACAATTGTTTCTCAGGGACTTCGTCGAGCTTCATTGTCTCGGCGCTTTTCTGGTGGTCGCCACTGTTGATCTGGCTTTCAGGAGTTACAGTGGTTTGGGAATAGAGTGGCGGGCTTGTCCCAATGAAAAAAAAAGAAAATGGCCCTTATGCTCTTCATTAATGGCTTCAGATCATTACACAGGTTACGCATTAATTCTTTAGTCGGCCGGTAGCGTTTGGTGAACCCTTCTCCGGGCAACAAATGCGATACCTACATTTTCTACGAAAGTGCATGATACGCCATTCTCGATTGTCATCTCGTTTCGTATTGGACCGATTATAGCGGGACATTTACTGGCAGATTGCTGATGTTATAAGGTCTAACTTGGACTACTTTTAATTTAGAAAAATAATTAGGGTTCCGTGCAAAAAAAAACAGCTAATAGTAAATATCTTAGTAGTCTCATAAACATAATTCTTATATGTACAATTGTACATTACTTAAATTTAAGTTACGGAAGAGTGGAGTGTCATTTACTTGCTCAGTACATGCATTTACTTGCTCATTACATGCATTTACTTAAAGGACACTGAGGTGGCGAACCTCCTTCGAGGTTATTTTTTTTAAACCACCCAGAAGTGCGGGGCTCCATCGAGCTATCTTGGCAGGTAGGCTAGTGTTTAGGGCACCCCAACACGGATAAGGTTAGCCTTCGTGTTTATTTTTTTATTATTTTTTTAACCTAATCTAACCTCAAAACTTTAACCATGGATATCTCCATAACCATGGGGCTCGCGGGGTGGGGATGGGCCAGGGGGTAGCCCCCCCTCCCCCTTATTATTATTATATTATTAGGTATAGTTTTCATAGCTCCGACTGTTTTTTAAGCTGACTAGCGAGCTAACTGGAACACAATATCATAATACCTTTAGCAATATAGTTCCGAAAGTCACCAAAACACACCGATACAATTAAAAACAGCAAGTGACGCTAATGTAATTAACAGTGAGAGCACAGGTGAAAGACTGACAGTGACAAGTGACCATAATTTAGTGACGTTAAAATTGGGGTGGCAAACTCGATAAGATTTATCGATTTTTCCTAAGATTTATTATGGCCATAAATTACAAACTGTATTACATCAACTTTTGTCATACGATAATATTAATACCATTACAAGTATGACAATGTCCTACGTTACTTTTCTATACTTGTAATAATATTAATACATAATAACATCTGTATTTAGTCTGAAATATTGCTTTTTTGAAGAAAACATTTATAATGTATTCAGTAACGATAAGTATTTTTGAGTCATTCCCGCTCGTCCACACCCCGTGCGTCGTCCACAGTGCGGACGACTGGGAATGTTGCGTTCTGTTCGTCCACAGTGTAGACGAACAGAACGCATTATTCCCAGTCGTCCACACCCCGTCATCTCACGTCTAGTCCAAGAGTTAATAAAGAAAATATGATGATAGTATTTCCTTATATAATAAACATACTTTTAAAATATTATGTACTTAGCTTTATTACTTTAGTAAGACAAATACTTTAAAAGTACATACCTAGTAAATCTGAAGCTTTTTTGCGTATTTTATACTAAATGTATAGCATAAGAAGAATGTTTCACATTTTAATTTTACACATTGGGTATTGTATCAATATCAGTTTAAATGCAATTAATATGTAAAAAGTTACAATCGCCTGGATATACTCAACTATTATAACTGCACCCTGTCGATCCTCCAACAAAAGATAGTCTTTGCACTCCGCTTATCAGTTTTGACGACGCTTCTGGGAATGAACAATAGATACATGGTCTTGAAATAGCAAATCAGCTCGCTGCATATTGCAAGCCCACGGTATACGGCAATAAAATGACGATGAGCTTTTGCATTCGGGATCTGTGATGAAAAATACTGATGAATTTAAACACTACTTAGTACATATTATGTTGTTATTATATACTTTAAAAAGTTTTTAAAATACCAAAAAAATATTAGTTAAAATATTGCCTTTTAATTATTTTATATTATGTTGATCTGTGATAAAAACTAGAATTGTTGTTAATTATTTTAACATTTGATGATTTAAAATAAAAAAAAACTTAATAGTTATGTTGTTTTTAAATTGATTAAACCGTTAAATCATTTATTAAATTTAAAATTTCTTTACACTGACTCTTAAACTAGACACGAAACGATCGGTACGGACGACTGGGAATGTTGCGTTCTGTTCGTCTATACTGTGAACGAACAGAACGCATCTTTCCCAGTCGTCAACAGTGTGGACGACGGGGTGTGGACGAACGGAAACAACCCGTATTTTTTACCCGACTGCGGTGAAGCGCAAAAGGAGAGTTATTTTATAACTCTCTCTATTAACTGTCGTAAATAATCGTTTTGTTAGAAGTAAACCACACACTTTTCTAAACGATCATTAGAAAACCCTGAATAATGATCTTGCTTGATGAAACATGTAGGTTTTGTTCACTTCAGCATTATTCTAACTACCTATTTAAAATCGAGTATGACCTCATGCATAAAGTATACTTAGTAGGATTTTTAAATAACACTTTTAGGGAATATGGAATATAGAATGGTGATTGAATGTTTTTATTGTAGCTTCTTTTTGCTCTTTATTCGAAATAAATTAAAAATGTGATTCAGATTAAAATTAAAATCGATCGATTACAATCTTTTGGTTGGATTAAAAAGAATTAAAATTATTACATCTTTGGAAGGCAAGAAACTCCATGGTTACTCTTTTAAAATGATTAGATTTTACAATATTATCGTGTTATAGCATTAGTACTCAAGTATGGGGGGACAGCATAGGCCCGACAATAAGTCGTTGCTTACTACACAAAAAAACGGAAAACAAGATAAGAGGTTAACAAAAGTTATCACACCTCTAGGAATCTACAAGGCCTGTTCACACATTCACAATGTTAATGTTATCGTGGAGCTCGACTTATAACTCAAGGAGCTCAACGTCACGACGAACAATACCAAAGAACATACATTTGGGTGGGTCGCTTATAGTACTCAAACTGCCAGACAATAGTTAACATTAGAGAAAGACCCACATGGTCCTCACATTCACAATATAAAAATAATATAATATTTGTCATATTAAAAATAATCATGTCAATTCATTAAATGTCAATAAACACAAAACTAAATAAAAAACAAAATAAAATAAAATGGGCGACTCTAGACAATGTTTTTTATTGTGTATAATTCTTCTGAGATATAATTTTACATTTTTAAATGTTCTTAAAAACAAAAGCATAAAAAAAACACGAAAGAATAAATTTAATGTTTTTTTTATGAAATAATGAGAATCGATCGATGAATGAATTTTTCAATGGGTATCGTTCGTATGTGTTGCTGATCGTGGATACGTTTTACACACACATATGCATTTGAGTCACAAAAAAAAAAACATTAAATTTGGTCCAAAATTCAGCTAAGCGAACTCCATTGCGTTTGGGGAGCACCTTACGCATTTCACGTCTGTAAATATCGACCGTATTTCACAGAAATTAATCTAATTTAACTTTCAATAAACCACGCCTAGAAACGGGCGGAGCTATGCAGCCTTTCAAATAACGCAGCTGCAATGCGCGTGCGTGATATCGACCCACGAAATGAAGGGTGCCTCTCACTATTCTGCAGGGCGCAGTGTCCGTTCAGCTCGACGTCGGAATAGTCTTACCTAATGTGATGTATTTGATACTGTGGTGGTTTTCTGTGATTCCGTTATTATTGACTGACTTTTGGAGTTGTTCAGATTATAAATATTTTTGCATATATCTTCGTGGGAGTAGCGGCTAGCCACGCTGCGGTTTGCGCGAATCAAGATGGTAGACGAAGAGTCAAGAGACGCAGCAGCATTGCGCATGGATCAATATAAGCGCTTGACATTTTAACAGGAGCATACGATTAAATAAGTTATCGACACTGCACGAATTTACAAACAGTTCACATCCAGAGTGTGCTTGTAAGTAATGTTATGTTTCTACTGAACGATGATGTATTATTTCAACGACTCTATGAGTTCCGGGTCGAACGGCCCTCTCACTCGCGCGCGTTTCTTGTGTCGCCTCTGTGTTGCTTCTACGTAGCACCTGCAGCCTTTTTTTTTGTGATGGGAAATCATCAAATGACCCCACCCGCTCTGGGCGGAGCGGAAGGGAGTGTCAGACTTTTAGCACCTGTAGCCCCAGGCCGAGCAACGCCTAATTTGGTTTTTCCATCAGGAATTTCTCAGATCAGAGGCAATATGTCCTTCTGGTTGATGGCAGTAGGCACTTCATTTACTTGGCGAAAAATAATCAATCGGATTGTGTGACTTTTATCCTGTACTTTACCACCTTGTACCACTGCGTCAACCGTTTTGACAAAATATACCGGCAGCTACGATCAAGATTTCTAACGCAAGTCTTGCAGGCAGTGCTTTAAGTAAATTAACCGATAACTGATAACGGAGTGTGGATAATGGGGGCCTTGGACATTAGTGAAGGGTCCTAATACAAAATGGCCGCCGATGCCACTGCACCACGCCCGTCCAAAGGGCCATCCTATGGACCGCGCATGCGTCAGTGTTCGATCCCCTTGCCTTTATTTATAGCCATCCGGAATCTTTTCGAGACATGATTAATAGAATCTATGAATCAGAATCAGAATGTTTATTTGTCAACATAGGTAATTACAGAGTGTGTGAGATGTTACATTTTCGTATGTGCTCTATGTTTTGCCATTTGGCGTACAAATATTATAATCAATTTAAATTAAATTCAGTTAATTACTTGCAACAAATACCTACATTATATAAAATTAAAACAATACATTAATTAAAATTACAAAAATCAAAGCAAGTCGATCAATAAATATTCTCAGAATGTCAACAATAAAATTTAAGAAATAACAAATGATAAATGTAAAAATTTAGTAGATAGTGTCAATTATTTATAAAATTTTAAATTAATACAGGAATGTCAAAGAAATTAATATAAATCAATAAACTATTATTATTTTCTACAATGTTAACAAAAAAAATCTAAGGAAGTATTTAGATGTTAAATATCAATAAAAGTACATAAGAACAATGTCAACTGATTGCAATGTCAATTAAGTAAATACCAAATAATTACAGACAGTTCAAAACAGATATGATGACCTCATTATGACCTAATGCTTATTGTCTGAAGGAGGGATTATAGAACTTTCATCCAAATAATCCTTTAGCGAGTAGTAACATTTATTGATTAATATTTTCAGAAGTACACTTTTGAATTTGTCCAGATTTAACGATTTCAATGTCTCAGGTAGCTTGTTAAATATTTTTGTGGCCATACAGAAAGTGCCTTTATTCATTAAGGCTGTTCTGCCATGTGTGCTTTCGAGTTCGAACTTATTTTTGTCACGTAGTTTTCTATAGTGACTTTTGAAAGCTACTTTGTACTGCGAGATGTATATTTTGACAAATATGTTAGTTTCGTATATGTACAATGACGGTAGAGTAAGAATGTTTAGGCTTTTAAAGAACGGTTGATAACTGTCGGTGCTATTTAGGCCACACATAGATCTTATACATTTTTTTTGAGCTCTAAATACAAAATCTCTATCGACTGAGTTGCCCCAATACATTATGCCATACCCTAGTGTTGATGCAAAATAACCATGATTAGCTGTGAGTACTGATTCTAGATTGACAATCTTTGATAGTTTGTAGAGAACAAAGGCGAATTTATTCATTTTTTTACAAATTTCGTCTGTCTGGGATCTCCAGGTGAGATTATTATCTATTACGATGCCAAGGAATTTGGCGACCGTAGCTGCCTCTATTTGAGTCCCTAAATACTGAATTTCGGGAAAATTTCTTGGTAAAAATGCATAATTTTAGTTTTATTAAGATTTATAACAAGATTATTATTGTATGGAAAGAGTACGTTGTGACTGTAATGCGGTGCTATCTGAACCAGGTCATAGTTAAGTAGTTAGTACCAGCGTGGGAGAAACAGTATGTTATTATGTTTCGAGCTCATACAATATCTTAATTTAACAGATACTGCGCCTGCGTCGTCAACCAACGACGCCCTGCAGCTTCACGGCATCTCATAAGAAGTCGACGTGCATCACTCTTCCTCTCCTAGTGAACCAGTGAGTATCAAGACGAGTCTGCCCCTCGCGCTGTAAGTCTCACTGTTAAATAGTCAGTTCCACACTAATAAATAAAATAAAAATAAAATTCGTTAATTTCAGGCAAGTGCCCATACAAAAGATAAATTTCAAAAGACAAATAATTTCAGGACAAATTTCAAAATAAAAACTAAATAAAGAAAATAAAATAAAATTACATCATAATTAAAATGTTAGCAAGAATATTGACAGCCAAAAAAGACAAAGAAATAATTAGCTTCATAAATGGCTCTCAATATTCCATTGTCAGAATTATGTACACGGCTCATAAAGGAGGCCCGCCCTCGCTTTACGTAATACAGCATGGAAACCATCTACTCTGTTCTCCGCAAACATACGCACTACACCTCCACGGTAGCCCAAATATACACCTAAATGCGTTGTTATATTGCACATGTAAGGTGTTATAAGCGCGTTGTGTGTGCTTGTTATTTAGCGAAACGCCGAGCAATCATGTCACTTTTCGCTTGCAACATTCTTCTCGTTCTTTCTAAGTCCTCATCGTCTCGCAGTTTATCCGTTACGATGTGACCAAGATACTTAAAACTTTTAACAACTTTTAGTTTGGTGATACTTAATTATATATCATGCATAGGTAATGGGCTGTTATCGTATCTAAATACCATCAATTCCGTTTTCTTAATATTGTATTTGAGGCCATGCTTACAACGCCATGTGTGTATGTTTGCAACGCCTTGACAGAGGGGCTAACCAAAACCATATCGTCAGCGTAACTGAGATTATTTACAGAAACATTTATCAATAGAACAGCCGACACCGGCTCTGCTCAGCTCCTCGATAAAGTCGTTAATATATAAATTAAAAATTGTAGGGGATGTCAAACCCTGTCTCACCCCGGAATTGAGGGTATAATCACCGGATATACTTTCTCCCCACTTTACAGCGTTTGTTTGACCCTCGTACCAATATTTCATGACATTAATCACTTCAGGTGGTATACCTGCATTGTACATCTTATTACACAGGACATTGTAATTTAAAGAATCAAAAGCACGGCTTAAATCAAGAAAACAGGCATAAATATTTGTTTTTCTATCTAAATAGTACTGGACAGTTTTCTTTAACAAGAATATGGCGGTATCAGTCGAAAGATTTGGACGAAAACCAAATTGTGCATTGTGTAACTTTAAATGTTTTTCGATAGATGTGGGTGGACTAACCTTTCAAATATTTTAGACAACACAGTTGCTAATGAAATAGGTCGATAATTATTAATATCCGATATGTCGCCTTTTTTATCTTTAAAAGAGTGGCTACTACAGTTTTCACAAAACTTTTCGGCAAGTAACTGTGCCTCAGAAATAAGTTGTACAGCACAGATAGTTTTTCAGCCAACTGAGGACCTCCTAGAACAATATGATCCAGCGTCAGACGATCATACCCCGGCGACTTACCGCGTTTCATTCTACGCACACATTCCCACACCATATCAGGTGTTACAGCGACACTCAGCTGATTAACCGCCGGCGCACAACAGCCGACACCTATCACACGGCTCAGTAGTGAAACCTGTTTTGAATTGCCCGACAAACTCTTCTGCGGTTTGTTTTGTCTCCTCAATTCCATTTACAGTTAACGCGCGACTCGGTTTGTGTGACCATTTATTTGTCGATTTCCAAAATTGTGTAAAATCACGGGAGGCTCTTTGCCGCGCAATAACGTCCATTTTTAAGGCTGGTTTTATAGTCACGCCGCTAGACGCGCCGTTGGGCAGCGCGCTGTTGAACACGTTCACCGAACGGCGCTGCTCAAGCGCGCGAATTTTAAACGCTACTACTACCCCAATACATATCCGAGCGCGCGCGCTCCGACGGCGCTGCTGACATGCGTGACTGTAAGGCTGGTTTTATAGTCACGCCGCTAGACGCGCCGTTGGGCAGCGCGCTGTTGAACAGGAACACCGAACGGCGCTGCTCAAGCGCGCGAATTTGAAACGCTACTACTACCCCAATACATATCCGAGCGCGCGCACTCCGACGGCGCTGCTGAAACGCGTGACTATAAAATCAGCCTAAAATCAGCCTAATTGATCTTGGTGTTGTTGACACCATCGTAATTTATTCTTAAACATTTTCCTGCTATTATACATGTTGTCGAATCCGTGCAGTGACCATATATGAAAAGCATCCCGAGCAGTTGCGCATGTAATGATTTAACGTGATTATTCCAACCAACAATAGTTTTACAGTTTTTTGAGAACTTAGCATGCGAATTACTAGCTGCATTTGTGATGGCATGTCATTCATGAGAGTATTTATCAATTAAAACACAGCATTCATGACCACTACACGATGACCCCTTACAGTCTTTGCGATATAATATGTCAATGTCAATATGGTACAAATATTCGTCGCACAATCGTCTGTACTCAAAAAGTTGCGTCTTATTTATTTTTTGTTATTAAGCGATATTGTATTATTAATTGGTTTTTGAGTAACAATCTTAGTCTTATAACATTAAAATTACATTCAATTACGAGTGGAAAATGATCCGACCAATTTACTTCATTCAGAACATAAACATTAGAAATATGAAATATAAATGTCCCAACCGGCAGACGTAACCACACAGTGATCTAGCCAACTTGTTGTGCCATGGGCGTCACTGAGAAATGTATAAGTGCCTGATGACTCACCTAACAAGTCCCTTCCAAACACGCTGCCAATGTTTGCATTGTAATCACCCAACACGAACACACACTCATCTTCACAGTCCTGAATAATCGATATGCAACACCGTTTGTCCTTAGGGAGCATTCAAGTATTACGTAACGCAATTTGGGGGGGAGGGGGGTCTCGTAAAACGTTACGATGCGTTACAGGGACGGGAGGGGGTCTTTCTTACAAGACGTTACGTAACATTGTTTCTTTTTTTTAATAAAAATTTAGGGAATTAAAACTCCCAAATTGGCAACCCTGGTTAATAGTTGATTATTTTTTAATTTTGTTAAGAATACGATTTTATTTCGAGTAAAATGTTTAATGTCAGTTGGGTTTCTGTTTATAATTGCATTCCCAAAGGTTAAAATAAACATGTTATGTATTTTAAGAGTTTATTAGTAAAAAAAGCTAAAATAGGATAGAAAAGACGGAGAAAAACAATTGTGCGTGTGTAAAGCCAAAAATTTATAGAAAAATAAACAAAATACGCAGGTGTTGCGGATTAAAAATCTCTTGTTTCATTTAGTATGATTACCGCAAAAGCAATTAAAACTATACCGAGGACAAAAACTATAACATAACTTTTAGCGCCTTTAGGGTAAAAATGGTCACTTGAGTGTTACGTAACGTTTAGAGAGGGGGTGGGGGGGTACAGAAAAATGTTACGGTGCGTTACAAGGGGGGGAGGGGGAGTCTAAAATCTTCAAAAATTGCGTTACGTAATACTTGAATGCTCCCTTACGAGTGTTTCTTAAATAAAACCTTTATGTTCTTAGGAATAAACCGAGCTGGAGGGGATCACTCAGTGCGCTCGAACAGATAGCTGCACCATCACATGACCAATCCAGAAGAAACCGCCTGTCGTTTGAACAGCGACACTAAGCAGCTGAAGACCCTCATAAAGGACATGTACGACACCAAGTAACCGACACCATACCTTGCAGCTTCAAATATATCAAATTCTGAACTCGAAACGGTAGTACGGTTCGATTTAATGTTATGTAGACGGGTTTCTTTCTCAGGCGCCTGACATCAGTACGCGACTGAGGACGTCACTGTTTTGAGTGCAAGATTTATTGCTATCGGGAAGTTAGACGGTAGACCCAAATTAAAAATGCATTCGCTTCCCTTGTCTCCACACGAGCTATGTAAGAACAACGAAGTATTTACACCACGACCGATGGGCCGCGGTGTAAATACTTCGCGCTTCTCATCATTACTGGCTAGTCCGCTGAACATAATATCTACCTACTAAGGTATCGTCAATATTGAAGGCCAACCAAGAGGCATTTTCGAAAATTTTACACTTATACATTTATTGAAATCAGTTCAGAATTTGACGTGATTTTTGATCTTAAAGTAGATTACGGGAGAATCTAGCTCTCCTCATCAATATATTATGTGTCTATTAAAGAACAGCAACAGAAGGCAAGGTTCTACAAGACGGAACGATTTGAAAGGGGTTTAGATATTAGTTATGTAAATTTTCAACACTTTTAATGCCTTGAATGCAGACTAAGTTAGGACTGTTCAACATATCGTCGGCTGCACACTACGTCGGGAAGCGCGATCGTAAAGTAGTCGCACGGTGTGTGGTGCACTCACTCAGAAAATCAGCCTATGTAGTATACTTACTATATTTTTTTGTTCTTTTTTGTATTTATCTCAGTTAGTACCCACAGAAATGGGATTGCATTCTTGCGGCCTTATGTCTCATGTTGCTCGTCCTAATCTTAATCGTATTCAACCATGTGTATCCCTTTTAGTATGTACCTAACCATTTCGTGATAATTATGCTGAGATTACTTTATGCGGCATTATTAAGGATTTTCATAACATGTTACTTTGTCCATATTTGTTAAAATGTGCTTGATAACCAAAACACCAAGCCTTTGTAGGAAAAAAATTGCTTGAATTATTATGCTATGAGGATGTTCGTGATTCCGGTTACGATTGACCGATGTATATCGCGTTCTAGTTTGTAGTAAATAGTGTTAATTATTTATTTCAAAGGAATTATTGATAAGACAGATTACAATAGTAGTAGCGATAAGAAACCGTAAAATTAATAAAATCTATCGAACTCGGTCTCGGTTTAGCGAAAAAATCCGCGTGTCTCTGACATTCTCTATAATAATAGTAATAGTTAAAAAATAATAATAATACATACATAGTACGCGTACTACTAGGTCATTTTGGTAGAATAATTAGAATTTTACGTCAACCTTTTAAAAATATAAAAGAAAAAAAAAAACAACAAAAAAAGCAAACATATTACCCAGTACTATAACTGGGTTGTGGAGGGCAGATAGGTAGTCCTTTCATGTAAAATACCTGACGTGATGATAATTTTCATATATTCAATAAGATTTAATTAGGTTATTATTATTATTATCAGCCATTTACGTCCCACTGCAGGGCAAACGCCTCCCTTCTCTCTTTCCAGTGACTTAGTAAGTCCATGCGTACTAGCAGCAAGCTAACAGTATACATATAAGCTGTTCATGTATATACTGCTACATGCTGCTGCTGTATGCTGTTATGTGTATATTTTGTCTATAAAATAACTTAAATAAATAGCTACTTTTCTATTCATAGATTAGGTCGGTAAAGATTTGCCTTACTGATTCATCCTTGATGGATAGACGATGGCTCACAGGAAGATACAACAAATAGTGAATAGTAGGTAGGCTTAACGGTAGACCCCCTGAGGTACCGAGCAGCCTACTGGTAAGATAGCATGTAACCATTAACGGATGATGTCGTTGTGCGATATAAAAGTAGTGTAAAGAGTATTAGTAAGTTGTAAATATAGCTGAAAATCGAGTCTTGATTTGTCTATCAGATATAAAAGTAGTATTTTAGCGTAGGTATTCAATAAGAGTTAAGTACAGGCAAATACAATCGATATAGTAAGATAATAAGATGCACGAGTAAATGTGACAGCAACGGTGTAAAATGGAAAAGGTTAGCCTTGACTAAAGATAAACCGCAGCAAGACGAAGATCATAATTGTCGATCGAGCTAACAACAACTCACGCGAAGTCACTAAAATTGCGAATTGTGACGTCATTCAATCATACACCTTGGGCCCTTGGGGCACTAGTACTAAACAGCGGTGGATGCGCGGAATAGACCAAACGGCGCATGGCTATCACCAGGTCCTCCATGGATCGGCTTAGAACCATATTTTCCCATATTTCTTTATGGTGCAGGGACATGGAATGTCTTAGAAATGTGGTGCTGGAGAAGAATGCTTGGCATAACATGAACACAGTTCCGAACCAACGTCTCAATCCTCATGGAACTTCGAATCAAACAGCGTCTTTCTTCAATCGTCCAATGTCGTATTCTCACTTTATTTGGACATATCACACGCCAAGAAGAAACATCTGTAGAGCGACTTGTAGTACAGGGAAAGGTTGAAGGTTCAAGAGCGCGCGACAGGTCACCAATGTGTTGGACTGACCCAGTCAAAACTGCACTCTATGGTCCACTCCACGAATGTACAAGAAAAGCCACAGTACAGGAGGAATGGCGAAGGATTGTAAAGCTTGCTACCACCCCTGATGTGACGACCACAACCACTCTGCCAAAAGTGTGACGACGAAGAAAAAGAAAGTAATAAACTAAGGTTGAATGAATGAATGAATGATACATTTATTTGCAAGAATGTAGGTAGCTAACATAAGGTCTAGAAATAGAAAAAAAAGAAGAAAAAAGTAAGAATAGTATAGTATATAGTGTAGTGTATGAGTAGAATGGGTTAGAATATTATATGGAGTAAGTCGAACCAAAATAATGTGAAATAATGTTTCATCTTAAATGTTTTGCTTATTTTATAAGTAGGTTTATTCTTAAAATAGGGTAGGGTACATGTTTACTAAATTAGGTATTACTTCGTAATAGAAAGAAAAAACAATAAAAATAAAAAAAGAGTGTTACTGATAAAATATAATCATATTTTATTTAGGGCTAGGTTAGTAAAACATTATAACAGAATAGTGTAGGGTACATGTTTACTAAATTAGGTATTACTTCGTAATAGAAATAAAAAACAATAAAAATTAAAAAAAAGTGTTACTGATAAAATATAATCATATTTTATTTAGGGCTAGGTTAGTTAAACATTATAACAGAATCTTTTAAGTCCGATTAAAAAAACCTTAACTAAAAATTCTATAAATTCTTAATCATGTATGTTTGTTCGATTTTAACATAATTTATTATTTCTTATTATACCTTAGAGGAGTTGCTCCAAAGGTTTCCGGATGAGCAAAAGCAGTTGAAAACAACCATCAAACGTTAACAGTGAAGTTTACTAAGTTCCACTTTGATCCTTTATGAACTTATATTGCAGAAGTTAATGCTTAACTCCATATTTTGAAGCAGAAGAGAGTAGAAGAAAAGAAACGAAGTGATTCTTGCGATCTTAATCACGAATCGTCTTCTTCTCAGTCTGTTTTGTAAGTTGACTGACTAAATATTAGCAATTGCGTTGTAAAAGATTTGTATTAGTTTTAAATGGGTTTAGAATGACAAAGCCATTCACTTCTCACGGAGTGAATAAACTGCTGGTCATGTAGAGGAAAGAAGTATATTAGATTAGTTAAATAGTAAAACCTGGAGAAATTAAAATTCTCTGTATTATAGTTTCATGCATGTACCATTATTTGCAAGATAATGGGATTTTCGTCATCGACCCGTATTATTTGATCGCGAGTTCAACTTATGAACCCCGGTATCTGCTGTAGCTTTTTGTAATTGATTAGCCAATTTTAAGTATAATTGCAAAAAAAAAATTATATCTCTTTAATTTTGAACAGAAGAGACAATGTCAATTTACACGGATTTACTTAAAAAAAAAATGTTTTTTACAATATAAGCTACCAACCATCCTTGAAATAAGATTGTTTTACTTAGGGGTTAGCTTTCTTTAAATACTTCATTAGGTCTTCGATTTAAAATAAACCCATTTTCAAAATTTTTAATCCCCAGATTTAGGCCATTAGCTGTCTATCACTCTCTTCTTCTGTATGGAATACAATAGATTTTTTATAAATAGATAAGTATACACATAGAGTTAAATACTTAGTTCGTTTGTAAGGTAGATAGACAAATTATTAGAAAATAGTGGGATAGCAGTTTGGGGCATCCGAAGAAACTTCTAGGATTAGGTATTGTAAGTATTCTTATAAAGAGACATATTCATATGTATTTTGTTATTTCGAATTTTATTTTCAATGAGTTATTAATTATTTATTTAAACTTCATGTACAATAGTGGTATATAGGCGGATTTAATACCACAAGGCAAAAAAAACTTAATGTAATTGTAAATTGTTGTTGTTGTGTTTGTTGTTAATTCATCTGGGTGTTTAAACAGTTTGACAGTATTTTGTTACAGTGACCCTTTTGGGTAAAAAAACACTGAATATATATTGTGTTACGATTTGGTATTCACGAGGATCCTGGACCAGTCCTATTCGATATCGCTCTGCGGTGCTGCAAGGAAAGGTTCAGAGTACGATAATGTTTCAATGACTAAATTGTCTTGGTTGCAATATACCTACGGTTAAAGTACTTTCCATTGTTTTAAAAACCTTTTTCTGTTCCATTAACTTTTTCAAGTTATTCATAATTTAAAAATATATTTCAATAACATATTCATAAGTTGTAAAATTGCTAAAACAGAGATGATAGTCGAATAAAATAGATAGATTGAAAATGATACATATATTGAAATGAATTTAGCTTGTGAAATAAATGTATTAGGTTACAATGTAATCTTATATCTAACAATATCGTGTCACGGTGTTTGTGGTCGCACTGCTTCGTAACGGCTCGACCGATTTTTAGGAAATTTTTTATGTATATTTGGTAGGTATGAAAATAGGTCGTAAAGTATATTTCACAGCGCTAGTTTGACACCGACGAAGTACTCGGGGCACAGCTAGTAATAAGTATAATAACGCAAAGAAACGTATTTGATGCATGCATAAATCTAAATTTTAAATCAAAAAGCATCGGCGCTACAACGAATTATTTTTTTATCAAAAGTATGTTTCCTTATTAAATTGTATACTATAGAAACACATATGAGGTACATAATTTATCTGAATAATGATAACATCTAGTTTCATTTCAATGTATGCAGCAATAATACATTAGTGTTGTAAGTTGGACATAGGCCTGAAACATGCAGACTGGCCATCTGTTAGATTATAAGTTAGGAATCAAAGCTTTAATGAGCTTTAGAATAGATGCGGTTATTGTGTAGGTAAATAATGGTAGGTATATGTATAAGGCGTAGTTACACAATATGTTAAAAAAAACGTGTACGATCAGCTTGGGTGTTATTAGGTATCGAGATGAAGACTCTTAAAGATGTAATCCTTTTTGGATAACAAGTAAAAAAATACCCCGATAAAAGAATTTGAAATGAACTAAAATGAGGCAACATACGTGGCGACATAGAGGTACGGGCGCGGGCGGGGCGACACTGCGATCGCTTCTTGGGTAGTGACGTCATAATCAAACATTTGACGATTGAACATGCTGTTGTCACGTTATTAAAGTTTGTTAGATTTTAGGGAAATGCTGGTTGGACAAAAAAATAAAAATCATTAATAATACGAGTATGTATATTTACTTTCATGAATATTTTAAGTTTCTTATTTAATTGGGTAATGTCATTTGTATACCTATATAATAATAATATAATACTTCCTAGAAACCGACGTGGGGATGCACCGAGATGTAGTCTCAGTGGATAAGGGCCTTACTCCGCTCTCCCTGGGTAACGAGAACTGGCGCAAGCCTAGAGTATTAGACACCAATGACCACATGGAGGTATGGCAGAGCAAGTAGCTGCACGGTTGCTTTTACCGGGCCCTACATGGGCCCGATTTAGTCTTCTTAGCGTCCGTATCTTGGCTGCGTTTTGGTGACCTCTTCGGGAAGCAGAAGGTTTTGTCTGTGCAATAATGAACGAAGTTATGATGACGAATATCTACCGGAAATTCATTGTGAAGGATGGCACGGTTGACATACGTCGGGCATGCCACCGTCCAGGAGAATCAATCCGACACATTATTTCGTTCTCGTCTAGTTAACGGAGAGTACTTGCATAGACACAACTTCGTTGCCACGATTATCCACCAGCATCTTGGTTTGAAGTACAACCTTGTGGAATCAGAAGTGCCAAACTATAAGTATGCACCCGACCCAGTTCTCGATGATGGTAATATCACGTTGTACTGGGATCGACCTTTCGTCACTGACAGGGCTATTGTTGCCAATAAGCCTGACATTGTGGTAATAGATCAATTGGAGCGTCGCGCAAAGATTGTTGATATAACGGTCCCGCATGACGATAATCTCGAAAGCAGAGAAAGATAAACAATTCAAATATCTCGATCTGGCTCGCGAGGTTGTCGACATGTGGGACGTGAGTTCAGTAGTCATTGTGCCGATAGTCGTGTCGGCCAATGGCTTAATTGCCAATAGCCTCGACCAACATCTGAAGAGGCTTTCGCTTGGCAGCTGGATCAAGGGCTTGATTCAGAAAGCAGTAGTTCTGGATACGGCGCGTATTGTTAGGAGGTTCCTCACTCAAGAGCCCTGACCACCGGTAGCTCGGACTCTGTTTATATTGGAATATTTAAAAATGTAACGAATATGTTTGAAAACAAATAAAGGAAATAAAATAATAATAATTCTATTTCGGGTACCATTTTACACCCACATATTGTTAGTAAAACACGAACTTTAAAAACTACGTTAGTAAAACATGAACTTTAAAAAATACGTTAGTAAAACATGAACTTTAAAAACTACGTTAGTAAAACATGTCTAGGTTTGATAGATGAAAATGCTTAAACGGGCAATCAAATTTCCCCGCAATGACATTCAGGAGACTGTTCGACCTGCCCCGAACCCTCTGCTGCAGTGACACGGCACGCTTACATCTGATTGCTAGGAAGCCATCAGTGTGGCGCATCTGCAAACATTCCCGACGCACTGCAGAAGCGTGGAAGCCCCAGCAGGACCCTGAATGCATTTTTACATTGAACTCGAAGAGCATTGATGGCTTTCTGGCCGAGGTATTACGTTATTGAACACGATTCAAGATATTATCTGCTAGCTTGATGGAAGGAAAACTTTCTGAGGACTGCGCTCAAAAATAAGAACCTCACTCTTTTTGGCATTATGAGAGACGGCTGAAAAGTTTCGAGCCTTGGGTATTAAAAATGCTGATAGAAAATTATACAAAATTTTATTTTTCTTTATAATCTTCCGCTACTACAATGCACTTCTTACATTTGTGATAAGGGGTTTTTAACCCAGTTAAAAATATTCGTCATCTTTGCCATCGAAATACTTGTCTACCGCTGCCGCTTTCTTCGTCACTCGAAAATCTTAGTCAGCGGAGGTCTTTCTTCAAATAAGCAAAAATCGGTAGGGGCTAGGTCTGGACTGTATGATGGGTGTTTGATTTCTTCAAATCCAGTTTTGACCAGGGCACGCCTTACAACTCGCGCAGTGCGCACGAGCTCATTGTCTTGCAGAAACAGGACTCCTTTCGCGAGTTTCTTTCTTCTTTTTTTTGACAGCCACTTGCCGCAGTTTTGTCAACAATCTTCAACGATCTTCTAGAACAAGTTGCTTTACTTTTCAATATTTTCTTCGTTAACAGCAGTTTGGCCGGCCCCTGACCTGGGGTCACCCTCTAGCTATGCTTGAATTCTCGGCTCGCAACTTTTTACGGTGGCAAATGAAGGTCCAGACTCCCCATAAACTGTCGACATCTCTTCAAATATTTCCGTCGACGTTTTGTTCTTCTTTGTGAGGAATTTCATGACAACTCTGTACTCCAATTTCGTACAATGCGCGGATGACTGAGACATGATGATGTTTGCGAATGAATTACTAAAAGCGTAATAATGCTTATGATATGAAACTCTATGTTTACTAAGGAGGGTATTCGCAAATTAGTAAGACAAGGTTTTTTTAACATATTGTATAAAGCGTATTAGAAGTACCTATAGATAGAAGGAGATGCGATTTTCTGTTAATTAATAATATAAGTGTAAATCTTGCATATCGCGTCTCAGAATAATAAAATGATTTTAAAGCATTTTATTATTCTGAGACGCGATATGCTCAATAATAAATAAACCGTAGGTATGGTATGTACATTGAAAGCAATCATTCGAAGATGCGATATTCTCGTAGTAAATTAGGTACGCATATTATTCGTATTATAGTATTTACTAAGTACAATAAGCGTTTTCACGAATAAGACTTATGCTTAGACATTTATCTCGGTCTCGTTTGTTAAGTTCAGTTTAGAAAATTGTAATTTTTTCATAAATTAAGTAAAAGAGGTCAAAATCAAAATCAAAATAGCCTTTATGTGATAATATTATTATATTGCATCTCATTACAGTCATTTCTGTGATTCTTTCTCGATATAATCTTTCAATGCATTACAATAAATTCCAATCAATCTTAACACAAGATAAGATTTAAGATTTAAAAGTGGTACTTCCTCACAAAATCATTAGGGATAGGTTAATAAAACATTATAACAGAATCGTTCAAGTCCGTTTAAAAAGAACCTTAACTAAAAATTCTATGAATTCTTAATCATGTATGTTTGTTCGATGATACTTCTTACTATACCTTAGAGGAGTTGCTCCAAAGGTTTCCGGATGAGCAAAAGCAGTTGAAAATTACTATCAAATGTTAACAGTGAAGTTTACTAAGTTCACTTTGATACTTTGTGAACTTATATTGTAGAAGTTAATGCTTAACTCCATATTTTGAAGCAGAAGAGAGTAGAAGAATAGAAACGAAGTGATTCTTGCGATCTTAATCACGAATCGTCTTCTTCTCAGTCTCTTATCATAACTACTATTTTTGGCTTTTAAATTACAGATTCTTTAGATTCTGGTTTTAAAGTAGTTACTTACTCTGATGTATAATGGGTGAAGGTGTTCCACAACTTATTTATTTTTAAGTAGGTGATAAATAAGGCATTTGTACATATAGACCCCTTGGTTAAACATTTACAAAAATTCACCAAATACTGTAGTCAAAGTGTAAATCAATAATAAATAAACCGTATGGTATGTACATTGAAAGCAATCATTCGAAGATGCGATATTCTCGTAGTAAATTAGGTACGCATATTATTCGTATTATAGTATTTACTAAGTACAATAAGCGTTTTCACGAATAAGACTTATGCTAAGACATTTATCTCGGTCTCGTTTGTTAAGTTCAGTTTAGAATTTTGTAATTTTTTCATAAAATGAAGTAAAAGAGGTACTTCCTCACAAAATCATTAGGGATAGGTTAATAAAACATTATAACAGAATCGTTTGTCCGTTTAAAAATAACCTTAACTAAAAATTCTATAAATTCTTAATTAATCATGTATGTTTGTTCGATTTTAACATAATTTATTATTTCTTATTATACCTTAGAGGAGTTGCTCCAAAGGTTTCCGGATGAGCAAAAGCAGTTGAAAACAACCATCAAACGTTAACAGTGAAGTTTACTAAGTTCACTTTGATCCTTTATGAACTTATATTGCAGAAGTTAATGCTTAACTCCATCTTTTGAAGCAGAAGAATAGAAACGAAGTGATTCTTGCGATCTTAATCACGAATCGTCTTCTTCTCAGTCTCTTATCATAACTATTTTTGGCTTTTAAATTACAGATTCTTTAGATTCTGGTTTTAAAGTAGTAACTTACTCTGATGTATAATGGGTGAAGGTGTTCTACAACTTATTTATTTTTAAGTAGGTGATAAATAAGGCATTTGTACATATAGACCCTTGGGTTAAAAATTTATAAAAGTACACCAAATACTGTAGTCAAAGTTAATTTCGTTGTAATAGATTTGTATTCGTATTAAATAGGTTTAGAATGACATTCACTTCACTCAGAGTAAAAAGGTGCTGGTCATGCGCCAGAAAGCAAACTTTAGTAGGTAGGTTAAATAGTAAAACCTGGAGAAATGCCGAATAGAGGCTTGTTATACTGATAAGTAACTACTAGAACAATACTTGTAGCGGTTTTTATTCTGTTTTAAGTTATAACGTGGCGCAGTAGTTGACATTGTTCTTTAATTAATGACATTGTTTTTTAACATATAGTACACCCACATTTCGCCTGTTGTTATTACACAGTTAGTCACATGTAATAGGAGGCGAGCATATAGTTATCAATCGAGCACAAATCCACTACGTGACTGCTACCGAGAAATTTCTGATGACATAACCCAGTAACACTTTGGCCGACGTGGGAATCGAACCCTGGACCTCATGCTTAGCAGTTGCGCTTACAACGACTAGACCAATGAGGCAGTCTATTAGCACAATAGGTTTTTAAAGAGTTCTAAATTAAGAAATAAAAATATGGTAAAAGTTGTTTAACAAAACCAATCCTCGCTAGTACTCGGCTTTATTTCATCTTAAAGAGATAATTCTGGCGTTATCAATAGACAGATATGGTTTTTATTTAGATTTCGAATACAGGTGGATTTTTTTAAATGCCGAATGTCATTAGTTCCCAGAACATTACTTCTCAGAATTTGATCCTTATTAGCGACACTATCGAATGGTGTCATAATACAGTGTGTGCTTTTTGTTGGCTAGGAATATTAATTTAAAAAAATCTGATGATGCAGTTTTAGTTTTCATCAAAATCGGGCTCGAGACTCCTTTGAGCATTTTTCGCTATTCTTTATAATTTAGGATTTGGCCATCCACGCTCAAATTCACCACCTCTTTTCGAGATCTAATGTGATTGTAGGCCATTCCTTTAAGAAAGAGCCCAGCTTAACCCGCCATCTGCTTCTGCGCCACGTTGTCGTTATATTTGCCCATTTTATATTTTGATAATAAAAACAATAATAAATAAAACAATCACTAACGTTATCAATGTGTTCGGATGAACTTCAACATGTATAGTATCGGCGTGTATCCAAATGTGTTATGTGTCTACTTAATAAAAACCGTTACAAAAATTGTGTTGAATCGACAATGTGATATGTTTTTTCATTTGCATTTAGTTTTTTTATTCAATTACACTATATAGTACCAGAGTGATAGATACGAATATGCCGAAAAACAAAGATCCTGTGTGGCCTGAATTCAAGAAATCAAGTTATGAATCAGTATTGATCCGATATAATTATCAAACAAAATACACTGGACCGTAAAGAAAAAGGGTCGGTTAGAAAATCTTCAATATCTTCAAAAGTACCTACTTGACCTAGCTTTATGAAATAGAGACTCAAGTTAAAAAATATTTTAATGTGCTTAAATGAAAAAAAAAAATCAAGCTATCAATGTAAAATTTAAAATAAAAATGCGTAGTTTTTCCAGTATTTTCGTAAATGTAAATTGGTTACAGATATGCCGTTTTCACGCATTTTAGTACTTTGTGTTACATCCGCTAGCTCGCAATACTGCTGTTATGCGATTTGGCATACTTTCTACTAGGTTTTTGAGGCGATCCTGCGGAATATTTCTGCCATTCTTGTATTCGAGCTTCTTTCATGGCGGCGGATTCCGCTGACGTACGACTACTTCATGGATGACATGATGTCTGGTAAGGACAATGTAATGGATGCCGTCAAGGTGGCCAAGGAAATAGACACCATACTACAGAAAGGCGGGTTCAAACTGAAAAACTGGTGTTCTAACGATGCTGACTTTCTTAAAAGTTTGAAGAATCTGAAAGAAGCTCTCACGTCAAACTAGACATAACATTAGACGGAATCACACGAGCATTAGGATTACACTAACATGGACAAGGATCGGTTTCAATAGGCTGAGGCTGAATTTACCTGCTACGTCAAAGACCACTACAAAAAGAACAATCCTGGCTGATCTACAGAGATTGTTTGACTCACTAGACTGGCTGTCTCCTTCTGTTTTGCCTGAAAATCTTCTCATTCAAAGATTATGGATGCAAGGAGTAACATGGGATGAAGTAGTAGACGGAAACATTGCCGCAGAATGGAACAGCCTGCGAGAATGTTTTCATCAATACTTACCTGATATCGAAGTACGACAGATGGCTTCATACTACTGAAACTGTAATGAATAACGTCACTATCCACGGCTTCTGTGATGCGTCATCTCGAGCTTACGCTGCAGTTGCCAATCTAAGAGTACGAACCGCCACGGGTGTCATAAAGACATCAATCATCGCGGCTAAAACGAAAGTAGCACGGACCAAACCTCTATCTTTGCCTCGCCTGGAACTCAGTAGCCGTCCTACTTGCGGGACTTTTGAAACAGATAAAGGAAGCAATGAAGGGGAAGGTGGGTATACCACCTGTCAGATATTCGCATGGACCGATTCCACTATTGTACTTTCCTGGCTATTCGGTTATCCTACAAGATGGAAAGCGTACGTTAGAAACAGACAACACCTACTTGACAACATCGGCAATCATATAAAATTGGTACCATGTCAAGTCACCAGAAAATCCTGCAGACGCTGCTTCGCGAGGACCATCCTAGCTAGACCTGAAGGACGGTGAATTGTGGTGGAACGGTCCAGAGTGGTTGAGAGAAGTAGACATCGAATACAGCAGCCCAAAGGCGATGATGTTAGATCTGGAAAGAAAGGAAACATTACAAGTTAATCTAAAGCTTGACAATGAGAGAAGTATAACTGCAAAATTTGATAATTGTGACACATTACAAGAACTGATACTGTACTGCAAAAGATTTTTAAAGGGAAGAAAGTTATAAAACAAAGAATCACCTGTAAACACGAAGGAATTAGATGAGGCGCTGAAAACCTGCATAAGAATAGTACAGAGAGACAGCTTTGAAGAATAAATACAGCAACTGAAAACAAAATCACAAATTAAAAGAAAGAGTAAACTAAATAATTTAAAACCTTACCTGGACGATGATGGGATCCTCAGGGTGGGCGGGAGACTGCGTCACTCTGACCTAAATGAAGATGGCAAGCACCCCATTATTCTTGATCATGACAACAATCTAACGGCTCTCCTCGTCATCGACGCTCACCTGAAGACGCTGCACGGCGGAGTTCAAGTTATGCTCTGCTTCCTACGAACTAAATTCTGGATCCTGAAAGTAAAGACTTTAGACTTTATTTGTGCAAAACTAAACGCTAGTGCAAGGTTACAACAAATGGGAGACTTACCTCGAGTTAGAGTTACCCCTGCGAAACCTTTCTTGAATGCAGGCATAGACTTTGCAGCTCCGTATCAGATTTTAATGTCTAGAGGCAGGGCTGCAAGGACGAACAAGGCATACATCGCTCTTTTTGTCTGTATGTCGACAAAGGCGGTACACCTAGAACTAGTAGGAGATCTCACGTCAGAGGCCTTCATCGGAGCCTCCCGAAGGCTTGTAGCCAGACGGGGAAGTTGCACTCTGATATGGAGCGAACAAGGACGCAACTTCGTTGGGGCTAATAGAATACTTGCCGCAGATTGGGCTGAAGCCAAATTACAATTCGACGGTCCAATCGCCGAAAACTTACCAGAGAAGGAACTAAGTTGCACTTTATCCCAGCCTATAGCCAACACATGGGAGGCGGGGGTGAAATCTATGAAGCATCACCTAAAACGAATCCTGACTAATAATGTCACTTACGAGGAGGCACCTTGTTATGACAAGTTAAGGCTTGCCTATAATATGATCTCGATTGTGATTATAGTAAAAGTTCTCTTGATCATTAATCTTTTTAGCTAACTCCCCCTCCTCTCGAGTTAGGTACCTGGCAATGACCCTTGGTTCGTAATTGTTGAGCGGTCTGGGTTTTCTTTGTCCATGTGGGATTTTAAACGCGCACGGATCATAAGGAGCTGACCAGTCCTCTCGTGATAGTGAGCAAGCCGTGTCCTTGATTATGTCTTTTTCATCAATCTCGGTATTAATTGAGACGTTCTGTTTTAGTACCACACCTTCACATGCTGCGAGAGGGATAATACTCAGTTCTGTTTTTGTTGGTAAGCGATATTCAGAAAAAAGTCGTAGTAAGGTCGGATTAGTCCGCTGTTCTTTTGATAGTGTGATGTGAATAACCTGGTTATCCCCCAGTCCCATGATTTCTCCTTCAATACCACATAGGGACAAGGCAATCTCTGTGATCATGATGGTTGTAATAGTCCAACATGTCTGTCGCATCCCTTCGAAACCTCCTAGCTGGTCATACTGACAGAAGTCACCTGGTTCAGGCATGCCATCCTCCCCAACTCTTGGCGGTGTCAATTGAGAGCTTAAAAGGATAACACACCTATTGAACCAGAGGTGTGAATCAAAAAAGAGATTAACTATCGAATTCCCTGAAGATATATTTATTCAAATCGTGCCCCACGTTGGGCGCCAAATTGATTTGAATTTTTTGGTACCAAATTCAAAAACGACCATTTTCAGTTTTTAATACAATTATCAAATAAAAAGGGTTTATATATTATTTTATGCGGCATTAAATATTTTTTAATTTAGTTTTTATTTCACAAAGCTAGGTCAGGTACTTTTGAAGATATGGAATATTTTCTAACCGACCCTTTTTCATAGTTTTAAGTGACAAAGCCATTCACTCCTTGTGAGGGATGAAAAGATGCTGGTTCAAACCCGACAAATCGCAAGAATTGTAGTGTTTAAGTAAGTGACTAAGTAAGCATTTTCATAATATTAAATTCGACCCTGGTTAATAGTGATAAATAGATTTAAGTGACAAAGCCATTCACTCCTTGTGAGGGATGAAAAGATGCTGGTCAAACCCGACGAACTGCAAGAATGTAGTGTTTAAGTAAGTGACTAAGTAAGCATTTTCATAATATTAGTTTCGAACCCTGGTTAATAGTGATAAATAGATTTAAGTGACAAAGCCATTCACTCCTTGTGAGGGATGAAAAGATGCTGGTCAAACCCGACGAACTGCAAGAATGTAGTGTTTAAGTAAGTGACTAAGTGAGCATTTTCATAATATTAGTTTCGAACCCTGGTTAATAGTGATAAATAGATTTAAGTGACAAAGCCATTCACTCCTTGTGAGGGATGAAAAGATGCTGGTCAAACCATTTCATAATATTATTTATTTTTGACAATAATTTGTCGTACAATATGTTAAAAAAAACCCTGTACGATCCAAAAGAGGCACAAAGGTATGCCAATCGCATTTTTTAAATGCACAATTTTTGTGCCCAAATTACCATCATTTTCCCAAATTCATACAAACTTTTAAAATGTGTCAGCCTCTTCTTCTGCGTTAGTGTGTAGATCGTCGATTGTTGTGTGTTTATGACGTACTACCCGAGAAGAGACCGGGATGCCGCCGCCCGTGGCCTATTGCCATGTTCATTTCCCATTTTATTTTATCGGGGTATGTTTTAAACTTGTTATCTAAAAAGGAATATATTAATAAAATCTATATTCAATACTTACCTACCCACCAACCTACCTTCGCGGATCGGACAGGGTTTTTTTTAACATACTGTATACTTATGGTCATAAATTATATTATTATCGATAGCTCATAGAATAAGGAATAATTTTCCATCTACTAGCAATTTTCTTCCTGCAAAATATATCAAAACTAAGTGTGGGTATGAATATTAATATCTTATTGATAAAAAATGGTGTTTGGTTATCAGGCATATCAAAGTAAATCTTTAATTATGTAGGTGTAAAATGTCGTACTCGTAAAGGTAATATTATATTCCATAAATGTAATTTTTCCTACGCATATTTAACAACATAACATTATAGATTAACATTATAGATTAAAAGATATGTATAACACGTCTCCGATAAAGAAGTGCAAATTACATTATCTCGATGTTTCATTTTAAGTTAACTTATGGTGTCTTGTCTATTTTTTTTATTTTAATGAAATTCTGAGTCTCCACTCTTTTTTTTTTAATCGTATGAGTTTCAAAAATTTTGAGATTACATCAAAATAAAACAAAAAAACTACTGACAACTTATGCATATTTCAATATGAGAGTTTTATGCTCAAAATTTGAACCATCTCTATTTTTGATGTATCAGTTTTATCTTAGATGTAGTACCTTGTCAAAGGGCAGCAGGCAGTAGGGCACTAGTTTCTTGAAACACTAAATTTTTGATGTTTTGTTTATTTCAATCTACTTTTTCATGTTAAAATTTAGGAGCTCTAATTTTTCACTTTAGATTGTAATGCTCAAAGTGTAAACAATCTCTATTTTGGATATCATAACAAACTTGTATGTTAGCACTAAGACTTAGTTAAGATTGTTTGGGAGTATCTTTACATATATCTTCTACCTAGTAGCTAGTTGTAACTTTTCTTAAATGAATCCTTAGTAGTAGTAAACAGGTTGTAATTTGCCACAGCACAGTACAAATGAAATGTCTGAGAATTGTAATAAAATACTTCGAGACACTATGCGAAATTAAACTGTTTAATTACAATTCTTAGAAATTACATTAATTCTTATTCCTCATCGACTTTTCTTTTAAGCTAATGTTTATATTTTTTAGCTTATTTCGAAGCTGTATTCGATCTTTGATTTCGACATAATAACAAAAAAAGGCAAAGGCGCTTAAATTGTCCTTGTTGCCTTGTTTTTTTTTGTTATTTATATTTTAGGGAAGGCAGTATATTTGTATTAATCTACCACTCTTACATGTTATACTGTAACCTACTGATAAAACTATTTCTGAAATAAAGTTATGAATTGGTGTGGTAAACATTTTTTATTTTTGCTACTTCCTCCTTTGGTTCACTTTCTCAAAATTCAAAAACATTTTCCAGTGAAATTATGATTGCTACTTATGCCAGTATGGTTACGAAAATACATTGTTCGAACAATATAAAATTTCATTTAAATCTAGATAAATTAATGATGATTATTGTACATGTCAAAAATGAAAATATTTTAAAAGCTAGACGAGTGATGTGTTTCCTATTCGACTACTCTGAGAAGAAACAGTCGAAAAAACTCAGAAGACTTACTTCTGAGTTTGAGTTTTTTAAGTAAGTAGTAAGTAAGAACAAAGTACAAATATAAACTTGAGAGGTGTTTAGGATTCCGAAGGTGGTACAGTTACTTGATTAATGCTTCATGAAGAAACCAATCGAATAACTTGGACAAATTGCGAAAAAAAAAACCGAAGCATTGCAAGTACCTACTCAGTAAAACTCAAAAAAACGACTTATCCTGAAGAATACTTTACTACTGGCATTTAAACTTTTAGGACACCTTGTCCTAAAAGTTTAAATGCCAGTAGTAAAGTATTCTTCAGGATGAGTCGTTTTTTTTAATCAATTTATACAAGCTGATGTACAAAATGATTAAAAAAAAATTATGAAAATAATAATAATTTCAAAATAATAATGAATTCGAAATTAGTCTCAGTTGTGTTAACAGAAATCTGCATGATTTCTTCAACTGACTAAGTAGCAGAATTATGACGAGTTTTTTTACCATCTTGAATTTAACCACTTAAATTCAAGTTCAGGATCATTTCAACAGACAGCAGCAGTAATAATCTATGCCCTGATGGATACGCTCCATAAGTTCGTCACTTTATGCACTATTGTCCTGACAACTGTCTAGGTACCAGTTCACAGCAAGGCCGGCCGCGATTGCGCAATGGTGCAGGGAGCAACCCCAACCACTCGGAAAGGTGGCACCATCAATCACGAACATTTTACAATCTCGGGCATGCGCTGTTACACTATTACATGTACAGTCAGGGAAACTTGAAGCCACGGTAAAGACTATTCCTGTTTGCAGTGCCGGGTATAAACATTTAAAAACTTTCTCTTCTTTGGTCCTGTTTAGGGTTCCGTAGCTAAATGGCAAAAAACGGAACCCTTATGGATTCGTCATGTTTGTCTGTCTGTCTGTCTGTCCGTCCGTATGTCACAGCCACTTGTTTCCGAAACTAGAAGAACTATACTGTTGAAACTTGGTAAGTAGCTGTATTCTGTGAACCATATTAAATTTTCACACAAAAATAGAAAAAAAAAACAATAAATTTTGGGGGTTCCCCATACTTACAACTGAAACTCAAAAAATGTTTTTCATCAAACCCATACGTTTGGGGTATCTATGGATAGGTCTTCAAAAATGATATTGAGGTTTCTAATCTCATTTTTTTCTAAACTGAATAGTTTGCGCGAGAGACACTTCCAAAGTGGTAAAATGTGTCCCCCCCCTGTAACTTCTAAAATAAGAGAACGATAAATTAAAAAGTATATATGATGTACCATGCAAACTTCTACCGAAAATTGGTTTGTACGAGATCTAGTAAGTAGTATTTTTAATACGTCATAAATCGTAAACCGCAATTCACCTTTCATTCAATCAACTCAAATATATAAAAACATATCATGTAATCTCATAAACATAAACGGTACGGTCATAAACATAATGCCCTTCGTGCGCGAGTCAGACTCGCACTTGGCTGGTTTTTTTTTTGGTTTCATTCCTGTCGAAAAAAGGTAGTCAAACATCTGTGAAGAGCCTGAGATTTTTTAAACATATCTTTAATATAATAAAAAAGCGAGCATATTTCGATGGCAGCAAAGTAGAAACGGACATCTACATTTTTGCGAAAATGCTTTTTTTACAAAAATGAGCTTATTTCAACCCTATCTACCAGTCTGTATTAAAATTATTTCAAATTTCATAATAATTAAGAAAATCTGCCACGTAAATAAGGACATCTACACTCGATTTTATAAAGACATCGCAGTAGAAACGGACATTTGAATATGTCCGCCTTTACTTCGGAGCGTTGACAGATGAATGAAACGTCAACAAAAACATCAGTCACTTGTCACATTCTGGCGTGTTCTTATATCAGTCTTATTTTAATTTTATATCAGTCTGTTATTTACCTATTTGGCAATGGTGCTTTTGATAATAATAAAACATAATAATACATAGCATTTTTATTTAAAAATATATATTTTACGTGGTTTGATAACTAAATAAATGAATTTAACTGATAGATACCGATGGAGTTTAGTCATTTATTGATAATAATAAAATGTTAAATATAAAAAAAAGTAAATAAAGATATCTACAAAATTTGGTAAAAAAGGAGGAATACTGTTTGCATGTTGCTTAGGTTTTCTTTAAATATCCTTAAAAGTATTATTAGGGATTATTATCTTAGTTTATTAGATATTTTAAATGAAATGGGCGCTTTTTTAACACAAATTCACAACGTATAAACGGATAACAGGCAGATCTCTTCTTCTACGTTCAAGTTTTTTTCAGAGTAAAAAAAGACATCTACATTATTTCAGAAAAAGAACGATATAGCGATAAAACTTGTTACACAATTCATAAAGAAGGTTATTTTAATGCACCATAGAAAATTTCATGATAATCGGTCAATAACTCTCAAAATGGCCACTATTTTTTACTAAATCAGCTATCCTGTAAAATTGTGATTTTGTACATGTCCGTTTCTACTTTGTTGCCATCGATTTTTCGGTCTGCTACTATTGGTCCGTACAAAAAGGGTACTTTCTTTATTTTACTACTATTGGTTGGCTCGGTAAAGAGGAGCTCGTGGCTAACTAAGAACAGCCGCTCTGGTCGATCTTTAGGTTGAGCCGTGCTTACCTAGGTTGGTCCGTGGATGGGTGACCACCCATTATATACCGAGTTTCCTCCGTGCTACGGAAACATGTATATCAGAACGTTCGGCCAGTCGAGATAGGGATCTGGCTCCTACTCCAGTTTTTAGTAACGATTAAGTGACGCATAAAGATGCCAGCCAACTCCAGTTTTTAGTAACGATTAAGTGACGCATAAAGATGCCAGCCAAAGAATTTGTGACAGAACAGTTCGAAAGTTGGAAGTATTTATTCATGGCCGAACGACCTCATATCAGAACGTTCGGCCAACCTTAATCTCCATAACTGAGGACCATATAGAAACTGTTACTGAATAAAAATTTAGTGACGATTTGGTGACAAACAACCGCTGATTTACTTTTACTCGTAATGCCACCGGTTAAAAGTAAAATAAATTTTAGTTCCTGGAACATCAGGACGTTCGGCCAACGAAATCTCCATAACTGAGGACCTGAGAGAAACCGTTAATGAATAAAGATTTAATGACGAGACTGAAACGAATTTTAATTGCTTTTTTTTTTGTGATGGCCCCTTTTAAGAATAAATTGAAAATTTAACATAAAACCTCTAAACAATTAATTATTGATTCCTCCACAACGAAGAAGCCTAGAAGACTCGTAAAACCCCTGATGTGTTTTTTGTTAATTCAAAATGAATCTATAAAAATGCACTATGGCGGATGGCGACTGAAATAGGGTGACCATGTATTCCAACGAAACAAGTATTTATCGACTACTTAATTACCTAAACAAAGAACCAAAACACGTCGTAATATTAAATTATATAGGTACAAGCAACGTTGAGCTAATGCCTGCGTATCAGTGTCCACTTGTGAAGTTTTGTTATATTAGTCGAGTCTATTTTGGCTAAAAGCAAACGAAAGTGTAAAGGTGACTGACATTGGAGATTGAGAAATTTGACTAAGTATAAGAATACTTAAATAAATAGGTACACAAATTAAAAATGCTTTACTTATTTGTAATCAATCATCCAAAAAAAGCGGTAGGTAGTTAGGTTCATAATAATTTGTACTTTTTAGAATTACAGTTAAACTGGTTCACGACGAGAGAAGATAGATCGATTTGACAGCTTCTTGTGTTTATTGCTAGTCGAATGACTTGAAACTTGTCAAATCGGATTTCTTTCGGTGGTGGCCCGACAATATTATTATTAGTTTGATAAACTAGATTACACATTTTACAATGCACACAGTAAGATTATACAATAACTACACCAAATGAACTCTTAAAAATACTAGTAGACAACATTACGGCTTTCTTTCCGGTAAGGTCAGCCAGAACTTAAGCTACCCATTTTCGATAGTCCTGCCTGGTTCTATTATAGTACCAAATCTCTGCACCTGACCTCGATGACGTCGCACCAGTGACATGACTGGCGAGCGAGACAGCAAGGCGCCGCGAGGAAGTTGCGGGGGAAGCAACGCATTCCACGCGGGTGTAGAGATCCCTTGGTACTATAGTAGAAACTGATAAGAAATCACATTTGACTAGCACGAGAGGAAAACCCAGAGATGCCATAAAAATAAAATTAAATTTACATATCACGTTTTTGCATTACCGTTAACCTTTTAAATAGCGCTACTTAAAAAAAACAATCAGAAATATGTTTTTTTAACACTTTGAAAGCGCTTGATTCTTATCATCAAAAATTGCTTAAAAATTAAATTGACTTATAATAAGTTAGGTAATAGATTAAGGGCCTATTTCACGATGTCTGAATAATCACTACTTACCGAATAAATTCAAAAATGGAACAGATTTTATATGAAATTATCTGCCAAGTAAGTTAACGGAAACTTAATCGTAGGTGGTGAAACAGGCCCTTATAGTAAAAAACTTAACAACTGTATAGTAGGTAAGTACTTACCTATACAAATCAGTTTTTTGTCATGAGTTTCTACTAGATTAAGTACCTAAATTATTTTTGTAATTGATCTCATTTTCCAATGTTAAATATGTTATAGTGTGCATTGTAATTTTTACGTCAACAGAGCTTTGATGTAGTTCACACTTCCCATCACCATACCCATTTATTTTTGTCGTAAACATGACATTTGTAGTGGCCGAGTTTGCCTAGCACAGACGAAATGTATTCAATTACACCCAGTATAACACAGAACAACTTAACAGTAGAACTTTTTTTTTTTTTTTTTATCTTTATTTAAAGAGTTTTTTCGCTAATGCGAATATGACACTCTGTATGTACAAATAAAAACTTAGTTTACGGAAGAATAAACAAATACAACATCATCAATCGGAACTATGTTCTGGGCCTGTTCTTCAAAGCGGACTTAACCATGTTTATTATGGGAATTATTTTATCTGATAGAGGGTTAGATAAATTTATATTGTGTATACCAATTTGAGATCTTAACAACTGATTCCGGACACATCTCATCAAAATGTGGTATGTGTCTTCCTCCTCATTACATATATCGCAAGCAGGGGATGATATTTGTTTCATTAAGTGGCCGAATTTATTAAGAGGCATATGTCCTGATCGAAGTCTTAATAATATAGTTAAATCCACTCTGCCAACAGGACAGTTATCAATCCAAGGAGAATATGAGGGTTGTGATTGGATTGTTCTATACCAAATTCCTTTTTCGCTGGATCGAAGATCAAAGTACTCTTTCCAGTTTTCTAAACATATATTTTTCAAAACTGGTATAAGGTCCATATAATGTGGTATTGCATCAAAATCTGTGCCATCCGAACATGCCTGTTTTGCAAGATGATCTGCCTTATCATTACCGTCTATGCCTATGTGCGACGGGATCCACTGAATGATTATTTGTTTATTCTGGGATATGAGTTTTACCAGTGATCTAATTATTGTATAGGCTATCGGTCTACCTCGAAAAGTCGAGGAGCATCGAGCCAGGTGTTGAATTGAACTCTTTGAATCTGAATAAATGACATATTTGCCTTGGTCTAGAGATTCAATATATGATAAGGCTTCAGAGATAGCAACAAGTTCAGCAAACATGATACACACATTTTTAGTGGTGATTTTAAATTTCATACTACCCTCGGTATTTTCGTCATAAAATGCGCATCCTATATGATCTCCGTCTTTTGATCCGTCTGTATAAATTTTATGAAATTCGGAATATTTAGACATACATTTTAATGTTTCCTCTTTTAAATTAGACATATTATACTTATTCTTTGCTTTAGTTAATGAATCAATATTAGTTTTTAAGACATTGGACAAATCAATATCAGCCATCCAGGTATCAAAAGAAAACATTTCTAATTGTTTACAAGAACTAATGGGAAATTCTTTTAATTTATTATGAATTACAACGAGTAAAGGAACTTTTTTATTTCTTTTATTACGGTAAATATCGCTCAACTTTTCCAAAATTGGTATAACTGTATTTGCTTTATGTGAATTTGTTTTTAACCAAAACTTTCCAGCCAGAAACCATCTTCTAACTTCCAAAGGTGGTAAACTAAGTTCGCATTCCATGACGTGTGTGGGTGTAGTCCTAATAAATCCCCCTATTACCCTCATGCATTGATTTTGTGCAACCTCCAATTTATTTAAATATTTTTTGGCACTGGTATTATATAAAAAACTAGCGTAATCTAAACGGCTTCGAATAGTCGATATATATATCCGTCGTAAATGTTTTTGGTGAATACCCCAACCAGATCCGGACAAAACTTTAAATACATTAAGGAATTTGTGGGCTTTTTCGATAATTTCATTTAAATGTTTCCCCCATCTTAAAGAACAATCCATCCACAGACCCAAATACTTAACACAAACAACTATGGGTAAAGAAGTACCATTAACATTAATATCAATCGGATATCTAGAATATTTACTACCTTTTGAAAACAGACATAATTTACTTTTGGTAGGGGATATTTCAAGACCCAATTCTGCTAAAATAGATATAGTCGTATTCAGCATACATTGAATATCAGCTACGGCGTCACTAATAGTTTTGCCAGTTACATACATAACAATATCATCTGCATATTGAGACACAGCTACTTCATGATAAACTTGTTTACAAACTTTAATTGTTGCCACATTAAATAATAATGGGGATAAGGGATCACCCTGGGCTAATCCGATTCCTGTGCATCTGTGCATAGATATGGTGTCACTGTCACATTTAATAAGCAAAGACCTCTCTTTCAGAAAATTATATAAATAAGAACATATTTTAGAACCCGCTCCTAAATTATCTAGAATAATCAATAAATTGTATATGTCAACATTGTTGTAAGCATTATTTATGTCAATAAAGCAAGATAATGTAAATGAATTCGATTCAAAACCATACTGTATTTTAGAAACAAGACTTTTCCTAAATCCCACCATGTTCTCAGAAAATATATTGTTTTTTTCTAGATACCATTCTAAACGTTTATTAAGAATTGTGTGAAATGTCTTGCACAAGCAAGACATCAACGAAATAGGCCTAAGTGAATCCAATGAATCAGGATTTCTCCCAGGTTTTAAAATGGGGAATATACGGATGTCACGCCATTGTCTAGGAACAAAACCATTTTGTAAATACAAATTGTATATATTAATTAATATAAATTTAGCATTAGTTGGTAAATTTTTTAACATTGAAAATGATATACCGTCGCAACCTGGAGCAGTATCTGACTGTTTTATATTTTTCTCTAATTCATGCAGGGAAATACGTTTTTCTAAAACTAAGTTACTGGATTTAAATTTTGGTTGTTCGTTAATTACGTAATCAGGAGTCAGACTGTATAACAATTTCTTTGCTTGGGATTCACTTACATACAGGTTACGATTGTTGTGATAACCCTTGAACCATTTCATTTTTCTCCACATATCACTAGAAGAAGTTGAATAATCAACGGATGAAACAAAATTTTGAAACGATTCACTTCTCCCTCTTCTTATGTCTCTTTGCGCGATGCTAATCTTAGATTGTAACACTGATAAATTATTAGGAGTCGGGTTATTACGAAACTGAGCCAGGGCCTGCAGTCTCGACATTAGTAACGACACTGTCGCAAACTTGAGATCGCTAAATAATAACGAAAAAAATCGGTTGCAGTAACGATGCTTGCGACAAACGCAAGTCTCTACATCCAAGATAGCGCGCAAAGTCGTATATTATCTTGACATAAGAATGTCGGTACGCTAGCGAAAACTGTATTCATAGTTCAGTTTTTTTAAAGACAATTTTTTGGCTTTACAAAATCTCCCTGAATATGGGGAAAAATGGAGAACATGGGTCAATAAAAATAATTGTTTTTCTTGCAACTTAAACTGAGACTATACAAGCCTTATTTTGAAGGCACTATATTTCATAAAAACTCGTAAGTAGAGACAAAACGTTTTTAAGAATTGAAATAAATCATTAAATATTTAAGGAAATTAGAATTTGCCTCCTTGCAACATTGACTTAAGTGTCAAACTTGTCAAGTGTCAAGTCAATTGGTCTCATTTGTTGTCATTGGAAACCAATATTTGTTGTGTTTGATTTCAATTGTATTTTCTCAAGCAATTCATTGATAGCCAAGAGTACAGTACCTCCTCTGCTAACCTCTTTCTGGCTAAAGCTGTGACCCCACCGGATATACTTCTACATTCACATATATGTAGCTACGAAATGATACTGAAATTCGAAAAAAAGCCCGTGGTCGGTGACTCGGTGTGTTTGAAGAGATGGCTGAAATTCATATAGGAGCTCCGTGAACAATTCTCTAGTTATTCCGTCAAGATACAGAAATAAGCAAATTCAAGGGATTTTTCATTTTCACACTGATGTCGTGTGATGTGTCGAACCATACCAAAGCTATCGCAGGCAGCATGTAGTGAGCTGTTCACACTACAGAATACCTCGGAGGGGCTGGGGACTACGGTAACGGAATGACGAAGAACAAGCAGAAAATCAAACTGAGTGAAATAGTGTAGTGTGTGTAATATTGATCAGAGTTTTTCAATACCATATGTGTGTATTCGCTGTGTTCCAATATTTGATATTACCATATTATAGTTATAAGGGATACACAGCAGAGCTATCACGAGTTTAAATGGCACAAAAGAAATGCTTGTGTGCAAGATAATTCCAAAATATTCAATAAAAAAAGGTTTGAATCTTGTCAACCCATCTTCAAATCATAGAACCTTATAACTATAAGAAATAGAAGAAGCCATCTATTACATTCATGAATTTATTATCCAAACCTGTTAAGTGTAAAATGAAACTCTTTCAGAATAGATATAACTCCAACATGTCACTCGTAGAATTATCCGTACACAGAATCTAAATATTTACCTAATTTCTACCTAAGAAAGTATCCTATCATATAATATTTTTTTGTACCTTATGGAAATGGTTAATTCAACAAAATTTTTACTCCATGACAAGTTCTTCAAAAGTATTCATCTCATTTTTCCCATTTTAAAAATGCATTGTTAAATTAAATTGTTGATTTTCATGTTAGAAGTTCAAAATTTGATAAATTTATTTTGTTTGAAGAAAGTATTTGTGTTTATCATTGTTTTTATTGATGCAGATATTTGTACCTATACCGTGTTCAGTTGAATTAAATGTGTAAAATGTTTTGGTAATAATGATTGTATGTATGTAGATATCTATATTCAAGTAGACAGTATTATTTTTCTTATAAAGATGATGTGAATTGATGTGTGTATTAGTTATTGAGTCTTGTTTAAAATGTTGGCTATGATGTATTGTGATTTGTAATTTTCATGCCATTTTATTATGATGAGAATGACGGAATGTGTTCTGCATGACTGTAATGTCCTTTTTACTTCACATTTTATGCAAATAAAGATACTTAAGTACATAAGACTTTCATTACATGTGTTATACATTTACTTTTAAACAGTACTTATCTAGAATTAAAAATAAGTGAGTGAGTGAGTGAATAAGATGATTCTGATTAATATTAATTAAGTTGAATATAGGAATCGACTATAGTTGTGTGTTATTTTTATTTATATGAATCCTCTTCCTACCAATGAAATGAATATCAGCGACGCCTATTCACACATAGGTCCGGAACCTATTTATAGGTTAGGTACGGCTTACGACCTTATAAAGGCCGTAAGCACGCATACTTCGCTACAGACAATAGACCTTCGAGTAATAAGCCCGTCCGGCATAATTTTTGTTAATAATCTCGTAAAAACCACCAATAAATTAGCTTACGATGCTACCGAATCACTTTGCGGGCTGTCAAAAATGGTCGCAAAGTATATTGCGAAAATCGGTAAGTTAGCGACAAAGATTGGTACAATACCGATGACAGTCGCAAACTTTGAGTGTCGAGACTACCAAATATTGTTAAATCCGGGTCGTTAAGACTTTGCGACCGAATTCGGTTGTTATGAGATCGCTATCTATGTCGAGACTGCAGGCCCAGTGCAAGCCTACGTTCTGCCACCGTTCTAGACAAAGCGGGACTCCAGTAGGTTTTTGGTCTAAAGCTATTGTAAGGGTTTTGGTTAAATTTTATCACAGGAATGTGGAGATCAGCTGCTTTATTTAAAGTATTCAAAAACTGGTCGTATGTCTGTTGCAAGTCACACGTAATATTAAAATTGTTGAATTCTTCTTCTAGATATGAACGGTATTGCTGCCAATTGGCCTTTTTAAAGTTTCTTATTATATCTGGTTTTTTTGTGGACGAACAGTTAGTAGAAATTTGTATGATGAGGTGGTCGCTTTCTAGACATTCATTAGTCACGGTCCAATCGTATTTAACAGCAATGTCTGTTGTTGCGAGTGACACATCGGGAGAAGATCTTTGTAAAACTCCGTCTACCAACTTAATTCTTGTCGGAGCTCCATCATTCATCACTGTAAGGTTATGACACAACAGAGAATCAAATATTTGTTTGCCCCTTAAATCATTTTTATGTGACCAGTTACTGTGGTGTCCGTTCAAATCTCCTAGCAGCAGAGTTTTTTCATCACACATTGAAAATAATTCATCCCAATCCTGTTGACAGGTACGAACAGACGGAGGACAGTAAATGGATATGCTATTATTCAGAGACTCACAATTATAAATTTTAAGGTGTATGATTTCGAAACCCGAATTTCCAGAATGACATTGAGCAATTTGAGCTTTAATTGAGTAGTGGACTAAGATTAAGACTCCTCCATACCCGTCACATCTGTCTTTCCGATATACATTATATCCACTTACTCGCAGGTTGAACTCCGGTTCTAACCAGGTCTCTGACAGTGCAGCAATATGTATCTTTTCTTGAGAGAGAAGGGCTTCTAATTGAGTAAGTTTCCTTCTTAAACTCTGACAATTCCATTGGATAATTTTTAATTTATATTTACTGTTAGTTTTCGTCGCCATCGCTTGCATTAAAATTAAAACCGGACACATTAAACGTCTTATTTAAAATCAATTGTAAAAACCACTGAAATAGTATTTGAAGGCACATTTTAATTTTATCACTTATTGTATATTTTTGCTTTAAAATAATTGTCTTAATTTTTTCTATTAAATCCCTAGTTTTGTTATCCGTTTTGTCTTTTTTGTGGTATTTAGATTTCTCTTTGTTTTCTTCGCTTTCCATTTTGCTGTCATTACAATCAGAGTCTGAACATATACATTCCCAGTCAAAGGATATGTCGTTAATCTTTTGACTATGTCGTATTTTTTGAGTCTTTGAAGCCTTTAATTTGTTGAATGAAGTGGTGGGGACTACTGGATCTACGGTGTTTTCGGTTACTTCGGTTGACTTGGAATTGGCTGCACAAACTGAGGAGTATAATGGCGTCGTGTGGAATGGAGTTGAATTTGTATGTTCAATCTCAATCTGAGGTACAAATAATGGTACAGAATTAGTTGTATTGGATGGTAATCTATCAGGAATTGGAGTAGAAGATGGAACGTACAGCGTGAGGGCTTTTTTGTAAGTACAGTTGAACTGGGACATAATACTTCTAATTTTCTTCTCCTTTTCATACACAGGGCAGACTTTACTCAGTGCCATATGTCCACCTTTACAATTAACGCACATATATGAAGTCGTTTCACAGCATTCGTAATTTTCACTGCATTTGGGGCATACAATTTTCTTGAGCGGGCAAATCTTTTTGTAGTGACCGAATTTCCAACAATTGGAGCATTGTGTAACCGGATAAACATAAGGCTCCACATTTATTCTGACACCATACATATGAATATAAGCTGGTAGTGAGGAACCCTTGAAACATATTCGTAAGGTTTCACTCTCAATCCATCCAGAAGCATCTGGATTTCTGCGACTTAGCCGTTTTACAGCTATTATTTCTGTGACAGACGACAAACTTTCCATTATTTCTTCATCATCACAATCAAGTTCTATGTTTTTAATTACTCCGTAAGTTCTCTCCACCTCCATAGTTTTTGAGATAATCCATTGCTTTTCCTTAAATTCTGCGCAATTAATTAACTTTTGTAATTCTAACTCGCTCTCAAATTGTAACATCACTTTAAAAGGATTATAATACTTAATGCGTGAGATACGATTGATGTTGTTGGTTTGTAATAGTTTGGCTAATTTGAACTGTTTAGGTAGGGCTTCTTTACACATTATTGTTACTTCTATCTTGTCCTCTGATGTTCGCGTAGCATGATTACTTAAATTCTTATATCGCTTTCCTGTTTTTTTGACCTCGGTCCAGTCTTCATCTCCGTCTATTTCTATTGGTCGTTTTTTTCGTGTTTGTACATTATTTGTTGGTTGGTCTTCAATGTTCGTCTCCATCTCGTCTAATTGTATATTGTCTTCTGTTTCTTGCGTATTCGTCTGCATTATAATTGAGGTAATATTATTCGCTAATGTGTTGGTACTCGACATTGTTTACGCTGCGAGACCACACAGGTGGCCGGCCGGCGCATCGGCTGTTATCGCGACGGTGCACGTGCGGTGCAGGTGGTGTCACAAAAAATTGTTTATCTGACTAGTAATTAAAATTAGATATTGTGCACGTCAATCTCGACCGTTGGACGAACACACACTGGACAGTAGAACTTTGTTCTTAACTAAAATCGTAGGAGGCATTTCTGATAAACTGTGTACATTGTTGCAATCTAAACCAATCGTAATTATAGAGTCTACTAAGTACGTGCAGGTTACTATTCCATGGTACTTTTATATGGAGCAACTGCTTGTGTAACATTCATTACACACTGCATATTAAGTAAAATTAATAATACTAAACATTTCTAAGTATAGATTTGTAAGAATATACCTAGTGAGCTCATTGTAAAATGACGCTAAGCTACTTTATTATAGAGGAACAGTATTAAAATACCAAACACTATGTTGCAATACTTTTATTAACATCATTCTTCTTGAAAACATGGTTCAAACCAGGAACTTTATTTAGATTTTTTTTTACAACACTTCAAATATTAGACTATTTACACAATAATAATAAATAACAAGTTAATTGTGCCAGACATGAGAAACACAAATAAAATATCCACACACACATAACACCTGCTTTAGTTCAGCATGATATAATCAGTAATTTGGTTCTAATTATTTAACTTGTTGAGTTCGGACTTCATTATAGTTTCGGCATTTAAAGTAACATAAACAGATATCAAGGAAACACTCCAATCTGTAGAATGTAAATTGCATCAAGTGGAATAACATCATAAAACACTCAGTAACACAATTCCACAATAGTACATTACGATATTAGTGCGTTATAACCAATACGCACGTATATCGTACGACGTTTTTTAACACATTTGCGAGGAAACAAAAAAAAAAACATTTTATATTTTGTTCATTTTTAATTATTGAAACAGTGAAATTACAATTATTAAAATGATCCGTAGTTGTAGTTGGTTTTCAATTTTGTGTTAGGGTAAATGTCGGAGACGACGAAACTTCTTGAAAGGCGGCAGAAGAGCATTGTAATTCGCGATTAGTTGTAAATAAAAAAGTATCATCAGTAGAAGGGCGCGGCTCAGGGCAAAACTTCTTCGTTTGTGGCTCTATATAATTTATTGCCTGAATTATTTTGGCACTTATATTTGCTTTGTTTTGGATGGAATCTTCTACATAAGATTCTGCTACTGCGTTAGAACGCCACCCGCCATGCCGCTTTAAAGTCAATAATAATATATCAGCTCCCGAATCAGCATGTAATGTAGCTGACGTTCTTCTGAAACTGTGCCCTGTATAACAATCAGCATCCGGCAATCCTAAAAACTTGGCGACTTCCTTTGGCATGGCACCGAATTTATTCATGCCATCAATAGGTTGCGCAGTACATTTACCTTTTTGGTAATTCTGAAAGAAATGATTATTTTTTGTCTTAGTCGTACGCAGAGCTTCATATTTTTTGGCCACGTCATAAAATGGGCCGTCGATAATAAAAGATCGGGGTATTTTGTTTTTAGTGTTTGGGATTTTAACTTTGCCTTGATTTTCAATGTCTTTTGTGGTAATATTGTGAAGCTCATGCCGTCTACATGCACCATGAATACCAAATATTAACGCAACCTGAAAAGAAATAAAAATGTGTTAGATAAGGTATAGGTACTTAGCTTACAGACGGTCGTTAAAAAATATGTAAAAGAGTATGTACAGTAGGTAGATCAATACATAAAATAAGGAGGTAAACTGACCTTTGTTGCCAGGTACTGGCTATCTGGAGCATCTTTTAGAAACTTTGCGACGTCATTTGATGACAGTACCTTAGATTTTTTCTTTATAAAACCATCAGAGCGTCTCTTTAAAAATGCAATGAGATTTGAATATAAATTAATATCGACACCATTTTTCATCTTGAGGGTACTTTTCAGCATAGAATATGTTGTCCACAACGAGCTAGGCTTATATTTACTAGCTAGTTCATTAAAATACGCCAAAACTACATTTTCGGAAAATGACTTGGCATTTTTCATGTTTTTCCACTTCAAGAAATTTTCATATGTGGTTATGTATCTGTCCTTGGATATTGACGGCAGCAAGCTGTCGCATGCGGTTCGCGCTTCTGTTAGTATATCCGGTGGAGTTGAAGTAATATATTGCTCATCTTCATTATTGAAAGTTGTCATTTTTAGATATTCACAATACAAGTACAAAGAAAAGAAAAGGAGATTGCTCATCTTTATATGAGAATTGGTCCAAATGCTGCCCAGGAATGGGAGTACCTGCGCTGGGTTCCTGCCACTAATCTTTGTCTTAATACGAATTTTTTTTAAGAATCTATCCTGGCGTTCCTAATTTTTTTACCTATTTATTTTGATGATATAATATTTTACTTATACATGTTTTTTTTGACGTATTTTTAAGGTTTTAACACCTTTTATGACTACAACTAAAGACATTTTGTATAAATGGACAGTTTTAGTACTTATTCTATCCGTATTGGAAGTGATAGATAGGATAAAAAAAAAATGGATGGCATGTATTTATTTAAAAATATTATTTAATCATCATCATTTTCGTCAATGTCTCTTATTGTACTGTCTAAAAAGAGGGCAGGACGTCTGATAGCATCTTGGTGCCTGGCCCACCCTAAAAACCACACTAGACACATAACATGTGCGCAACAACCAATCGTTCTTCGGCCAGTAAAGCAAGAACAGCAATAATTATTTATTGCGTTTCGTCCTTCCTCGTTTCCATCAAATAGTATATTAACATGGTATGATCTTGTTGATGCGTGTCTGCTTTGTATATGCGCTCGGATTAGCTGAACATTATTGTGGCGTATGTTAAATGATGCCAGATCGTTGAGCTCACGAGCATATTTTTGTACCAAAAAAGGGCCGTTACGCACATGGTCACTATAATAACTTGGCGCGAGTTTGATTTGATACGATCCGACCGCAAATAATGACAGGTCGTCTCGTGTCAATGCTGGAAATGTCTCAAAATTGTTTACATCGACTGCGATATTTTCAAAAGCTGCTCGAACCCTGTTCAAACGTCTCGAATCAATATATTCGGCCAGATTATTGTTGACGTTTAATCTCTCTCTTGCTATGTTTATGAACTCGTGAGCATGGGCAGTATCTGAGATCACAGGATGAAAAGCATTTGTCAATGCTGCTGCAATTCTTACAATGGACAACATGTGGCGCATAGCTACATTAAAATATTCTTGCCGTAATATTTTGAAGTCTCGTTTAAGTCTCCCATTGACGACCTCTACGGGCCAACGACAGATTGTACACAATCTTGATTTATTTGCTTGGACAGTAGTTAATTGAGAAGCACCTCTTGTGACAGACGCTGGCAGTATGCCAACGTATCCATGAGATTCTAACTCAGGGATTGAATCACGAAAACCTCGGTCCAGTATAAAGGTATCGCCGCTCTCAAAAAACCAATGAAGAACGCTTTCTGGGCCTTTTAAAAGATCATTCAAAATAGTACCATCAGATTTTCTTGCTGCGTAAAGACCGATCACATCTAATATATATCCATCACAAGTGACGATTAAAAATAGTTTTAACAAGTTGCGATACTTGTGGAGACTATAAGTTTCTTTTTGGAACGAGAAGTTGCTACTCTTTTGTATAAAAATGTATGTAGCGTCGCATATCACGATGGCTTTTTCACCTTCAGCCCCGTCTACACTTCCAAATAAAGCATTTGGAACGGCGAGATTTCGAGCAATAGGTTGCTCCCGGTGTATATGATCAAACCCTAAATGTCGAGGTACGAAGTCGTTTTCAACACTTTCTCTTGCGGTTTTAAGGAGCCGATCCAGAGTTTGACGAGATGTTTGAAAAAAGGTTGATAGCCTTTCGCTTGAGTCACCGCTTCTTATTTTTGAAAGAAAAAATCCTAGAGCTGTTCTTGGATTTCGACAGCGTTGTACTAGCGATGGAGTTTCTTGTACTATCCTTTCAAACTCATCAATTGTACGTCCAGTCCAATAATGCAAATCTGAAGCATGTTCTACGTTAAGGTTTTCGAAATCTAAAATGTGTGTCCGAGGTCTTTTTAGTAGCTCAATAATATCTACTGCTTGAGCTGGATTAAAATCAAAGTGACGATTTGGTGCATCTATAGGTCATCCCAAGTGTCTTCTAATAAATGTGGCTCACACACGCGTGCGTTTTGAGGAATATAATAGTTGTCATTCAACAAAAGCAGCACTTTAATACTTGCAGGGATTCTGCGACGAGAATTGTTTTCACAACCTTGAAACAAGCATGCATTGGATGTGTTTGGAGCTCGGGAGTATCCAGGAAGTGGAATGGTAACATTTTGTTGGATTACTATAGGGTCTTGTGGTGGATCTCCAACAGGTCGATTTTCGACTGGTGGGTAGATAACTGCTGGATTTTTGATTGACAGATTTTCGGCTAAGGGAGGTTCATGTTGTGCAACTGGTTCTGCAATAACTTGAGGTGGACGAGGTAATCTTCCGCGCCGAGATCTTGTCCAGCAATTATAACAAACATGCTCTTCATTATTGAATGTTATCTGAAATCAATCATAACGAACTTACTAAGCCTTCCACAGACGTCAGTTTTAATATAAATGAGCAACGCCCTACGAGTTAGCATCACTGCTTGATCTTATTATAGCATTAATCTTTTGTTTTATTAGGCAAACAAGCACGGTGAAAAAACGTAAAACATTTGTTCCGTTCAGGTTTTTTTATGACCGGTGAACTTTTGGGGGTATGAAGAACAGGGTGTAAAGTTCTTCATCCCCCATGGAAAAGGGAGGATCCTCCGACCAGAAGGGTGTTACGTCTGGTGGGCTACTGCCCGACAGTTGTTGTCGGGTTTTTATATAGTCTTAAGTCGCGAATAACTTTACTTGCGCGATGCAGGATTTTAGATGTATTTTAAATGTTTAGTTTATCCTCTACGTCATAGATGGCGCTGTAGTACTTTTTATTCTATGTTGTTGTAGTACTTTTTGTAGTGCCGCTACATCACTCCCCCCCGGAGACCAGGGTCGATAGTAGAATGAGTCGGAAACTTGTTGCCGCATTGTTCACGGTGAGTCGGAACTGTCTGCGGCGGTGGTGCGAACCCCAGTGAGTCGGGGCCGGCGCTGCGTTTGCTCCGGTGCGTCGGACTTGGTACAGCGCCGTGATGTGGCTGACTGCTCGCGTCGACCGGGAGATCGAGCTCTCAACCGGCCGAAAGTGCAGTGTGCTGTGCCAAGGTCGCTTGATGAGGATGTGGGTGCTGACCAGGAATGTGCTTCCGCTGCATGCTGGTGGTCCGGAATACCCATTTGAAGCTGGCTGGCTATATAACTCGCTGCTCGAAAGCTTGAGGAAGTGATGTTGATGACGTCACGTTGCTCGAAGGCTGCGCTGACGTCCATTTTGGGGTCACCAGTTTGGGGGATTCAAGAACAGGGTGTAAAGTTCTTCATCCCCCATTGAAGAAAAAAAAGGGAAGCCGGCCGGCCGGGGTGTCCGGTTTTTTAGGAATAATTAGGTAAGTACACACTTGTTGTGGTGATAAAGCTTGGATGATATTTTCCACTGTTTGGCGATATTCACTAAAGAGATCACGGGTCTTATTCTTAACACTGAACGGCGACAACATAAACACAATGCCTGTCCTTCAGGTTCAAACATTGTCCAGTTGAAAAGAATACCCACACGTAAAGCAAAATATCAGTGTCCAAAATCAATAGACGAGTCAACAAAATACAGTCCGAGAGATAAGATGAAATGCACAGTAACGATACTAAGCAAAGCAAGCGAGACTGGAAACGACCAGGGCCAAGTCCGACATTCCATGTCAAAAAATGTCAGTTTCAAAATGTCCATTACACAAATTGTCTTTAGTTGGGGTCTAAAAAGGTCTAAAAACCTTAAAAGTACATAAAAAAAACCATGTATAAAAATAACTTCATTAAAACAAAAAGGTAAAAAAATTACGAACCCCAGGATAGATTCTCAAAATATTTCGTATAAAGACAAATATTAGTGCCAGGAATCCAGCGCAGTACTCCCATTCCTGGGCAGCATTTGGACCGAAGTTGAGCAATCTCCTTTGAGAAAAATGGCGCGAGGATTATTTTCTGCCGTGGCTGCGTGAAAATGTTGGCAAAGACGCTAGACCATGCAGCCAAGTTATTACATTACCGAATAAACTGTTTTTTTATTTTATTTTAAATAAACTCAATCTGTGAATGCACACTGTTGCTTTCCCGCCATTTTAACAGGGCGCTAGCGCTGCCTACTGAATGGCGCCGCGCGGCGATCAGTTCCATATTTGAAATGGCAAATAATACTGTTATGGAATTCGTATGGACTATGTATAACTTAACAATTTGCTTTGGTAACACACGCGTTTCTTATGACCCGCTTTACATATTTAAAACCGGTGGAATTACATCAGCTTTACGAGCACGGGTGTTAAAAAGATAATTTTTGTAATTAATCTTTAGAGTATTTATCAGCTAGTTTTTCCAAAACATTAACAACTCTTCCGCCTATTGCTTGCCAGTCCCTCTGAGCCTGTACCTCCAATTCCCTTATTCGATTCTGCTCTCTTTTCAATTTGATGTTATCTTTGTGTTGTTGTTCTTTGAAATTTGCAACAGTGACGGTGACAGTGGTGATTGAACTGTTGAGGCAATATGAGTCTCAACTTGGTTCGCATTTTGAGAATCTGAAACAGAAAATGTATAATTATGTTGCATGTTTTATTAGAAACCATATTAGGTACCCATTTTTAAAGAACAAGGTTATATTCCAGGCAACTTACATTCTTCAAACTGATGGAGAGCTTTGTGTGCTTTGTTCATCATCATTGTTAGGACTGTGCTGAATGTGAACTTCCTGTAAGAGAATACAATTTATAAGACACCAATGTAGGTACCGCAATGTAATAGCCATGTATGTAATATCAGTATAAGAATTTAAAATATACCTGTGACAACCCAGCCTCTTCCACTACCAATTCTGCAGCTACTTGGTAACCCATTAGATTTAGAACTCTCTGCTCTAAATCAGATAATTTGGCAGAAACTGCGGGCCCACCACCAGTACCACTACTGCTTGATGCAAACGTGCAGCTTTTTTTGATATTATTCTTGAAGTAACTCCAAGCCTTAAAGCATACAAAGAAGTCAACACTTTATTCCCCATCACCACATCCAATTTAAACCAAACTGGGTTAGCAATAAACCTTTTGACAAACCTACTTCCATTTCAGTGGTTTTAGTGTCACCAGCACCATCACTGTTCAATAAAGCAGTCAATTCCTCCCAATTCCGTATGCTCGTTATCCTACCTCGGGCATTAGTCGATAATTGGCTTAGATCTCCATGCCTAAAAAGTAACAAACTTAGTTTTACAAAGTTCACAGATTGGATTAAGTTCACTACACACGAAATTATATAAATTACACTTACTGCTTAATTTATGTCACCGGCATTTCAAATTGGGACGGGGTAGTCTTCATTTTTATCAATAATATTAAAAACTACAAATCACAAACAAAAATTAACCTCTAACTTCGTTGTATAACCACCACTATTTGAATAGGCAGTCGCTTCTACCATGAACACAAAATACGAATGTCGATTTATTCTGGCCGGGTTACCAACGTTCGTTCGGTTGTTCGTTTCGTTCGTTCGCCAATCGTCACTTCTCACGGTGAATGAATGCGGTGAGTAAGTTGTATGTATTGGTAACCCACTCACAAGTTAACGGTGGTCGATGCGTCTGACGTAAACTCGATTTACGCTATCGAGACGTTACTCGAATTTTAGTATGAGACTCACACTAAGCTTACTGTTATCAGATGATTAATAAAATGTTAGTTTTGTTTTATCCTTCAACCTAAAATTTTCGTAGTGATTTTGTTTTATTTGTGGATTAAATTAGTTGATTTGAAATTTTCCTACCTACTTAACGGGCTTAGGACCGGCAATAATACCTACCTTAGTTGGTGTACCAATCTACTAAGTGTAAACATGTTTTCTACGTTTAATGGAAATGGAAAGACGTGCTAGTTATGTGTAAGTACGTGGTGATACTTTCGACTCTTAGGTATTTTATTGGCGTAGTAAAAATTTTGAAATCAACTTATTTACACCAATAACATTGATTCAGTTAACAACGTATTTACAAAATGTACAAATAAATAAATTACCTACTTAAGTTACCCGGAGATATAGTTCAAAGTGGCCACCATCACACTCTTCGCACAATCGAGCACGACGTAGCTGGTTTTCCTTCAGCTTACGTAACACTAACACATTCGTTTTTAAAGTGTCGAAAGCACTAATGATCCTTGCACGTAATTCTGTTACACGTGTCTTGAGAATGTTGTGACTTCGTCCGTGTAAACTAACCTTTTAACGTCTCCCCACAAATAAAAGTCTAGAGGCGTCAGGTCCGGAGAACGCGGAGGCCAGGCCACAGGTCCTCCGCGACCGATCCAGTGGTCACCAAATCTTTCGGTCAAGTACTCACATGCTTACTGACCATAGTGAGGGGGAGCGCTATCCTGCTGGTTTGATGTCTTGCTGCAAGGCGACAGGCAGGCCTACGCTGCCGCGAGCTTGAGCATGCCGAGGAACGTCAAACTGCCGATGATCCCGCAGTCTCTGTGTAGCAGCCAGCATGACGCTCTGTGATGGGGGTTCCCGATCGGGAAACATTTTCGTGAACACCCGGATGGCTCCACGTAGGCTGTCTCCACTGATGGCATACAGGCGGACCATCTCTACCAACTCGACATTAGAATAGTTGTCCGTCAACTTGCACTTCGTACCTACGTCTCAACGATTTACTGAGAAGCGAAATTCGCAAAGCGCACGCACGCGTCGGCGACATCAAACACACTGTTAGTTCCGACTCGAGGCCACGGGGGCATGGCTAGGAGCTTGCGCGGGAGAGTACCCGCACCATGATTGGGGTAGGATTGATTACCTACGAATTGATCGTTGCGTATGCGTTGTGTATGTATTGTTTGCGTTTGTTTGTGTGTGAAAGCGCGGTTATAGGGCTAGTAACAGACGGGCCGCGTTTAAAAACGGCTGGTTCACACCTACGGATTTCCGGTACGGACGGTAAATAAGCAAAAAAAAAAATACCTACTCATTTTATTGTTGATTTGGGTCGACAATCATTAGCATAATTACGTCCTTGAATTTGACGAAGTTGCAAAACAACACCTTGTATGTATAATGACCGGTCAATTTGATTATTTGAATAATTCTTATCAAATTGCACTCTCATATTGGTCATTTTTTATCACTTGGTCCATAACATCGACATTACAAGGTAACAAAGGAACACATCTTGTAACATTGTTTGAGCAATTTTGTGAACATGATTCTATAAAGCGGCCACTAGTGAAAACGTTTTAAAATATTCTTTCAAATATATAGCTTACGTTACATTGGCAGTCAAACACTTCTTTCTTCAATGTCTTATTAGATGAAAAATAAATTTTACACAATTCAACTCTAAGTTGCTTTGCTTCCTTTTTATTGTGAATTATCAATATATTCACATATTTTGCAATTCATTTTTTCTCGCCTAATACTTTAAGTAAATATGGAAATAGGTATACTACAGTCATAGGCCAGTAAGAAGATAGCGGAATCTAAAGCACAAGTGTTTATTATGTTTATGTTTGAAAAACTATCTACAAAGCCATTCTGCATTAAAAGTATTTTAAGTTTTAAACTGAATTTCGTTTCTTCTCTTGCTTGCCCTTGCCAATTTTCTATGAACGTTGGTTTGTCAGAAAAAATTGAATCTTCGTAAAACTGTCTATACGTTTTTTTTTTCGTTTTGGTACTATTGAATTTGCCTTGGCTTGTCTCTTACGTTTGATTTTCTTATTCTTGTTCTTAACATTAGAAACCAAATCTGATTTTGCAAGGTTCAGTTCACCATGCAAATAATTAGTGAGTCTTCGTAAAAAAGCATCAATTCTATGTTTTTCACTTTCGTCTTAAAAATTAAATGTTTTAAAGTTTTAAAATAACTCTCCGCCCCGGAAGATGATGGCGAAAAATTCTGAGCATGGTAAAAATTAATCATTACATTTGACCACAAAGGTAATTTCAATAAAAGTCGTCTCAATGTGGTTACTAAAGGAGATTGACCAAAACCAGTCTTGAAAAGTTGCATGCATGAAAACCAAATTAATATACAAATTATTTTCTTATTTTTTACAAGCTTTTCACTTCAGGAATTTTGTTTTCGTATCCGGAATTATGATTTTATGATAAACAGTAAATTAACGATTGCTAGGTACATTTCCGTATATTCATGATGGACGTTTCGTTCTCTTCATTTGTACGAGTTACGTTAGTAGGTATGAGCCTTTACATAAAAACATCACAAAAATGATATTAAACTCATAAATAGCTAAATAATTATTAATATCGTAATCATAACGTAGGTACTGTATATGTATTTCATAGTTCCGTTGTGAAAATATTTATTTTTGTGTTTCGTCTCACGCAGATGCAACTGTCAAGGCATATGACAGACGTACCGGTAGGGATGATGACTGACTGAAGTTGTTTCATTTCGATAATGTCACATCAACGCTGCGAGGCCATAAAAAGCACGATTATTCGTTATTCACGATTATTCACGTTTTTTTTTTTTCAATTAGCAGCTGTTCTCTTATTTTGTTTTTAACTATCTTTGTTGTTTTGTACCTACATGATTGATCTGTGGTCATTTTATAAGTTGCGAGTAGTTTAGACATAATTTTTAGGTTATCTCCGAATTTGTTTAATTACTTTAAAACTCTGATACTTGTGTGAAAATGAACACTTTTATTTAATAGTATATAAAGCGTAGTCTATAATAAATAATGATTTATTGTGTTTCAACTTAAGACGGATTTCCATACATCGTTGATCATGATCCTTTGGCAATAAGAATATATTTTCATTAGAGGAGTCGATTGTCATCACAATTTTTCTCACTATTTACTATTTCGTCAATCCATTTCAAATATTTTGTTTCTAAGTTATCGAAATCATCATCGTTAACGTCGTTTATGAGCCATTCCTTATTTGAGAATTCGCCAGGAATTATTACGTCTTTTATTAAATCAATTATATCTTGCTTTGTTCTAAGATAATCAATTTGTTTATTGAGGGCCAGTTGAACAACACCTCATACATTTTTTTATGATCTCAAAATTATCACTTAATAAAAGCAAGACATCAAATATAGAAGTACTTTTATAATAATATATAATAATAAAGCCCTTTTATTCTGACTACATTCATACATAAATACAATTTGAATTTTATAAAATATCTCGTAGATCAGCGTGCATCTTGGCATAGGCCTTCTATAACATTCTTTTCCACTGGGTTCTGTCTCGCGCTACTTTTCTCCAATGGTGTCCAGCCGTGAGCTTCAGGTCGTCTTGCCATCTAGTTTGTTGGCGACCTCTATTTTGTTTCCCGTCCCTGGGGTACCAATCGGAGACTATTGTGCTCCATTTGTTTTGTGGGTCTCGAATCATGTGGCCGATCCATCTCCACTTCTGTAGGTCTATTCGAGTAAGTATGTCTGCTACTTTGGTTTTTTCTCTTATTTTGCTGCTTCTCACTTTGTCCTGTTTCTTTATTCCTGTCATACTTCTCTCCATGGCTCTTTGACATCGTTCCAGTTTTTCTCTATGGTGTTTGGTGAGTGCCCATGTTTCGCATCCGTAGATGATGACTGGCAATATACAGGTCTCAAACGCTTTCCTTTTTGTTGACATACTTAGCTCTTTGGATTTCATGATCTCTCTCAAGGACCAGTACTTCTTCCATCCATTTGCTATTCGTCTGTTGATTTCTTTAGTGGTTTGACCACTGTGAGAGATTATCTGCCCCAGATGTATGCTTGTACGTATTGGAGTGGTTGATTATCAATATTTATAGCTGTTGGCTTGGAGTTCGTACGCAGTTTTGTTCTACTTTTGTTCATTAGTAAATATGACATACTTTCTTACTTTCCTTGTCGAGTGAGATTAACATTTCTTCGAGATGGAGGGGGTTTTCTACAAACAGGACTATATCGTCTGCAAATCTTAGATGATTCAGTTTTACTCCGTGTAAATTGAGGCCAAATTCATTCCAGTTCATTTTGCTAAAGATACTTTCCAGTAGAAGTACTTTACATTGTCTTGAACATTTTTGTAATTTCTGGTAAATCATCGATCTCCGCGAGTCCTTGTAATATAGAATAACTTATTTGTAGGTACTCTTTTATACTGTTAAATTTGGTAAAGGCTGCTACTATGGCATATATTACTGCTGATGAGTCATCCACTATCACTTCAGAGGGTTGAACAAGACGCAAGGATGTCCAATTTTGTATCCATTTTAAAACTCTGTCACACAAATGCTACTGCATTTGTGTGACATTCAGTTACCATCTGAAATATTGGTACAGATTTAAATCCAATAGTATCAGTAATTAAGCATACATATAAAAATAACTGCTTCGTTTGGTAGGGCTTACGAACTGTCAGTTTTTAAAAAATTGAACTTGTTACATCTAAAGTAATTTTAATGTTTTCAATTTTTTCTGAGCATTGTCTATTGCACTAAATTTGCTGTTGGGTCCAATAATGCAAACAAAAATAGGGATGTAGTAGTAAATATCTTATAACATTTTGGTACTCTAATGACTTGCACATTTTTAAAAGTGAAGATAATGGGTCTTCTTTATCGAAATATGTGGACATCTGATGTTCATATTTAATTTGAGTTAAGGCTCCAGATGTTGGCAAAATAGGTGGATAATCATCTTCATCTTTAAATAGTGTTACTGCAATTTTATTACGCGTTTCTGGTACAGATGCGTTCATTAAAGATTTTGCAATTTTCCTTCTAGTGTGTGGTGGGGTCATCCTTGCTTTTTTATTTGGTGTATGTTTAATATCACTGTCAAAATTCATAATTTTACATTTAAAAGATATAATTTTGTTTGAGAGATCAGAACTTGTCATGGTCACTTCTGCATAGCATTGATTACATTTACCATAAAAAATAACATTATTTTCTGATCTTCGAAATCTATAAGTAAATATGAGGGTAATATGAGAGTACATAGAATGTTTATGCTTGCAAATACTTTTTTCGCAAGAGATTGGACCACTTATATTTTGGCAAAAGTAATCTTCTTCTAAATGAATGTTTATCTCTACGTGTCGTGTACACTGGTTCTATTTTCTTTTTGTCGTAAAGATCTACATCAAAATTTATTTCCTTTTTAACACTTTCTGAAGCTTCGATATCAGATTCTCTTTCTGTTGGTGGAGATTTTGTTACAAAATTATCTGACGTCAACTTTAGGTGGTTCACTGTCAAAAAATAACTTATAATTTTCGTTTCACACACAAATGAGCCGCTCGCGGGGATATAACATACGCAAATTCTTGAGAAATGTTTTGAGATTTTTGTTAAATTTTAACTTTGGATGCAGTATGTCTTGTTTAAACTTTGTAAATATTTTTTTCTGTATACTCAAATCAACTTTAGCTTTTCGACCTCTTGCTACCGTTCAATGTTGGCTTCGATGACCTTGTACAAATTCATTAACATTAATCAAAAAGCAAATTTTACATTGCTGGTAGTTCATTATTTTCCACTCGGTTTCCGTTCTTTTGCTTTTGAAATCTGCCATACAGTTACAATACAATACAGTTCAACTTCAATATTTCCGTAGCATACGACAGCAAGATGAGCTCTCATTAAGCCGATCAAGTTGGATCAAGGGCCTGATTCAGAAGGCAGTAAATATACTCCTCGATACGGCTCCTTTGTGAGGAGGTTCCTGTCTCTGCAGCCCTAACCACCGGTAGCTTGGACACCATATTTAAAATACATTTTTAAATATTTCTTATGAAACTAAATACAAGAAAAGAAATAAAATTAATAAACGACATAATAATAATAATCTTGATTCAGAAAGCTGTACTTCTGGACACGGCTCGCATTGTTAGGAGGTTCCTCTTCTGGAGCCCGGAGCGCCGGTAGCGTGGACCCTGTTCCCGATTCCGGTGGGCTACTCTTTTTGATATTATTAAACGCTACTCCATCTGCCTGCAAGCCACTGAAGCTAATATGTTCGGAACCCTCAGGACACGAGTCGCACTTGGCTGGTTTTTCTTTCTTAATGATTGTTAATCATTTCTTAAAAAAACAATTATTTACACTTACGTCAAAGGAAACAGAAGTGTCTGTTGCAGCAGCGGCCAGCGACGAATGACCGCAACGTAGCATACGCTTCAGCAAGCGACAGAGCGTGTCTTTTCTGTTTTTCGAGTAGGTCCTCGTAATCATTACACCTAGCGCCTTCCAGCAGAGGTGGATCGGAGTCTGAAAGTATAGAAGTCATTTAGGTAACTTATGATACTGACCATAGACAAATTAACTATCTTCAAAGTAAATAAACACAAAGTAAAGCATTTTGTGCATCACTTTTGTTTGATTATACACGGTTAATTTTACATCGTTCTGGAGCCGAAATACTGTAACTCCAGTTGATTCTCAATCGAGGGCATTTTGTTTCTTTAATTTTAATTTTATAAGGACGTCTTGTTATTTCCAATCATTACTGAGTTTGTCTTATCGTGATACATTGCTTAGTTTAAAAGTTATACAGTTTTGTTTAGACAGGGGTCACAACAGCGAACAAAAATTTTAAGAAGCTATAAAAATTTTATTTATTTATCTAGTTATCTTTTCCTTCGATAAAATTAAGCATAGTTTCCCTCATTTTAATATGTACACATTGTACACATTATGAAGACTCACGCTGTATAGCTATAGATAGATCCAGTAACATGAAGGTATAGAATAAAGCGTAAGTTTCACACATATCTTATGAAATTACTTACCACTTTAGACAGTATCACTGCACATGTAGTACACTTTATTTTATTTATGCAATCGCACTTTACGCCCGCCACACCGTTATAATAATAGTAAACACACGGAAAACAAATATTTCGGCCCTGTGTTCCAAAACATACACTCGCTAACTGACTTTCCACACAAAAGTGAACCTTGTTACGCAGGTGTGACGAATCGAAAATACATCTATGGTAAGCGCGTTCCTTTCATTGCGCGCCATCTATAGTAACGGGCTCAGATTGACAAACTCGGCCGTTGATTGGTTACAGACAAGGATCGGGATTGAGATATATTGTAGAAAGCGGCCGTAACTGAATGAAGTAAAACTAGTTTTGGCCTATTGTTCGAAATTCGGTCGATAGTTTCAATTATTTTTATTCATGTTACAGTGACAGGCTCGAGCTGTCCCACGGTTTCCTCTCTTTCCATCTGGTGCGGGTGTTATCTGGACATGGCTTTTTCGGATCGCACCTGCGCCGGATCGGGAGGGGGGAAGCCACGGCGTGCCACGACTGCGGCGCGGCGGAGGACACGGCGCAGCACACCCTCGAGGTGTGCCCGGCGTGGTCCGAGCTGCGCCGCGGTCGGACCGGACCTCTCGCTTCCCGGCGTGGTCGACGCCATGCTGGGGGGCGAGGAGGTCAGCGGTCGCCTCCTTTTGCGAGGACGTAATCTCGCAAAAGGAAGCAGCGGAGCGCGCGCGAGAGGACGATCCTCTCGCTTCGCCGCTCCGCAGACGAAGGTGGGGGAGAGGGCGCTGTGCTCTCCCTCCTCATGGTGACGGGCGGGCGGCAGGCACGGACCGGTGCCTTCGCCCGCATTGCACCCGTCACCTTTCGCCGGTCATCCCCGACCCGGGTATACCGGGCGTATACCGGGTCCGCCCGGGGAGTCCCACATACCCCTCCCGTCCCCCGACGGGAGGGTGGTATGCGTAGTGCATTTTTTCCCAGGTTGGGGGACCACCCCACAGTGCTTGCGTCCACGTCGCGTCCCCTGGAAACGACCCAGCCTGACCACCGTAACGGAGTGGCAGACTGGGTTGGCCAAAGTGCACTGCGCTTTCGTAGCCTTCTAAATTTGCCTTGACACTACGAACCTGCGGAGGCTATGCACAAACCAACGCGGGACGCCTTCGGGCGGTTTTTAAAAACAAAAGGCCCTTCTCAGGGCCACTCCGACGCTTCGGCGTCAGAGGTCAGCCGCGCGCCGTCTGCGGCTAGCTTCTCCGGAGGGGCAGACGAGTCATCCGATAACGACTCACGAGTGTCGGTCGCGGACGACCCTTGGCCGCGGCAGCGGTCGCAGCTGCGGAAGCGGCCGTGATCGCAGAACGGTGGGTCCGAGGGCTCCTCGGCCTCGGGGCCGTCGAAGGGTAAAGAGCCGACGACGGCGTATACCCATGTCATTGGGCTCGCGGACGCCCAACGCCAGTTGGACCTGGCTCGGCGGGCGCAGCTCCAGCAAGAACTGGAGGAGTGGGTTGCCGCCAAGGAGAAACTGGCGTACATCGCCCGGGCCAAGTCCGGGTACGGTGCGTCCCGCGTCCTATACGCAGACTATTCCCTGGCCGAGCTGGAGAAAATGGCGGAGGAGGACAAGGAGGAGATTGTGGAGGTTGCCTCTAAGTCCTCCAACCTGAAGGGGACCTTGCAGGGCCGCGAGCATGCGCGGTGTCGTCGCGGAGCTGGTCCAGCGCAAGACCACCGACGAGACGCGGCAACTACAGGCGAAGATTGATCGCCTGCAGTCGGAGGTCAGCCAGCTTCATCAGAAGCTGGCGGAAGCCACGGCCCGGCCACAACAAGCCGAGACGAGCCCTGTGGCAGAGGACCCCGCCTCCAATCTTGAGTATACCATCCGCAAGGTTATAATGGAGAAGAGGGCCTTCACAAGAGCCTGCTTAGCAGGAATTGAGGACCGGCTCTTGCCGGAGAAACTCCTCCGACCGCCGCTTGAGGCGGATAAGAGGCAGTGCGAGCCGGGGCCGTCCTCCTCACAGGCGGAAGACGCCCTTCTTCCCTCAACCACCACTTCCAACGAGTGGACGGAAGTGCGTAAGGAGAAGGGGAAGGGCAAAGCCAAAAAGTCGGCGACGGCTGTCCCTGCCGTCCCCGCCACCACTGCTCCCAGCCAGTCGCAGACGACCGGCAAGAGAAAGGGGAAGGGGAAAGGGGCGGCTGGTCCCTCCAAAAACCGCGGCCGTCGTGGTGACGCTCACCGCGGAGGCTGCGGGGCGAGGGGAGACGTATGCGTCCATCTTTGTGCGGGCGCGTGCCAATGCCGATACTACCCAACTGGGGATCGGCAGTGTGTCTTGCCGGCGGACCCAAGCCGGGGCTCGAATCTTCGAGTTCCCGGGGGCAGAGGGGAGTGCCCATGCAGACCCCTTTGCAGCCAAGGTGCAGGAGGTCATCGCGGACTCGGCCAAGATGAATAGGGTCGAACATCGCATACTTCAGGCGAACACCAGCCACTGCAGGGCGGCTCGGGGTCTGCTGGTGCGGACCGTGGCTGAGTGGTTGGTGAACTTGGCGGTGGTCGCCGAGCCTTATTCGGTCCCTGGCCGTTGTTGGCTGGGCGACCGGAACGGCTTGGTGGCGTTGATGTCGCGGTCTTCCACAGACTCCCTTCCCCTCTCGCTCTTAGAGAGGGGACCGGGATATGTGGACACCGCGTGGGGAGACATGGCGCTGGTGCGCTGGAGGTCTATTCCTTGCCAAACCGCCCTCTCTCGGACTTTGAGGATATCCTCGAGATCCTCACCGCAGTCGTATGGAGGGCGGCGCCGCACCTGGTCCGCCAGCTGCTCGGCCGTGGTCTGCGTCGGCGGATCCTGGGCTTCGCACCTGGTCCGCCAGCCGCTCGGCCGTGGTCTGCGTCGGCGGATCTTGGGCTTCCCTGCAGTGGTTGCCTCCTTTTGCGAGGACGTGATCTCGCAAAAGGAGGAGGCGGAGCGCGCGCGGGAGGACGACCCTCTCACTGCACCAGACGATGAAGGGGTCGGAAAAGGCGCCGTCCTCTCCCTCCTCATGGTGGTGATGGGAGGGCGACAGGCACGGGGGTGCCTTCGCCCGCATCGCACCCGTCACCACCTTCGTCACTCGCTCCCGGGCCCGTCCCCCTCCCTACGGGAAGGGCGTGAGGGGTCTGCCATGACGGGCAATCGTCAGCGGAGGACTGGACGCAAAGGCTGCGCCGGTTTCCCAGTCCCCCGCCACTTGGACGAAGCGAGAGTGCCGCTGGGTTATTTTAGTGGGTATACCGGGTCAGTCCGGGAGTCCGGGGAGTCCCACATAGCCCCCCCCCATCCCCCGATGGGAGGGTATGCGTAATGCAGTTTTTCCCAGCGCCACAAAAAAAAAAGGTTAGGTTTTTTTCATGAATTTGATGGACGGAGTTCGTGAATATTTTACTGATCTGTGAAGATGAAATTATTTTAGGTAAAAATTATGAAATTAACAGAAAGGAGTTAACCTGGTACGTATTGATGAATTATGAATTTTATAATGCTTCCATACTTCAATGCTGTTTTTGGTCGTATTTCCCATATATAGGATTGTTCCTCGAAGTTGGTTTTTAACCGAATTTTTCCATTTGTCATAGGTCTAAAACCAGTACACAGGGCCGTAATTGATTTTTGGCCCTTTCCTTTACCCTCAAGAACAACGAGCCATCGAGCGTGGAGTTCGTGTGATATTATACGGAGCTGTAACTCGCCAAGACGCCGAGCGTCAGGTTTGAGAGATGTTATACGGAGCTGCACCACGCTTGTGGTGCATTCGGGAAGTATCTTATTCAAAAGACGTAGACGAAGATACTTAGTACATGAAGACGTATTAACGAATTTAACATAGTTATAAACTGAGATTGTATTTTTTAAATTATCTAATCAATTTATGTTTAGTTAATAGTCGTCAAATATCTTTAGACTCTTAATAATCAAAAATTTGTAGGTTATTTATTACCGGAAGCTTATAATATAAAATTTCGTCTAAGGTAAAGGGCCCAGTAACCGTGAAGTTTTGAACTTCACTGACTTTGCAGGTCTGCTATGCTAAAACTAGAAGACTTACAAAAAAAAAATTACATGACTAGAGAGATAATTATAACTAGTTTTAGTGTAATATTCTTTTTTTTATTAGTCTGTTTTCTTTAACTATAATACAAAAAAAATAAAATAAAGGGCTAATTGTACCAGTACCCGGTAGATTTGAACGAGAAACGTTAAATTGTCCCTGAATCCGGTAATTTTCACCGCGAATTTGAACTCTATTGCTTTACGTTAAAGTTCACAGAAATGATATTTTTGCATTTCTGTGAACTTTGTAAAATAAATAAAAAACGGCTTAGCCAAAGAAAAGACATTTTTTGTTCTCCTAAGCGCATGCTTGGAGAGAGGCCAGTTCCCGCTTCGTTGGAAGACGGGGAAGCTGGTCCTCATTAAGAAGCCGGGGCGCCCTGCGGACTCTCCGTCCGCATACCGGCCCATTGTGTTGCTCGACGAGGTGGGCAAGCTCTTTGAATCATTCATTGCAAACCACCTCGCCGGGTACCTTGCGGGGATGGGGCTGGATCTTGCGGACCACCAGTTTGGTTTCCGCTAGGGGCGCTCGACGGTGGACGCCATCATGCGCGTGAGAGCCCTCACGACGGGGGATGTAGGCGCGGGCCTGTGGTCGGTGAGTAATGGGCTAGCTCGCCGTCCGTCCGTCTTATGACGACAGGCCGTGTCGACGGCGCGTTCGTGTTCCACGCGCGCCTCAAAGAGATATCAGCAAACAGGAGGGGCCCGCAAGGCCCGATGCCTGCCAGGGCTGCGGGACTGTTCGAAAGAGATACCGCGGCCCTGGAACACAAGAGGCAAAAGAATAAACATCGATGGGTTTTAGTCAGTAAAAGTCTGACACTCCCTTCCGCTCCGCCTAGAGCGGGAGGAGTCATTTGATGATTGCCCATGCCACATGACAGAAAAACGGACAGGCCAGCGTGATGAAAAGAACAAGTGCATTTAGTAAAAATAGTAGATATTTCTACTAAAATGCAAGCAAGCGAGCAAAATTAGACGGGTATCCACAGATCGAGTCATGTAAGTTTGCCGGTCTGAAGTTTGCTTCAAATTACTGCGTGGTTATCAATATCCATACTAAAAAAGCAGCGCGCCACACGATGCGCATCGAAAAACCTGGTTTCAGAACAGCAGAGCAGTAACGCGAAATGTGCAAAAATTTTAAAGTCATAAAAAACTAAAGAGGCAATCGAATCCCAGTGATTAGAAGCTACATTCTATTGATTCGAAAGAAAAGAGGACTTAACACAAGGCAATAAGGACGCTCTCGGGTTTAAATGCAACTGTTATTACAAGTCCCAATATCTGACAGAAATGTATTCTACAGTTTTAAAGGAAAATGAGACCTATTTCAAGGCAATAAGTACACAATAACGGGTTTCGGTACAACTTGTATTCCCGGGTTGATCGTGTACCAATATCCGGTAAAAAAAATACGATTTTAACGGGTCAGGTCAAGTAGAAGTTTGTTAGTACCAATAAATGTGAACGGCAAGAATATTTATTTCTCAATTAGATTCACCTCGATTTATAAGTTACATCGCAAAATAATATACTCAAATATTTTAGAAAATTAACACTCTTGCCATAATGTTATCCGTCGCAGTATGGCTAGCTCATCAATGTGACGTGGTGGTTTCGTAGTTCACTGACAGAACTTTGAACTTACATAATATTCAGTTACAGCAATCTTTTGCTATCGCATGGTTTTGACGCCATTAAACTTTTTGGGCAATGATGCCATTACATTTGTACAAAATATTACCGAGAAGGTATTGCCCTTTGCAAACTTTAATTTATTATTGGTAGAAAAGTGCAATAATAAAAAAACTGACTTGTTAACGGGTACTGGTACACTAACGGGAATACGTACTTTTACCTTACTGACCCAAAATCTAATTTTCGCGAATGATTTTTTATATTTTACCTACCTACCATAAAATCTTACTTTTTTATTTTAATATTCCTATTTTTCATTTTTTTTTTAATTATAGAATTTAACAAGTGACGATATGGATTTTTATTTCGCTTGAATACCTGTACGCTCTCATCGAACGCCGATATTTACTACCGCTGATACTTGGACCTCATGGCAATATTTTTCCATGACATTTTCGGTCCACTCGAGGTCAATAATTTTATGAAGACAAATATACACAAACTAATTGGGTCGGAATTTATGGACGTCCACTAGGATCAAGAAAAACGCTAACATTGGTGTGTTCAAAAGTCAAATCACTATACCTAGCCATACTCATCTTTTAAAATCTTAATTAGTGAGCTAAATATTTAATTATAATCGACAATTATTATTATTTAGACAATGGAGAAGTTTCCTTATTATTATCTTTTTAATAAAGTTTAATAATTTAACCCATCGACCATCGCGACTTATAACGTGCGATGTTTTTCTCGGTATATTATATGTTTACATACTGCAGTTTTTCCTTTGCATTTAAGCCTCTACTTAAAGCCTTATGTTTTGTTATTAATCGCCAAATTGCAAAATTGGAAGAATGATGAAAAATATTTAGACTTAAAAGGATTTGCCATTTGTCATTCGTGTACTGGATTTAAGAAAAAGATGTTATAAAACTTTTAAGGCAAATATACCAAAATTATCATCAGGTAACGAATGTCTCTAATTTCTTGAAGAATATATAATCGCGCCCAATGGCCATGATTTATAAAATAGCAGCAAGAGCGTTTTATATAAATATTGTCTTCAATTTTTCCTGGTACGTATTGACAATTAACTTATGAATCTTCTTTTTCAAGGTCCATTTTATCGTTTTTTTTTCTTTTCTTGGAAGCTTTATCCTTAAAAACTGGATTTTTATTTCATATATTTAGATCACATTTCTTTTCAGCTTCTCAACATTTTGTAGTATCTATATACACTCGAGAGCAATGAATCCGGGTCACTTAAAGAATCCTAAAAATCTCGGAAACTAAAAATGCTAGGTTAATGCAATAAATTGTATTTAATAGACAATGTAATACTCCTTAAATGAAGGTATTAAAACTTCTTAGTTATTGTAAAGTTATATCATAAAAAAAAAAACAAATTTGAAAAAGGGTCACTTTCGAAGATGGAACTACGAAATTACAGCATTTGATTTTGCTTTTGTTTGTAATCTGTCATTTATGTGGGTACATAAACCATGTTGATAGTGCTCTATATTCATTATTCAAGCTGAAATTATGTCGCTTACGCCTGAAGAATGCACCAGAATACTTACAATACTGGAAACCGGCCGGAGTCAGCGCGATACAGCCAGGACTGTCGGTGTGTCGCCATGTCGCTGTCAACAGTACAAAGAGTTCTCCGACGTTACGAAGAAACTGGTTCTAACCTACGCAGACCAGGAACGGGCAGAACCAGGTGTACCACAGCACGAGAAGACCGATACTTGGTGAACACCATGCTTCGAAATCGCTTTCTCACAGGAACTGAACTCACAAATCAGTTTCGACGCCTCGGAGGAAGTAACCCAAGTGCATGGACAGTAAGACGTCGGCTTGCTGAATCTAACTTAAAACCCCTTAGACCTGCAAACGGCCCTAAACTGGAGCGTGGGCATCGTATTTCAAGACTAAGATATGCCCAGAGCCACGTAAATTGGAGTATTGAAGATTGGTCAAAAGTTATGTTCTCCGACGAATCAAAATTTATGCTCTACAAGCACGATGGAAGACACAGAGTGTATCGAAGACCAGGGGAAAGATTCAAGCAAGCATGCATCGAAGAAAAAGTAGCCTACGGTGGTGGGTCTGTACTTGTGTGGGCCGGAATTTCTTCTGAAAGTCGCACAGAGCTGGTGATCATAGAAAACGGCTCTTTAACTAGCGTAAGATATGTGGAAGAAATCCTCAATGATCACGTTGGTCCATTTATGGTCAATTTAGGTGAGGATGCTATATTTATGCATGACAATGCCCGACCTCATACAGGTAGGATTGTGAATGACTACCTTCAAGAGATGAACATTACTCGTATGGAGTGGCCAGCGCGCAGCCCGGATATCAACCCGATCGAGCATGCTTGGGACGAGCTAGGCAGATGCGTAAAACAACGAAACCCTCCCCCAATCACGCTTCGTGAGCTCAAAATTGCTCTCACAGAGGAATGGGAGAATATTCCCCAAAATCGTATAAGGAACTTGGTGTACAGCATGCCAAACCGCGTAAACGCAGTAATGGAAGCACGAGGAGGCAATACGAAGTATTAAAATTCAAGAAAATCGTAATAAAGTTCAAAAATTTCATGTTTCCTATTTTTGTTTTAAGGAGAGATCAGCAGTTTTTTTCTTTATGTAATTTTGTGTTAGTAAAATGTATGGCGACTCATATTTTTTTTACTTTCATTTAAGGAGTATTACATTGTCTATTAAATACATTTTATTGCATTAACCTATCATTTTTAGTTTCCGAGATTTTTAACATTCTTTAAGTGACCCGGATTCATTGCTCTCGAGTGTAGGTATATAAAACAAAGTCGGGTTTGTTACAACACTTATAACTCGAGATCTGCTGGACCAATTTTCATGGTTTTTGATTCGTTGGATTTGTCTCCGCCCCGAATAGCAGAATACATCTTAAAAACAATGGTAGGTAGGTAGAGAGGTAGGGTAGGTAGGTAGGTAGGGTAGGGTAGGTAGGTAAGGTAGGTAGGCTAGGTAGGTAGGCTAGATAGGTAGGGTAGGTAGGTAGGGTAGTGAAAGTAGTAGGTACGAAAACATGCATTGCAACGCATGCCGGGGTAGGTAGGTAGGGTAGTTAGGTAGGGTAGGTAGGTAGGTAGGGTAGATAGGTAGGGTAGTGAAAGTAGTAGGTAGGAAAACATGCATTGTAACGCATGCCGGGCACAGCTAGTTTTTAAATAAAATCTGAACCAGTTATTCATGTTTTCCCTTGTTTAGTTTTACTTTATTATCTAATCAGTTTTTATTACAAAGTCGTGCCGATTTTATTTAAAAACACTATAATACCCAAGTCCCATATGTCTAAATACATAACATTACATGAATGTAAAAAATAACATGATATTATATAAAAACAAGTGTGAAAAAATCATTAAAATATCTATAGAAACAAAACTGTGTTGTTTTTTTATGACTTTAACACGGTACGGTAACCGTATTCGAAGGGTAGAAAAGGTTGACAATGATTAATAGCCTCCGAATTCCTTTTTGCCTTCATGCCTACCAACCTATCCGCAACTAGAGACCCAAAACCCAATATCCCATAAATCAATACACTAGACAATAGCTCCGCCCTATTCATAGAAAAAAGGATGAATACGCCTGTGCCCTGTGATTGGTTGGTGACGCATTACCATATTTGGTGCTGCAGATGTCAGCGGGCCTCGCGTCTCAGAGCCTCGCGTGCCTCACAGTCACACCCCCCTCCCCGCCCCTCGAGTTTTGTGCGTCGGTGTGAGGCATTACAGATAACATAAATACACTGTGATGCATTGAGTTTCAAATCGCTTAAAAAGCCGTTTATAGTTTTGATATTATAGTAGGATATAGAATTCACTACAGAGTAAAGTGGATCGTAAGAAAACTTCTTTTAGATTGGTTTATAAAAACTATACGAAAAAATAAAGCAATGGACCTCAACTCTTTGGAAAAGTAAATATGCTTCTGCATTCTTGGTCGCGGACGAAGTAGCGGGCAACAGCTAGTATATTGAATTGAACACTAAAATCAATTATACTGAAATGTCCTTATTATGTTACTGATAATATACATCTTAAGATTTTTCCTATAAACCATAGTTGAGATATTTATAAAGTAGACGACATAGTACCTAACAATCTCAGTTCAACAATATTTCTATGATTTAATTCTTGATTATTGTTTTAAAGTAAAGTTGTTTAAGTTGTTGTATTGTTTGTAGTAAAGTAGTGAAAACAATAAACACAATTTATTTAAAAGGAATGCAGTTACCGTAAAGAAATAAAAAAAGCGGCCAAGTGCGAGTCGGGCTCGGCCATGAAGGGTTCCGAAGCAGCAAGTAACATAATTATAAAAGTTCTTGTAGTTCGTTGTAACTTTGATCGATGTTTTAATAATAGACCTCGTATTAAAAAAAACTACTTATTAGATCTCGTTCAAACCAATTTTCGGTGGAAGTTTGCATGGTATTGTACATCATATATTTTTTGTTTTATCATTCTCTTATTTTTGAAGTTAAAGAGGGGGGGGGGGGCATTTTACCACTTTGGAATAGTCTCGCGCGCAAACAGTTCAGTTTAGAAAAAAAATAGAAACTTCAATATCATTTTTGAAGACCTATCCAAAGATACCCCACACGTACGGGTCAGATGAAGAAAAAAATGAGTTTCAGTTCTAAGTATGGGGAACCCCCAATTTATTGTTTTTGTTTTTCTATTTTTGTGTGAAAATCTTAATGCGGTTTACAGAATACGTCTACTTACCAAGTTTCAATAGTACCTATAGTTCTTATAGTTCGGAAAAAAAGTGACATACGGACGGATAGACATGACGAATCCATAAGGGTTCCGCTTTAGCCATTTGGCTACGGAACCCTAAAAATACTTACAATTAATAGGTCTTTAACTATGAAATTGCCGTTTTTTTCTTACATTTTGTTCTGTTTGTAACTTTGACGTATAGTTATATAACTATACGTCAAAGTTACAATGTAAACAGAACAAAATAACCATGTTGGTTTTAGGCAACTGAGCACAGTCGAATCGTAAAAAAGATTTGAAGTTTTTCTTCTTAACTTCAACTATCACTGGCGCAGCAGAATAAACTTCCTGAACACGTAATTTCAGTATTTTTTAAAGCGCGGGCTCCAACTACAGTATAATGTATTATTCGGGTTTGGCTTATTTTAAATGGAAGTTTTGCCTTTATCATATCTTTGGCCTTAGCTTTCATGTCATAACTAAACCAATCTTTACCCCATTCGTTGACGTGGCCATGTTTATTTAGAATGGAATAGTATTCATTTGGCGATACAATAACTTCACGTCGGCGGTAATCCTTTTCAACCCTTCCAAACACTCTATCAGGAGGCATAAAACTATGGCCTAGAATGGGGAAAAAGTGGGACAGCTTACAAAAAACTTTACTAGTAGCCATGAAATTTGCCAGCATGGCTAACATAATAAAGTTTTTATTTTGACTACTGCAAGAATCGGAGTACAGTTCAAGTTTTATATTCTTCTTACCTTCTATAAGGCATTTTTCTTCCATCTTTTTCAAATAATGTTGAAGTGCCGACGCTATCTCATTAGCACCCCGCCCACTTTGATTTTCTAACCAAACATAATCAAAAGTATCTCTCTCTCTCTCGTATCTCTCTAACTCTATATCGTCTTTGTTTTGTTTCATATTAGGTTTATGTTGCATTATGCAAAGATTATATAACCAGGCTTGACGTGAGTAAAATACCTCCCCAATACTTAATTTTGGAAGAGGTTGGTTCTGTTGGCAATCAAAACAAATTTTAATCACATTATCTTCATCTTCAGTGTCATTGAGTAGACTAAAGAACTTTTTTGCCCTTAACTTGTGCAAACGATATTCAGTGCGAATGTTGTTTTTTAAATCTAAATCCTTTTCAGTCTTATTTTTTATTAAAAACTCCTTACAAGCTGAAAAAGTATCTTCATGAAGATTTCCAAATCCTAGGTTAAATTTTTTGTAAAATACTGACTTATATTTCGACAGAGAACAAGTTTTTCCAGAAATTAATCGTTGGTTTTCAATGAATTTTTCGTACATAATCGTTAAATTTAGTTCGGGGGGCAAATATATCTTGAACACTTGTTCCTAGAATAGTGGCTCTGTCTACATTTATACTTCAAAATATCATTTTTTATCTTGTCTCCCATTTCAGCTGTATCTTCAAGTTGTTTGACACTTTTACCACCTCGTCGTTCTTTATGCTGCTCACCAGTAGCCAGAAATGCATTAGCTACACGAAGACGCATTCGTTCTGTACCAGTTATTTTCTGAAAAGTTTTAGAACAGACCTAGATTTCTTCTCCTTGTCCTATTGGTACAAAATAAGCTACTGAAATCTTGCGGAAATTTACGGATGTTGTGATTTTAGATCGTCTTTTCGGAACAGATAATTACGCATGTATTTTAACAAAAACTTATCTTGTTCGATTTTCGTATCGTTCAAGTACAGTTTTCTTCTGAAATCTGTAACAAGTTAAAAAGGAAATATAGGCATAACATTTTTATGCGCCAGAATAGCACATAATCTACTTTTTTTTTATCTCGAATCGAATCAGAATCGCGGAATACAACTAGTAGGTAATAAATATACACCATTATTTTTAGGTCGTTCTGGAGCCGAATACCATGAACTCGATCATCGAACTCGAAACGATTGGGACTATTTTTTTCAAAAAATAACAATAAAAAAAAACAAAAGAATAAATTTAATGTTTTTTTTGTAAAATAATGAGAATCGATCGATGAATGAATTTTTCAATGGGTATCGTTCGCATGTGTTGCCGATCGTGGATACGTTTTACACACACATGTGCATTTGAGTTCTCATTATTTAAAAAAAAAATATTCTTTCGTGTTTTTTTTTATTGTTATTTTTTGAAAAAAATAGTCCCAATCGTTTCGAGTTCGATGATCGAGTTCATGGTATTCGGCTCCGGGACGACCTAAAAATAATGGTGTATTATATTAGGTAATATACCCAATATGAAGTGAACGTTACGAACGTTTTGTGATACGACGAAATCGCACGTGTTTTAACGTGTTCAAACACGATCGCACAGATAGGTACTCGCGCAAAATCAAAGCTGCTGCTGCTGTTATAAACTGCTTGACATGACGCGGTAGCCGGCTACTGCTCGGGTTTAGCAAAAACTAGATATGTACTAATGAATTCTTACCTTTCATATCATTATAACTTCGTCGAATTGCCTGGCATAAATACCTTTTCGTGGCGCCTGTTATTGCTTTGTCTAAATGGTGGTTACAATTCAAATCTGGATCACTTTTTTCATCTGCAGTATATTTGAACGTCTTCGGAGTACTGCGACAACGTCTAGACTTGCGTCCTCTTTCAACTTCAATAACTGGCGTGTTATATTCTCCGTTATCCATTATTGCATACAATATTTATACATTCAAAGAATAAGTGCGTGCACTCTATAACGTAAAAAATCATGAATGTGAAAGATGATGCAGTAATTATTTAGTACAACAACAATAACAGCGTTTTATGTATCGTTTTGAAAAAAATCGATCGATGTAGATGTATCACTTTCAAAAAACTAATGCATTTCGCTGTACTTTTAGAATGATTTATGTATCGTTTACCGAAAATTCGTAAAGACCATCGTGTAGCCCTATAGAAATTGAGTAGGAAACGAAAAAAAAAACACTTTGGAGATTTTGATTGATGTATTGCTTTGTGAAAACGCTCCTCAATTATGGTCCTTTGTACATATGGAACATCGTTGGGAGTTCTTACAGAATTTAGCTATATGGCCATACCTTAGACACTTCAGGCATTGTTTTACCGGCAGAATGTACGGGCGCACTTCGAACCGCCAGCTGTTCAGGTCTACGCTATCAGGTATCGCTGCGCACGAGAAAGTGATGAAAATTCTTCTGAAAGGGATGAAAAACCTTCTGAAATAGTGCGACGCATAAATCTTCTAATAGAAATAATATTCTTTGTGCTAGTTATTGCGTTGTAGATGTGTTCGTTGCTAAGGTCAATGGGAACATGCATGATAACACCTGTATTCTCCGTAGCGGCTGCAGGAATACTGGCTTTCAATTTATAACTAACCAGAAATTTTCGATTAATTATTGCTGCATTGGCTAAACCAGGACGTTCGAAAATAACACCAATTTTGTAGCAATTCATGCGTAATAATTGTTTTACACCCTTATTGTATTTTTTTTATACTGGTTGAAAGGGACATCATGTCTCTATCGCCGATCGGGACTGAATCAATACTTTCTAAAAATACAACATATTCAAAATTGCCTCCGTTTTCAGGATATGACCTAATGTAGTCAGGAATCCTGAATTCCCGATACTTATCCTTTTCAACTGGTACAGATTCCTCTGAAGAGCTTGTGGCTCCACCGTCGTCTTCAGAGGACACCAATGGTGGAGCAGATGACGATCTATCTTTTTTTTTTTCTTTTCTTGGGATTCCCTTCCCCATCATGAGAAAAGCAATCAAATAAACTTAGGAATCAATAAAATGATTATTTGAAAATTTGTTTTAAAAAAGGTGCCCGTTCGTTACGAAATTCCCGCGTTTTTTTCGTAAATAAAAACAATGACATTTCAATTGAGATTTGCCGTCAAAAGCAAGAAAAGCAAAGGTATTAACATGATAAAGCCACAAGTCAGGCAAAAATACCAAAAATAGTTCAATTCTATAATAACAATAAAAGTGGAAAATCACAAAGTAGGTAAACCGGTAATCGACTGGTAAAATAGCGCAACTCTATCGCCATGCGTCATTCGTTCACGAATATTAAGACTCCGTTCGAAACTCAGGCATCCGTAATCAATCGGGAGTAGGGTTTAGTCCGTAGTAACGGACTTCTTTTGGACGGGCCCGTCCGTCCATCCGTCCGTCGTAGACGGAATTAGAGAGTAGACCTCCAGATCAGTCAGTAGACGTCATTCATCAGGTGTTTTTTTAAATAAATTTACAAATTTACTTAGTTCGTTCTCGTGGCGAAATCTCCCTTTTAATACGACCCCAGTCCTCTTTTATAAGGTTTTCAGGAAGTAAAGCCAGTTAACCACATAATGTAATTATCCTCCTGTTGTTTTTAGTCGCTTTACGAAATAGGGCATTAGAAAATGGTAGTGGCAGTGGTTGACAATGCAAGCAAGATGTTGCTTCTTCGCAGTGCCTTCTATAAAATTATGAGCCTACATCAGGAACACAGGCGCCGCAATGGGGATTCCGTTTTGTAATACTTTTCGCCTAAAACAAATTATGTAGGTAAAAAAGTAGTGTAATAACTGGTGGTGGCGGCGGCATATTCCGTTTGACACGAAAATATATGAGGAAAAACTCCTTTCTTTAACCGTAGATTACATTTTCCTCCTTTCTGTTTCACTGTTATATTCAATATAATTAACTGTATCTTCCCTAACCTGAAATAAATCATAAAACATCAAAATTTCGTAAAACCGCAATAGGAATAAGCAAGCTCTTTAAAGATTTTTTTTATGAACTTTTGTAAAGTAGGTTAGGTTAGTTTTAGACCGAATTTTCTACCGATTTTTCTGCTTAATAGCTAATTTACACTAAACTGTACATAAAATAGCATACTTACGTTAAAATGATCTTCATAACAAAATATAACCGATAATGGAGATACATTATCCCTTCACATCATCTTACACCATTTTTTTCGTAGTTTCACATCGCGTGGAATACGAAAAAACAGTTTATCGGGTGTACTATTAATAGTGTTTTTGCACTTCGGTACCATACAATACTTGTAAGAAGGTTTTTTAACTTTTTTGCGTAATAAAAAAAATGCATATTCCCTATTGATCATTTGGAAACACGTTTGAACAAAATAGTCACAGACAAAGTATTGAAGCTAAACCATCGAACATGGATACTTTTGCAAGATCGTCTCAGAATTTGAATTACTTCCGGCTTTCAAGTCCCTCTCGCATTAGTTAGAGCTACGGTCTCATCAGTCAAGGCTGTATAAGCTTTAGGGGTAGAGTTGGCATGTGAAAAAAAATCTTTACGTAAATTCGAAATTTTAATGGCTTTACCCCCATTCTTAGATTAAATGCACTCGCATTCACAATCTTGCATGTCGTAAACTGTCAAGGTCTATTTCTACTTAAAGGCAAGGGAACTTCGAATTCCATGGCGACAACTCCTTAATAATTGAAGCCAATGTAACTATACCGTACTTGAATAATTGGAACTCAACAGAGTAGCCAATATGTATTTTTATTTTAATAACTACAAATCCAATTTATTATGGATCACAACACAAAGTATTACGTAGTGAGTTCGGAGGGGAGCTTATAAATCAATATAATCCTCCCTGTCTACCCCATTTCTCCCCATGTCACAGACGCAACACAGACACAGGTTTATAATAAATCAAAACATCAAAGCCCGCAGTATTGCGCAGTGAATATTCCTAGGGTTGCTAGGCAAGTCAATTACGACTGACTTATAAATCAATATCATCCTTCCTGTCTACTCCCTTCCCGCCATGTCACAGACGCAACACACACACAGATTTAATATAAATCAAAATAGTAAAGCCCGCACAGTATCGCAAGGGTGGCTTTTAGGGCTCCGTATGATCTTTAGCGCACGGGTTGTCTGCCTTGTTGGTCTAATCGTCGCCTATCAAGTTACTGTGCGTGAAGTTTTGGGTGGGTATGATCCCAGGTCGTCGATGTTTTATTGGAAAATATCAGTAGATGCTTGGAGTCTGGATTCATGCCAACTTAGCTATCCCATTTTACGTGGGCTTAAGGAAAGCTGACGAAATGTCAGTTGTAGGTACTGTAAGGCCCATAGCACATGGCGTATTTTAAACGCGCAGACGACGCGCAGATTTCGCGCGTATACGCGATTCAAACGAGATTCGATCGCAACCTCGCACGGGGTGATCGTGAAACGCGCCTCTACTGCGCGTATACGCGCAGATACAGCGAAACAGACGCGCTGTAGTCGCTCATAGATTTTGCGATTTTAAGATCAGAGACTCCTCTTCTTCAGTTGTACAATGGCGTCGTTTGAGACAACACTGCTTACGTTGGCTTTAGTACTTCATTTAAAAAGAAAAAAATGTAAAAAAAGCGAATCTATTGGATAGACCCAGTTACGTGTGAAATAATATATATAATATTATCATACAACGTTTAAAAAATTGGTAATACATAGAAGATGGAAGACATTTTATAAGTGTTATCGAATGTCATATTCGTCATTCCAAGAACTTCTTTTGATTCTAAAACCGGAGTTAACTCGTCAAAATACAGTAATGAGATCATGTATATCGGCAGAAGAACGATTGCTCATCACATTGAGGTAAGAAAACAACTAGTATTTATTTGTTATGTATTTATTGACCTGTTACAGTTTTAAATCAATCGTAATAAGAGAAAAAGATTTAATCAATATCATCATACATGTCAGATATGATATCGGAGTCATTTCTAACCGATTCATTGCTATCCAAATTTTGGAGTGAACTGACAGATTCGTTTCTTGGCGCTGATTGATTACTTGGATATTGAAGCTGAAATCCAGATCCAGACTGATATCCAGACTGGTATCCATACTGATGTTCATATTGAAATGCACCTTGGTATCTATTTTCATGTAATGTTCTCGATGACTGTTCCATATTTTTATATTTACGAATTAAATTTATCATATCAGCTTTGGCCTCTAACTTAAATTCCTCTTTGATGGCAGAAACATATTTAGCTAATGAAACTAAGAACAGTATGTCGGGATTTTCAGATAAAATTGCATTATTCGCTTCCTTAGACTGTTTGAGATTTGCTGTCAGTGCTTCATACAATTTGTCTTCTGGGTCTTCATGTTTTGGAGTCTTTTTAGACTTCTTTGGTGAATGTGGCTTTTGAAAATCACAGTCTTGGTCATGCCCCAGTGCTGCATCATCATTTTGACTTGGAGATCTTATTTCGTAAAGCGGGTCTAAAAAAAGTTAGCAAATTGGAATATATGTCTTCTAGGCTTAGCTCCAGATCCACTGGAACAGTTATTGTTCTTCGCTTTGTCTCTTTTATATGCGTCCTTAATACTCTTCCATTTTTTTTGAAAATCAATGACTGAAAACAATAATAATGTTAATAGTTTAGTTATTTATTAGGTTAATTTTAATTTATTTGAAATAAGTAGTTGTAGGTTAATTTTAATTAAATATGTAAAATTTACGATGACAATAGAAGTTTTAATAATGTTATTATTTTCAGGTATTTAGCTACGGGTTGGTATTTCTCAGATATTCACTATGACTTTAAGTGTGGACAAACGACGGCAGGCATTATAGTCCGTGAAACAGTGAAAATTATATGGGATAAATTAAAAAAAACATCTGTCTGCCAGAACCAACCGAAGAATCACATCTAAAAACTGCTGAAGGATTTATGAAATACGCAAATTTTCCCAACCTACTTGGGGCTATCGATGGGAAACATAGTTATAAAACCGTAGTTATAAAACCTCAACATAGTGGATCAGAGTATTTTAATTATAAAAAAATATTTTTCCATTGTATTGCTTGCAATATGCAAATTACAGATTTATCGATATATATGTTGGATGCTATGGAAAGGCTGCAGACTCAACAATAAATGAATGTAGTGAATGGACCAAAAAGATAAGGCAAGGAAATTATAATATACCAAATGCGAGACCAATATCTAATAATGGAGTGCCAATACCATTTACGTTTGTTGGAGATGAAGGCTTTGCATTATCTCAACATTTACAGAGACCTTAGGCTGGAAAAATCTTGCCACGAGAAAAAAGAATATATAATTACCGCTTGACACGTGCCAGACGATACATTGAATGTACCTACATTTGGTATATTAAGCAACAAATTTAAAATCTTTAATCGACCACTGAACGTTAGCGTGGACTTCAGTGTGGCTATTGTGAAAGCCTGTTGTGTACTGCATAATTTCATACGTGAACGTGACGGTTATAATTTTCATAATTCTTCGAGTATAGCTGGTTTAGAAAAGCCTCCTGAAGATACAAGTTTGATTTCGATTGGTGCAAGACGGTCACAGGGACAATTAAACGGAACTACGATACGAAATATGTACACTGATTATTTTATTAGCGATGAAGGTGCAGTACCATGACAAGATTCTAAAATTTAGGGTACCTACCTAATTACCTGTTCTACTGTTTTATTTACCGCCGCACAGTGGGCCGAATCTGAAAAAAGGAACTTACGATTTTTTTTCGAAACGTAATTTTTTTGTTCGGCCAATCGACAGAAGCCGTCAATACAATCAACATTTATTAATTGTATTTTTTTCTAAAAACGAATATTTGATGAGATATGATGACAAATTTTTAATTCATAAGTTACTTTTTTCAGATTCGGCCCAACGTGCGCCGTGAAGATAGCCACCACATGTATGCGTGCCCACGTTTTAGGGTGCTAAATCATTAGTTCTAATAATTAAAAATATCGTAAGAAGGAAAGCGGAACAAACGAAAATTACACCTGAACTTATCACAACTAACGATATAACACCCTAAAACGTGGGCACGCGACATGGGGTGGCTATCTTTACGGCGATGTTTTATGTGTAGTCCTAAAACAAATACATTATTTTTAAATAAATATAATAAATCTTACCTGGCAGTTTTTTTTCCTTACTGGTTTTTTCATTGAAATTGTTATAAAAATTTTGGCACAATTCATCCCAAGCATTTCTTTTTAACACTTTGTTTGAATATTCGGGCAGTAGTGAATTCCATGTAGCGGGACGATTGTTTATGTTCTGTTATAAAGCGGTCGGTGTCGAAGGGTTCCATTTTAAACCAAATACACGCGCAGCACACAATAAACTATTATTGCAACTGAGGCGCGGGCGGTGCAGTGGTGGCGTAAGCGCCCCCCCCTGCCCCTACTCCGCTCCTTTGTACGCGCGTTTGTATCGCTTCAAACGCGCGTATACGCGCTTCATGTGCGCGCTTATAACATCAATGCAAACTCAACAATCAGCGTCTACGGCGCCGAAGAGGCGCGTTCCTGAAACGCGTCTTCTGCGCGTTTAAAATACGCCATGTGCTATGGGCCTAATACATACTCGTACTTCCCTGCCCAACTCCTTGAGGAATATAGGTGGAGTATAATGCTATATAAAGGGTGCCAACGGGAATCAATAATACCAATTCTCGGCCTTCTATATGTCACACAGGTGTCACCATAGGTAATCTTAATAAAAACCTTTTTAAAATGAATCCAATAAAGCCTTTATTATGGCAAGCAAAAAAATCAATAAGTTAAGCCCGATACAAGAATTTTAATTGATTTTAATAAATAAAAGTGAACAATATGTAGTTTTAGTGATACGGGACCCTTACAGCGAGTTCGTGTGCTTCCCACCGACGAAATTTCTCCACGTTCCCATAGCGACCCTCAATTATAGCGAGCTAGATGTACTGGGGTGCGGACCCCCTGTTAGCCTGTCTGTTGCCATGGTTACTGCTAATTGACTACACTACCTACGTATTCTACCTGAGTGTTGCATACCGGGTAACATCTCGAGTCTGTAAACATGAGTAGAGAGAGTGTTGTGAATTATTATGGATAATCGGGACAATGTGCCGAGATTGTGCTTTCATGTGTAAGGCATGTATTAAAATCACTAAACAGCATGGATATGCATCACATAAAAATTATTTAGGATTTTGTAAAAATATAATAATAGTGACACAGTGGTAAAGGCTTAGACTGACTTAGGAATTTACGTCATGCATGTGTCATGCATCATGCGGCGTGACGAGACTTGTAACATCTCCACAGCCCACTCTCTCTCATAGAGAGGAGCCCTGTGTGCTATCAGTGGTTCAGAATACATACTATAAATTACTTTATTATCAATTATTACTTTGTCCAAACTATACACGTTTTCCTGTACTTTTTGATGACCTGGCGGTTAAATTACATCTACTAATTTTATGTTGTTTTAGATTCTGACATAATTTATTCTGATTTTCATATTATTACAGTTTATTTATTTTACTACCAATGATTGCGAGTGGAGACACTACTAATATGACAATGAGAAAAATACGGAAAACGAACTCTCATAATAATTTGTCGACTATGAACACTTCAGACTCTTTAATACTACGATGCAAAGTCTACCTGACCAATGCGAAACTTTAGAAGTACGTGATTTACAAGAAAAATTATTATCTGTACAGGACGAATTAGTGATTGCAAATAATGAAATAGACAATTTAAACACAGAAAATATAAAATTAAAATGGGAATTAGGAAAGAGTTATAAAATCATAGAATTATATAAAAAAGGTCGGATAGTTTCCATTTACCTTGGAACCAAAATCAATCAATTATTCGTTATAAAGTATTTTCGTGCCGCGTGCTCACACTTGGTGTAATGCAAGATGGCATGCGTTTAGCTATAGCTAATGATTAAAACACGCAGCTAGGCACCTCTCCCCACAGCTTCAAACTAGCACGGCATTTAAACGCAACCAAAGCTGGGAAATACGGACAGGGATAGAACAAGGAACGGGCTTACTTCCTTCTTAAAGCTGTTGAGACGCCGCCGCTATCTTCGTTACACATTGAATTCTTCCGATCGACGATAGCAATGTGGGTTTTTCTCGTTTTTGACTTATACAACGTGTAACAAAAAGGATCGTCATTAACTGCCCCCGAATAAATATCTAAATCCTATCTCGTATAGTTATGTACTCTGTGGGTAATAACTAAGTTCCTACAGTGTGAAAAGCGTTTCCGCATTTTAATTATACGAGAGCAAAATAATCTATATATGAAATGTCAGTACGTACTCGGCTCAAATGCATGGAGCAGCAGATTAGTTTTTACGATGTTGGTCCCATGGAGAAAGTGGTCCAGTTTGATGTTCCGTAGCAAGCTCTTAATTATGTGAATACACTTTTTGCTACTCGTTGTATAAACAGCTGCAAACGCTCTTGTCGTACACACTAACAATATGTTAGCTATTCTTACTAAACATTTATTTTATTTATTTATTTTACTATTTATGTACACACAGTAGACAACACAGGACAATAACGTATACTCGTATGAGTACATAGGTACTGCGTATGTCGCAAGAAATTATTTTTTTTGTACTACCTGCTAATCTACTTAATAAAAATCTTAAATTAATTTATTCATTTACTGACAGGCAATGGACATCCTACGAGTAAACTGCTTGGTCTAGGTAATCGCTTCGGGAGGATTTTTGATATATCATCGCTTAAAAGAGTGCTTTGCATAATTTACCTTTATTATTGCATAAAACGTCGCCTCAATTTTATGAAAATGAATATTGAATATTATGGGCGTTTAAACGCAAACAAATTGTGTAATCCCTTGGTTTGATTATAATCCCACCATATATACATAAGTGTGTATATATATACCCTTTTTTTTTTTTTTTTTTTGGGGGGTGAGAAATCATCAAATGACTCCTCCCGCTCTGGGCGGAGCGGAAGGGAGTGTCAGACTCTTACTGACTAAAAAACACCCATGTTCCTTCATTGGCCCTTTATGTTCCAGGGCCGCGGTATCTCTTTCGAACAGTCCCGCAGCCCTGGCAGGCACCGGCCCTTGCGGGCCCCTCCCGTTTGCTGACATCTCTTTGAGGCGCGCGTGGAACACGAACGCGCCGTCGACACGGCCTGCCCGTCGTCATACGACGGACGGACGGCGAGCTAGCCCATTACTCGCCGTCCACAGGCCTGCGCCTACGGTGGCCGAGAGCCATCACGGCGTGGCCCCCGACGCCCGGTGCTTCTCCCGCGGCGGCTGGGACGTGAGGAGGTTCTCTCCCTCTCACGTTCCGCCGCCTCCTTCGCTAGCATGACTGCTTCGCAGAAGGAGGCGACGGCTTCCCATTCCCTCTCGCCCCGGACCATGGCTTGAACCAGGGCCGGGCGCGAGAGGTCGCCGCCGCCAATCGCCGCTACGAGGACACGGCGGTGCTCCTCCCAAGCGGAGCAGACCTCGACGGTGTGCTCCACCGTGTCCTCCGGTCGATCCTCGCAATAGTAGCACCCGGGCGTTTCCTCCCGCCCGATTCGGTACAGGTACCTCCCGAAACAACCGTGTCCGGTGAGGACCTGCGTCAGGCGGAAGGTGAGGGCGCCGTGGCGCCTCTCAAGCCACTCCTCAAAGAGGGGACTTATCGCCACTATCGTGGCGTGCCCTGAACGGGGTTGCGATAGTCGCTCCCTCCATGTCGCCATGAGATCACGGCGGAGGTCTGTCCGCCGCGCGACAATATGCCGCGGCAGCGGAGTTACCCCCCGGCTCTGTACCTCCGCGCGCCACTCGTGCAGGCGCGCGAGGACTATGGCCTCCAGATCCCATGGCGGCAATCCGGCAAGGAGGCTCGCCGCCTCGCGGGAGATCGTGCGGTATCCACGGATGAGCCTTACGGCTACCACCTTTTGGGGCGCGTTCAGGTAGTGCTTGGCACGCAACCTCAGCGAACGCGCCCACACCGGGGCCCCGTAAAGGGCCATGGACCGCAAGATCCCCGCATAGAGCCTCCGGCAGGAGGCGTTTGGCCCCCTCAGGTTGGGCAGGAGCCGCTTGAAGGCAGCCCCGGCCTTTTCCAGTCTGGGAGCCAAACGTCGGAAATGCTCCACGAAGTTCCATCGGCTGTCGAGGACGAGTCCGAGGTACCTCAACGTCGACTCGACGCCGACGGGAACCCCTCCTACCGTGAGTATGGATCCCGACGGTGGCGCGCTCCGAGGCCCATGAAAGCACATGGCCTCGGACTTGTGCAATGCCACCTCGAGACCCAATTGCCGGATCCTCTCAACGACTATCGCAACCCCGCGTGTCATCAATTCGGCCGCCGCCTCGTGCGACCTCCCCTGCGCCAGCACCAGCGTGTCGTCAGCGTAGCGTATATATATACCCTCAAATCACTAAATATTTATAACAACACAAAACACTGTCGGCAGACGGCAGACACAGATGGCATTTTGCAACGACTCTAAGGACTTCCCTTCATTATTGTTAATTTATTACCGTTGGAAATCCCACCCACTGGGAACTTTTATTTGTAACAGTTGCACGAATGACAGCTGGGAATTACCAACAACCCTTCGCTACTCATACCCATAATTTTGAGACATATATGTTACAGTCACACGATGCGTTGTGTCAACCAATTACAGACGCGGCCTTTATGCACCACAAAAGCAAACGGCCGTTACCCGTTACTTCATCTTTATTCGAACCATTGTACCTACAGGGCGTGAAGAAAGATACATGAGTAACTGGAAATCCCTTTCTAAAACTTGCCCCGATTAACCCCTCATTGATTTTACGTTATGCTTTTGTCGCTATTTTGCATAAGGGCATGCAAGGGAGCTGGTTCTAGCAAAAATACAAACATTACAATTCAAGGTCAGGGTTGGCAGTTAGCACGCAGCTGTAATAAGGGGAACATACAATACATTGTAGGGGACCCAGTAGTGCCTTTGTTTGCAACCAGAGGGGTGAAGGGATTCCGCTGAGATGTATCAAACGTCACGTGTGACATAGAATAACACAGGTAATCCCGTAAATAAAATTCAAATTTTTGGATAAGGTCAATTTAATAATAAAACATATTTTAAAACAATATTTATTAGATTTTTCTTTATCTCGTATGTAGTGTTCTTGATCGAAGACTTGATGTAACCAATTTCGGTAGGTAGTGCTACATACGTTTTATTTAAAAACATCCGAAACTACTATGAATTTATTGCAATTTGATGTGTTCCATGATCTTATCCCGTTCACGTATCAGGTATTTTTGTCTGTTCTGAATAATAGGCAGTTTAAGAAAAACTAAAAGGAGACTTTCTGTATTTTTTTTCGTATTTCTAAAAGCACTGTTCTTAACCCATATCTTCCCAACACTATTATTTCTCATCCGATTTTTGAAATTTTGAGTATGTTTATGTTATTGGGTAAAGTAACATGTATGTAATAAAAAAAATATAGGTCATTGACCTTTTGAATAACAATACCGTTCCAATAATGGAACAATGGGAACATCCGCTAATGTATTTTCTTTGAGGAGATAAACTTATAGGAGACCAAATAAAAGTTTGATAAGCAGTAGTTTAGACAAGTTTATTAAAAAACTATGTAAATTAAATTATGTTAAAAATTATTATGGGGTTGAATGAAATACCACTGAGCATTAAGCATGTAAAGCAACTGCGCATTTGCCACATTTTTTTGTTGGATTTTTATGGCATAAACCGCATCGCGTCTGTGTTCCGTTATCCACTATATGGTGGTCCTTTCCATCTAATCGCACGCTTGAAGGGACACGTTTTATTACAGCTAGTGGAGATTTGGGAACATATTTTGTTTTTGTTATCGCGCCACTAGATGCTGTGCTGTGTGCGTGTGTGTGGTTTTGTCATAAAATACGACTGAACCACATATCTGGTGAAAGACAGTAGGTCGTGAGCATCTTTCTCTTTAGCAGCCGGCGACAACCTGTACAATTGGTAAGCATTATTTATGCTGATGAGAGGAAACATAAGTAGTTGCCAGTACCATCTCTTCAGTCTTTGCCGATTCTATAACAGCCAACATTTTGATCTAATCGATCCACCCCTCCCATGTATTTATTATAATTTATGAAACAACGTGGCAGGTCAACTGTTCTTTCTTCTGTTTATCGCACCATCGTTTCACTTTGCCTATTGGCTGTACTCCACATTATGTTGACGCGACTGTTACAATATTATTATCATAGGATCTTACTAAAGTTATATCTGACGACACATCTGTGGTTTGGTTGTGTGAACCTCTTTTCATTTTTTTCATGTCTTTAGGATCCTTTAGAGGCGCATTCTCTACTCTATTACCGCGGATAGTTCCAGTAGCATCGTGACCTAAGGATTTTATTTCAGTCAATAGAGGTATTGAGGTGAAAAATATAAAAGCTGTAATTATTAGATGGAAGTTTCGATATTAGATCAAGAACTACAGATCCGCCGACTCCAAAGGCTGGATGTGTGTTTCCGGTGCTAGCTCCTTGATATGGTTCTCCATAGGTTAGGTAACCTAATCGAGTACAAATGACCCATACTTTGTAGCCGAATCTAATAGGTTTACCATGAATATGTTGCTTAGTAGGATGTTTTCCAAAGTACGGGATCATGGACTCGTCGATACTCAAACTTCTGTCGCCTGGAAAAAAAAAAATCTTAGTAGTTCATAAAACCTATGTCTTGACATACAAGCTGCTACACCAGGATGATGACAGTCAATACTTTGCTCCCAATATATTCTGTATCGAGCAAAACTCCATTGTAGCCAGACAATAACAAAATACCCAGAAACCGCTTTATCTCATCAGAACCAACTTTGAAATTTACGTGTCCCTTCTGCTTTGCATTCTGTTCTGTCTGTGAACGCAATTTAATCACTTCTTCATCATAAAACAACTCAAAAAATTCTAATGGATTATGAAGACCTTCTAAGAAACTGGGAGGTGTCCACTTTTTGTCTACTTTTTGAGGGATGTCCACATTTCGCCATTTCCTAGCAACCGTACGTTTACTTCTTTTTTATGGTTGTGGGTTTTTAGTCCAGGATCCATGGGCCATTTTTGCACTTGATTACTATGAAGCTAATTTTCCGTGAGTAGCTTCATTTTGATGAGACGCCCAAATTTCCTGTGCGAAAATTCTCGATTGTGGTAGCTAACAGAGGTAGCAATGATAAAATATGTCGATTTGATGATTCTCAAAAATTTATTACTAACTGGGTTTTTTTGTTAAATCTCAAGACAATTATCCAAATTATTCGAAAAAAATTTGTCCTACAAAATCTATGGTTTGATCAAAGAGTCCCCTCCTTCCAACATGTATCGATAACGAGGTCATCATAAATGACCAGCTTATTTTTTATTTTTTTACTCTGTTAATATTTATATTATTTAACAGCCATATTGTCCTACAAATTGTGTGGTACGTTATCCCGGTCCTACACTAAGAAATTGTTAATACCACAAGACCATTTTTCTCATTGAAACTGTAGGAAAAAAATATTACATAATAGGTTAGTCTGTTCTCTGCCCAAATGAAACAATGTCCTACAAGAAAACAGGTACGTATCACTAGTCCGACAAGAATTGTCATTTTTTCGTTTTGCTATTTGTAACGAAAAAATCTTTTTAAAAATTTAAATCTTCATAATCTTCGCTACTGACATCGCTGTCATCTCCATCTATTTCACTTTCCTCACTCGTGATATCTGACTCTGTAATAACATGAAAAAATAAGTAAATTATATAATAATGAATAATCAATCAATAAATAACAATAGTATTAATAATACCTTGTACGTCAGAAGATAATTCTTCAAAAGATGGACTTTGGGGACCATCAAGCCAATAATATTATTCATATTTGCCATCAATTATTGTCCATCCAAAATTTTCTGGCAATTTTTCCGTGGGGTACCGCATGTGCGCATTACACCATAAATTGCAGATGAATACAGTTCTTTTAATTTGTTGCAATAGTTCTTGTTTTGTCGGTGGCAAACTGGAAGGATCATATCCTACGATTTTTTGTTTTGAAATTTCTTCATTTTCATTTTTTGATTTATACCCTTTTTCAAATAACTCATACCGTCCTTTGTTGATATCATTCTTTGTATTTAATGAATACACTGCATACATACTCTTCAATAATTTGAACCACCTCATTCGATGTTGTTAATGCTGTATTTTCAATTCGTAGGAGTTGAATAAAAGCCTCTTGAAAATTTTCATTTTTCTTTAAAAACTGAAAGGTCTCTTTTTTCCTTTACGAAAGTAAGCAGGATTGTAATCATAAAAAAATGTTGTTAATTTTTTTTTTGTGATAATTGAGAAATAAAAAAATCAGCTGGTTAGTAATAATTTATGATGACCTCGTTATCGATACATGTTGGAAGGAGGGGGGGGACTCTTTGATCAAACCATGGATTTTGTAGGACAAATATTTTTTCGAATAATTTAGATAATTGTCTTGAGTTTTAACAAAAAAAACCAAGTTAGTAATCATTTTTTTGAGAATCATCAAATCGACATATTTTATCATTGCTACCTCCGTTAGCTACCACAATGGAGAATTTTTGCACAGGAAATTTGGGCGTCTCATCAAAATGAAGCTACTCACGGAAAATTAGCTTGATAGTAATCAAGTGCAAAAATGGCCCATGGATCCTGGACCATTTGTGAAGTACTTGGAATGGGTTCTTTCTCTTGGGATTCTTGCTGCTCTATTTCTTCTATCCGTCCTTCTACTGAGACCTTAGCCCTAAGTTCTGCTTCTGCCAATAACTGGTGCCGAGACAAGCAGTTGATATCAGCCGATTCTTCATTACCACGATCTTCGTCACTCTTATCAAAGTTTTCGGGGGGAGTTATGTACACGTCAGCCTCTAGCACATCATTATCATCTTCTAAATACGATATAATATCATTTACGGTCAGCCTAAAACAAAAAACATGCAATTATAAGCCTAATGTATTCATACATTTTATCATTGGGAACAGAGTACTATGTTCTCACTGCTTGAAAAATGTAACGGTGATAGAAAACATGCCATGAACACTAAATTCTCAATATATTTGCTCATTTTACTATTTGATATCATAAATAACACTAAATTCAAATGTAATTCATATGAAAATACGTAACATTACTAATAAAATAAATAATTTTTACTTACCGACGGCGGGACGCCATTTTTGCACAAATTACTCACAACAAAACTTTAATTGACAATAAAAATACGCGCGCTATTCACTTTATGGCGCTCGATTTTGACAGACAACTAATTCAGTGTTACCACTACTAAAAAAAACTATTCGCAGATTATGTCATAAAAAAATATTCAAATTTGCCGTTCCAAAAATGGAACACTGGGAAGATACGGTTAAAAATAATTGTAGTTAAAAAAATAAATTTTAAACCACAGTAATTATTGATTTGGCAACACATTTTGATTGGATGTCATTGTGAAAAGTGTAAACGTCAATCAAGTGCCAAAATATCAACGGACTTGGATTTTGCACACAATTTATACATCCATTTATCGTACCCTGGTAATCCTAACCATCTGCCTCGTTCCAATTACACAACAATATCGGTACAATGCAACACATATGAATCTTGAGATTATCGCTGTATTAGAAGAATGGATTGCCAGATAGGTATGTAGCTAAAAATCATAACTAAAACTATACACTGTGTTAAACACTCAGCAGTTTAATAATACACTGACAAGTGGCCCATGAACTGACAAGTGACAGCCCAGGTAATGTTTTCATAGATTCCATTAGGAGGCAAAGGAATCAATGCCATACATTCAAATCAAGGACATACTCGTAATTCGTTGGTTTTATTTTAAAGCCATTAATATTGTTTTAAAATATTTTAAACTAGCGGATCGTCCCGGCTTTGCACGGGTGCCTATGTTACTCAGGGTGAATGTAGCTTTCCAATGGTGAAAGAATTTCTGAAATCGGCACATTAGTTTTTGAGTTTATTCATCACAAACATACACACACACACAATAATACAAATATTTCCTCTTTATAATATTAGTGTAGATAACAATAAGGTGTGTAATTTGCTTTAAAAATGATATTTAAGCCTTTTTCTTTGTTTCAATGTAGAAAAATATTATTACGATACAAAAAATATCTGGATTTAAAATATTTATTTATTAAATAATGGTGTTTTTAATTTTTTTTTGTTTCTTAAGTCCATCCTTAATAATTTTCCCTATCAGAAATACCACACATGATAGCTGTTCAAAAAAAATATTTTAAGCCCATTTCAGAACATGTCCTTTGCAAATTATTCCATACGAAACGAACGCGCAAAAAAACCGCGAGTGTGTACCTAAGTAGAAGCTATTAACACATTGTAAATGTGGCAGACTGCCGCCAGCCTTTAGGGATTGGAAAATACGATGAAACAGGATGACAACAAGTCTGCCGTGGGAGCGAAGACTCTTCAGTGTTCTTTAAAGTCTTTACCATTTATTATTGTACGAAAACCAGTCAAAACGGTTATATTATTCATGCCATTCATACTGCCCAAACAGGGCACAACACAGTGGTCAACCCTTAAAGCAACTTTTACTATAGAAGAGTCTAGACCCGTTCTTACAATAAGTAAAACGCGCGTTAAAGGTACCTTGACCCACAGTAAATTTCCAGGGTCGAGGGTTGCTAAGTAGCCGCCGTGAGGGGAGCTTTCAAGGACAAGGGTGAGCTTCTGTTGTGAAACTTGGGGTGAGAGCACGTAGTACCAAAATATTTTAGTACATTCTGGCTTATACGCATTACTATAAATGGCTCAACCCCCATGAGTAGCAAACTTGATCTGTTGTTCGCATACATCTTGCACAGTTTAACAGGTTTTCTTCAATAAGATTATCATGTGTTCATTCAAGGTGAGGGTCATAGGTTGGACAGTTGAAAAACATAATGCTCCCCATTAAGAGTTGGGTTAATGATATGTCGCAACGTCAAAGCACATTATTTTGTTAAAAGAATGTATCCTTACACAAATAAAGCTGCAAAATAACAACATTCAGTACATATGTATTTTAAATGAAGATCTGCACAGAATCAGCCTTACAGCTTGTTAAGAGACCCTATTAATTTCGTCGCAGTACTAGTTTAGGTAATTTCGGAGAGATGTGTGCGAGTGAGCGTTCGAAATATCGCTAACGATCGTAGTGTGCGTAGTCTCATACTGTGCAGCAAGCAAACAATCTTGTTCCGTAACCTTATTATAAGCAAATCATAGGCCATTGTCAAGAATTGCCCTGTGCACAAAAAATATCGGACAGATGATACTTAATTGTCTATTTTATTATATATATTAGATGCAAATACTTTTTTAATATGGACTAGCTGCATGTCAAAATGAACATTATAAAATATTTTACGCGACTACTATATACTTTAATCGCCGCCATCTTCGCCAAACATCATGTCGTATGGAAAAAGATTAGGGATGCCTCGATTGTAATCGATCGATTGATTTTTTTATGAATCGTTGTATATTTTTTAATCTGAATCACATTTTTAATTTATTTCGAACAAAGTGCAAATAGAAGCTACAATAAAAAAATTCAATCACCATTCCATATAGGTAATATTATTATTCCCTAAAATTATTACTATAAAATTCCTACTAAGTATACTTTATGCATGAGGTCATACTCGATTTTAAATAGGTAGTTAGAATAATGCTGACGTGAACAAAACCGACATATTTCATCATGATCATTATTCAGGGTGTTCTAATGATCGTCTAGAAAAGTGTGTGGTTTACTTCTAACAAAACGATTATTTACGACAGTTAATATAAAATAACCCTCCTTTTTGGCACGAGTTGCCTGGGCGACTTGGAGATCCCTAAACGAACCCAGGTCGGCCGGAGCAAAGACAATCTCTGCAGATGTTTGAGGTTGGGGTTCGTGGACGGCTCAGACCTCAAGTGCGTATGCGGTGTCTCCCCACAAACAATGGTCCACCTTCCATCTTGCACCGCATGCCCTATCACCTGCGCTCTAGATGATTTAATTACTGCATCAGAAAGCGGGGTTCGCGTCGCGAACCCCGCTCTCTCTCAAAAAAAAAATCAAATATGTTTACCCCAAAATTCAGCCGCGCGAACTTCGCGTGGCTGAATTTTGGGGTAAACATATTTGATTTTTTTTGCCATCGATACGCTAAGAAGAAGAAGCTAGTCCGCTATAAAAATAAGATCTTAAAGGAGTTTACTAATGATCGACAATGCAACACATAATTTTCCGATGCTCTTGTTTCCAGGCGAACTATGTACGGGCGCAGAGCAATGTCCTTTGCATTTATGCTGTATATTTATTATTATAATTATATAAATCGTCAAAAATAAATTATAATAGGAAAGTTAAGAGTATACGAAAATATGTATAAAAGGTTGAGTGAAAAGTAAGTATATTTTATTAATTATTTTGTGTGTTTTTTTTGCTTGCGTATGTATGCGTGTGTGTGACATCTTATTGCCCTTTTATTTATTTTTTAATTGGGCAAGGATTTATCTAACCAAAAATTAAATTATCCTACGTGTTTTTCTCATTTCAGGTGAAAAAAAAACAAGATACCTAGTTATTAATTTCTTCATTTTAAGACGTATCACGCGCGATTCGGAAGTACTTTACGTCGGGAGCGGCAGTCAAAGCGACACAGGTCCGTTGTCGTTTAGCCCTTAGACTAAATGCACCAACCAAACTAACACAATTTAAAAAGATTTATTTTGGATAGATAAACACCTTAAGTTTTATAATATTTCATACTTATTGATATTTTCAACATATTCTGACGAGTAGACGACGGTTTTGCGCATTATTTTATCGGGTTTTTTCAGTGTGAACCACATTTTTGTACAGTACGAGGCATGCCTTTTAAGTTTTGTCGTTTGAAGGAAAAACACAACTAGAATCTTATAGTACTTTTTATTGTTTTTCAAAGTATTCACCACGTAGCTTAATACACTTTTCCATTCGCTCAAACCAGTTATTATAACATTTATTCCGCTCTAAAGTGGGGGTGTTCAAAATGGCTGACTTTAAGCGTCGACTGCTTCTTCACCGGACTGGAAACTTTGACCACGAAGACTTTTCTTAATTTTAGGAAATGTAAAGAAATCGTTATCGTAATCGTATGGAGGATGGTCAAGAATTTCTACTTTTTCCTGCTTCAAATACTCAATCGTTTGACGAGCGCTGTGTGAGCTTGCGTTGTCGTGGTGCAGGATGATGCGTCGCTTTGAGTTAGATTTTCGAAGTTCAGCGATGACTTGAGGTAAACAACTGTGGTATACCACTCTGCGTTAACCGTTCTACTATCTTCAAGTGCAATAGTCGCAATATGGCCGGTTTTTCCAACGAACGTGGCCACCATCTTCTTTGAAGTGCTTCGAGAACGAACAACTTTAGTCTGCTTTGGCTCGTATTGAAAGACCCAGATTGTAGATTGTTGTTTGGAATCAGGATCGTAGACATAGACCCAAGATTCGTCACCACTGATGATATCGTAGACGTGATTTGACTCTCCTCTGTTGAACCTTTGCAGAGTTTTCTTACACCATCTGACGCGGGCCGCCTTGTGATTGTCGGAAAGCAGATGCGGTATCCAACGGGAAACTAGCTTTCTCACACCAAGTGCTTCATGCAAGATCTTCTTAATGGTTGTCCCTGAGATGCCTAATAGAGCCTCTATCTCTCGATACGTCACATGACGATCTTCGAGAATTAGTTGTCTCACAGCAATGATGTTATCGATATATAATAGAACATTTTAAAGCTTGTTACAAGAGGATTTTTTTTGGTAAGTTCACAAGCAAATGGGCGTCTGGACAAAAAAGTTAAACGCCGTAATGTACAGTGACTGACACAACAAAATATTCTATGTCAAAAGGGGGGCGTCGGTGATTGATTCATTGGTTTAACGCCCCTTGGGTTGCTACTATCTTGTAGAATACTTTCGGACACCCCTAAGATTTTTGCTGTGTCAAGAATTTGGTAAACGGTTTACTTTCATCACATAACACCTAATGCGGCCAACTGTGAATATCGGCCATACCTGATACCATGAATATAATATAATAACTAAATCGACCAGCTGTGAGTACTTGATACCATGAAAAATGTTTGCGTACCACTTAAAGAATTATAGTCATGAAGATGTTATGTCTCCAGAAGTTAGCAAAAAAATCGTTTTCAACCCGTTATAACTAATGAAACCAACTAATCTAATGAGAGCCAAGTGAAATTTGGCATAGGTACTATGAAACATGTCTGCTTACCCCTTTAATAATTATCGTTATGAAGGTTACGCTTATGTTTATCGGTAATGAAGTGATGAAGGCTTGAATCTACCCGTATTGGTCAATAGCGATTATATGTATAATCCATCTTGTATTGTTGAATTTGATTTAATTTTTCGATAGAAATTTACAAATGAGGAAAATGCGTGAGGAAAGTTTTGAGTACGAATGTGGATGGGTATAGAGAGAAAGACCAACGAAACCATGGATGGACTGTGTAAAGAATGATATGGCATGAAAGGTTGTCTGATGAGATGACGAGTAATAGATAAGTATGGAAGAAGAAGACATGTTGCGCCGACCCCAAATGAATTGGGATAAGGGCAAGAGAATGATGATGCCTCAGGAAATCGCTACCTATTTAAAGTGACATGATGTGAAGCTGTATATATGCCACTGTATCCGAAAACCGTCTGCCACTCTCTTAGCAGATTCGGGAGTGGACAATTCTGTTTTAAAGAGCCATGGAGGATGGAAATCATCTACGATAGCATAAGGAAATAAGAAGAATCTACCGAAAACGCTAAAAAGCTATTCAACCCCCGTAGAAAAGGGAGGATCCTCCGACCAGACGTAGATGGCGCTGTACTACTTTTTGTTCTATGTTGCTGAAGTATTTTTTGTAGTGCCGCTACAACACCACCGAATTGACGAAAATGTCAATTTAAAAGAGCCGCCTACGCGCCCACCTACGTCTAAAGAACATCGTGAACCCATGGCAGAAAATAATAAAGTTTCTCAAAGACATCGTTTTCTGAGACTATTTCTAATTCTCAAGCTGTAAATACTACAACTGTAACGGATGGTACTAATAAAGCTGTTACGATGCACTTCCATAATTGTTCAAATATAAACATTAGCATCCAATAATTTCTATGTTATATTTTAGCGTTCCTAATACTATGAAAAAAAAATATTTACTATTCTTACGTAAGTTGCACTTACTCATTTTCTCATAGAGGATGATAAAAAGTAGCGTCCCCGTTCACCTCGGGAGCAACACTATTTTAAGCTCGAGTTTGAATGCCTCGTTGCGCTCAGGTTTCCGGTTTTTTGGTCATCGGTGTCATTTTCATTTAAGTTTTCTGGGTCACTAAAAACGAAAATGCTAGTATTTTTTGGATTTATTTTGTGGAACCGTGACTCATTCTTGTTTTCATATTAATGTGATGGACATAACACTGTTTGTGTTCCCCAATAAATAAATTAAAGTTCATCGACTTTCCATGAGGGTTTCGCTTCACTCACAGATAGTTCGCGCATGCGTCTGTGATCTAACGATCCAGGCGGACGAGCTACTCTGCGGCAGACGCGGCAGACGCGGCAGTAACCATTCTTGAGTTCCGTGAATCGTTCTATTGTTTAGTCAAGTAAGTGTTTATTTGGTTCTTGATGTGTGCGTGAACGTGAAATACGTGAACAACCGGTTACTTATGACGTCAGAGCCCAATTCTAGATGGCCGCCGACTTCGACTTTGTGTGCGGTGGATTCCTTTGTTCTAATATTTATTAATTTTGTGTTTCAGATAATCAATTCCCTGCTAACCTGTTATCTGTATCATCTGCCAAATTTAAAAGTCAGATCATTGCATAATGAAACGCAACGAAGACCCAAACGAACGGAAACGCAAGGTTAGTACTTTTAACGGGTGATTCATATGGAGGTACAGTCGCTATCAGATATATCGTAGCGGGCGAGGTATTCAAATATTTCGGAGAAGCATTAATTTTGAATACATTCGTTACACTAGATATGGTCAATAACATCAGAACATTAAATATAAGAGCAGCGACTTTTCAATAAATTACCCAAAAAAGTGTCAATATTTTAAGTTGTCAAAATTAGTTTTGACAACTTAAAAGTCAATATAGTAACGAATTTAAACTGTGTGATACAGACTTAAGGTATTATTTTCCATAAATATTCCGATCTTTACGATCATCCTGACTTGCGTAGATACCTTTGACACGGTGCTTTCTGATTTTTACCTCGTTTTATGTTCCAAATGGGACGCTGGGCTGTGAAGAAGATGGATGAAAAACGATTGCATGTAACGGAGATGAGGATGTTGAGATGGATGTGTGGAGTGATAGGAATTTAGGAATGGTCTAAAATAAGAAATGAATATATTAGAGGAGGTTTGAAAGTGGCGACCGTTACAGAAATAATAAAGGGAGTCGTCTGTTTTGGTATGGGCAGTCACGAGCACCAATATGTTTACACTTTTTTAAGTTTAAAAGCAATTTTCACGAGAAACAACGGTCTTGGAGATATGATCTTTTTCATAAAAATAAGAGTTCCAGAATATTATGTTCGTAACAACATGAAATTTTAATCAGAACTGGAGAAAAATCGCTTTTAAAAGTTGTTAAGTATTGACATATTGGTGCTTGTGACTGGACATGTAATGAGTAGGGATGAAACAAATGAAACTAAAAGAGCGATGAATATGGTTCATATTTAGTGAAAATCTTTCACTGAAATCAACCAACCAAATGTGAAATCGCGAAAAAAAAATCAGCTGTTCCCTACATTTATGATCGATTAACTCGTCAAAATGTAGGGAACAGCTGATTTTTTTTTCGCGATTTCATGTTTGGTCCCATAGTAAAAGTTGTTCATAATGATGAGTACAATGACCTCTTAAGAGGTTACTGGTGTTTTACAAATAACCCTGTATATAAGGTCTAACTATTCATACACGAAATATTTTCAGAGGATCATCTAACGGCTATAACGAAGCCATTTCAAGGGAAAAAAAAATTATCTAAGTAAATTTTTATAAAAAATAAATAAGTAATTTAAAATTACTTGACCCACAAAATAAATACTGGCCCCTTAATTTTGCAGCGTCCATTACGCTAGTTTACTACGTTGTATTTACCTACTGTCATTGAAGTGAGCGGCGGGCGGCGCGGCAATATGGCGCGCCGCGCGCGCGGTTTCTACCTAAGCAATAGAGAGCCGCGCTCCTCCCCCCCCCGCACCTCTTCAGTCCCGCTCGGTACGCGTGACGCGGCGCACGCGCCTACAAATAACGTCAGTCGTGAAACAATCGCAACAATGCCGAACTACAGGTACACGAACCAGGAGTACCAAAAACATGGTGGTGTGCTACAGAGATTGTGGAAATGTTTTGCTCAGAGCATACCATATCTAGTGCGGAACAATTAAAACTTAGAATTGTGAACGCTTTTGCAGTGATGGCTAGTGATTGAGACACATTATTAAAAGTGCAAAGACACATCATAAAACGTGCGTCCAACAGCAGGGCGGTTATGTGCAACAATTAGTGTTAATAGTGTAAATAATAACTACGTAGATATTAGGTATGTACATTTTAAATTATTGTAAATAGGTTGATTCTAATTTTTAAACACGCCCAATTATTGTAACAGTTATTCGTAAAAGACACCTGCAGTAAAATAGACAAGTTACCAACTAACTAAATACCTACGTTGACGTACAACGATAACAATAATGAAGAAGAATAATGTATTATTCATTATTTTTATGGGAAGTACCTACAGCTTTAGCATACATACGATAACAGGCAGGTACCTACCTAAACAAATTATTGTTTCAATAATTCGCCAGTCCAAAGCCTGATGAAGTGTGATGGGTAATTAGAATCAAATGCCTACTCTATCATTCAACTATGGGTCTACTAACAATGTTGTTTACTTTTAAAAAGACTACTTTTCTGTAATTCTCAGTAGGTATGTCACGTCCACGCCTGCCTATCGATTTATGTACGATTGTTCAAATCAATCCGCGCTAAGCACTGACAGTTCACATCTGTAGTACGAGTATGTAGTAGGTCAATCAAAAAACAGCTGACGGATATTCGAATTTCGACGCTCGTCATTAGTCGTATACAGAGTGTAGGAAGGTAGGTAGATGCAGTAGAATACGATTTGTTTTGATCGCACATAGGTTCCTTTTCGTAGTTTTATGGAGGGAATTTATTTAACGTAGGTACCTACATCTTCTTAGGTTTGGTACCTATTGTTATTTAAATTCACATTTAATATTATTGTAAGCTATAATCTATTAAAACAAGATTAGATCGAGTTAAGTTCCCTACCTTCATCATCATCATCATCCACAGCCCGACTACACCCACTGCTGGGTATAGGCCTCTCTTTGCTTGTGCCAAGCTCCACGCTACTTTCATACGTTGGTTTATTTTTAACATCATCACGCTTGCATTCCCCAAAGAGATAGGCAGAGGTGTATTTTCAAACGACCACTACATTTCACCAGCGATATTGTTACGCCCCTTGTAATAGCAGGTCAGGGAAGGTGTTTGCGTCTAGACAAAATTTCTACCATTGAAATGTGAAATGACTACCTACTATTCTTGCGCGGTGTGCGAACACAACCTCACACGCTCGTTGCCAGCATAGAATAAACAAGACGCCCCCCGCACCCGTGCCGCGTTGGCGCGGCGCGTCTCATTCATAGAATAGGGAGAGAAGCTTTTATGCAAAATGTATCAAGAAATTTTAGAATTGTAATAATTTCGTAAAAACAAAAAGCTCTTAGATAATTTTTACGATTTATAGAAGTTATCCTTAAAATATTTCGTGTATGAAAAGTTAGACCTTATATACATATATTTATTATATACTAGCTGTTGCCCGCGACTTCGTTCGCGTGGAAATTTTGGTATGTATGTGAGAGACTGCCTCGTTGGTCGAGTGGTCGTAAGTGCGAATACTAAGCATGTCCTGGGATCGATGCACGGGTCAGGCAAGGTTAAAAATAATGTTTATTTTAATTACATAAAGCAATAACGCACATGATTTAGAGATCACCTTTTAAGCAAGGCGATGCTTGTGTGACTCCGCTCTTCCACTTAACATTAAACAATGTATGCAATTGAAGAAAATACTATAAATAATAGTGTTATTGGGTTATTCCATCAGGAATTTCTCATTAGCAGCCACGGAATCTGAATTTGTACCCAGTTGGTGGAATATGCTCGGCCCCTATCACATGGGAGTTCAACATAACTGGCGAAATGTGGGTGTACGATTAGGTACACTTCTGCCTAAACATTTGGGGATTACATGGCGTGATGTGTGAGAACTGACTGGCTGATCAAAATGTGATAATGTGGGTGATGACTACAAAAAGAAGTCCCAAACAAAATTAAATGGCAACGATATGGCTTAAAACCGTTTATTTTAGCGCTATACAACTTCATTTTCAAAGTGAACCATCACACACCTTGTTGGGCACTATTTATTCTAATACCGTTTTGTATACAACATTAAATGACTTATTATTTTCCGCAAGCACTGCAAGTTTTGGGCACTGAACCACCAACATATAATTGACCATCTGAAAAGGATGGAGTGTACAATTGAATGCCTGTCACTTTTATGGTTTGGGCCTGGGATCTGTTTATCGTCATTGTAAAAACCAATTTTAAGAAAAATTGTAACCTCTTAAATTGAAATGGCAAGTTATTTGAAATAGTAAGTATGCGGGGAATTAAAACGCTCTATTCTTTAGCAGCTCCGTTTTTATAATGTTACTGCCCAGCTTTGTGATAAGAAGCCTGGTGCCGTTGCACAGTCTGGTTGCATCAAGGTTTCGCATCACCAGAACTGGAACGCCAACTGTAAGCTCCAGCTGATGGGACGCCTCGCCTTTTAACTCCACGGAGTTGAGAAATTCAATGGGATAGGCAGTACTATCATCATTAGCCATCACAGTGTCTATGGATGTGTATACTTTTGAATCTTCGACGACAATGTAATTTTTTTATTTGTTTATTTTACTGATCCACTCGTTCTGTGGCGACAGGACTGCCAACTCACACAACCACTCTTTATTTTTTATATTTACCTACAAATTGAGAAAAACGTGCATGTCATGTTCCTTCTTAGTCCTTTGTGATCCAGGGCCGTGGTATCTTTTCCGAACAGTCTCGCAGCCCCGGCAGGCATCGGCCCTTGCTCATACTCATCAAACTCAGCAAAACGGAAGGGGTCCCCTTCCGTTTTACTGAGTTTGATTCGAAGGTTTGATCTCTTTGAGGCACGAGTGATACACGAACGCGCCGTCGACACGACCTCTCATCATAAGACGGTCGGACGGCGAGCTAGCCCATTACTCACCGTCCACAGGGTCTGAAGTCTCCCCCGTTTTTGTGATGTTGCATGTTGGGGTATTTTCGCTTGCAAAATTCAGCATCAATTTGAAAATGGAATGTGCAGTCCGGCCACCCTTAAGCAAAGTTGCATCAATGCCCGACGAAGTCACAATCACAGTTATGTGACGGCACGGTTTGCGCAATGGCTGAGCAATTGACAGCGGCGCTGCATACACACAACGTCATGGATTTTATCAAATTTTAATTTGTTTTCATTTTTAAACTTTTTAGAGATTTTATTTCGTAATGGGTTTTACGTAGTACTTATTACTTCCATGCAAAGAGTAAACACAAAAGGCAAAATAAAACCAAATTCATTTTCAGTCATTCCGCCTACACTTCGACTAAAACCTATTTACGTAAATAATTAAAATCATAGAAATGGCGTATGAGGTTACTAACTAAATAAACATTAATATCTTTTGCGTCTGTTGGTCGATTTTGATGAAATAAACGCTAAATGTTACTCGGAACAATGCTTCTTATGTTTCAATATTTCGATTTTGAATATAATGAGGGGTTTTTACGTGATGCGCGCACAAACATACAGACAAACCAACAAACAGACAAAAATTCTAAAAATGGTAGAAATGAGATCTGATTGTGATCCTTTAACAGTACAGAAACGCCACGTCTACAGATTTATTATATGTATAGATAATTTAAGCATCTTAGGCGCTTAGCAAATGTTTCTTGCTATTTTTTTTGGCAAGAAATTATATTATTAAGCTATAAAGCATCGTTAAAATTGAATATGTTGTTTTGTATCAATTTGTCCTTTTTCGTAAATTGTAAGTTTTAATTACTCTATAAGTAGCTTTAAACTAATTGCATTGTTACAATTAGTGTTTTTAGATCACTTGAATGATTTGCCGAGCCCTTTTTTTTCGGATGGGAAATCATCAAATGACTCCTCCCGCTCTGGGCAGAGCGGAAGGGAGTGTCAGACTTTTACTGCCAAAAAACCATCCATGTTCCTTCTTTTGTCCTTTATGTTCCAGGACCGCGGTATCTCTTTCGAACAGTTCAGCAGCCCTATTTGCTGAGCCCTGCATAGTCAAGTCTATTTGTTTAACTCTCTGCAAGTGTTTACTAAGTTATTGAACTGATTACTAATAATTGCACTGCAAATGATGAATTTTAAACGAGATTCCGGCGTCCATTGCAAAAAATGGAGCTGAGAGGTGGAACATGGCTAGCGAAGTAGCACGCCACCCGCGCCCCGCGCCTCGCGCTAACCCCGGTGTCGCATATCGCCAAGCTTCACCCAAATGCATCTTTAGATAGGTATTATTTTATGGTAAAACTGTGGAATTTATAGTAAAATTGTTTACTTTCAGATGGACGCTTTATTTTCGAAGTTGAAATGGATTAGCAAGGAAAGTAAGTACGGCTTGATTTTAGTAATAACAGTGTTATGCCGCGGTTTGCATTTAAGTTAGTTTTTTACTGATTAAGAAGAAATCCAGACCAAGCAGAACGATCGAAATCGAGGTACCTGTAGAATTTCTATATGTATATCATAATGACCTGCAACGATATTTATGATAGTTTATGATCAGAGTTATCGTAAACAGATATACAAGGTCTGGTTTTAGTACTGTTCATCAGGGAAAATGATTGATGAGATTTTTATTGCATAGACATAATGCTTTTTCTAACTGGCTTAAGGCTTAAGCCAGTTAGAAAAAGCAGTATACGCGAGATCGGCTTAAGCCTTAAGCCGAGCCCGCGTCGATGGGTCCGGTCACTCTCTTAATTGACTTTCTATTGATATGAAATGATTTTTAGCTGATTATACATAAATGTATGTAAAACCAAGTCAATAAACAGTGTTTACTACTTGCTGGGCACAAAGCCAATAATATGGCTACTTAAAATTCCAGATTTTAGTTTTATAAGGTTGTTACTCTCAACCAAAAACTTCATTTCCAAACAACAACCGCCATTTTTACGTCAGGCCGGGTACTTTTGGGACTGGCTTCGTAACTCTCGCTTATCAAATAAATATCTATGTTTATAAATAGTCTGTGATGTCCGATTTTTTTCTGTTTTTAGTATCAGAAGAAGAGACGAAGACGTGGACGTCTCGAAGTGAAGCTGACACGACGGATGTAAACAACCTTAGCTCAGTGGGGGCAAAAACTCGCCCTTCAACTGATTTTAAGCCATGTTACCATGTAGATCAAACGCCTGAAAACTCTACCGTGTGTCATGAGACGCCTACTAAGGCGGAGGTTCAAGAATCCGAAGAAACTAACTCTGGTACAACTGAATGCAAGCACCCCGAAACAGTTCAGGATTCAGCTGTCACTAACTCAGAGGAGTCAGAGAAGAATAAAGTCTACGAAACGTTCTCTATGATGACGTCAAAGAGCGGAAGGTTTGACCATGCGACTATCAATCAATCAGAATCGCTGGTGAACTGCGTCGACGCTAAACCATCAAGCCCATTCCAGTAAAGGAAAGAGCGGGACGGACAGTGCCAGGTTATATAAAGGGTTAACGAATACTAACTGCCACGCGATGATCTCTCAATTTAGGTTATAGTTTGGCGATAATATGGGCTCATGTCATATTTCGAAATTAATGTACTTTCCAATAAATAATAAGCGATTTATTTAAGGTAAATGCGCGTCTGTAACACTAAATGCAAGATTTACACTTTTTTGTGGATTCTTAGCATTAAGTCACTACTTATTATGTTACTTAGTTGCTTTTTACATGTACATTAATCGACTTTCTACATTTATCATAAATTATGTCGCAGGCGTTTTAAATTAGTTAGATGTAAGAATTATTGGTCTAAATCTTAAGGTGCAGCTAGATTGCGGTCGATCGATGACTTTGACCGATCAGATCCATCCCGTGGTGCCGAATTATCAGTAATTATGGATTAATAAATCAAACCGCGCAGTCAGTTACAAAACGAGGTCAATGGTCGGTCATTCGTCGATCGATGGTCGATTGGTCATCGATTGGATTAAATTAAAGAAGTTGTTCCAGGTTTTTGTAGGTAGGTAGATAGGTAGGGTCGATATCTGAGGAACCCACATATTTTTAATTTTTTTACTTATTTAACTTAAATAATAGTTTTATATCAAGGCATGCGGATGCGGCTCAAACATTTAGAAGATAAGATTCTAAAAGAGCTTGGGTAAAGACCCTGTTGAGACTGAAGTAAGATGAAGTAATTATTTTTATTACATATTTTTTTTATATGGTTATTGATAAATGATGGACTAATAAAACGTGTGGAAGGGTAGTTGTTGTAGTAGCCAGGGTTGTGGGTTTGTGACGGTGTTAAGTAGAAATACTACTGTGTCGTGTCGCATCAGAAACATACCGATTTTATACATTTAGTTAAAAACGGTTACGGTATGTTGCGTCGCAGCGAAATGTGTTTCTAACCATACTAAATGTATGAAACCAATATGGTTCTGACGCGACACGACGCAGTAGTGTGTGTTCAACCCGTCACCATCCCGTTCAACGATTTCAGGATAACCTGACGTAGTCCGAACACCAAAACGAGTGACTGCCGTCAGCGTATCTATCTTCTAGGAGAGGCGGATGCCAACGCTGCTGTTATTTGAAAGTGCAGAGAGGACGGAGGTGGGAGGTCTTCTCTACTCCTGTGGTCTCTGGCAAAGTAACTAGTGAGTATGCGGTCCTTTTTTTGACAGGTTGTTAAAATAAAACTATTTTTATTACAAGTAGCTTTTTGGTACAGGCCTTCAAGTGCCGATATTGTGTATTATGAAAATAGCTTCCCGAATTCACAAATAGACAAAACTATTTATTTTAGGTACTGTTCCTTTTTTGTATATTATATACTTTTTCCGACTTTATAAGTTTATCATCCGTCCGGGCCTCGTTTAAATGAAATGTATTAACTTTTAGATTTAATATTTGGTAAGTATAATATCAGATATTTCACACTGTATATTAAGTGTTTTATCTTTCGATGTGTTGATCACATAAGGACTGTTTAGTATAAGAAACATATATCTTGTGCATTTTAAAATTGATGTGATAATTAGTAAATTATTCCGATTTCGAAAATAATAATGTTGACCGCATTAGGCCTCGTACGAACTATGGAACATATTTGTTCCTCTCCCATTCAACACACAAACATTATTTGGCATTATTTTAGTTACATCTTGTTCCAAAATATTAAGTGTGCTGATTTAGTAATCGTACAATATTGCGGTCCAGGGTATAGGTTAAGCGCCCATCCCAACATGGGACAGCAGGGTTAGGACTAGAATTGTATCAAGTTAACATAGCTACCACTGGCAGTTTATGAAAACATTGCTACACAGTCACAAAAAGATATTTCGATAAAATGAAAACATGTCATGAATTATAGTATTCAATAAATACATATTAGATATAATTATTCTTCTTATTTTAACCCAAACGAGCGTGCGAACTGGCGGGCGAAGCGAAGCGCGGGAAACCACATAAACTAAGTGAAGCTTTGGCGAGTTAAATTATGTGGGTTCACGCCGAAAACTACAAACGGACGGACGAGCGAGTGGGCCGGGCGAGCGAGCGCTTTAATGTTTGTAAACTCCGCACATCCGTGTTGGGTAAAGGTAAATTTAACAAAAAGGAAGGGTGTGACTGCTGAGATGACGACCAATAGAGAAGCAGAAATATGGCGCCGACCCTAAATACTTTGGGATAACTACATAATGGTGATCTAAATTACTTATGGGCTTGGGACACGAAGTCCAAGAAGCGTTTGTCGCTGAACTGACTTGCCTCCTAGAGGAATAAATGAAAGTACCACAAAACCAAAACAATAAGGGCGCCGAATCGTATTGTAATTAATCATTTTTCCTATGTATTTATATGTATGTATATGTATTTAAAAATGAATAAAGTGTTAGGGCTCCAGAGATAGAAACACAATGCCAGCCGTATCTAGGAGTACTGCCTTCTGAATTGTTGGCTGAAAAGTTTGGCGAGTAAATTGTAGAACAAAAAAATATGTATGTTTGAGAAGAATAATAATAATAAAAAGAAAAAAAAATTAGGGCCTTGATCCAACTGCCTAAGGAGAGCCTCAACAGATGTTCGTCAAGACTCTTGGCTATCAAGCCAGTGGCCGTTACGACAATCGGCATAATGATAGCCGAGTTCACATTCCACATGTCGACAACCTCAACCGGTGCCAAGTTGAGATATTTTATTTGTTTCTCTTATTCAGCTTTCACGAGGTTCTCGTCATGCGGGATGGTAACATCGACTACCATTACGCGGCGAGCTGATCGGTCTATCACCACCATGTCAGGCTTATTGGCGACAATAGTCCTGTAGTGACCATGGCATATAATTATTCTCATGATAGACGTGGTCACTGCGGTCAGTAATTACTTTCGTCGTTCAACTTGAAAACGCTGCCAAACGCAACGGTGACGGTGTACAACGAATTGTTGTTTATGAATTTTAAACAAACGTGTTATACGAGTATTGAATTTTATTCTTTCATTTCCTCCTGAATTGTACTAACCTGAATTTCATTTATCTCTCGTAGCTAGCTAGTAGTACACTCGAGAGCAATGAATCCGGGTCACTTAAAGAATGTTAAAAATCTCGGAAAAATGATGAATGCAATAAATTGTATTTAAATGCAAAAAAATATGAGTCGCCATTAGATATGAGCGCCGATGGCCAATTCCACGGCGGCGGCGTGGCCTGAAAATTTTCAGAGCGGCGGCGGCGCGTCGCGTCCGGCCGTGGGCCTTTTTTTTTGGTATGGGAAATCATCAAATGACGCCTCCCGCTCTGGGCGGAGCGGAAGGGAGTGTCAGACTCTTACTGACTAAAAACCATCCATGTTCCTTCTTTTGCCCTTTATGTTCCAGGGCCGCGGTATCTCTTTCGAACAGTCCCGCAGCCCTGGCAGGCAAGGGCCCTTGCGGGCCCCTCCTGTTTGCTGACATGTCTTTGAGGCGCGCGTGGAACACGAACGCGCCGTCGACACGGCCTGTCGTCATACGACGGACGGACGGCGAGCTAGCCCATTACTCACCGTCCACAGGCCCGCGCCTACGGTGGCCGGAGAGCCACCACGTGGCCCCCGACGCCCGGTGCTTCTCCCGCGGCGGCTGGGACGTGAGGTTCTCTTCCTCTCACGTTCCGCCACCCCCTTCGCTAGCATAACTGCTTCGCAGAAGCAAGTGAGGACAGGGCGGTGCCCTGCACGGGGTTGCGACAGTTGCTCTCTCCATGTCGCCATGAGATCGCGCCGGAGGTCTGTCCGCTGAGCGACAATTTGCCGCGGCAGCGGAGTTTCCCCCCGGCGCTGTGCCTCCGCACGCCACTCGTGCAGACGCGCGAGGACTATCGCCTCCAGATCCCATGGCGGCAATCCGGCAAGGAGGCTCGCCGCCTCGCAGGAGATCGTGCGGTACCCACGGACCAGCCTTGCGGCTACCACCTTTTGGGGCACGTTCAGATAGTGCGCGGTTCGCAACCTCAACGAACGCGCCCATACCGGGGCCCCGTAAAGGGCCATGGACCGCACGATCCCCGCGTAGAGCCTCCGGTAGGAGGCGTTTGGACCCCTCAGGTTGGGAAAGAGCCGCTTGAAGGCAGCCCCGGCCCGTTCCAGTTTGGGAGCCAAACGTCGGAAGTGCTCCATGAAGTTCCATCGGCTGTCGAGGACGAGTCCAAGGTACTTCAACGTCGACTCGACACCGATGGGAACCCCTCCTACCGTCAATATGGATCCCGATGGTGGCGCATTCCGAGGCCCATGAAAGCACATGGCCTCGGACTTGTGCAATGCCACCTCGAGACCCAATTGCCGGATCCTCTCCACGACTATCGCAACCCCGCGTGTCATTAATTCGGCCACCACCTCGTGCGACCTCCCCTGCACCAGCACCAGCGTGTCGTCAGCGTAGCAAACTACGCTGACGCCGCTAGGGAGGTCGGCACGAAGCACCCAGTCGTAACCGATATCCACAAGGGCGGCCCTAGAATCGATCCCTGTGGAACACCGCACGACATATCTCGCCGGTTCCATTCTCCGCTGCCCACCGTGGGCCTTAGTTTTTTTATGTCGCAAAAACTATTTGTAGGTTTTGTGGAAAGATTTTTCATTGGGGTCACATAAATGTTCTTTATTTTCGTTTTATAAACATCAATAGTAGTCGAAGTTGCTGTGCCTCCTCCACGTCCATTCTCACTGAATGTTCATGCTAGACTGTCGCGCGCAAGCCGCCGCCATCTGAACAGGTGAATCGCGCGGCAGCGCGCGTCGTCGCGCGTTCATCTGAACTTAGCCTTAAAGTTACAGACTCGTCGTGACGGCGCGCCGCGCGCTGCAGTCGGCGGCGACGCGTCGACATGAATTCACGGCGACGGCGGCGCGCCGGCGCGGCGCTCATATCTAGTCGCCATACATTTTATTAACACAAAATTACATAAAGAAATAAAACTGCTGATCTCTCCTTAAAACAAAAATAGGAAACATGAAATTTTTGAACTTTATTACGATTTTCTTGAATTTTAATACTTCGTATTGCCTCCTCGTGCTTCCATTACTGCGTTTACGCGGTTTGGCATGCTGTACACCAAGTTCCTTATACGATTTTGGGGAATATTCTCCCATTCCTCTGTGAGAGCAATTTTGAGCTCACGAAGCGTGATTGGGGGAGGGTTTCGTTGTTTTACGCATCTGCCTAGCTCGTCCCAAGCATGCTCGATCGGGTTGATATCCGGGCTGCGCGCTGGCCACTCCATACGAGTAATGTTCATCTCTTGAAGGTAGTCATTCACAATCCTACCTGTATGAGGTCGGGCATTGTCATGCATAAATATAGCATCCTCACCTAAATTTACCATAAATGGACCAACGTGATCATTGAGGATTTCTTCCACATATCTTACGCTAGTTAAAGAGCCGTTTTCTATGATCACCAGCTCTGTGCGACTTTCAGAAGAAATTCCGGCCCACACAAGTACAGACCCACCACCGTAGGCTACTTTTTCTTCGATGCATGCTTGCTTGAATCTTTCCTCTGGTCTTCGATACACTCTGTGTCTTCTATCGTGCTTGTAGAGCATAAATTTTGATTCGTCGGAGAACATAACTTTTGACCAATCTTCAATACTCCAATTTACGTGGCTCTGGGCATATCTTAGTCTTGAAATACGATGCCCACGCTCCAGTTTAGGGCCGTTTGCAGGTCTAAGGGGTTTTAAGTTAGATTCAGCAAGCCGACGTCTTACTGTCCATGCACTTGGGTTACTTCCTCCGAGGCGTCGAAACTGATTTGTGAGTTCAGTTCCTGTGGGAAAGCGATTTCGAAGCATGGTGTTCACCAAGTATCGGTCTTCTCGTGCTGTGGTACACCTGGTTCTGCCCGTTCCTGGTCTGCGTAGGTTAGAACCAGTTTCTTCGTAACGTCGGAGAACTCTTTGTACTGTTGACAGCGACACACCGACAGTCCTGGCTGTATCGCGCTGACTCCGGCCGGTTTCCAGCATTGTAAGTATTCTGGTGCATTCTTCAGGCGTAAGCGACATAATTTCAGCTTGAATAATGAATATAGAGCACTATCAACATGGTTTATGTACCCACATAAATGACAGATTACAAACAAAAGCAAAACCAAATGCTGTAATTTCGTAGTTCCATCTTCGAAAGTGGCCCTTTTTCAAATTTGATTTTTTTATGATATAACTTTACAATAACTAAGAAGTTTTAATACCTTCATTTAAGGAGTATTACATTGTCTATTAAATACAATTTATTGCATTAACCTAGCATTTTTAGTTTCCGAGATTTTTAGGATTCTTTAAGTGACCCGGATTCATTGCTCTCGAGTGTAGTTAGTACCCCTAGTGAATGTATGGTCTGATTTGTGGATGTTTCGTTGACGTGTCCCAAGGTTTAGTAAGCGCTTTTGAGCGGTTGTTTTTGTTGGTTCCTAGTTTTCTTTTTAGGTTCTCAGCCCTAGCTGTATCATAAGGTTGCCCTTGTGTCGCTGTTGTATCGCTCGTAGGTCAGGTCTATTACCAGACATAGGGTTTTTTTTGCAACAAGCTACGCGGTTTTATAGCGATATTTTTCCTTCGAACATTGCAATAATTTTCTTTTCCCGATAACTCCTATGTTTGTTAGCCGATTTTCCGTGATTCGATCTATTTGTTAATTTTAGACATGCTGCTACACCACAACACCAAATTTATCTAAATATTTACGTAAACTAAAGTTCCCATTTTCAAGTTGCGTTATTATTAATTTATCACTACAACATTTCCGAATATTTTGATTTTGGCACTATAAATGACACTTGTCCGACTGATTTGTTTTTAAGCGGTAACCAAAGTAACCGGTACATTGTGACTACTTCGAGTAAGTATTGAATTCCGAATGTGCATCTGGATTGAGTGATCCTCTCTTCAATCTTAACAAAAATCGAGGAAAATTTAGTTAAAATAGTGAAAAAAATTATGGCAAAGTTAAAAATTTATTAAACCTGAGATAAAAATAATATGGTCAAGAAAGTGGATCACTCAAACCGCGCGTTTTAAGAAAACATCATAATGTATATCTCAGAATATATAGCCTTTGCAATTCTTATTTCAATATTGAACAAATTTTAAAAATAGTTAAAAACTATTAACAATTTGAGAATTCACTTGCACGGCCCGTTCCAAATGTATTACGATTAATTTGGATCAGTCATTCCGCACACGGGCCATATGAGTGCTCATAAAAATCATTAGTGTATACAGAATAAATACGTAATATATTTGTTGTGTAATATGACTTTTAAGAGTTAAAGAAGAAGATTTGTTAAAGAAGGAGTTTGGCATAACTTATAAGCTGGAGGAAGAAATTAAACTTTACTATTCCTCCAATATGCCGTCTGAGTGTTTGACCTCTATCTACTTGTAATATACTTCGTAGGCAGACTGAGTTTGTATCCAAAATTGTTTTTTTCTATAACTTTGCATATCTTCTGATTTTATAAGGGTCATACTTTAAGAAATGTCATTATTCGTTCAATCCTAAAGGAAAAGACTGGGTAGGGTAGATGTGATTTTTTAATTTGGCGAGACTGTTTCAATCAACTACCCTCATAAATTCATATTCTTTAGCTATGGAACGGGCTATGCTTGGAGTCGCTGAGGGATCGCATCCGAAACGAGGTGATCCGACAGAGAACCAGAGTTGTGGACATAGCTCACAGAATAAAGTAAGCTAAACTGGCAATGGGCCGGCCATACTAGCCGCAGAACCGATGACCGTTGAGGTAGACGTGTTCTTGAGTGGAGACCGTGAATCGGCAAACTTAAGGCCCTCCTGCGGAACTGTTCGAAAGTGATACCACGGCCCTGGAACACAAAGGGCAAAAGAAGGAACATGGATGGGTTTTAGTCAGTAAAAGTCTGACACAGGGAGTGTCCGCTACTCCCAGAGCGGGAGGGATAATTTGTTGATTTCTCATCCGAAAACAAAATAAAAAAAAGGTGGGACGCCCTCAGACTCGGTGGAGCGACGATCTTCACAGGGTGGCAGGTAGCAACTGGATAAGAATTGCTGAGAATCGAGTTGAGTGGCGTGCGATTGAGGAGGCCTATGTCCAGCAGTGGACTACTGTAGGCTGATGATGATGGGTGGCCATATTTGCCATCAAATCAAAGACCTTTCGAGCATACGTGTATTTGAGTGCGGAGCGATTTCAAACCTATAAATGGCCGTCCTGTATTTAGTAATTTTAGATTTGTCAAGTTTTTCCCACCAGACACGGACATAATATTGCAGTTTTGTGGTCCAATAATTTATTTTATAATGTTGTGTGGTGGATTTCCTTTTAGTATAACGTATAAAACCATGAGTTTCGTTTTTAATTTTACTTATTTAATTCGATTATGAACTCAATACTTAAAATGTAATGTTTCTATTGTACAAGATGTACAAACGACGGCACGGATGTCAAATTAGCTTTCAAGTATTAAGAATCTCTGAGCTAAGCGGACAGACAGGCAGACATGGTAGAACTATATAGGTTTTTTTTTTTTTTTTGGAACCCTAAGAAACATTCAATACTTTAAGTCTAAGAAAAGTACAGCACCAGCACATCATACTATTTTTTTTTGTTGCATAATTAAGCAGTATTTAGCTCTAATCTGATCTGTATTTATCTGACATGCACTTAGCCGGTTTTTTCACCTTATAGCAAAATGCAACATCCAAAATGTCAACAGTTTTTTCATAAAAAGAGGATGGAAGCCAGTAAATGATCTAAAAAATCATTTGCAGAGACCAGCATTAAGTACAATGCCCACATTTTTTCAGTCATGTCGCAAGAGTTAAATGCTAAAATGTCGCCGATAGCGTTGTTATGTCATTTAAAAGGAATTACTTTAGTTTAGATTTACAACCTGAGCATCAAACATCTGAATCAGAAGATACAACATGTGCAACTACAATTAGTCAAGCCACGGGTGTCTCACACCGGTACCTAAAGATTGTTTAGAAAAAACCATGTATGATTTTTACATATTTATATCATTTTATATTTCTATATATATATATGGGTATATATGGGTTTATTAAAAGGTATTATAGATATACATTCTTAAACGCTCTCGCATTCTACAATCCAAACGTTACAGTGATTGTAGATCTGCAAATTGAGAAAATTGATAAAACTGCTCAAACCGGGAATTGAACTCAAAACTGCAAGCTGGGTTCACTATCAAAATTGTTATGTCATCATGCAGGGCATCTGTTTACACGTTGTGTATCCACGCAACGTGTCATATTTGACGCAATGCGTCTCCACCCATCCATAGCCACCCAGATACAACAGCCGCATTGCGTCAAATATGGCGGCAGTGGGGTGGTCACTCACTCCCAAGGGCCGGTTTGCGAGATCTATAGTATTAATTCAATGTTATTAAAATCCCCTTCGTCTCCCCATCCCACAGCTGCCACCCTATATGTAGGTAGTAAATTAATAGTTACCACAGTTACAGGGCGGGCCCGACTTATGTAGGGTCAACGTGCCAGTACCCAACTTGTATTCGAAAAATTCCATACAGATATTATATAACTAGTCGTCATTTACACCACCATACAGTCTATGAAGTTCATCCCATACTTTTTTAGGACGTGAACCTGAGCACCTTGTCAAGAGCTGCATCTGTAACATTGTTTGTTATCAACAACAGAGCAGTACTTTCTAACTTCAGGTACTCTCCCAAGCTTTTGTTATATGCAGCCAATACCTCTACAGCAGCAGCATCACCAATGCCGCCACTCACCGCAAGCTTCTCAAGCTTTCGTGTCTTGCCTTGTATAATATCCATGCCTCGCAGCAGCGCCGACATGCGCTACTTCCATGACACCCAGTTATTGCTATTGAGTTTTGATATCTGAATTTTACTAAGCTCCATGTAACCAATTTAAACGAGAGGTTCTTTCCTTCATGGGATGACAACATAGGGGCACCAGGAATTTAGTTATTATATTTCATAAACAAGATACAGAACGGATAATATAAATTGTACAAATAAAACGTATATCACTTCTTTCTTAAGAAGTGATATACGTTTACAAACAATACAAACAATAGTTTTTGTTAACTACGTATGTTTTTTCTCGTTTAACACACCACTGATTTTTACCCAGCATGTGTTTTTTCCACACACAACTTCATGATACCGCTAATACATGAGGTTAAGAGCGACAAAAAAGAGTCTACATAATATAATAATAATTGTTTGACATCCTGAAAACTAAATTTCCCGATTGGTGTTCCACAGCTACGCAGATTTCGTGATATCCGTAGCAAATACCTTAAGATATTTTTACGCAAATATCGGTAAAAACGTGTTACTATCATTATTGTCAAAGTTTATGGCGAAATCACTTGGTTTGAAAAGTAAATTAATAAAATAATTGTGGGACTATGTACGGCATTGTCGCTAACTCCATTAGAACTTGTTAAAAACGGATGGGAGTACTTACATAAAAAAAACAGAATCTAATGAATTTAGCGGGGAAGATGAAACTGTTCATAGCATACATGGCCCGACAATGGCTAAATGATGAACAATACATCATTATTTTTAGGTCGTTCTGGAACCGAATACCATTAACTCGATCATCGAACTCGGAACGATTGACTATTTTTTTCAAAAGAAACAATAAAAAAAAACACGAAAGAATAAATTTAATGTTTTTTTTGTGAATAATGAGAATCGATCGATGAATGAATTTTTCAATGGGTATCGTTCGCATGTGTTGCCGATCGTGGATACGTTTTACACACACATATGCATTTGAGTTCTCATTATTTCACAAAAAAAAAAACATTAAATTTATTCTTTCGTGTTTTTTTTATTGTTACTTTTTGATAAAAATAGTACCAATCGTTTCGAGTTCGATGATCGAGTTAATGGTATTCGGTTCCAGAACGACCTAAAAATAATGGTGTATATCGCCGACTGGAATTTAGTTGGTCAAAGGCACAGAACCAACAACGTTTGTTAAAGTTGGCACTCCCTATTCAATAAAAATATAAATAAAAACTACGTAACCATACTAAAATTATTAACAGTATTATTCAATCAAAAGGAAATTAATATCGAAAAAAAGAAGGGTCGACCAAATTGATAAAGATAAAATTTTATCATTTTGTGCCAATTAAAACTTTTAAATGGTGAAACATCATTGGGACATTTCCTTGAAACATATAACTAGGACAATGGTGTGGAAAAAGCAGTGACGTGACAAACGAGAAAAAAAATCCTGTTTGTCATCTGTTTGTCATCAGTCGGCAATGTTTTTTATCAAGTCAAAAGTTACAACAGTCAACATGACACCCAATTTCTTCTTTTTTAAGGTATCACATTGCTTTATTGAGTTTTCACTCTAAAATATCTTTGCCCCAGCAATGCAACTACTGCATGATGACGATCGTAAACTTAACTTATATTGTAGATACAGTTCGACTTTCTTGAAAAATTCAAGTTTCTTACTTTTATTTTACCACCCATAGAATGGTTGCATATTAGAAAATCAAAACTTTCCTGAGCAAATTTCAAAAGAACAACGTACAAATCAACAAAGTTTAAAATAACGATGGTCATTTGATCAAAAGTTCAGCTGACCAAAGTCTGGAATATCAATGTTTAAATTATTTGTTACACTATTGACCAAATCGTTTAAAGGTCAAAATGGATTACTGGATAAATTATTAATTATCAAATGGATTAACTGAAAAAGGTGAATACATTTCGATACCTCGAGGGTTTAAAGAAACCTAACCGAACGTAACTCCCCGTGATGTCGACCGACTAGGGTTAGGGTTTCCGTCAGCAGGTCGACGGATCCCCGCTGCTTAATAATTTATCCAGTAATCCATTTTGACCTTTAAACGATTTGGTCAATAGTGTAATAAATAATTTAAACATTAATATTCCAGACTTTGGTCAGCTGAACTTTGATCAAATGACCATCGTTATTTTAAACTTTGTTGATTTGTACGTACGTTGTTCTTTTGAAATTTGCTCAGGAAAGTTTTGATTTTCTAATATGCAACCGTTAAATTTCAATTACGTTATATTAAGTCGATTTGATAAGTAATGAATTTTGATAATTTAAAATTATATCTAGCAACTTTTGATCAGTCGTTCATTTGATGTCACATACATTGGGATTTTTATTTTTTTCTAAATAAAACATTTGGTCATTTAAATTTTGTTATTTCGTTTATTGTTCTTCTGAAATTGGCTCGAGAAAGTTTAGATTTTCTAATATGCAACCCATCGAATTAAGCCTCAGGTAACTCAACACTCTGCTACCATATTAACCAAACATTCTGTAAAACTAACTAACTCTACGCAAAAATGATTGCTGGGAAACGATTTTTTTTTTATGGGTGTATTTACCTATTACGGTAGGACTCAATGTAATACACTCAAAACATTGTACTGATGAACTAAATAAAATGTCGTGGGGTTGTGGATGTATTTAAAGTAAAATTCATCTTTAAAAACTTGTATATTTTTTAAACTTGTGATTTTGGAACTTTGACCTCCAAATCTCTCCCTAACAGAAGAAGAAGGCTCTCAAGTATGGTCCAGGACAAAAAAATGTTCACAATGACGAGGAGAACAACTGCCATTCGGCTTCGTCAAGGGTATTTTTTATTGTAAAAGTTCCTAATCTACTTGATATTAGATAGGCTGCAACATTATTAGTTGTAATTATCTTGCTGCGCTCTAACAGAAGTATTTGTACTCACTAGTTTTAAGCCTAGTGTGTAACTATGTGTACTTACATTGTGCCTTCGATAAATAAATAAAGTTATAATATGGTGTTATCTCGGATCATAAAAGGTTTGCCTCACCTGTCTCAACGATTCCACTAGTACGTAAGTTCAATAGCTGATAAATTGCCAGACAGATAGGGGGTGGTCGATGGACGTAGTGGGCTGCGGGGGCGAAAGGGAATTCAAAATGGTTCATTAAACTATGGAACTCTCCTGCCGGCTTATGGCAGACAGCCACCCCACAGACGCCATGTTTTGAAATCAAAGGGAGTCTGTTTTAGGTATCTATCTATGAAATAGGTTGTACACTGTTGTGCGTGCATTGTTATTATCCCCTTTGTTTTGAGATTATAGAAAGCAAATTTATAATACCAAAATAAAAACTCAAAACATGAAGACATGTGTCATCCGCTAACCACACCTGCACTGGGCCTGCGACGATGATATCCCACACCGACCAACAATGAAGATGTTCTATGTTCCAGCAATGGGAGCATTGTAGGATAGTATTATATTTAGGCTATAATAATAATAATCATTTATTAGCAGACGTTGAAGTCCATAAAATTAAATTAGCACAATAATAAAAAATAACATCATCAAAATACATTACAAATTACATAACAATGTCAGAATAACACCAATACACACACATAAAAATCACAAATAGGCATAATAAAATTAATAACAAAAAAGAAATAAAATAAAATGCACTTACAGCTAACTATATAGAGATCTGTGTGTGCAGTCTCACCCATCGACCAAGCATCGGGCAGTCCCATCGGTCACTCAATGCTCTCAACATGCCGTGGGAGCTGACATCTGTTCTGTGCCGGAGAGAAGCGCTTCGTTTACGAATGATGGCATAAAAATCATCCACTCTCGCATCGGCAAACATACCTGAAGCGCTACAATACCGCGGCAGCCCCACAAGCATCCTGAAAGCATTGTTATACTGTACACGCAGGGCGCTGTATGCCTTCTGCGTATACTTGACCCAAAGGCTGCAGGTGTAAAAGGTCTGACAGTAGGCTCGAAAAAGCGTCATTTTAACGTCGGCTAGCTATTGGTCAGCCACAAATGAAAGGAGAAGGGGACTTTTGGGGCCCAGCAGTTAACTAATTGAAATGTGTATTAAAAAAACCGTCGTATTTTTCTAAGGAAAATCACAAAATATGGTACCTGGTTTCTATCTAGGAAGCGAGAAAACTTAAATTAAGTTCTAAATAATCGATTAAATAAAGCCTGAAATGTTAGTAATCGATTACGAATAAATCGGTAAAATCTCAGAAAATGTATGAAAATCGAGTAACGAGTATTTTTTTGTGGAATTAATTCATAGCGAATCGATTTCCTTTAATTTCTCTGCTAGCAACATTCCTGTCTGACATCAGTCCGTCAGCGATTGACAGATGGCACTCGTTTGTTGTTTTTCGTTCTGAGTGCGTACGTATTTTCCTTGTTTTATTGTTTAACCCCACGACCTCGGCTTTGAATAGGACTTTTGACGGATCCTGCATTTCTAAATTACCTGGCTCTCTATTTTGTACAACTGTTTACGCCTATCGATCGGATATTGACGACATGGATTGCTGTGTAAACTGTATGATTGCGACTGGTCGCAGTAACTCTATTGGCAGCAGAGTCTTGGAAGATGAGGCGATTTTATCAGTTATTCGTCGGTGGCGTGCATCTCAGCCTGCTGCTGCTGCTGCTGTACCCATGTAATGTGCATAATATGGTATCTCAGTTGGGCAAGAAATCAAGAAAATATCGTACCCCCTGCACAATTCTTAGACGATATTCTCCTAATTATTGAAGATGAATAATACATATTTTACTCATATATTGGTGTTTTATTTTATATCCTCCTGTCCCTTTTTTAGTTTTTAAAAGGTAGGTCTTGCACTTAGAAGCAGTAGGCTTCTAAGTGCAAGATATTGAATGAAGAAACTTGTCTTCGACTGTAGCGACTGTCCGGGGCGCGAGAGAGCCAAACGTGTCATATCTTTGACTCTTTACACACGCTCCATGCATAAAACCATAGCACAACCAAAGCCATTCACAGGTATTTCGTAAAAAAACATAAAAAAACTGCAACGTTATAATATAACCTCACTTTTACTATATTTCATGTAACTTGATTCCTGGATAGCCAAATTTCACCAAATTTTCAGTGAGGCCTTGTTATTATATTCTCTTACAAATAAGGCCAGTTTGATTCAGTTAACACTTGGGCCCAGGAATGTATGGAGTAGTTCCCTTCTCCTTTATTCATTTGCTAGAATATAGGTACTTACATAATTCATAACATGGTAAAATGATTTTAGTCTCACTATATTCGACTTATTAGTCGTGCAAATATTTCTAGTACATGCATAATCATAATCAATAAAACAATCATAAAAATCAGCATGAAATTCCAGTACATCAATGTCATTAGTCATACACATCATAGTCATAATAAAAAACAAAATTTCGGCCCATAGCCAGCGATAAAAGAATCGAACTCCTGGCAATCATCATTAGTGGTAATTTTAGTGGACAAGCATGTACGGGATACTGGGGATCTAAAAAGGCCACTTTCAGCAATTCCTCTAAAAGTAATTCATTTTCCGAATTCCCAGCAGATCATTAGCAATTCTTCTTTCTTTCGTAAAATGGTGACACATATTAGCTGAATCATACTCAATTCATTTCATTATCAGAATCATATTTGTTGTAAACCTTGCCACGTGAAAAAATAAAGACCGTATTTTTACCGGTTATTTTTTCTTTTCAGTTTTTATTAATACGATGGTTTTTTTGTAAGCATTTCAGTGATTTAAACATTATTTCATCAAAAGACAATAATGGCACAGTTAAAAAACTCCAAATAAGCTCTCAAAAAGGGAATTCGAAATGATAAAGATGGTTTATTTAGCCTGGCAACATACGCATAGTTGTCTAAGATCCCTGATGGAGATGATTTTTAGTTTTTGATGTAGGTACATTATTCATAATTTTTTCTAGTAGCTATAGGTGACCTATATCTACTAGAAAAAACTAGTATTCCGAAGCCTGGAGCATTGTGCTCGGTCTATGGCAATAGGCTTCTATTAAAGTAATGTAGGTGGTACTTACAAATTAATGTAAGTTAGATAGGCGCAAAAAGAGACTAATAATTTATTTATTCATCCTATATAATATTATATTACACATAATATTCCGCTACTCAAGATTATGGCACTTAGCTAGTTGGAAGTTCACGTACAAAATGACGCCTGTTTTTCTCTCTCGTATGTAGTTAAATACGATAAAATTATTCCGACTGACGATTTATCCTCACCGATCTCAGTCGGCAGGTTTCTTGTGACTCATTGACTTCGGTTGGGACCTTGGGATGATCCTTCATTAGAAAATCTCATGGAAATGGAATCAACAAGCACCAAACAAAATCCGAATGGCATAGGCAAATAAATTGTACTTCGTTAACAAAACCCATGTTGCTGTTCAGTAACTGAATTAATCGAAAGTCCAAGTCTAAAACAACGATTTCAGTTGAGAACTCAATAATAAGAAACGAAACTGCAATTTTTTTCCTGGAAAAATGCTAGTTGACAATTTGACATTGAAATGAGTAGACAAATAAAATGTTTTTTTAATTATTTGAGAAATCGGTGGTATGGTTTACAGAAAAGAGTATTTTATCAAGTTGAAAATGTCTATTAAACTTAAACAAATGTGGAACTTTTAAAACTTTTAAAATCAATAATATCTTTTATTCGCCATTGCGTATTTCACGCTAATAAGGTTGACTTCGCGGGTAAATTCAATAAATTATTGGACCCTTTTTTGGTGTAACCTCTTGTTTTTAGATGTGTTTTTCTTGTCCCAGCAATTTTTTCACCTTTGTCAATTTCGTAAAGTCCAAGACATTTAATTATTTCAATATTTCTTTACAAAATCTGTAAAATGAATTGTAAGATTTTGCTCTCGACTATCTTCTTGTGAATCTGCTTATTGACAGTAAAGGAATTCATATTAAGTGGACTATTTTACGAATCTCCATACAAAACTGTCAAACCAGTGTCTGACAGATGAATTGCGTGATATGAATTAAACGCAGTTAATATTATGAATTGTCAATTTGTGACCATTTTAAGAATTGTAACGTGATTCATATTATTATCCTAATATGATTCTGTCAGAGTGGCCATTTTAGACCCGCTGGTATGTGTGCTAAACAGTATTGCTTTGTTAATATTAATTAGGCACATTATATTATAAAATATCACTACCGCTGATCTTTAAATATGTTTTATCTGTGGATAATGCAGTGGACTGCAACACTACTACTTAGTTTTGTCTTATAATCTTATGTTTTATATATGTTGTAGTTGTTATTATCCTTCAAAAAATTATTGATATAAATAAAATATCAGTTTAAAGTTAATCAATTTATTGATTAGATTTATCAATAATGTCAATAATCATAATTTAAAAAAGTGTTCGTAATTCCATTCCCTATTTAAAATACATGTTTCTAAATTGTCAGCACACCAGGACCAGTAAAGTTTGTTCACACAAATTCAAGCAAAGAACATAACAGTCAATTGATTTTCGACGTATAAAGCATATTACAAGTGCTGTGTCGGCAAGAATCATTTATTTTAATTATTATGTTATAGCGTATCCCGCTACCATTAATAATTCTTTAAACAATTTTCCACGAAGACCTTGAAACCTACTTTTTGACGTCAGCGGCGCGGGAGGGTTACTTACGACGCGACGTGACGTAGGTACTCTCTAGGTCTTCTAAAATACATAATCTTCTAAATTAATTGTTAGGTGTTATTAAATGCCGCCATGAGATCTGGAGGCCATAGTCCTCGCGCGCCTGCACGTGTGGCGCGCGGAAGCACTACGCCGGGGGGAAACTCCGCTGCCGCGGCAAATTGTCGCTCAGCGGACAGACCTTCGGCGCGATCTCATGGCAACTGTCGCAACCCCATGCAGGGCACGCCACGATAGTGGCGATAACTCCCCTCTTTGAGGAGTGGCTAGAGAGGCGCCACGGCGCCCTCACCTTCCACCTGACGCAGGTCCTCAACGGACACGGTTATTTCGGGAGGTACCTGCACCGAATCGGGCGGGAGGAAACGCCCAGGTGCTATCATTATTTGGACACGGTGGAGCACACCGTGGAGGTCTGCTCCGCTTGGGCGGAGCACCGCCGTGTCCTCGTAGCGGCGATTAGCGGCGGCGACCTCTCGCGTCCGTCCCTGGTTCAAGCCATGGTCCGGGGCGAGAAGGAATGGGAAGCCGTCACCTCCTTCTGCGAAGCAGTCATGCTAGCGAAGGAGGTGGCGGAACGTGAGAGGGAGAGAACCTCACGTCCCAGCCGCCGCGGGAGAAGCACCGGGCGTCGGAGGCCACGTGGTGGCTCTCGGCCACCGTAGGCGCGGGTATGTGGACGGTGAGTAATGGGCTAGCTCGCCGTCCGTCCGTCGTATGACGACAGGCCGTGTCGACGGCGCGTTCGTGTTCCACGCGCGCCTCAAAGAGATGTCAGCAAACAGGAGGGGCCCGCAAGGGCCGATGCCTGCCAGGGCTGCGGGACTGTTCGAAAGAGATACCGTGGCCCTGGAACATAAAGGGCAAAAGAAGGAACATGGATGGTTTTTAGTCAGTAGAAGTCTGACACTTCCTTCCGCTCCGCCCAGAGCAGGAGGAGTCATTTAATGATTTCCCATCCCAAAAAAAAAGGTGTTATTAAATATATCGTTTTTACGAAAAGCATTAAAAAACGACGAACAACGAATTACGTTGTATTCCGTTATAAAAATAAAATATTATCTTAACTCTGAACTTCAAAGTTTTTCAATAACATTGGCGATAAAGTAAATACATAATACAACTACAAAAATTTAAATTAAGATGTTGTTTTCTACAATTCAAAATTACCTGATATTTTTGCATTGGTACGTAGTTATATTAAGCAGGCTTGGCAATTTTGAATGGCAAATAAAATCTGCCAAATAACCACCTTTTTGTTGCTTTTATAATACGGTTGCTTATTGTAGTATTTTTCATCAAACTTTCTCATACATATTGCGAGTATATGGAGGTATTCCACAACTATAATATTATATATATATATATTATATATATATTATATCTTATAGAGACAAATATTCTGCTCTTGGTATTCAAGGTTGATCACGGTATTTTCCTTTACATTCTTCACAGAAAAAACAGGATTTGTTTTTTGATTAATTTGTTGTTAAATGTCAAAAGAAGATTCATGGGCATTCTGGGGCTCTCTTCATTTCAGAAGCGTTCATCAATGAAAGTATGCACATTATATGAAGCAATTACGGGGCTTTTATTACCATGTAGGTAATATCTTTTTTTCATTAGCTACACAAAGTATAAAAAAGAAGAAACAAATATTTTACTAAATCTGAAATAGTAACGAAAGCAATGGAGTTAATATTCGACATTCCTTGCTAAGACTGATTGTCAGACTTTCGGGCCACTGACTACACTGTAACAACTGTCAAAGATCTACAAATGACAGCTGGGACCAACGGCTTAACGTGTTTTCCGAGGCATGGAGGAAACTAAGGATTATTGGTGGTGCAAGTAATAAGAACAGAAGACTTGATGAATAAAAGTGTATTTTACATAAGAAATTAGAATTACGGTTACAACTACAAGCTTCGTAGTGACAGACAGAGAGAGAGCGACCCTACCGACCAAAATAAGTACTAATTGAGGTTGCGTTCACAAACATTTAACAGAAACGTTAACCATTGTAGATTTCCTAAAGATCAAAATAAAAACGAAGTTAGCCAAAACAAAGCAAACTTGAAGTAAGTGTAGTGATAGTTGTAAGTTGAGTTGTTATTGAGTTGAAGTTGTTGTTGTTTAAGTTAGCTAGTTATTGGTCGAGTTTATATTGTGTCGTAATAGTGTGATCTGTGTTGAACCATTAAACACCTATTTGGTCTGCCTGTTTGTCCATTGTTTTCCGAGAAATACGATTCTTAAGTTTTTTTTTAAACTATTAGATACGGTTTCTATTCTTATTAGTAGCACAAGTTACTAGCAGTGATGGCAGTGGTGTGACCGAAGGACTGCCGTAGGTCGGTGCCTGTCATAGGTCTCGATTCCGAACCCAAGACACGCACCTCTTATTTTTCGGACTCGTGTGCGTATTGTACAATTGATTGTTGAATTATACAATACGTGATAATTATACAATACGCACACGAGTCCGAAAAAATAATCACAATTTACGATTTAGGTTGTTGGGATATAACACTTGTCTTTAAACCTACCTATAATTACGTCAGATTTAAAAAAAATCCCCGAAAATTCTGTAAAATCTACTGTATCTACCTACGATCAACTGCAGGTCAAGAGTGTTACCTGGACTACAAAAGTCCATTTACCACTTAGCCACCTTACCATGTTTGTAGTAAAGACGCTGGAAAAGTCGTTTTTTTACTTTTTTTGTTTATTTGCCTATCCTTTGATACACATTTGCGTACTTAAGTAATTATTGTTAATAGCATACTTAATTTTCCACTGCACAGTAAATGTCCCTCTATCCTGCTTCCATTTCTCCGTGTCGAAGGGTTTTAAGGACCATGCAGTTTTTATCAAAAGAGTCCCTCGTCTCGCGCTCTTCACCTGGGTCTGCAGCCATAATTATCTCTTGGTTATGCCACGATGTCGCCTGATATATGTATATGGGGATCCATTGGATACTAACATTGCGAAGCAGTATGAGTAAAGTACCTTTAAGATTGTTTGTAAAAAAAGTAGGGTAAGGGGAGGTATATCGGTGATATAAGTATTTTGGTGATATTTTTTTAAACGGAATACCACACAGTTCCCTATGCAAGCACATTCAAGAGACAGCGCTAGCGAGTTGTTACGAGTGTGACGAAGACAGTGTATAGATGTCTCTTGAATGTGCTTGCTTAAGGAACTGTGTGGTATTCCGTTTGAGAGAATATCACCAAATTACTTATATCACCGATATACCTCCCCTTACTCTATAGTTGTTTTGCTCAAGTGTCTCCGTAAATATGTTTACTAGCTGTTGCCGCGACCTTCGCCCGCATGATATTATGATAAAAATGTTACTTCCCTATTTGAATCGGATTTTGTTAACAATTTCAAGGGTTTGAATTTTTTTGCAGGAACTCAAATACTTTTTCTAAAATACAATAATCCGCAGCCGCTTCGGAGATTAGCCGGAACAAACAGACAGAAAGACAACATTTAAAATAAATGTATACTTTCAAATGCATTCAGTAAAAAGCTGATATTTTGAAATTACAAACAGACACTTCAATTTAATTTATTTGTATAGATAAAGGCGCAAGTAGAGATGGCCTGTACATCTCTGCAACAACCTGCGCCGCCTAGAGATCTGTGTATTGTTGCTATGTGAGTTTTTCCAATCATATCAAACAAATGTGGGTGTACTATTGAATACACCGCTGACTAACCCTTTGGGTATTACAGGCGTGGTGTTATGTTTATTTGTTATATGTATTTAGCAAACACAGTAGAAGTTCAGTGAAGCCAGCCGGAACGGATAACGCGGGCCCGGCTCCGCAACAGACTCTGCCAGATACGTTACACAAGTATCTGTGCGTGTTCTGTTTCCGCATCCGAGCCGCAGTCTCTCCGCACCAGCTTGAGTGAACCTAAGTACTTATTTAAAATTACGACTGTAAGAACCAATTCCTTTTTATTTAATCATTCTAAAAGGTCGCGACATTGTCGTTTACATTCTATAAAGGTAACATCTTGATCTCAGGCCCTCCAGCATTTGGCTTCTTCAGCAGCTGCAATAGCTCGTTGAGATACACCTCCATCCTGCGGTCGTCCTCCATCTTCATGTTAATCATGCGCGTGAGACTCTCGAAGCTGCACGCAGGTGTCGTATAGCGATCGCCTGCAATCATCAGAATGAACTGTGTAAACGTAATGTTTCTTAATGGCTCTGAACTTCTAGAAAGAGTTCATGTTTCCTCAAAAAAAGGATAAACTCTGAGGCATGTTAAGAGCGTTTACGACTTAAGGCTTCATACGCATAAGCAGGATACATAGGTCTAAAAAGTTATCAGAGAAAATTTTTGAAATGTGTTATAAAAAAAAAGATAATTGGAAATTTCCGGTTTTATGGAAATCTAAAATCGGTCTAATTTAGCTGTAACACTATTTTTCCAAATATGTTCTTTAATAACTTTTTAGACCTGATTATGCGTATGAAGTTTAATTAAAATCGGTTCAGTCATTTCGAAAAAAAGGACTTGAAACTTTGTATGAAATGCCGTAAGTCGTAAACGCTCTAAGTTACACACCATTAGGGCCGGCTACTTGGTGAATTAAAACCCCCTCCCCTTTTTTAATCGGATTTTATTAATAAATAAATTTAAAAAAAAACGGCTTTAATTTTTTGCACGGAAACCTAATAATTTTTCATAAGTTGCCTAAGTTACTCCTTATAACATCAACTATCTGCCAGTGAAAGTCCCGTCAAAGTCGGTCCAGCCGTTCCAGAGATTAACCGATTAATTTGTTTAAAACTTAACTAACGGGTAGTATTTAAACGCAAATCAAAAAATATCCTTTTTCTATGCAATAAGATTCCGAATTCCCATCAAAATTACGGATTGCACAGCAAAATATTCAACTCAAAATAGCAAAAGCTTTTTCATCAATGCACAGCTAATAATCTTAATGCAAATTATATACTGGGGGTGCCCCTAACGTTCACCGTCTAGGGTTAGCGTTTCCGTCAGCAAAAATTTGCTGTGCAGTCAGTATTTATGCTATGTATGTAGTATTTTTGTACAAAAATAAATTTAACTGATGTAAAAAAGAATAAAAATGATGAGTATGTATTGATAGGCGATTATTTATTTGATATGCAATTTATAATATCCCTTAACTAACTATTATTGCATTAGAATAAGAAAATAGTCCTCACTATTTTAATTATTTTTTTTATTCGTATACCTAAGGTATTCCTGGGTCGTGTAGAAACATTTATTGACTAACCAGGCATCAATTTTTCTCGGAATAAAGTAATCGGCAGGTCTTTCAGTTCACTAGGTAATTTGTTAAGTTCCCACTGTTGGGACACCAGACTCTTCTATATGAGAGGGAATGGGCTCTAATCCACCGTGCGGGTTGGTAGATGTCACATGTCTTCGAATTTTAAATAACACAAAGTAATGCGGCCTGCCTGGGCTCGAACCCACCACGTCATACTGCTCGTAATTCCGGGCCGCCACTACTGGGCTACCACTGCTCTCCGCTGAAGCCGTTGATTAATATTAATTAAAAATAACAACTTACGCATCATCTGAATCTTAACGAGCGACATGATTTTGTTCAGCAAGTCCTGTAACAAGAATGAACTTCATTGTATTTCTGTACTACGGAAAATGTACTAACTATGTGTGTGTGTATGTGTGTGTATGTATGTGTGTGAGTGTGTGTGTAACTATGTGTGTGTGTTCCTAGACTGGTGAGAGAAGCTATCGAGATCACCAAATATAGGAACTTCAACCGGGAGGATGGGTTTCAACTGTCGAGAGCATGGAATCCAGTGGTTCAGTTGTGTAAAAACCGAAAAAGTGCTGAAAAAAGTTTACGATCGGACATAGTGAGTTTCGTGTGTCGGGAACAGAATCGAGTTGCGAGTGACAGTGGTAGCGGTACTGAGTGCAAAAAACGAACAAGAAAGAGGGTAGACCGATTTGTCTCCTCATAAACACCCACCCGCAATAACTTCAGTTTATCCGTGATCATGGTGCTTGCAACAGCGCCGAAATATCGGGAACTCAAAACAAACAGTGGACATGGTAAATATCCCGTTTCTAGTGTTAATTATAATGTACTAACTAAGTAGTGTATAATAACACCCGTATTCGAAGCCGACTGAAGTTCATTTTTGAACTTGAGTCGACATTTGTTGTCATGACAACAGGTGAAGAACGCCCACCAAATGGTATTCCTAGAAATCTGGGCCACAATTAGCGGATCTTCGAATAAGGCTGGACGGTGCCTCTTACACCATCCATCCTTGTCAAACCCATAGTTGCATTCTGCTTAAATCAACGCTAAAGTTGTCTATAATCTAATTCTATCGAATGTGTTCTTGGTTGTCAACATTTGTCAAAGATTTTACAAAAATTATACAGACTGATTGCAAATTATAATATCGAGGAATAGTATTGATGATAAATCTACCACTGAGCTAGCTTTGGTGGTCTATCAAAAGAAGGACCATTACTCTGTGTCAAGAACTGCAGTTGCGATATCCAAAACAAATATTGTGATCGATCGATAGTGAAAAAGTGAAAACTGAGAAAAGCTGTGCTTGCAGGAGCGGATAAGCTAGAGAATACACCTTGCACCTTTTTTTTCGGATGGGAAATCATCAAATGACTCCTCCCGCTCTGGGCGGAGCGGAAGGGAGTGTCAGACTTTTACTGACTAAAAACCATCAATGTTCCTTCTTTTCCTAAGTTCAACATTATCGAGCGGCCCATCAGCCAGTAGGCTCGCCGTAATTATAGCATAGGCTCGCCTGACTGGACTAGTGAAATGTAAGTACCTATTTACAGGCAATTTCTAGACATACCTATGTTTGGCGAACATACATTCTCGAAATTTTACCGCAGAGGTGTTAGCGATACTAGCGCAGGTGGCAGGTTTGCCTGCTCTCACCAATCAACAGAATCCCACGTTAGCAATATCCTATCTGTTGTTTCGTAGGTCCCGAAGAAATGTCTAATAATAATTAATCTGGGCTTTTCAGCACTCCACCAGACAGTATGTAGAAAGTTTTAATTCTGATCAATCTATTTGTATTCTAACGAAAATCGAAAATAATTGTTTCATTGACTCGGTGATCTTTGCAGCTACTCAGATAATTTTGTACTTCGTTTGCTGAACTGATTTTAAATTTTTTTAGTGGCTCGTGGCTATGGAGTAGAAACAAAAACCCAGGGCTCGAAAGAAAAAGTCAGGAAGAGTAGATAGTCACTAGTGAAAGAAAGAAATCTTTATTTAGACGATTGACCCAATCGATTAAAAAAAGATTTAATTAGATATTGTGAAATAGTTTTATTCTAGAATTATTAAACATACAGAAGGATTGGGTAGAGTTGGCAGTAGTTCCTGAGATTAGCGCGTTCAACCAAACAAATAAACAAACAAACTCAGCTTTATTTTATTTTATTCAGCTTTATAATATTAGTAAAGATAATCGATTAAAAAATTATTAATCGAGAGTGAATAAATCAGTAAAAATTCAGAATATGTCTGATAAAAGTGATAATCGAGTTACAGGAACCTTATATACAATAATAAATGATTATGTTTGGATTAAAATGTTCCCTTGTTACATTGTGCTACAAACATCACGCACGCGTTGAAACCGAGAGAAAAATGTTGTTTTTTTTAATTCCCGTCAAGAAACATTATTGTATAATCCATGACATAAAAAAACATTTTCATTTTAAATGACTGAAGGAAAATATTATTATATAAATTTCAAATGTTGACATTCGAAAAGTGGGCGTTTATGTCAAATTATAAACAAACTAGCTGTCAATATATCTAATGGGGTGGAAAGTAGGCGTGTCGAGTCCGACTCAAGTTTAGTCACGACTAAAAATACCGGTGTTAAAGGCAATTGGTATCACCTGGTAGGTACACTGCCGGGTATTAACCACTACTATGTGTCGTAGTCTATCAAACATTGACAAGTGAGACTACATGTAGTTATTGTCACACCGATCAACTCCGCCGGATCTCTTAACACCTACATTAACAATTTAAATCATTCGAAATAGGTTTAATGTAATATAAACTATTCTACTACCATCCTACAAAAGTAATAAAATACAAACAAATATTAAAAAATTAACAAATGTTTAAATTGTTAGATTTGCCCTGCGTCATAAAGGCTCTCCCACACAGGTTATTATCGGTCGATAATACCGGATACGTTATTGCGATTTCCGTTTTAAGTACATCATGTATTAGGACGGCTACGAAGTTACCTACTGCTACGATAATAACGACGCAATAGAAATAGAACGCTTCCGTTTCTCCGTCCTGCGATATTCCGATACGAGTTCTTAGAACATTTGTATTGGGACGCAAGCGATCCCACACACAGCTGTGAGATCGTTAGTACCTACTAGTAGTACTTTAAGGACGAAATTTGTTTTTACTGACAGTTACGAGCGTTGAAATCAATAATATGAATATTGATTTATGATCAGATGAAGAATTTTTATCACTAACAGTAGCTATGGATGATGATGACCAACAAAGACGCCACAAACGAAGATAAATACAAATCAAATTAAGGTAGGGGTACAGAGACTACTTTGATAAAATATTGCGTGCATATAGCTGGCAGACACATAATAGACCAGGGCTGAAAAGCCTTTGAAAATGGAAAAAATGAAAAAAAAAAAGTATAGTACGATGAAACCCATTGGAAAAGGAAGAGAATGTAACAAAAATGAAAGTGTGAGTGAGTTTTTAGAGTAAAAAAACGGTTTATCTCGATTTCCGGCAAAACTACAAGTCCTATAGAAAAATGGCAAAGTTGTAGGTAATAAAAAAAATCTACAACTTTTGTATTCACACTTTTTTCACATAACCTCAAAAATGTGAAAAATTCAATTAACCAAGTTTTTGGATTTTTCTTTTATCTTTTACAAAAAAGAAAAAAAAACAGTAAATTTGTTGAAAACTTACCTTTTAAGTTTTTTTTTTTTAAATTTAAAATATTTTATTTTTAATATCGAAAAAGCTCCCTAATTTTCAATCGAAAATTCTCCCTTCAAATTATCTGGGCCGGTAGTCTCGACATAGATACCGACACTTTCGCAAACTTTCAATCGCTTTATTATAACGAACAAATTCGATTGCAATAACAATGCTTGCGAGAAACGCATCTTGGATGTACAGACTTACATTTCTCACAAGCAACGTTATTGCAACCGATTTTTTCTGTTATTATTAAGCGATCGAAAGTTTGCGACATTGTCGGTATCTATGTCGAGACTGCCAGCCCTGCTTTTTTAAAAAAGTCGGTGGGCTTTTTTTTCGTTGAAATCTACTTTCTGATGGTGTAAAAAAATATACATAACTATGACTAACGGTTTTTACAGCTGCTACGAAATAACAGGTAGTAAGGCCTCCTTTCATTTTTGTTACATTCTCTTCTTTTTCCAATGGGTTCCATCCTACTATTATTTTTTTGGTTTCAAAAATTATCGACCCTGGTCTATAAACGAATTGGATGGTTTTGTATATGTATTATTATGGAATTCTCTAACTCCTAAACTAAGTCAAGCTTGCACTATAGGAGTTAGTGAGCTGTTGACTTAGACACAACCTTGAACTTTTGTGACTGTAAAACAAAGTTATAACTTAAAAAAGAAAAAAAATACATAAACCTACTGTAAAGTTATTCAAATTCAAATTCATGTATTGGTGTTAATTAAATACGAGTACTTCCATGACCGTCGTACGATTAAATGCATCCATCTATCAGCACAATGTTTTCAGTACGTTACATTGAGTACTACAGAAAAATGTAATTTTTCGTCCCAAAAAAATCGTTGCCCAGCAATCAATTTTGCGTAGAGCTAGTTAATGTGATGTAGGTTTCGTTTACACCTTGTATACATGTGCAATTTTAAGAATGTAAAATAACTCATAATAATAATGAGCCAAACACAGCCCGAACACACATTAGACACACTAAAACAAAAACTCGCAGTTGTAACAGGTCAGCTACAAAGGTATAAAGCGTGCACCCAAAGAAAACAGCAAAACACCCAATATCCTTAATGAAATTTTTTTTTATCGTAACATCAGACAGGTTTCCACCAATGTTCAGAATAACAACCCTAGTGATGACACTGGTCATAACAATCTGGACCTAGAGACCTTACAAAATTTCTGGGCACGAATATGGGAACATCCTATGGAGCATAACACCCAAGCAGATTGGATACAAGCTGAACTGTCTAATGCTAGCACAAACATTCAGCCAATGACATTTTGATCTCCATTGAAAGATTAAAAAAAAAAATGTATACAGTTAGCAAGCAATTGGCCAATTTTGAATTGATGCCAATCGATCCTGTTTCTACTACTGATCAAAATCTTCAAATGGTCCAACTATCGTTGGAGTACCAAAAAAGTCAGAATCGTAACGTTAGGTTTCAATGAAAAAAAAAAAAAAAATATTTCTATGTTTTTGATATGACGTGTAAAATTACATACCGTTTAGGTGATCACTTTTCTTTTATTTAATTTTTTACAAAAATTACATATTTTATACATCTACAAGTCTACTGCTTTAGTTGTAACCGGGTATTTAAGAGCGAATTCGGTCTGGCCATATCGCACAGCCTAGTCATATTACACAGTCAACAACACGCAAGGACCAATTTCGGTAACGGGGTCACCGTTACCGGGTTTGAAGCTATTTAGCTTCAAAGGGTCGCCATTACCGAAATCGGTAAAGAGGACTATATATGTATAGAGAGCTAAGAAAAGAATTAAATCGAGCAGGCCCAGCAGTAGTTCAAATGCAAGTCGCGAGCAATATCTAAGTTAATATTTTAAAAATGAAATAGAATACTTACAAACACTTTGAAGGGGTCAACCAAAAAGTGGTTGCCCACTATGTCTGCATCGGAGTTCATCGCCGCTCTGAGATGCGCTGGACCTGGAAAATACACAAAAATAGCTTTTAACTATAGCGACTTTTCAGTTACAAGTCGACTAAAATGTTTTTAAACGTTATCAGCATCTTCTGCCTATCCTTTTACCAACCATATTAAGTCGGCTTCTAGTTTTACCTAATGCATAAAAGTTACTTGAAATTTTACACTTCAGATGTTTCGTCGCAGAATCACCTAAAATCATAGTGTTGATTGTTTTACTGACTGTAGATCTGGCTTTATTATTGTCTAAACCAACTATGTTATGTGATTGCCTGAAATATTATTTTTTTAATTGGGTTACCGGTTTTCAGTAGCCAAATACATCAATGACAGCCGCCCATCACTTTTTTTATATGCTGCAAGTTTGCTACATTTTATGACACTTTCAAAAAGCGGGGAATTTATTTCCTTAAAACATTACAACTAATTCACAAGGAACGCACGCCAGGTTAAAAAACGAGATGATTGATTAGTCGTTAGGAAGTACAGATTTGTTTTTGCACCCTCTTTTTTAAGTTGGTTATAGTATAGTGGACTCCTTACTGATAGTTAATTTATATTTAATAAAAATCTTAATAAAGTATACAGTTCAAACATTTGAAACTAGCATTTTAAATGATAAAGTGACATTACATTCGCAGTGAAAAACATTCAGACATTGTAGCAGAAAAAAAGGGGAGGCCTATACCCAGCAGTGGGTGATTATGGGCTGATATGATGATGATGATGATGATGTAGCTAATTCTAAAAAAGCGTTCAGAGTTCGCCTTCATTCGCTCAGACCGGGAAAGTTCAGAGTTCGCCTTTTCCTCTTCTACTTTTATTTTACATTACAATCACTGTCACTCATATTTACCCTTTTTTTTCGGATGGGAAATCATCAAATGACTCCTCCCGCTCTGGGCGGAAGGGAGTGCCAGACTCTTACTGACTAAAAACCACCCATGTTCCTTCATTGGCCCTTTATGTTCCAGGGCCGCGGTATCTCTTTCGAACAGTCCCGCAGCCCTGGCAGGCACCGGCCCTTGCGGGCCCCTCCCGTTTGCTGACAACTCTTAGAGGCGCGCGTGGAACACGAACGGGCCGTCGACACGGCCTGCCCGTCGTCACACGACGGACGGACGGCGAGCTAGCCCATTACTCGCCGTCCACAGGCCCGCGCCTACGGTGGCCGAGAGCCATCACGGCGTGGCCCCCGACGCCCGGTGCTTCTCCCGCGGCGGCTGGGACGTGAGGAGGTTCTCTCCCTCTCACGTTCCGCCGCCTCCTTCGCTAGCATGACTGCTTCGCAGAAGGAGGCGACGGCTTCCCATTCCCTCTCGCCCCGGACCATGGCTTGAACGAGGACACGGCGGTGCTCCTCCCAAGCGGAGCAGACCTCGACGGTGTGCTCCACCGTGTCCTCCGGTCGATCCTCGCAATTGTAGCACCCGGGCGTTTCCTCCCGCCCGATTCGGTGCAGGTACCTCCCGAAGCACCCGTGTCCGGTGAGGACCTGCGTCAGGCGGAAGGTGAGGGCGCCGTGGCGCCTCCCTAGCCACTCCTCAAAGAGGGGACTTACCGCCAGTATCGTGGCGTGCCCTGCACGGGGTTGCGATAGTCGCTCTCTCCATGTCGCCATGAGATCACGGCGGAGGTCTGTCCGCCGCGCGACAATATGCCGCGGCAGCGGAGTTACCCCCCGGCTCTGTACCTCCGCGCGCCACTCGTGCAGGCGCGCGAGGACTATGGCCTCCAGATCCCATGGCGGCAATCCGGCAAGGAGGCTCGCCGCCTCGCGGGAGATCGTGCGGTACCCCCGGATCAGCCTTACGGCTACCACCTTTTTAGGCGCGTTCAGGTAGTGCTTTGCACGCAACCTCAACGAACGCGCCCACACCGGGGCCCCGTAAAGGGCCATGGACCGCAAGATCCCCGCGTAGAGCTCTAATTTCGTGTAAACATTTCAGGTTTCAGTCCTAGCCGGTAATTCTGCTCTGCTTTCCTTGACATCATCAAAGATGTCCTTTACCATCCCTGCTTCCAACGACACTCTGGTGCTCTGTACTGATAAAAAGTATCAGTACATCAGCAATTGGAAGGAGTGCCATAGGGCTGGTGGCGAGATGGTTGATGGGGTCCTCCGTTACAGTGAGGACATGGTGTTATCCCTAGTGCTCTCATTCATCGCACCATTTACAACTACGAGTGTCAACTCTGCTAGAGTTGCAGTCACAAATGCTCCTACAACCGCCAAATCTGAAGAAATAGTGGGACAAGAAATACTCGCTATTACTCTAGCATCATATATGACGATGGCCAAACCAGTATCTACAAGGAATGTTCCCGCTTTCACCAAAAGGTGGCAATCCGCCATGTCAGGACAAAACATCACAGATCAAATATCAGCTGCTGCCTGGGACAAGATCACGAAGTTAGCTATGGTTTTTCATAAAATCATCACTAGAAGATCTGATCTTAGGGTAGAGGTGGTTGCAAGGATGCTGGAGGTGCAAAAACTGGGTGCAGAGGGAGCCATCCTCGCCCAGATAAAGCTAGTGTGTGTGTGTGCTAGTGTGTCCCACGCCTCTTTGAAATCAGTGCAGCTGATGGACCTATTTATTAAGTCCCACTGCAGGGCGCTCGAAATCCCTGCAGTACTGGACCAAGCTGTTCTTCTGCACGAGACGTGGGAAGAGACAAAGAAAGAAGAGAACTACATGTACAGTAGAGTGAGAGATCCCAACAGCAACCCGCGGCTAAACCAAGCCAACTATCCGGATCTGTATTACGCGGCTATTAGCTACGCCAAAGCTAATAAACTTAACGGTGAGAATTTCCAAATGTCGAGTGGGCATGCATCATCCCACACCACAATGATCGACAAATATATTAAGAGGATGGCAGCCTCAGAGCTAGGGGAGCTGTCACAAGAAGCTAAAGCTCTTATTTACCCTAAGATAATATTTTGTGTATCATGATAATAGTACTTACTTGTAAAAGCAGGAACAACAAGATGCGACTAACGATAACAGCAAACAACCAATTCGGAGCCGGCTAACAGGTAGACTGGCACAATGAAGGGTGGTGGGTTAAATATGGGTCCGCCCCCGCTCCGATCAATACATCTGCGCATGCGTTGTAAACTTGCAACCCTTTTAACAGATGATGATTACATTTTGATTTCAATATGTATGAATTTCCTCAGGGCCAGCCCAGATCCTGAATTTCTGTTTACGGCAATAGGCCCGCATATTATATGGAATCGTCGCATAGCGTGCGGCATGCGGGTGTGCCTGTCCTATGCGCCTCTGCTAACATTTCAGGAAGTATAAGCTTGATGCTAATTTTATGTTTATTAATGTTGGTGCTCAATTAAAGGACAATTTATGCTAGACGGTGGCGGGCACGAGGCACGGATGAAACATGTATACAAAACTTCACGAACATTTAATATGAAGTAGTTCACGTAAACACGTGCAGCGTCCGTAACCTGAACGAATCTTGGACTGCCACGGCTCCCGCCCGTGATGGTCTAGCACATTTATAATTCCCTATGTGAATAAGAGATGATATAATTATGCCAACTTAACTCAATTTAGTTTCACATTGCAAGAAAAACGTAGCAAGCGATGCATTTCATCTCTTGGCGCTGAGTTGAGCGTTGGATATTCTTTGTTTCTAAATGGCCATATCCAAACTATCTTAGTTGGATTCTGGCCTAACCGGAGGTAGTTAACTACCCACGACAAAATTCAGTATAACACATCTTCCCAACTACATGTTGAGGTCGACTTCCAGTCTAACCGGATTAAGCTGGATACCAGCCTGAAGTCTCTCACCGGCCGTCTGGCCTGATAAAGATAGAAAGAAACTGCGAGAATATAGAATAAGAATAATTTATTTAAAAAAATAAAAGTAGGTCTTACAAAAGTACATTTAGGTGCAGTAGTGTTATTTCTAAATAATTGTATAATTAGTGCTTATAAGTAAACTATAACTAAAATAAATATAACTGTTGTAAGTTACGATAATGGCGAAATCAAATGTTAGGTAGCCTGTCTATTCTAGGTTTATTTAAACCTGTGTTTCAGGTCATCACTTTACATTGCAAAATTTAATTAGGACAGGAAAAGTTAAAAAAAAAGTAAATCTAGGTACAAAAACATTAAAACTAACTTAATTACAATATGTACAACTAAATACAAGGGTGCTACAGGTATGCGCGTAATTGATTTGGTTAGTTAGCGGTATGTTAGTATTTCTCATTGTAAATGAAATGTATTTTGTTTTATCAGCATTCAGTGGTAGAAGATTATTCTGGAGCCAATTAGATACAATGTTGAAACCATTCTGAGCATGTTCATAGGCCTCAGCCCTTGGTTTAGCTGCAAACAACAGAGCAGTATCATCCGCATAAGACATTACAACACCATTTTTGAGTATCAGGCTGCAAATGTCATTAATATAGACTAAAAATAATGTTGGACCTAATATACTGCCTTGTGGAATTCCAATACAAGTATTAGAAAGATCAGAACTTGTAATCGGACCTTGCTGTCGATCGTTAAGATAATCAGATAATAGTAAAAGCTGCATTCCTCTTATCCCAAGTGATTCAAGCTTCTGCAAAAGAGTAGTGCAAGAAATAGTGTCAAAGGCCTTGGCAAGGTCTAGAAAAATACCAACAGTATGCAGTGTGTGTGTCTGTAGTTATTCACACTCATTTTGTCTCCAGACTTAAAAATAGGTGTGACCACAGACTTTTTCAGTAATTTTGATAAACAAAGCTGAAAGATGTGGGTAAACGGAGGAGCCAGTAGGTGTTTAAATCTTTTAACCACATTATTGGGTACATCATCCCACCCAGTTGTGCAGACATCCTTTAAGCCGTCTATTATTCTAACTACTCCTCCATCTTCCAACTCCTATTCCTCCTGTTTACTATTCTTACGTTAAGAATAACGAATTAACATAAACATAACATCACACCTGTAATCTCCGAAGGGTTAGGCAGGGGTTTACCCACATTTCGTTTATAATAATAACAAAATAAAACGTTGAAAATGTCGAAGTTGTTTATTTAAATAATCACGCTAACAGCACAAATGTAATTCCAATCAAAAATATCGATACCTCCCACGTAAGTTGTTGTATGCCACAAAAATGGCGTTTGGCGTTTTTACTAAAAACTATCCTTATTTGCAATATTTAATGCATTCAAAGTAAAAAAATAACCAAAATACCATTTTTTAAGGATTTAACAGACGTACAATGTTGTAACTTTCGAACGAGAACGGATTACAACATTGTATAGACCTTTGCAATGGCTTACGCGGGGTGCGGGGCGGCGAGAATCACGCGCTCGCGTCTCGTATTGGTCACATACAACAGACTACACCGGACTTTCAACCGGCCGCACGTATGTAGAAAGTGTTTAATTTTTCTCAAAAGTAACTTACGTAATTGAATTACTTTAAATATATAACAATGAATCGTACAGGTATAATAACAAGAGGACGTAGACTATGTGATTTGGTCACTAATACGAGTACACAAAATAGCAACTCCCAGACACCCATTGAAAATAATAATATATCATTAGATGAAATACAACTAAACAGTTTTTGTGATTCAAGTCTCCGAAATATCACAGGTATGTTTCTTTTTGTAATATTTTATTAGCATTAATACGGTTAATGTTACTTTTTTGTGGTGATACCAACCTTAAATGTTGTATAGATTACTTGCAACAGTATACGTCGCTAAATGTTCATTAAAAATGCTGTATGTAATACATATAACATTTTACGTTTACATTAAAATTAAAAAAATGTTGTATGTAATAGATACAACATTTTACTTGGGGAGTTGTTGTTCAAAACTTTGTTGTATGGTGACATGCTATAAGTATTTAACTTTGCTATTACTTTTTTTTTTACGTGACATGCTATATTTTACTTTGCTATTACTTTTTTTTAACTTAAATTCAATTATGTATGGCAAAAGTCTTTTCTAAAATTGGGTCTCATAAATAATAAATGTATAAAGTGCTTTGCCCTTGCTGACTGACTTCAAGATTGCTGACTGACTTAAAGATCTATCAACGCAAAGCCTAAACAGCTGGTCAGCTATGCTATTCTCTAAAAGAAAATTTCTAGGCTGTACGCTACGAGGTGCTCGTCGTCGAGACAGAGTCTTGAGACAGTGTCGCAAGTTCGCGACACGTCGCTGTCAGTAGCTTAGTGAATACCAAACTGTAGTTTCGACGCTGGGGCAGCACTGCACACAAGGCTGTATCCTTAGAGAATAGCAGTGCTGGAGAGGTAAAAGGTGTAAGTGCTCCTTATACGATGTAAGCATCCGATAAGAAAGAATTTCCCGAAATTCCCACGCGATCAAGACTTACGAGGGTTGCAATCAAATTAAAACGTTATTACTGTTTCAGAGTCACCATTCCCCATAAGTTTTAATGAATCGGAAATGAATGAGTTGGCAAATATAATAGATGGAAACATCTTTGACAATAAATTAAAAGTAGCAACAGATTCTGATACTGCAAATCTTGAGACACCGCACCCTTCTCCTTCTTGTAGTATCAATCACTTGGACTACGACTGTGATAATGATTACTGCCCATACTATATACAAAAAGAAAATTTATCAACGTTCAATATTTCACCTCAACCCTCACCAGCATGTATTTCGTATTTTGTATTTTACGTTCATCTAAAAATAAACTTATTTATACACCTCTGGAATGGTTTAGCTTGGTTAGATGGGCTAAACAAGATGGAAAACCATATAACGTCATAGAAATGAAGCATACCGATTTTTATAACTTTAAACCATTTTTTGGACGGGCGTAATTGGTCAAAAAATATAAGTGGAGACGTAGTTAAATGGAACAAAATAAAAGAAGTGCGGGTATGTGCAGGGCCTGCAGTCTCGACATAGATAGCGATCTCATAACAACCGATTTCGGTCGCAAAGTCGTAGCGACCCGGATTTAACAATATTTGGTAGTCTCGACACTCAAAGTTTGCGACTGTCATTGGCATTGTAACAATCTTTGTCGCTAACTTACCGATTTTCGCAATATACTTTGCGACCATTTTTGACAGCCCGCAAAGTGATTCGGTAGCATCGTAAGCTAATTTATTGGTGGTTTTTACGAGATTATTAACAAAAATTATGCCGGACGGGCTTATTACTCGAAAGTCTATTGTCTGTAGCGAAGTATGCTGTGCAACTTACGGCCTTATTATAAGGTCGTAAGCCGTACCTAACCTATAAATAGGTTCCGGACCTATGTGTGAATAGGCGTCGCTGATATTCATTTCATTGGTAGAAAGAGGATTCATTGAAATAAAAAAAACACAACTATAATCGATTCCTATATTCAACTTTATTAATATTAATCAGAATCATCTTATTCACTCACTCGCTCACTTATTTTTTAATCTAGTTATGTACTGTTTAAAAGTAAATGTATAACACATGTAATGAAAGTCGTATTTACTTAAGTATCTTTATTTGCATAAAATGTGAAGTAAAAAGGACATTACAGTCATGCAGAACACATTCCGTCATACTCATCATAATAAAATGGCATGAAAATTACAAATCACAATACATCATAGTCAACATTTTAAACAAGACTCAATAACTAATACACACATCAATTCACATCATCTTAATAAGAAAAATAATACTGTCTACTTGAATATAGGTATCTACATATACAATCATTATTACCAAAACATTTTACACATTTAATTCAACTGAACACGGCATAGGTACAAATATCTGCATCAATAAAAACAAAATAATCAATGATAAATACAAACACTTTCTTCAAACAAAATAAATTTATCAATATTTGAATTTCTAACATGAAAATCAACAATTTAATTTAACAATGCATTTTTAAAATGGGAAAAATGAGATGAATACTTTTGAGGAACTTGTCATGGTGTAAAAATTTTGTTGAATTAACCATTTCCATATGGTACAAAAAAATATTATATGATAGGATACTTTCTGAGGTGGAAATTAGGTAAATATTTAGATTCTGTGTACGGGTAATTCTACGAGTGACATGTTGGAGTTATATCTATTCTGAAAGAGTTTCATTTTACACTTAACAAGGTTTGGATAATAAATTCATGAATGTAATAGATGGCTTCTTCTATTTCTTATAGTTATAAGGTTCTATGATTTGAAGATGGGTTGACAAGATTCAAACCTTTTTTTATTGAATATTTTGGAATTATCTTGCACACAAGCATTTATTTTGTGCCATTTAAACTCGTGATAGCTCTGCTGTGTATCCCCTATAACTATAATAATATGGTAATATCAAATATTGGAACACAGCGAATACACACATATATGGTATTGAAAAACTCTGATCAATATTACACACACTACACTATTTCACTCAGTTTGATTTTCTGCTTGTTCTTCGTCATTCCGTTACCGTAGTCCCCAGCACCTCGGAGGTATTCTGTAGTGTGAACAGCTCACTACATGCTGCCTGCGATAGCTTTGGTATGGTTCGACACATCACACGAAATCAGTGTGAAAATGAAAAATCCCTTGAATTTGCTTATTTCTGTATCTTGACGGAATAACTAGAGAATTGTTCACGGAGCTCCTATATGAATTTCAGCCATCTCTTCAAACACACCGAGTCACCGACCACGGGCTTTTTTTTCGAATTTCAGTATCATTTCGTAGCTACATATATGTGAATGTAGAAGTATTTCCGGTGGGGTCACAGCTTTAGCCAAGAGGTTAGCAGAGGAGGTACTGTACTCTTGGCTATCAATGAATAATGCTTGAGAAAATACAATTGAAATCAAACACAACAAATATTGGTTTCCAATGACAACAAATGAGACCAATTGACTTGACACTTGACAAGTTTGACACTTAAGTCAATGTTGCAAGGAGGCAAATTCTAATTTCCTTAAATATTTAATGATTTATTTCAATTCTTAAAAACGTTTTAGCTCTACTTACGAGTTTTTATGAAATATAGTGCCTTCAAAATAAGGCTTGTATAGTCTCAGTTTAAGTTGCAAGAAAAACAATTATTTTTATTGACCCATGTTCTCAATTTTTCCCCATATTCAGGGAGATTTTGTAAAGCCATAAAATGGTCTTTAAAAAAACTGAACTATGAATACAGTTTTCGCTAGCGTACCGACATTCATATGTCAAGATAATATACGACTTTGCGCGCTATCTTGGATGTAGAGACTTGCGTTTGTCGCAAGCATCGTTACTGCAACCGATTATTTTCGTTATTATTTAGCGATCGGTAGTTTGCGACAACGTCGTTACGAATGTCGAGACTGCAGGCCCAGAAGATCCTTTTAAAATTGAATATCGGTACGATTTCGCAAACAGTAATGTTATGACGATTGCCATTAATACCAATACCCGAAGACGCCAAAGAAATAGTATGGCTGAGCTATGCCATCTCTATTTCAACCATCTTCCCTTAACAAAGGCAAAATATGATGACTTAATAAGTCTCTGTCACAATGGAATTATTCCAGCCACATATCATGACTTTTTCAAGAATCTATCTTTTGTTGCTGGCTCTAAAAATGTTGAATTTTCTGATTCAGAATAGTACATAAATTATTCTTTATTTTTATTTCTTTCAATTATTCATCTTCGTTTTATTATTGTTTTTCAAGAATAATAATAGTTTTCACTGACTTAAGGCTCCAATGAAACCAAAAATTTGGTTTATATAATTGAACTCAACTGTTTTTAATTAGGTATCATTTATAAAATTGTTTTTTTTTAAATTCATATAAAACCAAGGATAGTTACAATGCCAATAATTATAAATGGTTACCTGATTTCTAGTTATCTTGATTTTAAGTTGATCTCATAGAAATTATTCAAAAATAATTTCTATGAGAATATTTAATCATATTTTTTTTACTTTATGTTCCTTATTGTTGATTTTTTATGATTCTATATTAACAATGCTTAGAAGAATTTGTTATGTTACTAAAATATCGTAGAGAGAGTGGGCTATGTTTTCATTTATGTCCTTTTTATTTTGTTTCTAAATAAACTTACTAAGATTGATATTATGTTTTTTTAATTATAAATGTTCATTATTTTATTTTTTAAAGATATTCCTTAAGATTTTAATGGCAATTTATAAATATTAAGTATTTTTATTGCAATATTCATAAAAATGTTCCTAAAAATAAATGGTAAGTATGTGTTGTTCCTATTAAGAAATTTAATAAATTTATCCTTGATAATATTGTCTTTTTATTTTTTAACCTAGTACTTGGTTATATACAATAATACAAACCTATTTTTAACCGATGTAAATTGTTATTGCCACATTCAGTGGAATGAGACTTATATTTTTCAATGTATATTGTTGTAACTATTATATACAACAACTGGCGAAATCAAAACTGCGCAGTGTAATGTTGTAAGTATGAGATACGACAACTAGCGCAGCCTGTCCTCCGCAGTAAAATGTTGTATGAACAATATCTCAGAAAATATACATATATTTTTAATTTATCTTTCAACATAGTCAAGTATACTATAAATTACATACATATTCCAAATTTCAAAAAAATACATTAATAAATGCAGTTTTTAGTCCAATTTGAATCTTTAAAATGCTCTATTGTAAAATTGCAGTTTTGGGGATACAACAACTTACGTGGGAGGTATCGATATTTGTCAGTATTTTAGGGGAACGCTGGGGAATCGGAGCCACACGGTTTAATGAGAACTACCGTAGTTTACGTAGATCTAAACAAGTTAGATCCTGATGTGACTAGTCGCATCGCTACTTATTTTACTTTAGGTGCATCATAAATAGACCGCCCGTAAGTTTTTCGGGCGATCGATTTAATAATTTCCGATATTCAAGGACAAATTGTGAGTATTAAAATAATTTTATAATAAATGTTGCCTCTTTGAACCTGTAACATCATTATTAGAAAATTGGATAAACAGGTTAATTTATGTAAATAACAAACTAAATTTTGAAAATTACATGAAAACTTAAAAATGAGTATTTGGGGTAATAAGTCGAACGGTTCTCACTACCCCACTTCATAGAATTAGAGGTGATGTGTGAAGAGATGAAGATGAAACGTCTCATAAAAGAAAATAAAGCACCAAAAGGGAAGTTTTAAAACATAAGAGAAGAAAAAAAAGCTACATATTGACAAAGCAAACGAAAAAACTAAAAAAAACCTATTTCAGACCATCATCAGTTAGGTTTATAATCCGAGACGATGATAGTAGTGACTACGTCGATGAAGATTTCAACATGTGTATGATTTTTTTGTGAATCTGTAAAATCAGACGATTCAGTCAGAAAAATCTGGGCACGCTAATCACAGGGACATGCTTAGGATGAAAATTTCAGGAAGTGATTTCACCAAAGATTTATGTTTGTGATTTTTGTATTAGACAATAATTATGTTTTTTTTTCTTCTAATGTCTACTTAATGGTAATTGTCTTCAAAGGCATTAATTTTATTGACAATTCTACCATAAATAACATCAACTGCATCCGAGGCGTAAACATAATCCAGATGGGTAAAATCGTCTAAAAATATGGATTCATTCACATTTGGAAGATTTCGCTTCAGAATTCCTACATCCTCAGCGTCCGACAACCAGTCTTTTGAACTATAAAATAACACAACTGGTACGGTCACATAACTTAAATCATAATCAGGCGACATATCTTCTCCATATATGTTCAGATTCTCCTCTTTCCCTAAATCGAACCTGGCGAACCGATGTGACTCGACCAACTGTCCGTAATGAACGAACTGCAACGTAGACGAACCAGTGGGCGAGTGTCCTAATATAACAGATAAAAATGTCTCATTTATTTTGGTTTCATGTCCCGACAACGAGTACAATATGTTATCACATTTTCCAGGCAAAACACTGCATATAAACGCTGAAAGCTTATTAAAGAAATTAATGCCTGCTGAATAAGCGTTAAAGTCCTTGAGAATAAATCCCAGTATATGGTTAGCGGGTGAAAAAATTCGGACTATCGGACTTTTAACGTGGCCCATCCACCCCACCGGCGCTAAAGAAAACATTATTTTGATTTTGTCATTGTATTCTGGCTTCATCGAGCACAAAACGTAGCCGACGGTAGTGCCTTGTGAATGTCCTACGTAGTATAAACTTTCGTATCCTGTCTTTTCGAGGATGTGGTCGATCATGACTGGCAGATCGTACAGCGCGATCTCTTCCCACGAGAAGTTCCAGTATTCTGTCATGGAGGAGTTGAGAGTGGTGTGCGTTTGTGCGTGTTTGTTACCTCTAGAGTTGCCCATCCAAACATCGTACCCTTGGTCTGCGAGCACATATGCGAGTGCTTTATCTGGTCCCATCAACACCCAAGTGTCCGAACTTTCTAAGATCCCATGCATTAGAAACACGACGGCCCTTTTTTTTCTTTGATGGTTGGGTATTCTATAAAAATTTAATATGTATCCATCCTCGGTCGACACAGTGTGGGTTTCTAAATCATATCCATATTTCCGAGCCAATTGAATTATACTCAGACGTCCGTCCACAGGAACGAATGTCTCATGAGTAATACTGAAGAAATTGTCCAGTATATCCCAAATGCGGCGCCGATGTTCAAGAGCTGCAGTTAAACTGCAGATCAAGAGTAGTGTATAAAGGTACATTTTATTAATTCTCAGTCAATTAAATGCGCGACGTCTGTACCGTTTCTACGTGAGACAATGCTTTCTCTGATAGCCAAATACATTGTTTTAAATTCTGTGTTGGTGAACTTAATCCCGTTGTTATCTGCGATTTGATTAAACTAGACACGGTTTTATTTCGATTTATTCGTGTTAGCTCACCTAATGAAATCTTGGTATATGCGTTTGGAGTAGGTCCCGACCAACTCATGTAGTATTATTTATACCATACTTATTGCCAGTGATGCAGAAAATTACACATTGATTTCCTAAATTGTTTGTAAAAGAGTTAGAAATTAAGAATTAGAAACGGTTATCCAAAAACATGGCTATAATTCTCATAAACGAAATTCACGCGCAAGTGTGATTTCCAAGTCGCTACATAGTAGTATTAACGTTGGAGCACCACATATGGTATCAAAGTGTCACGATACCGTGATATTTGATACTGATTAGTTATAAACTTATAATTGACTTTGTAATTGCTAAACCACACTTTTTTTTAGTATCCTTTATCCCTTAGATGTGGCAGGGGGCGTCCAAAGTAGTCCTCAATCGCGAACGTCTTGACTTTCACGTTTCATCTCACCACGTCATACCATAACATTCGACCAACCGGCGAGTTTAACTCGCACATGAAGATGTGGGTGGGGAATTGTGTTACCACACTATTTTATGTTACCCGTTAATGTATCCAACCTTATTTATTTTAGGTATGGTAGGATACAATGAGCTAAGGGTTAGGAGGGATCTTGCACTCGCCTTGTATATTTAAGTTGTTGAGAGGGAAGGTTGCATAATGCAGTTATTTTAGGCCAGGTGAGTCTATATGTTCCGGACGGGTACGTGTGGAGACGACGGCAGCCACGACTGCTAGTGGAACCGCGTGCTCGGACCAACCTTTTAAAGGGGGTGCCGCTGACGCGTGCACTCCGCACGCTCAACCTCATAGCGAGTGAGACGGACTTATTGTGTTGTTCTCTGGGTGAATTCACAAAGAATGCTTTGTTTGTAATTAGTTTAAGGACTAAGTTTAGCAATTAAATTAGGTTAAGGCGCATTTACCGCATTGGTTAGCTGTAATGGTAGATGTAAGTTGATAAATAATAAATAAATAAAAATTAAAAAATATTTTAAAACGAATATCCACTGCCGCCTTATTGTAAGTCACTTATTCCCACAACTCGACTCATTGTGTCACTCTATATCATTATTACTAATACGAGTGATAGTGAAGTTTAAACTGTTGTTCCCGTATCCACGTGTTTCATTTAGGAGAGTGGGTCTTGGTGAAACCGGCGTGATAAAAAATATAATTAATTCAAGCTTTTTATTTTTAATAAATGTAAAATAAACTGTAAATTCACGCATTTTAGTACTTTGTGTTGCCTCTGCGAGCTTGCAATACTGCTTTTATGCGATTTGTCATACTTTCTACTAGGTTTTTGAGGCGATGCTGCGGAATATGCTGCCATTCCTCTATTAGAGCTTCTTTCATTTCACGTAGCGTGATTGGCGGCAGATTCCGCTGACGTACACGTCGTCCCAGTTCGTCCCAGGCATGCTCAATAGGGTGCAAGTCGGGGCTGCGTGCTACCCACTCCATGTGTGTGATACAGACTTCTTGAAAATAGGTAAACACTATCTGAGTTGTATGCGGGCGGACATTGTCTGCCATAAAACGGCATTCTCGCCCATGTCTACTAAAAATGGACCAACGTAGTCATTCAGAATTTCAGTGACATATCTTTCAGCAGTTAAAGTTCCATTTTCTATCACCATCAGCTCAGTGCGGCTTTCGGGAGAAATTCCAGCCCACACATGAACAGAGCTTCCGCCGTATGGTACTTTTTCTTCTATACAGGCTTGGTTATAGCGCTCTCCCGGTCTTCTGTACACTCTTTTCCTCCCGTCGTGCTTGTATAAATAGAATCTAGACTCGTCTGAAAACATAACTCTTGACCAGTCAATCAATCAGTCCATTCAGTCCAATTCTCGTGTTCTCTACCATAATTCAACCTTGAGTTTCTTTCTAGTTTTGGGCCATAAATTTGCTTCAGCCAGACGCCGCCGCCTTACTGTATCTGTACTCAGATTGTTTCCTACAGCTCGTAAATGGATGATTCTGTTGACACTACGAGTATATAGCGATCCTCCCGCGCCGTCGTGCACCTTGTTCGGTCTGTTTCTGGTCTTCGAAAATTGGATCCAGTTTCATGGAAACGCTGGAGTACTCGATTGTAGAAAGATCCACACACAGTTCTCACTGTATTTCGCTAACTGTGCCCATTTTCAAGCCTTGTCAGGAACCTGGTACATTCTTCTGGGGTTAACGACATGATGAATTCAGAATAATAAAATTTATAAGGCAAAGACACCATATTTATATTATTTTTATTGCAAAACTAAAACAAACGCGAAACAATTGATTTGAATTTTTTGGTACTAAATTAAAAAACGACCATTATTTCACATTTTCAGTTTTTTTTTACAATTATCAAAAATAAATAAAAAGGTTTTATATATTATTTTATATAGCATTAAATATTCTTTATTAGTCTTGTTTCATATAGCTAGGTTAGGTACTTTTGAAGATATTGAAGTTTTTCTAACCGACCCTTTTTCTTTGCGGTCCAGTGTACGTCATATTTTTCTTTATTTTTACCCAAGTTCATGTTTTGTTAACATATCGTCGGCTAAGTATTCTAAGATGCTAACTCCATTTTTGGCATAACAGCTGACTAATTAGTATCAAATGAAAGAGAAAAAAATTACGTAATTGTCAAAGATGCTAACGCCAGTAACCTCAAATCACAGATAACGTGCCGCAATCTTTTATGCTAACTCCGCACCTGTCAAACTACGCGCGCAATTTTGACAACTCCCGCCATTCGACGCCATTTTGCTCGAGCGTAAGCTTTGTTGAGTGTGATCTGCGGAGTTTTATTTCTAAAGCTTGTTTTTGTTTAGATTAGCGTACTACACGTGTGTTTTTTTAGAAATGTAAGTACCATTCTATAATGTTTTGGTAATATTGAGACCTGTATTTAAGGTTAATCGATTCAGAAACGCATACAAAAATGCTGGTGCACATAATGGGAGTTGGCAGAATTTCATTCTTACATATCGTTAATGTTTGAGGAGTTGCCTACTTTATTTTTAATTTTCCCCGCTTCGTTGGTGCAAGATGCTGCTAGGTTTGCTTTAGGCATGCAATATATTTATTTTGATATTTAGCTTAATTTTAGGAATAAACTAACACTTACTTTGGTTACCTATGCATTCGACCGCACATGAACAAATTCTACAAACATTGTAAGTACGGATACCAATAAATCAAACTACCTAAATTAAAAAAAAAAAAACATTTGATATTGATATTTATGATAGGTATATAATATGCTACCATAATACATAATTAAGTTGAACATTGGTTTTATAAACTTGACAGGTTAGGTAGGTTAATCTGTTGGCGAACCTACTGTTTTAAGGTTCAAGAATCCTTTATTATATTGCCTGTTTTCTGTCTGCTTGGTGTGGTTTAGATCGATTTTGTTTTATTTACAGATCCTTCTGATAGATCTAAAAAGTTAGTCAGTTTACCGCTTACTGATGAGCTACATTGCGATGTCATAACCACGCAAGAATCGATATTGTCTAATCTGGAAAATAACAATCTCCTTAATAATTATGATTTTGAAGGAATAGATAATAGGAGTACCGACACATCAAATAATTTATTTGAAATGATACACCTCCCATTAGAATCTAGTTCCAGTTTGCCATTGGATAATATTAAGAACTACTCTCTGGTAGAAAATATTACACAGATTGAAGTAATTGACCTCCATGACATGACTACATGTGATGTGCCCAATGAAGAAGCAAACACGATTTATGATAGTATTGTTCCAGAAAATAATGATGAAGATATTTCTGTCCTCGCGTCACAGTTGTCAGAAAAATCTGATGACGATTGTAATATGGAGAACTGGGATATAATATCCAATTTCAGTGACGAATTAGGCTGCCCTAAATTAGTGGCGTATTCATCAACCTCAGATGATGACAAAGTTACTTTCTTACCAACTAAAAGTAAGTCAAGAAAAAGACATTCGCAAGTAAATAAAAGTGACTGGTTTGCAGAGAAAAATAAAAAATTACGCGAACATGGCGCTCAATATTATGGAAAAATTAAAAAAGATTCCAAATGGGTCTATGAAACTATAAAAGAACCAAAGCGTATAAAAAACAGATGCAAATGCGACAACAAAACTACACACTACTACTACACAGGTATAATTAAGTGTGCTACTGTAACTGATGAACAAAGGATAATAATATTTAATACAATTTGGAAAAACTGTACATGGGGAGAGAAAAAAGTATTTGTCAATGATACTGTTCAGGCAATTCCTACAAAACGTCAAAGGGATCGAAAACAGTCAGATAAATCTCGAAGAACAAAGTCATTCAAATATAACTTGAAAACAGCTGATGATAATTATATAAGAGTATGCAAAACTATGTATTTGAATACGTTGGCAATAGGAAGAATGACAGTTATAGCCTGGAAAGATAAAATGAAACATGATTGCACTCCTAATCAACTTACAGTTAGAGTTACTAAAGATAGAGCAGACCCTTTTACAGACAGACAAAAATTAATGAACGAATTCTTCGACTCTCTGCCAACAATGGAGTCCCATTATTGTCGAGCCTCATCTTCAAGACAGTATCTACAACCTGATTGGAAAACCAAAATGGATTTGTATAAGTTTTACGTGTCTGACTGGTGTAAATCACATGACACAGAACCGCTATCAAGAACTTCTTTCTTTGAGGTTATGGCATCTAGAAATCTTACACTGTTTCGTCCTAAAAAGGATGAGTGTGAAACATGCACAAGATATAAGTCTGGCACAGTTGAAGAAAATGATTACCAATTACATGTATTGAAAAAAGAAGAAGCCAGAAAAGAAAAGCAAGCTGACAAAGAAAATAATAAGTTTGTATTTACAGTAGATCTCCAAGCAGTTTTGATGGCACCTAAGTCCAATGTCAGTACATTGTATTACAAAACGAAGCTACAATCGTAAAAGCACAGATTCACACACACACACAGCACACACACAAACATACACACACAGCAGCGTCACTAAAGATGGCTACTGTTTTGTGTGGAACGAATCAGAAGGAGGGCTAAATGCTGATGAGTTTGCTTCTATTTGGACGTATTTTATTGAAAAAAAGATTCTCTCAAAAGTTGAAAACAAAACGGATTTACGTGTTATTATTAATATTCTGATGGCTTGGTTACCAAAACCGCAATGTTACTTTATCAAACGCCCTTCTAAATTTGGCAGTTAAAAACCAAATTACAATAGAACAAAAATATTTAGAAGTTGGACAATACACAGATGGAGGTGGATGCTATGCATTCCTCAATAGAACGAAGAATGCGTAATAGGAATGTAAACGTACCCGCAGACTACGTTCAAATTATTAAGTCCGCCTGCAACAATCCATTCTACGTTAAATATTTGGAACATGTTTTTTTAAAGCTTTCAATAATTTAGCAAGCTATAAAAGTATTCGCCCAGGCCGTACGGCGGGAGACCCTAAGGTCACCGATGTACGTGCGCTGATGTATTCTCCATCGGGAGATATCTCGTACAAACTACGGTTCAGTGAGCCATGGAAGCTGCTGCCCCAGAGAAAGGGATTTTTTTCAGCAATAAATTTTGACGAAATGCAAAATTTACATCAAAATAGACTCAAAATTAAAGCTAAAAAATACTACGATCTGCAGCAAATTAAACAAGTCCTGCCAGCAGATTTCCGAGAATTTTATGATAATTTACCGCATGATTAAATGTTGCGATTTTTGTAAAACTTTCATTTACGTTTAATTATTTCTTTTAATAATAAACGACAATCATTAAGTGTTTTTATTTTTTAAACAGAATTCTATAAATAATAAAATTTGATAACTCCTAAACCTATTGAAGTAAAAAAAAATTGCAAGTGTAAAAAATGCTAACTCCAATTTTAGACCCTAAAGTGTAGTAATATTAAGAAAATAAAAAAAATAATGGTGTTATATTAAGTACTGGTACAATATCTACCAAGGGGAATTTTGATATTGCAGTCGTTTAGTTATTATAATTTAAAATTCTTTTTTTCTTATTTCTGACAAGTAGTCTGATTGGGAGTTAGCAATTTAGATTATTTAGTCGACGATATTTTTGATATTGATTTATTGTGTGTGTTCCTAAAAGTTAGCACTGGTCGAGGCTTGTTTATTAAGTTGCTTATGGTACGAGGTATTGCACTTTATATCTATAAGTTATCTTAACATTCAATTTGTTTTATACATTATTTTTGTACATAATTGCGGTACATGCTTATTTATCTTGTTTATTTTGTACATACCTTTTGATTTATGGTTCTAAGTTGCTTGTTATAGTTTTAAGCGACCTGGCTGAACTGTAACTATTTATAACCTTGAACAGATTTCTGGAGAGATGAAGATTCAACAAATACAGGAGAGAGTCAACCAAAGGACATGGCCAATTTATGTATGGGCGTTTGCATAGTTATCAAATATATATTTAGTGTACAACGATAATTTTTGGTGTTTCATATTCGTGAATATTGCCATATTAAATTGCAAAAAATAAAAAGCTCAAAGAACTTGTTATTACAAACAACTAGACGTAAACAGTTTCATGTTACCTTCTATCAGATTGCTGGCAATAAGTGTATGAATAATGATTTTGCTATTAAAAACCTCAAGGCGTTTTAAAATAGCGAACTGCTGTGAATAATTAGTTATGGTTTTTGAATTATTAGGCATTTCAACAAGATCCAAAATCCTTATTTCAGGTGGTCATTCTATCTGAACTAAGGACCATATATTGATCAGCATTTACTGAACTGAGAAAGTCTGACAGAAAACTGAGACAAGTATTATGTTATTATTGTCACATTTATTGAGTCCAGTGTTAATAGCCAGGTATCAGGTAGTAGAAGGTATCAGTCCGTAGAGATAAGCAGGAGTCAAAAATATTAGAAGATAATCGCAAAAACACAAACAGTACGTACGCAACGGAGGATCTGTGCAAGCGCAGTACCGCCATTTTGACATAGACAATGACACATTGTAAAACGGGTTCCGTTTTATGGTACGGTTACGTTATTACTATAATTGCGTGAAATAAATATATTTTACGTATCAAAACTTCAAAATATAATTTAATTACATGTAAGAAATAACAATGAAAACAGTTTTGTTAAAATCAAATGTTCCAGGTAAGTGCATTTGTCGTTCATTTCACATACATATCTACAAGTAGTATGCGTGGTGTAGAACGTCTAATATTCTATTTATCTTTCTCTAGAAGAAATTTCGAAGTTCAACGAATACCTAAACTCCTACATATCGAAAGATCAAGTATGCGCACAAGATATCACTTCAGTCCAAAAATACTACGATAACTTAATCAGACTTATCACCTTAAGCTTGCAAAACGCCCGAAAATCACAAAAATCTAAGAAAAACCATAAAATATTGTCAGAACGCACACTAAAACTTTTAAAAAGAAGACAAGAACTGCAAAAAAGTGATAATAAAACTAGAGCAACGAGAAACGAAATTTCGGCGCTTTATAAGCTTGTTAGCAAATATATAAAGAAGGACTACACTAACTATAGATATAAAATTATTGAAAAACACCTGAGCCAAACTGGCAGTACGAAAAAGGCATACAAAGAGCTGAAACCAAATAAAACTTGAATCGAAGGGTTAAAATGAGGCGAAGCAACAAAAAACAATCGCAGTGACGTCATCAGCATTCTCATCTAAGTATACACCGAATAGAAGAAAGCGAAGTTACAGAGGCATTAAATAAACTGAAACCAGACAAAAGCCCGGGCTCGGACAACATAGCAAACGAAACTCTAAAAATAGCTGCCCCAATACTAGCCGTACCCTTTACGAATCTATTTAACTACGTCCTTAAATCTGGAGAGACCCAATGATCCGAATCTAACATGATTTTGTTATACAAAAAAGGGGATCCAAATGATATCGAAAACTATAGACCAATTAGCCTACTACCGAGCACATATAAGCTATTTTCCACAATTCTCAACAAAAAAATTAGCTCTACATTAGAAAAGAGACAACCCATTGAGCAAGCAGGATTTAGAAAAGGCTTCTCTACAATCGACCATATTCACACACTCGAACTCCTTATCGAGAAATACCAGGAGAAAAGTAGACCATTGTACTTGGCATATACAAGGTGTTAATGAAATAACCCAAAACCTGAAACTAGTTTGTTTAGAATCGGCAGCTAAATCGAATACAATAATTTTTAATATAGGTTATTTTTTTTCCAAGAAATAATTATTAGTCAGCCCGCCTCTAATATTTTAACGACGACTGTACACTACTGTCCAACGCGATGTAAACAAACAGCACGGGCGAGGGTGAGGAGAGGGGGTGCTAGAGCTGGCGAGCCGGGAAACGCGGCGGGCGCCCGCGCCGCCCCGGCTACCCTCCGCAGTCTATAGCGTAGCGGCGCGTGCGCCACGTGTCAACACGGAGTAAGACGAGCGCGTGCGATCTAAGTCTCTCGGCGGCAAAATGGCGTTTCGCTTCACAAATGTACAATATTGTGAAATGGTGCGAATGCTAGCGCGATGTAATGATAACGTTAGTTTAGCTGTGCGATGTTATCAGGAACAGTTTGGTGTATCTGTGTCGAACGAGACAATGTTGGCCGCTCCACAGCGCCTACGGGATTACGGTACATTTAGGCCTCCGACCGCAGTAGACAGAGGAGGTACCCGAAATAATCCTGATCTGGAGACCGAAATACTTAATTATTTCGCAGAAAACCCGACAGCTAGCACAAGACAGGCAGCTCGTCGCTTCAACTGCAGCCATGTTTTTGTTTGGAACGTTTTAAGAGAGGACAGCCAACACCCATACCACTACAGACGGTGTCAGGAATTAAATGTACTGGATCCAGCCTCGTGTTGAGTTTTGCGAGTGGTTTCTTGAAGACTGGAGAAGAAACATTCTTTGGACTGACGAGTGTACCTTCACTAGGCGAGGCCTTTTTAATCAACACGACAGGCACATGTGGGCACACGAAAATCCCTTTCTGATGGAACAAGATTCTTTTCAACATCGGTTCTCATTAAACGTATGGGCGGGAATCATCGGCCAATACGTACTTGGGCCGGTATTTTTGCCCCGATTAATATAACAGCAACTCATTGGTGGACTTTGTAGCAGTTGCTTTGTGTGTTTGTTAGCAGTACTAACTAGACCTGTTATAGCATTTTCAGAAAGTTTCTTAAGTCAATTTAACAATTTCCTTAATCATGAAACTTGGTCATATGCTAAATTCATTTTGAAATATCTTAAGAATACTAATCAGTTTGTAGAAGGGCTCATACAGGTATATGTTTTAAGCTGGAAGTGTTATTTCATGGGAAGCAAAACACTGTTCCCTCTCAAGTACCAAACCTGAATACATGGGTATAGAAGAAGATTGTGGGAGGTTCTATCTACTTAATTTGACTAAGTAAATAATTGATGACTTACATACTTTATATAACGATAACCAGGATGCGCTTAAGATATCTTTGAATAATAATTTTAATAAAAGAACCAAGCATTATTATCTGAAGGTATTATTATTAGGTATGCAGGATCTTAAAAATGACTAATATTGTTTTATAATTTGTTGCTGTGTATCCATATTATTTTAATAATTAGGGGCGTTAGGTTTATATCTAAATTAGATACTCCTAACGCCATCTACCATTTGTTTTGTTAGTAAGTCATTGCATGATTGAAGTATGTTTAATAAACATTCAGTTCATTCAGACTGCCTCGAAACAAGTGTTTGATTTATAAGCATTTCTTTATGTTGCAATTTAAGAGCGCATTTCACCAATGAAACTGACCGCTACCAGCATCTTAATGTCGTTTAGTAGCTGTTCGTGTTACAAGTAGTGCCCTGCAGTATCAGGCGCAGTACGCTGTAATTTTGGTTACCCAACTTGCAAGGCATTATAGTCATACCGTCTGTCCTTTATAAATTCCATCAAACCAAGCTATTGGGTTCTGAAGCAGCTGGCACCTCGGCGGTGCCAAGAGCACGATGAATGATGACATTTATGCTAAGCGTGCCGTGTTATCCGATGCGTGCGAATCGTGCTGCGCTCTTTAGGAACGGCCATACTGTCCAAGGGTGTCTACTGCTTCACTTCATTGACATCGATGTGGAGGCCCGCAAAGAGCGTCCAAACGCAGACAAGTAGCTAGCCGAAACGTGGTGACACCCAGCAAAGTGCCTATGTTAGCTGACGGTAGTGCCTGAAGCCAGAGGCCCGACTCTCACTCACCCACAGCCAGCAGGCGGGAACGCTCAGAAGTTTTGGTGAACGTATTTATTAGATTATTCCAACCTGCAGAGGGGCTCATCCCAATGTCTCTGGGATATCAACCCAAAGGAAGGGAAACCAACTTTCCAGGCATTCACAGCATCTTTCAAGCACGGCACTCCAGAGTCAAGTAGAGTTGGGACAAAAAAATCCTGGTTAACTCTTCGGTGCTGTGGAGTTGCGGACAGAGGTCAGGATCCTATGCTGATGCTGGTAATTTTGCAGACGCTGAGGCCACACACACTAAATAAATGCACGCATTCATTGCGTGCACGCTTTTTCTTAGGCAACATCATACAGGTTTGCATCAAAATTATATTAGTCCGGTCAAATTGGACATAAAAATACGAGTAGTTATCAAACAAAAACTCCGAGAGAGCTGAATTTTGCTAGAGACCTTGGGTTCACCAGTAAAAATAAAGTGCCACAAGTCCCCATCGATTCCATGTGTACTACAAAAATTATTTAAGGTCAAAGTTTTCGGTTTTTTAGATTTTTCTCAAAAACGGTAAGTTTTATCAAAAATTATACCGCAGACAAAAATTGTAGTTCACAAAATTATCTACAAAAATGATCCTACTCGTAATACTTTTTTTACTAACAAGCACCAGTCTTAAGATATCGCGATTCTAAATGTTGAAGGTTCTACATGAAAATTTTGAAGTAACTTTTTTAGCACACATGGGATCGATGGAGACTTTTGGCACTTTATTTCTACTGGTGTGTCCAAGGTATTGTTTTTATTGTAACTAAATATTTAAAATGCTGCAGGTAGCGCCATCTAGTGTAAGCTATGTGTAGTTACTTACCCTTATAGGAAATATATTTAGTCTGTTTCAAACTACAATTCGTGCGTTTTATTAGGTTATGGGCCCAGCCCATAATTCGCGATAAATTGAAGTTTTATTCCGGATTATTTACTTTTCGTGGACTATCAGTGTACCGTTTGATATTGAAATATAAAATCACGGTGGAAATCGCTCCTTTGTGGACTTATATCCTGATTGACTGTCGGTTACCTCGTGGCGTAGTGAATTTTTCCAAAATGGCGGGAAGTTACATAGTGAATGTGCCTAAACTAAAAGGCAGAGAAAACTACGACGAATGGGCGTTTTCAGCGGAAAATTTTCTGATGTTAGATGGTGTGGATATCCATAAACAGGAATTGACTGATGCAAGTTCTGTTGATGAAAAAAAAGCAAAGGCGAAACTCATCATGACAGTAAAGTTGATTCATCATTTATGTTCACATCAAAAATGAGCAAACAGTTCATAAGGTGTGTGGAAACGCTTGAAATGTCTTTATGACGACTCTGGTTTTACGCGTCGCATCAGCCTACTGCGTCAGCTAATTTCTATTCGATTGGAAGATTGCGAATCTATGGGGACATACGTTACACAAATGGTGGATACTGCACAGAAATTAAAAGGTACCGGTTTCCAGATCACTGACGAGTGGCTTGGTTCGTTGCTATTGGCGGGGCTAACAGATAGATTCGCTCCTATGATAATGGCCATCGAACATTCTGGCATGATTATTAGTACGGACATTATCAAGTCAAAATTATTAGACACGAGTTCGGAAGTTGATAGTAACGGAACGAACAATGCTTTTTTGTCGAAAGGTTGGCAAAACCGTAGCAAGAAAGCCAACATAGCAGATACACAAAAAACGAAAATGGCGTCTACAAAATCTGTCAAAACGGTACGCTGTTACAAATGTAAACAACTCGGTCACTATATGAATAAATGCCCGAATAATCAAAATAAAAGTGAAACAAATGCTTTTAGTGCGATATTTATGAACAGTACTTTTCAAAAATCTGATTGGTATATAGATTCCGGGGCAAGCTCTGAAAGTGTTACACTCGACCACAAAGTAAAGGAGATAGTACACTTCTGGACACATCTATTGGCCCACCTTGTATTTTCAGTTTCGTTTGGTCCTAGCTAAAATTTTATATTAGGTCGAGCAAAAAGTTTTTATGCAGTTTTGAACATTTGAAATTGTGAATGTGCCAGCACATTCACAATTTCATTCAATAGTGTTTTTTTGAATTTCGAACACAGAATTTAAAGAAACAAAAGACAATTTGGAGCCTGTTTGTTGATATCAAACAATCGAATACTAAGAAAACTTGGTTTTATTGGTTTACTTGGATTTAATTCTTGAAAAAGTGATTGATATCTTCGGTTTTGCAACAAACATTACTTATTCTTAACATTAAGGTGAGGTTCTATCAATAATCTATGGATACTTCACCTGAAGTCGCCGCCCAAGCTGTGGCACTTATTCAGGCCGGACACAGCCAAAGAAACGTGAGTGCTCAACTTAATTTAAGTTGATCTGCGATCCGAAATGTTTATCGGAGGTACCTAGAGACTGGCGGCTTTGTTCGTCGCCAAGGAAGGCCACGATCTCGGGTCACAACTGAAAGGCAGGATCGATTCATCGTGACGACCAGCTTGAGAAATCGTCACCTTACCTCCATTGAGATACAAAACCAACTTCGCGACTTCCACGGAGTATCTGTGAGCGCTCGAACTGTTCGGAGAAGGTTAAAAGAACGCGATATGGTACCACACAAGCCAGCTAATGGGCCCAAACTAACGCGAGCCCACCGAACAGCGCGCCTTCATTTCGCACGCAGTCATTTAAATTGGACACAGCAAGATTGGAGCCGTTTACTCTTTTCTCATGAGTCTAAAATTGTGTTACATGGCAATGATGGATGGAAGAAGGTCTACCGACGTAAGGGAGAGCGTTTCGCACAATGCTGCTTTGAAGAGAGGGTTGCTTATGGCGGTGGCTCATGGACTGTCTGGGGCGGTATATCCGCGAGCGGCAAAACTCAACTTGAGGTTGTTACAGGACCACGGCTGCCAACATTAAATGCTGAAAGGTACATTCGTGAGTGCTTAGAACCTCACGTGATACCATACGCGGACTATGTGGGCCCAAATTTCCTTTTTATGCATGATAATGCAAGAGCCCATGCGGCCGGCATCGTCAGGGAATATCTTCGGGATGTGAACATCACAGTTATGGACTGGCCAGCCAGAAGCCCAGACATGAACCCCATTGAGCACATGTGGGACGAGCTAAAAAGACGTGTTAGGGCTCGTCAGCCAGTTGCCCAGACGATGCAGGAGTTGAAAACTGCCATAGAAGAGGAATGGGAGATGATCAGTCAAAATTTCATAGAGCGGTTGATAAACTCTATGCCTAGTTGTATGAGAGCTGTGGTAGATGCCCATGGAGGCAACACGCGTTATTAAATTAAACCTTTATTTGATAAAACATGTTTTTTATTCAAAAATCAATTGCCTTTAACAAGGCGCATATCCGACTTGTTAGGCGTAGCTCCATGTCGTATGGTATTCTGAATTCAAATTTAAAACAATACGATCGAAAAAGATGGTAAAATGTATCAGGTTTAAAACTGCATCAACAGTTTTTGTTCAATCTAGCAATCATATTTCGGTAGGGGCCATCGAAACCTAAACTCTAAGGTGGGCCAATAGATGTGTCCAGAAGTGTAGTTGCAAACAAGGAAGCAGTACCAGTTATATGCTCAGGAAATACAATGATTAGAACCATAGCTGATAATTCAGAATTCGACATTACAGTGAAGGACGTGTTATGTGTGCCTAATCTATCAACCAATTTGTTATCAGTAAGTCAACTTATTCGAAATGGAAACAAAGTTAGTTTTGAAAAAGAAGTTTGCTATATACGCAATAGGCAGAATATACTGATTGGGAAAGCAAATTTGGTGAATGGAGTGTACAAAATGAATATAAATCCAGGAAGTTTGGTGGCGTGCTCAGCCACAACAGTGACAAGTGAGATATGGCACCGTAGACTAGGACACATTAATAGCAAGGATCTGAATGCTTTGAGGAATGGCGCAGTAGAGGGAATATCGTACATTGATAAAGCAGAAATTGATAAATCTAACTGCATCACATGTTGTGAAGGTAAGCAGGCAAGATTACCTTTTTCACACAAAGGTAAAAGGTGTGAAAATGTGCTCGAAATCGTTCATGCGGACCTTTGTGGGCCGATGGAACAAGTCTCTTTGGGTCAAGCGAGATATTTTTTGCTTTTTGTTGACGACTTCAGTAGAATGGCTTTCGTCTACTTCCTCAAGGCCAAAAATCAAGCTTTAAAGTATTTCAAGGAGTTTAAAGTTCTTGTTGAAACACAAACAGGAAACAAATTGAAAGTTTTAAGAACAGATAATGGTGGGGAGTTTTGCTCTGTGGAATTTGATGACTATTTAAAGGAAAATGGTATAGTGCATCAAACAAGAAACCCCTATACACTAGAACAAAATGGTGTATGTGAACGACTAAATAGAACAGTTGTGGAGCGAGCTCAATGTCTTTTGTTTGAAGCAAATCTTGATAAAAGATTTTGGGCAGAAGCAGTCAATACTGCTGTCTATTTACGTAATAGAACGCTAGCTTCGGGTCTACAAAAAACACCATATGAGCTATGGAGTAATAAAAAACCAGATCTCAACCATATTCGGATATTTGGAAGTCGTGCAATGGTCCATGTTCCTAAAGTGAAGAGGACTAAATGGAATAAAAAGTCAGAAGAATATATCATGATTGGTCATGCCGAAAATACCAAAGGCTATATCGGCTATATAATCTAAGGTCGAAGAGTATTACTACCAGCAGAGATGCTGTCATTATGGAGAAAAAGAACTCGGATGTAATACAAGCCGTGGTGGAAGACACTAAAGACATTGTGACAATTATTGAAGTTGAAGAAGAAGAACAAGATACCACTTCGAGTCCAGAAGAAAATAGCTTAATCTCTGAACAGGATGATACATATATACCAGATGTGATTAATAGCCCGACTAGCTCAGAAGAATTCTGTAGTAGCAATTCTTTGTGTGATGAAGCTGAAAGCCTAGAACCAGAGTTTGCTGACATTGGGAAGAGAGTAAAAAGAAAACCAGACAGTATGGATATAGTAATATATGTAAAATGGATGAGAACAATTTCACATATGAGGAGGTTATGAGTGGACCTGAACGAGAACCGTGGTGCAATGCCATGGAGGAAGAGCTAAAATCCTTTGAAGAAAACGAAGCCTGGGAGTTAGTGAACAAACCTAGTGATGCTAGGGTGGTGCAGTGCAAGTGGGTATATAAAAAGAAATTAAATGTTGATAACACAGTGCGATATAGAGCAAGGTTAGTGGCAAAAGCCTTCACACAACGTGAAGGCATAGACGAAACTTTTTCACCAGTGCTTAAATATTCCACTTTAAAATTGTTATTTGCTTTAAGTGTTAAATTAGACCTTAAAATATCCCATTTGGATGTAATTACAGCTTTTTTAAACGGCCACTTAGACGAGACTGTTTATATGAAGTTACCTCAGAATTTTAAATGTGATATGGTTCAGAATAAAGTTTTAAAATTAAAAAGGGCTATATACGGTCTAAAGCAGTCAGCTAGAGCCTGGTATAAGCAGGTTGATGATTATTTACAAAAATTGGGCTTTAAAAAGTCATTGTATGAACATTGTTTGTTTGTAAAATCATTTGAAAATGTTAAAACACTAGTGGCTTTGTTTGTTGACGATTTCTTCATATTTTATAACTGTAATAAAGAAGTAGAATATTTAAAAAGTCAATTAAGCAAAAGATTTAAGTTTAAAGATCTAGGTCAGTTAAGACACTGTCTAGGTATGGATATTACGATACAAAAAGATTGTATTTCTATTAGTCAAGAAAGATTTATTGATAAATTATTGTATAAATTTGGTCTGGAAAACTGTAAAAATGTGGAAACTCCTATGAAAATTAATTTGAAATTAGAAAAAGGAAAAACTTTAAATTCAAAATTTCCTTATCAACAGCTGATTGGGAGCTTAATGTATCTCTCAGTTTTGACTAGACCTGACATTTCGTATTGTATTAGTTATCTAAGTCAGTTTAATAACTGTCATACAGAAACACATTGGAAACATGCTAAAAGAGTTTTCAGACAGTAGCTTTGTCAAGCACCGAGGCTGAATACATGGCCGTATGTGAAGCTAGCAAAGAGGCAATATTCTTAAGGAATCTATTATGTGAATTAACTAACAGACAAAATGATGTGCCTATTCTGATGTATAATGACAGCCAAAGTGCTCTCAAACTTACTGAAAATTCTGTATACCATAGACGTAGCAAACATATAGATATAAAATTTCATTTTATACGAGAAGCAGTATGTAATAAATTTGATATACTTTGTTGTGGTTTAATAAATATTTTCAGATTATTTAGTTAAGTGGTGGTATTGTTTTTATTGTAACTAAATATTAAAAATGCTGCAGGTAGCGCCATCTAGTGTAAGCTATGTGTAGTTATAGTGTAGTCTGTTTCAAACTACAATCCGTGCGTTTTATTACTAGGTGTCTACCAAAATTCAGCTCTGTCAGAATTTTTGTTTTTTGAAATGTCTGTTTTGAACGGACTATATACCTACATACGTATTTACAAATAAATAAAAAGTGTCTGTTTGTAATATCAAAATAACAGCTATTTACTGAATTCATATGAAAGTGTAGAAGGGACTTATCGAAAAAACATTTTTATTTTTGTCTGTCTGTTTGTTCCGACTAATCTCCGTGTGAACAGACTTTCAGGATCTGAAGGCGAGAACACACTTTTAAAACGCACAACTGTTTCAGTAAGGACACTTTTATTTGATTTACTTCACAAGGATTCGCCCGTACAAAAATATTCAAACCTATATATAGTTTTCTGTGTAACACAACGATAGCGCGATCTATTTTGACTACAACGCCATCTAAGGAAGTATCATGTCAACTTTTGCACATATGAAATATTAGACATACCGCCCACCAAGGACATATTGCAGAATGTCCTTCTCTTAATCTAAACCGCCCACCATGCAACATGTCTAGTAATATGGAATGCACAAGTACAAAATTTTAATATGATAATTAAATGGGTGAAGGTTGTATAAAAAACAAAAAACATTTCTTGTAACAAACTAGATGTATCCTATTATGAACAATACATATTCTTAAATTATACCTTACATACACAAAGTTTAAGTTGCTACAGGAAGAATAGCTAATTTAGTAATAGGTCAAGAGACCTATTACTAAATTAGCTATTCTTCCTGACGTGAGAAAATTCTCTAATAAAGATATTAGAGAATTTTTTGTTCTCACAGTAACGACTCGAGTGATTCCATCGGGGCCAGGATGTTTTAACTCAATCTTCCCCAGCAACCACTTACCAGGAGGTAAATCATCCTCCTTTATCAGAACTACGCCACCTATGGCTGGTTCTGGATTTTGGTGAGTCCACTTATGGCGTTGTAAAAATTGATTTAAATAATCTTGTGACCACCGCCGCCAATAGTCCTGTAACATTTTTTGGGTAAGTTGCCACCGTCTGAGACTAGAAAGGTTAGCCTTTTCGAAATTCGAATCAGGTACTCGGACGAGTGGTTCCCCAACCAGAAAATGGCCCGGAGTTAACACCGTTATACTCCGTGCGTTATAGCATGGTGCGTATGACAGGTGTATGACGTTGACGTCTGTCAGTACCACATGACTAGGGATGTGACATTATGCAATTCATTTTTTCGATAACGATACTCCCAGCTTAGATCTAGTTCTCTTTAATATTGTTACGAAAATTAGTGTGTGTATTCAGTTGTGCAGTGTAACTATTGTATGTATTATGGCTACATAAGTATCTTTGTACCTTTATAAATAATCAAAATCGGGTTTATGTTTTTTTTTAAACAACATTTTTACTCTATGGCGCATCGGCGCGACGGCCATTTTGTTTACCCCGTGCGATGCTGTCAGTACGAGTACGAGTGCTAGCGCCTTGTATTGTGTGACACGTATTACGATTTCATTGTTTGTTTTCATTTTTGTTAAATTGTTATTTGTTATAAGTTTGTTGAGTTTGTTGTTTTCTTTGTTAAAGTTTGTTTGTTGAGTTTTTTGTTATTACCATGCCTAAGCATACAAAAAAAACTGTTTTGGGTAGTCAGGCCAGGGAGCTTGTTGTTCGCCTGCGGGACTACTTTGAAAGAGAACTACAAAATAATCTACCGTTGTTACCATTGAATCTAGTTGTAGAACGAGTAGCCGAAGCTCTTGATATTGGCCGCATTACTGTTTCGCGTATAACACGTGAGAAAATTGGCCAAGATGGGATGTCTGAAAATAAATTATCGTCACCCAACAAAAAGCGGACCAAGGTGAAGCCAATCACAGATTTGATTATTTTGCTAAGTTTGCGATAAGAAATCATATTTATGATTATTATAGAAGAATGGAGCTACCCACATTAGTCAAGCTTCAAAAATCATTAAAAGAAGCTGACTTGTTCAAAGGAGGTATTACTTCATTGCGGCAAGCTATAAAAGATATTGGCTTTGTTTACAAAAAAGTTAACAAAAGGAAGGTTATTATGGAGAGGACTGACATTGCCCTAGCAAGATGTACATTTTTAAGGAAGGCCAAAAACATAAGTGATTGGAGCAAAGTTGTCTTTTTGGATGAAACGTGGCTAAACGCCAACCACACAGTGGGTAAAAGTTGGACCGACGATACGGCACAATCGAGTACCAAAGTGCCGGAGGGCAAAGGCGAACGCCTTATTATTTGTCACGCAGGTACAGCAAGTGGATTCATCCCTGATTGTCTGCTGGCTTTTAATAAACCCCCAAACCAATCCAACCGCAAAAGCGAGTTTGTGAAGTGGTTGACTGAAAACGGAATTACAGCCGATTTAAAAATGTTAAAGACGGAGCTTATTGCCTTAGTCCGGCGTCATAAGCCACCAACTCCTACCTATTCTCTGGACGAGATGGCAAAAGAAAAAGGCCACCAGGTCCTTCGACTACCACCCTACCATTGCCAGTATAACGCTATTGAGCTGATTTGGGCCCAAATAAAAGGTATACTTTTAATTCCAATTCCCTTTCCGATCGTAGCATGTAGTTTTGACGGCGCAGTTAGCGCAGTGGCTGAGCGATTGGATTGCGCAGCGTATCGCGGGTTCGATTCCCGCACGGAACAAATATTTGTATGACCTACAAATAGTTGTTCCGGGTCTGGGTAACTGTGTATGTGAGTTTCTATGTTTGTAAACGCACCCACAATATAGGAGAAATTCCTGGCGTGGGGCAAAGTAAAAAAAAAATACCAGATACTAGATTAGACTTAGACGTATTTCAAGTATAATTTTTAGCATTTTTAGCCTACTTATGAAATAAATGATCATTTGAATACTTTTTTTTTCATAAATTGGTTTATTTTTAGGTTACGCTGCAAGAAAAAATACTTCGCCGCCGTTTACGGCAAATAAGATGTTGGCCCTATTACACGAGGCCATCAACAATGTTCAACCTGAAGACTGGTCGAAGGTCGTGAATAAAATAGAAACGGAAATTATGTCTGATTGGGATCACGACATACATATTGACAACATGATTGAGTCATCGTTAATAATATCCGTCACAGATTCAGATGATGAATCGAGTGACAATTCAGATGATCCTGACTCTGATATGAGTTTAGACTAATAAAATGTATATTTATTCGTCTAAATTCATATCTGGAAGGTATATAGCTTTTAACAGTAAAAAATTGACCTACACACAATATACGTTTTTTATTATATAAAATATCGACTATCCATCGTAGCAGTACATCCCATCACTAAATACGTCTATGGCGTTACGTTATACGAATAACACTTTGCTTAATTTTTCATTCAATTTGATTTTATTTGTGGACTAGAACATTCTGGTTGGGTTTAAATTAATTTACTACAGTTATTAATGATTTAATATATTACGAATGTGGTACAGCTGAAATACTAAGTCATAATTTGTAAATCGCGGCAACTTTCAAGAGTGAAATGAAATGTTACTGAAACTGTCATACGCACCATGTTACAGCGTACGGAGTATAACTCATTTTGATCCACACAGGAAAGTGGTCTCGAGTTGAGGCACGCCTCAATTTGTGCCAACACCGTTGTTAGTTCCTCGAACGTTAATGTAGAGTTTTTTTTATTTTTTTTTTTATTACAAAATGGGCCTGCTCTTGACCTCGATCACGCCTGGTGGAAAGCGATGGATGAGGTCTATGATGAAACGAGCGTGCCCAGAAGATGCCTGTTCACTCTTGCTTTGAAGGCAGACGGGTTATATGTGGGAGGGAACAGAGTTCCCTATAACCCTTCTAAGATGGTATTTAGTGGACTTTATTCCTGCCTCCCATAGACCACCGAAATTTGGAGCGTGAGGAGGAATAAAGTTCCACTTTGTACCATTATTTGCCAAGCACTCAACCAATTCGGGAATGAATTTTGATTTTTCTTCATTAAATAATTCCTGCAGCTCACGCGCAGCACCAACAAAATTTGTGATATTGTCACTGTTAGTTCTGCACAATGTCCACGCCTCGCCACGAACCTCTTAAAAGCGGCCAAGAAACCTTTGGACGTCATGTCACTGACTGCTTCGAGATGAACCGCCCTCGTAGACAGACAGAGATGAAAAGCGCGATGTACCCTTTGTACGACTTATTACCACGTCCTTTAGACACTCTGACGTTTATCGGGCCAGCGTAATCGACGCCAGTGTACAGAAAAACTTTATTTGGTGTAACACGAGGAGATGGTAGCTGACCCATTAGTTGGGTTCTGGCTTTATTTGTATATCTAATGCAAATAACACATTTTCTAAAATAGGCCTTTACTAAAGGTTTAATTCCTACAATCCAATACCGAGATCTCAAGTAAGCGATCATAGCTTGAGGCCCGCCATGCATCGTTTTTTGATGCGCCTCGCTTATGAGAAGCTTCGTGAGGAAGGAATCTTTAGGCACAAGTATTGGATGTTTGCGATTATAACTCAACTGAGACATCTCTAATCTACCCCCCACTCTAATTACTCCGCTTGAGTCCAAAAATAAGTTTAACGATTTGTACTTTCTTCCCTCTTTACCTAGAGATCCTGTCTTCCTAAGTTCTGCTATTTCTTCTTGTAACTCTTCTTCTTGACCCTTTCTAATACATACTTCCATCGCCTCCTTGAGTTCTGTCGTAGACAACAATTTATTTCTTTCCTTGTTAGCACAATCGATTCTTAAGTGCAAGAACTTCCTACAGTAGGCAACTACTCTGATCATCCTTGAAAGCGATGAAAATCTGTCCCAAAAGGAAATGTCAAGAATACTCGAATGGACTTTTACTTCCTCCGATTTAGTTATCAAGTGTTTGGGTTTTTTTATATTCTATCACTGATTGCCTTAAGAACTCTGGTCCATTGAACCATATCGCAGTATTGCCGAGTTCCCCTGGAGCCACGCCGCGAGAGGCACAATCCGCTGGATTTTGTTTGGATTGGAACGTATGACCAATATTGTGTATCCAATATGTTTAAAATTTCTGTAGTACGATTGGCCACAAACGTTTTCCAACGACTTGGATGACTATTAAGCCATGCGAGAACAACTTCGGTATCCGTCCAAGCGTGCACATCTAATATATTTACATCCAGAGTTTTAGCGACGTCCACCATCAACTTAGCTAATAGAACAGCTCCGCATAGTTCTAACCTAGGTATTGACACCTGTTTGATGGGAGACACTTTGGTTTTCGAGGTAACTAACGCAACTTGTATGTTACCGTCTGCATCTATAACTCTGACGTATACCACTGCCGCGTAGACCATTTTTGAGGCATCCGAAAAACCGTGTAGCTCCGTCTTTAGATTGTTGAATTTAGTGTTAAGCCAACGTGGAATTTTAACATTCATTAAAGAAGATAAGTCCTTACGGTAAGTAATCCATTCTTTTAATAAAATACTGGGCACTTCTTCGTCCCAACCTATACCCGCTAACCATAGCTTTTGTATCAAAATTTTAGCTAAAATGATACTAAGTGACAACCAACCTAACGGGTCAAAAAGTCTAGAAATATCCGATATAATTTTCCTTTTACTTACAGGTTCCGTCGGGTGAAGCAGTTCTACAGAGTACTTGAAAACATCAGTGCGAGGATCCCAGGTAAGTCCGAGTATTTTTGTAACATTATCTATTTTAATTTTTACTTCGTCAGCCTTATCCCTTTTGCTTTCTCTTATCTTATGTAGTAATTCTTCGCTGTTACTAATCCATTTTTGCAAATGAAATCCCCCTTTAGCTAGGATATTTTTTATTTCTGTATGGATTTTATATCCTTCCTCTACACTTTCTGCCCCCGTCATTAAATCATCCATGTAGAAATTATTAAGAATGATTTTTGCTACTAATGGGTGATCCTTCCCTTCATCATAAGCAACCTGATGTAAAGAACGCGCTGCTAGAAATGGCGCCGATGAAGTACCAAATGTAACGGTCACTAATTCAAATTCTTCAATTTCTTTTTCAGGACTGTCCGTCCAAAGAATCCTCTGAAACATTGAATCATCTCTATTGACCAAAACTTGTCTATACATTTTAATTATGTCAGCACCTATACAAATTGGATGTGTTCTCCAACGCATAACCGTATGTCGTAATTCTGCTTGTAATCTCGGGCCAACCATCAAGTCATCGTTTAACGATACCCCATTTATTCCCTTGCAGGAAGCGTCAAATACCACGCGACATTTAGTTGTTAGCTTATCTTCCCGGATTATTGCGTGATGAGGTAAGTACAACCCTTTATTTTTTTCTTCTGGAGATACCTTTACCATATGGTTAAGATCTATATACTCTTGCATCACCGCAGTGTAATCCGCCTTTAATTTAGGATTTCTTGAAAATTTAAATTCTAAACTCTTTAACCTTTTTTCAGCTATGAACCTAGATCCACCATCCTTACAACTTGGGTTACCATCCCGGAACGGCAACCTTACAATGTAACGTCCGGTTTCGTCTCGCTTTGTGGTATTTGTAAAAATATTCTCACATTCCGCTTCCTCTTTACTAAGTATTTTTTCAGTTCCTGATGGCTCCGCTTCTAGCTCCCAGAATTTACGTAAGAAGTCATCAGCCTGAACATTGGAATGCATGACAGTGATAGTAGAATATAAATTGATGTCAGATGAATTTTCTGCACCGACAACACCCGAGAGAATCCATCCGAATTCTGTTTGTTGTGCTACGAGCGATCCACTGATACTCTTTTTGATTCCATCTTGAATAATTTGGCTGAATATGTCGGCACCTAATAGAATATCAATTTTATTAGGCCTGTGATATTCAGGATCTGCCAAATCATCTTCACTCAACTTTACCCATTCTACCCTGCTTGCTGTTACAACTGGGAGAAGGGATGTGATGGACTTCAAAACTTATGTATTTACATGAACGTTGTAATCAGGATTTACTCGAGAACGTATATCAACAACTACGGAAGAATTAGACGTAACTGTTTTATTACCACCTACTCCTGTTACACGGTGTTTTGTTAAAGTTTTCTTTAACCCTGAATACTGAACCATTGACTCAGTAATAAATGATCCTTGCGAACCTTGATCTACTAATGCGCGAACCACACGATATGTTCCATCCTTTGACTTGGCTTTTACTAAAGCCGTAGGTAATAAAACCGTATCCTTACAACTTCCTGTCGAAAGGCATGAAACTATTGGCTTAATAGATCCCTCCGCTTGTACAGCGGCCCTTTGAGTTTCCTCCATTGAGGTACTATTCCTAGTAGCGACTGACGCTACTTCCTTCTGACCAACGCCCGTGTCCTCACCAACAGACCCAGAACCACCGCTAGGGTGGAGTAAAGTATGGTGGCGTCTTTTACATACCTGGCACTTGAGAGTGTTTTTACAATATTTGGCAGAGTGATTGTTATATAGACAAATGAAACACAAATTATTTTCTTGGACGAAATTACGCCTAGCTTCATTTGACTCTTTACAAAACTTGGGACAGGAGGTTATCTTATGATCGGCTGAGCAAAATGCACATGATACTAACTTTTTGTCCTTCAGTACATGAAACGATTGAGTTCCTTTTGGGTGTGGAGGTCTATCCTTGTAATCTTTCTTTTCTAAATTTTCCAAACCTCTAAAGCGACTAACTAAAAACTCCGAAAACTTTTGAAACGTAGGAAACATATCACTTGAATCCGAAGCCACTTTGAGTTCCCAACTTTTCCTGGTCTCTTTATCTAATTTTCCACTAATTATGTGTATAACTATCAGATTCCAGGAAGAGACATCCACCCCTAAATTACCAATTGACTCAAGACATTCTGAAGTAGTATTTATAAGCCTTTTTATTTCGCTAGCCGATTCATAAGTCAAAGTCTTTTGACTGAGCAATCTTTTTATTATGCCATTAGCTAGAAACTTTTTATTATTGTACATTTTATCTAATTTAGACCACGCAATTTTATAGTTGTCAGATGTAACATTGATGTTTCTTAACAATTGCTCAGCCTCCCCACTTAAATGTCCCTTTAAATAGAAGAATCTCTGCGCATCGTCTAGAGTCGTGTTCTCGTGCACCAACCCTACAAATAAATCTCTAAATGTTTGCCACTCTGAATATTTTCCCGAAAATGAAGGAATTTTTATTTCTGGCAACTTAACTCTGCTGATACTCTTTTCAATCTGATAACTAAACTTAGAATCCGTTCATACATTTGTTGAATTTATGTTGATAATATTTCCTTAATTTCGCTTTTAAAGTCGACATAAAATTCCTCGACTTCATCATAAAGACCATTTTTGACATAACTAGAGTTAGAAAATTCAACCTTTTTTATCGTACTTAATATTGCTTTATGAGTGGCGGTGAACGTATTCCATATTTGTTCCAAATTTTCAAGACGAGTCTCTAATTGGACGTAGTTATGCAAAATGGATCCAACCCACAAAAACCAATTTTTGAGTTACTGTCATAAATGGCATCTACACAACAAGATTTGACTATGCAAAAAATATCCAAGCCGCAAGGTAGCTTTTTTCTAATAAAAAACACAGACGTTAGTGATACCAACAGAATATTGTGCATTTTTGCAGAGTTAAAATAGAACCATGTGTCATGGTAACCTAGATAACGGATAAAAAGACAGGAAAAAAGATCCAAACTACATTGGATCTGTATGTTAAATCGATTTTTTACTATAAAACAGGAACCATGCCATTTGGATCTATTTTGCAAATTAGTATTGTAGTAAGAATTATAAAATGCAAAAAAGAACCACAGCGCATGGTTCCGAAATCATTTTGAAAAGTGTTTTGTAAATTAGATTCATGCACTATGGTTACTTTTTGTACAAATATATTTCTTTACTTGAGGGAACCATGTTGCATGATTCCTAAAAACTTATTTAAAATAAAGAACCACGATGTTTGGATTGTTTTTGATAATTACTAAAAATTAATTTAGAGTAGTGGATAAAATAAAAACTAACTAATAGGGTTATTTATATTAAATTATTTAAAAAAATTAATTAATAAAAGTGCAAGTCGTGAAATCACCTTATCGATTTATTGTTACCATAGATAAAAAAAAATCATCACTAGTTGAGAGAAATAATTCCCGCCAATGGGACGGGCAACTGGTGGAACTAATGGCGCTAGCACCGCATGAACCTAAGCTCTTCATTGGTTGAATATCTGTCAATGTCATTTTATATTTCAAAATAGCTTGACCTCATTGGTCGGATTGGGACAAGCTATGGACACGCCATCTACAATCAGCTTTCACTTGCCAACCCCATTTCATTGTCATTCTCTCATTCTTCATTGCTATATTTTTGAAGTCAATACGGGCAGAGAGTGTGAAAAGTGTGTGCAAGATGGACAAAATAAATAATGTTTTGAAAAGTGCAAATTTAGGTTACGACGAAGATGATGAAGACTCTTCAGGTGAGTGGACTAACAGCTGTTATTAAAACTTAACCTAAAAACTACTTGCAAAGTTTAGTGAATAAGAGAAGTTTTTCTTTATAAGGTTACATGCCTGCCTCGACTACCCTGTTGGTCTCGTGAGTGCAAGCGCGACTGCTGAGTGTGGGGTCCTGGGTTCGATTTCCAGGTCAGACAAAGTGTTATTGGGTTTTCCATTAGGAATTTCTTAGTAACGCCCCGGAGTTGGCGATTTAATACCCCCGTGCCTCAGAAAGTGCGTAAAACCGTAGGTCCTGCGCCTGATTTCTCCCCGGTCGTGTCGAATTGTCGTCCCATGCATCGGACTATGTGATTAAGGGAACAGAGAGTGCACCTGTGTTTGCGCACACACTTGTGCACTTGTGCATATCTTTCACTATGGGACCAACTTCTTGTGACGGTTTCAATGACTGAATGTGGTTAGATTAGAAGTTAGGGTACAAGTAATAGTATATACAATAAAATGATTATGGATTAAACTCGTAATAATATTTTGACGTTTTGTAGTAATTTTATTTGTAAGAAAGAAAGGAAAACTGTTTATTCTCACGAAAATGACGCGCATAACATAACGCGAATCGCGTCACGTTAATTGTGATATAAAATTATTAAACTAGATTTTTTTTAGTTTCAGATATTATTGATAATACCCCAGAATGCAGCCCAATCAAGATAGCTCCACCCAGACAGCTTCCTTCAATCGTTGTGGTCGAATCCCCGCCTCAATCAAGCAAAGCTTCAAAACCGTTAGTTTCTGTTATGCAACAAGAGCAGAGCTCACTTTTATGCTTTGCAACCTCACCTGTTGTTGCCAGCTCGACTAACTTGTTAGAAAAGGAATGCACTGAATTCCCAGAAATTTCTCATCTCAAAACATGTTCAGTCATAGAGTTACTGCATGATTCGAAGAATATTGAAACCGGAGAGAAAAGTATAGAAGCTCCGCCTTTTTCTCCTTTAACGCCTCTAATAACTAGAAATCAAACGAATATTGAAATTGGAGAGAAAAGCATAGAAGCACCGCCTTTTTCTCCTTTAACGCCTCTACTAACTAATAAACGATTTGTTGCTGGTCCTCGCACGAGTCCTGCTATAGCTAGTTCCCCTGGTGATGGTCTTAAAATTAATTATGCTACAGCTACTTCTCCTGGTGATGGTCTGAAAATTAATGATGCTTTACTTGCCTGTGATAATAATTGTTCAGCTTCTGCAGCTTCATCACCTCTTCCGCCTATGTCACCTGAAACTGCTGAATTATTTAAAACCCTAAATGGTCCTGGTCTTGACTATGACAGTGATGACTCGGTTGCCGACCCAAATTACACGGCTGTTAATGATAGTTCTAGCTCCAGCTCAAGTGACTCAACAAATAACCTTAATAAGGAACAAAGAAACAACATAGAAATTAATCAAAATCAGAATGACCCCAACAATGAACCCATCTCTGAAGTGGCGACTATTAATGATATTGCTTCTACTAGTACAGATAATCACATAGATGGACAAACAAATGAAAACTTAGAAGGAAGACAACAACAAAGAAACAACATAGAAATTAATCAAAATCAGAATGACCCCAACAATGAACCCATCTCTGAAGTGGCGACTATTAATGATATTGCTTCTACTAGTACAGATAATCACATAGATGGACAAACAAATGAAAACTTAGAAGGAAGACAACAACAAAGAAACAACATAGAAATTAATCAAAATCAGAATGACCCCAACAATGAACCCATCTCTGAAGTGGCGACTATTAATGATATTGCTTCTACTAGTACAGATAATCACATAGATGGACAAACAAATGAAAACTTAGAAGGAAGACAACGAAAGGGTAGGAAAAGAAAATATGGAGGGCTTTCAAGAAAAGAACGAACAGAAAAGAAGTATAAAAATCTTCCTTATGTAAATAATAAGAATATGCTTATTGAACCTAAAACATTTCTAGATTATGACTGTGGTTGCATAAGAAAATGTAAGGAATTGGTCTCAGTTGAAAAAAGGTTTAAAGAGTTCCAGAAATTTTACGAATTGGGTTCCTATAATGCCCAAAGTATGTACCTAGCTGCTTGTATAAAAGAGCAACCAGTAAAACGTTCTTATGTCTCAACAAATACTTCCAACATATCCAAAAAGAAAAATTATTCACGACTGTATTTTTTGCAAGGTTTACAAGTTTGTAGAGACATGTTTATTAAAACTCTCCAGACAACTCCTAAGCGTGTGAATACGTCGCTGTGTAAAATGAGATCCGATGTTGGCTTAGTAGACAGACGTGGAACCCAAGGAGGCCATAATAAAATCTCTCCTGATGTAGAATTATTTTTGATTAATATAATCAAGAAACTGCCTACATACGTGTCACATTATCGTCGAAATGAGTATGGTGATGCAAAGTTCTTAAAACCGGATATGACATTTCCGAAACTATATAAACTGTATACCGAAGAAGCACAGGCGGCCGGAGTACCTTCTGTCTCATACGATAAAGCTAAGCAAGTTTTTTTAACTAAGTTTAATTTAAGGACAAAGAAATTAAAGAAAGATACATGCAACAGGTGCGACTCATTTAATAATAAAATTAAAGAAGTTTCCGAGGAAGACAAACATCAAGTAGCATTAGATCATGATACTCACCTTCAACTAGCCAAATCTCTACAAAAGTTAATGAAGAGTGACTTAAATTTAGCGAAAAACGACCCATTCATAGAAACAATTACATTTGACTTACAAAAAACTCTCCCATTGCCACGTATACCTACGAATGTCGTTTTTTATAAACGCCAGTTATGGGTGTACAACTTGGGAGTACACACAGGAACTAACGACCAAGCCTACTGTTACGTGTGGGTGGAAGGAGAGGCGGGCCGGGGATCGCAAGAAGTAGGTTCTTGCCTTCTTAAGCATACGTTTCAAAACCTGAAGCCAAATGTGAAAAAAATAATATTATGGAGCGATTCATGCGGAGGACAGAATCGAAACATTAAATTAGTTCTCATTCTAAAGGCGCTATTAAACGATCATCCATCACTGGAAGAAATAAGTTTCAGATTTTTGGAGTCAGGACACAGTTTTCTTCCAAACGATAATGACTTTGCAAAAATAGAATGTGCTTTAAAGCTGCACCAAAGAATTTACCTACCCGAAGATTACATACATATAATGAAACACTGTAAAAAAAATAAGCCATTGCAAGTGCATAGAATGGATAAAACAGATTTTGTTACATCATCTGAGCTGGAAAATATGATCACTAATAGAAAAAAAGCAGTTGACGGAACGAAGATCTCATGGTTAAAGACGAAAGAGATTGTTTTAAAGAAAAATGAGATGTTTACCATATATATGAGGTCAAGCTACGAGGACGAATTTAAAGAATTAAATATAAAAAAAAATGTTCGTGGGAGGCAAAGAAATATCACAAAGTCGTTACTGAAACCTATGTGGCCTACTGGCAAAGCAATACCAGGTCCTAAATTAAAGGACCTGAAAAGTCTGCTTCACCTTATTCCACAAGATGCAAAAGGGTTTTACCAGAAATTAACGGGAGATGACGATCTATTAGATGATGTAGATGGATTTTCAGGTGAAGTTGATTTCGAAGTTGAAACAGATACTATCGTGTCTGATCATGAAGAAAACTGATTTATTTTTTATGTAACTATGTTTTTTATTACTTTTGATTAAATACCCTTAACATTCTTATAAGTATTTTATTGCATAAACTTAAAACAACAAGATCCATCCCACATTTTCAATATTGTAAAAAAGATCCAAGGATAATTTTACTGAAAAAAAGCATATTTATTAACGTGAAACTCATTAAAACAATACTATACAGAAAGAAGATATCAATACCCAATATTTAAGAGGAATTCGAAAACAAACTACAGTCTTGTTATTTTGCTATATCAATTCTACTAAAACTCCTGTTTTCTCAAAAGTAAGTTTTTGTGGCTGGATCCATTTTGCATAACTACGTCCAATTATGCAAAAGTTAATCGCTCTTTAGGAGACTTCTTAAAATTAGACTTTGCCTTCACCATTTTAGCACTAACATCCTTCTGTATAGAGAAGAGAGACTCCATTTTGAAACAATTATATTATACCAAAACCAACAGAATTTAATAAAAACTTATGTTTTAAAATTTTACAAGTCTTTACACTATGGGTCTAAAATCGGACATGGATTCCCCGTCAGAAATACCTTTCGTATATAATTTCTATGTCTAAATTTCTTGAAACTTAAAGTTAATTTTCTGATAATTATTAAAAGAGTTCAACTTCAAATGCACTTTTTCTGAGATTTTCAAACTAGTATTTATTCCTCCAGATTGAGATGAAAAATGTACTCACGATTTTTTTTTCTTTTTCACCTATTCACTCACTGATACTCACGTCGTCCGCTGTACTGCACCATCAAAGCGGCGCGCTGTACTGCACCGCACCAGAGGCGCCTTCCGCTTCTGTCTGCAGCACTTCACCTCCCTTGCGTCGCTCCTCCGGATGTTGCTGCCAGACGTGGCTGCTCCACGCTCCACCTGGCTGCTCCTTGCTCCAACCGGTTCCACCTTCAGCTCCTTAGGCACCTCACTTAGTGCTCGCTGAAGGGGCTGTTCTGGACAGCGATCTGCTGCCCAGTATCGACGCGTAGGGTGATAGTTTGCTACCACCACAGCAACTACCACAAACACTCCCGACCAATCCGGCTCGAAGGACCATGAACAGACTTTCAGGATCTGAAGGCGAGAACACACTTTTAAAACGCACAACTGTTTCAGTAAGGACACTTTTATTTGATTTACTTCACAAGGATTCGCCCGTACAAAAATATTCAAACCTATATATAGTTTTCTGTGTAACACAACGATAGCGCGATCTATTTTGACTACAACGCCATCTAGGGAAGTATCATGTCAACTTTTGCACACATGAAATATTAGACACCGTGCGTGTGTGTGTGTCGTGTGTGAACTGTGAGCGTGTGAGTTTTCAGTGATGAAAATGCGCAGTTTCTTCATTTTATAGATAAAGTTTTATAAAATATACATTTATCAAAGAAATCTATTGGGGAGGACCGAATCTTAGAACAGTCAACCGCACATCTGCGATAATACTTTAACCTTGAACTAGCCTAGCGTAGCACACAGTTTCATTAAACTAAGAGGCTAGGTTTTACTGGTTTCGTCAACACTCGCATGCGGCCTAATGTATAATCTCTTATCTTGTATTGTATTGTATAAGGCGTTGGTGTAACCACATAACATTGCTTACCATACTAACATGTTCAGCATTCCCGCATTATGCAACCATGTCCAGTTCCTATCGACTTTGACGAATGACATGGTTAAAAACATGTCTAATATTTATTGAAATAAAATTTCTGGTTTCTGATTATTATTTTTTCTGTTGTACGGAGGCATAATTGTTAAGCCATAGTGTGTAATAGTTGTTTCAGGAGTTGATTTTATGTTAAAGGACTGCATTATTTTTAAATTGGTTCATTATAACATCGACTCATAGTTTTATTTTGTCCAGTTAGTTATGGTTTTTTTAGATATATCTTTTGTTGTCTTTTTAATGTGTACCTATAATATTGAATTGAGTTAGGTACAGCAAAAATCGAAGACAAACAAAGAAAGACATGGGTCGTAAAACATGTGATTTATTTAATACTCGTAATTCTTCCCAGTGTCACAGACCTTGTTATCTGCGAAGATTAGAAGTTTCAACCCCGAGAGGATGCGCTCTATCTATTTGATCCTAGAAGCCAATAAATTCCCTCTTACTGTACATATTGATGTATGTACATAAATACTTATACATTAACAGCGTTACCAGTGACCTCGCAAGGGTCTTTTATAGTAGGTGCATTATTATAACATGCATCGTTTGTGTTGAAGCTTCACAATCAAGATTTACATACGTTTAAGATTTCTTTGATGTCAATTTAAAGAGATCTAAGACAAGTAAGTAACTTCGTAGACACAAAGTATGTGGAAGCAGTAGGTGTCGCTCGACCAGGCATGTTCGTGTATGTCCCGGGCCGTCGACTCGTGGTAGTAGTCTTCTTCTTTTCGATGGTACCTAGTAGTAAGAACAGTGGGCTTTGGTTGGAGTCCAACATAACCAACCCTCCGTTCTCAGACGGAGGATATCCATGAGGATTAACCCACAAAAAAAGCCAAGCAGTCGCTTGGGATAATCATACATTCAGGTCTGACCCTCAATAAATATGTAAATAGGCAGAAGGATGATGTGGTCAGGATTAAAAAAATAAAGCATTTACTACACCAATTTATTTAAGATTAAAATTACATGTAGACCGTAATATCGTAATATTCGGTATCTAATTACTTCCAATGCCTACTTATATTTTGAGACCATCAAGTTGTATGAGCTTACACATTAATTACATAAAAGACAGATAAATATGTAAATAATTGCAAGTATGAAATAAAATGTATTGTTTCATGTAAAGTGCACCGACTGTTAAGCTTGGGTAAGATGGACTTATGAATAAACATTTAGTTTTTCAGTTTTATGGTTAAAATTAAGAAATTTCATAGTATTTAAGTAAGTACCTACATACTTAATAGACTGTAGTTTTAGTGCAATTCAGTTAATATGATAACGCTAAAAGTCTAAATTGGTACCTAAGTACCTACTTCAATTTTGTTCGTAGATATATGTATTTTAAGATTTTAATAATTCATTATAAAATAGAGTCCTTATCGAAGGACGTCAGTCGTAGACCCTGCTAAATCCCTTTTAAGGGACGGGCGTTTAGCCTAACACTAAAGTAAATATTTTTTGTGTTGCACTTTAAATACTTGAGTATATCCCAAGACGGTCCTATACCTGTCGTCGGAACCGTAACAGAAGCAATAAAAATGAAAACTAGAATTACATAGTGTGATTTGTATCCACAAACTGCTCGACAACTTACACAAAAATTTCATAAATCCTAAATTATTAAGTAAGTCATTGATAAAAGTGGTTATGAATGTAGTGAATCAGATAAATTATTTGATGTATCTATCTACAACCTTATTATCTAAAAGTCCTTTAAACATGATGATGTGATGTGAACATTGCAGTGCAATGATACTTTACTTCTACAACAGATTCAAGCAATATGAAACACAAAAGGCCGAGAAAATATCAAAAGATTGCAAAAAGATGAAAAATTTCTAATATTTATAAACATACTCTAGACTTTAAAGAATATTCGAAGACCTAATTCTAATCAGGTGCTAACCCTGGCTCAACTTAAGTATTGCTATGTTTGTTGAACGCGCGTAGTTAATTTTTCTGATGTCTTCTATATTCCTAAAGAAAGCTGCGTTAAGTCTGCCGCCTCTTATCTAAGGGTCTCTTGTTACAACGTTTACAAAGACACAGACAAAACGAATTACCTAACAATTATACACCAAAGAAATTAAATCTGCTCTCAATTCAATTCAACTTTAGATAAATGAAAGATTTACCGAAAAACAGGAAACCTTGTTTTCTTTGTAATTAAATTAACAGAATAGACGTTTGAAAATACTCATTTTAAGCGATTATAATAACTCAAACCAAGTATAAAATTTCAAGTATAATATATATATATATATATAATAATAAGACAAAACAAAGACAGTTACAATAATACGACTAAGAACTACTCAAGTTAATTGTAGCCTCTTCGAACATTGTTCGCCGTTACTTCTTGGGGTTTGCCGTACAGTGCTTATTCCAGACCGTTCTGCTTGATCAGATCCTCAATCTGGCGTTGTTTCCTTTCCAGTTCCTTTCGGCCGGGTGGCGATTTCTTCAGCAAATACTTCAGTCTTGCAAAGTACACATTCAGGATACGCTCATTATCCAAATACTTCTCCACCTCTTCGTCCACCATCTCTTCAACCTCTTCTGCAGGAACGGGATTAGCGATCTTTTCGCCTGAAACCAAAATGATGTATATTGTATCACCATCATCAGATAAAGCAGATACAGTGTATCTGGAGCCGGGAATCAAACGACAGTCCTCATATTCATCAGCCCTATCTGGAGAGCAAGATAGGCGCGGAATAGAACATACATAATTAAAATACTTACCTAAAGCATTATATTCGGTGAGCGTGATACGAATGATCTCGTTCATCAGTTGCTGAAAAAAGAAAAATAAAACATTGAAAATTACAGCAGATCAGATACGAATATTTGTTTTTTATAGATCTAAAACGTAGACCCTTTTTGTAATATTCAGTTTGCGCGAGTGGAGTCGGATCAATAGCTAGTCCAATCATGATCTAACATACGGGGTGGAAGGGACACCGACGCGAAAACGGTTACCACGTGTTCAGTACATCAATTTTTCATCAGTTAACAAAAAAAAAACAGCTATTTCCTACAAAAACGCAATACCTACACAGTCAAAACTCAAAATGTACGGAACAGCTGACTTTTTTTTAAACTGATAATAAATTATATTTAGAGGTGGTATTTTCCACCCCGTATAAAACAAATCCGCGAATACTAATACTTAACTAATAGAAAACGCACACGATCTGGTAAACTTGGGCGAATACTAATACTGAACTAATAGAAAACGCGCACGATCTGGTAAACTTGGGCGAAAGAAATGTTCGCAAGATACATTACCGCGGAAGGCCATTTGCGCAACAAGACCCTTAGGGAAAAGTAACTGAGTAATATCAATACAATATCTTTATTTACTCTCACAAAGGTTCGCATAGTTTTAGTAAGAAGTAAGAATATCATTTTGACAAAATGCATAATAATTATATGTTCCTTTGTGAGAGACTGGCGTCCATACTAGGATACCCTGTGTGACGGATCCCCAGGCTCTCGCCCCGAATTAAATGTAGTTTACATTCAATACAATATAATTATTTATTTTGTGATATGATTTATTGCAGAATGGAAAAAAGCAGACATATTTAAACTTAACGTAAAAAAAGAAAACTAGAAATGGTGTAGTGTAATGATGTGTGAAGTACGTGAAGTGTGCAGGTGGCAAATGAGTATGTGATGTGTGTAAGTGAAGTGGGTGAGGAGAGGTAGGATAATGGTGCGAGCGTAAATGTGTCGGGTGATACAGTCATGAGCTAGTAAAGGTTTAATTCATATTACGAGGGTACGAGAAGTAACCGCTCTGTAGTGTCATAGTCTAATTTTTGCAACCAGGGTAAGACTTTTATCTTGCAATGCATATTAGGTAGTGAATAAATTGACAACATTCTATAAATTTTATTGTATATACAAATAGTTTTTCTAAGAAAACCAAAATGCCGACGGCAAAAAGCGGTGTGGAACTGAATAGTCGGACAAACTGCGTTTACGTCGATTTCCATCAAAGAAAAAAAATTCTTTCTTGCTAGATGAAGTAAAAACAGCAACAATATAAGCTGTCGCCCGGCTAATGTTCTGCCTGTCCTGTCGGGACTTATAACCGATACATCTCTGCCACAAATTCTTAGGGAATACAAGTGTTGCGTTTTGTCTGACTAGAATCACATTTCGCGCAAGTATTTTGCGATAGACTACACTAAAGAATTTGCGCAAGAGTCGTTCGCTAAAATTTATTTCATGTAGTAAGTAAACTTTCGCCTGTTAAAATCAGAAGGATGACGTAAATTTAAACTCGTGATATTGCTCATATATTGGTTCCTGCTGCCTTACATTCTATTTTTGTTAGTCCGGTTAAGCAGTTACTACCTTCTAGAATTGTTGTACTGCGAGTGGTCAAATAAATAAAAAAAAAGCATCTCGTCAGTACGTATTAGCTTGCGAAGATGATGTCTGCGACAAATGATTACACATATTGTATCGTAAGTATTTGATTTCGCGAGTCCCATACGCCCAAGTGTATTTCACGAAAATGTCGTTCGTGTCGTTCGTACGGAAGTCTCCTGCTACTCAACGCATAGCCTAACCAACTGAAGATAAAAATATAAAACTTTACAGGAAAAATATAGAAATAAAAATATTTTTCGAATTTAGAAATAACTTTTGAAAATATTTACGTGTAGTCTGCACGTAAATATTTTCCATAATATTGATTTTCGAAAGACGCGTACCTACACACGTCGATGCGTACAGCTACGGTCGCATTGTTTTTTCACTTTGCAACAATGTTTTCACCCTTATCTTAAATTGAGCACCCTTAGCTTTGCAAATAATAATATCCCTTGGCTTTCTCCTTAGAAATGTTGTATTCATTACATCGCAAGCTACATGAGGCGCTAGCTTACGGCTAATAAACAACTCAAAGTTGCACCCACGACTTAATATCTAACACATCAGCGAGACTAGTAAGATTATTGATATATCTACTTACAGTTGCATTGGCAGTAGCAAAATCGAAGTTAACCATCTTCACCGATTTTCCGCGTGGGTTCTCTGAAAAAAATAAAAAAATAATATATAATAAGAATATCATTTGAATAATCAAAAGTTTATTCAAATGATATTCTTTAAAACACCGTATAATAATTCAGCTCCCTTGTCAAAACAAGTTTGTGCCACCCTTTGACACTCATACAGTTCTCGTCTATCAGAATCGATCCGCTATCGTCGGCCAATCGCTGCACAGTAGAATGTCGGGCACACGCGTATTGCAACGCGCGGTCATCGGCGTCCATCTTGCATTTGACAGGGGCCACGCCTTCAATATTACAATAGTGCAATGAAATCGATATTTAAGTAAATTAATAATCTAAAGCACCTCGTAAAATGTTGTCTGATTGGTATTAAGATATCACTTGGAAACTGTTTTACCAGTCGGTGTCAACTCTGCCCAAGACATTACTCAAACAAAAGATGCAACAATGGGCATTGTTCGGGACAAAGCCCTCCAGTGTTGGGGCATATTGGCCTTACACGTCAGATATTTTACACAAGACTTGATAGAACGTTTTTTTGAAAATTATTGAAACAGTCAATCGGATTTCAATACCGATTTATGTTAACACCAAAATCCACTAACTCACATTTCGATTCTATTCACGTTCGTGAAAAAAAGAAAGAAAATAAATCTTTCTACGTTCGTCAAAGATGTGTATAAATAGAAACACTTACTTGTATGAAGAAGCTCTGAGAGGATTTAATACTTGTCAATAAGGCGACCGGCCACCTGTCACAACTCCGGGGTACTGTGGCGCTGGGCTGCTGCCGCTGGTGGATGGGGGCGGCCCGCCAGGCGGTCGGTCGATGAAATCACGCATGCGCCATGAAGGGCAGACTCGTTAAGGCTTGACGCTCAGAACCTCGAAGTTGCTGTTAAAGGACTTTTAATTGCAAGCCGAAAAGCACTTGTTGTCCCCGTCAACTGTCCATATCTATCTACTTTGTATCTATTCTGTAAGTATTTCATGAAAAAGTCAATCAATGGGGTTAAATGAACTTAGAGGGTTGTATTGACGATTTTAATGATTATAATTCTGTAACTACATACGTGTTACTTGCGCGACTCATTTTGACCACCTGACACTGACCTGAAAATTGCAAAAAACGTAAGAAAATTTGAATTTCGCGGCCACACTAAGGATTATAGTCGTGGTAATTTTTTGTATTTTCAGAGCTTAGCAACGACGGGCTATTAAAAGACGCAAGGAGGGTGAGCTCGGTCGGTCCCCTGAATTGGACCCCTTTTCGACCGAAGCTACAAAACCCGCGCCCGTCGATCCGGTTTCCGTAGCATCTTGCCAGAATCCCGCTATTAGCTTTGAACTTGCTTAGTCAAATGTTAGATCTGGTGTGTCAGGTTCCTCACGGTCATCAGCCACTATCATTAAGGCACGTAAGTTGACCGCAGAAGCACTTTTGGCCATCATCATCGAAAATATTTAGAAAGAGAACAAGCTCCTGCTACGTGAGCAGCTAGCTCGCGATCGTAAGCTCCTCTAACAGGTTACCAGAGTGGAAGAAGAGCTCGAGCTGTTGGCGAACCTGGCGTCGTAGGAAGAAAATAAAATCCATTCGGTGAGTTGAAACAATCTTGGGTTCACGACAGACCACCGTTTCCAAAGAATGTCCCAGAGCATGTTGACGTCTTATGATCACTCTATTTTGACTCATTACGAAAATTATGATTTTTGTCCAACAGCCAGGCCCGTTAAAGCATAATTTGGTAGGTTTGAACCATAACTTAATTGTAATGAATCCTGTAAATAATTCACACAGGTCTTCTTATAAATATGTTGAATTAATGCCATTTAGCGGAAAGGCTACTGAGTGGTTAATGTTTAAACGCATATATCACGACACTCAAAGTTGGTTTACGCCTACAGAAAATCTCGCTCGCTTACGCTGCGCGGGCGTGCTCTAAAGAGCGTGTCCGCATTTCTGTACACTGCCGAACACCCTGAAGCAGTGGTAGACTTGCTGGAGAAGACGTTCGTGCTAGCCGAGACTATAGTACTATCAGATTTCCCTCGTCCGTAATTTGTATAAGATAAGCTATGACCATAGAGAGCTCGACTCTTTTCCATGTAGGTTGCGTAACTGCATAGCCGTCATTACTAGTTTGCACCAAAAGGAATATTTGTAATCTATTGAAATATTCAATACTGTACTTAAGATTTTGCTAACCGTAGCGACCGATTTGTTCAGAAATTACAAGTGGTGTCAACATTTCTTTATGTTGATGCCAATAAACAGAATAGGTTCGGTTTAGTTCTGGATTATTCCAAACCTCCTAATGCTCACCAAGGTGGCATCAATTTTGTTCGACGTGAAAGCAAGCGAACTAGCACTAGTACAGGGATTTGCCGATACTGTAAAAATAAGCACGAATTGAGCAAATGTAGCGATTTTAAGGTAGAACCTTGAAATCTTTAGATGATAAGTTGCGTTGGCAGAGAGGTGTCGGGAATTGTTACAAGTGTCTTAAATCCAAGGCTCATCAGTGGAAGACGTGCAGGATCAATCGATGTGGCGTCGACGGCTGTGAACGCTTTCATAATCCGCTTTTGCATTCAACGCCACCTATGCATGCGACCCACACTGTCAATGATTTAAAGTGCATTTCGCTTGATGCTGACAATAGGGCTCGAATCGAAACCATTTCCAATACTACTGAGTCTGTTCTATTGGGTAAAAATATATCTCAATCCCGTGTGTTTCTAAAAATCGTACCCGTTGAAGTAACCGGGTGTACATATAACACGTACGCATTACTGGATGACGGTTCCACGGCAACCTTGATTGACTCAGAGATGGCAGGTCGTATCGGTGCGACAGGACCCGTGGAATCAATCAAGGTCGACGGTGTTGCTGGAATGTCAACGCACAAACCTATCCAACAGGTTAACTTTTCTATTATAGGTAAAAATTGTAGTGATGAATTTTCTATCACTAACGCTAAAGCTATGGACACACTATCCTTGTTCACGTGAACTATTATTCGAGACTATTTATATCAGTGTTCTCATTTAACAGATTGAATTGATCAGGTCACACTCGTAGATGCGGCACCCAAAATTCTTCTTGGTGCTGCTGGTATTTGACAGTTAGTCGTGATTTGAGAGAGGGTTCTAAAAATAAAAAATATAGAGAAAATAGTGGACTGTATTTTATAGCTGCAATAAAACGACGAATCTAGAAAATTTAATTTTGACAACAAATGTAAAACGAGTAAAAAACTATATATAGATATAAAAGGTCGCAACAGTCGTGAAGATTTTGTATCTCCAGAACTTCGTAAACAGATCGTTTTCAACTCATTATAACCAATGCGACCAACTGTGAACTTTGCCATAGGTACGAATGTCTGCTTAACCCTTCAAAAATTACTATGAAGGTTACGCTTATGTTTACCAGTGATGAAGGCTGGATACTACCCGTACTGGTCAATATCACTTGTACAATCCACCTTTTCTTGCTCTTACATAAAATAAAGAATTCAAATAACAAAAAGCATTATTGTATTCCTTTTTTTAAGCGATTTCCAGGAGGTTTGGGTATTGAAAAGCATCAAACACGACAAGTGATTTGAGTATCCTAGAATCAACAAAGCTTCTTGGATCAAAGTCCATAGAAGTCTGCCCGATCTCCTTTAGTATGCTAAAAAAAGAGAAAGAAACATGAAGAAAGTTCATAATGCCCGTTACACTACTTGCCCGACAATTTTCTGAATTAAGCCTATTTGGCGCACAGTGGCAGACAATGCTATCTTACTTGTTTAGATTTGAGTTTTATTTTAGAATGCTGTTTCATATTGTGAACCCCGTGTAATTAAGCTATCACCCCTTATTTCTACCCCATATGTATGTGGAATATATTTATTCATACACACAGAGCGATCGCGGCGCGCGGCGGTGCCCAGTAGGGTAGGGCGTATAAGTCAGCTTAGGGTGCAGCACAAATGATCGTTAGGGTTCCGTCCGTCCGAAACGGAACCCTTATAAGATCAATCGTGTGTGTATGTATGTGTCTGTCTGTCTGTAACAGACAATTTCAAGACCGATTAAGTTGAGGTTTGCGGAATAATCCATTGGCTCTAAACTCAATTCTAATAATTATTGTAATTTGGATTTAATCAGTCTTCTTTAAGTGGACATAACTCGCTCTACTTGCCCGTTAGCACGAATGTAACCCGCGGCTATCAAATGTAAACTAATGTTGTGAGTTGTACAAAAGTCCCTAGTCTTTCCCAGGAAAGCACCTACCATGATCTGCTATAACACGCGTAGGTGCACCAAAGAGAGGCTCGATTGCAAAGCTTTTGTAACACTTCTAGCGTCAATTTTCATAGTGTGGTGTAACAGTACGAATTTTGTAAAAGCATCGATAGTTATTAAACAAAGAACTCGGGGCTTCTGACACAAAATCTGGAGTGTAGTCGTATTTCTTCAAAAAATCGAAAATACCATTCGTCGTTTTCATGATTATTAAAATAAAACGTTTTGTTATTTTTGCGCTTGAACTTCCTTAAGATATTGACGAGCATCTGTTGAAAGTTTCACATAGGCATCCAACTTTTTTGTCGTTCTCTTTTTAATTATTGTTATAAGTGCTCGAAGTTTTTTTAAATTGTAGATAAGTTTCTTCTGATGGATTATTTTTAAAATGTATGTAAGCTGTTTTGAAACTTGATACAGCCTCTGTAAATGTTTGATTCCACCAAGGAAGGGAAGTTCTTCTAATCCTATTTGTAGGACATGAGCGATTGCTGGTATTTATATTGACCAATTTCCACAAGAATCATTATTTTGCCTATTACTAGTAATCACTAGTTTTGTAATTGCAGGGATATGCTAACTACTACCAAGAGGACTAAGAAACCAAAGACAAATCCAGTGCATTAGGACGCCATGTTAGAGAGCCAACTGTTGTTGCCTGACCATTATTAAACAGAATTAAATTATTTTCGTCAATGACCTCTAAGAAATTTCGACCACGTATAGAGTCAGAACCACAACCCCAAGATATGTGATATTATACATTCATACCAGTCCACACAGATTGAAAATAAAGGCACTTGGTATTCCGCTTTAGATAAACAAATAAACTCCACACCTTGGTTTTGCAGGAATAACAAAAGTTCTCTTCTAGAGTTGGTTTATAGTGTCAACAAAAATCTCAGAGCCCCGTCAAGTTTAGGTCAGTCCACGGACGAATGGGACCCATTGATAGTACAAATTATGTACCACAAACTTGATTTTACTACCAAACGAGCATGGTATGAACATAGGAATCCTGATGATGATATTATGACCAAATTAAGCGAATTAATAAAATTCATACAACTAACATTGTAGGGAATACTTCTAGTAGTAAGAACAACAACTCTGGCAATAAGCAGGAGTGTGCCTGCACATCTAATAGCATGTATAGAACCTAATAAAAACAACTATATACCTAACGGAGAATCAACTTGGGTCTGCAACAATTGCAGTGCAGATCACAGCATCTAGAAATGTCCTACATTTTTATCAAAAATTCCAGATCAACGAAAAGTTGAAATTTACCGCCTGAAGTTATGTCCTAATTGCCTTAAAAAGGACATCTTGCCAAGGATTGTCCTCAAGGGTCATGTCGAAAATGTAACAGAAAGCATAATTCATTGTTTCACATAACTTCACATCCTGCAACCAGTGTCTGTGCAAACTGCCATCGCTGAAACCACGGACGTTCCTGAATCAGCCATTGAAGTTTCGGTTAACTTCTCATCTCAGGTACTCGTACAACGAAACAATCTTGTATTACTATCTTCAGCCATTATTGATGTTGTAAATCCAAGTAACAACGCACGCCTGAAGGTACGTTGCACTTCTCCTGAGTGAGAAGATTTGTGAGCAGCACTTTCAGACACATACTACCCGCAAAGAAAACGGACGCTTCTGTGTGAAGGTTCCATTTAAAGAGGCTACTGATGTTCTCGGTGACTCTTATCATAGAGCAAGACAAAGATTATTTTCTTTAAGCGAAAATTGCACAAAAATCCGAATCTCAAGCAAGCCTATTGTGAATTTATAGCAGAATACCTGTCACTGGGACACTGCACTCCGCTGGAGCAGTCACCGCCGGCACCGCGCCGGCGGCACTACCTGTGTCATCACGCTGTGCTGCGCAAGCAGAGCGAATCCACCAAGCTGCGCGTCATGTTCGACGGCTCTGCCGCGACATCTACCGGCGTTTCCATAAACGACATCCAAATGATTGGCCCCTACCTATGGCTTCGCCAGCGCAAGCTACTTGAGCACTAAATGCTTGTGGCAACTTGGAGATGACTGCGACGACGTTAGGTCAAGGAAAGAATAGGATTTTTATTGCGACGATCTACTAACAGGAGCTGACACCAAAGAAGAGCTACTACACATACTGAATGCAGTCACTGCTATGTTAAAATCCGGCTGTTTCAATCTCCAAAAGTTCAGGTCAAATGACATCTTTCCTATTTTCAGTGTCGACTTGCAGAGCAAATTAAGCTTGAGCGGCGCATCCAGTACCCTCGGCTTAGGGTGGAGCCCGCGATCCGACTCTCTTCAATTCAGAAGGCTGATCTCCTCCAATGTTGAAAGAAAATAAAACTACAGGAAACTGAAAACAAAACACAAAAAGCTGAAAAAAATACTTTAAATATAAATTTTTGACAAATAAACTAGTTCTCCTAATAAAAGCACAAATTAACCTAAATTAACATGGAAAAGGAAATCGATACGACCAGCCGGCCTAGCTAAGTTACAAACGTTTCGTATCTATTGTCTTTCTACAATCGTGAACGCCTCGGCGTAAGCGATTATAGAAAACGCTAACCTGGTAGCCAACTTGACACGACTGAGTCGATCGCTCGTTCTCCAATATCTTTAGAAAAAACCTATACTTTAGTCTATGGTGAGCGTTCCTGAAAACGTCAAACTAACGTCAAAGTCACAGTTGTGCACTTTGTCCGCGGGCTGAAGAAGTGTTAAAAAAGTAAGCGAAATAAAGAACGAGTTCTTCTTATAATTGGTTTATTATAATATCACAGTGCGGAATTTAATTTTAAACATGACTGTGACTCGAAATAATATGATAATTATCGTGCATTTTAATGATAGATACCATATTATGAGGTGATAACTTTTATAAGATGGAATCTAGATCTCGAGCAAGTCCAGAACAGTTCGCTGCTTTATTAGAATTCATGGAAAGGTACGTAATTACTCGTACTAGTTATTTCGTAATCTTCCGTTGTTCAAATCTATCTTACTAGGGCACTTGAATGTTAGAAATATAAACAACTAGCGACCCGCCCCGGCTTCGCACGGGTGCATGTATTATACATATAAACCTTCCTCTTGAATCACTCTATCTATTAAAAAAAAACCGCATCAAAATCCGTTGCGTAGTTTTAAAGATTTAAGCATACATAGGGATATAGGGACAGAGAAAGCGACTTTGTTTTATACTATGTAGTGATGACGTGATACGCGACATGAATTAATACTTACGAAACAAACAAAACAATCGTTTCACCTTTTAGTTAATCCTCTGTAATAGGAAAATAGGAGTAATAAGAAAATAAATTCCTGCACAAATAAAGTTTCGGGAATTTCGCGTATTGTTTCCATGCACTGACGATTTATGTCTCATTTTTGGCGCCTGAGCCATACTTCTTCATTAAGAGCGCACCACAACTTATTTAAATTATGCATTTTAAATGCTAAATGATAAATACAATCCAAAATTGTGGTAAATAAAAAAAATACTTCTCGGTCTCAACACAGCTGGATCATCGCCATTTTTTTATCGTTTACTCTTGTGTCTCGGCGATTGCTAAGTGGGCGTACAAAAACTTCGACATCGTTTCGTTAGCGCTTGTCAAAACTGTAACTTGGCTACGATTTATATGGGATGTAGAGATCAACATTGTAGAAACATCATTTCATCATTCTATCATTTTGAACGATGTAAACTTGACTACGAATTTTCTATTCGTTTCTTTTGACCACGTGACTTAATGTTGAGATGACGTCATTACCATACATTTGATTCGTTTTCTATTAGCGTTAACGATTGTAGATTGTCAACTTGGCTAAGCTTGCAGGACCTATATCATTTAGTGTTTAAATTTATACTTCATCAGCCTACAAGCTTATCGGTTTTTGCAAAGTGCTTTATGTCTTCCCTGTCCTTCAAAATATTGTCTTGTATTGAAAGCAAACCTATTCTTTAATATTAAAGAAGACAAAATTAACCAATTTTACGAAATTGAAGGAATGCAATTTCCTGAACCAGCTGAAAATGCGTTAGTAATAATGGTTCGTGGTATATTTGTGAATTGGAAACAGCCTGTACGCATTTATCTCAGAATGTCGAATCTATGATGAAATAAACAAATGGATTGATAAAATACTACAAAAGTTATTCAAAACTGGTCTTAAGATCCGTTCTTTTGTGTCCGACCAAGGATCTGATTTAAGTAATGCTTCCAAAAAAAGAACAGTTGTATTGAAACGCCTCATTTTTTATTGATGATGCACCGCATTTAATCAAAAACTTAAGAAATATCCACTTCGGAAATTCTATTGCGAAATACGATCACATAATACAATTTATAAATCAGGATTTTAATAAAGTTTCAGGCTTGCACCTAAACTTACCAACAGCAATATCATACCCGTTGCAAATGGCATTTGTACTTAAATAGAAAATAGTTAATGATGATGAATGATTTGTTAGATTCTTTGAATACAACTAACTTTGAAAAGATGAGGGTTTGCTTTGCAACACAACTTCTTAGTAGGTCCGTTGTAAATGGCATTCGTACTTATACTTAGACACGGCTAACTTTGTAATGATGACGAATGATTTGTTAGATTCTTTGAATACATCTAATTTGAGACATAGTTATGAATATAAAAGGGCGTATACAGGCGATGAATCAATAAAGGCATATTTTTATAAATTATTAGCTTTTTTCAAGAGTTAAAATTAAGAAACCCAAAGAATGGCCGTAACTACACATCACGAGTTAGATTCTTTGAAGGTTTCCAAATAACTATCACATCCTTAATTCATAATGCTCTTGTTCGATGACTTGAGGGTGGGAGGATATAATTTTCTTATGACAAGAAGATGCAATCAAGACGCTCTTGAAAATTTATTCGGACAGATACGAACAAAAAATGGCACGGCTCTAAAACCAACGTGTAGACAGTTTAAATGAGTGTACTACGTGAGCTCGACAAATGGATGTGCGATTAACGCTTATGCGACAAAACTGTACTGCGACTCACCATAGTTCGAATGCTCGCTTCTGCGACACACTGAAGATCGACATCACGCTAGTACGACATGAAGATACATTTGTATTCATAATCATATGTTTATATGATGGCCTTGATGTTAAAGTATGTGTGATGACTTGGTTACACAACACAGACTCCTAGTTATGGAAATAGTAATACAACGTGTAACAGATTAAGCGCAATACCTCAGACATCCCAATTAGAATATTAAATTATAAGTCTAAAACAACACCCGTAATTAAATAAATTTAAACCAAACGTGGTCGTTTTTTATAAAATAGTTATCCTTACTAAACGCAAAACGTATGTGCAGCAACATGCCTACACACACACACTCATGCAATGTTAGCAGCCGACGCGACACGCACATTCGAGCGCCCGCCAGCTGACCATAGCTGTAGGCATTAGATGTGCGTTAGTTCAATGAACGAATTTTACTACGTACCTAAAATGTCACAGACTGATATTATGAATGAATAGGTAACTTGATAGGTACTTAATTGAGTTTGTGGGACATGCCTATACTCGACGCGCTCGTTTACCGCCGACCTGCAAGCATCAAGCGACCGCGCGCGAGGAGCGCGCGGCACACACTGAGTAAGGTACGGCGCGGCACCTCTGGCAACGGAGTGCGGCCGGACAGCGGGCGCGCGCGCCGCTTGACCTGCTCGAGTCGCATCGAAGCCGATGAGAAACTAATCGCCGCACCGTGGCGCTGCGAGTATTTATAGTCGGCGCAATCCGAACGCCAGGAGGCCAAGAACCTCACGTCTGATTGGTTGATCAATTTTGAGTGTGGGTCCACCCTGGCCACTTCAACCACATTCCATTTTGTAAATATAGGAGCTAGGATTTTAGTCAATAAACAGTCACATTCTGAACCCCAATCGTTTGTTTCATTATACTCCAAATACCTCAACTAAAGTGTGTTGAACCCCACAATTGGTGACCCCGAGAAAAATGTCGCAAGAGGAGACTACAAACACAAGTGAAGGAAGCAATCCCACGAAGATGGACTCCAACTTAGCTGCCATATCGGTTCAGTCCAGATTATTACCATTCTGGCGGGAGATTCCACGAGCCTGGTTTATCCAATTTGAAGCTGTCGTGGATCCCTTGAAGACTTCGGACGACCAGAAATTCCGCTACGTGTTACAACAGCTGCAAAACACCGATCTTCAACAGCTAACCGACATTTTATACAACCCACCCGCCACCGGTAAATATAATGCAGTGAAGAATCGACTACTCACCGTGTATGATCAGTCTGACGTCAAGAACTTCCAGAAGGTGATTAGTGGCCTAGAATTGGGTGATCAAAAGAAACCCACACAACTCCTACGCAGTGTTCACCTGGAAACGCTGACCTTAGGTTTTCACCAAAGCTCAGCGTTTCCAGGTGAACACTGCAACCAGAACTTAACATAAAAACACACAAACAACGCCAATATGCCATTCACTATCCCGGTATCTCGTGAATCCCTCATTTTGAGTGCTGAGAAAAAGCACACTTATGTAATCAATTGGAAAAACTGCCATCAGGCGGGTGGGGAGGTAGTGGAGGGTGTGGTCAAGTACAGCGAAGACCTTGTCCTCTCATTGGTACTGTCATTCCTTGCGCCCTTTACCACATCTGCTACAGATACCTCCCGCGAGGCAGTGTTTAATCAGCCATCTACTACAAAGTCCGAAGAAGTGGTTGGTCAGGAGATCCTTGCCCTCACACTGGCCTCTTTCATGACATTAGCCAAGCCAGCAACAACAAAGAAATCAACAACTGGACCAGAGCGTGTATCAGCTGTCAGCGAGCGAAGATTCACCGTCACGTCGTAACCCCACTGAGTGAGTTCCCACCGTCGGCTCGTTTTGAACATATTCACGTGGACATAGTGGGACCTTTGCGATTGTCTAATGACCGACGATACTGTGTGACTATTATCGACCGTTGCACCCGTTGGCCAGAAGCCGTTCCTGTACGAGAGATCACCGCTGAGGAAGTCGCAAAAGCCCTCTACGAAAATTGGATTGCCAGATTTGGTTGCCCCCTAAGAATATCAACCGATTAAGGACGGCAATTTGAATCATCATTGTTCCGGTCACTCATGAAAAAGTTTGGGATATCACGAATACGAACCACGGCGTATCATCCCCAATCCAATGGTATGATCGAGCGGTGGCACAGAACATTGAAGGCAGCACTCATGGCGCGAGGCACCACACAGTGGACAGAAGACCTTCCTACCGTACTGCTAGGATTACGCACGGCGTTGCGAATCAACAACGGTTTAAGCCCAGCAATGATGACGTATGGCACTACGCTTCGCTTACCATCGGATTTCATCGTGCCAACCAAGTCAAACATTGAAGAGAACGACTATACACGCCGCCTTACAGAAACTATGGCATCCTTAAAAAGTGCGCCGCGCTCAAGCAACAGTCAAACAGAGCCATTCATACATCACGATCTCACCACGTGCACACATGTTTTCGTGCGCAACGACACAGTTCGTTCCCCGTTAACACCGCCGTACGATGGTCCCTACGAAGTAGTCAAGCGCTATGACAAGTGCTACAAGATAAAGTTACCGCTACGCACATCGGTAGTATCGATGGACAGACTCAAGCCAGCCTACATACTCAACGAGTCTGAAGATGAAGATCAGCGCACCCCCGATCAAGCAATCCAGCCATACATCACCAGATCTGGAAGAACCGTGAAACCCGTTGTTCGCTTCGCTTAAGGGGGAGTGATGTGGGACATGCCTATACTCGACGCGCTCGTTTACCGCCGACCTGCAAGCATCAAGCGACCACGCGCGAGGAGCGCGCGGCACACACTGAGTAAGGTACGGCGCGGCACCTCTGGCAACGGAGTGCGGCCGGACAGCGGGCGCGCGCGCCGCTTGACCTGCTCGAGTCGCATCGAAGCCGATGAGAAACTAATCGCCGCACCGTGGCGCTGCGAGTATTTATAGTCGGCGCAATCCGAACGCCAGGAGGCCAAGAACCTCACGTCTGATTGGTTGATCAATTTTGAGTGTGGGTCCACCCTGGCCACTTCAACCACATTCCATTTTGTAAATATAGGAGCTAGGATTTTAGTCAATAAACACCGGACCGCCAGAGGTCCCCACAGTGCTCCGCGTTTCAAGTGTAGCAGCAGTTGTGTGGAAGATTCCGTTCCCAAGAAAATCAACGAAGTTGGGGGTACTTGCGGAACGGAATCCCGTCGCTCGGACCGCCACCTCGCCACCTACCTTCACTTTCCCTATGTTCGTACAAGTGCCTGTGGCACTAGTACGAGCATAGGGGAGGCGGCTCGGTGCAGCCCGGTGCTCCTGGCACCGTTGCGGTCGCGACGCCTCGTCGCAATGCGAAGCCCTACATAGTGAGTGTGGATACAACAGTTCAGTGAATTTTTGTGACAGTGACACGTTTCTGTGAGTGAATTTTATAAGTGATTAGTGATGTCAAAGCCAGGCGCCCGCGACCCGTCCGGTCGCGGCGACGCCGGCTTTCAGGTGCCTCGCCCGGTACTGGACCGGGCGCTGTCGTTGCCGAATATCGGCGACGCGGTGTCCGGTGCGGTAACGACCGGACCCCCCCCTCCTCGTAGTGAGGAGAGGAAGCGGTCCGGCAAGGTGAGGCACCAACATGGAGACCCGTCGGGAGCCGGACCGAGTACGGCGTCGGCGGTGCGTGACTCGCCGACGACTCCGGCGCCTGCGCGCGGTGCGCCGGCGCCTTCGTCGAGCCAGCCGCACGCCGTTGCTGTGCGACCGTCCGCCTTCCGCCCGGTGCCCATCCAGGCCCCGGGATCTGCCGCCACCCCCCCGGCCCGCGCTCAACAAGCGCGTGCCGCTGCCCCAGCTGCGCGAGTGTCGGTGCGCGCCCCCGCGCCCCTTGTGCGTGTACCCGCGCCCACCCCGCGCGCCGCGGCAACGACCTCCCGCCCCGCTGCACCCGCAGCCCCCTCTGCGCGCCCCACCGCGCACGCCTCTACGGCTTCGCGTCCCGCCGCGTCGACAGCGCCCTCCGGGGCTGCGTCCGCGGCGGCCGCCTCCAGCCGCACCGCTGCGTCGTCGCGCACCGCTACCGCCGGCTCCGGGCGCAGCTTGCTGACCGGACCGGCCCAGGCGGAGCGCGACCGCCTACCCATGCCGAGGCTGGCTACTGCCGCCCGGCCCTCAACTTCGGCGCCTCAGGCGCCCGACTCCCCCGCGCCCCCCCGCACCTCGGCCTACGACTCGCCGGCGGGGCTATCGGCATGTTCGTCTCAAGCCGGCTCGAACATGTCGATCGCGTCCGCGGGCTCGGTCGACTCTGGGCCGAGTGCGCCGAGGAGGCGCACCCCCCCTGCCTCTCCGACGCCGTCGCTGGGATTCGGCTACGAGTTTCAGCTCGAGCCGCGACCGCAGCGACGGCGCCGCAGCACCGACGACGAAGAAGATGACGACGCGAAGCGGTACTGCCTAGACCCGCCGCGGCCACAGCGTGAACACGCGCTGCCGCGGGGTCAGGGCGCCGCCCGCTCGCCTACCTTCGCCGAGGCGGCTCGGCGTTCGCCTGCGGCGTCGCCGACGCTGCCGACGTCGCCGCCACCGGACAGAAGAGGAGCACGCTCAGCGGACAGTCCCGGGGTGAGTGTCCCTCTATTTTATGCCAAAAACAAGACCGACGCTGCGTCACAACAGGCAGCCCCAGAGGCCAGCGGAGCGGCCACCTCTCAGCAGAAGCCGAAGCCGCCGAAGCGGCCTAGGTATCCTCCGTTGGTGGTGGAAAAGCTGCCAGGATGGGCCGGCCACTTTAGGGCCCTTAGAGACAAGCTGGGCTACCCCCCCAACGCCCGCCCGTACGGCGCTGGGGTTCGCTTCTCACCCGAAAGTGAGAACGAATACAGGGTGGTCCAGCGGTATCTAACAGGCCTGGAAAGGGAAGCCGGCATATCCTGGTTCGCGTACTCGCTGCCAGCGGAGCGCAGCCTAAAGGTGGCCATCACAGGGCTGCCTGTGGACACCCCCCCGGAGGAAATAGAGGAGGAGCTCCGGGCGATGGGGCACGAGCCGGAGTACGTGCGCCACATCAGGGCACGTCAGGGACGACCCGGCTGCGTGTTCCACGCAGTCCTGAAGAGGACAGCGGAGGTCAGGTCCATCTTCGATACCACCGTGTTCCTATGCATGCGTGGTGTCAAGATCGAGGCCTGGCGGGGCAAACGTGGGCCCGCTCAATGTCACCGGTGTCAGCAATTTAGGCACTCCTCACACCACTGCCACCGGCCGCTCGCCTGTGTCCGCTGTGGAGAGGGGCACGCAGCGCGTGATTGCCCCCGCCCCCGAGAGGAGCCGGCGACGTGTGTTAACTGCGGGGGCGATCACCCCGCTAACAACGTGCGTTGCCCCGCGTTCCAGTCGGAGATGCGGCACAGGCGCGCGGGTACAGTCGCCGCCACGACCGCCTCACGCCGACCGGGAACGGTCACCGAGGGGCCAACAGACGTGGCCTCTACCGAGGCCCAAGGCGCGTCGCTCATGGCGGCGGCCAACGGGCCCACCACCAGGGGAGAAGCTCCCTCCAGGGGAGAAGCCCCCTCCTCCTCCAAGCGGCGGAGGAAGCGGAGAAAGAAGCGCGGGGGCAAGGGCAAGAAGAAGTCTGTGCCCCCCCCCGCTCCCGCACCCTCAGAGGACACCACCCGGGTCGACCTTACCTCGACCCAGGCGCAGGCTGTCCCACCAACAAGTATACCAGCATTAACACAGGTGAGACCGGCAGCTGGCGCCGGCATAGCGCGGCCCCCGGCCCAACCAAAGAAGACGACGTCCGCTAAGGCCGCCACGAGCGCCGGCCCAGCTGCCGACGCAGAGAAAAAGAAAGAATTCACAGCCTGCGCCATCCAGCTGCTGATGGACCTTATTAAGGCCATCAGCCAAGGACAGGACGCGGAGCTCGTCATCCTCGACGGCCTGGCCTCTCTCCTGAAGCTCTACCATGGATAGGCCGTTGAGGGTGATCCACTGGAATGCCCGCGGCCTTCGAGGTAAGGTCGCCCCCCTCCGCCGCCTATTACTTGAACAGGACATCGACGTGGCGCTAGTAAGCGAGACACACCTGGGACCGGAGGACAGACTCCGGGTCTCGGGTTACCTCGCTTACAGGAAAGACGAAAGGACGGCTACCGGCACCCGCTACCGTGGTCTGGCGGTATTGGTGAGGCGTAGAGTCGTCCATCAGCTGCTCCCCGTACCGTCGCCCGGCTCGTTCTACGCGCTGGGTGTGCAGCTACATGTCGCCGGCGAGGACCTCAACATCTTCGCCGCCTACAGGCCCCCCGCGACCCGGTTTGACCCGGCCGAGGTGAGGGCCCTATTAGAGGCCCACAGCGGCGCGACTATCCTTGCCGGCGACCTAAACTGTAAGCACCCGGCGTGGAACTCGGCCGCGACGAACACGGCGGGTCGACGACTCTACGCGGATGCGGACGCCTTCGGTTACACGGTGTCCGGCCCGGAGGTGCCGACGCACTATCCGGACGCGGCAATATACATGCCGGACGTGCTGGACATCGTGGCCTACCGAGGGCTGCAGTGCCGGATCACGCAGCAGGTGTTAGACGACGAGATGCAGAGTGACCATCACCCTGTACTCGTCGTCCTATCGGGTATGCCGACCCGACGGATGCCCGCAGCGCCACGTCGACACATCAATTGGGAAGCCTTTAAAGAAAGGACTGAGGCCACTACGCCGACTCGGCCCCTGATTACCTCCGCGGACGTTGACCGCACAGCGGATGACGTCACTGCTTGCATCCAGAGCGCCTTAGAAGCGGCGACCACTACTACGGACGTGCAGGGGGAAATATTCCAGCCCCCCCTGCCCCACTACCTGAAGAAGATGATCGCCGACAAGAGGCGCCTTCGCAAGCAGTGGCAACAGCTAAGATGCCCGTCACTTAAGACCAAAGTCAATCGTCTCGCGGAGAAGATTAAGGCCGAGCTGCGCAGCCGGGAAGCCGCGAGCTGGGAGGACCGCATCCAGGAGACGGCCGGCAGCTGGCCGTCCGCCCATAGACTCTGCCGCCAACTGACGAATGCCCCAGCTCCGGTGCGCCCGCTACTGGACAGCGGCGGGGCGCTCAAGTACAAGGCCGAGGACCGCGCGGAGGTCTTCGCCGAACACCTGGAGCGTCAGTTTCGACCGAACCCGACCCGCGACGTCGACCATGTCGCAGCAGTCGAGAAACACCTTGGGGACTACTTCGCCGCGCCGATAGCTCCCGAGGAGGAGCCCATCTTTTTCTCGCCTGGGGCAGTCAGACGCGCCATCCTGAGGACGAAGCTGAGGAAGGCCCCCGGTGCTGACGGTATCACCAACACAGTGCTGCGCCACCTGCCGTACCGTATGGTAGCGGCGCTGGCGCGCCTGTTTACGGCGATACTGCGCACCGGGACGTTTCCTTCCTCGTGGAAGGAGGGGCGCGTCATCATGCTGCCCAAGGCGGGGAAAAATACTCTTAAGCCGGAGAGCTATCGGCCCATCACGCTGCTGGCCACCATCTCCAAGGTGTTCGAGCAACTCCTGCTGCGACATCTCCAGCCGCACATCGACCCGCGGCCCGAGCAATTCGGGTTCAGGTCGGAGCACAGTACGACGCTCCAGCTGTCGAGGGTACTGCACCACATGGCGCAAGCCGTGAACAAGAAGGAGTACGCGGTTGCAGTATTCCTCGACATGGAGAAGGCCTTCGACCGCGTCTGGCACGAGGGCCTGGTGTACAAGCTGGCCACGTCCAGCGCGCCCCGCCGCGTTGTTAAAGTGGTCCAGTCCTTTCTTTCCCACAGGAGCTTCCGCGTGGTGGTCGAGGGGGCGCTCTCCAGCGCCCGTCCGGTGATGGCCGGTGTGCCGCAGGGTAGCTGCGTCTCGCCGGCGTGTTACTCACGTTACACCGACGACATCCCCACGACGCCAGAGGCGATGCTCGCGCTGTACGCCGACGACGCCGCGTACATTACCACCTCGCTCAACGCGAAGTACGCGGCGGTCAAGATGCAGCGCGCGCTAGACCTGCTGCCTGACTGGCTGTCCAAGTGGCGGCTGTCGGTTAACGTGGGTAAGACGCAGGCGTTGGTCACTGGACTAGTGCCCCTCCCACCACCCTTGACTCTACATGGTGCCGACGTCGAGTGGTCGCCCCGGGTGAAGTACCTGGGTGTTTCCATCGACCGTCGGCTCACCATGGGTCACCACGTTCGCCAGGTCGCGGCGCGGGCTGGTGTAGCCCGTCACCAGCTCCGCCCAGTGCTCTCATCCCAGCTGCCGGCGCGCGTCAAGTTGGGCGTGTATAAAGCTTATAGCTTATAGCCCCTGACGCGAGGCGCCCCCTCCCCCGCGACCTGGTAGCGGAAAGTGACCCCACCCCACCGGACTTGACTCTTGGGTAAACTGTTTCCAGACTACACACAGCTTACCCATACACATTGACTCTACATTTCACTACATACACCCAGTTGCGCGACGTGTGCTAAGTTAATATAGGCATGTCGCGTAACTAGTACCACACATGCACGTCTCTACATTCGAGTAGACTCACGCGTAGGGACGCGGCTGCGGGCTCGCGACTCTCACGCATACATTGGGCGGTGTTACACAACACAATACCGCCCACACACACATATCGGCTCCTAGCCCGTGTCGTAACCGGCTAGCTCTGGAAGCGGGGTGGGCAGGAGTCATACATCTCTCCGTAGGTGCGTCGGAGTCGGCGCCTCTGTCGCTGGTCGTCCCCCGCCGGGCCTCCTCCGGGTAACCGGAGGTCTCGCCTGGCGGTGACAGACCGCCGAGGCGTCGTGAAGAAATCAGTGTTGTAGTTACAACACTGAGGCGCGCCTACAGGAACAAACATAGCAACCACACACAGGCGTGTGACACTCACACGCCAACAGGCCGTGCCCAAGGGGCAACCCAATGACGGGCCCGTAGTGACGGGCCCAGGTATTGCCTCCGCGGCCGGGGAGCTAAGCTCTGTGACCGCCAGCCGCGCCCCCTGGCGGGGGCGCAGCGATTGTATTCAGTCCTAGTCAATAAACAGTCACATTCTGAACCCCAATCGTTTGTTTCATTATACTCCAAATACCTCAACTAAAGTGTGTTGAACCCCACAAGTTTACAGTGTAATGATTGATAATTTTCTAGCAAGTGAAATTATCAACATGAATCTAAGACTTTACGCTTAGTACTTAACGGGGATGCATTTACAACCGCGACTTTTTACCCGAACTACGAAACTAACGAAGGGCGAAGCGCCCGGACTCCGTGTGGCAAAAGTTTCGGAGAAAGTTATTGAAAGATGACAGAGAGAAGAGAGAGAAATTTCACGAAATCAATTCTGGTTTTATGCCTGGTCGGGGAGCGATGGATGCCATTTTTGCCATCCGCCAGCTGTGCGAGAAATACAGAGGTGCGCACAAAAACTTGCACATGGTGTTCATCGACCTCGAAAAGGCATACGACCGGGTACCTCGTGAAGTTTTGTGGTGGGCCCTGAAAGAGAAAGGTATGCCAGGGATGTATGTGCAGTTGATCCGAGCGATGTACAGTTGATGTAGTACCCAAGTCCGGTCTACAGCGGGCACTACCGGGAGTTTCAATATGGCGGTTGGCTTGCACTAAGGGTCGGCTCTAAGCCCTTACCTCTTCCTGGTGATAATGGACGCAGTTACGTCGGACATCCAGGAAGAGGCTCCCTGGTGTACGCTGAGGGAATCGACTGTCTTGGTATGGACATGTGATGAGGAGGGACGAATCGCATGTGACTAAAAGAGTGATGAATATAAACTTTGATGGAGGGAGAGGAAGACCAAAGAAACGATGGATGGATTGTGTGAGAAGTGAATGTTAGCGTGACGGTTGACAGAGGAGAAGAAGAGCCCAGAAGACAGCTTTGTCCGGAAGATGAATGAACTGGAAACGCAGATTCAGTGTGCTGGACCTGCCAAGGATACCGTGGCGATGGTAGCTGAAGAGTTTCGCACGTTCAGGGAGCTGATCTTCAGCATGCTAAGTTTGCTTAGAAGACAGATCAGCTAGTGTGCGAGACAAGTCGACGGGTTGGAGGCCAGGCATCGGAGAAAGGAGCTGATCTTCCAGGGCATAGCGGAGGTTGACGGGAAGGTTAGCAGTGCGGTCATCTTGGAGATAATAAATAAGAAGCTGGCTCTTAAAGCTGTCACTGCATCCTCCATAAAGGTCTACCACAGACTTGCAGTAGCCAACAAGGATCACCATAGGTCCATCCTTGTCAAGTTCTCAAACTATGATGACAGGTCTGCAGTCTGGAGAGCGAAGACTGGGCTGAAGGGTTCTTCTATCTCTGTCAAGGAGTTCTTGACAAAGACGAGACAATCCATCTTTGGTAAGGCGCGGCTTAACTTCTCTATGCGGTCGTGTTGGACCCAGGACGGTGTCATTGTTATTAAAGCCCCCGATGGAAGCAAGCACAAGGTCACATCGCTCGAAGAACTAAGTCCGCTGCTGGTGAAGTATCCCAAGGTTCAAATTCCTGGAGATAGTCTGAAAAACAAGACGCGTTAATTATGGTAATAATATTCTATTTCAGTTCTGTGCCTTCGGCTTGGCTTGACCTTTCGGAGATTACCTACCTTACCTAGAGTAAGCACATACCTGATAATGTCATAATATCACGATAAATCTCTTCCGTAATTCTGCGCGCCTCGTACCGCATAGTAGCCTACCGCAGGCGGTGTTCTTTGTCGGCGCGAACTGACGATAGATAAAACATGCCGCCGCGCGCCGGCGCCGGTGGCTAAAGCGAGTGCGCGGGCTCAGCTAACCCACATTTCTTCGAGTGGATACACCTCATCGGATCCTTACTCAGACAACAAAGATCCATGAATGCCAGACACATCTGCGACCACCAATCAATGAATATCCTACTCAATGCTGCTTGTGTAGCATTCGCACATGCCCACACATTCGAATTAAGTAAAGTGTACACACAGGACGGTAACACAGTACAGGCAGAGGATGATGATGATGAGGTCATGGAGGGGTCACCGGAATCGAACTTCCTCTCCAGTAGGGAGCCGGAAGAATGGTTGATTAGCTTGCAGTCAACCAATAATCAAATGCCTGCAAAGGTAAGAGACTACGTTAAGAAGGTTGGTAGGAGCATCAAAGACGCCCGAGAAGGCTCAATTAATGCCTACTTGGCAACGGTGGTGGATGCCCTTAATTAGTTTATTCTATTATCAATAACATGTACAGAAATCTATTAAAAGGTTCTTCGTTCGTTTCGCGATCCACCTTGTTGCTGTTAGGACGATGGCCGGAAACCTCTTCTAGTGACTGTGTATCTGCCTTTGTTTGTCCTTTCCCAGGAAGATCCCGTTGAGTATGACTTGGTACCATCTCAACCTCTTCCTTATGCGCCGGCGTTGCTGTTCTGCTTCCATGAGGTAGATGGAGGCAGCGGGCTTTTATTTGAAAGTAAACCCATATGCTGAATATCGTTGCGCAGGCTATGATACAGCCGTACAGGACGTAGTGATGTTGCTCCGCCTCCACAGAATTCACTATCTGGATGTCCTGTTGTTCTTTAACCAGCTCAATTTTTCTCTTAACCACTCTGCTCGACAAGATTTTGACACATGACACATCAGCAGAATCGGGGGGGGGGGGGGGGGGGGTGATGCGAATTGTCAAGAAATTCAAGAATTTTCGTGAACATTCAGCATTCGATTTTATGATGATAAATATGTCACGGCAGCTGTTTCACACGATAAGTTTGTGTTAAATATATTCAATACCATGTTGAGGTTGGTAAAACGGCGTCAGTCTATTGCCAAATATGTGTAAAATACATATTGCGGCACGCTTCCAAAAAATAGGTAACTTAGATGCGCTGGAAATAATGTACATAGACAAGTTTCTCGTTTGCTAACAAACTCGAAAAGGAAAAATAAATACAGTAACATTCTATCTGCGATCTTATTTCTGCTATTATTCATAAGTACATAATTTCATAAAAAAACACGATCAAAGTCTTGACAAATAGGAGTGGAATTTCGAAAAACTATTTCTGAGTGAATACCTACTCTTCATAAAGAATACACCCTTCCAATTTCATGTCTTTAAGACCAGCAGCTTAGCCTGTGCGTTTATATATCAGTCAGTCAGAACTTTGAATTTTATATTGAGGGATGATTTTGGAAAAACTGTGATACACGTTTCTCATAATTTTAATTGCAGAGCATGTCCACAAATTTTCAAGGCAATCGATTTCGAGAATAAAAAGTTTTACAGAAAATTCAACACCCATACCCCATTTCACCCACTTAGGGGTAGAATTTCGAAAAACCCTTTCTTAGTGGATACCTACTCTTCACAAATAATACACCCTCCAAATTTCATGTCTCTAGGTCCAGCGGTTTGGGCTGTGCGTTGATATATCAGTCAGTCAGTCAGGACTTTGAATTTTATATTTATAGAAGATAGATATTTAATACGGGTATATTTTCACGTTATTAAATAATGAATTTGCTTTTGTTCTTGGTATTATTATTCGCACTACTATTGTACGGGCAGCAGCTCCGCACACTGAGATGTAGTAGGTAGGTGGACGAATCACACGGGATGTGTACAGGAAATAAAATCACTGTTTTGTGTCCGTTAATGATTGACAGTTTATTAGGTAAAACATAAGCATATATAATACCTAAAGTAGGTGACTTGTGGCGGGCGTAATAGCATAGTCAGCGAATGTACATAAATCGGTGAATTAGCAACTGCTTGTTCAGTTAAAACTAAAACAATTGATATCATGTGGCGATGCTCGTACATCCTGCCAACTATAAAAGGACAAATAACAAGTAAAGTGCGTTTTCAAGAAGTAAGTAAAGTATGTAAACAGAAACTTAATAATTTTTGATGACATTGTTTTCTTATAAATCTTATTCTTTTTCTAAATATGAGTCTCCGACGCGTTAAGACTGGAAAGGAGATAATACCCCGTGCTCCGACTGGAGTATTAAATGTTCAATGCCCTCGCACTTGGTTCGATGAACACGAAGGACAGAAACCAACATTATCCCTCCAAATAATGACTGCGGACTTGCGTAAAGCCCGTCAGGCTCTAGCTTACGGAATCAAAAATAACGACCTCAAATTAAACTCAGTAGTCACATTCTTATACCTCTTTGCAGATGAAATAGAGGGAACTCTAGATTCCGATTGGACGTCCTATGATAGAACAATAGGAAGCAAAGATGATAAGATTAAGCCGCTCGATCTGGTAAGCATAGTTACAAGAGTTGTTGCAGAGGACACGACCGGTACAGAGGTGCCAGCAAAGGATGATGCCTGGATGGCTTTGTACCTGTTAGGAATCTATCGCATGCTCCGCGCTCCCGTTCAGGAATACAGGTCGGCCATCGCAACCCGGATCTCATCTCAGATGAGAGCCGTTCACCCACATGCCTCCGATATGACAGACGCTGTCGACCTGTACAGAAGTTGGGAGAATAATAAATCATATAACTTCCTTGTAGCAATGTACGATATGTTTTTCCACAAATTTCCCCTACACGATCTCGCATGTTTCAGGATCGCCACCACTAATTCGAGGAATAAGGATTGCGCAGCATTGATGTCATATGGATACATTATGCAAGTCCTTGGTTTCAAAAATACAACAGATGTCATGGACTGGGTTTTCGTGGAACAGATAGGCGACGACATCGATAGAATAATGGACAATAATGAGGAACTCAATGAAGACCACTCATACTTCCCTTACCAAGTTGATTTATGTCTCGTAACGAAATCGGCATTTTCCGCCTCAGCTAACCCACATTTCTTCGAGTGAATATCATCGGATCCTTACTCAGACAACAAAGATCCATGAATGCCAGACACATCTGCGACCACCAATCAAAGAATATCCTACTCAATGCTGCTTGTGTAGCATTCGCACATGCCCACACATTCGAATTAAGTAAAGTGTACACACAGGACGGTAACACAGTACAGGCAGAGGATGATGATGATGAGGTCATGGAGGGGTCACCGGAATCGAACTTCCTCTCCAGTAGGGAGCCGGAAGAATGGTTGATCAGCTTGCAGTCAACCAATAATCAAATGCCTGCAAAGGTAAGGGACTACGTTAAGAAGGTCGGTAGGAGCACCAAAGACGCCCGAGAAGGCTCAATTAATGCCTACTTGGCAACGGTGGTGGATGCCCTTAATTAGTTTATTCTATTATCAATAACATGTACAGAAATCTATTAAAAGGTTCTTCGTTCGTTTCGCGATCCACCTTGTTGCTGTTAGGACGATGGCCGGAAACCTCTTCTAGTGACTGTGTATCTGCCTTTGTTTGTCCTTTCCCAGGAAGATCCCGTTGAGTATGACTTGGTACCATCTCAACCTCTTCCTTATGCGCCGGCGTTGCTGTTCTGCTTCCATGAGGTAGATGGAGGCAGCGGGCTTTTATTTGAAAGTAAACCCATATGCTGAATATCGTTGCGCAGGCTATGATACAGCCGTACAGGACGTAGTGATGTTGCTCCGCCTCCACAGAATTCACTATCTGGATGTCCTGTTGTTCTTTAACCAGCTCAATTTTTCTCTTAACCACTCTGCTCGACAAGATTTTGACACATGACACATCAGCAGAATCGGGGGGGGGGGGGGGGGGTGATGCGAATTGTCAAGAAATTCAAGAATTTTCGTGAACATTCAGCATTCGATTTTATGATGATAAATATGTCACGGCAGCTGTTTCACACGATAAGTTTGTGTTAAATATATTCAATACCGTGTTGAGGTTGGTAAAACGGCGTCAGTCTATTGCCAAATATGTGTAAAATACATATTGCGGCACGCTTCCAAAAAATAGGTAACTTAGATGCGCTGGAAATAATGTACATAGACAAGTTTCTCGTTTGCTAACAAACTCGAAAAGGAAAAATAAATACAGTAACATTCTATCTGCGATCTTATTTTTGCTATAAAAAAACACGATCAAAGTCTTGACAAATAGGAGTGGAATTTCGAAAAACTATTTCTGAGTGAATACCTACTCTTCATAAAGAATACACCCTTCCAATTTCATGTCTTTAAGACCAGCAGCTTAGCCTGTGCGTTTATATATCAGTCAGTCAGAACTTTGAATTTTATATTGAGGGATGATTTTGGAAAAACTGTGATACACGTTTCTCATAATTTTAATTGCAGAGCATGTCCACAAATTTTCAAGGCAATCGATTTCGAGAATAAAAAGTTTTACAGAAAATTCAACACCCATACCCCATTTCACCCACTTAGGGGTAGAATTTCGAAAAACCCTTTCTTAGTGGATACCTACTCTTCACAAATAATACACCCTCCAAATTTCATGTCTCTAGGTCTAGCGGTTTGGGCTGTGCGTTGATATATCAGTCAGTCAGTCAGGACTTTGAATTTTATATGTATAGAAGATAGAAGATAGATATTTAATACGGGTGTATTTTCACGTTTTTAAATAATGAATTTGCTTTTGTTCTTGGTATTATTATTCGCACTACTATTGTACGGGCAGCAGCTCCGCACACTGAGATGTAGTAGGTAGGTGGACGAATCACACGGGATGTGTACAGGAAATAAAATCACTGTTTTGTGTCCGTTAATGATTATTAGGTAAAACATAAGCATATATAATACCTTTTTTTTTTTTTTTGGGGGGGGTGAGAAATCATCAAATGACTCCTCCCGCTCTGGGCGGAGCGGAAGGGAGTGTCAGAGTCTTACTGACTAAAAAACACCCATGTTCCTTCATTGGCCCTTTATGTTCCAGGGCCGCGGTATCTCTTTCGAACAGTCCCGCAGCCCTGGCAGGCGCCAGCTCGAACTAACGTTTGTGTTTCTAACGAAGTTGTCGTTAACCAACCAACTGTTAAAATGACCGGAAGTTACTCAAACTGGACATTCGAGGTTGAACTCGTTTCATCTCAGAGCTTTGTTGCCTTAATCGATTTGGTTCGTTGTTTGGGACTGGCTCATCGAATTCCTTTCGCGATAAAAGCGAGACGTGATGAGGCGCGAGAAACCATTGGTAATCTTATATCAACGGGTTTCCAAAAGTTTTCAAAGACTTCTAGATTTCCCGAGGACCCACATGTGAATACTACGACGGGAATAGTAGCGGATTTACTTGATAAAATATTGTCCGCCTTAGATTACGGGGAAAAGTTCTGCGCCGACTCGAGTTCACAACAACCTAGCAATAGGTTTGGTTCTCTCGATGACGCTAAACAGGCCTATTACAAAGGCATTCAGCGAATGCTCGATGTACTAGTTAAGACTAAGCCAGAGGCGAGAGCTTTATTCGAGATCTATGATAGAACTTCTTTTGAAATTCACAAGGGATTGAATTGGACTTGATTCGTTTGATTGTTTGTCTATTGTTAGAAGAAGTTAGACGTAAGTATATTCTTTAAGTAACAGCATTCCGCTGCATCTATTTTAAATGTTTAACCGTACTATCATTATATTTAGTATTATTACCATGGCACTTTCTCAAACGGTTGTACCTGCCGGATCTCCTCCTAAAGAGGAACTTGAGATATTTGCATCTGCATTGATGACAGCTATTTCTGCAGATCCGACTATTAACTATGACCTTTCTGGAGTTGCCAAGGTGATTAAGTTAGGAGGTAGTTTTGTTTATTCGGCTAGTTTGTTTAACAAAGACAAAGATGCTGTCTTGGTTAGACCAGACGATATGTTTAGGACCTTCCAGCGTTTAGTGGTTAACGGCTATACATTTAGATCGGTGGAGTCACTTACGTTCACTTCGACGTCTAAATTGCCTTTACCTGCTTGGCGTCTGCAGGTCAAATATACCCCTTCTGGGTAATTTGCGTTCTAAATTGTGAGAAAATCTTTAGTTTTTATATTCCATTTTAATTACTTGATTTGTATTGTAATTGATTCAAACCATGTCTAACAAAAATCAGAATAGAAATGATAATTATCCGAAGAATTCCTCTGTTTATCAGGGAAATCCTAAATCAATTCCTTATCCAACTCCAAGTGCGGAGTATCATGCTTACGTTGACGTACCGGTTAGTTATGCTCGTTCCGAGCATAATCGACCAGGTGCCGAAAGATATTTTTCTTCAAACATTTTCTATAACAAAAAGAAGTCAGTTTTCAGTTCTTTTAAATTTAGTCCTAATTGTAAGAAGTAAGCTGGACTGGTATTCTGTGATTAAAGTTATCTTGACTTACACGATGCCTGTGCCAAATTTTCCTAAATTTGTTAAGTATCCTACTGACAATAGAAGTTCAAATAGTTACTCTCTCATCTCAACTCAAAATGCGAAAGTTCTTTCAAAACATGAGAGAGAGAAGGAGAGTTCTAAACCTGAAATTTCAAATTCAAAAGCCTTATCAGACTTTATGTTTGGTAAGCGGTAAACCTTTAAATTTTCTTTATTAAATTTGTAAAGCTCTATGGTTTCTCGTTCCTTCTGTTCTAAATGAGGCAATTCTTAATTGAATTTATGCTCTAAAAATAGCGTGGTGCGGTTGCATTTGGTTGGCGTTCCAGCGCCATTTGGAAATGAGCGATTTCACACTTCACACTTGAAATGGTAATAGGTTTACCGTGTGATTACTAACCTGGATTAGCGCATGTAGCCGAGCTCCCACCCTAAATTTAGTGCGAAATCTGGGGAGATTACCGACATTGATGCGCTCAAGTACGATCTTGTTCCAAATAAGCTTAGACAGAACTAAACGAATTACACATCTGTTACGTCTGTACATTGTGGTCTACATTAATCAGACGAAGTTACTGAACGTTTGTTACGACGAATTTATGAATGCAGAACCAACGATATGTTTTAAAATATTAAGAATAGATTTTTAATAGTTCTACATTTTAGGTTGTACGTTTTTTCCTTGCGGGCCCCTCCCGTTTGCTGACAACTCTTTGAGGCGAGCGTGGAACACAAACGCGCCGTCGACACGGCCTGCCCGTCGTTATACGACGGACGGACGGCGAGCTAGCCCATTACTCGCCGTCCACAGGCCCGAAGCATATATAATACCTAAAGTAGGTGACTTGTGGCGGGCGTAATAGCATAGTCAGCGAATGTACATAAATCGGTGAATTAGCAACTGCTTGTTCAGTTAAAACTAAAACAATTGATATCATGTGGCGATGCTCGTACATCCTGCCAACTATAAAAGGACAAATAACAAGTAAAGTGCGTTTTCAAGAAGTAAGTAAAGTATGTAAACAGAAACTTAATAATTTTTGATGACATTGTTTTCTTATAAATCTTATTCTTTTTCTAAATATGAGTCTCCGACGCGTTAAGACTGGAAAGGAGATAATACCCCGTGCTCCGACTGGAGTATTAAATGTTCAATGCCCTCGCACTTGGTTCGATGAACACGAAGGACAGAAACCAACATTATCCCTCCAAATAATGACTGCGGACTTGCGTAAAGCCCGTCAGGCTCTAGCTTACGGAATCAAAAATAACGACCTCAAATTAAACTCAGCAGTCACATTCTTATACCTCTTTGCAGATGAAATAGAGGGAACTCTAGATTCCGATTGGACGTCCTATGATAGAACAATAGGAAGCAAAGATGATAAGATTAAGCCGCTCGATCTGGTAAGCATAGTTACAAGAGTTGTTGCAGAGGACACGACCGGTACAGAGGTGCCAGCAAAGGATGATGCCTGGATGGCTTTGTACCTGTTAGGAATCTATCGCATGCTCCGCGCTCCCGTTCAGGAATACAGGTCGGCCATCGCAACCCGGATCTCATCTCAGATGAGAGCCGTTCACCCACATGCCTCCGATATGACAGACGCTGTCGACCTGTACAGAAGTTGGGAGAATAATAAATCATATAACTTCCTTGTAGCAATGTACGATATGTTTTTCCACAAATTTCCCCTACACGATCTCGCATGTTTCAGGATCGCCACCACTAATTCGAGGAATAAGGATTGCGCAGCATTGATGTCATATGGATACATTATGCAAGTCCTTGGTTTCAAAAATACAACAGATGTCATGGACTGGGTTTTCGTGGAACAGATAGGCGACGACATCGATAGAATAATGGACAATAATGAGGAACTCAATGAAGACCACTCATACTTCCCTTACCAAGTTGATTTATGTCTCGTAACGAAATCGGCATTTTCCGCCTCAGCTAACCCACATTTCTTCGAGTGGATACACCTCATCGGATCCTTACTCAGACAACAAAGATCCATGAATGCCAGACAGATAATTTACTACATCATTTATTGTGAATTTGGTTTTCTAATATCTGGCGGTTGGACTGGAAGCCGACCCCAACATAGTTGGGTAAAGGCTAGGCAGATGATGATGAATATCTGGCGGTTGGATATAGAATGCCCCGAATCTCGGTAGGCATAATAAAAAATTAGTTTGATCCGTCAAAGATACATTATATTACTTATTCTACATAATTGTGTATAGTACGGTTGGGTTATTGTGTTAGGTTGGGACAAACTTTTCTTTTGTTTAGATTATTCTTTCCCACTGCTGGGCAAAGGCCTCCCGATAACTTTTTAACCCTCTCGGTGTTTTGCCTTCTCTGGCCAATCAGTGAAGAACGAGTAAGTCAAAATCGTCACGCCAGTGTTTCTTGGGCCTGCCTCGGTGACGACGACCGACAAACTTATTGTCCTATATTTCGCAATCAGCAGTGCTTAGGCCGTATCCTAAATAAACATTACTTTCTTTTTTCAAAGCGGTTCACTGTACACTCTAAAACCTCTTTTGACAACTGCAAAGTTCAGGTTATCCATCATCGGCCGTGGGCCGTGTCACTTGAGTGAGGCCGTGAACAGATATAAGACAGAACCCTCAGGGCAAGAGTCCTACTCGCATTTCTAGAAGTTTTCTTAAAAATACAATTTTATAGTTTTTGGGGTTGCTGCTAAACCAAGCTTATCTACGCATCAAAAAATAATGACGATTAAAAGTATTGGTCGGAGAAGGCAAAAGATAAAGAAAATTGGAAAGCCATGTGGAGGTTTGCCCAGCAGTGGGAGAGAACTGTCTGATAAAAAAAAGCATTTCTAAATAGTGAATACCTAAAAACCAATCCATCTAACCATAACCCAATTTTGTAGACTAAATATAATTTATCTTGGTGGGAACCAAACAAACACTATGGCCTACCAAGATCCTTGGCGTTCTATATTCAACCAACCAATAGAAAAAAAATCACAATAAATTATCTAGTAACTATAAATACAATATAAATTGGAACAGCGAGTGCATTCCTACTTTAAATTTTGACATGGAAAAATTCGGCGCGAATTTAGCCATAGATTAATCTGTTCTGTTTATTGTTGGGTCGGTTTTAATACCTACAATGCACGAAAATCTATTAAGATTACCATTATAAAAGCTTTAAAAAATATTATAACTTTTTTTATTGAATTTAACGCTTAAAACAAAATTATTTTAATTTCTATCTATCGATTTCTTAAATTCCTTACATTTAATTACTCGATTTAATCGAAATTTACAAAACAAGAATCGATTGAAAAAATCGCTTTCACATCACAAAAATTAAAAAAAAAATGGTCGTCAATTTCGAATACAAATTGAGTAGTGGTAATGAATATTACGTGTTATTGGTCCTGAATTAGTAAATTACGCTAAGATCTGGGCCTGCAGTCTCGACATAGATAGCGATCTCATAACAACCGAATTCGGTCGCAAAGTCTTAACGACCCGGATTTAACAATATTTGGTAAGTTTGCGACTGTCATCGGTATTGTACCAATCTTTGTCGCTAACTTACCGATTTTCGCAATATACTTTGCGACCATTTTTGACAGCCCGCAAAGTGATTCGGTAGCATCGTAAGCTAATTTATTGGTGGTTTTTACGAGATTATTAACAAAAATTATGCCGGACGGGCTTATTACTCGAAGGTCTATTGTCTGTAGCGAAGTATGCGTGCTTACGGCCTTTATAAGGTCGTAAGCCGTACCTAACCTATAACAGGGACAGGGACTCTCCCACACCTACACGTACACTCACACACACATACTCATACAATCACACATCCATAACACTCATTACACTCAACAACACACACACACTCACTCAATTTCACATAATTACATTTTGTTATTTTGTTTTACTACACCCATGTACTGTTTTTATTGTGTTTTAAGTAAGTGCCTACTGTTGTGATGGAGCGGAGTCCTCTAATACAGGCATTATCTGCTTAAATGAAGACTCCAAACCCAAATTGCTTGTGTATAACTTTTGGACACAATAAACGTTATTATTATCTCTTTATTCATCTTTCTTACATATAATTTACATTTTTAAATATTTTAAGTAACAAAAAATTATAAAAAAAAAACATTTAAAAATATAAAAAATAGTAGCCCACCGGTATCGGGAATAGGGTCCAAGCTACCGGCAGTCAGGGCTCCAGAGAGAGGAACCTCCTAACAATACGAGCCGTGTCCAAAAGTACCGCTTTCTGAATCAAGCCCTTGATCCAGCTGCCTAACGAGAGCCTCCTGAGATGTTGGTCGAGGCTCTTGGCAATTAAGCCATGGGCTGACACAACTATCGGCACAATGATCGCTGAGTCCACATCCCACATGTCGACAACCTCGCGAGCCAAGTCAAGATACTTGATTTGCTTATCTTTCTCGGCTTTCACGAGGTTCTCGTCATGCGGGACCGTAATGTCAACAATCATTGCGCGCCGCTCTGATCGATCCACCACCACTATATCAGGCTTATTGGCTACAATAGTCCTGTCAGTGATGATGGATTGATCCCAGTACAATGTGATATTGCCATTTTCGAGAACTGGGTCGGGCACATACCTATAGTACGGAACTTCCGATTCAACAAGATTGTATTTTAGAGCAAGTTGCTGATGGATAATCCTGGCTACAAGGTTGTGTCTATGCAAGTACTCTCCGTTAGCCATACGAGAACACCCAGAGATAATGTGACGGATTGATTCGCCTGGACGGTGGCATGCCCGACATATGTCAACCGTGCCGTCCTTCACAATAAATCTCCGGTAGTTATTCGTCATCATAACTTCATCCATAATTGCACAGACAAAACCTTCAGTTTCCCCGAAGAGGTCCCCGGAACGTAGCCAGGCTACGGACGCTGATAGGTCTACATCAGGCCCATGCAGGGCCCGGAAAAAGCGTCCGTGAAGCTCCTTACTCTGCCATACCTCCCTGCGGTCGTTAGTATCAAGTACTACAGGTTTGCGCCAGTTCTCTTTAGCCAAGGAGAGCGGGGTGAGGCCCTTGTCCACCGCGACCACATCTCGATGCATCCCCACGTCGGTTTCTAGGAAATATTCCCTGAGACTGCATATCTCGCGATTGTGGAGAGTCTTAGCGTTTAAAAAGCCTCGACCCCCACACCTCCGCGGGATATACAGTCTCATAACCGAAGAACGCGGGTGATGCATTCGAAATGCCGTCAACAGTGTACGGACCCTCCTATCCAGGGCGTCTAGTTCTGTTCGAGTCCATTTGAGTATGCCGAAAGAGTACATCAAAACCGGCATGACCCAACCGTTGAAGGCACGCACCTTATTTCCGCCTGATAAAAGACTATTAAATACTTTTTTCAGGCGGCCAAAGAAGCGCTCCTTCAACGATTGCTTCATGTCAGCAACATTGATGCCCAGCGCTTCCGACATACCCAAATACTTATAGGTTTCGGTTGCTGAGAGGGGTCTAAGATTTATGGAATCCGAGAGCTGGGTTCCCACAGACTCCACAATCTCCCCTCGCTTTACATGCATGACCGCACATTTGTCCACACCGAATTCCATCCTGATGGCGCTACTGAAAGTCTCAGTTACCTTCAGTAGCTCCATCAGTTGCAAATCGTTGGGGGCAAAGAGTTTCAGATCATCCATGTATAGGAGGTGAGATATAACTGGACCACCTCTCCTCAACCGATAGCCTAGACCTGAATCCTCCAGCAGCGTGCTAAGAGGATTCAAGGCTAAGCAGAACCAAAGTGGACTCAAACTATCACCCTGAAATATACCTCGCTCTATCCTTATCGGCTCGCTATTCCTCTGGATTTGCCGACATCCTGGATAGCGAAGGACTGTCCTCCATTGCCCCATACATGACATCAGGAAGATGCGCAGAGTTGCATCAACTTTGTACAATTCAGAACCCTCATGAGCCATGTATGTGGCACAGAGTCATAGGCCTTCTTATAGTCTATCCAACATGTCGACAGATCCCTTCGGGAACGACGAGCCTGTTGACTAATGGCCATATCAATGAGGAGTAGCTCCTTAGTACCGCGGGACCCGTTCCTACATCCATTTTGAGAAGCGGACATGATAGAATTGTCATCAATATGTTTGCTAATTTTAGCTCTCAAAATGGATGTAAAAACTTTATATACTGTCGGGAGACAGGTAATAGGTCTATAATTTTTGGGTTCCGCAGTACTACCCGATTTATGGAGCAGGTGGGTTATACCTGTTGTTAGGAACTCGGGCAGCGACCCTGACTCTAAGGCTGACTGGAACAGGGTCGCCAGGCGAGCGTGCGACCTAGTAAACCATTTAATCCAGAAGTTGTGCAGCCCATCCGGCCCTGGGGATTTCCAGTTAGGCAACGGACGGACTGCACGAACTACGTCTTGGGGGCTGATAGTGATTGCCCCCATTTCTGGTACCGGATCGCACGCTCGCTCGACCCCCCGGGTCCATTCACCCTCGGTATGGCTAACAGGCACCGACCAGATGCTGCGCCAGAACGAACACATGGCATCATCATCCGGCAGGTGCGCGTCAGCCACACCTTGGTCCGGTCGCTCCCAAGCCCTATAAACCCACCTTTCATCTCTTTGGCATGTGCGATTCTGAGTGTATCGATCCACCCGCCGCTTATACCTACGTATACGGTTTGCCCATGCATACACTTTCTGCTTCAGGAAGTCGATGCGCTCTGTGACACGGGACATGTAGTCTCGAGGACTGATATCAGTCCCCAAGAACGCCCGCCTTACAAAACGCATCACTCTAGGGCGAGTATTGCCCTCCCTGAAGCAGATCAGTTTGCCGATGAGTGCTCTGGCCCCACCAATACGTCGTTCAATCCTGTACTGCCATGCCGGTACGGCTGGTTTAGGTCGTGTAGCCCTGTCATCAGAAAATTTGACGTGAGCTACACGACATGCCGCTACAGCTGCACAATACAGGATTGAGTGAGCATCGGTGAGGTCTTCGCAGTTATCAAAATAGTTTGACAACTGTGAATCCAGAACAGCCACCAGCGCCCTATTTTTGTTATGCATGGGCAAACGAGGTATGCGTGGCCTAAGATCGGGTTGCACGAACCGATATTCTCGAATCGCACCCTCCAAAGCACTCCTCATTTCTTCATTGCACTGGGTACTTACATTAGTAACCATGTCATTACTCACGTCATTAGCGCGATTCGGTATTGTGCTAGGCTGTGGTGGTACCACAGTCTGCGCCAACGGAGTAATGACATGGCTACTCTGCATTTCAGTTCGCAGGCGATCAAGTACAGTGTCATCCAACATACGATTACGCTGGATGACTCGCACCTGATCCGACAGTCGTTGCGCCGACACGTTGACAGCTGGCTCAAGCACCTGAAACAGAGAGAGCATCCGAACACGGTACGCGGTCAGGTTGTTTCCTCCCTCCGCCGGGAGCTGGGACCCTATCAGAAGCCGGTGGGCCTCGAGGTCCTAAGCAATCCGGCGGCCGGCGTCCTCCCCGTCGACGAGCAGGTGGTGGCGTCGTGGGCGGGGAGAAATACTCGTCACTCGAACTCGACGCAACTGCCACGGCCGGTGTCACAGCACTCACGATGGGGCTGGATTCCGGCGGCGGCGAGGCGGAGCTGAGCGACGGGTCCGGAGGCGGAAGGCGTGCGCGTTTTGCTGCTGCACGAGTCAACATTTTATTTTTGTCTTGATCATTCAGAATAAATTTCAGTTTTCACATAAATGACATATTATGTCATTTAATTCCAATTTTTTCCTTTTCTGTTTATGGGTATAAAATTTGTCCATCTTGCTGTTTTATGTTTATTATAAACTATTATATTTAAAAAGAATGGATAGTGAACTGTTTAAAATATATTATATTAATTAAATTGCCGAAAATACGAGGATAAAATTTGAGCTACGTGTTGACTCTAGTGTTGCCAGCTTATTATTATTATTATAAATAGGTTCCGGACCTATGTGTGAATAGGCGTCGCTGATATTCATTTCATTGGTAGGAAGAGGATTCATATAAATAAAATTAACACACAACTATAGTCGATTCCTATATTCAACTTAATTAATATTAATCAGAATCATCTTATTCACTCACTCACTCACTTATTTTTAATTCTAGATAAGTACTGTCTAAAAGTAAATGTATAACACATGTAATGAAAGTCTTATGTACTTAAGTATCTTTATTTGCATAAAATGTGAAGTAAAAAGGACATTACAGTCATGCAGAACACATTCCGTCATACTCATCATAATAAAATGGCATGAAAATTACAAATCACAATACATCATATAGACCAGGGTAGAAGCCTTTAAAAATAATAAAAAGTGAAAAAAAATAATACACTTGGGAGCAAATAAATCGAGCCACTACCTTTTTTCACGTAAAATGGTAAATATTTTTGGTAATATGGAACGTATCAATTCGAACTATATATCGCCTAAAAGTTTAGTTAATAACCTTTACAATGAGGGTAAATTATTGAATAATAACCTTATTGAATGATAAATTATTGGCTCTGCAAGAAAAATGGTAATTTTGATAGAAAATTTAGTAGGGCTAAAACAGTCCATAAAAACAATAAAAAAACAAAATTATTGCAAAAAAAATATTCTTAATAACTGGTATTACCCCCCCGGGCCCTGATACATTCTTGTAGCCTATTAGTCATCGATCTGATCAGCGTTACGATGACATATTGTGGTATGTTCTCCCACTCTTCAAGCACAGCGACTTTAAGCTCGGGAATGGATGAAACAGCGGGAACCCTGGCTCGGACTCTCCGTTTTAGCTCGTCCCATAGGTGTTCGATCGGGTTCAAATCGGGACTTCGTGCTGGCCATACCATTTGTTGAATCCCGATCGCAGACAAGTATTCCGTAACGATCTGCGCGGTATGAGGTCTCGCATTGTCATGCATAAACAAGAAATTTTCTCCGACAAAACCAGCATACGGCATTACGTGGTTTTCAAGAATGTCAGTTATGTATCGGTCAGCTGTTAATCCACGTCTACCACTGCCATCGTTGGCGGGGTCGACGAAGACAAGTTCCGTTTTTCCGTCTAGAGAAATTCCTCCCCACACCATACAAGAACCACCACCAAAACTCACCGTTTCTCGAATGCAACATTGGGCAAATCTTTCACCAGGACGTCTATACACTCGGTTTCTCCCGTCATTGCTAAAAAGACAGATTCTTGACTCGTCAGAAAACAAAACTGACCTCCAGTCTTCTAACGTCCAATTAATGTGTTCTCGAGCAAACTCCAAGCGAGATCGGCGATGAGCTACAGTCAATTTTGGGCCAGTTGCTGGTTTGTGTGATGTTAAATTTCGTTCTTTTAGTCTTCGTCTCACTGTCCACCTACTGATTGCGACTCCTCGAACGTCACGTAACGCTTGCTGTAGCTGAACAGCATTAAGTCCATGGTCGCGCAACGAATTGGTTGCAATAGAGCGGTCGTCACGTTCTGTTGTTGCCCGTGGTCGGCCAGTTCCAGGTCGCCGAACAAAAGCACCAGTCTCCAGATACCTGCGGTATACCCGCTGTACCTTTGAACGACTCAAATGAAGTCTGCGTGCCACTTCACGTTGTCCGTGTCCAACCTCAAGTAAAGCTACAACTTGGGCAGCTTCCGTCGGTGTAGTATCCATTTTATCAGGTTATTTTGATTACACAGACACAGATAAAGACAACAATAACAAGTAATATGGGTATGATTAACAAAAACCTCAAATTTAATCTTTTCTTAACAGAGTACAATAAAAATGTCATAAGCAAATTAAATGCGATAATTTTATTCTACCCTTTAAACTTTAATAAAAATGAAATTTTGACAACTAACTACCCTCATTGTAAAGGTAGTCAGGATTGGGAGCGTCGTAAACGACTTTTTAAAAAATAAAAATTAATAAGTAGATTAATTAATTATTTAATACGTGGCTACGTGCTCACAGAATGGGATGCGTACACGGAGTGTCCTAAGGTCTAAACTTAAATCTATACAAGCAACTTTATCTTACCAGGAATTATGCAAGCACAGCAGTACCGTTCTGCTGTTATGCTGACATACGCACAATTTGTATTGGTGGTGCTTCCATAACTCCTCCCTCACCAAGTGCGAAATTATCGGTAATATTTGGATTCCGATGATTTCGCAGACGTTTACTTATACAAGACATTTTCTTCCAAAGTACTATACTAAGACATATTATAACTAAAATTACATAAAGTAGTATAGTCGCTAAGCTAACACTATTTGTTTTCACTGCACTATCACTTTCCACTATTTCACTTTTTAATGAGTAGGATAGGTGTTTCAAATCGTCGAAATTGAGGTGGTTTAGGTTCACTGTCTTGTTCCAGTCAATAGATGTTTCCTTTAATTTAGGTAGAGCAGCAACCGGAATTACTTGATAATGCATTTTCCCTGAATTAAATTGTCGTTTGTGCAGTTTGATATTTTTCAAATAAACACTGCATTTTCCATGAATTTCTAATATATATGTGCCCTTGATTGGTTTCCTGATAATATCATCAGAACATGTTTCGGTAAGTATTATTTCATTTCTTGTATAAATTATCCATTTCATAAAATCAATAGGCTGTACTTTAAGGCTTTCCAGGTTAACCACGAGCGGTTTACATAGACTGAGGTTTGAAGCGAAATTCATCAATTGTTCTATGCACGTACTTTCAGGATACAATACAACATGGCTTTCCTTGCACAGGAATTGGTTGGCTGCAATCTCTTCACATGGGCTGGCTAGCGGTAAGTATATAGGACCTTTCACCAGTAGGTAAGGATATTTAGGAATTATAACAGTAGTTATACAATTGTCATTAAGAATTGGTAATGAATAAATTTTGAAGTAGTTGTACGTATTTTTATCTATTAATGGGATTTCCATAATGAATGTTATTTGGTTTTCTTTTACATATGCTTTAACAGACATAGTTCTTTCCAACATCAGTAAAGTTTTTTCTGTTACAGGATAAATTAAGCTTTCAGTTTTAGAAATATTGTTTAACAGTGATAATAATTCAGATGGGTCAACAATGGCTTGATGTACAACAGAAACTTTTGTAAATGATAGCGCAGTTTCGATTTCATTTAAAACTATATATATTGTCCTAAAATTACTTTCAAAGATATGAAACATACTTAAAATATATGTAGAGTATATAGAGTTATTTTCTTTTGTACCTATATTCTTAACAATTCTCTCTATGCGTTTCATGCGTTCCTCCAGGATCTGTATATTTTCCTGTAGAGATGTACTTTAATTAGTGATGGAATCCAGCATTTTTGAAATGATAGTTATTTTCTTATCTATGTGAGTTTGGCCAATTTTCAGTTGAGATATTTGAGTATCGTATTTAATAGCATCCTCATGGGCTAGGTTACCGGTCAGCGTTTTAATAATTGAACCAAGAGGGTCAATGAGGCCGCGTTTAAAGCGTTTTGATGGAATAAGCTGCCTGAATTTCATGACTGTCAAGTTACGTAAGTATTCTACCTGTAGTTTCATATTTTGGAACTCATTTGCGTATGGCTTATGGATGTAAATTATATTGCTAAACTCTTTATATCTATTAATATTAATCTCTAAATCATCATTTATCGCCTTAAAATCTAATATCTTAACTATAGTCCATTTGTCTCTCTCTACTACCGCCTGCCCTTGCTTAACGGGTAGTATGCCTGGGTTATTTTTAATCTCTTGAAGTTGAAGGCCCTGGATCTTGATCACGATGTTCAAGATCACGATGATCCGCCACGACCTGTGAAGGACGTTTAACGTTTTTAAGAGGCACTTTAGCTTTTCTATTTCCTATCTGTACTGGTACTACGTTTCTATCTATTTGTCCTGTTACTTTTGCTTTATGGTACCTAGGTTTATCTTTACTTTTTCGTATATTAATGTCTTTTACAAAAATACTGTCTTCTTCTTGTAACCTTAGCTCAGTTTCGCCGCCTTTATTTATTCTAGCTTTTTGCTTACTGGCAAGAATCTTTTCAGCTATATACCTGTACAGATATTTTGTGCGCTTTGCATGGTCTTTTACTAGTTGTTGTGTATACGCCTTTTCTACGTTTACATCAAATATTTTACCGGAGTCTGTATGTCCAAATGCTACTTCAAAAGGTGTTAATCCTGTAGTAGAGTGTATAGTGTGATTGTACGCCATAATGGAATAGGTCATTATAGAAGCCGCATCTGTACATTTACGTTCATATTTTGCAAGCCTATATATCTCTATAATTGTAGAGTGGAATCGCTCTACAATGCCGGTAGAGTTGGGATTGTTTGGCGTTGTTATGTGGATCTCTACTTTGTACATAGCTAAAAGCTCGCGCATGAGTTCGTTGTTAAATTCAGTGCCAGGGTCACAAGATATCTTCTTAGGCACACCGTATATTGAAAAGTACTTTAATAAGGCTCGCGCTACTTCTGTTGTTTGTCTACTTGGGATTTCGATGGCCTGTCCTAGTTTACTGAAAGCGTCTACTAGTGTTAAATAATATTTCTTTTCTATGTTAAATAAGTCAATAAATATTTCCTGGAAAGGGGCATCCTGTGTTTGGGTCAATTGTAACATCGGTTTTATGGGCTTTCTGTCGTATTTCATCTGTTTACAGGGCTCACACGTATTTATTACTGCTGCTACGGTATCCTGCATGTTTTCCCAATAATAGTTTCTACGAATCCTAACTATTGTTTCTTTAATTCCTCTATGGCATGTCTTTCCTTCGTGATGCTTTAATATAACAGCTTTTTGTTCTTTTTCATCCTCTACATATATTACTCTATCAGTGCACTCAAAGAATTCTACTGAGTCTTTCTTGAAAATTTCTATTATAACTTTAGTAAATAACCTTCTATGTATTTCGCTCTCAAAGTATATAAAATATTTTCGCTTGGGTGTAATGTATTCTTTTAAAAATTGCTTGATTAATTCTTCGTTATCTAATGGGAGAAATACTTCTAAAACTTTTTGGTTCTTTCTGGACAAATTTTGAACTTGCAATTTATTTTGAAACCAGGAAAACACTAATATTTGGTTTGGTTTAGTGTCAATTGCCTCTCTTAAGATTGGAATCCCTAATGAGTCTGGTTCTATATTGGAGGCTATTGTATCTGTTCTACTACTACTGGTTATTGAGCGAATGGGGAAATTTTCTTGGAATAGGTCTTCTGGCGTGGTCACATCAGAGTCGGAGTCAGAGTCAGGAATCGTTATTATTTCTGTTTTATTTTCAGTGTCAGGTTTACTGGTAAATTTTTCGAGGTCTTTTAATTGTTTTATTACTTTTTGTATGTCTGATTCGTCTACATTAACATCCATTGATACGTCGTCTTCAGAATCTATTGCATTGAGTTTTATACGTGACAATGCATCGGCATTACTATTTTGTTTGCCATTTTTATAAATAATTGTAAAGTCATACTCCTGAAGGCGGAGGCGCCAACGAGTCAATTTACTGTTTGGTTCTTTCAGGGAATATAGCCAAGCAAGAGGTCTATGGTCGGTAAAAATTTGGAACTTGTTCCCGTACAAGTAGGGTCTAAAATGTTTAACAGCCCAGATAATAGCTAAAAGCTCTCGCTCTATTGTGCTATAGCGTGTTTCCGTGTCGCTAAGTGTACGACTTGCGTATGCGACTGGTTTGTCTGATCCAATAGGCCCTTGGGACAGGACAGCACCGAGTGCTACATTAGATGCGTCAGTTGTTAAAATGTAGGGTTTAGTAGAGTCGGGGTATTGTAATAAGGGGGAAGAAGTAAGTACTTCTTTACATTTATTAAAAGCATCTATGTAGTTTTGATCTATGATAATTTTGTTTCGTTTCTTTAGACAAGACGTTAAAGGTTGAGTAATTCTAGCGAAATCTTTAATAAATTTTCTATAATATCCGACGAGACCAAGGAAACTTTTAATTTGTGTTGTTGTTTCAGGGAGAGGATATTCGAGAATGGCTTGAATTTTATCGTTGTTTGGTTTTAGTCCGTCTTTCGTGATTGTATGTCCTAGGTACAAAACTTCTTTACGTAAGAATTCAGATTTGTCCAGTTGTACTTTTAAGTTAGTCTGTCGTAGTCTGTTAAAAACGGCTCTAAGTTTCTGTAAGTGCTCCTGAAAGCTGGAGGAAAAAATTATGACGTCATCGAGGTAAATAAGGCAATGTATTCCTTGCAGACCTCGCATGATGTTGTCCATTGCTCGTTGAAAAGTCGCCGGAGCTGTTTTAAGTCCGAACGGCATTCTTAAGAACTCATAATGCCCGTTTTGGGTGCTGAAGGCAGTTTTCGGTACATCGTCCCTATTTAATTCAATCTGATGGTAGCCGCTAGCCAAATCTAAAGTTGTAAAGTAAGTGCTTTTACCCAGTTTATCAAAGAGGTCAGTTATGTTAGGAAGGGGGTATTTATCATCTATCGTAATGTCGTTAAGTCTTCTGTAGTCGATCACCATTCTGTATTTTACCTCACCGGAAGCATCAGGTTTTTTGGGCACAAGATGAACTGGTGAGCTCCAGGGAGAAAAGGATTCCTGGATTACGTTTTCTTTTAAAAGTTTTTCGACTTGTCTATTGATTTCTGCTGCTTGAACAGGGGCTTGTCTATATGGTTTAGTATAGATTGGATCTTCATTTTTCGTTCTAATGCAGTGTTTTACCTGATTAGTAAAACTTAAAGGTATTTGGTCACAATAGAATATATCTCTGAATTCTTCACATAACCTTTGTATACATGTTTTTTCTTCGTCATTCATGTGGTCTAGTCGTAATTTAGTTAGATTGTCGCGTAATAATTGGTCAGTCTCTACATTTAAATTGTCTATGGAATTAACAAGGCATTCATTTTCATTATATTCAGATACTACAAAAGGCTTTGTGACACATAGCTCTACATGTTTATCAGATGTATTTTGTATGACGGTTGTTGCATAACCATTAATACATTTCACGAGCGCGGTAGGCATCCGCACTCCTGCGTAAAATTCAATGTAATTAAGTATTCCTTCACCATTCATTATATTAGTTGGTATTTTTGCTCGAAGTTCTGTTCGCGGAGGAAGTTCCACAGCATGTATAACGTTAATATCCGAATCTATACAGATAGGTATTTCCGCTGTCTTTGTTATAAGAACACGTCTTTTTAGATCTATAACGGCTTCTAGCTGCTTTAAAAGATCATTTCCTATCAACCCATCGTATAGAGAGTCAACGTTATATACGTAAAATTTATGATGATCTGTACTTTGAAATATAGAGAATAAGGGAATTTGTATTACCTGATTATGTTTACTTGAGGCATGTGTGCTAATTACTTCGAATGGTTCGTATGAAATATAGCTAGGGAAATATTGATTTGCTTTTCTAGGATGTATAAATGAACGAGTACTACCCGTGTCTATCATGAACTTGCCTCCTATTTCCGGTATGTATATATGTGGTAACTTTAATTTTACAGTATTATAATTAATTGTTATTCTTTCAGGTGTTGCTCCGTGGAGGCCCGCATATAAAAATTTTCCACTTGTGGGATGGATTCAGCTGTCTGGTTACTACTATCATTATTTTCTAACTCTATCTTTGTGTTTTCAGGTACCTGGTCGACCAGAGAAGTATTTTCTTCGCAAGGGTAATATGTACCAGCGTCATAGTAATATTCTACGGGATTTGTAAAATAATCATCATTATAAGGATACAGATCTAATTCATTAAGAGGAGAACCTTGCTGAGGTGCTCTTTGCGGAGCAGTTCTCATAGTAGCATCTGTGTTATTTGGTTGAGGTATATTCTGTGTGTTTTGTTGTGGAACCGTATTACTACATATAACGATTGTTACTACCAAATTGTTGTGGAAGCATTGGTAGCATTTGTCGATAGCCAGGCGGTCTATAACCGAAATTAGGTCGATATCCAAACTGGAGTGGCATTGGCACATAGTTTTGTTTATTCATCCCAAATTGGCCTTGGGACGGATGGTGTCCCTGCGGTAAATTGAAAGGCTTATTCGGTGGGATTCCGAAATTAAATTTGGGTGTTGTACCGAAATTATACTTAAATGGTTGATTTTGTTGCATCATCGGAAATCTGAAGCCTGTAGGCTGTTGAGGTAAACCGAATTTAAATGATTGCTGAGGTGCCATAGTTCCACTAAGCTGTGGTTTTGAATTATGGTTTAAATTTAGCATTTTACCTCTCATTTGATATTGCTCGTAGAAATTAATTTCTTCTAAAACTATGGACAAGGCCTCTTCCAAGGACTGCGGCCTTTTTAGACGCACTACGCGTACCATATTTTCGGGTAAATTGTATAAAAATACCTGTAAGGCTGTATTATTATAGATGGCAGTCTTACTTACTCGTAAATTTTGATCACTTATTTGATTTACTTTTGATAACAAAACAGATTTTACTGATTGGATCCGTGCGCAAAAATCGGTGTGACTCTCATTATTTTTAATCTTTAATGTCTCTAATTCTATGGCCAAACATTCTTCGCTTCGTGGATCACCAAAGTGTATCTCAAGCAATTCTTTGAATTCCGCCCACGACCGAATGTCTACGCGCTCGCTTATCAGCGCTGCTGCGTCGCCCGTTAAGCGGCTAGTCACAACATGCATTAAATATTCATTTTGTAGTTCGGATGATTTAAATTTGTCAATTATGTACTCACATTTACGCAAGAATAAATTCAGATGGCGTTTATTACCATCGAAACTTGGGAGAATTTTATATAATTCGTTGGGAATGAGTTTAATTTCCGACATTTCGGCGATAATTTAAGTTTTTACGTTAAAATTAACTCTATGAACTCTACTTATTTATTACAATAATTATAACTAATTGCCTATAATTAAGTAACTATCTTAGAATTCAATAAAATTAATATTTCAATGTAAGTTCAAGACTCTATTTTCTATTTATAATAACATAATATTCTTATAATCAGTTTAAGAAAACCATATAACAGTTAAAATGAAAAACGTCCAATTCCAAGTTAACAAGGGGTATGATGGATATGAGGTATAAGAAAGGAGGTGAAAAGTCGTACTCACCAGCCTGCCTCGCCCATCATCAGGTCTCAGCTCCTCGTCGCTGACGATATTTGTTTGGTTCGCTGGATCACTTCGCCGTACACCACGCGTACCGTTGTGAAAATCGGAAAAGTCTATTCGCGAAAACTCACTAACGCGGGACAGCTTCCTCAGTGATCCTACCGGCTGCGCCAGTCAGGATTGGGAGCGTCGTAAACGACTTTTTAAAAAATAAAAATTAATAAGTAGATTAATTAATTATTTAATACGTGGCTACGTGCTCACAGAATGGGATGCGTACACGGAGTGTCCTAAGGTCTAAACTTAAATCTATACAAGCAACTTTATCTTACCAGGAATTATGCAAGCACAGCAGTACCGTTCTGCTGTTATGCTGACATACGCACAATTTGTATTGGTGGTGCTTCCATAACTAGGTTATTAAATACCCTTTTAGGCGATATATGTTTCGAATCGATGCGTTCCTTAATACCAAAAATAATTACCATAATGCGTGAAAAAGGAAGTGGCTCGATTTATTTGCTCCCAAGTGTAGTAGAATGTAACCCATTAGAAAAGGAGGGGAATATTATAAAAATGAAAGGAAAAATAATTTACGGGCGATCTGAGGTCGGGAAGGGGATGGGGGTGAGTTTTTAAGGGTAGAAAACGGTTTTTCTCGATTTCCGGCAAAACTAAAAGTTCTATCGAAAAAAGTTAAATGGCAAAGTTGTAGGTAATAAAAAGATCTAAAACTTTTATATTTGCAATTTTTTCACATAACCTCAAAATTTATGTGAAAAATTCAAAAAACCAAGTTTTTGGTTTTTTATTTTTATCTTTTACAAAAAATTGTTTTTTTGTAACGAAATTTGGTGAAAACTTACCTTTTTATGTCCCAAATACGCTGTAATTTATTTGATTAAAAATATTTATTTTTTCACTTCATTTTGAATTAATATCGAAAAAGCACCCTAATTTTCAATCGACAATTCACCCGTCAAAATATCAGCTTTTTTCAAAAAGTTGGTATGTTTTCTGTTCGTTGAAATCTCTACTTTCCGATGGTGAAAAAAAAATATATGTTACTATAGTAAATCTTCTCAGAAAATGCAAAAAATCGAAAAAAACTCGAATTCGTTTTTTTTTTTAAATTATTATAAATAATTTTGAGCTATTTATTAAAATTTACACTTTAATTACTCGAAAAACGTTAGATTACATGCTACATTAATAATAAAAAATTGCAAATCAAAATATACTACTATAATTAACAAACAAATAAGTAATAAAATTAATATTTAATAAGACATCTACAATATTTGGAGAAAGTTGTCGAATCTTTTTTAAATTATATGCGTAGATGCCGATTTATAACTATTTTAGATTAAATTATATACCTGAGTGACCTACGAAAAATTGTAGCCCATCAAAAGGTATTTCATGGAGCTGTGGGGAAGGGGCTAGGCGGGTCTGGGTCTTACTACATACATACCTACTATTTCGTAGCAGCTGTTACAACCGTTAGCTTAGTTAGTTACCAGTATTCGAAATACAGTACAGTATACAACATCGTTTATAAAAATACACGTGCACGCTGAGTTTCTTGAAGATCATGTATATTTCATATGTTTTAAATATATTTTAGATACATTCAATATATATCTTAAAAGACATAAAAAACATAGCTAAAAATGTAAAAAAAATATATTTACGATATATATTTTGTATATTTTTTATAGATTTTTAATATATTTTTTATGTATTTTGAAATATATTTTTTTTCATGGGATTAACTAAATTTGTTTGTGCAAAATTAAGGAGATTATTATTTTTTAATCTTGTACCTACTAAAATATCATTTCATTTTAATCTTTAGGTATGTTACGTTAAGCATACTATTTTTTAAAGAAAATATTACTATTTTAATGTTTGAGTTGATTGATACAGATAAAAATAGAGATAGTATGCAGACCTTCCTATGCAGATTCGAAAAGTTTTTTTTTTTAAGTAAACTTGTCACAATTATCTTCAAGAAACTCAGCGTGCACGTGTATTTTTATAAACGATGTTGTATACTGTACTGTATTCCGAATACTGGTAACTAACTAAGCTAACGGTTGTAACAGCTGCTACGAAATAGTAGGTATGTATGTAGTAAGACCCAGACCCGCCTAGCCCCTTCCCCACTTCTCCATGAAATACCTTTTGATGGGCTACAATTTTTCGTAGGTCACTCAGGTATATAATTCATTTTAAAATAGTTATAAATCGGCATCTACGCATATAATTTAAAAAAGATTCGACAACTTTCTCCGAATATTGTAGATGTCTTATTAAATATTAATTTTATTAACTTATTTGTTTGTTAATTATAGTAGTATATTTTGATTTGCAATTTTTTTTTATTAATTTAGCATGGAATCTAACGTTTTTCGAGTAATTAAAGTGTAAATTTTAATAAATAGCTCAAAATCATTTATAATAATTTAAAAAAAAAATCGAATTCGAGTTTTTTTCGATTTTTTGCATTTTCTGAGAAGATTTACTATAGTAACATATATTTTTTTTTCACCATCGGAAAGTAGAGATTTCAACGAACAGAAAACATACCAACTTTTTGAAAAAAGCTGATATTTTGACGGGTGAATTTTCGATTGAAAATTAGGGTGCTTTTTCGATATTAATTCAAAATGAGGTGAAAAAATAAATATTTTTAATCAAATAAATTGCAGCGTATTTGGGACATAAAAAGGTAAGTTTTCACCAAATTTCGTTAAAAAAAAACAAATTTTTGTAAAAGATAAAAATAAAAAACCAAAAACTTGGTTTTTTGAATTTTTCACATAAATTTTGAGGTTATGTGAAAAAATTGCAAATATAAAAGTTTTAGATCTTTTTATTACCTACAACTTTGCGATTTAACTTTTTTCGATAGAACTTTTAGTTTTGCTGGAAATCGAGAAAAACCGTTTTCTACCCTTAAAAACTCACCCCCATCCCCTTCCCGACCTCAGATCGCCCGTAAATTATTTTTCCTTTCATTTTTATAATATTCCCCTCCTTTTCTAATGGGTTTCATCCTACTATTATTTTTTTTGGTCTTAAAAATTATCGACCCTGGTCTAATAGCACAGTCTAAAAACCTACAGTCGTCCGACGAAGCCGTCTAGACAGGGCAATCGTGCGGGGTGTGAGGGGCGAGACGCGGGAAAGCCGCTCCCGGACTGCGAACAAAACTATGTTAGTAGTTCGTGAGGCATCATTCAGGGCTATCGCGTGTTTGTTATATTTGTTTATTTAAAATGGTGAATACGACGTGTGCTGTGAAAGATTGCAAGTCGTCATCTTTTATAAATAAAGATTTGCGGTTTCATCAGTTTCCACGCACAGAAGAAAGGTAAATAAATACCTATGTTTTATTATTGTAGACTGCATAATTTTGTTTGTAATTTCGTGTCACGTTGATAATGCTAACAAAATGGCCGAACGGCGGACGATAAAATTTTATATATTTATTATAATTGGGGTGCTTGTTACGAAAAAGCCATCCCTTTTTGAAATCCAAGATGGCGGACGCCATTTTTTTTTAATAATTTGATATGGGTGTCAGTTTTAAGTATAATTGGGGTGCTTGTTACGAAAAAGCCATCCTTTTTGAAATCCAATACGGCGGACGCCATTTTTTTTAAATAATTTGATGTGGGTGTCAATTTTAAGTATAATTGGGGTGCTTGTTACGAAAAAGCCATCCTTTTTGAAATCCAAGATGGCGGACGCCATTTTTTTTAAAAAATTTGATATGGGTATCAATTTTAAGTATAATTGGGGTGCTTGTTACGAAAAAGCCATCCTTATTGAAATCCAAGATGGCGGACGTCATTTTTTTTAATAATTTGATATGGGTGTCAATTTTAAGTATAATTGGGGTGCTTGTTACGAAAAAGCCATCCTTTTTGAAATCCAAGATGGCGGACGTCATTTTTTTTTTTATAATTTGGTATGGGTGTCAATTTTAAGTATAATTGGAGTGCTTGTTACGAAAAACCCATACTTTTTGAAATCCAAGATGGCGGACGTCATTTTTTTTAATAATTTGATATGGGTATCAATTTTAAGTATAATTGGGGTGCTTGTTACGAAAAAGCCATCCTTTTTGAAATCCAAGATGGCGGACGTAATTTTTTTTTATAATTTGGTATGGGTGTCAATTGTAAGTATAATTGGAGTGCTTGTTACGAAAAACCCATACTTTTTGAAATCCAAGATGGCGGACGTCATTTTTTTATAATTATGAATTACCCTTTCGGTTATACACCTTGTAGATGCACAATATATATTATTTATAAATTTGTTTTGTATATTAATATTTCAGATGTAAATTATGGGTAGAAGCTTGCAGAAGACCAGATTTACTTGAAAGGTCCATCGAAAGTTTAAAACATACATATATTTGCAGTTTGCATTTTGAGAATGGTATGTACGGGAAGCAATCCTTGAAGAAAACGGCTATGCCAACATTATTTTTACCAACTAAAGATTCCATCCACATACAGACCGATGCTAAAGATAAAAATTCAAACCGCAAGCGAGATTTGAACCTGCGACCTTCGCATTCAGTACACCCGATGCTCTTACCAACACATCTACCGAGGTTCTTACCTACAAGTGTCGAATTCTTCAATCCATGTCTGCAGTTCATAAATCTCTTTGTATACGCCTCACTGCATTTTTTATTGTCATACTCAACATCTTAATAATAAATGCAGTAAAGAGCGGGTTTAAAATTGTTTACATTATTTTATTAAGTTATAATATTGTTTTAATTATACACTTCTCATCAAAAAAATCGAAACACCTCGCAGTTTATGATTTGATAAGGATTATCAGAAAAATGTGTATATTTAGGAATAAATGTAAAATGTCATTTAATAGTGAGTAGTATGAGGTTTTTAAATCCTAATGTTATTGTTCTAAATTCAAATTAAGTCTTCATAGGTTTCGTATTTTGTATAATGAGTAATTTTTAAGCTGTATGGAATATGAAGGAAATGGGTAAAACAACACGCGTAAATGAAAAAAAAATGTAAGAAACGTTTATTTAATAACTTGTATTCCCTCCGCGAGCTCTTATTACTGCTTCCATACGGTTCTTCATCGATCGGATGAGAGTCACGATCACATGTTGTGGTATATTATCCCATTCCTCTTGGATTGCATTTTGCAGCTGGCTAAGTGTTTCTGGGGCTGGATCTCTTGCTCGAATTCGTCTCTTTAATTCATCCCATAGATGTTCAATGGGATTCATGTCCGGGCTTCTTGCTGGCCATACCATAATGGAGATACCGACTTCGGTAAGATAATCTCGTACGACGCCCGCGGTGTGAGCTCTAGCATTGTCGTGCATGAATATGAAGTCGTTGCCAATAAAATGTGCATAGGGCATCACATGAGGTCCAAGACACTGTTCGATGTACCGATGAGAGTTTAGTGCAGGCAGCCGTGGCCCAGACACAAAGGCAAGTTCTGTCTTACCGTCGGCGCTGATTCCTCCCCAAACCGTCCACGAACCGCCACCATAGCTGACCTTTTCTTCAATGCAGCATTGTGCAAAGCGTTCTCCATCTCTTCTGTAGACCTTGTTCCTTCCGTCGTTACCATACAGCATAATTTTACACTCATCAGAAAACAGTACTTTGCTCCACTGAAGGTATGACCAAGTTAGGTGCTCGCGTGCAAAGTTAAGGCGCGCTCTTCGATGGTCTGCAGTTAATTTCGGCCCATTCGCTGGCTTATGCGGTGCCAATCCGCGTTCCTTCAACCTTCTTATTGTAGAGTCACTTACAGCTACTCTTCGTACAACGCGAAGCTGCTGCTGCAGTTGAAAAGCGTTAAGGCGTCGATTTCGTAAAGAAGTTGTTACAATAAATCGATCATCTCGCTCAGAAGTGACCCGATTCCTGCCAGATCCTGAACGGCGCGTGAACGAACCAGTCTCCCGATAGCGTTTGTAGACTCTATGAACAGATGATAAGCTTAGATGCAATCTTGCAGCCACAACACGCTGACTAAGTCCAGAATCCAGCAATGCCACCACTTGGGCGGCTTTTGCGGGCGAAGTATCCATATGTTTTAGAAAAAAAAGTTTTTTCAGACGTCCCAAAGTCACAGTAAATGAAATAAGAAACAAAAAGTTTAAAGACAAGCGCTAATTTTTAGTTTTTAAACGAGAAACGTACTCCAACCCTAAATACACATTTGTCTCAAAACAGTGATTAATTTCATTTATAGGATAAACAAATGAAATTCTAATTTCGAATTTTGATTTTTTTCTTCTTACTGTAATGACCAAACTGCCAGCTACACAATAATGTTTTTTTTTTCATGGAATTAATTCTCTTTTGTAAAAAATTAGGACAAAAACAATAAAAACGAAAGTGTTTCGATTTTTTTGATGAGAAGTGTATATGCAATATTCAAAAATCTTACAGAAGTGTGTGTATCTACACATCGAGGAAAAACGCAAATATTAAGTTTATAAATGAAAATGAAAACAAATGCAAAGCAGTATGGAAAGTAATTAGGGACGAAATCAAGAACAATATGTGTGCACGTTGCGAGGTCCTTAGGCATGAATGACTCATCTTGACTGTTGTTCGAGCGTGGCGTAGTTCTAATTGATGCCATAGTTTCCATCAGGCGTCGTACGTAGTCGCTATCGTTGACATTTGTTTTTGATGACACGATAAAGTCTGACGGAAGGCGAAGTGTTGTTCCGTATGTCAGCATTGCCGCGCTTAGATGATTGTCGCTGCGTAATGCTGTGCGCAGTCCTAATAAGACAGTCGGCAGCTGTTCTGTCCACTGACTGGTAGTACCGCGAGCCATCAATGCTGCCTTCAACGTTCGGTGCCATCTCTCGATCTGGCCGTTCGACTGCGGATGATATGCCGTTGTGCGTATTCGTTGTATACCAAATTTCTTCATTAGTGAACGGAAGAGCAAGGATTCAAATTGACGACCTTGATCAGTTGATATCCTCAGTGGGCAGCCAAATCTTGTAATCCAAGTCTCGTATAGGGCCTTCGCGACTTTCTCAGCAGTGATCTCGTCTACGGGCACGGCTTCCGGCCACTTAGTGCATCGATCGATGATGGTCACGCAGTAACGACAATCATTTGATATCTGTAGTGGGCCGATTATGTCGATATGTATGTGTTCGAAGCGTGCCGACGGCGGGAACTCGCTCAGGGGTGTTGCTACGTGGCGATGTACCTTCGCTCGCTGGCAGTTGATGCACGCTCTCGTCCAGTTGCTGACATCTTTATTCATGCTTGGCCAGAAGAACTTGGAACTCGTCTGTTTTCTGGTTGTTCTGACACCGGGATGACATAAATCATGTTGTGCTTTGTATGCATCAAAACGATATGTGCTCGGTAAGTAAGGCCGAGGCGTCCCAGTTGTCATATCGCAGGTGATTGGTCGGCTTAACCCTGGCATCGTGACGTCAGTGAACTTTAAGTTGGATTGGCTCTTCAGTTGTTTTAATACAGGGTCGCTTGCTTGTTCTATCGCTAATTTATCGTAGTCGATCATTGTTGGACATTGGATATCTTCCACCCGGGACAGGGCGTCGGCTACTGTGTTTTCTTCTCCTTGCACGTACTTAATAGTTGAGCAGAACTGGCTGATAAAATGCAACTGCCGCTCACGACGTGGTGTGTCGCTGCTACTCGCTGTTCGTGTTAATGCGTTGACCAGTGGTTTGTGATCTGTGTACACCGTGACGTCAGTCCCTTCTATGAGTCGCCGAAAGTGCTTCACAGCTGTGTAGATCGCTAATAGCTCGCGATCGTAGACACTGTAGCGGCGCTGCGTCACACTCATCGCCTTTGAGAAATACGCGAGAGGTCTCCACTCGTTATCGATTTTCTGTTGCAGTACTGCGCCTAGGCTATGATCTGAGGCGTCAGTTATAAGGGCTAGTTCATTTCCGGGTAATGGGTGGATCAGCTCAGTTGCTTCTAAAATGCTTTGACGGCACTTTTCAAAAGCTGTTTCTGCTGCTGGGTACCAATCAATGGGTGTTTTATCGTTTCGCTTCCGATTGTGTAGAAACTTGTTCAACTCTGCTTGTAACTCTGCTTGCCGGGGTAGGCAGCTGCGGTAAAAATTGAGCATGCCCAAAAAGCGTCGTAACTCCGCAACTGTCTTCGGTAGCGGGTATTTGGATATTGCTTCTGTCCGCTCTTCAGTGGGTTTGATGCCGTTTGTAGACACTTCGTAGCCTAGGAAGTTTAATTTTTCTTTGCCAAACTCGCACTTCTAGACCTTTATCATTACACCAAATTTCTTGAGGCGTTCCAATACCTGGCGCAATAGATTTTTATGGCTACCCTCATCCTGTGAGTAGAGCAAAATGTCATCGATGTAGCAGAAACAATTGTCTATGCCCCGCAAGACTTGATGCATGAAACTTTGAAATGTTTGGCTGGCGTTGCGTAAACCAAACGTCATGCATTTGAATTCAAACAACCCAAATGGTGTTGTGATTGCAGTTTTCTGAGCGTCTTCTTCACTTATTGGTATCCAGTAGTATGCCATTTTGAGGTCAAGTTTGGAAAATATTTTCATGTCACGTAGCTGGTAGGTAAAATCTTGAATGCGGGGTATCGGGTATCGATCAGGTTGAGTGACTGCGTTTAGTCTACGATAGTCACCGCAAACCCTTAGTCCCCCGTCCTTCTTCTTGACGACATGTAGTGGACTCGCCCATGGGCTCAACGATGGTCTGCAGATTCCCATCTCCAACATTTGTTCAAATTCTTCTTTTGCAGCCTTGTACTTATCAGGTGGCAGAGGGCGCGGGCGAGTGAAGAGCGGAGGGCTTGTCGTCTCAATGTGGTGTTTGACGTCGTGTTTTGCTGGTTCCTTCAGAGACATTGGTCGAAGCACCTCCGGATATGATTTCAGGATGTCGTGGTAGACTTGATCGGTGCTTATAATGTGCACCGTTTCTTCTCCATTTGTTGTTTCGAATGCATCGACCGATAATTCTGTAACATTGTCAATGAGCTTCTTTTTGTGGAGATCGACCAGTAACTTGAAGTGGCGTAGAAAGTCGGCTCCCAGGATTGAAGTTTTGACGTCGGCCACGACGAACTTCCACAGAAAACTGCGTCGTAGACCAAGATTCAGTCTGATTGTTTTTTCGCCGTAGGTATTTATTGGCGTGTTGTTTGCTGCGAATAGCCTGTACGTGATTGGTGCTGTCGTTTTACTCTTACTTGTGGCAGCCAATACCGAAATGTCGGCGCCTGTGTCCACAAGGAAACGTTCTCTGGTGTCCCGGTCGAAAACACAAAGGCGGTTGGTGGTACACGGGACACCGACGTCCGCCCCCGTCGATGTCGTAGCTAGTTTAAAGACTGCTGGTTTTTCTTTTTTCTGCAACAGGGTGACTCGCAGCGCTTAGCCTTGTCACCGAAGCGATAGTGAAATCTGCACTCCCATGTAGGATCTCCGGGTTTTACTGATTCCTTGTTCCCCTGTCGTGATCGTGATTGTGTACGTGAACGAGACCGGAACCGACGTTTGTAACGATGGGTTGCCCGTCCTCGTAGTTCAGCTACTTCCAGGCGCATCTTCTCCATTTCTTTCGTCAGATTTTGCAGTTGTGTGGACATCAAAGACTCGGACGTTGCTGTTGAGACTGCGGCGATTGTTGATGTTGCTGGCTCAGAATACTCCACCATCTTGTCGGCCATTGAGTGTCTAGCGACGATTCTGTATTGACGGATAAGACGACGCGCACCTGTTTGATGAAAGCAGTATCAACAGATCCTATTTACAATAACTATTAGTATGGAAGACAAACAAGAAAGTGATGACAAGAGAAAAAACATTTTGATGAAAGCAGTTGGACAGATACTAAAGCTGAATAAAGAAAGTGCTAATATAATAAATAAGAGGAAACTGCACCACGTAAAATTGATAGAGAGATCATCAAAATGCACAAAAGACCCAAACCCATTGTCCACAGCAATGTGTTTGCTCAACAAAAAATATCCTATTGTTGTGGACGAGAGAAAGGCTATGAAGTATCAAATGCCAAAACATCTGTTTCCACCAGAGTCAAGCGGTATGAGAAGAGATAGCCACCGTCACGGGCGGATACTAGCAAAATTAGACTCTATCGACTGGTGGATAGAACAAAGTCCAGTCCCATCCGAAGGAGCTGTAAAAGTCATAAACCTGCTCCTCAAACAGCAAGATCAAGAGGTAAACACTTATTACTCCATTAACTGGAAAATGACCAACATAAAATGGGGACCACCAATTATCCAAAGACAAATAGTAAGAACCAAACAACCAATAGTGGACTTACCCCCAAATCTAAGAACTGCTGCTTTAAAAGAAGTTTTATTCCCTGACATAACACTACCAGACTCTAGAGTGGGTACGCAAGAGGTGGAAAGTGTGAAAAAAATGTTCAACTTGAGCATGGAAGACAAAATAGGACTTGTACGGCAAATAAGAGTACTGCTAAATGCAATGGACCCAAGAGAAAGGTATCTGCCGATATTACCTAATTCGAGTAACAAGCTAATACCCATAAAACATGCTATGTTACACAACAACTTTGTGATTGGCAATATAGAGGTGTTAGACATGGACAGCAACACTTCTTGGGAGCCGATTTTATGGTCACCTACTTCACTGTCGGTATCCTCACAGGGAAGCTCGTCGTCACTTTGCATGAAACTGGCCAGGATATGGTCTTCGTACAAATTTCTACTTCCCATTGTTGCTTCAATATCTATAAAAAGAAACTAATAATATAAGTAATGATATACAGTTATAATAACATTAAAAAAATAGAATCAAATTATACAAGCCAAATCATAAAAGTCACATAAAAGATAATCATGCGTAATTTTGACGCACGCGGTCGTTATATTTCAAAATCGGTTACACTTACCTTACTGACACGTGTACCATACGGAAGCTCCCAGCGACGAATGAGATGTCCTAAACGCACAGCTATGGATTCGCACTATTTAGAAAGAGAAAGCGATATTTCGAAAACCCATGCGTCATTTTTACGCAGACTATCTTTCTAGGGTTAACTGGTGATATTAACATCGATATATCTGAACAAACATTGGATGTTCGAAAACACAATTATTTAAACTTTATGGCTTCGCATGGCATGTTACCAGCTCACCTTATTCCCACTCACACTAAATCTTGCATCGATCATGTTATGCTGAAAACCAAATTTCCGGCATCATGCTTTGTAGCTGAAACATCCCTTACTGATCACCACACTGTTATTCTTTCCATTGACATGTCGATCCCCGCTAGACAGAACGCAATAACGCTAAAACAAATAGACAATGCTTCTTTAGACTCAGCTATCCTCAATATCGACTTCGCGCCTCTTTATTCTATGACTGATGTTAATGATGCTGTTGCGTTTTTAACTGGTTCTATTAATTCTGCTATCGAATTGTGCACTAAAACTATAACTGTTACCAAAAAGCAGAAAATCTTAAAGCCATGGATTACTCCAGGTCTCTTGAGATGCATGAGAAATAGGGATAAACTGCATCTGAAGTCGAAAAAATCTCCTAATAATACAATTCTAAAAGTAACCTATACCAGATACAGAAATTTTTGTAACGGATTATTAAAAAAGCTTAAAAGACAATATGAACGGAACGAAATCGATAAGGCTGGAAATAATTCTAAAAAGCTATGGACCGCTATTAAAACTATAACTTACACTACTCGATCAAAGGAAGTTGCCTCGGAATTAATATCTCCTAGTAACCCTCAACTTTGCGTTGATAACATAAATGCACTCTTTGCAAACATGGGTAAATCTCTAGCAGAAAAACATCTAGCTCAGGAACCCTCGCCCGACTCACCTTTGCCTCCCAAATCATCTTGTTCTTACTCTTTCGTAATGTTCCCAACAGATGAAAATGAGATAAACAACATTATCCTCAATCTGAAAATTAACTGTGCTGTTGGACGTGATAATATATCTGCAAGTTTTTTATCTCGATATAGACTTATATTACTCTCCCCGCTAGCTTATATTTGTAATTTGTCATTTCAGACCGGTTCTTTCCCACGTGAGTTCAAAAAATCCCAAATAACACCCATATTTAAGTCTGGTGACAGAGCCTGTGTCAATAACTATAGACCAATTTCGATATTGCCTACATTATCCAAAATCCTAGAGAAACTCATGAACAAAAGACTGATAAACTATTTGGAGAAAAATAAGCTACTTTCTGACGCTCAATTTGGATTTAGATGCAATAAAGCTACTAGTGATGCAGTTCATGAGGTTACGGACTTTATTGTAAACAATATTGATAACAAAAATAAAGTCTTGGCAATATTTCTTGATTTGGCTAAGGCATTTGACACGGTCTCTGTTCCCAGACTAATAGATAAGCTTGAGACACTGGGAATCAGAGATTTACCACTTAAACTCTTCACGGATTATCTCAGCGACAGGTCTCAGCGTGTGAGAGTTGGTGAGTGGATGAGTGGCGATCTACCCATTTCCTACGGAGTTCCTCAAGGAAGCATTCTCGGACCTACCTTGTTTCTCATTTATATCAATGACCTCTGTGACCTTGAACTTCTGAATGGGAAGATTATTGCCTTTGCAGATGACACGGCCCTCATTTTCAGAGATAGCTCATGGGACAAAGCGTTTCAGCATGCTCAACGTGGCTTTAACATTGTTAACCGCTGGTTGAGAGCCAATCTCCTAACCCTAAATGTCGACAAAACAAAATTGCGCGAAAATTTTTAATAATCCGTTACAAAAATTTCTGTATCTGGTATAGGTTACTTTTAGAATTGTATTATTAGGAGATTTTTTCGACTTCAGATGCAGTTTATCCCTATTTCTCATGCATCTCAAGAGACCTGGAGTAATCCATGGCTTTAAGATTTTCTGCTTTTTGGTAACAGTTATAGTTTTAGTGCACAATTCGATACCAGAATTAATAGAACCAGTTAAAAACGCAACAGCATCATTAACATCAGTCATAGAATAAAGAGGCGCGAAGTCGATATTGAGGATAGCTGAGTCTAAAGAAGCATTGTCTATTTGTTTTAGCGTTATTGCGTTCTGTCTAGCGGGGATCGACATGTCAATGGAAAGAATAACAGTGTGGTGATCAGTAAGGGATGTTTCAGTTACAAAGCATGATGCCGGAAATTTGGTTTTCAGCATAACATGATCGATGCAAGATTTAGTGTGAGTGGGAATAAGGTGAGATGGTAACATGCCATGCGAAGCCATAAAGTTTAAATAATTGTGTTTTCGAACATCCAATGTTTGTTCAGATATATCGATGTTAATATCACCAGTTAAAACAAAGTTTTTAGATTTTGAAATAACGTCGTGCAGTAGGTTATGTAAGTTTTGCAAAAATACATCGATATTTCTAACACTGGGGGATCGATAAATAGCAAGGATCTTAGTATGCTTTTCGAGTGTCAATAATAGACTGTTACAGTCCATAATTGACAGCTCCTCTACACATACATTAATTCCCTTCCTGATATAAACCACTACTACTCCTTCGTTTTGGAATTTATTGTTGCTAGTTGCATAATAATCATAACCATCCATTAACGGAGGATTATGAACACTAAGCAACCAGCACTCGGTTAATATTATCACATCCCAATCGACCCTGGATCTAGCCAAAAGAATGAGCATACCAGGCATATTACAATTAATGCTTCTTATATTTTGAATTAACATTTTTAATGATTTTCCAGACGATGAGATTAGTGTTGAGCATTGATCTATGCTACAGGTAGACGCACTAGCCACGGATATTAAGTCTAAATCGGTCGAAATGTTTTCATGAGTATTTATGTTATCGAATTTTGAATTGCGTTAAATTTCAAACTAAGGGTGTTAACGGAAAATAGATTTACTTGAACGGAATCATGTAGGATATTGCGTACAATTTGGAGTTGAGAGTGTGTAAGTAAGTGTAAGTGTGTAAGTAAGTGTGTATGTGGTGTGGTAGTCGAAACGGTATGAACATGAGAAAAAACACATTTGCAGAAACAATACGATTCAAAGACTAAGACAAGCAGGCAGACGGCCGTAATCCTACTAACATGAAGTAACAATATTATATTTCGAATACTTATAAGAAATAGTCATGCTTGGTTAAGTTTGAGAATATCCTTCTCGCTATCTATGCGTATGGTTGGTTGATCATCTCTTTTCTTCATGTAGACTTTTCCGTAAGAATGCCAGCAACCCGCAAAAGAATTTTTTTTAGCATGCTCCCGAGCCAAGTAAAATAGCTTTTTTGCATGTGGCGTAAGGGACTCGGATATGTAAACTGGTTGAATTGGGCCGTCAATCCTGAGATGTGAACTATTAAGCTTATTTTCTTTATTGCCCTTGTTGAACAACTTAGCTTTCTGTATCATATTTTCCTTGATAGTCGCTGATGCAAATTCCACTATAATGGGAGCGGTAGCTTTATTTTTGGTCTTCAGTCTATAAGCATCTCGAATATCAGAGGGGTTAACGGGTTGCTTAAGCACGTCGCTGACATTTTTTATTATTTGTGTCAGGTTTTCCTTATTCTCAGTTGGAGACTGGGGCACATTTCTTAATTCTATAGTGGTGGACTTGGCTTTCCTCTCTAAAAAATCAATTCTCTGTTCGAGCAATTCAACCCGTACTTTATACGTGGAGTTTTCCTTTTGAATTTTAGTCAAGTTTTCCAGGACTTCATCGTATTTGTTGGACATGAAGGAAAGAGATTTTTTCATCTCAGCAGTTTCTTCCATCATCATAGTCATGGCGGAAGTTAGAGAATCAAATTTACTATTTTGCGTCTTAGTGAATTTTTCAAAAAGCTCCTTCATTTCCGCCATAAGCAAGTCCCCGTGTTTGCGCTTTAGATTGCGTGAGGTGTTAGGAAGACTCACTGAATCGCTGTCAGAGAGGATTCTATCAGACGCAGTATCACAGTCATGCGCAACTTGCAGTATATCCATATTTGTTTTGGTTGATTTAGATGGAGTATGTGAAATTGATATGATGGGAAGTATTTTTATTCAAATATATTAGTAAACTGCGGTTCTAACAATGGATTGAAAATAAAGTTCGAAAATTAATTCGTTCTCAAAAAACCAGTATTCAACTCGGTATTTTATAGTTCACGGTTACTAAAATGTCGTAACAGCAAGAATGTCTTCCTTCAAAACAATTTTATATGCTGACAACTTCAAGCCGGAACGTCAAAAAAAAGTTTTGCCAATCAGATGTTTCTCTTTACAACATGAGTCATCCACAAATTATCAAATAACCGTGTGTTTTGGGCAAATGTAAACAAATTTGAAAATGTAGATCGTTGGAAAACTTCCTTACCGAAATTTGATATGTTTCCAGTGTGTTTTCTCTTGGTGTTTTCTTCTCAAAAGCTGTGATGTTTGATGCAGTGACACAGCTGTTTCACTAGTTTGGTAGTTGTTTGTTGTAAAACTCGTGTAAAGTAATTTTAAATAAATATCACTGCCGAGCACTAAAAATCGTCAACCAAGGATTCGGAAGCCGGAAGCGGAGTGCGAAGTTCGAGCACGTTACCTCTAATGCCGTAGGCTTCTAGTTTATTTAATAATGTGTTATAATGGACATAATCAAACGCCTGCGTCATATCGCAAAATATAGCACAAATGGGGGATCGTTTATCTATGTTTCTAATGATAGTAAACAAGAAGTCATAAATTGCCATGTTAATGGTTTTGTGCTGTCTGAATCCTTTTTGTTCGTCACAAAGGATGTTATTTTTTTCCATGAAATTATATAATTCTCTGTAGATGTATTTCTCAAATATCTTTGAAATAACCGGTATGAGTGAAATTGGTCTATAATATTACATCAACTCCCTATCTTCTTTCTTAAATAAAGGTTTAATTATAGATGTTTTTAAAGCATCCGGATATATGCCTGCACAAACAATGAGGTTGAGTATGTGACTTAAATGACCGCATATCTCTACTGACACTGACTTCAGTACCTTTGTGGCGATTCCATCAAAACCCACACTGCTAGTGTTTTTTAGGGACATTATTATTTTATATAAATCGTGTGGGCTGCTGGGGGCCATACACATTGAATTATGTGTCATGGATGGCATGCATGATGTCGGCTTACATTTAGCGTCTATTTTTGGATGTATTTTGTCAACAAAAAAGTCATTAAAAGCACCAGCGATATCCAAAGGTTTGTATATAATTTGATTATCAACTTTAAGTTTCTCAATTCGTTGTTTAGGGATATTGTACTTTGTCTGATTAATTACTTGCCATGTAGTCTTTGATTTATTTTTTGATTGCTGTATTTTGTAGTTATTTTGAGCTTTTTGTGTCAAATTAATAATTTTATTATATAGTCTAGAATAGGTAGTAAATTTCATTTTATTTTCGCGGTTAGGCTTCAACCTGGATCGCCACAAAAGTGCCCTTTTTTTTTTACTGCATAATTTAACGCCATGTGATAGCCATTTTGGTTTATTTATTGTGTTGATTTTTATTTCTTTATATGGAAAGCACAAGTCGTAAAATAATTTAAATGTGTTGATAAATTCATTGTAAGCTACGTTGGGATCATCTGTAAGATAGATCTCCGAAAATTTGAGACTTTTCATACTATTTTTAAATTTCACTATATTTTCGTTATAAAAAGTTCAGCACGGTCTTAGCACAGATAGAAGCCGTCCTGAATTCCCGTCCCTTATATCCTATGTCTTCAGATCCCGATGATTTCACTCCTCTCACACCTGGGCATTTCCTGATCGGTCGACCACTGACGGCGCCTGCAGAGAGAGACATCATGACAGTGGCCACACATTCACTGTCACGCTACCGCCGCATCGAGCAGCTGAGACAACACTTCTGGGCTCGATGGTCAAGCGAATATGTTTCCGAGCTGCAGAAACGTTCCAAGTGGAAGACTACTAAAGAAGCTCTTACACCGAACACATTAGTCCTTGTGAAGGAGGACAATTTGTCGCCTCTTAAGTGGCGATTAGGACGAGTAATGACTGTGTTCCCAGGCAAGGATGGCGTTCCCAGGGTGGCCTCCTTTCGCACTGCCACAGGCGTCATTGAGAGGGCCTTCTCCAAGGTCTGCCCTCTTCCAGTACCCAGGGACGACCCGCGACTGGCTTCGGACATATCAGCGATGGTCACACCACTACAGCAACATGCCAATCTTTGAGAGCTTTCCTGATGCTCTCAAAACCCCGGAGCATGTTGAGGACAGCGCCATCTACACACCAACGGGAGGAGCTACAAGCGCGCCACGCAACCCGATCACAGAGGTTACGTGCGCCTGCGACACTGCGAGCTGCGTAGTTCCTCCACCTACCACGAGAGGACGCCGACGATCACCACTATATAAGCCATTGTCGGGTTCTTCTCGGCCCTTATTCCTTCTGCCACCACCTCTTAATACAAACTGAATTTGTACTATGTAACACCTTCAATAAACTCATTTCACGAGGAGAATAAATCAGTCACTTTAGTAGCCATACCCTGATTTCAAACCCTACGAAGTAAGGTCACGCCTTAACAACAAGCATATATAATACCTAAAGTAGGTGACTTGTGGCGGGCGTAATAGCATAGTCAGCGAATGTACATAAATCGGTGAATTAGCAACTGCTTGTTCAGTTAAAAACTAAAACAATTGATATCATGTGGCGATGCTCGTACAACTATGTTTATTTAGATATAAGACTATTCAATTCTGCATGTCTTGATGAGGAGAACAGCTTTTAGATGAATTCCTAATAATGCGTGCCAGCCATAGTAAAACGAAATAAAAGCGAAGCGAAGAGCGTTGTCGATCTGATGCAATAAGCTGGCCTGTAGGTTTGCAAGTGAAACTTACTCTGTGCCAGGCGTTGCCAGTCTTTTTACACGTGCAGCCTGTGGGTGGTGTGTTCGTGGAACGTTCTTCGCGTACAGTATAATAACGCTTTTAGGGTGCTGTTGAGGCTCCCGCGAGTCTGTAGCGCATCGGGCATATTTATACATAGCATTAAAACTATTACGCGAAAAAGAACATCATCCCTGATGCGTATAGGTTTCGAGGGAGCACCAACATCATTTCAAATGTGATAGTGGATAAGCCTGATTGCCCGTTCCTGGGGCACTGAACCCGTATGCACAGCTGCAGGTCGATGCAACAAGAAGCGGACATAGTTATAGGTTAATGAATTAGTTTTATTTTATTTTAATGACAAATGTTACTAACATAGTCTTATAAGTGTTACTAGCAACAATTACACTCATGAGTTCGAATTAAATAACTAATATAAATAATAGTGTAGTGTAGTGACCATCCCGCATGACGAGAACCTCGTGAAAGCTGAGAAAGAGACACAAATTAAATATCTCGACTTAACATACGATGTTGTCTACATGGAATTTGAACTCTGCTATCATTGTGCCGATTGTCGTAACGTAGAACCTTATGGCATAGCATCATTCGAGGCTCCTTAGACGGTTGGATCAAAGGCCTGATTCAGAAAGCAGTACCTACTCCTCGATACGGCTCGCATTGTGAGGAGGTTCCGTCTTTGGGGCCCTAACACCGGTAGCTTTAACCCTATTACCGAAACTGGCAGACCACTATTTTTAAATGTTTGTATGTGTTTGTTTATCTTGTTAAAGTTGAATAAAGGGAATAATAGTGAACCGAGGTTCAAAATAATATGCTATTTCATAACCTCATCAAATGAAAACAGAAAACGGTTTCAGGAAAATCCATTTCATATGATGTTTCGGCGAATCTGGTATTTAAAAAGCTTAATTATGGAAGCCATGTTGCTAGAAAATTGTTCGTTCTAACCGACGAAAAACAGGAGGCGGTACAACTTTTTCAAGGCAATATACTCGTTTGAAAGGAAATATCATACGAACGTCGGACTTCTTTTTCATCAAAGTTGTTTACGTTTAAGCTTATTAAATTATCACGAGGCTTTGAAGTGGTATTGAGTTCATTTGTATAATTGCCTCTCTTGTACGTATTCAAATGTCAGACTAATGTCACGTCCTAACAAACCAATACTAGTTTTCCTAGAAAAGGATTTATGGGAGCACTAGTGTTAGGTTACTCGAAAGAGAGCTAACTACACTGATGGGATGATGAGTAATAGAGAAGTATTTAAGAAGAAATTCTGAGCCGACCCCAAATAAATTGTGATAAGGACAGGAGTATGATGACATTGGGATATATATACCTCGCAGGCGAGCCTATAGCCATCAACCGGGCATAAATCGAAACTTCGTGGCTGCAGCTGAGAAATTCCTGATGGAAAAATAACACTGCCTGATCTGGAATGATGACCCAGATCTGAATCGAACCCAGGGCCTCACGCTCAGCAATCGCGATTGCTACCACTAGACCAACGAGGGAGGCGAGGCAGCGAGTGTACCGATATGAATAAGAATATACATACATATATAGATTAAATGTCACCTTCATCTAATTCTCAGCATGTCGTGTGGTAATGAAACGTGTCAAAGTATGACGTATGGAAATGTCTCCTTTCTTTTACGTAATTAAGGTTTCGAGAATGTTTTTTGTGGACTTGATAAAGTTTTAATTACGAAACGATTTCCCCCAACTAGTGATGTAGGCTTTCCTATTCATTGGCAGTTTTCAGCTAAAGAAAACAATCGTACGGCGGGTTATTCATCGCGACGTTATGTTTTGCGACTTTTCTGTTGCGCTGCTCTTTGGGATCCGAAGTTTTAATTTGGAGAAGTCGTATAAGTGTGAATGGGCCACGTGATGAGGTGACACAATGACCATTGTAAGGCTGTGCCGTGGAAAAGCACGACTGATTTGTTTTTCTGGAAATCATCTGGGGGCACGGCCGTGCCCCCCCGCCAAGCAGAGCAAAAAAAAAAGGCACGGCAGTAGCATCCTTTAGAGTCTGAAATTCAAGTATTAGAGTGTCAACTAAAAACATGTCTAAGTATGTGAACTCTCAAAAACAAATTAAGGAACATACACTTCTCATCAAAAAAATCGAAACACTTTCGTTTTTATTGTTTTTGTCCTAATTTTTTACAAAAGAGAATTAATTCCATGAAAAAAAGAACATTATTGTGTAGCTGGCAGTTTGGTCATTACAGTAAGAAGAAAAAAATCAAAATTCGAAATTAGAATTTCATTTGTTTATCCTATAAATGAAATTAATCACTGTTTTGAGACAAATGTGTATTTAGGGTTGGAGTACGTTTCTCGTTTAAAAACTAAAAATTAGCGCTTGTCTTTAAACTTTTTGTTTCTTATTTCATTTACTGTGACTTTGGGACGTCTGAAAAACTTTTTTTTCTAAAACATATGGATACTTCGCCCGCAGAAGCCGCCCAAGTGGTGGCATTGCTGGATTCTGGACTTAGTCAGCGTGTTGTGGCTGCAAGATTGCATCTAAGCTTATCATCTGTTCATAGAGTCTACAAACGCTATCGGGAGACTGGTTCGTTCACGCGCCGTTCAGGATCTGGCAGGAATCGGGTCACTTCTGAGCGAGATGATCGATTTATTGTAACAACTTCTTTACGAAATCGACGCCTTAACGCTTTTCAACTGCAGCAGCAGCTTCGCGTTGTACGAAGAGTAGCTGTAAGTGACTCTACAATAAGAAGAAGGTTGAAGGAACGCGGATTGGCACCGCATAAGCCAGCGAATGGGCCGAAATTAACTGCAGACCATCGAAGAGCGCGCCTTAACTTTGCACGCGAGCACCTAACTTGGTCATACCTTCAGTGGAGCAAAGTACTGTTTTCTGATGAGTGTAAAATTATGCTGTATGGTAACGACGGAAGGAACAAGGTCTACAGAAGAGATGGAGAACGCTTTGCACAATGCTGCATTGAAGAAAAGGTCAGCTATGGTGGCGGTTCGTGGACGGTTTGGGGAGGAATCAGCGCCGACGGTAACACAGAACTTGCCTTTGTGTCTGGGCCACGGCTGCCTGCACTAAACTCTCATCGGTACATCGAACAGTGTCTTGGACCTCATGTGATGCCCTATGCACATTTTATTGGCAACGACTTCATATTCATGCACGACAATGCTAGAGCTCACACCGCGGGCGTCGTACGAGATTATCTTACCGAAGTCGGTATCTCCATTATGGTATGGCCAGCAAGAAGCCCGGACATGAATCCCATTGAACATCTATGGGATGAATTAAAGAGACGAATTCGAGCAAGAGATCCAGCCCCAGAAACACTTAGCCAGCTGCAAAATGCAATCCAAGAGGAATGGGATAATATACCACAACATGTGATCGTGACTCTCATCCGATCGATGAAGAACCGTATGGAAGCAGTAATAAGAGCTCGCGGAGGGAATACAAGTTATTAAATAAACGTTTATTACATTTTTTTTTATTTACGCGTGTTGTTTTACCCATTTCCTTCATATTCCATACAGGGTAAAAATTACTCATTATACAAAATACGAAACCTATGAAGACTTAATTTGAATTTAGAACAATAACATTAGGATTTAAAAACCTCATACTACTCACTATTAAATGACATTTTACATTTATTCCTAAATATACACATTTTTCTGATAATCCTTATCAAATCATAAACTGCGAGGTGTTTCGATTTTTTTGATGAGAAGTGTATATACATACACATACATACATATAAAATTCGCAAATTATGTTTGTAAAAAGTGTCACGTAAAAGGCCACCTGCGTAAGATGTGCACAAAAGTGAATTTCGTACAGGTGGATGGCGGTGACAAGGGTGAGGATGACGATGACATTATTACATCCGTTGATTCAGGGGAGAACCCATGGTAGAAACAATTTTTATTAATAACATTCCGTTTAAATTCGAAGTCGATAGCGGATCTGCGGTAACAGTAGTATCAGAATGCTTTTACAAAAGTTATTTTAAAGATGTGCCATTATTAGATACTGGGAAACAGCTGAGGACGTACAATGGGGGCAAAATAGTATGTGTGGGTACAATGCGGTTACCGATACGTTATGCGGACCAAACGCACACTATTGTCGTTCACGTAGTTCGCGACGGAGGCCCCCCGCTTCTTGGCAGGGATTTTATATCGCTGTTCAGCTTACATTTAATGCCGGTTATTAACTGCATAGACTCAGATGTATCCATCAAAGATTTACAGTTGCAATATCCAACATTGTTTTCAGAGGAATTGGGAACCTTTAACAAATACAAAATCAAATTATTGTTAAAAGAAGGCGCAAAGCCGGTTTTTTGTAAGGCACGCCCAGTAGCATTCGCGTTACGGGAAAAGGTCGAAAAAGAAATCGATAGACTGGCCGATTTAGGTATTCTTGAACCTATAGAACATTCGGAATACGCTTCACTGATAGTTCCAGTTTTAAAGCGGAATGGGACAGTGAGGTTGTGTGCGGATTACTCCATAAGTATAAATAAACAATTACAATATCCGCTACCCACAACTAGCGAATTATTTTCAAGAATCCATGGGGGTCAGCAGTTTAGCAAGCTCGATTTATCAATGGCATATAACCAATTTGTTTTAGACAACGAGTCAAAAAACTTAACGTGCATAAACACAAACCGCGGCTTATACAGATTTACGCGTTTAGTTTTTGCCAGCGCGCCATCCATTTTCCAGCGGGCGATCGAGGGCTTGCTATCCGGTTTAGATCGGGTGTTGTGTCTGCTGGATGATATTTTAGTAACAGGAAAGGATAGGCAGGAGCATTTAAAAAAATTTAACTCGGTTTTAAAGCGCTTAGAGGACGCAGGGTTAACATTACAAAAAGAAAAATGTAGTTTTTTCCAGGACGAAATCAGTTACTTAGGTTATATTATTACTAAGGGTGGTCTAAAAAAAGCTCCGGAAAAAATTAAGGCAATGTTAGAAGCACCAGTTCCCACAAATATTAATGAGTTACAGTCTTTCTTGGGACTAATTAACTATTACAGGAATTTCGTACCAAATGCGTCCACTATTCTCAGTCCTTTAGATAACTTATTAAAAAAGGGCTCTAAATGGGTTTGGACTGATGATCAAGATAAGGCATTTAGCCATGTCTCCCTCTCCACATAGGGATATAAATGACTATGAGTCGGCCGAATATATCACAATCATGAAGGCATTCCGCAGTGGAATATACTTCCCCGGAAAGAACCCCGGCACACCTCGATCCAAAGTCATAAGCACCAGCACCAGGGGGTTCTCCGAAAGTGAGATCAAAAAAGCTCTAGATCAGTCGACCTCCTGCTCCGTGAAAAATACCGTTCTTTCCATCCTCAAGAAGGACAAAAACATACTTTATTTAAACTAATGTATGATGATCTGGACAATCCAGTGGTCCGGAATAAATGACCTGGGAATCTAATATTTCAAGTGTTTAAATGTAATGTTAAATCTTCTTAGTTTAAGGTTATACATTTTGAGACATGAAAAAAACAACAGTTAATACCAAAACTCTTTCCCGGTAGTTCAGTCATAGGGAGGAGTGCGGAATTGAAGGAAGGAAGTGCCTCTTCGTCACTCAGGGAGGACAAGTCTGAGAATGACTCCCCACAGGCTGATGAGCAAGAGCATCAAACTATTTCAAATGATGCAGATGTCGAAACAACAGAGAGACATTTGCACTCTGAGGATGAGTTCCAAGAAGCAGAAACCGACACCCAGGAGCCACAACTCGATAACTCAATAATTGTTACACCAAAGAGATCGTTACGAAAACGCCCCGTGATTTGTTTTAAAAAGTACTTTTAATATTGATTAGTAATAGTTATACATATAGATTTAAGATTCATGATTGCGCAGGAGTTTTGTAATAGAGGGAGGAATGTTATGTATGTGTATATTGCGTCGATACCCGCACGCCTCTCGGCGCGATGCACGAGCGACATCTGTCAATAAAGCAGTGCGTAACCAACCAGCGATCGTTTCACTTGTCCGTACATAATTATTACCTACGACCCATCTTCTTAGACTCCATAAGTGGGCATTTGAGCTATATTCTCAATCTGTGTATAATACACGGTACTTATCCAACTAACCTAAAAACAACTGTGATTAAACCATTATTTAAAAAAAATGACAAAGAATGCATGGAGTCTTATGGGCCTATTGCGCTTGTTCCAATAATGTCATTGATTTTTGAAAAAAACATTTATGCTCAGATTTATAAATACCTAGATAAACAAAACATTTTGACAGAGGAACAAAAAGGTTTTCGTAAAAGTAAAACTATCAATTTGGCCATCTACGACTTTTTAAATAATGTTTATACGAATGTTGATAATAGAATACCTGTGTGCTCAATATATTGTGACATGACTCAAGCCTTTGACTATAATAATAATCACCAATGCTGACCAGACGTCGGGCCAAATTACTAGAGACACACCCACCATCTCCGGGCTCGTCACTCAGACCACATCCGTGAGCGCTGCATCGCCGGTTGCTGCAGTTGCGTCGAGCTCGAGTGACGAGTTTTTCTCCCCGCCGTCGACACCACCACGACGACGACGAGGAAGAGGACGGCCACCAGCGGGCTTGGGACCTCGAGGCCAACAGGCCCCGAATAGAGTCCCCGCTGCCGGTGGAAATGTGTCGCGCATTCGATGGACGCTGTCCATGAATGAAAATGTGATGCGCGCATATTATGGGGCTACAGAGGGAGGAATTAACCTTACAGCGTACCGATGTCGGATGCTCTCTCTGTTCCAGGCACTTGAACCTGCCGTCAATGTCTCTGCCCAACGATTGTCGGATCAGGTGCGCGTCATTCAAAATAATCATAGGTTGGATGATGCTACACTTGATCGGCTGCGCTCGGAAGTGCAGATTAGCCCTGCCAGCGACCCTCTCCCATCCCAGAACGTTACACATGTGCCTGCTGCAATACCATTGCGGGCAAATCAGCATGCTGAGGAAGAGCCGACAGGGCTATATCTGCAGATAACCTGTGCAATGTGGAATTAAGGAGCGCTCTGGAGGATGCGATTCGTGAGTATCGGTTCACGTCACCTGATATTAGGCCACGGTTACCACGTTTGCCCATGAATAAAAAGAATAGAGCACTGGTGTGTGCCCTGGATGCCCTGTTACCAAATTTTATTGAAAGCAGCGCAAACCTTTGCGATACACACTCAATCTTGTATTGCACGGCTGTTGCGGCATGTCGTGTAGCCAATGTCAAATTTCCAAACACAGACAGTGCTACACGACCAAAACCTGCCGTGCCAGCCTGGCAATGCAGGATTGAGCGTCGTATTAATGAGGCCAGGGCACTCATCGGAAAGCTTATCTGCTTCAATAAAAAAAATTCAGCTCATTACTGTCCCCTTGCTGGGCACGAGCCTCTACTCAAAATGAGAAGGGTTAGGCCTTAGTCTACCTCGCTGGCCTGGTGCGGGTTGGCGGAGTACCCACATCGGGAACATTATAAGGCCCTCTCAGATGATGATTTCAGTAATATTAAGTAATAATTACAAATACAATAAACCTAAATATTCTTAAGCAAATGAAAAAATTGACGAGATAAGGGACATGTACTGACAAGTGTGACAGTGACATGAACTGACAAGTGACAGCCCAGATGTTTTCATAGATTCCATTAGGAGGCAAAGGAATCAATGCCATACATGCAAATCATGAAGATAATTCGCTGGTTTTATTTTAAAGCCATTAATATTGTTTTAAAATATTTTTAATAACAATAAAGTGTATGATTTGCTTTAAAAAATGATAATTACCACTTTTTACTTTGTTTCAATGTGCAAAAATAATATACAAAAAATATCTTGATTTAAAATATTTATTTATTAAATAATGGTGAATTTAATATTTTTTTTTTTGTTTTTGTAAGGCCGTCCGTAATTTTCTCTATCAAAAAAACCACACATGATAGCTGTTCAAAAAGAAAAATATTTTAAGCCCATTTCATAACATGTCCTTTATCAACAAAGTATTATAAAATGTCGAGTGATGAAAGTGATTGTACTCTTGAATTCATTACAACCGAAAAGCTATTAGGGAAATTAAAGTGAAATAACTGGTAGTTTTGGTAGTTCGTATATTCGTTTTGTTTATATTTTGGCCTAGGTGCCACCTACTTGCCAACTGCAGCAGAACGTGAAAAACAAACTGCAATTGAAAAAGGCCGATTGAAAGATGGAATAGCTATTAGGGAAATTAAGTGAAATAACTTTAGTTGCGGTAGTTCGTATATTTGGTTTAATTAATTTTTTGGCCATGTTGCCACCTGCATGCCAACTGCAAAATGTGAAAAACAAACTGCAATTGAAGAACACTGATTGAAAGATGGAATGGCATACACAGATTCCTAGTACAGACAAAATAGACGAAAAAAAGTGCCGAGTTTGCATTAATTCCCAACAAGCTGGATTTTTGTTAAGTCTTGAATGCACCATTACAAATGCTATATCAAAAGTCCCCGTCGATCCCGCTTGTGCATTATTTTTTATTAGAAGTCACAAATTTCGTAATTTTCTGAAACGGTGAGAATTACCTGAAAATTGGATTTGAGAAAGTTTGTAGACCGTTAAATTCTCTACCAAATAGGAATCTTAACTTTTTCCCCGTGAAGCACTGTCTCGAATTATCGCTATTGCAAACTTGATACACAAATATGCACTCGTATTCTCAAGTAAATCCAGTTAGTTTTGAACGGTCGATGGTTTTTAGATGAAAAAAAGTTTGTAGATCGTAAAATTCTCTACAAAATCGAAAAATAACAATTGAGGTATGGAATGGCTATTAGGGAAATTAATAAGTAAGTAATTTTTAAATAGTAGATACCTAGCACATGTACACGCTTACACTGGTCTAAAAGTAACAGAATTATTAAAGAAGAACTACAGACCAAAATAGCAACATTAAATATGAATCGCCATTATTAACGCCGTTTCATTGATGTTTCCGGAGGCCAAAGTGACTGGTTATTACCATCACTTCACTGATGCCGTCTGGAGACATTAAAACAAAAAAGTTTTAGATGGAACTAGGGAAGGACGTAATACTATTCGGAGATGTGCAATGATTCCTTTAGTTCCAGCTAACTACATACCTGCGGCGTGGCGGTTCATTTTAGATATCGCTCCCGCTTCTGGCGAAATGAGACGATTTCGTCGGTACTTCGAAAATCAGTGGTACCCGAAAAAATCACCTGAGTTATTAAGTTGCACGAACCAGCGCCACAGAACTACTAACGCTCTAGAAGGGTGGCATCACCGTTGCAATCGCCGCATCCCAAAAAACTCGTTATCTTTACATGTTTTTAATCAAGTTGAGAAAATAAAGTAAATATTGGGATGATCGAATGCGCATGTCACTCTACAAGAGCATTAGAAATGTACGAAGATTGCAGGATATCGAGTTCGATAGACGATATTCCAGATACATAATACAATTACAAAACAACGATATAAAACAGTTTTTTGAAAATAGTATTTACTTGCAACTTTCTTTGTTTAGGTAAAAATACTGATAATGTCTTCTGATTGCACATCCTACGGTTAATTGTTTTAATTCAAAAATTGAAATTTGTGATTGTTAATGAGGAGAAAAACTCAAAGGTCGACTTAGATGTCGCTAGCATCGACCCTACCTTGTCAGATAAATGTTGACGATTTAGTGAATTTGTTATTGCTGTTTTCGAATAATTTTATATTTAAAATGTATTCTTTTTGGACTGTTTCACAATTAAAAGTGGAGTTACGTAAATGAAATGCATCAACAGCAGGGAAAAAAGCAGTTTTGATTGAAAGGTAATCAATAAATCATTTTAAGGTTATATTGATAAATAATCGATTTTCTCATCGAATCTACACTCGAGAGCAATGAATCCGGGTCACTTAAAGAATGTTAAAAATCTCGGAAACTAAAAATGATAGGTTAATGCAATAAATTGTATTTAATAGACAATGTAATACTCCTTAAATGAAAGTAAAAAAAATATGAGTCGCCATACATTTTATTAACACAAAATTACATAAAGAAAAAAACTGCTGATTTCTCCTTAAAACAAAAATAGGAAACATGAAATTTTTGAACTTTATTACGATTTTCTTGAATTTTAATACTTCGTATTGCCTCCTCGTGCTTCCATTACTGCGTTTACGCGGTTTGGCATGCTGTACACCAAGTTCCTTATACGATTTTGGGGAATATTCTCCCATTCCTCTGTGAGAGCAATTTTGAGCTCACGAAGCGTGATTGGGGGAGGGTTTCGTTGTTATACGCATCTGCCTAGCTCGTCCCAAGCATGCTCGATCGGGTTGATATCCGGGCTGCGCGCTGGCCACTCCATACGAGTAATGTTCATCTCTTGAAGGTAGTCATTCACAATCCTACCTGTATGAGGTCGGGCATTGTCATGCATAAATATAGCATCCTTACCTAAATTGACCATAAAAAGACCAACGTGATCATTGAGGATTTCTTCCACATATCTTACGCTAGTTAAAGAGCCGTTTTCTATGATCACCAGCTCTGTGCGACTTTCAGAAGAAATTCCGGCCCACACAAGTACAGACCCACCACCGTAGGCTACTTTTTCTTCGATGCATGCTTGCTTGAATCTTTCCCCTGGTCTTCGATACACTCTGTCTTCCATCGTGCTTGTAGAGCATAAATTTTGATTCGTCGGAGAACATAACTTTTGACCAATCTTCAATACTCCAATTTACGTGGCTCTGGGCATATCTTAGTCTTGAAATACGATGCCCACGCTCCAGTTTAGGGCCGTTTGCAGGTCTAAGGGGTTTTAAGTTAGATTCAGCAAGCCGACGTCTTACTGTCCATGCACTTGGGTTACTTCCTCCGAGGCGTCGAAACTGATTTGTGAGTTCAGTTCCTGTGAGAAAGCGATTTCGAAGCATGGTGTTCACCAAGTATCGGTCTTCTCGTGCTGTGCTGCCCGTTCCTGGTCTGCGTAGGTTAGAACCAGTTTCTTTGTAACGTCGGAGAACTCTTTGTACTGTTGACCGGCCGGTTTCCAGCATTGTAAGTATTCTGGTGCATTCTTCAGGCGTAAGCGACATAATTTCAGCTTGAATAATGAATATAGAGCACTATCAACATGGTTTATGTACCCACATAAATGACAGATTACAAACAAAAGCAAAACCAAATGCTGTAATTTCGTAGTTCCATCTTCGAAAGTGGCCCTTTTTCAAATTTTATTTTTTTTATGATATAACTTTACAATAACTAAGAAGTTTTAATACCTTCATTTAAGGAGTATTACATTGTCTATTAAATACAATTTATTGCATTAACCTAGCATTTTTAGTTTCCGAGATTTTTAGGATTCTTTAAGTGACCCGGATTCATTGCTCTCGAGTGTATTATGATGTATGTTTTTGACTTTCAGATTAGAAGCATACGATCGAAATTTTAATTTTAATGTCAACCTAGAACCTGGCACATCTCTCAGTGACCCACAATATCGGTGCCCACCAACTTCTTCTCACAAAGACATCAATGCCGATTCCTACTCTAAATAGGCAAGAAATACAGTCGTACTTCGAAAGGTGAGTTCATTTATAAAATCTCTTGTAGCATCTCTTTAATGATACCTTTATATTTAGACCTTAGGACTAAGATTATACTAAGATTAGACTAAGTTTATTCGCAGATAGATGGGAGTCTCCAATGCTGCGACATTGGATGAAAATCCATAGAAAATAAGCCATGTATGTCTACTAACACTAGTTTTTAAGACCTTATTTACTAACACTATGGGCATAGCCCGAAATAAATGATATTATTATTATTATTATTATAGGAGGTATCTTGTATGTTGCATGATTTACCAAAGTGCCTAAAGTGCTATTCTATATCTTTCAGATTCAATGCTCTGAATGCTCAGCCGAAAGGACAGGCTATGTATGAAGCCAGGTGTTTGTTGACTGCGCGGTATAGCATTGAAGGTGCATACACATACATACAGGGCCAATGCAAGGCCCAAATGAAAAAGTTGTCTATATTGTAAACATTCTGTTGAGCAATGAAGGCAACATTGAACAATGTAATTGAAGAAATTAAAGAAAAGATTGAAGGCACTGCAGTTTTCTTTAAGAATTTAGCTTTAGGCTCATACACTGAAATAAATAACATATTATCATTACTTTCTATGCAAAATGATCTACATTTATCCACGAGTTATTATGAATCAATCACACATACCGGTATATTTACTTTGGCCAAAATAATCATCAGCTTTAAAATGAGCAGGGCACAACACAGAGTGCTCGGTTGCTTTAAAGTTTTTGATTTTCAACGCTTTTTCCCAGGCTTTTCGGCGTTTTGGATCCTTTGGAAATATTTGTCTTCCTTGATTTTTGCAGTCTGGAGCACAACACTGCATCATATTTATAGTATTTAATTATTTTCGATATTTGTTTATATAAAAATCGTAAATTTGTATGGATTTTGACAGGTGACAGAACACAATTAGGCAAAGTTGATTATGCGACATCTGGTGGGATTAAAATGCAGTTTTTCACCCCATTGAATGTTTCATTAATAAAAAATATATGTAGCATTCATTATGTTGATAATTGTAGATAAAACTCAAAACTGAATGAAATTTTTGTTTTTAATGAATGTTTCTTTATTGATAAATATACGAGTATTTTGGTGTATATGTTATGGACCAGGTGATTTATGCGGGCATAGTAGATGTAGTTGTAAAAGTGGTTGCAAGTCTGATAAATGTAGTTGTCGCAAAGCCAAAAAGTTGTGTACCTTTTTTTTTTTTTTGTAGGGTGGGAAATCGTCAAATGACCCCCCCCCCGCCCTGGGCGGAGCGGAAGAGACTACGCGAGAGACGCCCCGGACCATGGCTTGAACCAGGGCCGGACGCGAGAGGTCGCCGCCACCAATCGCCGCTACGAGGACACGGCGGTGCTCCGCCCAAGCAGAGCAGACCTCCACGGTGTGCTCCACCGTGTCCTCCGGGCGATCCTCGCAGTGATAGCATCCGGGCGTTTCCTCCCCCCCAATTCGGTGCAGGTACCTCCCGAAGCACCCGTGTCCGGTGAGGACCTGCGTCAGGCGGAAGGTGAGGGCGCCGTGGCGCCTCCCTAGCCACTCCTCAAAGAGGGGACTTACCGCCACTATCGTGGCGTGCCCTGCACGGGGTTGCGATAGTCGCTCTCTCCATGTCGCCATGAGATCACGGCGGAGGTCTGTCCGCCGCGCGACAATATGCCGCGGCAGCGGAGTTACCCCCCGGCTCTGTACCTCCGCGCGCCACTCGTGCAGGCGCGCGAGGACTATGGCCTCCAGATCCCATGGCGGCAATCCAGCAAGGAGGCTCGCCGCCTCGCGGGAGATCGTGCGGTACCCCCGGATCAGCCTTACGGCTACCACCTTTTGGGGCGCGTTCAGGTAGTGCTTTGCACGCAACCTCAACGAACGCGCCCACACCGGGGCCCCGTAAAGGGCCATAGACCGCAAGATCCCCGCGTAGAGCTCTAATATCGTGTAAACATTCCAGGTTTCAGTCCTCGCCGGTAATTCTGCTCTGCTTTCCTTGACATCATCAAAGATGTCCTTTACCATCCCTGCTTCCAACGACACTCTGGTGCTCTGTACTGATAAAAAGTATCAGTACATCAGCAATTGGAAGGAGTGCCATAGGGCTGGTGGCGAGATGGTTGATGGGGTCCTCCGTTACAGTGAGGACATGGTGTTATCCCTAGTGCTCTCATTCATCGCACCATTTACAACTACGAGTGTCAACTCTGCTAGAGTTGCAGTCACAAATGCTCCTACAACCGCCAAATCTGAAGAAATAGTGGGACAAGAAATACTCGCTATTACTCTAGCATCATGTATGACGATGGCCAAACCAGTATCCACAAGGAATGTTCCCGCTTTCACCAAAAGGTGGCAATCCGCCATGTCAGGACAAAACATCACAGATCAAATATCAGCTGCTGCCTGGGACAAGATCACGAAGTTAGCTATGGTTTTTCATAAAATCATCACTAGAAGATCTGATCTTAGGGTAGAGGTGGTTGCAAGGATGCTGGAGGTGCAAAAACTGGGTGCAGAGGGAGCCATCCTCGCCCAGATAAAGCTAGTGTGGTCCCACGCCTCTTTGAAATCAGTGCAGCTGATGGACCTATTTATTAAGTCCCACTGCAGGGCGCTCGAAATCCCTGCAGTACTGGACCAAGCTGTTCTTCTGCACGAGGCGTGGGAAGAGACAAAGAAAGAAGAGAACTACATGTACAGTAGAGTGAGAGATCCCAACAGCAACCCGCGGCTAAACCAAGCCAACTATCCGGATCTGTATTACGCGGCTATTAGCTACGCCAAATCTAATAACTTATCGGTGAGAATTTCCAAATGTCGAGTGGGCATGCATCATCCCACACCACAATGATCGACAAATATATAAAGAGGATGGCAGCCTCAGAGCTAGGGGAGCTGTCACAAGAAGCTAAAGGTCTTATTTACCCTAAGATAATATTTTGTGTATCATGATAATAGTACTTACTTGTAAAAAAAGCAGGAACAACAAGATGCGACTAACGATAACAGCAAACAACCAATTCGGAGCCGGCTAACCCCCCCCCCCCCCACCGATTCCCGATGATTTCCCGATTCCTTCCCGATTCCACCTGCATCGAGGAGGGAAATTTTTTCCCAATACAATGTAGGTCCGACAACTCCACGGGACGACCCATATGACATTTTCCTTGACATTTGGGATCGTCCAATTATGGAGCACATTGCCTCTGAGACAAATAGGTATGCTCAGCAGGTAGCAACCCTGATGCTGGCTAACAACAGCCTCCATCCCAACAGTTCTCACATCGGCCGTTGGTGTGATACCACGGCCGATGAACTGTACGTGTATTTCGGGCTCCTGTTGGCGATGGGGGTTGTTGTTAAATCTCGGTTACAGGAGTACTGGGCTGCTACCCCTGACATATTTTATACTCCAGGTTTTAGCGCACACATGCCCATCGACAGATTTTTGTTACTATCGAAGTGTTTACACTTTAATAATAACGATGGGATGTGTGGGCTAGACATGGACACAGTGGCAGTTGTTCTAATAAATAAATATCTTACTTGCTACATATTGTATGATTATTGTTTTCAATTTTATGTTCTATTTTACTAGACTTTCATTAAGAGAAGATGCTAATTATGCCAAATAATGAGTTGATTGACAAAGAATGATTACTTAAACTTTAGTTTATTTTAGTTTTATAATAATAAGTGTGGTGGTGTAGGATATTCAGTAACAAAAACAATAGTTTTAATAGCACGAAGCAAACAGTTTATTAAATGACACAAGTTCACAAGTTGTTTGGCGGGAGCACCGAGAGCCGCGGAAGAAACGTGTAAAGTGCGTTCGTTTTTAAGCGGGACGCGCGACTAACTCGGGAGCGCGGGGGTGACCGCGGGTGGCGTGCGAGCGGGGTGCCTGTCGCCCGGCGCGGCGCTTGGTTCTGCGACCGCGCAGCGTAACGTGTTCCAACTCGAAACCGCGCGTTAAAACAATATTAGACATGTTGTAAAAATTTTGTTTTTTTTTTAAATATACACTTCTCATCAAAAAAATCGAAACACTTTCGTTTTTATTGTTTTTGTCCTAATTTTTTACAAAAGAGAATTAATTCCATGAAAAAAAAAACATTATTGTGTAGCTGGCAGTTTGGTCATTACAGTAAGAAGAAAAAAATCAAAATTCGAAATTAGAATTTCATTTGTTTATCCTATAAATGAAATTAATCACTGTTTTGAGACAAATGTGTATTTAGGGTTGGAGTACGTTTCTCGTTTAAAAACTAAAAATTAGCGCTTGTCTTTAAACTTTTTGTTTCTTATTTCATTTACTGTGACTTTGGGACGTCTGAAAAAACTTTTTTTTCTAAAACATATGGATACTTCGCCCGCAGAAGCCGCCCAAGTGGTGGCATTGCTGGATTCTGGACTTAGTCAGCGTGTTGTGGCTGCAAGATTGCATCTAAGCTTATCATCTGTTCATAGATTCTACAAACGCTATCGGGAGACTGGTTCGTTCACGCGCCGTTCAGGATCTGGCAGGAATCGGGTCACTTCTGAGCGAGATGATCGATTTATTGTAACAACTTCTTTACGAAATCGACGCCTTAACGCTTTTCAACTGCAGCAGCAGCTTCGCGTTGTACGAAGAGTAGCTGTAAGTGACTCTACAATAAGAAGAAGGTTGAAGGAACGCGGATTGGCACCGCATAAGCCAGCGAATGGGCCGAAATTAACTGCAGACCATCGAAGAGCGCGCCTTAACTTTGCACGCGAGCACCTAACTTGGTCATACCTTCAGTGGAGCAAAGTACTGTTTTCTGATGAGTGTAAAATTATGCTGTATGGTAACGACGGAAGGAACAAGGTCTACAGAAGAGATGGAGAACGCTTTGCACAATGCTGCATTGAAGAAAAGGTCAGCTATGGTGGCGGTTCGTGGACGGTTTGGGGAGGAATCAGCGCCGACGGTAAGACAGAACTTGCCTTTGTGTCTGGGCCACGGCTTCCTGCACTAAACTCTCATCGGTACATCGAACAGTGTCTTGAACCTCATGTGATGCCCTATGCACATTTTATTGGCAACGACTTCATATTCATGCACGACAATGCTAGAGCTCACACCGCGGGCGTCGTACGAGATTATCTTACCGAAGTCGGTATCTCCATTATGGTATGGCCAGCAAGAAGCCCGGACATGAATCCCATTGAACATCTATGGGATGAATTAAAGAGACGAATTCGAGCAAGAGATCCAGCCCCAGAAACACTTAGCCAGCTGCAAAATGCAATCCAAGAGGAATAGGATAATATACCACAACATGTGATCGTGACTCTCATCCGATCGATGAAGAACCGTATGGAAGCAGTAATAAGAGCTCGCGGAGGGAATACAAGTTATTAAATAAACGTTTCTTACATTTTTTTTTCATTTACGCGTGTTGTTTTACCCATTTCCTTCATATTCCATACAGGGTAAAAATTACTCATTATACAAAATACGAAACCTATGAAGACTTAATTTGAATTTAGAACAATAACATTAGGATTTAAAAACCTCATACTACTCACTATTAAATGACATTTTACATTTATTCCTAAATATACACATTTTTCTGATAATCCTTATCAAATCATAAACTGCGAGGTGTTTCGATTTTTTTGATGAGAAGTGTATTTTGTTATATTTGAACTAAAATAAAGGACCTATATACACAACGCGTAACATAATTAACGCACATCCTGAAATTAGTATGTTCAGAATCGTTTACTGAATCGATTTCTATCATTTTTAATATAGGTCATTTTTAAACTCTAAAGGACAATGACCAAAGTTGGTACCAAAAAGTCTCGCGCCTCAAAACCAAAATATTATAGTAATTAGTTTCATATTTTTTTACGGCATTACGCGTCGGGGATTTGATTTTTGAACTGGAAATATACTTTTCGAGTTTAAAAGTACGAATATTGTTTTACTCCCTTTATATGACGTTCCGTTTGAACTGAATATAAATGACGTTCCGTTTCAATTGAACAAACCCTTGTCTGTCGAGCGGACTCTAAAATTAATTACAATTAAGTAAGATCAGTACACCAAATCGATTTAGTTTGGTTTATTGCTATTTGCAACAAAATAGATTTTCTCAGCCTAAAGATTTTGATTTATCGATTACATCCCTAAATCCCGACTAGTTTATAGCACTTACTATACTCTATGGTTTATAGTTATCTTATCTGTGGCATCTGACATTTGTACTGTACTGACTGACTATTGGCAATGTAAAGGTCTAAAATAAAATCGAGTTTCAGTCAAGCATACTGTGGATGTTACTTTAACTCGTAATTCTTACTAATATTAGTGTATTACGCTGTTTTTAGAGCAATAATGTAATGTATGTGTGTTAAAATACGTCGTTGGTAGCGTCGAAAAAATAGACCTACTTTTTAGGTTAGTTTCGGTTTTATAAAATAACTCTGAAACGCGGGTTTTTTTTTCAAAAATAATTTTTGTAGGAGTTAATACGATCAGTGTAGTCTATAAAAAACAAGGTTTGATTTTGATGCAGCATGGTACGGGATTCCATACTTCCATGAGCATTCTCTTTTAAAAAGTCTCGGTCGCCATCGGGCTGTACTTTTTCAGTTCTTAAGCGACAGAATAACGCTGCGTGTCCATCAGCCAAGCAATTATGATCAACAACCTGCTCATTGATAATGTCATCTGGTAAATTCGTCAAAAAAATATCTAAACATGATTGCGCATTATTTCTTTTATAATTGATAATTGGTCTAAAATTGTAAGATGTCAGTAATGTCAAAAAATTGGAAGCTTTTTTGTCGCTTTTAAGCAAGTCAATGTTGAAATCTCCACATATTATACATTTTTTACTGAAGAAGTGTTCTAGTAATTGTTCCAACTTAGGTAGAAATGTTTCATAGTTTTGATCGATAGGATTCCTGTAACAGCAGAAAATATAAATGTTAGTACTAACATCTTTAACACCACATAATTCGAAGCTTTCGATTTTGTATAATTTTTGACAAAAAGGTCATCATCACTCATCGCAAGCAATACCGTTTCTCGTCATAATGAGGCTACCACCCCTTTTTTTGTTTTTTCTTGCATTTAACGATACGATTTTATAGTTGTTTATGTTGAAATGAGGAGCTGACTCCATAGTCAAGAAATGTTCCGTTATACACACATATAGATTATCGAGATGAATATCTTGTAAATAAACTTCTAATTCCTCTTTTTTGTTACCTACACCACACAAATTCTGAAGATAAATATTAAGGGAGATGTAGTTTTTAGGGATTTCAGGCATGGGTAGCATACCACGAGAGTGGTTGAGCCATTTAGGCACGAAAAAAGTCATCACTATTTCCTAGTGCATCAGTCTGAGTGCCGATGCTATTTGTAACTACTAAGGAACGCCTTGATGAAGCTTCAATGTCCGTCTGTGTATAATTATTAATGTAACACTTTTGTACCTCGCCACATATCCTACAGTGGTTATTACTTTTAACTTTAATATAGTTTACAAAGTCATGTCTGTATTTTAAACGAAGTATTTCCTTATGTATTAGTCTACTTGCTTGAATTGTATCTATATATTTTGGAATAATTAATTTCGCGCGAAAATGATCCTGGTCCAGAGGCAAAAATATAGAGTTTACAAAATTACTACATACTAGTTTCAAAGAGTTGTTGAGCATATCAACACCAAGATATTTGTTTTTATAGATTTTCCCAACCAAGACATTAGTGTGCCTAACTTGACCCAGAGTATGATACAAGGTTGACTGAAGATTTAAGGGATTTGAATCATTTGAACCCCTCAGTATTAGTTTATAGTCTAAGTTGGTAAAATCTTTACACTCGGTTACACATGTACTTAAAAGTTCAGCCATTGGAGCGCCTGGCTTAACTAACGATGTCACTTTGAAAGAATTTCCTAGTAGATCTTGAAGTAGACTTCTCATATTGAGCCCTGTTTGGTCAGAAAATATTTTGACTTGAAGTTTTCCTTCCGTGAAATCATAAGACTTTGTGTTCGAAGAACTATCATTCTGTTTGTTTACATGCTCCACAACTACTTTTGTATTTATGGTGATAGTCTCCGTTGTTTCAGAGTCTACTATTGTACCCATTTCGATGCTACCTTTATCCAAGATTGGTCGATAAGATGGCTGATAGTTTATCATTGTATCCTGTAAGCCCTTGTCATCTGTTATAGGTTGCTCGAAAAAATAACATAGACTGCTGCTGTCGTCATGATTTGTTTTTTTTTTTATTGCATTTATTTCTAGTTCTTTAGAAGAAGTCCTTGTCAAGCCGATTCTCATACCATACGACCTATGACGTTTTTGATACTGTGGAGAATAAAATTTGAGTGGAGAAGCAATCGATTTGTTACTCCTATTTAGTTCAAAAGCGCCTACTGATTTATACATATTAATTTTGTGCTGGAATGTTGATAATTTTTCCTTTAAGGCACTATTCTCAATGTTTAAATGGTCTATCTCGGTGTTTGCTATCTGTAATTCGAGATTTAATTTTGTGAGTTGTTCCTTGATTGTAGTTACTTCGTCTTTGTTCATACTGTTTGGTAGACTCTGATAAGAAATGTCCAGTTCGTACTCGCTATCTTGGAAATCTAGACTTAACTGGCGAAGTCTTTGAGTGTTAACGTTTTGCATTTCTTCCATGTTTTTAACAGCAATGGATATTGGAAAACATACAAAAAGAACTTGCTGGTTGGTTGGTCTCGAACCTGCGACTGCACGCGTGTAAAGCGACAAGCTAGCTTACGCGCCACAGTCAATTATTAAATTCGAATGAAATATTACACCAGTATCGACGGGAACTGTTTTACCGACTTTTTAGTTTTTATCTACCAAAACTAGATGTCACTATTTACAAAAAAACTGATGCCCAGCTGATCATTGTTGACATTTGAATAAAAAACGGATTTATCAATCTCCTAATTCTATATTTCTTAGACGATATCACTGTACTTCACTTAAATTGTTGCTAAGGAATAATTCTATTGACGTTAGAGAAACACTGTCCAGTTTGCTCGCACTTAGTGTTGGTTTTAGGGTCACTGTTATGAGTTTCCATTTATCACTCGACTGTTTACAAAGTTATGAGTTAATCTTACTTGTTTGCCTGAATAACACTTGTACTCACTGGATACGCACTTTAGGCAAGATGTATACTGAAAACTGGTCAAACAGAGCACTTTTACTATTTTTTATGAAATTTTAAACACGGAGCCAATGTTTACTTCAAAGCAGCGCCATCTGCTGTGTGAGTAATTAACCGTAACTCAAGGCAATAAGACTTAAAAGTGCAGTTTTATTTGCATTAATACAAATTCCGTCATTCAATACAAAAAAAAATGAACCATATTCCAAGCAAGTTAAAGTCTTTACAAATACAATTAAGTAAACGTAGCGATTTAACCGAACGCACACTATAGACAAAAGACACAATGATAAACCGACAAAATACAAAATATGTCATGCTTCTTTTCGTTCCCTTTCTCCTGTAAACTAAAAACGTGGGATAGAGCGAGATAGCCACTAAGATACCGGCGCGGGCTCTAGCGCCGCAAGGATGAAAGCTAGGCTTAAAAAATGTAAACAACATTAGTCACGCGCGGGAATTATTAGTGGCCAGTACTTCCGTAGAGTCCTCTCTCAAGAGCCCTGACCACCGGTAGCTCGGACCCTGTTCCCGATGCCGGTGGGCTACTATTTTTTATATTTTTAAATGTTTTTTTATTATTTTTATATTCTAATATTTAAAAATGTAAATAATATGTGTAAAGATAAATAAAGGGAATAATAATATAGTTTTTAAAAAGGACAAGATGTTTATCGAGCAGATCACCTCTTTCAGCACACTACTAAGTGATGTCACCATGGCTTTAGTTTGGCCCATGGATGGATATCACGGGTCGAGATATTCAATGATGTTAGCACACCTAGCCACCGGATCAGGAGAGATGCCCAACCCAATGACCACGACACCCGATAATGGTAGAGATTTCGTTCGTTTTGCTTTATCTGTCAACTCTCTTTTGTTTTCACAGTCTACTCGTATCAGAACACCCATTCAGCCGGGGCTGCAAATAAGAAAAGTCCAGTCAGCTCTGTTTAATTTATCGAGATACTTTGTTGATGAAAGAATATTTGAATTATACGAATTGAAATATGTTAGAAATCAATTTCATCAGGTTGCGCCTGGATCATTCAGAATCCCTGGATTAGAGTTTGCCTCCAATAATTTTATCAGCGTATGTAGGATGCATGAAGCCAATGTGGTACCTGCGCATACGACTTTTAAGTTAAGTGACAATGCATATTTAATTACCAGTAATATTAATGTAATTCTTAATTCCGCCTTGATGACCATCTATCGAGGCTCTCCTTAGGCGGTTGGATCTGATTCAGAAGGCAGTACTCCTCGATACGGCTCGCATTGTGAGGACGTTCCTGTCTCTGGAGCCCTAACCACCGGTAGCTTGGACCCTGCTCCCGACACCGGCGGACTACTATTTTTTTTTTTTAAATGTTTTTTTATATTGTTTTATATTTAAATATTTAAAAATGTAAATAATGTGTAAGAAAAATGAATAAAGAGATAATAATATTGTATTAATATATCTGTGGCTCGAGTGTCAAACTGACGTGACAAATTTTTTTTCCAACTGATTTTAATTTAATTTTTTTACCATATTTCCTTTACAAAAACTAATTTCAATCACAATAATAAAAAGAAAAAAAAACCGTTACCAACTAATATCCCTGGACATTTCACACAGCACCATCTAGTCCCAAGCTAAGCAACCTAATGCTTGCGTTATGGTAGCTAGATGGCAGATAAACAACATATAAACTTTTTTTTTTTTTTGTGAATACATACATATTATAGATAGAAAAACACCCAGACCCGGAACAACTACTTGTAGGTCATACAAATATTTGTTCCGTACGGGAATCGAACCCGCGACATGCAGCGCAGCAGTCAATCGCTTGACCACTGCGCCAACCGTGCCGTCAAAATATAAAAGTGAATTTAATGAAAAAGGAAAACAACACAATTCGAAACATATCATCAATTCCGTAAAGTGTCACCGATGCTGACGAGACACCAAGCCAAATTACAGAAGGCACACCCACCATATCTCCGGGCTCGGCGCTCAGCTCTGCCACACCCGTGAACACCGTGTCGCCCACGGAATAGAAAAAACAGTGGAAGTGCCCTTAGACTGCCTTAGTACGGGAACCAGTGTCGCCAAACTCATACACTTGCAAATTAAAATGAACATTCCAATACACAGAAAACGATGATTTAATTGGCTACTAATTATTTATGCAACTTTGGCGAAAAGTTTATTCATTGTGGTTCAAAATTAAGTCTTATTACAACTACTGAATGTTGTTTTTATTTGACATGTCAAAATCAATTAAGTCCATTTTTCCATCCACGGAAGAGAAAAAACAGTGGAAGTGCCACGCAGCTATCGCGCGTGTGTCACAATAAAGCCCCGTATTCATGGTAAACATTTGTTTAGCAACAAAGTTGAATCAACGTGTTGCGGAGTTGCTGTCAAGATGTTGCTGGCAACACTGCGTGTTGCAGAGTTGATAGCGTCATGTTGACAAGCTCTCGCCCGACAAGCGTAAACATCAGTTTAGCGAAAATTGTTGACGTGTGTGAACGTGTTTGCAACAGTTTATAAACATGGCAGTAGTGTGGAGTAATGATAAAATAATGCAACTAATAGAATTATTTTAATCAAAACCATTATTATGGGATTCTTCTATAAAAGAATACAAAGATAGAAACAAAAAGAACGATGCATTCGAAGAAATTTCTCAAGCCCTAAATATACCCAAAAAAGATGTGGAAACTAAAATACATGTACTGCGTATTCAATTTACTAGAGAGAAAAAAAAGTTGTCGGCAAAAAAAACTACAGGCAGCGGCGCAATAGAAAAATGTAAATGGATTTATTACGAGCCATTGGAATTTTTGTTATTTGGTGCAACTACTTCTGGTGAAACGGATACTATGAATAAAACAGTAAGTTGTTTTTGTATAAAATTTTTATTGTACTATTGTCTGTAAAATTATTACAATTACGCTACATTATTTTGCCATGGAACACTTACCTCTGGAGTTATAAAGTAATCAGCAAACTGTTCTCTAATACAAAAAGCTGATTGTGATGCAGGCCTGCCCCGTCTTTGCAAATCAATCATAGGAAACGAACCAAGTTCCCTTCGCCATGAACCTTCTAATAGGTTATCTTCAGAGTCTTCAAAATCAAAAGTTTGTGGAGGTGTATATATGGATCTGGAAACTGTGTTACGTCTTAAGAAGTTATGTAAATATACACAAGCAATTACTACGAGTTCACAATTGGCTGGTTTTAACGGAATAGGTTTAGTGAATACACGGAACACCACACCTAAAATGCCAAAAACATTTTCTATAATCCTCTTAGCTCTTGATAGTCTGTAATTGAATATACGCTTTTTGTTCCCACGTTCATGAATGCCAGGATATAGTTTCATGATGTTCTCCGTTAGCGCGAAAGCACTGTCACCTACAATAACATATGAAATTTCTGATCCACCTTGTGTTATTGGTTCAGGACGTGGCAGTTTAAGTGAGTTTTCTAACAATGCATTATACAACGGTGTTTCCTGAAATATTCCACTGTCGGACGACCGTCCCTTAGCTCCATAATTTGCGTATATAAAGTTATAATTGCCATCTGCAATTGCCAGAAGTACCATGCTGAACTGATTTTTGTAATTGTAGTATTCACTTCCAGAATTATTTGGCGCCACAATCAAAACGTGTTTCCTATCAATGGCTCCAATGCAATGTGGAAAATTCCATCGTATTTCGAATTCACGACTTATGTTTCCATTCCTGCTCCGAACTTGGAACCTATAAATATAAAAAATAATAATAAGATGATAATTTACAGGTAGATGAAAACAATGCACTTGAAAGTGGTATGGAGTTAGAGCCATCTCAATCACCAAGTCTGAATACTACAACATCTACATCTTCAAGGAAAAGAAATAAGACAGATGAATCAAGTGAAATATTAGAGGTTTTGAAAAGTGCGAAAAAAAAGATGGATGAAAAGGAGAAGAATGGATCCTCCATTTGATATTTATGGTGAATATATTGCTGCTGAATTAAGAAGTGTTAAAGATGACCAAGCCGTGACACAGGCAAAGTACCATATTAATAATATACTGTATGAATTAAAAATGGGACGATATAATACATATGGATATCAAACGGCATCTTCTCATCCATCATCAACACCAAATAATGTCCAGGAAACACAAATAGGGGAAATTGAGAGACAGGAAACAAATAGACTAGATGCAATACAAGACGAAACAGAAGATTCGGCTATACTAAACTTAGTTAACTATCTCAGTGATGAATCAACACAATAGCATATACTGTTTTTTTGTGATTTTTTTATTATTAAAATACTTGATTACACAAATAGTGTTCTTGTACCTACCTTGACATATCCTGATAGTGAGTTAATAAGTTCTTGACATACATCTGGTATGATTTTGCTAATCAATTGTTTTGATACTCTGAATGTGTATGAAAGAGAACTGTATGAATCTCCAGTTGCAAGATACCGTAATGTAATAGCCAGCCTCGTTTGAGGTGAAACTGGCTAACGAATATTTGTTTCCCTTTTGGCTATTGATGGACCAATCATTTCCAGAAGATGTTCGAAATCACTTTTCGACATTCTCGTAAAGTTACCAAATGATCCATCTCCCATTCTGAGGTCACTCATCAAATTTCCTCTTTACAAAAGATAGTTTCGAATCCACCATCTTTTTCTCTTTTTTTATTAGAAATCCTATACATCAGATACAGAGAACACAACAACACTACCTCCTTTTTTTTTTTTTTTTGGAGGGTGGGAAATCATCAAATGACTCCTCCCGCTCTGGGCGGAGCGGAAGGGAGTGTCAGACTCTTACTGACTAAAAACCACCCATGTTCCTTCATTGGCCCTTTATGTTCCAGGGCCGCGGTATCTCTTTCGAACAGTCCCGCAGCCCTGGCAGGCACCGGCCCTTGCGGGCCCCTCCCGTTTGCTGACAACTCTTTGAGGCGCGCGTGGAACACGAACGCGCCGTCGACACGGCCTGCCCGTCGTCATACGACGGACGGACGGTGAGCTAGCCCATTACTCGCCGTCCACAGGCCCGCGCCTACGGTGGCCGAGAGCCATCACGGCGTGGCCCCCGACGCCCGGTGCTTCTCCCGCGGCGGCTGGGACGTGAGGAGGTTCTCTCCCTCTCACGTTCCGCCGCCTCCTTCGCTAGCATGACTGCTTCGCAGAAGGAGGCGACGGCTTCCCATTCCCTCTCGCCCCGGACCATGGCTTGAACCAGGGCCGGACGCGAGAGGTCGCCGCCACCAATCGCCGCTACGAGGACACGGCGGTGCTCCGCCCAAGCAGAGCAGACCTCCACGGTGTGCTCCACCGTGTCCTCCGGGCGATCCTCGCAGTGATAGCATCCGGGCGTTTCCTCCCCCCCAATTCGGTGTAGGTACCTCCCGAAGCACCGTATCGTCATGATGTTAATTTTTTTAAACAATTCTCTTAGAGACTCGCGTCTGCGTAGATTATAGATGGCTCTTACAGCCCTTTTTTTGCAGAATAAATATTGAGTCAATATCTGCAGCCCGTCCCCACAGCAGAATACCGTAAGACATGATGCTATGGAAATAACTAAAATACACCAGTCTCGCGGTATCCACGTCTGTTAATTGCCGTATTTTCCAACGACTTCAGTCTGCTAGACAAATCAAATCCATCTAACAAAAAAAAAAGATGCCAAGAGACGCTATTTCCACGACCAACTCAACAACCGTAGTTCTTCTGACGTATGGAAATTTCTCAAGTCTGTAGGCATAGGCAAATCACCTACCAACCAGTGCAAGGATGTGAACCTCAATAATCTAAATAGTCACTTCTCTTTCCTTCCCTTTACTCTCGATTCGTCTGTCAAAGCAGTGACCCTGGAAAGCCTTTCCAGATTGCCCTTGCCTGAATGTTCTCCTTTTATCCTTAGCGATGTTTCTGAGGATGACGTCAAGAAATCTGTCTTGCGATTACATCTTCTGCAGTCGGTAACGATAAGCTGTGTTCAAGAATGGTTACTCTTATCCTTTCCTCTTTAGTTCCTGTTCTTACTTACATCTTTAATTACTCCTTCTCCTGTTGCTGTTTTCCTTCAGTTTGGAAGCAGGCTCACTTCATACCTTTACCTAAAACTAATAATCCATCCTCGCTATCCGACTTCAGACCCATTTCTATTCTCCCATTTCTTTCTAAAGTATATAAACAATTAACATTTTTCTTGACGTCAAACTCTTTAATATCCCCTTTCCAATCTGGTTTTCGCTCGGGTCATAGTACTGTCACTGCACTTTTGAAAGTAACTGATGATATCCGCTGGGCAATGGAGAGTAAGTCACTTACCGTTCTTGTACTTCTTGACTTCAGTAGTGCCTTCAACTCAGTGGATTTCGACATTTTATTAGGTATACTCAAATCTTTAAATTTCTCTTCTTCTGCTTTAGCTTGGTTCAATTCTTATCTTCGGGGTCGTTCTCAGTGTGTTCGCCTTGATGAGACTTTCTCTGATTGGTGTAGCCTCACTGAGGGTGTTCCTCAAGGTAGCGTTCTCTCTCCTCTTCTTTTTTCAATTTTCATAAACATGGTTACCAGTGTAATCTCTTCCAATTTCCATCTTTATGCAGATGACTTGCAGCTCTACCGGCATTTTACTGTGGCTGATGCGGATTCCGCCATTGCTGCTATGAATCATGACCTGGCTTGTATAAGCGCCTGGGCTAAGTCATTTGGATTGCAAATTAACCCAACTAAATCACAGGCCATGATCATAGGCAGCCGATTTGTTCGTGGTGCGGCCGTTGTTGCATCTTTGATGCCGTTGTACCTTGATGGTGTTCGCATCGATTATGCGGATACCGCCAAAGATCTGGGTGTAATTATTGATTCTAATCTATCGTGGCGAGCTCAAGTCAATGAGGTTAGCCGTAAGGTACACTTCTCTCTTCATTCGCTGAAATGCCTTCAGAGTCTCTTGCCTTTGAAGACTAAAATTTCTTTGGCTCAAACACTTATTCAGCCGATAATAGATTATGCCGATGCCTGCTACCTGGATGCTACTGAGGAGCTATTAAATAAGCTTGAGCGCTTGCAAAATTTATGTATTCGCTTTATTTTTGGCCTCCGTAAATATGACCACGTTTCTCACCTTCGCAAAGAACTCAAGTGGCTCCCAATCCGCCTTCGCAGGAACACTAGGATCCTATGTCTCCTCTTCAATATCCTACACAACCCGTCCTATCCTTCTTACCTGCGTGAGCGCTTTTCTTATACCCGCCCTACTGACGCACCGTGTAGATCGCACCTTAGATCCCTTCTTAAATCCCATCCTCATAAATCCAGCTACTACTCATACTCCTTCTCCGTCCATGCTGTAAGGTTGTGGAACTCACTTCCGCCTAGCATTCGCGATATGAACACCATTAAATTATTCAAAACCAGAGTGAAAGAGCATTACCTTTCCTCTCAATTATAATTTTCGTAAACAATTTACATTGTGTTGAATATAATTATTATACACATGCAATTTACATTAAATTATAAGAACTATGAAAACATTCCAAGAAATACAAATATAGTGCCAAACAGCTTCAAATTATAATGTCAGTGTTAAAAACAATGTCAAACAGTTTCAAATATAATGTCAAACCGTTTCAGATATAATGTTAACAGTTCTAAATATAATGTCAAACAGTTTTAAATATGATGTCAAGAGATTTTAAATTATAAATAAATGATTAACAATTTTAAAATGTGGATATGTCATCGTCTATGGAATACAGACATTTCTCCAATAGGAATGCTTTGAGTCTTGACTTAAATGAACTTTTATAAATCATAGTTTTTAATTCCAATGGCAACCTGTTAAAAATCCGCACTGCTTGACATTGAGGACTATGATGCACAATATTAACCATATAGTTCGGTACGGGCCCCTTCGGGGGCTTGACATACAAACCTCCGCTGGCTCGGTATCGGCCCCCAAAGGGGCTGGCGTTTAAGTCATACGACATCCTTATTTAATAATAAAATAATTATGTTATTTTATACCGAAATCAAAATTGTGTTACTAAATTAAAACAAACAGATAAAAAGCCCTTGTCCGTCGCCGTCCGGTCCATGCCATTGGGGCTGGTCGAAGGGACACACTTGTCTAGACCCTGTCTGTGAACCGGTCGAAGGGACAGTGCCGTCCGGTCCATGTCATTGGGGCTGGTCGAAGGGACACACTTGTCTAGACCCTGTCTGTGAACCGGTCGAAGGGACAGTGCCGTCCGGTCCATGCCATTGGGGCTGGTCGAAGGGACACACTTGTCTAGACGCTGTCTGTGAACCGGTCGAAGGGACAGTGCCGTCCGGTCCATGCCATTGGGGCTGGTCGAAGGGACACACTTGTCTAGACCCTGTCTGTGAACCGGTCGAAGGGACAGTGCCGTCCGGTCCATGCATTGAAGCTGGTCGAAAGGACACACTCGTCCGGTCCGGGTTAGGTTTGGGTTACATAACGAGCTTGTGAGATTTCATCCGGTCCATTATTCATGATGGTCGAAGGGATGCATGATTTCATACCTTACTTCTGAAGTTTATTAGAATTAGTGCTGTGCTGTTTGTCAGGCTGGACGAGCAGCCAATCAAATAATAAAATTGCCTGTTTTAGGACAACGTTAGATCTACGCCCGAGGACGGTCGTATGTCAGTCCGGCCGTGACGGCGCGATACATGACATTTGACGTTTGCTGTCAACGACGTCGGGATAGGATGGCAGCATGACAGATGTCAGCTGTCAGCTGCCATTCTTGCGGAACGTCACCGGTGGGAGCGGGGCGGCCATCTTGGTTACTTTTGAATCGAGAGCCGCCAACGCACCACGCGCTTGACGAATCGCTTAATTCCGACGCCATCTTCAACTATTATTAATTTGATTTGATGTTATATCATTATCAGTGTTTGATTAAAGTGTGATAGACTATTATTTTGTTAATCTTTGAATTAAAATAATCATTAAGAAGGAATAAATCATTTGAAGACATAATTTGTGACTTTGTTCGAGTTTCTGACCCGCGTAAAATATGGAAGATTCTGATATAGGCCATCCCGAGTCTATATACTTTATTGTACACCAAAATCATTCAACAAATAAAGAAACTGTATTTATTTTTGTACATAATACCCATGTATTTTCTATTGTAGTCATCCAGCGATTCTAATTCCCCAATCCCCAAATTTTATGAAGAAACTGTATATGCTGAATCCCCCAAACACCTCATGTTTGGGGGATTCAGCATATACAGTTCCTCCGACGAAGAGGATTACGAAATTGAGGATCTGGGCTTCCCTCCATACCCCTTTGAGGAGTCTGGGGATGAACAGGAAGACCCAATCCTCATATACAATCCAGAACAACAAAAGAGACATGAAGATGCTTTCAATTTTGTTATAAGCGTTGATGTGGAGGAAGTATCGAACATGGTCAGTAGATAAAATTCCATATTTGTTTTCATTAAATCCATTTTAGGCTCTGGGAATTATTATTTTCACCATGAGTTTGCTCATAATCAGCATGAGTTTAGGTCAAGTAAATTCAAGGCAAATATTTATTTATTTAACTAGTTATGTACACACAGTAGACAACACAGGAAAATAACATTATATGAGTACATAGGTACTGCTTGTTTCTCAAGAAATTTCTGCTAGCAGACCTGCAAAAGAAGAAATGAAAAAGAAATGTAGACAATAGTGTGTGAGAAAAGGAAGAGAATAATGTGTATATGTGCCTTAACTAACTCAGCCTAAAATACCCATTAGGTATAAATACACATTATGAGTAAATATTAATATTTTGTAGCGAGTTACATAATACTGTAAGAGTAATGATTAGTTTATTGTTGATTTTATAACAGCATAATACATTGTCACTGTTTATCAAGGATGGACATTTGATGCTGCATTTAAAATATTCCACAGATTTTTCCTCAAAGTATGTATAAATGCCAGTATTATGAAAGCACTAAGTTCAGCTCTATTAGGTGAACTTAGTGCTTTCATATTGTATTGTATAACGGGCTGGTGTCCGCAACTCCACGCTAATATCCATAGAAGTTTAAGTTTGAAAGATAATTTCTTCTACGAACATTGTACAATGAAGTTCTGTAATTAATTTCGTAATAATTATTTTTTAAATTCTGTAGGATGATCCAACATGCTCAACTTTGGGGGAAGGAAGAAGGAAGGAAATGTCTACCCCACACCACCCAACTCTCCTGGAATTTGGCCAGGGAGAAGAGCAGTGAGTAGTTTTTTTTTTGCTTTAGTTTGTATATGTCGCAGGTTACTTGGAAATAGGTGAGTTTCCTATAACATCTATACAAATAAATAATATTAAAGTGACTGTTTGTAATTTCAAAATAACAGCTTTTTAATGAATTTATATGATATAAAAGTATATAGGTACAGTACTTATATATAAAAAAACCCTTTTTTTAATTTTTGTCTGTCTGTCTGTCTGTTCTGGCTTATCTCCGAAACGGCTGGACCGATTTTGACTAGTGATGCGCGATGGCGAGAGGTTTCATTCGATTGTTTCGATTGTTCGAACATCTCGATGGTTCTCGATTGTTTCGATTTCGACTCGAGTCCGACTCGGTCTGCTATTGTGACTGGCGTACGGCGCCTTAATCTGTGACGGCGCGTTCATTCGAGAGAATCAAGAGTGATCGAGAGTTGTTTCTCGATGATTTAAGACGCGAGTTCTTGACTTGCGTTGTGATTGCGAATCCAAAATAATTCTTTCAACAAGAGCAATTTACAAATTACGCGCGACTCGCCTCGAACTAACTAACATGCACCTCGGCTCGATGCATGCAATCGACTGACCAGCTCCCTCCCTCGGTGACCGAGTGAGCACAGAGTACATTATAATGCGAGCGAGACTCGGTGACTGATTCGAACAATTGAAAACTAGCGGTTGATTCCATTGACTCGAAACAATCGAAAAACATCTCGATTGTTTTGTGAAAAGGCGAGTCGATGGTTGACTCGATGGTTTATTTTAACGACTCCGATTCTTTGGATTGTTAAAACATCTCGGAATCGCCCATCGCTAATTTTGACGGGGCTTTTACTAGCAGATAGCTCATATTACAAGGAGTAACCTAGACTTCTTTTAGTATAGAACAAGGATTTGGGTTCTGTACAAAATCGAACCCTTGAAATTGTTAACAAAATCCAATTCAAATAGGGAAGTAATATTTATAACCCCGGTTCAGGTTTTATTACTTATTCAGGCTATACATTTATATAAATGTGTTTCATGAACATAAATGTGTTTCATGAACATAAATGTGTTTTCTTTCTTTCTATAATGTTTGAGGTTTTTGTGAAATTGTATTTTTTTTTTTAGTATGGATATTGACGGTGAAGTCGAGGCAGCCAATCCAGCCCCATTTGCCCCGCTGTCTGTCGCGAGGACAGAAGTTCCATCCTCCAGCAGCCGCGGTGGGCTTTCAGTAAGAGGCCGAGGAAGCTACAGTGGTGTATGGAATCGGGGGGATGAATTAGTTGAGAGGTATCCTTCCAACGAAGACTTCCCCCCAAATTTGGCTGAAGAAATTGGCCGTGTTCAGGCCAGGCATGACAGGAATGCGAGATCTGTAAATTTGAGGACAGCAAGAAGTGAAAGTGTGAATGAGGAGGAAGCGCTTTTTTATGAGATAGATCAGGAAGAGTTCAAGTGGGAGACGATGGATGGCTGGCATGGTGAGAAAGAGCGCTTTCTTCGCGATACTGTTGGCCCTTCTCGACACTTTGTTGATCCCTATGATGCTTTTCGATCCTTTTGGGGTGACAGCATTTTAGGTCACATTGTCGAAGAAACCAATAGGTACGCAGATGAAATTAAGAGAACGAGTGAAAGATTTGCTAGGTTATGGTATGATACGAATGTGCATGAGATATTGGTGCTGTTCGCATTTTGGATGATGATTGGTATCATCAAAATGCCATCAGTGAAATCTTGCTTTAGCAAGTTACCATTGTTGAAAACGGATGCATTCAGGCACCTTTTCAAAGAAGAAAGGTATTGGCTTTTGAATCGAGCCCTACATTTTGCCAGGGGTTCTCAGGATCCTTCTGATCCTGAGAATGTATTATACCCTATGGGGCCTATTTTGGAACACTTAAATTCAAAATTTCAGGAACTTTATACTCCGAGCCAGAACATCTGTATCGATAAATCCCTTATTCTTTGGAAAGGACCTCTGTCAATAAAACAGTACATCAAAACAAAATCCGCACGTTATGGTATTAAGAGTTTTAATTTGTGTGAATCTGGCACAGGTTACCTTTGGAATTTTTTTATTTATCTTGGTAAAAGAACAACCAATTCTGCCTTGCCTTCAAGTACCAGCACAGTTCTCAAACTGATGAGGCCGCTTTTAGACCTTGGACATGTCTTGTACATGGATAATTGGTTCAATTCCCCTTCACTAGCAAGATTTTTGAAAAGGCGAAAAACGGATTGCGTTGGCACACTCCGTGTATGTCGCAAGAACGTTCCAGCCTCTATTCAGAAAGTCAAGCTAGTGGAGGGCGAATACATGGGTCGTCAATCTGGCGATGTCATGGTGATGGCTTACCAAGACCGTAATCGGTTGAACCTTATATCCACGTACCATGACATGGCTCAAACTAAAACGGCTCCTAAGCCTGGTAGAATATCAGTCTATAAGCCCACACTTATAGCTGATTACAACCTTGGGATGGGTGGAGTTGATCGTTTGGACCAAATGCTTGAGCCCTACTTGATAGAGCGAAAGCAGTGCATAAAATGGAACAGGAAGTTATTTAAAAGGTTTCTGAATATTACTGTTCAGAACAGTCGGGTACTACTGCAGAAGTCAATGGGACAGACTTACCAGGCTTTGGTGTTTCGTCTGAAGTTAGTGGAAGATTTGGCAAGTCACCATTTGCCTCATGTTCCAGTGCCTCCTTCAGTAGCAACCGCCTTCAGTAGACGTTCATATTTTCCCCTTGGTCGCTTAACGGAGCGGCATTTTATTCAACGCATGGCACGCAAAGAAGGTGACACCGCTAGGACGTCCCGTCGAAAATGTGTGTGGTGTGCTGATCGACGGGGTGACCATAATGTTAAGACGGCCTATGAATGTGCGGAGTGCCGGCTACCTCTCTGCTTGGAGTTTTGCTTCAAGGAGTTTCATACTATTCCATAAAATTATGTGTATTTATTATCATCCTATCCTTTACATTTTCTATCTTTTTATTATTTTCTGTATTATATAGTTTATGTATTTAAATATTTATTTTATTTATATAGACATAAATGTAGTAAAATAAGTTGCTGTTCCATTGGAGAGTATTTTTATGTATTGTTTTTGACATTGTATGGAGATGGATACTTGAGGACGGAAAAAAGAATGATGAGGGATGAGCCAGAAGGATATGACCGGTCTTCCTCGGTCTGTTAATCTTTTTTTTTCAGCTGTTTTTTGTTGTTCTCTTTCCAGGTTTATACATGGGTCTTCACCGGTTAACAACCTAACAAGTGTTCTTAGAGCTTATTTTTCATTTACTAGTCCTCATCGTAACACTTGTTATGCTATGTTAAGTCAAACATAGCTAATTTTGCGTTAAAGTTAGTTTTATTGCATTTAACATAAACAAAACATCACACATTGTAAATCTATGAAGGATTTAGACAGAGGTGTACCTAATAGTACATACCCATGTCGCCAGTTATTTTGAAATCCCACCTGACCCTATTTCTATTACAAATCCAGAATAACTTAGAAATTCCTGATGGAATAACCCAGTACAACTTTGCCAGACTTGGTAATCAAAACCAGGATGTCTCCGTCAGCTCTCTGCTCAGCCGCAGTAGTGCGTGCGACAACTATTACGTAAACAAGTATATTGCATACAATAGCTGCCTTAGTGACTAGTTGATCACCTTAACTTCATGCTGACTGTATGGTGATGGTACGTTTACACTCAGTTATCTAGATTGCATGAACTTTCGGCCACGTTAAATTAGATCTATTTAATTGTGCAGCTTATGATCAATCGTAGAAATGCATAATAAATAAATACACTACACTTTTATTTAAGTCTATGCTGACCTATTTTTGCCTGTTGACAGTTTATTAGTTGCTTGTCTTGATCCAACTCATTTTGTGCCCAAAATACCCATGTCCTTCCAAAATTCCCAGCTTTATTATGCATGTGAATGAAAATTACTAGTTTTAAGGCTAAACGTTTATATTACTGGGCCAAAAGAAATTAATTTAAGTGTATGCTGACCTATTTGCCTGTTGACCGTTTATTAGTTGCTTGTCTTGATCCAACTCATTTTGTGCCAAAAATACCCATGTCCTTCCAAAATGTCCCCGCTTTATTATGCATGTGAATGAAAATATATAGTTTTAAGGCTAAATGTTTATATTACTGGGCCAAAAGAAATTAATTTAAGTGTATGCTGACCTATTTGCCTGTTGACCGTTTATTAGTTGCTTGTCTTGATCCAACTCATTTTGTGCCCAAAATACCCATGTCCTTCCAAAATGTCCCCGCTTTATTATGCATGTGAATGAAAATATATCGATACCGGAAATTTCAATTGACGTAAAGGACATTTTGGCGAAAATGAGTTATATATATATTTGGAATCAGCGTCTCAAGCTCTATCGATTGGTAAATTTAAAAAAATTCTATCTTTAAAAAAAAGCCCCTTACGACCTGGCTTTCCAACAGCTCTAGCGTGATTTTTTTTACTATTTGGGATGTATCATAAAAATAATTTTCAATAGGGAGCATAAAGTCATGTTTTAATTATTTAAGAAGTCGTAATCCTCATTTTTGCATTAAACTTTTTATACGACCTTATAAACAATAATTATTATTACAAATCTAAAGGTCGTAAACATGTTATTTGATAATCGAAACCCTTACGACCAAATCTATGCTTTGTTTTAACTTACGTAATTAGGCGTAAAGGACGTTTATTTTATTTATTGTCCTTTACGACCCTAATTTTCACAAAACCACAATTAAAGTTTTTGTTTCGTTCTTATTGCCGACGGCGCAATGAAGTGTGCGACAGGTTACGACCCGTGACGACAAGCTGCGCGGAGGCACGATGCCTAGGGCAACGGGGGTGTAAGTAACGGGTGCGGGAGGACCCCGACTCATACGATCCACTTCGCAACGCCATTTTGTGCGAATGCGACATCGTTAGGGAATGGACGTGTTTATTTTGTGTGAAACATTGCAAAATGGCGGAAAAAAAACCAAAGAAGCTATGGAATTCTTTAGAATCCAGAAAGAGGAAAATAAACTCAATATCGCGGTACCAAAGCAAAATGTTACGGTAAGTGATTTAATCGTAATGTAATTAAACTAAGGTGAACCTAGGTAGGTTCGATATTGTTCGGTGATTTAAGATGTTTTCATCCGTAATCTATTATTCCTATTAAGTTATATTGAGAATAACATTTGAAAAAGCCTAGGATGTTAAATCTGAATTTTGATACCTACTTAATTATAATTATTTGAAGAACAGTCTGTGGGCTGGAATAAAATTAAATCTGGTATTAGTCTCTGAATTTTTTCACGTTGCAGTTGCTTTAATTTATTAATAAATTATCGTATCAAGCCACAGCTTGAGAAAGTTTTTATCTAGATTTTGTTAGGTATGGGATAATCATTATTTAGATAAATGTATGATATTTGTAGGTACCCTGCGACACAGATAAAAATCTTACCCCCTTACTTATAAACAATAATTAACAGTCGTTAACTTTAACCTAACGTTTGATTCTGTTTATCAACTTTGTAATTTCATGTCAAGGTAAAAAACAATAGATAAAAGTTTATAAGTAAGCTGCTAGTCGTTTATAAGTAAGGGGGTTCAAGTATTGGTTGTAAAGGACATCATAACACGATTTTGTGGTTAAATATTGGTCGTAAAGGACATCATAACAAGATTTTGTTTGATATGATGTCCTTTATGACGTTAGTCTGGTACCTACACATTAAAAACTTTTGATCCCCATATCTTCGGAACCCTGGAACCGATTTGGCTCATCTTCGAAGTTGCAAATTCGAACCAAACTATAAACCTACAAATTTCATCCTAATCGGATAAAGGGTTCGCGAGTTCTCGTCGCACTTATTTACATACAAACATACAAGAGCCGATTTGTCTCAATATACTTATACATAGACTTTCACTTTACTACCTATTGATTTCATACTATACTATTTTAGAGCCGATGCTGAGCATTATTGTGATGCTGACCAAAGCAGTAAAAATCTTGAAAATGAACGTTCAATTCCTGAAGAAACAATGGTTGAAGATAAATATTATGAAATCGATAATATGAATGTCACGTAAGTTAAATTAATTATAATTAATATCACACTAATATAGAAACGCGAAGCCCGCGTGGTGGTTTACAGCTCATTCCCTCTCACAGGGAGGAGGTCTGTGTCCCAGTAGTGGACTAGTGGGAACATTATAGGCTGATGATCATCATCATGATAAAAGCGAAAGTATGTATATTTTGTATATGTGTATAAATGTTATTTGTACGAATGAAACTTGGTATGTAGACATCTGACTGGATACCTGGTTTATCACAGGCTACTTTTTACCCAAATATTTATACGATTACTGCAGGCTTACCGAGTTTGTTTTTTTCAGGAAAACACAGCGTCCTATTGGGAACTCTCTTCAATCTTCTGCTAATAGTAGTAAAATAATAGATGATACAGATGAAGAAAATTTTTGTGAAAATGCGATCATATTTTCTAATAGAAATCGACAACAAAGTAAAGTTAATATTAAACAAAATGAAAAAGTTTCCAAAAGGGAACTGAAAAGATATTTACGATCCGCTAAGTTTGGTGAAAATTCTGTAGTTTCTACTATCAATAGTACAATATTATTACCACCACCGCTTGAAATATGTCAAAACCGAAAATCACAACAATTTAACACTCACGCTACTCCTATTGACGAGGTACTTACCGCTGACGTTATCCAAGTAATGCCTCCAGGTGATGTTGTCTCTGTGCCTGAACCTGAAACAAAGAAGATCACTCAGACTACTTCTATTGACGAGGAACTTACCGCTGACGTTATCCAGGACATGTCTCCGGGTGATGTTGTCTTTGTGCCTGAACCTGAAATAAAGAAGATCACTCAGACTACTCCTATTGCCGAGGAACTTACCGTTGATGTTATCCAGGACATGCCTACGGGTGATGTTGTCTTTGTGCCTGAACCTGAAATAAAGAAGATCACTCAAACTACTTCTATTGACGAGGAACTTACCGCTGACGTTATCCAGGACATGTCTCCGGGTGATGTTGTCTTTGTGCCTGAACCTGAAATAAAGAAGATCACTCAGACTACTCCTATTGCCGAGGAACTTACCGTTGATGTTATCCAGGACATGCCTACGGGTGATGTTGTCTTTGTGCCTGAACCTGAAATAAAGAAGATCACTCAAACTACTTCTATTGACGAGGAACTTACCGCTGACGTTATCCAGGACATGTCTCCAGGTGATGTTGTCTTTGTGCCTGAACCTGAAATAAAGAAAATTACTCAGACTACTCCTATTGCCGAGGAACTTACCGTTGATGTTATCCAGGACATGCCTACGGGTGATTTTGTCTTTGTGCCTGAACCTGAAATAAAGAAAATCACTCGGACTACTCCTTCTGTCGTTATAAATGAACCACAGGCGCATCATTCCCGTGACATTTCTTGTACTGAAATAGTAACAGACAATGATGACCAATCTACATTATTTCAACAATCTCAGGTGTACACTTCTTTGAAAACAGTGGTCTTTGAACACGAAACTGAGGATACAGAAGCTCCTTCGCTTTTCAATATGATTGATGATTTTGTTGATCCAATAACTGACACCAGTGATCAGGATATGAATTCTGTACACCCTAAACCTAGTAAAAAATTTCCCAATAAGATATTAAAATCCTACGTTGATTATCTTTCTGATAATGAAGACTTTTCAGCAGGTAGTTCCGATCTTTGGAGCATGAATGAGTCCGAGAGTTCAATTAATAGTGAGAATAAAAAGAAAAAGTGCACAAAAAAGAAACACAAAATAATAAATAAAAATGAAAAGACAAGTAAAGAAAATTTAATTAAAGTCAAAACCAAAAAGGAAAACAAAAGTAGGCTTAGGAAACAACAAAAAAATTCTGGTCAGTCGTATGAAACACGATCAGGAAATATGATAGAAGAGAAGTCAATGAAAAGAAACCCATGTTTACCTGATGTATGTGCTAGAAAATGTTACGAAGTATCAGAGGATAGAAGAATGAGCCTATTTAACTATTTCTGGACTCTAGATGTTCAACGTCGAAAAGACTGGATCGTATACTTCTGGTATTGGTTTACCAACGCTTTATGACAAACCTAACCCTATACCGGTAGCCAAGTATAACGATTTAAAGCGTTTATGTACTAACGGAACTATACCAAAGCGATTTCATAAGGAGTATATAGATCTACCGTCCTTAGGAACTGTTAAAGACAGTCTTCCTGAAACTGACGAGGAAGACGATATCGACACAAATTATCTCTAAGATTTTACTGTTTACGGCCCAGTTTTATGATAACTCAAGCAATGGTTAAATATGCTTACCAATGGTTATAAATTTCGGTAAAAGCGCGTTTATTCCTCAATTGTTAATTCTTACAAATTTAATGGTCAAATAATTAACTCTCCAAGTTATTTTAACATTTGTGAGACTAACAAATGAAGAAAAATGGTGTTTATACCGAAATTTGCAACCAATGCAGTGGTTAGAATATTTAACCATTGGTTTAGTTAACTACGAATCAAAAAACTGGGCCTAAGTTTCATTACTATAATTTTAAAAGACTGAAATTACTTGTCACTTAATTGATACTTTAGAATGTCAATTGTTTGAGTTTTGAGCTCTGGCGGGCAAAAGTTGTTATTATTTTGGTTATTATTATGTTTAAGTCTGTTCTGTTGTTTAAGTTTCATTAATAATTGTAAAAAAAAACTAATTAGTAAATTAGTTGACTTAAATAAACAGTACCTTGATATCTAAGATTTAATTACTAATAATTTAAAAGGCTGAAGTTACTTTACATTTAATTAATTTTTAGCAGTCAGGTTTTTTGTTTTTATAATAGTTTGATTATTTCAGTTTTATTAATGAACGATTTCTCCAAGTAAGCTAAGACTGTTCTGATAAATATTGTTTGACTTTTATTAATAATTATTTAAAAAAAACTAGTTTGTAGATTAGTTTATTAGCTGATTATTCTAAAACTTGAGTTGTTTTTCGCAATGATTACTGGCGATTAAAATAAAAAAAAATTGCATAATATTTTGTTAAAATTTTGAGTTCCTATTAAAATAACATTTTCTTACTTTTTTTTCTAAATATTTGAATAAAAATTAAAAAAACATTCAAAATTCTTTTTATTTCACTTGGTTTTACTACCTATTGTAGGTATTTTTATTTATAACTTTAGGTTTTTTGTTCCTTTTACCCCCTTAGTCTCTGATTTAATTGACTTATACTACCCATTGATGATCAAGATTAGTCCGTTACGTCACATCTGACTTTATCATAACCAATTTTTCGTGGCTGTAAAGTAGTTCAGTTAATTTTTTTTGGGCTGTAAAGGACTCTCATTTTCGTCAATAATTAAGTTTGGTTTATTTTGTTAATGTATATGGATAGAACACAAAAAAATAGTCAGGGTTTCTTTTGACATCATAAGTATAGTACTTTGTATGAAAAATATATTAGACAAGTACAATTTTTTTTTTTTGTTTTTTGGCTCTACTGAAATTTCATGTTTTGTCCTTTACGACAATTGAAATTTCCGGTATCGATATAGTTTTAAGGCTAAATGTTTATATTACTGGGCCAAAACAAATTAATTTATGTATATGCTGACCTATTTGCCTGTTGACAGTTTATTAGTTGCTTGTCTTGATTGATCCAACTCATTTTGTGCCCAAAATACCCATGTCCTTCCAAATGTAAATTCCTAGCTTTATTGTGATCTTTATTGCATGTGTAGATATAGCATAACTGCATGAAAAAAATAATTTTGTTTAAAAAATATACTTTTTTACAAACATTATCTTACTTTATTTTCCTTCCATTCTGCCCTGCCCTTATTTTATTATTTATGTTGCTAATAGATCTCCGAAGCCAAGAAATTTTATGTTAATATATACTTATCTACTTGTCCCAGTAAAACATAGTAAAGGCATGAATCCGGCTCTTTGGTTTTTAGAAACCTATAGGTAAGTAATATCCTATCAAAGTTAGTTTACGCATAGAATAGAAGTAGTTCAAGGGATATAAATGTTGCAACATTGTGTAAGTACCGTGTTTTATGCAAAAAAATGATCATTCTGTGTGGGGGCGCTCATTTAAAAACTTAAGTAGGTAGTCTTGAATAATCTGTGTAAGCTACCCAAGTACTTAATAAAGTCAGGTAAGTGTGTATAAATTATTATTAAAAACATAAAGGAAATTACACATTGAAAGCATTGTTTTATTTATTACTTTTTTCCAACCAACATTACTCTATTTTCCATCATCAGATAAATAAAAGCGTTAGGGTAGCCCGCGATGCGACCTCTCGCGTCCGGCCCTGATTCAAGCCATGGTCCGGGGCGAGAGGGAATGGGAAGCCGTCACCTTCTGCGAAACAGTTATGCTAGTGAAGGAGGTGGCGGAACGTGAGAGGGAGATAACCTCACGTCCCAGCCGCCCCGGGCGTCGGGGGCCACGTGGTGGCTCTCTGCCACCGTAGGCGCGGGCCTGTGGACGGTGAGTAGGTAATGGGCTAGCTCGCCGTCCGTCCGTCTTATGACGACGGGCCGCGTCGCCGCGCGCCGGCGCGTTCGTGTTCCACGCGCGCCTCTAAGAGATTTCAGAAAACAGGAGGGGCCCGCAAGGGCCGATGCCTGCTAGGGCTGCGGGACTGTTCGAAAGAGACCGCGGCCCTGGGGCCAAAGGGCTAAAGAAGGAAGATGAATGGGTTTTAGTCAATAAAAGTCTGACACTCCCTTCCGCTCCGCCCAGAGCGGGAGGAGTCATTTGATGATTTCCCATCCCAAAAAAAAATTCTTAAGTTTTTTTATCAATTTGCAGGTCAGTGTCAGGTTGTATGCTGATGAAATATGATTCGCGACCGTAACAAACATGGCTTTACAGAGAGTTCGACACTACTGCCCGTGACCTGCAAACTTTGCCGCCCCGCAAAGACAAATTCTCTATGACGCACCACCGCCGTTCGCGTCGCCCGTTCCCGTGGCTAGGCCGTAAAACCATCAATACGACTCTTTTAAGTTCATTTAAATTAATTCTTTAACTACCTACATAATATTATTTTGTTACGGTCGGGAATCACGAATATTTTGTTCAACATACAGCCTGACACTGACCTGCAAATTGCAAAAAACTCAAGAAAATTTTAATTTCGTGGGTTACCCTGGCGCTTCCGCCTTAAAATAATAATAATGGCGGTTTTTAAGTTAATTTTAAATAAAAGAATAAAAACGATTAATATACACTTCTATTATAATAACGTGAGCCTTACGTTATTTGTATGATTTTATAAAAAATGAAGTTTATGTACCTTTCGTATGAATGCACCAATTAAATATAAATGCCAATATTGTATGTAGTTACCCGTCGGATCGTAAATATAACGTTTTATTTTACGATGAATGAACAAAATTTACTAACCATATTTTTTTCTACAAAAATAACGTTACTTTTTTATGAACTTTAGACAGAATAGCAATGTTATCGATATCATTGAGATACCTTACCTCTCACTATGACCGATAAATGTCATCTTAAGTTTTATGAAATTTTAGGTGTTTTATTTTGAGTTTTTTATGATACTTTTATACAGAAAATGGCAAAAATACCATTATTTTCTAAAAGTTAATATTCCTATTTGTTTAATTTTCTATAACTCAGTATGAAAACGAGCGTTATAACTCAATTTAGTAGGCAAACGCCAGGCGTTAGAAATGTACAAGGGTGTAGCATAAATGATTATTCAGATATTTAGCAGTGATAGCATATAATTTAACAGGCGCTTACACATTGTCTGAGATATTTTCTAGACATAAACAGTATAAAAAGTAAGAATATTATGATTCTCACATTAAATTCGACTGTCAAAAAATCATATAAATTCAGATTTTTGTGACGTAATTTGCAACACCCCGCCGAGTCAACTGATGTGTCATGTGTCAAAATATTGTCGAGCAGAGTGGTTAAGCTGGGGTATTATTTTGTTTTTTAAATCTTTCCTGCGCGTACTTTCCCTCAACTGTCTCTCCTCATCTGTTTCAAAATTATGCAGGTTTTTTTTTAAATTCACCAACAACACTAAAACATAGAGGCTGGGGACAGTAAGGATTTTTAAATTTACAAAGTGTGGCCGACAGCTCTCTTTTTGCGATATCCGGACCATGGTTCGTATGGCTCTCTTTTGGAGCACAAAGGCTCTCTGGCAGTTATATTTAAAACTATTCCCCCAAAATTGAACACTATATCTCAGCCTTGATTCTATTAGAGCATAATACACCATTTTAAGGTGTTTTATGTCTATTTCATCCCTAAGACTGCGTAAGGCATAACACGCTGAGGAGATATACGAATCAATGGCTTGCAATTCCCTTTTCCAATTCAAATGTTTGTCAATATATATCCCCAGAAACTTTACCTCATTAACTATGTCAATTTCAACTTCATTAAGTGCGATCGTCATGTTGTCTTTATTACGAGCTGTTGTACTAAATAACATTATTTTGGATTTTTCAGTGTTAATTAAAAGCTTGTTACTTTCAAACCAAGATTTAAAAACTGCCAACACTGCATTAACCTTAGCGGAAAGCTCCTGGATGTCGCTAGCTTCAACTATTGCGTTGGTGTCATCTGCAAAAACTGTCAGCTGTGTGTCGGGAAATATTGAATTTATGTAATTAATTAAGTCATTTATAAATAATATAAACAAAATAGGCCCCAAAATCGATCCTTGGGGTACGCCCGCTACTATATCTTGCATAGAAGATTTATTGCAATTGCTATTACCATTAGCTTGCATATTACTAATATCTACATACATTTTCCTGTTTCTTAAATATGAAGAGAAAAGTTGTAAAGTTTTGCCTCTCACACCATAATGCTCCAATTTTGCAATGAGTAATTTGTGGTCAATCGTATCAAAGGCTGAGCTTAAATCAAGGAAAATGCCAGCTACCCTCTTTCTCCTATTCAATTTACTAATAATATCTTCCATTAATGTATATATAGCGTCCCCTGTTCCGACATTTTTTTGGTATCCAAATTGTCTCAAGTGCAAAACCTTGTTTAACTTTAGATGAACTAAAAGTCTACTCTTAATAATATTTTCAAAAATTTTGGAAAGAATAGGGAGCAAAGAGATAGGTCTATAGTTTTTTGGATCTGTTTTTGAGCCCTTTTTGTAGAGTGGGATAATTTTTGCTATTTTTAATTGTTCCGGAAAAATACCTTCCTAAATGCATTTATTGTAAAAACTAGTTAAAGGTTCAGCTAATAAATCTAAATTCTCTTTGATAACTGCTATGGGAATGTCGTCATAACCACATGATTTCTTATTTTCCATACGATTGACTATTTTCACTATCTCACATGGGGTAACAAGCGCAATAACCATGTCATTTTGAACTCTTTTAGTACTTTGTTCAAGAAGTTTTAGGGGATCTAGATTCTCGAAATTACTCAAAATAAATTTGCAGCTAAATTGATTCACAAATACGTTTGCAACATCTAAGGGATTTTCTATAATTTTACCGTCAAATTTAAGCAAGAGAATTTCAGAATGCGGTGCTTTTATTTTATTCGTGCTCTTATTTATAACTCTCCAAACCTCTTTACCTAAATTACAAGAATTGTTAATAGTTTCCGTTATTGTTATTTTTTTGGCCTTAGAAAGTACCCTTCTGTATATTCTTATATATTTTTTTTTATAAATCAGAGCACCATCTTCCAGGCTCTTAGCACCACCAGCACACAGAAATCGTTTCATTTGACTAGATATTTTAATGCCTTTTGTCATCCACCTTAATTTGAAACCATTTTTAAGTTTAATTTTGTGTACTCTCTTTCTGTAACAATTTTTGAAATTTTTAGCAAATGTCTTCAAGAACGTGTTGATTCCCATATCACTCCAATCAATTTCCAGAATTCTTTGTCTAAAAGCTAGGCGGTTTTTAGTGTTAAAGACTCTTTTATTTACAACTATATGTTTATTTTTTTTTGTATTATCAATTACGTTATCTAATAAAAAGTCGCCCAATAGCGCACCGTGTCCATCTGCCAAGCCATTGTGGTCTACATCACATTGTTCCACATAATCATCAGGCAGATTAGTTATAATGTTGTCTATACAAGATGCGCAATCGTTGCGAATAAACGTAGGTGTATTAATAAGCAATCGGAAATTATAACATGCCAGTAAACTCATGAATTCAGTCCGGGTTTTGCTCTCTACCATTAAGTCCACATTGAAATCACCACAAATAATGCTTTTCCTATTGAACAAATACTCCAACAACTTCTCCATATTTAACATAAAATGTTCGAAATTCTTAATATTAGGGGTGCGGTAACAGCAACACAAGTATAGACCAGTACTAGTATCCTTAATACAACACACTTCAAAGGCTTCCATCTTATACAATTTCTTTATAAAATCTATATTTTCCACTTTTCTTTCTATGTGCCCCAAGATTAGACTCCCCCCTCTGGTTTTTTTGTTCCTCGTATTGTATGAGATTAAGTTGTAATTTTCGAGATTAAATAGAGGAATCGATTTATCATTTAAAAAATGTTCACTTATACATATAAAGTCAACTCTCTTATCTAGCGAATTTATGTAAACCTCTAGTTCATTTTTCTTGTTACTGATACCACATACATTTTGATGACATATGAACACATGTGTTTGAATTGGGGAAAACTTTAAATCACGTTTATAGCAAGAATCGAAAGTAGTAAGCAAATCATTCCCGAAAAAAGTCGGACTCCTGTACAAGATTGTCAGTTTGTGTCATGGAGTCAACATACTCTGTATACAATTGTTTGCAATTAACATTTGACGAGAAATCCGTTTGGACACTGACATTGTTGAAAAATACGGGCTTTACCTGTTTGGAAATTGCAAGTGATTCCTTATAAATTCGATATTTGTTCATGTATATCACCCTTAGGATGTGTCTAAGAACTAGTCTGCGTGCATTAAATTTATTTATACGTTGTACTGACTTACCGAAATTGGAATCTAGCTGAATAAAAGTTGAGTTATCACAATTGCGACACACCAAATTAAGTAGGCTGTTCAACATTTTTACGCTTATACAATTATTGCAATAAATATTACCTATCATAACATTAGTATTACTCAATTGACACAACGTATAATGTAAATGTGATTGCACCACTATCGGACTCTTATCGTTAGAGCCCGCCAGTATCAATACAAAATCTGATTTAGTAAAGTCTCTACACATAGACACACACGACTTCAATACTTCATCCATGGCTGCGTACGGTTTTACTACAGAGGTCACAAAGAAGTCATTTCCCAGGTAATTTTGCAGAATTTGTCGCACATCGCGTCCAGTTTGATCTGCGAAAATCATGAGTCTATTTGTCTTCATCCGGCTGGACTCATTGTTTACTTGCAACTCCCTTTTGTCTATGCAATCTGTTAATTGTTCCTGCTGACCTCGTTCGTCGTCATTCGGTATTTCATTAATTTGCGTCGAAATTTCCCTTTCTTCATTGTCTAAGGTGATTTCGTGAATTTGCGGTGAAATTTCCCTTGTGCAATGTATGGTATTGTCATGTTCACAACATTCATTTTGATCTAGTGCCATACGCAAGTTATCTGTGACGGAGCGTCTAATCCGTTTCCTAGCCGAGAGTAATTGTATTCTGTGTGATTTCAAGGGACTACTACAGTTCTCTTTAAGTGCAATTATTTGTTTCTGCTGTCGCGATACAGTTTCTCTTAATTCTTTATTGTCAAGCATTACATTTTCTAACTCATTACGCGTGCTATCCAGTTCCATCCTTAATTGCGAGATTTCATTTTTCCATGCATCATTTGAGTTATTATTTACATTGGGTAGTTCGAAACTTCGTATATTTATGTCAAGGTCTGAGTTACATAGTGATGAGTCAAAGTTAACAGATTCGATAGATTTCGACTTATATAACTGCTTACGCCGTAGTGTAACATTATTATCCAAAGACATTGTGGATTCTTTAATAGAAGTCTGTGTTAACTTGTTAATATTGTTACATTCCTCCATTTTCTATTAATATTTAGTCTTATGCTATCTGTGAGTAATGGAACGCAATCTCAAAAGACCAGTATTCAAGTAAAGCAAGTTAAGTTTCTGGACGAAGATCTTGCTGTCAAATTAGTGAGCTAATTGGTTAGTGATTGGTCGAATGAGTCATCTGTTCTTTGTTTAGATTGAAAAATTTTGTCTTTGAATTTACAACCGTTAATATAATATTGTTTTTGTTGTTGTGGGGCGCATTGCCGTGTTTTATGGTGTACTGTCGACTTATTGTGTAGGGTAATTTATAGCCAACCTGATTTTGGGCGTTTAAACCGATGGTGGTCCTAAATCACTGTTGAAGTCACTCTCACCCTTACACCGCCTTATCCACGAAAGTTAGTTGATTTAAGCATAGAAAACACTCTCACTGTTATAACCACTCATTTCAAGTGTAACTATTGAATTTTAGGGAATGTTTATAGAAAAAATACATTAATTCTTAGTTAAACTAAACAACGAGATGTTTGACGTTTGACAGCTGACGAACTCTGATATATATTTTTATTAGTTTATTTATCTTAGCATAATATTTTAGGCTAAGTTAGATAAGGCACATAAACACATTTTCTCTTCCTTTTCTCACACACTATTGTCTACATTTCTTTTTCATTTCTCCTTTTGCAGGTCTGCTGGCAGAAATTTCTTGAGAAATAAGCAGTACCTTTGTACTCATGTATTATAATATTATTTTCCTGTGCTGTCTACTGTGTGTACATAAATAGTAAAATAAATAAATAAAAAACCACAAGTCTTACTTGATACTTGTATCGATTATAGTGTTTTAAAATACTTAATCAAAAAATTTACAAACGCACTAGTCGCCACTACAATTTTTGAAAGCTCCCCTCAATTTCTCTTGGATGCCATCATCAGATCCCGGTTTCCTTATCATGGGACCACCCTTGAAGTATCTCCTTTCCAACAAAAAAAAAAATATCAAAATCGGTTCATAAACGACGAAGTTATCCGCGAACACACATAAAAAAAAATATATATATACAACATGTCCCAAAATTCAACGATAAGCCAGCACCGGAGGATAGACCTGCCCATGACTACTCGGGGAAAAAAAGAAAAAAAATATATATCTCTTTTTTTTTGAAGTTATAAAAAAAAAGAAGAAATTCTTAAAAAAGTGAGACCTTTTATGATATTTTTCACTACCATGACCACACTTTTTTAAATATTTCTGTTATTTTTTTTTATAGGCAACCTGAATAGCACTGCTATCTACCACAATTCTTAAAAAATCCAGAATACCTCTAGTTTTTTCACGTAAATTAATGAAACTTAATTTATTCCCTCAATTTTTTGAAGATTTTTACTTTTAATCAACTTTAACTCATCGTGGTGTAAAAAAAAAGTATGAACACTACTATGGCAAGTTTTTTTATAAATTGACGCAACTAATCAAGATTCCAAAATGGTATAATACTCTAGGAAAATCAACCACAAAAAAATAATATCCATACTAGTTCAAAACAAGAACCAAATTCCTTAAATTATAGTTGACAGTAATCACTTTCACTGCGTGCCCAAAATGGGTTCTTGTTACAATTTCTAGGAATTTGAGTGGGGCATACATACCTTAGAAGTTAGAGAGAGATAGATAGATAGAGATATTTACGTTAAAAAGAGACAACAACAGGGCAGGTAGTGGGTTCTTGTTACAATTTCTAGGAATTTGAATGGGGCATACATACCTTAGAAGTTAGAGAGAGATAGATAGACAGAGATATTTACGTTAAAAAGAGACAACAACAGGGCAGGTAGAGAAGCTGTTATTATTCTCAGAGCAAGTCAGTTCAGTACGCTCTGCTCCTTTGTTTACTGCGCACCTGCGTACTGAACTGACTTGCTCTGAGAATAATAACAGCTTCTCTACCTGCCCTGTTGTTGTCTCTTTTTAACGTAAATATCTCTGTCTATCTATCTCTCTCTAACTTCTAAGGTATGTATGCCCCATTCAAATTCCTAGAAATTGTAACAAGAACCCACTACCTGCCCTGTTGTTGTCTCTTTTTAACGTAAATATCTCTATCTATCTATCTCTCTCTAACTTCTAAGGTATGTATGCCCCACTCAAATTCCTAGAAATTGTAACAAGAACCCATTTTGGGCACGCAGTGAAAGTGATTACTGTCAACTATAATTTAAGGAATTTAGTTCTTGTTTTGAACTAGTATGGATATTATTTTTTTGTGGTTGATTTTCCTAGAGTATTATACCATTTTGGAATCTTGATTAGTTGCGTCAATTTATAAAAAAACTTGCCATAGTAGTGTTCATACTTTTTTTTTACACCACGATGAGTTAAAGTTGATTAAAAGTAAAAATCTTCAAAAAATTTAGGGAATAAATTAAGTTTCATTAATTTACGTGAAAAAACTAGAGGTATTCTGGATTTTTTAAGAATTGTGGTAGATAGCAGTGCTATTCAGGTTGCCTATAAAAAAAAATAACAGAAATATTTAAAAAAGTGTGGTCATGGTAGTGAAAAATATCATAAAAGGTCTCACTTTTTTAAGAATTTCTTCTTTTTTTTTATAACTTCAAAAAAAAAGAGATATATATTTTTTTTCTTTTTTTCCCCGAGTAGTCATGGGCAGGTCTATCCTCCGGTGCTGGCTTATCGTTGAATTTTGGGACATGTTGTATACGGTCGAATCGAGAAACCTCCTCTTTTTTTGAAGTCGGTTTAAAAATGAAAATATCCAGATAGTAACAAATAATGACGAGCATAAAAAAAATATTCCAACCAAATCTAAAAAAGCATCGGATAAGATTAAAAACATTTAAATGTTTTTAGCGAGAAATGGTTACAAATTAAGGAACTCTCACGAATGGCTAGTTTCAGAGACAGTTAAAGGACAATCAGTGCAAAATGCAAATACTGTCAAACTACGTTACCCAACCACAAGCCGCACTTTATACGACACTCTGAAACTGATAAACACGAATCAATAATAAAAGCCATTAAATCCACATCAAAAATTAAAGAATCATTAAAACCTTCAGATGAAGATCTCTCAGCAAAAAGATGTGAGCTTAAAATTGCTGCAATGCTGGCTACAAATAATTTACTATTCCTCTTATCAGACACTCTAGTTCGCTTAATAGCGGATATTTGTCGCGATTCGAAAATTGCTCAGAAGATGAAGATGGGTCGCACGACAGCAACAGCAGTTGTAACACAAATTTTAGGGCCCAGTCTTCAAAGTACTTTGCATGATTATTTAAGAAAACCCGGTAATTTCTTTTGCCTAATAATGGACGAAACAACTGATGTTGGCACTAGGAAACTTAGTGGGATTTTCTTCAGACACGACGAACGTGAGTCAGCGAATATAATTCTGTGTTCGCCAAATTGAAAGAAAGACTTCCTAACATAGTGTGTCCGCTGCTCTTGCCATATGATTCATTTAACTGCCTCTAAAGCTTGTCTAAAACTGCCAAAATCAGTAGATGACTTCAATATTACTTTTGCAGTCTGAATCGCCATAACTTCATAAACTGAAACCTGTCGTAGAAGGGCTCATCCGCACAATTGCAAATAACTTCATTGATTTACATCACGTCAGAAACACGCCTCCTCTAGAGATCGAACATAAAAACCCAAGGTTGTACTTGCCTTTGGAAAATTTGTACCTTGGTGTTCTTGTGGACTCAAGCCTCAACAAGGTTGAAAATAATGTTAGAAAAGAGGACCTGTTAAGATTCAAACTCGATTGCCTGGCATTTTATGTTGAAGTTATAGAACAAATAAAACAAAGATTTATATTTACAGACCCAATATATGACATAATAAAAAGTCGAACCAAAAATTATAAAAAAAAATATATACGGTCGAATTGAGAAACCTCCTCCTTTTTTGAAGTCGGTTTAAAATCGTTTGATCCAAAAATGATACCTTCAATTTTAAACAGATTTCCTTTTTTAGCCCCCACATATCTGAATAAAAATGCATTAATAAACGAATGGCGGGAGTACTGTTTATTAGATCTGGCAAGTGTGGACGACAGTATAATCGATTCAAATGAATGCAGTTAATTTTTGGACAAAAGTATTACATTAAAGGACATAGCAGACACAGAAAAATTCAAAAAATTAAAAATCCTGATAGGATTCCTATTAATTCTGCGTTTTTCTAATGCCTCAGTGGAAATAGTATTTAGCAAACTAATCGGAATCGCTATAGCTGCATTAATACCTACTAGTTCATCTATACAGCAACAAGGTGGTATAAACAATTTTGAACCCAGCTCTTCTATGTTAAATGAGAAGATAAAGTACTAAAATTAATGTTTAACAAACTAAAGCTGATAAAGACTGAACATCGGAATCGCTATTGCTGCATTAATACCTACTTGTTCATCTATACAGCAACAAGGTGGTATAAACAATTTTGAACCCAGCTCTTCTAAGTTAAATGAGAAGATAAAGTACTAAAATTAATGTGATTTAGTAGTGACAGATTTGGCTGATAAAGTAAACACCATTTAGCAAATTACCTTTTTGTAAATTTTGAAAACTAATGATTTCGAGATAAATAAATGTTTATCTGTAGAGAAATATTACTAATTTCGTAGATTGAAATGAAAACTATTAACTAGCGCTGAGCAAGGGTGCAGGCTAAGTATTAAGTATTTCGGAATGAAGCAAAGCATATCTACCGTTTGTTCCCACTAGTTCTACTCAACAGTTCTACGGTAGAACTAATGGGATTTTTTTTTCTCACTAGTACTACGATATTAGGTATAACAAAATAGTACAACTAGTGGGAGCCTCTATTTCCCACTTGTTCTACCTGTTCCATCGGTAGAACCAATGGGATGTTTTGTTCTCACTAGTACTACGTTTTGAAAGGTTCCAGAAATGGAAGTAAAGTACCAAATATGCTAGTCGTATCTCAATATTAGGTTTCACTTAGATATTACTGGAAACATTACAACACTATTAATTAAAAGACACATTGTTTATATAATGGTAAATATTGTAATAATATTTATTTTTTATAGTTATTTTCCTTTTGAGGGATCATACACTCAATTATTCAATAATATACTGGAATCAAACTAATTAACTTACCTACATATCTATCTATCAACAATGAACACTAGTAGGTAAAGAATGATCATTCAGTGTTAATTTCTAAACGTGCATAGTTCATAGTTCAAAATTAATTTATCAACAATTATGAGGGTAGGCCGATTAAAATTGTGACATTCACTATAATACTACATTAAACTGAGTATCGTTAAAATTTTATTCGTTAATACCGATAAAAATGAGTGCTGTGGACCATACCATAATTTCAAGAGGTCGAGGTAAAGTTTTGCTGTTATCGGGGCATCAGTTTTACCGACAACGAATGTATAAAAGTGGTAAATCTATAATTATGGAGATGTAAAATGTACAAGGATAGCAAATGTGCTGGATCTGTAACATTGACCACGGTGAGTACTTTACAACATAACATCACGCCTGTATTTGCCCCCAGGGGTTAGGTAGAGGTATTTTATACCAACATTTCGCCGGTTATGAGTCCCATGTCAACAGGGGGCGCGCCAGTTGCGATATATCGGGCACAGTTCCAGTCTCCGTACTGAGAATGTCTAGATTGAAAAATCCAATAACACTTTTCTGACCTGGGAATCGAACCCGGGACCTGGTGCTCAGGGCCTGCAATCTCGACATTAGTAACGACACTGTCGCAAACTTGAGATCGCTAAATAATAACGAAAAAAATCGGTTGCAGTAACGATGCTTGCGACAAACGCAAGTCTCTACATCCAAGATAGCGCGCAAAGTCGTATATTATCTTGACATACGAATGTCGGTACGCTAGCGAAAACTGTATTCATAGTTCAGTTTTTTTAGAGACAATTTCTTGGCTTTACAAAATCTCCCTGAATATGGGGAAAAATGGAGAACATGGGTCAATAAAATAATTGGTTTTCTTGCAACTTAAACTGAGACTATACAAGCCTTATTTTGAAGGTACTATATTTCATAAAAAACTCGTAAGTAGAGCTAAAACGTTTTTAAGAATTGAAATAAATCAGTAAATATTTAAGGAAATTAGAATTTGCCTCCTTGCAACATTGACTTAAGTGTCAAACTTGTCAAGTGTCAAGTCAATATTGGTCTCATTTGTTGTCCAATATTTGTTGTGTTTGATTTCAATTGTATTTTCTCAAGCATTATTCATTGATAGCCAAGAGTACAGTACCTCCTCTGCTAACCTCTTTCTGGCTAAAGCTGTGACCCCACCGGATATACTTCTACATTCACATACAGGGTGAAATTGAATAGATGCGACAAATTTAAATATACAATAATACGTGTTGTCAAGGAAATGTAGAAAATATCAAATGTAAAATTAAAAAATAATTGATCAGTGTTACGAAAAGCGTTAAAATAATTAAAGTATCAAAGAATTTCCCGTAGTTTTCGTGTAGTGGGCACGATTTAGGTACATTCTCGCTATGAATGAATCGCGCCGCGCCGCCTCCGTCCGCCCGGTCGCCCGCGCATCTCTCTCTTTCCCGCGCGCACGATTAATAAAAATTTTGTGAAACTAAATTTCCCTTCATACTTTTGTCGACTTAGGACGATCAAAAATACAATAAAAGTAAATAGTAAAACAATGTTTTAGTATGAGGTATAACCTGAATAATGTTTGTTACAACAACAAATCAATTATTGTGTTTTTGGCGTATTTAAAAAGTTGGAATTACAGTATTTACAATAATTATGAAGTATTTACAATAAATGACATCGGTCCACTTACGTGTATTTTAATAATTGTTCAAAATGTCCACCTCCGTTTTGTAAACACAATTGAGCATGGCGCCGCAAATTGTCCTTAAGTTTAATTAATACTAAAGTTTGTGATTTTACAGTTTCGAATGCAGTAATGATTTTGTTCGTCTAAAGTTTCGGATTCGCGTTCGTGAACGAGTCTTTTTATTTCTCCCCACAAATAAAAGTCCAACGGTGTTAGGTCAGGTGACCGTGCCGGCCATGCTACGGGTCCGCCGCAAGTCGCGACCTATGCACCTATCACCGTATTCACTTCGGAGATAAGCCCGCACTTCACTTAAATAATGAGCCGGAGCTCCGTCCTGTTGAAAGTACATACCGGCAAGATAAGACACAGGCACATCTTGTAATAGTTCAGACACATGGGATATTTTAGCCGAAATCTCCGCTGCGTTTCACGTAGATTTCTTACGGTGTTGTATGTACCACACGACAATATCGAGTGATAGGTACAAATTATTCGCAATACGTAAAGTAGGATTTCCGGAATGCGCGCGCGACCGTGACCTACAAACGTTTTAGGACGAGTAATGAACGAAGGAAGGGTGGTGGGCGGCGGGGCGGTCGCCGGGAAGGGATGTCAGCGCTGGCGCTCATGCGAATTTTGGAAACGTCGCGCGATACTTACACTAGAAAATAGGCAAAATTAGGTGAATGACCGCTATGAACGGCAACGTTTAATAACATGAGTACTCCACGACGATTATTGAGCACTGCGATGAGTCGGACGAGATTTTTTGATACTTTAATTTTTCTTATTTATTTTGCATATTAAATATTTTGCTGGAATACCGATAATTCGTACTTAAATAAAGATAATAACATCAATGGACCTTTTGAAAACGATAATCGCGTATTTTTTTTTTTAACGATTTAGATTGTAGAAAAAACAGTTTGTAATTACTATGGTACTGTAACTGAAGCTCCTATTTCTTTTTGTCGCATTTATTCAAAATCATCTTGTATATGTAGCTACGAAATGATACTGAAATTCGAAAAAAAGCCCGTGGTCGGTGACTCGGTGCGTTCTCTTCAAGAGATGGCTGAAATTCATATAGGAGCTCCGTGAACAATTCTCTAGTTATTCCGTCAAGATACAGAAATAAGCAAATTCAAGGGATTTTTTATTTTCACACTGATTTCGTGTGATGTGTCGAACCATACCAAAGCTATCGCAGGCAGCATGTAGTGAGCTGTTCACACTACAGAATACCTCCGAGGGGCTGGGGACTACGGTAACGGAATGACGAAGAACAAGCAGAAAATCAAACTGATTGAAATAGTGTAGTGTGTAATATTGATCAGAGTTTTTCAATACCAAATTTGTATATTCGCTGTGTTACAATATTTGATATTACCATATTATAGTTATAGGGGATACACAGCAGAGCTATCACGAGTTTAAATGGCACAAAAGAAATGCTTGTGTGCAAGATAATTCCAAAATATTCAATAAAAAAAGGTTTGAATCTTTTCAACCCATCTTCAAATCATAGAACCTTATAATTATAAGAAATAGGAGAAGCCCTCTATTACATTCATGAATTTATTATCCAAACCTGTTAAGTGTAAAATGAAACTCTTTCAGAATAGATATAACTCCAACATGTCACTCGTCCCTTGCGATGTGGCGACGCCCGCTCCGGGCCGTTTACAAATTTGCCTCAATGTGGCATAGCCAGCTCCGGGCTTTTTGTCACTGTCATCAGTTATGTCAAAAATTTACTTCTAAAAACTGCATCTATCTTGCTCAAACTTTCACCGAGTCTAGGAGAAAGAACAAGAAAGATATATTGTCTCTGTGCAAGTATTTAAATTGAACGAACGATGCGTTTTGACCTAACCAAATCGGTGGACCGCGCCGCTCCGCCAGTCGAAATTACGCGCGCGCGACGGCTAGTCGCAAGTACTCGCAAGTGTAGTAAGCAAGTGTTTTGTGGAGTGAACTGGAGTGTTGTGTTGTGTTGGAGATGCCTGGGTAAGTAATAACCATTCTTGATTACTTCGACAGTGTAATTGATAAAGATTTCGGGCAGAAATAGCCATTTCAACAAACATCAAAAACCGTTACAAACCGTTGACGAACATTTCGCGGTATTTTGGCGATATTACTATTTAGAAATGCAAACTATGGCTATTACGTATGTTTTTATGTATCGTATTATTGATATTAGGCGTTTAATTTGAATAAAAGCGTATTTTTAGTTTTTTAACACTGAAATATGAATTACGCGCAGCGGTCAAGGACACAAGTTCGCCATCTTTGTACATTTTCCTGGATCATAGAAATTATGGATACGACATTTTTTGTTGACATGTTTTTTTTATTAATGATCATTATCAGACTTATTTTATGCGTGTTTTTAACCGACTTCAAAAAAAGGAGGGTATCAATTAAACACGTCTGAATGTTGCACGTATTGGAACTTAAAATTCGGTAGGTGTGTGTGTGTATTCATGTATATATATATATATATATATGTTTGTTTGTTTGTGTGTCTGTCACAACTTTTGCAAGGATGCATGCAGGCATGTTTTATTTGCATGTTTTATTTTTCCTCGCACTCGAAGACCACGAAGAAACGGAAGGGGGAGAAGGGTGAGGCCACCACCATCACCGTCACCATCGTCTTCTTCTTCTTAAGTTTCTTTTTTACGTATTACTTACTTCTTTCTTTTCTAAAAACTTTCAGCATGTTTTATTTTGCATGTTATTTATATAAATGTAGAAAACAACCTCGCACGCGCGGAGCGCGACGTGGTGGGAGTGTCCGCGTGCGAGGTGGCAGGACCATAGCGCCACCGGTGGTGATGGAGGAAGTGGTGGCAGTGGTGGCCGATCGTGGTGGAGGCAGGGCTGGCAGAGGCAGAGGTGGCAGAGGCATAGGTGGCCGAGGCAGAGGTGGCAGAGGGCGCGGTGGCTTCCTGCATGAACGGCCAGGACCTCACACCATCGAGCAGTAAGTTTTATGCCTAATTATGCCCTTTCTTTTTCCACTACCCATAATTATTTTTCACTTATCTAATAAAAATGATTTTGAATTTTACTATTGAATCGGTTTGAATTTTAGGTTGACCATCGGCGACATTGCCGACATGCCGGAAGCCACCGAGGGGGGTCTGGAGACGCCCCTGCATACTAACAGGAAGCGCAGGTGGCAACCGTAAGTAGTTCTACTTGAGTAGGTTAGTTGTATTACTTACTCGCAAGCAAGTTTTAACTTTTGTTTTAAAATGACCATCTAGTTCAGACCCTGCGCGACGGACGCCAATGCCCTCACCGGCGCCACCTTGACCGGCGCTACCTTCACCGGCGCTACCTTCACCGGCGCCCCCTTCACCGGCGCTACCTTCACCGGCGCCAAATGTGGTGCCCTCGCCGGCAATGTAAGTTGCTTACGAAATTTTCTATTTATCTCCAAATTTATGGGTATTACAACAGTGCTTTTGTTCCAGTTTTGAGCTGGTGTCTACGTCACCAGTGCTTCTCCCACCGTCAGCATCTGGTCACTCTCGTCGGTTCCTGAGGGATGAAGACATCACATCCTTCTTCTATGGTAAGTACTTGCAGATTTTAGTTTGGTTTGGAGCTGTGGCTTCTGGTTTCCACTCGATTTCAAACCAATCTATCATTTAATACAGGTAGCGACTCGGGTTCCGACGAGAGTGGCGACGAGGACTCCATCGCGATAGGTATCCCAAGGGTACTGTAGGGCGCGATGGAGACACCTCTAGATGTTGACGAGGAGGGCGTGGACGAGCCGGGCGTGGACGAGCCTGCCGTGGGTCCAGCGCCGCCTGCGGAGCCCGACTTTGTCCCTCCAACGTTTTTGGTTTATGATTCTTGTTCTTCTTCCTAGCTTTTATTAATCCCACATATCGTAAGGTATTACAAAAAAAATACTAATAAAAAACCTCGGTAAATTACATTGGTCCAGTATACGTTGAGGTTTCAAATGTTAACATTGCTAAGTACTTTCCTAGTATAATGAGTCAAGTGATATAATTTCAACATTTTATTATTAAGTGTGACAGAAAACCCCGATAACAAACAAAAGTAAAATTATATTAATAAAATGACAATCATGTTTCATGTGATTTTGGTGTAAACGATGGATTTTGATGGACAACGTACATGAATATAACTGGTAGTTAAACCATTTCACTATTGAGTCCCGCCGGCGTATACCCAGTCATGTACATAAAATGTCATTTAAAAACAAAAATCAGCAAAATCATTTTATACCAAAGGAAGAGCTTACAATTTTTATTAAAAAAACATTTACTTTATTTCGAATTAATTTGATTTCATTAAAATATAAACGATTTGCCTTCAAATCACTCTCCTATAAAATAACTATAATGTCAGTTGACTCATTATACTTAGGAGGTATCGATATGTTAAATTTTCATTTTATTATATAAAGGGACCGTCACAAAAAAAAATAAAGCAATAAAAGTACGTTTCAGTCTCGTCACTAAATCTTTATTCATTAACGGTTTTTCTCAGGTCCTCAGTTACGCAGATTTTACGTTGGCCGAACGGCCTGATGTTCCAGGAACTAAAATTAATTTTACTTTTAACCGGTGGCATTACGAGTAAAAGTAAAGCAGTGGTTGTTTGTCACTAAATCGTCACAAAATATTTATTCAGTAACAGTTTCTCTAAGGTCCTCAGTTTTGGAGATTCAGGTTGGCCGAACGTTCTGATATCAGGTCGTTCGGCCATAAGTAAATGCTTCTAACTTTCGAACTGTTCCGTCACAAATTCTTTGGCTGGCATCTTTATGCGTCACATAATCGTCACTAAAAACTGGAGTAGCAGCCAGGTCCCTATCTCGACTGGCCGAACGTTCTGATATACATGTTAAATCTCAATTAATAATCTTCTTACAAAAAATCTATTCCCAGACGACAGCAACAACATCTATCGCCGCTAATCTATCTATTTACATATCAATTCTTCTCATAAGTCTAGGGGTAACACTCATAATGTCAGGAATCTCAGAAGAACCCATTCATATGTCACAGCTCGGTCAGGGCGAAGAAATAGAGATGGGAATGCCTGATATCTCAGGAATATCACCATTGTTGACAGGACAAACTCCCAATCCTGACTTTGAGGGATCTCAATTACTTAAGAGAGTTAAAAGAGTCACCTTAGTAGTAACTCCTAAACCATTAACTTCATTACTTGCCGAGGCATTAAAATATGAGAAAGATCCAATGGCTGAAAACCTTTTAATTCTGGTAGATCAGGTAACTGACTTTGAGGGAATGTCATCCTCTTAATTACTTAAGAGAGTTAAAAGAGTCACCTTAGTAACTCCTAAACCATTACCTTCATTACTTGCCGAGGCATTAAAATGTGAGCAAGATCCAATGGCTGAGAACCTTTTAATTCTGGTAGATCAGGTAAGTGGGGTTGGTGCCCTGCACCCTCAGGATTTGGGTGTTCAATTCCGTCTTCTCGCAAGATCCGCACATCTAGATTGGGCAATAATTAAAGAGTCCCTAAAGGAAGCTTGCTTAGGTGGATATTCGTCATTATTTCATACTATCAAAGGCATGAATACAGTTTATCAACTACAGACATACGCTACATACCAGGTGCTGAAAACGTTGTAGCTGATGCTTTGTCATGAATTGAAGAAGTCGCAACGACGATTGACTACAACGCCTTCGCACAGTCTCAAGAATCAGACCCCGAACTTCAGTTCTTTTGTTCTCATATTATTACATTCGCAAAATATTATATTCGCAAAATATTATATTCGCAAAAGATTATATTCACGAATTATTATATTATCAAAATATTACACAAAGAACAATCACAGCGAAAAATGTTTTTAATTTGAGGGAAACAATAATAAATATTTGTCATCATCACATAGGTTATTCATCACATATATTTGTCTCGGATGGGAATCAAACCTACAACCCCTTTTTGTAAGGTTTACCTACCTTCTGTAAAATAAATCTAACTAATGATTTTATATCACCCAGTAGTAGGTAATCCTGAAGATATGCATAAATATAATATTATGTGCATTTATATTGAAGTTTTAATAGATAAACTCTTTGCTAGTAGTTCCTGTCAGATTACAATGAAAAACCTATGTTTGTACTAGTGTCAGTTTTTATTTATCAATTGTTTTTGAGGTATAGTGTGACATTGTGAAAAATATTTATTGGGAATAAATTTTGCATTCTGATTAATAAATATTAAATAAAAATGTCTGAAGATAGTGAAGCCAAGTTTATAACGAGTCAAAAAGGCAAGTCTGTTTTTTATATAACGGTTACAAATACAACTTCTTCATGAAAAATAAAAATGGTACAACCAACTGGAGATGTTGCAACCAAAGGGAGTGCAAGACTTCGATTACATTAAGTTTGGATAAGAAAGTCGTTAGACAGCCCAAACATAGTTGCAGCGTTGATTTTGAAAGAAATATAATTGATATGGCAATGGAGGAGTGCAAAAAAGAAGTGTACATAAATTTTGAACCCATTCCAAAAATATTTGAAAAGCACTTCTTGGGAAAACAATTTTTTCAAAATAAAGAGTATCTGATCCCATCATTTACGTCCTAAAAGGATACGCTGTACAGGAAACGAAATAATTTTTTGAATGTCGTTACATCAAAGACTACAAGTAATGTGAGATTGCCACACCACATTGTGCAAGACTTTTTTTTATTTGATGATTATGATGGTGAAACGGATGATAGAATTATAATATTTTCGATGTTACCTGCTCAAAAGCTACGAGAACTATTCCAGACAATTGATATTGTATACGGAGATGGTACATTCAAGGTGACACCGTCGCCTTTTTACCAATTGTACACCTTATATATTAAAACAATCCTAAATATTGGATTCTATTACTAAATCATTCCAAGTTATTCTCTGTCATTTTAAATCTCATATTTAAATTGTGCTATAATGGGTGAACGGGAAGATGACTATCAAGATCTCTCAAAACTCACAGGTTTCAGTCTTGAGATTCAAAATCGAGTTGTGCCATATCCTCAAACAACAACTGTTAATGTGAAGACAGGATGGGGTCCAAAAACCTGTAAGGACATTGCACTATCTTCTAATATCCCTAAAGATATCCAATTAGCAGATAATCAAAGGGCAATGGTGATCCAATTTCTTCAATTCTATGTGACAGGAAATGTTGATGATACCTTTGATATTACAGATGTAATATTGGCTATTGCAAGCTTAATCTTTAAGAAGGGTCATAGTGAGGCAAAGGACTTAGTTTGGCCTGGAGATTTTTATGGTACCGATAAACTTAACTTCAATCTAGGGCCCACAAAGACTGCAACAACATCCACCCCCTCTTCTTCAGAAACATCAACCCAAGGACCAATACTTATTGACATAAAAGATCAAGATTTCAAAACATTGGGATCAGGACTTACATATGGAGAAACTGGAGAAAAAGATGCCAGAACTATACCAACTCGACCTGAGAACAATCTTGACACAATTCTGAAGCAATCAGGAAATCTTCTTGAGCACTACGCATCCGATTCTCTCAAGGTTTTCTATGAGTCATGTGACAAGATTCTAGCCCGCTCTAGTCCTCAAGGTGCTCCTACACTTGAAGCCTTAAATCTATATAAACTGTTAAATTTTGTTGCCCTTACATTACTGCGGGCAACTGTAAAGAATCAATTTCAACTCACTGCAGGTTTTCTAAAGACTCAATACCGGGAAAATATCGGAGCATTTATTGGGCCTGCTCTAAGAGAAAAATTCACTCCTCCTTGCTCCAAAAGTCTTGCTCAGGCATGCATCTACCTAAATAAAGCAAGAGTCCCTATATCAACATTCTTTGCTAAGCTTGTGTATTTAAGTTCGGAATGTGATAGAGAAACAAAAGCTTTTCTTGATGCTTCTGTCTTGACTCACACATCCTGGAATGGCCTTGGAATCCTATCAATGATTTTCAATGTTTGTACCTTCTTCAACAAATCATGGGTAGACTTATATCATCTTACACTCATTGATAACACAGTTGGAACCTGGAAGGCAGTTATTGAATTTATGAACAAACATCAAAACAAAGACAGTGTGGACTTAACAGCACCCTGGGCTCGCATCATTGATGATGGATACTTCACAAAAATGGGACCTTCCAACCATCCAATATTAGCTTCACTCCTTAAGCGCAGTCTTGAGTATGCACAGGGTGATGAGGGAATCAGTGATTCAGTATGGGCCCAAAAACATCATCAGTTAGTTGAAAGATTTGCGGAAGGGGCAGAGCATATCCTGAATCAACTCAACCAGATAGATGTGAAAGTAATTGCAGGATCCAAGGCAGCAACAAGCCTGGCCAGAATAATCAATTCCAAAGGCGCTTCAACCAAAATAACTGAAAGAAAGACATCTGGTGTAGATTATGACATTTAGATTAGATATAAGCAATCAAAAGTACATCTTCCTTTTATTTTCCTAATTAATTTAAAGATTATATCGCACGAGACCAAAACACAATTAGTTTTGAACCTATTGTATATGGCTTATTACCAAATAAGAACACAAATACATACAAAAGGTTCTTTTCTGTACTTAGTAATCAATTTCGTATGAATATTAGTTCATACAAATGCGATTACCAATAGGTACCTCTACCTATACCTCTTTTCAAATCCGGGGATAGTAAAGATACTAATAATTATAGACCTGTATCCGTGTTGCCAGTTTTTAGCAAGGTGTTTGAAAAAGTAATGCTTAATCAAATGCTCAATCATTTTAACACCAACAGAATCTTACACGACCAACAGTTTGGTTTCACTAAGGGACGTTGTACAACTGACGCCGGTGTAACCTTATTAAAGCACATATTTTCTGCGTGGGAAGCATCCCAAGACCCAATAGGAATATTTTGTGACCTCTCCAAAGCATTTGATTGCGTAAATCACGACACATTGCTTTTGAAACTTGAGCATTACGGACTAAGTAAACTTGCACTTAGTTTGGTAAAATCTTATTTAAGTGATAGACAACAATATGTTCAAATAAATGGTGTTAATTCACAGGGTTTAAAAGTAAAAATGGGGGTTCCGCAAGGCTCAATATTGGGTCCTTTCCTCTTTCTAGTATATACAGTGTGAGTCTTCATAATGTGCACATATCGAAATGATGAAATTTATGCTTAATTTTATCGACGGGAAAAATATAAAAAAAAATCTAAGTATTTTTTTTTTATGATTTTATTAAAAATTTTGTTCGCTACTGTGACCCCAGTGTGAACAAAACGGTGTAACTTTTAAACTAAACGATCTATCGCGATGAAACAAACTCCATAACGATTGGAAGTAATTAGGCGTTCTCATAAAATGAAAATTGTGGAAAAAAATCTACCCTCAATTGAAAATATACATGTTTTTTTTTTAATCTGTATTTTTTTCATAAATTTTTACAATAATCGTAAAATATTAAAAATTGCATGTTTATAACTCAAACATAACATTTTCTATCAAGTGTTAAAAGATGAGCCTCCGAACGCACCATTTATTGTTCTCTTAAGGTTGGTTTATTTGGGGTGATAATTAATACAAAAGAGTTCAATTAAAACCATTTATTATTTTATACAACATTTAATGCATCAGGTTCTCAAAATGTCCACCTTGTTGTTGTAGGCATAAAGCCGCGCGAATTAAAATTTGTTGTGTCGCTCTCCTTATCATTTCGGGATCATTGCGAATATCATTTGCACAGTTAATTATGCGGTCACGCAAATCGGCCTCACTAAATAGTGATCCCCATAAATATGGGGATACTGTAGACGCGTTGCTTCATGGTCCCCCATACGAAGTAATCAAGGGGCGTCAAATCAGGTGAACGCGCAGGCCACCCTACAGGTCCTTGCCGGCCGATCCATTTATCATGGTAATTGTTGTTTAAAAATGATCTTACATTTGTAGCATAATGTGCAGGGCATCCGTCCATCTGCAGAAACATCCTTCGACGCAAAGCCAGCGGTACATCCTCTAATAATTGAGGTAGTTCGTTAGTCAATAGACTTAAAAATCTTTCACTGGTGAACGTTCTCGGCAACATAACTGGTCCAATCAACATGTCATCGATAAGACCAGCCCAAACATTTACAGAAAACCTTACTTGAAAAGTCGATGACCGTTTCAATTTCGGGTTTTCATGGCACCATCTGTGTAAATTTCGGCAGTTAGTAATACCGTCTCTAGTGAATGTCAATTCATCCATCCATAGTATGGTTTTCGGAAAGTTTGGGTTTGTTCTGGTTTGTCTTTGAATCCAAGTAGACATCACACACCTTGGAAGCCAGTCTACGTCTTCATGTAGATGTTGCACCCTTTGGTAGTGATAAGGATGCAATCCTTCTTTCTTTATTGTGATATTCCGTGAAGAAGAGCCAGTCATCTAGTACTTATGGATGGATCAGCAAACAAATCACTCAGTACTGCTCGTTCAATAGACGCATCAATAATTACTTGAGGCGGCTCGCGACGATCTCTACTCGATCCAAGTCCAGTGATCGACAACCTTCTGTGAACTTCTTGGAAGTTGCGGGCAGATGGCACTGGTTGCCTGTTAGGAAACGCAGCTATGTAAGCTGCGCGCGCAGCTCTGGCACTTCCTCGTCCCACTCCATAATAAAAATGAATGTCGGCAATGTGTGCTGGGGAGAATTCACTTAAACGCGGCATTATCAAGTAGCAGCAAAACGAAACTCAGGTAGCAGCAAACGAAAGTAACGAAACACATGTAGCAGCGGCGAATACTAGGCATGCCTTTTAAGTTCTGTCGTTTCCATATTTCCCGGCAATTTTGAATTTGGAACTGTTCTATATTCGAATGTGTTTAAATTTTGAATCTCAAAACAGTTGAAAGTATTAGGATTAATGCTATTGTTTAGTCACAGCGTCGATTGGAATCTGTCAGGTTACGTACGAAAATGAATCTTTCTAATTTAGTAAGTAAATGTTGGGATTGAGTTAAAAAGATAAAAATTTACTATTGGGTAGCTAATACGATGAAGAATAACCTAAAGTAATAAAAAAGGTAGGTAATGGGGGCGTCTTATTGAGAAATTTTACGATTGTTGTAAAAATTAATGAAAAAACAACAGATTTTTTTTTTTAAACTTGTTTATTTTCAATTGAGGGTAGATTTTTTTCCACAATTTTCATTTTATGAGAACGCCTAATTACTTCCGATCATTATGAAGTTTGTTTCATCGCCATAGATCGTTTAGTTTATAAGTTACACCGTTTTATTTACACTGGGGTCACAGTAGCGAACAAAATTTTTAAAAGATTCATAAAAGAATAAAAAAAATACCTAGATTTTTTTAAATATTTTTCCCGTCGATAAAATTAAGCATAGATTTCATCATTTCGATATGTGCACATTATGAAGACTCACACTGTATAAACGATCTACCCTATTTATTAAAAAACCAACCTCAAAATATGGTGTTATTTGCTGATGACACTTCTCTAATTTTTAAGATAAATAGACGGGCCCAAAATCTAGATGACGTAAATAATGCCCTACTTCAGGTCCATAATTGGTTCACAGCAAACAATTTAGTATTAAATGAAAAAAAAAACGAAATGCATAAGATTTGCTTTACCAAATGTTAAAAGTAACGAGTGTGATATAGTATTGAATAAAGAGAAACTTGAATTCGTAGATAAAACCGTTTTCCTGGGGCTTACGCTTGATTCAAGGCTACAATGGGGTTCTCATTTGAAATCTCTTGCGGGGCGCCTAAGTTCAGCAGCATATGCTGTTAGAAAAATCCGTCAATTTTCTGATGTAGATACCGCTAGACTGGTCTATTTTAGTTACTTTCATAGTATAATGTCTTATGGCATTCTGTTATGGGGACGGGCTGCAGACATTGAGTCTATATTTATTCTGCAAAAAAGAGCCATCAGAGCCATATATAATCTTCGTAGGCGCGATTCTCTAAGGGAACTGTTTAAGGAAATCAAAATCATGACGGTACATTGTCAATACATCTACGAAAACATAATGTACGTTAGAAAAAATCTACATCTTTTTAATAAAAGAGGTGACAGACACAATTACAGTACGAGAACTAGAGACCAATTAGTTCAGCCGGGCTTCAGACTCGCTAAAGTAGACTCATCTTTCATGGGGTACTGTTTAAGATGCTATAATTAGTGATGGGTCGTTGAAGGTTTTTCCGTCAACGAAACGTGAACGTTGAATTGCGTTTGTCAACTAGTTGATCAACTAGTTAATTTCGTCAACGAGTTAACGTGTTACGAACGTCAACTTGCATGAACGATAAACGCCTAAACGCTTTTATTAACGTACTTATGCTGTTTAATGTTAATTTACGAACAATTTGATGCAGTTTACTTAGTGAAATTGGATAACATTTTATGATGATTTTACCTACTACCTACCTAGGGTTCTAGATGATCTTCCCTTCATACTTTTTTCAGGCTTAGTAGGTACTGAGTCACAGGCCCGCCGGAGCGGAAACGTTTCATTCCGCGCACGAATATGATAATTTTAAGAATTCATAAATATCAAATCTTGTATTCGTTAGTTAGAGTTCAAATTATTGTCATGACTATCGCGTCGTAGCGGGAGTTTTATTGTTAAAGAAATACAATTTACGCACGTTGAAAATAACAAAACGTTGGGTTCAGTTTCTCGTTTCGTCAAACGAGTTGAATTCATAAACGTCGTTGTCTCCTAACTCGTTGACGAATTCAACGAGTTGATTTGTACACGGTCAACGTTAATCCCGTTGAAGAGACATCAACGTTGATTCAACTAGTTCGTTGATTCAACGCCCATCACTAGCTATAATAAAATTCCACAAAGTATTCTTGAACTGAATGAGACGAAATTTAAATCATGCATTAAACGCACACTATGTAAGCAAGCATATTACAAGTTGGACGATTATATCTCTGATAAAAATGCTTGGCTCAATGCCGGTCCTGCTCCACATGGACAGGGGCGCATAAACTGATTAATGGATAGCATTAAATAGTATTGTTGGAGCTGCTGAAGATTGTACAACTATCTTTGCATTGTATAGATTCAATTTCTTTTGGTATTATATAACCGCATAGCCCATATTATGTGAGTATTATGTAATAGAAAGCTATCCTTCGTTGGAAACCTACGTCATTTTTTTGTTTTTTACTTGAATTTGCCCTGACGGTTAAGTGTATGTCATGCTCACTCAAATGTCTCGCTGATGGTGGCGCGTGTGTCGGATCAGTTAGTTCCCTTCAAAATGGTTGAGTTGAATGGTGCTGATACATGCGTCATGTTCGTGAACGGGCGCTGTCAGTTGTGACTGGTCATCTCTTGGTTGCCACGGCTTATTTGAATTAATTATTTTATTTTTTGAATTGTGCTTTTCCTTGTTTTTACTATGGACACTTTTAACGTGCACATCTTGCTACATCGCTCTCACATAATGTACCATCTAAACATGAATGATGTAACCAAGGTTTTGTAAAAATATTCTGATTTAAAAGAGTGTCCATGGAGTTTCTTGCCCGTTCTTCTCCATAGAGATCTACGTTAGGGAATGGGCAACTACAGTACTTTCACAGTTTTTATGCCTTGTGACTGGGACTGTAGCTAAATTTCATTGCTGTCTTTGTTTCGACAGTTCAAAAGTGCCTGTGACGGGCCTACTTGAAATAAATGCTTTGATTTTGATTTTGATTACGAAATTGCTGCAATTAATGCTATACGTGAGGTATATCCAGAAATAAAAGTAAAAGGCTGTTATTACCATTTTTTAAATAATGTGTTTAGAATGAGTAAAAAATTGAATTTCAACGAAACTCACTTAGGTCGCAAAATCACACAGTTGTGCACAAGTTTGGCTCTGTTACCACCCAATCTAATTCCAGAAGCATATCCTGCTATATGAAATCGCAGTTTCACAGAAATTTCTAGACTATTTTAATAACCAGTGGATACAAACCATTACCAAAGATATTTTTAGCTGTTTTGGTGAAAAGAACCGCACTACGAATGCATTGGAAGGATGGCACAGAAGAATTAACTCTCGAATTCCATCTCGACCAACCATTTTACAATTTTTAGTAGCATTAAAAGTAGAAGCTCAAATTCAAAATAAAAGATTGCTAAAAAGTGCTTTCCACTGCCCCGATAAAAAAAGATCTTTAAAATACATTGAAAATGATAGAAAAATTAATTGCATTATCACAGACTGCTTATCCAACAAAATTCAATCAATACAATGCTTAACCATGTTAGCGGCGTTGAATAAGCTCCCATAAATTTTCCATGATGTACTTATTTATATACTTTTGCAATTTTTATTGTTGAGCGGCTGTACCAATCGTCGTGCTTTGAAACAGATGCCACTTGTGAAAACTTGTATGCACTTCTTGATCACTCGGGATTTGTTTAGTTTCAGTTATTATTAATTATATTTTATTAATGATAAATGCAAATAATTTTGCAATACTGAATGATACTGCAATTAATTTTTATTTTAATATTGTATTCCGATCGAAAGTGTTTCCATGATGCCTAGGTGTTGGAATAAAGAGATTTTGTTTTAAATAAATTCATTTTTATTTTTCACTGTGTTTGATTGTACTTCTAATATTTTGAGAAAATAATAATTCGAGAATATAATATTTTGCGAATATAACATTTTGCGAATATAATATTTTGCGAATGTAATAATATGAGAACAAAGGGTCAACAATTGGCGGAGTACCTAATCGGTGAACATACCTACGTAAAAAAAAATACATAAAGTCGAACATAGAACCTCCTCCTTTTATTGAGGTCGGTTAAAAATTGACAACGAAGTTTTGAGGAAACATTAGTGAACCACTAGCCATACATGTCATGGTAATAGGCTTATCCCCAATAAAATGGAACTTAACATACCTAACTGTCGAAATGTGGGTGTACTGGCACATCTGCGTACCCCTCAGAGCATATAGGCGGGATGTTATGTTATGATGTTGGGTAAACAATAAACATCCAAGCGATTGCAGCAATCACGGCAGATTTGCTGTCTTTTATTGAAGAGTTCCATTGCTTATCTCCGAAGATCAGCATCAAACCTTCATTAAACGGGACCACCGCGAAGTACAACTCTTCCAAACAAAAAAAAAGAATCATCGAAATCGGTTCACAATTGGCGAAGATATCGCTGAACATACCCAAAAAACATTCAGACGAATTGATAACCTCCTCCTTTTGGAAGTCGGTTAAAAAATCACAAACAACCTACAGTTGTGTCGAGCGGCACGAACGCGAGCGATTACCTACTATAATAATAATATTATAGGCTAGCAAGACCCTCATACCTACATGTGCGACTGTGTGCGTTCGTGAATTTGTACTGCGACCACAACATTCTTACGGAATTACTATATTATTATATATATTAATAGTATATTATAGTATATATTATAATTGCTTGATAGATTGGATTCAAGCAATTATTGAATGCTTTGAAAAGGATGAGTTAGTTGTAAGAAAAACAAAGGTTATAACAACAGAAATCAAAGTTTTGAATAAACAAACCAAACAGAGGGAGATCAGAACCAAGAAAAGTGTCAAAGTTACCAAGCAAAAAGTGACCGGAAAAACTGAGGTAAGAAAACTCATGCAAAGACTGGTATGCAGTTTTGCGTCATATATAAAACACAAAGAAAGAGGAAAGAAAGATAGAAGAGCTATTGCATCAGCAACAATGCTATTAAGACCTTTCTTGCACATTATTGAAGCTTTTCACTTGGAACTCTCTAAAAATCTTCCTGGTTCTACAATCTCTTTAGGAGGAGAAGAAAAGAAGGCGAAAATAACATCAAATAAGGAAATAACAACCTTGGACACAGATTTGGCAACACATGTATCACAGGGGACTGAAGATGCAACAAAATGGAATGAGTGCTTGTCACCAGCTATTTTCTTCTTAATGCATCACTATTTCTTCGACCCATATCTAAGAATGATATCTGCAATTCCACCTCCAAGCAGAAACGGTAAACTACACTTCTCATCAAAAAAATCGAAACACTTTCGTTTTTATTGTTTTTGTCCTAATTTTTTACAAAAGAGAATTAATTCCATGAAAAAAAAAACATTATAGTGTAGCTGGCAGTTTGGTCATTACAGTAAGAAGAAAAAAAATCAAAATTCGAAATTAGAATTTCATTTGTTTATCCTATCAATGAAATTAATCACTGTTTTGAGACAAATGTGTATTTAGGGTTGGAGTACGTTTCTCGTTTAAAAACTAAAAATTAGCGCTTGTCTTTAAACTTTTTGTTTCTTATTTCATTTACTGTGACTTTGGGACGTCTGAAAAAACTTTTTTTTCTAAAACATATGGATACTTCGCCCGCAGAAGCCGCCCAAGTGGTGGCATTGCTGGATTCTGGACTTAGTCAGCGTGTTGTGGCTGCAAGATTGCATCTAAGCTTATCATCTGTTCATAGAGTCTACAAACGCTATCGGGAGACTGTTTCGTTCACGCGCCGTTCAGGATCTGGCAGGAATCGGGTCACTTCTGAGCGAGATGATCGATTTATTGTAATAACTTCTTTACGAAATCGACGCCTTAACGCTTTTCAACTGCAGCAGCAGCTTCGCGTTGTACGAAGAATAGCTGTAAGTGACTCTACAATAAGAAGAAGGTTGAAGGAACGCGGATTGGCACCGCATAAGCCAGCGAATGGGCCGAAATTAACTGCAGACCATCGAAGAGCGCGCCTTAACTTTGCACGCGAGCACCTAACTTGGTCATACCTTCAGTGGAGCAAAGTACTGTTTTCTGATGAGTGTAAAATTATGCTGTATGGTAACGACGGAAGGAACAAGGTCTACAGAAGAGATGGAGAACGCTTTGCACAATGCTGCATTGAAGAAAAGGTCAGCTATGGTGGCGGTTCGTGGACGGTTTGGGGAGGAATCAGCGCCGACGGTAAGACAGAACTTGCCTTTGTGTCTGGGCCACGGCTGCCTGCACTAAACTCTCATCGGTACATCGAACAGTGTCTTGAACCTCATGTGATGCCCTATGCACATTTTATTGGCAACGACTTCATATTCATGCACGACAATGCTAGAGCTCACACCGCGGGCGTCGTACGAGATTATCTTACCGAAGTCGGTATCTCCATTATGGTATGGCCAGCAAGAAGCCCGGACATGAATCCCATTGAACATCTATGGGATGAATTAAAGAGACGAATTCGAGCAAGAGATCCAGCCCCAGAAACACTTAGCCAGCTGCAAAATGCAATCCAAGAGGAATGGGATAATATACCACAACATGTGATCGTGACTCTCATCCGATCGATGAAGAACCGTATGGAAGCAGTAATAAGAGCTCGCGGAGGGAATACAAGTTATTAAATAAACGTTTCTTACATTTTTTTTTCATTTACGCGTGTTGTTTTACCCATTTCCTTCATATTCCATACAGGGTAAAAATTACTCATTATACAAAATACGAAACCTATGAAGACTTAATTTGAATTTAGAACAATAACATTAGGATTTAAAAACCTCATACTACTCACTATTAAATTACATTTTACATTTATTCCTAAATATACACATTTTTCTGATAATCCTTATCAAATCATAAACTGCGAGGTGTTTCGATTTTTTTGATGAGAAGTGTATTTGCAATGATTTGTAAATACGGGCATCTGTTTCAAGCATGGAAGATTATACAAATTGGACCAGGACCAATAATTAAAAATGACCAATATTATACTAGATTAGAGTGGATAGATATATTATATGTATATAATTATTATATTATTTATTATTATATTATTTATTTGATATATTATTATTATTTCTTTATTCAGTTTTTTTTACACATTAATTACATTTTTAAATATTGGAATATAAAATAATATGAAAACATTTAAAAATATAAAAAATAGTAGCCCACCGGTATCGGGAACAGGGTCCGAGCTACCGGTGGTCAGGGCTCTTGAGAGAGGAACCTCCTAACAATACGCGCCGTGTCCAGAAGAAATGCCTTCTGAATCAAGCGCTTGATCCAGCTGCCCAGCGAGAGCCTCCTCAGATGTTGGTCGAGGCTCTTGGCTATTAAGCCATTGGCCGACACGACTATCGGCACAATGACTGCTATACTCACGTTCCACATGTCGACAACCTCGCGAGCCAGATCTAGATATTTGAATTGTTTATCTTTCTCTGCTTTCACGAGGTTCTCGTCATGCGGAACCGTAATATCAACAATCATTGCGCGACGCTCCAATCGACCTATCACCACAATGTCAGGCTTATTGGCAACAATAGTCCTGTCAGTGATGATAGGTCGATCCCAATACAACGTGATATTACCATCATCGAGAACTGGGTCGGGCGCATACTTATAGTATGGCACTTCTGATTCCACAAGTTTGTACTTCAAAGCAAGTTGCTGGTGGATAATCCTGGCAACGAGGTTGTGTCTATGCAAGTACTCTCCGTTAGCCAGACGAGAACACCCAGAAATAATGTTTCGGATCGATTCTCCCGGACGGTGGCATGCCCGACATATGTCAACCGTGCCATCCTTCACAATGTATTTCCGGTAGTTATTCGTCATCATAACTTCGTCCATTATTGCACAGACAAAACCTTCGGTTTCCCCGAATAGGTCACCAAAACGCAGCCAAGACATGGACGCTAAGAAGCCTACATCGGACCCATGTAGTGCCCGGTAAAAGCGTCCGTGAAGCTCCTTGCCCTGCCATACCTCCTTTCATTAGTGTCTAATACTCTAGGCTTGCGCCAATTCTCGTTAGCCAGGGAGAGCGCGGTGAGCCCCTTGTCTACTGAGACCACATCTCGGTGCATCCCCACGTCGGCTTCTAGGAAGTATTCCCTGAGACGGCATACCTCGCGGTTGTGCAGGGTCTTAGCATTTAAGAAGCCACGACCCCCGCATTTCCGCGGGATATACAGTCTCATCACCGACGACCGTGGGTGATGCATTCGATTTGCGGTCAGCAGTGCGCGGACCCTCCTATCCAGGGCATCAAGTTCCGTCTGAGTCCATTTGAGTATGCCGAAAGAATACATCAAAACCGGCATGACCCAACCGTTGAAGGCGCGCACCTTGTTTCCGCCTGACAAAAGACTGTTTAACACCTTATTCAGGCGGCCAAAAAAGCGCTCCCTCAACGATTGTTTCATATCGGCAGTGTTGATACCTAATGCTTCCGACTATTATTATAAGCCTGTATTGTCCCACTGCAGGGCAAAGGCCTCCCTTCCCTCTTTCCACATTTCGCGATCTAGAGCGATTGTAGGCCAATCCCTTGCGTAAGAGTCCAGCTCATCCCGCCATCTCCTTCTGGGCCTGCCGCGTTGTCGTTTCCTGCTATTGGGTATCCACTGAGTGGTAATTTTTGTCCATTGCTCCTCCGACATGCGGCAGATGTGACCAGCCCAGTTCCACTTCAACTTAGCAGCTGTAAGGCCAGCATCAGCTATTTGGGTTTTGGAGCGAAGTATGGAGTTTCTGATGCGGTCCGTAAGTTTGACACCCAGTATACTTCGCTCCATAGCTCGTTGGCAGACCCCAAGTGCGGACTTCTGACGTTTTGTAAGCGCCCAAGTTTGCGCTCCATAGGTGAGGGTGGGTAGAATGCACATGTCCATGAGCTTTCGCTTAAGTGACAGGGGAAGAGATCCCTTCATTAAATGTTTCATCGACCAGTAGCTCTTCCAGGCATTCTCGGTGCGTCGAGCAACTTCTTTATCTTGTCTTGCATGGAAAGAGACTATCTGGCCGAGGTATATGTATTCATGGACATATTCAATCCCCACACCCCCAATTTCTATGTTACGCTCTGTGCTGTTCGTCATCAGTTTTGTCTTGGTCATATTCATTGAAAGCCCGACCTGAAGACTGGCGTGGCTCAGTTGATCGAGCATTAGGCCTAGCTCAGCTGCTGAGGAAGAAACTAGGACAATGTCGTCGGCGAAACGAAGATTAGTTAACCTCTCTATAATAATATATAATAATAATTTTATTTAGGTACATAAAAGTTTTGTAGTACATGGGGGGCCTTACAAAGTATGCATTAATAAATTACATGTGGTAGGTACAACTAATTTCTGAGTATACCGCTGCTCTCCTAGCTAGATTGCTGAGCAATCTGTATTTAGGCGAGTCAGTTTCGACTCCCTATTTGAGTGTCACAATTATCATGTCTAGTATTTTAGGCGCTTATAATTGAATATAAAACAAAACACAAAACCTAAATCAAAATCTTAAAATTTAAATTAATTAAAATGAAATAAAACGAGGAGTGGTGAGTCGATTGAGTGCGTGTGTGTGTTATGTATGAGTATGTGTGTGTGACTGTGTGTTTGTGCATTTGAATAAAAGGAAATAGGGCTACTTTCAGGTAAGTGTTACTAAGTACTTTTCAGTCTCGTCGTAGGTTTTGTTCAGGAGGAATTCACGGAGAGCAAGTTTGCATTTGCTGTGTGTTAAATTATATATATATAAGGACGCGTTAATTTTATTGTACAAGGAAGGGCCAAGATAGTAGAAAAATCTCTTTGTGTATTTAAACTGAGTTTGTGGAACAGTACAAATCATATCTTTCCGCCGTTTAGTAATATTAACAAGAGGGGTTTTTGAATGTTGCAGAAGAATGGTTTGCAGAATGAAATGTTGCCTTATGTTGAGGACCCTACAATTCTTATAAAGTTCTGAGGTTGGAAACAGAATAGGTCGAAATGTTGCAACTTTCAGTATAGCTCTATGAGACACTTCCAAAGGTTTAAGGGCAGTTTTTGTGGCGCCACCCCAGCAGCTAATACAATAAGTGATTATGGATTGACATAAGGCGTAATATACATTACGAATAACAGACTGCTTGGCGACGTGTCGAAGGGTTTTAAAAATATATATAAGCTTTCTGACCCTGCCTGTTACCAAGTTTATATGTGTTTTATAGTTTAAGTATCGATCTAAAGATATACCTAGGTACTTAATATTATCAACTGTGGTAATGGGTGAACATTGACATGAGTGTAAATGTGTACTTTTACAGGAGTGAGCCTTTATAGTGATCGGAATATTAGGTTGTGAGGTGGGTGAGATAGAGAACGTCATCAATTTTGTCTTGGATGTGTTTAGCGTTAGAGCGTGGGAACGAAGCCAGTCAAAGGCAGAATTAAAACCATTTTGTGCAATAATCTGAAGTTCTGACCACGAGTTCGCGAAAAAGGTAAGAGCTGTATCATCAGCAAAAGACACAATTTTTGAATTTGTGATGTTGAGATTGCAGAGGTCATTTAAAAAGATGAGAAACAGCGTAGGACCGAGTATACTGCCTTGTGGCACACCGTAACAAATAGGGAGCTCGTCGCTAAAGTGGTCACCAATTTTCACCATTTGCAGCCTATTTGTCAGATAGCTTTTAAAGAGATCAAGCTGCAGTCCCCTGACGCCCGCTCTCTCTAGTTTAAGTAAAAGGGTAGAAATCGGAACGGTGTCGAAGGCCTTAGCGAGATCAAGAAATACTGTAAGCACCTTCCTGCGACTGTTGATTTTCTCTACTATGAAGTTCGTCAGTTCATGAACTGCGTCACAGGTTGACTTGTTCTTCCGGAACCCAAATTGCTGAGAAGAAAACAAATTATTCTTTTAAAAAAAAAATACTAATCTCTTATTGATTAGGCGCTCAAGAACCTTTGAAAGAGCGGGTAGTACCGCTATAGGGCGATAGTTATTGAAGGAGTTCCCATCGCCACCCTTAAACAGAGGGTGTATAATAGCCTTTTTTAAGGCTGACGGAAAGATAGCTGTCTCAAAACAGAGGTTAAATATGTGGTTTAAAATTGGCGCCAGGGTATTGCAGTATCTTTTAAGGACCAAAGGGGAGATACCATCCCATCCAGTGGCTGCAGAGGATCTAAGGGACTCAATTACAGATTTAACCTCATCAATATCCGTGTGATCCAATACAAATGATGATGAAGAAAAGTTAGTAAGGGAGCAAGGTAAAGTAGGTGAAGTGTGGTCGTTGATAATATTATCAGCAAGTTTTTTACCCATGTCAGCAAAGAACTTGTTAAGATCATTGCAAGACTGTGAAGGAGTGTCAGAATGTGAAAGTAATTGTGTAGATGCATATTGTTGTTTTTGTGTGCTTGTGATTCGTTTTATAGTTTCCCAAAGAACCTTTGAGTTATTTCCAGCTTTATCAAGCTCTTGGGTGTCGAATTGTCTTTTGACTTTTTTTAATAAATTATTGCAGAAGTTTCTGTATCGCTTATAGGAAATTTCAAGCGTGATATTATTAGGCGATTGTTTTAATCTTTTGTGTAGCTGGTCTCTGTGTCTCATACACCGCAGCAAACCCGGAGTGATCCAAGGTTTTAGGATCTTCTTGCTAGATGGTACCTTTTTGGTGAAAGAGTTTTGCGAAATTGCGTTAGTCATGAGACTAACCAAAGCATCAGTAGCAACATTGGAGTCCGACATAGAGTAGATGGGTGTAAAGTCTAATGTCGCCATAGTCTTGTCCATGGCGTCAAAGTCAATTTTGGTGATGGATCTAGCAATGTTACCATGTGGTTTTTTACTGGAAATGCACAGCAAGGTAGAACAATGATCGGTAAGAGTCGTATCGAAGACTAGTGAGACAGATGACCTAGTGGATTTTAAAAATAAATGGTCCAGGCAGTTGTTTCCTCTGGTCGGAAGAGTATGGGTAGGAAGAAATCCGTGGAATGCAAGAGTGTTGAGGTAGTCATGGCAGCGAGCGTCAAGTGACATCGGTTTTATATCAATATTAATGTCACCAGTTATAGCTACAGTTGTGACATTGGAAAAAGTGGGAATTAAGTCGTTAAGAGAGGATAGAAAATTATCAATGTTGCTTACTGACGGCGATCGGTAAATGCACATAATGGCAATGTGAGACCCCATCCTGATCGATAATCCAGTGGCGGAGCCACCAAAACAAAGTTCTTCACAGGTGACAGAAAGGTTGGACCTGACATAGACTACAACACCATCACTTTGATTTAAGTTCTTGGCAGTACTGTACATAATGAAGTTTTCGATGTCAGGGATGTGGTGGTTACTCGAACACAATAACCAGCATTCCGTCAAGACCAAAATGTCACAATCCATCGAGAGGCGTTGTAGTAATGTTTGTAGACTAAGAAAATTACAATTTATTGATCTAATGTTCTGTGTAAGGATTTTTAGGTAATGTTGTGGATGTTTAATAAACATTTTAGCCTGCTCCGGGGTGCAAGTGTGTAAATCTGATACAGAAAAATTGTCAACAGTGTCTATAAGGGCATTTGCGTTGTCAAGCATTTTTAAAGGTAAGGACAAGGGTCATATGTTGCCTATAAAAACTGGAAAGCAGGTTCGAAAGAATCACGTAAGAAGCATGTTGTATGAAATGTGAGCGTGTAGTGAAGTATATGGACTGAAGTGTAAAGCGAGTGTTTTGTAGGAATGTTTGTGTGCACCACGAGTTAACATTTGCAATAAATAAGTGAAGTAATCTATAGCTACTAAATCTAAAAAGTAAAGAGAAACGTAAAAATATCTCAAAAAATAAATAACAAATTGACCTTACTAAACTAATTAGTCATGCATTAACTGATTGCGACATTTGCATTAGTTGTTGTTCATTTTTAATTATTGTGTACTGACCATCGACGGTTTTCTTTACCATGACACGTCCATTTGATGTCCAACAAAATGCAAATCCATTCGATTTGGCAAAGTTTCTAGCTGCGTAGAATAGTTTCTTAGTAAGCGGTGTAAGCTGCTCAGCAATATAGATAGGTGCCTTGGGTCCATCAAAACCCAAGTGAGTAGAATTGACTTTATCCGCAGAGTGGTTGGTATTAAACTGTTTGGCAGCTAACAGAAAGTTACTTTTTTGTAGTGTGTTAGTAAATTCTATGGTGATGTTGGATGTTTTGCTTTCTTTTTTAGACGGTTGTCTTGAAACGTCCCGGATGTCTGACAGTTGTATGTTGGCTTCCAATTGTTTAGACAGATTTTGAACTAATGTGTAAAGAGTGCTTTTAGTTTCTTTCTGACACTTAGGAACATTGCGAACCTCGATGCAGGTCTTAATACAGTTACGATCTATGTTGTCAAGTTTTTCTTCAAGTGTAATTAGCTTCATGGCCATAGTGCTTCGTTCCATTTCTAAGTTAGCAATTTTAGTCTCCAAAGATATTAATTGATCTGTAACGGCTGTCATTGATTTCTCGATTTCTTGATTGGTAGCCTCAATATTTGTGTAATGGGATTTGATTTCCAAGATATGCTCCTCAAATTTGTCCATGCGGGAATTCTGTGAACTAATTAATTCATTCATCAAATCCTTGAGATCAGATTTGATATCGTTCTTCAGATCCAGAAATTTGTCCTCAAAGCGATCCATATATCTGCCATCTTTCATCCGCCGAAGGCGCTTATTTCCTCTCTGACTGATGTAATCGGGGCTTAAATTCAAAGATAAGTCTTCTTCCTCACATAGTTTTTGGATATCAGACTCGGAGCGAGAGGGTGTACTTTGAGGAGAAGTAGATTTTGGCGGCGTTTTATTCATCTTTTATCTTAATATAAAAACAATTTCTTGAAGAAAAAATCGAAATATCTGACGATTTACTTGCAGCTTGATTACACTTCGGTTGGAAGTGTTATGCAAAATATAAAAGAAATGCAAAAAGTTTGACGCGTCGCCGAGTTCGAACCCACGCCCTCTAGGTACGTCGTTTTATGACCAGTCGCTACGCCGCGACACCAACTGTACACATTTGTAAACGATCAAAAATGGTACTTGCTTGCTAAGAAGTTCAAAAAGTTTGTGCGAATGACCGTTAACGACTCAATTTTTTTGTTTATGAAGGTCACTCACTTTGCACAACACACTCGTTTTCGGAAAGTTTTAAAGTGTTTTTTGTTAATAACTCGAGTAATAGTTTGAGTATTGATAACGTTTATGCACTGTTTTGTAGGTATTGAAGTTGATCACATAACTGTTTGACTTATATTATAATATTTGTACTTTTTACTATAATTTTAGAATAAAATATCCGGACGACTTAATAACATGACCGCTCGCGCCAACGTTAGGGGGGGGAATGAAAATCTATCTCTCTCTCTATGAATTAGTATAACTAATATAATAAATAAACAATGCATAAACATGTTTAACTTAAAATTCAATGTATGTATTATGATTATAACAATATACTAATTGGGGTGTCGCGTTATTTACGTTACAATCATGTTATATGTGCCTTGCGCGTAAGCAGCGGACTGGCGATGCCGCGCGCATCGGTCACACACACTCACACGTTTGCAACCGCCACGCGGGAAAGAGATAGCGAGACATTATTATTATGTATCGTAGCGGCATGCGACCGCGGGACGCTCTAATTTGGTCTCTGGGTTGCTACAAAATATATAATTATATATATTATTTCTTACATATAAATTTATGTTTCTATTAATGTTGTTATTTGCTAAGTTTATGGCAGACAGCGCATTCCGATAAAACATCTACATGTTACTAAAAATCAGTAAGTATTTTTCTACAAATTTTAAGCCTTGACTGGGACTGCGCCTGGGCGGATCTCCTCAAAACATTATTCTTGACAAAAATAATTAAGATTTTCTAAACCTCGCGGCAGAGCTTCTATTTAAGGCTAGATGTACAGATATATCAAATATATAGTATGTTGTAATGAAGGCACCCTAATCAGTCCATTAATTTTGGATATTTTTCAAAATCATTAAAAAAAGTTGTTGCTGATAATGTCGCATTGTGAGAATAATGACGTTATTGTAAAAAAATAATGACGCAATGTTGCCGTAAATGAGTTGAATAAGTATTATAAATATGGAGATGAATTTACATGTGACTTAACTACTATTTTAGGTATTATTTTGTTATGATATTATGATATGGACAAGGAAAATAAAATGCAATATTATAAAAAAAGGAAGTAATATAAAATAAATTTAAATCCTCTTAATATATTGATTCTTTGGTGTCCTGTCTGACATCCTGACGATAACAGAGTTTAATGAAATAAAAAACGCACGACTTACGCTATAAATAAACATTAAAAAAAATAACAGACTTAGAGATAAATTATACTTAAATACGTTTTTAGATAACATATTATATGAGCCAGCCTTCTTCTAGACAGAGCTTCTTCTTTTTTTTTGATTTAGAGGTCACTTTCGGTTGTAGGGCTTAATTTATTTTAACATAAGGATCTGTAAAGACAATAAAACTCATTTAATTCGTTTTGAGGTATATGTTACGCATTTGTTGAAATTTTTGACAATTTCTATTGATCAGCAATGTAGATACAGTCAGACAGTCGAAGAGCTCAAATCGATCTACACACGATTCTATTGTCAAGATAATTAGAACGGGTGTAGATAATTTGGACCTCTTTGACTGCTCGTCTACTTCTGCTGCTGACTGTACCTACCTAATTATGTCCTAATCATCATCATCTCAGCCGAAAGACGTCCACTGCCTGACCAAAGATCTCCACGAAGACCGGGGAACATTTTGGAAAAGGAACAAAATGAATTGTATTGTATTGTATAACGGGCTGGTGTCCGCAACTCCACGTCAAATGCGCGTATTTTGCGTGCGGGTGGGAAATTCATTCGATCCACCCCAGCTCCCCGAGAAAAGCCAGCAGCGCCTTGATGTCGCTGACCATCTCGCGGAGAGTACCTGGGTTACCGAAGTACTTTGCCCTGTATGATGCAACCTCTGGGCAGTGCAGAAGCACGTGGGCTGCTGTCTCATTTTCCTCCATGCAGGCTCGGCACAGGGGGCTGTCTGTGACTCCTATGACAAAGAGGTGTTTGTTAAAAGAGCCGTGTCCAGTGATGGCGGCTGTAATTGTGCGCAGCTGTATTTTAGTCAGCCGAAGCGCTTTTTTCGTGAAGCGGCCGTCGATGGTAGGAAGTGCATCTTTGGCCTGCCTACACTCACCATGGTTTAGCCACAGTTTGTGGTGTTGTTCACTGGTTCTTTTCCTCACCAGTATGCGTAGGTACCCAAAGGGGAGTGGCACTATGGGTTCAGGTCCCATTGCTGCCATGCTCGATCCCCTTCTAGCGAGTTTGTCCGCTGCATCGTTGCCTCGGGACTCGCTGTGTCCTTTTGTCCATTGAATGGTTATTTTATTGAGATTACCAACCTGGTTCAGACGTTGATGACACTCGTGTATTAACCCAGAGTTGACTGTGTGGTTGTTTAATGCTAGTAGTACAGCCATGCTGTCTGAAAGTATTCGAATTGAGTAGTCCACAACTTCCCTGGCTAAGATGGCTGATGCCGCCAGGGCAATGCCCATGCATTCTGCCTGAAATACTGTGTTATGGACCCCCAATGGTGCGGCTATGTGGATGTTGAGATACTCCGAGAAGACTCCAGCTCCAGTGCCGGTACCTGTCTTAGATCCATCCGAGAAGATCCGTACTTCCGCGGGGCTTAGGCCCTCGCAGCGGTGATCCTCGTGGAGTTGGATTTTGTATTTTTTGTCAAATACGAATTGCTTGGATATCCGATCGTTAATAGCTTTCGCTAGGGGGAACTCGTTATGAAATCCCTCCAGTATCGCAGTGTGCTGTGTGTACTTCTTACCCCAAAGTTGAAGTGTTTCAAGTCGTACTGCTGCCATCGTCGCTTCCTGCGGTATGAACAGATCGAGCGGGGGGAACCCCAACATGGCTTATAGAGCCAACTATTATCGTCCCACTATCCTTTACGTACTGGTACATATTTTGTATCTGCTCCAGACTGTTACCCTCTCCTCTAGTTCAATTTGAACTCATTGTTTATATTGTAGCTACTATATCATTTCAAATTTTGTTGGTCTTCACAGAGTGCTTTACACAGACCACCTTGTTAAGTTGCAATTATAAATGCGAAATCTTCTTAAATATTGGTGAACTGATTAACGCTCACACTAGGTATATCTATTGGTGTCTTTTACTAAGACATAATATGTCAGCTTAATTTTTCGGCTACAATGACAATAAATTTCAAATAAACGTTATGCAAACAAAAAAAAAATGTAACAAAAACCTCGAAACGAACAATAGCACCATGCAGACAGATAAAATAAATAAAATGACGCAATTAACCATACATTCAATATAAAATAAAAGAAAAAGTGTATTTTTCCGAATTTGCCAAAAAAATATGTTATTGTACCAAGCTTTATGCCGAAATTAACGGAAACCAACAAAAACACGATATATCTAACTATTAGGTCGAATACTTAAATCATTATCGGTAACAACCGTCATTGCTCACTCAAGACAATATCATTGTTAGCAACACGTGTCATTGTCGTCTCATGCGACGTTGCTGAAAATGATGTTGCCAATAATGACGAATTCTAGAAAGTGCACCATTTTACAAAATAATTAGGTATATTCGTCGGAGAGAGTGCCACATGCAGTATTAGTTTCACGCATACTTCAACTTTGTTACATAAAAACACTTCATTATGAAGAAATAATTGAGATACAGTCAAAAATAAGAATGACGATTGTGATGACAAATTTTGGAGAATCAAAATGAAATACTTACTGCTCAAATTGAGTGACGTCTTTACACTCCAAAGCGAGTCGGCCGAGTAAGACGTGGGGTAAAGCGTCGCTTAGGTAAACGTCATTTGACTCTTCGGTCGCATTTCATTTACGTAAAAAAATTACATTCAACATTGTTGCCGATAATGACGCTTATTTTTTGAACATTGTTTGATTACATTTTAGAGTAACTTTTAATAAAGTTTTCTAACATTATTGTAATGAAAAACGTTCTTTATTTATCTAAGTTTAATATTTATTCACATAATGTATCACATTCAATACACTGAATTTTTTATGCCACGAAATGTTGGAAACTATACCCAGGCGACACGCCAAATATTGCCGATTTTTAAAGTAATATATGAATTACTTTATTTTGTGTGATTTAAAGCTCAAAATGGCTCCGATAGCATCTTAATAATTTATTTAAGTAACGGAATAAAAATGTTTGACTTTGAAATTCTTTAGTATTGATGAGTATTATAGCGAGACATCAATTTTGGCTCTCTGAAATATTCACCCGCCTACATTTCACTGTTGTCTTTGTTTCGACAATTCAAGTGCCTGTAACTGGCATACTTAAAATAAATGCTTTGATTTTGATTTTCTAAAATTGTAAATGTTACGATTGTTTTGATGAAAACTAAAACTGCACCATTCGATTTTTGATAAATCAATATTCCTAGCCAGGAATCGAACCCATTGATTTTAGAAAAAAAACACTATTATTACCCCATTCGATAGTGTTGCTAATAAGGATCAAATTCTGGGAAAATACATTAATTAAAATAAATAAATTATTGAACATTAGCTTTTTTGTGTTGATACTGAATACCTCTCAGTATATACCAAATAAACATATATTTACTTTTTTTCATCATGGTAGGGAGACAAAATAACAAAAAAGAATTTGATTAAACATGACTTCAGAAAAAAACAATAGGTAAGTAATAATTAGTATGTATGGAATGCTGAAAGAATAATATTGGTTAAAGTATTTAAACTGAATTTCCTTTCTTAATTAGTATCAATCAACAATTAAACCTACTTGTCTCTGAGATTTGACACCTGAAGCCTTTCAGGTGTCAAATCTCAGTGACAAGTGGCATTCCAGGAATGTGGAACAAGCTGTACGCATTGCCAAGTATTGAACCAAGAACAATTTGACTTGCTAAGAAGAGGAATTTATCTGAATAATGTATGTTTTATTAATAAATGTTCAGTGTTGTCAACTAGGCATACTATTCTCTTCTACTCTTTACCAGCTCCATGTCTTGGATCACATTAAAAGCTTTTTAAGACCAAACAACAACAATCTGAACAATTTGATTTATACTGGTAAAATATACACTCTACTGGTAAGGCATTGTTCAGAAGTTGTTGTAAATATAAATTAACACGTTGAACGCCATGGCAGACACCATTTATCTACCAGTGTGTATTCTCAGTGGGCTTCATGAAATATTAAAAAACAGTCAAAATTTGTTAACATATTTTTCCGGTTTAATTGTATGAAAAATGGGTATAATCTAATATGAAATAAATACAATAGCGAAAAATAGTAAATATAGAGAAAAAATAGCTGGCAGTCACCATTATCTGCCATGGCCCAGCCAAAGCACTATTCGTTATTTCAGTGGAGGGGGCCACGCGGGTCACCTTGTCAACCACCCCCCGCACCCGCGCGTAAGCGCTGCGCTTGCTCTCGCTACTACTCAGTGGCAAAAGTCGTACGCTAAAGTGCGGACCGTTTCGCGCGCTCTGTAATTTGTAATTATACCTACATACGTATTCAGTATTCGTTACTAATACTCCTACTATTACTAATAAACATGGAAGACTTGGATTTTGATATAACCGCTGAACATCTGATGCAACTGGACAATATTGAAATATCATTACTAAATAATAGTTTTATAATGCCGAGTTCAGATGACGAGTGTAGTGATATAATTCAACCCCTAAGACGAAAGTGCCGCCGAATTATATTATCAACTAGCGAAGACAGCGATGCCGAAAACGTTCCGCCCTGCCCCAGTAATAATACAAGCCCTTCGAACATCTGGACAGAGGTTCAAGGTAATCAACGCCGTATTATTCCGTTTACAGACATTTCTGGTCCCGCACCCCATATAAAGTGTATGCATGGAATGACTCCTGCGCAATGTTTTTCGCTTTTTTTGACTGATAACATATTGCAACTAATAGTCGATGCCACTAATGAATATGCAATTAAAGAAATAACACAATTACCTGAAGCTTCTAAATTTGCACGGGTTCGTAGATGGACACCCACTAACCCTGCTGAGTTGAAATGTTTTTTTGGCTTGATTTTATTTATGGGCTTGGTACCTAAATTAGCTGATTATTGGTGTAAGGACGACATGATTAGCCATCCATTTCCAAAGACCATTATGTCTCGTAATCGTTTCGAGCTGTTGCTGCAAATGTTACACTTTTCAGAAAATGACAATGAACATAAATCAGACCGACTGCATCGTGTCCGCAAGCTGTATGATGAAGTAAATAAAGTATTTCAGGAAAACTTTTCGCCAACAGAAAACCTGTGTATAGACGAAAGCATGGTCCCTTTCCGTGGGAGAATTATTTTCAGACAATACAATAAACAAAAGAGGCATAAATACGGGATTAAAGAATTTAAACTATGTACCATACCGGGCTATACTTATAAAGTAAAAGTATACGCGGGGAAAAATGATGATGTTCATAACACACCCACAAATGTTGTGATGTCTTTATGTGAAGATCGTTTTGAAAGAGGGCATACATTATTTACGGACAACTGGTACACAAGCATTACATTAGCCAGACAATTATTACAAAGAGAAATGCATCTCGTCGGCACCGTAAGAAAAAATCGTAAAGGTTTACCAAAAGAGGTCATTGATGCCAAACTTAAGCGTGGAGAGTATAAAGCTGCAGAGAGTAACGACGGAATAACGTGTTTAAAATGGAAGGACAAGAGGGATGTGTATGTTCTATCCACTAAACATACTGATCGATTTGTTAATATTCAACAGCGTGGGAAAACTATACGGAAGCCAAAAATAATTGTTGATTACAATATGGCAAAGGGTGCGGTAGACCTCTGATCAATTAGCGTCTTATTCGACTCCACTACGAAAATCTGTCAAATGGTATAAGAAGCTTGCCATTAATTTACTACTAAACACTACAGTGATAAATGCTCTAATTTTGTATCAGTCAGTCACAAAGAAAACTATTCAAATAGTAGATTTTAGAAAGGAAATTGTACAACAATTCTGCCAAACAGAGAGCGAGGAGTATCGACTTCGTGAGGTGCCTAAACGGTTGAAGCATCAATTGTCTAAAAAAGATGGCAAATCTAAAAGTACCCGACGTTTGTGCTCTGGATGCTATAAGCAAAATGTCATTTTGATGGGCCGACAATATGCTAGAAATAAAACCAAGAAAGTCAACACATTTTGTGAAACCTGCCCTTATAAGCCGTCCATGTGTTTTGATTGTTTTTTTTTTCATTTTTATTATGTATAATTAAGAAAGAAGTCATTTAATTTGTTTGATCTCCAATTTTAAGTCATAGCGTAGAGTACTGTATTTTTTATTTTATAATAAAGGTATTTTTCTAATATTTGGCATGCTTAATTTTATACCCCAATGATGTAAATAATTAAAATCATAAATGTATGACACAATTTATTTAACTAAAAGTCATCCGTATAAATGTTAAACCAGAAATGTCAGAGAAAAAATGTGTCGGGTCCGTCAGGTCCCAAATATCTCAAAGACTTGTAAGATTTTTGCCGCGCTAAGGCGCGAGGTTTGTTCTACAGCGCCCCGCGGGTCACTGCGAATAGCGTTCACAAACTTATTTATGTCTGCCAGCCCAGTAAAGACATTTTAACGCAGATCGTACTGGCAGTCAAACCGTGTCTGCCGCGGCCCGATGGACCCGGCTCATTGTCAGCCATACGGTGTCTGCCATGGCCCATAGGGCGAAGGCGTATTTTTTTTTGGGCGTTCAACGTGTTAACAACAACTTTTTAAAAACCTTTGTGTTGCGAGATAAAATTCAATGATTGCGTAGGTTTCTGAACAGCTGAAGCATCTAAGCAACTACAATTATGTAATCAAGACAGACACCTGAAATAGAACCACAGGATGTGAGAGTCAAAATGGCGGGTGTACCATAGCGAATCAAATTATACCAATTACCAAACAAATGTACCTAAAACCTACTATTCTGTACCTAGGTCTAAAAAATCTGTACCTCCTTCAGAACGAAATTATTTCGAAATTAAGGTACACCCGCCATATTGACGTCAAGATGGCGGGTGTTCTATAATATTTTATTATTTAACCATTATTCATAAAATATAATAACACCAAAAAATTGTACCTAAAAAGTACCTCAATTAATAAAACACACACACTTGATCAGTTGGATGGTTCCTGAGAAATAAAACAACCGTGTCTTGTGTATAAGTAAACAAGATTAGTCATCATTCTCCTGCCGTTATCCCAACTTATTTGGGGTCGGCGCAGCATGTCTTCTTCTTCCATACTTCTCTATTACTCGTCATCTCAGCAGTCACCTCCTTTCTAGCCATATCATCCTTCACACAGACCATCCATTGTTTCTTTGGTCTTCCTCTACTCTTATAGCCATCTACATTCATACTCTTCACTTTCCTCACTATATTTTCCGTGTGCATTACGATTGCTCCGCCAAGTTATCCAAACGAAAAAAAAAACTTCGCCAGAAAAATTGTCGAAATTTGTCAAAATCGAAGGGAACAAACCAAAAATTTGTCAAAGTAGCTTTATAAAAGATAAAAGGGTTTTAAGTTGGCCTCACGAACGTAACGTGGAGGATTGCGCGGCCATAGAGATCTCAGCAACTACACGGGTTAGAGATCTATTTCTTTTTGTCAATTGAAGACTGGATTTGTCAAAAATTGTCGAAAAAAGAGTTATAAGGTCTGGATCAATATTTTACGAAATATTCACCTTGGAAGTTATGGCCGCGCAATCCTTCACTTGTTGTTTCTTTATTATTGATTATTTCTTTGAAACTTAAGACTTCATAATTATAGTAAAACTATTACAAGAAGAAAGGTCTTAATTCGTCAAAACTAACGAAAGCAATAAATACTACTAAAGTTTAGTTAAACAGACGAAATCTGTCCAAAACAAAAAGTACTTGGCCGTGCAGTCGAAACGTTACTTTTTACGCTGATATCTCATTATCTATAATTGCAATTTCAAAGATTTCGGTGTGACCATACATTTATTCGGCATTTTAACCTCGTTAGAATGACATATCGTTTTACCCTAAGAACAGTTTTCAACGCGTGTAATCTTAAAAATGATGTCATCTCATACAATGTTCGAGCAGGGTAACCATAATTTCGATTTGATTTGGGAAAACCTCTAACTACAGACTAGCAATTATATTGGACAACATCTAGCTCAGTTGTCATTAAATAAAACATTTTTAGTTCAAATGTAGTAGGTTTTGAAATTCAATGGCTAGTTTAATTTGTATTTGATTTTGAAGTTAGCGTCAGCACAGGAAAAGACTAATTTGCTCATTTAACGATTTAAATTATACGTAAGTGACACTCTATTTACAGTTGGTTTTTTAATGGCTCGTTCAGACACGAGATAACCGCGCGATTGCAAATCATGCGGTTTAGAACCGTAAAAACTTAAATAAAAAACTTGTATATTTTAATAATTAGATATGTTTATTCATCATAGCTTGCAAAATTAGAAAAATATAAAGATTACAAAAAATCAACATATTAAATTTAACTCTTTAAAAACCTCTACAGAATAATTTTTAAGAAAATAAAAATCAATCATTAGAACCCAGGGCCTCATGCTCAGCATTCGTGCTTGCGACCATTAGACCAACAAGCAGCCAAAATAATAAATAAATGTAAGTCTACATTGACGTTACAAAAATCAACAAATCAAATAATACAAATAATAATTCTGGTTACACCTCTACAAAACCATATGTGAGAAAATGGATGCAAACAGGATCTTTTGTACTTTCACATAATTTACTTTCGTAAAACCATTTCGAGGAATAAGGTCTTTTATTATTTATTTATTGTTAAAATGAAAAAAATACTCCCTATTCATTTATATTTCTAAAGAAATGTGGCTCACCTTCAATCATCATCTCAAGAAGGAATACCATGAAATAAGCTTTTTGCAGGTCTAAACAGCATGATTTGCAATCGCGCGGTTCTCTCGTGTCTGAACGAGCCCTTAACTTTATGTGAATGCCATTAGAAAACCAACTGTCAATAGAGTGTCACTTACGTATAATTTAAATCGTTAAATGAGCAAATTAATCTTTTCCTGTGCTGACCTGACGCTAACTTCAAAATTAAATACAAATTAAACTAGCCATTGAATTTCAAAACCTATTACATTTGAACTAAAAATGTTTTATTTAATTATAATTGAGCTAGATGTTGTCCAATATAATTGCTAGTCTGTAGTTAGAGGTTTTCCCAAATCAAATCGAAATTATGGTTACCCTGCTCGAACATTGTCTGAGATGACATCATTTTTAAGATTACACGCGTTGAAAACTGTTCTGAGGGTAAAACGATATGTCATTCTAACGAGATTAAAATGCCGAATAAATGTATGGTCACACCGAAATCCTAGCAATTATAGATAATGAGATATCAGCGTACAAAGTAACGTTTCGACTGCGCGTCCAAGTACTTTTTGTTTTGGACAGATTTCGTCTGTTTAACTAAACTTTAGTAGTATTTTTTGCTTTCGTTAGTTTTGACGAATTAAGACCTTTCTTCTTGTAATAGTTCTACTATATGAAGTCTTAAGATTCAAAGAAATAATCAACACTAAAGGAACAACAAGTGAAGGATTGCGCGGCCATAACTTCCAAGGTGAATATTTCGTAAAATATTGATCCAGACCTTATAATTCTTTTTTCGACAATTTTTGACAAATCCAGTCTTCAATTGACAAAAAGAAATAGATCTCTAACCCGTGTAGTTGCTGAGATCTCTATGGCCGCGCAATCCTCCACGTTACGTTCGTGAGGCCAACTTAAAACCCTTTTATCTTTTATAAAGCTACTTTGACAAATTTTTGGTTTGTTCCCTTCGATTTTGACAAATTTCGACAATTTTTCTGGCGAAGTTTTTTTTTTCGTTTGGATAACTTGGCGGAGCAATCGTAATGCACACGGAAAATATAGTGAGGAAAGTGAAGAGTATGAATGTAGATGGCTATAAGAGTAGAGGAAGACCAAAGAAACAATGGATGGTCTGTGTGAAGGATGATATGGCTAGAAAGGAGGTGACTGCTGAGATGACGAGTAATAGAGAAGTATGGAAGAAGAAGACATGCTGCGCCGACCCCAAATAAGTTGGGATAACGGCAGGAGAATGATGACTAATCTTGTTTACTTATACACAAGACACGGTTGTTTTATTTCTCAGGAACCATCCAACTGATCAAGTGTGTGTGTTTTATTAATTGAGGTACTTTTTAGGTACAATTTTTTGGTGTTATTATATTTTATGAATAATGGTTAAATAATAAAATATTATAGAACACCCGCCATCTTGACGTCAATATGGCGGGTGTACCTTAATTTCGAAATAATTTCGTTCTGAAGGAGGTACAGATTTTTTAGACCTAGGTACAGAATAGTAGGTTTTAGGTACATTTGTTTGGTAATTGGTATAATTTGATTCGCTATGGTACACCCGCCATTTTGACTCTCACCCACAGGATATGGGCAGTAAAATACTACTTATATATATATATATATATATATCTATATGAGGATGGATGGATGGATGTTTGTTACTCTTTCACACAAAAACTACTGACCGGATTTGGATGAAATTTAGCACACAGGTAGTTTATAACCTGGATTAACACATAGGATACTTTATAATAAACGTTCGAGTGGGTATGACGAAATTCCTATATCTATTATCAAAGATAATTTAGATATACTTGCCGAACCGCTATCTTGCTTTTTTAATAAGTGCATTAATGAAGGAACATTCCCAGAACAGCTGAAAATTGCCAAGATCATACCAATTCACAAAAAAGGCACAAAGACCGATCCTAAAAATTACAGGCCTATCTCTTTGCTTCCGACGCTTTCAAAGATATTCGAAAAAATAATTAAATCTCGACTTTTGCTTCATATTAACTTAAATAAAGTCTTACATAGAAGACAATTCGGATATCAAAAAAATGTTGGTACAGGAGACGCTATATATACTCTTGTTAATGACATAATCAATAAAATAAATAATAAAATGAGAGTAGCTGGTGTATTTTTAGATTTGAGCTCAGCTTTTGACACTGTTGATCACCATTTACTTATAGCTAAACTTAATCACTACGGAGTGAGAGGCAAAGCTTCCCAACTTCTGTTATCCTACCTAAAAAACAGAAAAATGTTTGTAGAAATCAGTGAGATACAAGATGGAAATAGACAATCTTACACATCATCCTTTTTTAATATTAGGGCCGGTGTACCCCAAGGATCGATTCTAGGGCCCATATTGTTTATTTTATTTACCAATGATTTAATAAATTATATAAACACAATACTACCAGACATACAACTTGTGGTTTTTGCGGATGACACAAATGCCATTATTGGGGCAAATGACACAAAAGAACTTGCAAAAAAAGTTAATGAAGCTATAAGCTATATTTATTCATGGTTTACTGTAAATAAGTTAAAAATTAATAGTACAAAGACCAAGGTAATTTTATTCAGAACAACTGCTCGAAATAAAGACACCATGGAAATTTTACTAAATGACGACAATATTGAACTCGTGAGAGAAACTAAATTATTGGGAGTACACATAGATGACTCATTAAATTGGAAAAAGGAACTAGCTGCCATTGATGCATCTATATCTTCCGCGTGTTATGCGTTGAGAACCCTTAGAGACGAAATTGATATTAAACATTTAAAAATCGTATACCACGCGCTAATTGAGTCTAAACTAAGATACAGCATACAATTTTGGGGGAACAGCTATAATTATAACTGCCAACGAGCTTTTGTCCTTCAGAAAAGAGCTATACGTACCATTGTCCGTATTTCACAAAGAGAGAGTTGTCGTCCACATTTCTTAGATTTAAACATCCTTACAGTACCCAGTCTCTACGTGCTAGTCCTTCTAACTAATCTTAAAAAGTACATACACGAATATGAAACGAATGAGGAAAGACTGGTCAGGGAGAGTACACGTAGGAAAGATTTGAGAAATAAGATAAGTCCTCATTTCAACATTGTGAAGCATAGTTCACAATATCAAGCAGTGCAATTATTCAATAAGTTACCACTACAATTAAAAAGCTTAATTTATACATCTTCATTTAAAACAAAGCTTCAAGCATTTCTACTGGATAAGTGTCTCTACTCCGTTGACGACCTGTAGTATTGTGACCATACGATTTTGTCCCCAGACTATTAATTTATTTTGACTAATATGCTGTTATTTATATTAAGCTGACATTGAAATATTATTATTATTATTTTTTACAATTTTAGTTGACATTTGTTAATTTTATTGTATTTTTTTTAATCATGATTTTTAGTTGTAATTTGGATTTGATGTGAGAAAATAATTATGTTGTGAATTTTTATTATTGTGTTACATGCAGAATGTTTTTTTTTTAATATTATTATTATTACTTTTTCACAATTTTAGTTGACATTGAATAATTTTATTGTATTTTTTTTGATCATGATATTTAGTTGTAATTGGATTTGATGTGAGATACTTAATAATTATGTTGTTAATTTTTAATTGTGTTACATGCAGAATGTTTTTTTTCTTTTTCTATTATTATTACTACCGTGTTATTTTAGGTTATTTCAAACACAATGTAAATTGTTTGTGAATAAAATTGAATTGAATTGAATTGAATATCCCAGTAGTATGATTCCCTGGGACAATTACCAAACTCCATGCACATGAAGCCGCAGGCATAAGCTAGTATTACTATTTTATACACCATACCACGGGAGTGCAGTATGGAAGCATTCAGTTTTTTTAAAGTGTGTGTGTGTAAGGCACGCTTTATGCCTTTTCAGATCTGCCAATGAGACTAGTAGAAAAGTAGTTGATGTTACTTATGGAACCAAGTAGGTTTAGCAATTCTAAGATAACCCTCAACCTAAATTTCGATATTGATAACAGTAAAACTACAACACAAAACCACTGAAAGATATATAAATTGCAATAATACAGTTTATGTGCAAAGGGAAGCTTTTCATAAAGCAAACCTTATTCCAATGATAAAATGTACTGTTTCGAGTGCACAAACAGTACCTACATTTAAAAACTTCTATTTACTTATCTGTGAATAGCACACAACACATATACGTAATACATAAGTACATAATAAAATCGTAAATGCATACATATTGATCAATTTTGACAGGAAGAATTCTCAAATCATTTTCTTGAACACGTCTAACGAAGGGCTATCTCGCAAGGAGAGTGAATTACAAAGTCGCAAAACACCAACAGTAAATGATTCATCATAACGACTTGACTTTCCTAACCCCATGGAGTAAAAAGCGGAGAAGTGATCATGATGAGCGACTAAAGAAAACCTCTAGGAATTCGACGAAGCTTTTTGAAATTTTTGCACTTAAACAATGTCTAAAGAACCAAAGTCAATCCTTCTGTGTCGTGTCGGGATTGGATTCGTTAACAACAAGACCAATAATAATACCTACCTAGATAAAAACTAAAAAAACGAAAAAGTCACCCTGCCCGAGCGCAGCCATGCCTAAGGAACACCCTGTGACCCTTGACATGACCGGATCGCTGGACCAAGGCACATTTTTTCACATTCAATGAGAAAACAAAATGGACAGAAAATACACACAAAAACTAAGACTTATATATCCCATCACAGATGTGTTCGGTTCGGTTTCGTGTAACATACATAGTAAAATATGTACTCTGTTCTATGCGTGTAAACTAACCACAGAGATAATCAATCTTAATATTTTGAAATCAACCGTTTCCGTTTCGGGCCAAACGGCTTCTAATCTTCTATTAGTTCTATTCTATTCTATTCTACCAACGCTAGGCTTGTCGAATAAATATCGATACATCGATATATCGATATTTTCAATTTGATAAATCGATATTTTTGGGCGATATATTTTGTAACGATATATCGATATAACGATGTCAAATATTCAATATCGAAATTATATAAAAAACGATATTTAATTTGGTACTTAAGTTGGTTTTTAAGTTGGCAACTCTGTCAGTTCAGTTCAGTTTCCTCAGAGAGAGTGGCATCTGCTGTAAATCTCGCAGTACCCAATAACAGAAGTCGGCTTACAGCCGAGCACATAAATCAAAGAGTTTTTCTAATGTCTGTATCAGATAAATATTGGTTTAATTAATAAATAAATAATATTTTGTTCTTGATTTAAGTTGATTTATTAAAAACAGGATGACTGAAGTAGGTTAGACTTTTTTTTCATATCGTACCGATATATCGATATATCGATATTTTTAAATAAAAAAAACGACATCGATATTGATATTTTCTAAAATATCGATATCGATATGTATCGATACTTTATTGCATTTCCGACATCCCTAACCAACGCGAACGGGCAAAGAGTAGAACCAGTGTTGCCAGTGTGATTTCCCAAAAAAGGACGATTATCTTTCTGAAAAGGTACGGTTTTTAACTTCAACTGACTTCAAGGTACGGTTGGGTCACTTGGGTCGGGCGGGATACTTCTGCAAGAACTAGATCAGGTTTTTTCTTCTTCGAGTTGGCTGTCTGCGACCATAGGTTGGAAAAAAGCGATAGGGAATCGAATATTCAAAGGGATATGGTAAAGTAGAACATTATTACCGATTGCCAATATTGAACAAATTCATTTGTAAATCAATTATAGAATGAAGTAAAGTCGTTAAATTCCTTAATGATGCAATGAATAAAAAAAAAATTGATAATAATTTATCATAGGAATAATGTAATGAGGAAGTTCAGATATGAAGCGATATTATTCTCTATATAAAAAGAAACAAAAAGTATTGTTTTATTTTATTGTTTTTAAACAAGTGTGCAAAATTCTGTTGTTTACATACCTGTCAGAAACTTGAAACGAAATAACAATAATTTTGTTTAATTGAATTATAATACCGGTAAAAAAATTTAGATGTAATTTGACATTTTTAGGTCTAAAAAGACTGTAAATCGAAGTTCGAATCAATCGCAACTCGAAGAAAAAAACATCTAGTTCTTGCAGAAGTATTCCGACCCGTACGGTTTTGCTAGAATTTAGAAAAATGCTATAGTCTACTCATATTCTACAGCGAAAACCAGTTGTTTGTTGTTTGTCAAAAAAAATATGAAAATAATGTTTTAGGAACTAAGAAAATTCCATTTAAGTAATTTAATTTTAATAAATCACTAGTATAGAAAGATACGAAAAAGGTACGGTCTACACTGAGGTACGGTTGTAGTACGATTGTGTGATGAATAGTACGGAAAACCGTACTTTTTGGTACGGTCTGGCAACGCTGAGTAGAACTGTAGAATATTTTATTTATTACCAAACTTCAGTGTTGCCAGACGACCGTATCGCGTTCCCCCAAACCTTCCCCGAAATTCCCCCAAAATTGTGATTTTGAAAAAAAAAACCCCACAAATTGCAAAATATTTTTTGTTTTAAATAAAATCTACAATATTATAATATTTCAGCAATAACTTCCATTAAAGAATCCGCATCTTCACTCACGTCGTCTACAGTTCCGTACACTTTTGCTGAGTTAGATCTCTTTAGCTTAATTATTGAACTGAATATCTTATTCTCAATATGGATTTGGCAGTGTGAATGGCTAATCTGTATGGAAGCTTGTCTTTAAGCTTCGATACAGATACCGAAGCTTCTCTCAAGTAGTAATTACTACTCGAGAGAAGGCTCGCGTTAGAAAAACGCGACGACAAAATTCCTGGTGCCAATTTTGCTAACAAAAACATCATAAAAATCCCCCAATTCCCTCCAAACTCACATTTTTTGTCCCTCCATGAATCCCCCAAAAATACTATCCCCCAATTGTCCCTCCATTGTGTGTTCTATATTGTAACTATCGTGGAGTGTAATTGTAAACTTAAAACAAACCCCAGATTTAGGGGGCTTAGCCCCAATCTGGCCTCACTGCCAAACTTTTACCCACTCTAAGACTGAAGGACATGTATCCATGGTCATGAATAAATTAAAAAAAAAAATTACCCACTCTTGTCCTTTGTTTTTTATAACAATGACGTTTTAACAGTAATCGGTGTATCCGGTACCGGTTGGTAGTATTCTACTCTTCGGTTGGTGTAGTTGTAGTGTTGGTAGTATCAAAATGTAAAAAGGGTGTCCAAAAAATTCATACACAGCCTAGTTAATTTAAAAAGTGCCCAGAAGGCTTACAGAATTGCCACTTTGGATAGCAATGCTGATTCTTTGAACAAAACAAGGGCAGCCATCTGGTCACGTGAACAGTGCACCAACCTTAGTGATAACTCGATAGGTGGGCACTCGGGATACCCATGGCCATAGTATTTCAACCCCAAACGGCTCAAACACATAACTACCAATTAATTTATTGTATTTACGCCGTTAGCACCTGCACCTGCAGCAGTCATCCCAGTGCAAGGAAAATTGGATGGTGCAATTTTCTTCCACGGCATTATGGTCATCCCACTACCATCCAGTCTATTCGTGCCTAGCCATTGAGTTCTAAGACAGCTGTGAGCTGGCTCCCCGGTGGCGATGGTGGCAAGAGGACTACATCTACAGATGAGATTAAAACGTTCCAAAGACTTTTTTGGAAAAATGGAAGTATTGGAGAATATATTAAGGAAAAAAATCAACATTTTTCCTCAAACCTCTGATAGCATAACTGTATTTGCCAAAAGAAATATAACGTAAATTAACAAAATCTAAAGGAAAATGATAAAAAGTTAACATACATTAATGTTGTGTATATCTTTTAATTTTGTGTGCAATAAAGAATAAGAATACATTGATGAATTATGGTAAAATTTAATTTTTATGTATGTTTGGAGTTAATACTTTGGGGTCGTTGCTTGTAGATCAGAAGGTATGTTGAAGATAAACTCCGTGTAAGAACGATTATCGAATGTATATTTATTTTCAAAATGGGTCGTCTTTTATATTATTTGACAAACTAACAATAGCCAATAAAAACATGTACATTAAATTAGAAACATTATTTACAAAATGAAAATCCAATAAGAATCCAAGGATTTTTGACCAATCGCGTCACAGCACTGTTGTCGTGTTAGTTCCACGAGAGGCGCTAGTGTACTCACGGCGCGGCACGGCGCGGCGGCGGGCGCGCGACTTTTCCCACGCATCGCATTTCGCCGCTCGCGACGAAGGCATAAATATTATGTGCCACGTAGCGCGCGCGTTAGTGTCGGGCAGGCCAGGCCTCCGTCGAGTGAAGACTGAAAATGCAGTGATGAAGATCGAAGACACGTTGAACCGAAGCTAGAAGAGTGGCCTCACAGCTCCCGACACTCCTATTTCTTTACGGAATCGTCTAAAACGTTGAAATAGTTCTTTTCAGAACTGCTTGCTTCGATGTTTCTTATCAGAACGTCAGAAACGTTATACCAAAGTTCTTATCAGAACTGCTCGCTTCAATGTTTCTTATCAGAGCGTCTAAAAAAAAAATATACGGTCGAATTGAGAAACCTCCTCCTTTTGTGAAGTCGGTTAAAAACGTGGTAATGTGCTGTCTGTGACTGGTGGTGGTGGCTACATATGTATGTACATGTGTTAATTGTTATCAAATACTATGAGTGTGCGTTAAATTGAGAGTTGCTTAAAAGTTCGTAGGTTACCGTAGGTATGTCAACGCCATAAAAACTTTTCTGTATTTAGCGTGCAAGTTTCTTAATTTATCCCTAAAAAATCCAAGTGCGTAAATACGGTCATCGCCATTTTGACGACAGTGCTTGCCGAGGCTAAAAATCATGATAAGTGTGGTTTTTGGACATCCAAGCTTCACTATATTGAGAATGATTAACTCGTCATTTAATCCATAGTTCGAAATAAGTAGTGGTAATGATGAATTGAGGTATCTAAAGTTGAAGTTTCGCACCAATCGGCTGGACCGATTTTGAAGGGGCTTTTACAGGCAGATAGCTGATTTTATAAGGTCTAACATAGGCTAATTTTGTTTTAGAAAAATCACGCGAACGAAGGTCGCGGGCAACAGCCAATTTACTATAATATTTTTTTAAGCTTTTAATAAAATTGTAATCTTAAAGTAGTGCCGAGCCGTAGTTGTCATAATCCGATCAATTTAGTCATCCAAGGGTACAATAATTCGCACCCAGCTCAAAGTTGGTAGGATTGTTCAAAACACTATCACAAATGAAATCTAAAAAGTCCTCATCGATCCGATACCTGGAAAAAATTAATAGGGGTCAATGGTCAAAAAAACAGGTTTTACACGATTATCAGCAAAACAGTAAGTTTTATGATAAAATTAGATGGGACAAAATGTAGATCAAAAAATTATCTATAAAAAATGTTTGTATACTTTTTTCCTTACGAGCCACCGTTTCTGAGATATAACGATTCAAAAAGTTTGAAGAGTTGTAATCGTCATAATATGTATAAGTACACCACGTATATACATCACTAAAGCTGTGTAATACAAGTAAAAATATTATTCTATCGGTCAGTGTAACTTATACATATAAAATATTATAAATGTGAGAATAATTTCAGGTAAAAAGAAACCCAGTCCCTCATTTAATACGCCAGTGTAACCTTGAGCAACATCTGTCTCCTATTTAATTGTCTGCATGGCTAGGATCGTATACCTGTCATATTACCAAGTTCAAGTGTGGCTTTCAGCTAGACCCAAAATGCTGGGGTTCCACCAGTTCAGACTTTACTCCTACCTGAGACGGCAAAACTGCTTAACACAGTTTTTTGCAACTGTAAAAAAAGGGATGCAAGTAGTGCTAAATATGGTTGCAAAAAAGTTGGACTGTTTTGTTCTCTAGCATGTACAAATTGTCAAGGCCGGTCGTGCTCCAATGTTGAATCACCAACAATATTGAGGATTCGTTTGATACCAACGAGGAGACTTACGATGTATCACTATTGAGGCAATTTACTTGCACCCAGGATGAAGAAGAAGAACAAGGAGAAGAAGAAGAACAAGAAGAAGAGGAGGCAGAAGTATTAGAGAAATATGAATCAGACGAACAAATTTCATTTATGATGGTGTTTAGAACAATCCTACCAACTTTTAGCTAGGTGCAAATTATTGTACCTTCTGCTTCTCTCCTATTTTTTGGTCTAATTTGACCGGACTATACCAGACAGTGCGATGGTCACTAGTCGCTAAAATATGCCCACTATAAGTGCGCAGTTCAAGATGGCGTTGCTTCGTTCGTTCGTTCGTTGGCGTTGTTGCGTTGTTGTTGTTGTTGGCGTTGTTGTTGTTGTTGTTGTTGTTGTTGATGGTGGCGTTGGCGTTGTTGTTGTTGATTTCTCACCCCCCAAAAAAAAAAAAAAAAAAAAAAGATGGCGTTGCTTGTCAAGAAAATTTGCATCACTATATCAAAGGTACCTTCATTTTAGTTCTATGTTTTTCGCACGGAACCAAAAAAATAAACAGTTTTTCGCCTGTACAGATAAGTTTGTTGAAATGTATTATTAATGTTCTGTGGTTGGCAACTTCTGATTCATAGACTATCATGCTTTTTACTGAATACAAATATGTCTCGGCCATAAAGAGTAGAAAAAAATTGAGGTCGCTACTATCGTTTATATGGTATCATTTATACTATAACATAAATGATTTTGATACTTGAAGTATTTTTAATGATGAATGAATTAGAATAGGATAATTTTTTAATACAATTAAAATAATAATACCAGCCTATTACTGTCCCACTGCTGGGCAAAGGCCTCTTCTCAACAGAGATGGCACGAGCATTGATCACCACGCTTGCTCAAGACGTGTTGGCGATTTCAGACTTATATTAATTATAAAGTCCAGGTTTCCTCACGATGTTTTCTTTCACCAATGTCTCTGATGTCCAAGATAAACTTATAAAATTGTCACTTAGCTACAAGCAGGTACAATGATTGTTGTAAACTGCTGCGTTAGCAAGTGTTCAACCGAACACTTGCTAACGCAGCAGTTACCATCATTACTTGCATCATTATCTTGTACCTGCTTGTAAATTATAATTAAATTAAATGCAAATTATAATATAATTTCTAAATTCTTTTAATAATTGAAATATAAACGAGTCCGTTAGAATACCTTTATTTATATGTAGGATCAGGAGTGCCGAGAGGTATATCTTCAGGGTTTGGAGTTCCCATTTTGTTGGGATAAACAAGACTGTATAATCAGTTACAGAATTTTTATTGCAGTAGATACTAATTAACACACAATACAAAATGATACACAACACAAAAATGGTAAATAGTAAAAAGATAAAGGTAAACAGTTAGGCAAACAGACCTTTTAAGGTCACAGTTCGTATAGTGGCCAAGCCACCCAAACACAAAGTGTATCGCTCGCTATCAGCAAGCTAAATACAGCTATGTGGCAAATTTACAATACCAGCCAAGCATAGAAAAGGCCAACCAAAAATAGAGTTAGATGACTTTAGACTCTGTGCGATTCGTCAAAAAATTATAGAGGCCTCATTAAGGTTTGGGATCAGTTTTTCTGTCACCCACTTGGTAAAATTGTGAGAATTCTTTTCTGAATGATAATCTTCCATTTTGTTGGTGCCACTAAATATTAGCAATGCATTGGGTACAAATCCATTGGCAGTTCCAGCATGGACAATAATCCAACAATGATTTCCCTGAAATCAAAATAAAACATGGATTTAGAATGACATGCGTGCGTGATGATCAAAATTATGCAGTCGCTCTATACGAAGGCACTTAACAAAGTACTTTCCATTATGTAAACATAACCTCTAAAGTTATATTAAATCTGTAGAAAACGTCGATAATGTGGCATTTTCTATAGACTTAACTGACGATAACTGTAACTTATACCGTGAAATATGTATATTGTATAAAATTATACTGAATAAATACCTGTAATATCAGCAATTCGTTTGTAGAGGTCATCCAATTCTGTAAAAAGTTTCCCGGCATGATATTCCGCCAAACATCTCTTAAACACATTGTAAATAATTTCTCTGGCGCCACTTTTTATTTTATCGTTTTGCCCATTTTCAATTACAATTCACTGAGTAAAACGATTAACCAACTGAAAATCACAAGAATTCACACACAAATATTTTTTTTTGGTAGTTTGAAGGATATTTGACATTTCTTTAGAGTTGCTATGTGGAGAAAAAATTTAGTTCCTATTTTTTTAATTTCTAGTCTTTATGGCCGAGCTGAGTAATAAGTATGTACGGTACTTAAGACAAAACATTGTTTATCTGGCTCTCTGTTCCGGGTAATCTCCGAAACGGCTGAACCGATTTTGACGGGACTTATACTGGCAAATAGCCGATGTTATAAGGAGTAACTTTATAACTTAGGCTTTTTTTTTAGAAAACGATTAAGGCATCGTGCAAAAAATGACATCTATAAAATTATTAACAAAATTCGATTCTAATACGGATGTCATATTTTTATAATAATTTTCACGTATACGAAGGTCGCGGACAACAGCTAGTTTATTTATGAAAGTAGGCACTCTGTGGAATAGAATAGAGTCATTTTGTGACAATCAGGATTCTCGCTGGAGTATATATATTCTGTGTTCAGGATTCTATCTGTCAAAAGAAAACTTACCGCGTCGTTTTCAACCATTTTTTTGATTGTGTTAATATTGAAAATATCTAATAATTACAGAAAAACGGTACAAAACAATCAGTAACGCGATATTAGGTCGTCTTAGGAGTGGTACGCTCGCCCAACGTGTGGGCAAAATTTTTATACTGTTAATTTGAGTAATTTAAGTGATTGTAACGTGATTCCACGAAGTAGTAATAAAATCCGATTCAAACATTTTCTGTTTAAGTAAAATATGGTTCGTGGCGGTGGTCGCGGAGGACGGGGCATGGGCTTACGCGGTGGTATGGGGCGACCCCCGTTCAACAGGCCTCGCGTCTTGATGCTTAGGCCGCCATTCGACCTGATACTTGCTGAACCGTCCTTTCCTCGATGCAAGCCGCCTCCGGATGAATCTGCACTAACACAGGTAAATCTAAGATTGTGCTATTGTCTTTTATGCCTAGGTCAGACGGCCGTGTCGGGGGCAGCTTTCTAATTATTAGAGTAGGAGGACCTGTAAATACTTTATTCATAAATTTACCTCTTTATAATATTAGTTTATATACATTGTACAGAATTATGCCGCGAAACATGTTCAGCTCGATCACTGTTCGAATACACAAGGCTTTCCTAATCGTGTTGAGGTTCGCGACTCACGATTTGCAGGATCTTTTTGGAATGCAAACACCCAACACTTTCGTTCTTGCTCTCTGAGAAGGATAGGTATCGTACTATAGTATGTGCCCTACCCAGTTCTCGAGAAAGACCATGTCACGCTGTACTGGAATTGGTCTACCGTCATTGACAGGACTATTGTTGCCAATAAGCCTGATATAGTGGTGATAGACCAAACAGTACACCGCATAATGAGAGTCGATGTTACTATCCCGCGTGACAAGAACCTTGTGAAGGCTGAGAAAGAGAAACTAATAAAATATCTTTACTTGGCACATGTGGTTGTGGAATGTGAACTCGGCTATCATTGTGCCAATTGTCATTATGGCCAATGACCTGACCATCCAACACCTCATGTCAACTGTCAATTGTCAACCAATGACCTCATGGCCAAAAGCCTAAATTAACATCTATCGAGACTCTCGCTTGGCTTGGATCAAGGGCTGATTCAGAAGGCAGTACTCCTCGATACAACCCGCAGTGTGAGGATTTTCCTGTCTCTAGTGCTCCAACTACCAGTTACTTGGACTCTGCGCCCGTCACTGGTGGGCCACTTTTTTTTTATTTTTAAATGTTTTTTTATTATGTTGTCATTATGAAATATTTTTAAATGTTAATATTTTGTATGAAAGATGAATAAAAGAGAAGAATAACATTTTTAAACTATTCCATAAGACATGTCTTGTTTAAAGATAGGTGTTAGTATCTCACAATTCTTTAGTATAATATAGCTTGTGGTGAGCACAAGGTTCAGTGTTTTCTAAGCAGTTGCATGAATAATACAGAAACATTTCTTAATTGGTTGAAAACATGTCAAGAGATGTGAATTGTCAAGCAAGTTTTGGTCAAACAAGTTGTGTGATGAAGCAGACCCGATCAATACATCACCCAGATCAATATATTAGGTACATTCTTTACCTGAAGGGATTTGACTGTTTCTCCCAAAGATGGGTGTGGGTGTCACAACCTAGCCAGGAGGACGCCCACACAATTATACATAACTCTTGCGATGTTGAGCGGATTTTACCCAAATGTTGAGCAGGCCGGTAAGGCCCGGTTATCACTGTCATTGGTTTTGAGTGTAGCGTGAGCATTGCAGCATCCAGATACAATACCTTGCGAAGGCTTGTTGTAACAAACCGATTCCTGCGGAGGGCGATTGTTAGATACAGCTTTACAAGACCCAGCTTGATGGGCAGAGCTGTCATTACTTTTCAGAGATAAGAACGTTTTCTTAACACCATCTATTTTTTCGAGGGTAGTCGTAAAAGACTCCGCAATAAAAAGGTTCTGGCATGAGGGAGGTATTTTACGTAAAGATGATTTTATAAGAGGATTTCGAATAAATTTCTACATGGCATCACGTCCCTTCTGAATAATTTCGGCACTATGGCCACAAAGTAATTGCAGTAAATTGGATGACACATAAACTTTGAAAAATGTTTCAATAATTTTTTCTTGTAAATTATTGAAACAACTCTTGCCCATGTAAGGAAACTTTTCATAGAATCTTGTAAAACCTCCGTTAGTTTTAATAAACAGAAAGTTTGGGCAGCGTAAGCCCTTTCTGCTTGAGCTAAATGACAAGTAGACTCATAGGCTTTGGTTTCATCATTAATCTCTAAATCTACGAAACCAGGTGAATGACTATACAATTTTTGGTGTGAGTCTATCTAGCAGGCCCCAACGAGATTTATCAACAGATGATAGCTTTTCATAAAGACAGTATTTTGTACCTAAAGAAAATAAATACGAAAGGAACATGGGTGGTTTTTAGTCAGTAAAAGTCTGACATTCCCTTCCGCTCCGTCCAGAGCGGGAGGAGTCATTTGATGATTTCCCACCAGAAAAAAAAAAAACAAAGGTGCCTAGAACGTCGCGACGTTTTCGTTTACGGCCTTGAATTACTAGAGCTCGAAGATGTGCTACTAGAGCTACTCGAGGAACTGCTGCTCGATCGGCGGCGCGATGGGCCCGGAGTAACGACACATCACCAGGATTGGTTTTTAGAAGGTATAGCCCTGCCTTCCATCCTGATAATACGAAATAACAGTCTTATGTGATTTAACTAGATACTAGAATAAAAAAAAATATCACTACAATGTAGTAATCGAGTTAAAATATTTTTTGTGCAAACGCTTACGTGACAAACTGCGCTCGGTGTAAAATACTTGGCTCGTTAATAGCAACAGTAAATTTTAATTTTGGGGAAATATAAGATGGTTTGCGGTCGAACCGAACGAAAACCGAGCCGGAAAACGAAACGCCAATGAGCAAGAGGCTCAGGCGCACCAGGCCATGAGCCCACCAGGTGGTGATGGGGAGAGGGGAATATAGGGTATAAAGAGAGGGGAAATACATGGAACGGAAGTGCTGTCTCAATGAATTAATTTTCGAATTTACGGTCAAGTTATTTAATAGTTTATTAATTTAAGATGCGAAATATGTGTAATATTACTTAGTTTTTACTTTTCAACTTTAAAAGTAAAAACTAATATTACACATATACGACAATAGGATAAAGAATATACAATAGAGAATAAAGAATAGTTAGTGTAAGTATTTAATTTTAATTGAGTAATACAGACACACTCGCGTTTTACTTTTAAAGTTGAATAGGTAATAAAGAATAGTAGGTAGTATTTAATTTTATTTGAGTAATAAAGACACACTCGCGTTTTTTACATGTACTTACTTAAAACTTGCAAATATTATATAGTTCATAATAATATTAATATCAATTACATTACATTAGACGCAGTTGGCGCAGTGGCTGAGCGATTGACTGCTGTGCTTCGTGTTGCGGGTTCGATTCCCTCACGGAACAAATATTTGTATGGCCTACAAATAGTTGTTCCGGGTCTGGCTGTTTGTGTATGTGAGTTTAAATGTTTGTAAACGCACCCACGATACAGGAGAAATTCCTAGTGTGAGGCATAAAGAAAAAAAAAGGGGTTGGAGAATGGACACCGTTGACGATTTATTAGGAATCTATAGACATAATACTTTACATAATATTTAATATCAATGTCGCGTATCACGAGCCAACGCGAATATCGGGATTTCACACAATGACATATTTACAGACGGGGATGATTTTGGAAAAAACTGTGATACACGTACTTATCTCATAATTTTAATTGAAGAGTGTGAACACCAATTTTCGAGTGATCCGACCCAGAGAATATAAAGTTTCACAGATAATTCAACCCCCCATTGCACCCCCTTAGGGGTGGAGTTTCGAAAAACGAAAGACACCCTCCAAATTTCATGTCTCAAAGACCAGCGGTTTGGACTGTGCGTTGATACATCAGTCAGTCAGTCAGGACTTTCAATTTTATGTGTATAGATTGACAACATGAGGCTGGCATAGTCACCTAGAGTGTAATTAAGCCTCAAAATACAAATTGGTTTTAATAAAAAATAGTGAAGGTAAATGGATAATATTTAAATATATCAATTTACAGGCACTCCTTAAAAGGCACGGGGAGTTATGCCCAACACCTGCTGAACAGTCAGCAGTGCTGAATCTTGTCACAAAGCTGCAGACTGTGCTGGACAACCTTGTTGTGGCGCCTGGTGACTTTGCAGCATGTGTGAGTATTTTTTTTTTACTGTTTGTTGTGGTATAATGCTCTCATTAAAGGCAAAACTGCAGAATAAACCGTAGTGGACTTTTGACCATGATTATCTTTATTATCGCATAATCAATACTGTGTGAAAGAAGTTTATGAACAATGTGCATTGCGCTCAATCTTGAAGATGTTGCGTAAGCGAAATGTATTGTAATTTATCGAAAGAGGCATTCCTTTTCGGAATTCTTTATATTAAGTTTTGATTCCGTTTAAACTGGATGTTTCCAATATCTTTATAACTAACATTATCTGAAGGAGTATAAAACATAAAATTGAGAGGTGTCAAGGGACACCCGAATGGAACGAAGTTCATTTCGATTAATAAGTGAAAAAAAACCTTGGCAGTCGTTGCTTAACCTTGATCACCCATCCACAGACAGACCTTGGCAGTCGTTGCTTAACCTTGATCACCCATCCACAGACCAACCTTGGCAACCGCTGCTTAACTTGGATCACCCATCCACAGACAGACCTTGGCAGTCGTTGCTTAACCTTGATCACCCATCCACAGACCAACCTTGGCAACCGTTGCTTAACCTTGATCACCCATCCACAGACAGACCTCGGCAACCACTGCTTAACCTTGATAACCCATCCACAGACCAACTTTGGCAACCGTTCCTTAACCTTGATCACCCATCCACAGACAGACCTCGGCAACCGCTGCTTAACTTTGATCACCCATCCACAGACCAACCTTGGCAACCGTTGCTTAACTTGGATCACCCATCCACAGACAGACCTTGGCAGTCGTTGCTTAACCTTGATCACCCATCCACAGACCAACCTTGGCAACCGTTGCTTAACTTGGATCACCCATCCACAGGCAGACCTTGGCAGTCGTTGCTTAACCTTGATCACCTATCCACAGACAGACCTCGGCAACCGTTGCTTAACTTGGATCACCCATCCACAGACAGACCTTGGCAGTCGTTGCTTAACCTTGATCACCCACCCACAGACCAAAGACATAACGAAAATATCAGGCTTGCTTTCTATAAGAGAGAGAGAGAGAGACAGACAGAGAAACATGCGCACGCCGCACGGCTTACAATAGCTTACTATAGCAAAAACACATTATCCTCCTTTGCGTCGCGCAGTCGGGTAAAAAGTGTCGTTACAACTTTTTGTCTGATTTTTTTCCGTCTAGCCCCCTTTCGCAACGCGCGATAAGGAACTTCGTTCCAATGATGATTATAATATGCAACCCAAAGCTATAATTGACTTTGGTTGCGCCCCTCCACAGGGCATCCTCAGGAAGTGTTGATTCGAAGGCTGCTGTTCATTTTCCCACTTTCTCCCTCTCCATATTCTAGCCTGGATCTAGTTAAAGTGGATTTAGAACTAAATATTATTGCATTTATTGAAATTTTGCTGGTTACTTTTCTCAGTTACATGTACATATCTAGATACTTTAAATTTAATCTGAATTTTGTGAAAGAACTTTTGTGGGGAATTAGTGACTAAAAATGTTTTCAAAATATTTTTGGCAGCAACTGGAAGAGGTCCGCCAAGTTGGTTCCTACAAGAAAGGCACAATGATGGCTGGTAAGAATGTGGCAGACATTGTGGTCATCATGAAAACCCTTCCTACTAAGGAGGCTGTTGAGGGCTTGTCCAAAAAGGTATGATATTACTTAATGTTGTAAGGTCTTAACACACTTTTTATTGTTGGCCTAAGTGCTCCACTGCGAGGCAAACGCCTCGTTTCATTCCATCCACCTTTCTCGGTGTTATCCTACCGTAGGCTTATCTTAAAAATGAATCCAGCTCGTCTCGCCAAGGTACAAGGTTGTATTTAATTAGCTAGCGAAATTCAGCAGACACGCTGATTTGATCGATATGTGAACGACCACAATAGTTTGCTGAACTGGGCCTATTTGGCGCAGCCGTGAGATACACAACGTTTCCTCTTTTTTTTTCTGTTTAGATTAACTTTTTGCTTTGTAGATTTAAGTTTTTTTATTTATGTTGTGTGCATTTGTGGCATGTGCCAAATAAATGTGTTTTCTTTCTTTCTTTCGATACAACAAGAAAAAGAAAATAGTCTTTATGGTATTTTGGGATCGGATTCCTCATGTATTGTAATCACTTTAAAAAATCATTATCATTTTTCTTCTTTAGGTATAAACCCGATACCTATCATGTCTATTGCATTTCGCAAGCCAACTAAATTTGACCTTGTATACATAGACTCACGCCTTTTTCGCATGGGGATAGACAGAAACTACAGAACGCCACCAGCTACGATCCTAACATACAGCTTATACTTGGTCAACGTTCATACATCTGGACGTACCCGCACTCTGCTCGCGAGGACAACGCGCCTGACCTTTCTGAAGAGCGGCACCTATAAGGTCAGTGTACAGTCACGAGCATTAATAATTTACATGTTACGTGAATGGCCGAAATGAGTGAATCTTAAGAATCACCGCTGAATGTCGACCGACCACTCAACAATCACCAATTTCAATGGTGTAAGTCCGAAATTGTTTCATTAATTAAATTGTTTCTTGAATCGGACATGCAGCGGTGAATCTTAACGTACACCAAGGCAATTTGATGAATCTTAGAATCAGCGAGCTAAAAGTACGTATAACTCACGCCTGTAAGCGTTCGAAAAACGACAAAGAATTCTAGATCAACGAACTATAAAGGAAGCAAGTGGCGAGCACTACATCCTACTTGGTTGCAGTTACTAGGCTAGGGCACATCACAAAGAGATGATATTTATGTGACGCAAGTTTGAGATAAGACCTTTTTAATTTATAAAATTATAGTCGATAAAGTAGGAGCAAACCACTTTTAAAGTGGCTTAGTTAATGACATGGATGGAACAAAAGCGCTTAACAAAGCCGATAGTCACTTGTATACTTGCGTGCCTCTTGTATATTTTAACATCCTGTATTATTGCTCAAGATTCATTCTTTCTCGTTTTATCATGTTTGATGTCCACGTTTACAGGTGTGCGAGGAGTTGAACAAGTTGCTGCGCGCCGAGATGCCGGCGCCGGGCGTGTCTGCGACGAGCGCGAGCCACGAGCGCGGCTTCACGGTGAAGGGCCCGAGCGCCGGCGCGCGCGTTCTCGTCACCACGCTACACCAGAACTTGAGGAAGCTGGAGCCGGAGGTAACTGCCACATCAGTTAGCGTGTTTGTCCAAATATTTTCGTTACTAGACCAATACAGAATGTGCTATTATAACTATTGTAATAATGTTCACATTAATACCGATCCACTGATATAGGTAGCGTCGTGACAAAATTCAGGAATTACGTTGCTATAGGTATTTCTAGCAATTGCATGTAGCTAAGGAGAGAATGCTAGGGGTATGTGTGGCATAACGCAAATAGATAGAACTTTTTTCAATTCAATTCATTTATTGCATTTAAAATGGTAGTTACATGAAGTTCTTATACAACATGTCACGTAATTAACGCACACCCTCGGACACCCCAATTAGGATATTATGTTATAATGATAATACATACACTGTTTTTTTAGTTATACACGAATAAGCATTGATTATTTATTAAATTAGTTATACTAGTTCCGGAAGAAACTTGTGGGCGCAGTACAAATCCACGAACACACACAGTCGCACACGTTAGGTATGACCTTATGAGGGTCTTGCTAGCCTAGTAGGTATTAACTCGAGTGCGCGCCGCGCCGCTCGACACAACTATAGGTATTAGTGCCGAAAAAAGCCGACAATACACGATTGTTTACGTTAAAGAAATACCGAACTCCGAGCATCGAGTTGTTTATTAAATTTATTCTAGTAAGAAATATTTGATTGCATCTTTCCATCACACTTTTCAGGCTTTGGACTGTCGACTCTGGATAATTTTGTTTATTTATTAATTAATTATTGATGATGATTTATGATTATTATGATACAATGTCACTAAGCAATGTTCGTTACAAAATGTTATGCTTGCTTATGTAAGTAATAATGAACTGCTAAAAATAAGAGGCGATACGACAACATTATTCAAAGACGGCGTGTTTAAAAGATGTGAATCAAGATATTTACAATGATTTTAAAAATCAAATACTAACTTACCTATACACTCATACGACGTTGTCTTTTTAAAACACTTTCAAAATGTCCACCACCTTGTTCAATGCATTTTAATGCCCGTTTTCTTAATTGGTGTTTTAATTTAGAAAGCACTTCAGTGTCATTTTTCACTATTTCAAAAGCGTTCACTATCCTATTTTTTAGATCCTCGGCACTTGTTGTCTCACTAAATTAAACTAACGGCTTGACCTTGACTTTGTCCCCACAACAAAGTCAGATCAGCTGATCTGGGAGGCCACTGGACTCCTACTACTCATCAAGGTGCTGTCGAACCCTCCTTCCTAGTGAAATGAGCTGAGGTTGAATGTTCTGCAAGCTAGAACCACATTATCACCACACCGTCCCAAAGTCCTCACCATTTCGGTGTACTGAACATTAATTTGTGTATTGGAAAGATATCGCGCTCGAAATATTATTTGCAAACACTACGTAAATACTGTACAGTAATAAGGTCCGCGCGTGGCTAATGTTGTTTACAATTTTTAAGCCTAGCTTTCATCCTTGCCGCACTAGCGCCCGCGCCGGTGTCTTAGTGGCTATCTCGCTCTATCCCACGTTTTTAGTTTGCAGGAGAAAGGGAACGAAAAGAAGCATGACATATTTTGTCGGTTTATCATTGTCTTTTTTCTATAGTGTGCGTGCGGTTAAATCGCTACGTTTAACTTAACTGTATTTGTAAAGACTAACTTGCTTGGAATAAGGTTCATTTTTCTTTATTTTGTATTTGTATTGAATGACGGAATTTGTATTAATGCAAATAAAACTGCACTTTTAAAAGTCTTATTGCCTTGAGTTACGGTCCATTTCAGTTTGTTTTAACTGTACAGGGGTAGTGTGACTGTAATTTACGTAGTTTTATTAATTTTTGGAAAAACAAATGATCTATATTAAAAATGATAGAAATCGATTCAGTAAACGATTCTGAACAAACTAATTTCAGGATGTGCGTTAATTATGTTACGCGTTGTATAAAATATTTAGTAACACACATTTGGCCAATATACACCGAGAAATTTTAATGGTTGTTTTCCCGCGGCAGAACAACTTGCCATAAGGAGTACTACGCAGCACGCGTTATCAGTGCAATGGATCGACATCAGTTATTGCAATTTAGAGTACGTCGCTATGGTGCAACTGTATGCTAGGGCTGATTATGACTCCCATGCTACCCGGCAACTTTACGCGGAGCCGCATCACTTGGAGTCGCTCCATCTTCGCGGGGTTCTGAACCCCCAAGCCAGTGCCTTGGGGGTTCTGAACCCCCAAGCCAGTGCCTTGGCCAGCAAGGAGCCCGGACCTAACTCCCTTAGACTTTTACTTGAGGTCAAGCGCCTGGTGTATCGTGAGGAACACGAAACTCGCGACGCGTTAATGACTGCGATAGTAGACGTTTTCAATATCGTAAGAAGTGACAGAGACACCTTATTCAAATTGAAAAACAATCAATTAAAACGTCCTCGATTGTGTATACAACGCAGTGGCTTGCACTTCGATAAGTTACTCCGTTACCGGGAAGTGTGAGTACCTACTCGCCGTTACCGGGAAGTGTGAGTACCTACTCGTACTTTTGTAAATAGTGAACATTTAAAAGTAGTTTAGGTACTTAAAATCATTGTAAATAAGTTGATTAAAATTTTTTAAATACGCCTTAAATTCTTTGTTAGGTAGGTATCTAATTCAGAAAATTATTTTTCTTAGATAATAAACTTGTTTTTATTTAATTTCGGGTTCAGCAAATTGCAGCGTAAAGTTTTATTATCATGTTTCATTAACTGAAGAGTATAAGTTATCAGCTGATTGAAAAGCACGCGGGTCAACGGCCGCGCGGCCGTTCGGCGCCCGGCTTGCGCTGAGCGTAGGTATCGGGAGGTATTACTATTGGTTCGTGGTATCACAATAGTTAATCTGCCATTTTTTGGTTCTACTATTTTATTTGTTTATATTACGATTGTATTACCAAGACAAAACCATTTGGCTGCGGGAAAACAACCATTAAAATTTCTCGGTGTATTGTACAAGTTTTTACACTTAATTGTTTACTAGGGCATTTTGTCGATAACAGTTAAATATGTCTGTGCTTTAAAGTATAAAATTTACAGGGACCCTTTTGAAAGAACTCATCTATCGAATAAAAACACTTGTAACAACAACATCCGCAACGCAACACAAAACTTATTGAAATTGGAAATGAGTAATGTCAGAGGAAGTCTGTAGTCCAAGATCCCAGGGCCACCAGACGTCACGTATTTTCTGACGAAGGAAATGTGGGCGATTGAGTAGTGTTAGTATGTACTAAGAACGCATGCCTACCTGCTAGCTTGCTTAGCCGGCCAATTTTCAGGTATCAGGTAATCAAGGTACGTAAAAACATTACTTACCTCACGTAAATTCTCCAAGCTGACTTTTACGTATATTCTAGGCAATATCTATAAAAATAAGTCGCCAATACTCCCAGACACTTTCCGTCGGCCGTATTGCTTTGCAGACGCTTTAAAGCTCCCAAAATAATTACTTAACTCCACGTAAATTCTGATGCTCCATTTTTATATATGTCCACCAGACAACTATTTTAAAACCTTTTACAAGAAGACAGACCGATCCAAGGGGCCAATCATTCCCTAAATTCAATTTTAATGCCTCTATGGGTAGGAGCGCGAGGGCATTATCTACGCGCATGAGACTGAGTGAGTCATGTATTAGGATATATTGACTTCTCTCTCTCTCTCTCTCTTACAGTTTACTCATATCAATTAATTATTAATATTAAAAAAAAAATCTGCTAAAAATTAAAAAAATCCGGTAAATAATTAAAAATTAACTGGTAAAAAAATGCTCATTTCACTACAATAATTCTAGAATTTTATCCTGCAAGCTGTTTTGATAAATACGAAAAAACTTCAATTTTTTTTTTAAAGAAATGTCAATAACTCGATAGTGTTAACAAATTTATTGAATAACAACAATTTTTTAAATGAATTACACTGGCGACCAAAAAATTAAAATAAAATAGTGCAGAAATAGCGATAACGGGTTTTTATTAAGTGTCCTTTGGTAACACTAAAAATATTTTTTATTTTTTTTTCCTACGTGTAGTTTTGGCTGTATCCTCAGTTTTTAATATTGGCTGTAATCAGTGCTTTCATGCGCTCGGTTTGCTAACTTATCGGTACATTTCTATAAATAAATTGATTTTCAAGTCATGTCTTCATCGCGAAGAAGTTGTCTCAATCAGCCAAATGTGTTTTATTACATGTGTGGTGATTACACAGCTAAAAAGTATAGAAAAGAAATAACAGATTTTATAAAAAGTTCTTATTTTTCTTACGTTAAGTCAAAAATTGCGGATGAATACAAGCCATGATCGTAATGAATACGTCAAATTGTTTGTAAAATGTGCTGTGAACACTTGAGACACTGGGTCAGCGGTCAAAAAAGCCGTATGAAAATCCGTATGAGTGCCCATGCAATGGAAAAAACAAAAAACCACATCGATCACTGCTACTTCTGCTGTGTTAATTTGCGTGGCGTTAACGTTAAAAAATGGTTTATCCAGACTTAGAATCGTTTAGAAAACACTTGCCACGTTCAGAGGAAGTACCTGTTCCAACATTTTGTTCCACCCGTGAACCAGTTTTTGACGAAATCTTTAATGAAGGGAGTAGCGACAGTGATTTCGAAGGCATAGCGTCTACCGAACCAAAACCTTTTTCTCAAGAAGAATTGAATGATTTGATAAGGGATCTTGAGCTACCTAAAGAATCTGCGGAACGATTTAGAACGAGCTGCGTGGACTTCCTTTGTTGAGGTTACTAAAAACTTTCAAGTCAAATAACTACTCTCTAATTGTTAATAACATGCTTGAGAACTTCAAGAAATTGGGATGTAATAATTATATCCAACAAAGTGCACTATATCCACAGTCATCTTGATAATTTCCGGAGAATCTTGGATCCTATAGCGAAGAGCGGACCAGGGGGAGCGGTTATACCAGGACCTAAAAAACCGGCCAAGTGCGAGTCGGACTCGCGCACGAAGGGTGCCGTACCATTATCTATAAAAACGGGAAAAAAAATCATATCTGTTGTATGGGAGCCCCCCTTAATATATATTTTTTTTAATTTTTAGTATTTGTTGTTATAGCGGCAATAGTAATACATCATTTGTGAAAATTTCAGCTTTCTAGCTATCACGGTTTATGAGATACAGCCTGGAGACAGACAGACAGACAGACAGCGAAGTCTTAGTAATAGGGTCCCGTTTTACCCTTTGGGTACGGAACCCTAAAATACGATAGAGGAGAGGAACTAAGGCCGATGGGATCGACATATGATTGCTGACTACTGCTGGGGTATGAAACGTGATTGTCCCAATACACCTCTTTCACGAAAGTCGCGAAAAAGTCTTTTTTTTTTTTAAATTTGCTTGTAATTTTTTATAAATTTGTTTTTTTTCTGTACAAGTCAAATCTGGAAAACTACACGTAGGAAGTCAAAATTTTTGGTATGAATGTAATTAGCATACGGTCCTAAGTTAATATAAAAAACATAGTTTCTTGGCGCTAAAACTAGTGTTGACCAGTGTTATTTATTGGGAGTTAATCATAAAAAAAAATACAAAATAGAAAAATATTAAGCTTTCAACATTTCTGAGTAGTTCCTCTAATTTTTACAATCATCTTCATTGAAATGGGGATGGCAACTGTGAAACTAATGGCGCTAGCATAGCTAGTTCCAAACAACGTCATTGGTTGAAAATCTAGTAATGTCATTTTATATTTTAAAATAGCTTGACCTCATTGGTCAGATTGAGACTTAGCTATGGTCGCGCCATCTACTATTAGCTTTTAACGGTCTTCCCCATTAGATAATTCATCATCCAGCCAATCTTGATATTGAATATCTAAATCGTCATTGTCATCATCAGCATTATCCTCATTTCCTTCCACTGTAAAAAGCAATTCAAACAGTGAAGATCTAAGAAAACTAAAGAGACACAAAATATATGAGAAACGAAAATAAATTACCTGATTGTTCTTCCAGCGACTCACTGACTAAACCCGGTAATTGATCTCCATCGAACCAATGAAAATCATGTGTACCATCTTTTAATGTCCAGCCATTATTTTCGGGTTTGAAAATATTTATCATCTTCATAGTTGCATTGTTTCAAAGACTAGCAATATAGTTAGCCCGTCGGAACTGTTGCCAAAGCTCACTTTTGCAAGGTGGTAAGTTGCTAGCATCGAAGTTTTTCAAATTTTTCCGATTGTATTCTTCATTAATGTCAGAAACCATATAATTGTTAATAAACAGTTTTTGTATTATGTTGAATACACGTTCTTCTTCATCTACATGACCAACAAAATTCAAGGAACCAAAACGGTGAAATGCTTGTTGGTATTCTTCATTTTTCTTGCTTTCATTGGCCTTGACATCGCAATCTGTCTCACTCAGTCTCATGCGCGTAGATAATGCCCTCGCGCTCCTACCCATAGAGGCATTAAAATTGAATTTAGGGGATGATTGGCCCCTTGGATCGGTCTGTCTTCTTGTAAAAGGTTGTAAAATAGTGGTCTGGTGGACATATATAGGAGCATCAGAATTTACGTGAAGTTAAGTAATTATTTTGGGAGCTTTAAAGCGTCTGCAAAGCAATACGGCCAACGGAAAGTGTCTGGGAGTATTGGCGACTTATTTTTATAGATATTGCCTAGAATATACGTAAAAATCAGCTTGGAGAATTTACGTGAGGTAAGTAATGTTTTTACGTACCTTGATTACCTGATACCTGAAAATTGGCCGGCCAAGCAAGCTAGCAGGTAGGCATGCGTTCTTAGTACATACTAACACTACTCAATCGTCCACATTTCCTTCGTCAGAAAATACGTGACGTCTGGTGGCCCTGGGATCTTACTCTACTGTAATTGACACCGGTAACTAAAAAGTTGGTAAACGGTTTTTATATTATGAGCATGTGATGCGGATGATTGAGGATAATGTCTTTGAAGAAAAGTTTTGAGTATGAATGACGATACGAGTAGTTGGACTGGTGAAAGATGGTCTTCGTCGGTCGGTCGGACCAAATGAGAAGTATGGAAACAGATTGGGATGGGATGGTTATGTTGCTTAAAAGAATCAGTTTTATTCAAGATAGTTCATAGCTAATCAACTATAGTTAAGGGCCCAGTCCAGTAACATTGGCAGCCCGTCGAAATATTCGCACAGGTTTACAATGCTTTTTTTGACTAAAGTTATAAAAAACTTAATAACTATTTTAAAGTTCATAAAACTGTAAATCGTTCGTTGCGTTCGCCCCGAGCCCGAGTTCTGTTTCCGCACTCCTTCCGTGACAACAGAGGCAAAATCGCAAAATGTAACGAGCCAATAAATACCTTTATATTGTAGCCTCCACCCGTTCGTTACCCACCTAACAATTGGCGACTGAAAAAAAAAACGGGTGTGTACCTTTAAAAGTGTTTAATAGAAATAGAACCAAGCTGGTTAAGCCGGAGGCACACAAAATTTATAGGTCGTGGGATACGGACATCTGTTGTCACCGCTGTAGGGATAGGTACGGTGTAGTTGCAGACGAAATCCCGCTGCTGGCTGGAGATGGACGTTGGCCGAAGTTCTGTGACGTACTGTAACGGTGATGTCGCTTGTAGGTAAAACGGCGCGGCCGTCCAACTTGCTTAGCACACCGGTGGCGAATCGTCGAAAAGTTCCACGGACTGTGGAAAGTCGGGCGCGAAGCTGATGCCGTTGATGGCTTGACAATAAAGACGTGAAACCTGGAAACCACCGTTCCAGCTAATTAGAACTAAGCCTAATAACTGGGGTACCACCGACGGCAACCGGGAGAAAATACCTATTTTATTGTAGTAGTATTGACGTAGTGGTACTGACCAGAACAAAGTTTACATATTAAGCAAGCTGAGCAAAAAGAAACAATAAAAAACAATTATTATGAATCGGTTAAAACGTAAAGAATTTAAATTTTGAAATTAATATTGTAGTTGAAGGTAGAAGGAAATTAAGCGTGATACAGCATTATTGGTAATTTTTGATGCTATTCTTAAATGGTACTTATTTAATGTAAGGAAATAAGCAACAGAAAATGAGTTATAAGAAGAAATATATAAAGTGGTACACAGTGTAGAGATTGGCAAGGAAATATTTGGATATGATGTGCGTAATTTGTGTGCTATTCAAAACTTACCCTAAATCGGGATTCTATGTTCTATGTTAGGGATTTTGGTTTCCGCACTTAGTCCCTAAAGTGGACCATTGTGCGTGAGCCATGGTGGCTGTTACTCCAACCAGCCCACCTCCCTCCAGAAGCAGATCAGACTTCTCGGTCTTCTCAGGGCATCCGCAAGAGATCTTGGTGTTCCAAGAGTCTCCTCGCGTATCTGGGTGACGCGAGTACACTCAAGGAGTACGTGCGCTATCGTTTCCTCCGCCTCCATGCACGCCCTGCACAGGGGACTGTCAGTGATACCTAGGGTGTGGAAGTGTTTGTTTAGTGAGCAGTGTCCAGTGATGGTCCCCACCACCAGTCGCAGGCTATCTCTATCCAGGCGCAGAAGGCGCTTGGTCAGCTTTCTATCCAGGAATGGCATAGCCTCGTTGGGTTGCCTGCACCCTGGTGTCGAGGTCCACCACTTCTCCGCTTGTGTTTGAGTGTGATCCTATAGCCAACTTCTTAGCTGCTTGAAGGGTATGGGCACAATGGGTTCGGGTCCGAAGGCTTTTGTGCTGGATCCTCTTCTGGCGAGTTCTTCAGCTGCATCGTTTCCAAGTGATCCACTGTGTCATTTGTTCCATTGTAGTGTCACCGTGTTGCGGTTTAGTACCGTAACTCGTTCTAAGGCGTCATGGCATTCTAGTAGTAGTCTCAACGTGATCTGGTTTCTCTTTAAGGATTGGGGAACTGAGGCACAGTCGGAAAGTATACGAATATGAGTATCGCGGTTGGCGTCTTCGAATTACCTTACCAGGTCGGCCATCTCTTTTGGTGGACCATCTTCATCCTCGCCTGGCATGTATACCGAGGCTAGGACGATATCGGGTGCATCGTCGTCAGTTTTAAGCCTGACAGCTGTCAGGTCTCTGGAACATAGTGAGTGTTGTGGTAGGTACATCATTGGGTATATAGGCCCAGGTTCGTGGTTTGTCTGTGCCCTGTGTGTCGAGGATTAACTTACCTCCAATGTTGCCGAGTTCACATAACCTATTATTTCGGATCCACGGCTCTTGGATCAGTGCTATAGTTCGGGGTTTCATCTCCAGTGCCCTGCGTAGGCAAGCCGTAGCAGTGTGGCTATGCTGGAGGTTGGTTTGGATGATGTTCAGGGTGCTGGATGTGGGCGGCAGCGGCAGTGGGGTGGAGTTAGGAGGAGACCGATCCATCGGATGAATCCCCCCCCTCCTCCTCCAATCCGTGCCGGTCGTCTCTCTGTGACGGTGACGAACTGAGTAGCTGCTCTGTCCACCCTGGTGGTGAGGTTGGGATGCTCACAGCGTCGGCATCAGCCATCGCCGTTCTGGCCATCTCCTCCTCCAGTTGTGTCATGGTCAGATCAGTCGGTGTCAGCTGTGTCTGTGCGGCGGTCGTGGTCTCAGTCTGAGTGTCGGAGGGTTGGGTGTTGGGGAAAAAGCGCACGTATATCGACCCCAGAAGGTACGTTACCAGCCGCTCCCTCCCCAAGACCTTTTCGACTTCCTCCGGTGGGATACCCAGGGTCAAATAAGTTCCGTGGTTATCTCCACCGACTGATGTCGCCCTGTACAGCGACCACCTCCCTATGTCGTACCAAGTATTCTGACGAGTCAGAATGCTCTGGAGCCGCGCTATGTCCCCATTGTTCCTGGGTACGAAGAGCGCTGCTCGGACACGGGTCGGTACGTCAGACTGCTTGATGACTGTCAGTGTCGCGTCTGTGTTCGGCAGTCTAATTCTGGGCACGTTTTCGGTCAGCCAGGTCAGGGCGCTGTCGTCCTCGCACCACATCTGAACCGTGCCATCCGCAACCCGTGGGTAACCGCGGAAGGCCGGGAGTGGTTTGGAGGGGTCGGCGTCCATGACGAGGTTTTCAAGGCTGAGCTTGATGTGCTCGGTCTCGTCGGTGGTCATGTCTCGGGATGGAGGCGAGAAGCGCAGGAATATCCTTTGTGACCCGTGCGTAAGTTCTCTGCTCCCCTGGAGAGGTCTGAATTTTGACGAGCTTGGCGTCCCCCTGGAGCGTGCTCGGCGAATTCGTGTCATCCGGGCGCACCCTCTTTGCCGCTCCCTGACCACTTGGTCCTGGTTGCGGTTCCGAGGGGCTTGGCACGGTGTTTTGTGCCAGGGACACCCTGCACGAGAATCCAGATCGCTTGCTGTTGGGGTATGAGGCCCAACAGTGAAAATGTTATGTCGACTTGTAAGGTATGTTATGTTATGTAAATGAGTAGACGAATGATTCCCTTGATGGATTTATTGCTACTGAATTATAATTACATGATTACATGCTAAGTTACAGAAATGCACACCGAAACACGGCTAAGATATCTTTCTGACATCTTATCCTTCACTTGTAGAAGATGCTACAGGCGGAAAAAATTGAATGAATGTTCCTGATGGGAAGTGCCACATCCTTTGACAGCTGATCTAATATGACGTTTAATTCATCTCGTAGCTGTTCTGGCGCAATAGTTGTAAGTTCATCTTGCCATTGTAAATGTTTGTAACAGTATCTCTTGGACGTTTCTTAGATGTTCTATAAAGCTGTTTGCTGAGATTGCCGACGTCACAAATTCGATTGATAATTCTTGAGACTCAACTCTTTCTGAAGATTACTCGTTAGTTTGTCTAGGTTTAGCAGATGTTGGTTGAATAATTTGTATTGTTTTTTGATTGTTTCTTCCGATCTCCTAAGTATGTTGTATTCGGCTTCTATTATACTTGTCTGATTTTTAGATATTAGAGCCAAATGTTTCTCATTTTCGTGGATGAGTTCAATGTTTCGTTCATATTGTTCGGCGAATTGGTCATCCAATACTCCAAACAGGGAACGTGCGATTGACCCGACACCGTTGATAAGGCCGCATTTGCCTCTCATATTCACCCGACCTTGCTGATTCAGCAATAAGCGGTTGTAGTGTTCAAGTTCAGCGAACGCGTGACGTAATTGTAATGCAATGATGTCACACTGGGTCTTCTGATTTAGCTTTGAACATAATTATGATTTCGAGATGATCATTGAATTTTGTGAACACTGCTGTACCATGCCAATAGGGTTTGACGTAGTAGACAACTATCTTCCATTCGTCGCGAATCAATTTCATGTTCGTTGATTTATCGAAATATAGGCCTTGATGCAATTCGATAAAGTTTGTTTTGTTTGTTGTCGCGGTTCCTGGACTCAGTAGGTATAGCAGGGTCATCACTAATCCGATGAAGTTGATTTTTCTTGTCCTTGCAGATTGTTGACATTTTGTTGTTTCTTCGTTTGTTGCTTGTTTTTTGTGTTATTTTTTGATGTTTTGTGGTTTGGAGTTTTCTTCGCTATCTATTGGTAAAATAGATAGCTTTTTATGGGTCTCTTTATGCGGCCGTTTCTTATTGTCAGGGTTACGACACGAACATATCCGTCATCTCCCGCGTGAAGGTGTGTTACTCGACCCATCAACCATTTTCCTGCGGGCCGCTGGTCATCATTTACAACAACCAAGTCACCAACTTTCAGGTTGCTCTGTGGCTTCTGCCACTTTGTGCTTGCTAACAATTGGCACAGGTACTCATTTTTCCATTTCTTCCAAATTTCTAAGCACATTTTTCTGGTCAGCTCCCATCTTGTTCTGGATCTTCTCTTGTTTCGATGACGGTCAACCCTAACCTTCCTGTTAGAAAGTGTGCTGGCGTTAGACAGTCCAGATCTTCTACATTTTCACTCAGCGCACACAGAGGTCTAGAGTTCAGACAAGCTTCTAGTTTTGTTAAGATAGTGGTAAACTCCTCGAATGTTAACTTTTGCTCACCCACCACCCTTTACAAATGGTGTTTCAAGTTTCTTACGGCTCGTTTCCACAATCCACCCGCCGATGGCCATGCCGGGACGTTGAAATGCCACTGTATGGCCATCTCGGTGACTTTTTTCTGTAATTGGTCGTTCCTGTAGCTGTTTTCTATTTCCCCGTATTGTTCCATTAGCAGTCGATTAGCGCCGACAAAATTCGTGCCGTTATCGCTGTATAAATGGCGCGGGGCTCCTCTCCTTGCTGCTCTCCGTTTAGGGCTGCCAAAAATGCCGAGCTTGTAAGATAAGACACCAATTCAATGTGTACTGCCTTTGTCACCATACAATTAAATATGGCTATGTAACCTTTTGTTGTTTTAGCCCCTCTTCCTTCAAAAATTCAATACCGGTATTGTGAAGGCTTCTATTCGGTCCGGTATCCCGGTATTTTCGGTATCCGGGATCCCGGTTTGCGACCCCTATTCGCGACCGTAAAACGTATGTATTTACAGAGTTATAGTCATTAGAATCATTAATTCAAGTTCATTTAGCCTTAAGCTTCCCCTTACATAAAATTCCAACTTATACTGATTTTATTGCCATATGATTACGTGCGGATTACTATACAAACACAACAAATTATTGATGAAACGGTTAAAAGAACGTAGAACCGCGGCTGCAAGAGAAAGACCCTTTGGTTTGTAAAGATGATGAAATTATCAGTTTTATAAATAATGTGATTGTGAACAGGTGCACCTCGAGTACAAGGTGATCAGCAGCCATTTAGCGGCCATCCGCCACAGCCGGTGGTTCGAGGAGAACGCCCACCACTCCTCCATCAAGGTCAGTTCATATGAGAAACGCATTCATTTTTTTATCATAGCAAGCAAAAGAGGTTTGAAGATCTTTGAATGAAGTCTGGCCTTTTGAAAATGAGATAGAATGGCGGAATTAAGGCTAGTCAAAATATTAAATCAAATCCCTTTTAAATACTCGTATTACCAGCGACCGACAACGATACGATACTATGTGACAAACCAATAATCATGGAGAATATATTTTATTTCAGACAAAGGACAATGACCAAAGTTGGTACCAAAAAGTCTCGCGCCTCAAAACCAAAATATTATAGTAATTAGTTTCATATTTTTTTACGGCATTACGCGTCGGGGATTTGATTTTTGAACTGAAAATATACTTTTCGAGTTTAAAAGTATGAATATTGTTTTACTCCCTTTATATGACGTTCCGTTTCAACTGAATATAAATGACGTTCCGTTTCAATTGAACAAACCCTTGTCTGTCGAGCGGACTCTAAAATTAATTACAATTAAGTAAGATCAGTACACCAAATCGATTTAGTTTGGTTTATTGCTATTTGCAACAAAATAGATTTTCTCAGCCTAAAGATTTTGATTTATCGATTACATCCCTAAATCCCGACTAGTTTATAGCACTTACTATACTCTATGGTTTATAGTTATCTTATCTGTGGCATCTGTGATCTGACATTTGTACTGTACTGACTAGACATGTGCAAAACAGTGCACCACGAAGTGATGTGATATGTCATTACATTTCGTGCCGAGTAATATTACATTACACCATCACTTCAAACATCACGCGTGATGTTATGATGTAGCGCCATTCGATAGCACACCATCGCGCGTTCTACTGTAATGCAATGTTCTAGTGTAATAGGACATTGAAATAGTATAGTAACATAGCAGCGAGCGATACGATGTTGTCCGCGTGTCATTATGATGATTTATAATAAATATCATGAAAGAAATAAAATGAGCAATAGTGTGATTTACTCACTATGATTTAAATATACAAATTATACAAAGTTGATTTTCCTTCATACTTATACCCTAAAACAAGTACCGGGTTTCCAGGCTTAGGACTGGCAATATTCTTAGGCGTAGGATTAAAAGTATCTATGAAAGTGTAATGAAAGGAGTCAAGGACCCATGAGCGAGTCTGCGAGTCATGTCTCGAGCTACTGCGCTGCTACCGCTCGCGTGATATTTAGTGTAATGGTGTGATGCTTATTTTAGTCGAGTAATGTGTCATGTTACAGTACGCGCTCGGGTGATATTACGTGTGATGCATCTCTCGCATTACTTACACATCTCTAGTACTGACTGACTATTGGCAATGTAAAGGTCTAAAATAAAATCGAGTTTCAGTCAAGCATACTGTGGATGTTACTTTAACTCGTAATTCTTACTAATATTAGTGTATTACGCTGTTTTTAGAGCAATAATGTAATGTATGTGTGTTAAAATACGTCGTTGGTAGCGTCGAAAAAATAGACCTACTTTTTAGGTTAGTTTCGATTTTATAAAATAACTCTGAAACGCGGGTTTTTTTTTCAAAAATAATTTTTGTAGGAGTTAATACGATCAGTGTAGTCTATAAAAAACAAGGTTTGATTTTGATGCAGCATGGTACGGGATTCCATACTTCCATGAGCATTCTCTTTTAATGTGATACACATAAACAGTATGTGTGTGTGCGGGGGTGTATCAGGACGGTGACTAGTCGGTTCACTTTCAAAGTGAAAGCTCGCGAGCATAATACAAGGAGTTGGCAGATTCGTCTCAGAATTAAGTTGTCGTAGTTTTTCTTTTTTATCTCTCTTAACTTTATTTATTTTGCTATATGTGTGTATTATTATTTCCTTTGTTCATCTTTTTACAAACTTGATATATAAAGTATCGGGAACAGGGTCCAAGCTACCGGCAGTCAGGGCTCCAGAGAGAGGAACCTCCTAACTATACAAGCCGTGTCCAGAAGTACCGTTTTCTGAATCAAGCCCTTGATCCAGCTGCCTAACGAGAGCCTCCTGAGATATTGGTCGACGCTCTTAGCAATTAAGCCATGGGCTGACACGACTATCAGCACAATGATCGCTGAGTCCACATCCCACATGTCGACAACGTCGCGAGCCAAGTCAAGATACTTGCTTATCTTTCTCGGCTTTGACGAGGTTCTCGTCATGCGGGACGGTTATGTCAACAATCATTGCGCGCCGCTCTGATCGATCCACCACCACTATAACAGGTAGTCCTGTCAGTGATGATGGATTGATCCCAGTACAATGTGATATTGCTATTTTCGAGAACTGGGTCGGGCACATACCTATAGTACGAAACTTCCGATTCCACAAGGTTGTATTTTAGAGCAAGTTTCTGATGGATAATCCTGGCTACAAGGTTGTGTCTATGCAAGTACTCTCTTTTAGCCAGACGAGAACAGCCAGAGATAATGTGACGGATTGATTCGCCTGGACGGTGGCATGCACGACATATGTCAACTGTGCCATCCTTCACAATAAATCTCCGGTAGTTATTCGTCATCATAACTTCATCCATAATTGCACAGACAAAACCTTCAGTGTCCCCGGAACGTAGCCAGGCTACGGACGGTGATAGGTCTACATCGGGCCCATGCAGGGCCCGAAGAAAGCGCCCGTGAAGCTCCTTACTCTGCCATACCTCCCTTTTTTTTTTGGTGGGTGGGAAATCATCAAATGACCCCCCCCCCGCTCTGGGCGGATCGGAAGGGAGTGTCAGACTCTTAATGACTAAAAATGTTCCTTCTTTGGCCCTTTATGTTCCAGGGCCGCGGTATCTCTTTCGAACAGTCCCGCAGCCCTAGCAGGCACCGGCCCTTGCGGGCCCCTGCCATACCTCCCTGCGGTCGTTAGTATCAAGTACTACAGGTTTGCGCCAGTTCTCTTTAGCCAAGGAGAGCGGGGTGAGGCCCTTGTCCACCTCTCGATGTATATAATATATCTCGATGCATCCCCACGTCGGTTTCTAGGAAATATTCCCTGAGACTGCATATTTCGCGATTGTGGAGAGTCTTAGCGTTTAAAAAGCCTCGCCCCCCACACCTCCGCGGGATATACAGTCACATAACCGAAGAACGCGGGTGATGCATTCGAAATGCCGTCAACAATGTACGGACCCTCCCATCCAGGGCGTCTAGTTCTGTTTGAGTCCATTTGAGTATGCCGAAAGAGTACATCAAAACCGGCATGACCCAACCGTTGAAGGCACGCACCTTGTTTCCGCCCGATAAAAGACTATTAAATACTTTTTTCAGGCGGCCAAAGAAGCGCTCCTTCAACGATTGCTTCATGTCAGCAACATTGACGCCCAGCGCTTCCGACATACCCAAATACTTATAGGTTTCGGTTGCTGAGAGGGATCTAAGATTTATGGAATCCGAGAGCTGGGTTCCCACAGATTCCACAATCTCCCCTCGCTTTACATGCATGACCGCACATTTGTCCACACCGAATTCCATCCTGATGGCGCTACTGAAAGTTTCAGTTACCTTCAGTAGCTCCATCAGTTGCAAATCGTTGGGGGCAAAGAGTTTCAGGTCATCCATGTAAGGGAGGTAAGATATAACTTGACCACCTCTCCTCAAACGATAGCCTAGACCTGAATCCTACGGCAGCTTGCTAAGAGGATTCAAGGCCAAGCAGAACCAAAGTGGACTCGAAACTATCGCCCTGAAATATACCTCGCTCTATCCTTATTGGCTCGCTATTCCTCTGGATTTGCCGACATCCTGGATAGCGAAGGACTGTCCTCCATTGCCCCATACATGACATCAGGAAGCTGCGCAGAGTTGCATCAACTTTATACAACTCTAGCACCCTCATGAGCCATGTATGTGGTACAGAGTCATAGGCCTTCTTATAGTCTATCCAACATGTCGACAGATCCCTTCGGGAACGACGAGCCTGTTGACTAATAGCCATATCAATGAGGAGTAGCTCCTTAGTACCGCGGGACCCGTTCCTACATCCATTTTGAGAAGCGGATATGATAGAGTTGTCATCAATGTGTTTGCTAATTTTAGCTCTCAAAATGGATGTAAGAACTTTATATACCGTCGGGAGACAGGTAATCGTTTTATAGTTTTTGGGTTCCGCAGTATTACCCGATTTTATTTATTTATTTGGATCTCCATCAATAGATACACAGATACAATAAATAAGTCATAGTTATAAAAAGGTTCTTTTCAGTATGTTCCTTCAATTACAGGAGACCACAGCATGCACATAAAACTAGGTGTTAACGCCGAGATTAAAAAAAAATAAAATAAGAACCAAAACAATAAAAAAAAAATTGATGTCAATAAATCAGTAATAAGATTGTTTCAAATAAAAATTATAATTATTATTCTACATTTATTGCAGTGGTCAATTTATTTTTGTATTTAGAGATGGGGAGGGTTATGTCCATGTCAGTTTGCTTTGCCAATTCATTGTATTGCCTACAGCGAAGTGTGTAGCATAAGTGATACAAGAAGCGCCTTTGGACACTTTCCAGGTGTTAGATGTATATGTCGTAGTGAGGATTCCAAACCGGGCTGCCATATTCAAGTATAGGGCGAACCAGTGTGTGTTAAATAATTTTATTCTGGTAGACGCCTTTTTAAATTCTTTACTGTTGCGTAAGATAAATCCCAAAATTTGAAACCCCTTTGATACCGTGTTAAGGATATGTTTGTCAAATTTAAGTTGTTTATCAATTGTGACTCCTAGATCACGTATTTCTTCTATTTGTTTTAGTATTTGTTGGCCTACCGTGTAAGTGTTTGGTTTGACAATTTTGTTACGGCTGAATTGCATGTAGTAACACTTTGAGACGTTATGAAGCATTTTATTCGTTTTGCATCAATTAGTCTGTTCAAATCTTCCTGCAATAAGATTAATGGAGCAGGTGGGTTATACCTGTTGTTAGGAACTCGGGCAGCGACCCTGACTCTAAGGCTGACTGGAACAGGGTCGCCAGGCGAGCGTGCGACCTAGTAAACCATTTAATCCAGAAGTTGTGCAGCCCATCCGGCCCTGGGGATTTCCAGTTAGGCAACGGACGGACTGCACGAACTACGTCTTGGGGGCTGATAGTGATTGCCCCCATTTCTGGTACCGGATCGCACGCTCGCTCGACACCCCGAGTCTATTCACCCTCGGTATGGCTAACAGGCACCGTCCAGATGCTGCACCAGAACGAACACATGGCATCATCATCCGGCAGGTGTGCGTCAGCCACACCTTGGTCCCATCGCTCCCAAGCCCTATAAACCCACCTTTCATCTCTTTGGAATGTGCGATTCTGAGAGTATAGATCATATCCTCACTGCACTGGGTACTTACATTAGTAACCATGTCATTACTCGCGTCGTTATGGCGATTTGGGATTGCGGTAAATTGTGGTGGAACCACAGCCTGCGACGGCGTGGCAATGACATGGCTACTCTGCATTTCAGTCCGCAAGCGATCAAGTGCGGTATCATCCAAAATTCGATTACGCTGAATGACTCGCACCTGATCCGACAGTCGTTGCGCCGACACGTTGACAGCTGGCTCAAGCACCTGAAACAGAGAGAGCATCCGAACACGGTACGCGGTAAGGTTGTTTCCCCCCTCTAGCCCCATAGTATGCGCGCATGACATTTGCATTGATGGATTGCGTCCATCGCATGCGCTGCACACTCCCGCCGGGAGCTGGGACTATCAGAGGCCGGTGGGCCTCGAGGTCCTAAACCGTCCGGCGGCCGGCGTCCTCCCCATCGACGAACAGGTAGTGGCGTCGTGGGCGGAGAGAAATACTCGTCGCTCGAGCTCGACGCAACTGCCACGGCCGGTGTCACAGACTCACAGCACTCACGACGGGGCTGGAGTCCGGCGGTGGCGAGGCGGAGCTGAGCGACGGGTCCGGAGGCGATAGGCGAGCGCGTTGAGCAGCTGATCTCGTCAACATTGTCTTGATTTCATTTTTCTGGATATGACATACATCATTCTTGATCACATTTTTTTCTGTTGTGTTTATTGTTATAAAAAGGCTTCATTTTATGATAGTAAGAAAAAAACTTAAAATATATAAAAAGGGAGATTAATTAGGTTTCAGTCTAGTTTTAAACGAAAATTATGGAAAGAAATTTCACGACGTCTGATTTAGTGTTGCCAGCTTATTGTGTTATATTGTATTTATTGTTATTTGTTCTTATTGTTATTGAATAAATAAATTATTATTAAATTAAATTAAAATTAAATTAAATTAATTAAAAATTAAATTAAATTATTTAGTTTTAGTTATTAATATTTTCTAGTCATTTTTTCTGTCATTGCACCTACTGTGTATTGTCTCTGCAAAGGATAAGGTAGACTGGTAGAAAATGCCTAAGGCATTAAGTCCGCCTTTATCTTATATATAAAATTCTCGTCACAATGTTAGTTACCATACTCCTCCGAAACGGCTTGACCGATTTTTATGAAATTTTATATGCATGTCGCATCATGGGTGGCCGAGATGCGAAGCATCGGGTCTTCTTCACGATCCGACATAATTTCAAATAAATGTGGGCACTGTCGTGGGCACTCGAACGAAAGATAATTTAAATCAAAATAACTTTATTTAAACTAACGATTTTACACAAGAAACATACACGTGCGTTGGTACTGAGCGTCTGCCAGGGCTGTCGGAGCTCGACTGTCGGGACCCTCGGTCCCTTCTCCAACCCTCGCTGTATCCCTTCTACCGACGATCGTGTCCAAGCGGTAGGGCGCGCTTGCGTTTCCGGTAACGATATTATTAGTTCACAAAACTGATTGTTAGATGGCGCTGCTTGTTGCACTATCGCGCCATCAATCCACGACACGGCCATCCCTGACTAGCACCCGTCCTCGGGTGTAGTACCTGTGGACAAAATGTGCTCAGAGAGTAATTTAGCTCGGCTATCCTGCCAATCAAAGTAAAGGTTGATTCCTAACGGTACCTACTTTATTTCTGCTAAATCTAAGTAAAATAATCAACTGTCATGATTGACAATGCCCTGTTATTAAGGCTTCGTACACAGTGCTTCCTGCACAACATGATTCATTGGAAAAGGTCCGATCAACAAGTTACAACACGGTAATTCTAACAATTCTGTTACTCTTTACCATAATTCATAAGCAATGCATACTCAACTCATGAAACTTTCATTGTAATCTGTGCACCAACACAGGCCAGAATCGCACCAACGATTCTTCACAAATCTGCCGTCACATATGCTACAACATATGAGAGGCTCTGTGCACCAACACAGATAAGAATCGCACCAACGATTCTCAAAAATCTAGCGCAATATGTGCTACAACACATGAAGCGCTCTGTGAACCAACACAGACAGAAATCGCACCAACGATTCCTTACAGACCCATCGCCACAGGTTACTCATGAGGTGCGGTCTCAAATTTCGAGTATGAGTGTACAAGCCATTCTTAGTCAGATTTGGTCTCACTACCACTGTCATCAACTATGACATCTAATTCTCGAGGAACTTGGTGATCGGGGATCTTCCTCACACGATCATGGGGGTATTTGTAGGTTCGCTTAGAGTCAAGCGCCTTTAGTAGGTATCTATCCCCGTCTAGCACATCAATCTTATCTTAAAAGGGCCTTTGAACTTATGATCTAATTTCGTCTGATTCCTTTCCTCATTTTCAATCAAAACATAATCATTAATAGCTAATTTAGAAACCTGAGCCTTATTTTGGTCAAATCGATTTTTATCATAATTGGCATTCTTTTCAGTATTCTGTGTCGCGTGTTCTCTAATCTCATCCAAATTAACGTCAATCACATCATCATCAGCGGTAATTAAACTAAGCGGTCGTGCTACCCTTCCTATCATCAGCTCTAGAGGGCTAGATTTAGTCACCCTATTAATAGTAGAGTTCATAGCCAGCTGAACCTCTCCTAATGCCTCCTGCCAAGAGCGGTCACGACTAGTCTCTACAGCTGTCAACATACTCTTGAGGGTACTCATTACCCTTTCGACCTGACCATTTGCGCGACTGCCTCCAGTAGCTATCAAGTGTAACTCTATGTTGTTAGAAGTACAGAAACTAGAAAAACCTTTGCTAGCGAAACAACGACCTTGATCGGCTATTATGCGTTTCGGTGCACCAAACAAAGCTATACAGAACTTAATAGCACAAATGCTACTGTTAGTGTCGATGTTAAGAGAATGACGAAGAAGTACAAATTTGGTAAACGCATCTATGATGACAAACACGTACTCCTTGATGTCGTTCTTACCAGATAATTTACCAGAAGCGTCAATATGAATTGTGTGCCATGGAATATTGACCTTGGGAATTGGGTGAAGTTCTGCCTGAACTTTACCCGAGTGGGGCTTCGCTACTTTACAAGTGATGCAATTGTCCACAAATTTTCTCACGTATTTCGACATACCTTCGAACCAATAGTGCTCGTAAATCTTTTCGAGAGTTTTCTCCCATCCCAAATGCATGACGGACTCATGGACGTTATTAATTACAGACCACCTAAGCGACCTAGGTACAATAAGTAAACATCGAGTGCGACCGCTACGCTGTATTTACTAGTAAGCTCAGCTAAATCGACACGCTTTTGTTCTACACGAGTGAAAGCTACTTAAGGTGTAAGGAGGGGATTTCTAGACAAAAAGTCTACATGGCTCATCCTACTGCCTTCACGATAAACAATGTCAAACTCAAATGACTGCATGTAGGCCCACCAACGATGAACTCGAGGTGATAAGTCAGTTTTGCTTTTAGAAGCTTTAACAGAACTGCAGTAACAACTTCGCGTTCACTAGCACTAAGCCTATAAGGGCGATGGTTAACCGTTCGACTAGGATCTACCAGCCTAATTTGCAACTGTCCTGTCGTAACACGGGATCTAGAAACACCACTAGAAAACGACGATGAATATTCTGACAAAAGGTCAATTAACTGGGAACGAAATTCTGGCTGGACATCTGTGTCAACTTTATCGAAATCAATTTGATAATTAAAACCATTATTGAGCTTATTTGAAACGTTACATAACCTAACAACCTTATCACGACACAAAACAACACTATCAGAAGTCATACTGACGTTAAATCCCTGATCTAAAATCTCACGACCAATTAAAATATCATTTTTAAGACAACTATCCGGTACAACATGAAATCTCTAATCGTAAATCATCAATCATAACCTCAGATAAAATTTGTAGGGTACTTTGCGCACTACCATGACCAATCCCGGTTAAATTTACAAAATTATTTACACGCTTGCCACTAAACTTTGAGGCAACACAATCTTTGATGAGAGAGCATTCGGCACCAGAATCATAATAAAATGGGTATGACTCACCAGTATTCATCAGCACACCGCTGGGATTGCTGACATAGCATACGTCAACGCGTCGCTCACTGCTCGCCGCTGCTGCAGGCGCTGCGCCGGAACTGCTTGGTCCACATGCCGCGCCGGTGCCTCCACCATTGCTTCGTGGACATTTTGTTGCAAAATGTCCGACGTTGCCGCATCGGAAACAGATGATGTCCGAACGCTGCTTTGGTCCTGCAGAACTTGACGTCGAGGTGGTAGCATTGGCTGCCTTGCTTTTCACCTCGCTTCTTGATCGGCATTCAGATGCTCGGTGACCTGGTTTACCGCAGTGGTGGCACTTTAGCGTTGTCGACTGAAACTTGGATCGCTTAAACTCTGGAACGGCGTCGGTCGAGTTAGCCGTTGAAGCTTTCCTTTTCAAAAACGAGAACGCTTGAAGTTCACACTGCAGATTGTTTCTATTGTTGACTTCGGTAGTGAACGCCAACCTCTGAATACGCCCATCAAATTGTGCCATATGAATAGAATAGAATATTTATTTGCGTAAAACATGGTATACAAGGGTTTTAAATACAAATTGAGGCACAAGCATGTTTAGCTAGGATAAAACATAGCATGCAAAATTTTAAAGACAAGTTAAGCAACAACAATCGTTAAAACATCAACATTTTTATCAATAAATTCTTTTAAACTATAAAAACTACACTCGAGTAACCACTTATGAAATTTAATTTTAAATAATTTTGTATTTAAAGCTTTGAAATGTCTTGGTATTTTGTTATAAATGAACACACACATTGCCAAGCAGTTACTATTGTATTTAGACAGTCTAGGCAAATCATTTAACACCATTTTATATGGATCTCGACGGTTCCGAGGATTGACATCATTTGCAGTCTTAAATAGTTGCTTATTTTTCATAACAAACACACATATTTCGAAAATGTAAAGCGACGGTAACGGTAACAAACCAAGTTTTTTAAATATTGGTCGACATGAGTCGTCAGGCTTAAGTCCACAAATTGCTCTCATGCACTTTTTTTGAGCGATGAATGCTCTTTGGAAGTCAGTGCTGTTACCCCACATTAAGTCCATAACGCAACAACGACTCGACGTACGCGTGGTATGACATTACAGCAGTTTTTATATTAGTTACATTTTTTACTTGTTTTAATGCATAAACAAATTTATTAATTTTAGTACTAACATTGTCTATGTGCTCTTTCCAATTAATGTCTTTATCTATTATTATACCTAAAAATCTAGTACGCGTAACTTCATTGATTTTATTAATATTGAGTTTAATGTCATTTTTGTAATTATTTGATCGATTAATGCCCGGTTCCTATAAACAAGAAACGAGTCGTTTTGCTTACGGATAGTAGTATTTTCTACGAGACGTATGTCAAAAGCGTTCCTATAATAAACGTTTCGTAAGCTAAGTTACCGATAGATCACTACCTACGGATGGGAGGATTACGAATAACGAACAGTAAGGCAAATGTATGCAGATGTCGGACAATGGTGTTCCTATAAAGAAAAAGAAACGTCAACAAGCTGTCAAAGTTACGAGTCGTTTACAATTTGTTTACCGCCCGATTTCGGTCGGTTGTCTACAAAAGTTTTACTTATTTTGCGTTAATAGCTTTAAATTATTGTAAAATGTCTCGTTCAGGTAGTAAATTTAAGTGATTAAAGGTATACCTACATCCTCTTCATCAAGTCTTATTAACTTTAATATTTTATGCATTACTTAGGGACAATGCTATTATCAGTGGCTGACTTTGTTGGGGTATCAAAATCTTAGGCTTGTCGTATTGTCGGCGACGAGACCCTATCTGGGCACCAGGTTGCAAGTAGTGGCGGTACGTAGGTGCGCGCATTTCGCTACGTCGAACTAGAGTCTTATAATGTAAATTCTAATTAGATTTATTTAGTTAATTTTCATTGCGATATGTGTTCTAATTAGTTTTCTATAAGGCATTTAGTGTTAGTTTTCTTATTAGAATAGTCACAAGACTGAATTATGATAATTTGTAAGGGTTTTGAGTAAGAAAGTTCGATCTCATATAATTACGTAACTTGAAAATGTGATTTTTAATTAGTGTAGATATTTTAACGAAATTAGTTTTGAAAGAAAGGTCTTCGCTTAAAAACGATATTACAAAAGGTTTCATGTTAATAGCTTAATAATTAGTTTAGGAGATATAGCCGAAAGTTTATAATGAAGCATGGAGTGCACAATTGGATTCTTGTCACTTTTATGGTTTCGCCCTGGGATGTGTTGATCGTCATTGTAAAAACCAATTTTAAGGGAAATTGTAACCTCTTAAATTGAAATGGCAAGTTATTTGAAATAGTGGGCATGCGGGGAATTAAAACGCTCTCTCCTATAGCAGCTCCGTTTTTATAATGTTACTGCCCAGCAGGGCAACGGCACCAGGCTTCGTATCACAGAGCACTGTGATACGAAGCCTGGTGCCGTTGCACAGTCTGGTTGCATCAAGGTTTCGCATCACCAGAACTGGAACGCCAACTTTAAGCTCCAGCTGATGGGACGCCTCGCCGTTTAACTCCACTGAGAAATTCAACGGGGTAGGCAGTACTATCGTCATTAGCCATCACAGTGTCTATGGATGTGTATACTTTTGAATCGCCGACGACAATGTAAATTTTTTGTTTGTTTATTTTACTGACCCACTCGTTCTGTGGCGACAGGACTGCCCACTCACACAACCACTCTTTATTTTTTTATATTAACCTACAAATTGAGAAAAACGTGCATGTCGTGTTCCTTCTTAGCCCTTTGGGATCCAGGGCCGTGGTATCTCTTCCGAACAGTCTCACAGCCCCGGCAGGCATCGGCCCCTTCCGTTTTGCTGAATTTGATTCGAAGGTTTGTTCTGTTTGAGGTGCGCGTGGAACACGAACGCGCCGTCGACACGGCCTGTCGTCATAAGACGGTTGAACGGCGAGCTAGCCCATTACTCACCGTCCACAGGGTCTGAAGTCACCGAACGACGCCACCGCTGAAAAAGGACTCCCCCGTTTTTGTGATGTTGCACGTTGGGGTATCTTCGCTTGCAAGATTCAGCAGCAATTTGGAAATGGAATGTGCAGTCCGGCCACCCTTAAGCAAAGTTGCATCAATGCCCGACGAAGTCACAACCACAGTTATGTGACGGTTTGCGCAGGGGCTGAGCAATTGACTGCGGCGATGCACACACACAACGTCGTGACTTTTATCCAATTTTAATTTAGATTTCATTTTTAAACTTTTTAGAGATTTTATTTCGTAATAAGTACTACGTACAACGTAGTACTTATTACTTCCATGCAAAGAGTAAACACAAAAAGAAAAATAAAACCAAATTAATTTCCAGCCATTCCGACTACACTTCGACTAAAACCTATTTACGTAAATAATTAAATTTATCATAGAAATCACCTATGAGGTTACTAACAAAATTTTAAACATTAATATCTTTTGCGTCTGTTGGTCGATTTTGATGAAATAAACGCTAAATGTTACTCGGAACAATGCTTCTTATGTTTCAATATTATAATATAATATCAATTTTGAATATAATGAGGGGTTTTTACGTAATGCGCGCACAAACATACAGACAAACCGACAAACAGACAAAAATTCTAAAAATGGTAGAAATGGGTTCTGTTCGTACTCCTTTAACACCCCTACTAATTTTTTTCAAAATATTTTCAATGTACAGAAACGCCAAGTCTACAGATTTATTATATGTATAGATTTGCATTGTGAATTATGTTCTAATTAGTTTTTTAAAAGGTATTTAGCGTTAGTTTTCTTGTTAGAATAGTCACAAGACTGATTTACGGTAGTTTGAAAGGGAAATTTTGAGTAAGAAAGTTCGATCTTATATAATTACGTAACTTGAAAATGTGATTTTTAATTAGTGCAGATATTTTTACAAAATTAGTCTCAAAAGAAAGGTCTTGGCTTAAAAACGATAATACAAAAGGTTTCATGCTAATAGCTTTATTAGTTTAGGAGATATAGCAGAAAGTTTATAGTAAAAATTGTTCAAGTTCAAATTTTGTCACATAATGTTCTAGGAAATTTTTACCTATGTAAATTTCGTGCAATATGTTTATGTATTAAGGTAGCCCGTGTAAATATGCATACAACCATGTATAATTTGTAAGGATTCTTTTTTGAAAATCAATAAAAAGGGGGTTCCAAAGGTGCCGAAACCTCTTGTAGAAAAAATACCGCAAAAAATGGTTCAAAAAACGCGGTTCTCAACCGAGTAAGCACGGCCCGTATATAAGACGGGCCCTGTGTCGGTTAGTCGCCAGTGTTACTCAATACAATACCGCCCACACATACACGGCGGGAGCCTTACACCCACTGTAGGTGCGTCGAGTCGGCACCCCTGTCGCTGGTCGTCACCCGCCGGGCCTCCTCCGGGTAACCGGAGGTCTCACCTGGCGGCGACAGACCGCGGTGAAGAAAACAGCGTTGTGCGACAGTGCGCGCCTACAGAAACTCTCATAGCAATCATACACATGGGCTCAACAGGCTGTGGCTATACAGGCCATCATACGACGGGCCCGTGTTGACGGGCCAAGGTAAGGCCTCCACGGCCAGGGTGCGAAGCCCCGTGACCGTCTGCCGCGCGACTTCCTTGTGTGGTTAGTCGCCAGTCGCAGCACAGCCACCGAAGAGGCAGCATCAAGAAAGGAATCCGAAACCTGGGGAACCAAGAACTCTCAAGAAAAGAAGCGTTTTTTATTCCTCCCCCGCCTCTACGTTGCATCGTTAGTCCTCCGGCGCCCGGCGCGTTACGAGCCAATGCAGTAATCGTAGCTACTAGTGTGTTGCATAATATCTGTCGATTAAACAGTATAGCTGATGTAGGTACCACCAGAGGTAGAAATTCCTATTGCAGAAGAAATGCCTGTACCAAATACTGCTGAAGAACCAGAATACAAAGAAAGAGCAACACTGATTTCAAATTTCTTTAATAAGTGAGTAATAACTCTGTATAGCGCTAAGCTGAGGTGTCAAGTTTAAAACGTTTGTCTGTTTTAAAATACTGTGCACTGGCATTGTTTAATAATTACTTTTATTTTATTTCAGTTTATCATCACTTGAGTAGTTTTAAGTGTTAAATATCAAACAAGAAAATCTACTTATCCTGCTACATTCAAAACAAAGTCTATGAAGAAATGATTTTTAATGAAGGACACAGGCTTAGGGAAATATTGTTATTTTAAGTACTTAGCTATCCTATTAGTTATTGAAAGACAAATTTATAGAAACAAAGTTTATTTACCTAAATTATAGTTTTTCTTAATAATTATATTCTAAATTATTATGGCACTGAACTACATACGAAAACAAAGACATAAAAGTAAAAATAAAATACAAACTCTAAATATCATTAACTGTAACATTATTTTCATTTTGTGCTGATTTTAAAAGAGCAATTTCTAAATTTAATTTCTCCGTTTTCTTCTCATAATACCTTGCTTCTCATAAGGATACGGGTGATGATGGACGTCTGAACATCACTGTCTTTTTACCTGAAATAAATAATGTAAATACTTTTATTTCATAAATTGCATGTGACCATGGTTCATTAGTTTACAAATTATGCGAACAGGTATAAGAAATTCACATAAAATAATAACAATTATAATATCTTGGGACAACCAACACTCTGCCATCTGATCCCAAACTTGGCAGAGCCTGTATTATGGCAACCAGACAACTGATAAACATACTTATATATTTCTAAATACATACATATTATAGATAAATTACCCACCCAGATTCAGAACAAATAATCATACTCATCGCACAAAGATTTGTCCTGTGTGGGAATCGAACCCACGACCTCCGTCCTAGCAGTCAGGGTCACTAACCACTAGACCAACAGGCCATTCAATAATATGCTGTGTAAAATAATAATTAATTTAAATATGTACCTTTCTTTTTTATTGTTAATTGTCTGGACATAGGCGTGCCAAAGAAATACTTAGAGCTGTCTGTACTGGGAGAGTTGCCTTCATATATTTCAATTTTTCGTTTTTCAACTTTTACAACATTTAATTACATGTAAATAAAACAATATTATATAATTACAACTTTATGATGTTACCTTTAAATTATTCATCCTCACTTGCTGGGCTCTTTTAGGGGCTGTTTTTTTTAAATTGTCCCATTTTAATTTTGGTCTTTTGATTTGGGAACAGACCCACTCTTGGCATTGAAAGCTCGTGCCAGAGAAGTCCACGCATCGTCTTTGGATTTGTTTGTTGTAGCGTTCGTTTCTTTGCTGGTCAAGATTGGAGTGCTCTGTATTAGGTCAATCAACAAAGCAACCTTATCTTATTCTTGTGGTCATGGCTTTCTTCATTTTCTATGAAACAAACAACAATTTATTCCTACGCATTTGAACAATACCCAAAATACATTACACTATACGTGATACTTATTAACAAAATTACTTACCTGTGTAACGTCCATTGTAGAGAATAATAATTACGTTTTACAAAGAGTAGAATACATAAACTAACGGATATGTTTTAATACAAAACCCTGTGACTGTGACAAAACTTGTGTCAAGCCAGACGTTCGCGTTTTGTCCACTTCAGTAGCCCGAATAACAAAATATACTTTTTAAATTAAATAATGGGGTTTCTTCAACGCCAAAATTATAAAATAAACATAAAAGTTAAGTTTTCTGTATAAAGGTATAAATATGTTATGTTATGTGTATTATGCACATGGTTTTACTCTAATTCTAAACATGCTTTATTGTAATAACGAAACGCAATGAGGGTCGGACATGTGTTGACGGAGGGCTTCGGTAAGTGGGTAACCAACAACCGTTCGTCGCTGGTAACTCACGCAAAAATTTATAGGAACGCCTTTTTTCATCCGTTACTCGTAACTCAAAAACGAATGGTACCTTTTGTACAACAACGGACCGTTGTTTATAGGAACCGAGCATTAATTGGATGTAAACGGATTTGTCTAAAAGAGATGGCTAAACGACTGCCCCAACATGACTAGCACAAATAGGAACCTCACACTAACCAGTAATATTTAAATATTAATTCATGAATTATTTAGTGTTTAATAATTTCTTATAACTTTCGTGAACTAATAAACATAAAAAAGTTTCTTAATTGTATTTTTATGCTTTGTTTTGGTTTGACATGACAAGGTCAAGGCATACTGACAGCTAGGGAAGAGACATATTGCATTACCAAAATGTATCAAGTTTTTTTTTGCTGCAATTACCCCTATGTAGATATTTACTTCAAGTACCTTAGTGCAAAATCGCCAGTCAAAAACACAATTATCAATAAAAATCGTCGCAGACACATTAAAACGCCTAGATAAAAGTTTATAGCAATGTCATTGTTTGAAGTTTTTGTACCTTTGTCGTAGGAGTTGCGCGATTTTGTTTTTAGGATTGTGCAAATATTAAAAGTTCCTGAAACTTTTTAAATTACAAAATACTAATTTCAGCTATTTAGCATTACATATTGCTAGGTACCATGTTTATACATGCGTTTTCATTGCGGGGGCAGTCGTTCATACTTCAATTTAGCCATGTCCTTTATCATCAAATGGTTAATGTCAAGCCAATGCAATAATTTGTCAATAGTATTATTAATGTCAAGTTCATGTTCTGAAATGGTATTTAGTTTTTTATTAGATGTCACTATAATAGAAATATCGTCAGCAAATAATACGCATTTATGGTTAGTTATTTCTATGATGTCATTTATATAAATGAGGAATAATATTGGGCCTAGCACACTTCCCTGTGGAACGCCATATTTATTATGTTTAAATTCCGATGAATATGTTATTATTACATTATTTTCATTTTTTTATTGATGATGACACATTGTTTTCTATTGCCTAAATAGGACGACAGCCACTGAAGTGCCGGTCCTCTAATACCAACAGCTTCCAATTTTTGTAGCAATATGTCATGTGACACCAGATCGAAGGCTTTCGATAGATCAAAAAAGAGGCCTGTAGTTATAAAATTATTATTAATATTTGAAAGTATAGCTTGCATGAGGGAAAAAATAGCTAACGATGTGGACTTGTTCTTTTGTAATCCAAACTGTTGGTCACTTATAATATTAAATTTATTGCAAAAGTCAGTTAACCTTTTAAACATACATTTTTCAAAAATTTTAGACAATATGGGTATAAGAGTTATAGGTCGGTAATTGTTGATGTCACATTTATCTCCCTTCTTGAATAAGGGCTTTATTAAAGACAGTTTTAATTTTTCAGGAAAAGTGCCTTGTGAAAATGATATGTTTATTAAATGCGTCAGAATACCAGTCAGTTCGTTGCAGCATGCTTTGACGATTTTTGTATTGATCTCATCATAGCCCTCCGACCTAGTGTTGGACAGAGACATTATTTCCTGTCTTACCTCGTTAACCTCCATTGGTCTAAGAAACATAGAGTTGACACACGTACTTTTTTTATTTGTGCTTTTTTCCCCTTGTACATGCGTTACTTTAACATAATTGTTATTAAATATATTAGCCATTTGTACAGGGTCTGTAGTTATTGTTTCATTAAATTTAATACTCTCTAATGTTGACTGATTTTTTGCATCCATGACATGTTACTAGTGCTGCCATCTTGCAATAATTGTTGTATTAGTTTCTTTATGAATTCCAAACATGAATTTTGGAACTTACGAAAAGTGATGCTGTCACTGAGGTTTGAACTCGCGGCCACTCATGTGAAGCTTATTAAACTGCAAAAGTTGAGACGTTAGCTATTACGCCAACTGCACATTACATGGACTTGTTAAATTTGTCGACCTATTGCAGCAGATGTTTTGTGTTTTGAATAGGCAGGTCAGCGTGACAGTTTAAATTCAAATCACTGTGTGAGTCACTTTTTCACTTTGTCTTTGTTGCTATTGTTTTTTTCCACACTTTTTTCGTTGAATTAAGTCACAGAATATTATACATTTTGCAATCTTTCGTCTATTTTCATTGTTATTGTTGATTTTATGGTCGTGTTTGTTATTTTAAAGCACAGTTTATTGTTCACAGTATAATATGTTTTAACTTCACAGTTTATGTATAAGATCCGTGGATAACACAGTCACTTATGTATTAGGTGATGTTTTATCAGTTCACTTATTTTTATTCACTTGAAAGCACAAATAGTATCTTTAATTGATATTTCGTACAAATAGTATTTTTTTATTTTATTATGAGCAAGCACTGGCTATCTGCTCAGCGCTCACGTTTTGCCAGCGTGATGTGAGCGTAGACAACAATCGGGCGGAGTACGCAGCATAACATTCACCTTCCCTAGGCTTGCCACTCATAATTTTCACAAGAGTTGCGGCTGGTGTTTCCACGCAATCGTACCGGGATAAAAACAGGCTTTTGAAAACATCCCATGTCATACCCGCAAACGACACTTGCGCAAGCCAACGTGAAGCACTTCCTTTCAGAGCCTTACTTAAGGTGATGATTAGAGCACTTCCGTGAAGCGGTACCTCCGATAAGCACAGATCCGCTGTAGTACACCAGGCACGTGCGTCTATATCCGGCTTATCCGGGTCATTTTCAGGCAAAGAAATATGCTTGGTACCTGTGGGGCCCTTGATGGCTTCTATCAGGGACATCATATTCTGGTTTTGAGCAGCCAACAGCGTCCGAAGTAAATTCTCTTCGCACCGTGACGTCATCGCTCCAGTCTCCGTGTTTTCTTCAGCTCGAGTGAATCCCGGTTCTGATGTCGCATCATGGGTGGCCGAGATGCGAAGCATCGGGTCTTCTTCACGATCCGACATAATTTCAAATAAATGTGGGCACTGTCGTGGGCACTCGAACGAAAGATAATTTAAATCAAAATAACTTTATTTAAACTAACGATTTTACACAAGAAACATACACGTGCGTTGGTACTGAGCGTCTGCCAGGGCTGTCGGAGCTCGACTGTCGGGACCCTCGGTCCCTTCTCCAACCCTCGCTGTATCCCTTCTACCGACGATCGTGTCCAAGCGGTAGGGCGCGCTTGCGTTTCCGGTAACGATATTATTAGTTCACAAAACTGATTGTTAGATGGCGCTGCTTGTTGCACTATCGCGCCATCAATCCACGACATGCATATTCATTAGGTCTGAGAATCGGTAGGTAGGTAGGGTAGGGTAGGGTAAAAAAAGGTGCATTGCAACGCATGCCGGGCACAGCTAGTACAGTTAAATGTTTTAATAATAAATAAACATTTTAGGACGATTTATAGAATATGGTGAATACCGTGCAAACAACGTCGTTCCGTTTAGATTGAAGAACAACGCTGTCCTACAGACTCGCACGTAAAGTCGCTTTTATTTATAATATTCATTGATCGGTGTCACAATTTGAACTGACTAAATTAGACACATGTAGTAGCACCTTTCAAGAAATATTATTATAGTTTTAAAAAACACGCTTTAGAGTGACCTCATTTTATTTCTCGTATTCTTCTTAGCAAACCCTTTCATTTGATACCCATTTCATGGGAATACTTACATAAAAATAACTAGTCCGCTTTATTGGTTTGAAAATGACGTCATTTAGTTAACCATGCATTCTGATCCAAATTAAACATGTACATGTACTTACTTATTTAGATTACTACCTATGTAAAATTTCAGCTCAATCGGAACCGCGGAAAAGTGAAAAGTGGCTCAAATTTAACTTCAATTTTTTTTTTCCACCGAACGGCTCGGATCGGGACAGATTTCACAACCTTTAAACGATATTAAATCGTGTACACAAATAACGTCTTTATTACCAAGCCGCGCACAGCAACTTGACCGCGGGCGTCTACACGCGATCGTCGCCGAAAGTATTATTGCGACGCGCGATCGGCTCCGTTAGCCTGTCAGCGTATCCGAACGGATCATTTTGGCTGTCTGATGTGTGATCATCCTTGGTAGGAATGAAACTATTTGACTAGGCGCAGAAACGGATTCGTTCGCAAGCGACGGTACGGAGCCGATTTTATGGGTCGACATCCTGCCGGACGCGATCGGCTGTCGCCGCATCCATTCGTATCCTTTCCGATCCGATGCGATCGATGCGTTTGGTGGAAATCATCCTTTACAGGTGAAGCTAATAGAAGCGTGTTAATAGCGACTTATGTTCGCTAAAGTTTGTAACAATACTCCTCTTGGCATACATTTTTAATCAATTCAAAGTACTATGGCAAATGAGAAATGGTTTCTACAATCAAACTCTTTTATAGACTAGCGAGCCGACGCTGCTTCGCACGGGTGTAGTCCACTGCTGTGTCTACAAGTCAGAGCCTTTCGAATTTCTCTGTTTTATCTAATTTAAATATGAGAGATCTGAATCCCTATTAAAACCCCCGGAATAACTCAAAGTTATATTGATGTCCCCATTAAAACGATTGCGTACTTAGTAAAACTAAGCACTTATGATTAAGGTCTGCTTCAAACCCGTGGCTTCAACATCATTGTTTTCATGCTTTATATTTTCTTTCTTCAAGCAGCGTTTATTGGGGTTCGGACGGACAGAACCCTTACAGATTCGTCCCTCCTCTCATTTTTAAAGTAAGTGGAGGGAAATTCTGAAAAAATGTAGGCCTTTGTGCCCGAGTCAAACTCGCCGCTCGCTTCGCCGGTTTCTAATAAAGGGGAAAGTTTTATTGGCTCATTGACCGTGAGGTCCTGGTTTCACGGGTTTGGGCAAAATATCATTGGGTTTTTCAGTCAGGAATGCTGTGTAGCATCCCAGAGTTTAGTATTTGTGCCCGGTTTATGGTAATAGGCTCGCCTCCTGTTATGCGACTTAAACGTGTTGCCGAAATATGGTTTCTACTAAGGTTGTACTATTGATACACCTTTACCCCTCTGGAAAATACAAGCGTGGTTAAGTTAAGCGCGTTGTTTTTCGTAGAATTAAGTACTCATTTTTTTATATAAAGTACTAGCTTATGCTCGCGGCTTAACCCACGTGTAGGTCGGTTACTGTCCCACGGGGTCATACTACCGGGATAAAAAGTATCCTATATGTTAATCCAGGTTATAAACTATGTGCCAAATTTCATCCAAATCCGTTCAGTACTTTTCGCGTGAAAGAGTAACAAACATCCATCCTGTACTAGCTTATGCCCGCGGCTTAACCCACGTGTAGATCGGTTACTGTCCCACGGGGTCATACTACCGGGATAAAAAGTATCCTATATGTTAATCCAGGTTATAAACTATCTATGTGCCAAAGGAGATTGTCAACTTTGGTCCAAGTGTATTGCAGATGTACATTGTACCTTAAAAGACAGGTGTCTCCCAATACAACATTTTTTATTATGGCAGCAAAACAAAATATCCCAGAGGAAATGAGTTTTTTGCATGTGTATTTACATTTTAAAAAACAGTATAAAGGGTGAAAAAAGAAAGAAAAAGAGGAAAAAATGTTATTTTATTTATGTTTGTTACTAACATAGACAAATCTGATAATAACTACTATTCATATTATCCTCGCGCCCACCCTAAAAACCATACTACACACATTATATGGGTGCAGCAGATCAGTGTGCTGCGTTTCCCTGCATGTGCAGTAATAATATACGGAGTATAATAATAATAATAATATCCCTGGACATTTCACACGGCACCATCTAGTCCCAAGCTAAGCAACCTAATGCTTGTGTTATGGTAGCTAGATGGCTGATAAACTACATATATACATTTTTTTTTTGTAAATACATACATATTATAGATAGGAAAACACCCAGACCCGGGACAACTACTTGTAGGTCATACAAATATTTGTTCCGTACGGGAATCGAACCCGCGACATGCAGCGCAGCAGTCAATCGCTTGACCACTGCGCCAACCGTGCCGTCCCAGTATGTAAACGGAGTAAATGTATCGCGCGCTGTTATAGGTCTCCAAAATCTAATGTAAACGTATAGAAATTATCGAACTTAACACGAAATATTTTACCCTTTTTTAAAAGTTAATACACATAAAAATGTCAATACTTCCGGGATATTTTTTTTTGCTACCGTAATAAAAAATGTTTTACTGATTGAGACCTGTCCTAAAAGGTGCAATTCATATTTGCAACACACTTGGACCAGCACCCCTTGTAAAACTGACATTCTCCTTTCATCCAAATCAGTTCAGTACTTTTCGCGTGAAAGAGTAACAAACATCCATCCTAACTTACCCATTTATAATATTAGTATGATATGATAACTTTCGCATTTATAATATTAATAAGATAATGTGTTGTTATGCTCGCAGGTGCTGATCCGTCTACTCCGCGACATGTGCGCGCGTCACTCGGGACTCGAACCCCTGTCCCCGTGGATGATCGACCTGCTGGCTCACCACTGCATCATGAACAACCCAGCGCGCCAGGCTCTGCCCATCAATGTTGCCTTCAAGTAATTAGCTCGTCAACCCACACTTTGTTAAAAGAGCACAGCTTAACTACATTATACAGCTTTCAATAAAATTAGCTAGCATGATTCGACCGGCGTAAATTGTTTTGACATATGTGGGAAATCAAAACAAATCAAACAAATTAAATCAATCGTACAGAAAATCTTAGCTTCTGCAAGTCTATCAATGTGGCCGTCAATAATCGGTAAAGGATATTCATCCTATAACATTTTCTTGTTGATTAATCTGTAGTCCACACAGATCCGGATAGCTCCATCCTTCTTCCGAACCAAGACTAGCGGACTAGCATACTCTGACCAACTCACCCTTACTATTCCTTCTTTTAGCCACTGTTCAACCTGTCTTTCAACTTCTTCTTCTTCACTGATAGCTAAACGGCGTGGCCGTTGTGCAACCGGGATGCAACCTTACCGGAGCGACTTTCGTTTTAATCGGCTGATATCCCTCGACAAGATGCTTTACCTGCTGCTGAACATGTTTAGTAACTTCTCCTCCGATAACATACGGAACGTCTGTAAAATAACAAGAAAGTTTACGCAACCAATTCTCATTAGACGGCAAAAACGTTTCCTTCCTTCATGAACAATGTTACATCTTTCAAAAACTCATGTCCTATTATAATCTCATACGGCATAGAGTCATTACATACCACATGGAAACACACATCACTATAGCTTTGTTCGTCAATAACCACAGGAACTTTAATTTTCCCCACAGAAAACACTTACATGTCCAAAATCAAATAATGAAAGAAAATTATTTTCACCTTTCGATGATCCAATCATTGTGTAAAATCCTTCAGAGATGCACTCGTCGCTTTATCGAAAATTTTCACGGTTTTCCGAGGTTTTCTTATCGAGAAATCTTTGTTTACATCGTAGTAGTGTCAAGCAAAACGTTATATTCTTTTTTATTCGTGGTTGACAAATCAGTACTGAAACGTTTTTCGTTCGCAATTGACCAGTGCTCAGTGCTGCCACCCGCGGACGAAAAATTAACGTTGTCGGCCTCCTTGATGGACATCGTGCATTTTGTGTCGCTCGGCGCACTCACGCCTGGTTTTTTTCCACCTTCAACTTGCCGGGTCGGCTGCTGCTGACGTCTTGTAAAAGTCGCACCTGCTTGGTCACCACCGCTTCGGAATTTGTTCGACAATGTGGCACAATATGTCCGAAATCATTGTATTTGAAACATTTTAGCCCGAGATGTTTATTTGAGCATTCCTTGGACTGATGACTTCTTTCACCACAACTAAAACACCTGATCACCCTTTTTCCTTCCACATGCCTACTATATTTCGGCTGACTTCGTCGCAACATTGACTCTTTAATTTTTCCTTTCAGCGTTACGTAAATTTTGATTTTTTCTTTTATATCTGGATACGTGGTAACTCCGTATAACATTATTTTATGTGTTTCGTCGTCTTCAATCCCATCTACGATATATTTTATCGCCACATAATCCGGCATTTTTCCCCTCTTACCCAGCTCGCGCATTACTAATAAGTAGTCCATACAGCTTTCATATCTTTTTTTTCCGGCTACTCATCATTTCGTGGGCTGCTTTCTGGTCTAAAACGTCGGGGAACCCCTTGGCGATCGCTACCTTCAGCTCCTCCCACGACTTAAATGGACGTTCAGACTGGAGCCACAGATCCACTGTTCCCACCAGGGATCTTCGAGCTATAATGAGCTGATGTAAAGGCGTCCACATAAAAATTTCAGAGTTGTCGTCTAATTCCTGGATTCATTTCGATACCGTGTAAGTTGTATCCTGGCCACTGAATTTTTTGATTAGATCGTCTGCAAAATACCCTGCACCGGCTTGCATGGTAGGGTTTTGGCTTTTCTCGGCCCTCGCCATTTCGTCTTCTGGGTAACTGTAATTCAAACCCTTTGCGTCTGTTGCCAAAAATGGCCGCCTTGAAACCTGAGATTTTTTTACGGCGTCGGCACGTCGTCCGTTTTTTTCCTGTTTTTAACTTGTAGGCCCGTCTTTTAATGATATCCCAGTTTTTCCACTTTTGTGGGCGTGAATTGTGGAAGATTAATACACTTTAAATAACTTTTAACTATTTTATTTCAATTTAATGTAGTCTTTTCCGTCTTTCACGTCTTCCCGTCAAAATATCACTCCTGTCACATTCCTGAAGTAGTACTCTTTTCTCTCTCAAACATTCTCGCTCTCACTTACACAATACTATCATCCCCACACATATTTAAATAGTAATACCATCAAGCCTCTAGAGTGTAAACACCAAAAAATCAGTTTGACTGAAACTGATATTTCCAGTAAGTTCAAGTCAAAATCATCATATTTGTTTGTTTTTTCTTGTTTAGATAACTGTGCCTACCACGTCTGTAAAGTTTCGCTGCCTAATTGAAGGGGTTCAAAAGATTTTTGTATGACACGTGGCCTTTTTTTTTGTTTTCGGGGGGAAACCTTCAAAAGACGACCGGTCTTTGGGGAAAAACCGGGGAGTGTGGGATTTTTACCGCACTAAAACCACCCCGGTGGTCACCATCCGCACATGAGAGATGAAACGTGGCCTGTATAACTTAAAAAAAAAACATCAACATTTTTTATACAAAATCAGTAAGCATGTACATAATAATTATATCATTTGCAAAAACGACTTTAAAACCGAGTTTATAACAAGTTATCGAGTTTATAAGTTTAGAAACGAAGTGCACCACTTTGTGATACAAGAGATACGACAATATTTTTTAAATAAATAGATAGATAGATAGATAGATAGATAGATAGATAAAACATTTAAATAGAATTTATTTAAAAAATGCAAATCAAATCCAAAGATGTGGTCCTTAATGAACTATTTATCTAATAATAATCCCATCACCGCCTGCAACATAAAACGTAAACAACCACCATTAACGAGGTATGCGAAACTTTCAACAACTTTTTTGCGTCCGTTGTAAAGCTCCTAGGTACTCAAATACCACACAAATTTCACAATAACCTAACATACACAATAAACAATAACCCTAATTCAAATCAATTAGATACTCATGCCTTGTACTAGTACTGAAATCATAAGGATAATTGATAATTTAGACCCGAGCTGTCGTTCAGGAATTGATGGCATCAACACTAAAACTATTAAATGCGTAAAAAACCTAATAGTGGCCAATCTAGCAAATTGTATTAATAACTGTTTCAAGAATTGCACATTCCCAAATACCCTCAAAATTGCGAAAGTCAACCCGATATACAAATCCGGCACAAAGATAGATCCCGGGAATTATCGACCCATATCGGTATTACCGGTACTGTCAAACATTTTTGAACGGTTAATTTACACAAGGCTAGAAAAATATATAAACGACATCAATTATATCTATGATCGGCAGTTCGGTTTCCGACCCAAATCCAACACCTTGTGCGCCACAATAGATTTAGTCATCATCATAAAAGGTCTTTATCTCTCAAATAAAACGAAGATTATAATAATACAATATTATTTTTAGGTCGTCCTGGAACCGAATACCATTAACTCGATCATCAAACTCGAAACGATTGGGACTATTTTTTTCAAAAAGTAACAAAAAAAAAAACACGAAAGAATAAATTTAATGTTTTTTTTTTGTGAAATAATGAGAACTCAAATGCATATGTGTGTGTAAAACGTATCCACGATCGGCAACACATGCGAACGATACCCATTGAAAAATTCATTCATCGATCGATTCTCATTATTTCCCAAAAAAAAAACATTAAATTTATTCTTTCGTGTTTTTTTTTATTGTTACTTTTTGAAAAAAATAGTCCCAATCAGCTTTGACAGCTTTACACATAAACAACACTAAAATCATCAAAAGTAATTGTGAAAAATACCTTGGACTTAGGTTAGACAACAAACTCAATTGGCAAGCACACACTGATTACATTACATAAAATCAAAAATAACATCGCTAATGGAATTAATGCGCGGGTACAATAACATCCCAAAGAAATCCGCTTCAACATTTACAACTCATTAATTCGCTCTCACATAAATTATCTAATCGAAATCTGAAGATGCGCTACACAATCTACAATTAAAGATCTACAAATAGTGTTGGTTGGGGTATTCTCGTCGTTGACTGATACCCCGGTAGTTGTTGTAAGAAGGTAGTTAACTCACACGAAACCACTGTTAGGTTCAATAGTTTAATTAAGTTACGATTGTTTAATTATCTGAGCCGCACTTGATACAATGTTATTATTGATCGACCCGCTCGTGGCTAAGTTTTAGTGACGACTGCATTTAAGTTAAAATATAATTAATATAGTACGTTTAGCGTAATACATTACGTGCGCAGAAACGTACTTTTGCTGTATGAGCAATATTGGCTCGTACATGCTCCCGGGGGAAAAATATGTACGCACTCAGATACCAAACTTGAGTTACAAGTTAAATAGTAAACATGTTATTAAGCAATCGAAACAATAAGCAAGACATAATTCTTAAATACACTCGAGAGCAATGAATCCGGGTCACTTAAAGAATCCTAAAAATCTCGGAAACTAAAAATGCTAGGTTAATGCAATAAATTGTATTTAATAGACAATGTAATACTCCTTAAATGAAGGTATTAAAACTTCTTAGTTATTGTAAAGTTATATCATAAAAAAATCAAATTTGAAAAAGGGCCACTTTCGAAGATGGAACTACGAAATTACAGCATTTGGTTTTGCTTTTGTTTGTAATCTGTCATTTATGTGGGTACATAAACCATGTTGATAGTGCTCTATATTCATTATTCAAGCTGAAATTATGTCGCTTACGCCTGAAGAATGCACCAGAATACTTACAATGCTGGAAACCGGCCGGAGTCAGCGCGATACAGCCAGGACTGTCGGTGTGTCGCTGTCAACAGTGCAAAGAGTTCTCCGACGTTACGAAGAAACTGGTTCTAACCTACGCAGACCAGGAACGGGCAGAACCAGGTGTACCACAGCACGAGAAGACCGATACTTGGTGAACACCATGCTTCGAAATCGCTTTCTCACAGGAACTGAACTCACAAATCAGTTTCGACGCCTCGGAGGTAGTAACCCAAGTGCATGGACAGTAAGACGTCGGCTTGCTGAATCTAACTTAAAACCCCTTAGACCTGCAAACGGCCCTAAACTGGAGCGTGGGCATCGTATTTCAAGACTAAGAAATGCCCAGAGCCACGTAAATTGGAGTATTGAAGATTGGTCAAAAGTTATGTTCTCCGACGAATCAAAATTTATGCTCTACAAGCACGATGGAAGACACAGAGTGTATCGAAGACCAGGGGAAAGATTCAAGCAAGCATGCATCGAAGAAAAAGTAGCCTACGGTGGTGGGTCTGTACTTGTGTGGGCCGGAATTTCTTCTGAAAGTCGCACAGAGCTGGTGATCATAGAAAACGGCTCTTTAACTAGCGTAAGATATGTGGAAGAAATCCTCAATGATCACGTTGGTCCATTTATGGTCAATTTAGGTGAGGATGCTATATTTATGCATGACAATGCCCGACCTCATACAGGTAGGATTGTGAATGACTACCTTCAAGAGATGAACATTACTCGTATGGAGTGGCCAGCGCGCAGCCCGGATATCAACCCGATCGAGCATGCTTGGGACGAGCTAGGCAGATGCGTAAAACAACGAAACCCTCCCCCAATCACGCTTCGTGAGCTCAAAATTGCTCTCACAGAGGAATGGGAGAATATTCCCCAAAATCGTATAAGGAACTTGGTGTACAGCATGCCAAACCGCGTAAACGCAGTAATGGAAGCACGAGGAGGCAATACGAAGTATTAAAATTCAAGAAAATCGTAATAAAGTTCAAAAATTTCATGTTTCCTATTTTTGTTTTAAGGAGAGATCAGCAGTTTTTTCTTTATGTAATTTTGTGTTAATAAAATGTATGGCGACTCATATTTTTTTTACTTTCATTTACGGAGTATTACATTGTCTATTAAATACAATTTATTGCATTAACCTATCATTTTTAGTTTCCGAGATTTTTAACATTCTTTAAGTGACCCGGATTCATTGCTCTCGAGTGTAGTTAATCATAGTTTGAATCTTGTTCCAATTGCTGGTTGCGGCGGACGGTGGTTCTCCGAATGCTCACCTCGTATTTTCGAGTAGGAAGAATCTCCTTTAGTTCTATATGATCTGTCCTTTCTTGAGTCTTGTTCACGTTGGCTGCGGTATTGCTCTTCTTACGCGCCTGAAGATATCTCCTTATTCGCCAAACTATTATAGCGGCGACGATTCCTCCCACCCGCAAAGAGCTTATAGTGTAGTTGCCGATGTCGTGGACACTTAAGTCGTTAGGTAAGCACTCTCTTCCCTTTTGTGTGGTTATCTGGTCACCTAATAATTTGTGTTCATTAGATAAGTTTAGTTTCGGTAGCACAATCTTTGTGTTTTTGGATGTATTCCACATATCATTTGGTGAGTCAATAGTAGGTACTGTAGGTACCTCCAAGGTAATTCCAATATTAGTACTGCTACTAAAAACGTGTGAATAAATTGTGTTGTCAAGAAGCCCCGCTTTTGTTATAATGGTTGTTGTAATTCGATTTTCGCAGACAATGCGAGTCGTGCACTCACTGATGCAATTATACAGCCATATGTTTGGTCTGTGTAATTTTAACCATTGATCAGAGCATTGTTGTGATACCCAATCACATGTAATGTTGTTTACATTTTGACTGAGTATTTTAGCTTCGCAGGATGCCGTCGCTCCATGCAAGTTGCGGATAGTTGTAGATGCGTGGCAGATATGATTATCCGCCGTCATTGTGGTACACTGCTGAAGATCAACCTCTTCCATCTGTATGTACGTATTCTTTACGAAGTTGACTCCAATATATTGTGTTTTTGTCTCTATCAGCTGACATTGTTTAGCTGTTTCCCATCTAGGCATAGCTATATTACGGTACAATGCATACTCGTCATCGCTTAGTAACGGGATATGTAATTCGAACAGTAAGTACTGGTCGGTGAGCCGGGCTTTAACATAAATAATTTTGTAAACATTTTTAATGTTCGACCCGTTGCTGTTATTGATAGGTAATATTAATCTTTTCGATATAATACCAGCAATGTAATAGATTTGTTCAGATAGCTGCTCCGGTGTCAATAATTTCATGTCGAGGTGGCCTCTGTAGATATGTGTCAATGCACTTAAGAGCATTTCTTGGTTTCTCCTTAGTACTGAGATAAGTAAACTATCAGTTAACGCCCCAGCATTGACATCGTTCATTGTTTTCATTCTTTGAAATCTTTCAATTACGTTAATAATTAATTAAAGTTTTCAATTACTGCCGTATTATATTTTGTTTCGTTCTTGAATTGTTGTATTACTTCCAGTTGCGTCTTTACAAAGTCTTCATTTTTCTTGATGACGTTGTTTTCTGCCTCGATAATCAGTGTCTGATTTTTTATCAGCTGCAATAAGTATTGTTCGTTTGTTTTAATTTTTTCTATGTCCTGAGCGTATTTTTCTGCGAAATCGCTGTCAAAGACACCAAACGGCTCGCGCAAGATTTCCTACGCCGTTAATGTAGCCACGTCGCCTTCGTTGTTGATGTTGAGACCGCAACAATGTGTAATACTTGTTCAGCTGGTCCATTTCGAATTTGAGTTGTTGTGACGTAGCGTGACATGGTTCGTTAGGCATCGTGTCGCATAGTTGGCTTATATGATTCACGAACTCCTCTACCCTCGTCGTACTTTGCCAGAATGTTGTCAGGTTATAGTATACCAGAAGTTTCCATTCGTCGTGAATAAGTTGGATATATCCGACGGGGTCAAAGTAAACTAGTTGGTTTTCAGCTAACCGAGTTATTTTAAAATGTTGCGGGGGTGCTGCTAAGTCACATGATAGCGTTGTAAATGCTACTAGTAACATCATAAGCAAGCTGTTGAACCCTTTTCGACTTTTGTTAGTGCCTTTCTTTGGCTCGTTGTGGTCAGTTTCTGAACTCACTTCTTGTGAGTCAGCGCTTCCGCGTGTCTCGTTTATAGGTAGCGGGGCGAGTTTAGTTATGAGTCTTTTAAGTATCTCATTTTGTGTCTTAAGCGTGACTACTCGTACTAAGTTATCGCTGCCAGGGTGCAGTTCCATTACGCGTCCCATAGCCCATCTGCTTGAGGGTAAATTACTTTCCTTGACGAGAACTAGCCGCCCCTTCTGTATGTTTTCTTTAGTTTGTTGCCATTTGTTTCAGTGTTGTAGTGAATGAAGGTATTCTTTCGACCAGCGACTCCAATAGTGTCGATGCATGAGCTCAATTGATGAGTTTCCAGTTGGTTCTGATGTCTGCCGTTTTGTTTTCTGCAGGTTCATTGAGTGGCAGTGTTAGTGTTGGACTCCCCGTGAGAAAGTGACCAGGGGTGAGGTATTCCAAATCTTCGATATCCTCTGTTAATGGACACAGTGGTCGGCTGTTCATGCACGCTTCGATTTGTGTGAGAAGCGTTGCAAATTGTTCGTAGGTAAGCTTTTGTTGTCCTATCATCCGTTTCAGGTGAGCTTTCATGGGGCGTACAGCGGCTTCCCATAAGACTCCGGCTGATGGCCAGGATGGAGCGTTGAAGAGACACTCGATTTGAAGGTCGTTGATACCCTTAAAGAACTCTGACGATTGTATTGTTTTAAATAGTTGGAACTCTTCTTTTAAAACTCTTGCGGCTCCGACAAAGTTAGTTCCTTTATCTGAGTAGATGTGTTTAGGGGTGCCTCTACGGGCGCACATTCTACTTAGTGCTGCGATGAAAGTTTGCGTTGATAGGTCCGAAACAAGTTCGTGCACTGCTTTTGTGCACATGTATATGAATATGGCTATATAGCCTTTGCAGGTTTTAATCCCGCGACCTTTGTTTATCTTTACGTCCACATGGCCTGTAAAGTCGACGCCAGTATGCGAAAACGGCCTCGATGGAGTGATCCTTTCTTTAGGAAGGTTGCCCATCAACTGTTCACTTCGAGTTATTGCGTATCGACGGCATCGAATGCATTGTCGCCGTATTTTCTTGACGGTTCGATCGCCTCTGATGATCCAGTAATTGTTTCTAGTGTCAGCTAGGGTTAACCTTGCTCCACCGTGTAAGGTTCGTTGATGCGCCTTTTCAACATTAAGTTGGGTTAGTCTTCCCTCTCCTGGTAAGAGAATGGGGTGGTTCGTTACCACTGGTAAGTATGAGTGGTTTAGGTGTCCTCCAACACATAAAACTCAATTAGAGTCCAAAAATGGATTAAGTTTCAAAATGGTGCTTCTGTTGGCGAGGTTTTCACCTTTATTGAGAGAATTTATCTCATTTTCGAAATAATCCCGTTGCACTGATTTGGTAATCATAAATAGTGCGTTGGTTTAGTTCGTGCAAGTTCTGTTCATGGCACTCAGTTGACCTTCTTTTGTTTCGTAATGCATCAGCGAAACGTATCACCAAGGTAAGTATTCTGCACGATCTCCCGCGAGGCGGCGAGCCTCCTTGCCGGATTGCCGCCATGGGATCTGGAGGCCATAGTCCTCGCGCGCCTGCACGAGTGGCGCGCGGAGGTACAGAGCCGGGGGGTAACTCCGCTGCCGCGGCATATTGTCGCGCGGCTGACAGACCTCCGCCGTGATCTCATGGCGACATGGAGAGAGCGACTATCGCAACCCCGTGCAGGGCACGCCACGATAGTGGCGATAAGTCCCCTCTTTAAGGAGTGGCTTGAGAGGCGCCACGGCGCCCTCACCTTCCGCCTGACGCAGGTCCTCACCGGACACGGGTGCTTCGGGAGGTACCTGCACCGAATCGGGCGGGAGGAAACGCCCGGGTGCTACAATTGCGAGGATCGACCGGAGGACACGGTGGAGCACACCGTCGAGGTCTGCTCCGCTTGGGAGGAGCACCGCCGTGTCCTCGTAGCGGCGATTGTCGGCGGCGACCTCTCGCGCCCGGCCCTGGTTCAAGCCATGGTCCGGGGCGAGAGGGAACGGGAAGCCGTCGCCTCCTTCTGCGAAGCAGTCATGCTAGCGAAGGAGGCGGCAGAACGTGAGAGGGAGAGAACCTCCTCACGTCCCAGCCGCCGCGGGAGAAGCACCGGGCGTCGGGGGCCACGCCGTGATGGCTCTCGGCCACCGTAGGCGCGGGCCTGAGGACGGCGAGTAATGGGCTAGCTCGCCGTCCGTCCGTCGTATGACGACTGGCAGGCCGTGTCGACGGCGCGTTCGTGTTCCACGCGCGCCTCAAAGAGTTGTCAGCAAACGGGAGGGGCCCGCAATGGCCGGTGCCTGCCAGGGCTGCGGGACTGTTCGAAAGAGTTACCGCGGTCCTGGAACATAAAGGGCCAATGAAGGAACATGGGTGGTTTTTAGTCAGTAAGAGTCTGACACTCCCTTCCGCTCCGCCCAGAGCGGGAGGAGTCATTTGATGATTTCCCACACCCCAAAAAAAAAAAAAAGGTAAGTATTCTTGTAATACGATCCATGTTGCTATGTCGCTCAAGTAATGAATTGATTAATTCATTTTTGATCAGCGTGGGTTCCGTACTATTATTCGTGTAACAGCTTGTTAGGAAGCCGTCGTTTGTGCAATAAGTTTATTTAGAGATAAGGGCTTGTGTTTCTTGCTCCTTAAGCCATCTAATGCCTTCCCACCACTGGGAAAAGTTCACCACTTTGGTTGGTATGAGTCCTCTTGTGGCACAGTCGGCAGGGTTTTCGTTTGTCTTCACGTAACCCCAGTTGATCGCAGGCACGATGTTTAGTATTTGTTAGTTACGTACTTCTCGTATTTGGTTTGACTTCCCTGAAGCCATGCTAGGACAACTTTAGAGTCGGTCCAGCAGGTAATCCTTAGATCGTAATCTTCAAGAACTTTTGTTATCCTTTGTAGGAGTTTCGCTAGCAAAACTGCGGAGAAACTTCGCTAGAAAAACCGGAGGACACGGTGGAGCACACCGTCGAGGTCTGCTCCGCTTGGGAGGAGCACCGCCGTGTCCTCGTAGCGGCGATTGGCGGCGGCGACCTCTCGCGCCCGGCCCTGGTTCAAGCCATGGTCCGGGGCGAGAGGGAATGGGAAGCCGTCGCCTCCTTCTGCGAAGCAGTCATGCTAGCGAAGGAAGCGGCGGAACGTGAGAGGGAGAGAGCCTCACGTCCCAGCCGCCGCGGGAGGTGAAGCACCGGGCGTCGGGGGCCACGCCATGATGGCTCTCGGCCACCGTAGGCGCGGGCCTGTGGACGCTGAGTAATGGGCTAGCTCGCCGTCCGTCCGTCGTATGACGACAGGGGGACGAAACGGAAACGGGAGGGGCCCGCAAGGGCCGATGCCTGCCAGGGCTGCGGGACTGTTCGAATGAGATACCGCGGCCCTGGAACATAAAGGGCCAATGAAGGAACATGGGTGGTTTTTAGTCAGTAAGAGTGTGACACTCCCTTCCGCTCCGCCAAGAGCGGGAGGGGTCATTTGATGATTTCCCACCCTCCAAAAAAAAAACAAGGTGCTTCACTAATAAAATGGAATGTGTCGCTTGCGTCATTCCATGCGAGCCCTAACGTTTTGCTGAACTCTTGTTGTTTAAAGTTAAATTCATTATTGTTACTCTTTCTTTTGTAGGTCTTTGAGAATAGACGGTTCGTTCATGGACCATTTCCGTAAAATAAAACCACCTTTCTTCAGTAGTTCACTTAGCTCTTTTTGCAGCAGCTTCGTCGATTCTATGGTATGGTGGCCCGTGATGGCGTCATCCATATAAAATTCGTCAAAAGGGTTTCCTTCATCTTTAGCCAGCTGTTGGAGAGTGCGCATCGCTATGAATGGTGCGACTTTGGTCCCGTATGTTAGGGTACACAGCTGCATAGTTCTCAGTGGTTCCCTCTTGGATTCTCTCCAAATTATTTTTTGATTTGATTTGATGGATTTGACGGTACATTTTCTCAATGTCCGCCGTTAGAACATATTTATAGCTTCGCCATTTTATGATCAGGGAAAGTCCTTTTGTACATTTGGCCCTTTTTTCATCAAATCGTATAGGCTGTACCCGGAGTCTGTTTTCATTGATGCGTTAAAAACAGCTCGTAGTTTCGTTGTTGATGAGCACTCCCTTACTACGGCGTGGTGTGGTAGGTAGCCTTGTACTCGATTTTCCGATTCTGTCGCTGGTTTCATGTGACCCAAATCGATGTATTCTCGGATGAATTCTTTGTATAGCTTAGCGAAGTGTTCTTGCCGCGCCATTTTCTTTTCCAAATGAAGAAATTGTGCTGTAGCTTGAGGTTTAGAGTTCCCCAGGCTTTGTTGGTAGTTAGCGTTCATTGGCATTTTCACCACATTGCTTAATCGCTTTGTTGTTTCTGTGTAGTATGTTTTGCAGAATTTCTTTTCCGTTGTATTTTCGGATTCCGGAGGGATTTCTTCTATTTCCCATAATTTTGTTAGATTGTATAGCTCTGTTAGCGTTATTAAACAACGTTAAACTGCTTTGTAGCACCGCACAATATCCAGCCCAACGTCTGTTGCGCTACTGGCGAACCATTGTTATGCTTAATTATTCCTCCTAAGATCACGTCGGAGTAAACATCTGCTCCAAGCAGTAGATCGATGGGTCCAGAGATGTTGTAGTCTGGATCAGCTAACTTGATATTGTGAAGATGCGTCCAGTTCTCCGTGTTGATCGTTGAGTTAGGCAAATTGTTGATGAGTTTACTCATTACTAACGCTTCTGTTAGGAATGTATAATCAGAGTGGATAGACTTGCACTCCAATTTAATTATCCCTTTGCTCTTGCCCATTATAGTGCCCACACCAGTGACCGCAGCGTTCATTTGTTTCAGGATAAGTTCAACCGTTGAGCAGCATTTTCTGTGACCAAGCTTACTTGAGAGCCTGGATCCAGTAACGCCCGAAGGATGACGTAATTTCCTTCCTTGTTCTGTTGTTTGTTCTGACATTTCCTCACCGTTGCATGGAAGGTTTTTATCCACTTTTCTGTGTCTTTAAAGTTCGTTGACTTGTTGTTGTTATAACTTTTAATTTGGTTATTTGCTGAGTAGTTTTTTTTCCGGCCGTTCTTTTTGTTACGGGATGTTTCTAAAGTTATGAACTGCAATTCCAGGAACTCCATAAACTCCTCTAAGTCTGGAAGCTATCTTGAATGTTTCATGATTTTTATGTAGTCAGCGTACGTGACATCATCCAGTTTGGAGGATAGTAAGTAGACGATAAGTGGACCCCATACTGGAATATTGACGTCTATGTTTTCTAGGCCGTTTAAACACTCTTTAGTTGTGTCATACAGCTTCTTCATGTTGGTAGAGTTTGGTTTTTCGATGGACGCTTGATTGAGAAGTGTATCTATGTAGGAGGTGAAAAGTAATCGCTTGTTGTCGTAGCGGTGCTGAATAGTATTAAGGCACGAGTCATACATAATTCTCAGCACTCACAGGAAGGTGCTTGATTAACTTTTCTGCTTCACCTTTTAACTTATTCTTTAGGAACTTCATTTTATGCGTTTTGTTCAGCGTTGGGTTGTTGTGAATCATCTCAACAAATAAATCCCTAAAGGAGATCCAATTGTTGAAAGTTCCGTTGAATTCCGGTAATTCCATACGCGTTGTTGTTTTTCATAATGGGATGTCTCAAAGATTTTTCTATTTAGCTTTTCCTCTAGATTGTCGTAGACTTGCTTTCAATGATCGAACTTTTCTTCATAGTCCTTGTCGTTCCCTTGCAGTAAGTAGCTTAGTTCCCAATGAATCTTGTCGATGGATTCCTATTTAGATCGTAATATGTTGACTTGATCTTGGAGTTGCCACTTTTTCTTTCATGTCGTTCAGATTAATTTTGGAGACCGCTCGCTTCAAAGCGTTGAAGTTACACATTTGATTACGTAACAGCGTTGACAGGTGCTTGTCCGTTTCATCCTCGATATGTTGGTGTACTCCAGTTGTATCGAATTGCGGTGTTCCGGGTGTTTCTAGTATTTTCGGTTTTTGTATACCCGAAAATCCAGGTTCGTTTATCAACTTGTTTCGTAGTTGATTCATAGATTGCATTGTTTCGTCAAACATGCTTCTTGTAATAATAAATATTATGTCCTGCCTAAAGTAGTCGTGGTCTCTTTGGGCAGATTCATACTTCTTCAAAATTTCATGGTTCGATCGAAACTCATCCCATAGAGATTGTAAAGCTTCGATGCGCTTGTTTAGTCTGTGGGTTTTCTACTCACAGAATACTTTTTGTAGTTAGTTTGTAGAGTTTTCATTCTCTCGTAGCTGTTTTGCTGTTTTGTTATAAGTTCCACAAATTCAGGGTAGTCTTCTGTCGACATTGTTTATGCCTTGTGGATCAGCTAGTGGTTGGCGTGTAGGTAGTGAGTACTCACGAAGTTTTCGGAGCTGAAGTAACCGCAATGGACGTTATCCCCGCTGATTATTTCTTTATTGAAGCAGTAGACGTGATCTCTGCTGGAACGTTAGTTAGTTGAAGCGGTAGACGTGATCTCCGCTGTAGTAACCGCCGTGGACGTTATCCCCGCCGATCGTTTCTTAGTTGTAGTTTGTAGCAGTAGGCGTGACCTCTGCTGGTTCGTTAGTTACAGGCACTCAGTGTAGCTCACCCTCCTTTACGTTATGTGCAACGTCTCAATGCTACTGGTTAGACCCGCTTGTGGGAAGCCAATAACACCGATTTGCTAACGTATCTGGGATATACCACGCTAAGCACTCTGCTGATGAGGTCGCTCACTCGTCGTTGACTGATACCCCGGTAGTTGTTGTAAGAAGGTAGTTAACTCTTTCATTAAGTTACGATTGTTTAGTTATCTGAGCCGCACTTGATACAATGTTATTATTGATCGACCCGCTCGTGGCTAAGTTTGAGTGACGACTGCATTTATGTTAAAATACACTTCTCATCAAAAAAATCGAAACACCTCGCAGTTTATGATTTGATAAGGATTATCAGAAAAATGTGTATATTTAGGAATAAATGTAAAATGTCATTTAATAGTGAGTAGTATGAGGTTTTTAAATCCTAATGTTATTGTTCTAAATTCAAATTAAGTCTTCATAGGTTTCGTATTTTGTATAATGAGTAATTTTTACCCTGTATGGAATATGAAGGAAATGGGTAAAACAACACGCGTAAATGAAAAAAAAATGTAAGAAACGTTTATTTAATAACTTGTATTCCCTCCGCGAGCTCTTATTACTGCTTCCATACGGTTCTTCATCGATCGGATGAGAGTCACGATCACATGTTGTGGTATATTATCCCATTCCTCTTGGATTGCATTTTGCAGCTGGCTAAGTGTTTCTGGGGCTGGATCTCTTGCTCGAATTCGTCTCTTTAATTCATCCCATAGATGTTCAATGGGATTCATGTCCGGGCTTCTTGCTGGCCATACCATAATGGAGATACCGACTTCGGTAAGATAATCTCGTACGACGCCCGCGGTGTGAGCTCTAGCATTGTCGTGCATGAATATGAAGTCGTTGCCAATAAAATGTGCATAGGGCATCACATGAGGTTCAAGACACTGTTCGATGTACCGATGAGAGTTTAGTGCAGGCAGCCGTGGCCCAGACACAAAGGCAAGTTCTGTCTTACCGTCGGCGCTGATTCCTCCCCAAACCGTCCACGAACCGCCACCATAGCTGACCTTTTCTTCAATGCAGCATTGTGCAAAGCGTTCTCCATCTCTTCTGTAGACCTTGTTCCTTCCGTCGTTACCATACAGCATAATTTTACACTCATCAGAAAACAGTACTTTGCTCCACTGAAGGTATGACCAAGTTAGGTGCTCGCGTGCAAAGTTAAGGCGCGCTCTTCGATGGTCTGCAGTTAATTTCGGCCCATTCGCTGGCTTATGCGGTGCCAATCCGCGTTCCTTCAACCTTCTTCTTATTGTAGAGTCACTTACAGCTACTCTTCGTACAACGCGAAGCTGCTGCTGCAGTTGAAAAGCGTTAAGGCGTCGATTTCGTAAAGAAGTTGTTACAATAAATCGATCATCTCGCTCAGAAGTGACCCGATTCCTGCCAGATCCTGAACGGCGCGTGAACGAACCAGTCTCCCGATAGCGTTTGTAGACTCTATGAACAGATGATAAGCTTAGATGCAATCTTGCAGCCACAACACGCTGACTAAGTCCAGAATCCAGCAATGCCACCACTTGGGCGGCTTCTGCGGGCGAAGTATCCATATGTTTTAGAAAAAAAAGTTTTTTCAGACGTCCCAAAGTCACAGTAAATGAAATAAGAAACAAAAAGTTTAAAGACAAGCGCTAATTTTTAGTTTTTAAACGAGAAACGTACTCCAACCCTAAATACACATTTGTCTCAAAACAGTGATTAATTTCATTTATAGGATAAACAAATGAAATTCTAATTTCGAATTTTGATTTTTTTCTTCTTACTGTAATGACCAAACTGCCAGCTACACAATAATGTTTTTTTTTTCATGGAATTAATTCTCTTTTGTAAAAAATTAGGACAAAAACAATAAAAACGAAAGTGTTTCGATTTTTTTGATGAGAAGTGTATAATTAATAAAGTACGTTTCTGCTGTATGAGCAATATTGGCTCGTACAAATAGCACAAAATAAAATTATTAAACTCCTATTCAAGAACGATTATCACACACCTACATCCGAACTGTACAAAATCAGCAAACTAATGAGCATTCCTCAACTTAACACATTCAATTCCTGCATTCTCATTAGAAAAATTCTTAACAAAACCATACACACAAAGTAATCCTTCAACACGAAAACATCCAAATACAGCCAAAGAAACCCTAACCAAATACAGACGCGCCCCCCGCGAACGCAATATGCCAGGAAAAATATGAATTACGAAGGTGTTCAACTTTATAATAATCTACCGGCAGATGTCAGGAACACATCTTCTTTCAACTTATTTAAAGCTAAACTCAAGCAGTACGTCACTAACAACACAAAACTATTAAGTTAACGATATAAGCTAGTCTTTCACACAATAATATGTCGACATCGTACCTCCCTACATTAAGAAAAAAAAAATAGCACTCCGGGAGTGCCGGCAGAAGTGAAAACTTGATTATTAACGTTGAGCATGTTTGATATTTTGGAATGGTTAGGGAATAATTTTGCACCAATTGCTTTATCAGTATAAAAGTACTATCATTTATGTGGTAGAATACAATATTCATTTATTGCGCTATCGTACACAAACATCACAATTTATATTACATTAAAAATTTAACACTTTAAAACTATTACAATTATTTTACATTAAAAAGTTTATCTCTCCGAAAAATCAACTTTCATCCATAATTTCAACGACTTTTTCACCATCATCATTACCAGAACTATCATCGCCAATCTCTAAAACTGATACGATAGGTTTATGTTATAAACGTTGATTTTGGGTTATTTTGTTCTACGATATTACACACATAAGTTTAGACTGCGGATTGTTGTGATACCGCAAGTTTAATTCATTCATTTAAAAACTAAAGTCTTAACTTCTTGCAGATTCAAGTAAAAATGTCAATTTATTTTTGTAATCCCAGTGATTACAAAAATAAATGAAGTAAATAAATGAATAAAAAGACTTAAAACATAACTTGCGAAATGTGGGTGTACTATTCGGTGCACCCCTGCCTGAGCCTTCGGGGATTTCAGGATGTTATGTTATCATTGAATCCTGCCTAAAGAATTTGTAATTAAAAGTGTGGAAGTAATCTGTCGCACATAAAAATGTGTGCGATACATCTTTTCACAGGCGCTTAGTAAGCACGTAAGCAGGAACGTCACATTCGATCTTACTACAGAATTAGCTGAGAATTTATCGGTTTCCTATACCAATAACACTCGTGCTTTTTAACTTACTTGTAAATACTTGTAATCAAATCATTTTTAAAGCAGGTTTTTAAATAAATTGAACTTTATTTTACCAAACAACAAACGCCTTAGTGAAAATGTTTAGCGTTTATTGCGATTGAACGACGAATCCCCCAAAGACCACGGTTCTATCACAATCTTAAGGACGATGAAGATAGCCAGATTATTTTTGCGCAGTGTTACTTAGTTTCATGTACAGAATGCTTGGTTGACGGCTTCGTGAAGGGTCTGTTTACACCCGTTAAGCAGTACTATAGACTCGATCGAAACCTAACCTTAATTATAAAATTATATTAATGAATAAATGAAAATTAATTAAACCTAACCTAACCTGAATAATAAAATTATATTAATTAAAACTTATTAAATTTTCATCTAGTATATTTATAAAGTACTCACTCATTTTCTTTCGCTATTTCTTCATCACTTTTATCATTAATAGATGCACTTTGTTCAATTTCCATATTTTAAGCACTTTACATTCACTAATTTTACGAATACACAACAATGTGATCAACTGATCACTACACAAACGGTCGAGCCATCAGCTGTCACCATCCATGGATGCGCGTGGCAATTTATTTAATAGATTTGTCAGCTTTATCCCTAAAGCATTAGGTTCAAAGTTGATTGGAAACATTTAAAAATTTCTTTAAATGATTTTAAACCATAAAATGTTGAAGGTTAAGTTCAAAATCGTCTACTCTCCATCCGTCTTACGCTTTTTCGATCAGGTCACGTGTCCTGACGCGAGTGTCCTGACGCGAGTTTAAGATTTTATACCCATTACAGAAAAAGTGCTCAACGCCGCTAAAGAAGTTTTCACTTCAAAAAACTTTTATCTACTCGACTACACTTTACTTTAGCTATGTATTTATTCGATAAGTGAACAATGTATGTTCTTTTAGAATAAATAAAGAATCTTTAAACCCAAAAGAGCGATCGAAACGAGATCAAAAAAGGGTTTTAATTAAATAGCCTACTTAACTTCCAAATCTTTTTCAAAGTTGCGGCCCCGCTTCATACTTATGTTTTTGAAATGTGTGCTCCGCAGACGCGCCCTGTCGCTGCTGGCCGGCGGGCTGTTCCTGCCGGGGTGCGCGGGGCTGGCTGACCCATGCGAGGCGGCGCACGCGCGCGCGCACACCTCGCTCGACCTGGCCGCGCAGGACCTCGCCGCTGCCACCGCTCAGACGTGAGTCAACTCATCATCTCATGTAGCCTTTTCGAGCTAAACTTTCGAATGCAGTTGAACAATATAAGTGAATATACAATTCAAAATTTCTTTATTTTTTATAGGGTGAATTTTCTAAGTGGACGTGGATGGCCAAATCCGAAACTATGAGGAATTGGTTTGGGTTTATGCCAGGTCGAAGGAACAATGGACGCCACTTTTGCACTCCGCCAATTATGTGAGAATTACAGACGTGCACACAAGAACTTACACATGGTGTTTATTGATCTAGAGAAAGCTTATGATAGGGTACCTCTGGATGTGTTGTGGTGGGCCTTGAAAGAGAAAGGTATACCTAAGAAGTATGTAGAGTTAATTCGTGCTATGTACAGTCAATCTAGTACCGACGTCAAGTCAGCTGCTGGCAACACCGATCAGTTCACTTTGGCTGTAGGCTTGCATCAAGGGTTGGCTTTGAGTCCTTACCTCTTCCTGTTGATTATGGATGCTTTGACGTCGGACATACAAGAAGGGGCGCCCTGGTGCATGCTGTTTGCCGATGATATTGTTATTGTCGGTGTAGATGGGTCTGAGATCCAGAGCAGTTTGGAGAAATGGCAACAGAAGCTGGAGAATGTTATCTTGAAACTCAGCAGAACTAAAACCAAATACATGTTCTGCGATTTCGGCGGTCTCTCCAGTCCTGCAGTCATAGCGCTAGATGGCGCGTTTCTTCCAGTCTGCTCCAACTTTCGGTATCTCGGTTCACTCGTGTAAAGCGATGGCGAAATATATCGTAGTGTAAAACACAGAATAAACACGGGATGGATGAAATGACGGCAGGTCACGGAAACAATCTGCGACCCCCGCATTCCCCTAAAACTTAAGGGAAAGATATATAAAACACTGGTTAGAGCTGCTGTCTTGTATGGATCAGAATGTTGGGCCACAAAAGGGATGAATGAAAGGCTTTTGCATGTGGCTGAGATGAGAATGCTAAGTGGGATGTGTGGTCCAGGGCTGCGGGACTGTTCGAAAGAGATATCGCGGCCCTGGAACATAAAGGGCAAAAGAAGGAACATTAGATGATTTTTAGTCAGTAAAAGTCTGATTTCCCATCCGAAAAAAAATAAAAAGGGGGATGTGTGGTGTTATGCGAATGGATAAAATAAGAAATGAGTACATAAGAGGAAGTCTGAAAGTGGCGCCGGTGACTGAAAAGTTGTTTGGTAATCGGTTATCGTGGTATGGGCATGTGATGCGGAGGAATGAGGAAAATGTCGTGAGGAAAGTTTTGAGTATGACTGTGTATAGGTATAAGCGTAGAGGAAGACCAAAGAAAAGATGGATGGACTATGTGAAGAATGATATGGCACGATAAGAGGTGTCTGATGAGATGACGACTAATAGAGAAGTGTGGAAGAAGAAGACATGCTGCGCCGACTCCGAATGAATTGGGACAAGGGCAAGAGAATGGTGATTGTAATTGCAATTTCCGCTGGAATCAAACACATAAAATTAGTAAAATTACTCTATTAATAGCATAAAAAGAAAACAAGTCAGATTGAGGTAGATCGGTAGAGACGTCACATCATGTCCGCGATGGTCACAGACGTTTGAACTGTAGTAAAAATTTTAGGAGTTTATATTTTTTTTGAAGTTGTTGACCATAACTTTTAATACTTTTTTTGGTTGATAGTTCTGTATTACATTGATTTAAGTGTGAAGAAAAAATGGGCATTGCATGGCAAAATAAGACAGCACGCGAAGCGCGTCAATACAGCAGCATGCGTCGTTCTCCAAGGTTAAGCAGCGCCTGCCAAGCAAACCTGACGCTCCGTGTCTTGAGTTGTTTCACCGTATAACATCATACAAACTCTCCGCTCGGTAGCCCGTTGATCTTGTGGCTAATGGAAAGGGCCAAAATGAAATACGGCCCTGTCTTCTGGTTTTAAACCTGCATATGACAAATGTCATAATTCGGTTATCAACCAGCTTCTAGGACAATCCTATCTTAAAGGGAAATATGATAAAAGTACATTGAAGTATACTGCTAACTAAGCGACTTGTTTTAAAAGTATTGGGTTAAACTATTCTTCTGTAAATTTTAATTATTTTTCTTTTAAAAGGATTTCTTCTTCACACGATCAGTAAAATTTTTCACGAATCGCAATCTGTGTGTCTCAAATGTCTAACGTTTTTTTATTTCTTTTTCAATTTCTAATTTGACAATTAAAAAGAAAACAGAAGGCTTTAAGGTTCCAAGCAAACATGATTAAATGCAGGGAAACACTGCAAAGTATACACTAATTTAAACTGGAAAATTTCAGACGTGATTTGCGGCAAACTGCGTCGGCATTTCTTTCTGTCAAGTTTTTTAATACACGCTGCAGGGAAACCTGCACTGTCTTGTCCCTAATAACCCTCCTATATTTAACAGACTTCTAAATCTGTTAAAGATTAACACATTTTGAGCCGAACAAAAGCACTGATGTCGTCCATGGGAGTTTTTTTTGACTTACGAAAGGAAAGAAATAATTAAGAAAATACATTGTAATCGTATATTTAGAAAATACACAATTGTTTACGCCATGGATGCTTGTTTTAAAGTTGTTCTATCCACAGATTGCTCCGCGTAGTAGCCCGAGGTGGCCACCGATACGTGCTGGGCCTACAACCCTTCGAAGGTGGCAAGGACATCTCAACGGAGATCACCGTGTGGGATGGCGTGGTGGTGTCACCGCTAGCCCCGGCTTATCTGGAGCCATCAGAACCTATGGATACTGACGATAAAGGTGATAGTGTTGATACGTATTACGTATAAATCTATACTTAACATTATAAAGCGGTAAAGATTGTCAATTTATCAACATTCTTTCACTAATGAGAAGCTACATTATCCCCGTGTGTCATAGACTATATTCAAATCCAGCCATAACGCGAGAGAAGCCGCGGGCAAATGCTAGTATTTAATATACATTTTAAATTCATGAATTCAATGGAGTTGAGTTTCTGGGTTGTGGAGGTCAGATAGGCAGTCGCTCTATGTAAAATACTGGTATTCAGCTGCATCCGGTTAGACTGGAAGCTGATTTCAAAGTAGTTGGGAAAAGGCTAGGCAGATGACGATGAATTCAATGAGAGAAAATGTGTATTTTCAGCCATATATTACATACACAGCCTCAACGCATAGTCTAGAAGCATGAAATTTTGCATAAGAGGCAGATATTTGCACCTCAAGTCATGCACGACATTTTTGCGTTTTGTGTTTCGTCAGATAGTTTTGGTTGGAGTTCCTTCGATGTTACATATTTGTGCCGTTCTATATATTACTCTCTCCTTGATGACAAATATGTTATTAAAGACTGAATTATGAAATAAGCAATTTTTGCCAAACTATCCTTAGTCATTTATACAGAGTTTTTTTTTACTGGGACATTAGGGGACTCCGAATTCATAAGAGACACCGGTATACTTTCATAGGGACCGAAAAATCTGTTTACCAAAACTTTTTTAATGCAAAAACATCTATGATTCCTGAGAAATTCGAATTGAAATATGAACCCTTGCCCGCGACTTCGCCCGCGTGGAGTTTAGGAAATGTCCCTCGGAATCGTACTGCCGGGATAAAAGGTATCCTATGTGTTAAACTAGGTTATAAACTATCTGTGTGCCAAATCCGTTCAGTAGATTTTGCGTGTAAGAGAAACAATTATACATCTATCCATCTATCCTCACTAACTTTCGCATTTATAATAGAAGTAAGGTAGGAGGTATCGGACCATGCTGACCCAATTTAATAAATAACTTCGTATACGCTTGATCGTGTCGGTACAGTCCTCTGCACTCGGCAGGGAACAAAGATGATACATATTTCCATTCTACTTTCTTAGCACTGTTACCTTAGTGGCAGTGTTCAGAGTTTCCTAAAACATTGCGAATGCCTTAGTAAAATGCTCTTGTGAAATTAAACTGTCACCGCCCCTTTCAAACCTTAGCTTTTATGCGGCACTAACAGGTATGGCGGCTGCGTTGTCTGCCAGACTATAATATAGTCTGGCAGACACCGCAGCCTATAATATAGTCTGGCAGACAACGCAGCCACCTAGACACAATTTGTCTAGATCGATAGGCGCGACAAAATTGAATATCCCACTGGCAAAAGTGTAAATCCACTGCTTTCAAGTTGTTGTTATATAATATAAAACAACAACTTGAAAGCAGTGGATTTCGACAAATTGTGTCTGTTCTTATTATTTTTACAAACCAACGATTGAGTTAGGAGCCATTTTTCACAAAATTTGAACGCTTGAGTTTAGGTAAAAGACCGCAGCATTGTGCATGTGTGCGTAACTATCCACACATACACAACGCAAACAGTGTAGCGCGAGTGTCGAGACGGACTAAACAATCTTGAGCCGTTATAATCGTAAGGCACGTGGTTTGAGATTTATGCAAAAGGATAATTTATTTATTCAGTCTATGAATCTATTTAAAGCTTCCTAGACTAATAAAAAACACAAACATTTGTTATGTAAACTATATAATAGAAATAATTCAAACAGCGAAACAATTACATATTATAAGATTTAAACTGCCGTGGTTACTACCATTATCATTAAGGGCGAAGGCACACGGCGCGTTGCGGCGCCGCGCCGCGGGTATTTCACCGAATCAGAACGCTGCTAGCTTAGCCCGCTGCCCGCTGATACGGTGAAATCCCCGCGGCGCGGCGCCGCAACGCGCCGTGTGCCTTCGCCCTAACAGTAAAAACAGGATATTTACCATGTTTACTGTTGGTTTGAGTTCCCGATATATCGGTGCTGTTACAAGCACCATGATCATGGATAAACTGAAGTTAACAAACAAGAAAGAGGGTAGACCGATTTGTCTGCTCATAAAACGCACCCGCAATAACTTCAGTCGATCACGGATAGATCGACAAACGAGAAGTCCGCCGTCCGTCTATTCCTGACTTCTTCATGCATGCGGAGTTTCCCTGTAAGTGCTTGTTGCACCGTTGAATTTACATTTTTACATGTAACTGTTAGCATACAACCTGTGTAAACAATTGTTGGTGAACCATTAAATAAATAATCATGGTGATTGCCACAGCTTCGAAATATCGGGAACTCAAAACAAACGTAAACATGGTAAATATCCCGTTTTCAGTGTCAATTACATATCATTCGCTAGTAATAATTAATTACTGTCATTTACGTTAAATGATCATTTGTCGTAAAAACATTGATCTTGCTTTTCTAGAGACTATGATTTCTAGCAATACGCGATCTTGGTAAAATCGAATCAATTTTGGAAGCATCTTGTCCTGCCAAAAAACGTAATTTTTTACCACCCTTACTACTTTCAATAGAAAATCAGGACCGGTCCAGTTCAGTCCACAGTTTACACAGCAAATAAACATACGTTTTTTTTTTTCAAAGAGGATCAAAACATTGTAGTCGTAGTGTAACAATGCGTTCACGATAGATGCGCTCGAAAATCGGGATGCGGGAAAAAATGGCATAGGTCCTTCGTCGATGGGCGCTCGTGCCGTACTAATCTGTGCCCGCTTATGCATCGTAATCTATTCTAATTTAGACATTTAGAGTGATGTTAAAAATTATATTATATGTAATTAAATGAATTTAATTTTAATAAAACTTTAGAATTAGTTTAGTAAAAGAACATACATAGTTTATTTTTACATAATTTCTTTAATGTAATTATGCTTTATTCATACCAATAAATCGCCATAAAATGGCGATATAAAACGTAAAAATTGACCTAAGACTGCTTTTTTACTAATTAATGTCATTAATTATCGATATTCTAGTACATTGTGTTTCGACTAAACTATATGTCTGATGCTTTACGTATTTTTTTCAGTAAAATTTATAAATATTAATGATAGATATAAGAGTCTGAAATTGACTGATGATTTTTCGGTAAACTATGGGAGATAGAAAACAAATAAGTTTTTATAAATTTGTTACAAAAAGTATCAATACGAAAGTCTAGTCTTTTTTTACATGTATTCAACAATGCCAGTGTGTTACTTAAGATGGTAAGTTAGGCGACTAAAATCTTAGATTTGCGCGAAAACGTGAAATGGCTCTTAAGATTGGACAAGAAATAGTTTTTGGGTATACTTCTGAGCTAATAAAAGCTCAGTCATGTACTTACTACTAATAAGGGGTGTCTGGCTTAATACTTCATACTTTTACCAACTATGTTGGGGTCGGCTTCCAGTCTAACCGGATGCAGATGAATACCAGTATTTTACATGGTGCGACTGTCTATCTGACCTCCACAACCCAGTTAGTGCTAGGTAATACGATGCCCCTTGGTTAACGACTGTCAAAGATCTACAAATGACAGCCGGGATCAACAGCTTAAAGTGCTTTCCGAGGCACGGAGGAAACTCGGTATGTAATGGGTGGTCACCCATCCACGGACTAACCTAGGTAAGCACGGCTTAAGGCGAGGTGGGCGCACATTTGAGTTTTTTAAAACCATCTGAGACAAAGAATATAGTGTTTAAGTATTTAAAAAAAATATATGTTATAGTTAAGGATCTTATCTAGTCACAGTCGCATTCAGTTGCAAGACCTGATGAACTTCACTCGATAGAAAAAAATCGCAAAGTTACCCCTTTTTGTAACTTTTTTTCAATATTATGACTAAATTACTGATGTTTTACATTTAATTTTTATACTAAACTAGCGACCCGCCCCGGCTTCGCACGGGTGCATGTGTTAAACATAAAAACCTTCCTCTTGAATCACTCTATCTATTAAAAAAAACCGCATCAAAATCCGTTGCGTAGTTTTAAAGATTTAAGCGGTCAAAGGGAAATAGGGACAGAAAAGCGACTTTGTTTTATAATATGTAGTGATTAAAGAAACAAATTAGTTCTAGACAAAGTGGCAGAGTTTGACTTGATAACATTATTTTCTTAATTACTATGTTTTAAAATGAATTAAAAGCGTTCGCGGCGGCTCGGACAGGCCCGATTAGTCGCGCGCTGGCGCTTACCGACGATGGACCTGTGTCAGTTTTTTGCGCGACAATTTCGCGTACCATACCGTCTGTTTTTGACCAAGTTTATTATAATTGTTGCAAGTTATAATGGGCAATAAACAACGCAAGCGAAAAAAGTCGTGTAAAGCAATAAAAGTAACAAATAAAAAGAATGCACTCCAAAGATATGTCACAGTAAAAATATATACAGTATTGTAACTCGGCCCTGTCTTTGAAATAATTACCTACAGCCGAGTGGTACGTACGCGATAGGGCTGCGCCGGGCCTATAGTAAATATTTTAATTTCATCTACTTAGTTGAGTTTCTTTCTGGTTTTGTGATTGTTAATATTATATTTTTATAAAAAAAAATTAAAGGACAATGGGCAAATTTGTATGGAAGGTGGTCCATATGACCAATACGCGTAGTGGGTTTCTGTGGGGTCTTTAGGTTGGTTTCGTCATAAAATCCATGAAAAGATTTGATTTTTTATTTTAATGAACCGGGTACTAGTACAGTCAAGTTCATAAGACTTAAGTATTATCAAGGGAATTAATTAAATTATTTTTATGGTATGCCTATATATTCTACGTATTTATGTACCTATGTATGTGAGGAGCTCGTGGCTAAATAATAACAGCTGCACGGGTCGATCTTTAAGGTTAAGCAACGCTTGCCAAGGTGGTCTGTGGATGGTTGACCATCTAAACATACCGAGTTTCCTCCGTGCCTCGGACAGCACGTTAAGTCGTTGGTCCTGACTGTCATTTGTAGTACTTTGGCAGTCGTTACGGATTGTCAGAAGCCAGTAAATCTGGCTCCAGTCTTGCCAAGAAGTACTGTGTTACCCAGTTAGTGGGTTGTGGAGGTCTGGTAGACAGCCGCTCCACGGTATTCAGCTGAATCCGGTTTGACTGGAAGCCGACCCCAATATAGTTGGGAAAAGGCTAGGCAGATGATGTATGTGAGCATGTTTACATACGTGCGTTTTAATCAAGGCTAGACATATTGATACAGTCAAAAACATTAATATGTAACGACATACAAATGTATTTTATTGTATATGTTCCATCTAGGTGTTTACATGTTAACACTTCTGACTGTAGGTACACGCCGGCAATGGAATTCGAACGTATACACTATGGATGCGTGGCCAAACACATAACTGCTCGGCAACGACCAACTCCAACCCCAAATAATAATAAAAACAGTAAAAAGTATTACAAAGGCATATATTTAGAAAACACAGTTTACAATTATTTGTTAGGTGTAGAACCAAATGTTTTTATTTTATTCATAATCAATAATTATTTCGTCTAAAAATTGTGCTGGAGGATTAAATCCTACTTGTCTCGCTAGACTCATGTACCAAACAACAGATAATATGTGTGCACAGCTTCCCAATGTACGACTACCGGTCAAACAGCTACAATAATATTCAATTATGGCGTCGATACCAGTTTTGTCTCTGTCTATAAATATATAGCCATAATATTGGCGTGCCCTAACGTGTCTGGATTGTATTCTAATCCGCATTAAGTATACATTTCTTTGTTGAATATTGAACTCGTTTAGGTCATGTAACTGTCCATCTCTATACAATTCAATTAAATATACACCATCCCGCAAATGTTCGGCACAATACGATTTCGCTAGTTTTATATGGTAAGTGCCAAGCGCGAACAGTATTATTTGCTCTTTTGTCAGGGATGGGAAATCTATATCACCATCTCCCATTCTTCTGAATGGGACTCTTTGTCTATTTAGACGGTGTGAAACCACATAATGCATTAATCGATTCGGCATGTGCTCTCTTTCCTGTATTTTATTTAATATAGAAGGAGCTTGCTCATTGTCATTAAGAACCACGTGAAAATTATTTATCAATGCTGCACACACTTTAAAATTCGTATTTCTATATTTTCGTAGAAAAACACAAAAATCTATCGAAAAATAATGAAAACTTTTCGACCTGAGTGTACATGTTACCCGGTTACTTGGATTTTTTTAAATATTTTTTTACTTACATATGGGCTATGACCTATCATAAAAAAAATATTTCTTGAGTATTGGTTACTTGGACCAATTTGTCCCATTGTCCTTTGTTTGAATGAAATAGGAAGGTTCAATAAAAATACACTTATTGCAATTTACACAAAAACACATTAACAAATCAAAATTTTATCTTTACAGTTCTCGAACCTACTAATAGCGAACTGGCTGTTTATTTTCAATTAGTTACTCAAACTGCCCAATTATGATTATTTTATATTCTTATATTTTATAGACAATTATTTCATTTATTAACAAAGCTCTAATTTATCGCTACTAGATAGTAACAAATTTTGATCATAGAAAAAATATTTCATAAAAGTCAAGTAATATTACTTATCCAACTGCATATTTCTATGCTGTGTCGCTAGGCAAGGTCACGCGAGTTCACGAACGCGCTGTGTCCACGAGAAGTATTTTGCGCGCAGCCTACAGCGCTAAATGCCTACTTTTGCAGGAATACCTCGCCTTAACCTAAAGATCGACCCGAGCGGCTGTACTTATTTAGCCACGAGCTCCTCTCTCCGAGCTGGCTTAATACTTCTTACCCAATAATATACATTCGGTAAACGTAATTAAATAATTTTTGTTGCGCGTTGAATTTAAAAACAATATATTCATTTATCTGCTAACAATGAAATACGATGAAATTCAATTAATTAAGTTATGTAAGTTTCACAATACCATTTTGCGCGATTTTCTATTCGCAAAATTATATCGTCGTATGAAATCTTATTCATTAGTGTAGATTATTTATGTGTGCATAAAAGAGCTACGGCTTTTAGATACTGATTTTTAGATATTTTTTCACTTGTTTAAAGCAAGAAAAGCTTCTCAAAGTTTGTTATGCTATTATACTTTGTTATATTACATGTTGAATTGTTTGCGTGGACCCAATAACATGTAGGTATATAAATATGTTTTTTTTTTAATAACTTCAAGACTAAAAAAATTGTCCCAAGATTAGCCACCCCTAAAATCTGCCGCCCTAGGCTCCAGTCTACTCAGTCAGCCTACTGGCAAATCCGCCACTGCTAGAAAGAGATTCAACCTCTACTTAAATATTTTTTAAATTACTTTCTTTTTCGTTTCAGATGATGACGGTGAAGGAGCTTAGATTAATTAATTAGTATATTTTAGTGTTAGTTGTAATCAAGTTAATAAAACTAAAAAAACGTATTAAATAATATATTCTGTCTCGAACTGGATTCCGCGTTTTATTAAATAATAACCTTTATTTCTTTACCAAAGTGAGATCAGACTTTCATTACAATATCTTATACTTAATGAAAGCATGCTGTTAACAAATCGTCTACTGCTTGAGTTAGATGTGACTCATTATTTTCCCTACAATGCGTGTTGTTCCAAGCGACTCAGACAAAGCCCATGGGGTCTCAAGTTGAACAACATATAATTAGTCTTGAAAACAAAATCTAGATGGCAGCATAGGTAACTATAATGAAATTAACTGACTAATAATGCGTTAGTAACACATTCGTGTCCACACCCGTTTCATAGGGTTCGTTCCCACTCATCACCATCATCATCATTTCAGCCGAAAGACGTCCACTGCTGGACATAGGCCTCCCCAAAAGGGGGGTTTTACCATAATCGCCACGCTTGGCAGGCGGGTTGGTGATCGCAGTACGGTTGTTAAAAAAGCACAGAGAACGCTGTTCCCTTAGTCGCCTCTTACGACACCCACTAGAAGATATGGGATGGTGCTATTCTTTACGTCCAACACCATACAGTACGTTCCCACTAGTTCTACTAAACAGTTCTACGGTAGAACTAATGGGAATATTTTTGGTCCCACTAGTCCTACGATGTCAGGTGGTACATAATCGTAGAACTATAAATTTGGATTGGAAAAACTGAAAGTCATGGAGAGTGGCGGCAGCCCAGCTGCAACACATCGCCGGCTCGACTGCATTATTTGATATCCAGTGAGTGTTTACTGCTGAGGTAGGAAAGTATATTTAATCAAGAGATTGATTGATGACAATTTATTATCAGACTAGCTTATGCCCGCGGCTTCGCCCGCATGAAGTTGAAATCCGTTCAGTAGTTTTTTGTATTTCTCTGTTAATCGTGATGAGTGGGTTTCTTATTTTCACAGACGTGATGGTATCAATATGTAATCACGGTAGAACAACAAAAACTGATTCTATAAATAGTTACTTCAAGTGTAACTAAGTATGGATAGGTAAATGGGGGGAAGATAGAAAACGACCGAGTTACACCTATATTTTAATTATAGAATTAGATGGAGTGCACTTAATCATTTGCTCGTTAAAATGGTGGTACAAGGTCGCGGCGGGGTACCGTTCCCGCCCTAAATTTTTTAGTTCAGCGGTACCCCGCCTCGACAATTACATTTTGATATAAGTGGGGAAAGTTTGTTGTTGCATTCGAGGCGGAATTAACACCCGAGCTGCAGGCAAGGTTATGGAGCCGAGAACTGCAGTAGCAAATCCCCACGCGTATCAAACGACGTTTTTCAATACACTTTCGAAGAAATAACATATTAGAACATAAAGTATTTTTATCAGGAATTATTAGGAAACAATGATATAATTTGCTTTTTTCCGCGCTTTGCTTTCGCCAGGTTGAAGAAGAAGCAAAGGTAATCGTAGTGCGATAAGTAAGAACCAGTTTTCGAGAAAGGGTATTTAAAAATCTTTCTTTTGAATTTTCTCAAGATAATCATGGATCTAATATAGGAATAAATAATGCTTGGAAACACACTAGCCCTGCTTCAAAGGACAATGTAGAGCCTAAACAAAATGGATTTAATTGTAATGATTTATTAGTTTTTTTAATTCTACACTCTGTTATTACTTATCTAGTTTATATTATTTGTCCAAATTTCAGGAGAAATGATACAATATTAGTAAAAATTTCAGCACCATTGTACCTTTTTATATATTTAAGTAATTAATTTGTCATTGCTCACTTTTTAAATACTTTGTAGGTACCTTTTTTTTTTGTAGGGTGGGAAATCATCAAATGACCGAGTGTCAGACTCTTACTGACTAAAAACCACCCATGTCCTTCTTTGGCCCTTTATGTTCCAGGGCCGCGGTATCTCTTTCGAACAGTCCCGCAGCCCTGGCAGGCATCGGCCCTTGTGGGCCCCTCCCGTTTGCTGACATCTCTTTGAGGCGCGCGTGGAACACGAACGCGCCGTCGACACGGCACTTTGTAGGTACCTATAGTTGTAAATAGCAAGTTTTTATGGGTACCTACATCGTCGTTACAGATAAGTTTATGTGACTTGCTGCCAAGCCCGGTCGTCCAGGGCCACATTAAGTATCGAAGTTAGAGTGTTCCTAATAATTTGGTCTACTTTTCTAATAGCTGTGGATGCTTCCAAAGAAGGCTATACGTAAATTTTGGTCCAAAGCAACAGTATCGAATACCTAAGTGTGAATGTCGAATGAATGTTAATGTGATGTTTCGATGATTTACTAAAAATCATCGAAACATCATTAAAATTTGTTATTAATTCCCGACTGTACTGCGTGATTTCTAAAACCGAACTGTTTGCTGGTTTTGTGTACCTATGACATGTCGCAGGGCAGCCTATGAAGTTGTCATGGTGTTTTGTTTTGTGTTTTATTTGAAGTAGCTAAGTATGTCATGGTGTTACTATACTTCTTTCGTAAATATGTTTTTTTTTATTTTATTTTGGCAACTTGTTTTATATCGGTACATACCGTACATATTCATGTAACTTGTATAATTTAATTGTGCAATTCTCTAAGAGAATTATTTAAAAAAAATAACATCATGACGGTACCTTGTCAATATATTTATAAAAAAACATTATGTATGTTCGGAAAAATGTATATCTTTTTTGTAAAATAAGCGACAGGCATAATGTCAATACTAGAAATAAAGACAAATTAGATCAGCCACGTTTCAGATTGTCAAAAGTACGCACTTCTTTTAGGGGGTACTGTGAAAAATGTTTCAATAAAATACCACTTGACATTCTACAATGTAATGAGAAGAAATTTAAAACATACATAAAACGCACAATATGTAAGAGAGCATATTATAAGTTAGAAGACTATCTCGTAGATAAAAATGCTTGGCTCAATGCTGGTCCTACTCCACAGCCACTTGGGCTCACGAACTAAGATTTTAATGTTTGGAAGAGATGCTCCCTCACTAGTTCTTTATTTAAAAAAAAAAATGTTTTGTGTCTGTTCTGGAAACCATGATACTTTGATTTGTAGGGCTTATCCTAATCTTTAAGATTTGAATTGTGTAGTACTTTATCTCTACATTGTGTGCGCAAACTAATTGATTACCATGTTAAACTATTGTGGACGCTGCAGAAGATATAAGAATATCCTTGCATTGTATAGATTCCATCTCCTAGAATTATATAATTGCATAACACACATGTGTGAGTACTATGTACTGTAAAGCTACCATTTATATTTTGTTATCTTTCATTAGATTGAATGTGTCCTGGTGGCTGAGAGAATGTCATGCTCACTCAAATGTCTCGCTGATGGTGGCGGGTGTGTCGGGTCATTTAGTTCCCTTCAATATGGTTGAGTTGAATGGCACTGATCTACTTATCTACCGATCTCTTCGTGAACGGGCGCTGTCAGTTGGGACTGATCATCTCTTAGCTGCCACGGATTATTTTAATTACTTTATTTTTAAATTGTTGTTTAATCTTTTACTCTGGACGCTCTTAATGTGTACGTCTTTGTACATCGTTCTCACATATACCTATGTATAATCTCAACATGAATGATGTAACCAAGATTTTGTAACAATACTTTATAATTAATACTTTAATACTTTCTTGCCCATTCTTTTCCATAGAGAACTACGCTTTGGAAATTGGAATGTGCAACTACAGTACTTTCGCAAGTTATTATGCCTTGTGACTGTGACTGTAGCTCAGCTTTTTTTTGACTTTCAAAAGTGCCTGTAATGGTCTAATTGAAATAAATGCTTTGAGTTTGAGTTTGAATTTAATTGTGCTTCTGTGTGTCGTGTTATGTCTTTTGTGTGCACTGAATACAATAATACAATACTTTACCTATTTATCCTATCGGTTTTTTGACTGTAAGGCCTCCAACCAAGGAATAAAACCACTCGATCAACGCGACAGTACACGAAACTTAAAACAATCTGTACGGTCTCATCAACCGTACATTTACTACTACCTACTTGGATGTCGTGCGTCACAAATGTTACGCTATGATTGTAACTTTTCACGCAAGGCAGATCGAATCAAACAACAACTGTGGAACTAACTTGTCTAGGGAAAGAATCGCTACCAGTCTACCACTTCAACTTGTACCTTCCACATTTTAATATAGCTTCGCCAAGTCTTTTTATACCCCGTAGTTTTAAATAAACTGCTTCCCATGAAAAAAAAGGGGGAGGGGGGTGCTAGTAAGTTATAATAGAATAACTGTCCCAAATGTAAGTAGAAATATTGGATACCCTATTAGAAAGGGATGACATCCACTCTCGAAGTTCTCTCGCTTGAAACGCCTTTGCATTGCACATTGCACGTCATCATTCCAATTGATCCATTCGCCAGAGCACTTTTATATTGATCCATTCCGTCAATGAATGTCACAGTCACTATATATAAACCATACCATATTTGGTATAAGTATTATACTCGTTGTTGTTCTTTCTGCACTGAAAGCATACTTGAAAGTATTTTAAATAAGTTAAATGAATTTGGCGAGAATTCAGAATCCTGATCCAACATCTCTGCAGAGCACCATCACATTGCAGAGCGTCAACACAACTTTGCAGCACTGTCGGATGTGTTTGGCGGAGGATGTTCGCAAGTATGTATGTCCTCTACATACATGCGAACATTCCATAACAAATCCTACCTATCAACAAGAACGAGCCTGAACTATGTATCGGACACAAGTATCAGTAAGTTGATTGTATAAAAATTTTGAATTTCCTTCAACAATATGTTTTAACTGCCTCTTTAAAGCAATGTTCCGGTTGCTGAGACAGAGTTTAGAAGCCGAATGAGGATTATGAGATTAGGTACTCTTTAACTGACATTTTTTCTCATAGCTTCTAATTTCAGTAATATGCGTAAGTGATTTCTGTCGTCCTCTTGTGTCTGTATTTGATGACAATACCATGGCGTGTGGAATGGTGAAATGTATGCAAATGAAGGTGACTACAATATTATGCAGTGTTAAATACCCCACATAACACTGCTACAACTTCAGTATGAAACGTACACATGTATGTGACTGTTTGATAACAGTAATCTCTCATGATGACACAAGTTATACAACAAAGCTTGTGCTGAGGGTATTGAGGTTGGTACAAAGACATTCAAATATTACGACCTCTTTGGGTTGATAGCACGACTAGCATGCCCAACTGTCCGGGTGCATTGAGCTTACTTAAGTATCCTCACCTGTGGAGGGCCTTTTAGTGTTACGTTCCTAGTACCATAATGTTTTTTCTTTGCAGCCTAATTCTTGATTTGGCTTTCATTTTATGTTTGAAGACAGGTTATGCAAATTACTAGTGGTCGTAAGTGCAGTAGCGATGTGGTAACTGAGCATGTGATTTTGGGTTCGATTCCCAAGATTTGCCATCAGGAATTTTCAGTTGCCCGGAGTCTAGTTTTGTGTCTCCTCCCCTATTACATGTTACTAAAACATAACTATGACTTGTAAATGTAGGTTTAGGTACATCTCTGCCTAGCCCTTCTAAGATTGCAGGCGATATGTAATGTAAAAAAGATTATTTTCCAAAGATTTCTAACTTGGATCCATTGCTAAATAGTATCAAACGAAAGTTAACACTGGCAGTGGCTCACCCTGGAGCACCCTGGAGGGACCACCGACTAGCCTGCGCGTCCAGCGCTAGCGCGAACTACCAGGGATCTGGCTATAGTGCCATGAGAAGTTCTACTTCTGAGCCATATAGCCAATGGTACGTACGATTCTTGAACATGTTGCCTTGCAGGACCATTTATTTATTAGGATGCCTTCAGAGTCATTCTTCTTCTATTGTGTCGACGGTGCTTCTTTTTACTACTTGACTAGCTGACCCGCTGTCCTGTCATTTTAGGAATGTCGATAAAAGCGCCACCTACCGGGACCAGCTAGATTTAAGAACCCTCCAGGAGAACCCACCTGAATGGTTCAGTACAAAAAAACATACAAAATCGGTCAAACCGTTTAAGAGGAAAAGAATTACTAACACAAAAACTCCACCTGGAGAGACGATAGTATGATCAATATCACCGCACTTGCACTGGGTTTCTTCTTCAAATTGTGTTTGCAGAGACCTACTTGGGTACCTACGTAATTGATTGAGAACATTCCAAGCATGATTTTGGATTAAAGTTCCAAATATCGAAATAATTTCAGCAGTTCATTTGACAACTTTTACATTATTCTACATTATATGTTACTTAAATATTCTTATTACTAGATATCCAGGGTTTTTATTTCTTTCGCGTCGATGGAAGTCTTCAGATCAGTCGGGCCCAGTAGGTAAGTGTGCACGTTAATAGCAGCGTCAGTAACTCAGTGGCGTTCTTAAGTCTAGGCTTTATGATAAACCTGGAACCTTAAGAACGCCAGCAATGTAAAAAAAACTGAAATACAATATGTCAAGTTATGAATTAGATGAACTTCGTTCAAGAATACCTAAGACCTTGCGCCCGATCAACCATCAAACACTCCTATACTAAATGTATCACCTCGTGCAGTGCGCTTAGAAACGGTTTGCCAAGCTTAGCGGCTTACATCGGGTTCAGTATGTAAACTGGTTTGCGTAACTTGTTCCTTAGCCTGTTTGGACTTGCTTGAACTTAGACTGGCAATGGAGTTGTTTGCTGGAAACTTCGCCGCGTGAGAAGGCGTTTGTCAGTTGTCAAAGTCATCTTGATAGAATATTAAGTGGTCCATGACTGTCTCATTCGTCTAGTGGTTGCAAGCGCGACTGCTGAGCACGAGGTCCTGGGATCGATACCCAGGCCGGGCTAAGTATTATACCATCTGGAATTTCTCAGTAGCAGCCACGGAGTCTGGACCTGTGCCTGATTGATCACAATAAGCTAACTCGTAAATATAACTGGCGAAATGTGGGTGTAATAATAGGTACACCTCTGCCTAACCTTGGTATTACAGGCGTGATGTTATGCTATGTATGCTATTATAATCTCGGCCACACTACACTAGCTCAATATTATTTCTGTCAATGTCGCACAAGTCAAACTTTAAGTGCAATATCATCGCAGATTACCCAAATACCCAATCCCTGAAAAATACCTTTTCGGCTTCAAAGACAAATGAAACAGAATAAAAAAAAAACAGATTACAATTAAAACAGGCCGAAAATCCGAAATTAACCTTAACATAATCAAATCCGTCCATCATTTTCATGAATGAGTCAGTTTCACACAAGCGAGTCGGTGACCACACGTAACGTGGATGGACAGGATCTGTCCCGGGTCGGCGTGGGTCCGGGTAACAACACCGGGGCTGCGGCCCAAGAGGAGAACTGGGACTGGCTCAAGCAGTAAACAAATTAGGATGAGGTCTGCTCGAAAATAATAGGTACCTACACATTCCTTTGTAATTTATGAAATAACATGCTACATTACATCGTTACCTTACATCGTCAAATTAGTAAAACCTCTTTCTTGTACTTAATATTCATCTAAGATAGAGAAAAATTCCGAAGTGCCCGTTTTTTTTTTTTTGCCAAAGGGTTTTTAATGAGAATAATTCAGCTTTGTTATTATAACATACAGGGTTATTGGTAATTGGGTGCGTTACTTGAAATGGATGATACTAGACCTAATTTATTTAATAATTATTATATAAAATAATTAGTGAAATAATAAAAGTATGAAATGTTCCTAAACAAACGTGAAAGTGTATTGAAACAAGATGGTTGATTAATTCCGACTATGGCAACTGGTGGTGCAAACGCTTTAAAATGTATATTTCGGGACTGGCACCGACCTGCGACTTGTCCGGAAAATGTATATTATTGTTGTACTCTGTTTCCAATAGATGGCGTTGTGCCTCCACGCGACATTCCTGAATCGCGCTATGGTTTCGTTACCTGCGTTTAGCTAAATACGCGGAACGTAATAGCGTCTGATATCTAGGTACTCAACAGGATTCGTCCGTCGGCGTCGTCGTCACCATCTTACATCCCGGAATTTTTGAATAAATCTCTCGCTTAAAAATCAGATTAGCAGAGATTTTATAAACACCTGATTGGAATATAACTTGTGCGATATCGCAAGCTATTGTAATTGTAATAAGTCCAGGCACTCCAGGCTGTCCATTGATGGGCCAAGTATGTATGAATTTATTACTTAATGGTAACGCCAGATATTTCATTTTCATTAAGTAGCGTTTAACCGATGGAAATATTAAGTTAGAATCCGTTCGATTCTGCTACATTTTATTATTTTTAACCTCTTGACGGCCACTTCAAAAAAGCGTTTATGCTTTTTTACACAAGCTACGAATTCATCTTATAATACCTACAAAGTAGTAGTGGTTCGGAATCGATCAAGCACAGTCATGTAAAACTATTTTTTAACATATAGTATGTTTTTAATAAAAGGTAAAGGTATACTATACAGGACCCACGGTTACCACGTACTGATGATATCTCTGATGAAATAAATACCGTTTACTGTATATTCCTTTCAGAATACGACGAAAATATGTGAAAGCAAAGGAGACGGGATTTTTGGGCCAAATTGTAAAAAGTTGAGATATGGTTTAAAAAAAGCGTTACATTTTTCTTGTTCAAAATATATAAAAATTAGCCTAATTCACAAATAAGAAGACAAGAAATCTTAAAAATAAGTTTATGTTATGAATAAAATACGATATCTATCAATGAATGAATGAGTTTAAACAATTGAACATAAAAACACCTGCACTAGATTATTGATTCAATCAAAGTAAATAATTGTAATTAACTTTATGTTTTCTGAACAAATTACGATACATACGTATGTTATCGTAATTTTTCCAAAAAATGAGCAATGCCAATATCACCTGAAATTATTTCCATTTGTGTTTCTCTGATGAAATCATCATTTTCTTCACTAACTTTATCTTTTTTTTTTGGAATTTTTATAAGGCAGTTACATTGCTATCATTAAAAAACATATTTAACCGACGTCCAAAAAGAGGAGGTTGTCAATTCGTCAGATTTTTTTTTTGTGTATGTTCAGCGATATCTTCGCCAATTCGGAACCGATTTCGATGATTCTGTTTTTTTTCGAAGCAAATTATTCCGCGGTGGTCCCGTTTAAATTTAATGATGATCTGATGCTGGTCTTCAGAGATAAGCAATGGAACTCTTCAATAATAGACAGCAAATCTGCCGTGATTGCTGCAATCGCTTGGATGTTTATTGTTTACACCACATCATAACATAACATCACGCCTATATCCTCTGAGGGGTACGCAGATGTGCCAGTACACCCAGATTTCGACAGTTAGGTATGTTAAGTTACATTCTATTGGGGATAAGCCTATTACCATGACATGTATGGTTGGCGTTTCACTAATGTTTCACCAAAAATCCTTTGACAATTTTTAACCGACTTCAAAAAAAGGAGGAGGTTATGTGCGACTGTATGTATTTTTTACGTAGGTAATAGTATGTTCACCGATTTCTCCGTCAATTGTGGACCCATTTTCAAAATTCTTTTTTTATTCGAAAGCCTATACTCCTGAGGTGGTTCCATTGTCACCAAGTCAGAATCTGATGATGGAATCCCAGGGAAATCGACGGCAACCCTCAAATTTTAAAGGCACACTCAATGTTTTTCATATAGGTATGTACCTACTTTCTGAAGCAATTCAAATATTTGTGGCTGGTAATCATCATCTCATGTTGCTAAGCTGATTATGGAAGGTATAAGTCCGGATCTGATGCTAATCTTCGGAGATATACAGTGGAACTCTTCAATAATAGACAGCAAATCTGTCGTAATTTCTGCAATCGCTTGGATGTTTATTGTTTACTTAATATCATAACATAACATAATGCCTGTATGCTCTGAGGGGGGTACGCAGATGTGTACAGTACACCCAGATTTCGACAGTTAGGTATGTTAAGTTACATTTTATTGGGGATAAGCCTATTAGGTACCATAAAATGTATTGTTAAGAATGTAAATAAATGCATAGCAAATATTTGTATAGGATATTACAACTAAAAATGTAAAATAAAAAAACTTCTTTGCAAAAAATAAAACCGACAACAAAAACAAAAAAATTGAAAAATGGAAAAATAAAAAAACTTCTTTGCAAAAAATAAAACCGACTTCAAAAACACAAAAAAAATAACTTTAGCTTCAGAAGTCGGTGACAAAAAACCTCAATCAAACAAACAAAGTCATACAGGAGTTATATAGTAGGTACTTAGGTACAAACATTTTTGCACCCTTCCTCGAAAGTAAGTTCTTTTTATTCATTCATACAGGAATGAGAATAGGAGGAACTCTGTCAACTTATGGAGGATTGAAAAAAATACAGGATGTATAAGCGAGTGTAACGAGCTGGAAAATTGTAGCACAGAAATTAAAATAGGAGGGTCCTCTCAACTCTTGTAGAATTAAAAGGTATAGGATGTATTGGTGCCTTATCGAGCGAAGCGAGCGAGAAAATGCATTCCGCCTAGGATAGGTTGAACCCTCACTCACCACCCCTGCCTACGGCCCTGCCCCTGAGATAGTAAGATTTTCAAGTTTTAAGGTGAAGCGAAAGGAATGAGGCAGCGAAGCGAGTCGGCACTCTAGTTATTTTATTTAAAGCAATGAGTTCAGAAACGTGATCACAGTCGACCTAGGCCCAGCCCAGGGCGGTGTGTTTATGACACCCGCCCATGACCCCTGGATCCGCTCGTGGCTCGTGGTAGAGATGAGAATGAAAGTAACTCAGGCAGGATGCATTAGCGAGCGAAGCGAGCTCGAAAGTTTTAGCATTTAACGATAAGCAGGAAGTGAATAATTTATATCCGAAAATAGGTATTTTAAGAAGGTTTGTCAAGTTGGCGTGGATGATTTTGGGGGGTCATGACTTGGGTTGCCGCCTTCTTTTTAGGCCGAATAAAGTATTTCTTCATATTGGTAGAACAAAAATAAAGTACACATCATAAAAAAGAGTATTTATTATTATTTGTCCTTAAAACGTATTTTTTGTTGCTCTTTGCGACATTTAACAAATATTTGCAGATATTTACAGCCTCTGCAATCAAAATTAAAATTAAAATATATAATCAACTCGTTTTTTATTAAATTTAGGGCAGCTCTATTCATTCGCCTTTCCGCTTTACTTTCACAAGGGACAAGACTCTCTCAGTGAACGCTGAAGTGGCCGGAACAGACAAAATATATGAAATGAATGTGGGAAATGGAACGCAAGTGGAAGTAAGAGAAATGGAACGTAAGTGAAAGAAAGGAAGGGACTACGATGTTTAAAGGAGAGAGCGATAGACTAGGGAAGGGAGACGACGCCATGTTGTAAGAAAGGACGGAGTATCGAAAAGACGTGGTAAAGTTTCTATAGAAAAATAAATGTAATTATTATTCAAGACTGCAGTATTCTATTGCCTGGAAAAACCCTGTATCCCACAATTTTGGGGGCTCGTCCGGGATACAGGAAAGAAGACGCGACGACGACGATCGACGACGAATATAAAATTTTCACGCTGCACGTGGTTGGGTGCGCGGGACCAAGACGAAAAAAACGTATATTTTTACGAGCTACGACGAAGCGAAGACTGAAGAAGTAAAATGCCAAAAACTATTGAAGACGTATCACGGAGGGGTGTACAGTACGCTGAAGACTTCATAAATAATTTTACGAGTCAAGACCATACCTACCCAGTGAGCCGTTGGGTTCAAGATATCGAAGATAATACGGAAATATTCGAATAGACGCCGATCCAACAGCTTGTGATCGCGCGTAGATCGTTGACGGGAACGGCAGGGCTATGGCTAAGAAGCGAAAGGCCGTTCAAATCGTGGGCCGAGTTGAAAATAGCCATCAGCAAAGAGTTTCCCGACGCGATTGGCCAGAAGACGGTTCATGAAAAGATGAGTGCACGTAAGCAAAAACCTGATGAAAGCTGCATGGATTATGTGCTAATTATGAAAGAATTAGGAAAAAGGGGTAAGATCCCCGATTACGTTGCGATCAGGTACATTGTAGATGGTATTCAAGACCTAGAAACCAATAAAATATTGTTGTACGGTGTTACGACCTACAGTGAACTGAAGGAGAAGTTGAAAATTTATGAAGCCGTGAAAGAAAAAATGAAGGCGCGACGTGACACGCAACGTCATCAAGGAGGTAACGGCAATAATCGAAATCCAAAGAAAAACTCAAGTAGTGAGTTACGGTGCTATAGTTGTGGAGAACTCAATCATTCATCTCAAAGCTGTCCTCATAAAAAAAGGTCTCAAGTGCTTGCAATGAGTTCGGCCATATTTCGACAAAGTGTACTGCGTCGACGAAACGCGAAGACGATCGGAAGCCTTCGGAGAACTTCGACAGCCGATCGAGTCGGCCTATCAGCGGCGGAGGCGACCGACAGCGCTGCCAACATGACGGACGTCGTTCGGGCAGAAATCCGACGAATCCCAGCACTTCTAAGTCGGCCATGTTCACTATGGATGACGTTGGTACCACTGACAGCTGCCACTGTCATAATGAAAATCAAGAGGTTATGGAGATTGTCAACAAACCTGATAAAACCCGGGCAAGCCGATGTTGAGTATTTTTGTTGGAAATACCGACGAAGGGAAGGCACTCAATGACTCGGGAAGCGAGGTCAACTTAATGTCAGATGACTTCTACGACGTGACCGGCCAGCCAAAGACGACTGAAGACGGTGTTGTGTTGTCGGGTCTCGGACTCAAACAAGTGCGCTCCTTCAGGAAGATTACAACCAGTGCTACGATTGACGGACGATGTTATGACGGAGTTACTTTCCATGTTGTGCCTAAAGACTGTATGCCTTATTGTATAATATTAGGTCATGAGTTTCTCGCTAGTGTGACAATGATTATGGCTGGTTTTATAGTCACGCCGCTAGACGCGCCGTTGGGCAGCGCGCTGTTGAACACGTTCACCGAACGGCGCTGCTCAAGCGCGCGAATTTGAAACGCTACTACTACCCCAATACATATCCGAGCGCGCGCACTCCGACGGCGCTGCTGAAACGCGTGACTATAAAATCAGCCTATGAATGAAGGAAGTGTGTTGTTGTTATCTTCTGGTGAAGAGGGGATGAGACGAATAAATTGTTTTACCGTAGGTTTAAGTGTTGTTGTAGGTTCCACAGCCAGCCCTACCATCAAAGAGGAGGTTTTACAGTGTGTAGATGACTACAAACCAACCCAAGTAAAAGAAGCACCTATACAACTAAAAATCATCTTGAATGACGACATCCCAGTGGCTCAAAAACCAAGAAGATTGTCACTGAAGTAACAGCAAATTGTTGAAGATCAGGTAAAGGAATGGTTGGAAAACAACATAGTCCAGGCAAGTTTTTCTGAGTATGCCAGTCCTCTAGTGTTGGTTAGGAAGAAAGATGCTTCTACACGAGTCTGTGTGGACTACAGACAACTTAACAAAAAGATGATAAAGGACGAGTATCCACTACCTGTAATTGAAGATTTAATTGATAAATTGAGAGACTCCAAAGTATTTAGTGTTCTTGATTTGAAAAACGTTTTTTTTTCATTTGAAGGTCAGCAAAGAATCAATACATTATACCTCATTTGTGACCCATCATGGTCAATTTGAATTTTTACGAGCACTTTTTGGCCTTTCAAACTGCCCTAAGTATTTTAAGCGATTTGTGTCAACAATTTTCAGGAATTGAATTGATAAGGGCACAATGTTAGTTTTTATTGATGACATAATCATTCCAGCCAAGGACGAGGTACAAGGTACGCAAAGATTGAAGGAAGATTCATCAGTTGCATCAGAATATGGACTACAGATAAATTGGAAGAAAGCAGTTGTTATGCAGTGAAATTGAATATCTTGGTCATTGCATACAAAATGGTGAAATTAGCCCTAGTTCAGAAAAGACAGATGCTGTGGTGAGATACCCAGAACCAAGAACAACAAAGCAGGTGCACAGTTTTATAGGGCTTACCTCTTATTTCAGAAAATATATAGAAAATTATGCTACAATAGCTAAACCCTAAACCGATTTATTAAAGCAAGATGCAGTCTTTATTTTTGAAGAGGATCAACTCAATGCTTTTAACCTTTTGAAGCAGAAACTGGCGTGAAGTCCAGTGTTGAAGATATACAATCCTAACCTGCCCACGGAAGTACATACAGACGCATCTAGCATTGCATATTCAGCAATATTGTTACAGCAGCACCCGGATAGTGGTCTACATCCAGTCCATTATATGTGTAAGAAGACAAAAAATGCGGAACAAAGGTACTCTAGCTATGAACTGGAAGCTTTAGCATTAATAGAAGCTGTCAAGAAATCTCGTTATTACCTGTATGGCATACATTTTAAGATTGTTACAGATTGTCAAGCATTTGCACTAATTCTGAAGAAAAAAGACTTATCAGCTAAGATTGCAAGATGGGTGTTGTTTCTAGACCAATATGACTTTGAAGTTGAGCATAGGAAACGTTCAAAGATGAGGCATGCAGATGCATTGAGCAGACACCCTTATATTTCAGCCGTGGTAGTAAGCCTTCATGACCAAGTCAAGGAAGCACAGATCCAGGATGAAGGACTGAAAGCTATAATTGAAATTGTAAAAGAAAAATCTTATTTAGACTATTGGTTAGAAAACAATATTCTATACAAGGTTGACCAGAAGCAGCTAGTAATTCCTTGAAGCATGGAAAGAGACATCATAAGAAGAGTGCATGCCAATAGCCATTTTGGTAAGAGAAAAATGAAGGAACTTCTTGCTAAAGATTACTACATCAAACATATAGACAAGAAAATTTATGACTTTATTGTAAGCTGTATACCATGCTTACTAGCAACAAAGAAGCTGGGAAAGCAGGAAGGTTTTCTTAACACTGTTCAGAAGGAGGGAAGCCCTCTGCATACCCTTCACATGGATCACATTGGACCAATGACTGAGACCAGAAAGAGGTATAATCACATTCTTACAATAGTTGATGCCTTTACCAAATTCGTGTGGCTTTTCCCCACAAAGAGTACTACCAGTAGTGAAACTCTGGAGAAGCTTAAAATTCACCAACAGACTTTTGGGAACCCAGAAAGGATTGTAACTGATAGGGGTACTGCTTTTACGAGTCATGACTTTAAGGAATATTGTGAGAGTGAGAGTATACAACACATCAAAATAATAACAGGAGTGCCGAGAGGAATCGGACAGGTGGAAAGGATACATCATGGAATCATTAAACCAACTCTATTGTATTGTATTGTATAACGGGCTGGTGTCCGCAACTCCACGTCCAATGCGCGTATTTTGCGTGCGGGTGGGAAATCTATTCGATCCACCCCAGCTCCCCGAGAAAAGCCAGCAGCGCCTTGATGTCGCTGACAATCTCGCGGAGAGTACCTGGGTTACCGAAGTACTTTGCCCTGTATGATGCAACCTCTGAGCAGTGCAGAAGCACGTGGGCTGCTGTCTCATCTTCCTCCACGCAGGCTCGGCACAGGGGGCTGTCTGTGATATTTTATAATTTTAATTTATAATCTCGTCAAGTGATAAGTAACTCACGACATGTAATGTTAGTGATATGAAAAATTCAAGTTTACGTGAAGAAATAAACAAATCATTTAGTGGAATCATATCAACAAAACCAGTGAAGTTTTCGGAAATAAAATTATACCAAAAACATTGGTGCAAAAAGATCACATCAAAAAACCAAAGGTTTTTGTGAAACCAACTTGTTGAATAATTTAAAATGGAGCAAGAAACTTATATGACGCTACGAAGACATCAAACTGTGACTAAATCGAGATCTACAGTCATTAAATCGTAGTCTTAATGCAAGCTTAATGTCGCTTGATGAAGTATTAGGCAGAAGCCTGGACCTCTCAACAAATATGTGTTCTACATTTATGTCGGAGCTAAAAAATGAAATTAGGGAATTAAAAGCCCGTTTAGAAAGCACACAGCAAGAGATGGAGAATATTGTCTTAGAGAATATAGACCTAAAAAATAAAATGACTACCGTGAATCAGGAGCTGAGTGTTCTAAGACAATTGTATAGAAGTCCATTATCTACTTTTAGACATAACATGTCTTCAAGTACCAAAAAGAGTGTGAGACGGAGACTCACAAACAGTTTTCATGTTTCACCTCTAAAACTAAAGGGGGAAAAATACAAATCCATCAACAACACCGGAAAAAGAAATATCTTTACAAACGGAAGTTATCGTAAGCACCGATCAACCCACAACGAATATAGAAATCCAACCATTAGACACCTTAAATTCTTCCTTAGAACATGAAGTGCAGATATACACAAACAATGATTTCATCGAACATCCCGTGGCAAGCAATAATCTTCAGAAGAATCATGTTGCAGTTGGCAATATGCGCAACACTAAGACGTACAGCTATGCACTAGGACCTGAATGCAGGGACTCAAGGTTTAAATGTGACAAGAGGGCTTTTATTATAGGGGGCAGACAATGTAGTGGATTAGCTACACGACTTTACAAATCTCGATTTTACAACCCTTATAATTATTATCGTTTCCTATCAATTGTCAAGCCCAACGCTTCTACAGAGGAAATCTTGACTTGTGTAAAACTGTTTGACATTACCCCCGACGACAAAATAATTATATCTGTAGGACAAAATGATTATAATACTCTAAATATGGTGACAGAGCTGTGCTTATTTTTAAAATCGATTAATTGTCCTGTAATTATTTTAGGTGTGAATAAAAACATCTGCTTTAAAGAAACTAAAAATATTTTTTTTTTGATTTGATTTGAACAATTATGAATGAAATGTTACATCTTATCTGCAGACAGGGTAAATAATGTTCATTTATCGCAAAATATGACAAGATTTCATCGCTATGCTATCGAATAAACTCGGTGTTAGATCAATTAGACTACGACAAAACCTTTCTATCACATGGTTTTAAGTTAATTACCCTTGCATTGTGTTCACCTTAAACCTTTAGAATACCAAGAATTACTGATGTGAGACAAAATGTTCTATTTCTTTAACCTTTAGTTAAGAATTAGTTATGTAAATCAAACAATGGTTCTTTCTTTTGTTGGGAATGGTTGTGTTTCGTGTATTTAAGTTGTTGTGATGAATGAGGATGACTGTCAATGAAGCATGATGTTTATGTAAGAATGTAACGAGGAATGAAAGTGTCTAGCATGTCTGAGGACAGACATGAATGTCGGATGGCCGAATGTGGGAAATGGAACGCAACTGGAAGTAAGAGAAATGGAACGTACGAAAGAAAGGAAGGGAGTACGATGTATGAAGGAGCGAGCGATAGACGAGGCAAGGGAGACGACGCCATGTTGTAAGAAAGGACGGAGTATCAAAAAGACGTGATGAAAGTTTCTACAGAAAAATAAAAGTAATTATTATTCAAGACTAAAGTATTTTATTGCCTGGAAGAACCTTGTATACCACATGAATTTGAAGATATTTGGAAAATCTTCACTTTTAAAACGCCCATATTTTGTGGCTGTTGATACCAGTTTATTTAGCCTCATAAGTACTCATTACCAGTAACAATCGGTTTTACGTAAATGTGTAGATTATAAAGTACACTTACGTGAAAAAGAGGACAATACACTATTTTAGAGTACGGGTGGTAACCCTAGTCATGACCCCTGTGACCCCCTCCCCCTGGGACCGCGCCTGGTCGCGTTAGTATTTAAAGTTTAGTCTCCTTTTTCGAATTTATTTTTAAGTGAGAAATCTCATAACTTGATGACGTCTATCGACTACGTGTAAATCTACATAATATGCACACAGTTGAAGTACGTCATCACTTACATTTTGACTTCACTTTTGAGAGTGATGATAGGTATAAGTTCAATGGTTAAACTTTCGTAGGCTTCCTTCCTCCCCTTTTCCGAATTTATTTTTAATTGTAAGAAACTCTTGATGACGTCATTACGTCCAAAAACGATCACGTGGAACTGTGGAAATCTACATAAGTTAAAAACGGTTGAAGTCGGTTGAAGTACGTCATCACTTCGAAAATAAGTATTAAAGAATTCTGTGTTCATTTTCTTTCACAGGAATAATGATGCAACCGGGAGCGGTGGTTGCAATAGTAGCGACATACCTACAATGTTTTCGACACTTATTATAATATTTATACCAGCCTTTTACTATCTCACTGCTGGTCAAATTTTACTTTCAAGTACGGTCGATGGGAAAAAACGTCACCATTTCGCATACGGTATGTCCACGTGCGGAGGAATGGTGGCACTGGCAGCTCGTCTCAAAGTGTTCCTAGAGAAGGACGGCACGGTAAGTTTTAACTAGATTTACTTATGCTACATTAACTCATGCTTTCTTCCCATAAACACATGCTTTCTCTTTTTAGGGTTCCGTAGCCGAATGGCAAAAAACGGAACCCTTATAGTTTCGTCGTGTCTGTCTGTCTGTATGTCACAGCCACTTTATTCCTTTATTTAGTAGTCCTACTACACAGTTGAAACTTGGTAGGTAGATGTATTCTGTGAACCGCTTTACGATTTTTATACAAAAATAAGATTGAAGTGGACACCCAATACATGGAACTGTAGAAAAATAAAAAAAGACAGCTTCCATTCAATGATATAACAATTAGAGGATGATGACGAAACTAACAGATAAAATAACTATGTTAATGCAAATCAAGGTAACTTACTCAGTCAACTAGTTTTATTGTTTTTTCCTCGAGCATCTAAGTATAACACGCCAGTGGCACGCCTAAATGATTATTGTAGTAAAAACTTGCGATAAACAGGAAACCTAAGAAAAACGGACAATTGCGAGTAGGACTCGTGCCGTATGGGTTTCCTTCACAAAGCTTTAAAAAACTGTACAAATTATGTGATTTTTTTAAAGGATTCATGGTTTTCCCCGCTATTAGTATGGGGTTATTCTGACCCTCAATTAATTTAATATAAAAATAATAATTTAATTTAATTCGATTAATATAAAACTGAGTCGATCAGCATGAATAAAAATTAATATTCAATTTTAATTGCAATAGCCATTTTATCCTGAAAATCAGTTTTACTTCAATACAAATTTTATTGTAAACAAAATATTTATAACTAGCTTCTGCCAGCGCCCTCATTCACGCGGCCTACATGAATTAAATGACCTTTTTTTTCAGAAACAAACATTATAAGCACTCTCACTGCCTCTTATTAAATTTACGAACTGAAAATATCCCAAACAAAGCAATAAGGACGAAGTTCTCCGTAAAACTAAACCAATCTCTGGGATGGGAGTAACTGTTTATTTGAACAGAACTCAAAGCGTGTGTGAAAAGATCTAATTAAGAAATAACCAGATGTGGATCTACTGATACTGTCTACTGATACTGTTAGCCTGTGTGTGTCATCCCACTGCTGCGCAAAAGCCTCTCCCCATGACTTCCAAATTCTTCGATCCAGGGCGAAGTGGATAATAAATAATTAATATTGTTTATGATAGCGCGAGGGAAGCCCTATTTGACTGTTGGGGAATGCTTTTGGAAAAACTGTGATACACTTATCTCATAATATAATTTTAATTGAAGAGTCTGTACACCTATTTTCTTGTCAATCGACCCAGAGAGTATAAAGTTTCACAGAAAATTCAACACCCCATTTCACCCTCTTAGGGGTGGAATTTCGAAAAACCCTTTCTTAGTGGATACCTGCTCTTCACAAAGAATACACCCTCCAAATTTCATGTCTCTAGGACCAGCGGTTTGGGCAAAAATCTTTGATATCCTGACTGACTGACTGATATACAGTCAGTCAAGACCTCGAATTTTAGATGTATAGATAAGCCTATTACCATGAAATGTATAGTTAACAATGTAAAATAAACGCATAAAAATATTTGTATGGGATATTGCAACTAAAAATGAAAAAAGCTTTTGTTAAGTTAAAATTATTTTTCACTTTTTTTAAGTCAGTTTTATTTTTTGCAAAAAAGGTTTTTTATATATTACACTAGCTGCCCAGCGCTACTTCGTTCGCGTGGTGTCCTACCCCTTACCCTACCCTACTCCTACCCTAACCTACTCCTACACTACTCTTATCCTACTCCTACCCTACTCCTACACTACGCCTACCCTACTCCTACCCTACTCCTACACTACTCCTACCCTACTCCTACACTACTCCTACCCTACTCCTACCCTACTCCTACCCTACTCCTACACTACTCCTACACTACTCCTAACCTACTCCTGCACTACTCCTAACCTACTCCTACACTACTCCTACCCTACTCCTACCCTACTCCTACCCTACTCCTACCCTACTCCTACACCACTACTCCTACCCTACTCTTAACCTACTCCTACACTACTCCTACCCTAATCCTACCAAAAAAAAAGGTATCCTAGTGTTGTTTTTAGACTTATCCAGGCATTTTTTTAATTTTTTCTTGCCGTAAAAACCATCCTTGAACTTCAACGAACATTTTAAAAAAGAATTGGCCAAATTGGTCCAGGCGTTGTTGAGTTATGCGATTACCAACACATTTTGCGATTCATTTTTATATTATAGATTAGTGAGTTACTGAACACAAAGTTTCGTGTTCGCGCTATTAACCGTTGAGGAGTTCTCTCGTGAGACGCTACTGACTGCAGAATTAAGTAATGTCTGTCATAAAAATGTATTGTCATCAGAATCAAAGGTGTGTGCAAAATTTCAGTCTAGTCGGCTGGGGGCTGGTAACGAGTAGGTAAATTAAAAAAAATATTGAATTGAAAACTCGAATAATATTAATTCCCTAGTGTAAGCTTTCAAGTTACGGAATAACTTTAACGCAGTGGGGACAGATGGCGTTGTTCTAAACCATGATTTATATACATTAGGCGGATGACAGTTTACCAAAGTCAGTGCCTAGAATCCTGCAGTCTGGTATCTAGTTTCGGATTGATCACAATTGTGCCTTGATTCTTTTTTATGTCTATAAGGGATGGAACGGACACCAACGCGAAAATTTCATTCATTTATTTATTCATTAACAATTTACATTATGTTGAAGATTACATATTAAATAAAATTATTACATGCAGAAACAAATACATTTAAAAGCCTATTAAAATTAAAGTGAAATGTTTAGTTCGAGAGTCAATTAATTTAAAATATGTCAAAAAAAAGTACAATGTCAAATTAATAGCAGGTACCTATAATGTCAAATTCAATGTCAAAATATTAAGAGAACAACCATTAGAACAACTTTGTCAAGATCCTAGTGATGAGAATAGTGCTAAGTCAAAAAATAAAAATATAATTTCAATTACAGCTCGTTCACTGCTATTATTTAATGTGACTATTTTTAACATTTGACATAAATTCTGATACCGAGTAAAAGCATTTTTTCAACAAGAAGGCTTTTAATTTAGTTTTAAATGAGTGAGGCTATAAATTAATAATTTTAAATCAGTCGGTAACCTATTAAATAACTCCACTGCTTGGTATCTGGAACAATGCTTAGCCATGTTAAATTTTGGTGCCATCTTGTGTTTAAATTCTTTCCTTCTTGTGCTTTCTCTTATCTCATGTTCCTCTTGTGATTCATACTCATGAATATACTTAGCAAAGTGATTTAAGATTACTAATATATATAAACTTGGTGCTGTTAAAAAGTCTAATTCTTTAAAGTGCTCTCTACATGAGTCTCTTTGTGAGATCCTAACTATAGTACGTATGGCACGTTTCTGTAAAATAAACGCTTTCTGACGGTTATAATTATAGCTGTTACCCCAAAGCATGCTGTATCTTAATCTAGATTCTACCAGCGCGTAATATAATATAGCCTTGAGTTGCTTTAGATCCAATATATCTCTAAGGCTCCTGAGTGCATAGCATGCTGATTAAATTGAAGAGTCAATAGCAGCAATAAATATGTATTTAAATTGGAAACAGGAGCTCTGTTTCCAATTTAAATACATATTTATGGTAATCCCTAAAAACTTGAGTACATCCAAATTGTCATTATAGCGAGTTGTGGTCTTAAATAAAACGATGTTAGTCTTGCTTGTGTTTAGCAAAAGGTTATTGGCTGTAAACCAATTGCAGAGATTTTTTGGGCTTTTATTAACATTTTTGGGAAATTCTTTTAAATCATTCGCCCCAATTATTATATTAGTATCATCTGCGAAAACAACGAGTTTTAAATCAGGCTGAACATAATGCATAAAGTTAAGCAAGTCATTTTTAAATAAAATAATTAATAGTATTGGTGGTCCTAAAATAGAGCCCTGGGGCACACCACGTTTTATATTTGTAATTTTAAAGGTGTAAATGACTTCATGATTCCTTTCATCGATGCTTTTTATTTCGACAAACATGCGTCTGTTTTGTAAGTAGGATCTTAAAAGTTGCAACGACTTGCTTCTGATACCATAATATTCAAGTTTAGTTAGTAATAATTCATAATCAATCGTATCAAAAGCGGAGCTAAGGTCTATGAATAGCCCTGCCACTTTCATTTTGTCGTTTAATTTATTAATTATGTCATTTATAAGAGTGTTTATTGCTTCTGAGCAACCGACGCCTTTCTGATATCCAAATTGTCTTATATTCATTATTTTATTTACATTTAAATGTACCATCAGCCTAGTTTTAATGATTTTTTCAAATACTTTTGATGAGGTTGGCAAAAGGGATATAGGCCAATCATTTTTCGGATCAGTCTTAATACCTTTCTTGAATATTGGAACTACTTTAGCCAATTTCAACTGATCTGGAAAGGCAGACTCTTCTATTTTTTTAAAAAAGTCAGAAAGAGGGAAAGCCAAAAAGTCTATTTACTCCTTCAAAATCGATATCGGTATATCATCAAAGCCACAAGATTTTTGTTTCCAATTTTACTAGTAATCTGTTTAATTTCAAATGATGTTGTTGTATAGAAGGTTAAATCACTTTCTACTCTTCTTGTACTTTCCAATAGGAAAGTCATTGCTCTTTCTTTTTCACTGCTAGCGAGTGATGATTTGAACACAAAACTGTCAATGAATTGATTTGCGTCCTGCTGGGGGTCAGTTATCACTTTATTGTTCACTATTAGGATTAAGTTTTCACATTGCCTATTTGTTGTTTTCTTTGTACATTCATTGACAAGTTTCCACGTCTGTTTTGTTATATTTGTAGAAGTATTTAAATGATTTATTATGGCCTTTTTCTTGATTTTCTGGATGACTCTTCTATAAATACGAACATAATTGTTTTTTGTCCTTTTTTAGGCTCGCATTATTTACTGTACCTGAGCATAGTACTCTCTTCATTTTACTTGAAACTTTAACCCCTTTAGTTATCCACTTTATTGACGTGTTTTTATATGACCTTATTCTAATAGATTTCTTTCGGTAACAATCTTGGATAGCTTTACCCAGGCAGCTTATAAAACTATTTATTCCCTTATTAGTCCAATTTTTACTATTTATACTTTCCTTGAAAGCAGTACTATTTTTGTCACTAAATATTCTTTTTTTATTATTACATTTTTTAGATTTATTATTTATTTTTTCAAGAGCTACATTGCAGAAAAGTCCACCATGACCATCTGCCAAACCATTGTGATCAACAAAACAATTATCTACGAGTATGTCATCATCAGCGAGATTTGTAATGATGTTGTCTAAACACGAATATGCGTTGTTCCGTATAAAAGTAGGAGTATTTATAAGGTATCGAAAATTATAACATGTCAATATGCTTAAAAGTTCAGCATGTTTCTTAGTGTCAACAAGTACGTCAATATTAAAGTCACCACAAATAATGCACTTCTTGTTATTGAAATTCATTGTAAGTCGCGAGTTAATAGGCTTCTTTTGGGTTAGCTCGTTCCATCGTCGACCTCATCTCTGTCCTCTAGGACTAGATTGAGGTGAAGAGTAGGCCCATTAAACATAAAAAAAAATGAAATGTCTAACAATTTTTCTAAACTAGATATAAAACTCTCAAAATTTTAATCATACGGATGGATGTTCCGTTACTATAACGAAACGTGTTACAAAGAATCGAGGTTCACGTACGCCTGTGCACATAGCATTTTCAAAAAGTAAAATTGGTACGGAGCCGCAACCGTTAGAACGACCGAATGCGCCATCGTGAGAACATTGCTCTATCACTTCGTGTCCTACCTCCGACCAACGCGCATCTCGAGTGAACTTTGATTAAGCCATTAGATTCATCGTCATCCAACACCATCGTCATCATCATCATCAGGAACGGCAGCTGGGAGGTCAACGAGTGCAGGTCGCAGTCTAAGGTACGTACACTACATATATCTTTACTGCTGTCTGCACAGAACTATTGTGAACCTCATCTTAACGTGTTCGTAAGAGCGCCAAAACGGTCTCCCCAGAGTAGCAGAAAGCCATCAATTCCATTTCGTCTGATGCGCATGCTAAACTGACTTCTGTAGCAACAACAAAGATATAACCCTGTTTCAAGATCTTTAACCCCACATATTTCAAAACTATCTGATGTATACATTTTTTTTACGAAATCAATATTTTCACATTCTTGACTTGAATGTGCTAAAATAAGACTCCCTCCACTCTTTTTGTTCATCCCTGTGTTATATGAGACTAAATTATAATTGGAAAAGTTAAATACATAAGCAGATTGTAGATTTAAGAAATGTTCTGTTATACACAAGTAGTCCAACTGAATACCCGTGGTTGCAATGTATAATTCTAGCTCAGTTTTTTTATTACTGTTTGTGTTAAAGTACTTTTTTTATTCCACATACATTTTGATGAAAAATCCTTGAACAGCTGGTTTTCTGCATCAAAGTACTTTTACAGACTGTATTTGATCTGGGGGCACGGCCGTGCCCCCGCCAAGTCGAACAAAAAAGAAAAAGGCACGGCAGAACCATGCTTTTCTCGAAGCGATTCACAACATTTTCGACACCCCTGTAACTTAATTGTGGATAAAGCTAGAAGCGTGAATTTTCAGTGACTTAGAGGCCACATTATACCTAGGTATATTCCTGAATTACATTAAATTCGAACCTGTGGTTTATGAACTATTGCAAGTCAAAATACCTTACTTTTGTCACTGACTCACTCACCGATCATCATAATTCTAAGGTACTTCTAGCAGACACACAAGCTTCAAGTTTTGAACACAATTAGTGTTTAGCCTACAAACCGAGGAAAAAATAACTTGGCGGGGGCATGGCCGTGCCCCCAGATGTCTTCCAGCAAAACAAAACAGTCGTGCTTTTCCACGGCCTTACAATGGTCATTGTGTCACCCCATCACGTGGCCCATTCACACTTATACGACTTCTCCAAATGAAAAATTCGGATCCCAAAGGGCAGCGCAATAGAAAAGACGCAAAACAAAACGTCGCGATGAATAACCCCCCGTACAATTGTTTTCCTTAGCTGAAAACGGCCAATGAATAGGAAAGCCTACATCACTATTTGGGGGAAAATCATTTCGTAATTAAAACTTTTTCAAGTCAACAAAAAACATTCTCGAAACCTTAATTACGTGAGAGAAAGGGGACATTTCCATACGTCATACTTTGTCACGTTGCATTACCACACGACATGCTGAAAATTAGATGAAGGTGACGTTTAATCTATATCTATATTCTTATTCATATCGGTACACTCGCTGCCTCGCCTCCCTCGTTGGTCTAGTGGTAGCAAGCGCGATTGCTGAGCGTGAGGCCCTGGGTTCGATTTCCAGATCGGGTAAAGTGTTATTTTTCCATCAGGAATTTCTCAGCAGCAGCCACGAAGTTTCGATTTATGCCCGGTTGATGGCTATAGGCTCGTCTGCGAGGTATATATATCCCAATGTCATCATCCTCCTGTCCTTATCACAATTTATTTGGGGTCGGCTCAGCATTTCTTCTTAAATACTTCTTTATTACTCATCATCCCATCAGTGTAATTAGCTCTATTTCGAGTAACCTAATACAAGAGTTCCTAGAAATCCTTTTCTAGGAAAACTAGTATTGGTTTGTTATGACGTCACATTAGTCTGACATTTGAATACATACAAGAGTCGCAATCATACAAATGAATTCAATACCACTTCAAAGCCTCGCGATCATTTAATAAGTTTAAACGTAAACAACTTTGATGAAAAAGAAGTCAAACGTTCGTATGATATTTCCTTTCATATATTTCCTTGAAAAAGTTGTACCGCCTCCTTTTTTTCGTTTTTTAAATACCATATTCGCCGAAACGTTAATATCATATGAAATCAAAGAGATTAAAAATACTTACATTTGAATGTCTTTGATTCGAACTTATGATTGTCATTGTTACAACACTTATAAAACAATGTTAGTAACATTTAAAATAAAATAAAACTAATTCATTAACTTATAACTATGTCCGCTTTTTGTTGCATCGACCTGCAGCTGTGCATACGGGTTCAGCGCCCCAGGAACGGGCAATCAGGCTTATCCACGATCACATTTAAAATGATGTTGGTGCTCCGCCGAAACCTACACATCAGGGATGATGTTCTTTTTCGCATAATAGTTTTAATGCTATGTATAAATATGCCCGATGCGCTACAGACTCGCGGGAGCCCCAACAGCACCCTAAAAGCGTTATATACTGTACGCGAAGAACGTTCCACGAACACACCACCCACAGGCTGCACGTGTAAAAAGACTGGCAACGCCTGGCACAGAGTAAGTTTCACTTGTCAGCATATTGCATCAGATCGACAACGCTCTTCGCTTCGCTTTTCTTTCGTTTTACTATGACTGACACGCAATATTGGGAATTCATCTAAAAGCGGTTCTCCTCATCTAGACATGCAGAATTGAATAGTCTTAATCTAAACAAACAATAGTTTTGTGAATAATAATACCAAGAACAAAAGCAAATCCATTACTTAATAACGTGAAAATACACCCGTATTAAATATCTATAATAATATACCTAATATGAATCAGGAAATTCATTTACCGTCGTATTTATCGCAACTATGAACACAAACGATCCCTTAATTAAAAAATTAATATCAGAATGACCTAGCTACGGCGCAGCTATGAGAATAGTGTTCTCGTAGCTGCGACGTAGCTAGGAAATTAGCATGGGTGTAAAAAAAAACGTAATTCGGTTTGGGCGCATTGTGTCCAATTCGCAAAATGTCCAGAGGGCTCAAAATGTCCAATTCTGAAAACATACTTTATCTACATCTTTTTAATAAAAGAGGTGACAGACACAGTTACAGTACTAGAAATAGAGACCAATTATAATGAATGATGTAGGTAACCAAGATTTTATAAAAATATTCTGATTTAAAAGAGTGTCCATGGAGTTTCTTGCCCGTTCTTCTCCATAGAGATCTACGAGGAATTCTACCGACCGAAAACTTCAGTACTTTCAGTTTTTATGCCTTGTGACTGGGAGTGTAGCTACATTTCATTGTTATCTTTTTTTCGACAGTTCAAAAGTGCCTGTAACTGGCCTACTTGAAATAAATGCTTTGATTTTTATTTATTAAAACTTTAAAATCAAAATCAAAATCAAAATCAAAGCATTTATTTCAAGTAGGCCCGTTACAGGCACTTTTGAACTGTCGAAACAAAGATAACAATGAAATTTAGCTACAGTCCCAGTCACAAGGCATAAAAACTGTGAAAGTACTGTAGTTGCCCATTCCCTAACGTAGATCTCTATGGAGAAGAACGGGCAAGAAACTCCATGGACACTCTTTTAAATCAGAATATTTTTACAAAACCTTGGTTACATCATTCATGTTTAGATGGTACATTATGTGAGAGCGATGTAGCAAGATGTGCACGTTAAAAGTGTCCATAGTAAAAACAAGGAAAAGAACAATTCAAAAAATAAAATAATTAATTCAAATAAGCCGTGGCAACCAAGAGATGACCAGTCACAACTGACAGCGCCCGTTCACGAACATGACGCATGTATCAGCACCATTCAACTCAACCATTTTGAAGGGAACTAACTGATCCGACACACGCGCCACCATCAGCGAGACATTTGAGTGAGCATGACATACACTTAACCGCCAGGGCAATTTCAAGTCAAAAAAAAAAAAAATGACGTAGGTTTCCAACGAAGGATAGCTTTCTATTACATAGTACTCACATAATATGGGCTATGCGGTTATATAATACCAAAAGAAATTGAATCTATACAATGCAAAGATAGTTGTACAATCTTCAGCAGCTCCAACAATACTATTTAATGCTATCCATTAATCAGTTTATGCGCCCCTGTCCATGTGGAGCAGGACCGGCATTGAGCCAAGCATTTTTATCAGAGATATAATCGTCCAACTTGTAATATGCTTGCTTACATAGTGTGCGTTTAATGCATGATTTAAATTTCGTCTCATTCAGTTCAAGAATACTTTGTGGAATTTTATTATAGCATCTTAAACAGTACCCCATGAAAGATGAGTCTACTTTAGCGAGTCTGAAGCCCGGCTGAACTAATTGGTCTCTAGTTCTCGTACTGTAATTGTGTCTGTCACCTCTTTTATTAAAAAGATGTAGATTTTTTCTAACGTACATTATGTTTTCGTAGATGTATTGACAATGTACCGTCATGATTTTGATTTCCTTAAACAGTTCCCTTAGAGAATCGCGCCTACGAAGATTATATATGGCTCTGATGGCTCTTTTTTGCAGAATAAATATAGACTCAATGTCTGCAGCCCGTCCCCATAACAGAATGCCATAAGACATTATACTATGAAAGTAACTAAAATAGACCAGTCTAGCGGTATCTACATCAGAAAATTGACGGATTTTTCTAACAGCATATGCTGCTGAACTTAGGCGCCCCGCAAGAGATTTCAAATGAGAACCCCATTGTAGCCTTGAATCAAGCGTAAGCCCCAGGAAAACGGTTTTATCTGCGAATTCAAGTTTCTCTTTATTCAATACTATATCACACTCGTTACTTTTAACATTTGGTAAAGCAAATCTTATGCATTTCGTTTTTTTTTCATTTAATACTAAATTGTTTGCTGTGAACCAATTATGGACCTGAAGTAGGGCATTATTTACGTCATCTAGATTTTGGGCCCGTCTATTTATCTTAAAAATTAGAGAAGTGTCATCAGCAAATAACACCATATTTTGAGGTTGGTTTTTCAATAAATAGGGTAGATCGTTTATATATACTAGAAAGAGGAAAGGACCCAATATTGAGCCTTGCGGAACCCCCATTTTTACTTTTAAACCCTGTGAATTAACACCATTTATTTGAACATATTGTTGTCTATCACTTAAATAAGATTTTACCAAACCAAGTGCAAGTTTACCTAGTCCGTAATGCTCAAGTTTCAAAAGCAATGTGTCGTGATTTACGCAATCAAATGCTTTGGAGAGGTCACAAAATATTCCTATTGCGTCTTGGGATGCTTCCCACGCAGAAAATATGTGCTTTAATAAGGTTACACCGGCGTCAGTTGTACAACGTCCCTTAGTGAAACCAAACTGTTGGTCGTGTAAGATTCTGTTGGTGTTAAAATGATTGAGCATTTGATTAAGCATTACTTTTTCAAACACCTTGCTAAAAACTGGCAACACGGATACAGGTCTATAATTATTAGTATCTTTACTATCCCCGGATTTGAAAAGAGGTATGACTTTACTGTATTTCATTAAATCAGGGAAAACTCCTTGGTCTACACACAAATTAAAAATTAAAGCTAAGTATGGTGCTACAGTCTCAACTATGGATGTACAAACTTTGATAGACATTCCCCAAAGATCTTCGGTCAGTTTGACTTTTATTTGCCGGAAAGCTTTAATAACTATCATAGGGTTTATGTGTTTAAATTTAAATTCAGCCGGGCAGCCAGACACATTCGCCTTTAATAAACCAATTGCTACTTCAGGAGAGGAATTAAGAGACTCTGTAGTTTTTAACGGTATATCGGTAAAAAAATTCACAAATTCTTGAGCTACTTCCTGATTAGAGCTTTTAGGACCACATGCTGTATCTAAGGTGTAGCTAGTGTTACGTATTTTCTTCCTGTTAGTCTCGTTATTTATGACTTTCCAAACTGTCTTTATTTTATTTTCTGCTGTTTTAATCTTGTTGCTAATGTGCAGGGCTTTGGCAACCTTGCATGTATTTCTAAAAATGTTTGAATACTTAGCAACATACTTATTAAAAGTTTCAGTGTTTATATAAGATTTAAGGTCATAAAGCTCAAATAGTCTTTCCCTACTTTTTCTGATACCTCTAGTTGCCCAATCACTAAATATAAATTTAGGGCAAATACTTTTTGTCTTCTTTTCAAAAGTTTTGTTGTATTCAGTGTGAACTATTGAAAAGAAATGATCATACAATTGATTTATATTAATATCGTCTGTTTATGCACAAAATGTACAACGGCGGACTTAATGCCTTGGGCATTTTCTACCAGTCTACCTTAGGGTGATGCAGAGACAAAATAGTAGGTGCAACAGTACAGAAAATTATTAAGAATAAAATATAATAATAAATACATATCGTCGCTTTAGAGTGAAAACCTCGGGAATACATTTTTGCTCAGATTTATTTTATTGCGTTTCTAGGAATAAAACCTCGCAACGCACATCCTGATACGACTAATTTGTTTATTCGATACTCGTATCGCTAACTATGACACTAAATGAGAACTTTGCATGCTTTCGGTCGAGTTGTTTGTACTAATACTTCGTAAGTAGCATTTTATGCATTTCGGACAATCTTATAGTATCGAACAGTTCTGGATATAAAAGCGGGTTAAATTTCCATATTCATTAATTAAAAAAGCATAAAAGTCGCCGTACAAAAATTTTTCAGCACGCAGTTTTTTCTTCCTCCTGAAAAGTTACTTCTTTTACACTTGCGAGATTTCACTCTAAGGCGTCGATATATACAATTATACATACATACAAACAAAATATACAAAGTAAAGAGAGTTAAAATTCATACATAGATAAAGAAAAACAAAAAATTAATTGTGGGAAGAGTCTGCCAACTTCTTATGTAAGTGTTCGCGAGTTTTGATTTTGATTTTTGGTAAATCTTTCACGATTTACACTTGACCCCTTTTTGAACCGAATTACTTTTAACTAGGGTTCTGTTTTGTAAGTATGTTATTTTATTACCAGACAGTGTAGGACCATATATGGGTTGTATGTTTAGTTGAGCCCTTTTATAACGGTTTGAATTTTAAAAGAAAGTAATATTGACGGGGCGCAAAATCTGCGGTTCCCACCCGCGTTGAAGCCATACTTGTTCTATAATGCCAAACCTGCACAATGGGTTCGAGAATGGCCTGCAATTATTTTATTTTTTTAAGTGTTAAATTAATAGTTACATTTAAAATGACATGTTTTGTGGCTAAAATATAAAGAACTAGTATTTCGCCTCGACTTCGTCATTCTCTTCGTCATTGTTCGTTGCGTTTTCTCTACTTAAAACTAGTTTTTACAAACTGCCTCTGTTACAACTAGTATTACCTAGTTATAACTAGAATTTACTACTCTATACAGGTTGATTTTTTCCAAGTGAGCGCGATGGCCAAATCCGAAATTATGAGGAATAGCGAAAAATACTTAAAGGCGTCGTCGTGAGCTCGGTTTTGATGAAAACTAAAACTGCATCATTGTATTGTTGGAAATTCAATATCCCTAGCCACGAATCAAACCCGTTGATTTTGGAAAAAACACACTGTAGAGAATATTACACCTTTCGATAGCATCGCTATTATCAATCAAATTATGGGAAGTAATGACAAGCGGCCCACTTGAAAAATTTACTCTGTATATTTAACTTTTAGATAAAACTACTTCTAACTATGAACCTTAGTTAAAACTGGTATTAGAGAAACTTGGACTGGCTTGAATTGTTTCGTCCTACCGGAGTTACCTCGGCGACATAAAGACAAAGAATCTTAATTCAAGAGACAGTAGGCAAGAGCGAGCGAAATTTTTACATCTTTCCTCAAATAAATTCAGATAATTATGTATTTGGGACCAAAATATCTACATGCTCCATTTCATGCAGCCTTGGGTATGTATGCTATAATTGCCTATTAAGGCCTCGGGGCAAGTATCCTAATTTATTTCAGCCTCTGTCTATACCGGTCGATCATGCGAACATCCAATAAGACTGCCAATACAGAGGCAGAAAGAAGGAGCTTTTGTGACAAAAGTTTTTTCAGGTTCAAAGAAAATGTGTAAGTGGTGTAGCGGTAGTAAAAATATTTTAGTAACTTTTAAAAATCCTGAGCCTCTAGGGAGAGGGCAGCTCCCCACTGGCGACGCTCATGTAGGGTCCCGTTGGTTGCCCTTCGGGAACCCTAAAAACTGCAGATAAAAACGTAAACATTAAGAAAATGCCGACGAAAAATTACAAAGAATAATGTATTGAATTCATGGTAACCGGTTTCGCGTTGCTGAACTTAACTCAATCAAAAAATAGGTAATAAATTAAATTTATTTTGAACTAGTGAAACTAAGTACCGAGCTACGTGCTTTCAAGTAAAACGTGACCTCTAATCCATCGATGTCCTGGTCAACCCAGTGACAAACACTTAGCCTTTTATAGGGCAGGCGAACCCACTTTATGAATGTTTAATATCACGATTCGGCGAAAAGGTGCATGGCGGACCACAGCCGCGGGCCGCATGATGGCGTGCCTACATAACGTACCTACGTTTTATAAATTCACGCTCAATTTCCTCATGGACAGCAGAGCTCCTTGTTAGCGACTCTGGCAGATTCTTGAGCGATTAACGGAAGATTTTTAGTTGTATTTTGCAAAAATGGGTATACCGTGGCCGTTATGGTGCACTTTCACCGTTCATACACCAGCGTTAAATTGTTTATATAAGCTTTTGTCTAACTTGCCTTGCTAGTTTGTTACACTCAGCGGCACGGAATGTGGCCCAAGCGCGTTAAGTGGTTTATTCAAAATCAAAATCAAAGCATTTATTTCAAGTAGGCCCGTTACAGGCACTTTTGAACTGTCGAAACAAAGACTACAATGAAATGTAGCTACAGTCCCAGTCACAAGGCATAAAAACTGTGAAAGTACTGTAGTTGCCCATTCCCTAACGTAGATCTCTATGGAGAAGAACGGGCAAGAAACTCCATGGACACTCTTTTAAATCAGAATATTTTTACAAAACCTTGGTTACATCATTCATGTTGAGAAGGTACATTATGTGAGAACGATGTAGCAAGATGTGCACGTTAAAAGTGTCCGTAGTTAAAACAAAGAAAAGAACAATTCAAAAAATAAAATAATTAATTCAAATAAGCCGTGGCAACCAAGAGATGACCAGTCACAGCTGACAGCGCCCGTTCACGAATATGACGCATGTATCAGCACCATTCAACTCAACCATTTTGAAGGGAACTAAATGATCCGACACACGCGCCACCATCACCGAGACATTTGAGTGAGCATGACATACACTTAACCGCCAGGGCACATTCAAGTCAAAAAAAGACGTAGGTTTCCAGTGAATGATAGCTTTCTATTACATAGTACTCACATAATATGGGCTATGCGGTTATGTAATACCAAAAGAAATTGAATCTATACAATGCAAAGATGAATATCTATCTATATATATAAAAGAAAGTCGTGTTAGTTACTTCACTTATAACTCAAGAACGGCTGAACCGATTTAGCTGAAAATTGGCAGGGAGGTAGTTTAGAGCCAGGAGAAGGACATAGGACTTTTTTTTTGGTAGGAGTAGTGTAGGAGTAGGTTAAGAGTAGGGTAGGAGTAGGGTAGGAGTAGGGTAGGAGTAGGTTAGGAGTAGGGTAGGAGTAGGGTAGGAGTAGGTTAGGAGTAGGGTAGGAGTAGTGTAGGAGTAGGGTAGGAGTAGTGTAGGAGTAGGGTAGGAGTAGGTTAGGAGTAGGGTAGGAGTAGTGTAGGAGTAGGGTAGGAGTAGTGTAGGAGTAGGGTAGGAGTAGGGTAGGAGTAGGGTAGGAGTAGGTTAGGAGTAGGGTAGGAGTAGTGTAGGAGTAGTGTAGGAGTAGGGTAGGAGTAGGTTAGGTGTAGGGTAGGAGTAGGGTAGGAGTAGGATAAGAGTAGTGTAGAGTAGGGTAGGGTAAGGGGTAGGACACCACGCGAACGAAGTAGCGCTGGGCAGCTAGTTATATATATTATCGAAATGAAACGCGAAACAGGGTTTTTATTTGTTGTAAAACTTAAATGTGTATTGGAGTCTTGCATGCGAATGATTAATTAAAGAAAAAGAAGTTAACTTTATTAAAATTTTCAATAATTATGAAAAAGACATTAAGCTCTAAGTTTCAAGAAAATGTTTTTGAATGAAATTCACAAAATAAAGCTATGGTACCTACTTAAAATGAATAGCAGGTATTTGCACCTCTGGCCCTTCTCAACTGACTGATAGTAGTATTTGGAGCAGTGGCGGATTTACACATTTGAAGCCAGTAGGTTTTTTCAAATTTTGCCGCCCTATTGACCTCTACAAATTGTGTTAGTTGCTATACGATTATGTTCATAACCCAATGATTTTACCGGCGAGCGGCGGCGCGGCGGCGGTGGCAGCGCGCGGCGGCGCGGTTTTAACAGTAAGCGATCAACTATTCATAAGGATCAGTACAGAGAGAACGGAAAAAATCTCGAGTAGGTAATTCATTGGCTGCATTGAAAACAGGACCGTATCAGAATTGGCTAAAGTAGAAAATTGAATGAATATCGGTCGCGAGAGCCTACTATCAATGTGGCCAGTAAGTTGTTCGGACATTGTCCCGTTCTATCTGAACAGGGTTATTGCTATTGCGTCGCTTGCGCTTCCAGTGTTGTTGTTGAGTTGAGCGGCGTGTGTGTGCGCCGTAAACGCGCGTTCCTGAACGCGCGTTGTCGCCCTTTTCTTAAGTGTAGGTATCTTTCTCTCCTCGTGTGACGTGCCGCGAAGACAAGCGATTGGCTAGTGCCTATCAACTATTTGACTGCGTCAGGAGGACTGGACCAATAGAGATTTGAGCAATAAAAGTTATTCATACCTCGCTAAGAGCCTATGCACACGGTGAGTTGCGGCACCGGCGCGGCATGGTTTCGCCGCATTGGTGGGCACACGGACGGTGCGGCGTTGGTACGGCGGTGCCGCGGCGCTGCGACGCATGAATATTGTTATTATTAGACGTGACACATACCTGCGAATCTCAATACTGGGCGTTGAAGGTATGGGTATCGCCATATACCCGGTACAAAAACCGGGTATCAAAATACTTCCAAGTATTTGGATAGATGGTCTCGTTTTATACGAGCAATAATTGCTTAGATCTAAACGTGACCACGTTTAGACCTAAGCAATTATTGTGAGGACGTGGCGACATCTATTATTCTGTACCAACAAGTTATGCAGCTAAAAAGTCTTAACAAACCTCACTAGATGGCAGGTATCAGCTTCTATCAGCAGGACTTTCGAAAGAACCTCTTAAATAATCTAAAAGTAAGAATTTAACGGTCCAGTTTTATGATAGTTATTGAAGAATAAATTAGTCGCAGTTAAGTAGTAGTCACAATATTTATTTAAAATTATAAATAATATTTATATTAGATATTTTTTGTAAATCGGACTATAAAAATATTTTAGAATATCCATTAAAATTTTACTAAACATTTGCAGGCGTAGTGTTGTGTATCAATATCAACCGAGTTTTTCCGGTAAAGTGTTATATGATGGAAATGAAAAACAAGTGTATTTTAATCATTAACTTAAATGTATGTATTACTTTGAAATAATCGATTTTAATAAACATAAACATAACAAGACTGACATACTTATGTACTTATAATTATTATTATGACAGTGTACTTTTTACGTTTTATTTTATTTAGTATCTCAAGTACCTACCCGAGTCTAATCGAAATCATAGCTACAATACATTCCTACCTGAACGTTGCTGCTAATAATATTAGATATAAATACTTAGTATAGGGACCCTAGTAGTACGTAGTGTTGTACGTACAGAATAATAGATGTCACCACCCTTCAATATTAGCAATCAAATTATTATGCGAATCGGCCCTCTTTGCCGTTTAGTATAAGTATTCTCTTTGGGATTATATGCGGTGTGCATCTTACAAGTAATAAAGCACAAGCCACACCGCCAGCTAGCTAGAGAGCTAGCGAGCGGGGCGAGTATCGTTTCACTTCTTTTCGGTTCACACCCCGAACTACAGAGCTAACCTATGGTAGCGATACAAACGATGCGCACAAAATATTCGACGATGCCAGCGATGCTATTCGTTCACCTCGTTAGCGTAGTTTAGCTCTGTAGTTCGCGATGTGAACCGAAGTTTGAAAAGAGGTGAAACGCTGCTCAATCGGTTCGCCCACCCGCACGCTTCGCCTGGTGCGGCCACCCGCTCTCTCTGTGATGATTTCTTCATCGGACTAGTCGAAGCTACATGAGACGGAACGCTTCCCTCGCTCTTCCACCCGCTCGCTCGCTCGCCCGTCCGTCCGTAGTTTTCGGCACATAGTTTAGCTCGCTAAAGCTTCGCTTAGTTTATATAGTTTCCCTCGCCTCGCTTCGCCCGCCAGCTCTGTGTGGCCTGCGCTTAAGGGCGTACGAAGTACTTACTTTCAATGTCATGAAGTCTACCCGAGATATTTGTATTGAGTATATAATTACATATTATTTTGCGGTCGCAATTTTTTTTGTATGACTTGATTTTTTTAAGTTATAAACGTTGCGACACCTAAACAAAAAAAAAAACAAGCAAGCGTGTTCTCTGCCTTAGGCTGCGTTCACATAAAATGAGCAAGGCTGCCTCGCGAGAAATGAGTGTAACTAACCAACAATAACGCTTATTTTTGACATTTTGAGTTAAGTAATGTGATTGATTAGTTTAATGCACATCTCTCGCAGCACATTCTCCACAGAACATCATATTATATAATACTAACATCCTCTCACATCTCCGGTGGAAACGCAGCCTTAAGTATGATTTCCACCAAACGGCGCGCAAAATTTTAAAATCCGAACGGATTTTTCAATTTTTAAACGATACTATCGTGTATCGCGTATTTAAAGTCTATATTACCAAGCCGCGCACAGCAACTTAACCGTGGGCGTCTTCTGCGACACGCGATCGTAGCCGAAAGTATGCTGCGACGGGTGATCGGCTCCGTTTGCCTGTCGTCGTATCCGACATAGTAGGAATTGACTAGGTGCAGAAACGGATGTGTTCGCAAGCGACGATACGGAGCCTATCGTGTGCGTCGACATCCTGCTGGACGCGATCGGCTGTCGCCGCATCCGTTCGTATCCTTTCCGATCCGATCCGATGCGATGCGATACGACCCGTTTGGGGGAAGGCTTGTTTCACACCTACCACGTGGTGTAACCACACCATGCGTAATTTTGTATTGAAAATTAATAGTAGAATTTACATTGGCCGTCATAATCGACCACGTGGGTGATACCGACTACATCGCAACCACAACGCAACCACCAGCGGCACCGCGAACTAGCATCCGACCACATCGCAGTCAAGGCGTGTTTTCTCTCGGTCTGTCTGCACTCGTTTGCCACTCACATCGATCACATCGTAACTCCTAGCAACAATGCAACTACATCCATATTTTGTCGGTACCCCACCGCAACTGCGCAAAGCTGCAGCGACACTATTCACACGTAACCACTGCTTGACCACTATTTGTCGCTGTGATGTGGTTTTGGTACTTGTGAGGCACTTGTCTCACCGGCAACGATTAACGAGTAACGAGTACAGCTAGAACTAGAAACGAGTTAGCGAGACGCGGGGAGCGAGTGCGTAGTTCCGATATCTGTGTAGCTCGGCTATAAGCGAGTGTGCGAGTGAGGCGGGCGATTACTCGCATCACTCGCTCGCGGCAGTCAAGCGTACAGTCACTCTTGCGGCCTCATACGCGATAAACGTGTTCCCAATTTTCCAATAAGAATGGATGAGTTTTTTATTGAATGTGTCCGACAATATCCGATACTCTTAGATAGGTACCTACGCACGGTAGAGAAATGACCACTGGTTGCTCTCTCGGCATGAGTTCTAATCGCTTGGCGAGTGTCGCCGAGCGAGTGTTATCTTTCATAGCTCTTGTCTTTCAGCGACAAACTAGTGAAGCGAGTGCTCGCCGGCAGTGTGAACAGTCAGCGATCAACTGTTTGTATATGCATCTCTTTTGTTCACTCGGAAAGTATATCTATTGGACGTTTCTTGAGCGAGGAAATAGCCGATAGTTAGTCGTTTTCTCGTCGTTGGTGGGACAACTGCCTGAAACAAGCCTTATGCCACAATCAACCGAGCAGTGCTGCGGTGCCGCTCCGGCGTCGCAACACCCCTCCGGGTAGCATGTCCGGTGAGCGTGCGGCGCGGCGCCGGAGCGCCTCGTAGTCGTGCAGAGTCGTGTGACATACCATGGCTTGCCGGCGATGTGCCAGAAGCAGTTAGGTTAGGTAATTTGTTTACCAATTCCCCGATTTGTTCTAAAATTGTTATAAGACTACCTACTACTAAATCTACGATAATTATTTTGGGAAATACTAGTGTGGTCCCTCAGTTCCTTCTCAGTTCACACGCACATGATTTTTATATGCAGGACACCGCTGCGACGCCGGTGCCGCAACATACCATGTGCTCTAAACACTCTTCCAAGAAACTACTCGAGAAGGCCGCGGCCCCATGTCCACGGCGCGGCGCCGGCCGCCGTGTGACGTTGCGGCGCCGCCGCCGTAACACGGCACGACGTCGTGCCGCAGCACGGTGCCGCGGACGGTGCGCCATCCATTGCCCCTCAGTCGATCGAATCAACTGCGAAATATCGACTGAAAGGGGCAATGGATGGCGCACCGTTCGCGGTACCGTGGTGCGGCACGACGTCGTGCCGTGTTACGGCGGCGGCGCCGCAACGTCACACGGCGGCCGGCGCCGCGCCGTGGACATGGGGCCGCGGCCTAAGGCCCGGTATCCACCAAAGCGGAGAGGAGACGAGACGAGAGGAGATGTGTTTGAATAAACCAATCCGATTTCGTTATTTCCACATCTCTTCTCCGCTTAGCTTTGGTGGAAATGGGTCAAGCGGAGAGGAGAGGAGATGTCTCATTTTTCTATAGAATTTTGTGCAGCGAGCGAGCAAGCGGCGCGGCAGAGCGGAGAAGTGTCTAGTCGGGCGGCCGGGCGGCGAACGCGCTCGCGCACCCCTCACCCCGCTGCCTTCTCCGCGCGCCTCACACGTCCCGAAAGCGTCATTCGACTGGCTTTGAATGCAAGCGTGTGTCGTCCATATTTTATATTTTCAGTTTGCAAAATGGATGACGAACATTTCATTGAAGTGGTTAAAACATATCCGTGTCTTTGGAATACACTTTTAAGCACTTATAAATGCAATTCAGATATAACTTTTGTAACGACATGACGTCTTCCTTTCGTAGACAGTACTTGACTGTTTTCGATCTCTCACAGCTCACATCTCTGCTACACACAGCTCACATCTCCTCTCCGCAACGCATCTCCTCTCCGCTTTGGTGGAAATAACCTGCCAGCTTCGCGGCACATCTCCTCTCGTCTCCTCTCCTCTCCGCTTTGGCCTAACACGGCACGACGTCGTGCCGCACCACGGTACCGCGAACGGTGCGCCATCCATTGCCCCTTTCAGTCGATATTTCGCAGTTGATTCGATCGACTGAGGGGCAATGGATGGCGCACCGTCCGCGGCACCGTGCTGCGGCACGACGTCGTGCCGTGTTACGGCGGCGGCGCCGCAACGTCACACGGCGGCCGGCGCCGCGCCGTGGACATGGGGCCGCGGCCAAACTCGTCAGAGATCGTAAGATCTCGTTCCAGAGGCAAGTAAAGAAAAACCAAATGCGGTACACTTGTTTATTTTCCTTAAAAAACCCAAACGTTGTAAAGATATTGTTAGACCTAAAAAAATAAATGACCTAAACATAAATTGTTCCAAATTAGTTAACGAGTTAATACTCCTCGCCGCCCTCTCCTTCACCTTCTCCGGAGTCCATGCCAACCTCCTCGTAGTCTTTCTCCAACGCCGCCAGATCCTCGCGAGCCTCCGAGAACTCACCCTCTTCCATGCCCTCACCGACGTACCAGTGGACGAACGCTCGCTTAGCATACATAAGATCAAACTTGTGGTTGAGCCGCGACCACGCTTCCGCAATGGCAGTTGTGTTTGACAACATACAAACAGCGCGCTGCACCTTCGCCAAGTCACCACCCGGCACCACGGTCGGCGGCTGGTAGTTGATGCCCACCTTGAACCCAGTCGGGCACCAATCAACAAACTGAATAGTCCTCTTCGTCTTGATGGTTCCGATAGCAGCATTCACATCTTTCGGTACGACGTCTCCGCGGTACAGCATGCAGCACGCCATGTACTTGCCGTGCCTCGGATCACACTTCACCATCTGATTTGCGGGCTCGAAGCACGCATTGGTGATCTCCGCCACTGACAGTTGCTCATGGTACGCTTTCTCAGCCGAAATGACAGGTGCATACGTTACTAGCGGGAAGTGAATCCTAGGATATGGCACCAAGTTTGTCTGGAATTCGGTCAAGTCCACATTCAGGGCTCCATCAAATCTTAGTGACGCGGTGATCGATGACACTATTTGACCAATCAGGCGGTTTAGATTAGTGTATGTGGGCCTTTCGATGTCCAAATTTCTCCTGCATATATCGTAGATGGCTTCGTTGTCCACCATGAACGCCGCGTCAGAGTGTTCCAGTGTAGTGTGTGTGGTGAGGATCGAGTTGTACGGCTCTACGACAGCCGTCGAGATCTGTGGGGCAGGGTAGATTGCAAATTCTAGTTTCGATTTCTTGCCATAGTCGACAGAAAGTCGTTCCATAAGCAGGGACGCGAAACCCGACCCGGTGCCGCCTCCGAAAGAGTGGAAAATCAAGAATCCCTGCAGGCCAGTGCACTGGTCGGCAAGTTTTCGTACCCTGTCGAGCACCAAGTCTACAATTTCCTTGCCGATGGTATAGTGCCCTCGCGCGTAGTTGTTGGCGGCATCTTCCTTGCCAGTGATGAGCTGCTCGGGATGGAACAGCTGGCGGTAGGTGCCAGTGCGCACCTCGTCCACCACGGTGGGCTCCAGGTCGATGAACACCGCTCTAGGCACGTGCTTGCCAGCGCCTGTCTCGCTGAAGAATGTGTTAAACGAGTCGTCACCTCCGCCGACGGTTTTGTCCGAGGGCATCTGCCCGTCCGGCTGGATGCCATGCTCTAGACAGTACAACTCCCAGCAGGCGTTACCAATTTGTACGCCAGCCTGGCCGCCGTGTATAGATATACATTCACGCATGTTTTGACTTTAAAACTGGACAAAGTTACTTAAAAAATAGATTTTTTTTATTTCACTTCAAAGCTTAAAATGCTCCACCTACTGGATCAATTGAAAGTTTGAACTATGCAATAATCGCACGCTGCCCTGTTCCACGTTCCAATTTTAAACTTTACTTTTTTATTAGAAATACGATTCTTCGTGGCCTGTCGAAAACAAAAAGGTTTGATTCATCAACGTGTAGGAAAGTATAGAAGCAATAAAAAAAATCGATTACGTGCTGATAGAATTGGATCAACGCTAAACATACAAACTCTCACATATTTTATATCAGTAGGATAATTATGTACACTTCAGGAAAAAAGGTTGAGAGAAATATTCAAACGCAAGTCCTGTCGTCCACAAGTCCTGTTTACTTCTGATTGAAGTAAACGTACTGGGAGAGAAAAGTAGTGGTGCATGGTTCTTTGGCGCTTGACTCATATTGTCAGAAGGGACTTGTTGGTAAACATTTCTAAACTGGTCTGCAGAAATGTTATTGAAAAACAATATGGCGGCATTAGTTCCGACTATGGCTACCCGCTTTTAGAACCATGCAACACTGTATTAAAAACTCACCTTGTTTGTACAGACGCCAGCACATCAAGCTACTTCAATCTGTCAAAGTTTTATAATAGATTTCAACTTTATCCCTAATCAATTAGGTTCAAGGTTGATTGGGAAAATATGACAGCTTCGGGTAGCTTGATGTGCTGGCGTCTGTACTATCATAAATACCCATGTGTACGGTGGTATACACATGCTTTGCACGAGAAAGAAAAATCGTATCCGAGGTAAATGTACTCTATGCTATTGATCTGAAAGTCCAAGTTTAGTTGGCGCTGGTTAATACAACAGCCTGGAGCGGTCTGTGGTATGGTTTGTTTTACAATACACAATGGCCAATTAGCCATCGTCTATTTATGAGTTACCAACCATAGACAAAACACTATATTATGACAGCTGAAATTATTGTAACAAATGACATCTGACGTCAAAATATTTGACACAATATTTTTACACTTTACACAGTAGAGAATAGTAAGGCCGGCGTGATCTCTGGTTTAGTGCTTCATAGTTCCATGGTGTCCGCCACTGCGCTAAACACCCACAACTTTGTACATGAGTAGCGAGTGCCTCATGCAAAGCAGTGATAGTCTAGTGGTGTAACCGTCGTACTGCCAAGTCATATGTCCCGAGTTCGAACCAAAGTCACTCCCTCCGAATTTCGGATTCAAGTGCGTATTGTATGATTATCACTTGCTTCGGTGAAGGAAAACATCGTGAAGAATCTTGGTTGACTGTAGCAGACTGGTTAAGTGGTTAGCAAGAACTATGGAAAGACTATGCCCCGTGCCTGTTTTATAAATGACATGGATATAACGGCAGGGTTAACATGCACACACATTAATGGACCCCCGAAAATCAGCCGTTAGTACACACATAGTGTCGTTGCGACAAGGGGACAACATGTTCTGGAAGAAGAGGTATTCCTCAGCTGTGTGTGTGTGTGTGTGTCTGTCTACCAGCGGTTTACTGGAAGCAGGACGAGAAAGACGTTTGACTAAACACAGTAAGGAGGTGGGTGCTCGGAGTTTGTTTTAAATATTTTGGAAATCAATAAAGCCTGAAATCATCATAGGCTTCTGAAAACTACCCATTCCACGTCGTCAGTGTTTAAAAGTTTATTCGCCTCAAGAACAACATGATATACTTAGGTTCTGGTTATCCATTCAGTATCTGAGTTTTCTAACGGTAATATACTAGTTCGATTATACCCAAGTCCGAAAGTAACTCTGTGCTTTTCACACCATAATGACTCCACGGATTCGATGATGAACACGGCTAACCTATGAGTTAGGACAGGAGATAATTTCCGAAGTCCACGCGCTTGAAGTTGCGAGGGTACCTACCTACTTGATGTGCGAAGTTAAATATTGTAGTTAAGGATTGAAAAACATAACTGGCGAAATGTGGGTGTACCTACTATTAGGTCCATCTCTGCCTAACCCTTCGGGGATTAGAGGCGTGATGTTATGTTATGCTATGAGGATTCAAGAAAAAATACCATTAAATTACAAAAAGAATGAAACATTTGCAATGGCTACAGTTACTGGAGTTAGTTCCACTACTTTACGCTGCATTTAGTTTTGCTACTCGATATTAGATGGCGCTAGCAGATCTGAAAGTTTGCTTGATACAGTTTCAGGCAGTTTCACCTACTTTGTCGCCATGGTCCCTACCATGGCATGGTAAAAGTTTACTTGAAACTTTTTCGAAAATTTTAGTTGTTTTTTTTTTGTATGTTACCTTATTTCTTCTGAAACAGTCTAAGTAGTAAAATAATAATACCCTCGTAGTAGGGAAGATACCTTAGTAAATAATAAATTATTTTGAGGTTGGAGAAATTGTACTACGTGTATATATAATATATCGTACCTACATGTTATTAGAATATACTTACACCTTGGTAAGACTGTTTGTCAGACTTTCGGGTCACTACCTGTAACAATTGTCAGAGATCTACATTAACAGCCGGGATCAACGGCTTAGCGTGTTTCCCAAGGCACGCATGCAATTCGGTATGTAATGGATGGTCACCAATCCACAGACCAAGAGCCAGCGCTGCTTGTGCTTAACCTTAAAGATTGACCCGTGCGGCTGTTATTATATTTTAGGCACCGAGCTCCTCTACCTTGAGAACGGTTGGTATGACAAGCTAATCCAAAGCTTTTTAGACATTTATCTAATACAAGGATGGCCACTATTTGGCGTCATGGCTCGAAGAAAATGACGTCTGGTGACGCTATATTGATTTTTCTTAATTTTGTACGATGCCTTTAGATATGCACAGTATAGCATAACCATAGCACGTCTACATACAGAGTGGTAGAGACGGAGATGCACAAACGCTTTAAAAAAATCAGCTATTTCCAAGTGCCCTACCCACACCGATTTTTTAAATTACCGATGAAAAATTTTGAATACGTAGTAACCGTTTGTGCGTTGGTGTCCCTCCACCCTGTGTAATGTTCCCACTGCTGGGACACACTCCTCCTCCCAATGGGATGATGGGTCGTCGTGCGTACTTGTACAATTATTTTACCTCTTACAGCAGCAACTCAAAAGCACCCTTATTTGAACAGTGTTAAAGATTATACAAAATTAGCGGTAAAATAACTGGGCAAGACCTATACCAGCGGTGAAATCTGCTGGGTACCACGTATCCACCCAGTATCCTGGGCTGTAGTGGTTAGATAATGTTAAATACTGGTTGTTTACGCGGATTATGTGAAGAATTTTGAAAATTGGTCGTTGCGAAAAAGATGGACGACGCACTTCTAAGGAACACTTTGAAAAAGGGCAGTCCGCTTGAAGGGAAGAGTTGGAAGTCCGCCCTCTAGTGTTATACTGGGCTAACAAACTTTCCACAGAGTCCTCGATATTCGAAGAAAAGTAAATCCCCTTTTATAAGTTTAAAGATTGCAGCGAAAGATGCGAACTTTCTGTTTAAGTTTTCCTCAAGAGAAAAGGTTTTTCATAACTTGATAGACTGCAGAATTTCTTCTTTTTCTTTCTCGGAATTTTTCTTGTGCATCATGGTTGAGGATAGTTAAATCTCAACCAAACCCTCAACTGTTCGTTTAACAAGTGTGAACTTACCTTAAAATAATGCCACTTTTCTCCGTTTCAGTGACATCTAACTGAATAACTAACACCCGTATTCAACAATACTGAGTGAAAGTAAACGGGCATTACTGAATGCCTAATGCCCGTTTTCACAATTACTAAGTGACACCTAACTGAATGCCTAATGCCTGTTACTTTTCACCAATGCTAAGTAACATCTTACTGAATGCATAATGCCCGTTTTCACGAACACTAACTGAATACCTAATGGCCGTTTTTTTTAAGTGACATTTTACTGAATGCCTAAGCTGTGTTTTCACCAACACTAAGTGATACCTAATTAAATGCTTATACGATAACAGTTGTTACACCAGCCGTAGACCACTTGGAGGTAAGTTCCCATTGGATATGTTCGACAAGCAAGCGGGCGAAGCCTCGGCTAATAGCTAGTATTATTTAAGTTTTTTGTTTATTTTATGTTTTTTTTTTTCACTTAGTTATCTGAATGAAAACAGTGGATCTGTTAAAGGAAAATTATGTAATCCGTCATTGTAAAAATTCCTATGAAATGTTTACAATTCCTAAAATAGATAGGAAATATATGATATATTTTGTAATTTGCACTTTTCCTAGGAAACCTACACATTTATTTTTCTTCGAGCGACCGAAGCGAGCTCGGGACTTGGGGCACTTCGACTCCGGACAGGTTGGCTTTGAAAGGGATGGCCATCTGCCACTGTGACAGATGTACATGTACATATGTCTTAGTAGGTAATTACGACAGTAATATTATAAATATGAAGCTACGAGCATAGTATTTCTAAAACTGTTTCTATGAAGGTCTACCGTTATTTATTGAGGAACTAGCTGTTTTGCTTAAGGTCTGCATCTGCTTAGCTGTTTCGTGTTTCCAGTCTAACCGAATGCAGCTGGATACCAGTGTTGTACATGAAGCTACCTATCTGACTTCCACAACCCAGTTGATAATACGACACCCCTTGGTAAGTTTAGCGTAAGTGAGAGATATTTACTATTTGAGAGTGCACCAAACAATGATAATAATTTCACGTTCCACTTTCGAGATCTACTCGCTGACGGAGAGACTATTGATGGTGGCCCATTTTCGTTACTTGAATGTCTATACAATTATTTTTAATGAGTGCAAATTGAATGCTGCCACCCGCTCAATGGTAGTTCGACTTGTTGCCATTCTCGATTGTTATGTGAATTTAACACCCAGCTGTCAACTATGCAAACCTACATTTCCTACCTCGCACTTAGAAAGGCGGCAAAAGCAAACGTATAGCAGGATTATCAATCGCAGTGTTTCTTCATGGTAACCGGTTGGTTGGTTGGTGTCGTCTATTCAATCCATTCAATACCATTAAACCTTTTGTTTACCTTACCTCATTTTTAAATGCGTCATTCTACAAGTTGCATATATTTACATAACATAACATAACGCCTGTGATCCCCGAACGGTTAAGCAGAGGTGTACCTGATAGTACACCCTCATTTCCTCATTTATGTCCATGTCTCATGTAATAGGTGACGAGCCTTTTGCCATCAACCGGGCGCAAACCCAGACTCCGTGGCTGCTACTGACAAATTCCTGATGGAAAAATCCAATAACACTTTGCCCGACCTGGGAATCGAACCCAGCACCTCATGCCCAGCCGACCACTTGCGACCACTTGACCAACGTCGAGGCAGTTATCGATACGCTTGAATACATTCTTGGGCCTGAATGTAAAAAAATGTAAGTGCTGTCATTTATTAGCTTATAAATTATTAAACCATCATTGTAACTCTGCGGATTTTTTTTTTAAATTTTATAATTAAAATAATATTTGTAGAGAAACACAAAAATGTCGATGATGGAACAATTCTTCCATCTCGCATGCCAGGTTTTAGTTATTGCACACTCGCGTTTTTAATTTACTTTGGTGTAGACATTGGTAGAATGACCTACATCACCTTTGCTTACTGGCATCATCATCATTTGAGCCCAGAATCACCCACTACTGGGTATGTGCCTCCCCTATCTTCTGCTATACTTCTCGGTTCTGTGCGATCCTCATACAATTGTTTCCGGCCAGTTTCGGCCGTACTCTAGCCGTTTTAGACGGCCCTGTTATTATGGCCAGATCTTGGCTACTATTCGGTCAAAATTGTACTCTATCTTGCCATATTAAATAAAAATAGAATAGTGTTGAATCCGGTTGGTTGCAGTAAGAAGCGAGGTAACATTATATTCCGGAGCAATTCCGTCTCATTTGCAGAAAATGCGATGCCTTTATTCAATTTTGTCGGCGATGCTGCGCTGAGCGGTGAGCCTCCAAACTCATCGCGGCTGCAACGCTGCCAGGTGGAAAGTCAATTACCATTAAATACAGTTAAATATATTTGCTTGCAACAGAGTCGAAATATCGGGGGCTCAAAATGATTATAAATCACGGAAGATGTAATAAGTAAGTGGCAGTGTAAATTTAAATATAATAACTGACAATTGATGGGACAAACCAACAATAACGGAATCCGTTATCTACTTGTATTACCCAACTGGTGGCTGTTGTTGGCGAAGTGTACTGTGGTACACAAAGACAGTTACATCATTACGGTATACCTCGGTATACAAATGCCTCACTGAGTCATGGAATCACAGTTTTCCTGTTTCTCTATGTATTTATCTTAATATCTTTGATTACCGGCGTGAGGTATGTTATCGCAGCGTTACCCTTTTTTAACATAACGTAACATCACGCCAGTAATTCCAGAAAGGTTAGGCAAAGGTGTATAGCCACAAGCCGCCAGTTATGTTTAATTCCCATATAATAGGGAGCGACCCTAATTGCCATCAACCGGATACCATTCCAGACTCCGTGACAGTCCCTGAGAAATTCCTGATGGAGAATCCCAATGCCCGACCCGGGAATCGAATCCCTTGTGTTCAGCAGTGGCGGGTGCAACCACTAGACCAACGCGGCAGTATCCTTTTTGTTTTGTTCTCCCATCAGACTTAACTAAATATTGCTGGGAAACTAAAAGAAACAACAAACGTTTCCCAGCTTTGGGCCCATTTAAGCCGTTAAATGGGTCCTTACGTATTGCGTAACCCTTACACGTTATAAGTTAAATCGTATTTGTAACTAATCCCTGGTTAAAATATCTCCTTTAAAGTCAAGATCACCTAACTATGTGCTAAACGTTGTGGTCATACAATTATAAATCGTTCATAAAAAACGCTCTACAGTTGAGTATAAAAGCCTTTGCGCTTCAATACATACTAGTATTTACGGTTGAACCAATGGCGGGATGCTGAAAATACATCCGACATTCAAATATAAATGGTGAGCGTCTGTTTCCAGGAATTGTAAAATAAATTTCACAATATTCACCAATAGTGTAGTGCAGCTCCGTAATTGGGTAATGGACTATCGACGACTGGCCAATGTCCGTTGAATATTTTATTTGGTTTTGTTTCATACGTCTTGTAACTGCAGCGTGCAGAATAAGTTTCGAGTTAAAAGTTCAACAGCTCTGACTGCCGCGAAGTTTCCTATTGCAACTGTCGTCGAGACATTTATTTTTCAAGTTTTCAAGAGCAATTTCAGAAGATCCGTTGCCATTTTGTGTGAGCAGTCGTGGTTTTCTAAAGGCTGTTTATTTATTGTGGCTATGTGACAGGTTTGTCGATTTGAAGATGTCTTATGTAGACATACTATATTGAATAGACTGTCTTACACATAGAATGAGCACTGTTACTGACGATAAAAAACTCATTTTAATGTTAGAAAACACTAATTTTGGTACATCTATTTGTGTTCTTATGATATAATTAAGAGAATACCAAACTTCTTAAAAAAAAACATTTTAGTGTCAACCCTGTGTCGTATTTCAGAAAATTGATAATATTGTATTATTTCCATCCGCACTGAAAGATCATCTATTCACAAATTATAATAATCTATACAATATAATGAAATTGAAGTGTCGCACATATAACAAAAACGCATTTTTTTTTAAATTTTTGTCTGTCTGCCGTATGTTTGTTCCAGCTAATATCCGAAACGGCTGGACCGATTTTAACGCGACTTTTACTTGCAGATAGAAAAATTATTAGGGTTCCCTGCAAAAAAAATTAAACCCTTGAAAATGGTAACAAAATCCGATTCAAAAAGCGAAGTAATATACATTTTTTTTTGACGACACGGTTGGCGCAGTGGTCAAGCGATTGACTGCTGCGCTGCATGTCGCGGGTTCGATTCCCGTACGGAACAAATATTTGTATGACCTACAAGTAGTTGTTCCGGGTCTGGGTGTTTTTCTATCTATAATATGTATGTATATACAAAAAAAAAATGTATATATGTAGTTTATCAGCCATCTAGTTACCATATCACAAGCATTAGGTTGCTTAGCTTGGGACTAGATGGTGCTGTGTGAAATGTCCAGGGATATTATTTATTATTTATTTTTTATAATATAATATATGTAACCGCAGTGGCAAAACATTGTTGTTTTGTTTTCACGTTTTACTGAAACAATTAATCATAATTATATATGTCAAGAGTTAAGTTTTCGTAAAATATTAGATTCTTAAATTATTCCATAGTGTTTTTTTTATCATGATTGTGTATCATGCGCTGGACTTTGCTTCTTCTTTTGCTTTGCTAATGTATCAGGATATGCACCTGACAAAACGGCCATATCACCGTTTTATCGTGTTATAATAAGAGAACCCTTACTTTTGAGAATTATCTGCTTTTGTCAAAGACTATTCATTAGTTACAAAAAAAGTCAAACTGTAGTAAACTACAGTAAACTAATATAATAAGCTTTCATTTCAGTATTGAAGTTAATTAAATTATGGTGCCACACATATAAATATGCATACATGAAATGCTTATATTAGAAGTGCAATGTTGCGTGCGGTTACACCAGTCTGCGCCCACGGTACGTTTGGGTGAAGGTCATGGCTTACTGACTGAGGTATTAATTAGAACATCATTGATTGTCGGGTCCTCGACATCTTAATTTGACATGGTCTCAAAATGATGCCAGAATTTATCCCGGAAGGTTCTTGTTAATGTAATTCATTAATATTAAACTTGCGTATTCAAAACTAGCTCTTCACCCGCGACATCGTACTCAAAAATTGTGAAAGCTCGGCTAGTATGCATGATATAAATATAAATTATAGCTTGTAGCACCCTCAAATAATGTAGCTTTCTGCCAGTGAATGAATTTTTAGAGTTGGATCATTATTTCCGGTGATTCCGGACCCATACAAACTTACAAACATATTTTACCTCTTCATAATATTTGTATAGATAATGTCGATGTTTTATCAAGCCAAAAAAGGTTAAAAATAACTAAACGGAAAGTGTAAATGTGATGCTGCAAAGCATAGATCGCCTTGTTTACAAACAACGACGAACATTCAATGTCAGCGTGGGCCTAAGTGACCAGTCGCACTATACTCGAACACGACATTCAAATTTTTCACGGCTCACTATCTCGTCTCTCTGATACTATATCGATGATGTTCGATGCCTATTCCCGTGTGCCACACTACGGTAGTAAACTTGTTGAGTTTTTGTAACTGAGCGTGGTTTGCATCATTTATTTTTTAATTTGGAACCTTAATAGGGTGCCCAATTATTTTGTTTAATTTAATATGTATACTTTTTTTTAGACGTCTATGAAGTGAACTATTTAAAACAAAAACAAATACCGTCTAAATATAAGACTTATATTCATGAAATACCTGCTAAATAATCGTAAGTATTATCTAATTGGAAATTTCATAATACGGTAACTGAAAGATAGTAGTTGTACAATGAAAAGTTCAAAGAGAGCCACGAGATTCTCTGTAACAGCCAAAATGCGATGAAATTCTGTAATAAAATCGTATTTATAATACCTTCAGTAGAAAACTGTTCTTCAAATGAAATACGAAAATGACGCAACTACTTTGTAATGATATTCCATACTTTTAATAACCTCTTTATGTAGTTAAGAATACTTAATTGGTGTTTCGTACAGAAAAAGCTTTCAATACATTCGAATAACATTCGCTGACTGAAGGAAAGAAGGTTAAATCAAACATTAAAAGTTCCTAAAAAGTTTTGTAAAACTTAAAACTCCTCAAAAACTGTTGGTATACTATGCTGTTGCCATTAACGAATTGAAATGAATGAATACACATTAAATTTTATCTCCAAAACCATATAGAAACGATTTTTTTCGATAAGAACGAAGTTTCCCAAAAAGCAACGAACAAACTTGTTTTAATCATAAGTTTTTTGTTTAAAAAATAGTTTATGTCCTTTATAAGTAGTTAGAATACAATTGACTGAAACACGGTATGCCGGAAAAGTTTTAAAACAACTTTTAGAAGTTTAGTATCGTTCGCGAGAGTTATCACTCGTGTAAACCGGCGTGGACGTGAGGCGGAGCGCGCTCGCGTCTGCGCGCTGCGGCTGCCGCGCTGCAAGTGAGACAACCATAGGTTCTGGAGGCGGACCCGCCCGCGCCTGCCAGCACTCAGGCCGCTGCCCTCTCAATAATACAACATTCCAATACCACTCAATAGTTCATTCAGATGGTTAAACCAACGAAATATATCATAAAATACATTAAACACGCGTTAAGTGCGCGTTAAGTGCGCCATTTCATCTACAAGCGGCCAACATCTACTTAACCTGACCATGTAGCAACGTGTAACCTAAAAACTTAAAAACTAAAAAATAAATTTCAAACTATCATTAACAATATTAATTGCAACCATTTTTGTATTTAGAAAATTTTGATAATATGTCGTAAAACTTACACAGCCTAAAATTGTGCCAATGCTATGTAACTGTGTCAGCCTAAGTCCATTTTAAACAACGATGACCCTAACAGCCGAGCATGCGTTTCATCAATCCTGGCCGGCACGGTGCAGTTGCACTTCTGCGCTCGGCTGGCTGGCGGCGCGCTAAGGCCGCGCACACGTTACTTGGGCGGCCGCGAGTTGCGCGCGCTCACTCGCTTTTCTCACGCGTTTCTTCCAAAAATTTTCATTATGACGTCGATTTCGAACGTCATCATATAAATAAAGGGTGTCGTATATCCGCGGGGTCGGATCCATGCGCGCCGCAGCGCACGCCTCTCTATATCGATTCTTGCGCGCATGTTCCGCGCCGCGCAATGTTCGGCAGCCGTGCGTTCGTCCGCACGCCGATCTAGTCCTGCGCGTGTCCTCTTTGGTACCGCATCGACCGAACCGAGCCGAGTGGGATTAAACGCGCGAGTGCCGCGGCCGCGCTCGGCAGGCTCGCGATACACTCGCTCACTACGCCCAGCGGCTCGCCGCCCGGACTCGCTCGCACCCCATGTGTATCCCACCCACTGTCCCATTGACCCCGACAGGCCGGCTGGACATGCTCTGCAGCTAATCGCGCCACTGCTGCTGCTGCTGCCCAGGCCGCACACCGATACCCTGGATACAGCCCACGACCAGGTACGTACACCCTCACGCAGGAGTCGGCCGAGCTGCAGTCTGCTACTACCTGAACGCGCCAATGAGCAGCCAGCGCGCCCAATACAAACCAGTGACACAGTTTCGTTTATGTAAGTGAGTCCGTCGATATTAAAGCAGGGGAGGGGGTGAGAGGAGAGGGCAGAAACAAAAAAAAAACAGTTGTTAAAAACCATTAGTTTTCTTAAAATTTATTCAAAACAAAAAGTACGGTACTTGAGAATTAGGCGGTTATAGGTATGACATCTATATTCCCATTCCGACACCCTGACACACTGTACCCAAATCCCAATAATTTAGAATTAAGGCTTTGCGTTGCCATCTTGCGATTTAAGCTCAGCAATTCAAAATAATGCGCGAGGCGTTTGCTAATGCAAGTTGTATGACCGCATTGTAGTCGGAGACTACGTCGTCGTGTGAATCATAAATGGACAATAGGAGCGAGTCGTCGGGTGTGGGCCCTAACGTACGGTGTCACGCACCCCATAGCCCCACAGCCCCACACCACAGCAATGTATTGCAATGCGAATGATCCGGCTGTGGGGAGCCGAAGTGCCCAACCGCACCAAACCTGTATCGAAAACATTACGAGTGGAGTGCATTCAAACTGCAAGAGCGCAGCGCGTTGAAATCTTTTGGTCGTGAAACGGAACCTTCGGGCGAAAACAAATAATTCTCAAAACTTTAACTGAGTGAAAATAACTTCAACCAGGTCATACGTAGACCTCAGAATGACTATGAAACCACACAATGAAGAACTCAAGCACTATAGGTATTACCGCTGGCGACCGACCAATATGATTCAAACGCTACTTATATAAAAGACACATCTTCCATATCGTCGACTAAATTTGAGCACTGCTGTGCAATATCTACTTAGTCAAAGTAATATTGCAAAAAAAACTAATACTAAATTTTGATGAAATACGTTCCGTGACTCGAAACATTAAGGATGATCTGTATAGATGCAACTAACGCTTCATCATTGATTGGGTGAGAAGCGATCAAAAATAGTTCAAAACATTACGTACACAAGGCTAATAATCATTCGGTCCAAGACAGAAATGATTTAAAGCTTTTTATAAAACGTACGAAAGCGCTTAAACTCAATAAATACACGAAATATTGATAAAAGACTTCTCTTTTGTCTCAAAAGTCTTAGAAATTCTACTGATTGACAAGGAACTACTTCTTTGCATCTTTCTGCACTTATATACCAATACATTATGTACAAACCTCTCTTATATATCAAAGGAACAGAGAAACTTACACACAATCCGTCCGTCCATATCGAAGAGAAGATTCTTCCAAAACAGTATTTAAACGAGAAAATTGTTTTCAATTTCAATAACAGAATGCAGATAAACATCTTCTAGACTATGAACAATACATGATTTAATTAACTTACTACTTCCTTTCAATTAATAGGTAAACGACCTATAATATAATCTTTAACTATGACTGTTTCAAACCAATAACACTATTTTCAATACCAATGATATAACTGTAGCGTCAACACTATTCAAAACAATTGATAAATATCAACCATTTTGTTAACACCTCCACTGAGTACAAACATCCAGTGCTTATCAAATAAGGCCAGCACTTGCTACGACAGCAAGTGTACTACTTTCGTAGATCCCTACGAACTGTTGTGGCATGCTTAATAACACGTATACATAACTAAAACTTTAATATTTATACAATTTCTATCCAAGTTCCATCCTAAGGCTAAATACTATCTAAATTTGAAATTGGAAAGAAGTGGTTGGTAGCAATCAATTACATAGCAGTTTCAAAGATAACGTAAAAACAAAACAAACTGAAATGAATTCGCAGATAGCGATCACTCATGTAAATTGTTGCTACAGTACAGTCTTAACTAAACTATTAAAACTGAAAAGTATGCATATCTTAAAAATTCTGTAAAATTATGAACTTGTGCTCAAAAAAGAACGCGAGAAAAAAACGCATTTAAACAAAGGGACCTCCAATTGTTGTTTGTTTACATAAAGCACTTAGCTCTGTTAGAGTGGACATGCCAGGCCAGCACTTCACAACTTAATTATTGTTTACAAACATCGACGTATTGCTGTTGTGACATCGACAGCTGATGTGTGGCCGCCCATTCATTAAATTAATAAACGATTGGAAATTGAATGCGGCGCGCTTGAACAAGAGCCCGACGAAGTGAAATTTGAAATATGCGATGAGAATGTTTATTCTGTTCGGACTTTCGGAGGCTCGCAGACTTTTGATTACATCAACTTCATTCATAGCACATTCCATGTCAATAACTTTTTTTTGAATTGGATTCACTTTCACATCGGCTTCACGCGAATGACTGTGGAATATTAAATATAATAACAACATTCCCTGTCCAGCTGATGAACGTGGAAATGCTTTGATTCGCACAGATATTATCGTTTTTTTTGTTATATTTTTGTTTGGAACGAAATATTTTTTTCTTTCGATTCATTGTCAGGAAAATATTTACGCGGCAAAATAAACTCATAAGCGTAAAATAACTTTTGATCAGACACCTACTCAACTTACGTTAAGGTTTTTGATAAAATGCAATTAAGATAAAACAGTTTAGAGACCTTTGCCTACCTCGCAAATATTAATCTTGTAAGTAGGTAAATAATTCTGTTGGATTTCTATTTAAGTCAAAACGTCAACGTGTTAGATTAAAGTTTTCAATAATACCTGTAAGATTCAAGATTCTTTAATTGCATGAATGATGGTTACATGGTCTTACAAAAAAGGTTACTCATATTTCGCTTACTTCCTTCAGCATGTAAGCTAAATTATTATACAAAAAAAAAACAGAAATTGATATCTAACAACAATACAAACGGCGAATTCCAACCTTGTTCCGCTTTGAATAAAAGAAAATATAGGTATTTAACAGTAAAAATCATAGGTAAACATTATCTTACAAAAAAAAAGAAAACTTATCTATAACAACTTATTCCAAATCCTACTTAATATTGTAAATGTGGAAGCTTGAGTATATTGTATTTGTTACTCAATCACGCAAAAACGGCTGCTCGTATATGGACGAAGTTTGGCATTTAAATAGTTTATAACCTGAATTAACACACACTTATTAGCTCGGTCCACGCATACCAAGTCGCGAGCAGTAGCTTGTGATAAAATAATAAGGCGGAGTATAATTTTCCTTCGATAGTTGAATATGATTCCTCGTACAGTCTGTCAAAAAAGTCATGAAAATAGGGAGGGCGAAACCATCATTTACATGGCATCCCTATAAATTTCGACTCAAAGGTTTTGATACTTTTTTATAAATAAAATAGTATTTATTGATATTATGGTCCCTTTATTGTCATGTGGATTATCTGACAGATATCTATATCTGACACTCATCTATCTAACTATGTGACACTCAGGGTGCAAAAAAGGGTTTTGACTTTCATTGGTAGTGGTGAACACCATTCCTCTTTCAACTAATTCCATTCAAGTGACATTAAATTTTAACTGGTGCCTAATAGTTATGTATTCTGTAGTTTGTTTATGATGTTTATTACCTGATTTTATGTAAATTTGTAAATTAGAATATAATATATGTGTGTAATAAGAATATTTGTTTTGACCAACCCTTGTTTTCATCCTTTCAGATACTAACGTTTATCTACCACAAAGTGCAAAGTTCGATGGTCCGCCTCTCTGCGCTGCCCTCTCAACATGACGCTGGTGGAATAACGATATCAACTCAATTGCAAAAAAAAATGTTTACGAGTTTATTAGATATTTCATGATTAATCAGAATCCAAATAGTCAGATTCATTCGACTCCCGAAATGTTGCCTGAAACTTCTTCGTAATTAAATTGGTCCACTTCTGACTCTTCAGATTCACATGTAATATCATCGCTTACTGAGATTAAAAATCTGTCTATATCGTATTTGAGAGTTTCTCCACGGGCAAAATATTCATTTAAATTTTTTCCATTCTTGTGGAGTTATTGACTGCCCCTTTGAATTTTTCGAACGAGTTCATGGCTGCTATCAAAATTTAAATCTTCCTTCACCACTACCAATAGTTTTCTTAATGTTGGTATTTACCTCCATTCTTCATGCCTTGCGCCGAATTGTGCTTACGGAAACACCTGAAATCAATAATGACATGTTAAATAATAAATACCTTAATATATCTAAATAAATAACACAAAAGGATCAAAACATTTGAGTGATAGTATAATAAATCGTAGGTAAATTTCATAACCTCAACGAAATATCAATGAGAAAAATAGATAAATTATACTTAAAAACAGAAGATTGTCAACAGATTATATATTCCCTTTACTGTGTTCGACATTTAAATATATTTACGCGCCGGTTACTTTTGCTGTTCGACCGTAAACATCGTCTTTGCTCGTGCCAGCTTGAAATTCGGCCATACACTCTTGAAAAACTTTAAATATAATTTGTCTCACACCGCTCTTATAAACATTCCGACAATTTTTTTGTCTTTAAACGGTCACACGATTAAAAACCTCGAAAGAGCACAAACATAATAACAGAACATCAACCACAAAGCTACGATGTGACATTTGAGGTACAATTTATTATTAGTAGTTTGACAATTATTCAGTGTTGCCAGTATTAGAAAAAGTAGTAGTTCCCAGAACATTATTTTTATGACTTTGTTGACAGACTGTACTTTAATTTCACCGAACGATTACACTCGATACTCGAGTGCAATTAGATAAAAAATTCTCAAAAGTTGGAACTAAGTTGATAGTGCTCGGATTTTCATGGGACTTTTTTATCGAGTTCCTAGAGGAGTGGGGAAATTTGCACCGCTCGCGACTTTTTTTAAAATTTCCTTTGGATTATTTTTTTCGTTTAGGTACCTACTTTAAATTCGACGAATTCATATTGTGGCGTATTAGTATGACCTGCGTGCATCCATGAAACGCTAAATTGGTCCGTTTCTTTGTTCATTATCGATGTAATGCATACTACAAGTATTTTTTTTTTAATTTGCTATTTTCTTCAATTATTTCTAAAATATCGAATTTTAAGACCGAGATTTTTTTGAAATTGGTAACTGATGCATGAAAATGCGAGCTCTATATACTTCGTTCCACCTTATTGTGTAACTGCACTCGACTACGAACAGAGGTCAGAGGAATTCTCCGAATAAAGGCGACCTCTATACATGCACAATCTAGTTCACTGTCAAGGGCACTACATCCTGTCAATGTATCTAGGTCATTCCTTTGATACAGACTTGTGTGAGACACCAAGCGAGTCCCGTTTACACTGATACATTATCCAATCTGTTTATAATAAATATAAAACTTTATTTCGGTTAAACTTAGCCTATGTTTACAATTTTATAACAAAATGTATGTTTATTATGCGTAAAAAAAATCAATTTTGCAATTTATGATGGGGTAGGTATTTGAAACTTATTGGCTAGTTTTGTGACAAACAAATTAGATAACTACCCTCCGTACTAGTTATAAACTGTACGACGGCAGTGTAGTGCGGGCAGTTTGCTGTCTCCGATGTACATAGTATAAGCAAATTATTACTTAGGACGGTGGTGCAATAAGTTTACTAGACTTACATAGCTTACAGTTGTACTAATTCTGTAACAGTACATCATTTTATGACAACTATTGTTATTCAATCAAAATAACAACTGGATGATAAATAGCTTGACTTGACATTGTAGCTTATACGCAAAAATGGAAGCAAAAGGAGATGTTTCATTTTTGTTGGGACTCCGGCCATAACCTGTACCTTTCAGAAAAGCTGGGAAACAAACCCCTGAATAGAATAAAGTAATATTTTTTACATAATATTATATGGTTTTTATGAGCACATTAAAAATTTAAAATGTTTGACGTTTGTCGTGAGAGTTATGAAAGCCATGACAGGTTGTAGAGATGACGTTTACATAACCTAGATATTGTTATCTTAACTGACACTGATGGGTTTTGTCAGAACAAAATGTCATTTTAAATTTTTCGTTCAGGAGTACACTTCAAAAAAGTAGTACCTATTATATTTTTTAACGATGAAATCATCACACTTGCATATAATTAGTTGAAAAGATGTTTATGAGAATAATAATAATAACTAATTAATTAATTACGTGTCGGCTAATGGCTTAATAGCCAATAGCCTCGACCAACATCTGAGGAGGCTCTCGCTGGGCAGCTGGATCAAGCGCTTGATTCAGAAGGCAGTCCTTCTGGACACGGCGCGTATTGTTAGGAGGTTCCTCTTTCAAGAGCCCTGACCACCGGTAGCTCGAACCTCGTTCCCGATGCCGTTGGCTACTATTTTACATATTTTTGAATGTTTTTTTTTATTATTTTTGTTAATAAAAATACTTAAAATTTAAATAATATGACATTTTTAACGTCTACGTGATATTATGCTTTTACGTGACATGATTTCAGAACGAAAGCAGACAATGCAAATTCTAAGACGCTATGTTGAATAGAATATGGCAGTAATTGCAAAAATATTACTTTTTGCGCACAGCAAATCAGACTTAAATTCACGAAATAATATTTTTCCTAAGTTCGTGGTATTTTTTCCTCTTTTTCAATAAATGTACATCATATGGCCGAAAATGAATCGTCTCCTTTAAATGTGTCATACAACATTACTTTACGCAACATATGTTAGCACTTTACACGTGTTATGTAACGAGTTATCTAAAGTAAACAAATGATTGTTAGCTAACGGATTTAACGGTTAAATTGAGGTTTAGTTTCATCTTTATATGCCTACAAAACCGTATGAGTTCCTTTTAATATATAAAAAAAATAGTGGTAGTAAGTAATAAAGAATTTTGTAATGTTTAAGTCGAGATTGACATAAGTTTTCAAGTACAAATGTTCCATAAACTAACCCCTGAGCAAAATACAAGCCGAAAGTCACACCGAATTCCATGGTGCATTTCGGTGTGACTTGGATCGCTCACTCACATGTAAATCATGACAGATGTACGCTTGCAGTCATTCAGAAAGCCAATAAAGTTAGTTATCTACGCCAGTCGAGTAATAGTAGTCGCTTCTCAACGTCACTACGTAATCCATCATCATTTTCATTCTCTTGCCCTTAACCCAATTTATTTGTGGCCGGTTCTACGTGTCTTCTTGTTCCATATTTCTCTTTGGTCTTCCTCTGCTCTTATAGCCTTCAGTACTGATACTCAAAACTTTCCATCACATGCCACCGGCGCCAGTTTCGCATGTGGTTATTCCAATTAGTCAAATAATTTATTTTCAGAACAAAAAACTTACCGTTGCACTAGAGATGTCAGTTATCGTAAATGAGCCGCTATAGTTCTGACACAACTGCACCTTCTTAGCGAATCGATGACGATTCGAATTGAGACAGCCCGAAATTTGGCGACGGCAAACACACGACATAACGTATAAATAGGGTTTCTCATCGAGATTTCTCAGATCGATGTTTACTCTTGCCGTTTAAGACAGTTAGGTATGTAACGATGATTCAAAATTTATTTTTATAAAGAACTTCATGAACTCACATACTATTCATTCATTCAAACAAAATAGCAATTTTATTTATTTATTTATTTTACTATTTATGTACACAACACACAAACAACAACACAACACAACACAAGAAAACAACACAGGAAAATAATATTATAATACATGTTTTTTTTTTGATGATTTTTATGTATTTTTTTCCAAATAATTTATAAATGTGTCAGTTATATACTGTCAATTTTATGACTCTCGACAAGTCGAGAAATTCTGTCGGGAAATAACGAGACTCGAGAAAAAAAACAGAAGTCGAGAAATGTGAAACCCTAGTCATAAACTGAAATACGAGCAAACGTGACATAAGCAGTTAAAGTAAAAAGTAATAAACTTTCATCTTAAGTTCCACAATAAAATGACCACCACCCGTCTTCACTTAATGTGTAAGATGGCGAAGTGTGGCAGCGAGGCTCTTAGCGTCTAGGACTTAGCTGTCGACCCGTCGATTTCTTTTCAAGGAACTAACACTTTAAGCCAAGTTTATTTGCACTCTGCACCCTGCGACACAGACTCAACCTGCAAATAGTAAATATTGAAATTGTGATAGATGTTCATGAATGGCTTCTGATCATCATCATCATCTTCTTGCCCTTGTCCTTCTATTTCGGGTCGGTTTCTGAGAATGATAACACTACAGACGCTTTGTTTTCAGGAAGTTTTTTTATTAACTTGTAACAAGAAAATGACGGCCCGTAAGAGAGCTATCGCCATGGCGTTCTAACACAAAAAGAAAAAAATGTTTTCAAAGTCTTGTCAAAATCATTAAAATGATATCAAAATCGAAAGTAAAAGTCCTTCAAAGACGCTAGGCTAGCAATCAGACATTTATAATAACACTTGCCCCTGCAGCTTCACCCACGTCACGTGGAGTTCGGTAATGTCCCACGGGATCGTACTACCAGGATAAAAAGTATCCTATGTGTTAATCCAGGTTATAAACTATCTGTGTGCCAATGCAATTATATCCTATTAGGGTCAGTAGGGGTCAGGTGGGTGTGTTTTTGTGTGACAGAGTAACAAACATCTATCCATCCGTCCATCGTCACAAACTTGTGCATTTATAAAATTACTAGGAAGTAGGACTTGCTTCAGCCCGCAGCCTCGCCCGCGTAAGAAACATAATTATCTTATAGCACTTAGTAAGAGTGTAGTTTTCCATTATTGAGAGATTTTTTGCAATCGGATGAATAGTTTTTAGTATAGATAAGAACGCTTCCCTGTCACCACTTCACAGTGTTTTAAATGGGGAGAAAATTGGTGATCAAACAAATTCCCCAACAAGTCATGTCGGTCTGTTAAAATAAGAAGAACTATATATTTATAGAAATTAGGTAGTCATTTTTTGTAAATATTTAGTTTCAATTAATAATTACTAAGTTTATTTCATTGATGTATTTAGTTAATGTTTTGTCACCGCAGGGTTAAATGTCACTAGCATAAAAGAAGTTGATTCTATGTATACAGAAGTATGCGAGGTTAAAAGAGAAAAAGTACGAAAAATTTTGCAAAATATTTGCTATGTGTTGATCGAGTGTTGTTTGCACATAACAGGAGCTGATGGACGCTACTGAGTGCTAAACTCGTTACCAAATTTTGGATACTCTCCCTTTAATCTCATGAAGTCATTAAATGTTTTGATCACGTTGCAGGCGGTAATCCGTTTACGTGAGGCGCTAGTCTAGGGTTGTCTATGTCTAGACGGACCATTAGTCTGTGATCGTAGCAGTCACACGGTGGGCTACAAAGTGTCCGGTAATAGACAATTGAATTAAGGACAGTGATTCCTATACATATTATAAATTAGAGTCGCTTTTCGCGTCTGTCTGTTTCCGCGTTGATCTTCAAAATCACGCAACGGATTGTGATCGATTTTACTCCGGAACAATCGTAAATTATTTTTAAACATACATAATAGACTATATATATATATATATATATATATATGTTTCTTCATGTCGTTCGTAAAGAAGTTCGCTATTTGAAAAACAAATAATCTAAGATATCAACTTAGCTTTATCGTACTTACCTCTACTTGGCAATTATCAAGGTAGATGGTAGAGATGGAAACACCAGCCCCATCTAGTTTTAATAAAATAACGTGTCTAATGGCGGTAGCGTCGGGCAGAGAAATAAAACGACGGGATGGTAATAATATATATAATCGGGGTACACACACAACACACAATATGTACAGTCTATCATAAAACTACCCAACGCGGTGTGGGGCTCGCGTACAACGGTTTAGGTACTTATGATTATGATGCCACGCAGTTGAGCGTGCACACTCTCTCGCAACAGGTAGGCCGACTGCCGAAGTGCCGACTCGGGCGGCGCGCGGCAGCGGGGTGCGGGACGCTTGCTCGAGCGGGCTATGGACGAAGTAAGTTCGGAGCGGCGCGGCGGTGCGCATACGCGATATTACGTTGTTACACGTGTAAAAGTGTTTGAAAAAATTTACTTGCGTAAATAAAAACAAAAATATGCAATTAAACATCATTTATCATTTAGTGGCTCTGATTGCATAATTATAAATTTGTTCGATAAAGAGGAAGTATTCTTTACTCAAAAAACAAAGGTAATTGTAAAAAAAAATCCATAAGTTAAGGGATTGATGACAAACAGAACGGATTTTAACAGATACTTGAGCACATATTCTGTCACAAGTCAGTGTCCGTAGCCCGCAACTGTCCGATCCGGTTTGGTCGAACCGTTGACCAATACCTGTAGAGAAATCTTTTTTTGGATTTTTTGACCACCCTAGGGACCAAGAAGGACCACGTTACTCGGTATTCATTTATTCGAAGGATATGGCTCTTGTAGGGAAACAAACAAGACCACGTAAAACAGAATTTCGTGGCGTACATTACTTTAATGACCTTAAGTTTGGTCAAAGTAGAGTTTGACAAGTTTTTAAGCTGTGGATTTTGTGGTTCGGTGACCCGAGAAACGATATTATTCGAAGCTACGGGGGCCGGGGTGACAGGCATGACCGCGGCGCCTCGAGTGACGGACGTGCGGTGGCTAGTAAATGTCCAATATATTGCTACTTCGGCAACAACATGTCGTTCCAGGTGACGATACGCACGAACGCTGTGGACACCCCACAGCGTTTGTTCTTTTTCACTTTTTAAAAAGCTATTTTAAAAAGTGTCATTATTAAAAAACTGGACAACACAAAAGTGTAAACTAAGTTTAACATAAATCTCCATTATGTTGCTAGCAGTTTTCACATTGAATTTTAAATTATAGTTAAAATGCAACGGTATTCAAGTTGTCGCCTTCTTATTACGAGTAACTTCGTAAGGTTCGTAGTGTTTCCTTCTACTTAGTGAGAAACTGGACGCAAGGGAAAATGCTCTTAGTGTTCATTTAAATAAGTTACTTTTCAGTTACTTTTTTTGCACGGTATGATGGTGGTAAGTTCCTAGATTTTGAAGTTGTCGGTTTTCTTTGTGATGCAGCAAAAACTGAGATGATATTCACGTTTTCTAAGGAATTATACATACTCGTATTTCAATAAATAATTACTTAACATCGTTGTCACATGTCGTCTTTTTGAGGACACTAAAGCGACAATCAGCGAACTAAACGTTTTAAAATGGCGTAAGCTTTGATTATAAGAGCAAAAAAGCAATAAAGCCGCGTTAACACGATCAGAGTATGCTCGGACCGAGTGAACTCGTATACCTACTCGGACGTAACTCGTATTGTGGCAACCCATACCAACCAACCAATTATTATGGGTTGCCACAATAAGAGTTGCGTCCGAGTACGTATACGAGTCCACTCGGTCCGAGCATACTCTGATCATTGCAACGCAGCTGAACCACAAGCAACTAATTTCACTACCCTATTTATGTGTGGAATCCGACGCACTGAAACCCGACGCATTGAAACCTATAATACACTTAACAATAATTTCGAACTATTTTCAAACATAGTTGTTTAATCAATCCGTTACCACTGCAATGAAAACTGGGTCGTAAGTGCAAAACCTAAGGTTCACAATCCCATGTTTATTTGCCAATCTAGCATTGACATATTATGTACTCATCAACTCACGAGCTACTCGGAAGTAATTACATGATTGAATGCACAACGAGATTCATATTCATTGATAGTATAATTTGTCCACTCTTCAGTGTAATTATGATGAACTGATATGATGCCTCGTTGGGCCAGTGGTCGCAAGCACGACTGCTGAAGTATGAGCCAAGTTCTATCCTTATAGCAAAATTCTTAGATTGTTATAAGATAAATATTTACGTCACATATCGTTACGCATATCGCACTTGGTCAGTTCAGGGAAAACTCCGAAGCTGGAACACGATATTTAAATATTCTTTTTCGTTTTTCCTCTTGATGTTTGTTTGAGTTTTTAGGGTTCCGTAGTCAATAAGGAACCCATATAATTTCACCATGTCCGTGCGTCTCTCCGTCTATCCGCAGCATAGCTCAAAGACTCTTATTACTAGAAAGCTGTAATTTGGCATGAATATACAGTTAGTAACGCCGACAAAAATAAAATCTCGAAAAGTGTTTTTTTTAGGGTATCTCCAGTACACGTAAAATGGTTTTTTTTTCTCGCGTAATAGTGTGGGATGTCGATAGAAGAAAGGACTTTACAAATTTGCGAATTTTTTAAATAATTTTTCGATTATGGGACTCGGTTGTGAAATATTAAGCTTTAAACTGCTAATTTTTGTTAGACTCCAGATAGAAAAAATCACTGTGGTAGTTTATATAACGAAGTTTAAAGGAAAACTATCACACGTAAGGAGGCTTTACAAGTTTACGAAGAAAAACAAGTAAAAAAGTTGAAACTGGTTATGCACAATAATAATAATACCGTGCATGAGGTCCTGTGTTCGATTACCAGGTCGGGCAAAGTGTTATTGGGTTTTTCAATCAGGAATTTCACAGTAACAGCCACGGAGTCTGTCGGTGTCGGTTGATGGCAATAGGCTGGCCCCCAATTATGTACACGGGACTTAAAGATAACTGGTGAAATGTGGGTGTACTATTACCCCTACGGGGATTACAGCCGTGATGTTATGTTAGGTTAATAATACTGTAACTTGGCAGGCCCACTTTCACTTACAAAATGGTGGCTTCAGTCCCAATAGTGGGACCGTCATAGGCTGGCAATTTGATGCATTCTTCTCAATTTCATAGGACGCTGTTTTAGCTATAATCTTATTACGATTTTTAAATTTCGTATGTAAAACCGGTTGTTGATTGTACTTTTCGTATTTGATTCTAGTCCTTAACTAGTGATTTACTAACGATGAAACAACGAGACGATGGTTTAAATAAAACATTGAAGTAATTTATGAATCAAAACACATGGACAACATCGCCCCGCAATCTTATTCACTGTGCTCTCCGTAAGTCACTCACGAGAGAGAGAGAGAGATCTCATGTATCCAGGAACAAAATGTCTGAGATAGAATATTTATTTCATTTCTACAGCATTCTGAAGAATGAGAATGTCGTAGGAGAAAATGTCGGACATTTTCGTACAAGGAAATTCTTGTAATCTAATTTCCCGACGTTCTGACATCGGAATATTGTACGAGTTTAAAACGATGCATTTATCAATAACAGCGAACGTTCCATTAAATAATTCAGTGAGAATTTATTAATACTCGAATAAAATGAATTGACGTATTCATTTTTTGTTTTATTCTGAAGCGGTAGTCTGGATGCTTACGCTTGATTTCAGTTGCTCACTGATATAATTATGGTATGGTAAGAAGGATTCAATTTATTATTTTTTCACACTGAAGTTTAAACATGAAAAGTGAGTTCTCGTTATTATAAGTGAGCGTGATAAAGTTGTGTTAAGTGTATTCAAATCACGTAAAGCTGTTTTGGCTTTCAATTTTTATCTAGTACTAGCTGTGCCCGGCATGACAAACAATTAATTTAAACTAAAACTAATTTATACATCTTTTGAGTTTAAGTACCTATTTTAAATTAACTCGTAGTCAAATTCTGGGTGGACTCAATTTACACGATACGCTAGTCTCTGCAATAATAGAATTCATGGCCAACCATGGATCCCGAATCTTGCTATCGTTAAAATTAAAAAAAAAACGGCCAACTGTGAGTCGGACTCGTGCACAAAGGGTTCCGCTAAGGGTACACTCAATCATAGGTCAATTTACACTCAACAGAGAAACTAAATTTGTTGGTACGTTTGTTTTGTACGTTAATGAAAAACAAACTTACTGCTGCAGTTTTACGAAACAGTTCCATATCTCAAAAGCTAAAATATCAAATCTTATTCAAACCAACTTTCGTCTTGTGTTTTAAAATACCTATTATAAGCCGTGTGTTATGCAAATAAAGATATGAATATGAATATGAATAACAGTCACAATTAGAGAACGTATTAGGCGGCGTGTAATATCATCATTACCTCCTGATAAAGGATGATTTTATTGTATCGCATCGAATCGGAACGGATTTTACAATCTTTAAACGATATTAAATCGTGTACATTTACAGTCTATGTTACCAAGCCGTGCGCAGCAGCTTGATGTCGGGCGAACCGCGAGTCGATAGCCGAAAGTATGCTGCTACGCGCGATCGGCTCCGTTAGCCTGTCGTCGTATCCGATCGGATCCTTTCGGTTCTCTGATGTCTGATCCTTGGTAGGAATGAAACTATTTGACTAGGCGCAGAAACGGATACGTTTGCAAGCGAGGGTACGGAGTCGATCGTACGCGTCGAAATCCTGCCGGACGCGATCGGCTGTCGGCGCATCCATTCGGATCCTTTCAGATTCTATGCGATGCGAGCCGTTTGGTGGAAACCATCCATATGTTCTTTTATCGGAGTGTTTCTAGATTCGTTAAGTCCCAACAAGATTTATAGAAGACTACCTTATGCCCGCAGCTTCACCCGCGTGTATATCGGTAATTGCTCCACGGGATCGTACTACCGGGATAAAAAGTGTCCTATGTGTTAATCCAGGATATAAACTATCTGTGTGCTAAATTTCATCCAAATCCGGTGAGCAGTTTTGGCGTGAAAGAGTAACAAAGTACACAGCTTGTAAATAACTCAACAGCAAAGTAACGATCAAGTACCGCGCGGTGCGAAGCGGGCGGTCATGAGAAGGGAGGGCGTGGTTCACCTGGTTTCGTGCACGTGATTTTAAATTAGCAAAGCGGTTCGTGGATAAAACAAAGGAAGTTTCAGCTCCTTTAGAATTGAATTAAGGGGCCTTCGACCCACTCTCTGCTACCCTCTCTCTCTCTTTTTTTTGTAACGCAGACAAAGTTGTATGGGTCAACTAGTTTTAATTAATAAAAGATCTTTACTATTAAATGACAAAGATTTTATATTTATGTATGGACATTCTGGAGCTCATATATTTTTGGTAATCCCGTTTACCTTATTTTATAGTGTTTAAACTACCCTGGAACGATTTGTTTCCCTAAAAACGAAAGAAAAACTTCCCCACCCCCGCGGTAGAGTGTGGCGCCATATTTCGAAAATCAAATTTGTTTTTATTTTCTCGCAGTAGGTGTGAAAATAAAGTAGGCTCCACGGGGATAATTGTTTCCATTTTGTTTGTCTTTATTAGCTGTAAGTCCTCCATGTACTAAAATAAATAAATTAAAGTGTCTTCGTCTTAGGCGAGCTTAAGTCCCTCAGTGCTTTCAGGAGACGTATCTCCCTCGCTTTGGTCGGGTGTTAACTGAAACAGCTGAGCCCTAAAATCTCTCACTGTGTTCGGGATTCAAAATAGTGCCCGTGACGTAAAACAGTGCTTTAACCCCTTGGTGCATAATCTACTAATACAGTTACACTAACAAAGGCGAAAGGATGAATTTTAGCGAGAGATTATTTAAAAAGAACGTTGTCCGTATTTTTAGTGTAAAAATTCAAAATATTAGGATGTACCAACGAACATTTTGTTATTGCAGTACAAACTGTTAAATCCCTACTTCCCTACTAATATTATAAATGCGAAAGTAACTCTGTCTGTCTGTCTGTTACGCTTTCACGCCTAAACCACTGAACTGATTTTAATGAAATTTAGTACAGAGATAGAGTTGACCTTGAGAAAGAACATAGGATAATTTTTATCCCGGACTTTTGAAGAGTTCTCTTGGAAACGCGATATAACCGAACTCGACGGGGGCGAAGCCGAGGGCGGAAAACTAGTAATAAATATTTAATTCAAAATTATTTTATGCTTGCACAATATTCATAAAAGAGGAATACATTAAGATTTCTCGTTCAAAAAATCATTCTGTATCCCTATTTTCAGTTTTATATAGAAAGTAATAACTTCAATTTTATTTTCTCCAACAGGTAACAATGTAACTTCTGAGTAAACGGCAGTCATGTGAGTCATTTTTTTAGATTTAACTTGTATAGAGTGGTTAACACCTCTCGTTATAAACTACCTACACATTTTGCGACACTGCTGCGTCTGTGTGATGGCGGCGATGTTACACACTTCTTGGGGTCGACTATCGATTCGGCAGTACCTCTTAAATAAGAAATGTGGACCGAAGTTCTAACTACACAAATATAAGATTTACAAAATTTCGGCAACTTCGATTTCAGGTTGGGTCGGCACAATTTGAGCTAAGTCGAGAGGCTTTTTCCTGAAAGTATAACAACATCATTATGTATATTCGATAATACCGCCCGCAGTACCGAATCGTGCCGACCCGATGTGTAGCACCTCTTTGGATCCAATTAGATGTTACCGTATGTATCCACTACTATGTGTACCTATCTTGTCTAATGTGTACACGTCGTGCTTCTTTTAGTAAACTAACTCTGAAGGCAGTGACTTCTGACGGCTGCACATACATAGATTATTGCTGCAACCATGACTATTCATACGATGCACATAGTCTTCTGTGTTAACGTGTTAGGTTTTTTTTTAAGATAATTATATATTTACAAACTACAAAACTATATTAGTAATAAAAATATTTACAAATACCAAAAGCTGTCAACAGGAAAAGTGCCCAGAAGGCTGGCAGCATTGCCATGTTGGATGGCAATGCTGTTATAGTTAGTCTAGATTACGATAGTGGACGACGGACACTGACTAAGGTGTAGATCTTGCTTCAAAAAGTCCAGTATATTCCAAACTAGTTGGTTTGCCAGCCAAGATCCTAGAACCGAATGAATACAGGAAACCTGAGGACCTAGATTAAACCACATTTATCATCTTCCTGCCCACTACTTGGGGTCGGCGCAATAGGTTCTTTTCTTCTATTCTCGTCACGCTATAATTTCCTCCTGTTTCTTTCATATTATAACTCACACAATCCATGCATAATTTCCTTGATCTTCCTCTCCCTCTCCTTACTAAAATTTACATTCATCATTCTTTCAGTAACGTGCGATTCGTCCTCATCACATGTCAATACCATTACAGTCGATTCCTTTTGAATATTTCTGTAACTGGTGCAACTATCAAAGTTCATGTAATATACTCATTTACTTTATACATTCTTACCACACCACATATCAACTTCAACGATCACCGCCACATTCTGACAGGGAACGTTACTAACGCACGATGGAAAAGTTATTCTGTATGTTGCTGACGTAAACTAGCGAAAAGTTTTATTTTAATCTTCTCACCCACCGTACACACCACACCCACTCATATACGGCATACACAACACACACCCTAACTCATCCACATACTCACACTCACTTTCAAAAGCACCAAACCACTTGTTCTCAAACTTTCTTCCAAAATTATTGTTATACATAATATTTTTTTGTTTGTTAGCTCAATTATTTTTCTTTATATAAACTCTGTTCTTTCAGTTAAAGCTAATATGTTAACCTTACTTGGGAAGAGACTGGACCCCGCGACACAGGGTATCCTTGTGTAGAGTCCAGGGAATATGGCAAAATCTTAAGGTTAAGGTTAATTGTTTTTTTTGTTACTAGCTTTGGAATATTGTACCATGTTATACGAACTCAGTAAAGTTTTATTTATTTATTTTATCTTCTCATCACATTTGTTTTTCATTAATGTTAAAGCCACTGAGGGCTATCGTTTTTGAACTCACTTCTTCTTCATTAATTCTATTTCAAACTTTGAAGGACCAATAATTTCATAAAAAGTTGATTTTATTATGTTTAGCAACATGATGTAAACTTCAGATACATATTTGCAGTAGAGTTCCTGAATTTAGAAAGCATGAAACATTTAAAAATCGAGAGAGCTCGTGGCTAAATAATAACAGTCGCTCGGGTCGATCTTTAGGTTAAGCCGCGCTTGCCTAGGTTGGTCTGTGGATGGGTGACCACCCATTACATACCGAGTTTCCTCCGTGCCTCGGAAAGCACGTTAAGATGTTGGTCCCGGCTGTCATTTGTAGATCTTTGACAGTCGTTAAGGTAGTCAGTGGCTCGAGAGTCTGACAACCAGTCTTACAAATACTGGTATTCAGCTGCATCCGGTTAGACTGGAAACCGACCCCAACATAGTTGGGAAAAGGTTAGGCAGATAATAATGATGATGAAACATTTAAAAATCATTCTTTCTCCAAGTACTAACAAATTAGGTCCTATTAACTGGCTACTTAAAATCTTGAAGTCATAATTAATCAGGAATGGCTCAATCTTGACCACAATGGTGAATTATCATTCGGTAGTAAAATACCGTGATAAAAACGCTAACACTGTGACATTTGAAATTTCTCAAGACCTTACTTTACAAGTCTACACGAACGCCTCTAGAAGCGCATTCATACACTATACAGATTACATCGAGTTACAGATATTAATTTACCTAGTATAGACAGATATCAAATTAACTTATTTCTCAAAGCTGATCATGTTATTTTGTTACTATGATTGTAAAATTTAATAAATAATTAAATATCATATCTTACCTCATATGTAATCATCGTTTTAGAAGCATTTTGTATTTCTGTCTATCGAATGTCAGTCCAATACGTTCTTGACTTTTCCAGAGATGTTTATGCTGAGAGAATGTACGTTGCCGAGGCCCTTTTATTTTTGTTTCCCTTGCACGTAAAAGTAGAACACGTTTGTTCAGATCCATTGTTGTATGAAGTCTGAAATCCACACTGAGATGCTGCGCTAGTGCGCTGTGATATCGTGCATCGCCCTCTTGCGTTACGACGTCGTGTGTCGTCTTAACTAAGGTGTGGCATACAATGCGTTGATCTGTTGCGACGACGCAACGCAACGGACTAATTAAATGAGGCCTCAGTCTAAGTTAACTTCAATCAGTTATTCCTATCTGCGCCAAAATATTATTTTTAACTTTCATTTATGCTTTCTTTTATTTGCTAATCCTACTATAAACGTAATATCGTATTGCGTTATTATTTTATTATGTATGTCTCCATGTAGGTAATTACACGTATCGAAGGCTAGAAAATTACAGGTATCGAAGGCTAGAAAATTGCATGCGTCGAAGAACAAAGGAAATATTACAACTGTGAACTAATATTTTATTTAAACGGCAATTTGCTGTTCCACATTTGCTTTACCTATTATGACAGTTCTGTTAGCGCTAGTGCTAGGGTCTACTTATCTATACTTCGATTTTCTGCGTTCAAATGTAGTTTATTGCTAAAATTGGCGACTTCCTTCTGGCAGGTATTATATTGGCGTTCGACGAGTTCCGCGACGATAGAAGAGTTATAAATATATAATGGCTGGTGGACTGACGTATAGGTACATAGTTCGAGTGGCTTTCGCCACGCCATTGCATTTCCACGTAGACAGCGGTTGAGTGCGGACGTGCTCTATCGGGAGTCTTGCCTTTGAAATATTTTTAATTTGTTAAGTTGCAAAAGTAGACGTAAGGATCGTAGCTGATTTCTGATCCTTCTAGTACTGAAACCTCAGTTGGTCCTATAGAGGTTTTTGATCCTTGCAAGAGATAGGATCGATTAGCATCAAATATAATCAAAGCGCATATTTTCACGGCAACTTTTTTATGCCAATCGATCCTATCTATTGCAAGGATCGATTGGCATCAAAAAAAGTTGCCGTCAAAATTGGCGATCTTAGTACTGACTGTCCACTTTTTCCAAATTCTGTGAATGGAGATCAAAATTTCTCAAAACCTTATAGTTAGTCTCTTACGATCGTTTTTCTGTAGCTACAACCTACAACGGTTAAGGTTAACGGTTAAGTCAACGGTTAACGGTTAAGTATACATATATATATATACATATATATATGGGGTAGTAAGAGCACCTGCCCTTACTACCCCGTATCAAAATTTCACCAAACTTTGATCTATATAGGTGTAAAAAGACCCTTAACGAAGCCGAAAGGCACTTGTTTTCCCCTTCAATTAGACCATTTTCTTGTTCTAGACCATACCTATATACCGTTCTTAAAAAACTTAAGAATTTACCATATGATCAAACCACAAAAACAAGATGACGGACAGATCTCATAGCACAGGTTCCACAAACTAAAATAAAATTTGCTGCCATTCAGTACAATAAACTATCATGTCAACTTTATAATAGGATAAATAAAAAGATATATGATCACAATAAACAATTACACGAGTGTAAAAAAATCTAACAAATTGGATAAAGACACTAAATTACGCAGACACTGAGGCACTATTGCAACACACAAAATGAAACACACACATGCACACACAAACACCCACACACACACACACACCCTCACAAACATACTGTTTATATCTAAGGTACTGAATGAATTCTATATTGCTGTGGAAGAGCAGAGTCTCCTAACACAGGCATTACTTGCTTTAACTAATGTAAAACTTTTAGGTTAAAAATAAAGATATTTTGTATTTGTATACCTGAAAACCTTCTAGATACGGAGATATTGGGGGTCAAAGTTCCAATTTTTTCACAAGTTTTTTTGTTATAACTTTACTTTAAACACCTCCACGACCCCCGTACTATTCATCTACCCACCAGCACAATGCTTTGAGTGCGTTACATTGAGTCCTACTGTGAACCATGATTTTTAACCCAAAAAAAGTCATAATTTCAGCAATAATTTTTGCGTACAGTTAATTAGTTTGATGTACATGATGGAAGGGTCCGTTTACATCCTGTATATATTAAACCTCTGTCTAGTCCAAAATAGACATGTTTAAACTCCTATGTTACTCCTATTCCTATGTTGTGCATGTGCATGCTTAATAATTAAAAGAGATATGTTACAGGCTCATTTTTTAAATGGTAATTCTTCTGTATTCATATGAATACAAAGAAGTTCGCTACATAAGTGCATAATTTTTTATCAATTCTTGTTAGCAAGCCCGATTACTGAGCATGAAGTCCTAGATTCGATTTCAAGGTTGGTTAAGGGTTTTTTTCATCAGTAATTTCTCAGTAGCAGTGAGTCTTCATGACAATAGTTTTGTCGTTCATGACAAAACTAGCGATATGTGGGCGAGATTATAGACGATATATTTGATGGTATTCGAAACTGACTCATCTAAGTTGGACGTAACCTCCCCAAACATCTTTTCATAGTAGAATTCGAGAGTTTAATTAAAATCCTGGCCGGTGTCTAGCACTCATTTAATCTAGGCTAAAGTGTCTCCAAATACTGTTTGGTTTAAAATAACGATTGAATCCGGACCAAAGGCCCACAATGCTAATAGGTGATTGATGCCAATTAATTATTGGTCAGTTAACCTCATTTGATCGAATTGGAATAGCTTTCGAACAGATAGCTTTCGAGCTCCGGAAAACAGGGTTTCACTCCTACGTTTAATTAGTCTAGCTATTTTTATACATCGTGAGATAAAGTTTTATCAGGGATTCAGTACATTATTTTAGATTCCACAGAGTTGACGTCGGTTTTAAAAAAAGAGCCATTTCCATACTAACCGTCAGAAACTCGGTCAAAAAGTAAGGAATAGCATTTTCTTTCGATGGTGATTTTTCGGAAAGACGTTTTGTGAAAAACTGTTAAGTCTAACAATAAAAGTGGTCCATATTTTAAGGGGTGATGGCGGACATGAATACAAATGGAAATAGACAGCTGGTAGCCTACCAATGTGTAGCAGTATTGTTTTAGTCGGAGAGAGACGGAGATATACAGAATGTCTAGCTCCATCTCTCAATACTGCTTTAAGACGTTATAACATAACATCTTAAAGCAGTGTCCCATTAACAAATGCAAAATATATGAAATACTGTTCATGGATCACCTGTTAAATAAGTACTACCCTGTTTATGTATCGGTCTCAGAACATACTATTATGTAACATTACGCCAGTAATTCTCTGAAGGGCTTGTTAGTGGTGTATATTATACAGACACATTTATGTTTTAGTCCCATGTAACCCGTGCACCTTTTTGTCGACGTTTCATAAGTGCCCATGTAGGCCTATGTGAAATAAAAATATTTTGATTGATTGATTGACCCATTACATATAGAGTTTCCTCCGTGTCTCGGAAAGCACGTTAAGCCGTTGGTCCCGGCTGTCAGTAGTAGATTTTTGACAGTCTTTAAGTAGTCTGTGCCCCGAAAGTCTGACAACCAGCCTTACCAAGGGGTATCGTATTACCCAGTTCTAACTGGGTTGTGGAGGTCATATAGGCAGTCGCTCCATGTAAAATACTGGTACGCATCTGCATCTGTTTGGACTGGAAGCTGACCCTAATAGTTGGGAAAAGGCTAGACAAATGATGATGTAATACGGGGGAGCGGGACACAAATCCAGAGTATGGCCTGCTATCAAGAAATTACTGATGGGAAACCCAAAAACCCTCGTGAGCAGCAGAATCGCTTGCGACCAATAGACCAAACAGTCTGCCAATGGACATCTCGATCTAAATTAAACTATCTCTGTGTCCGAAATAAAAAGGACTATTGCCAAAACAAAACAAAAAGCGGAATAAGAGTGCAGGAGGAAAAAATTGCCACATTTACTCAACCCACCAGTCAGTGTTTTGTCCAATCGTTCTTGGAATACAGTTGAAACCAGTTACCAGTACAACCTAACTTCATTATAAAATACAACGGCGCTAGAGCATTTTCAACCTTAGGTTCTCAGCCTTATGTTTGAAACTGCCAATGTCGTTATGACCTACGAGACCTACCTACGGGTGGCCACGAGTACCTATGAACTACTCGTCTGTAGTCGGTCTGGTAGTAACACGATTTTAAACCGAGTCATGTGATAAAATGTGGACATTACTGCACACGCGCGTGAAGAAAACGTAAATTCAAACTATTTTTTAACCGACGTACTAAAAAGGGACAGATATACAATATGTTTTAAAAAACCCAGTCTCATCCTTGAGGGTATTATTAGGTATCAAGGTTAGATTCTAAATATGTAATCCTTTTTAAATAACAAGTAAAAAAATACCACGATAAAAATTAAACAAAATGTACTAAAATGAGGAAACTTTCATGGCAACACAGGGGCGCGGGGCCGCGGGCGGCGACACCCCGGTCGCTCCTCGGGTAGTGACGTCATAAACAAACAATTGACGATCGAACATACTAATGCCGAAGGTGGTGTTGTCACGTTTTAAATGTTTGTAAGATTTTAGGGAAATGGTGGTAATGAAATTAACATTTTACACAAAAATCATGCATTTTAGATTTCATTAATATGTTTACTTTCATGATTATTTTAAGTTTTTTTATGTACATGTCCCTTTCGGATCGGACAGGTTTTTTTTAACATATTGTATATGTCCTTAAAATTATTCTCCTGCCCTTAACCCATTCATTTGGGGTCGGCGCAGCATGTCTTCTTCCATACTTCTCTATTACCTGTCATCTCAGCAGTCACCTCCTTTCTATAAAAGTTTTTAGAAAACATTAGTAATGTTATTCATTAGTTTAGGTCACTCTTTTCTGTATGTGTATAATAATGTAATTTTAATTTGTATTATTTAATTAATTATTATTATATACTTTAAGTTTAGTCATTACCATTCGAATTTTAGAATTTTAATTTACGTTATTTAATTGATTATTTTTGTACTTGTGTTTGTTATTGAAATTTTAGTTTTTATAATTTTTATATCAAATGTATACATGATCTGAAATGGATTGAAAGAAGTGAATTTGAATAGAATTGAATAATCGGGGGGAAAGGCGCGGCGTGCATGGTGTTGTACAGAAGTGGTAGAATTTCGTTTGTATAGAAAACATCGGGAATCGAATTTGCAATTATTCCTTTGCTACGTAAACCGTTTTAAATTCACACAAAGCCTTTTAAAAAACTGCGATACCTTTTGTTTTGGTCAGCGCGGCCCGAGGCGCGGCTCGCAGTTCGCCCTCAAATGTGATTAAAATCTTAACCAACATTTTTTATTCCCAACTCTGTTACCGTACAACAACCACAATATTCATTTATTATCAGGCAACTTTCGTCCATCGATACATACGTTACAGACTAATATAAGAAAATACAATTAGAATTAGTAAAAAAGCTTAAGTTTATTTTTTTTTGTTTCGAGTTTGTGTAGGTTAGTAAACGTGCATAATTCATATCTGTACATTTTTTTCTACGTTTTAAAGTAGTTGGTCTGTGTCTGTGGGAATGACTGCGTCGTTCTTCTGAACTACGCAATACACCTTTTTATAATAATTCATTTCAGAAGATTTATGTGCAAAGTACATTGCTGTTACACATTGAAGAAGAATTAACTAACTCTATGTGTTTTGTCATGTCGCCAAAACCGTGATTAAGAATAATTAAGTTAAAACTTAATTATACTTAATCGCAGTTTTTGCAATCACATAACTAAACTACATAATAAAAATAATTCATAAAAAGTCAACTTCCACAAAACTGACTAAACGCTGCTTGATCTATAAACTATTCTAGTGCACAATCGATCAATTTCTGCACAATCGAACTGAAACATTATTTAACTGGCGGCCAATTTGTTCACTTTATTCCGATCTGTCATCGGATTTCAATGGGATCGCTGCCTGAATGAGATAAAAAATGCAGGCTATCCAATACTCTTTGCTGTCAAAGCTCCGTGTAGCCTGTTCCTTTTAATTTAAACAACTGGATAGTTGGACATTTCTATAAAACGAACAGTCGATATGTCGAATTATCCGAATGCTTTTGTACTCTTTGTGTTTTTTGTAATCTCCTTTTGTTTCCATTTTGAGTTTTTGAGTCCAACATTTATTTCAAACGGAAGAATATTTTTTTATTCTTTTAGCGTGTCCTCTTTGTGACTCCTATTGGTCGCAAGCGCGACTGCAAAGTGTTATTGGGTTTTTTATCAGGAATTACTCAGTAGCAGCCTCGTACGAAGTCAAGACTTGCGCCCGGTTGATGGCAATAGGCTCGCCCCCTATTACATGGAACTTAAACATAACTGACGAAATGTGGGTGTACTATGAGATACATTTCTGCCTAACCTTTCCGGGATACAGGCGTTATGTTATGTTAAGCCTGTCCAAAATATTATTTCGGGTTTTGTTAGTAGACCAATATAATTTATGTATTGTTTAATCTTGTACTTTATTTCATATTAGTCACTCTTACGTGTCATTAAGAGCCTCAAAACCTGTCATGTAACGTTTTGTAGTGCTGCTACGGCTGTCGTCGTAGCGGCTGAGTGCTACGGCGGCGTAGCGCCTACTCATAGCGTTTGACTACGGCGTAGCAACTAAGTAATGAACGTCAATTCTAAATTTTGGCTTTAGTTGTGCATGTTACACTGACTTTACATTGTATGTACTTTCCGCCCCATACGTTCGAAGTTTAGGATTATGCTCAACTAGCTTTTACCCACGACTTCGCCCGCGTGGATGTCGAGAAATATCCGACGGGAACGTACTACCGGGATTAAAAAGTAACCTATAGGTTAATCCATACCACACATACCTTCATCCCCCTTTTTAACCCTTCTGGGGTAGAATTATCAAAAACGCTGAGACACGTATAAATCAATTTTCAATCGTCAGCCTAAACACAAAATTTGAAGATAACGTAACTTCAAAACTGTCGGACTTTCATATAAACTTCCATCCCCTATTTTACCTTTTTAAACACTCGGTTTATTAACCCGTTAACAGAACAAACCGCATTCTTCAATTAAATCACTAAACAGTCGATCAATGTATCAAGAATCTCGAAAGAAACCGCAGCACTTAGTCACTCTGAGCGTTCTACCGAAATATTAGTTCCTAACCTAGACCTTGCGTAGATCATGGCATAGTAATTATTGAATTACGGGTGCATTGACACCTTTGAATGATGGATCATATATCGAAGATATTGAAGTTATTAGTTAGAAGAAAAAGGTTTAGAAATCTCTGTTAAGTTAGTATGTGTGTGGAATTCTGCTGAGTCTATTTCTCGGTTTTTAGGGTTCTGTACTCGAAAGCTAACTAACGGGACCCTATTACTAAGCCTCGGCTGTCCGTCCGTCTGTGCGTTTGTCTGTCAGCGGGCTGTATGGATCCGTAATAGGAAGACAATTGAAATTTTCACAGTATGTGTATTTCTGTTGCTATTTTAAATTTATTTTTACTATTGGTTGTTTTAGCGACCAAGAAATAGTAAAAATAAATAAAAATATTTTTTTTACAGGTTTTGAGGCTCTTAATGACACGTCAGAGTGACTAATATGAAAGAAAGTACAAGATTAAACAATATATAAATATAAATTAAAAATTAAATTTTTGATTTATTTTACCTACTAACGATAGTACGGAACCCCGAGTTCGACTCGCATTTGGCCGTTTTAGGGTTCCGTACCCAAAGGGTAAAACGAGACCCTATTACTAAGACTCCGCTGTCTGTCCGACTGTCACCAGGCCATCTCATGAACCGTGATAGTTAGAAAGTTGAAATTTTCACAGATGATGTATTTCTTTTGCCGCTATTATAACAAGTACTAAAGTAGAAAAAAAAATACAACAAAAAATAAAAAAAATAAAAATACCCATACAACAGACATGATTTTTTTTGCCGTTTTTGTAGATAATGGTACGAAACCCTTCGTGCGCGAGTCCGACTCGCACTTGGCCGGTTTTTTTAGGATGTTTTGTTTTTTTTTCTATCATACAGATATTGACTAGGATTCAGCGTTGTGTGCCGTATGGATAGCAGATACCTAAATACTATCTACACTGTAGAGTTGACTCAGATTTTTTTAAACTTATTTCATTTACTCTGATGAACAAATTAGTCCATTTAAGAAACATATTTTTTCTGTCAAACTGCTATACGTATTTATATTTATTCCTTAGGTAAAAGTTATTAGACTATTGAATAATCAGCCTGGACGGTTTGTCGTTAAAGATGAAAAAGAGATTCACGTGGTTTTAACGAAGTCAAGCATTCTAGAGGTGGATTATTTAATTGGCAATTTAACAGTTTTTCATCACACTATGCCTTTCTATTCATTCGTAGTTGCGCACAGGCATAAAATGTTATTGAAATAAAATGGAGTTTTGCAATTTCATATCGGTGCAATACGTAAAATGGGAATATTTGTAAAGCTCGCGATGAATTGGGTGCTTTATGTGATTCTGGTTCAGTGTTTAATCTAAATGTTGGACTTCGCTCGCCCTCTTTGTGTTTGTGCAGCGCTGTAGCCGCTCCAGGGGTATCCGGTGCTCCAACGTTTTGTACGATAAGTTTTGGTTTGTGTACTCAGTGATCTAAACATGGCAGGCATTGGTGCTTTATTTTAGTTTTAGCTGGAAACAGATTATTTGAATTGCTGTAGTTTTTTTGCTAAAGTCTGACCACCAGTCTTACCAAGTAGATACGATACCACTTGATAAGAGTAAACAACTGCCTATCTGACCTCAGCAACCCAAGTGCTTAGTAATTGGATAAAACGCTGCAACTGGTTAGACTGGAAGCTGAACCCAACGTTGGGAAAATCCTAGGCAGATGATAGTGTTTTGTTTTGTGTAATGGTTTTCAAATGGAAGATTTCTTTGTTGGTCTAGTCTTATTTAGACTTGTAGATATTGGACATTCAGTACAAATGTAACGTGGGACCTGCAAAAAGACTAATCACTTAGCATTTCAAAATCAATCCTGTAAAGACGGTTAGTGTTATTTTCTTTGGGTTTTTATATAGCCACGCGAAGCATTACGTCCTGGATCGGATCTCTCAACTATAATACTGGGTGGAATTCTGAGACGGGGAAGTCAGTCCGTTGTAGTTACAGTAAAACTGTCTCAGGAGACATAACTTTTCCAGAAATTCCGTTCCACATTCACAGATTTTGTAAAAAGTGTAAAGCTCAAAGAGATAAAGACGTTGGAACCAGAGTGATCTAGGGCACAACAGTATGAAAGTGCACCTCATTACTTAGGTCCGTGTGGCATGGTCTTCACTTTGCAGACCGATTCTATAGTAACATGTTGTGATCCCTCAAGGATGTAAGCACAAAAGAGCACTTAGATCGGTGTGGCTTGGAAGAATTATGCTTTGTCTATGCCATTGTGTAATAACCTCATTATTGGTAAAAAGGTCACTTAGATCACTCTCTGGTTCCAACGTCGTCGTCTAACTGGGCCATATTGTTCTGTCAATTACACTAAAATCACGGCTCGTATTTCGGAAATCAAGGCTTACATAAATAAACTTTGAAAATTGATTGGATTGTTGGTCTAGTGGTTAGTGACCCTGACTGCTAGGACGGAGGTCGTGGGTTCGATTCCCACACAGGACAAATCTTTGTGCGATGAGTACGATTATTTGTTCTGTATCTGGGTGTGTAATTTATGTATAATATGGATGTATTTAGAAGTATGTATATAAGTATGTTTATCAGTTGTCTGGTTGCCATAGTACAGGCTCTGCCTAGTTTGGGATCAGATGGCGGTGTGTTGGTTGTCCCAATATATCGTTATTGTAAACCTCGGTTCCAAAACCGCTTTATATGTTTAACATATATACTTATTAGTAAGTGTATGTATCAGTCAGTCTGTCACCTTTTGTGTTTTATCATATTTTTTTAATTAAATGTTCTGGATGAAAAGTACTCTCCTCCTATGTTGTTCACCTCAGGTATCGAGCTTCGATTCTTTTTCTTCTCAAGGCTCTGAAATGTCGGCGGCGACCTCTCGCGCCCGGCCCTGGTTCAAGCCATGGTCCGGGGCGAGAGGGAATGGGAAGCCGTCGCCTCCTTCTGCGAAGCAGTCATGCTAGCGAAGGAGGCGGCGCGGCGGAACGTGAGAGGGAGAGAACCTCCGCACGTCCCAGCCGCCGCGGGAGAAGCACCGGGCGTCGGGGGCCACGCCGTGATGGCTCTCGGCCACCGTAGGCGCGGGCCTGTGGACGGCGAGTAATGGGCTAGCTCGCCGTCCGTCCGTCGTATGACGACGGGCCGGCCGTGTCGACGGCGCGTTCGTGTTCCACGCGCGCCTCAAAGAGTTGTCAGCAAACGGGAGGGGCCCGCAAGGGCCGGTGCCTGCCAGGGCTGCGGGACTGTTCGAAAGAGATACCGCGGCCCTGGAACATAAAGGGCCAATGAAGGAACATGGGTGGTTTTTAGTCAGTAAGAGTCTGACACTCCCTTCCGCTCCGCCCAGAGCGGGAGGAGTCATTTGATGATTTCCCACCCCCCAAAAAAAAAAAAAGGCTCTGAAATGTCATAGCAGTGGTTTAGGAGTGAAAAGGCAACAGACCAATAGACATGTTACTTTCGCATATTTAATAATATTATTATGGTTTGGGAGCAATACCAACCTGCTGCTAAATTACGATAACTCATAGTTTATTTTAAGTGACGTCTCTATGTATCCCACAACCACATACGTCACTTTCTCGAGTTGGAACTTACCGAAACCAGCTACACATCATCATCATCATCATATCAGCCCGGAATCACCCACTGCTGGGTACAGGCCTCCCCTTTCTTCTGCCACACTTCCCTGTTCTGTGCGTTTCCAGGTGTTTCCCGCGACTTTGACGATATCGTCAACCCAACGTGCCTGGGTGTCTTTGGTTTTGGTTTCTTTGGCCAAACCTCGGCCACCACTCGGTCAAAGCCTTGGTCCGTCGGCCACCTCCGCGTCTAGCCAGATGTCCTGCCCAGGTCCACTTGAGGCGCACCGCCCGGTCCCCGACGTCGTAGACTTTCGTCCGACGGCGGATTTCGGTGTTACGCACTCGATCTAAGAGGGTTATGCCGATCGGCAAAGTACAGATGCCAGCACATCAAGCTACCCGAAACTGTCAAATTTTCCCAATCAACCTTGTTGTTTTCGCGATGAAGTTGAAAATCTATAAAAGAAATTTGACAGATGGTAGTAGCTTAATGTGCTGGCATCTGTACGTTAGGTAATTGATGTCGCTGAATCATTGTTCGAGTTGGCTTGACGCAATTCAAGGAAAGCTGAGTGAGTTTTCTTCTATCGTATATGTACATATTTGATTTTGTAGACCAGTTTTGCGGTATCTCCAGGTGTGATATTCTTGTAGATTACAAAATAAAACACAAATCACTTTGTTAATACTGAATTAAAAATCATCTTCAGTTAATGTTTTATACTTGTACATGTACATAACAGTAATCATCGACCTCACAAGTGGACGGTCCAGCCGACATTGCACTCCTGCTGCAATTTCTGTCAAAGCTGTAAAGGTGAGATTCTGACAACCGGAAGTCAGCAGTTCAATATTTATCACAGATAATAATATTTAAAGCATTATGTTAACAGGAAGTCAAAGCAGTGTTTGTTAGACCATTTGATATTATTAAAATACAACACCTACACAGGAAGTCAATACACGCTAACACACGGTTGTAAACATAGTAGGAAATTTTCCGATATTATTATGAAAAACGTCTTCAATAAAGTAGACGAGCCACGGCCGTCCCTATAGATAGTACCACCGCATAGTCTACAAATCCACTAACCACTTTCACTCAGTTTCGGTCTAGCTAGCTAGCAAGTGAACTCAGTTGCTCTAGAAACCATTCTATTGCCTAATGTCTGTCGTGTGTCGAAGATCAAAGAGAACTTGAAGCGTGTGTGTGTGACAGTTCAGCGTTCTCAAAGGAGAGTAGTTGTCTCCTAACTAACCTAACCCTGACTGACATGAACGCTTATTACTGTACACAAGGTTAGTTCATGTTTATTGAAATGAAATGAAGGCTTCATTTCTAGTTCATTACACAAAGGGTGCGCCGGGAAATGAACGTCAATTATTTGAACGAAATTCGGTGATGCATGAATGGAAAATCATTTATGGCGGTAATGAATTGCATCTGGAATAGTTTGGGTTTGGACTGTGGATGTTGAAACCGTGTTTTGCGGCTTTTAATGAGTTTCTATCCAACACGATTAGGGCTTTCCGTCAAAAACTACTAACAAATCTTTGACAGATTATTCTTACTACGATGATTGGTTGCGTACCCGAAGGGTAACCAGCGGGACCCTATTACTAAGCCTCCGCTGTTCGTCCATTCGTTTGTCTCTCAGCGGGCTGTATCTCATGATCCGCAATAGGTAGACAATTGACAAATTTTCACAAGTTTAAAAGTTTATTGACCATTAAAAGAACAACCTTACTACAAATCCCAGCAATCCTGTGATTTGTGCCTGCTAATATAAATATAATCACGGTTTTTTAAATAACTGTTGTTTACCGGTTGTTTGATCTTGATTCGATTGATGCTCGGGTGAAAATAGAGGAAACGAACTTTGTTTCCTCTATTCACCCGAGCAGAGCTCGGTCCCTAGGTGACTTTTGGGGCTTACGACTCTTATCGTGTTTTTTTAATCTAGTCTTTTAGTCTCTTTTCTGGGAAAATTTGTAGTTATGGCCCCCGTAAACCCCTATATTGCAACTTTCATAGAAATCGTTAAAGCCGTTTTGAGAACATGATTACAAATAATATACAAATGTTGGCATTTAATAGTAATTGATGTTTTGTAAATTATCGCAATCTATGGTTCAGGAGAACAACACAGTTACATTGGCAGACACGGCAACGACTTAATATGTTGCTGTCTATTTTTGACGAAGACGACTCTGTAGGCACACTTAGCCGATTCCTTCAACCGGTTCATGACCCAATGTCTTTTATCCAAAGGTGTGTCAAATATATAAGATCTTTCGAAACGGAATGAAACTAAATTCAGTTTTCAATACGAAAGCTAGGACAGAGCTTATTCCACCTCCTTCTCGATTTTCTCAAACAATAGTCTTCAATCTGGCGGTCAGTGTTCTGCGGTGATTGTGGTATCTCGAGCGCCGTTTTGAATTATGTCACTCGCCCCTGGGTTGAGCATTGCTTGAAACGAGGTACTAACTAAATATTCCGAAATTTTATTATTAAAGTGCCAAAGAAATGTTATTCTATAGTTGGAAACGTTGCTCGCTATGAGCTCGATTACCGTGCACTATGTTTTAATGTTTAAAATTGTACTCAACCACAGAGAACAAAGAATCTTTTTGTGTTCCCACATTTTTTGTACCTGCTCGAACATTCGATTTTTCCAAAGCATTTTTCCGATAATTGTGGTAGAGTGATGTTGTATGGAGATTACATTTTTGTTCTATTTTAAGCCAGTTGTTTTCAACGCGGTATTTATTGGGGCGTTAACAGCTCTTGTAAAACTTAAAACAAATAAAGCTTTGTTCGCATTTTACCATTGTTAACTCGCTAAAAGGTGTGGGTGAAAGAAAAAATAAATACATAATATAGGTACACTGTACCTTCTATTGTAGCACAGCTTTGTAGAGTTGTTGTCGGGCAAATTGTTATTTATTTTGAGAACCGAGGTTCTGTGGAAATATTTGCGGTTGCTTTATACAGGGTGAAAGCGACACCGACGCGAAAACGGTTGTCTTTCATCGGTTATTAAAAGAAAAAACAGCTGTTCCATATATTTTCCACGTGTAAGTATTGTACTTTTGTAACAAAATCTATGTGGGGAGGCTCAGAATGATGTACTGAATACGTGGTAACTGTTTTCGCGTCGGTGTCCTTTCCACCCTGTTTACTTTAAGCTTTTGAATAACAGATTTTCTAAATATACAATTGTTATTTCTTGATATATATACGAATTCCATTACAAATGAATAAATCTATTTAAATTAATACTAAAGGTATCATTGTCTCAGTTTTCCTTTGAAACTTCTCTTCCGACGCGAACTTTATCCATAGTCCAATAAATAGCTGTCGCCGTTGTTCCAAGTTGCTCGTTTCTCGTTGCGCGTTGCACGTACCAACAATTCAAATGATACCGGCTGAAGTTATACACTGCAGGCAAGTTCAGAGTAAGTGGAAAGTGCAGAGACTAAGGAAACTATACCACTAGACTACAATATTTATCTTTCTTCGAACTAAGCAGATCAAACGTGAGCGCTCGTATCCTCGTATTAACAGTATTTTAAAAACTGCCGTTGTAAACTAATACGACTAACTGTTTTCGTCTATATGATGTTAAGACATATGATGGTAAAAGGTACATATTTGAACAAGATCCTTAGGTTAGTGTAGAATAGAACAAAATACGTTTTACACTAAAATTTAAACTCAACTGTTTAACGATAATTATTTCTAATTGGATGGTGGTCTTATCGCTGATGGTGATACCTTCCAGACAATCTTTGGACTGTATGAACATAAAATAAAAAGGACTTGGGTTAGCGAACTTAGTTACTGAGTAAGGACTGTAATGTATAATTTAGGAATGTGTGTCAGAATAGTTATGTGATCATTATGCCACTTTTGATAAAATAAACTAAGACTAAAATATATTTAAGACTGCTTCGCTGGTCTAGGTGTTGCAATCGCGACTGCTGAGCATGAGGTCCTGGGTGTGATTCCCGGGTCGGGCAAATTGTTATTGGGTTATTCTATTTTTGAATTTCTCAGTAGCAGCCACGGAGTCTGGATTTGTGCTCGGTTGACGGCACTAAGCTCGCCCCCTATTACTTGGGACTTAAACATACCTTGGGAAATGTGGGTGTACTATTAGTTACACCTCTGCCTACCCTTCGGGGATTACAGGCGTGATGTTATGTTATATTTAAAACATCATAATGTCTTTGTCATCTTTAAACGGTTGACAGAAATAGAACGATTTATAAATATTGTCCTTTAACAGTCCTTTTACCTCGAGCTTCTAAGTTGACTTACCTGACGTATAAGTGCTCTTTAGATTCTATAGGGTACTCAGGTAAGCCAACTTAGTAGCTAAGATATTATGTCGAAGAAAATATTTTCAAAGTAAATAGTGCACATCTCATCGTAAACTTTTATAGCTATTAGGCAATTTTTCCAAAATTCTTGATTTTTACGATGTTCAAATGAAATGAGCTTTGACTTCTGTGTCGTACTTTAGTTCAATGAGTTCATCAATGAGTTCAATCAGCATTTCATTTTACAAATGAATTTAACTTGCAAACAGACTCGATACATTTAAAAATTCGCATTCGAAGAACCGCTACTGTCAGCTGTCTACACTATCGACATTCTGTATTAAAGAGTAAACCATAGAACAGCGGAAAATGTTTTTTCCACAGAGTGTTTTTGTTTTTTATGTTATCAACAAAAGTACTTCGTTTTAAAGAACGACCGCTGTTGTTGTTGTGTTTTCTTTTCACACTCGACATTTTACTGAGCAAAACTCTGTTTTAAAGCTCATTTTCAATACTGAAGTAGTGAGTTAAGTCCTTACCATCTTGAGTCAGAAAACTAGACGGGATTTTAACTTCCTAACCATAATAAAAAGAGAGGTGTTTCAAGTGGCGCTTCACTTATAACTAAGAGTACTTAAAAACTGGTACCAAGAAATTTTATAAGACGTATCATCGAAAACAAAGGAGAAGAAGATATGAGAATCTCATACCCATGTTCAAAGTCAAAACGCGACCTACCTTGAAGCTTCCTTGAGGTATTTTACAAGGGACTTTTAACCAGATGAACATAGCATTATAACAAATTCTCTCTAGTAACGTGAAACTCATTCATTAGTTGCGTTTTTATGAACGCATTAAATATTATATCGGCGTCGCGTTCGCTCCGGTGATCCCTCGGGCGTGAGCAGAATGTGTGCCTTCAACTAACACAGTTTGCGGACACTGGTATTACTAGGGTACGTGATAGGGTGCGACCCGCTCCCACAAATTAAAACACACCTTCACGCGCTCAACTTAGAACTCAAATTCCGATACAAAAAGAATCACAGCAAGCTCTCATTGAAATTTGAGTTCTGCATTCGTTAAGTTAAGGTTTATTATGTTTTGTTGAGAGTAAACCCTGGTGAGTTGAACTCCATCTACGATTCGGAAGCGAGGGGTGAGAGCGTTCTAATAGAAAATCGATGGCAACAATTCCCGCTTTGTTGGCGCGTTCGCCAAGCTTAGAACACGACGCGTGCCTCGCCCGAAGATGGCGAGATCGCGTCCAATTTCCATTTAAGTCATTTCCAAACACATCGACAAGGTCTCCGTTGGAAGAGGAATAGTAGGACGATGTTATTTGTTGGTGGTCGGATACAAATTCAATCGTGTTGACACCGACTCGGTTGTTTGTAGACAAGTCAAACGGCTTCAGTGAACCCAGGTCACGATTCTGATCACAAAGAGCTTAGATAGCATTTGGTGGTGTCAATAGTTTATTTATTTTAGCTCTGGGTGAATTAAAATTAATTTTGCTAAATTTAATTTAACTAATTGTATTTGACTGATATAGAAAATCTAAGGCGTAGTTGATAAAAGATTAAACAAATAAACATTGTACACAGGTCGGTTGCTTGCTGCGTGTGGGGAACATAAACTAACTTTCACACACAGAGAGTAGAATAACTGTTATTTTTCATTCATTGAGTTGAATAGATTTCCATTTAACTTTAGATGAATATCGTTGATCAACATCCCTATAGAGGCAGCGGACCGCAAGAGTCACTGTGTGTCTTTCGCAAACCAATCTAGATGGTAACAAATAGCTTAGATTGGTTCCTCTCCTCTGCAGGACAAGACTAGCTTGTCTGGGTCGTTTTACTTGGAACGGTGAAGGGTTCATCGGAATGTTGCGTCAGCTTGTTTGGAGTTAAGGAGGGTGATTTTGCATATAAATAAAACGAGAAAAGGGATGAAAAGCGTTAAAAAAAACAAAAAAATATATATCAGATGGTAAACTGCTCGATTCCCAGGTCAGGCACATAGTTATTGCGTAGTAGATAGCACCAGGTCCAGTATACGCCCAGAATAGTTTTTTATATGATTACACTGTACTAGCTGACTTATATTTAAGAAATCCATTAGAATTTGGCTAGTTTTAGGCAAAGAATGATTTACAGTTTTCAAGTCCCAATTGATTTTACTTTCGTTAAAGTCTCCGATAGTATAAATATAAATATTTATATTCAGTCGATAACCTTGTTGCTGTGCCCGATAAAATGTTCAAGAGTTTCTGGACTTACAGGCGGAGGGAGGTAAAACGCACATAAGGCCGTTTTATGAGAATTTTGAGACAGTGATATAGCAATAGTGACCCAGGGACACTTACCTTGCCAATGTAGTTGTACATTGGCAAGGTAAGTGTGAGGATCTTGGATTTGATGAGTTAATCTGTTTATTAACGGTAATCAAGACACCCACCACTGTCCTTGTTACCATGAAATCCATTTGTTTCCCTATCTCTCCCGTACACTTCATATCGATCATCAAATAAGCACGCTATCATTTAACCAGGTTTCCGTCAATATTATTATATAATTCAGACAACACAAATTACAGTAAAAACATCTCTACAATTTTGGTAATAAATTAAAATATCCTTGAATTTTATCAGTTTTTGTTTTTAACAGTTAGACCCATGAATTTACATGTATAATTATAATAAAAGATACTTGTTATACTATTTTACTTATGTTACTTTTGTTCTTGATTTGAATATATTCGTTTTTCCTCACAAATATTCTACTGTTTCTGACCCACACTTGCTAGTAGCTCATCTCCTTGAATTTGACCCTAGTAGCTGCGTGAAATGCTCTGTTGTTGGTGACAGATGTTCCGTAACGTACACAGGAGATTTTGGTTCTGCGTATCCAAGATGGATACAATTTAGCTTTTCTTGTGGGTTTCATTGATTATTATACGTGTTTAGTTTTGGTGATGCCAACTGAACTATTATTAAGCGAGGACAAGCACTGGATTGGACTTGGCGATGCGTGTGCAGTGTGAGATGTCTTTATCATTTAATTCGCACTTTACCACACGTACGAGTTGTGTTATTATATTTAAAACGTTTTCATTTTTATTATCGGGTACACACTGCACTTCCAAATTATTTGAATGGGACTGTTGCTCCAAGTTGGTAAGTTTCTCGTTCTAACTATAACTGTGACCTTGAGTTCTATATTTTGTAATTCAAAGTTTTTGACACTTTCTTTTGAAGACTCCTGTTGTTTCTTTATGTCTTCAAATTTTTCATTCATAAAGGACATTGAATCTCGAATTCCTTGCATTTCTTTCTTTAACGGTTCTAACTCTTTGTTGATAGTGCTGATAATAGTTTCATTTATCTTCACTGACATCTCGCTAAGTTCTTCTCTCAATATTTCTTTAATGACAGAGCGAATGTAATCTTTATTGGTAGACGATGAGGGAGGCGAGGGAGGGCCAATGGCTTGTCTTTTAGGGCCCCTGCTCATGGAGACATTACGAATTGGAGTTGAGTCGTTTCGGCCTACTTTCGAAGCACTACTCATACATGTTGGGTATTTCCAGGTATTAATATTATTCGGAGGTTCATTAATGGAAATACAGGTGTAATTGTAAGATTTTCCACAGGTTGACCACTACACATATTTTTTCTCCAAGTCCGTTTTATTTTTATTAGCGCAGCCACCCCAGTGTGTAGCTTCACCAGCCATTATAACCAAATAAAGTTATTCGTTAAGAAACAAAAGCAATACAACATAAAAAAATACATAATTTTTTGCAACAAGATGTTTGCACAAAATGTTGCGCTATCACTGTCGTGTCGGTTAGTCTTTGGTGCGGGCCGTCGCATGCGTCACCGCACGTCGGTGCAAGCGGTAATGTGTCTTCTGCGCGCTACCGAACCGTGAGAATACAGTGCACTGCGCGCAACCTGTCTTGTCATTCACTCACCAGCTGACCAGTTGTCATTTAAAATGTTTAACTGTTAAGACTTTTCAAGTTGAGTTTATGCACTATATCACATTTATTTCTTTAAGTAATTCACTTTACTGATGTTCTGCTGTCATTGAGTGGTCGTTTATTGTAAATTATATTAAAATTGAGTAGAATTAGACTTATTTAAATACAGAGCAAATAAACTCGTATGTTGTATGATATTTGTTTCATTTCATGTTCATACGACATCAAATTACTTAGAAATGTTGAAGTTGAAGTTCAGATTATTTATTTTTCGATCATTTCGTATGCGATGGCCGAAATCCTACATCGTTAATTCGTTTTAGTAATGAATTATTTTTTTTACTTTTGATTCATTTTGTGTTCAGAAGTTTTATTTCAATTGAAAGATGAAAGGCAAAAATGAACAATGAGTGGAGAGGCTAATATCGGAGTAATTAAAGCCGAACTGAGCATGCTTAGTACGTTTTGCGAACTTAATTCAGTTGGTAACACACTTCGCCATTTTACCAGGGACCATTTTTACGGGATTTTAACTACGGCTCCATAAGTTCTGATCGAGGGATAGATGAAAAGTGCACATTATAGTAATGTGTACCGTACGTGTGTCCAAAATAGTGTTTTGTTAGTATTGAATTCTGTCAAAGGACGCCAGATAGGTTGACGGCAGCGGTGGCCAAGTGGTGGCGGCCAGACTTACGACTAGTAAGTCGTGGGATCGAACCCAGGCAGCCGTTTTACTTCTTGTAATTTATTTCATCACCACTGCTCTCAAAACGGTGAAGGTCAACATCGTGAGGAAACCGTCATGATCTAGAACCAAAAATTCGAAGACAAGTGACATTTGTGCTGTGTGTGGGCTCGCGTGGGGTATTATAGCCCATTCCCTCTCACAGAGAGGAGGCCGTGTGTCCTAGCAGTGGGGACGATATAGGCTAATTATGCTTAAGCTTATGCTAAGCCAGATAAGTACAATCACAGGCACACATATGTAAACACTACAAAATTCAAAAGCGATCTTCTCGTAAAATAACGGTTTCTCCTTTGAGGTAAGACCTTTGTTGTTATAATAGGGCTTCCAAAACGCTATGTTCATGAAAACGTAAAACGTTAATCAATACAATAAGAGAAAATCAATTCTAAAAGTTGCTACGTGTACAGATAAGTGCTCGTGACTGTACTTTCAACCAAAATATAAGTAACAGAGCTTTTATCAAAGAATAATCTAAACGGCGGCGTGTAACGTTGCACGTATTCATAGCCCGGCTTCTCTTCGAGCGGAATGCACGCCGGCATTAAGCCCAGATGAATTGAGCGCGCTTCAATACGACCTCGCTGGATACCGCCACGAGAATTTAATCATATTCAGATTGCTATTGAGCCATATTGCCCGGATGGTGGTAGGCAATAATGTATTGAATTCAATTTGTCTTCGGAAGTTGGGCAACACTTTTGGGTTTCTATTTAATTATAATGACAAAGAAGCCGACTTCTAAAGAATTTTCTAATATTTTGATATCAAAAATTAAATCAAATCATCATTTATTTGTCAGAACATGGTCGGTATGTATATATGGTCTTGAGTTTATATTGTTTCATCACATTCTACCACATGGGCATACAAATGTTAAATACATACATATATACATACAACCATCAACAACAACATTATTATCTGACAACATAATTATTGTTCTAGAAGTTAATTAGACAGTCTTAGGCCGCGGCCTCGAATTTTGCGGGCAGCGGGGCGGCGGCGGCGGTGGCGCGGGAGAGGCAGGATTTTATGCGTAAAATCAAATGGACCGGTTCTCGAAAACAGCGGCGCGGGAGCGGGCAACGAGCGGTGCACTCCAGTCAACGAGCGCCGCCGCCCCGCTGCCCGCAAAATTCGAGGCCGCGGCCTTAAACGCTAACTCTGTGTATGCAAAAGCAGATTGAGTCATGAAGTAACAGAGTTAAAATTATGAGCCGTTAGTTATTATTTTGTTTTTTGTTTTTATTTTATTTTGTTTTGTTTTTATTTTTATTTAATGATTTTTTGTAATGATTACTCAATGATTTTTAAATATTTATTCTTTTACAATGATTTTAATGATACATTTTATTTTTTGTTGTCTATGGGTATTTTGCCTGAAATAAAACAAAATTTATTTATTATTTTTCAATACTGCTCAGTTCCTCAAGGGCTTAGAGACCAATGTGGTCGGAGTGAAGCGATAGTAGCACTGGCTTCGTGCACAATTCTGTGCGCAGTAGAAGTGCGAAAGGCACGCAAATCCGCAGCAGACATCTGATATCTGATATCACCCGTACCAACCAGTAGTAACGTAGAGCACATAACAACTGATTGATATCTGGGTGTGGTTTCTCAAACACAAAATAAATAGAATAGGCCAAGTTCTGTTATAAACCAGGTAGGTACATCTCATTATACAAAATCATATTTTGGTATTAACATATATGTAGGAAACTATTTTATAATTCGTCATCACATGTATGACGATTTGGTCGTTTGTTTGTCGAGACAAGGCTTTGTGAAATTTCGAGATTTTTAAGAAAATGGCACCCGTGCAAAGCCGGGGCGGACCGCTAGTTTATAATAGAATACACGAAACATTATATTTCGCAACAATGATGACACTGACAGCTAATGAGCACGGCTTCAACGCCAAAAATTGGGCGTTCGCGCTGTGCTTATGCAATCAAAATCGGAACAATATAATCAGTTAAGCGCGTTAATTGCGTTCCGCTCGACGTAACCGCGTTCTTATTAATTGGTGATCGAAAATACCTGCTTTTAAGTTTGCATTCATTTTCCACACAATGTTTTAAAACTTGTTATGATTAATTCTTTCTTCGTGTGGTTAGTGCGTAACCTGGTGTCAGAGTTTTTATGACGCCCATGGACCTCCGAGTTGGAACTTGAAATATCTCTCAGACATGCTGGTTGGGGACGATGTTTTCCTTCAACATTGTCCTTTTTTGTCAAGAGCTTTCACAAATAGTTTTATTAAATCATATCATTTTCGATGGACCTCAAATTATGACTCCAGTTGCAACACTCGTGTCGAAATCTTTTGTGGAGGTTACTCCTTGGGATCAAAAATGCATAAAAATAACCATGCTTGTGCGCTTCAAAGATTTAGACTGCAGTATGAGCATCAAGATACTTTAGCCTCACAGCCATATCGACCATGTCAAACATAACCTGAGCGAAGATCTAGGACGTCAGGACTTAGAAACATTGGAAAATAGGTACCAAGACAGAAAAGAAGAATGCCCCTAACTATGATGACAGACTACTGACTGCTGAAAATCACAGAAAATACAATTCATTTGAAAGAAAACAGTTTGTATTTATTTTACTTCCGAAACAAGATCTGATTCAAATGAAATAACCTCTGTTTTTAGATCACTATGATAAACAGACTTACTTAAAATCGGGTCTTAAATTCTAAGTTGACCTATATTTTTAAATTAGTGTTTATACATATATGTTATGTACATTATATACAGACTACAAATAGAACTAAAATAAATATAAAAAGAAGACTAAAATAAAGTACCTACCTGTATATATACAACGACGACAATAGGACACGTCTTAGGCGTCAAAGTACTCCTCCGCAGCGCTATCATCTGGAAACGTGCCCAGAAGACTGGCAGCATTGCCACGTTGAATGGCAATGCTGCCAGTCTTAAATATCTTGCACCAAATATCATGTTCTCTTTGTAGGCCTGACATGCACAATTCTATTCGGTCGTGTCGCTCGGTTGTCCCGATACGAACACTCACATGTGTAAAATGCCTCATCGGTTAAATCTACTCAGGAATCTCAATGATTGCTCTCATCATCATCATTCCGTTGCCCTTATCCCGATTCATTAGGTTTCGGCGCAGCATGTCATTTTCTTCCATACTTCAACAAACAGACTCATCTGATTTCTGATTACTCTCAATGTCCCTTTATATTCGTCACTATTAGTCGGCCCAGTTTCCCGCTTAATTTTATGTACTTTAAGGTGTTCTATCTACACGTAAGTACTTAAATGCATTGCACTTAAGCACTTACGTGCATACGTGTATAATAACAAAAATATAGAGAATAGCCCAAAGCTGTTTCGTCAAAGCAGATATTGCTTGGAGAAATGTACAACCATTCTAAAATTGCCCCGTCGAAGTTTCGAAATTTTCGAGGACGCCCGTTGCAGCTAGCTCTGGGTTATTAAATTCTCACATCAACCACTCGAACTACAGTGATTGTCAGTTTCTGCTACAGGTTAACACGTTCTCAAAGTTATCACCACATTGGACTACATTAATATTGTAGTTCAGTTTTCAAATCAGATGAGTCTGTTTGGTGAAACATTTTTAGCAATTAAATAAGGAAGTGCTTTTGATAAAAGTCAATGGTTGATGAGATCTTTGCTTCTAAAGCCGTAAAAATTGTGTCCTCCCTCCCCTTCAAATACTCAAAAAATGTAGCTTTGAAGAAAGTAAAAAAATACAAAAAAAAAAAAAAAATTGAATAAGATTTTTTTTTAGCTTTTCGTTAAACTGCAACAACAATTTTGTTTTTGAATTAATATACTGTGAAAAATGAAAATGTTTTGCTGTTAAGTGTAAATTGACCTTTGAATCAACGTTAAAAATATTGGTATTATATTCTTTGGTCTTACGGAACCCTTTGTGCACGAGACTCGCACTTGGCCGGTTTTATTTTATAATGTCAAACTTCATCTTACCCACCTAATATCTCTGTTACCTTACTACTTTATACAAATCAACGTCTCATGTCATCATTACTGACAGCCTACATTTATAAAGAAAACTCACTCATCATTTCATTAAACATTTCATCAATGAATCCGCAAATAGACACCAAGAATAAAACAAGACAAATCAAAGATAGTAAAGGGAAGTCCAATAAATAATCACAAGAATAAAACCAGCGCAATTTCGTTGTGAAAATACGAGTGCGATCGAGACGTCGCAGAATGTATCATCTTTAGTGCATTCCGTTGCTTTCAAAGAGTTGACCACATTTGTTAAGGACGTTCCGAAGATAGTTACAAAAAGAGGACGCCATGACGCTAGTAGGAAATAGAACACTCTGTTGCAGATTGCACAGATACTTTTACCGTTGGTGTCGGGAGCAGGGTCCATTGTCCAAGCTACCGGTGGTTAGGGCTCCAGAGATAGGAACCGCCTCACTATGCGTGCCGTATCCAGGAGTACTGATTTCTGAACCAAGCCCTTGCGTGGCTGGGGCGCAATGAGAGCTTCCTAAAGTGTAGGTCGAGGCTCTTTGCTATTAGTCCATTATCTGTAACGACTGTCGTTATTCCCTTTATTAAATTTTTAAATATTGACTAAAAAAAATATATAAAAAACATTTAAAAATATAAAAAATTGTAGCCCGCCGGTATCGGGAACAAGGTCCAAGCTACCGGCGGTCAGGGCTCCAGAGAGAGGAACCTCCAAACTATACGAGCCGTGTCCAGAAGTACCGCTTTCTGAATTAAGCCCTTGATAGCTACATATAATGGTGTAGAAATGCCAGACACACTGTTGTACGAAGTTGTATAGAAATGTTAGAAAAAACTTGATGTGGGAAAGAAAAAGATTACGCTCACCCAAGTGAGGTTTTGTTTCTGTAGGTTCTCTGAAAATAATAGTGCGTTAAATTAACCACTGTCTCAAGTAAATTATAATTATGGTGTTATTGCAGTACTGATACAAAGGGGTTTGACACAAAATGTGCACTTCGTAAAATGCGAACTTCTCAAAATAGCGCTTCTCAAAATGGGCACTTCTCAAAATGAGCAACACTCAAAATGAGTATGAATTTTATCACAACGGGTCAAAATAAAAAGCTTACAATTTTTTTTGAAAATAGAGAATGAAATCATGTATTCATATATTTATTATAATTAATAACTATATGAATATAGCATTAAATATACTTCATAATTTTCCTATATCCTATTTTTGAGTAAATTTAGTACAAAACTTACGAAATAATAATATGGTCCTAAATTTTTGTATAGAAAACTATATTCTTTGAAAAGTGTGATCAATACGATTAGTTAAACTCATATAAAATGTTGATAATTTAGGTTTATTATTAAAATACAGATAGATGCAGTGCACAGCATATTACAATGAAAGGCTGGAGTACATATATTATGTGTATAGCTGCATTGTACTGAAAATACATAACCAAACATTTCCTAAACGTGATTATTTTTAAACAAACGAACTACTGTTGTTATACTAAAAATCGCGTAAGATAATAAAAAAAAAAGTAAGCAAACGGTTTTTCTTTTGACCCATTGTTATAAAATTCACACTCATTTTGAGTAGTGCTTATTTTGAGAAGCGCTATTTTGAGAAGTGCACATGCGTCAAGTGCACATTTTGCGAAGTGCACATTCTGCGTCAAACCCATATAAAGGAACCGTTTTTATCATTTTTTTTTTCGGATGGGAAATCATCAAATGACTCCTCCCGCTCTGGGCAGAGCGGAAGGGAGTATCAGACTTTTACTGACTAAAACCCATCCATGTTCCTTCTTTTTAACTTAACGTAATCATGCCTAAAGCGTGCCTACTGCTGGGACAGAGACGCTCTGTTAGAAAGGGTGAGCCATAATATTTTATGTGTGCATAGCTTCTCGCTGGTCAACCTAGGAGGTTGACGTCTGCTTAACCGGACTATCCTGTGGGTGCCTTGAGTGTAAGGCAGGGGCAATAAACTTAACCCTCTTGGGAATATCGCTAGTGAACAGCGTGATGATAAGGGGAGAGGTAACGGAGCCCTGAGGGACTCCGGTTCGAATAGGGTGAGGGGAAGAGAGAACTGTCCCAATGCGATAGCGCAAGGTGCGACTATGTTTCGAACAAATAAGAAGAAAACATGTCATTTACGCTGTAAAAAAGTGCGAAATTCAGTTCGCTTACGTTTCGATAAATATAAGTATTTTGCTAGCCAAATACTGTCTTAATCCGAAAACTAGTATAATTATCTCGAATCGCAAATGATTTAACAATACGTTAGTGTGGCCAATTCATCATTCGCTGGCCTCTTAAAACTCATTTTTTGCTGTGATTCGTTTGAAAGATCCTTTCGGTCCAACGGCCCTTTTAAAACCCAAGATCAATACAAATTGCTAAAACCCACACGGACGTAAATGTATGCCAAATAAATGTCTTCTTGTAATCTATTAATAAACGGAAAACCAACAAACGTTGAACCTTAAGACATCGTGTACTAAAGTCGTGTTTGGCATGAGAAGCTTTTTTGGTATGAATGTATTAGTTCCTGTTTGGTGATATAATTCGGTATTTTATATCTAGCTGTCTAGCCGAGTGCAATTAACCAAAACATACTCAAAAGGTGGAACGAAGTTGATAGTAGGTACACTTCAACCAACTTATCTGTGCAGGCGGGAAAACTTAGAACTAAAATACATGTAGGTACTACTGAGTTTGACATAAAATGGTCATAATAATTAGATAGTCGGATTTTCATGGGACTTTTTTATTGAGTAAGTACCTAGAGGTGTGAGTCGCGACTTTCCTTTTACATTTTTTTCGTATATGTATAACATGAAATTTGACGATTTATCTGTGTAACATTCTTTCTTTATTTAATCAAAATATTAAAGATTTACAAACTACAAAACTATAATAGAACTAAATATGTACAAGTATAAAAGGGTTACAGGGCATCCAAAAATTCGTCCGCATCGCTGTCAACAGGAAAAGTGCCCAGAAGGCTGGCAGCATTACCACGTTGGATGGCAATGCTGATTCTTTGGCCAAAAAATAGGCCCGCCCTCTGGTCACGTGAAGAGTCGACCAACCGCTTGGCGATTTCCCGAAAAACTAGGTGGGCACTCGGACCCCATGGCCCTAGTGTTTCAACCCCAAACGGCTCAAACACATAATTACCAATTAAATTATTGTATTTGCGCCGTTTGAGGTTTTCAGCACCTGCAGCAGCCGCCCCAGCGCAGCCCACTGTGCTAGGAAGATGGGATGGCGCAAGGGTGTCGACGCAAGTTGCGTCCCACACCAAAGGCCTACCCAACTTCCATGGCATTATGGTCATACCATCTGGTCTCTTCCCATCGACGCGTGCCAAGCCATTGGGTTCTAAGACAGCTGGCACCCCGGCGGTGGCAAGAGCACGACGGATGAGATCATTAATGCTAGATGCATCATTATGTAACATTTATGTTATATGTTAACATTTTTATGTCCAGTATCTGTGAAAAAGTATAAGTTGGCGTTGACAAAAGAAAATCTTAAAATTTTTTTTTTTTGAAACAATTGAAATATGCATTTCATAGACAATAATGAATAAATAATCAAACCAAATTGCCGATTAATGGATGCACACAGGTACTTAAGGCGGTACTCACACGACACTGCTCTCACGATCTGCTCGGACGGCGGTGAAGCGAATCTCACGTCACATTGGCTTGTATGTAATTCGTTGATGCCTTACACACGTACACACAGCCTCAGTAAGTGCTAACCCCTTAAGCTTTAAAATGTTAAAGCTTGAGGGGTTATCGCTTACTGACGCTGTATATACATCGCCCGCCCGCGCGAACGGGTTGTGTCGTATGAGGATCGCCCAAGGGTCGGCCATATCAGCACAGACAAATTGCAAACTGGCGTAACAGGTCAGGTCAGTGAACTGATACTCTATCGGATACTTCAGGATCTGTCATGCCATAGAAAAATGCATGAATAGACGCTGATTGGTCATCGACAATGGAGTGCCGCTGAACAATAGTCACACAACCCTTTGGATTCTCTCGAAAAAACTAAGTGCTATTGAATACTGAATGAATCGGCGAATGAAACTCGATAAAACGTGGAAGTTTTTTAATTGGGCACACATTGTGATTTACAATCTATTCAGAGCAGGATAATCTTAAACTTTGTATTTATCATACCTAGGTACTTAAATATACGTTTGCATTAAATTGAATTGAAGCTTTTTAATACATAGTGCACGCTTTTGCTTTTATAAACTACTTTAAACTTACCAATGGAAAATAGCCAAAAATCCTTTATAATGAAAAAAAAACTTGGCCGTCACGGGACGCCCGGCAGCTGTGAAACAGCCATCTTCATAGTCTCTTGTCACTCCTCACTATCAGTCAAGTATCTAGAGGCACGGCAGTGCTCCCCCTCCTCAAGTCCAGCAAAAACACACATACATACTATTTATTAAAGAAATAAAGATGTTTAATTTGATACGGTCTTTTTGCAGTGGAACTGCGTTGCGAGACCTGCATTTTGTTGATATTTTTTATGGAATCTTTATTACAGAACTATTGATGCGTGACACTCTACTAACACCATAATATACAACGATATAACTAACGTACATTTAATATAAAAAAGACCGCCTCTAAGACGACCCACTGACCGATTTCTATGATATCTGTACCATGACTTATTTTGTACCGAAAAATATTTTCAAACCTCATTTTGCATAAAAACGTCGATTTGTGGTTAGCTTCTGAGTACCCAAGTCGGCTCATCAAGCTAGTCATCTAGTGCCACTAGTGCGGAAATATTTTTTATTTTTTTTTATTTTTTTTATCAAATAGGAACAACAAACAACTACATTATGGGATATTACAACATAATAACATAAATAACTTAAATAATAATGTAGCCCACAGCGCTGTTCACAGATTACCATTAATGACTAAACTTTAAATTGCTAGGAGATAAGCTGTTCATGCATGACAGTAAATTCCACAGCTAGTTTTATTGGTGAATGTATAAATTTCTTTTTGAGCTGAGCTGAGTACCAATATTTTACATGAAGCACCTGCCTATAATATAGACCTTAACAAGCTAGTTGTTACTGAAACATTTAAGTCAATACTATTTTTCATTAGATTTATGGAATGAAAAACCAATGTAAAAATAAAAGCGCTGTGGAAGTACACTTACCGCTCGCTTTTATAACATTTATGAAAGACTGCACTGTTTCTAATTGATTGGCGCTCTCTGTAAATAAGTCATAAATTGCTTTATTTTCCAACTATGAATTACAGTTGGATGTTTATCACGACGATCCGGTTAGACTGGAAGCCGACCACAACATAGTTGGGAATAAACTATGCAGATGATATAAGTTTTTAAAGTGACATGGTCATTAACATTATCATTAACACTGACAACGGGATATTTACCATGTCTACAATTCGTTTCGAGTTCCCGATATTTCGGCGCTGTAGCAAGCCATGATCACGGATAAACTGAAGTTATTGCGGGTGGGTGTTTATGAGCAGACAAATCTGTGTACCCTCTTTCTTGTTCGTTTTTTGTGCTCGGTACCGCTACCACTGTCACTCGCAACTCGATTCTGATTTCATTATAACCCGTTTTCAGTGTTTATGCAGATGATGAAATGAATATTGCAACATTCGATTAAATTACCGAATATTGTTTGATAATAAATCAAAAACTTTGCCGGTCATTGAAACCTGTACGGACAGGTTCTTACTGTCCGTACCGGTTTATAAGTAAGAAGAGAAGAAGTTGATGAGATACTTCAGTACCATATCTGTCAGAGCCTGTTGTGGAGTAGTAGAGTAGAGTAGATAATAATATTATATACTATTCAGTCGATATGCAGTTTACGTGAAATATTCAATAATGTCGCAACCGAACAATATTCAACTTTAAAACGAAGCACATAAAGTTTATTTCCGATAGTCGAAAGTTATTGGAAATCTCGTAACTATCAGAATTTTGGTGCAGTGGAAATTGAACGATGTGTTATTCAATTTAGGTATACTATTCCAAAATTGCTCGCCATTGTGTAATCTGGGTAGTCCAGAATACGTAGTAGTATAGGTTATAGTAACTAGTTGTTTTGTCGAGTTCTTTTCTAAGGCTGATTGCTGACTTAGGTCGAAACGCGATGCCATAGAATGACAGAATATCAGTATATGGAGTGTTCGCAGTAACCCTTGGTACCACCTAAATAAAAGCGCTTTTTTGTACAATCCCCTTTCACCAGTTATGTTTAAGTCGCATGTAATAGGGGGTGACCATCATCAACATCAACCGGGCGCTAATCCAGAGTCCGTGGCTGCCACTGAGACTGATTACTGATGGAAAAACCCAATAACACTTTACCCGAAATGGGAATCGAACCCAGGTCCTCATGCTCAGCAGTCGCGCTTGCGTCCACTAGACCAACGAGGCAGTCATAATGTAATATTATCCGTTGCAATAATACTAAGGCATTCATTTAATCATCCCTTGTATTAATGAACACGGGCATATGACAAATTATCAATTATGATGCGCAAACATTGAGACAACAACAAAAATCATTTAATCAACGAAAAGATAGACTTTACTGCCGAAGTACATTTTTATAGTAAACAGAGTTACGAATACAAAAAAGAAAGGCTATTTATGTAGGTAAACCATTTACAGACTGCAGGTACGAGTATCCTTTTGTCCAACGTTCCCCATGCAAAGCGCTTGATATTATTAGTGTGTACTCACTCGCCTCGGTTACTCAACTAGTTATTTATCTGGTTGACCAACTAGTTGGCAAACCAGTGGTTCGAATGTCCAAAGTAGGACTCGTACTGTTGAAATCGTATTTTACAGCGCCACAGTGCTGTTGTGGTAATGCGTTCTACTTTAGAATAATAATGCGCCATCTCCTTCGTATTGAATTTAAAATGATGTTTCGTTTTTAAAAGGGACTTCAACTAAAAGCTAATATGTGGTGAAGGGTTGAGGTTTTGGGGTGTTGTTTCATGGCGTTTTGTGGTGCCGTCTCATGGCGTTTTGGGGTGCCGTCTCATGTCGTTTTGGGGTGCCGTCTCATGTCGTCTTGCAGTGCTGTCTCATGGCGTTCTGGGGTACCGTCTCATGTCATTTTGGGGTGCCGTCTCATGTCGGTTTGTGGTGCCGTCTCATGTCGTTTCGGGGTGCCGTCTGATATCGTCTTGCGGTGCTGTCTCATGGCGTTTTGGGTTGCTGTCTCATGCCGTTGACGTTCAAAAATAACTATTCTCGGCCGAATTTGAATAAATAAATAACTTATGATTTTGATTACGGTGTGATTTTGTGAAGATTTTACATGTTTATGTTGTTGTATATATTTAAATTATAATTATAATGGGTGTAAAAGTACCCTTAACGAAGCCGAAAGTCACTTACTTGTTCTCCCCGTCATTGCGATATTGTTTTTTGTTCTAGGCAACCTTCTAATTACGGAGATTTTTGGGGTCAAAGTGCCACCAGAAAAGAAGCGTCTTCAGTCCTGCTCGTCATACTACACCCTCCCGTACTTGGGACCGGCCCTAGTCAGCTTAGTCTCAACAGTGTTTGTTTCACACTGTCCACTTTGCAGACTAAGGGTATTTGAACACCACATTTTGTTTAAGCGCTGACGACGCGCGTTTTTGTTTAGCGCGTCCTCTGCGCGGTATCAACACGTTTTAGCAGATTTTACTCGTTTTTATCAATACAAACGCAAATGTAACGCGCGTTTGTATCGATTCAATTGGGCGCTTACAAAGCATTTGTGCTATTGGTGGTGTGAGGAAGAAGGTGATCCCGGGAGAGTCATTCGTAAATGGGTGTACCGATTTACGCTGTTTTTTTTTTTGTTTTATTCTTGTTCGTCGTTTTAAAAGCAGCACGAAGGCAAGCGTATGCAGAGTTGTCTAGAGCGACAACTGCTGTTTGTGCGATATATCGCTACAAACGCGCGCACGCGCGCTACGCGCGTTACAGCGCTTTTGTAGCGATGCGATACGATGTTTGCCGATCGCGTTCTACGCGTGTCGTCTGCTTATGAACAAGGATTAAGTCGTCTAGGCCCCGTCTAAAAACTACAAGACAGAGAAACGAGTAGAAGAAAATCATCAACAAATCATGTGTGTAGTCGGAACCCATGATATGCATCTAAATACCTTCTCCCGACCATCATCATGTTGCTAACGGCGGTAAAATCAGTACTGACCTCCCTTATATTACATATTTTATATCTGTTACTATTCATCTCTGACTGTGTGTCGTGGATTTACCGGTCGTTTGACATCTTGCTCGGCACCTAAGGGTCGTAGCGTGATGTTAAACGTATAGGCGTTCAACATCACGCTCCACGACCTTCCTCGGGAATTGGCCTATCTATATTAACCAAATATAAAAAGGATTTTCAAATCAGAATTTTAGTTTTGGAGATTAACGCGTTCAAACAAACAAACTGTACAGCTTTTTATATAAGTACAGCTTTCTACCCACGTTTTGTTTACGTAATATATACTCACGCCTTTATCCGTCTTGAGGTAGGCAGAACCATAGAACGCCACCTGGCACAATCCTTACAAACTCCTTTTGCCTCGTCCACCTTCATTATTAAGTAAGTAATTTTGTTTTGTGTCATAAACAACACAGTCGAAATTCGGAAAGCAAAGCCTGTTTTTCCAAACACCGTTTTCCGACCACCCAACAGAAAACTAAAGCAAGCCTCATAATTCAATCACAAACAAGTGAATGTTTACACAATGCAAGTGAAAAATCATGGAACAAAAGCACGGTGCAAAAATGAACGTTTTCATGAATAAAAACTGCAGCTAGAAATGAAAATACATTCCCCCACAGAGTTCTCGTTGACGTAACATGTTCGTTCTGTCTTCGGCTTGTCGCCGTTCGCCGTCGTCAGTTCGACGTCTATTAAAAGATTGCTGAACGCCGGTTGCTCTCGGGACTGGTGAAACATTATTAGGAATTCTACTCGACCGAATGCAAACTGTCAACTAAATCGATTCAACATCCCAACTTTGTCTAGCCTGCAGAGCGCTGAGAATAGTTTTCTGAAACATGTTTTTTGTTTGGCTTAGTTTTTATTCTGTTAGGCACAATAGAGTCAGTTAGTTTTATAATTTACTAGCTTATACCCACGGCTGCGACCGCGTTTTGATCGGTAATTGTACCACGGGATCATACTACCGGGATAAAAAGTATCCTATGTATCCAGGTTATAAACTACCAATTCCCAAATTTCATCCAAATCCGTTCAGTATTTTTTACGTGAAAAAGTAACATAAATCCTTACACCCGCACAAACTGTCGTATTTATAATAGTAGTAAAATTTCTTTTTCACGGCCTAACTTAAAAATAATCAAATAATGAACAGAAAGGGTTGTATGGTGTTATTATCTTTAAAGATCTTATAATTACATCAAAGTATTGTTGTTAGTTTACAAGTAAGAATTGTTATATTCTCAGATTCCAAGAAAATTTCTTCAGAACCTCGGCGCAAGCCCGCAGGGAAATTACTTAGTTTAATGCACCATGTTCTAGTAACTGGGTTATAAGCAGGTACTACGTATTTTCTTGTCGAGGAACCGTGGAACAAAGAAAATGTAATTACTGATGCACCTTGCTACGGAGAAGAGAAAAATATAATATTTTACTCTTTGTAAAATATCTTGTAAGCTGGAAAATTAAGTTCGCCGAGTTCCAAGAATCGTGTTATCTTGACTAGGACCTGTGTATAGAACAGGACAAAGGATCATGATCAACGATGTATGGAAATCCGTCTTAAGTTGAAACACAATAAATCTTTATTTATTATAGACTACGCTTTATATACTATTAAATAAAAGTGTTCATTTTCACACAAGTATCCGAGTTTTAAAGTAATTAAACAAATTCGGAGATAACCTAAAAATTATGTCTAAACTACTCGCAACTTATAAAATGACCACAGATCAATCATGTAGATACAAAACAACAAAGATAGTTAAAAACAAAATAAGAGAACAGCTGCTAATTAAAAAAAACCTGAATAATCGTGAATAACGAATAATCGTGCTTTTTATGGCCTCGCAGCGTTGATGTGACATTATCGAAATGAAACAACTTCAATCATTCATCATCCCTACCGGTAGGTACGTCTGTCATCTGCCTTGACAGTTGCATCTGCGTGAGACGAAACACAAAAATAAATATTTTCACAACGGAACTATGAAATACATATACAGACCTACGTTATGATTATGATATTACTAATTATTTAGCTGTTTATGAGTTTAATATCATTTTTGTGATGTTTTACGTAAAGGCTCATACCTACTAACGTAACTCGTACAAATGAAGAGAACGAAACGTCCATCATGACTATACGGAAATGTACCTAGCAATCGTTAATTTACTGTTTATCTTAAAATCATAATTCCGGATACGAAAACAAAATTCCTGAAGTGAAAAGCTTGTAAAAAATAAGAAAATAATTTGTATATTAATTTGGTTTTCATACATGCAACTTTTCAAGACTGGTTTTGGTCAATCTCCTTTGTACGGACAAGTTACGAACTGTTTGAGCGCACACCGGACACTGACCGACACTTGGGTGCAGTACCTGTCATTGTCTGGTGTACGTCATGTCATCAAATTGTCCGTATTGGTTGGACCGAGAACCTTTCTGCAGTCAGTATCAGCGGTGCAAGCTAGAAGAGCTAGGCATGGGGAGGGGACGGGGAAGGCGTCGACTATTTTTATTACTATTAGTTCGTACTCCGATTTTTGAACATGCATCGATTTCTATGGTATACCATTTGACACCAGCTCATTGAACCATTAATATTCAGCAAAGGACGACTATACTAAAATATGTATACAGTTGGACTTGAAATGTGGATAAATACTAAATGATAGAAATTGTTTCATTTAAATTTAACCTTCCCGAGCAGGCGTTAAAGTTCAAAACCCAATATTCAAGTACACAGTTATTGCATTCTGTACACACGGTTCGATTGTACTTGTATATGTCCACGTGTGGGTATCAAGGGTTCGCATTGTCCAGTCAGTGAAAACCATCGCACAGCAAAACTATAATTAAAAAAACCGACCAAGTGCGAGTCGGTATCCCGCGCGAAGGATTCCGTACCATTATCTATAAAAACGGCAAAAAAATCATATCTGTTGTAAGGGAAAATATTAAATATTTTTTTTTTCTGATTTTTAGTATTTGTTATTATAGCGGCAACAGAAATACAATAATAGAAATAAAATAATAGAAAGAAAAACTGTCTAACTATCACGGTTCATGAGATACAGCTTGGTGACAGACTGACAGACAGCGGACTCTTAGTAATAGGGTCCCGTTTTACCCTTTGGGTACGGAACCCTAAAAAACTACGACAGCACTGCACACTGTGCTGGCGTGGTACACGAAAATAAATGATTTGTTGGAATGGAATGCAGCAGCCAGTTTTGAAATACAAATATTTCACTAAAGTTTTTTTGTTGTATGTGGAGAATAAATTAGTTTTTATTGGAAGGTATATCTTTGCCAAGTACATTTCTTATGACATTAAAGTATACAAGCTGCACAAAAGAACTGCCTTAACCCTCGCTGTGCGATTTTTATCGCGCACTTAATTTCAAACTCTCGGTATTGAGAATCTAACAGAGTGCATCTCAGCTTGTTGGATTTTCAATACTGTCCTGAATATATAGAGTTCGAAATTCAGTGCGCCATACAAACTAGTAGCGGTCAAAATCAGTTTTGCGAACAAAGGCTAAGAAAACTTTCTAAGACACACGTCCGGCCTTCATTGTAAATAATTAGTCCCATAACATCTAAATTCTGCCATATGGCGCAACTCAAAGTTATACCTCATACTACATCTTCAAATCTCATAAAAACTACGTATCATTCTATAGTTTAACCTAGCTTATTCACACTAATTCAGTTTTAATATCTGTCGCCAGCAAAGTTCAGATACTGAGAACTTTACGGCCAAAGTCACCTCCTCGCCTAAGGTCAGATTAATCATGCCAAGTAAATCTGGAATTCGATCCAAATTAACTTTATAGTCGCTCAGCGAACTTAATGGGATGAGTCGGGACTTCATTTGCGAATGCACTTTCAAAGATATATGTTCTATGACGAAATAAACTCAGACGACGGAATGAATGGCATTCAAGATTTCCGTGTAGTTACAAAATATTAGAGAGATGAAATGTCTCTTAGGTAGCAATGCCGCCGTGCCAACGTGTGCATCTGTAACTTGAAAGACTTCAGCTTTTCGCAAAGCCTTTATGCATGAAATATTTACTCTGAAACGTAAAATTGAAGTCAACGTGCTGCTACGTTGCATTAAATAAACACACGCTAGCATAGTGCGCAAGCAATAATTAAACGCAGCACTAGTCAAATCTAACTGACCAATCAGCTAGTAATCAAAGCCCTTTGGTGGGCGTGCCTGCATGCAAGTGGAAACGTCCACTCGAATTACATTCTGTGACCATATTGGTGTATCGGCAAGCTGGAGTAAATTCCTTTGAAGATGCCGGGTGTATGCTTGATTAACTAGTACAAAGGTTGACGATCAGTTGTGTTAGGTGATATGAATTACATTCGAGTTTTAATAAGCTCTGTCATACTCATGCTAGTTTCATTCTCATCATCATCTTCCTGCCCTTGTTCCATGTTATTTGTCGTCGGCGCAACACGTTTTTTTCTTCCATTGTCCTCTGAATCGTCGTCATCGTTACGCTATCATTTACTCCTTCTTCCTTCATATCATTCCTCACACAATCCATCCATCTTTTCTTTGGTCTTCCTCTCCCTCTCGATCCATCCACATATATATTTATTACTCTGTTAGTCACATGCGATTCTTCCCTCCTCATCCAGTGCCCATACCAAGACAGTCCCTTTGAATTTTCTGTAACTGACGCAACTTTCAAACTTCCTCTAACATACTCATTCCTTACTTCATCCATTCTTGTCATACCACACATCAACCTCAACATTCTCATCTCCGCTACATGCAATCTTTTTTCATCCATTTTGTTTACAGCCCAGCATTCCGATCCATACAGTACGATAGGTCTGATCACGGACTTGTATATTGTCCCCTTTAACTTGAGGGGCATCCGCGAGTCGCAAGTTGTTCTTAAATTATTATTGGGTAATTAATTTTTCAATACACTTCCTTGAAAACTGGCTCTTATCGCACTACGATTAGGTTCAACACACTCAACGTTACTTCACACACGTGGATTTTTTTCATTTATCACAACTTTTGCGGAAATAAAATTTTCCGTAGGTACTGTTACTAGTTACTACTACATTTCCACAGATAAAATACTTATACTAAGGTTTACTATTGTATTTTTTTAATCTCATCAAAGAAGTATGCGTCTCTACGGCGTAAATATTTTTTGAATATTTAAATTGTGTTTATAAAGAGAATACTTATCATAAATAAACATGATTATTTAAAAAATATTTACCTTTGTTGTAACAAATTAACTTGTGTTCTACATTAAAAAATATTTTGAAGGCCTTGATATCTTATGAATGTTATTTACGAATGATACAAAACTTTTCGTTCTGTTATTTTATTTCTTCGTTAGCGTGTTGAAAAACGACGTTCAATTCACATGGGCATTTATCACTGCAGTTCTCGACTCCATAACACAGTGAATTCCGCCTCGGTTGCAATGACAAAGTTTCCCCACTAGCATCGAAATATACTATTCTGTACATGAAAGACAAAACCCTCAAGTCCATAAAGTGTTTGGGAATAAAAACTTAATCACTAAAAGAAAAATACCCGTTGTGGGAAAAAGCTTAGATAAAAACACCATGACTGACGCTCCCTTTACAAAGCAAATTATGTACAAGTCTGGAAAATAGCGTTTGTCGCCCGGGGCGTGTCGCTCGAAGATTCCTTTGTGTACAACTTTTATTATTTCGCTTTTACATTTTACTCTCAAGGTAAGCCGAGGTTCCAGCCGTAATGGATTGAACTATAAGCTTAAAGTACAAAGGTTTAGCTAGAGATGAGTATGCGACGTACGCCATTAAAATTGCATATTACATAATGCTTTTTTACTGTCTTTGATACAATTTCTTACTTGTTTGTCATAAGAAAGAATCGAATGTCTGTGACATACCGTTACTTACCTAATTTTTAGAGTCAGAGTAGGGGTTTATATTTTTCTAACGTTCAAGCTGCCGCGTTTTACCACTATGTTCAATCTGCGATAAGTAAACTCAATTATTGATTTATAAGCTTTATTACATTTAAAGCACTTACTTTTTAATATATCTAAAACGATAGCACACCGATATAGAGAACAGGGTCCTAGCTACCGTCGTGGGTCCAGGCTCTCGAGAGGGACACCTCCTAACTGTACTTCCCGTGCCAGAAGCTCAGCTGCCTAGCGGGAGCTTCCTTAGATATTGGCCGAAGCTTTTGGCTGCTAAGCCATTGGCCGTCATAAGTATCGATTGTGCCGTTAAGATGCCGGTTACTGTAAAGATACTTGAATTGCTTACATTTCTCAGCTATCACGAGTTATATGTATAATTTTTGATCTTCTTAGCCCATTAAGTATTTGCGAGTCGCTAATCCCATCTTGATCATTTCGAAGTGTGATGGCTATAATGTCGTCTGCCCAGTAATATAAACGTAAAGTGAATTGATTTATTCTTTAAGTATTTTTAAGCAAACACGTTTTGTTGTCTCCAGGCTTCGTTTGTTTTCCAAGAATAAGAAATCTGAGGAAAAATATTCATTTTAAATACAGCAACCAGGGGCGGATTTCCCTATAGGCCGAGTAGGCCCGGGCCTAGGGCGGCAAAATTTAGGGGGCGGCAAAAGTTGGTCGTTTTTTTTAGTAGTTGCCCACGCGCTTACTTGTAAAAACTCAAAAATGTGTCCATATAACATCCCTAAAAAAAATAACATGTATGGCGATTACGATTATCAGAAGGGTTGCTCATCCAACTGAATCTTTGCTTACACCACATAGGGGGCGGCAATCTTTCGTAGGCTTAAGGCAGCCAACGTATCAAATCCGCCCCTGCCAGCAACGAATGCAATATGAAATACGTTTACTCGTTGACTTCTGTGTACAAAGGACCCTCATAACGAATCAAAGGTTCAATTGTCAAACGCGAGGAAATAAGTTCAGACATAAGCCCCAGTATTTTATTTACGTTACGCAGAATATTTTAATCAGATGCCTTCAAAGAAAACGTCTATGTCACTTTGAGTACTGACGCCGAGAACGTTCATGTCGTGCTGTATTTTGCTTTTGAACGAATTTCTATACTCGACTTTTTTCTGCGTTCTGTCAGCGTATTGATCGGGTTAAAATTAATAATATTAATTGCGTTCCAGTAATTTAATCGGCCCTTTGTAGCGGATGATTGCCATTTTCATGGCTTAACCTGTCGTATTAAATGAGTTAATTAATTAATTATTATTCCAAATAATGCAGTGCGGCAAAGGGTAGGTGTATGTTAATGTAAAGCACTGATGCCTGCTACGTCCCGTTTGATGATTACCTAAACGTGTAATTAGAATATATGCATTTCAATATTCGTCCACTTTGGTGTTTCTTATCACCGGCTTCTAACAATAATTATCAGCCCAATGTAATCATAATAACAAGATGTTGGCTGACATTCTCGAATACACAAATTACACAACCTGGCCTCAAGGTCAACGTGCTACATGAGGTCTTAGGTTCACTGTCCGTCTATCTGTCTATCAAGATTCTTTTCTCAGGAACGCGTGGAGGTATCGAGTTGAAATTAAAACCATATACTTAAGTCTACATTGAAGCTAATTCCATTCAAACTTCTAAGTTAACGTGAAAAAAAAATATATAGAGAGAGATATAAGGCTATTTATGCCGCAAAAAAGTATATTCCGACACTCTCAAAGGAATCAAAATTTATAGGGTACTTCTCGTTGACCTAGGAGCATGAAATTTGGCAAGAAGCATTGCCTTATAGCAAAAGTAAAGGGAAAAATCTGAAAACCGTAAATATGTAGTTTAATAACAAAATATCTACAAGTTTATACGGAACCCTCGATGCGCGAGTCCAACTCGCACTTGTCCGGTTTTTTCTTGAAACTAGTTCTGAGTGACAGCGTGGCGTGGCGTGTAGGTGCATCCCTTTAATTTATTAGTAATTGACAACTAACCTTTACAGTGAAAACTAATCAACATGCTTTAATCAAAGTAACCTTTAAATTTCCCTTTAAAAATCGGTTTATATATGGTTTATATCGACAATGTTCAATTGGATGCGTGACATACAAATCGGTTTACTAAGAACCTGCTTGGGTTTTACAATTTGTAACATGCAAACTGGAGTTTTCTGTAAGCCGAGTGAAAACACATTAGAAAGCGACGCCCTATCGCGAAAACGTTAACATAACGTTAATTCAAACGCTTTTTAACCGACTTCAAAAAAGGAGGAGGTTTCTCAATTCGACCGTATATATACATATATTTTTTTTTTATGTGTGTTCGCGGATAACTTCGTCGTTTATGAACCGATTTTGAAAATTTTTTTTTGTATCCAAAATATAACAATGCTATTAGTACCAGCACATTAAGCTACTTCAATCTGTCAATTTAATTTTATTTCGCAATTTTAAAGCATTACATTCAAGGTTAATTGGGAAAATTTGACAGTTTTAAATAGCTTGATGTGCTGTGGCTTCTGTACTTTGTTTTTTTTTTGCTGTATATACATAAAGTATCAACCATAGGCCAGCATTTGGCCGGTAGGGCCCAACACCGGCCGCGGTTCCGGACACCTGACTCTGCCCAGTAATGTGCTGAAGTATCCGAGTACTGGCCGCATCCGATAAGTAGCACGGTAAAGCTTTCGGTTTGTTATCAAAGTCTAATCGGTATGTTATCTTGTATCAGTGTCCAGGGCGCGCCCGTGACGCTAGCCAGCAACAGTCCGTTGGTCGCAGACCAGAACGATGAGAAATATTTCTTCGTAAAAGTTTGAGACGTTTCTTTCCTTGCCCCAAATCTAAGCAAATACATATTATATGTACAGTTATTAATTTAACTGTCAAATTTTCACATTCGATTTTGAACTTCACCTTCAACATTTTATGGTTTAAAATCATTTGGAAGAAATTTTACTGTTTGTGGTGACTTGATGTGCTCGCGACTGTACATTGTGTACAGTCACGAGCACCGATATATATATACACTTTCCAAAATTTAAAACAAAAATTGCGAGAAAAACGATTGTCACTTGGACATAGGGAGATAGGATCTTTTTCATAAAAAAATATGAGTGCCAGAATACTACGGTCGTACCAACATACAATTTTAATCAGAAAAGTAGGAGAGAAACACTTTAAAAAGTGTTTACATATTGGTGCTCGATAATTGATTATGCCAACTGAGGATTAACAAATTCCAAACCGACCGTAAAATACGCTGATTAATTAATATCGAAATGTAATGGAAAAATAATGCCTTTGAACATGTTAAGTGATGCAAAATATTAAGTAAAATAACATTTCAACAAATATAAAGCATTTCGCAGAAAATTAAATGAGTACGAGTAATTAAAAAGAGTAAGTAAAATACCGAATGCGTTTTAAAATAAATGCACTGCCTGATGAAAACGGGGTAAATAGTAATGTCAGTTATTTAATAACAAATTAACAGGTATAAACATTTAAATATTCCCGTTTTCAAATATTTGCTATCTGATTTTACACGAGTTATCGTTTTAGTAAAAGCTGAACTACGTTTGTGTTTAATAACTATTTATTCAGCGCGATAACTCTATATCATAAGGTTATACACTCGTTTTTTGTTCAAAAATCAACACGAAAGTTAGCTACAAAATGTCAAAGGCTTGTACATACTATAACAGTATTCAAATACACTGCTTATAGATAAAGATAAATATCTTTAAGAAGTGTAAAACTAAGTCGCTTTTCATATTTGAGTTGTTTCTTAGTTATTAATACCATCATTTAGAAAATCTATTCCTTCTGGTTTTTGTTTTAATATTTAAGTGAGATATAGCTTAGTAAATAGAAGATTTGTTATGTCGCTATTACAACCGTGCATCGCTGGTAAATATACCAATATACCTACTCGTTTTATTGTGTATTCCAGTTCAATGGCGCTTCAGTTTACATTGTTTACGTTGTCGAGGATACTTCACGCTCAGCGCGACTGATTGATGTCGCGTTGTTGTAATTATTAAGCGTCAGTTTTCACACTCCTTGTTGCCACTTATCGCGATTATCAGCTTTGTTTACTCGATTAATTAAACTAGATGCAATAAAAGACGTTATTTTAAAAATGGAGGCTATATTTTTGGTCCGACCGTACTTTTTTTATAGACTTTGACGGATAATGTGCTTAAATATCTGTCTGCCGGTGTCCGCAGTCAGTCCAAGTATCTTTATAATGTTCTAAAAGCACAAGTTTGACAGGGAAATGCTGTAAAAATTGTAGGAAAGTAAATACACATGCTTTTAAAATCCATTCATCATTTACATCACAAAAAGTGTTTGAACTGTGTAGAAATTCCATAAGTACACTATCAAAACAAAAAACATGCCTACGCACACATTCACACAATAGTACAGCGTGTGCACTAATAATATCCGATTTATAACCCCTTTATAAAAGACGGCGTTATGCGCCGACATCATCAACAAAAATGGAGTATTTGCAGTACACATTCGTATTTTTGTGTTGTTTAATTTTCTTAACCGCCAAGTAAGTACTAAACATTTATATCTAAGACTCGCCGTACCGCGTCAGAAAGATGACTATAATGTGTAATTGTACACCATTATTTTTAGGTCGTTCTGGAACCGAATACCATGAACTCGATCATCGAACTCGAAACGATTGGGACTATTTTTTTCCAAAAAATAACAAAAAAAAAAAATACGAAAGAATAAATTTAATGTTTTTTTTTAAATAATGAGAATTGATCGATGAATGAATTTTTCAATGGGTACCGTTCGCATGTGTTGCCGATCGTGGATACGTTTTACACACACATATGCATTTGAGTTCCCATTATTAAAAAAAAAACATTAAATTCATTCTTTCGTGTTTTTTTTTATTATTATTTTTTGAAAAAAATAGTCCCAATCGTTTCGAGTTCGATGATCGAGTTCATGGTGTTCGGTTCCAGAACGACCTAAAAATAATGGTGTATATTGTATAGTCTAACTCACTAAGTAATGCTGATAAGTTCTATGCGAGATAAGGGCAAGTTAGGCTGAAAAATGAGAAGATTACGTATACGAGATACACAATCTCGTTCGCGATTTGACGGTGATTCTTTGCACGAATGATCATAGCAAGACTACGTAACAGCCTGCTTCTCTGCATTTCCCAAGGGCTCCAGCTATCTCTTCGCAGAAAATACTACTTTTTTTTTTCAAAAAATATAACTTGTCCCCTCAGGGACTACAAGCACAATCTAAGGAATGAAATACATTCCTAGAGACGTTTAAGTTAACCGACGACGAAGAACAAACACTAAGAAATTGCATCGTATTTTATTACATGACTGGATCGTCGTGTCAGTGCCCGAAGCGACCCTTTTCTGGAAGCTAATACCTACTATATTGCCAGACCTCTTCAATCTCGCAAATGAGCGGCACAACCTTTGAAAGCGCTCTCAAATAAAATTACTATGAATGTATAAAACATTTTTCATAACTTTCCACTCCTCAGGCCAAGTAGAAATCAAATATTACGGTTATTTGCAGTGCCAGTTTTACTTAGTTAATTTGTCAATTATTTATTCGTAACTGCAAAAAACTAGGTTTCTGATATATAATGTATAATGCGATCATCAATCGAACACCATTCACTGACTTTCATTTTAGTTTATAATTTCGTCTTTCACACAGACTTGTCGAACTTCTAAACTCCTAAACTCCCAATTTATTTGCGGTTGTAGCAGCGTGTCAGATTCATCCATGCTGCTTTAAATTTTCTTTTGTCGTCCTCTTAGTAATAAATTTTATACAATATTTATTTACTCTTATAAAGCGGCAGTCACGTCATGTGCGTAACTGTAGTTTTACTTCAACGTCTATTAAAGTCTATTTATAGTGCGGACTTGTAACGCATTCGTTTCTTGCCCCTTTCGCCTTACTCCAGTGCATATTGTGTTGATGCAGCGCTAGATAACTATTTGTACAACTCAGTTATGATCTTCTATCCAGCCTCAGTTCGACCTCGTTACTGCGGATAAACTTTTCCCGGCGGTATTTTCCGTTGGCGTGCGTTTTTTGCAAATAAAAAATATTCACCACAACGTTGCGGGCAAATACTTTCTTGGTTCTAACAGATCTTTATTAGATTTTATCATTTTACGTTTGTATTTCCGCAAATAGGCGATGATTTCCAAAGTGCATTTTTGCTAGGAGACTCTTATTAATCTGATATTTCAGTGGATTGAAACAGACAAAGTATTCAAACTCCACAACGCCGCGTCGTTAGAAAATAACAATAAATATATTGCATTAGCACGAGAACCTATATTCATGCTCCGATACTATTATTTAGAAACACCTGTATTAGCCCCATCATCGGTCATCAAAGGGGTGTTTCGCGCCACACCTCAACAATTTTACAATGAAATAATAGTCAGTCCGTTTGTTAGGTTTTCTGTGAATATGCCGCCATAATGCAGGGGGCCGACTCGGCACGCGATCGGTAATTACACACTGACGGTTGTATTAATAAAGCATTCGCGTTATGAATCCTAAGTATTGCTGTCAAAATGTCGTATGTTTTATGCATTTGATGATGCGATTTCTATTAAGATTTTCTTCGTAATGAAACACTTTAAAATACTACAATTATATTCAACTTATTGTGGCGCTAAGGAGCACTTCTTCTGCTTTCCTCGTGTTCATGGAATACGATGGAAAATTCGTAGAAAGCTCCACTCGGAAGGTTGGTGCCTCAAGACGTGTCGCCTGTTACGAGCCACTCCGTCTTCATTCAGACCTCACCGGAAAGTCCTTCGTTCATTCATTTATTTATTTCTCAAGCAGTCATAAAGTTCATAATTACAGAAAAGGAAAGTTTTCAAAAAAAGTGACCGTCTTAACAAATATTGTGTTAAAGAAAATCATTGGAGCGGTTTCAGACTAGCGTACTTCGTAGCGCGTATGAAATTACAGCTGTCAGCAAAAGTGAAGACTTATCTCGCGACTCGCGCTTGTACTCGTACCATCCTATACGCGCCGAAAATATGCTAATCAGAAACTGCCCGGATTGTTTTGGGGCCCATTCATCGCTGCGCCACGCAACGCGCCGGGGAGAAACGCCACGCACGCGTATTTTGTTGCCTTTGCGGGAGTACTGTCGCGATGCGGTAACTTTAAACAAATTCGTTCATTTATTTTGTCTTTTAAAAGACGCAGACGCACGTCATGGTTAAATCGTTTACATTTCTGTGTCTAACTGAAAATCCCGCTGCATTTCCTATTCACTTAATTTACATGACAGGACACTGTGTATTATGTGGCACTTATTAAAAATTACTTGCTCAACCAAAATGAGGCGTGACGCGAGAGCAGTATTTTGTGGTAACAGGAGAGCGCTTATTGGTTGAACCCATCCCTCACCTCACGTGGAAGCGACGCCACTAATTAGAAATTATTGACCAAATATTATCATGTCAAATGAAATTTCCGACGTGCCAGGCTAACCGTCGTTCGATTAGTGGCTGCATTCTGGTACCATTGTGGTGAAAATTAAACCTTCTGTAGCTCTGTTAAAGCTCCATTTACGTTGTTTTCAATCAGTTTACCGGCCAAATATTCGCATTCAAAATTTGCAAGGATTAATAAATGAGCCTTTATTAGTAATAGTTAAATAGGTATGTTAGTCTACCGTGCCCAGTCAGGCTCGCTACTATTATTGCAGACTGAAAAATCTTTTTTTCGTCACTGAATAATAGCCTTTAGTCTATGGCGCCATTAAAATGGGAAATTGAGCCTTATTTGCTCTCTGTTAGGGACGAAAAGTTGTGTCGCAACTGAATCGATGACAATGCACCAAGAGTCAATGACCCGATGAAATCGTAACCAATAAATTGTTTTCGTGCACAGCTCTGAATGTATGTGCTTTGTGATTCCATGGATTACGTTTAATTCCTGTAAGCTTTCAATTAAAATTTTATGAAAAATGAAATTGCATCGGCGCACATTGTTGTGTAGTTAATTGGATGAAACTTGTACTGGCCATTGAAAATATGAGATCCTATTGAAATACTGAGTTGCGTGTAACAAAGTTTTTGGTTTTAGGTTTTTTTTTATTCTGTGAAGGTGCATAGTCAGAATTATCATGTAGCTTTGCAAACCATTTACGTAAAATATTGACTACTCGCACTACTCAAAAATTATTCGAATATCTTACCTCGAATCAGTGTTCCGCCTCCAATTAGTGATGATATCGAACTACTAGCAGCTACGAAGCACCACACAAACTGGTCACACTTAGTAGTAGGTCACAGTACAGAGCTGTTATATCTAGCAGTCGGTGTTGCCAACCGTCGAGGCGGATCACCAGTCGTTAGTGGGCCTTAGCTGCACGATTATGTATTACTTTACCGATAGTTTGGTTTCTGCGAATTTCAATACTTATGAGGTTAGTACTTACCTCAGATGAACACAAAGCCGGCAGAAAGACAAATATCAACACAGCACTCTCTGCTGCGTTTGTCGATACGATAGATTACACTTTATTATGGCAATCATACAAAATACTGGCATGAAAAGGTAGACATATTACAAAGGGTGACATAACGGCCGGTCTCTTCTCCAGTGCTCGTTCACTCGACGACGGGCAGGCCGTGTCGACGGCGCGTTCGTGTTCCACGCGCGCCTCAAAGAGATGTTAGCAAACGGGAGGGGCCCGCAAGAGCCGATGCCTGCCAGGGCTGCGGGACTGTTCGAAAGAGATACCGCGGCCCTGGAACATAAAGGGCCAAAGAAGGAACATGAGGACTCGTTCACTCTCGGATATCGGTCGTTCGAAAGCAGCCAGTTCACTGCCACTTCAGCTTGCTCAGAAGAAAAAGTTACTGCTCTGAACAGCGCCGTCTCTGTGTTTCTTCCTTGTGATTACTTCCTGCTAAAACTGGAGTGTATCACATATTAACTTTTTCTTCTTCTGCTTCTTCTTGTACTATTTTGAGGTGAAACATCTATATGCACTCCTAGGCAGAAAAACCGACTGGTATGTCGTGACAGATAGCACGTAAAATCAACCTTTTCCCATTAGAATAAAGTTTGTTTTGAAACGACTGTTACGAGTAAATAAAAGTCAAAATAACGTCTCTTTTATCGATACTTTGTTATAGGTTTTTTTTTATTAATTATGAATTCTAATTTATTAACATAGAAGTGTCACATCTGCCGGGTGTTCCGTGACGGCCAATTGTTTTATAATCCTTTTTACTAACTGTAAGCAATTAAGTTAAATTTAACTTTAGAGCTTGTCCAAGTTTTTTTCAGCACCAGAAGTTGAACAGTCAAAAGCGCGCCGCATAAGTACGATGATAATTCACTCACAATATTAGTCAAAATACTTCTTAGAACACTTGTACTCTATTATTATATATATGTACACATTAAGTTCACAGTAATAATAAGGTGTATTAGGTGATGTATTATAAGTCGAGTGACAATTCACTCGCAATCTCAGTCAAAATACTTGTAAAATCACTTATACTCTAATATTATGTATTTATAATATATACACTAAAATTCCATTTCCGTGCATTTTTAAAGTAAACTCCTTAACGATCATTCGTTGAATGTACTGCCGAGGTCGAGCCGAGGTTACGCTTGCATATACCACAATAAACTGTTAGCCTTACGTTAACCTATATTCGTACTGAGCAGCTCGATACAACCATTTTGTGTACGTAAATGCCCCACTTATAGGCAACGGGTTAAATCACAATTAGAACATGTAAATGTTTATGCTTTAGTGTGCCGTAATTGGTGAGTATCGATTTGGATGCGGCCTGCGCGTGGCAGTAACTCGATTGTAAGTTTGGCTAGTGTTGGTACGCTAACTTCCTTATAAGTGAGGACATGTAGTTAAGTCTTTGAGTTTGGCCAATAAGAATTCAGTTCTGCCCGGAGTTTGGAAGTTGGTTGGAACACTGATGTTGCCGTTGTTGATGTCAAATGTTACTAGCTAACTTTATGTGATTCTTACTTACTAGTTTTTAGGGTTCCGTACCCAAAGGGTAAAACGGGACCCTATTACTAAGACTCCGCTGTCTGTCTGTCTGTCTGTCTCCAGGCTGTATCTCATAAACCGTGATAGCTAGAAAGCTGAAATTTTCACAAATGATGTATTACTATTGCCGCTATAACAACAAATACTAAAAATTAAAAAAAAAATATTAGGGGGGGCTCCCATACAACAGATATGATTTTTTTGCTGTTTTTATAGATAATGGTACGGAACCCTTCGTGCGCGAGTCCGACTCGCACTTGGCCGGTTTTTTTTAAAAACAAGGAGAGATACTGGTTATCTTTCTGCCACCACGTCATTCACATCATCATACACGTCATACATTTCATAGTAGGAGCATTTTCCGTTGAAAAGAATTGTCTTGAAGAAAAACGCTTCAAGTTATCGCTTGACGTCCAATATTAACAGTTCCTAGAACTGTCATCGTTGCAACACCGACCGTGATTGCTGAAAGTAAATGCGGCAAAGATTTAAATTGTTAGATCGCTCTACCACGACAAAAATGATTAGGATTATTATACATTTTAAAAGCAGTTGTCTTGCTCACTCATCAGTCAAAATCAAAACATTTATTTTAAGTAGGCCAGTCACAGGCACTTTTGAACTGTCGAAACAAAGACAAAAATGAAATTTAGCTGCAGTCACAAGGCATAAAAACTGTGAAAGTATTGTAGTTGTCCATTTCAAAGCGTAGATCTCTATGGAGGATTCTCTCATCATCATCGGCAGCTTTATATATTCCACGCACATGCACTGCTGAGAATATGCCTCCACCCCATAGTACATTCTTCCCTGGACTGCATGAGCTTGGCTCTCTCTTTTTCGGCTGAAAATCGTATCCATCGTTCCACGAGGGACGTGCGACTTTACTCTTTGTCTCGGTTTTCTACTTCTCAGCTCGACTTTGCGGCGCGACCAATGAATGGTGAGGACTTCAAACGTTTTAAATCTTTGTAAATCTCTGAATAATAGAGGCGACGATGTGGAACGAACACCAGTTTTATTTTTCTTTCCTTTATTATTCATTTCTAACAAAGTGGTTGGCAAGTAGTAATTTTCCAATAAACTGTTGGGAGGGTGTTTTAAATGAATGAGACACTTTGTAAAGTGTGAAACTGAAGTGACTAATTGAAGATTAGAAATCTTTGAAATAGCTCGTTCCAAACTTTAAAAACAGTTTTGCATTTTTGAGCAAATCACATGTTTTCATACTGACATTGAATATCCCGGGATATCAATGATCCCGGGTATGGCTAACCGATATTTCGAACCATTCTCTCTATACAGATTCGCGAAACAACTGACTTCTGTTTTAAAAAGTTCACGCTTGACCTCGAGATTCAACCTTGTTTTCCCCTGAATGTTGAACTTGTTCGTTACTTTATTATTAGTAAAGAAAGGGAAACTTAATTATCCGTTTATTGAAATCACAAGTGTCATTCTTTGACACATTCGAAATTAGATACACATACCGCATAATTAGAAAGAAAGAAAAAATGTCACAGGTACGTTCAATCGCTGAGAAGAAACATTGTGTTAATTTAATAAACTATTAAGTTCCCTTACTGTACATTGCTAGCGAATAAAGTTTCCATTCATTTATAATCATCAGGATGGGCAGGGCACTAAAGATTAAATTCCCTCAGTTTATACGAACTGCGAACCTGTACAGAGCACAGTGCGCAAGACTTAGTAACACTTAGTAACAACATAACGGGAACTTTAAAGCCAGTTCACCGAGGCAAACCTATTAAATTTAGCCTGCAACTCTGCAAGCAAAGTTTCTTACATAGTACCCTTTGGAGCTAGTTGTGAGCCCTGTGCTAAACGGTGTTATTCGCGAACATTCCAAGCTACCTTAGCGTACTCAGATAGTATAGCGTTCGTGTACACTAAGTTTGTAAATCCCACAATGATTGGTAGCGAACTTACGCTTCAAGTTAGAATGATTGTTTTATGTTTCGATGGTGCGAAAACAGAACCTTAAAGACCTGATAAGAAGAGGTAATTTTCACTGGCAACAAAGTGTAGATATGAGCACTGTTCAAACACAGGAACATAGCTAAGCTTCGTGGTAGTAGGAATCAGGTACACCTATATGCATTTGCTTAAACATTCTTTGATCAAAAGCTAAATGTTACGTTCCAATAAAACAAACAAACGTCGTTTTCTATCATAACAGTACAGTTCAGTACAAGGCACTGTAAACGATCTAAAACCGCGTACACAGTGCAGTGAGTAATTTGTCTCGACATGTTTGTTGGTAGCATAAATGATGATGTCAGACGCTACACGCGCGGAATGATTATGCAAAATAAACTTGCTACAATCGTTCGGAGCGCTGTGTTCCGACACGTGGGGAGGTGCATGAGAAGTTTATTAGAACTTAAGAGCCCGAGCTACCTTAAATCGTGAAGATTGGCGTTCGTTTTAATATAACTGCAGCATTCACTTTGTGACTAATATAATTATGATAAAGTTGGACTACTGCTAAGAGTTATACCTACACATAGAGGAAGCGAAATTCGATTCCAAAAAAATCTCGATGGAGAGATACCTCAAAGTACCTCTGAATCGAACGATAAATGGAGAATATTAAAAGAAAAACTTTTAATGAAATCATGAAACTTTGAAGGATAATCGAACTATGAACTCGTATAAAAGAGGACTTGTCCTATTTGTTTTTTTTTATTTATCCATTATTTTCACCGTTTAAGCAATCCTCTAAATATTGCTTAGTAGCATGCATACCTTGGACCGCCAATTTAAAAATAAGACACACGAATATGGATTTGGAAACGATGTAGTTTTCATTTAAAAAGCATTTTTGAACTGATGAAAATCGTAATCCCATCTCAATGTGCCGAAAAATTTGATGGGTTAATTCGGTGGGTCCTTTTTTGATAATGTTTCCAATGTATTCAGTATTTTTTTTTCTTTATATGTTGTTAACATTATCTTAAATTATGTTTGTTACAATAGGCCAAAGAAATTCCTTATTTGGCAGATTTGTACAATTCGGTGTTCTCATTAATATTCTGGGTTTGCAACATTGAGCGACCGCTGTGCTGCATGCGCATATTGGAAAACTGAATAGAAGAATTTCTTCTGTCCGGCACCACCTGACAACCAGATCAACAATTTTCAGGTTACGGAATATAAACTGTATTATCCAAAAATCCTCCATTTGTGAGAAAAAAGATCAACGAAACGAATACTTTTCCATGTATAATCTGTATGTACTCGTTACCAACCTACGTAGATTACCTAAATATTTATTACTTTAAAAATATACACATTTTATCTTTTATCAAAACATCTCTATTTCGTAAAAATATATCTGTGTCAATGCTGAGTATGAATAGTGTAGTTTACCCTAACAAAATGTTTTTGACAGTACGAGCGGGACAGAATGGTACGTAGCGTGGGGAAGTGGCGGCAAAATTTGAATTTGAGCTGTCATCTCGAGCGGCCTTACCTGACTCGAGCCTACACGTGCCCTTAATTTTCTCAGTTGACTTGTTACTTACTCAAATAAAAATAACACTTTATTATATTTTTGATTCACGAAGAGGTTTATTTTTTTATTGATGTTCTCAAAGCTCAATACTCAATATGCCAAACAATAACATTTGTTTACAAGATAAGACAGTTACACTGAAGACACACTTAATAAGTCCATGATAAATTATTCTTAAACGTCAACAGTCTCAAAACACTTAATAAAAACTACAATAAAAGTCTGAACGATCTAATACCTGTGTAAAACTGTAAATCTAAATTTAAGTAAGGTTCACCAACGCTGGCCATTAAAATTCTACTAACCTATATTTAACAGCCAGAGTATATAACTTGTTGAGCCGTGATCGCGATAAATAAACTATTAGAACAGGTTGCATCAACACCTGCAAACCACAGTTTGTTCTTGTCAGACCATTGATGACGGCAGTGAAAATATACTCTTATGGATCAGAAGCTCATTTTTTTTTAAGAATTGGCAACAACCTTGAATTGTTTATTTTTAACAAATCACAACAATCAACACAATTACAAAAACCGTTAGATACCAATATAATTAAAAAACTACACTTCACAAAAAAGTCAGTCGCATCCGAGCTCCCGAGCTAGTGTACGCGCTTTTTTTCGTTTTTTTTTTTTTGATATGGTATCTCGCAGTTCAGCCTATGATGCTGGCTTTTATTTAAACGGTCTAATCTTGTGGATGCCTTGTGTAAAACCTCCAGCCAGGGGGTGAACGCGCTCTGAGAGCCACCCCCTCAACTCGCTGCGTCACCACGATCGCGCGATGTCCCGCCCTTTCAGCAGAGGAATCCTCTAAGAATACCCTAATTATCGCAAACTACCTACAAAACAATCAAATGATTCGCTAGGCCACTGCACAAGATCAGCACTGCCTTGAGCCTTAACTGGAGTCGTTTGTAACTCTTTCCATGCTGCAATGCACACATACCTGAGCATCATATGTATATTCATCGGCTTGAATCGGAATCAGCTAATAAATATGAGGTGAGGAAATGCCGGTCCGGCGGCGTGCTTATTCGCGTGAGCTGTTACAATGAAATAAAAAACAATATTCGACAAAGATTTTATTCACAAGTAGGATTGCACGGCTATTAAAATAATAAAAGCTGCTCGAATTTTCACTCTGTATTTTCCGACGGATCCCTCCAGCGAAACAATGCAATTAAGTGCTGGCCTCACCAACAGATATTTTGATTACTTATTTTGGATTAAACATCGAATAATAAATACTGTGAGCATCGGCCCCGAACTTGACGTCCCTGGGAGTAGTAAAAGACGAACAAGGTTCCTGTCCTGTCCTCCTCGATATTAGTGAAAAGCAAATAGAACTAGCGGTTAGAAACGAGTTGTAAGTAATGCTAACTAGTAGACTCAGATTTGTAGCAGTGTGAACAGCCAACGAACAACAATATTAATATATCTATCTCTTTTAATGACACGAGACCTACATCTATTGTACGTTTCTGGAGCGAGAAACTAGCTGATAGCTAGTCGCTTCGGGCTGGGATAGATGCCTAATTTGAGAGAAAAAATATTCTTGCCACCGCGCCGCAAGCCGCCAGCTGTCTTTGAACCCAATGGCTTGGCACGCGTCGATGGTAAGAGACCAGATGGTATGACCATAATGCCATGGAAGTTGGATAGGCCTTTGGTGTGGGATGCAACTTGCTTCGGCACCTTTGCGCCATCCCATCTTCCTAGCTGTGCTGTGGCGGCTGCTGCAGGTGCTGAAAATCTCAAACGGCGCAAATACAATCATTTAAAATGCACCGCCGCCGTTTCTATAATGAACGAGTTCCAAAGTTTTTTTTTTTGTTTTAATAGAAAATTCTGGTCACGGAAAAAAATACGTACCTATTTTTCGTGTAAAAACATTGCACAGCGGTCCCAATGCCGTTATTTACTCAAAGTCTAAACTATCAAAAATATCAGATTGATTTGTTTTAATAAGAAAATACACGTTACATTCAATGACTTTATATACACCGTGACTTTTTAGTCGTCTTACAACGGCAGCCCACTTCATGTAACCAATGACTACTAAACATTCACGAAAAAAAAAAATCGTATTTATGTGATTTTAATAATTTAAAAATAAAAATATTATTCAGTATTATGACGCATGACGTTGTTGAAACACCCTGTTGCGAGCGATGATCTACTCGACTCGTGTCCTCAGTGCTGGGTAGGTATGTTCTACCGTTTGACACAAACATTATTAACAGGATGTTTCATAATTCTAATGTAAGTATTATTTATTTTTCTTTGTACCTAATGTCATAATTATTAAAGGTTAAAAAAAATCGCGCCTGTAGGTATTTTATGTCGGATACATTGAGTGTACCATCTTTGTAAGACGACTAAAAAGTCACAGTGTATACGCGTAGTACTCGCAACAGTAACTGGCGTGTGTGTAGGACCTGATGTAGGCTCCACAGAAAGAGCATGTAAACGTCGTGGTAGTTACTGCTGCTATTGGAAAAGTCCTAGGATTATGGCTGTGTAATCGGGCATAAGTAACCACATGAAGATCCAGACTTGCGAGCAGTCTGCATTCTATTTGAGCGCTAAAACTTATTGAAATACCAAATCTTCAACGATGCATATTATCAATGTGCACAACTATTTTATAATCAAAATTGTCCCAGTTTAATCGGCCAAGTAAATAGGTCGACCGATAAACCAAGTCGACCTCAGATAACGACGATTCGCATTGTTCTCTGAATTAAACATTACTCAACTCAACACTAATACCCTTTGCTTTGCGGAAAAAATAATGTGAAATACAGCGTGTATCAGAAAGGAGCGTTCATATTTAGGGGATGTGGACTGGTGTAGACCAGGAAACTGCACAACTTTCTCCATACGGCCAAAGTTATAACCGCGAAAAAATAATCAGCTGTCCATTGATATATAAAAACCCCAGCTGTCCCATACATTTGGGTCGCGTAGGTATTTATTTGTATGGCTTTGCTGATTATATTTTTTCGCTATTTCGATGTTGGCTCTACAGTGGTTCAGTTCGATGGACTGTACCGAATCTTAAAAAAAATGATCAATATTTCTGATACATACTGTATAAAAATATAAAGTCAAAAATGTATTTAAACTCGTTAAAAATAATTACAAAACATGAAGCGCTTTGAAAGCGATGGTTACTTATTAATGGGACAAATGGATGAACTGAGAACTCACTTCGAAATATTTTTATTGGTTGTTTGGTAACTTTTCACGATGAACCTTATTAGACTATATAGCCGGCATTGCATGTCATTCATCTCACAATCTTGCGATCTAACATGACTTTCCCGATACCCGATAGGGGTATGTAATAAATAAATAACTGATCACAATGCCACAGTAATGTCGCAGCGCTTGCAAGCGGTGTTCAACGGATATTCCGCAAGGGATCTCAGTGTTGTTATCCAGAAAATCATGCTTCTTTTCTTCGTATACGGTTTGTATTGTCCGTCTAGTTGGGAATTCAGTATAAGAATATTTTATCGAATAATTGGTGCTCTATCTGTATGAGAAGTGGCTTTTGCCCAGCAGTGGGACAGTAATAGGCCGGTATTATTATTAATATTGATACCCACGTCACTGAATGGTACCTACTGGTTTTTTTTTTTTTAGTTATGTTTTATTCGTCTCTAGATCACCGTTCTCCTGCCTTTATCCCAATTTATTTAGGGTCGGCGCAGCATGCCTTCTTCTTCCATACTTCTCTATTACTCGTAATTTCAGCAGTCACCGACATTTTTTTAATTACTGACATTTTTTCTCGTTGAAAATAAGTAATAAGTCGTCACGAGCTATCGTGGCTCAGTTGTACAGGCCCTGGCTTATGGCTTGTAGATTTTGGATTCGAATCCAAGAAGGCGAAGTGTTTTTACACTCCATTAAATTTTGTTTTTTAAATAACTCTAAAATATTAAAACCGACCAAGTGCGAGTCGGAATCGAGCATGTAGGGTTCCTTACCATCGTAGTAGAGGAGCGCCCTTTATATTCTGTGAAAATTTCAACTGTCTACCTATTACGGATAATGCGATACAGCCCGCTGACAGACAGACGGACGGACGGACGGAGAGCGGAGGCTTAGTAATAGGGTCCCGTTGGTTACAGACACCTAAAAACCATTATAATTCGGAGTTAAGAGCTGAGATTTACTTGGATTCGATTCTAATTGCCACTATAAGTAATGAAACTTTTGATCATTTTACCAAGCCACTCGGGACCATTACCAAATGTTTATCGAAATTATAATAATTTAAGATAAATTATAAAAAAAAATCTTCCGCATCGCTGTCAAGGGGGATTCTGCCCAGAAGGCAGGTGTGCAGAACGGATATACGGACGGATATTTTAATAAGAAATTATTGTAATGTTGTAATGTATTTTGGCAGAAGGTTTACTTACTTACAAGGAATAATCAATCAATATTCGAAAATCTGTAACTAAACTTTAAGTTGCAACTGACGCTTTTGCGCTTTTTCACATGCATCGACAATTTTGGTCATAATTTAAATAGATCCTATATTATATATAGGCTTCTGTATTAGAGTTAGCATTGTCGGAACACAGTGTCGATAAAGTATCTAGAGGTATTTTGGGTGGAAATCGCTGTTGAACTGTGCGTAAATGTGAGATATTTTAATTTTTTGTAACATAATGTCCTACATTATAGGCCACGTACCTGCCGCCATAACTTCAACTTCAAATTTCTAAGTTAAAATCTAATATTAGCGTACGATCACTGTATGTTCACGTTGATGATTTAACCACAGACCTGCGCTCAGGTAGGACATTCTCCCACCAACAAGGGTGGTTAAGTGCCCGCGGTACTGTACCTCCAAAAAAAAAACTACATAAGAAAACACCTTACTGCGTTGAAATAGAGCATGACTTCGCAACTAAATACCTTCGAGATAGATGTCCTAAATATCGTTTAAAGTCGTTAACATCACGGCGGGATCGAAGACTATTAAGTATATGTCTAAAATCTTGAAATAATTGACCGATTAGCGGTAGGTGACCTGGAATGTTGCTGAGGGGATTAATCGACTTGGCGAGGTAGTCTAATGAACGTGATATCATCATGTTGCCATAATTATTTATGTCTCACAAATTGATGTCACCACTAACCATTGGCTTTAAATACTTGTCGTGTCTGTATTTTGAAAATATCTCCATCTTAGTGGGAAAGCCTCACTGAATGCTGCTGGACTAGTATGATAAGTGTCCACCCGCTGCCTCAGTAAAACACAGCACAACACTACATACAACTAAAAAAAGGCTCAATTTTATAATCAAAACGAATAGGAGAAACAACACTGGTCACAGTGTTGACATATTCAATAAAATATTCAACTCATCCAACAGATCGATCGAGCGCAGAATGTTGTACAAAACACACACTGCGAGCGCCGCGTTACACTGTGTTTACATGTTTTAATGAAAATGCACACACCGTTGTAACAAAACTACCAAATACCTAATTTTCTATTCGAAAAACCAAATACTTGTTCACATTATTCAAGTGACAAACGAACCGAACTGTGGCGAGGTTACGAAATTATTGGCGAACAGCGAGTGTACGCAGTCTGCAGAACTTGCAGTGAAACACCTAATATATGTCTCATGTTTTTCTTGCATAGGCGGTGTGCACGGAAATTGGTCCGCGGTTGTGCTCGGAAACTTCGTTCCACTAACTCGTTTGAGATGCAACTACATACCTCAGATTTTGTTCGGTGTTTACACTTCTCCTCGAGAGCCTAACTACTCGTAAGTAGTAAAGTACCCACCCAAATGTAATGTGACACTTTGTTAATTAGAATAAGGACCTCTACAGGGGAAGGCGGCACTACGTTCTAAGAACGAGAACTTGTAGCCGATTAGTATACTATTATAAAGAAAGAAAGAAAGAAAGATAGACAGACACACACAGTACAGAAAGTCGACTATGTCTGCCAAATTTACGTGATGCGTTTTATAGATAACTAGCGACCGCCCCCGGCTTCGCACGGATGCAGTTGACTAATGAAGAACATTTTATTGAGATTTTTACACAAAAATACCGTAAAATTTTCGTTAGGCGGTAGATATTCTTTCATAAAAACCTTGTCCTGAAAATTACGAACTCAACAAAACATCAACAACAGCTACATCGGTCCAGCCCAATTGCCAATTTATTTTAATTTATATGGATTTAATTACAACATTATAGTATTAACCACAGGCAGGTGTGGTAGTGGTTTCAGATATGTGCGGCGTATCTACTCAATATAGGAGCTGCCATAGATAGTACGGTCCGTGGGGTGTCGCCTACGGTTTGTATGGCGGCTATCTATTTGTGCCGGACACAGGACCGGTGCAATAAATAGAGCAATGCGAATGCGAACTATAATACAATTGAGTATTTTTATCATACCTTTACATAATTAACGTAAGATTTGTGATATATCAATATAATTCGATTTAACCTCCGGAAAACTCTCTAAAAAACCTGTGCAAATTATATAAAATCTGCGGTTATTTCTTTTACAAATGCAACCCTGGTTCTTACTAAACATTTTTAATGAACCCCAATGTCAATTTTCCCGAATACAAGCATAAAATATCTGTCAAAGCTTAAATCGAAAGGTATTTAAAATCAGATATGCTAGTAAGCGGGTGATGGGGAAACACCAACCGTCGATGACGCATGCGCGCGCCCGGAGTGAGGTTCCGATTGTAGAGCGCTCCCCATTCGCATCGCATCTCGGGCCCGCGGTCGCACTTGTCGCAAGTTCGCTCACTCGGCTCGCTCGCTCCGTCGGATCGCTCACATCTACCTGTTCATTCAAGCCGCGAATATTCTAAGTGTTTTCCCGTCAGCCGCGCGGTCATTTCACTCTTCTGTTCTTGAAATGTGAGTATTAAAATAAAGATATAACTTGAGGATATGATTTGAATTTAGAATTTAATTTTTGACTTTGATTATTTTACAAAAAAAAAAAAATTGACATTATTTTTATATAGTGTCATAATGATTGCTAGTTATTTGAATTTTATAAATACATAGCTGTAGTATTCCATTATTTATTTTTGAATAAAAATTAATGTAATATAATTAAGTACTATCTTTCCGAATCTGTGACAGTTTAATTAACTTCGGTATAATTTTACTGTTTAATAAGTAGACAAACATGTCCGTAACTGTCGACTTCGAGTAAATGTTTAATTATCGCGTTAATTAATGTTTTTAATTGAGTAGTGTAATGGAAATGCTTAAAAAAATAACCATAAAGTCAGACGGATATCCGGTGCAATAAAAAACCAGGTCTTAGCATTTTCAGTTTTCGTTGATCGATGGCAGAAGATATACTAGTAGCTGGTAGCTTTTAAGACAGTTTTTTTTTCTAAAATGCAGACTTTCTGGTGACAAAGCAATTGCTACAAAAGGCAGTTCAAATATCCGATGCCCTTTGATACTGATTATTTAAAAATAGAAGAGAAATAGATTTAAAAAAATGTCTTTTATTTCATTGTTCTACAACGCACTGGAAATTGGTTTTTGCCAACATGATCATACTTAATAAATACGTTATTAAGTATATTTTGCAACAAAATGTAAAATTTATTTTCATAAATGCGATTTTAAGTTATCTTGGAAATTATAGTGTTTAGGATGGATTATCGTTTTAAATATTAAGAAAGGATTTCGTGAATTGATTTTATAAATTTAATAAACATCAAATGCTCTTCACTGTTACCATGCATCGTCACTTTATCCCCTAGCACGTTTTTACTTAACTCAGGGGACGAAACAGTTGCAAGATTTGAAATACACATCCTTATTTCACCAGAATACGATTATTAAACTTGGGTAGGATGAGAGATATTTGGGTAGCTAGCTGCAGTACTTTGGCGTGTCGGATGGAGTAATATGGACATCCAATAGCTAATAATTGTTAGGGAGACAATTTGCCGTGGAATTTCATAGTCGGGATGTTAGAAGCTGACAATAAATCATAAGAAGCAGACAATTTTAAAAGAGTTGTATTCGGTTTTGGCGAAAAAACTACGAAAAACACTTCCTTCATTTTTTCAACCCGCATCACTTTATTCCCTTGGCTCGAAAAAGTTGTTACATTTAAATTAGTATACTATTTTCAACCGTATTTCGATACGAAACTTTGTTAAACCAGATAGAGATTTAAGTAAAAAGTTAGTTGCAGTTCCGTGGAGTTTCGAATTTATTTATCAGAACATCTAAAATTAGTCGGAACTAATTATCAGGGCGACAGCTTTCTCTGCCACCAACATTCAATACGGAGAGCAGTTTTGCAACTTTTATTCTATTCCGTGGTGGACCAGTGCTATCGGCCCCGACTATCAGAGCGTCGGAACACGGGTAGTAGCATTAACTATTACTAACTCTAGTTTGAAAGCTCGCAATTCTATTAACAAATATGGATGTAATGCATCTGAAATAAATGATTATTTATTTTCTCTATACATTATTTTTCTTATTTTATACATTTTTAAATATTTTTAAAAACAAAAGTAAACAAAACATTTTAAAATATAAAAAATAGATGGCCCATCGGCATCAGGAACAAGGTCCATGCTGCGAGTGGTCAGGGCTGCAGAGAGAGGAACCGCCTCACTGTGCGTGCCGTGTCCAGGAGTACAGCGTTCTGAATATGCCTCAAAAGGTGTTGGTTGAGGCTCTTTTGCTACTAGTCTATTAACCGTAACGACTATCGATAAAATGATTGCAAAGTCCACGTCCCACATGTCGATAACTTCGCGTGCTAAATCAAGATACTTTTTTTTTTATCATTCTCAGCTTTCACAACATTCTCGTCATGAGGGACAGTGATGTCAACAATCATTGCACGGTGCTCTCGGCGATCTATCACCACAATATCAGGTTTACGTATTTGCGAAAATAGTCCTGTCCGTGATGATAGATTGATCCCAATACAATGTGGCATGACCGTTCTCGTACTTCAGAACCCACAAGGTTGTATTGCAGGACAAATTGCTGGTGGATAATTCTATCTACTAGATTGTGTCTGTACAAGTACTCACCGTTAGCAAGACGAGAACAATCGGAAACAATATGTTGGATCGATTCACCGGGACGGTGGCATGCCCGACAGATGTCAACCGTACCGTCCTTTACAATGTATTTCCGGTAATTGTTCGTCATGATAATTTCATCCATAATCAAACAGACTAAACCTTCGGTTTCCCTAAAGAGCTCACCAAATCGTAGCCAGGATACGGACGACAAGAGAACCCGGAAAAGCATCCGTGTAGCTCCTTAATTTGCCATACCTCCCTACGGTCATTAGTATCCAATACCACAGGTTTGCGCCAGATCTCGTTAGCCAAGGAGAGCGGGGTGAGGCCCTTGTCCACTGAGACCACATCTCGGTACATTCCCACCCAACCACCACTAAACCCTGCCAGGGTTGCGGGACTGTGAAAGTGATACCGCGGCCCTGGAACACAAAGGGCTGAGAAGCAATATGGATGGGTTTTAGTCAGTATCAATCTGACACTCTCTCACTCCTGATTTCCCATCATTAAATGAAAAAAAAGGTGTTAACCCGTAAGTGATTGCCTACAAACCGCCCTCTTCACGTAAGAAGTACAAGATTTTAACATTTTAATGAATCGCCGATTCATAAGATATTGTTGGGTTAACGCAAATCAAATTTTGAAGGAGTTGGAAGATTTTTGCATAAAGCGTGGTCTGCCTAACTTCCTTTGATATCCCGCAAATAACTTGTTTGCATTGACACCGCGACCGATATTTGTACTGATATGCGGAAACGGTATATTGACATAGACTTGACGGGGCGCTCCTGGCTCTGCAACCAGAGCGAGGAAGTGGATGTTTTTCCGATCGCTAATGGATGTACTTCCGGTTCATTTAAACAGGGTGGGAGAGTGCGAGATGGAATACACTATGGTTACAAGATGAACTATATTACATATATTTAAAGTGTTGCTTCGTGTGACTACGTTGATAAGTACGTTTGGAAACACCTAACCTTTATTATAGTTGATAAAAAAACAAATTTCAGTTTATGGTACTGAAAAATGAGTTCTGAAATAAATGAAATTATTTTATTTTTGTTCATTACACTTATCATAAGAAGACTTGCAGACACATTATTGTTACAACAATACATAACTAAATTGAAAATTACAAGTCTCCACAGACAAACGACAATTGGGGTTTTCGTTTAGTTCTTTTCTCAGTAAACAGTTTGAAGTTTTCTTTTACCCAGAGTTTTCTAATATAAAGGGTGTAACAAGACCCTTAACGAAGCCGAAAGGCACTGATCGCAATGACGGGGAGAACAAGTCTTGTTCTCCCCGTCATTGCGATCATTTTTTTGTTCTAGACCATACCTGGAAACCTTCTAGTTTCGGAGATATTGGCGGTCAAAGTTCAAACTTTTTCACAAGTTTTTTTTTAAATACATGTATTTCATGTAAGAAAATTACACTAAAAACACGACTTCACGACTCTCGTACTATTCAATTCATTCATCAGCACAATGTTTTGAAGGCGTTACTTTGAGTCCTACAGTAAAACGTGATTTTTCACCCCGTCGTCGTCTCCCAGCAATAATTTATGCGTAAAGTTACTAAGTTTGATGCACATAATGCTTGTTTGACGGCTTCGTGTAGGGTCCGTTTTGACCCTATGATGACTGTAAACAGCGGACTAAAGTAGACACATTTCACTATGGTTGTTTATATGAATATCAAAAATGTGACTTCAAGCAAAACAAAACAGTCGTGCTTTTCCACGGCACAGCCTTACAATGGTCATTGTGTCACCCCATCACGTGGCCCATTCACACTTATACGACTTCTCCAAATGAAAAATTCGGATCCCAAAGGGCAGAGCAACAGAAAAGACGCAAAACAAAACGTCGCGATGAATAACCCCCCGTACAATTGTTTTCCTTAGCTGAAAACGGCCAATGAATAGGAAAACCTACATCACTAGATGGGGGAAAATCGTCTCGTAATTAAAACTTTTCAAGTCAACAAAAAACATTCTCGAAACCTTAATTACGTAAGAGAAAGGGGACATTTCCATACGTCATACTTTGTCACGTTGCATTACCACACGACATGCTGAGAATTAGATGAAGGTGACGTTTAATCTATATCTATATTCTTATTCATATCGGTACACTCGCTGCCTCGCCTCCCTCGTTGGTCTAGTGGTAGCAATCGCGATTGCTGAGCGTGAGGCCCTGGGTTCGATTCAGAACGGGGTCATCATTCCAGATCGGGCAAAGTGTTATTTTTCCATCAGGAATTTCTCAGCAGCAGCCACGGAGTTTCGATTTATGCCCGGTTGATGGCTATAGGCTCGCCTGCGAGGTATATCCCAATGTCATCATCCTCCTGTCCTTATCACAATTTATTTGGGGTCGGCTCAGCATTTCTTCTTCTTAAATACTTCTAAAAAGTCAAAAGTCGAAGCATTTATTTCAATTAGACCATTACAGGCACTTTTGAAAGTCAAAAACAAAAAAGCTAAGCTACAGTCACAGTCACAAGGCATAATAACTTGTGAAAGTACTGTAGTTGCACATTCCAAATCGTAGATCTCTATGGAGAAGAATGGGTAAGAAACACCATGAACACTCTTTTTAATCAAAATATTGTTACAAAATCTTGGTTACATCATTCATGTTGAGATTATACATATATGTGAGAACGATGTACAAAGACGTGCACATTAAGAGCGTCCAGAGTAAAAGATTAAACCAACAATTTAAAAATAAAGTAATTAAAATAAACCGTGACAGCTAAGAGATGACCAGTCCCAACTGATAGCGCCCGTTCACGAACATGACGCATGGATCAGCGCCATTCAAATCAACCATATTGAAGGGAACTAAATGAGCCGACACACCCGCCACCATCAGCGAGACATTTGTGTGAGCATGACATTCTCTCAGCCACCAGGACACATTCAAGTCAATGAAAGATAACAAAATATAAATGGTAGCTTTACATTACATAGTACTCACACATGTGCTATGCAATTATATATTACTAAGAGATGGAATCTATACAATGCAAAGATATTTTTACAATCTTCTGCAGCTTCCACAATAACTTCACATGGTAATCAATAAGTTTGCACTCGCAATACTCGCAATGTATAGATAAAGTAAGAAAAATTATACAATTCAAACCCTAAGTTTCCAGAAGAGCAACGAGAAAGAAAAAAAAATTATATAATTAAAGAATTAAAGGGGGAGCATCTCTTCCAAACAATAACATCTTAGTTCGTGAGCCCAAGTGGTTGTGGAGCAGGACTAGCATTGAGCCGAGCATTTTTATCTACGAGATAGTCTATCATAGTCATTCTCTATTACTCATGATCCCATCAGTGTAATTAGCTCTCTATCCAGTAACCTTATACTAGTGTTCTAATATTAGTGTGTGTGTGTGTGTGAAATCCTTTTCTAGCTGTAAACAGCGGACTAAAGTAGACACATTTCACTATGGTTGTTTATTATGAGTATCAAAAATGTGACTTCAAGCAAAACAAAACAGTCGTGCTTTTCCACGGCACAGCCTTACAATGGTCATTGTGTCACCCCTTCACGTGGCCCATTCACACTTATACGACTTCTCCAAATTAAAAATTCGGATCCCAAAGGGCAGCGCAACAGAAAAGACGCAAAACAAAACGTCGCGATGAATAACCCCCCGTACGATTGTTTTCCTTAGCTGGAAACGGCCAATGAATAGGAAAGCCTACATCATTAGTTGGGGGAAAATCGTTTCGTAATTAAAACTTTTTCAAGTCAACAAAAAACATTCTCGAAACCTTAATTACGTAAGAGAAAGGGGACATTTCCATACGTCATACTTTGTCACGTTTCATTACCACACGACATGCTGAGAATTAGATGAAGGTGACGTTTAATCTTTAGGTATATTCTTATTCATATCGGTATACTCGCTGCCTCTCCTCCCTCGTTGGTCTTGGGTAGCAAGCGCGATTGCTGAGCGTGAGGCCCTTTTTTTTTTTTTCGGGTGGGGAATCCTCAAATGACTCGTCCCGCTCTGGGTGGAGCGGAAGGGAGTGTCAGACTCTTACTGACTAAAAACCACCCATGTTCCTTCTTTTGCCCTTTATGTTCCAGGGCCGTGGTATCTCTTTCGAACAGTCCCGCAGCCCTGGCAGGCATCGGCCCTTGCGGGCCCCTCCTGTTTGCTGACATCTCTTTGAGGCGCGCGTGGAACACGAACGCGCCGTCGACACGGCCTGTCGTCATACGACGGACGGACGGCGAGCTAACCCATTACTCACCGTCCATAGGCCCGCGCCTACGGTGGCCGAGAGCCATCACGGCGTGGCCCCCGACGCCCGGTGCTTCTCCCGCGGCGGCTGGGACGTGAGGTTCTGACCCTCTCACGTTCCGCCACCTCCATCGCTAGCATGACTGCTTCGCAGAAGGAGGTGACGGCTTCCCATTCCCTCTCGCCCCGGACCATGGCTTGAACCAGGGCCGGACGCGAGAGGTCGCCGCCGCCAATCGCCTCTACGAGAACACGGCGGTGCTCCGTCCAAGCGGAGCAGACCTCCACGGTGTGCTCCACCGTGTCCTCCGGGCGATCCTCACAATGATAGCACCCGGGCGGAGCGTGAGGCCCTGGGTTCGATTTCCAGATCGGGTAAAGTGTTATTTTTCCATCAGGAATTTCTCAGCAGCAGCCACGAAGTTTCGATTTATGCCCGGTTGATGGCTATAGGCTCGCCTGCGAGGTATATCCCAATGTCATCATCCTCCTGTCCTTATCACAATTTATTTGGGGTCGGCTTAGCATTTCTTCTTCTGAAATACTTCTTTATTACTCATCATCCCATCAGTGTAATTAGGTCTCTTTCGAGTAACCTAATACAAGAGTTCCAAGAAATCCTTTTCTAGGAAAACTAGTATTGGTTTGTTAGGACGTGACATTAGTCTGACATTTGAATTCATACAAGAGACGCAATTATACAAATGAACTCAATACCACTTCAAAGCCTCGCGATCATTTAATAAGCTTAAACGTAAACAACTTTGATGAAAAAGAAGTCAAACGTTCGTATGATATTTCCTTTCATATATTTCCTTGAAAAAGTTGTACCGCCTCCTTTTTTTCGTCGGTTAGAACGGAAAATTTTCTAGCAACATGGCTTCCATAATTAAGCTTTTTAAATACCATATTCGCCGAAACGTTAATATCATATGAAATGGATTTTCCTGAAACCGTTTTCTGTTTTCATTTGATGAGGTTATGAAATTACATATTGTTTTGAACCTCGGTTCACTATTATTCCCTTTATTCAACTTTAACAAGATAAACAAACACATACAAACATCTAAAAATAGTTGTCCGCCGGTTTCGGGAGCAGGGTCCAAGCTACCGGTGGTTAGGGCTCCAAAGACAGGAACCTCCTCACAATGCGAGCCGTATCGAGGAGTAGGTACTGCTTTCTGAATCAGGCCCTTGATCCAACCGTCTAAGGAGCCTCGAATGATGCTCGTCAAGGCTCCGGGCCATAAGGCCGTTGTACGTTACGACAATCGGCACAATGATAGCGGAGTTCAAATTCCATGTCGACAACATCGTATGTCAAGTCGAGATATTTAATTTGTGTCTCTTTCTCAGCTTTCACGAGGTTTTCGTCATGCGGGATGGTTACTACACTACACTATTATTTATATTAGTTATTTAATTCGAACTCATGATTGTCATTGTTGTAGGCCAGCATATTGCATCAGATCGACAACGCTCTTCGCTTCGCTTTTCTTTCGTTTTACTATGACTGACACGCAATATTAGGAATTCATCTAAAAGCTGTTCTCCTCATCTAGACATGCAGAATTGAATAGTCTTAAATCTAAACAAACAATAGTTTTGCGAATAATAATACCAAGAACAAAAGCAAATCCATTACTTAATAACGTGAAAATACACCCATATTAAATATCTATAATAATATACCTAATATGAATCAGGAAATTCATTTACCGTCGTATTTATCGCAACTATGAACACAAACGATCCTTTAATTAAAAAATTAACATCAGAATGACCTAGTTACGTCGCAGCTATGAGAACACTAGCGAAATTAGCATGGATGTAAAAAAAAATCGTAATTTGCTGATTTCAATTAACATAATATAATAGGGAAAAATACATTACGGTGTGTATTCTGTGCAATTGATTTTTGTTTAAAATGTTTTCCTCTCATACGATAACACGGTACTGCCTTTTTGGGGCTGTGGTTGTCTAATAATACTTAATACTGTTCAGCTTGAGGACTTGGGCTCCATTCTCAAATCGACGACAGGATTATGTGTTTTTCATCCGCAGTTTCTGAGGCTTGCAATAGGCACTGACTGGTGACATGTGGTTGTACTATATAGGTATACCTCTACCTAAGCCTTTGGGAATTACCGGCGTGATGTCACTAGCACGTAACATTCCCAATCGTCACGCATGTGTGTAACTTGCACGAAGCAAAAGCGTGGAGCAATGTGTTATTGGGTTTTTCCATTTGGGAATTCATAATAGGTTCGTGCTCAATAATACCTACGTGAGATTTAACAACTTAACATTATAAAAAACTTTTTTGCAAAAAATAAAACCGACTCCAAAAACACAAAAAAAAGTGAAAAATATTTTTTATTTTTTTATTTTTAGTTGCAATATTCCATAGATATATTTGTCATCATCAGACCTGTAATGGTACTTGTAACCCAGATGGGTGCAAAGTTTTGATCAATATACATGAATTAAGTGCAAACGCAAGGTAGCTACTGTAAACAGTTGAGGAGTTCCCTTAACTGTCCTTCGTCTTCATCATCAGACCCTTTATGACAGTCACAACCCATCTAGGTGTAAATTTCTCATCAATACAAATTAATCAAACCCAAACACAAGGTGACTGCTGTAAACCGTTGAGGAGTTCCCTCGACTGTCTTTCGGTTCCATAATCAGAGCGACTCCAGACCTTCTTTAAATTATAGTGCTTTAAAATACTTAATCAAAAAATTTACAAACGCACTAGTCGCCACTACAATTTTTGAAAGCTCCCCTCAATTTCTCTTGGATGCCATCATCAGATCCCGGTTTCCTTATCATGGGACCATCCTTGAAATATCTCCTTTCCAACAAAAAAAAAATATCAAAATCGGTTCATAAACGACGAAGTTATCCGCGAAAAAAAAATATATATATACGGTCGAATTGAGAAACCTTCTCCTTTTTTTTGAAGTCGGTTTAAAAACTCAAAATTTAGGTGTTCTATATCATCTGCCGACGACTTCACACCTCGACCACCTCTCTTAAGAAATCCTATCTTTGTACCCAATTGTATTTCAAGCGTTCTATAATGAGATCGAAGACCGCTTGAACCAATATCGTGCCCCTGTATAGCCGGTAACTTGCCGTAATACCCTTTTCGCTGTCACCGTGCCGTGGGATATATATCCGTTAACAGAGTTAGCTAGTGTATGCAACGGGGCACACCCATCGAGCATGCGATTAAGCTTCGTTACGTCCTGCCGGTTGATACGAGTGTGACCATGCTCTGAAATATTCATGAGGTTCGCCCGCACATCATTTCATCATAGAACAAAGTGCCTTGGCTCTTTAACCGGATCACTACGATTTCGCATCCGTGTGACGGTTAAATTGTTGTCAACAAATTGTTGCGCGAATGTTTGATTCGTGCCCGGAGTCTGAATTTGTGTCCGGTTGATGGCAATAGGCTCGCCCCTTATTACATGGGGCTTAAACATAACTGGTGAAATATGGGTGTGCTATTAGGTATACCTCTGCCTACCCTTCGGGGACTATAGACGTGATGTTACGTTTGATTGAAGTTTTAAATTATGAACAAAACAATGTTTGAAGCTTCGCAATTGAAATTGCTATCGCGTTCCGCTAAACTCACATTTCGGCGAACGCAGTTGCACAATCACGCTTCGAGCAAACTGCAAGAAAGTTACAGCGTTTGAAGAGAGCGTTTAATAATATGTTTTACTAGTTTGTAGTATCGTAATTGTAAAATACTGGAATACAATATTAGTTCTGATGTGTCAGATTGTGTGATTTTGACGTTTTTGCAGGTAAAAAATGTAAAAGGGAATAAAATGCTATATTTTCGAGCAGTTTTGCTTTGTCATAGTACTCAGAATGGCGCGTAATACAATCGGACTAATTAAAACTTGGATCAATATCTTAATAACAGGTGTGACAGGTGTGGTGTGTCCTTCAGCTGCAGAACTTTCTAGTTTCTGTTCGCGGGCTACCAGTAATAAACTGACTACTGTCTATGACTTTGATTGACCTCTCTCACCCTTCATCGTTTGATTTTAGTGGTCGGCAAGACAAATATTCGCCAAGGACATTGAAATTCATGCAGCTCGATCGCTTAGTTCGACTACCATTTAATCAAGATCCCTGGCTTCCTGCAAGTTTTATGTTTTGACGTTTATATTAATGGTAGTTTTATTTTGTTACAGACACAATGTCGCCGGTTAGACTGACAACAGTCGTAGTCAAATGACAATAACTAGAATAAAGGTAAATATTCAAACTATTGTAGACGTCATATTTTGTAGAGAGATGGGCTTGAGTGACCCCAAGGTCTGGACAACACAATAATGGATATAATGGTAATGGTATAATGGATTGTGACCAACTGTAAATCTTTATAATTCAAGACCGATCTGATCTCCAGTCCATTGCTTTACATTTTCTTCATTCAATCATAGTTTTAAACTTCATCATTCTCAGATGTTTTCAGTTACTGATTCATTGACCAGTGAATTACCAACACTGTATACCGTAACCGCTTATGCGATTGCATTTCTTCGCTTGCTTCCATCATTCCTGCTTTGCGAGTCATAACTGCGATTTCAGAACAAGACAGGGACGGGACACGGGCGCCGTACGGTGTGCTACGAACCGCTTCATATACTTACTGTGTTTGTTTTGGGTCCGTGGCCCCTCCGAGCCTTGTGCTCGCGCCCGGCACAGAATTCCTTACGCGATTTCCTTAGAACCTAACACAACTGTACCTATCTTCGTTTGTCTGTACATATGTCTGATTGTCTGTCTGTCAGTGTCGGGAGCGCTCATGAGACAGTCGTGTCACCGTCTGCTGGAACATCAACACCCGGGAGGGGAGGAACCCCCTCTGTACTCACCCATAGACCAAATTTCAGGTAAAATCATTGTGTAGCATTCTTGTTTATACTGCTAAGGTTTTGGAGAGCAATGGTAGTGTAAAGGCAGTATTACACGATTCAATCAGATAAACTTCTGTGATGACATTCAGTTTGGTTGCTTCAACCAAGTTGGAGGGCAGGAGAAAACCGTGACAAAATACATTTCTGATGCAGTAAACAACTTGCTTTACTAAACTGCCAATAAAAAACTTGCATCAGAACAACATAAAATGATTCAAAAACCAAAACTTATATTTTTTAAAAGTGCCTGCACGCTCCAAAGCCGTAGTATGAAAGTTTAGATTACTCTATCGAGATCAAAGTTATCAGCTAACTCGGCGGGTAATAAATACTAGGCCAAGGATACTAGGCCAAACTAACTGAGGCCAGTAACACGAGGAGCCATAACATTGCCCAGTCAGCGCCTAACTTGAGGCAGCGTGCCGCGTCGCGAATGAAAAACTTTATCTTCACTTTTTTTATTTCCGTCTGATTTTTCAAGGTCACGTGTACTACGATAATCGTTTCCGAGGAATCAGAAGTTTTATTTGTTTTGTTGTCGAATTCATTTATTGTTTTCTCTGCTAGGCGTGGATCATCATGATGACGTTTCGGTCTACATAATATTAGGTTTTTATAGTCCGTGATAGCCGTTTTCCCCGAACCGCTGAATAAAAACCACTTATCCAAACACGAGTGCTAGTTTCTGGAAAGTACTAAATATGGCTTTCATTGGCAAAATATTCATAAATATTGTATTGAAAATGTATAAACGCCCTAAGTGCTCAGTTCAGTAGAACTGCAATAATAAAATGTGTTTTTTTTATTGTTATATAAGTATAATGAAAAAAACATACTATACATTCCATTTTGTACTACTATTTATTTTCATAGTACTTATAAAATAATGAACACTTCAATCTACAACTAATGGGTAGTTGTAGATTGCAGGGAATTTAAATTCAACATGAATTTAATTTCCCCAACATTTTAAAGCATAAAATGAAACTACATTTTTGAAGTGGGGATTATTGCGTGAACGGCGCAGGTTTTAATAACTGGGTGAATAGGGGCTTACCTGCATCGAGGAGATTATGGCCATTATGACGCATCTTGTCCGAACTTTGGCTCCCGGTATTAAGCACAAGTTAGCTGGTAACTTCGAGCACGCTGATAATACTGTTACTTGAACTATTTGTTGATTTCAATATTTATTAAACTTAATAACGTACTCTTTAGTAAAAATTTACACGCTTATTGAGACTCGTAGGATTGAAAAGTCAAAAAACACGATTAAATGGCGGACTATTTCTTAATTTTTCAGAAGAAATGGTGGGTATTTTTTTTATAATTATCATCGTATCATCGTTCCCAAAATCACTTAATGCATTTAACGCTAAAATATTAACAAAATCATTCTCTGCCATATTCAATCGATTGGCAGTAACATAACGATTGGTTAAACACGTTTAGCGCTGAACGCATTTAGTGATTTATGGTGCAAGCGGACGTTCGACTCTTAAAACCACTAAAATGTCGCATACAATTTTCGTTAATTCATCACTGTTTACTCTAAATTACTTGCTTCTCCAGTTGTCAAAATATTATTTAGGTACGGTAATCAGAGAGAAAGAAATTACATAAAATACTTGCAAAACGGGATCTATTTCGTCAATAAAATTACTAGAAGAAGAAGAAGGTATTAGTTGTAATAAAAAAAAATATGTTACAACAACCCTGTCGGATATGAAAGGTCATCTAAGTATACCAATGACTAATTATTTATCTATACAAATACATAAAATTGAAGTGTCGGTTTGATATATCAAAATAACAGCTCTTTACTGAATGCATATGAAAATATACAATGTGTTAAAAAAAAACCTGTCCGTTCCGAAAGGGGTATATAGCGAGGTAAGATACCAATGACTTTATCAAATAAGAAACATAAAATATTCATGAAAATAAAAATGCTAATGATTTTTTGTCCCAAATTACCACCAGTTCCCAAAATTCGAACAAAGTTTTTAAACGTGACAACACCATGTTCGGCATATGGTTGATCAATTGTCAATTTTTTGTTCATGACGTCACTACCCGTGAAGCGACCGGAGTGTCCCCGCTGAACACAGGGGTGCGGGACGCTGTGTTGCCATATCAGTTTCCTCATTTTTAGTACGTTTTATTTAATTTTCATCGGGGTATTTGTTTTTACTTGTTATCTAAAAATGATTACATATTCAAATTTAGAATCTATTCTAGATACCTAGTAATACCCTCACGGATAGGACAGGGTTATTTTAACGTGTTATATTTGCCATCATTATTGCAGGTTTTTGTCACGCATTACGCTGCATTTACTCTCATAATATAAAAACTGTCTTAATTAAACTCAATTTAAAAGATCCTTCGAACATTTTGTATCTAGCACTACAAGATTAACTCCACAATAGTAGATTTTTACTAACCAAGAACAGTTTTCTATGAAAAAGCCACTGAAAACAATGCAGTAATAATAACTTATATATTTTTACTTCTCCATACTTACTGCAGACACAAGTCTCCAGGAGGGGTGTGCATATAACGTGCCATGGGCAACAAAAGTAAGGAATACAGCCTTTTAATACTGCATGTAGAATATGAATGTTGTGGCATAGTATAAATGGCTCACAGACTGACTATCATAATAAGCATTAATCGCACGCTGCATATAATAAAATACTTTTTAACAAGTAGCCAACTAAAAAGGTGAAACCACATTTTGGGTTGCCATTGTGAAAAATGGTTGGATAAGTAGGGAGTAAAATTAACAACCAAAAAATGGAAACCTATGGCAAAAAATCTATGAGATCTTATAAATTAATATACAGTCAAATATTTAGCCATTATAGGCACTAAATTGTAATGATCATCTAACTAATTGAATGTACGAATATGTATAATACTCGTAAACAACAGGACAGTTAGGCGTATCATTACTAACTCGGTCACCGTTCATAAATTTTCTGTCAGATCTCTATACAATATTATAATTACATACAAACCATTCCACTTTAGTGTATCTAACATAATAAGTCACATTCAATAATGTGTCGAAACCATGATTTATATAATGATTATTATGCGTAAGTAACAAATATATGTATATGTATTATTTACCACGATTTCTGAATGTTAGGCTGAAATGTTTTTAAAATCTTCATTTATTCATAATTTTAGTTTCAATACATTTCATTATACATATTGTATCCCTAATAAAAAAAATATTAGGGTTCCGTAGTCAACAAACAAGAAACCCTTATAGTTTCGCCATGTCCGTCTGTCTGTCCGCAGCTTAGCTCAAAGAGTCTTAGTTCTAGAAAGATGTAATTTGGCATGAGTGTACAAATTAGTTACGCCGACAAAGTGGTAAAATAAAATGTCGAAAAGTATTTTTTTAGGGTATCTCCAGTACCTACATGTAAAGTAGGAATATTTTTTTCTCACAATTTTTATTTGTTTTTACAATAAAAATCATCGTTCGGAGGCAAATCGAACCGTAGGAAGTGTCTGCATATTTTGAACGGAACCCTACATTGTGCGTGGTCGTTGTGTTTAGTCTAATTCTGTCTACTAAAAATGTATTGTACTACCATATTGTTTATTTCCTAATTTTATTATCTGTTCAAGTCTGATTTTTTTATGTAGTATTACTTATTTTTTATGTTCAACCAATAACTTATACCTATGTATGTAAACTGTTAGTATAGGTTGGTTATAAATAATTAAAAAAGATGACAAGCGAAATTCCAGACAAGTCCTGATTGAATTTACCTAGAATTTAATTTCAGTGAATATTCTAACGACGCGGTCAAGCGGTTCTCCTAAATATGTTGGTTTCCAATTTAGTTGGAGCAACTAAACTGAATCGTGTAACATTATAAGACAGTTAATAACATTAGAAAATTATTAAAAATTTTGTTGAACCTTCTAAACTTTAGATAGGTCGGTTTATTGCAATAATTCAACAAGCATAATTTCAATCATACCTTAATATCGTAATAATCTAGCCAATTAGCAAACTAAGACTCCCGCAGTCCACTGTTGGACATAGAGGTTCCCCAAGTTTTCATAACGCCTAGCGCTTCCCTTGTTATATCACTCTTAGGTACTTAAATATGGTAAGTATACTGTAATATGCATATAATATATATTATATATAAAGTAAATTACATTTTTAAAATAGTTGTATTATCAGCGCGGTCGCCAATTTATCATTTAGAAGTTATATTCATTTATTTAATATTAGTATACTCTATACCTATAAGTGTTAAATCATGGTGTGTCAACTCAAGTGCTGCTACTAGTCCGATATCGATACACTTTTGTCTTATCGATAAGGGAAAAAACCATGAAAATGGCACCTATCGATAAGGTATCAATGTCGTAAAGATACCAGCGCAACAGTTGAGGGATGCCACGCACATATTTGGCTAGCCTATATTGGTAAAATCAAATGTAAGTAGATAGAAGACAAGAGCCACTCGGTTAGCTCGAATCTTACCGATCGTTGCACGAGTCAGCGATGGTAGAAGTCATTCGCCTCGAGCCAAAAACCATGTGGAGTTTCGAGTCGGTTTGGTGTCCAACAAATTTTAATATTGCCAAACCGAATGTGTCGAGTCGAATATCTGTGTTGCAACCCTTAGATATCAAATTCGTTTAGAAACATTGCACGCTTTATCATTTCACTACTTACATCATTTTGTCTGACCACACGATCTATAATGTATTTACATTTTAAAACGAACATAATTAGTTTGACAATATGATGCGTGCCTATTGGCTACATTTGCCGGTTTACTTTCAGTAGCCAATGGGTACTTGTCATTCAACTATAAAGAATACGGTAGAAGTTATATTGTTTGGCTCTACAGTCCACTGTAATGAAAGAAAGATACCCTCAGGATTCTCCCAAAACTGAGATGCTACTGTGTAAAAAGATACGTACCTCACGGCTATGTAGAAATAAAATATTTTGTTCTCTGTGATATAAAATAATAAACCACACAATTAAACAATAATTATTATATAATTAAAGGCGTGAATCAGTGCATCCGTTTTTCAATTAAACATAAAAACAATACTTCCCGTTCCTATTGTTTCATAGGAGCATAAAAATTATACAAAATCACCGGTAACCATGGTGATTTCTTCAGTTCTGATAAATCATAATAATTAGGCTGTAATATCAGCTTTAATTGAGCAGTGTAGGTACAGCATTTTTAATAAAACCATCACAGCTAAGTATGCTTTACAAAAAGGACTTTAAACGACAAGTATTAAAGTTTATTTTTATACAAGTTGATAAAAATGGAATGCGTTCGAACAAAACAACGCGGTGGTCGGTCAGTAATTAATACTCGTAGTTATGAATTATTCATGAAACTTCATACTGACAATTAATAAGTTTTTGATTGAATTTTACTATAACGCAATCCGACACAATTAATTATTACATGGATAAACAATTAATTTTAATTATACGGAACCAACGGATCAATTATGTAGTTTTAATTCCCTAATTGAATTTGTATGCTATTGAGGCACAGTAAAAAATAAGATCTGTAAGTACATTATGTCTATCAAAGCGGTTCTCACATTTTTTCGAGAATTTATTTCTGCTGGTTTAGTGTATAATACATATTAGTCTAACTAGTAACAAAATAATCTCGATGTTTAAATCAAACCCATACGAAGTAGGGGCGGTTGCTAGTTGGCTATAAAATGCATGTAGCGACTTCGATACAATCCGACATATTATACAAACGAATCTGACATATCTTTCATACATACAGCGATATTAAAGTTATCCGTGCGTTGGACGTAAGAAATAAAACGGTAAAAGAATATAGTAAACAAAACCTCACCATCCGTAAGTAGTCCACCAGCCACAATATCCGCCAGCTGGTTGGAGAAACCTTCCATCGTCGGTACTTGGTAACATTAAAAAGAAAAACTTTTTTTATCCACCTATCTGTTTCGTCCTTATTGCTTGCGCCCGCGCCCAGCTAACATGCGACTTAGGGACGATCGTCGACCGATGCCATCGACCGATTGGTGTGGACCCTTAAACATAAACAAGCTCTACCTAACTCTTAGAGGTTTACAGGCGCGATGGTACTATTAAAACAAGTTAAAAACTCGACAGAAAAGCGAATTAAAACTATGTATGTCAGTTCAAATGCAGGAGGAAGTTTCGGCGCCTAGTTACATCGGTTCGGCATGTTACTGCCGAGTTTCAATGGAGGTTGGATCATATGCTGACGAGCATGTCTGGTAGTTAAAACTTGTTTGTTGCCAGTCAACAGTTATGCAGTTAGTTCACAAACTCGCCTTTAGCGGGCGGGACGTTTAATTAACGTGTTTAGTGCTACTTCGTGACATGCACAATTGCATTCGCGTTGTTAGAAGACCTCGCTTACATTTTAACATAATATACGGAACGTAGGAATTGTATTCTATGCTTGTTTGAGCTTTTACAGACCTCGCCCGCGTGACCTTTTGTTAGTCGCATTTGCAACGCGCGCCACAACTTTATTTAATGACAGTTTTATCAAATGGCTATTATAATATGCAAATATTATTAAAGTATGAAATTGACGTTTTTTGTTGGACAATTCAAACACATATTTAATAGAAGTACTTACCCTTATTATTTATACATTTCTGCCATTTAGACGGAATAATATTTATGCCTTTGTGATAGAACTCTGGAGATGTGGACTGTACTAAGTCTATGAAGGCATTTTATATCGCTTCCTGAGAAAAAAAATCCGTTCAGGTAATTGTCTAAATTGCGGAATAAATAGTAATCTATTTGGGCTAGGTCTGGCGAGTACGGAGGATGACGAATGGTTTCTAACTGCAGCTCGTGTAATGTTAACACGGTTTGTTGAACAGTGTGAGGTCTTGCGTTATCATGGAGCAATCTTTATCGTGTGGTTAGATGGAGCGATAATGGTGAAGATCGTTTGACGAGTCGGGGTTGTTTCTCTGCGAGTTTCGCCATAATTGTTCGTAGTTCTTCACAATAGATATCTGCTGTTATTGATAAACTGGATCTTAAAACCTTACTTTTCTATGGGTGAGCTTCGCTTTAGGGCATTGTTTCGCTATTTGACCTGGGTTCAGCCATTGCCTTCTTTGCTTGCTATTATCGTAAGGAACCACGTCGGAACTGTATTAAAAAATTTCTCTAATTTTTGTGGTCTCTATGTTCAACACAAATACTGAATATAAAAACAATTGAAATTCAAACAAAACAATGTCATATTTTTTTAAATTAAGAATGTTATAGTTTTAATTTAAATTCAAAGTGGCAACTACGTTAAAACGGCAACTTCATACTTTAACCCTTATTCATAATTGCCTTAGGGTATCAATTTGCTTAACAATAAACCCGTATAGTACATAAATGAATAACGAGTATAAAGTCTGTAACAAGACCCTTAACGAAGCTGAAAGGCGTTTGTTTGTTCTCTCCGTGTTTGCGATTTGTTTTTGTTCTAGACCTAGCTAGACCATATCTGGACACCTTCTAGTTACGGAGATATTGGGGATCAAAGTTCCAACTTTTTCACAAGTTCTTTTTTAAATAGGTACATATGTTTTTAATGTTATAGATTTACTTTAAACACCTCCACGACCCCCATACTATTCAATCCATTCATCAGCACAATGTTTTGAGTGCGTTATTTTAAGTTCTACCGTAAAATGTGATTTTTCACCCAAAAAAAAGTCGTTTCCCAGCAATAATTTTTGCGTAGAGTTACTTAGTTTGATGTACATAATGCTTGGTAGACGGCTTTGTGAAGGGTCCGTTTTCGCCCTGTATTAATTCAAACGAGAAGCACTTAAAACTGGTTGTTCCGCGGCATACGCATTTAACACTTACCTAACTATAGGCACTGTGGGACAACTACAGTATCAGGTTACGCAATTAACCCGCCACTTGCACCCGGCTTACATGCAGCTACAGGGATTCAAGCATGCGATTATTCGGAACGTTATCGAGAAACTTGATCGGTAATCGATTCGTTACCTACACGGTGTAAACGAACCCTTTATGAAGCCACCAACTAATCATTCTGTAGGTACATCAAATTAAGTAACTCTACGCAAAAATTATGGCTGGAAAACGACTTTTTTTTTGGGTTATAAAATCACGTTTTACGATAGGACTTAAAATAACGCACTCAAAACATTGTGCTGATGGATGAATTGAATAGAAAAAGGGCCATGGAGATATTTAGAGTTAAGTTATAATAGTAAAACTTGTGAAACAATTGGAACTTTGAGCCCAATATCTCCGTAAGTACAAGGTCCCCAAGTATGGTCCAGAACAAGTGCCTTTCCGGTTCGTAAAGGGTATTTTTACACTTTTTATATCCTGTAATTACTTATAGTAATAGTTTACCTAGAAATTGATTTGTTGTGGGGGCTTGATTTTCAAGACACTCGTAATATTTAAATTTAATTGATTATTATTAATAGATTTGTTATTAGCTGAAAAGCCAGTTAATGGCCAAGGCATCGAGTCTGCCTTTATCAAGTAGTAAGTTACTTTTATTTATTTGTACTTTATATAAACTTAAAAATAAATAAAGGAGGAAACAGCTAAAGAGTCATAAAGAAAGATGGCTGATAAACTTCAAGAATAAACATACAACACAATAAACAACATGCTACAAAGCCTTAGTTATGAAGACTCGGAACAATTAATATAAAGATCCTGTACTAATCCGGATCAAATAATGGGAACAAATACACAAATATACATAAATCACACACACCATACACACACATATGTAGACACAAACACACACCGCTCCAGCACACGCACACACATTCCAGCTCCACCACATACCTTATCACCTCTCAAGTCTCCACTCTGGAAATCAATAAGTACAGATCAACTGTCTAGTTTTTGGGTCACTAGCAACAACACTATGCCAACTAGTATTAGGTAATGTTTTAAGCCAATAACTTACTCTTGTAATAATAATAAAGTAATAAATAAGCAGGTACCTACAATTATACAATTGTACCTGCTTATGTATTACCTGGATAATATTTAAACAGTCTCCTATTTCTATTTTGTAATTAAATCCTGTTAACGAGGAATTTTAATCGTAAATATACGAAGCTAAGCCTCCGCTGTCCGTCAGTCTGTCAGCGGGCTGTATCTCATGATCCGTAATAGGTAGACAGTTGAAATTTTCACAGAATGTGTATTTCTATTGCCGCTAATAACAAGAAATAATTAAAATAAATTCAAAATTTAAAGGGTACTACGATGGTAACCCTTCATGCGCGAGTCCGTCTCGAATTTGGCCGGTTTTTCATACTTCCGATCTTTCTAATAAGCTGATTAAGAATAATTTCGTAAAAGAATTTGGCGTTCCTAATTTACACTAATTGACCAACAAAATGAGGTATTTCGGTGCTAAAGATGATACAATAGCTTCTGGTCTCATCGGCTTAGCCTATTGCTGGACAGGGTAGCCACAAAACCCAGTTCTCCGTCTTTTTAACCGACGATAGTCGGTGGCAAAAAAGACAATGAAACATACTTCCGAAAGTATATAAAGTTATTTTTGATTATTTTATATATTTTTTGCAACATTGTACAGGCCTTCCAATATCATTCATATTTTATTAAAGTAACAACAAGTATCGAGTAGAAATCGAAAACTCTTCTCTGAAAATACGTAGCTACAAGAAAACTCGTTATGATCGCTCTATTAGCCACTACATCAAGAGACGGCCCGAACATAGGTTTGGTCAAACCGGACAAATACAATACTGAAGTATCTGTCAGTTTCCGGTGTTCAAGCAGGTCCGTTGTCCGTATCAGTTTGGGTGATCCTTTAACGATTATAAGTTCGTCTAACTAAAGTGTAACGTGTTGCTTCTACTCAAGTGCTGGCATAGACATCGACTGTTCTTACTACGCTTTCTGCATCATAGGATGAGCAAAGCGAGACTTGCAACTCACTGCAGCCTTTGCCCAACTGTGTTGGGATGGGTCGGCTTCCAGTCTAACCGGATACAGCTGAATATCAATATTTTAGATGGAGCGACTGCCTATCTGACCTCCACAACCCAGTTAGTACGGGGTAATACGATAGTCTTTGGTAAGACTGGTTGTCAGACTTTCGAGCCACTAACTACCTGTATCGACTGTCAAAGATCTACAAATAACAGCGGGGACCAACGGTTTAACATGCTTTCCGAGGTACGGAAGAAACTCTGTATGTAATGGGTGGTCACCCATCCACGGACCAACCTAAGCAAGCGCGGCTTAACCTGAAGATTGATCCGAGTGGCTGTTATTATTTAACCACGTGAGTCTTTGTAACTCAATCGTGGAAAATGCTGTAACCATAGTAAAGTTTATCGCTGATAGTATTAGTCCTAAGTCCAGTCCTAACAGCCTCTCAAGTCGATCTTCAGATTAAGCCGCGATTGGCAAGGTCGGCCCGCGGATGGGTGACTATCCATCACATACCAAGTGCTCCCTGTGCCCGTCTTAAAACTCGCTTCTCCTTCGATAGCTCTTAGGCCCAGATCTTAACGTTACTTAGCACACACTAGGACTTGAACATGTTCCTGTCTCTATCTTGTGACAGAAATAACGGTTAGCCAATGTACGTGCTAAGTAACAAAGAGTTTACAGATGTCGACGTGTCAATAGCTCTTTTCAACAGTCATATGACCTTTCTAAGACATGCCATTTGCCTGTAGGCCCTTTGACAAAGATGCATTTGCCCCATAGTCGTTTGACAGAGATGCCATTACCCCCATAAGACCACAACAGTCATGCCATTTGCCCATAGTTCCTTTGGTAAAGATGCCATATCCCTCATGGTTTAAACTTCATGCTTCGCCTCCAATTCGGTAGAACCAAGACTAAATTAACTTACTATAGATTACTACCGCCACTTGTAGTTAGTGTGTTTCTGACAAGCATTACTTAATTAGTGTGTAATGCATCTTCCTCTCTTCAAGGTCTCATAAAGTTTTAAAGGTTTGGATAACTTGAGACGTGTCGCATCTTAAAATAATTATTTCTAAGAAAATCCTTAAAGAAACGAAAAAAAAACTAACACGTAAAGGTATCTGAAGTATCTCTGACAACAAGGGCTGTTTAAGTTATTATCAACAGAAATCCAAGTAGGCGGTAGTCGACAATCTCCATAATGAAGTACACAACCAATAGTCGATCTGTTATGATCCAATAGTCACAACGAACCCCAAGATACAGTATACAACTAGATATAAACACATACACACTCACAATTCCATATAAAATACTCTATATTTAAACTTAAAACTCAAACGGAAATCAAAACACAAAGCTAGCAGAAGCGATGATAAAGCTCGAATGAACTCCACACGTTTTACAAACATCTAAATAAATCTCCGTGATACCGAAAACAAGCACAAACAATAGTAAATGGAACAAAACTTTAAAAAAACTCCATTTAAAATATCAGACGAACAGTACTCATCGTCAGAAACGAGAAGCGAAATCCTGTGTTTGTAAACAACTTTAATTCGTAGTACTACGAGGCGTACTACGCGCGCTGAAATCAGATTTTAGACTCGCTTTCATTTCTCGGAACTGAGAGCACTTTCACTTACCCATATTGTTGCACAGCATTCTGAGCGAGCTGACTGTTAACGTCAGGCGCTCGACAGCTGAACGGATCAATCGCATCCTCTGACGTCACTTAGGCTCGCTGCAAACTTGCGATTTACCCCAGACTTGAGGGAAAATAAAGTCGCTTTGTCGTATTTTTTAATATTAGGCGTAAATATACAAAAACAAGTGTATGTAAATTAGGTTTACTAGGTAAAAATGTGAAATCAACAAAGTTGTGAAAGAATTAGGAGCATAAAAAGGAAAATGTCAGTAAATGTGTTTCGAATAGTTTAAAGAAACATCTTAGATGTTTAAATTACGACCCACTTTAATTACTTTTCCTTTCCCATCTTATCATTTACCAGGCTCGTCTTGGCAGATAAGAACGTGCACAGAACTTTACATGGCACACATTTTTTGATAATATAACTCACTAGCTTTTTCCCACGGCTTCGCTCGCCTTATGGTTGTAAATTATCCCACGGAAACGTTTGAAGTGGAACCTATGACACTCGGGAATAATTTAGTTTTCCATTATTGAGAGAATTTTCGGAATCGGATCAGTAGATCCGAAGATTATCAGCCGCTTTAAACAAACTTACAAACAAATACCTTTTTACATTATTAGTATAGATACAATTGTATCAAACAGGCTCAACTACGATCCATAGTAAACAATAGTTTAAAACACATAGCATCAGTGAAACATGACTAAAAGCCTTAAAAATCCTAAAATATTAAATCGCAATAAAAAGTCGCAAAATGTGCAGCCGATCTAAAGCAAAATTCATAAAATAATTCTTGCACAGAAACAACGTTTGAACTTGATAAATCCATGAATGAAAACCGAGTTTGTGTAGTTTAGGAATTTCAGACATATCCCCTTACTGCGAGAGAAATACGCGAACCACGCGAACCGGAGCGAAATTGAGTAATTTCCATCCACGCCAGTCAATGAACGGATTCTACGAAATGCATCACAGAGTAGTGAAACTAGCCAGAGAATTTACTAGAGCAAAATTATTTCTAAAAAAATTAACACATCAATATTTTTATATTTTTAAAATACCTTCTTCTTCAGAATTTAGAACATGTCTTTTATCAATGCACTAAATCAGGGGATCCCAAAATTTTTCAGTTCGCGACGCACTTACAGGTTTTATATTTTGTCTCGGCGCCCTAGCTAGTCGAAAAAACTAAGTTTTATAATTATGGTGAATCCCATGGATACATTTTGTGTAGTATGCAACGACTTATTGTCGGGCCTATGCTGTCCCCCCATACTTGTACTACTATACTACTGTACTAAAATATTGTAAAATCTAATCATTTTAAAAGAGTAACCATGGAGTTTCTTGCCGGTTCTTCTCCATAGGAAACGCCCAACCCGAACCGTGCACCCTTTTGTCGACGTTTCGTAAATGCCCATGCAGGCCTATGTGAAATAAAAATATTTTGATTTTGATTTTGATTTTACATTTGAAAATCCGGCTTCACATAAATAAGATGTAGGAAATGGGATGAGAATTCTTAGAGGTTTTGAATTTAAAGTTTGATATTCATTTTGGGCCGCTATCCAAAACTCCACCAAATCGGAATACGTGAATATTGTTTTAAGGCTGCTGTTGGAAGATGAGAGTTCAATGAGACTTTCTTCTTATTCACGAAAAGTCTTCGGCAAAGTATTTAAAAAACCACAAGGTGAGCAAAAGGGACATTAAGTCTTGTGACACAACAAGCTCATTAGATTTTTATCGAATACCTATCTGTCTGTTCCTATCTACCTACCGGTTTAGATTCCGGAGAATAGTAAACAGTAACCCCTCTTGACTCTCTACGGCGCACCAGGGCGCCGCGACGCACACTTTGGGAACCCCTGCACTAAATCATCAATCATTGTCGGTGTTATATTAGTACTGTCACGTGCATGGAATGTCTCTCACATCGTAAACTTTCAAACACACTTCTTCGGAATGTAATCATACTTCGGAACACATGCTGTCTCTGTTGTAAACACTCATCTATGTTTTCATTCATTCGAGTTTGATCTCACAATATAATAGCGTGTAATTTTCCTGCAATTCTCTTGCCGGGAAATTGTACGATTAAATTCAACGTGTTTAAAATGAAATGTCTAAATCCACAGGTATTTTTCACTGCTTTAACAAGAGTTTAAATGGCGTAAATTTGGGAAAAGTATTCAGACACTATTTTGAAAACAATAAAACGTGTCCATTGTGAAATTGACCAGGGTGCTAAATTTTTATTTTGGATTAAACTTTTTTTTTGCCAAACTAAAGCCGGTAAAAATTCAAAAAGTAAAGTAAAAAGTTTCGGTATAAATTCATTTTCATACCAGTTTGTGGGTATCGCTGAACATCAAAATTGATTAGGGACCCTGTCGTGGCCATCGAAGCTAATTGGCAAACGGTGATCGGTTCGATGCTGAATAGGTACTCGTAGCACCAACCATACTAAATTATGAGCCACGCACTCTTTCGGCAACCCAAATTCCAAACCACAAACTCTGCGTCGAAATAAAACCGATGAAAATACGGGAAAACAATGACGAAATGAATCGGGAAGTTAGTTATGTAAAAAATAAACAAGTAGTTTTGACGCAGTGGTACCAGACCATGTGGGCCGGGAGGCCGGAGGCAAGCTGACACGATATGCGACGACGGAGGAAGACGAGACCACACTCAGGGAGCTACTACTTAGGTACGTGACCATAGCGACAATACCGGATAGCTTTTCGCCTTTAATACTGGCTTCATTTGCATACGATCATAAGGATCTCTCTGTGTCGATGTGTCTTCTACATTTTGTTTCACCTTGGCTTGGCATCCTATCTCGTATAACAGATATGACGATGCGTTCGACGAATCCAATCGCGGTGGCTGCATCATTCACAGTTCCTATCATACATCGGACCATGGCGCCGTGGTTAGCATCTATGGCCACGACCTTGTTTGTCTCTCGCTACCCGGAACACCCGCGTGCTTAGCACTTGCCTCTGACATTAACCTTGGGATAGGACGGGGTTATGCTTGCATGGGTGTGGTTGTAACGTTTTAATGTAGTGTTTAAATCAAGTGTTTTCCCATAGAAATTAGAAAGACTTTCCTAAAAACTTATCACTTTTTTTCGTTTCGCGAAAAACAATGTACAGAGTTTTAGTTACAAATTAAATTGGACTTAACTCACTGCATTCACATTTTGTCTTTATTCACCTTTCACCTTAAAGTTTTGAAAACATTTTATAAATAAATGAACATTATTTTACTTTGATTAGCACAATGGTATTTATAATTCACACGAAACACTAAATATGCATAAAGAATTTTCGTTTCAAAACTTATTAAAATTCCATTCTGTGAAATCAAACACACTTTAGTAACCCGTTATATTTTTATAGATTCTCACAAAGTACAGAAGAGAATTGTAGATGGAATTTAAAGAATGCTAGGACAAAAGTCTTATCATTTTTATAATCAAATAAATAAGTGATCTTAATCAATCATTTAATGTCAAACATATCAGTTTCTGCGTCAATAAGCAGTGTGATAAATACTGATGTTATAAAATAAATACTTTGTACATGACTCACATATACTATCAGTACGAGGTCGTCGGGCCTTCCTCGCTCGTCAGGCAGCCGACGGGTGGTTTACTAAACATGATCAACGCTGGAACTTGCAATAGTTCGTAGGATGCCGGAGATTTAATTTATTATAAATAATTATTAAAATATAATGATACAATTTTTAATTATAATAATTTTTATAATTCCTTTTTGTTATATATAAAATATATTTTGAACGGTTCAGATAATATTATTTTTGATGATATCGCCGGTCGGTTAGATTCTTGTGCGTTTCGCTTCGTCTCAGACAAAATCAAGTGGGAAAGAACTTGGAGGCGCAAGTCTTAGTTAAACCGGAACTCATGATCAAGCTGCTAGCAAGCCTCAGGAAGTAATTTTTGACGATCAGTTTGGTTGGTTGGAACATTGAGGCCTGTTTCCAAATCTGTCGAACAATGTACTTGTTAGTTGTCGTGTAGCGAGGAAGGTTCTACGGCTAAGGTCCAAGCCCGCTGCTGGTGTGACTAACATTGACTTTGGCTGTAGCCTACAGAGACAGGTGAGCATAATGAGCATGAATCTATCCGCCAAACTGGATGACCTGCAACGTGGGGACCGCCAGCTCGAGACGACGGTCGCTCTCTGCGAGATCCGCACGCAGCTTCAGGAACTGACCAAGAGCGTGGAGTCATGCCAGAGTGAGGTCTCCGAGGTAAGTACCACTGTACTTAGCTAGCGACACGCCGCAGACTTGCCGGGTATCGATACGATTAAACAATAATGTTTTTCTAAACTCATAATCGATCATTAACCGATCGAAACCCGTCATATCAACAGAGTTTCGTTAGTTAATTAAATTTGAACCTGTATTATTTTATTTAGGTACATACTAACGATTGCTCTCTAATGAATTTAATGATAAAGTGTGCAATGTCAAAATGATGTAAATTACAGTTAATTTCAAAAGCTCTTTAATTCAAACTTTAGAATATTTGTTTGAACATAAAGGCGTGTACGTAAACATGTTATGTCCTCCCCGTTCAAGTGAATATGCTTTTGAATAACGCTTCGTGTAGATGTTTGTGTACGTGACTGTGGAGCTACCTTGTGCCATGCACAAGCGTGCAGTTCCTACGAAGTCGGCTAAGTTCAGACCCCAAGTGCTTTGCAGTATGTTTACAGTGTGCATTGAAACGTGGTACTCCTATACCGACATCTTGTGAATAGCTAATACAAATCGATATAATGGACATTAAACATACAAGAGCTCTTAGTTACCGAGAATGACATATCAGTGGACACAGATTGTATGAATAGAAGCGGAACCAATAGTGAACACTATGAAAGAAAATCATTGGTTCATCCAGTTATGTATTCTATATTTAATGTAGATTATAATAGAATATTTATTTATTGTAAAACATGAGTATACATCAAATGATATGTGCAAGGTCTTAAATTAACAGGTAGATCTACATGTTTTGCCAATGTAGTTCGTAGCTTATTTTTAAGTAAACGTAAAAAAGCGCTTAAGGCTCAGTGGGTATAAAAAAAATATATAAATATGTATCGCTGTTTATAGGAGAAGTGCCCAAAAGGCTGGTACAATTGCTACGTAGTTATCCTGAAATCATTGGTGATTGAAAATGTTAAAAATGCACCACAGTAAAAATAATATACTAGCAAAGTAACAGTAACAGTAGTAATATGTCTATAGTATAAAAACCAGTTTTTAATACATACTAGTCCATACTCGATGCTGTGCTCGTCTGAGAGCCCAAGTCTTTTGTTCACAGCTCAACTGTGAATGTCAAGATCCTTTACATTAAATAACACGTACTTTGACTTAGATATGCTTGCGTCTCTATCTTGCACGTATCACGGACATATTTGCGACAGTGACAGGAATAATTCATAGCCAAAGTGCGTACTAAATAAAATTAGTAAAGCCTTACTATTTGTTGTAAGCCAATCAAATCGCGGAAGTGTTTTCGAATACTAGTACTGAACATTTTACATCACACAGCGCCTTTAATCCCCGAAGGGTTAGACAGAGGTGTACCTAATAGTACACCCACATTGGAGTTTCTTGCCCATTCTTCTCCATAGAGATCTACGATTTGGAATGTGCAACTACAGTACTTTCGCAAGTTATTATGCCTTGTGACTGTGACTGTAGCTTAGCTTTTTTGTTTTTGACTTTCAAAAGTGCCTGTAATGGTCTAATTGAAATAAATGCTTTGAGTTTGAGTTTGAGTTTGAATTCAGACTTGGTGGCTGCTACTGAGAAATTCTTGATAGGAAGACCCAATAACACTTTACACGACCCGGGAATCGCATCCAAGAGCTGTCGGTGGCGTTTGCGATCACCAATACCGAAACAGCAAATAACGGGTGAAACATTTATGAATATATTATTAGTACAGGGTTATTAATTAAAGTTCGTTAATTATACAAACTGGATCGTTTCACTCGGTAATCAGAGAACACTTAACACGATAAATTAATGAATCGCCATTCAGAGCGAAGGGTTAAATGCAACTCAATTGATTATTTCAATATTAATACATGCTGTTATTTAGTTTCACTAATGGCCAAAAACAGATACGAGAATGTAACAATTGCTTTTTTTATACAAGGTGTTACATAACAAACGAAATAGGAGTTTCTATATGAATTGACGCTATCAGCATTTCAACATAATTATGGGAAAGATAAAAAAATGCTATGAATTTCCTAAAGTCCAAGAGTCCACCACACTTGAGATCTTGCGTTTATTCTGTTACACTCTGTATAATTATTCAGGGTGTAACTGTAAAATTTCAGTGAGCCAATAAGTAATCACACCGGGCCCAGTGCGTATGGCACTTGGTTTTGCAGTTTTGTTACAAGGACATACTTGAATGTTTTTCATGATGTGTCCCAACTTTGGGAACATATATTATATCAATTGCGCTAGTTGTGCGTGATGAATGGTAGACTTCGGTATGGGGCCTGAATACATGCAAACTCCAAGGTTATAATTAAATCGATTACAACCATTTTCACAGTAAATTTACAAACCTTCATACGGTACGGGGAAGGCGCACTGAAAAGAGAATTCTAAAGAGAACAGTGGTCGAGGTAAAATATAATTGCACAGATAATGAATCTCTGTTCCTTTGACTTGTTGGCTGATCAAAGCGGCAATTACAGGCTGTTCTAATGGCATACGATGAAATAACCGGGAAAGGAGCGGCTAAACGGAATTGGCAATGTGGATTTAATCTGTACTGAAATTAAGTGTAATTTGCGAAGAAAATTTTCTGCTGTAATATACAGTTAAAGTTGTTCATATTTATGAGTACTCTCCTTTGAAGTATGTCCTTCGTTAAAACTATCGGCCGTTCAGCCACTAGAAAAACATGGGCTTCTCATGAAATATTAAGATTCATCTAAATACGCACTGAATTATTAGATTTTGCAATAAATTGATATGATAATAAAAGTAGAAAAAAAACATGAAAGGAGAAGTAAAACAATACTATAAGTCAATATTCTAATTTAGATGAAGACTTGGTATATGGGGACTAGATGCTACGCCGTAGCTGCCGCCGTAGCAGCTTCACCTTGCTACGCGTAGCTCACGTAGCTGCTACGCCGTAAATGCTACATTATACGCGTAGCAGCTTCCTTCCAATTTCAACTGTCTACCTATTGCGGATCATGAGATACAGCCCGCTGACAGACAAAAAGACAGACGGCCAGCAGCGGAGGCTTATTAATAGGGTCCCTTTGGTTACCTTTCGAGTACGGAACGATAAAAAACAACTTCCCTCCTAAACAAATACCTACACCTTCTCCGTTCTGTCGAAAAAGGAAAGTTTAGCTCAGGCATCACAGAACCGAGGCCAACACTAGCTTGACGTAAACGTAACTTCAATACATTTTGTTTTGCGTTATTTATAACAATATTATCTCCAATAGTTACAATAATGAATCCAGTCTTTACTCTACTCGCATTACCATGGATTTATTATATTTTAAATTATTCTAACCCTTGATGGGTTAGAATCATTTAAAATATACATAACGATGACAAGAAAAAATAAAACTATACGTCAAAGTTACAACAGAACACACTTAATTTCAGTACAGATTAAATCCACATTGCCAATTCCGTTTAGCCGCTCCTTTCCAGGTTATTTCATCGTATGCCATTAGAACAGCCTGTAATTGCGGCTTTGATCAGCCAGCAAGTCAAAGGAAAAGAGCTTCATTATCTGTGCAATTATATTTTACCTCGACCACTGTTCTCTTTAAAATTCTCTTTTCAGTGCGCCTTGCCCGTAATTGAGGTAATATGCAACTACTAGTACGGTTTTTAAACTCTAAAAGGGTCGTCATTTAACAATTAATCCAATGAAATGGAATTAGAAAAAAATATAATTATACGTTAAAGTTAGAACAAAATGTGAAAAAAAACGGCAATTTCATAGAAAAATACAAACAATAAAATTGATCTATACATTTTGTTGCACGAGATGGTGGGTTATCCGGGGAAGTACTGTCTAAGAGATGATGTACTATCTAAGTTTATCTTGGACATCATAGATATCGGAGAAGGAAGACTTCGTGTGGAATCCAGGACTTATAAATTTATTGCAAGCCTAAAATCGCCAACCCATCTTGAACTACTGTGATGATCAATGCTCCCGCCTACTCAGTATGTGAAGATGCCTTTGTCAGCAGTGGTATAGTAATCGACTGGTATAACGAACTAAATTACTACACAGTTTGACCGTGCAGCCTGTCGGTATGAAACTCGACTTCACGTGCTGGATTCCTAGTAACTAAATGGCGCGTCGTTGCCCCGTTACGTGTAATAGAATATCAGAGTATTGTATTAGCTAAACAGTTCCCCGTCAATAGTTCAACGCTCGTTGGGCAGCCATTGTGCGAGAACAATGGGCCGGTACAATCAATGACCCGACAGCCAAAAGCCATGGTTATCGTAAACGATGCTTGACCAGCGTATTACGCCTTGCTCATATGACCGTTTTAGACTCTGAAATGGCTAATACTAGCAGAATTGTAAAGTGGTTGTGTATTCCGACATCCGAAGTTTCATTAGCTACATGAGTGCTTAATTTTTCTCTAAAATGTTGTTGATTAAAGTTACATAGATTATATTGAGCTTAGACATAAAACACTGTTGAAATTCACTTTGAGCGTTAAACATCTAATAATACGGATACTCTTGGCATTCATTTCGATGTCACATCATGTAAGAGAAACGGGTAATGGGTAAGGATAACATCAGGTTTGCCTATTCATAAGCAAGTCATAACATAACATAACATTACGCCTGTAATCCACGAAGGGTTAGGCAGAGATATGTAATAGTACACCCACATTTGGCCAGTTATGTTTAAGTTCCAATATAGCCTATTGCGAAGTCAAGTTATTTAGCAAGTCATGATTTTAAAACTTAATGCCTAGTCGAATTTAACTCTAACTATTATAGGTGAATTAATAATATTAATAGCTTCTATACTGCACATTATGGATACTCCGCGCATATTTGTGTCGGCAGGATAGGGGGACAGCTGGGAGCCAAAATCGAATAGAAGTTGAATTAATCTTCGGCAAAAAGCCACTCGGTTTAGTTCGAATTGTCCCGAGCTAGCCCGAACATGCTTTAGTGGGGGCAGCGGCCGATCGGCACAAGCTAGATCGGCTTTATTGTTCAACAAATAATGCCGAGCCGAACAAGAGTGCGGCATAGACGCATGTTGCATTTAAATTTACCTCCACTTAAGATCCTTCTTAGATAAGCCCATTTCATTAATACGCCTATAACTAGTTCGTAATACGCTCTACCAAAGTAGGGCAACGCTCGTTAACTTGCCAAATTACACGTGAGGCGCATGCCCCACCGCCGAAGAGAAAGCGACTAGCGATCGACGATGTTATCACTCAAGGAATGTACGAAAAATTCAAAAAATTGTGTAGCGTTATTCTTCTGGTGCGTGACCATAGGCAGTGTGGTTCTTATTATTTAAATTTTGCTTATTTAGTACGAATTTCACAGACAATTTTATAAACGTTTACCAGCAGCGTCTTCTTGGCAATGTCAATCACCAAATGCTGCGTTACCTAAACACAGTTGTGAGTGTTCCATGGGAAAAGTTCTTCAGATTGATGATCTGTATCACACCTGAAATATGACCACACCTTTCTGGTACACTCTGTATATTCATCGTTGATCGCTGACTGTTTACTATGCCGGGGCCGCCGAGAACTTTGTGAAAAAAAAAATAAGTTGTTTTTAATTGCAAGTTCAACTCGCTCTTTGCACTAATCGCCGGCAGTAGGACCGGTCTCAAGTGGCTAAGTAGTACATAGTTGGATGGGTTGCGGCCGGGTCAAGGTGCCAGTTGACACTGACGCCCGGCGACCACTCCACTGGAGGTCAAAGTTATGAACAATAGAGATGAGGCTTGAGAATAGCTTCAGTAGGCTTGTGTAGTTTAACAGGTAAAAATAACTTTCAACTGCGATCTGTTAAATTATTGGCTTTAAAATCGTACGGACACGTGTTGTTCTAAGACACAAAGTGATGGGTTTACGTGTGCTTGTTTTTGTTCGTGTCGGCACATCGGATTCGGTAGTATTAGTTAAGCATCGCAGCCGACCCGAAGCAATTCCGACGTACATAATATATATTCAGCTTTCATGACTCTCGTGCCGATCGGTGAATTCCATTCGGCGTTTATCTTCTTTGAATCATGTTCGGTGCCGACCTAAATATGTGTGTGGCACCCCTTACTAATTAGAGTTAATTGCAAAACTTACAACATAGTAAGATAGAAACTGATCAATGATAACTGATATCTCTCTTATCTTCTCATAACGTTAAAACCAAAAATAAAATAAATCGAAACGAACCAAAATATCCAACAATAAAATGAAACAAACTGAAATCTGCACTCTCCGTCAAAATACGTGGAATAGCTTTTAACATCCATTTATCGGCTGAGAGCGCTCGACGTTCGGAGAATTTTAGTCGTGGGAGGTTCTATTTATAAATAGTGCACACATATGTACTTCAGTATCTAGACAGGTTTCCACCCATTGGCTACGCCCACTCTTTATATACTGCTGTTACATTTAGTTAACGCTTTGTCCGACTGCATCTGTGTAGTGTGTCCGATTGAGGAATTTAGAACGAAAACACGTGTTACGTGAATGGCACCCATTTAATAAGTGCGTGTTACGTTAATAGCACACATTTGAAAAGTTTAATATTGTGTTATTTTTCGATTAAGGGATTCGTTTGTGAAATATTAAGCTTTAAAGTGCAAATTTTTGTTCGACTCAAGTGTCCCCCCCCCCATCTACTAGCTAAACGGTTGTGTTTGGGTGCGTGAAAAAATTCACGGTGATAGTATATATAACGAAATTAATAGAAAAACTATTACAGCTAATCGGACCGTAGGAAGTGTTCGCATATTTTGATGGACAACTACGGAACCCTACTTTGTGCGTGGCCCAACACGTACTTGGCCGGTTTTTTTCCAAAAACATGGCAGTTTACTAAATGTGTTTCTTTCATTTTTTTGAATATGATACATACAAGATAGGTTCTAAATACGTTCACCGTTAAACGCATTAGATCATTTGTACTGCAAGCAGGTTTAGTGTTTTCTATACCGTTAAAAAAATGCACAAAATCCTATGCCGGCTACGCCCACGACCTAAAATGCACAAATCGGGGCTGCTACCACCAGTCTAAAGATTTACTACTAAAACGAAAAATGCTCGAGTCGAAGCTTTATTCGCGTACGATTGCCCACATTCAGGCCGCGAACGTGCCATAAATAGCTCGATGATTGCGCGGCCGTATCGCAGCGGTATTGCGTCGCGTGTCTAGCGTGCACAACCGTGCAGCTCGCTGGCAACCCTTCGTCTTGTTGCCCCGGTGCGGCGCAATAACCTGTAACGGCATCTGATTTATTTCCAACTATTCAACTACGTCTACACAGTTGTGGCTGCGACGGGTTGACTGGGACAATTTTTTAATAATATTTATTTAAAGTAATGGCACAATTACCCTTGGTCGTTCTCTCGAATTCGATTGCCTATGGAATTCGGGCAAACAATCAAGTGCAAATGAAAGGTGTCGAGTACGCTTCTCTTCAGACCACCTAGTACAGCTTCATCGTTTCGGTTACCTGAATTCAGTACCCGACGCCAGCTTTCCATTCACTTCTACCAGTGCACGCGGGCGCAGGTACTCGACTTCATTCAAACTGCTGGTAGCCGTATTCCAGTGCGATGACCAGTGTATGGATCGGGTGCCCGAATTCAGGTAAAGCCTTTCGAGCACCCGAATACGGGCTAATGACTAAGTGTAATTGTGCCGGTACTTTCATAATTGGAATTCATGTGACAAATACCATGCCTCAATCGGTTCGCGTCGTGGATTACAGCCCACTATGTCTCATAGGGAGGAGTCTTGTATCCCAGCAGTGGGAATATTATGGACTGATATGGCTTATGGTTAAGTCGAAATTATGCCTATGAACACACCAATCCTCTTAGTCCTCGTATTTCGGCACTTGTACGATAAACTAATTATTTCTGGTCTTTCTCCTTCTTTCGAGTAAACAGTACTTTTTAGATCAGTTGGGCTAGAGTAGTTGCGTCAGTACCGTTCATAAAGTGCTCAAAGATAAAGTTGTATGGGCACGTACCTATCACATTGTAGTGCCCAATGGAGTCGCTTCATGGTGGGAACAAACGACTCAACAAAATCTTGAAATATTTTATTTTATCATTTATGTACACACAAGAGAGAACATAAGGAAACATCATAACTTAGAGTACAAAGGCACAGCTGAAATATAAACACAAATAAATACAAATATAATACACTAGTAGTCCGACAGACCTTACATTTTAGGAAAATGTTGTGTATATCCTAGCCTTTCAGCAAATGCCAGAAATGCAACATTCAAATGAGTTTCATTAAACCATTCTGTTATCATATTCCCTACGTTTGTTGCACTATTATTATGAACGATCCAATTTAATTGTATAATAGCTACGTTTCACCGCTGCTAGTAATTGCACAAAAGATCTTACATAATGGTGAACGTTTCTAGTGCTAACAATTTAGTTTGGTTTTAAATACAGATAGATATTATGTTAGTCGATATCATCATTTCAGCCGAGAGACGTCCATTGCTGGACATAGACCTCCCCCATGTTTCGTGACATAGACAGGTCCGGTGCGACTTACGTCCGATGGATCCCCGCAACCTTCACCAGGTCAGGACGCAACGTCTTCTAGTGCGCGGTCGCTACTCATTTGTATTGGTCAAAAAATAATTAGATCAAAGCTTTATAAAGGTTCTCTAGTATGTAGTAATTTAAAGTGCCATTTTTTTTGGTCTTGTCATCATTTATCTGAACGATAACTTACCCGAACTTAATATCACATAATTTCACATGCCATTAAATCGAAATCCCCAACCACACAAATAATATACAACAGACTTAAAACCGTTTTTAATAAAAATTGTAAGTCATAAATTCAAATTATTTGATGTTATTATTAAATAATACGTTTTTGTTATAAAATATACTCGTTTCAAAAATAATTATTGAAAATGCAGCATTGTTAACTTTTAAGGACAAACAAGGGTGGCATAAAATTAAATTGTGATGGCTTTACGACAAAAATCAATTGTATGTAGAAGGAAAAACATTACTAGGTGTGTGATAAGAACAAAAATAAACAAGTGTAATGTACAAGTGATTACTTCAGAGGAAAATGGTGTAACTACGCTGTTAAATATGTGTATGATGGAACACAATCACGAACTAGACGCATTAATGAAACCAATTTCTGACGTTAAAAACAAAATTAAAGAGAAGACCAAGATAGATGTTAGAAAAAGACCTAGTGAATTATTAAGTAATTGTGCAGCGTCAACATCACAAGTAGTGTTTCCACATTTACCTGCAACAAATAATTTAAAACAACGCGAAGATAATATACAGATAATATATATAAATATACAGAATATATACAGAGTGAAGAAAAAAAAACTATTTAATCAAAGAACCCGATAATATTGACTTTGAGTTAAAAAAAACTGGTGAACTTGAAAATGAATTAATTATAAAAGACAGAGCTCATAACGGGAAAGGAGTGATTATTTATACCACTAAAACTGTTACCCGATTAAGGTAAATCAAAATTTTGGTTAATGGATGGTAATTTGATTGTACCAAATATAATTCAACAATTATAAACAATACATGGCTCTGTTTGCCAAAGTGAAAACAAAACATTTCCAATGGTTTTTGCGCTCTGTACAAATAATGATAAATGCTAAATGATAAAAATTATTATTGAAAAAGTGTGAATCAGAAAGTATTAACTTATCTCCACGTTTTGTCATCTTCGATTTCGAAAAAGCCACAAGCAAACATGAAAAAATATTTTAATAACATTGCAATCAAGGGGTGTAATTTTACTTGGGTCAAAATATAATCTATAGACAAATACAAAAACGTGAATTTCAGACATTATATGTAAAAGATATACATTTTGCTAATGAAATGAAATGTTTATTGGCTCTTTCTTACCTAGCAGCTAATGATATACTTTATTTCGAGGAATGGCAAAAAACAGTTTCAGATGAAGGAAAATAATATCAGAATGGTTTAGTGAAAATTATATAAACGGAACTGGCAGCCCAACGCCTAAATACGATTCAACATTTTGGAGCACAAGAGAATTAATAAATGAAGGTATACCTCGAATTCAAAATTGTGTAGAAGCTTGGTATAATAGAATAAATCTTCTCGTAAATAAGCCTAAATCAGGCTTCTATCACTTGTCAAATTATCTTATGAATGAGTTAAAATATTCCCCTCCTGATCTGAAAGGTCGAAGTAGCTAAATTTCCAAGAGCGCGCAATGTCTAATGAACAGTAAGTCTAATTAGTAAAATGTCCATGTAGCAAAACGTCCAACTATCAGATGGCCTGTATAGCAGAACGGCTATTTAGCAAATCGTCAGATTCTCAAAATATCTAGAAAAATCAAATCAAATGCTCAGGCACAAAATTCAACACACATAATATTGCATTGGGAGGGATGCGGACTAGGCATTATGATATGTACACACAAACTCTTTGGTCTATGTGCCAAACACACACACACACACACACACACACATCACATGTGTGTTTGGTGTGTGTGTTGTGTGTGTGTGTGTGTGTGTGTGTGCTTTGGTGTGTGTGTGTTTGTGTGTGTGTGTGTGTGTTTTGTCTCGTGTGTGTAATATCTTTTTAATGGGACTGACAATGTCGATCGCAAATACAATGCACTCGAAGGTTGGCACAGGCGGCTAAACACGAACACAAAATCAAAGCCAACCCTGCTTCTATTCCTCAAAGCTCTTAGAAAAGGAGCACTTTGGCAAGATCGCAAATACAAGAATATTTTATTTGAAGGAACTAAGAGAAGAAAGATCGGTATAATGTTTAAAGCCAAATACAAAAGAGAGCAGCAAAAACTTAGGCCAAAAAGTTAGTCTCTTCGAATTTTTGATAAACCTTGGCCATATTAACAGGATATTAAGTGAATAAATGCAGGGGAATCTGTGCGCCTAATATCCTAATAATATTTAAGAGGCTACTAGCTTCCTAGACCAGATTATATGAACGTAACGCAAAGTGCTACGATCAAATTATAGCAAAACACGTGTTGCCAATGTAATTAAAAGTAATCAAAAGTGCCTCATTAGTCGTAGTGTTCGCAATCGCGACTTCTGAGCATGAGATCCTGGTCCTGATTTCCGTGTCGGACAAAGTGTTATTGGGTTTTTCCATCAAGAATTTCTCAGTAGCAGCCACGGACTCCGGATTTGTGCCCGGTTGATGGCAATAGGCTCGCCCCTTATTACATGGGGCATAAAACATAACTGGCAAAATGTGGATGTACTATTAGGTACACCTCTGCCTACCCAATCTGAGATTACAGGCGTGATTTTATGTTATGTAATCAAAAGTGATGCTGAGTGAGTTTTGTCGTGACTTTCGATCGAGTACGCATACGTTTGGACCCACCATCCTCCCACATTCTTCAGACTCCCCGCGATCACGGCGCAACCGCGTCTCAGAATTTAACTCTCAAACGAAATCAATGAAGTGACAATGGATGCAGTTAAACTAATCTATGTGTTTAAATGTACAATGTAACAAGTGCAAATATGAGAACTCATAAGCTTCAAAGTCTGCTCATAATAGCGATTATAATTATTATAACCGGCGAACTGTATTTAGAAGTTCATTCAATAACCTAGAACGTAGAGAAAACTCTGAAAACTCTTTGGAAACGACAGGTGTGACGTTTTGTAAATGTGTTGTCTATTAATCGGGAATCACTTTGCCGCCACAGCTTCAGTCTTTCCTTAGAGCGTTCGCCAGTGAGCAGGGTCACAAACTTTAAAATGCTTTTCTGCCTGTAAAAAAACCTGCCTGTAGCCTCTATTAATATCAAAACACTATATTGACCACCATAGTATATGGATTATCAATCTCCCATCGATTCGAAAGTGGTCGGTGTCAAGCCAATTAAACAAGCTCACGCTAAGTGTTCACCTTGATTGCTGCGGTCAACCTATAGATTGATAACGCTAATCTGGTCTCGCTTAATTGGCAGATCACCGCAGAGAAACCTTGATATAGTGACCGCCGTAAGCAAGCACGATCTTTGCGGAATATGCTCAGGGGTTCCCCTTTTGAATGTAGAGAAGGAATAAGGCCGGATTTTACGAAATAACACCCGTATAAGGGAATATAATTATCGAAGTCGCTGACGTAGTGCTAGTTATTTACTTAAAAAGACACAAAGGAGATCGCCAGAAATCCATACATCGTTGGGCCAAATATGAACAGTAATCATTTATGTATTATTTAATAGATAAAACACAAACATGTTCATATCAGAAAGATTTTTTTCAAAATTCTATGGGAATTAGGAAGAAAATAAGTTTTTGGGTCACTAGGTTAGGTTATGCGGCAGATGGTAAGAATTGTACCTATAAAACGCCAAAATGTATTGTAAATACCATAGTCAAATAAACACATTGATTTAATTGTTTGTAAACATTATTTGTGTTACTATTAGCATATTATTGCATAGCACAAAAAAGGAATTAGGTAGAATAAACACAAGTTATTTTTTCAATATTTTATTCATCTTCATTTTCATACTCAATTAATATATCATACAGGAATGGTGCTGGAGGTGTGATGGTATTTTGGTACCTTGCCACTGTTTGACGACAGTCCTTGCCCTTATTATGGAAAGAACTGCTTCATCATGTAAAGGCACACTTCCAGTAGCGTTGCTACGATCAGTAGGGATACCACAACTCACGCAATTCACCATTATCCAGTCGATAAGCAATCGGTGTCCAAGTCCGTAAAATCAATCCAAACCAAAGTCGTCAGAAAAATAGCAGAAATCGAATAATAAGCACATCCGCACGTGTACGAAAACGAATGACGGGACTTGACGGGAGTGACGTGACATTGACATTTTGACAAACATCGATGTTTTTTCGTTTTGAAACAGTTAACCGATACACGATTTTGAACGATGTTATTGTTAAATAAATAAATAACTATTACTAAAACAACAATAATTTCATTAAATGTCCTTTTTTCTTTTATAAATTATTATAATGTTCATGACCAATGCTAAAACAAAATAGATATCGTTTTTTTAGTAACTTCTTTAGAACTACTAGTTTTAGAACGAACTCGTAATGACCTGACAGCTTGTTTACGGAGCTAGTTTTAGAACTACATTCAATTTAAAACCATATTTCAAATTATAATTTTTAGCTCATTCCGGTAGAAAGTTATTATTGTTACATGTTATTTTTAATCAGTAAAAAATCTAGTCTTTTTTAATATACATATCGTTTCTGTACATACTTTGGCCCAAAACTGGCCATCTCCTTTCACAACACAAAGGTTGTCGTTACAATTCATAAGGTATTTAAGTAGTATGTGTATTTTTAACAAAAAAACCTTTAATCACGAAAATAACAAGCTGCACTGCTAAATAGCTAAAAATAACTTCATAGTTTGAAAAAAAAAACAATATTACTCGTGGTTCGTAATACAATATTGCGCAATCACTAACAGTTATGATTAGCAACAAACACCTGTAAACAAGCCACACAGACGAGTCAAAGCATTAGGTTGTATCTGAACTTGGCCGCAGCAAACTCATTCACTTATAACATTTCCGACCGTCATTTCTCGTGTTCGGATCGGATGCAGCAGCTTCTGATCGGAAAATAGCGGTCCGGAGGTAGCCGTAGTACTATTTGTATGAACGTTTGCGTACCAGATTCAAATCAAGACATTTAGAACAGATGCAGTACCCAATCGTTCTTTAGTGTTAATATAGATTTGGGAAAACTATCGTAAATATTCGTAGTGCGTTAGTAGTTTTAACTGGTAAAACTTTACTTTACCGAACACCTTTGTTACCGAATCTTACGAATATTTGTCTCGTTTTTGTCTTAGATGTGTTATCAGCAGATATAAAACCTAAGAACAATTCGCAGGTCAAACGTGACATGGTCGCCATCAAGCAAGAGTTGGACACAGTGCAGCAAGTAAAGGAAGAAATTGAAGAGCTGCGAGAATACGTGGACCGGCTAGAAGAACACTCACAGAGGCGGAAACTCAGACTGCTAGAACAGGTACGTAGACTGGTGATGATGATATTGAGATCATTCCTAAGACCAGCTGCGTATCTACACGACAATTTGATGGCGGATGAGGTGTCATTGCTTACCAAACAGATGACTCTGAAAGTGGCTCCTTTGAGCTCGACTAAATACGATCTGTTTGCGAAGCAAAGCCTCTAGTGGATACGCAGTAATTTTTTCATAAATTCTTAGTAAAAGATGTTTTGTTGATGTTTGAAAGTAACAATATTCAGAATCTTGGAGCCTGTGCTTGGAGCAGATTGCACCAAAGCTCAAGCGCTATATTAGTCCTAGGCTTTGATTAGACATATATTTTTAATGATAACACTAATAGTATATGAAGGAAGACAAGGAGAGAGGTGTCACACAACTGGATCAGGTACTCAATTGGTTATGACAATGATGTGTGTATTTAGCTGTTAATAGGAATAATTTTGATTTTGTTAATTATTAAACATATTTTGTTTTTGTTATTTTAGAACTGTACAATGGCTTACTCTTTACTTTGATGTCGTGCATGAGTGTTTAAATTAATCAATCATAAATGGTACAAATACTAAATACCACAGAAGGAATCAATATGATAGCATTGGATTCGGGCTCAAAATTTGGGATGGAACTCGGTATAATTGGAGAGCGAAGACTGTAAACAGAAGCAGAAGATCAGGGCGCTAGAACTGGTAGGTAACTTATGATGAATTGGATACCAACAGGTTCGAGGCATGAGAAGAGCAGCAAAGTACGCCACTACTAGTTGCCTGAAAGTAGACCCATCTGCAGTAAATGATGTCATGATGTACTACACATATACTATGTGCAAGGCATCGAGTAAAGTTCGCAAGGTTCCGAAAGCGAAGAAAGTTCGCAAAAGCTGTTTTCCGATAGAGGTTGGTATCACAATATTGTAGAACCAACATGTTCAAACATTGGCTTGGATAGGTCCCGACATCGGGGAGGCTATGTAGGTTAAAACTTCCAAATAACATCAACAACCACGTTTTCCAAGTTGGCAAGATAAAAGTAACTGCATTAAAAACGTTGCTAAAAATATGAATGAACATTGTCCAGGTCCAACCTAGCTCACAACGTTGAAGGAATAAATTAGGTTAGAGGCGTGGAGCGTGCAATAAATAAAATTAAACGCAGAGTACCCATGCATATTTTAGCAGTTGCCACAAATTGCATACCAACGCATCTCTTTCATACTTTCTGAGAACGGCGTTTCAATATGTATACCCGTGGCAAACAGAGTTGTTTGCCACGGGTTGAGTCTGGTCCAGTGCAATGTAATTATTATTTGTTCTGGGGCCGTGGGCAATTTCTTTTTCCGAATCTTTCAAAATGTCTCGGTGCCGTTATTTCAATATACATGTTAGTTTTACATGGATATTTTGGCATGTGGCCTTATTCAGAACCATCTTGTTTTTTTTCAATACAACTGAAATAGTTCATAAATTGCCAACAGCACCCGCAGCCAACGTCAATCAACCGCCAACAGAACTCAGCACTGTAGACATTGACTTTCTGCTAGAGAACGCATTCATTATGAGCACTGACAATCCAAGTTATAATAACATGTGGAGTAGAAAGATTTGTTACTATAAATAGGTTCATACAAACTCGGGGAAAAACAGAAATTAAAAAATTTTACGTGGAGACTAGGAGCTTATTTTCTTTCATCTGCTGCTTTTTATGTTGTGTGTGTTTTAATTTTTTTTGTTTTTAAAATTATTATTTTGGTACCTACCGTAAATTTTATTTCAGTGGATGTCCTCGTGTGAATTTCTCACCGCAATAAATTAAGATCAAACTAAAGACTTAAAACGCTATACACCCGTCATGACATTGTCTGTGTTCTTGTTTTGAACTAAATGCACTTTTTTTGATTTTTTATGTTGTGTTCTTGTTTGACATAGTGTGTTATCAAGAGGTCTTGTTTCAGGGTCTTACCTTCTTCCTGTCGTATGCAATTCTGGCGGCTGTCCTGGGCATGTTGCAGTTCGGGTACAACACTGGTGTCATCAACGCTCCTGGCAAGGTCAGATCTGATACACCTTTTTACAAGCTTTGATTTAACTTGCAATGTTTGTTTGTTTGTTTAGGTTAAATCTTGCAACTGAATTTTAAAACAGTTATCCCCAACCGAATGAGCTGACATTTTGCATACACGTTTAGTTTGATGACAATGCATGGTTAGCTAAGTGACGTCATTATAAATTAATATGACGGACTCCCACAGATGGCCGACTAATAATTTTTATGCACCCCCATGATATGGGTATCAATTAAAAGGGTTTGCTGAGAAAATACGAACCAAGCGAAACTTAAAAAATAATTAATAGTAAAAAAAACAATTAAGAATAAGTGCGACTTGTGTAGTTCAACAGTTGTATAAAAGCTTTTTATTTATTTCGTGGTTAACAAGTTTGCCATGGGTAGTTGGCGGTTCGCAAGAGAAGACAGATTTTTGATTTTGACGCAAGTACGAGTGAATGGGATACCGAATGAGAGTGACCGAATGAACGACCGGATTCGAAATCGATGTTCTTGTTCTTCTCTTCTGGATAGATGGGGCCTGTGCCGCTTCCGATTGTATGTTGTGCGTCTGCTCGTTGTGTAGATGGCGTGGACATGGGCGCACGGCCTTGGAAGCACCAGCTTTCAAAATAATTATGGAGTCAAGCGTCTCGCTTACTGATTGCGATGGCAGCGGCAAATTTTGGAGAAGCCTTGTCTAATTGTTCCAGTACTTGTGTGAATGTCCGCTACTTGAACCACGCCGTCTTTTCAAGGGAATATAAGTGTGATACGACCTAACCGCCACTTTAACGGCGGTAGGTGGTCCTTTATGAGGACAAGGCTGCCCAGTGCGATGTCATCCTGCTTAGTCTTCCACTTGGTCCGCAATTGCAGCTCCGATACGTATTCTGTGGGCCACCGTCGCCAGAAATGCTGCCGAAGTTGTTCGATTCGTTCGTGTCGTGTCAAACGCGAAGTAGGCTTCTCTGTCACGTCTTTAGAAGGTGGTGCTATCAACGGTCGGCCGATAGAAAATGGGAGGGACTTAGAGGAGTAAGGTGGGATCTAATCTGAGGATAGAGGTGAAATATGACGGGAATTTAGGACGGTTTCGATTTATGTCAAAGCTGTGACAAACTCCTCGTAAGTCAATCGTGCGTTATCTACTACGCGCCTCAGGTGATGCTTGCGTACCCCACTCTCCCATAGACCGCCAAAATGTGGAGAATAAGGACGAATAAATCGAAATTTAAAGTTATTATATGAAGCATCATAAACAATAGTTTCTGCATTTTTGTCTAAAAATAAAGAAAATTCTTTCTCTGCACCTACGAAAGTCTTGCCATTATCCGAATAAATGAAGCAAGGTTTACCTCGCCTACTAATGAAACGTTTTAAAACTAAAATATAATCATTTGAAGAGAGACTCCCGCGTCGCGAAACAAATACCTACTGAAACATATGTAAGCTTTAGTCGAACTTGAAACTCTGCCTTTTCGATTTGATATGAACACTGGCCCTGCATAATCGACACCTGTTCGCATGAATGGGAAGCTAGGCTTGAAGCGCGCAGGTGGTAACTTACCCATTAGGTGCTAACGTCTTACCTTAAATACGTGTACACTTCAAGCACTCATACACTATTTTTCTTGCTAAGTTTCTAGCATTTATTGGCCACCAACATTTACGCACCGTAGCTTAAAGAACTTGTGGACCCGCATGTAATAGGTAATCGTATATGTTCATACCTAAATAAACTAAGAGTGAAAGGATTTTTACTGCACAATAAAACCGGATGTTTTTTATCATAAGTAAAAACTAGACGAATTAAGTAGTCTTCCACCAACCCGAATTAATTTATGTGCATCCATTAAAACATTAACATTAGAAACATTACTATACTGTTTACAATTTCGTTAAATAGGAATCATCATAATCTGCCTAGCCTTTAACCATGGTGGGGTCGGTTCCCAGTCTAACCGGATGCAACTGAATACCAGTATTTTACATGGAGCGACTGCCTATCTGATCTCCATAACCCAGTTGGTCCACTGGGTAATACGATATCCTTGGTAAGACTGGTTGTCAGACTTTCGGGCCACTGATCAGCAGTACGCTTTTTATTTTTTCAACTGATCATTAACCTCTCGAATGTTTAAATAACAGTTCAAAAAATTAGTTCATCTAACACTAGCCCATTAATGTTGCACTCTAAGATAAAATAGTGCTATTTTTCTTACAAAGACGACATGAACTTTGAACACCGCGTTTGCTCAAGGTGAAAATTTGCCAGCTGACGTCCCCCCGGTGTAATGAATGAAATGATCTCAAGCTCACCAATCACAATTTAAAACATTCTCATATCTTTCAGTAATTGTATCCAATAACGATATGGGGCAGTAAACGATGAAGTGGGTTTGCTAGTCAGAGCTAGAGCTTTCCTTTTTCAAATTATTTATTGAGCACCAACCAGTCATAGCGTACTAACTGAGGGAATCACTTGACTTACCACAGCTTCGATTGTTATTCGCTACTAAAAAATAGGAGAGAGCAATCGCACTTCAGTGGAACACACTGAAGTACGATTTTTGGGACAACAACAACTGCATTTGAAGTGCAGTTCAATATTAGAGAACATGGAGTGTTTATGTCTCCACTTGATCAATCGAGACTTCAAAGAAAGGTTATATTGAACTCAATTACCTCTAAACATTTTGGTCATTTTTTCATACCTGGGAACCTTCTAGTTACGGAGATATTGGAGGTCAAAGTTACAGCTTTTTCACAAGTTTTTTTTTACATACATATTTTTAATGTTATAACTTTACTTTTAAAAATACCTCTATGACCCCTATACTATAGAATGCAATCATCAGTACAATGTTTTGAGAGCGTAACATTGAGTGTTACCATAAAATGTGATTATTCACCACAAAAATAAAGTCGTTTCCCAGCAATAATTTTTGCGTAGGGCTACTTAGTTTGACGTACAGAATGCTTGGTTGACAGTGTTGGAACCTTCGGTAGTTGGTTGGAGAAGGATGTAAATGAAATGACAGAGTCCAAATATAGAGTCTAATTATAGATCAGGAGTTATGTTACAGTGACGTATCTTATTATATATCGATAGCACACAAGTTCATGCTATGGCGCGGTAGTGACGACTGGCCACGTTTGCATTATTACTGTAGTTCCTACAGACAGCTTCGTGAAGGGTGCGTTTTCACCTTGTTTAAATCTTTTACAGTGTCATTTGCTAGCCATTATGTTGGCTAACGTGAGGTTCCAATGCTTCCCCAACATAACAAGTAGCCGTAAATAAACTGAAAAGATAACAGTATCAGCGCTACGCTACAGTGACGCGCAATATTCGGCTGATATAACAAAATGACAACCTATTATTCTTCGTATTTTGATAATTCTATTCATAGTTGAACCATCATCAATTTGTTCCACTATCGCAAATACCGAGGAATCTAACACTTGAATGCAACTTGCAAATCACTTGAAAAGCACGTTCCGACAAAGTCAATTTATTCGAAATAGTCACTAACAGCGAGTGGACAAGCAATTCAAAGAGATTATTAGTTCAAGCGAAGTGCCGACACTCAGTTCATTCCGTTCAGTCACTAGATTCTCCAACAGCTCGTAAACTAAATGCACAGAAGCTATCTCGACGGTGCAACTCAACTCGATGGGTTACGTAAAGACCCGAGTGAATCAATTAGAGGAACCGTCTCGATTGCAGACGCAATTTATTAAACGTTCTATGAAAGGAATCCTATGTTATAAATTGAATGAGTATTAAAACAAAAATGTTGCGTTGGGAAAGGTGTTTGTTATCATGAATACAATCACGTGTTTAAGTATCGGTCACTAATTACCAGTCACCCTATATAGTTAAATAATATATGAAAAATAGATGGTAGTAAAATCAAACGGTAACAAATGCCTTCCTCGCTCTCAGCGCCATGTACACATCAACCCTCTCTCTCTCTCTTTCTTTCTAAATATATGGAGCGTGTGGTGGGGCTATAGCATAGCAGCAAGGCAGTAGTATAACAGCATGGCCACTGTGGTTTACAGTTTTATAAGAGTACTCCAGCCACACGCCGGAGCTGACACGAACAATATTTTTGTTTTAGTGTAGAATAAGAACAGGAGAATGATGATGGTCCATACCACATCCTTAAATATGAGCACACCTTACTGATACACGCTCGCAAATCAATTTCGATAAGGTCAGACATATACCTGCCCTACCGTCTGACCTTGTCGTAGGCATTACTCTGATGTTAAATCGAACTGAAAATATATGTTACCGCGCAAATAAATAACTGACGTAAACTTTATTGAATTAATACATTCCGCTCCGGTTCCCAGTAAAATAATAAAGTGCTACCTTGATATTACTTTGTTGTGAGATAATGGATTTTATTAAGTGGACAGTGAGTCGTTTAACTGTTGCAGATGGATTGCATAATCAGCTGTTTTACACTATACAAAATAGCTCCAAAATGTAAAACATTCAAGGTGTAAACGGACCCTTCAAGAAGCTTTTAACCAAGCATTATTTACATCAAACTAAGTAACCCTACGTAAAAATTATTTCTGGGAAGCGACTTTCTTTTTTGGGGGATGAAAATTCACGTTTTACGGTAAAACTCAATGTAAGGGTGTTACCACACCAATCGATCGATCGTCCATCGATGGTAGAATGGATTAGTTGAAACAGAAAAACTATCGATCGACGTCGAATAATCACTTTTACCATCGATCGAGTGCATCGGTCGACGATCGATCGATTGGTATCGTAACACCCCAACGTACTCAAAACGTTATGGGGATGGATGCATTGAATAGGAAACGGGTTATAGAGGTATTTAAAGTATATAGTAGTACAAGTAACCTTAAAAACTGGTATTAAAAAACAGGCAAAAGTTGGAACCTTGTATAAATATCTCAGTAATTGGAAGGTATGATCCAGAACAAAAAAATGATCTCAATGACGGGAAGAACCAGTGCCTTTCGGCTTCGTTGAGGATCCATTGACACCCTTACGATGTTTGGTGGCTTTTCATAATAACTGAACTTTAACACGTCGATTGTATAAACGTTTTTTATTAAAGAAATGCAGCGGGTAACGATTAGAGGTTATGACTAACCGACTTACTTGAGCGCCCGCCGGCCGCTGCCGCTAATTAAACAGCTGATTAGGCAATCCACCTACTTCATAATCATCATGTTAGGTTAGTTCATTGAGCGTGACAATATCATTGAGCATTGTATCAATTGTTAAGCAGTATGCTCTCATTAGTTACGCGTAATTGGATGTTGATCAATATCATTAGTCTCCTGACCTTATCAATCATGCAGTCAATTTACTTGGGGGTTGGCGCCCAGTGTCTTCTTCTTCCACACTGCTTTGTTAGTCGTGATATATTCTAGTTTCATATCATCTTTCCCACAGACCATCCGTAATCCGGAATTTTCTTACTTTTATACTAAACCTGTTTCCCACACAAAACTTTACTCACGATATTTTCTTTATTTTTTCGCATCACATGCGCACACCATGACTGCAGCGTTGATCAACAATTGATTAGGAATAGAAACTAGACTAGCATTTTTAATTTAGCTATTCGTTATTAGTGGACTGGTTCCTCAACAGCAGAGCATTGGTGGCACAAACTGTAGCTCACCTCTTGTCCTGCTCTGTGTATAATTCGACCTGCACTTTGAGGGACCTGTCCGAGGCGACTAACGCGGTCAACATGGCTGACTTCTGGTCGACGCTTATTGGAATCTATAACGGAATCATCGACACGACGAAGAGGGTGTGAAATACTTATACCAAAAACTATCAAAAAAACATTTCTATGAATCTCGAAACAAATTCATGCAAATGTAGTAAACGGGAAACAAACGAGACGTTTTCTAATATGTGAGGATGCAAGAAGCAAGAAGACAAGATCAAAACCATCATTATCTTGAACCGTTCGAGCCAATCACGTGTCATGTCGCTCGGCGCGGTGTCAAAACACGTCGACCAAACGGAATCGAGGGGATAGACTTCTTCAGTTTCCTTTTTCTGCGTGAACATTAACCTCTGATTGATTCCTACCAAACCCGAGCCAATCAGTATGGTTCGTCCGTTAACAGTCTGTAGGATGCTGTCATTTATCAATAATAGGTGTAAAAGGACCTTTCACGAAGCGGCACTCGTTCTCCTCGTTATGGCGATAATTTTTATGTACTGAACCATATCTGGGAACCTTATGTTACCGAGATATTATAGGTAAAAGTTCCAATATTCTTTTACTTTAAATACCTCCATGACCCCTGTACTATGCAATTCAACAACAAGCATAATGTTTTCAGTAAGTTACATTGCATCCTAAACACTGGTTTACTGGGTCCTAAATACTCCAAAAAAAAACTTACTTAGTTTGATGTACAGAATGCTTAGGCTGACGATTTTTTCTCTTGTAGAACATCGCAAACTTCATGAAGGATGTATACAAGAACCGGTACGGCATGGACCTGCAAGACGACACCGTCAACAGACTGTATTCCATAGCGGTCAGCATCTTCGCTATCGGTGGCATGCTCGGCGGCTTCTCTGGTGGCATGATCGCGAATAGATTCGGAAGGTAAGAATTTCGTGAGCCTTTTGTTTTAGGACCAGCCGTACGACTGACGAGATTTCCTATAGCTAAAAAATAGATCAAACTAGTTATCTTTCAACCCACATCCACAAGGATCTGTTTCAAAATGTCAAATTTTAGACTTTGGTGTTTAGGATACGCGTCTCCATGCATCGAAATCCAAGCCTGGATCATTTTCGCAGAATTAAAATGAAATAGTTTGCATAACATTAGACATGTCATGGATTTGCGCAAAGTAAAGCCTGATTCTATAACTTATAGTCTGTCTTCTGTTGTGTGGGTTTGTATTTTCAAGAATTGCATTTCGGAAAGCTATTTATGACGGGGAGCTCACCTCCGTGAATACGGTAATTCAATTGCCACCCAGTGTAAGTACATTAGCGACCTGCCCGTACAAAGCAGGTGTTGATATATTTAGTAGCGCCTTTACGTCGTTATCAGATATTTCTGCGCTGTTTCTTAGTTAATTATTAATATAATACACAAATAAATCTTCTTAGTGATGCTCAGAACCGTGAATAGAAAAATCCAGTGAGTATAGATGAATAAAGTTCGCCTTTTGTGTCTGAGTGTGTGAAACACAGGGAGGTACAGACGCCAACATATCAAGCTAGCCGAAACTGTAAAATTTTTCCAATCAACCTTGAACCTAATACTTTACCGATAAAGTTGAAAATGTATTAAAGAATTTTGACAGATTGTAGTAGCTTGATGTGCTGGCGTCTGTACAAATAACGATTTAGTTTTATACAATGCATAGATGCAGGTTAGTCTGCAAGTATTTACAAACTGTTGTCCTATGACGTCAAGTCTTTGGCATTTCTTTTCGAGCTTTCGTTAAAACCATGTTAATCATTACCTTGTTTACAGGCTCGTTTATTGTTATTATGTCGATCCAATTCATTTTTCAATTTACCATAAACGTTATCATATAGTCATCACACCTTATCTATGCCATCAGAGTTATTGGTTTAAAACTAAAGTAGGTACCCAGTGTCAAAGATAATATCAATTTAAATAATTTAACAAGAACGAAAATATATTCCTAATTAAAATTTAGAAGCAAATGAATCTGTCCATTTTAGTTTCAAAATACATTATTCTCTAGATGAAATAATTAATATCAAATTGGCAGATTTCACAATGATGAAATATTAGTAAGGGTTTCAGTATCCAAAATAACTATTGTATTGTCTATAAATGTTCAATTCCGCGAATGAAATGCCAAGCTCGCAATTTTCGGAGAACTTTCCCTCAATGTGGCTTTGACAGCCAGTAACATAATATCGCAAGAAAATAATTACTGAACTGATATCAGACGGATCTCTCTGTTTATTTTACCTCTAATTGCATCTTTCACTCGAAGGTTATACATCTGAACACAAAATGAAAAAAGAACTAAACATTAATTCATTAGTAAACCGAGCTAACGATGTGAATTTCGACATCTTTCACTCGCATTCCGAATGACGGAGAAATAAAATTAAAGGACCAGTTGAACATCTATTTCTACGTGATTTCAGCTGTGTTTTGAGAACAAAGAAGAATATTCACTCGAGTGAACCAGGAGAGGGAGATGCGTCTGATATCAGCTAGTGCCATTGACGATCGCATCTAGAAACAATGTATTATCTACTCTTTATCTATGACTAGCGGCCCGTCCCGGCTTCGCACGGGCGGACCTTACCATTATAGACTATGGTGAAAGTATTTTTGAAATCGGTTCAGTAGTTTTTGAGTGTATTCGTTACAAACATAAAAATATGTCCTCATTACAATATTAGTGCAACTGTAGATAGCTAAGTTGAGAAAAAACTAGCTACTCAAGAATTCATGAATCTTTAAAAACTTGTCTCATCATCTAGGAACTTTTCCATCGTAAGGTTCAATTTCATTTAGACATCGTCCATCGTCAAGGTTAATTAATCGTCCATGTGACAAAAATATAGTTCTAACCTTATCGAAGTTTCAACTTACGGGGAATAGTTGATAAAAGTGGAAACGCAATTACGAGGACCACTATATCTACGTGTATGACAGTTGGCAACCAATAAACGCCATGCATTAGTTCAGAGTAAGCAAAATACATTCAGAGTTCGCTTCTATATATTTTTATTCTGTGAAAAAGAAATTATGTAAAAGTGTAACTATGGAGTTTCTTCCTTGTTCTTCTCCATACAAAACTACCGTTGCGAATCGGCAATAGATTCAATTCTAATTTCAGTTTTGACGAAAAAAACTGCCTTATAATAGCCTAATTGTAATGAATGGTTTAATGACTTTGACTTTGATGACACAAGCATCCATTAATACCTAAGTTCTACCAGGAAAGGGGGCTTACTGCTAAACAACATCCTTGGCATCAGCGGCGCTAGTCTCATGGGGTTCACCAAGATATCACACTGTTACGAGCTCCTCATATTTGGAAGGTTCATCATAGGAGTCAACTGTGGTAAGTGGAACGGAATAAAAAAATATATAGTACTTACATTAAATCATTTTGATGTAGCACTTCATAATGCTTCAAATAAAATTAAATGAAAAAACTGTATCTATCTCCGGATACAATGTTGAGCAACAATCGCGCATCGTATATCTTGCGAGATGTTCTTTTCCACCAACACAAACATGTTGGTGGAACATGTACACAGGATTTATCGATTTAAAAAAAACATGATACGTAACGCCAAAATGATTGTTGCTAGTACTGGTATATTTTTTTAAACCTCAATTTCATTCTGAAGGTGCAAATTACCCGTTTATGTTTTCAGTGCAGCGTAAATGTTATGTCAGCGCAATCCAGTACAAACTCACAGGAACTAGAGACTTCAACGGGAATCCAACCGCATTTCGGGAACTTACTGAATGCAAAACAAACTCAATTTTCGCAGTTTATTTTCTAATTAGAGTAGTATTCAAGCTCAACGTATTGCATTACAAAATGCGCTTTTTTCCAAAACTAAATGCTTTTAATTTAATTCTGTGAGCATTTCTATCGTCTTATTTAATTATTTTAGTAGAATATAATGAAAAACATCATCTCTCGCTTACCAGAAAACTAAGGTTATGTTAATTTACCTAAATACTTAACCGACTACCAGAAAGTTAAAGAAATGTAATGAGTTCAACGGGATATATTTTTCTTCTACAATTTTCGTACTTCATATCCTCTGCGAGACACAACCACCTTCTATTCTGTTCATTTTGACAGACATTATTGGTTGGGAGAGGCTCAAAAGTCTGACAACTACTCTTACCAAGGGGAATCGTATTACCCAGTAGTTGTGGAGGACAGACAAGCAGTCGTTCTAAATAAAATAAGTATTCATTTACATCCGGTTAGACTGGAAACCGACCTGAACGTAGTTAAGAACATAGACACACAATAACCATACACACACATACATACACATAGTTAGTTACTATGGGGCACTTAATATCGTGTCCTGCGTGTCCTGTTGTTTGTTCACTACAGGAACTGATGGACGCTACCGAAAGCGCCAAACTATTAGCTCAGTTCTGGGCAGACAGAATTTAGATTCCCATCGACACGCTAAGAAGAAGAAAAGATAATAATGACAGTGATTTTGTTTGTCCAGGGTTAAACACATCATTAGTGCCAATGTACATATCGGAGATCGCGCCTCTAAACCTGCGCGGGGGGCTGGGCACGGTCAACCAGCTGGCGGTCACGGTGGGGCTGCTCCTCTCACAAGTCCTGGGCATCGAGCAGATCCTCGGCACTGATGAAGGATGGCCTATTTTGCTTGGTATTCTATGTTTTGAATATAAATGTTAGTTAGTAAGTGTTCCTCTTTTGCTTGCAAGATTTGTCTTAGAAGTTGATTTCAGGAAAGTCAAAAATATATTTAAGCGACACCTTGAGGACATTCGATTGATGAGTTTTTGACTGATAAATTTTGTGTGCTGAAACCTTTAGTAGAATACTAGCTTATACCTGCGGCTTCGCCCGCGTGTTCGGTAATTGTCTCACGGAATCGTACTACCGAGATAGATTGACACACAGGATACTTTGTGTGTTAATCCAGGTTATAAACTGTCTGTGTACCAAATTTCATCCTAATCCTGGTCAGAAGTTTTTGCGTGAAAGAGTAACGAACATCCAGACAAATTTTCGCATTTATAATAATAACTGTCACGATATAATATACCACGTTGTTATGACCCACATTGGTTGAAGGAACTAATTTCCAGCTCTAAGTTTCCAATATTGGAAGCACATTTCCAATAATAGGTAACAAACATAACTCATTCATCAATATACGTTAACGTGCTCTAGATATTGTAGTAGCTAACGTGATCTACAATTGGCCAAGGGGCGTGAATTCGGACAAATAACGCCCCGTCTGCTTCAATATAAGGCCCATGTATTGTAAATATGTTTTACATAAGGTGAAACTGCATGAAACGCAGCATAACAGATCTCAACGAGCGCTTTTACTATAAAATGAATTCAAAAGGTTCAAATTGTACAAATCGACTAATCGTTTTTCTGTTAATTTTAAGCTAAGTATTCAAGGCTGACAACAGTCGCGATTGTTGTAATTCTAAGTTGTACAACATGAGGGCAAACATATTAATGAATGTTACAAATTTAGTCAAATACTTGTGGTGATGAAGTATTTGACTAAATTTGTAATAAACTTGTTGTGACTAAAGCTGTAATAAACTTTAAAAGCAGACGAATCTAAAAGTTATCCCAAATTAAGAATTAAACTCAGAACTGCATTTAAAACTAGAACACGACGAATTCAAACCGTGTTCAGAACTTCCTGTCACGCCTAGGTCTCGAAACTATGAAATAACAGATTCCAGTAATTAAAGATGACAGGAAAACTGAAAGTGCAAAGTTTAAGAAGCACGCTGCTGCAGACCAGGTGCGAGATCTTAAAGTTAAAGACAACTTATAAGTTGGTAGTTGACATAAACGACGCGGTGTTGTAGTTTCAAGTGGAGTTAAAGTTAGACTTGGAGATATTTTGAGGTTAGTGGAATTTTGATGTATGTCTCGTGATGATGTAAGTTTTGAAGTTGATGTGCTTGTTTTAAGCGCCGAATTAGTTCAAGACTAGTATACTTTAGCCAAAAATGGAGGAGACGGTTGCTGACACAATATTAAGTTATCCTATTAAATTCTTGTACAGTCGATTTTAGCTGATGATACCTTTGTGTAAACTTATATATCGACTTTGGAGTATAAAAAAAAATTTGGGAGACAGTAAAATATTTGAAATTAAGTGGAGATCAAGTTTGGCTGCTATCATGTTCAGGTCTGGCGATCTGTCCGGCGATCCTGCAACTTTTGTTGCTGCCTGCCTGTCCGGAGTCACCCCGGTACCTACTTATCACTCGACAGTGGGAGGAGGAAGCTCGACGCGCTCTCAGACGACTACGGGCTAGCAATCAGGTACGAAATGACATTTGATATACATCGATGACATGCTCGTATTTTTGTGTATTTGTTAGGTTAAGTTAAGCCATTGAAAGCTAACTAATCTTCTAAATCTGATCTCTCCTCAAGGTGGAAGAGGATATCGAAGAAATGCGTGCCGAGGAACGTGCCCAGCAGGCGGAGGCGTCTATCTCAATGAGGGAACTTCTATGTTCCCCTACGCTACGGGCTCCCTTGCTCATCGGCGTTGTCATGCAGTTGTCCCAACAGCTCAGTGGCATCAACGCAGTAAGTGCCCTGTAATTCAAATTGTGTTGCTTCTTCAAGCTTATGTTAGTAAAGCTTTGATATTTAGAGGCAATACATTCGTGTTTAATATCTCACCGTATAAGACTCAGGGTTACTACTTATTCAAGAGGCGGTAAATAAATTAGTACTTACATCCACTCAAGTTGTGTATACTATTGGCTTTTCTGATGCTAAAAATATGACCTTCTTAAGTATTCTATCAACTATACAACTCGATAGCACTAAGTATAAGACTGAAGGTACTGTGAGATCCCCATCTACCATCGTATCCTCAGGTATTCTATTACTCCACTTCGCTGTTTACTTCTTCGGGCCTTACGGACGAGTCGGCGAAGTTTGCGACCATGGGTATCGGGGCCATCATGGTCGGCATGACCCTGGTCTCCTTGCCTCTCATGGACCGCACTGGAAGACGGACGCTGCATCTCTACGGCCTCGGGGGAATGTTCATCTTCTCTATTTTCATCACCATTTCATTTCTAATAAAGGTGTGTCTTATAAAATTGTGGTGGGTTTCTCTGGTAATCTGCCATATTCAAAACAGAAAGTAATATAAATAAAGTTGACACTTCTTTCTGTGAAGTTACAAAAGATTATTCGGAGATTTGCATAGTAACTTCCATATCGACCTCCGTAACAATACAGCAATAACTCTCAAAACAGTTACTAATCACTGAAAACTACCACAAAATAACTCTAAAAATATTAATATTAATTTTCTCCTAGAACTTGTGTTGACCATATTTTCCAATTAATTATGTAATTTAGAATAAGTTGGACCAGTGTTTCGATTTGGAATACTGGCCTCAAATGTGTTCCTTGAGAGACACCGCGTAATATTTCCGCTATAAAAAAGATTTTTTATTTAAATAACTACAGAAGAAAATCTTATTTATTTATCGTTGGTCTCGATCAAGGATTACATTAAAAAGATGGCTTTAGCACGCTTCCTCATCGCTTTCTCCACCATCTGTCTGTGTCCTTCTTGACTATCAATACTTCATTACTGATATCTTCTCTCATACCCCAATTGGTTGCTCGATCTCTTCCAAATCAACTTATTAAATGAATATTTCTTAAATTAGATTTACTTTCATTGGTTTATTTAAATTTAGGTCGTCAAAATACTGTGACGCCTTTTAAATTATACTTTTTAGCATTTATTCACTTGAACATGATTTGCATTACACAACTCATGCCTAATCAATATTTTAGAGCTGAACAACGTGAATCGAAAGTTTTTTTTTTAATTTTCGGTTTGTTTACAGAAATAATTGTTATTTATAACGATTGAATAGGTAGGTATATGGCAAATTGATATTTATGCTGATATTTAATGAAAAATGAAGCCAAATCATCGTCTTGTGAGCTACGCACTTTGACCGTACTCATCAGTTAATGTAACTACACGTTGTCCTAGCTAGAATTTTATATTGTGATTAAAAGTCAATGCATGAATAACAAAACCAACTTTAATTGACTAACTTCTAATACCTAAAGAGAAGGCATTTTAAGCATTATTTTGATGTGTCTTGCAAATCATTACATTTCGAGTTCAGAGTAGTTTTGAATAATATATTTGTACGAATGTATTTTCAAACTTATCATTACCATCTCTAAAATTATCATAAATCATATTGTCATATCATTTATTAGTTTAGTAACACTTATGCATGCACCTCATCTTTAATCCCTGGTTTATTTCTCACACACTATCATTTGCTTCATCGGGTGTATGTGTCACCAATGGTCTTAAACACTGTTATTGTTTCAACAATTCATCGTCATCAACGTCCGTTGTTGACTTTGGTTTGTTCAGAATAACAGTTGTTAACAATCATTGAGACACATTCACTCGTCGCTTCGCTAGCCCTCCCCCCTCTTCGACTTTCCTGTTTCCGAAACCGGACTCTCGGTAGGAAAGAATTGTAAATAATGGGAATAAATTCTCAAATATAAATGTTAGGAACATCACTCACAAAGCACTAACACTATTTTTGTTGACCACTAAATTGTGGTAAAAGTTCACGGGGAGCTCAGCGCACGCGTTTTAAATGAAGCGAACTTTATAATCACACAAACACTGCTCAAAAGCAGGATGGCACTTATCACCAGCATTCGCAGTACATACGATAGATGGACGACACTACGCTACCAGCACTCAACAACTGAGTCGGAACTCCTCGCATCGCGCGGAGCTTGACGTACACACGGACAGACTAGTGTGTGATGTGCATTTATGTTTGTGGTTTATTTCATTATCCGGTCGGCGACGGGAAAGGGCACCATTGCTATCCCCTGATAGGAGTTCTTCGGCTATGTGCAGGAAATGATCGACTGGATGAGCTACTTGTCGGTGGTGTCGACGCTGAGTTTCGTGGTGTTCTTCGCGGTGGGTCCCGGCTCCATCCCCTGGCTCATCACTGCCGAGCTGTTCTCGCAGGGCCCCCGCCCTAGCGCGATGGCTATCGCCGTATTAGTTAATTGGATGGCCAATTTCGTTGTCGGAATCGGCTTTCCTAGCATGAAGGTAGGCCTCTGTGTGTGTTTGCCCAGCCATGTGTGTTGGATTCCAATTGCTATCCGTTAATTAATATTGCTACCTACCATACCTTTGATCTTATAATTGCGGTCAGTCATATTTGCTGTCAATATTGATTTCAATCCAGTTATAGCGAATTTTGTGTTGATCTTAATCCATGGGTAAACAGATTACGCTATTCTTAAGTTTTGGCTACCATCAAATATCAATTATTTTAAATTCTATTTCTGTTTCAGTACAATGCTAACTATGTTTATTTTGCAGGCACTACTGGAAAACTATACATTCCTGCCTTTTAGTGTATTCCTTGCAATTTTTTGGATATTTACGTATAAAAAAGTTCCTGAAACAAAAAATAAGACCTTCGAAGAGATTTTGGCACTGTTCCGAAATTCCAATGGGAGGTAAGAAACGGCGACTGTTGCGTTGATATATTTTGAATATTTACTGGCACCGACTGTGTCCTACCATTATACATGACACATGATTCATGATTTTTCTTCTGATCACGACACAGCACTAAACCAGACTGGTGCTGGTCATCCATGCGCACGCGTTGCACGTGATGTTTGTCAAGCATAATGTATATATCACTGGAACGAATGATGTTACCCTGTCTCCTAGAGAGGGCTGTTGGAACATAGCTCCTACCCACTATGTACCGTATTTCAGATCTAAAGTCTATTAAACAATACAACCATGATCACAACATTACATGAATAGGAATATAGAAACAAAAATACGAAATTATTAAAAAGTGTAAAATATTTCACGGGAAAACAAAAGGTCCTGAGTTACACGACGAAGTGTCTATTTTTGGCGTGCCTGGGAGTTAAACTCGAACCCTCACGCACTCTCCGCTATCCGCGATGCTATCTGTGTGTTTGCAGCCAAATTGAAAAAAATCTTGTATTTATTTCTTAAGTATTGTGAGATAAACGCATGTAATGGCAAAATTCACAAAATGCATGCATTTGCATGTCTTCGCAATATTTATTTAACTAATGCGTTAGACTTGAAATGAAAGTGAAACAAATAAATTATTAAATAAATGCACTAAAAATACAATTCAGTTCAACTTACAAAGATTCGTTTTGGTTAATTTGCAACTTAACTGTTGTAAAAGAAATACTTACACTAAAACTAATAATTTATTGTTACTTCTTGCAATATTGACTAAATGGGCAAAGATAAAATTAAGAGAGAGATTATAAACTGTTTTTCAGTAAGAACAATCATATCCGAATAGGGTAAAATATTGAAGCTAGGCAAACTATGTTAGACAACACAGACAATCAATCCAGAAATGACTTTAATAACAAAACACATGAAACTAAAAACATATATCCCAATAAGAAACATTGCAAAAACGCACAAAAAAAAATTAAACGATAAAGAACTGAAATGATTATAAGCGCATAGTAATGATGGTCATGAAAACGTGGGGCTTATACATAATCGGTCACTGGGCATGATTGGAGACTGTGTGCAGGGACAGTTTTCGCGACAGCCGCCTCTACGGGAGTATGATGAACTGCGTGAACGCCCTGGAACAACAGCTGCCCCCCCCGCCACCACCCGCCCCCGTTGACGAGAAACACGATTCCCGTAAGTACCACGCTTTACGTCATCGCGTCACTTCACTATAAAACCTACAGTATAACTCCTTAGTTGTATCATTTGGTAAACAAACACGGTATTAAGAGGCTTCTCATCAATCACACTTTATGATTAAGAGGCTTTTCATCTTTGTGAGAAACATACATAGAGGTTTGAGTTACATCAAAAATTTATACCTTGTTGTTTACCAAATCAGATAAATAAAGAAAAATAAATTCTACTTTACAACACGCAGAGGTTACAAATGGACTAGTATTTGGCCATCAGATCGCCAAAAGACTATGACTTTCTGTCACTTTATCTCACGGAAAACGACCGAAGTACCTCTCCATTTGTCAACTTCTTTGTGGATAATAAAAATTATTATGTTAAATAGTAATGACATCATGGTTGGCTGCTCTGCATAAACTTTCATACTGATTTTCCATTCCTTTTTCAATAAATCTTGCTTTTGTTTCTACTTTTTGTAAGCAACTCACTTGATACCACTTTCATCATGTCACGATATGCTTCTGTGGAACGATACACTTGTGTGTACATACCTGCTTTAGCATGATCCGTTGTGCAAGTTGGTGTTGTGTGAATGTTAGCACCGGTACCCACCAGGCCGTTTCACTGTTAGTAAGGTCGATTGATCTTTTTCTGTTGTTGCCAATTGTTTAGACTCGTCGAGAATAACGGAAACTGCCTTGTGGAACCCCGCGCTCAGCTTTTATGCTTTTCCAGTTTACCGATATGGTTCTGGATGTTGTGATCTAGTTTTACATGCAGTATTTTCATTTCAATCCCTATTTCAACCCGCTATAATTTAACATTGAGACTACCTTTCTTCTGGAATTATAAAAAAACTCCTAAATTATGTTTTAGAGCATTTCTACTTACCCTTCATAGGTTCAATTCTGTCCAACATTATTTTTTCTAGACTTCTTGGCGTGGGCTCAGTTATTTGTCAGTTTGGATGTGTTATTTTATAAACATTTATAAAAAGGGGTTATTTCAAATATCTTGGCGTAACTTAAAGGGGTGTTTTTTTCCTGTAGATGGGAAATCATACATTCACCTCTAACACCTTACAAAGTTTCGCCAGGTGATTTAAAGAAACCCTGTACGTTTAAATGAACTGAATAATATAACACATTTTTCTATGATAGGGAAATTTTCAAGTGGTGAAGATACGTCGCAATGGAGCGCCGACGTACATGCGGACATTAAAATTACCCTGAAAAGGGATAGCCGCTGAATGACACAGATAAGCATATAGGTTAGAATATTTCTAACTAGGATAATTAGGGCTCATTAGCGCCACTGCTCGCTCAGCCTGCGAGGCATTGATGATAAGGCGTAAAACAAGCGAAAAGATGGGATGGATGCTCTGACACGCCTTTATACCATTTACTGCGTGTGACACTAATCCCACGTGCAACCTGCGCTAGACCTTGGCCTGAATAGAGACTGGTCATACGTAAAGTAGACTAACCGTGAGTGCACACACTCGTCAGGATGACCTTTTCTGAGTGCTATTTAGTGGTTAGGAAAAATAACCGAACCAGCAACTATCGTCTGAAATACGTCGCGCTTCAGACGATAGATGGTCCGGTTATGAAACATGCTGACCCACTCGTATCATCGGTTCGTGGCCTACACACTGAGAATTCTTAGAGGAACTGAGGAATTATAATGTACGCAAGACGACCAATCAAGTTATACGTAAACGGTATAAGCAGATCTGTCATTGTACGGAAAATCTATACAATGCGAGGCCATTTTATACTGGAACGTATAGCTTGATATGTCGCCGTTGTTTACCTATTAGAGATTAGAAGTGATGCATGTTCCGAGATGTGAGTTGAGAGGGTAATGGTGATAACAGAGCTATGCATTTCAGTATCGGAGCAGTCTTCGGGTGGGGGGGAGGCGGGGCGGCCGCCGCCGCCGCTTCCTCCTCCGAGGTTCCCCGCCACAGGCAATGTCTGACAATGGGAGACCGCTGCGAGGGTGCCGCTCGTCGCCCCGATCAAGGCCGCCGCCAGCTTCTTGTTTCATGGGCTCAGACGTCAGGCCGGCGGCCGTGCCACCATTACTACCACACAACAAATGTTCTAAATCGATGTGATTAGGTATAAATCGAAACTAGGAAATAAGTCACGGCGTAAATTAAACATACATAGTTCTTTAGTCGTCATTTTATGACATAATTTATGAAAAAAAAATGCATAGGTACCGTGTAAAGTGGCATCGTTTCTTGTACCCATTTTAATTAGATCTTCTCATGATGAATTTTATTGAGTACTTCGATCGGATCTGGGGTTTGGTAATTACGGTCTACAGATTATAGCTTCTGATACGTATTTATAAATTTACTGATAAGTACGTTTCGACGGTGAGGGAGATTCATTATAAAATGGTAGATTTTTATCGACTATTTAGGAGCAAGCCGTTCAGGGGTCGAGAGGGGGAACTCGTTTTTCTGGCTGATTGTACGCACTGGTCTATGCCAACTAATCCTATGTAGAAAAATACACTTAAAATGGGTACGATGACTGTACTTGTGCTGACGTCACACGTGGCGTCGCGAACATGTATAGAGACATGTAAATACATGCTGTGACTTTATTGTATTGTTGAGTTTTATTATATTTATCTAAATATATATTATTACATTATTTTACAAACGTTTTTATTATATTTTTACTCATAATTATTGTTATATACAAATGATGATAAATGAAGTCATATCCAGATGACCGAGATTATTAGTTATTATGACAGATTGTAATAAATAAATATATTGAAACAGTAACAGTGAACAGTTTGCAACAGTTTGCAATCGGGAATTGATTACGATAATGTGAGAAGTAGGTATATCTGTACGTTACACGTTACATAGCCACATATAACCTGATATATACAAGATTCTGTTGACTTATAATTATGTTGAGATTCTTTTGTAGCATAAGAGATAATAAGAGATATTATTATCTTTTTAATTGATGAATAAAATGAATAGCGTTATAGTAAGTTATACAATTTTGTGGAGACTTTAATAATGTAATGCTTTTAACTTATACGCCCCTAGAAAGAGAAAAAAATAATTACTTATTAGTTAGGTTTCAGTAGTTACTTCAGGGTTATGGTCAATTTGTGCGTCCGTGCGTCCGTATACTGCTCAATTCAATATATTAAGACTAAGATGATCTGTAGCGTGTCGTGATTGGTGCAGTAAGCACGGCCTAATGTTAATCGTGTGTGTTGTACGTCGCTGACGATGACTGCTATCATTTAACGCAATAATTGGCTCAAATGATTAGTCATCCTGTGTATGTGTGGTCGCGAGTGCGATGTGTCTGGTCGCCACTCACGCAGCTCGCAATCGAGGGATATTAAATAAATCGATAGGCTTCCGGGTGTCTTACACAGCCGCGACGCGCCAAGCCGCGCGCCGCGAATCAACCGCTCCCAGTCGCAGCCGTGTAACACATCCCGCGGCCGTCTTAATTCTAAATTAACTATAAGACTAAAATATTTTCCAAATAAAATAATAATAAATAATAATTGTACAATTTGCAACAATAATGACATTTTTAATTTATAAGCAATAATAAGTAGATGGGAAAGTAATTTTTAATTGGTGTAGCATTCGACATTTTTGTATTGTAATAAGTCACAGTAGATTTTTAAAGTCATATTTTTATGAATAAATGTTATTATTATGTTAGTGGGATGTTGGGGTGGCACTCGATGAGATCGGTGCACCCGGCCGGGCCGCGCCGGGCCGCGGCGGCCCCGGCAGGCCGCACTGGGCCGCACCGAGCCGCCCGCTCGGAGCTATTATCGCTAGAACTCATAGCGGATGCTATTGGCGATAGCCATAGAGACTGTGTCTCGAAATCAAATACCATATAAAATAAATTAGACTAAAGCAACGTTTATTGGTTGTTCCGATATTTCGGTGTTATTATAGTTTTACGGTCGAAAGCCCGAAGATTGTTCGAATTCGAAGTCCGCGCAAAGTTAGCACAAGTTTGTTCTAAAGAACGCACAAACTAGGTTTCGGTTCACATGCGCGTATAAACATAACAAGCGTACTGATTTGTAATGTTTTTTTTTTTGTAATTTACAAATTTATTTTAGGTTACATTTGGTATCTAAGTGTAACATTGCCACAATGCCGTGTCACATTAGACTGAGAAGTACATTAAAGGGACGTAAATTTAATTTATGATTGAAATAATAAAGTCAATAATTAATAACCAATTCAATAATTATTCGTAAATGTAACATTGCCGTCTTTTTAATACAGTTAATGTATCTTGGTACCGATCAGTGCGCGTCACAATACTTTACTTACATTTCTGAAGGCTGTGATCTCTGTGAATGTGCACACAATAATGCCGTATCATTAGGTAAGTTTACACTGGCGAGCCGTCGAGCCGTCGGGCCGTGTGAGCACTGCATATGTTTCCGATTATCTTCGGGCAAACGATAGCGAGTAACATGTAAATAAATATAATGTAAGTACAAATCTGTACAAGATTCAGTCGAACCAATGCGACGGTTAAGAAGTTTACCATTTTGAATAATTAATACTGTGTTACATTTTCAAATAATATATTGCGTTGAATATATAATAGTATGCAGCGTTGTATTACCTTGTTGTGTTACCATTGTTAAACATTGAATATATAAATAACAATATTCTGTTATCTCGACTTAAACTGAATTGTCTTTGTGAGATATTAATATGTATAGTCAAATTATATTATAGCTGAAACGTTAGGTTTGAACTGTACAAGCTTTTAATTGTTTGTATCATGACGCGAGGAGATAGGTCAATAGTTCGAAGTGGTAAGCATTGGATCGATTGAACTTCAGAGCCCATTACGATTGTAACCAATCAATATTTTTATGCATTTTAGAGACAGGTGGAGGCTTTATCCTGACATAGCGTGACCGGCGCGAGTTCACGCGAGCTTTGCTCGAACAAATTGACGATTTAATATCGAATGTGATTCTCCATTGTCAAGCGCACCGCGTGATCAAACATTCGTCAAACGGTTTGTGTGAATGTTCGCGCGATCTCGCATATTCGCGCCAACGCGTCGTATTAGGCCTAAGCCTCAGATCACCATAAACCTTAGTTCAAAAACTTATTTCATAAAAGTTACAAAGAAACTGATCCACTTAGGGTCAACATACAATACGATGAGATTAAGACTGCAACATGGCTGTAATTTTCCTGCAAATTGAACTGAAACGTTTCGATGTATTAGATTTTAAAATCTCCCAAAGTTCCCGGCGTCCTAAGTACGAATGGTTCATACATTTTCGAGTCTGTAACATTTTTTATGAGATAAGTTCCGTCGGAACTGTTATACTAACAATAAAGGAATGTAATTGTATACAGTTTTGACGATTATACCCTTATTTTGAACAATGTTATGGAATAATCAGTAGCAAGATTCTGAAAAGAGTATAAAGGGATATGATAGATTTTGGAATTGATTATTTAAAGTTGGTTATATTATATATTATATCATCTACACAAGATATTATTAAGGGTTCGATAGTTCTGGATTGCCTTGATGAAAACGGAGATGTATATGAAAATCGAGCTGCTGATTTTTCCGAGTTAGTTATTTTACTGCAGACATTATAAATATATGCTGAGTGTATATTAGGCAGTGTATTGGTTATGTCTGTCAAGTTAGCTGAGCTTGCATTTTTTATTAGATATACCTTAATCCGAAATGCAAGTAAATTAATTTGAACAATAAAATATTTCTGCCTAATATGATTCAGCAGCTCTTATAGGAATCCGATTAAAACGCTTTGTTCTATGTCTCTGCGGTAAAATGACGAGCCTCACAGAGACAGCATTGGTTGTGGTGTAATGGGCTCTCGACCACATTGATGTGTATGTAAGTAGGTGGTTTTGTCTCGTGGCGACGCTCGGCGCACGGACGTACAGGCGGACAGACGCTAGTGTATGCCCTGTTACTTTCTATAAAGCACTCTCCGCAAATTATGCCACTATTAAATATCTGATGCGTTTGAGTTTCAATGAACGGAGGATACTCCGTACTTGTACAAAATAAACTTGTAAAATTTTATTGGAACTACTTGTTATAAAAACGTAAAAATATACAAAAAAAAATATTTATGTCGTTTTCTTTATATTTGTGACCTTTGGAGCCTCGTACTCATGGTAAATTGAAGTTGGATTTTGTTTCTTTTCGTTTTGTTTTACGGCTAAATATGTTGCACACACAGCAACGCCAGAACATGTTGTACCTACATCTTTTGGTTACCATGACAACGAGTCTACCCACTATCTTTACACATTGGAGGTGCAGTAACTTCACTGCTTACACACTCACACTCCTAATGCATTTTTATTATTACACACAGCAAAATCCATAAAGTACATTAAAAAAATGGTTTGTTAGCTTACAAGATCACCACAATTTATAGTCAAAAAATGCATCGATATATCAAACTTGGTACTAAATGTGTGGTTAAAGTAGGAAGCCAAGAAAGACCTAAGTGCAATTCTACCAGGGAACACGATGATAGAATTCATGTCAAAAATGTAATAAAATTGGCTATTCAGTACAGTACTGAATAGCCAATGTTATGGTTCATGTCAACCAACTTATCTGTGCGGCCGGGAAAACACAAAACCAAAATAAATGTACCAAGTGTGACATCAACATTTTCCTTCCTTTGCCCATGTTTCTTGGGGTCGGCGCAACACGTTTTTTTCTTCCATCCTCCCCTGTCAACCGTCACGCTATCATTTACTCCTTTTTCTATAATATCATTCCTCACACAATCCATTCATCGTTTCCTTGGTGTTCTTGTTGAGGGAGAGCCCTCTCCATCTATCAACATTTATATTCATCACTCTTTTAGTCACATGCGGTTCATCCTCATCACATTTCCATACCAAGACAGTACCAAGTTTGTCATATCGACGCATATTTTTTTGGCGGTTTAAAGCCGTTGTAGAAATACAAAACGCTTTCAAAGTGACCACATAGCCACTTTCCTAAGGTGTACTTATTTAGTGCAAATGGATTTCGCTTCTTTTCGTATTATGACGTATACACAGCTCCATTAAGTGGTTACCCCTCCAAAAGACATGTGCGTCCGTGATACAGGTTAGTGTCTGAGATGGCCTTATGATGGCACTTGAGCCACTTATCTTTTTCATACAAATATGAGTTCCAAAATACTATGCTCGGAACAGTAGGAGAAAAACACTTTTAAAAGTGTTTACATAATATTGGCACTCGTGACCACAGACAGTAAATGACGTCGACTATGCTTATCATCGTTGAGTACCGAACCACATAAATAGAAAAATTACGTACTAAGTTGTACAACATACCTACTAGTACGTAAACACGGCGACATAACAAGCTATACATTTCCAGTATAACATGGCCTCGCTTTATATAGATTTCTCGTACGATGAAAGATCCGCTTATACTGGTAATGCATAGCTTGATTGGTTGTCGTGCGTACTAGAGCGACTGACAGTAGAACTATCGGTGCTGTACCCTAATTCGCAGCATTTTCACGAACACTAAGCGATAACTAAACAAACGCTGAAAAATATTGCATACATCGCCGCTGAGCCGAACGTCAACAATCCAACGAAACGCTTTTTTTCAGGCATTTGTTTAAGTGTTACTTACTGTCAGTGAATACGAGGAATACAATGACAAGCACATCAACGTACAAAAATATTCATACCTTTAAGAAATTCATAAATACTTTACACCAAAAATAACGCAAGTCGAATTGTCAAAACGAATCAACTGTCATTTTAGGATGACATTCAAGTAAAGGTGCATCCACACCGCAGTTAACTTGTGGAGCAATACTGTGCTACACGGTAAACATTAAGTAACTATCTGTAACTTTTGTGGCTACTTGTTACTATTCGTTGAATTTTACTCATCGCGACCATACCGCCAATAACACAAATCAATAAAATTATAATTTATCAATTGTCACCACATGTTGACTGTTTTCAAAAGTTAGGCATCATTACTTAACATACACTAACAATAAATAACTTTTTGCTATCAGATATTGCTCAGTAACACTTGGAAGCGTTGTTCTACTAAAAGTAACTGTGGTGTGGATCCACCTTTAGGCTGGTCACACTATAGTCCTTTCACAGATTATTTGAAGCTAGATATTATCAAGTTGGGCAACCTGTGGTCGGAATGATTCCTCTGCGTAGTTCTTATTTAACTCGATTAAAATGACAGCTGTCAGGATGTGAAAATACTTAAACCGATAATTTTATTAAGATTATGTTTTGTATAGTTTAATTTCAGTGGCCCTAATTAATACCCATATTTGCAGAGCGTAAAATACTGGCTATAAAGTTTTAATGCAATTGTAATTATTTATTCCGATACGACCACAACTACTAGTCCCTTTAGTTTGACAGCTGTCATTTTAGTCAGGTAAGATTTTATAGACTATAGTACATATTTTTTGCCGTCACTAAATGACGCTGGCAGAATAATCGACATCGGCTCAATAGGGTAGTTGACACACCAATCAATTGACATACTTTTTATGATCTGTCAAAACGCGATTCCCCCTTACATTTTGTACGGCACTAGCACGCTGTGACGTCACTATTTAGTCAATTAAATGACTCAATTTATTTATTGGTTTCAAAGCAACTAAAAATCTAATTTAGCAATTAACTGAAAATAAACGCGTTTTCAGGTCTAAAATAAAGTGTTTTTTTTTTAGAAGCTGTCTTGGAATTATTTTTTGATGGTGTCAACATCCCTATTGTCAAAGAAGAAAAAAAAACTTTTTTTACAAACCACAAGTTAGCGACTCAATAGCTAGCTTTAAATATTCTGTGAAATAAATGGTTAGGCTAGTCATATCATCAACCCAGCTTGTCTGTATTCACTGAGGGTAACATATTCATATAGGTATTAATCTGCTTCATCGACAGCCTGAATTCTTCCACTGCTGGGTATGGGCCTCCCTTTTCTTGTGCCAATCCATTACAACCAACATTAGTTTAAATATTAACATGCATTATTCACTTGAACTTCACTTGGACATAATTATATCTGCCATAATGAGCCAACTAACAATCTTTGATAAATTCAGCTAAATACGTCAAACTAACCGACATTGTAAATGTGATATCTTACTATTCAGCAAAAATAAGTCTCAAGTGTCGTCAGTCGCCAGCGGATCAAGTAACTACGAACTGTTCAATTTTCTCATTCGATTTTGAACTTAACCTTCAACATTTTATGGTTTAAAATCATTTGGGGAAATTTGACAGTTGCTGGCGACTACATTCAAAACTCGAAACAATTATTTCGTAAAACGGGGGAAATTTTAATGTGGGTAAGTATGGATGTGGAAAGTTTTGTAGGCATGTTCGCTTAATGAGTAGAGGGAGACTTAGTAACTATCTGATCTGGTGACTATGACCTGCCACAGTCGCATGGCCTCCCTAGCCGCCTCCTTGCTCCGCTCGCTACCGGCGGCACCTGAGACTCGCCGCCCGGGGTTTCTGATGAGATGGCGAGTAAAAGAGAAGTATGGAGGAAGAAGCATATGCTGCGCCGACCCCAAACAAATTGGGCCCGAAATGACACCCTTGACATTAAAATTAACAAATACTAATGCGACAGCATAACGATTTTATGTATGGCACCAACAAACTTGTATGAACTTTGATAAATATCTCGTATTATAGTAAAACTCTAGCTTCAAACATTCAAAAAGAAACTTTATTCTAAAATGAGATACGAGATTTCCACTTAAACAAACTTCTCAAGAATGTTTAATTTTAGTTACACACAATAAAGACACACAAAATAAAGATAACATTTCATATTCTTACTCGTTTTATTGTTATAGCTTTATGTTCCCATTTTTCTTACACATTAACCAAAAATTAGGCTCCACACACTCATTACATTTTCCTGAATTCCTAATAGAAAACCCACACCTGAAAATATCTGAAAAGATGGATTTCATAGTCAAAGTCAACATTAATTATTTGCTCTAAATGGGGTTAGTATAAAAGATGCTACAAAATTTGTTACTGCAATGTCTCATTTTGGAATACTATTTTCGCGCAAACATTATCAAACGAGACACTAATTTCATCCTAGTTCCATTGGAGCTGAATAGCCACTGTCCAACTGATGGACATATCTGCGGCATATCGAACGAACTGAGAGGCCGGATTAGTGGCCAGGGCGACAAGACCGCGGCACACTGTGCAGGAGAGATACTGAGATGACTTGAATGTAGTGTATGGCCTTCATGAGTAAATTATTGATAAAATGCAGCTCGAAATTTATTGTATCCTAGAAAATATAGCCTAAACGTAGGCATTTTGCAGAAGTGGGTCAGTTTAGGCAACTACTAACCTATATTTATAAAGGTCAAATATTTAAAAGTGTATTTCCTGAAAACATGTCCTGAAATATTTACAACCCATTTGAAATACATCAGCCTATCCAAAACGTCTTCCTTAAAAAATAAAAGAAGCTGGACATCCAGACTCTTCGCAGTCGACGCACACGTAACACGGGCGTAGCTTAATGTTAATAACGGACACAGATCCGGCTTTCCGCTTTACAAAACAGTTTTAGACACATACAAACCTAATTCCACTTAAAAAATCCGCATAAGTTGATTAAGAAAAAAGTTGAAAACTATTTTATGCACTCGCGTTGCACGCGGCAATGTTATGCAGAACTTGTATCGAACATGAAACTTCATAAACTTAACGACACGTGCATCAAATCGAGGTCACCCGAACGTGAAAGGGATGCGTGAAACGATATGAAAGAGCTAGCGTGCGACCTCGTGGGCACTCGTAAAGCTCCGCCGCTGCATCTATCGTCGTCTCGCTCGTTTTGTAGCGCGCTATCTCGCCCGAAGGGCGGAGCAGGCGGTTATGTAAAGTTTATACATAAGAATCGGTCACGCCTGAAAACCCTGAAATATAATCAAGGCTGAGCGAGCCGTTCAGTGAACGTCCAGCGCCATCTATGACTTGGTATGGCAAACTAAAAGTTTGAAAACTTCTGTAACACTTCGCAGAAGCGTTAAATTCGTGCAGTTTGCTGCTAGAAATGTTTCTTTGAGACAAGATCTGAAGTTTCAAGAACTTTTAACACTTTGAAACTAATTTTAGCAATCCTTTCAATTTTGTTGTTGTTGCTACTCGATACTAGATGGCAGTGAGTTCAATTTTGGATTCAAACAAGTTTTGGTTTGCAATGAGTTAGTTTTAAGAGCTACCCGATACGAGATGGCGCTAAAAGAAAATCTTGACACCAAACTCTGTAACGCTGAGGGAATTCTGTCGTTTTGAAAAATCTTGTTGATAATGGACAATGATAATTTTCTCGCTTTTATGCGACTCATAAAATCTGCGGTTACGGTTTTAGGGGTACGAAGAACGGGGTGTGAAGTTCTTCATCCCCCATAGAAAACGAGGTATCGTCCGACCAGACAAGTGCTATATCTGATGGGATGGGCTATAACTGCCCGACAGTTGTTGTCGGGTTCTTCTTATAGTCGCTGATAACTTTACTTGCGCGATATTAAGACTTAGATGTATTTCGATGTTTAGTTAGTTTATCCTCTTTCTATGTTCCTGGAGCACTTTTTGAAGTGTTGTTACACGGTAGACTAATTTTCTAGGATTTAGATATACTTCGATGTTGTTTATTATCTGCGTCATAGATGGCGCTGTAGTACTTTTTGTTCTCTGTTGCTGTAGTAGTAATTTTTGTAGTGCCGCTACATCACTCCCTCCTGGATACCAGAGTCAATGGTAGATTGAGTCGTTTATACATCTTGTGATGTTTTTGCCGGACCAGTGGAAACTCGTTGCCGCATTCTTCACGGTGATTCGGAACTGTCTGCGAGGGCGGTGCGAACCCCAGTGAGTCGGGGCCGGGCGGCGCTGCGTTTGCACCGGTGTGTCGGACGATGTACAGCGGGGCGATGTGGCTGACTACTGGCGTCAACCGGGAGATCGAGCTCTCGACCAGCCGAAAGTGCAGTGCCAAGGTCGCTTGATGAGGCTGAGGGTGCTGACCGGGAATGTCTTTCCGCTGCATGTAAAAGACATGGCGAAATCGAAACCTACGCATAATGTTGATCAAAGGCCTCTAGTCATTTGGAAAAACAACCTACTTTATTTTTAGGTTTAATAATGCTAAAAAAACCTCATGACTGCTTGCTTTGTAATGTAGCAGCGGTAACGTATCTTTTTAATCTTTAGTTGTCCCAGTTTAAATATTGTGTAACTAGCTGTTGCCCGCGACTTCGTTCGCGTGGAAATTTTGGTATATATGTGAGAGACTGCCTCGTTAGTCGAGTGGTCGTACGTGCGAATACTAAGCATGTCCTGGTATCGATGCACGGCTCGGGCTAGGTTAAAAAAAATGTTTATTTTAATTACATAAAGATATAACGCACATAATTCAGAGATCACCTTTTGAGCAAGGCGATGATTGTGTGACTCCGTTCTTCCACTTAACATTAAACAATGTATGCAATTGAAAAAAATACTATAAATAATAGTGTTATTGGGTTATTCCATCAGGAATTTCTCATTAGCAGCCACGGAATCTGGATTTGTACCCAGTTGGTGGAAATAGGCTCGGCCCCTATCACATGGGAGTTCAACATAACTGGCGAAATGTGGGTGTACGATCAGGTACACTTCTGCCTAAACCTTTGGGGATTACATGGCGTGATGTGTGAGAACTGACTGGCTGATCAAAATGTATTAATGTGGGTGATAACTACAAAAAGAAGTCCCAAACAAAATTAAATGGCGACGATATGGCTTAAAAACCGTTTATTTTAGCGCTATACAACTTTATTTTCAAAGTGAACCATCACACACCTTGTTGGCCACTATTTATTCTAATACCGTTTTGTATACAACATTAAATGACTTATTATTTTCCGCAAGCACTGCAAGTTTTAGGCACTGAACCACCAACATATAATTGACCGTCTGAAAAGGATGGAGTGTACAATTGAATGCCTGTCACTTTTATGGTTTGGGCCTGGGATCTGTTTATCGCCATTTTAAAAACCAATTTTAAGAGAAATTGTAACCTCTTAAATTGAAATGGCAAGTTATTTGAAATAGTGGGCATGCGGGAAATTAAAACGCTCTATCCTTTAGCAGCTCCGTTTTTATAATGTTACTGGCCACCTCTGTGATACGAAGCCTGGTGCCGTTGCACAGTCTGGTTGCATCAAGGTTTCGCATCACCAGAACTGGAACGCCAACTTTAAGCTCCAGCTGATGGGACGCCTCGCCTTTTAACTCCACGGAGTTGAGAAATTCAATGGGGTAGGCAGTACTATCATCATTAGCCATCACAGTGTCTATGGATGTGTATACTTTTGAATCTTCGACGACAATGTAGTTTTTTTGTTTGTTTATTTTACTGATCCACTCGTCATGTGGCGACAGGACTGCCAACTCACACAACCACTCTTTATTTTTTATATTTACCTACAAATTGAGAAAAACGTGCATGTCATGTTCCTTCTTAGTCCTTTAATAAATAAATATCGAGAAATAGGGCCGTGGTATCTCTTCCGAACAGTCTCGCAGCCCCGGCAGGCATCGGCCCTTGCTCATACTCATCAAACTCAGCAAAACGGAAGGGGTCCCCTTCCGTTTTACTGAGTTTGATTCGAAGGTTTGATCTCTTTGAGGCGCGCGTGGAACACGAACGCGCCGTCGACACGGCCTGTCGTCATAAGACGGTCGGACGGCGAGCTAGCCCATTACTCACCGTCCACAGAGTCTGAAGTCGCCGAACGACGCCACCGCTAACAAAGAACTGCCCCGTTATTGTGATGTTGCATGTTGGGGTATCTTCGCTTGCAAGATTCAGCAGCAATTTGAAAATGGAATGTGCAGTCCGGCCACCCTTAAGCAAAGTTGCATCAATGCCCGACGAAGTCACAACCACAGCTATGTGACGGCACGATTTGCGCAGTGGCTGAGCAATTGACTGCGGCGCTGCATACACACAAAGTCGTGTATTTTATCAAATTTTAATTTGTTTTCATTTTTAAACTTTTTAGAGATTTTATTTCGTAATGGGTTGTACGTAGTACTTATTACTTCCATGCAAAGAGTAAACACAAAAGGAAAAATAAAACCAAATTCATTTTCAGCCATTCCGACAGCACTTCAACTAAAACCTATTTGCGTAAATAATTAAATTTATCATAGAAATGGCGTATGAGGTTACTAACTAAATTTTAAACATGTATATCTTTTGCGTCTGTTGGTCGATTTTGATGAAATAAACGCTAAATGTTATTCGGAACAATGCTTCTTATGTTTCAATATTTCGATTTTGAATATAATGAGGGGTTTTTACGTGATGCGCGCACAAACATACAGACAAACCGACAAACCGACAAACAGACACACCGACAAACAGACAAAAATTCTAAAAATGGTAGAAATGGGTTCTGTTTGTGATCCTTTAACACCCCTACTACTTTTTTTCTAAATATTTTCAATGTACAGAAACGCCACGTCTACAGATTTATTATATGTATAGATGAGATAGGTTTACGATGTGAAGAATACGTGACACTTAGGTATTTTCGATCACGGTAGTCTGCATGTTGGGGGCTATCTCCACGAGCGAGAGAATCGCGACGGATCCGCGCTTCTATCGTCGGTTATCTCCACGAACGAACGATTATTTCGCCAGTGTATCGTCGCGCTCGCGACTGGTAACGTAATCGCCGCGTGCCCGCGACGACTCGTAACGGAATCGCCGTGTTTCCGCGACGAGGCGTTGTGCAATAGATAGATATATGATAGAGACAACGCTGAAAAGACGCTCCGTTTGACAGCGCGCCCGCCACGCGCTCGCTACGAGAGCGCTACGTTCTGCGGCGAGCGCGCGGCGGCCGCGCCACCAGTAGCGACCAAAGAGTATAATAATAATAGGGGAGAAGAGAGCCCTCTTGCGCCATTTCGAAGCATCCAATTTCGAAGCGCCATCTGGATTTCTTGACGGGAACTAAGGCTGTATGTGTGTATGGCGTGTATGTATGTTTGTGTGGCTGCGTGTGTGTATGTGTAATGTATAGGTTGTTCTCCTTCTTATTGGTTTTTTTTTGCAAATAGCAGCTGTTTACGTCGTATGTTGATCATAATACGATTTGCGGATTTAATGATGATACATTTAATAAATTACGATCATTAAAACTTAATAATAGAAGGACACACGAAACACAAGCAAGCGCAGGCGCAAGTTGCGGCGACCATTTTGTGATGTTGCCAGAATTTTATTATACTAAAAGTATTTTTGTGACCAGGTTGCCATAATTGAAAATACTGGACAGCTATTATAATTATATAAAAATGTGATAATTTTGATGAAAAATTTAACAATTATTCTTTAGAAAAATACAAAAATTAAATTAGAGAACAAAATTATTTGATTTTCTCTTTTGCATTAAAGTTGGGATCATAGAGACATCTATCGATAATATGAGACTAATAGTTTCTATGTGAAGAAATGTAGATGGCGTATCTTTCTTCACTGAAGTTGAGCTTGTTCTAACTGTCCCCCCCCTGGTAGCGACGATACCGCGGCGATACGACGACGTTACGCGCGTACAATGCCACTAGTCGCATCGCCGCGATAACATCGCCATGTGGAGACGCGTTCATAGAGAGTGTATAGAAATACGTGGCGCGACGATAATATTATCGCCGCGATTCTCTCGCTCGTGGAGACAGCCCCTTAGATAACATCCTACATTTGTAAAGATATTTTAAAGCATACAGGGCTGCAATATTCACATAGATGAAGCATGAGCATGTAGCTTATTCAAACAACTGAATAGTCTTTGATAAATTTATTCATCACACTACACATTATTAAACTTATGGTGTTATGTAATTGTTGGCTTTTTATATGAGTCAGTAATCTTAAATTGAAGTACGAAGATGCTGTTGATGGATTGACGGCTGCAAACTAGGCAACAGGTTGAATACTTCTTCTTTAGAGGGACGAATTCGAGCCACCGTTGCTGAAGATTCTTATTGTTAGGGAATCTGCATGGAAACAAAAAAGTAATAATAATATTTTACAGCAAACTACTGCCGACGACAAGCTGGATCTGATCTCCGAACATCGATTTTTGCTCATTTAATTTGCATATTATTATTTTAAAATTAATTTAAAAAATATGTAAAAACACGTACGACTATGACCTTAGCTATTTTATTATGGTTAAAAGTGATTTATATTGCTATGATTTCCATAATTGGCGAAATGTGAGTGTACGTTGACGTGTGACGTAGTGACGTACACCTCTGCCTAACTCTTCGGGGATTACAGGCGTGCTGTTATATTATGATTTACAAATATTAAGTAATAAGAATTACTGAGATTTTTAAAATAAATTAATAGTAGGCATTTAACTTGACCAAGGATTTTAAACTCTTTGGATTTGACTCTAGATTTTTGTGCCGAATAAAAAAATAGGTTGAATCAACAGTTGCCGCCAAAATGGAAGGGTTTTATAAAAGTAAAAATAGAATTCAAATGTTTGTTTTCAAGAAGTTATTTTTGTTAATATTAAATTGAGTAATTGTTACTGCATTATAAATAACTTTTTTTTTACGTACGTGCGCAAGAATATAAATATCGATATTGATAATAGAAAAGGCGTATTCTTTACAATATTTGCATGATCCCCGTTTACAGATGATCTAGAACATTGTCACCCTAGTCGTAATTTGTAACAAAGTTTAAAGAACATACCTGAAAAAAGAAATTCCACATCCAGCAAACCCCTCACTGTTACACACCTTCAAACAAGACGATTTTAGCATAAGTATTTAAAGTGGAAGATTTCTTTTAAATACAATAAAAAGCACTTGAGAAATCAAAAATACGACTTCAGCACGAAAGTTTATTTACATTTTTTATTTTATTTAACACATGCCCATAATACAGTTTACAGTTTTTATAGGAATTTCATCAATTTTGGCATTCATAGTTGCTACTAAGGAATTCCATTTCGCAAGAAATTATAATTTTAGTATTTAACATTTGAATATTAAATTAATCCGGTTACGATTTATGTACTGATTTAACTATCAACGTGATTTCCGATTACTATACCTACACCATTATTTTTAGGTCGTTCTGGAGCCGAATACCATGAACTCGATCATCGAACTCGAAACGATTGGGACTATTTTTTTTCAAAAAATAACAATAAAAAAAAACACGAAAGAATAAATTTAATGTTTTTTTTTTTTAAATAATGAGAACTCAAATGCATATGTGTGTGTAAAACGTATCCACGATCGGCAACACATGCGAACGATACCCATTGAAAAATTCATTCTACGATCGATTCTCATTATTTCACCAAAAAAAAACATTAAATTTATTCTTTCGTATTTTTTTTAATTGTTATTTTTTTTTAAAAGTAGTCCCAATCGTTTCGAGTTCGATGATCGAGTTCATGGTATTCGGCTCCAGAACGACCTAAAAATAATGGTGTATATACATTTTTTTTACTGGCATTTGCTAGATAAGGACACACTCCACTCTTGGAAGCTTTCTCGCTCTGAAGTTTTTTCCCTCTTTGAATTAATGAAAGTAATACGAAATGTGTTTGTTATAAAGTTCAGTTTTAAACGTTTTTTTGGTATCAAGATTTTGTTTGTAATCATTCCAATTGGACACGATGTTTATTAATTGGTGCCAATGGCGTTTCTTATTGAGTTATCTAATAGCTGACTAACGTTCTGTGGTTTAGTGAAAATATGACTTGTCATGTGTGCGACAAGCGAAAGCGGTCAATACAAAAAGAATTGACACGTTTTCCAACCTCTTTCTCCAACCTGATTGGTTAAAACAGCCGTGAAAGAACTGTTTGTATGTAACTTTCTAATAATGGTAACCGGCGTTGTCGGCGACAATTTTATGGCCATAAACAAATACTGGCGTACACACTACTTATACGGCCATGCAGGTTTACACCATAGTCGAAACGAGCTAAGCAGAGATCAAAATACAACAAACAGACGCCATCACAACTACCCGAAACTGTAAAATTTTCCCAATCAATCTTGAACTTAATGCTGTAGCGATAAAGTCGAAAATATATTAAAGAAATTTGACAAATTGTCGTAGCTTGGTGGGCTCGTCTAATCTTGGAACTGGGGCTTACACACTAAAAAACGTAACAAAGAGATATTTAAAATTCATGTATTCGATATTACGCCACTGAATGCATCTCGACATGGAGAACGGACACGGAACGACATGGACGGTGGTGTTCAGTAGTCCGTTTGAGAAGCAGATTGCATTTTAAACTGTTCTGAAGGCATTGGCGACCAAGATAATTCCTCCCCGGCTGTGGCTTTAATTTTAACTAGAAACGTCCTGAAAACAAAACACGTGTGTGCTTAGTAAAACATTAGAATACATTCAGTCACTTGAAGCCAGGTGCACACACGCCAGTAAGTTGCACAAAAGCATGCAAGTTTGTAGTGACTGTGTCATCAATGATCCATGAGGGTAGTTTCAGATTAACGTATTTTCGACGCGTATTAGCTCGTTTATTGCGAGTGCGTGTAGGCAAGCGTTTGTGCGCCTTTTGCCACACACGCAACTCGTACGAGCGTTGACGCGCTCATAGCGTATGAGCGCAAACCTCGAGAGATAATCGACATATTGCTACTGATTGAACCAACCGGTTCGAGTGAGCGCGTTCGTATTTTGAAGCGCAAATACTTAAATTATTTGCCTAGCCTACTCTGTCCCACTGCTGGGCAAAGGTCGTCCCCATTCTTTCCCAACTATCTTTGTATCCGATGACCACGACGATCCACTCGATGGGTGAGTTTGATTTCATTCATTTTCGCTCTTTGGCAAACGTTGTGTTTGGACTTTTGAGCCTCCATCAAAGACCAAGTCTGGGATCCATAAGTTAGGATACGTAGGATACTCATGCCGATGAGCTTCCGCATAAGTGAGATAAGAAGGTTGCCCTTCATAAGCGCTTTCACGGACTAGTAGTTTCTCCAGGCATTTTTCCTTTCATTCATTTCCATTTGTCCTGTCTGTTGCTGTAGGTAAATTAGCGTGCTCAACCCCTATATTTAGCGGCACTGTTCAGTCTTTGACTGATTCATCGTTAGTCCGATCTTGGGGCTTGTTTAATTATTTTAGTGGAGAAACCGGTTTACTTCATTAAAACCAGTTCCTATCCTCGGTTGCGCTGTGCATAAGCCAGGTACCTAATAGCATTAAATTTCATGGTTCTGATAGACCAACCAACAGAACCAACAACAACTGACTTATTGACCGGGATACAACATTTCAAACGGCATATTATTATGTCCCGGTGTACCGGGACGTGTGACAGCCGTAAGTATACCATGGCAACAAGTACCTACCCAAGTCACGAGAGAAAAAACAATTATAATGAAGATAGTTTCTTTTTTTTTTTTAACAAGAAGTGGTTTTTAGCCATACGGCTATGCCAACCCCATCGTACCACCCATCCTTATATAGATAGTTTCAAAATATCGTTGGCAAATATTGATAAATTCAACAAAAACGAACATAATATTAAATTTATCCGGTCTCTGGTGACTTTGGTGCTTGTTGCATGCAATAAGTAAGAATGGAGCACTATTCTAAATAGGCTATTTGGACTATTATGACTTAATTTTGACCAGCACTCTTACCTTATAATCCTCTGCAGGATTAGTGAGAAAAATAGCAACATATGCACAATAGTCTTGCTTGTGATCGCAACGAAAACAACTAAATTCGTGGCAACAAAACAAATGAGAACAGCGACATCTTTCATCATGTGCCTGAAGTAGTTGTCACTGTGCTTTACGTATCCCGTGATGGAGCAGTACCTGAAACATCCATTACTTAAAGTTTAAGTTCGGAATTTAATGATAGATGGAGTTTCAGTTTAGGTACCTAATGAAGTGAACATTTCATATTGAGTTAATTATCTTAGCAAATAGAATTTTATCACGTTAACAAATTCATGCTTGGACTAACAATTTGTCGTTTACTTATCTCGGATTTGGACAAAAATGGATATTACAAAATTTTTCTGGACTTATTACGAAAGATAAAAATGAAATAAAATTATATATTATTATAAAATATAATTATAATATTTTTATTATTATAATTATATAAAACTTTTGTACAAAACCTATACTTAACGCAAGGAAATATGGACGTAAACCTAGGCAATATGGTCGAAAGGCCTTCCCTTCGGGGGAAATAAAATAAGAAACTCACAGTTCCCTCTCCCCTCCCCTCCCGCCTCCCATACTTCTGCGTCTGTCTATAAGACCCCATGTTTGTTGATTTTTCAAATTAACTTTTGTTTCAAAGTTGATCAAGTGAATTTCCGCGTTCGCATAGATTTATTTCCGTAACTTATCCTCTCAATATCGGAAGCGGTAATATTATTGTCACTCAGCTCCGTTAAGTGGTTACCCCCCCCCCCCCCCCCAAAGATGTGTGCGTAGATGATAGGCCCAAGTAGGTTTTTGTATTTTCAAGAACCTTTACATATTAAAATTATTGTATTGTTTTAGTGAATAAATAAGTATAAGTTCGTATTTTATTTTTTAAAGTCGGTGTTTTTATTATTGCGTTTAAAGACAAGAAAAGTAGATTGAATAATTCATGGAATTATTAACTACCTATCTGGCTTAGTTTGTAAGAGCTCGCAGTAATCACAGGATAACCAATGATTCGATGGTTCGGGCGTCCGGGCATGTCAATACTTTTTGTGTTATTCTTGAGGATATCTATGTTTGAATAGCAAAGTTGTTGTTGCAAAGTTATTTTTAATAAACTGGGGTAACTTCGTCGTTTACATCAAATGTTGTAGTTTTAACTTGAGGGCATGGATTAATTTTATAAAGAAAACGTATGTAAGAAAAATTAATGGATACCCTCAAATCACTGGCTACGTTTATTTTAGAAAAAAGATTAGGGATCCGAGCACTAAATTAAAAAAAAACCCTTAAAATTGTTAACAAAATCCTATTCAAATAGGGAAGTAATCTATATCATCATCTTCCATCATATCAGTCTTCACACAATCCATCCATCTTTTCTTTGGCCTTCCTCTCCCTCCCCATCCATTAACATTCATGTCCAACAATCTTTTAGTAACATGCGTTTCATCCCTTTTCATTACATAAGAATAAAGGAAGTAATCTATAAAATATACACAAATCTCGTGTCACGGTGTTTGTGGTCGCACTCCTCCGAAGTGGCTCGACCGATTTTTATCAAATTTTTATGTATATTTGGCAGGTATAAGAATAGGTCGTAAAGTATATTTCACACCGCTAGGTTGTCAAATTGTAAATTAACACGAGCGAAGCCGCGGGCAAAAGTTAGTATTTTTATAATAATTTCGCTCGGACGAAGGCGGCGGGGCATGGCATAGTAGACAGTTAAGCCCGGTTCCTTTAAACAACGATCCGTTGTTGTACAAAAGGTACCATTCGTTTTTGAGTTACGAGTAACGGATGGTAAATGGCGTTCCTATAAATTTTTGCGTGAGCTACCAGCGACGAACGGTTGTTGGTTACCCACTTACCGAAGCCCTCCGACAACACATGTTCGACCCTCATTGCGTTTCGTTATTACAATAAATTCAGCATGTTTAGAATTAGAGTAAAACCATGTGCATAATACACATGACATAACATATTTATACCTTTATACAGAAAACTTAACTTTTATGTTTATTTTATAATTTTGGTGTTGAAGAAATCCTATTATTTAATTCAAAAAATATTTTGTTGTTATTCCGGCTACTGAAGTGAACAAAACGCGAACGTCTGGCTTGACACAAGCATTTACTCTTAAATTCAATTCTAAGGTTTTGTCCAAAGAGTATAATAATGGGGGAGGTTTTGTCACAGTCACAGGGTTTTGTATTAAAACATATCCGTTAGTTTAAGTATTCTACTCTTTGTAAAACATAATTATTATTCTCTACAATGGACGTTACACGTTACACAGGTAAGTAATTTTGTTAATAAATATCACGTATATTGTAATGTATTTTGGGTATTGTTCAAATGCGTAGGAGTAAATTGTTGTTTGTTTTATAGAAAACTAGCTGCCCAGCGCAACTTCGTTCGCGTGGTGTCCTACCCCTTACCCTACCCTACTCCTAACCTACTCCTACCCTACTCCTACACTACTCCTACCCTACTCCTACCCTACTCCTACACTACTCCTACCCTACTCCTAACCTACTCCTACACTACTCCTACCCTACTCCTACACTACTCCTACCCTACTCCTAACCTACTCCTACCCTACGCCTACCCTACTCCTACACTACTCCTACCCTACTCCTAACCTACTCCTACACTACTCCTACCCTACTCCTACCCTACTCTTAACCTACTCCTACACTACTCCTACCCTAATCCTACCAACAAAAAAGTATCCTAGTGTTGTTTTTAGACTTATCCAGGCAATTTTTTTTTTAATTTTTCTCGCCGTAAAAACCATCCTTGAACTTCAACAAACATTTAAAAAAAAGAATTGGCCAAATTGGTCCAGGCGTTGTTGAGTTATGCGCTTACCAACACATTTTGCGATTCATTTTTATATTATAGATAAAGAAGGCGATGACCAAAAGAAAAAGATAAGGTTGCTAAGATGAGGTTGCTTTGTTTGTTGATCTAATATAGAGCACTCCAGTCTTGACCAGCAAAGAAACGAACGCTACAAAAAACAAATCTAAAGACGATGCGTGGACTTCTCTGGCACGAGCTTTTAATGCCAAGAGTGGGTCTGTTCCCAAATCAAAAGACCAAAATTAAAATGTGACAATTTAAAAAAAGCAGCCCGTAAAAGAGCCCATCGAGTGAGGATGAATAATTTAAAGGTAACATCATAATTATAGTTGTAATTATATCATATTGTTTTATTATATCAATAAAAGTAATTAAAGTAATTAAATGTTGTCAAAGTTGAAAAACTAAAAATTGAAATATATGAAGGGAACTCTCCCAGTACAGATAGCTCTAAGTATTTCTTTGGCACGCCTATGTCCAGACAATTAACAATAAAAAAGAAAAGTACATATTTAAATTAATTATTATTTTATGCAGCATATTTTATATGAATTTCTTAAACCTGTTCGCATAATTTGTAAACTAATGAACCATGGTCACACGCAATTTATGAAATAAAAGTATTTACATTATATTTATTTCAGGTAAAAAGAAAGCTGACAGTGATGTTCAGACATCCATCATCACACGTAACCTTGCAAGGTATTATGAGAAGAAAACGGAGAAATTAAATTTAGAAATTGCACTTTTAAAATCAGCACAAAATGAAATTAATGTTACAGTTTAATGATATTTAGTTAGTATTTTATTTTTACTTTTAAGTCTTAGTTTTCTTATGTAGTCAAGTGCCATAATAATTTAGAATATAATTATTAAGAAAAACTATAATTTACGTAAATAAACTTTATTTCTATAAAATTGTCTTTCAATAACTAATAGTATAGCTACTTAAAATAACAATATTTCCCTATAACTAAGCCTGTGTCCTTCATTAAAAATCATTTCTTCATAGACTTTGTTTTGAATGTAGCAGGATAAGCAGATTTTCTTTTTGATATAAACTTAAAACTACTCAACTGATGATAAACTGAAATAAAATAAAAGTCATTATTAAACAATGTCCATGCACAGTATTTTAAAACAGACAAACATTTCAAACTTGACACCTCAGCTTAGCGCTATACAGATAGTTACTTATTGAAGAAATTTGAAATCAGTGTTACTCTTTCTTTGTAATCTGGTTCTTGAGCAGTATTTGGTACAGGCATTTCTTCTGCAATAGGAATTTCTACCTCTGGTGGTACATCAGCTATACTGTTTAATCGACAGATATTATGCAACACACCAGTTGCTATGATTACTGCATTGGCTCTTAGCAGACTCAAACGCAATGTCAAAGCTACTACCGGAAATCTCCTCTTCCACACTCCAAAGCACCTGCAGTAAAAAATAAATAGTTATCTTTAGTATAGCAATAACACTGCCCGACTTGGAGCATGATTTCTTGAATCTGAGACAAGTTGGAATAAACATACCTTTCAATACGGTTTCTAGTTCGAATGTGGGCTTCATTATAAAGCTGTCCCATCTACTTTGAGGATTAACAAAGGTGTTAATAAGTAAGGTTTTAGTGGATATGCACTCGCTGCAAGCAGCCATTTATTTCCATGCAATCCACTTTCACACTGAGCTGAAAAAAATATATATTTAGGTATAAGTACTGAATTCAATTATTTGGCCACAAAACATACTTATTATTATGATGTAATATAACATTACTGTTACCTCTTAGTTCTGAGTTATTAAATATAGTGGCATCATGAGCTGAACCAAGCCAACGGGCTACTGAATTCATTAATCACACACAGCTTGTACATTAAGGGAAAAGTAGCCCTTTTGATTCCTAAATTCTTCTCCAGTCTCTGAACCTATGCAAAAGAGTTAAATTGTCTTAACAAAATAAACAGTAAAAACCTATCATAACCCATCACCTACTAAATATAACACATGGGTGTTGGAATTCTCTTAGCATTATGATTTACAAGGTATTGATGAATTAAAAGAAATACCTACCTAGGAGATACAACAAAAACTTACATGGTGATTGAATTCTGACTGTGTACCATCAAGTGCTCCAAGAACCCATGGGAAGCGGGCAGTTTTATAAAAATCTTGTTCTGTGCCCGGGTGCATGTCTATGTATTTGTTGTGTAACCGTGCTACAGCACAGCTGACATCAAATACTATACGACAAGCCGAAGATTTTGATACCCCAACAAAGTCAGCCACTGATAATAGCATTGTCCCTAATGCATAAAATCTTAAAGTTAATAAGACTTGATGAAGAGGATGTATACCATGGTTCCTAAAACAAAGATAATTTTAATGTGTTAGGTGTAAAATGCGTAATGAATTATAGTTGTTTCTAATGAATATTATAAGGTTAGTATGAGAAATACATACCTGGCTCCCTTCACTTTTAAATGCGGGTAAAGGAGATCGCCAGAAATCCATACATCGTTGGGCCAAATATGAACAGTAATCATTTATGTATTATTTAATAGATAAAACACAAACATATTCATATCAGAAAGATTTTTTTTTTAAATTCTATGGGAATTAGGAAGAAAATAAGTTTTTGGGTCACTAGGTTAGGTTATGCGGCAGATGGTAAGAATTGTACCTATAAAACGACAAAATGTATTGTAAATACCATAATCAAATAAACACATTGATTTAATTGTTTGTAAACATATGTATTACTATTAGCATATTATTGCATAGCACAAAAAAGGAATTATGTAGGTAAAATAAACACAAGTTATTTTTTCAATATTTTATTCATCTTCATTTTCATACTCAATTAATATATCATACAGGAATGGTGCTGGAGGTGTGATGGTATTTTGGTACCTTGCCACTGTTTGACGACAGTCCTTGCCCTTATTATGGAAAGAACTGCTTCATCATGTAAAGGCACACTTCCAGTAGCGTTGCTACAACTCCCGCAATTCACCATTATCCAGTCGATAAGCAATCGGTGTCCAAGTCCGTAAAATCAATCCAAAGTCGTCAGAAAAATAGCAGAAATCGAATAATAAGCACATCCGCACGAGTACGAAAACGAATGACGGGACTTGACGGGAGTGACGTGACATTGACATTTTGACAAACATCGATATTTTTTCGTTTTGAAACAGTTAACCGATACACGATTTTGAACGATGTTATTGTTAAATAAATAAATAACTATTACTAAAACAACAATAATTTCATCAAATGTCCTTTTTTCTTTTATAAATGATTATAATGTTCATGACCAATGCTAAAACAAAATAGATATCGTTTTTTTAGTAACTTCTTTAGAACTACTAGTTTTAGAACGAACTCGTAATGACCTGACAGCTTGTTTACGGAGCTAGTTTTAGAACTATATTCAATTTAAAACCATATTTCAAATTATAATTTTTAGCTCATTCCGGTAGAAAGTTATTATTGTTACATGTTATTTTTAATCAGTAAAAAATCTAGTCTTTTTTAATATACATATCGTTTCTGTACATACTTTGGCCCAAAACTGGCCATCTCCTTTCGACGAGTAAACTTTGTACAGACGACTTACCCAGCCGTAGTAATTTGGAATTCATTATTATCCAAAATACTAAAATGATCGACCCTTGTTTTGTAATTCCGTTGATTAGAACCACTTTCTTGATCTGATTCTGAGTTACTCCAGTCCGATAACCTTTCTAAATCACTTAATTCACTACCTGAACGAGAAATTTTACAATAATTTAAAGCTATTAACGCAGAATAAGTAAAACTTTTGTAGACAACCGACCAAAATCGGGCGGTAAACAAATTGTAAGGGAGTGTCAGACTCTTACTGACTAAAAACCACCCATGTTCCTTCATTGGCCCTTTATGTTCCAGGGAAGCGGTAACATTTGCCTTACTGTTCGTTATTCGTAACCCTCCCATCCGTAGGTAGTGATCTATCGGTAACTTAACTTACGAAACGTTTATTATAGGAACGCTTTTGACATACGTCTCGTAGAAAATATTACTATCCGTAAGCAAAACGACTCGTTTCTTGTTTATAGGAACCGGGCATGGAAATATGACGGACGTACGTACCGCGAATGGTTTGAATCAGCACGCGAATGGTCGTCCACTAGCGGTTAGCTTGGCGAGTCGCGGAGTCGCAGCCGGTGTTGCCAGCTCTTGCCACCCCATTAAGGATACGTTCACAATAATGTTTTAAGGCCGTCTTATAACCTATTAATTTTTGAAAATAAAATAGGTTTTTTTTTGTACTTACTAAATTATGATGCATGTTGTCCTATTTAACCCAACTGGTACAGAAGGCCTTGTGTAGCATTAGGTCCACCTAATTATATCCCTACTACTTTTGTACATTCATGAAGTTTAAATAAATAAACTGCTACCAACGCTAAAAGTTGCTGTTGAGTAGCATTATCTTGTCGTTTTTGACTACTACTTCAATTCAAAAGTCTCTACAACAGGTTTATTTAAAATAAATGCTTTGAGTTTGAATAGAAACCTCGAAAGAAGGAACGAACGCTGCACGGTGAATAGTGATTATGAGCCCGACTAGGTTTCCTCACGACGTTTCGTCTTACCCGTGAAAAACAAAAATAAGTAGGTACTACTAAACAACCTTACCTCAAGTTGTATTCAGCACATTTTTCATAAAAGTGTTCGAGAGTTCTCATGACTAGATTGGTATCCGATCGATTTTTGAAGAAAAGACGGTTTTTAGGTCGGACAATATGGTTCAGCGTGCGTCTGTCGCTGTTAGTCTGGTTTGACAAAACCAAAGAACCCGTATGAATACTTGAATTCTTGCACTTTTCCGAAATAATACCATCAAATTTACAGGGTAATCTTTGCATGACGTGTTGCTTTATACTGTCTTTATAGCAGTGTGTTACTAAATCTCAGTTCCATAAATACGCCGATCCCAAATGAATGGTGAGACCAGCAAGATGTTGGTTGATGTTTAATTTGTTAATGCTTTTAACTTATTTTGATACCAACAAACTATTGCTTTGATCCGTGAAAGTTAAATTTGGTACCTACAAAAAGTTTATTTCAATTTCGAAGCAACTGTGAATTTGTATGTTTTGTAACTGTTTTGCTGAAAATTGAAGAGTAGAATGCTTTATTTATCAAACGGAACTAAAAATGCTACTATCAGGTTCTGTCAACTTTTTATTTTTGCTAGAGTTCGTATAGGTTGCCTTAACCTAGCATAAAAGAAACTAACCTTTTTTGTGACATCCCTATTAACGTTTGGTTTAAGCTAGGATCAGCACTTCGCAAGCGACTTCGTTCGCAAAAAAATATTTATTTATTTATTTACTCTAAACATACAAATATTCTTACAGGCTAGACCCAATGCGATATTGTAGCACACTTAAAATTTAAATAGATCCACTGTTTTTAAAATAGCAAATTATATAGATAGCTGTTTTTGTGAATTCACCTAAAGTGCAACAGAATATGTCCAACTCCTCAGCAATGAGGTTGAGAGTGCGGAGCGCGCTCGTGAGCGGCGCCTCGCGTAATAAGTTTGTTCGCGCGCGCGGTTTCACCAGCAACCGCGGCTGACGACGACGACCCACATACCCGTCTGGCACGACTAGCTCTACCGCAAGCCCTTCGCAATATATCCGCATTGTGTATCTTCCCTCTAATTACCTTAAAGATATAAGTCACTACTCACTAGTGTGAGTTGCCTCCTGACCCTTAGTTCATTATATCCGACCATTCCTAACACAAATAGAGTTGGATACATCAATGGATAAAATGGATATACCCCGTATTCCCTCATATATTTATACCTAACAAATTTATTTTGTACTCGCTCCAACATGAGACTATACTTAGTTTCATGTGGAGCCCAGATAACTGCATTACATTCTAGTTGGCTTCTTACTAAAGCATTATAATAATGTCGTTATAGCTTTAATGTTTGTGAAGCCTTTAACCATTCTAAGCACAAATCCTAGGTTTCTATATGCTGTTTTGCATACCTTAACTATATGCTCACGAAATGTGAGTCCAGTGGTGAAACGAACTCCCAAGTCCCTCACCTCAGTGGCCCTATCAATCGGTACCCGTCCACCGTATAGACATATGTGATGGGTGTGTGTGCACGCGAGAAACTTATGGTCACGCACTTTGATGTGTTAAACTGCAGAAGATTACTCTTGCTCCAAGCTACCACTCTGTCTATATCTCTCTGGAGTCTTTCGCAGTCATTCACGTTTGTGATGGGGAGGTAAAGCTTGAGGTCGTCGGAAAACAGTAAACACTTAGCATCTCGCACAACGTTTGGTAGGTCATTAATCATGACGAGAAACTCCAGAGGCGTTTGATGGAGTTTCTTGCCGGTTCTTCTCCATAGGAAACGACCAACCCGAACCGTGCACCTTTTTGTCGGCGTTTCATAAGTGCCCATGTAGGCCTATGTGAAATAAAAATATTTTGATTTTGATTTTGAGGCCCCAGATTCGTTCCCTGGCTTACCCCAGATCTAGTATAGTATGCGTTCGATTTATAACCTGCATAGTCAACATACTGTTGCCTGTTACTCATATAACTTGCAAAAAAATTACGTAAATGCGGGGTAAAACCGATCCCTGCTAACTTTTTCAGTAACACGTCATTATCGACTAGATCAAACGCTTTTTTAAAGTCGAAATATGCAGCATCGGCTTGTCCCCCACTGTCTACTATCGGCACCACATCCGCCATGTAGCTGAGTAAATTACTGGTAGTATTCTAGTCGGCCTAAATCCATGTTGCGCGTCTGTGAGTTGCGAGCTAACTTGCTGAAAAACGCCCCTATGAATAGCAGATTGTAGTACTTTAGCCATTGTCGACAATACTGCAATCGGTCTGTATTCTTCCACTTTAGTTCCTGAATCTCCCTTCGGTACCGGTATGACCCGGGTAATCTTCCACATCTCTGGAAACACAGCTGATTTAAGGCAAAGATTGTAGATGTGCAACAGCGGTCTCGCTATCCCATTCGACGGTCCCTAAAAATGTACGGCGGTATACCATCTGGCCCTGATGACTTTTTTGGCTTAAGTTTCCCCAGGGCGCGTACCACGTCATCTAACTCCAAGCTGTCAAGATGAACCCGCCCTGCTCCGTTCTGATTGCCCGCTTCCACTATCGCCGCATCCACATCTAATCTATCTACATTGTACACTGAGTAAAAATATTTCACAAATTCATGAACCGCTTGTTCACATGTCAAGGCTTGTCCGTTCTTTATCTTTCTATATCTTTTGGCTGCTAGTGTTACCTCTTTTAGAATTGACATAAGCCCAAAAAGATTTAGGGTCGCTCGACATTTGGTTTTCCATACGTTGGCGATATTGTTCCTGCGCTACTAAAATTATTCGTTTTACTAGGGTCCTACACTGAGCAAACGTTTCGTAATCATTCCCTAAACCACAACTTTTATATTATTTATGAAGAATCCCACCCGTATACCACTCGGGGTAAATGTACCTCGAGCTTACCCGACTTCGCTTTTTCTTGGGAACACAGTCATCTATAATTGAATAAATCCTGTCATAAAAACCTGTCATAAAAATACTATAAGCGTCCACCGGCACGAGCGGCGCCTCCGCCGCGTGTACACTCACACACTCCCCCTCCTCAAATGTACTTAATACTGAGTCCAAACAACGATCATTGCAATTACTCACTGTGTTGCTCTGGGTAAACCCACAATATGTCATAATAAACTCATAATATGAATTAATGCTCGTAGTACACGAATGTAAATTAAAATCCCCTATCACTACCACTTCTTGATAATTATTACAATATTGTTCAATGATTCTAAATAATAACCCATATTCATTCTCACTACTATTAGGTGGGATATAAACAACACATATAAAAAACAAAAACCTACTAGGTACGTAAATAAACAGTGGTACCTACTAGTTCAAAAACATGGTCATCAATGTTTACACCGCTCGGCACAGGTACCCGCCGCAGCTCGATTCGCGGTGTGGCCACAAGACACGCGCCTCCTTGTTTTCGTCCATCGGCTCGATCACATCGCATTGTATTGAACCCAGGAGGAATTAATTCTGTATTACAAATTGATTCGTTTAGGCCAGTTTCCGTGATAGCAAATAGATCCGAGTTATAACTTGATATTCCTACATAAAACTCCTCTAACTTAGTTCACAGACTTCTTACATTTTGATAATTTATGTCTAGAGTAGATTTATTCCGAGGTTTTTTGTTTTTGGAATGGTCTACGAAACCAAACCCATTCACAGAACTCAACATTTATTGGCCAATTCTCAGGTTGACATTAATATGTCATATTTACTCTCTGGTATTCCAATCATAAAGGATGCTCCAATTGATGATAAAACGGAAAGGGATTATCCTTTACGTTTTATGTTTGATTCGTTCTACTTTAACAGGTGTTTTCAATCCACATATTATTATGTTTCTTACGTAAATCTCTAAGTTAGTCATCGCCCGAGAAATCGGATGACGAACCCAGTCATCGGTCAATTACACCCGAAGTGATTCGAGACATTATACGCACTGAACTACGTAGCCTTCTAACCACCGATATCAGGAACATTGTGCAGGAGAGCGTGAGAGCAGAACTTAAGGACATCAGCTCGGAGTTAAGTCAGATGAAAGACTGTCTTGAATTTACAAGCAAGCAATACGATGACATGCAACTGGTTTTTGAAGAAAAGTCAAAGCAAATAGATCAGCTACAGAAAGAATATAACAACATAATACCTATGGTAAAAGATTTAACTCTTAGATTGAATCAGATGGAACAACATGCACGATCTAGTAACATAGAAATCCTAAATTTGCCCGAGTACAAGTCTGAGAACCTAAATGTTACAGTGAAGCAATTATGTAAAGTGGTATCATGCCCTTTGAAAGAAAATGATATCGTTATGACTACTAGGATTGCTAAACAAAATTCTGAGGGTACGCGTCCTAAATCCATAATTGTTAAACTCTCTTCTCCTGCTGTACGCGACGAAATTCTAGCTGCCGTGATTAACTTTAATAAAGCTAATCAGACGGATAAGCTCAACACTGCCCACCTGGGCGTAGCAGGAGATAAAAAGCCTGTCTATGTGGCGGAGCACTTAGCGCCCCATAATAGAACTTTACACCATGCTACGAGGATGGCGGCCAAGGAGAAGAACTACAAATTTGTATGGGTGCGAAATGGTCGTATTTTTGCAAAAAAAAACGAAACTTCTGAACGTATTCTTATAAGAAACATGGACTCTCTGCTCAAATTAACTTGATTTAACACTGTTGACTTCCTTTCTTTGAATGTTTAATGAACAAATAATATAAAATTCGCAGATTTCCAAATTTATTACCAAAATACCAGAGGTTTGAAGACAAAAACGCATGATTTGTATCACAATGTTTTAATGAACGATTACGATATTATAATTCTTACGGAAACATGGCTCAATGAGGATATAGCCAGTACAGAATTATTTGATGACCGTTACGATGTATATAGAAGAGACCGTGAACTTAATGAACTCTGTAAAAAGAGGGCTGGAGGTGGGGTACTGATCGCTGTTTTAAAAAAACATAATTCGATCGACATGTCGATTCACAATAGCTTGTGTGAAGATCTGTGGGTTTAAGTTCAAGTTAAAACTAAACACAAAACAATCAGTCTTTGTTTTTGCGCGGTCTATATCCCATCGCCAGTTAATATCAATGTTCTGGAGCATTACCTTGAGAATGCAGGCAAAGTCATTAGTACAGAGGGTAATACTTTCATTGCTGGAGACTTTAACCTGACTAACATCAACTGGCTCAATAGCGATGAAAGTAGCTACCTAGTCCCTGAAACCACTAATTGTTTAATCAACCACCTTTTTACTGAGTTCGTTGCGTTGAATGGTTTAGAACAATTTAATTGTGTCAGGAATGATAAATCAAGGGTCTTAGACCTAGTTTTAGCCAATATGGCAAATGTTAAGGTGAACGAATGCAATGATCCTCTATCTAAGTTAGACATACATCACCCTCCTCTAATGATCAATTTAGATATACAACCTGAGAGAACTCTGATTTGCAATATGTTGCCTACCCGTAACTACCACAAGGCTGATTACGAAGCCATAACACAAAGTCTCGATTCTATTAACTGGACTACAACATTAGAAAGCTGTAAGACTATGGACGATATGGTTGATACATTTTACGAAAAGGTCATGAGTGCTATAAGCAACCACGTTCCTTTTTCATATAAACTAAATAACAATAAACATCCACCGTGGTTTACGAAAGATCTCATTAAACTACTCAAGCAAACATACAATTTGAGAATACGAGTTAAAAAATATAATAACGCTATGGATAAGGTTAGTTTAGGGTTGTTGAAGGAGAGGTGCCGGTTATTAAACAAATCAACTTACATGAATTATATTAAAACAATAGAGGCTAGAATAAGAACTAATTCTAAATACTTTTGGACTTACATTAAACATAAGCGTAAAAATAAAAGTACAATCCCGGAAAAAATGATTTTAAACAATGAAGTAGCTGACAACAGTGCCGATATCTGTCAACTATATGCAAAGAACTTTTCATCGGTGTATAATCAGAACCACCCCAGGCAGCAAACTAATGCATCGAACAGTTTATTGCATTGTGAAAGCATGAATGTTTTGAGTCACATTACACTTACAGAGGATATGGTTGTTAGCAAACTGAAATGTCTGGACGTATACAAAGGACCAGGTCCTGATGAGCTTCCCCCAATTCTTCTTGCGAAGTGTGCAAAGTCATTCGCTACTCCCTTAACCTATCTTTTTAACCGCTCACTTCAATCAGGTCATTTTCCCACCGCGTGGAAAAGGGTTAAAATAGTCCCTATTTTTAAAAATGGGCGCAAAAATGATATTCAAAATTACAGACCGATATCGATAATTTCCATTATCCCTAAAGTTTTTGAGTTGTTAATTTATCCCAATCTGTACAGCCACTTGAAAAATCATATAGTAAGCAATCAGCATGGCTTTTTTCAAGGAAGATCAACTCATTCTAATCTGGTAACTTTCGCAGAAAATGTGATAGAGTATGTGGACCAACGGATTCAGGTTGACGCAGTGTACACTGATTTTAGTAAAGCGTTTGACAAAGTAGACCATCAACTGTTAATTCAAAAACTTGAGAACTTCGGAATCCACGGTCCTCTATTGCAATGGTTTCAGTCATACCTTAGTGATCGTATGTCGTACGTTGTTTTGAATGGCACCCGATCTGACGAATTTCTTGTGACGTCTGGGGTACCACAAGGCTCCCACCTAGGGCCCTTGCTTTTCAATATTTTTATAAATTCCATTATCCACTGCTTCCATCACGCAGCATCTTATTTATTTGCAGACGACCTCAAATTGACTCTGCCCATAAAATCTATGCAAGATTATTATTTACTACAGGCTGACTTAGACAGATTAGTTGAGTGGTGTGAAGAAAATAGGATGAGTTTAAACATTGACAAATGTTTGCATATAAAATTTTGTCGCAATAAAAACGTTTATAGCACGAAGTACTCAATTTTGGGCAGCACTCTCAAGGAAGTGCATATTCGGGACCTGGGAATATTGATAGACAGCAAATTGACGTACAATAACCACATTGATAAGATTATATCAAATGCAAACAAAATGCTAGGTTTTGTATTAAGGACCTCCAAACCGTTCAACAACTCTCAGACTAAAATTATTCTATATGAGACGTTGGTTCGCAGTAATCTGGAGTACTGTTCACAGGTATGGTCACCTCATTACAATGTTCATAAGCAGCGTATTGAGAGAGTCCAAAGGAGATTTTTGTATCATTTATCTTTAAAAAACAAAACCGCGCAACAATTAAAATCTTATAAGGACCGTGCTCTTCACTTTAAACTTCAAAGTCTAAACAATCGCAGAAAAGTACTGGATTTATGCTTCCTTCACAAATTAATGACATCTAAAATAAATACTGACCTCCTGTCAAAAATATCGATCAATGTTCCTAGCAGGCTACCCCGGTCACATACCTATAATCTGTTCAGACAATTTATGCGCAAAACCAACTTAGGTGACAACTCCCCCCTTGCGAGAGCAACCAAATTGTATAATGCTATATGGCGCAAAGCTGAACTCGACATCAATCACGATAGTCTTAATGTATTTAAAAGGAAATTATTTAACCACTTTCGGTTAGAGGACATTTTTGAATTATCATTCCTATAATTAATATAATTAATTTATTAACCGAATAATATATTATCATCACAATTTTAATGTGAGTAATTTGTATTTTAATTTAACTTGTATTTTAATTTAATTCTAATTTTTATTTAATTTCTATTTTGATTTAATTTATATTTTGATTTAATTTATATTTTGATTTAATTTGTATTTTGATTTGATTTGTATTTTAATTTGATTGTATTTTAATATCGATTTGTATTTCTATTCTATTCTTTAATCTCATTCCAGCCATTACTAATTCATCACACTACTATGTAATTAAATTTAAATTTGATTTAATTTGACTGTATTTTGATATTAAAAATAGCATGATTGTTTAATTGTACGTATTCCAAATTTAAATTTCTATTAAGTTATGTATTAAGAGCATGTTTACTCGATAATGTGTAAGCTGTGGTTACCTGTAATTGAGTGTGCGTTACAAGACCATGTATTTGTAATAGTTTTATTTTGTAAAAGATATTATTGTAATGCGACTTGTTGGTAATCCAAAATAAATAAATAAATAAATAAATAAATAAAGTTTTCTTCGTTAGTCTCCTTTTGTAGCCGCCACACATGTAAATATTTTTTTTTTCTGTTCCTTGAATTTCATTTATAGTAGTACTAGCTGTGCCCGGCATGCGTTGCAATGCATGTTTTCCTACCTACTACCCTACCTACCCTACCTGCCCTACCTGCCCTACCTGCCCTACCTGCCCTACCTGCCCTACCTGCCCTACCTGCCCTACCTGCCCTACCTGCCCTACCTGCCCTACCTGCCCTACCTGCCCTACCTGCCCTACCTGCCCTACCTGCCCTACCTGCCCTACCTGCCCTACCTGCCCTACCTGCCCTACCTGCCCTACCTGCCCTACCTGCCCTACCTGCCCTACCTGCCCTACCTGCCCTACCTGCCCTACCTGCCCTACCTGCCCTACCTGCCCTACCTGCCCTACCTGCCCTACCTGCCCTACCTGCCCTACCTGCCCTACCTGCCCTACCTGCCCTACCTGCCCTACCTGCCCTACCTGCCCTACCTGCCCTACCTGCCCTACCTGCCCTACCTGCCCTACCTACCCTACCTACCCTACCTACCCTACCTACCCTACCTACCCTACCTACCCTACCTACCCTACCTACCCTACCTACCCTACCTACCCTACCTACCCTACCTACCCTACCTACCCTACCTACCCTACCTACCCTACCTACCCTACCTACCCTACCTACCCTACCTACCCTACCTACCCTACCTACCCTACCTACCCTACCTACCCTACCTACCCTACCTACCCTACCTACCCTACCTACCCTACCTACCCTACCTACCCTACCTACCCTACCTACCCTACCTACCCTACCTACCCTACCTACCCTACCTACCCTACCTACCCTACCTACCCTACCTACCCTACCTACCCTACCTACCCTACCTACCCTACCTACCCTACCTACCCTACCTACCCTACCTACCCTACCTACCCTACCTACCCTAATTTTTTGTGAATCTAAACCATTCCCAGATCCCCTTGAACACACACAAAAAATTTCATCAAAATCGGTCCAGTCGTTTGAGAGAAGTTCAGTGACATACACACTCACAGAAGAATTATATATATAAAGATTTCCTCCTCTTTTCACGTCTTTATTATATTAGAATATCGGGTTTTCTTCCTATTTACGACTGTCCAGTTTTCTTCTCTACTCAGACTTTTCTTCTCTTCCTCCGCTACCACCCCTAAGCTAGTACTCCTTTCACTCACTTCGTTTATTGACAGTGGTGTTTTCTCCTCCGATACTGAACTTGTGGATTTCGTGGCGGCACATTCTTTGATCGGTATAATATTGGTGGAATTGTCAGTTACCCTCTTTTGATTTTAGTTAAGAATTTCGACAAATGTTTTAGATGATGGCTTTATTTGGCCCTTAGGCGCCGCAACTCCCTCTGTACTCTCCAGCTTTGAACTTGCCAGAGTAAGAGGGGCTTGTAGGAGTTCGTCTGATTTTAATAAGTCTTTGATTTTTTCTTCTAACGTATCCAATTTGTTTGCCTTTTCTTGAACTACCTCCATAATTTTTCTCAAATGTTGCAGTTCAGTCTCTGTCTTGACAAATCTATCTTGGAGCAATGCATACTGCTTAATTTGTTCATCCAGTCGTGCTATTATTTCCAATCGAAACTCCCGTAGTCCTTCCCATGGTCTATTATCGAGTTCAATTTCGGAATCATTCGGGCTGCGACGACTACCGCGCTGTGTGTTTACGTAGCAGTCACTCGCACCAGCCGTAAAAGTTTTATCCATTGTGATTATGCTTCCTCGAACTGGCGTGTCGGAATTCCCTCGTTTTGGAATAGTGCTTACACATAATGGACACAACCATTTTTTCTTATATTCTTCTGTCAGCGCTTCAAACTTCTCCGTCGTCACCGCCAGACATTTGAGATGGTAACGCTTCTTACACTTTCCTTGAGAACACTCCATATACAACTGGTCGGTAATATCGGCATCGAGCCGTTACATTTCATACCCATCTAGTGAGTCAAAATCGCACAAGAATATAAATGTCCGAACGTTTTCGCTGATCGCGAAATTGTGACAGCTAGGGTATTATCTACCATTCACATCGTGAGGTAACTGGCATATAGGGCACGCCACGATAGTGGCGGTAAGTCCCCTCTTTGAGGAGTGGCTAGGGAGGCGCCACGGCGCCCTCACCTTCCGCCTGACGCAGGTTCTCACCGGACACGGGTGCTTCGGGAGGTACCTGCACCGAATCGGGCGGGAGGAAACGCCCGGGTGCTACAACTGCGAGGATCGACCGGAGGACACGGTGGAGCACACCGTCGAGGTCTGCTCCGCTTGGGAGGAGCACCGCCGTGTCCTCGTAGCGGCGATTGGCGGCGGCGACCTCTCGCGCCCGGCCCTGGTTCAAGCCATGGTCCGGGGCGAGAGGGAATGGGAAGCCGTCGCCTCCTTCTGCGAAGCAGTCATGCTAGCGAAGGAGGCGGCGGAACGTGAGAGGGAGAGAACCTCCTCACGTCCCAGCCGCCGCGGGAGAAGCACCGGGCGTCGGGGGCCACGCCGTGATGGCTCTCGGCCACCGTAGGCGCGGGCCTGTGGACGGCGAGTAATGGGCTAGCTCGCCGTCCGTCCGTGTCGTATGACGACGGGCAGGCCGTGTCGACGGCGCGTTCGTGTTCCACGCGCGCCTCAAAGAGATGTCAGCAAACGGGAGGGGCCCGCAAGGGCCGGTTCTGTTCGAAAGAGATACCGCGGCCCTGGAACATAAAGGGCCAATGAAGGAACATGGGTGTTTTTTAGTCAGTAAGAGTCTGACACTCCCTTCCGCTCCGCCCAGAGCGGGAGGAGTCATTTGATGATTTCTCACCCCCCAAAAAAAAAAAAAAAAAAAAAAGGTAACTGGCATATCCTAGAACCAAAAATTCGTAGACATGTGACAGACTGCTACCAACCCGCACTGGACCCGTGTCAGCCCGTGTGGTGGATTATAGCCCATTCCCTCTCATAGAGCGGAGGCCGTGTGTCTCAGCAGCGCGAACATTGTAGGCTGATTATACTTATGCTGTCAGTGAAAAAATTTAGCGGTAAAACTATGGCTAAGGGGTCCGAGTGCCCACCTAGTATTTCGGGATATCGCCTTACGGTTGTTTGATTCTTCCCGTGACCAGAGGGCTGGCTTATGCCTTGGTAGTATTGCATACAAGTAGGTACATATATTTATTATTATTAACGGTCATTAATATTTCGTAATATGTAAAACTGATCTAATTTATCTACCTTGTTTTTATTGCCCCACAGGCCAAGTACCTATACGTACCCTAATGACAAAAAAACTGGAGCTAATCTGGTAAACCAATGACTTTATTCTTAGGTTTTGTGTTAACATATAACTTGTATATAACAAAACCCCGCCAAAATATCGAAGACAACATGAAATCATTATTTTACTTGTATTCTTGTGCAAGTCATTACAATCTTTATTATTTTTCTGAAGAAGTATTTGTGCTGAGTTGCAAGTTATTTAATCGAAAAATCGGCCAAGTGCGAGTCGGACTCACGCACGACGGGTTCCGTACCATTATCTATAAAAAATGCAAAAAAATCATGTCTGTTGTATGGGAGCCCCACTTAAATATTTTTTTATTCTGTTTTTTAGTATCTGTTGTATGTGTTGTTTGCAACAGAAATACATCATCTGCGAAAATTTCAACTGTCTAAATATCACGGTGCATGAGATACAGCCTGGTGACAGACGGACAGACAGACAGACTGACAGCGGAGTCTTAGTAATAGGGTCCCGTTTTACCATTGGGTACGGAACCCTAAAAAGATTTTGAATTCCAACTATTTTTTCCCGTTTTCAACCAACTGTTTTAAACCAACCTGAAGGTTAATCGCAGCCCTTTTTGTTTCTTTCTTTAGGAACTTGTGCAGTTAGATAGTCATAATATGTAAATATACATTATTTTCATCATCATCATCAGTCTGTTTAAAGTCTAACCGGATGCAGCTGAATACCAGAATTTGCATTCATTTTATTATAATACAAGGTTAAAACTGATAGTTTGAAACGCCGGTACGCTGTCTAAGCTCACCTGCATGGTGAGCTTACGGCCCATTCACGACTTCGGTCTTAGCGGCGAGCGGCGCGGCAGGCGGGGCGGCGGCGGCAAGCGGTGCGTTTTACACGCCAAGTACCCTCAGTAGCGGCTAGCGGCAGTGGCCGAGGTGGACGTATGTAGGTAGTCAGAACGTGCTCAAAATTATGGCGTTATCTAAATTATCCCTTCTGTGTTTAGAAAGCAGTATACTTTTAAAACAAGATATTATTAATATGAGAGAAGGAGTGCACGACAAACTGAATAAAGATCGATATTTATATTTTTTTTTTATTTCGACGACACGGTTGGCGCAGTGGTCAAGCGATTGACTGCTGCGCTGCATGTCGCGGGTTCGATTCCCGTACGGGACAAATATTTGTATGACCTACAAGTAGTTGTTCCGGGTCTGGGTGTTTTTCTATCTATAATATGTATGTATTTACAAAAAAAAATGTATATATGTAGTTTATCAGCCATCTAGCTACCATAACACAAGCATTAAGTTGCTTAGCTTGGGGCTAGATGGTGCTGTGTGAAAATGTCCAGGGATATTTATTTTATTTTTATTTATTTATTTTTATATGGCAAATTTCGTGACCTATACGAAGATTACAGAAAATATTCGGATAAGTTTTATGAGTAGGTACCTATACAAGAATGAGTGTGGAAACATTTGATTATTTCGGTTATAAACGCCCCGGTATCCATTACCGCCACAAAATCGTCTAAATTTTTTTGTTTCTAAGTTCGCCGAGTCCGTCACACCTACACCGCTATCCGCGCCGCTCTGTATCGTGGCGTCGCAGTCATTCGCTTGTAGTTTTGATCTCACCGCTCCCCACACCGCGCGCCGCTGCTGCAGCGATTCGCTCCGACGTAACCGCGCACGTTTTCGCTATGAGCGGCGACTCGTGGCGTGCTTCAAACATTTTCATACTTTTGTTCTTACCGCTCGCCGCCCCGCGCTTAGCCACCGCTCACCACGGCAAGGTTGTAAATGAGGCCCGGCGGCGTTTCAAACTATCAGTTTTCCATGCGGTCTCCTACGGTCAGGCTGGTTGCGGTTGTCATAGTAAAATCTTTTACGGGTGATAACATTAAAAAAAACAGACTTCTTAAAAAGTCTGTCACATGCCATTTGTGACATAAATCATATGAAAAATATGGCATACTAATTTCCATCATGTATTGAACAAACAAAAAATCGAAAACCTAGTGAAAACCAAAATAAATAAAATCAATATCTACGTAATAGTCCATCCAGCGCACAATAGTTCATAATAATGGTGTTACAAGCAAAAAAAGCAATAAGTCTGAGAAAAGGAGCCGAGAATTAAATGGTACGTAATTATGTATACCTAAGTATTAAGTAGAGAGTAGATACTTCTAAATCGTCTAGTAAGGACCATAATATACACGAGAAGATATAAACATAATGGTAGGATTAAACGAAAGTACCCACTAAATTTCTATCCTGATTATATGAAGTTATTAGTCTGAGGTGCTGCTATGACACTGTTTCTTCTGTTACTGGTCAAATATTGTACAGCTTCATAGATAAGATCTTTACATACAGAAGAGAAGCAAATTCAACATTCAGAATTGTTATCCTAATTCCGCAACCTCGTGTAAGTGCCGTGGCAAATAAATATCAACGCTTTAAAAAACATCTAACAACGCATTAAATTCGTTTTACTGATCCACATGAAAATTCAAATTCAAATTATTTATTTGTGAAACTTAAGTACAATGTAATAAGGTCTAATTTGGATTTCAGGATCGCTATGTTTAACCTTATAGGCATACAAACATAGTACAATCATTGCATTCAATCTTCACTCCTCTCAATGTGGCCAAGACACCATTAGCCATCATCGGTCCTATGTGTCTGTGTGTGGTCCTCTTCTCCCTTCCTCCTCTTCTTTTATTGCATTCTATCTTGTAATAGTTAAAATATTTTAGTACGAAAGGATTAAATATTAATATTAAATTTATTTTATTGAATCATGAAAAACTGTACGCTGCTCATAAGATAGGAATGATGAGAAATTTTAATCAGTTTATTCATTACTAGTACGGTTAAATATAACCCATTTCTATATCCTTTTCTATTTGTAACGGGGATGTTTGGTTACGAAATTTCATCAGTTTGAAAGCATAAATAGGAGTAACAGTGTGTAGTGTATATCTAATCTCTAAACAGTATAATACAAAGCCGCAGTCCGCCTGTGTGTTTCTCTGCCTCCTTTTTCTAAACCACGCAAGGTATTTTGATACCGTTCTCATTGTCACTTAAATAATGGTTCCGAAAGAATTATATCTATTATAGCATAAGCATAATCATCAGTCTGTTATGTTCCCACAGCTGGGATACATACCTCCCTCCCCTCGATGAGGTGGAATGGACAATAATCAACCACGCGAGGCCGCGATGATATCCTATCTCCTAAGGTTGATTCACAGTAACCATTTTTATCTTAAAAATTACATAATTTGCATAGCTATTTTCTCCTACTATTTACCTACCTACAACATTAATCCATATCAAAATAAGTATGTTAGTAACTCTGGTAATTTTATTGAAATTGAATGTTTCTTTATTAAATGAAATCATTAGAAATAAAAAAATTACTCGCAACCAAAAAAATCACTTGCGGCGGAAAGGTTGGTGACGTGCCGCCGCGGACTACCCAGAAAGATCGAAGCACCTACGCAAGCATTCTACTCTGTAAACACGGTGCTCGGTCTTGAACAGGTAGTTCATATTCTCTCAGTTCATATGAATTTCTACATTTCTTGCAGCCACGTACAGGAAGCCGTCAACCAAGCATTATGTGCAGACGCCAGCACATCAAGCTACTACAATCTGTAATATATTTTTTTATAGATTTTTAACTTTATCGCTAAAGCATTAGGTTTAAGGTTGATTGAGAAAATTTGTCAGTTTCGGGTAGTTTGATGTACTGGCGTCTGTACATCAAACTAAGTAACTTTACGCAAAAAATATTGCCGGGAAACAACTTTTTTTTTGGGGTGAATAATCACGTTTTACGGTAGGACTCAATGTAACGCACTCAAAACATTGTGGCTATGGATGGATTGAATAGTACGGGGGTCGTGGAGGTGTTTAAAGTGTAAGAATATGACAAAAAAACATGTATTTAAAAAAAAACTTGTGAAAAAGTTGAAACTTTCACCCCGAATAACTCCGTAAGTAGAAGGTATGGTCTAGAACAAAAAAATAATACGCAATTACGGGGAGAACAAATGCCTTTCGGATTCGTTAAGGGTTTTATTACAACCTTTATAATATACTAGTATTAAAAGTAGGGTATCCTATCATTTTGATACGTAATCTTAATTCACCTAAACAGCGCAATGGTACGCGTTTGCTGGTAAAATCGTTAATTGTTTTATATTTGGGTACACTGTAATTACTTTTAGTTCTAGGGCTTCCCTACTAAAAAAAATCGACCTTGTCAGGAACAACCGTTGTTTTCTGGTCATTCACTTACTAAAAGAGGGTACTGAGGCAACATTTTGGAAAGCTTATGAGACAAGGAAGTCGTTCCTGTAATTTACACGGCAAGTGTAACATTAATTTTGAAAAAACTGCCTCAAAAAACGAGAGAAGATAAATAAAATTTAAGAACATGATTTTTATGGCCCTTAATTTCAAAGGCATTTTTACTTTTTTGAGAAATTGGTTTTCGAAAACTTCTTTCGTTCATGAGCTATCAAAAAAGCCAGTTTAACATCCTGGACAGCGTCGATTTCTCATAATCAGCAGTTTACAGGTGAACTGGTAGAAAATTTCCTAAAACTTTAAAAGTTCGATTCCTCCAAAACAGCTCATTTTGAACTTCAAAAAGAGTTGCAAATTAGGTCTAGTATCACCTATTTCAAGGAATGCACCCATTGACCGTTACGACAATTGGCACAATGATAGCCGAGTTCATTTTCCAGATATCAACCACCTCGTGTGCAAAGTTGTTTATATAATATTATTAGTTTTTTTTACTATAATATTTTATTATTTCTTCAACACACTTATGAATGTAAGCAAATAGCTTGCTCGCGTGTGTAGTCAGTGTTTTGCCTCGGACTAATTACGAATATAATCAGCATATAACGTCCCTAATGCTGGAACATATACCTCTTCTCTGTGAGAGGGAACGGGCCGTAATCCATCACATGCACACGCACAATGTGGCTTAGTAGTCGTCAGTGGCCTTCCGTCTTAGAATATTTAGATCTTGGACATGCCATTTTCCTGACGATATTTGTCTCCATCGTCTGCAAACAGTGGTGGTGAAATAAATAAAAGTAAAGTGTTTGCGTGAGGGTGAATCCACGACCTGAAACTCGTAAGTCGAACCACTATTCCAGCTGCTCTACAGCCTGCTCTTGAAACTAAAAATATTTTAGGTTAAAGGCGGATCACTATAGTGAAAAAGCCCATTAGAATGTTTTATACTTAGTTTGTAATAGAAGCTATGTGATTGCTAATAGCCAATTAATTAACATATTATGGAAAATAATGATTTTATTGTTAACCCCAGAAAGCTAACCTTCCCAGATATCAGTCGAAACGATGGGTATACCTAGAAAAATAGTACATTTTGATACCAGTGCTAGCCAGTTACTTTATGTTACGAGTATATACATTAAATCGTCAATGGTAATTCTGTTTCTAAAACTGATCAAAAACTTCTATCAGACCGACCATCATTAGAGTACCAAAAAAGTCAGAAATTGCAAAAAAACATCTCAGACCACCGACAAATCTGATGTATCGCAGCCTAAGCGACAAATCAAAATAGGGGATAAACAGACAAAGGATGCTCAACCGTCCCTGACTGCGGTCCGTAGCTCTTTACCAAGAACGGGCCAGTTTGATGTAGAGGGTTTTATTAAAGTGGAAAAGAAGAAGAAGAAGCCCTTTTCCCGTAACGCGCCGAGTGGACCCAACATGCTGCTGCGTTCCGCTGTGCCTACGACGCAGTTGTACATTTCGCGTCTGCATTACTCCACGAAGATGCAGACGAAGAGGAAGTCGTGAAAATTTGAGAGTGAAGACCAACTAGAGTCTAAGGGTCGAAAGGTTAGAGTCGCGCCTTAACATACATCAATGATCCATTAATCCATTAATTCGTTCGTGGTACCAACTTCCAACCCGCCATCTAGAGACCCTCTTAAAAGAGGACTTTTGGCCGAAAGTTACTATTGTTTAAGATTTTATTGTGTAATTTGTCTATGGACCTCAGTTGTTTGACAATAAAATGATTGATTAATTGATTGATTACGTAGGAAATTATTGCAGGTCCTAAGAAAGCATTTGTGAAAATAAAATAAATAAATAAATAAAAGACAAATGATCACGAACACGGTATGTAAACTTTATACATATAAAAAATATCTAGATTTTTTTAATATCGAAACCTAACGTTAATGTTATTCTTATTTAAAATCTTGCTGTTTTATATGGGAAAAGATTCTTACGACTTCTGACTTTTTTAGTACTCCAACCAGGGTGTCCAAAAACTTCTATGGGGGCACCCATAGAAGTTTTTGACCTGCATCAATAAAATATTTTGTGTAAAATGGCCATTTTCTTGCCAAAAGTGCTTTTTTTTTAAATCTGTGAATGGGGATAAAAATTTCACGATAGTCGGTTAAGTTCCCCTTACTGCCCCGCTGAAAGTTTCCACACTGTATACAGTTTGGAAAATCCAACCGATGCGACCTCAGCTGCATCCGTAGATAGTAAACCTAACTCCCTTACAAATACATTTTTACTCACACCGCTCTGCCCCCCCCTCCCCCCGGCTTAAGCTGGAAGACAGCTGCAAATCAAAAAGCTGGCGACGCCCTTGGAGCCTAGAAATACATGAGATTAATTTTCTTCATACATCATAAAAAAACTTCCAAGAGTACGTTTTTGATACACGCACTGTTAGCAACAACATAATAAATATTCATAAACAAAATTAATGTTCGATTTTTGTCGCTAGTGGTGTTGAACCTTTCTTGTATTTGGCGCAAACAATTTTCATTCATAGTGTTTGATCAAAAATGATTTTGTGTACCTCTCATGGCGGTCTTTGAAAACTTAATATTCTGCAATGTTACTGAGGACTGCAGGTTTTGGATAATTTACAGGTTAGAAACTTGATTTCAGTTGCCAGTCTTGAACAAAAGCTTAACATAGCAGCAAAGCAATGCCGACGTATTTAGTATAACAAGCTAAATCAGCTTTTAGTGTGTCATCTAGTTTCACGATATTTCCACAATATTTAATGCTCCCCGATCGTAGATTTTGGTTGAACTAATTTATTTAATAAAACACGCAAACACTACATCGCAAGACGAACAATTGTTGAAGCTTACCATCCCTCGAAACGACGGGCAGGGCGAATGTATCTCAAGAACTGACGCACTTACCTTGGCAATGCCTTTGGCACTACAAAGAACCCCTCGGCAACTGAATAGTTTAGGCTCGACAAACTTACACACATCGTTAACAAAATACAGGAAAATTACGTTTCGATACCCGTCAAATCGATGGAGGATAGCTTTCTAGGGTAGAACCAAGCATATCTGCCGTGGCTTTTACAGGGATAGTTTGAAATGTTTAGGTGCCTTCTCTAATGGTTATTCACTAAATATTTTTACAGCATTATCAATCCAAAATAAGTGAAGATTTTTGTAAAATGAACCGCGAAATACAATCCAAAGAAAATGCCATAACAGCAAGTTAAAGTATTTATATGCACGCATCGGCGTTTACTTTGAATGGACACCTCCATTCAAAGTAAGAAGAAAATACAAATAAGATTTTCTGATCCGACACTGTTTATAAATTCAAAATGAAAGACATGGGAAACGAGTCAAGACGACAAAAAATAGAATGGTGCCCAAATAATCTGAAAGATAGGCCATGCAGTAGAATAAATAGCGTCACTATAATGGTTCATAAGAAAAAAGTAAAGAACCGAAAAAAAAATCAAGTAAAGTATGAGCAACAGCCAGCTGTCGCTTTTCGGTTATCACGTTCCGGTAGGATTAAAACCCAAAAGTTCTTTACCAAACACATCAGCATGACTGAAATTAACAAACGGACAAAACTATCCAAGCACTGCAAGCATACAAGAAGCTGTGAAACCATAAAGAAAAAATCTTTTTTCGACTCCAAATTCGTGGTGAACCGAGTCTCAGGACACCACTTCCACCAATATTTGAGCCCGTTTCATTTTCCTACTCAAAAGAAATGGAAAGTTTACCGATGTCAAGTAGCTAGGGTTGAAGATAGCTGCTGCTGTTCATGCAACTCAGATGCAATGTTTGAAGTAATGAAGAGCCTCTACGACTGCTATAAAAAGAAAAATTGTGACAACTGCAACTGTATACTATGCAGTCATTTATTACGGGAAGAAAGGTACTTAGGGGAAGAACGAAAATCGGAAGCATCCCTAGGTGCAAAAGAAAGAAAAAAGGCTAAAATAAAGAAAGCTGAAAAAATGTTAGAAGGGAAGACACGCACAGAAAAAGAAGAGATTTTGAAAGAATTAGCCAAAACAGGGCAACCTCTACCAAAGGGTAAAACAGCGTCTGAAAAAGCTTTAATCAAGAAAGTAAAAGCAGAATTAGGAGTCCCCGAGTCTACAACTACAACAATGTTGAAAAAAAAGCAGAAAACCAAAGCAATCCAAGTGATGACACCATCAGAAAGAATCAAGAGAGCTAAAGCTATGGGACTAATAACGCCTCTGGAAGGAAAATCTCGGCAAGAAAAAGAAAGAATAATTAAAGGATTAGCAATGCAGGGACTACCTCTTCCAGAAGGGAAAACGGCCTCTGAGAAAAAAATAATAGACAAAGTACGCTACGAAGTTGGCCTCCCTCCGGAACCTAAAAGTGCATCCATGAGAGAAAAGTACGCTCAAGCTGCAGATGCTGGGCTACTGCAACCCTTGGAAGATAAATCACGAAGAGAAAAAGAACGGATTTTACAAGGTTTGCATGACAGAGGTATCCCACTACCTGAAGGACGAACGGCATCTGAAAGAGCTCTTATAGCTCAGGTAAAAGCAGGTGTACGTGCGCCGTCTGTGACGCCGTCGGAGAGAATATATAAAGCAAAAGCTGCAGGATTACTTACACCACTCGAAGGGAAATCTCCGGAACAACAGGAAAGGATAATAAGAGGACTGGCTATGCATGGACTACCTCTTCCTGAAGGGAAAACCTATTCGGAGAAAAAACTTATTGATAAGGTTCGCGCCGACCTTGGCCTTCCTCCGGAACCTAAAACTGCGACAATGAAAGAGAAGTACGCTAAAGCTGCAGATGCTGGGTTACTCCAACCCTTGGAAGGTAAATCACCGAGAGAAAAAGAGCGAATATTACAAGGATTGCATGACAGAGGTATCCCACTGCCTGATGGACGAACAGCATCCGAAAGAGCTCTTATAGCTCAAGTAAAAGCAGGTGTACGTGCTCCGTCTGTGACACCGTCAGAGAGAATATTTAAAGCAAAAGCTGCTGGATTACTTACGCCACTCGAAGGGAAATCTCCGGAACAACAGGAAAGGATAATAAGAGGATTGGCTATGCATGGACTACCTCTTCCTGAAGGGAAAACCTATTCGGAGAAAAAACTTATTGATAAGGTTCGCGCCGACCTTGGCCTTCCTCCGGAACCTAAAACTGCGACAATGAAAGAGAAATACGCTAAAGCTGCAGATGCTGGGTTACTCCAACCCTTGGAAGGTAAATCACCGAGAGAAAAAGAGCGGATATTACAAGGATTGCATGAAAGAGGTATCCCACTGCCTGAAGGACGAACAGCATCCGAAAGAGCTCTTATAGCTCAAGTAAAAGCAGGTGTACGTGCGCCGTCTGTGACGCCTTCGGAGAGAATATATAAAGCAAAAGCTGCAGGATTTCTTACGCCTCTCGAAGGGAAATCTCCAGAACAACAAGAAAGGATAATAAGAGGATTGGCTATGCATGGACTACCTCTTCCTGAAGGGAAAACCTACTCGGAGAAAAAACTTATTGATAAGGTTCGCGCCGACCTTGGCCTTCCTCCGGAACCTAAAACTGCGACAATGAAAGAGAAGTATGCTAAAGCTGCAGATGCTGGGTTACTCCAACCCTTGGAAGGTAAATCACCGAAAGAAAAAGAGCGAATATTACAAGGATTGCATGACAGAGGTATCCCACTGCCTGAAGGACGAACAGCATCCGAAAGAGCTCTTATAGGTCAAGTAAAAGCGGGTGCACGTGCGCCGTCTGTGACGCCGTCGGAGAGAATATATAAAGCAAAAGCTGCAGGATTACTTACGCCACTCAAAGGAAAATCTCCGGAACAACAAGAAAGGATACTAAAAGGATTAGCTATGCATGGACTGCCACTTCCTGAAGGGAAAACTCAGTCAGAGAAAAGACTCATTGAAAAGGTTCGCGCTGACCTTGGCCTTCCGCCGGAACCTAAAACTGTAACAATGAAAGAGAAGTACGCTAAAGCTGCAGATGCTGGTTTACTGCAACCACTGGAAGGTAAATCACCGAGAGAAAAAGAGCGAATATTACAAGGTTTGCATGATAGAGGAATCCCACTGCCTGAAGGACGAACGGAATCTGAAAGAGCTCTTATAGCTCAAGTAAAAGCAGGAGTACGTGCGCCGTCTGTGACGCCGTCGGAGAGATTATATAAAGCAAAAGCTGCAGGATTACTTACGCCTCTCGAAGGGAAATCTCCGGAACAACAGGAAAGGATAATAAGAGGATTGGCTATGCAAGGACTACCTCTTCCCGACGGGGAAACCCAGTCAGAGAAAAGACTTATTGAAAAGGTTCGCGCTGACCTTGGCCTTCCTCCGGAACCTAAAACAGCAACGATGAAACAAAAGTACGCTAAAGCGGCAGATGCTGGGTTACTGCAACCCTTGGAAGGTAAATCACCGAGAGAAAAAGAGCGGATATTACAAGGTTTGCATGACAGAGGTATCCCTCTGCCTGAAGGACGAACGGCATCCGAAAGAGCTCTTATAGCTCAAGTAAAAGCAGGTGTACGTGCGCCGTCTGTAACACCGTCGGAGAGAATTTATAAAGCAAAAGCTGCAGGATTACTTACGCCACTCAAAGGAAAATCTCCGGAACAGCAAGAAAGGATACTAAAAGGATTAGCTATGCATGGACTGCCACTTCCTGAAGGGAAAACCCAGTCAGAGAAAAGACTTATTAAAAAGGTTCGCGCTGACCTTGGCCTTCCACCGGAACCTAAAACTGCAACGATGAAAGAAAAGTATACTAAGGCGGCAGATGCTGGATTACTGCAACCCTTGGAAGGTAAATTGCCGAGAGAAAAAGAGCGGATATTACAAGGCTTGCATGAGAGAGGTATTCCACTGCCTGAAGGACGAACGGCATCTGAAAGAGCTCTTATAGCTCAAGTAAAAGCAGGTGAACGTGCGCCGTCTGTAACGCCTTCGGAGCGAATATATAAAGCAAAAGCTGCAGGATTACTTACGCCACTCGAAGGGAAATCTCCGGAACAACAGGAAAGGATAATAAGAGGATTGGCTATGCAAGGACTACCTCTTCCCGACGGGGAAACCCAGTCAGAGAAAAGACTTATTGAAAAGGTTCGCGCTGACCTTGGCCTTCCTCCGGAACCTAAAACAGCAACGATGAAACAAAAGTACGCTAAAGCGGCAGATGCTGGGTTACTGCAACCCTTGGAAGGTAAATCACCGAGAGAAAAAGAACGGATATTACAAGGATTGCATGACAGAGGTATTCCACTGCCTGAAGGACGAACGGCATCTGAAAGAGCTCTTATAGCTCAAGTAAAAGCAGGTGAACGTGCGCCGTCTGTAACGCCTTCGGAGCGAATATATAAAGCAAAAGCTGCAGGATTGCTTACGCCACTCGAAGGGAAATCTCCGGAACAACAGGAAAGGATAATAAGAGGATTGGCTATGCAAGGACTACCTCTTCCCGACGGGGAAACCCAGTCAGAGAAAAGACTTATTGAAAAGGTTCGCGCTGACCTTGGCCTTCCGCCGGAACCTAAAACTGTAACAATGAAAGAGAAGTACGCCAAAGCTGCAGATGCTGGTTTACTGCAACCACTGGAAGGTAAATCACCGAGAGAAAAAGAGCGAATATTACAAGGTTTGCATGATAGAGGAATCCCACTGCCTGAAGGACGAACGGAATCTGAAAGAGCTCTTATAGCTCAAGTAAAAGCAGGTGTACGTGTGCCATCTGAAAAACTGCGTAGAGCAAAAGCTGCAGGGCTACTAACGCCTTTGGAAGGAAAAACTCACTCAGAAAAAGAAAGGATAATGAGAGGATTAGCAATGGAAGGATTTCTGCTTCCGGAAGCGCAAACTGTTTCAGAGCAAAAACTCGCTGATAAAGTACGCGCTGACCTTGGTCTATCGCCAGAACCAAAATCTACATCCATGAGAGAAAAGTACGCTAAAGCTGCGGATGCTGGATTTCTGCAACCTCTAGAAGGTAAATCCCCAAAAGAAAAAGAACGGATATTACAAGGTTTGCATGACAGAGGCATCCCATTGCCTGAAGGAAGAACGGCATCTGAGAGAGCTCTCATAGCTAAATTAAGATTGGGACCAAGTCCACCTTCCGTTACGCCATCTGAACGTGTACGTAAGGCAAAGGCTGCAGGACTTATAACACCCTTAGAAGGCAAATCTGCGAGACAACAAGAAAAGATACTGCAAGGATTAGCTATGCAAGGACTGCCTCTTCCTGAAGGTAGAACTGCTTCTGAGGAAAAACTTATTGATAAAGTCCGGGCTGACCTTGGCCTTCCTCCGGAACCTAAAACTGCATCTATGAGAGAGAGGCATGCTCAAGCTGCAGATGCTGGATTACTGCAGCCACTTGAAGGTAAAACACAGAGAGAAAAAGAACGGATATTGCAAGGTTTGCATGACAAAGGTATTCCGTTGCCAGAAGGACGAACCGCATCAGAACGAGCTCTTGTGGCTAAAGTAAAAGCAGGGGAACGTTTATCTGAAAAAGTGCGTAGAGCAGAAGCTGCAGGACTACTGGCGCCTTTGGAAGGAAAAACTAGCTCTGAAAAAGAAAGGATAATGAAAGGATTAGCAATGGAAGGTCTACCTCTTCCAGAAGCGCAAACTGCTTCAGAGAAGAAGATAATGGATAAGGTACGTAACGACCTTGGCCTACCCCCGGAACCTAAAACTGCAATTATGAAAGAAAAGTACGCTAAAGCTGCGGATGCCGGATTGCTGCAACCATTGGAAGGTAAATCCCCAAAAGAAAAAGAACGGATTTTACAAGGTTTGCATGACAGAGGTATACCATTACCTGAAGGACGAACAACATCTGAGAGAGCTCTCATAGCTAAAGTAAAATTGGGTCCACCTCCACCATCTGTTACACCATCCGAAAGATTTCTTAAAGCAAAAGCTGCGGGACTAATTACACCCTTAGCGGGGAAATCTCCTAGACAACAAGAAAAAATACTTAAAGGATTGGCTATACAAGGACTGCCGCTTCCTGAAGGAAGAACTGCCTCTGAGGAAAAACTTATTAATAAGGTTCGTGCTGACCTTGGTCTTCCACCGGAGCCTAAAACAGCATCTATGAGAGCAAGGCATGCTCAAGCTGCAGATGCTGGATTACTGCAGCCACTTGAAGGTAAATCACAGAGAGAAAAAGAACGGATATTACAAGGTTTGCATGACATAGGTATCCCATTGCCTGAAGGACGAACTCCATCGGAAAAGGCTCTTATAGCTAAAGTAAAAACGGGAGTCCCTGCACCATCTGAGAAACTGCGTAGAGCAAAAGCTGCAGGGCTACTGACGCCTTTGGAAGGAAAAACTCATTCAGAGAAAGAAAGAATAATGAGAGCATTAGCAATGGAAGGACTGCCTCTTCCGGAAGCACAAACTGCTTCAGAGAAAAAGCTTGGTGAAAAAGTACGCGCTGGTCTTGGCCTACCCCCAGAACCAAGAACTGCATCCATGAGAGAAAAGTACGCCAAAGCTGCGGATGCTGGATATCTGCAACCTCTGGAAGGTAAATCCCCAAAAGAAAAAGAACGGATATTACAAGGTTTGCATGACAGAGGTATCCCATTGCCTGAAGGAAGAACGGCATCTGAGAGAGCTCTCGTAGCTAAAGTAAGATTGGGACCAAGTCCACCATCTGTTACGCCATCTGAACGAGTACGTAAAGCAAAAGCTGCAGGATTAATAACACCCTTAGAAGGCAAATCTGCGAGACAACAAGAAAAGATACTGAAAGGATTGGCTAGGCAAGGACTGCCTCTTCCTGAAGGAAGAAGTGCATCGGAGGAAAAACTTATTAATAAGGTTCGCGCAGAACTTGGCCTTCCTCCGGAACCTAAAACTGATTCTATGAGAGAGAGGTACGCTCAAGCTGCGGATGCCGGATTGCTGCAGCCACTTGAAGGTAAATCACCGAGAGAAAAAGAACGAATATTACAAGGTTTGCATGACAAAGGTATTCCATTACCTGCAGGAAGAACGGCATCTGAGAAAGCTCTTATAGCTAAAGTAAAGGCAAGGGAACGGGTTTCTGAGAAACTACGCAGAGCTCAAGAAGAAGGGTTACTGACGCGTGTAGAAGGAAAAACCTCCTCACAAAAAGAAAAGATTCTGAGAGGATTAGCAAAGGAAGGGCTCCCACTACCTGAAGCAAAAACTTCCTCTGAGAAAAAACTCTTTGATAAAGTACGTGCTGACCTTGGCCTTCCTCCCGAACCTCAAACTGCATCCATGAAAATTAAATACGCTAAAGCTGCAGATGCCGGATTATTGCAGCCCCTGGAAGGTAAATCACCCAGAGAAAAAGAACGAATTTTACAAGGTTTGCATGAAAGAGGTATCCCATTGCCTGAAGGAAGAACGGCATCTGAGAGAGCACTCATAACTAAAGTAAAACTGGGAGCAAGCCCACCATCCATTACGCCTACTGAAAGACTACGTAAAGCAAAAGCTGCAGGACTACTTACACCCTTAGATGGGAAATCTGCTAGACAACAAGAAAAGATACTGAAAGGATTAGCTATGCAAGGACTACCTCTTCCTGAAGGAAAAAGTTCCTCTGAGAAAAATTTAATTGCCAAGGTTCGTGCTGACCTTGGCCTACCACCGGAACCTAAAACTGCATCCATGAAAGAGAAATACGCTCAAGCTGCAGATGCTGGATTAATGCAGCCCCTGGAAGGTAAATCACCAAGAGAAAAAGAAAGAGTTTTAAAAGGTTTGCATGACAGAGGTATCCCATTGCCTGAAGGAAGAACGGCATCTGAGAGAGCTCTCATAGCTAAAGTAAAACTGGGAGCAAGTCCACCATCCATTACGCCTACTGAAAGACTACGTAAAGCAAAAGCTGCAGGACTACTTACACCCTTAGATGGGAAATCTGCTAGACAACAAGAAAATATACTGAAAGGATTAGCTATGCAGGGACTACCTCTTCCTGAAGGAAAAAGTTCCTCTGAGAAAAATCTGATTGCCAAGGTTCGTGCTGACCTTGGCCTTCCTCCGGAACCTAAAACTGCATCCATGAAAGAAAAGTACGCTCAAGCTGCGGATGCCGGATTACTGAAGCCACTTGAAGGTAAATCACCAAGAGAAAAAGAACGTATATTACAAGGTTTGCTTGACAGGGGTATCCCATTACCTGAAGGACGGACAGCATCAGAAAGAGCTCTTGTGGCTAAGGTAAAAGCGGGAGTACTTGCACCATCTGTAACGCCAACTGAGAGATTACGCAAAGCAAAAGCTGCAGGACTTATGACACCTTTGGAAGGGAAAACACGGTCACAAAAAGAAAGGATAATGAGAGGATTAGCAATGGAAGGAATGCCTCTTCCAGAAGCACAAACTGCTTCAGAGAAAAAGCTAAGTGATAAAGTACGCGCTGACCTTGGCCTACCTCCGGAACCTAAAACTGCATCCATGACAGAAAAGTATGCTAGAGCTGCAGATGCTGGATTATTGCAGCCCCTAGAAGGTAAATCACGAAGAGAAAAAGAAAGAATTTTACAAGGTTTGAATGACAGAGGTATACCATTGCCAGAAGGACGAACGGCATCAGAAAGAGCTCTTGTAGCCAAAGTAAAAGCAGAAATACCCGCACTTTCTGAGAAACTGCGTAGAGCAGAAGCTGCAGGACTACTCTCGCCGTTGGAAGACAAAACTGATTCGGAAAAAGAAAGGATATTGAAAGGATTAGCTATGGAAGGGCTGCCACTGCCTGAACCGAGAACTGCTTCACAGAAAAGAATAATGGACAAGGTACGTGCAGACCTTGGGCTACCTCCAGAACCTCAAACTGCAGTCATGAGAAATAAGTACGCTAGAGCTGCAGATGCTGGAATACTACAACCCTTGGAAGGTAAATCGCCAAGAGAAAAAGAAAGAATTTTACGACGTTTGTATGACAGAGGTATCCCCTTGCCTGAAGGACGAACGGCATCTGAGCAAAATCTCATAGCTAGAATAAGGTTAGGGCCACGAGAACCGTCTATAAGGCCATCTGAGAAACTGCGTAGAGCAAAAGCTGCTGGGTTACTTTCACCTTTAGAAGGAAAAACTCGCTCACAAAAAGAAAGGATAATGAGAGGACTAGCAATGGAAGGACTGCCTCTTCCAGAAGCAAAAACTGCTTCGGAGAAAAAGCTCGGTGATAAAGTACGCGCCGACCTTGGCCTACCTCCGGAACCTGAAACTTTATCCATGAGAGTTAAATACGCTAGAGCTGCGGACGCCGGATTAATGCAGCCCCTAGAAGGTAAATCACCGAGAGAAAAAGAACGGATATTACAAGGTTTGCATGACAGAGGTATTTCATTGCCTGAAGGAAGATCGACATCTGAGCGAGCACTCATAGCTAAAGTAAAAGCGGGGTCACGTGCACCATCTGCAACGCCAACTGAGAGATTACGTAAAGCAGAAGCCGCAGGATTTCTGACGCCTATAGAAGGAAAACCTCCGGATCATCAAGAAAAGATACTGAAAGGATTAGCTATGCAAGGACTGCCACTACCTGAAGGAAAGACTACCTCTCAGAGAAAGCTCATTAAAAAGGTTCGCGCTGAGCTTGGCCTTCCTCCGGAACCTAAAACTTTTTCCATGAAAGAGAAATACGCTAAAGCTGCAGATGCCGGATTACTGAAGCCCTTGGAAGGTAAATCATCAGAAGAAAAACAAAGAATTTTACAAGGTTTACATGACAGAGGCATTCCATTGCCTGAAGGCCGAACGGCATCAGAGAAAGCTCTTATAGCAAAAGTGAAAGCTGGCGAAACAGTGAGGAAAGCAGCAGCTTTATCAATTACCACAGCCAAATTAAAAAAGGCTAAAGTTGCTGGTTTATTAACACCTCTCGAAGGAAAATCTCGTGAGGAAAAAGAAAAAATCTTAAGAGGTCTTGCTGAGTCTGGCCTGCCATTGCCACAAGGAAAAACTGCCTCTGAAAGAGCACTGATAAAAGAAATAAAGGCCGAGTTAGGAGTACGTGAAAGAACCTCATCACAAAAAATAAGAAAAGCAAAAAAAGCTGGTCTTTTGACTCCTTTGGAAGGTAAAACACATTCACAGAAAGAAAAAATACTCAGAGGAAGAGTGGCGGCAGGTTTGCCATTACCAGTAGGAAGATCATCATCTGAAAGAGCTTTAATACAACAAATAAAAGCAGACACAGGTTATGTATCACCTACTCTATCAGAAAGAATGAAAAGAGCAAAAGATGCTGGATTGCTAACTCCTTTAGAAGGTAAAACACCTTCGGCCAAAGAAAAGATTCTTCGAGACAGAGTGGCTGCGGGTGTCCCGTTGCCAAAAGGTACAACACCATCTGAAAAGGAAATTGTAAGAAAAATCACTGCTGGAGAGCCTCCTGCGGAGAGAATAGTACCGTCCAAAGTCACTGCTGAAAAATTACAAAAGGCAAGAGAAGCTGGTTTGTTAACACCATTGACAGGAAAAACACCAAAGGAGAAAGAGAGAATATTAAGAGGTTTATTAGAGCAAGGCTTACCACTCCCTGAATCTCAAACAGAGTCAGAGAGAAAGGTAGCAGAAAAAGTTCGCAAAGAACTTGGTCTTCCACCCGAACCAGTAACTCAATCAGAAAAAATAAGGATGCACAGAGCTGAAGCTGCTGGTATCGTAACACCTCTAGAAGGTAAATCACCGTCTGAGAAGGAACGTATTGTGAAAGGTATGCTTGTGGCTGGAATACCATTGCCAGAAGGCAGAACACCTTCTGAACGGGCTATGATAAAAAAAATTAAAGCAGAAGAAGGAAAACTATCGCCAAGAGTAGCTGGTTTACTTACTCCCTTGGAAGGAAAAACACAATCTCAAAAGGAAAGAATTATAAGAGGTCGAGCCGAAGCCGGAATACCGTTACCTGAAGGTAAAACTTATTCAGATAAAGCTTTGATACAGAAAATACGAACTGAATTAGGTATGCCCCCACCAGCAAAAACATTTTCGGAAAAGGAAGTAGTCCGCAAGGCTAAAGATGAGGGTCTATTAACACCTATTGCTGGGAAGTCAGCTAGAGAAAAGGAAAGGATACTTAGAGGACTGGCTGAAGCTGGGTTGCCATTGCCTGAAGGCAAAACGGCTTCCGAAAGAGCATTAATAAAAAAAGTAAGGGCTGAAGCTGGGTTGCCACTGGAACCAACGCCTTCGGAAAGGCGAGGAGAGATAAAAACCAAAACGAAAAGGATCGGCATTTCGCCATCCAAGCGCCGTATGAAGACGATGGCAGCAGGTATTAGCGAAATGTTCGAAGACATTATTAAAACGACAACTTGCGATCGTGGGTGCGGTTGTGATAAGAAGAAAATTAGATTTAAACACAGCTATGTCAAGATTAGAGTTACATCTCCAGACATATCTTCTCTTTGCGATTGTCCGAACGAGTGTCTTCCTGGTGTTAAAGCTGGAGCCTTCATTGACAACGAAGGTATTAAAGTTACTGTCGGGAGAGTGAATGGCGTTACTTCGTTTACCAGTCAAATCAGCAACCAAAGCCTTGAAACACCTAAACATAATAATATTATAACTTTATATGACAAAATACTAACAGACATCTACAGTAGTCACACATCCATTGACACAGTCGATACCTCTTTTCATAATTCGTTAGAGGCAAGGGATTTAAAAAAGTGTTTATTTGGTGCGTGCCCTTTCCTAAGGTGTCCTATTAATGTTGACAAATTGAATACTGAACTTGATACTTCATGTACGTACACCAGTGGCTCTTACGGCAGTTATACTAACGACAAGTCAAACAATATAGACAGTGATAAAAGTTATTATTTACTTGAAAGCTCAACCATTGAAAGCTACAGCGATGAATCTGATAGATTTATCGAAAATTCTCGAAATATAGAATCATCGGGACACATTCGTAGAAGTTCATCTTACACTTTACAAGAATGTTCCATCAGTTATGATTCGATTATAATTCTAAAAAGCGAATCATCGCTATCCTTAATCACAAACTCAAGTGGTAGAATGGATGTAACTAGCGTGGTATCATTTTCAAGTAGCAGCTACTACTCATCGAGTTCTGCTCAATATTTATACTATCCAGTATCCATCGATAATTTCAGCACAAGCACACTTGAAGAAACAGAGCTCTTTCCGAACAGAATTGACTACAGTAGTAGCGATGACAGTGGCGATGACACAATGATGAGGTAAATTAACTTTACTTTGCATTATGTTGTAATCAATAACGCTTTATGTTACATAAAACACAATGTAAATTTTCTAAAAACGCCACTATGTGACTAGCACAAGAATTCACCTCATCAACATCTTGAATCTTGTTGCGGAGCACGATGAAACTATTAATATGGACTATGGATATACAGGCTGTTTTTTTTCAAATGGGCTTGGATAGCCAAATCGAGACTATGAGGAATAGCGATAACTACTATACAGGGTGAATTTTTCAAGGGGGCGTGGATCGGCAAATCCGAAACTATGAGAAATAGCGAAAAATACTCAAAGAAGGCTCGAGCCCGATTATGATGAAAACTAAAACTGCATCATTAGATTTTTCAAAAATATATATTCCAAGCCAGGAATCGAACCCATAGATTTTCGAAAATAAGGATCAAATTCTGGGAAATAATGACATACGGCAAACTAAAGGAAAGAGTTCATTTTTGATAAAAAACATAACAGTATGCAAATAGTTAGTAGGTAATCAACGAAACGTCGAACAAAATCAATATTGACGCCACGCCAACTTACTTGTAAGTTCTAATTTCAATTGTTTACGATTTTTTTTTCTTTTACTTAGGCCTATAGCCGCAAAGAGTCATTAAAATTGAAATTAGAACACAATGTTGTGAAGATCGACTGCGCTGCGGGTGTCATCAATCAAGGACACTAATTAAAAATACGAAAAACTTAAAATTTAATATTTTTATTAAGTTTGCCGTTGTCATTCCTTCCCAGAATTTGATCCTTATTAGCGACACAATCGAATGGTGTTTTTTTTTCCAAAATCAATGGCTTCGATTCGGATTTGGCCATCCACACCCGCTTGGAAAATTCCCCCTGTATAAAATCAATATTCCTGGCTAGGAATAAACCCCGTTGATTTTGGAAAAAAAACACCAATCATTATCCATTCGAAACTATCACTAATAAGGATCAAATTCTGGGAATTAATGACATTCGGTAAACTAAAATAAAAACTACTTAAAAATTGTTTTTTTTTCTTTTAGTTTTAACAGAACACTTTTTTATCTCTTACGTTACTGATTTATTTATGTAAAAATCCAATGAAAAAGTTTTATTTTTTTATTAAAATGGGGCCCGAGATTTCTTTAAGCATTTTTCGCTATTCTTCAGTTTCGGGTTTGACCATCCACGCCAACATGAAAAATTCACTCTGTATAAGGATAGTTGTTGTTGTGCTTCACAACTTCATTATAACACTTTTCCTTTAGTGAAAGTAACAATCCAATGCGTGTGGCGCACTTGAACAGAGTGCACCAAAGGAACAGAGACTACGGAGAAGATAGCGATAAAACAAAACTGGTCAACGAACACAACACACAAAAGACAACTACTACAAAAACTAATAACGCCGAACCTGTCGTAGTCATAAGCAATTTGGACAGTGAGCATGATATAACAACGATAATGGATGAACTACTGCTGAAGAATGAGTTTTCTGACACGTCCTCAATATTTCTGATGGTGCCCTCGTCAGACGACAATGACTCGGAGCTCTCGTCAGATTGCTCTACTATATGCATCCAGTTGTCTAAACACCAACCCAGTTGGAATCAAAAGCAACGTCAGATCGAAGAACCGGGTAAGCATTTACTTTTTATTATAATTATTTACGGGGATAATGTCATGCAAGTAGGTACATATATTTATGTTACAGGCGTAGTGAGCTTCCATGACATGTACATGTTTAAAATTGATTATTTGCATTTGCATGTGTCTGAGATGAGAAAGCTAAAGGGGATAAGTTAAAGGGGGGAAGTTTTGAATAAGCATGTGGACGGCTATAAGAGTAGAGGAAGGTTAAAGAAACGATAGATGGGCGGTGTTAAGAATGATAGTGCAAGAAAGGAGGTGACTGATAAGAAGACTTTTTCCTAACTTTATTGGGGTCATCCAGTCTAACTTCATGCAGCCATATCAGTATTTTACATTAATCGACTGCCTATCTGACCTCCACAACCCAGTTAGTACTGGGTAATACGATACCCTTTCGTAGGACAGGTTGTCAAACTTTCAGGCCACTGACTGCTTGTAACGACTGTCAAAGATCTGGGAATGACAGCCGAGACCAACGGTTTAACATGATTTCCGAGGCACGAAGGAAACTCGGTATGTAATGGGAATCACCCATCCACGGACCAACCAAGCCAAGCGTGACATAAACTCCTCAATTCTATTTTGATAATAAATAATAATATTTTGTAATTTGCGATAAAAAGCGTTCATTAGGTTAGCTAGTAGGCACCTAATATGCTATTATTATTTATTTATTATAATGCTATATTGTCCCACTGCAGGACAAAGGCGGCCTTCCTTCCCTTCATCCACATTTCGCGATCAAATGCGATTGTTGGCCAATCCTTTGGGAAAGAGTCCAGCTCATCCCGCCATCTCCTTCTGGGCCTGCCGCGTTGTCGTTTCCTGCTATTTGGTTCCACTGAGTGGTAATTTTTGCCCATTGCTCCTACGATATGCGGCAGATGCGACTAGCCCAGTTCAATTTCAACCTAGTAGCTGTAAGGCCAGCATCAGCTATTTGGGTTTTGGAGCGGTCCGTAAGTTTGACACCCAGTATACTTCGCACCATAACTCGTTGGCAGGCCCCTAATATGTTATGATCGGAAATTGTCCATTGCTCGGAATATCGGAAATACACGTACTATACTCAAGCATTTGATTGATTATACTCTCTCTGTGACAGTCGGTTCGTTGCAATTGAGTAGCAGATTGAAATCTCTATTTAGATGTTCAATACCCGCCTTTAAAATGGCGTGACGATCTGGACTCGGTTATGTCCGGTTGTGCGGTGAAAGCGAAACATAGAGGGAACTAGACATGGTTGAGATTTTTGCCCATTGATGGGTATCATAAGAGTAGAAGAAGACTAAAGAAACGATGGACGGACTGTGTGAAGGATGATATGGCACGAAAGGAGGTGTCTGATAAGATGATGAGTAATAGAGAAATATGGAAGGAGAAGACATGCTGCGGCCACCCCAAATGAATTGGGACAAGGGCTAGAGAAGGATGGTGGGAGGATATAGTTTAACAAAACTAAATTGAAAGCTACCGTTCAATTCGCCATGTGACGTACTCTCTCGTCTTAAACTTATGAACTAATAAGTATGGGCAAATTTCACTTATTAGTATTAACACGCTCAGTAAATCTAAACCGATTTCAAGTGCTGTAAGTGTCAATATTTCACAATAGACAATGACACCTCTCATGAAACTCGGTGGATGTGCAGATCGCGATTTGGAATTTTCTTACTTAGCTACGAGACAGCAATGAGTTTCTTTCCGCCGTACCATGTGCTTACAATAACCCTTCCATCTTTCAAAGTAAATAGGTAGTCCAAATATGTAGCACTATGCATTTTCCAAATCTAAACTTTGTAGTTGAACTATATTTTTATATCAAATTAGTATTACCTAAATAGTTCCAATTTGGACCCCACTAAAATGTTGGCTACAAATGGCCGATAACTTGAAAACTATGATATTTACGGAACATACATTTTCTGATCACTTATGGGTATTTTAAAGGATTGTTCATTCATCTTCAAGAATCTCGACAACAATAGAATCTTTTTCTCAAAATAACAAAAATATTAATTTACAGAAATTTCGACGAGAAGGATTTTATCCAGTACACGCGGCTTGAAAATATCTGCAAAAGGCAAACAATATTTCATGGAAGGGATGCAAAAGGCTGTGGTATCTTCATACAACAAAGAAACCATGCCCCACCCCGAGACAAAACTACCAACCACAAGACTACCAAATATCTATTCACACAAAGTCGAAGCAAATGAAAACAGAAAAAATAAACTTTGCCAAATTACAACACCCAACGAAAAGATTATATTCTACCATGGAGTTAGCACTGACACCACATCGGACAGGCCATGTTGTTGTGATCTTAACCTACATCATAACGATAAGCATAATCTTGAACACAAATGTGTAACAAATATATTTTCAAATATGGTTACTGAGCAGGTTCCTCCTCTTATTTTAATGCACGGTGAGTACTAACCTTGTTTAGTAGTATAGTAAAGACGAAATAAATCTAAAATGATATTTAATGATTATTTTACTAACGGTTCCCCTTACATCTTATGAGACCTATTTTCTATCTGTCTGTTACACTGAATCTCGTAATAACTGCTTTGAGGCACCACGAACAGAACTTGCATCAGAAATCACAAAAAACGAATGACGAGGATATATCTAGATGAGGAAGACTCACTCTTTCTTCCAAAGACAATCTAGCTAAGCGTAAATAGAAGTGATTTAGCACTATTTCATTGCCAGTTTTCCTTTTTTATTTACGTCATTTTTTACTTTTGCATGATTCATGTGGTAATGTTTTCAGGCCAAAACGGCGATGGTTACCGCCGGTTACCCAAAGTGAATGTGATTCAGCAATCATCTTTCTTGTCCAACAAAAGACGTCCAACGCCAGTGACCCCGTGTGTAATACCTCCGTGTCGTGCACATACACCAGTATGTCATCAATCAGATAGGCTTCAAGCTCCTGGTGACACAATCGTTCTAACACCTTATTGTGGACCAAAACATACTAAGACGCACGAACTTATTTGTGAACCAAACCCAGCCAAACCATGCGATGAGAAACATTCAGAACCATGTCAGTGCAGTCCAGAAAAAATTAAAGAAATGTTCGAAGAAGTACTTAGAGGAAAAGCAGTAAACATGAAGACGACAGGTTGTGGTGGTGCTGAGAATAATCAACAAATTAATCTATCGATCAAAAAATCTAAAACTAATCTAGCAGTCTCGTCTAATAATAATAATATGAAGAATAATAAGCATGAAGTTCTTGAACACGAGCACAAGTCCGCAATCAGAGAGAAAATGAATAATTGTATTGATATAAGTAAATATGAATTTATTAACCTATCTAGGGTTCCGTATCTCGAAAAGTGAAAGCGAAACTGAGGACGTTTCGACCGCCACCACCGCCGCACAGATTATGTCCAAGTCCCTGTGACGGCGGCGGTGGACAATCGCCCATATTCAGTTTGTTAATTTCGAAAACCCGATTTTCTAACGCCCGATTTCTACATTTTAGCAAGCTTAGGTACAGCGAATCGTGTCCCTTTACTTATTTAGGCTACGAGTACACGTCGCTGTCGCCCTAGTCGGCCACCGTTCTTCGTCGCTGGTGTCATGCAGCGCAGCAGTAACTTCAACGTGCGGTTTGTCACACGCCGATGTAACTGAGGCCTTCAACGTACTACCGGCTAGTCGCAATTCAGTACACCGTTACGGCAGGCAGCATTGCGGTTAGCCGGTAGTGCTTTGAAGGCCCTATCTACTCGAAACGATCGGTGCCACTCGTGTTGGTCTACTCGGTTTTTGTTTGCATGCTATTATAAAAAGTACTCTCAGTGCCACGCCGCGTCCGTTTCAGTGTGATCTGTCTTTATATATGTAACGTTAACATTTTCAGGTAAAGATGTGTGTGGAAACTATCCAAATCAGAACATAAATGAAAATGTGAAATGTGCATGCAGTGGTAGGGAAAGACCTGTTAAGATCGGAAATTTGTGTCCATGCGAACAGTATCCGCCCCCTGTGTCAATGACAACATTTGGACCAAAGGTGGGGTCCAGGTCAATGGGATGTCAGTGCTGTTGTTGCGACGACTCCATGGTAAAAGCTGTCCCGGGGTCAGAAAAGCTAGATCCCGCCAATGGAGTGTGCAAAATAGAACCAGGAGGAACCGCTTGTCAAGCAGCATACTCGAAAAAAGTAAGTATGGGGGACTGTCCCTGCGGCGGCAGTAATGGTAAAAAGAATAAAAATATAATTGAATCCAAACCTGAATCCAAGGCCGTGTCCAATAACGCAGTCGTATCCGAGTACGACCCCGACATAGACACCTACATAGACCAATTCCGAGACCAATACGAATACGAATACCAAAGTTACCATGACCATAGGGTTGATGATAAGCAAATGTTAAAACTGAAATCAGATATGACGCAGACACAGTCAGGATTTAAAGTAATCAAAAAGAAAAGACAACAACAACAAGAATCTGATGAAGAAGAATTTACAATGGAAGACGCTGTTAGGTTTTATGTCGCTATGAACCCGGAAATTTTAAAGGAATATTACTCCCCACCAACACCACCGGAACCCAAAGAGTGTCCGTGTCCAGAAATCCGCTCAAAAAAGTCACGAAAATCTATTCAATCCCTTTTTATCAGAAATGAGGAAGTGCAATGCGAATGTCCAGCCAGTCCCACAAGCGATGCACATAGCTTGGGCGGAGTTTCCACACGTGCCGCTACCAAGCGTGGTCACATCTCGCGTGTTATTCCCGCGGCTACTCCTGTGCTTGAACCTGTACCTGAGCCTGAGCCTGAGCCAAAGCCTGAGCCAGTGCCTAAGCCAGAGCCTAAGCTTGAAGACGAAATTCCCTCTGGAGGAATCAAGTTTTCGATAGGAGGTAAAGGTTCTGGTTCAAAAGGTTTAAGCGGTGTCTGTTGCTTCGATATGATTCAAGAGTCGAACATTTCAAGACCTTACCATACCAAAAAAATCTAATAAGTGACTCCATCTTATGTAAATAGTTGTTAAATATTTTGAGCTCAGTTCGGTAATAGTGTCACCATATCCCATCGTTTGTGTATTTTTGAAATAGTCAAGATTTTTTGAAAAATAATTATATTACTCGTAAGTAAACAAGATTTAGAAACAATGTTGTATTCATTCTCATAACCCCTTTTTAGGGTTCCGTTGTCAAATGGAAAAAAACAGAACCCTTATTGATTCGTCATGTCCGAATGTCACAGCCATTTAGATTACATTAGTTGTATTTCTTGCGTGTTTCTGGACTATCATTATGGCAGTTTGGCTGTTTGGCTGCTTAGTGCCTTTATTTTCGGAAGGAGAGGAAAATTCATCAGAAAAATGTCAACAATCATCCAGATAAGTGATGTCAGACTATTAACTCCTTTTTTAAGCTAGTTCCAGACTGGTTTAAACTTGTTGAAAATAAGACGAAATTTACGCTGTCTCTTTCAAAAATAAGCGGTCCGAATCGTATTCAAAACTCACAGTCAAAATCATCATCTGCCTAGCCTTTTCCCGACTATGTTGGGGTCGGCTTCCAGTCTAAGCGGTTGCAGCTGAATACCAATGTTTTACATGGAACGACTGCCTATCTGACCTCCACAACCCAGCTAGCACTGGGTAACACGATACTCTTTGGTAAGACTGGTTGGCAGACTTTCGAGCCACTTAGTCACACCTTAACGACTGTCAAAGATCTACACATGACAGCCGGGACTAACGGCTTAACGTGCTTTCCGAGGCACGGAGTAAACTCTGTATGTAATGGGTGGTCACCCATCCACAGACCAACCTAGGCAAGCGCGGCTTAACCTAAATATCGACCCGAGCGGCTGTTATTATTTAGCCACGAGTTCCTCAAAGCAAAATATAGCTTTAATTAACATTTAAAAAAAATATTTTGCATCAATATTTCATTTGTAAGGGATACCGCGGCCCTGGAACACAAAGACCAAAGAAGGAACATGGATGGGTTTTTAGGGTAGTTTTCATAAAAATCATAAAACCCATAATAGTGCATTTTAATATAAGTGGGGAAATTTTGTTATTGCATTTGAGGCTGAATTCGCATCCGAGCCCGAGAACTGCATTGAAAAATACCCACGTGTATCAAACGACGTTTCTCAATATACTTTCGAAGAAATAAAATAAAAGAACGAAAAGTATTTTTGTTATGAATTATTAGGTAACTATGACGCCAGGTTAAAGAAGAAGAAGAGAAGGTATGAAGTCGCTCAACAACCTAATATGAAAAATTGAAAATTAAAAGATTATTGAATGTAGAACACAAATGAATGTTAATTTGTTCATAAAAGTAAATATATTTTTAAATAATCATGTTTATTTATGATATTCTATTTACAAACACAAAAAAAAAGTATTCAAAAAATATTTACATCGTAAAGACGCATTTCTCTTTGCCGTGCCGAGATTTAAAAAAAATGTCGACTGATTCGAAAATCGATGTTCTCTCGAGCCATCTGCTGATTGCCACAATAATTCATCTTCTGAGTCACTCCAATCGCTTTCACTGTTCCTCTGTAATTTATTTAATAATGGGCGATTTAATCCTACTTATATACTGTTTGTAGGCCAAATTACGACACTAAAGTCTCCTAAGGCGATTACACCACGGGCACCCGCTGAAATTGATCCCGTGGGAGTACGGATGGATGGATGTTTGTTACTCTTTCACGCAAAAACTACTGACCGGATTTGAATGAAATTTGGCAAACAGATAGTTTATAACCTGGATTAACACATAGGATACTTTTTATCCCGGTAGTGCGATCCCGTGGGACAATTACCGAGCTTACGCGGGTGAAGCCGCGGGCATGAGCTAGTTTTCCATATGTGACACCACTGACCTGTCGCAGCCGCAACGCGGACACTGACAGCTAATGACGTTCTCAAAATGGCGGTTGTAGTTCCAATTTTGTCCACTTGAACAGCTAAGTTGGTGGCACTATATGTATATTAAAAAACTACCTAATGCTATATATACGACTGTACATAAGAAGATGCGGTTTTATCCAAAATCTGTATTCATTTCATTTTCAAACATCTTTATTTATCATACACAATAACAAAAGCTACATTAACACACTACAATTTAGACACTTTTTTAGGGTGGCAATTCGCCTTTCAAAGCTTTTATGACAAGTAGTTTAAGCTGGTAATAACATAAACTTAACACACAATACATGGGTATATAAAACAAAAATGTAAATTATTTAGTAGTTATAATTTACTGCTTGCATGTAGATAAGTCGAAAATATTTTAATAGTTAACTGATCACGCAGTCTACGTATGTAAACACAAGCAAACGCGCGACCAGTCAACCATCAGCGGACGGAGCTACCCTGCCGCCCGCGCTAGCAACCATAACATAGCTTTATTGCATTAGCGACCGAAACAGGGACGGCAGCGAGCGACTCGGGGGGTCTAGTCGCTGGTCGCTCGCACCTCGGTAGGTGGAAACAAAAGCACAGATTAGTCATTTATGACAAAACATTTTCAGTCATTTATGACAAAAGGTAGTGATGTGGTAGGCGGTAAGTGCCGTATCTATCGATATACGGTAATTTGTCTACAGTTGATGAACACAAATTTGAAATCAAGGGGTTATTAGTATTAATTTTGTTTTTATTATAAAATTTTAATGATATTTTACTTACATAATTAAATAGCAAAGGAAGTTTAATGGTTTCATGTAAACTCTGAAGATTTATTTTAAACTTAGTTTTATACGCTATTTTTACAGCTTTATTTTGTATTACTTGCAGTAGGTGATGGTTGAAAAGACATGTGCCACTCCAAACAGGACAGGCATACCTTATACACGGACGGACAAGTGTAGTATAAATCCTCAATTTGGTACCGCTACTTAATTAGCTTTTACGGTTCATAATAGGGTTTAAAGCACCAACCGTCTTATTATAAAACTTCCGTTAGTACCAGGTTTAAACCAAGACTAAAAGGTCTAGGTTTGTTACGGTACTAACGTTAATTCTGTCATTCGTATTACAAATCGTAGACCAACAAAGGACTACTTAATACCAAAGATAGTCCATGGTCTAAACATTATACACAGATTATAAGCAACAAAATATTGAAACTATTCAATCATTCGTTCAGCGTTCTATGCGCCGTTCCTTTTTACAAAATGTTGTTACGTAATTGAAAGAAAAAATATTCTTTAAATTGCTATTTGTAGTGGTAAAATATAAAGTTTTGCTATTTAAAGGTAGTTAAATAATACGACTTTCAATTTTTTGTATGCATGTTCACAATTTAATTGTTCTGGCTTGGATCATCTATCGAGATAACACGTATAACGAAGTGAACTTGACAGCGCGCGTAATTCGAGTAATGTTATCGAAATGTTTATGTTACAACTTAAAAGCAAACTAGATGTCCGGTTTCACATCAAGATAATCTAAATAAAGGCACAGTTCTTTGGGTACTTTGTGGTGAGATTGTGTGTGCATCGTTTTAAGAAAATGGAACAACCAAAGAAAAAAAGGGGTGTTAATTGGACTCCAGAAGAAAAGGTTAGTGATAACGGACATGTTAGATTACGTACACACAAATCTTCACGTAGTAAATCGACAATCCTTTCGCCAAAACGTTTACTAAATCTATATTTATACAGAAAATCTTCGTCAGGTAACCCAAATGGATTTCGTCGTTGACGAACTCTGTTAGGCCCCGGGCACTCTCAAGTGTATCCAACAACTCGAAATCTTCCAAATCAACTATATCAATCATGTCAATATCCATTTTTGGTTAAAATCACAAAATAATAATTTCCGAAAGCTAACCTCAAAATTAAGAATTTGACGTGTAACAATTTAGTACCATAGTTAAACTAGGGGTCACGATGGTCTAACTTTGGTACCATAGATAGTTCTAGGACTAGCGATAAACTTCTTTTTGTAATAACGTTTATTCAAGTTCATGGTTTAAACCTAGTACTAAACCCGGTACTTTTTTAAAACCACGTTTTATAATAAGAGGGCAAGGGTTTGGGCGCCCTTCAAACGTAAGTCGGCAATATGTTTGGACCAGTTTAGACGGTTGTCCATTCTAACCCCAAGATAACGCACACAAGCTTTCCAAGGTACTTCATGGCGTGCTATTTTTAAAGTTCTTGTGGGGGGTTGCCTAGTACGAGAGAAAAGTATTGCTTCAGTTTTACCCTCATTTATTTTTAGTTTCCATTTCTTGAAATAATCCTGAAGTAAATCAATAGAATACTGTAGGCGACCTATGATCAAATCGGCATCGTCAGAAGATGTAAAAGACGCAGTATCGTTAGCGAAACTAATTTAAAATTTCTTCCGAGGCTGAATAGGGATATCTTTAACAAAAATGAGAAACAAATAGGGTCCCACAATCGAGCCCTGCGGAACGCCAGCTGGGATCTTGTGTGGTGATGAAATGGTGTTTCCAATGTGTACCCAGAATTGCCGATCTGCAAGGTACGACCGTATAAGTTTAATGAGGGGCAATAGGCACGTTAAGTCCGAGCAATTTGTGTAGCAGGCATTCGTGCCTCACTGTGTCGAAAGCTTTTTCGATATCCAGCAGAAACATACCTGTGGACTGCTTGAGAAAATCTGTATTGATCTTTTCCTTATTTGCTTGTGAAGTTGGCTTGGAATAAAAACCTTAACGAGAACTTGGACTACTACGAACGTTTATGCTCCCTTGAGGAGTAAAGAACAACCAATGGAATCTATCTCATTTAAGCTGCATTAATGCGTCTTAGAAACCCAAAGAGATTTAAAAGACATAGAAGCGGACATGGGAATGTTATTTTTCGTATAAAAAATTTGACCCCGAGCATTTTTGATTTTAACCAAAGAAATTTTTACGAGTGATAGACTGGACAAGACGAAGAAAACCGTAACCCAAAGTAACAAATAGTTACGTCTAGTGTCATATGCCCGGTTGTCATGTAGCATTCGTGTGTCATTAATTGAGATTGGCGGTTCTAAAATGTCGATGTTCTCAAAAATCATGCTCTTCTTAAACTATTTCAAGACGAAATAGTTAATAATTCTCTAAATCTGTTCCCGTAAACGGTGTAATGCCGTATTTATTTCTTTTGGTCGAGACTTTCTCCATTTTGTTTTTAAACTGTTTGTTTTTTTCTTTGTTTTTATCGTTTCTTTTTTGTTTCCTTTTTTGGGGCTCTGTGCCTATTTAACTTCTGTTTGATCTAAAGGTATACAACGTACTTTGGTATTGAATCACTTCTTTATTAGCCTAAAAACTACGCAACGACCTTACGTCTAATTATTGGTTTTGTTGTATTTAAGACGATTTCAAAAAATAAGTTTTACATCAATTACTTGTTATCCATCCTCACTTATAATACATACGCTTGGAAATTTGTTGCATGAAGTGCGCATTGCTAACACAAAGGCTGCAAACGCTGACACTTCGTAAATCGTTAAATTCAATAGACAGTTGCATGTTAACCACATTCACTGATGTATATATGTTGTGTTTCAAGTATTTAAAACCATTTTTGACTCACACCAAAGAAATAGACGATTGAAGACATACACCGGTGTATCTTTGATCTTAACATTCATTAATTTAGAACATACAGTAACCTTTGACTCGTTGATGCTGAAAGAAGTTTACTGCTCGTAATTTATAAAAATTTTTCCCATTCGAGGTTATGGGACATTACCAATCCGCACTGGGCCCGCGTGGTAGATTCCCTCTCTTAGAATGGAGGCCGGTGTCCCAGCAGTGGGAATGTTATACACTGATTATGCATGCGTCTAGCATTTATCTCTCACAATATTTGACATCCTATCATAAAAGCTTTATATTGCTCACTCTGACGCTAATGGCTTTATTGATTTTGAGCGAAAGCGTGTGTTGGTGCCAGCTTGCGCCCAGCTGCTGGTTCATCATGATCTTTTTTTTTGTGTAAATATTTAAAAGTTTGTGTATACATTCGAAAGTATCTGTAGAATGTAGAATTCGTCTTCATGAGGCCGAAGTTCCCGAAATAGTGCTCTTTCAACCAAATTTCAGCGATGCATAGGTAAATCAGTGGACTGAGTGAGGTGTTTTCTGAACCAAGTGAAACACCACTGATCGTCTCGTTTTCAAGATACCGCGTGAGTAGTGGTAAGCAGTTAGGTATGTCTTCCTCCTCGGATTTGGAAACAGAGCACAAAACACCGGGAGAGATAGAAAGCAATGGGGAGGCCTTTGCCCAGCAGTGGGACAGAATAGGCTAATAAAAAAGTACCGCATTCTTTCATATGCATTCAATAGAAAGCTGTTATTTTGATATTATAAACAGATACTTCAATTTTACCTATTTGTATTTTTTTTTTGGGGGCCAAGCCCGCCACACTATTCCCAAACCAATGCTACTCCTGTGAGCCAGAATCAACAGTGGCAACCACCAGAAAAGCGCCGAGATAATGAAGTTCGACGAAGTCCCAAAGAAACAATTTAACTGTCTAGGATCCCGCAACGAAATTAATCAGAAAAGTATAGCGGTGGATTAGGAAAACCATAATTTCCGCTTCCCTCCATATCAGCAGGAAACAGAACGAAACACGCCAATAGGCACAAAGGGACGTTTACACGTGGACAACTGGGATAAGCCCAGTTGCCATCACGGATAATATTACCACTAATTGGCCCTAAGTTGTGAGCTGTTATATGTATTTGATTCTAATAATAGGTATGGCAAAAACGCTTGAAGGGTGCATTTCTTGAAATGTGTAATACTATCAGCATTTTACAATGCTAATGAGACAAGAAAGTCCTGGTCCTGTAATTTGCACGACAAGTGCCATAGTACATTTATTTTGAGAAACCTGACTCGAACAACAAGGGAAGTTACAAAAAAATTCCAGAACATGACCTTTGTGGCGCTTAATTTCCAATGGATTGCCTTTGGAAATCATGCGCCATAAAGGTCATGCTCATCGTACTTTTTTGACAAACTGGTTTTGAAGAATTGACTTATTCATATGCTATCTGAACAGTATCAGTTTATCGTCCTGAATGGCGTAGATTTCATAATCATCAGTTTATGGTGGAGAGGTGGAAAATTTCAAAAAAACTTTAATTTCTCAAAAACAACCCGGTTTGGACCCCAAAATATCGGGTCCAAATTGTTGCAAATAAGGTCTATCACTCATTTCAAGGAACGTACCCAATTACTAATCACCCTGTATATTCGGCTGAGGAAAACAAACGCCAAACTTAATATTGGAAACTATATTTTCAATTCGAGTGCTCACAGCCTTTCTAAAGAAGTTTCCAAGAGCCTAGTTGAAGCGTCCCGTGACCAAGGACTGACTTTTACCATGGCTAGAGCCCGCCCTACAACGTGGCAAAGCCGCGCGCCGTCAGTCTCTTGGGCACAATACCAACTGACACCGTTGAGGCGGAGTTATTGATACCCTTTTATAGTTTATTGATAATTTAGTTTTGTGATTTTAGTTTATCTAATCATTCTATACATAAATATTAATAATATTGTATTGGTTATTTATGTTGTTACATATTTCTTACCTTTTTAAATATTTCTTAAAACACAAACATTTTAACCCATAAAAATAGAGGTCCGCCGCCGCGCCGGTGTCAGGAGCAGGATCCAAGCTACCGGGCGGTGGTTAGTGCTCCAGAGACAGAAACCTCCTCACAATGCACTCCACACAACAAGAGTATTGCTTTCTGAATCAGGCTTTAGTTGCAACCGCCAAGCGAAAGCCTCGACAGATGTTCGTCGATGCTCTTGGCCAACAGGCCATTGGCCGTAACGACAATCGGCACAATTATAGCTGAGTTCACATTCGACATGTCTTCAACCTCGTGTGCCAAGTCGAGATATTTTATTGGCTTCTTTTTATTAGCTTTCACGAGATCATATTATCATTGCGGAGTGCGCTGATCGGTCTATGTATTACCACTATGTCAGGCTTATTAGCGACAACAGTCCTGCCAGTAATTAAAGCCCGATCCCAGTACAGCGTGACAGAATATTGTATTTAATGTTAACTAAAATATTAATTGTAAGTAAAATTGTTACTTACATTATTAGTCAATGGTACTTGAATTATTAAACATTTACCTGTAATGGCATTCAAGCTCCAAGAGAACCATGTAACTACTGTATTACAACTATGTACGATCAATACTGGCGACACCTTGCATGTGTCATCTGGCAGTTTTTGAGTGACCCGTTTAAAAATGATCAACCTGGCCATAGCCAAAACCAGTGTCAATGTGCCAAAACTTTTGGTATGAGTATTCTATATACTCTTTGGCCAAAACCACTGACAAGTATTAAAACTGGGATCATACGTCACATGGTCACATGACATTTGTAACGTTTTTCTACCAATTCCTATCAAATTCACCTTGAATCATGAGTCCATCCCTTTTAAGAGCATAATTCATAACCAGCTTCAGGAAAAACAGGCGAAATGTTGTTAAGTTAAGTCACTGTAAAATCACAACATGTCAGGTAAAGTAAAAAATATATACAAATTACACTTAGAATAGGTTTTCTTTAGCTGCTGAAACCGATCTTCCCACAAAGATGGTAGTAATGGATTTATTTTACTCCGATCGACTTCACACACTGCTGATACCAGAAGTGATTGAGACATTTTGTCCGAAAAAATAACCTTAAATTTAACCTTCGTCCGCGACTTCATCCGCATCGAATTCATTTACGGATAGGTGCAAAGAAAAACATCTGATTTCGTGTCTGGCTGTGAACGTAATGATCTTCTAAACTTCTTATGCGGTTTATTTCAACGGTTTTTTTTAACAACCTTATATAGAACCTTTACTGAAATAAATCATGATATTTCGTCAAGTTATAAAACCGTGCGAAGCCAGGATGAGTCGTTAGCAAGTAGTAAATTTTACGAACATACAGATATAGGGGAAGCCTTTACCTAGTTAGACAGAACAAGCTGACAAAACTCTTCTAGTTGTTGTTTCTTATAACTAAGTACCTACTGAAGTGGATCTAACTCTAAATTATGTAGTCGATGATTTTGGTGCACGATAAAACTCTAATGAGTTTATGTTGGCACCTACTTAAATGAATAAAATGTATGTGTATTACTGAATAAATAAATAATAAAAAAGTAAGTAGCAGTAAATTACTGTAGTTTTGATTATTATCTAGCCGTACGCCCGATGGTATAAACCCATCCGCAGACTTCGAACTTCCATAAAAACTTTCATCACCTATGAAAATACAGGGTGTAAGTATCATATATTATTAGATGTCTTATTACTCATAAATTGTATGACTTCCGAAACAATTAAATAATATTAAGCATTAAAAAAACCACCACATGTTATGGACAAATCACACGTTTACCAACTTTTTAGATTAAAAAGCGATAATGTATCCTAAGAAAAATTCACCGTATAGATTCAGATTTCCTAACACAGTCAAAATAAAACTGTTAACTTTTTGACCGCCAAACCATAAACGCACGCGCGTTTCCTCCACGCCAAGCCACAATTTCACCTACCATTTTGTCACATACTGTGTCGTTTGGCGCGTTTGATTGTCACGTATATGTGACTATGGGCGTCAAAAAGTTAAGTAGTAGGTATGGCTCGCGGTAGTTACTACGGCAAAACTATCAAGTTTTAGAAGAAGCTACCTGTGAGAAGATCCACTTGATTGGCCTGTTGGTCTAGTTGTTAGTGACCCTGACTGCTGGGACGGAGGTCGTGGGTTCGATTCCCACACAGGACAAATCTTTGTGCGATGAGTACGATTATTTGTTCTGTATCTGGGTATGTAATTTATCTATAATATGTATGTATTTATAAATATATAAGTATGTTTATCAGTTGTCTGGTTGCCATAGTACAGACTCTGCTTAGTTTGGGATCAGATGGCGGTGTGTTGGTTGTCCCAAGATATTATTATTATTATTTTGTAAGCCTCCATATTATTGGAATTTTATCTCTCTCTTTCAGCAACAGTTTAACTGGGAAATCCTGAAAAGGTACCTTTAAGAATGTCTCAAACAATATCTAATCTTCAAGAAAAGGAAGGTCATCAAAAGAAAGAGTAAGTTATCAATAAAAGGGAAACCGTTAACCAATGAACACACCAAGATTTTCATAAAAATAGGGGTGAAATACAGACGTGCAATTTACAGTGAAGTCTAACATTACCTATTCACCGAATAAAATGAAAGACGAAAAAACAGATAAGCAACTACAGTATGAATCGCACAAGTGTGATCAGGAAAATAATACGTGCAATCAGATACATGATGTCAGCATAATGGTACATAAGAAAAAGGTGAAAAATCGCAAAAAAATAGATGTAGCCAAATTCGGTCAACAGCCAGCTGTCGTTTTTCGGTTATCACGCTCCGGTAGGAATAAAACAAGAAAATTTCTCACAAATATCAGTATGACTGAAATTAATAAACGCACCAATGTGTCCAAACAATGTACCAGGAGCACTGACGCTATACAGAAAAAGTCCTTCTTCAATTCTAAATTCGTAGTGAATCGAGTATCAGATTACCATTTAAACGACTTCTTGAGTTCGTTTAACTTTCCTACGCAGAAGAAATGGAAAGTTTACCGATGTCAATTGAGCGCGCCTAAGGACAGCTGCTGCTGTTCATGCAACTCTGATGCAATGTTTGAAGTAATGAAAGGCCTCTACGACTGTTACAAAATGAAGAATTGCGATAATTGCACTTGCATTCTTTGTAGCCATAAATTCCAGGAAGAAAGGCGCCTCGGAGAAGAACGGAAGTCGTCAGCTGCTCTGGATGCGAAAGCTAAAAAGTCTAAAGTAAAGAAGGCTGAAAAAATGTTGGAAGGGAAAACAGCGGAGGAAAAAGAAGACATTTTGAAAGAATTAGTCAAAACAGGACAACCTCTACCAAAAGGTAAAACTGCTTCTGAAAAAGCTTTGATCAAAAAATTTAAAGAGGAAATGGGAGTGCCAGTGTCTAAAACTACAACAATAATGGAAAAAATTAAAAAATCAAAAACAGCCCAAGTGACACCATCGCAAAAAATTAAAAAGTCTAAAGCATCAGGGCTAATAACACCTTTAGAAGGAAAAACTCCTGAACAGAAAGAAAAAATACTGAAGGGATTGGCGATGCAGGGACTTCCTCTTCCTGAAGGAAAAACAGCGTCAGAGAAAAAGCTCATTGATAAAGTACGAGCTGACCTTGGTCTTCCTCCTGAACCTAAAACTGCTTCAATGAAACAAAAGTACTCTCAAGCTGCAAATGCCGGATTATTGCAGCCTCTAGAAGGTAAATCGCCGTCAGAAAAAGAAAGAATTTTACAGGGTTTACATGACAAGGGTATCCCATTGCCTGAAGGACGAACAGCATCAGAGAAAGCAATAATATTGAAAGTGAAAGCAGGAGAGCGTCCGCTGTCAGTTGCGCTATCTGAAAAACTCAAAAAAGCAAAAGCTGCAGGATTAATTACGCCTTTAGAAGGGAAAACACCATCACAGAAAGAAAAAATACTAAAATCACTAGCAAAAGAGGGACTGCCTCTTCCTGAAGCGAAAACTGCTTCGGAGAAAAAGATCAGTGAAAAGGTACGCACCGAACTTGGCCTTCCTCCAGAACCTACAACACCATCCATGAAAGAGAAGTACGAAAAAGCAGCAAGTGCCGGATTACTACAGCCATTGGAAGGAAAAACACCGTCAGAAAAAGAAAAAATTCTAAAAAGTTTGCAAGACAAAGGAATTCCATTGCCTGAAGGACGAACGTCATCGGAGAAAGCTCTCATTGCTAAAGTGAAGACTGAAACTCGTGCGCTATCTACAACGCCATCTGCGAAACTAGCTAAAGCAGTAGCTGCTGGACTAGTAACGCCTTTAGAAGGGAAGACACCATCACAAAAAGAAAAAATTGTGAAAGGATTAGCAATGCAAGGACTGCCTCTTCCTGAAGGGAAAACTGCTTCTGAAAAAAAACTAATAGATAAAGTACGAGCTGACCTTGGCCTACCTCCAGAGCCAAAAACAGCTTCCATGAAAGATAAGTACGCAAAAGCAGCAGATGCAGGATTAATGCAACCATTGGAAGGAAAATCGCCCTCAGAAAAAGAAAGAATTTTGCAAGGTTTGCATGACAAGGGTGTTCCATTGCCTGAAGGACGAACAGCATCAGAGAAAGCAATAATATCGAAAGTGAAAGCGGAAGAGCGTCCACCGTCAGTTGCGCTATCTGAAAAACTCAAAAAAGCAAAAGCTGCAGGATTGATTACGCCTTTAGAAGGCAAAACACCGTCACAAAAAGAAAAAATACTGAAATCATTAGCAAAAGAGGGCCTGCCTCTTCCTGAAGCGAAAACTGCTTCCGAGAAAAAGATAAGCGAAAAGGTACGCACCGAACTTGGCCTTCCTCCAGAACCTAAAACACCATCCATGAAAGAAAAGTACGAAAAAGCAGCAAGTGCTGGATTACTGCAGCCATTGGAAGGAAAAACACCGTCAGAAAAAGAAAAAATTCTAAAAAGTTTGCAAGACAAAGGAATTCCATTGCCTGAAGGACGAACATCGTCGGAGAAAGCTCTCATTGCTAAAGTGAAGACTGAAACTCGTGCGCTATCTACAACGCCATCTGCGAAACTAGCTAAAGCAGTAACTGCTGGACTAGTAACGCCTTTAGAAGGGAAGACACCGTCTCAAAAAGAAAAAATTGTGAAAGGATTAGCAATGCAAGGACTGCCTCTTCCTGAAGGGAAAACTGCTTCTGAAAAAAAGCTAATAGATAAAGTACGAGCTGACATTGGCCTACCTCCAGAGCCTAAAACAGCTTCCATGAAAGATAAGTACGCAAAAGCAGCAGATGCAGGATTAATGCAACCACTGGAAGGAAAATCGCCGTCAGAAAAGGAAAGGATTTTGCAAGGTTTGCATGACAAGGGTGTCCCATTGCCTGAAGGACGAACAGCATCAGAGAAAGCAATAATATCGAAAATAAAAGCGAGAGAGCGTCCGCCGTCAGTTACGCTATCTGAAAAACTCAAAAAAGCAAAAGCTGCAGGATTGATTACGCCTTTAGAAGGGAAAACACCATCACAAAAAGAAAAAATACTGAAATCATTAGCAAAAGAGGGACTGCCTCTTCCTGAAGCGAAAACTGCTTCCGAGAAAAAGATTAGTGAAAAGGTACGCACCGAACTTGGCCTTCCTCCAGAACCTAAAACACCGTCCATGAAAGAGAAGTACGAAAAAGCAGCAAGTGCTGGATTACTGCAGCCATTGGAAGGAAAAACACCGTCAGAAAAAGAAAAAATTCTAAAAAGTTTGCAAGACAAAGGAATTCCATTGCCTGAAGGACGAACGTCGTCGGAGAAAGCTCTTATTGCTAAAGTGAAGACTGAAACTCGTGCGCTATCTATAACGCCATCTGCAAAACTAGCTAAAGCAGTAACTGCTGGACTAGTAACGCCTTTAGAAGGGAAGACACCGTCCCAAAAAGAAAAAATTGTGAAAGGATTAGCAATGCAAGGACTGCCTCTTCCTGAAGGGAAAACTGCTTCTGAAAAAAAGCTAATAGATAAAGTACGAGCTGACCTTGGCCTACCTCCAGAGCCAAAAACAGCTTCCATGAAAGATAAGTACGCAAAAGCAGCAGATGCAGGATTAATGCAACCATTGGAAGGAAAATCGCCGTCAGAAAAGGAAAGAATTTTGCAAGGTTTGCATGACAAGGGTGTCCCATTGCCTGAAGGACGAACAGCATCAGAGAAAGCAATAATATCGAAAGTGAAAGCGGAAGAGCGTCCACCGTCAGTTGCGCTATCTGAAAAACTCAAAAAAGCAAAAGCTGCAGGATTGATTACGCCTTTAGAAGGGAAAACACCATCACAAAAAGAAAAAATACTGAAATCATTAGCAAAAGAGGGACTGCCTCTTCCTGAAGCAAAAACTGCTTCCGAGAAAAAGATCAGTGAAAAGGTACGCACTGAACTTGGCCTTCCTCCAGAACCTAAAACACCGTCCATGAAAGAGAAGTACGAAACAGCAGCAAGTGCTGGATTACTGCAGCCATTGGAAGGAAAAACACCGTCAGAAAAAGAAAAAATTCTAAAAAGTTTGCAAGACAAAGGAATTCCATTGCCTGAAGGACGAACGTCGTCGGAGAAAGCTCTTATTGCTAAAGTGAAGACTGAAACTCGTGCGATATCTACAACGCCATCTGCGAAACTAGCTAAAGCAGTAGCTGCTGGACTAGTAACGCCTTTAGAAGGGAAGACACCGTCTCAAAAAGAAAAAATTGTGAAAGGATTAGCAATGCAAGGACTGCCTCTTCCTGAAGGGAAAACTGCTTCTGAAAAAAAGCTAATAGATAAAGTACGAGCTGACCTTGGCCTACCTCCAGAGCCTAAAACAGCTTCCATGAAAGATAAGTACGCAAAAGCAGCAGATGCAGGATTAATGCAACCATTGGAAGGAAAATCGCCGTCAGAAAAGGAAAGGATTTTGCAAGGTTTGCATGACAAGGGTGTCCCATTGCCTGAAGGACGAACAGCATCAGAGAAAGCAATAATATCGAAAGTGAAAGCGGAAGAGCGTCCGCCGTCAGTTGCGCTATCTGTAAAACTCAAAAAAGCAAAAGCTGCAGGATTGATTACGCCTATAGAAGGCAAAACACCATCACAAAAAGAAAAAATACTGAAATCATTAGCAAAAGAGGGACTGCCTCTTCCTGAAGCGAAAACTGCTTCCGAAAAAAAGATCAGTGAAAAGGTACGCACCGAACTTGGCCTTCCTCCAGAACCTACAACACCATCCATGAAAGTGAAGTACGAAAAAGCAGCAAGTGCCGGATTACTGCAGCCCTTAGAAGGTAAAACACCGTCAGAAAAAGAAAAAATTCTTAAAAGTTTGCAAGACAAAGGAATTCCATTGCCTGAAGGACGAACGTCATCGGAGAAAGCTCTCATTGCTAAAGTGAAGGCTGGAACCCGTGCGCCATCTAAAACGCCATCTGCGAAATTAGCTAAAGCAAAAGCTGCAGGACTTCTTACGCCTCTTGAAGGGAAGACTCCATCACAAAAAGAAAAAATTGTAAAAGGATTAGCAATGCAAGGACTGCCTCTTCCTGACGTAAAAACTGCTTCTGAGAAAAAGCTCATAGATAAAGTACGCGCTGACCTTGGCCTCCCTCCAGAACCTCAAACAGCTTCCATGAAAGAAAAGTATGCAAACGCTGCAGATGCTGGATTAATGCAACCATTGGAAGGTAAATCGCCGTCAGAGAAAGAAAGAATTTTGCAAGGTTTGCATGATCAGGGTATCCCATTGCCTGAAGGACGAACGGCAACAGAGAAAGCATTAATATCGAAGGTGAAAGTGGGAGAACGTGCGCCATCGATTACGCCATCTGCAAAACTAGCTAAAGCAAAAGCTGAAGGACTACTAACGCCTCTTGAAGGGAAGACTCCCTCACAAAAAGAAAAAATTGTAAAAGGATTAGCAATGCAAGGCCTGCTTCTTCCTGAAGGGAAATCTGATTCGGAGAAAAAGGTTATAGATAAAGTTCGCGCTGACCTTGGCCTTCCTCCGGAACCTCGAACAGCTTCTATGAAAGAAAAGTACGCGAAAGCTGCAGATGCTGGATTAATGCAACCATTGGAAGGTAAATCGCCGTCAGAGAAAGAAAGGATTTTGCAAGGTTTGCATGATCAAGGTATACCATTGCCTGAAGGACGAACGGCAACAGAGAAAGCATTAATATCGAAGGTGAAAGCGGGAGAACGTGCGCCATCAATTACGCCATCTGCAAAACTAGCTAAAGCAAAAACTGAAGGACTGCTAACGCCTCTTGAAGGCAAGACTCCCTCACAAAAAGAAAAGATAGTAAAAGGATTAGCAATGCAAGGCCTGCTACTGCCTGAAGGGAAAACTGATTCGGAGAAAAAGGTTATAGATAAAGTTCGCGCCGACCTTGGCCTTCCTCCGGAACCTCAAACAGCTTCTATGAAAGAAAAGTACGCGAAAGCTGCAGATGCTGGATTAATGCAACCATTGGAAGGTAAATCGCCGTCAGAGAAAGAAAGGATTTTGCAAGGTTTGCATGATCAGGGTATCCCATTGCCTGAAGGACGAACGGCAACAGAGAAAGCATTAATAACGAAGGTGAAAGCGGGAGAACGTGCGCCATCGATTACGCCATCTGCAAAACTAGCTAAAGCAAAAGCTGAAGGACTGCTAACGCCTCTTGAAGGGAAGACTCCATCACAAAAAGAAAAAATTGTAAAAGGATTAGCAATGCAAGGACTGCTGCTGCCTGAAGGGAAAACTGATTCGGAGAAAAAGGTTATAGATAAAGTTCGCGCCGACCTTGGCCTTCCTCCGGAACCTCAAACAGCTTCTATGAAAGAAAAGTACGCGAAAGCTGCAGATGCTGGATTAATGCAACCATTGGAAGGTAAATCGCCGTCAGCGAAAGAAAGGATTTTGCAAGGTTTGCATGATCAGGGTATCCCATTGCCTGAAGGACGAACGGCAACAGAGAAAGCATTAATATCGAAGGTGAAAGCGGGAGAACGTGCGCCATCGATTACGCCATCTGCAAAACTAGCTAAAGCAAAAGCTGAAGGACTGCTAACGCCTCTTGAAGGGAAGACTCCATCACAAAAAGAAAAAATTGTAAAAGGATTAGCAATGCAAGGACTGCTGCTGCCTGAAGGGAAAACTGATTCGGAGAAAAAGGTTATAGATAAAGTTCGCGCCGACCTTGGCCTTCCTCCGGAACCTCAAACAGCTTCTATGAAAGAAAAGTACGCGAAAGCTGCAGATGCTGGATTAATGCAACCATTGGAAGGTAAATCGCCATCAGCGAAAGAAAGGATTTTGCAAGGTTTGCATGATCAGGGTATCCCATTGCCTGAAGGACGAACGGCAACAGAGAAAGCATTAATATCGAAGGTGAAAGCGGGAGAACGTGCGCCATCCATTACGCCATCAGCGAAACTAGCTAAAGCAAAAGCAGCAGGACTTCTTACGCCTCTTGAAGGGAAGACTCCCTCACAAAAAGAAAAAATTGTAAAAGGATTAGCAATGCAAGGACTGCTGCTGCCTGAAGGGAAAACTGATTCGGAGAAAAAGGTTATAGATAAAGTTCGCGCCGACCTTGGCCTTCCTCCGGAACCTCAAACAGCTTCCATGAAAGAAAAGTACGCGAAAGCTGCAGATGCTGGATTAATGCAACCATTGGAAGGTAAATCGCCGTCAGAGAAAGAAAGAATTTTGCAAGGTTTGCATGATCAGGGTATCCCATTGCCTGAAGGACGAACGGCAACAGAGAAAGCATTAATAACGAAGGTGAAAGCGGGAGAACGTGCGCCATCGATTACGCCATCTGCAAAACTAGCTAAAGCAAAAGCTGAAGGACTGCTAACGCCTCTTGAAGGGAAGACTCCATCACAAAAAGAAAAAATTGTAAAAGGATTAGCAATGCAAGGCCTGCTACTTCCTGAAGGGAAAACTGATTCAGAGAAAAAGGTTATAGATAAAGTTCGCGCCGACCTTGGCCTTCCTCCAGAACCTCAAACAGCTTCTATGAAAGAAAAGTACGCGAAAGCTGCAGATGCTGGATTAATGCAACCATTGGAAGGTAAATCGCCGTCAGAGAAAGAAAGGATTTTGCAAGGTTTGCATGATCAGGGTATCCCATTGCCTGAAGGACGAACGGCAACAGAGAAAGCATTAATATCGAAAGTGAAAACGGGAGAACGTGCGCATTCGGTTACGCCATCAGCGAAACTAGCTAAAGCAAAAGCAGCAGGACTACTTACGCCTCTTGAAGGGAAGACTCCCTCACAAAAAGAAAAAATTGTAAAAGGATTAGCAATGCAAGGACTGCTGCTGCCTGAAGGGAAAACTGATTCGGAGAAAAAGGTTATAGATAAAGTTCGCGCCGACCTTGGCCTTCCTCCGGAACCTCAAACAGCTTCCATGAAAGAAAAGTACGCGAAAGCTGCAGATGCTGGATTAATGCAACCATTGGAAGGTAAATCGCCGTCAGAGAAAGAAAGAATTTTACAAGGTTTGCATGATCAGGGTATCCCATTGCCTGAAGGACGAACGGCAACAGAGAAAGCATTAATAACGAAGGTGAAAGCGGGAGAACGTGCGCCATCGATTACGCCATCTGCAAAACTAGCTAAAGCAAAAGCTGAAGGACTGCTAACGCCTCTTGAAGGGAAGACTCCATCACAAAAAGAAAAAATTGTAAAAGGATTAGCAATGCAAGGCCTGCTACTTCCTGAGGGGAAAACTGATTCAGAGAAAAAGGTTATAGATAAAGTTCGCGCCGACCTTGGCCTTCCTCCGGAACCTCAAACAGCTTCTATGAAAGAAAAGTACGCGAAAGCTGCAGATGCTGGATTAATGCAACCATTGGAAGGTAAATCGCCGTCAGAGAAAGAAAGGATTTTGCAAGGTTTGCATGATCAGGGTATCCCATTGCCTGAAGGACGAACGGCAACAGAGAAAGCATTAATATCGAAGGTGAAAGCGGGAGAACGTGCGCCCTCGGTTACGCCATCTGCAAAACTAGCTAAAGCAAAAGCGGCAGGACTTCTTACACCTCTTGAAGGGAAGACTCCCTCACAAAAAGAAAAAATACTTAAATCATTAGCAAAAGAGGGACTGCCTCTTCCTGAAGCAAAAACTGCTTCGGAGAAAAAGATCAGTGAAAAGGTACGCACCGAACTTGGTCTTTCTCCAGAACCTACAACACCATCTATGAAAGACAAGTACGAAAAAGCAGCAAGTGCCGGATTTCTGCAGCCCTTAGAAGGAAAAACACCGTCAGAAAAAGAAAAAATTCTAAAAAGTTTGCAAGACAAAGGAATTCCATTGCCTGAAGGACGAACGTCGTCGGAGAAAGCTCTTATTGCTAAAGTGAAGACTGAAACTCGTGCGCTATCTACAACGCCATCTGCGAAACTAGCTAAAGCAGTAGCTGCTGGACTAGTAACGCCTTTAGATGGGAAAACACCGTCACAAAAAGAAAAAATTGTCAAAGGATTGGCAATGCAAGGACTGCCTCTTCCTGAAGGGAAAACTGTTTCGGAGAAAAAGCTTATAGATAAAGTACGCGCTGACCTTGGTCTACCACCAGAGCCTAAAACTGCTTCCATGAAAGATAAGTACGCAAAAGCTGCAGATGCTGGATTGATAAAACCATTGGAAGGTAAATCGCCGTCAGAAAAAGAAAAAATTTTGCAAGGTTTGCATGACCAGGGAATACCATTGCCTGAAGGACGAACGGCGTCTGAGAAAGCTATAATAGGTAAAGTGAAGGCAGTAGCTCGTGAACCATCTTTAACACCATCTGCAAAATTACGTGGAGCGAAAGATGAAGGACTTCTTACGCCTTTGGAAGGCAAGACTCCCTCACAAAAAGAAAAAATAGTAAAAGGATTAGCAATGCAAGGACTGCCTCTTCCTGAAGGGAAAACTGGTTCTGAGAAAAAGCTTATAGACAAAGTACGCGCTGACCTTGGCCTCCCTCCGGAACCTAAAACTGCTTCCATGAAAGATAAGTACGCAAAAGCTGCAGATGCTGGATTGATGAAACCATTGGAAGGTAAATCGCCGTCAGAAAAGGAAAGGATCTTGCAAGGTTTGCATGATCAGGGTATCCCATTGCCTGAAGGTCGCACGGCAACAGAGAAAGCATTAATATCGAAGGTGAAAGTGGGAGAACGTGCGCCATCGATTACACCATCTGTTAAACTAGCTAAAGCAAAAGCTGAAGGACTACTTACGCCTCTAGAAGGAAAGACTCCCTCACAAAAAGAAAAAATCGTTAAAGGATTAGCAATGCAAGGACTGCCCCTTCCTGAAGGGAAATCGGCTTCGGAGAAAAAGCTTATAGACAAAGTACGCGCTGACCTTGGCCTTCCTCCGGAACCTAAAACTGCTTCCATGAAAGATAAGTACGGAAAAGCTGCAGATGCTGGATTAATGAAGCCATTAGAAGGTAAATCGCCGTCAGAGAAAGAACGGATTTTACAAGGTTTGCATGACCAGGGTATCCCATTGCCTGAAGGACGAACGGCATCAGAGAAAGCAATAATATCGAAGGTGAAAGCGGGAGAACATGCGCCATCGGTTTCGCCATCTGAAAAACTACGTAAAGCAACAGCTGCCGGACTACTCTCGCCACTAGAAGGAAAAACCCCTTCACAAAAAGAAAAGATACTAAAATCACTAGCAAAGGAAGGACTGCCTCTTCCAGAGCCAAAAACTGCTTCAGAGAAAAAGATCAGTGAAAAGGTACGTACTGAACTTGGCTTACCCCCAGAACCTAAAACTCCATCCATGAAAGAAAAGTACGAAAAAGCTGCAAGTGCCGGATTACTGCAGCCCTTGGAAGGGAAAACACCGACAGAAAAAGAACGAATTCTTAAAAGTTTGCAAGATAAAGGAATTCCATTGCCTGAAGCACGAACGTCATCGGAAAAAGCTCTCATTGCTAAAGTGAAGGCTGGAACGCGTGCACCATCTATAACGCCATCTGCAAAACTAGCTAAAGCAAAAGCTGCTGGACTAGTAACGCCTTTAGAAGGGAAAACACCGTCACAAAAAGAAAAAATTGTGAAAGGATTAGCAATGCAAGGACTGCCTCTTCCTGAAGGGAAAACTTCTTCTGAGAAAAAGCTTATAGATAAAGTACGCGCTGACCTTGGCCTTCCTCCAGAACCTAAAACTGCTTCCATGAGAGATAAGTACGCAAAAGCTCTAGACGCTGGATTAATGAAACCATTGGAAGGTAAGTCTCCGTCAGAAAAAGAAAGAATTTTACAAGGTTTGCATGACAAGGGTATCCCATTGCCTGAAGGACGAACGGCTTCAGAGAAAGCAATAATATCCAAAGTGAAAGCGGAAGTACGTGCACCTTCAATGACGCCATCTGAAAAACTTCGGAAAGCAACAGCTGCAGGACTACTTTCACCATTAGAAGGAAAAACTCCCTCGCAAAAAGAAAAGATACTAAAAACATTAGCAGAGGATGGACATGCTCTCCCTGAACCAAAGACTGCTTCGGAGAAAAAGCTTATAGCTAAAGTACGCGCTGACCTTGGCTTACCTCCAGAACCCAAAACTCTATCGATGAGAGAGAAATATGAAGCAGCAGCTAGTCTTGGATTATTGCAGCCTTTAGAAGGCAAATCACCGTCAGAAAAAGAAAGAATTCTGAAAAGTTTACAAGACAAAGGAATCCCGTTGCCTGAAGGACGAACGGCGTCTGAGAAAGCAATAATATCTAAAGTGAAAGCTGGTATATCTGCACCATCTGTTAAGCCATCAAGAAAACCAATAGCTGCTGGATTTGGAGCTCGGCCTTTACCACCAAAAGAAAGACGAAAACTTGACGAAAAAACAGCAAAAAAAGTGAAAGAGGGCAAAGGACCCGTTGATGAATGCATATGTGGACTTTTGACGCCAGAACCAGAAAAAGAAATAACTAAAACTGTTAAGGAACCATCTGCAAAAATGCCGGCTCCATCTATTACCTCAGAAAAATTAAAAAAAGCAAAAGCAGCTGGTATATTAACACCTCTTGAAGGAAAAACCTCAGAACAAAAAGAAAAAATCCTAAAAGGCCTCGCGGAATCTGGTTTGCCATTGCCACAAGGTAAAACTGCTTCAGAAAAATCAATGATAAAAAAAATCAAGACTGAATTAGGTGTACCAGAAAAGACTACATCAGAAAAAATAAAAAAAGCCAAAAAATCTGGTCTTTTGACACCTCTGGAAGGTAAAACACCTTCACAGAAAGAAAAAATACTAAGAGGTAGGGCAGCGGCAGGTTTACCACTACCAGTCGGTACAACACCATCAGATAGAGCTTTAATACAAAAAATTAAAGAAGACACAGGTTACGTGTCGCCTACGCAAACAGAGAGAATTAAAAGAGCCAAAGATGCAGGACTGCTCACTCCTTTAGAAGGTAAAACACCTTCGGCGAAAGAAAAGATTCTTCGCGACAGAGTGGCTGCGGGTGTACCCTTACCGGAAGGTGCAACACCATCTGAAAAGGAAATTGTAAGAAAAATCACTGCTGGACAGCCGCCTGCAGTAATGCGGCCTTCAGAAAAGTTAAAAGAAGCCAAAACAGCATCAGAAAAAGAAAAAGTACTGAGAAGTCTTCGTAAAGCTGGAAAACCCTTACCCGAAGGAACGACACCTTCGGAAAAAGAACTTATAGAAAAAGTAAGAGCGGAAAGTAAAACAATTCAATTAGGTGTATCAGAAAAAACTCCAACACAAAAAATTAAAAAAGCCAAAAAGTCCGGAATTTTGACACCTATAGAAGGTAAAACACCTTCACAGAAAGAAAAAATACTAAGAGGCAGGGCAGAGGCAGGTTTCCCACTACCCGTAGGTGCAACATCATCTGATAGAGCTTTAATACAAAAAATTAAAGAAGACACAGGTTACGTGTCGCCTACGCAATCAGAGAGAATTAAAAGAGCCAAAGATGCAGGATTGCTAACTCCTTTAGAAGGTAAATCACCTTCGGCGAAAGAAAAGATTCTTCGCGACAGAGTGGCTGCGGGTGTACCCTTACCGGAAGGTGAAACACCATCTGTAAAGGAAATTGTAAGAAAAATCACTGCTGGAGAGCCGCCTGCAGTAATGCGGCCTTCAGAAAAGTTAAAAGAAGCCAAAACAGCTTCAGAAAAAGAAAAAATACTGAGAAGTCTTCGTAAAGCTGGAAAACCCTTACCCGAAGGAACGACACCTTCGGAAAAAGAACTCATAGCAAAAGTAAAAGCGGAAAGTAAAGTACCGTCAAAAGTCACCTCTGAAAAATTACAAAAAGCAAAAGAAGCCGGTTTGTTAACACCATTGACGGGAAAATCTCCAAAAGAGAAAGAAAGAATATTAAAAGGCTTAATAGAAAAAGATTTACCGCTTCCTGAATCTCAAACAGAATCAGAAAAAAAAATAGCGGCAAAAGTCCGCAAAGAACTTGGTCTTCCATCTGAACCCAAAACTGCATCAGAAAAATCCAAGATGCGTAAAGCTGAAGCTGCTGGTATTGTAACGCCTCTTGAAGGTAAAACACCATCTCAGAAAGAACGTATTTTAAAGGGCATGGCTAAGGCAGAAATACCCCTCCCAGAAGGTAGAACTGCTTCTGAAAAAGCTATGATAAAAAAAATTAAAGCAGAAGAAGGAAAACTATCGCTAAAAAAAGCTGTCAGTTTGAAAGGAACAACACCATCTCAGAAAGAAAAAGCTGTTAGAAGTCTTGCCGCTGCTGGAAAACCGTTACCTGAAGGTAAAACTCCGTCGGAGAAAGCTTTGGTACAGAAAGTTCGGACTGAATTAGGTATGCCTCCACCAGCAAAAACAATCTCAGAAAAGGAAATTGTTCGCAAAGCCAAAGAAGAGGGACTGTTGACGCCTATTGCCGGAAAGTCAGCTAAAGAAAAGGAGAGGATACTTGAAGGACTAGCCGAAGCCGGGCTGCCATTGCCTGAAGGCAAAACCGCATCTGAAAAAGAATTAGTAAAAAAGGTTAGAGCAGAAGCTGGCTTGCCACCGGAACCAACGCCTTCTGAAAAGAGAGGAGAGATTAAAACCAAATCGAAAAAAAGCGGCATTTCACCATCAAAGCAACGTGCTAAAGCGATAGCCGCTGGTATCAGCGAAAAGTTAGAAGACGTAGTTAAAACAACAACTTGCGATCGTGGCTGCGGTTGTGATAAGAAGAAAATCAAATTTAAACACAGCTATGTCAAAATTAGAGTTACATCTCCAGACATATCTTCTCTTTGCGATTGTCCGGATGAGTGTCTTCCTGGTGTTAAAGCTGGAGCCTTTATTGACAACGAAGGTATTAAAGTAACTATCGGGAGAGTAAATGGCGTTACTTCGTTCACCAGCCAGACCAGCAACCGCAGCCTAGATACATATAATAATGTTATTACATTGTATGGGAAAACACTAACAGACAGCTACAGTAGTAACACATCTACTGACATAGTAGATGCTCTTTCTATTAATACGTCAGAGGCAACTGAATTAAAAAAGTTTCTTTTCCTAAGGTGTCCTATTGATGTTGACAAATTGAATAATGAAGTTAATACTTCATGTACTTACACCATCGGCTCTTGTGACAGTTACACTAACAGCAAGTTTATAAATACAGATACTAGTAAAAGTAATTACTTATTTGAAAGTTCATCTCATGAAAACTACAGCGTTGAATCTGACCGACTAGTTGATAGGTTTAGAAAAACCTCAACTTTCACGTTTCATGGGTGTTCCGTCAGTTGTGATTCGAGTTTTATAACAAAAAACGAATCATCGCTGTCCTTGATCACAGAGTCAGGTAGTATAGATGTAACTAGCGCGTTATCGTTCTGTAGTAGCTACAACTCATCGAATTCTATTCAGTATTTATACTACCCGGTATCCACTGATTATTTGAGTGATAGCACACTTGGAGAAACACAGCTCTCGCTGAACCGATTTGATTTCAGTAATAACGATGACGGTGGCAATGGGAGTAGCGAGGACAGTGGCGATGACACAATGATGAGGTAAACTTTGATTTATGTAATGCACAATAACTCTTCGACTAAAATGAAACATCGATGTTATAATTTTTTCTTCGTAATATCGATGCCTTAGTTCACAATTGCACTAACTACAAAATTTTCAATTTTCACTTAATACACTAAATTTCATGCTCTTTCGTTTGCGCGGATCGAAATACCGTTATTCCGTCTCTTTCTACCAAAAACGTAGATCACAGTTGTATTAAATAAGTTCTATTAATGTTTCATGAATGTTATATAATACTAAAGACCTTTATTTTTGTAAATCCAATCAAGATATACTTTAACTGATTTTAAGTTTCTCAACTGCAGAAAATTTCAAAACAAACGTATTATATACATTTGCAATATACTAACGTATTATATACATTTGCAATATAATCTAGTATAAGTTTAATTATCAGCATATTTGTTACTGTTGTAATTATTTTTGTTATGGAAGAGCGGGGTCTCCTAACACAGGCAAAAATTGCTTAAAAGGAGTCCCCAAACACAACCGCCCATTATTGTAACAAATTTTCCTGAATAAACATTTTTGTATTTGTATTTGTAATATATCTGCTCATACTTTTTTGCAGTGCTATAGGAGTGTATTATGTGTTGGTAGTACAAAAGGATCAAGGAAGTTTGAAGGGGTTTGGCAATTTTTAAAGTGCACAAAGGCATTAAATCGTTTTGAGATAAAAAAAAAAAAATTTGAATCTATTTATTTCCAAGAGTAATTATCACAACTATTACAAGTAAAAAATAACGCTCAATCCTTCTGAGGCAGGATTATGTGCGCTATCGGTTAGGTTCAGGTTACCCACTCACAGGTCTGTCCGGTAGTGGACCCACACGTACGCCCCTCCGAGCCCTCAACGGTAAAAAAAAGTCTTCAGAATGCTTTTTATCTGTCGAGGCTTTTTGCTTTCCAGCTTTTTGTCTATTTCCTTAGGCAATGTATTTAGAATGCTTGGAAGAGCATACGTCCAGACCCTTCTACCGTATTCATTACTTACTTTCGGCAGTTTATATAGAGGCAAGTACGACAGGTTACGAACAAAATTAGGTCTACTCATTTTCTGTATATATTCCGATTTGTACAAGTGTCATCATCATTCTCTTGCCCTTGTCCCAATACATTTGGGGTCGGCGCAGCATGTCTTCTTCTTCCGTACTTCTCTATTACTCGTCATCTCTTATCGTGCCATATCATTCTTCACACAGTCCATCCATTGTTTTTTTGGTATTCCTCTACTCTTATACACGGTCATTCTCAAAACTTTCTTCACGACATTTTCCGCGTTCCTACGCAATTCTTTCAGACTTCTTCTTATGTACTCATTTCTTATTTTAACCATTCGCGTAATACCACACATCCCCCTTAGCATTCTCATCTCAGCCACATGCAAATGCCTTTTATTCATCCCGGCCGGGAGTCACAGATTGTTCCCGTGACCTGCCGCTATTTCATCCATCCTGTCATTATTATCTGCTTTACACTACGATCTATTTCACCATCGCTTTGCACGAGCGAACCGAGATACCGAAAGTCGAAGCAGACAGAAAGAAACGCGCCATCTAGCGCTATGACTTCAGGACTGGAGACCCGATTTATACCTACAAGTGTATTAAGTACTTTTACTTGAAGAGGTTTGGCAATTTTTGAAGTGCACAAAGGCATTAAATGCGGGGTTGTATGTTTATTTAGCCATTTTGAAATAGTTACGTATATACTAATATTACAATATTGAGATATGATGGAGTTAAAGGACTAGTCTTATGAATAGATTCATATTTGTTTTGTATTTTACTTTGTTTTTGTACTGTTCTTCTATAAATTTGTTTTGTTATTTTACTTTGTTTTTGTACTCGGAGGAGCTCGTGGCTAAAGAGGAGCTCGTGGCTAAATAAGAACAGCCGCTCGGATCGATCTTTAGGTTAAGCCGTGCTTACCTAGGTTGGTCCGTGGATGGGTGACCACCCATTACATACCGAGTTTCCTCCGTGCCTCGGAAAGCACTTTAAGCTGTTGATCCCGGCTGTCATTTGTAGATCTTTGACAGTCGTTAACCAAGGGGTATCGTATTACCTAGCACTAACTGGGTTGTGGAGGTCCGACAGGCAGTCGCTCCATGTAAAATACTGGTATTCAGCTGCATCCGGTTAGTCTGGAAGCCGACCCCAACATAGTTGGGAAAAGGCTAGGCAGATGATGACTTTGTTTTTGTACTGTTCTTGTATAAACTTTAAGAAACTTTAAAGCTCTCTCCTCAAAATTGTTAATTTTGTAGTTAGTGCAATTGTGAACTAAGGCATCGATATATTGTTAATCTGTTTAGTATTTTTAATATTACGGTCTACTCCAGGGACCCAAGTCTGCTGCTTTATATGAAAACCATATCAAAACACCACCATTACCAAAAGTTCTTATTCATCTGAATTCGGAATGGTCGCTCGATAGTTTTGTGTTGGCATTGCAGATACGAATGAAGCCATAGATAGCCTTTTGTAGATACCACTTAGCAGGCAACTTATACGCGCCGCACATTCATGAATTAACATATCACTCGATGCTCGTATTTATCTCTTCAGTGTCGATCAGACATTAGATCCGTGGTGAAGCTAGCAATTTAGAGAATTCATTATGTATGAAAGTTTGATTGTTTCGGTTTACTTAAAAAAAGGGGAAATTATAAGTCATGCTACAATTTTGTATGTGGCTCGAAGAGATTCAATCTTGAGTTCAGCTAATTCAATGTAAGTATTGCGTTTCGCCAATATCGTTTGGTCAGCAGAGTGCCATTACTATCATTATGGCATCTTATAGGCTTCTGAAACTGTCCAAGTAGTCGTCAAAGTAGAACTTCTTTTCTATGGCTGCTGCTGCTTCGGGGTAGGTATCTTCATGCTGCTTGGCTTTGCTTGGCTTAAATTGGCTTGGCTTGATATCAGCTGAAACCGCGATGCCGAAACCTCATAATGACAGCCAGTACCACAGAATAAATAATAGTACTAACGTACAGAAAATGCACTCCTTTGGTCTTGAAGAAAGCCGCTTTTATAATAGCTTACAAAATGACTTTCCCTCGACGCGCAAGCGAAATTGCACTTAACCGCGCTTGAGAGAATTCCTTGTTCGTCAATTTTCGAGCGGTATGTACCAGTGCAAAAGTACTGCCGGAAGTAACTATAATCCCTAGTCTTGGCTGCCGTGTCGTGGACTACTCAAGGGTCGGGCCTCGTCGGGTTGATAACCGCTAAGTGCAGTAAGTACCAGGTCTTACCCGCAGTCTCCAATTTCGGACATTTTCGGAGCTGGTTAAGAGAAAATATTTCCAATGAGCGCTTTCATCTATTCTATTTTCTTTTCGATGCCAATGAGCCGCCTCAGTAAGTTCTCGTAGTTGTCAGGAAATGTGTTTTTTTTTGTGCTAGATTTGACCAGTTCGGAATCTTCCACCTTCTGTTTTGGTTGTCATCTTCTTTAGAATGTGTAATGCTCTCTTTTATGGATCAGTTAATGGCATTTTAGGATTGATTCAAAGATCGTCCTTCTCGAGGTACTACATATATTGCTTGCCAAGTACTTCCAAGTTGTCTTCTGTTTCTTCTATGAATGATGTTCTGGTTATTCATCAACTTCTTATCTCAGATCTTTTGAAATCAGTTGTCTTGTCCAATTAGTACTTGAGACTTTGCTTCTGTATAAGTCAGGTGGCAGCAGATGGTTGCAGATAGGTGCTTGCATCCTTGTAGCAGTTCCTGCGGTACATGTTGGGAAGAGAATTGCAAATTCTTCACAGTGTGCTCTTGTACTTGCTGTTCATTATAGTGGAGTCCTTCCAACTTGGTGTCGAATCTTTGCGAAGCTGATTCTAACTTCCATCAATCTATGGCTCCGGTCATTTTGTGTATTTGCGGTGAAATTGTGGCTTAGCGTGCAGGTCACGCACGTGAACGTACCTAATATCCACGTAAAAACGTTGGTAGAACAACAATAAAGTCGTATATTGATAGCAGATAGATGTTGATAGCTTAGAAGCGTTTAACAACAATTTTTAAAGAATAATGCTGTATTTGAATATACGTATTATTATTATTTGATTGTAAACTTTAGATGCATAAAGGCGAATCTGCTGATGCATCCACCATTTAAGACCAAACACTTTTGATGCATAGTAGTTGAAATACGGTGCATAAAAGTATTAATATAATTTGAAGCATAGAGGTGTAAGTAAACATAAGAGCCCATGGCTCTCAGGCATTTCAAAAAGTGTTTAGATCCGACTTCATGTGTGTATCTTTTCAACGGTAAGAGATAGGGTTAGATTTTTAGAGAGAGAACCAAAAAAATAGTAATATCGATGTACTGAAAACTCATTTTGGGCGGATCTATACATCTGACTTAATGCCTCTGATGTTGAGGTAGCTGAGATAGTACTTTTGAGATGCATTTATGGTGGTACTAGTAATTTATATATAAGTAGTATTTATAGCTATTTCATAACAGTTGGTTTAATAATTACTACCCAAAAAAAAGACTACTTAAGCTGCTAAATGGTGTGGAAATCATCCAGGACCTCGAATTATAAAAAAGATGGGATAATATACTTTTAAGTACATTTTAGTAGTTCAAGTGAATTATGTAATATCAAAAAATCACGCTTTAGAGTCTAACGTAACTTAGCAGCTATTTAGCACACCTTTGTGACCTGATATCTGCCAAAGCCAACAGGACCGACTTTTATAATATCCAATTGTTCTTACCCATACTAAAGTACTTCAACCATTGATATACTTCAACAGAAAAGTTTCAGCTTTTATAAATTGACGTAGGTCTGGCGTTCATGGGATCTTGGTTCATTAGATTCAATGTCACTAAACTCACTTAGACATTTCGACGTACTTCTAAATACGTTTAAACTATTAAAAACACTTCAGCGAAATACTCCACTGAGTTGGGTGAAAACAAGAGTATTAAAATCCACCGCTTTTCAGTAGCGAGAACGAGAGTGAAAAGAGTATGGCGCAGTTAAAAAGTCCAGGGAACGGACGCTTCGAAACACATTATACCGAGAGAAAACAAAATGAATACTTTACCTATTTACTACCTCAAACAAAACTGGACAGCAAAAACGTTGCGAGACAAATCTGCACAAGAACAACTGATAATGGTGATCCTATCGTTGTCATAAGTAATATGGATAGTGAGCTTGATTTAACAGCAATGGTAAACCAACTTTTAGCGAAGAATGAGTTTTCTGACAATTCCTCAATATTTTTGGTTGTACCCTCGTCAGACGATAGTGACTCGGAGCTGGAATCAGATTGCTCTACCATCTGCATCCAGTTGTCAAGACATCTACCCTTTTGGAATCGAAAGCAACATAACGTTGTCGAACCTTGTAAGTATTTATGTCTTATCAAATCATTTCAATTTACTGTCCTTGCCTAGATGTCCAGTTACAATTCATACTTAATATTATAAATGCGAAAGTTAAATATATTTGTTTGTTACCTTTTCACGACTAAACGGCGGATTAGATCATTATGAAATTATATCCTGTGGATGGACATAAGGCTACTTTTTATTCCTGAACAACACATCAAAATTTCCCCGCAACTAGTAATTAAATAAGAATTACAGAAGACATTTAATTGCACTTACAATATATGGGAAAACGCAGTTAGTTATTGTAACAAACTCGAAAGAGGCTTTTGAAAAAAATTGTCTTTATCGGGGGATAAAGATATTTTCTATCACTACAACAGCGGTTGTAAAACAGTTATTTACGCTTCCATTGATTGAAATCGTATCCCGAAATTCCGGTCGAAGGGATATAAGATTATATAGAGAAAGCTCTACTCCCAGGTCTCTGTGACGCCATAAAGAAAAAATACGTAATGTCCAAGTTTTAAACGTTGCAATCTTGAACCGACCGCAACAAAATATCGAAAATTTTGATTTTCAGCAGTACCGGTTCCGGTTACCAAAAGGATTTTATCTAGCACACGTGGCTTGAAAATATCTACAAAAGGTAAATTATTTTGCATGGAAGGAATGCAGCAGACAGTGTCATCTTTTCACAACAAAGAAACCATGTTCCAGCATAGAACCTCGAATTTCTGTTCACATAAAGTCGAAGAAAAGAAAAGTGAAAACATGAAAGGAATGCAGCAGACAGTGGCATCTTTTCACAGTAAAGAAACCATATTCCACCATAGAACACCGAATTTCTGTTCACACAAAGTCGAAGAAAAGGAAAGTGAAAACGTAAAAGGAATGCACCAGATAGTGACATCTTTTCACAATAAAGAAACCATGTTCTACCACAGAACACCGAATTTCTGTTCACACAAAGTCGAAGAAAATAAAAGTGAAAACGTGAAACGAATGCAGCAGACAGTGGCATCTTTTCACAATAAAGAAACCATGTTCTACCACAGAACACCGAATTTCTGTTCACACAAAGTCGAAGAAAATAAAAGTGAAAACGTGAAACGAATGCAGCAGACATTGGCATCTTTTAACAATAAAGAAACGATGTTCTATCATAGAACATCGAATTTCTGTTCACACAAAGTCGAAGAAGACAAAAAAAACAAACTTTGTCAAATTACTACACCTAGTGATCCAATATCATTGTATCATGCTGTAAGCACAGATACAACATCGGACAGGCCATGTTGTTGTCCTCCTAAAATAGAAGAAAATGAAACTTATGAACATGAATACGGATGTGTAGCAAATGTTGTGTCTGAGCTGATTACGCCTGTTCTTGAAAATCAAGGTACACACTATCCCAGCTATGTTTTAAATAAAATCACCGAGTACCTAAATCTCATCATCTGCCAAGCCTTTTCCTATGTTGGGGTCTAACACATAGAGTATAAACGACATGTTTATTTGCTGTCCAGTGTAATTGGGAAAAGGCTAGGTAGATGATGAATAGCCATATAATTCAAACGCGTTCAGAGTGCTGCGTCTTTAGCATATTACTTAGAATGACGTGGTCTGAAGACAATTTAGACTTAGCTAAAACAGGCTTTGGATCATTTTTCAATTTTGTATGTCTTACACGAAAATATTTTCAGGCATCAACTACGACGGCTTCAGCCGGTTAGCCAAAATGAACGTGATTCAGCAAGCATCGTTTGTGTCCATCAACAGAGGTCTAACGTCAGTGACTCCGTGTGTAATACCTCCGTGTCGTGGAAATTTTGGCTGTCACCCAGGAGATAAGTTTCCTTATGACAGACCTATTCTAACACCTTTTTGTGGACCAAAACACTCAGAGGTGTCCAAATCTATTTGTAATCCAAACCCATCAGAGCAGTCAGAGATGCCGGAACCTGTTAGTGAGCGCAGAGATGAGAAGCGCTCAGAACCATGTCAGTGTAGTCCAGAAAAAATTAAAGAAATGTTCGAACAAGTACTTAGAGGAAAAGCGCCGAATTTTAAGACAACAGGATGTGGTGGTGCTATGGATGATCCACCAACCCCACCACCAACCAAAGCACCAGCAAAGCCACTCACTAATCAAGCCGCCTGCAATACGCATCAACCCACATACATCAAACCAGCTTTAAAACCCTTGTGCAATTCAGGTATCTTGAAAGTACAAAAACTGAACTCTTAGGGTTAAGTCACAATATCAGTACGGTATCGCATTTTTCCATGCTTCTATGTTTTTCTGAGTGAGAAACAGAGCATGCTGCCGAACGCATCGTTGAAGCTACAGGCGCTACAGCGCACTCTGATTCTCGCTCTAGCTAATGACGGTTCAGAGTGATGGATAAGGATCGGAGCATGGCAAAATGCTATTCCGTGCTGATAGATGTGGCTCAAACTTTATGGGATCACTTTTTGAAATGAATCTTCATTATTTATTCATTAATTTTTCTTTATTTTTCATTATTTATTTAATCTTCATTTTTATAATTTTGTTTGTAAGTTTGCATGTTTGTGTGATTGTGCGTAGGGTGTAATCGAGTCTTTGACTCGAATCCAATTCTAAAAAATCTTTCACTGGCAGAAAGCTAAATTATTCGTGGCTATAGACTATAGATTATATTTATATCATGCATATTAGCCGAGTTATCATAATTTTTCGGATGAAGTCGCGGGCGAAGTGCTTGTATCAAATAACACACGGCACACGGCATTGCACAGACGGGGAAAAATGTTCGCATGGTTCTCATAAATAGATTTTGAAACTAATCGGCCCTGGAAAAAATGGCGGACCTTTGTAACGGCTAGTATTTACAACTTGTCCCGATGAAACAACTGTGACTTACGAATAACCTGTATTCCGAAAAAGTCTTGGACTTCGTTGTAAAAGTTTTACATGAGTGTATGAGCCGATTTCGACTAGTTGTATGAGGCGTCGCAGTTTGCGAAGCTAATCCCAACCGCCACTTCTCCTGCTTCACCCCCTCAAAAACAGAAAGATAAGCATAAAACAGAGCTTTAATGTTTCATATAGCTTTAGCACAAAAATCTCGACGTTTCTTTACGTCGCCACGTCTAAATTTAACTTTTTATTTGTCAATTTGGAACAATATTTTTTTACCAACTTTCACTTCGCCGATTTTCTGCAAGCCGTTGTTACTAAATTCCTGAAGAATCGGCGCTTTTTGTTTTAATACTATCGCGAAATTATCGCGTCGCATCCCTATCGGTATGAACTGCCTGTAAATATAACTTTAACATTTTCAGATAATAATGAAGATATGTGTGGAAACTATCCAAATCAGAACATAAATGAAAAAGTGAAATGTGCATGCAGTGGTAGGGAAAGAACTGTTACAATTGGATCTTCTTTGTGTCCATGCGAACGGTATCCGCCCCCTGTGTCAATGCCAACATTTGGACCAAAGGTGGGGTCCAGGTCCATGGGATGTCAGTGTTGTTTTTGCGATAACTCCATGGTACAAGCTGCCTCGGAGTTAGAACTTCTAGGTCCCACCGGAGGAGTATGCCAGATGGAACCTGGAGGAACTTCCTGTCAAGCAGGACGAAAATCTAAGGCCTTAAACCCAACAAAAATTGGTAGCAACTGTCTCTGTGCTACTGATGGTAAAAATGGAAAAAAGAATAAAAATGTAATTTGTGAATGTCCTCCCTCGGAGCCCGAACCCGAACCAGAACCCGAACCCGAACCCGAACCTGAAGCCGAACCTGAGACTGAAGCCGACCTGAACTTACCCGGCGTAAAACAGTCCCTGTACCGAAATCACCAATGGGTTGATGAAAAGCAAGTTTTAAGACAGAAATCAGATATGACGCAAACTCAGTCAGGATTTAGAATATTTAAAAAGAAAAAACGGCCGCCACCACCAGAGCCCGAATTTACAGTAGAAGACGCCGTTAGATACTACGTCGCTATTAACCCAGACCTTCTAAAGGATTTATGTCCTGAACCGCCACCGCCGCCGGAACCCCAAGAGTGTCCGTGTAAAGACCTCGACGATAAAAAATCTCGAAAATCAATTTTCAGTAGAAATAATAAAATACAATGCGATTGTCCCGCTGCGGCCCCCACAAGCGGAGGAACTTCCACGCGTGTTGCTTCGAAGCGCGTTCCATCCAAGTCCGCTCATTCCAAGAGTGCACAGCCTCCGGAGCCTGAGCCTGAGCCTGAGCCTAAACCTGAGCCTAAACTTGAAGATGAGGCTCCCTCTGGAGGAATCAAGTTTACTATAGGAGGTAAAGGTTCTGGTTCTAAGGGTTTAAGCGGTGTGTGTTGCTTCAATATGATTCAAGAGTCGAACATTACAAGAACCAAACATTCCAAAAAAATCCTTTGATTTATCTTTTGTAAACAGTTTTAGAGAAACATTCAAGATGATCCACTTCGGTAATAGTTTTAACGCTGAACATTACTCATCATTTGTGTATTTTTTAAACAGTTGTCTGATAAATAATTATTCGTAAGTAAACAATATTTGCAAAACAATTTTGTGTTAATCCTTATTCTTGCACTCTTTAAAAACGACGTCCTTTTATCTGTTAGTGCGCTTAAAACTTACATCTTGACTTCGTGACAGTTGATTTTCAAATCATGACATTTTATTATTAAAAAAAATTCAACTATTCCTTTCACAGCCATTTTACCAACCCCAGCCTAACAGGTTAGGAAATGTAACGGATAAAAAATTCATACAGCAAGATCCCAAGCAAGTTATATTTTTATTTTATTATTAGGACAAGTCCGCCACACTTCCCAAACCACTGTAAGTCTTGAAAGTCAGAATCAACAGTGGAGTGGGTGTTGGATCCCGCAGCGAAATTAATCAGAAAAGTATAGCAGAGGAGTAGGAAAACCATAATTACCATACCACCACCACCATTTTTCATTTCAGGGCAAGTTAGCAGGTATGCATACGGTCATACATACTAACACTACTTGATGCCACACACTACGTTAATGAGAAAATTTATTCGAAACGTATATTTTTTACAGATAACTGGGTATAAAATCACATTTTTGAGTACAGTGACTAAAAATTCATTCGCAAATATCAGGAAATTGTCTATGTAAATGGTAAAGATGGCTATGTTTCCATAACGGTCAATTTAAATATTATCTTGTAGCTATTCACAGAGAACAAAAACTTAAAAAAATATTCAGAGATACTCGATAAGACGTATCGAGTACCTCTGAATATTTTTTTAGTTTTTGCTACACTTAGTGTTTACACTTAGTGTTGACTAGCTGTTGCCCGCTACTTCGTTCGCGTGGAAATTTTGGTGTGTATGTGAGAGACTGCCTCGTTGGTGTGTGAATGGTTGCAATTGCGACTACTAAGCATGAGGTCCTGAGATCGATGCCCGGGTCGGGCAGTGTTAAAAAAAATATTTAATTTAATTACAAACTACATAAAGTTATAACGCACATGATTTAGAGATTACCTTTTAAGCAAAGAGATGCTTGATTAAACAATGTTTGTAATTGAAAAAATACTATAAATAATAGTGTTATTGGGTTATTCCATCAGGAATTTCTCAATAGCAGCCACGGAATCTGGATTTTTGCCCAGTTGGTGGAAATTGGCTCGCCCCTATCACATGGACTTCAACGTAACTGGCGAAATGTGGGTGTACGATTAGGAACACTTCTGCCTAAACCTTCGGGGATTACATGGCGTGAAAGGTGAGAACTGATTGGCTGATCAAAATGTAATAATGTGGGTGATGTGATGACTGGAAAAAGAAGTCCCAAACAAAATTAAATGGGGACGATATGGCTTAAAAACCGTTTATTTTGGCGCTATCCAACTTTCTTTTCAAAGTGAACCATCACACACCTTGTTGGGCACTATTTATTCTAATACCGTTCTGTATATAACATTAAAGGACTTGTTATTTTAAAGCATGTGAAAGTTTTGGGCACTGAACAACCAACATATTTATAATTGACTGTGTGAATAGCATGGAGTGCACAATGGAATGCCTGTCACTTTTATGGTTTAGCCCTGGGATCTGTCATGATGATCTGTGATCTGTCTGGTCTGTCTATCTGTCTGTCTATCGTCATTGTAAAAGTCAATTTTAAGGGACATTCTAACCTTTTAAATTGAAATGGCAAGTTATTTGAAATAGTGGGCATGCGGAATTAAAACGCTCTCCGGATGCCCTGCAAGCTGCGGTTTAACGCGTCTAATTCATGCTTCTGTAGCATTGTGCACTCGTCCCACACTATTAACTTTCACTGCTGCAAAAGGACTCCCCCGTTTTTGGTGATGTTGCATGTTGGGGTATCTTCGCTTGCAAGATTCAGCGGCAATTTGAAAATGGAATGTGCAGTCCGGCCACCCTTAAGAAAAGTGGCAAAAATGCTCGAGGAAGCCACAACCATAGCTATATGACGGCATGGTTGGCGCAGTGGCTCAGCAATTGATTGCGGCGCTGTGTGTCGCGGGTTCCTTTCTCGCACGGAACAAATTTACAACGTCGTGGATTTTATCATAGGTATTTTAATTTTGTTTTAATTTTTAAATTTTTTAGAGATTTTATTTCGTAATGGGTTGTACGTAGTACTTATTACTTCCATGCAAAAAGTAAACACAAAAAGAAAAATAACATCAAATTCATTTTCAGCCATTCCGACTACACTTCGACTAAAACCTATTTACGTAAATAATTAAATTTATCATAGAGATCGCGTATGAGGTTACTAACTAAATTTGAAACATTAGGGTGAATTTCAACAAATGCCATTTTTTTTATCATATCGGTGAACTTTCTCATTTATATTTTTTTTGTATATTTTTCAGGTTTTATGTAATCTTTAGGATATCAAATATCCCCAAATTTAATATCATCAACGTATCATTTAAGACTAAGGAGAAAATTCAGTTTGAATTCTGGTTTCCACCGATTTGACAAACCGGCACCGATTATTTTTTCTGTACACCGATATGATAAGTTTATCCACCGAAATGATGTACATATCCAGCGATATGATAATCTATCCACCTTTGAACATCAAAAAGAAAATAGTTAGTAGGTACCTATATATTTTTACAAGGGTGACTTAAAACTGAAGACCTGAACTGAGGGTCTTATGTAAGTAGATCACATCCAAAGAGAACAGAGTTCTTGGAAATCCAATTAAAATATATTTTATTAAATTATGTATATGCTAAGGCAACATTTGTCTTAGCGTTTTTCCTCTGATAATATGCACGGGCACTGATTCGGTTTTTTTTTGTGCAATGCGACGTGCATGTGCAGTCATTTGGCTTCGGGTTGGGATAAGTCCGGTTGCCTTTCGTCTAGCTAAACGTTCTCTATCTTATCTTAAATGTTCCTCTCTTAACACAGGATTGCTTTTGATTTTAGTTCTATTTTTTATTCTTTCCAGCAACCTCTTTCTCTCTTTTTTCTCCTCCTCTTTTAGTTTTGGCCTCGGCATGCTTAAACAAAATTAGGCTATATGAAAATATGTTTTCTAGCTATATGTATGTGTTATTTATATGTTTTCTATTTGTCTATTATTATCTCTTTGTTCATTTTTCTAACACATTATTTACATTTTTAAATATTTTTAGTAACAAAAATTATAAAATTATCTATTATTGTTAGGTATTATTATGTACTTACTATTTTTTTGACTAGAAAATATTTTATAGAGAAACCTTTAATGCGTTCAATTGCTCCACCTCACCATCATCATCTCAGCCTATAGACTTACATTACCGAATACAGACCTCCCCTAATGATACATTTATACATCTTGCCTACCCAGTGGTGTCGTGGTATTGATTTTGGCAGTCTATGTAGGTAAGAATGTATATATAAATGTTTGTTTGTAGGTATATATGTATGTATATAATGTATGTGTTTGTATGTTTCATTGTATACTTAACGAAATGACACGGGATCTACCGATATGATAAAGCAATCCACCGATGTGACAAAACTGTGCGTTGATCATGAATCAAAACACCGATATTAGATATAAGACACCGATTGATTTTTTCTTATCATTTCGGTGTAAATTATCACATCGGTGGTAATAAAGACCACCGATTACAGCGATATGAGAACAGCGACGTGAGAAATAACACACTTTTTAGAAAATTAGAAAAAATGCATAATATCTAGGTTAAATTCAATAACAGTCAATGAAGCTAATTCACTTACTACCTCTATTAGAACCAAACAACAATAGTAAAACTACTCATAACACTAGAAAAATGCAATCACCGATAATATAAAATAATTGTCCGGAAGCAACTGAAATGGCGTACTTGCGTTATTGGCGGGAATATGCAGCGATTTGACACACGTCCATCCTGACTGCAACCTAGCACACACTAAGGAGGGAAATAAAACTGGGGTGGGGACACTGTCGGACTCGTCGATGAAAAGTTAGGTTTAAATTACTTTTGTCCAGCGATATGAGAACATTTTGCAGGACAAGTACGTTTGTGCCTCTCAGTAATAACCATCGTTAATTATGTAATAAAATATGCTATATATTAATAACAAAACTAATATTCTATTAAATAGAATAAGTTACATACTTAACTTACTTATTTTTTTTAGTGTATAAGCTTTTTTGTTTGTAAAAAAAGTAGAGGGACAGCACCGATTTGAAAAAAATAGAGGTTTATGTATTTATTTCTACCTTTAATAATAGACCTAGGCAAATTATTTTTTGCCACAACCCAATAACTACCTATTGAATACTAAAAAAAATAATTCAGAACAATATTCCTTTTTTCAAATACTAATTTCACCGAAGACAAGAAAATAAGTCATTTGGGAAATTCACCCATTAATATCTTTTGCGTCTGTTGGTCGATTTTGATGAAATAAACGCTAAATGTTACTCGGAATAACGCTTCTTATGTTTCAATATTTCGATTTTGAATACAGTGAGGGGTTTTTACGTGATACGCGCACAAACGAACAGACAAACCGACAAACAGACAAACAGACAAAAAATCCAAAAATTGTAGAAATGGGTTCTGTTTGTGATCCTCTAACATCTCTACTATTTTTTTTCTAAATATTTTCAATGTACAGACACGCCACGTCTACAGATTTATTATATGTACCTATAGCTTATTGCTCTCGAAGGTAGAATAAGTATGCGCCCGACCCAGTTCTCGATGCTGATACCACCACGTTGTATTGGGATCAACCTATCGTCACTGATACAACTATTGTTGCCAATAAGCTTAAATATATGGTGATAAATCGATTGGAGCATCACGCAATGATTGTTGATATAACGGCCCCGCATGACAAGAACCTCGTGAAAGCAGAGAAAGATAAGCAATTCAAGTATCTAGCTCGCGAGGTTGTCGACATGTGGTATGTGAGTACATCAGTCATTGTGCCGATAGTCGTGTCGGCCAATGGCTTAATAGCCAATAGCCTCGACCAACATCTGAGGAGGCTCTCATGGCTGCTCGATCAAGGGCTTGATTCTGAAAAAGCAGTACTTCTGGACACGGCGCGAATCGTTAGGAGGTGTCTGGTGCCGGTGGGCTACTATTTTTTATATTACTTGGTATAGGAATATTTAAAAATGTAAATCACATGTAAAGAAAGTAAATAAAGGAAACAGGTAATTAACTAAAGATAAATTTGAATAGATTGATAGAATTAAATAAAGTAAAAAAGGATAGTAAGTAAACATTAAATAGTAAGCTTCTATATTTTACTTCTATAATAATTAATTTAGGTACCTACAAAATAAAAAAATAAACCGGCCAAGTGCAAGTCATAGTCACGCAGAAAAGCTTCTTCTTTCAGAAAAGCACCAAACATTACAATAAAAATATTTTTAACGCTCATTCATATATCAATTTATACTCAACAGCAAAATGAAATTTGTTTTCATTGTATGAAAAAAAGTAACCAGCCAAATTCAAATCTTACATATTTTTGTAAATTGTTGACGACGACCCCTCAGTAAGAAAGGAGCATGGCAGAAGGAGCTGTGGAGTCGTTGTTCTGCATTGGTTATAATGCGACGAAGTCGACGCAAAACGGTTTAGCATTACTAGGAGCCCATGAAGCGTTAGCAGATTGAAATATTTACAATCTGGCACACGTGGACTTCTTACCAATACGCATGCGTAGAAATACGAAAGCACCTAGATTGATATGTGAGAACGTTTGTGTTCCTGTCTGACTAAATTCCAAAAGTTGAGAAACCCTTTTGTGTTTCTTAAAGAAAACGTAATCAAACATAATGCACGATATGTTAAGACTGTTTCTCTTTGCACTGGGTAGTAGTGACCCCGTATTATTCCTCTTGCATTATTCTTGAAGGAGCTTCTTTAGACGTTGTTCATTCGCGGCTAAATACCGGCAGAGCTAATTCGCCGCTTGATTTCTAAGAAACAAACGCTAACAAAGAAAACACAAAACTAAATAACATGCAAACATCTGCACATTTGAGGAGAAAAAAACTACCACTAACTAGCTTATGCTCGCGGCTTCTCTCGCGCGGAGTTCGTTTCTTGTCCCACGGGATCGTACCACCGGGATATAAAGTATTATTTGAATTAATCAAATACAAACTATTTGTGTGCCAAATTTAATCCAAATCCGTTCAGTAGTTTTTGTCTGAAAGAGTAATAAAGATCCATCCATCGTCACAAACTGTGAAAGATCTACAAAGGACAGCCGGGACCAACGGCTTAACGTGCTTTCCGAGGCACGGCGGAAACTCGGTATGTAATGGGTGGTCACCCACCCACGGACCAACCTAGGCAAGCGCGGCTTAACCTTACGATCGACTTGAGCGGCTGTTATTATTTAGCCATGAGCTTAGCTTAGCTTTACGAGTTTTTAATGATGAAACAAAAATAACCTACTTGAGAACCTCCTCCTTTTTTGAAGTCGGTTAAAAGGGTAACTTATTTTTTTTTACACCCATCTGTAAAGTTTACATTAGAAAATAAATAAATGAAATTCTTTTATTTCAGACCACAAGTCCATTTAGTTAGTACAACAGACAACTTAGAAACTAGTGTTAGTACTTACATCTTACCAGAAAAACAAAACAATTATTTATCATACGCCACAGTGGCATGTAGGCGTACCCAATGCCCCAGTATGTGACTGTCCTACCTGTCCGTTATAGTGCTCAGAATGCTGTTGGGGTTGACGCGTATCCTACGCATGATGGAGGCGCATCGCTTGCGCATGATGGCGTGAAAGCCATCTATGCCCGCTTCTGCGAACATGCATGAAGCACTGCAGTAGCGCGGCATTCCCATCAACACCTTGAATACATTGTTGTATTGGACGCGCAGAGCGCTGTATGCCCCCTGCGTGTAGCTGTCCCACAGACTGCATGTAACCGACTAACAGTACGCCGTGAACAGCGTAGCCTTTTCGTCAGCCGAACATATTATTGTCTACTCTTACTCTCCTTACGAGCGGTGCTTTAGTACGGTACAAGAAGTATCGACCTCGATTGCTGAAGTTCAATGTCAAAAGTTCAACAGCCTATTGATTTTCCGGTCGCTTGTGTAGCATCTACGTATTCGAATGACGTAATAAGCAGCGAAAATTAAGGGAAGGGGGAATTAAGGGGTGGAGCTTTATCAGCATGCTATCTCTTTCTACACGCGACAAAATATTACGAGTGCCGCTGATATTTGTTTTTTTTTTCATAGTTTTACAAAAACTGGATTAAAACATTCTGAGTAAAAGAATATAAAATGTTAATCCAAATGTGAATCATAGCTTATTATAAAATTTTCAATTAAAATGTTAATACAATCTGTGAACCAAGAGGTTCACAGATTGTATTGTATTTTACAGTACTGAGATGTTTTGGTGCCCGAGTGACGTCGACAGGGAGTCGCTATTGGTTACTTTTATGAACAAATTAACTTTAATTATTATTTGTTTCTTGGAACTCGAACATACAATTTGACATCTGTGCGACCGTGACAGCAGTCCATTGCCATCAACCGGACACTTATCCAGACTCCGTGGCTGCTATTTAGAAATAATAAATCCCAATAACACCATAGACTAATAATATATATATAAAATGAAAAACACTTTGTCAGATCCGGGAATCGAACCCAGGACCTCAAAATGCTCAGCAGTCGCGATGGCAACCACTTGATGATCGAAATACTTATGTGATAGATTTTAACATTTTTTCCTGTATTGAGCAGTTTCGATAACACGCGTGTTATAACCACCTTTCAATAAAAGTACAGTTATAAGTGTAAATTAAAACGCGAGTAGCGCGACACTTCGAAACAATTTTCCATTGCAACCTTCTGTAATGCCATGATCTCCTAGTATAGGTGCGGAATAAAACGTTCCGTTCCGCGGAATCGGTACCATACATACATACTTTTAGAAGTTAAAAATACTACATAGTTTAGCCATTTTGACATAATAATGTACCCCACAGTCCATCTGCAGTGTTAACGAATATAATTGTATCTTGTATCCTTGTAACAATACTGTAAATATATGTTATAAAATGCTGTGTAATATTGGCTTATATTAAAATATTCCAAACGTTTTCACGTCGGTTTCCACCCCCGTATAAGGTTCATAGATCTCGGCCTGAGTGTACGCGCGGCGCAAAAATGTGCCAGATGTTTTATAGGCCATATTTACCTACCGGATTCGCTCAGCTAAAGCATGATCTATAACTATGTAAATAACACCGAAGCCTACTCTAAAAAACACCCTATCTAATGGTGAAAATGTGATTAAAATCCGATCAGTACTTTCGGTGATTAGTACTTATAAACAGAGCATACAGTCATAGTCAGTGAAATTGAGGCCTCTTTCTATAGACATGGTCGAAATCGGGTACATAAATTCTGAATAATGGCATTGAAATATTCATGAGAGACATTACACTTTTATCTATGAGGTGGTGTTTTATTTGTGCAGTAAATGGCGATATGTAAAACCGTCTCGCATCCTATAATATGAATCAGTCAGAATGGTTACCCACTAAAGGTTGCAGAGAATGAAAGATCAATTTTGTTATCACTGCTATAAATCAGTGAAGGAAAACATCATTCGGAGACCGGTATTCGAAGATTTATGTGTTAAAAACCTATTTACAGAACAAACATCATGTTTTATGTAATATCTCTTGAAACAAACACAGTAATGGATAAGACTTTCAATACTGATGCCCTCTCGGGTTTCACACTTCAAGACTTCCTATATAAAACCCGCGACAGCACTGCTCATACAAAAGCTACATGAATGTGACATACATCTAAGTCTTCCCTGAGAAAAACTCTATCGTATAGTGAAAAAAAAATTTTTTTCGTTCAGTATTTTGCGTGATTAGTAGTTTTTACAGACAGCCGCGTTAGGCGCTCTTACCGACAATGAATATGAGCTTCAGTCATCCCCTAGTCGTTTACCACTCTACAAGTTTGTTCCTTTATGAAACAAAGTGCTTCTAGCATAAAAAGATAAAACCTGAACAAAGCAGCAGAAATAAACAAAGTTTTTCTTTAATCTTTATAGCCCTGTATCTCAAAAACCAAACAATGTAGTGAAATTCTGATAATTTTCTTGCATTTTTGACCTAACTGTTTAAAAGATTAAGTCAAAATAAAAATACCTTCAAAAAATTAAACAAGTTTTCCGGTTCTAAAACATACCACCCGATATTTCAGAACAGAGTGCCCTTGTCACAAGTACTAGGAGCGCAAATCATGCAGGAGGTGGTGTAAGGTGCCACACACGTAGCCCTGAGGTAGACGAGAAATCTCATCTCAGTGTGTTTGAACCCTTAGGTGGTTAGTTTTAATCGTCTATGTATGTGTGCATCCTAGGAGGGAGAAATATTGAGTTTTGTAGTAAGAGGAAAAGAGATAGATATTATTACTACGCCAGAATCAATGAGAGAACATCAGACACAGAAACGTCGCTTAGGCTGCGGTCTCATCGAAATGTCAGACGCTGCCGACTGCGCACTGCGTACCGTGACGTCACGGTCGCGGATTATTGTTTTATCTGAATTCTGTACACAGAGTAAAATGTTGTTTTTCGGTTACGTCACACACATTATTGCATATCTAAATATATGAATAGTTAACACTTTTTTCTCTCCATTTTTTATTTTAACTCACCATTTTACGAAGGACATGTGACCTTGTGCAGAGGAAGACCGTGCCCATGTACGAACATACGAACATAGCATTCGGCCGTCGTCTGTGACGGAAGACTATCATCGTCAGTCGCAATCGGCGTGTGCTCAGATAGACCGCAGCCTTATGCCAACGTCACACTGAGGGAAAGAGAGAAAGTTATATTATTGAAGCCTAAGAGGACAAGAGAGGGAAATAATGGTCCGGATGTTGTCGTAAGGGGTGGATAGTAATGCTAGCTAGTTCTCCCTTTGGGGTGTGGCAAATACTTTTGGGGTTGTGTATCAAGTATTTCAGCGCCAATCATGCGTTAGACCCATGGTCGACATCGAATAATGCAAGGATTTCGCGCCGTAATCAAGAAAAGCCAACTTTTTGTATTTCAGTAACTTATTATTATTGGAACACAACAGTCATCTTGGTAATAATGTTTTCTTTTAAACATCGAAGCGGCTGTTGAACAAAAAAAAAAGAAGTACCATATCATCGCACGAATACATTACAATATAAATTCAGTGCATTTCAAGTTATTCATCAACAAAAAAAAATATTCAGTAGTACATTTAAAAAAAAAGTCTCAAGCGGTGATTTTTTTTTTCTTTCTTTTCCACAACTCTAGGAACTCAATAAAAAAAGTCCCATGAAAATCCTATTATTACTATAAACTTCGTTCGACCTTATTGTCTAATTGCACTCGACTACAGACTAGCTCTTTTGGTAAATGTTACCCTGGTAGCCGGGCGGCCCGATGCATTGTTAGCGTAACGCCAATTCTCTGTTTTCTCAGTTTTGGCACGGGTGGCGGGCGCCGCCGCCGTGAAAATTTTCAAATGTGGGGATACAGAAATTGACCATACTCCACCTATTTTATGAAATGCGTGATACTATAATAATTATTATAACCATTTCATTTCAAACAGTAGGTCCAATATTCTTCCATTCATAATAAATAATTCTTGGACAGAATACGTTTTCAATGTTTTGCTAAAAAGAGAATGCTCATGGAAGTATGGAATCCCGTACCATGCTGCATCAAAATCAAACCTTGTTTTTTATAGACTACACTGATCGTATTAACTCCTACAAAAATTATTTTTGAAAAAAAAACCCGCGTTTCAGAGTTATTTTATAAAATCGAAACTAACCTAAAAAGTAGGTCTATTTTTTCGACGCTACCAACGACGTATTTTAACACGCATACATTACATTATTGCTCTAAAAACAGCGTAATACACTAATATTAGTAAGAATTACGAGTTAAAGTAACATCCACAGTATGCTTGACTGAAACTCGATTTTATTTTAGACCTTTACATTGCCAATAGTCAGTCAGTACAGTACAAATGTCAGATGCCACAGATAAGATAACTATAAACCATAGAGTATAGTAAGTGCTATAAACTAGTCGGGATTTAGGGATGTAATCGATAAATCAAAATCTTTAGGCTGAGAAAATCTATTTTGTTGCAAATAGCAATAAACCAAACTAAATCGATTTGGTGTACTGATCTTACTTAATTGTAATTAATTTTAGAGTCCGCTCGACAGACAAGGGTTTGTTCAATTGAAACGGAACGTCATTTATATTCAGTTGAAACGGAACGTCATATAAAGGGAGTAAAACAATATTCGTACTTTTAAACTCGAAAAGTATATTTCCAGTTCAAAAATCAAATCCCCGACGCGTAATGCCGTAAAAAAATATGAAACTAATTACTATAATATTTTGGTTTTGAGGCGCGAGACTTTTTGGTACCAACTTTGGTCATTGTCCTTTCTGGACCGTTGTTAAGTTTAAGTAAGCCGGGCGCAACAGAATGTCGTTGTCTCGAAGTACTAGCACGTCATAAACGTGCTGGAGCATTGTGAGTTCGTTGTTCGTTCGTTCTTTAAAGTAAACCGTTTAAAAAACCTTACTTTTTTGCAGGTTAATCGCCTGTAGGATAAAACAGGTGGAATAGTGACGATTTCTGTATCCCACTTTTTTATATTATACTAGCTGTGCCCGGCATGCGTTGCAATGCACCTTTTTTTACCTTACCCTACCCTACCTACCTACCTACCCCCTTATCACTAAGGGGTATGAAAAATAGATGTTGGCCGATTCTCAGACCTACTCAATATGCTCACAAAATTTCATGAGAATCGGTCAAGCCGTTTCGGAGGAGTATGGCAACGAAAACTGTGACACGAGACTTTTATATATTAGACTAGCTGCCCAGCGCAACTTCGTTCGCGTGGTGTCCTACCCCTTACCCTACCCTACTCCTAACCTACTCCTACACTACTCTTATCCTACTCCTACCCTACTCCTACACTACTCCTACCCTACTCCTACACTACTCCTACCCTACTCCTACCCTACTCCTACACTACTCCTACCCTACTCCTAACCTACTCCTAACCTACTCCTACCCTACTCCTACCCTACTCCTACCCTACTCCTACCCTACTCCTACCCTACTCGTACCCTACTCGTACCCTACTCCTACCCTACTCCTACCCTACTCCTACCCTACTCCTACCCTACTCCTACACTACTCCTACTCTACTCTTAACCTACTCCTACACTACTCCTACCCTACTCCTACCCTACTCCTACCCTAATCCTACCAAAAAAAAAGTATCCTAGTGTTGTTTTTAGACTTATCCAGGCAATTTTTTAAATTTTTCTCGCCGTAAAAACAATCCTTGAACTTCAACGAACATTTAAAAAAAAGAATTGGCCAAATTGGTCCAGGCGTTGTTGAGTTATGCGCTTACCAACACATTTTGCGATTCATTTTTATATTATAGATTTACTGACCTGGCCTCGCTCCAAAGGTTTAAAAACAGAGAATTGGCGTTGCGATAACAGTGCAACAGGCCACCCGGCTACCAGGGTAACATTTATTAAAGGAGCTAGATCGAGTAAAAGAACGAAAATAATTACTAATACTAGTTCAGTGCAGCTACTAGTACAGCATTTATATTACTTGAAGGTGGATTATCCAAACGCATGTACGTAATTTTTGTCTTATAGTAAACAATTTTAAAAACATAATGTAATTTCCTAAGCAGGATTGAATGTTTTGACATTAAATGAATTTCAAACAAGCGTCGATCTCTAAGCCAATTTTTTTTCATTCGATTCCTGTGTAAGCTAATTTATATATAATTGACAAACTGTAAACAGGCTAAATACTTATAGGTAATAATCAAACAATACTATGCCCCTACATGTATCAAAAAGGTTAAAGAATAATAGGGCGTAAAAATTTTTTCGATGTCACTGGGTCAGTATATTGAGTAAAATTAGAAGACGACTTACTGCAAGAATAATTACAAAATCAATAAGAGTTTGGCAATATTTGTAAACTAAAAACCGTAATTAAAAATTTTGTTTAAGTCATTCATTTATTATTTTAGTGTAATGTTCATTGTTATGTTTGTTTACATTATATTTGCGAACGGGACCGTCTTTTGTCGCACATATGTTTAGACGGTATTCTCAGCAAGGTACTTTGTCGTAGCGGCTAATTGCACATAATTTTTCCGACTTTTAAAAAAGGAGGAAGTTATGTATTCCACCGGCATCTTCTTTTTTCATGCTTTTTTTTTATTTCACCTATTACTTCGAGATTACTAGGCTGATTTACAAAATTCTTTTCTCATTTGGTAGAGGAAGCCCGCCTAATACAATCATTCATATCTGTTATCGAATTATAATTATTTATTATATTTGATGTTAAAAATGTTTTAAAAAGTTCTCATGTAGACCTAAAATATGGAAATAAAACAAACCATGAAAACCACTTACTTCTTCAACTTTTAAACATTAAAGAGACTACCTCTTTAATGTTATGATTCCCTAGTACATTTGCGTCCGAACAATGATCGTCCGAACAATGTTCTAAAAAGTTCTCATGTAGACCTAAAATATGGAAACAAAACAAACCATGAAAACCACTTACTTCTTCAACTTTTAAACAGTAGAGAGACTACCTCTTTAATGTTATGATTCCCTAGTACATTTGCGTCCGAACAATGATCGGTCGAGAACAATACTGCTGACGCAATGTTTACGTCAGACAAAGTTTGATTGAATGAATGGGGATTTTAATTATGTGGCTTACGCTTGCTATCTTTGTCTTACACTCTAGTAGTACTAACAATAATAAGAGCAGGAATCTATATTGAGAAAGCAGCTACTCTGGTTTATTTTCTGTCTCTCTCTCTCTTCATTCACAACGAAATCGGTTGCTGGCCAGACTAAAGCGTCGGTCATAATGGCAACGAAACATGAGCAAATTACTAGCATGACATAACAGAATAGAGGGTTCATCATGGAATTATGAGTAGAGATGTTTGTTTTTACTAACTTTAACAAAAAATCATTTGGGGCGGAAAAATGTACGTACAGCATTTTAAATAAGTAATAAGTAATTAATTTCATAAGGTCGGTTTTTGGTAATTCGGTGATCGGATGAGAACCGGTGTATTCAACGTAGTATGGACGTTGGCAGTAATTAATTTCATAAGGTCGGTTTTTGGAAATTATTTAGACCATTTATATGTTATAACGTAATTACTATATATATATATACACCCCAATTAGTATATTATGTTATAATCATAATGCATACACTGAATTTTTAGTCAAACATGTATAAGCATTGTTTATTTATTAAATTAGTTATACTAATTCCGGAAGAATGTTGTCGTCACAGTACAAATCCACGAACGCACACAGTCGCACACGTAGATATGAGGGTCTTGCTAGCCTAAAGCACAGAAAGTCTGTTTTTTTAATCTCAGAGACTAAATTGACACATGCAAATGTTAATGAAAATTATTACAGTACTAGCTGCCCAGCGCTACTTCGTTCGCGTGGTGTCCTACCCCTTACCCTACCCTACTCCTAACCTACTCCTACCCTACTCCTACACTACTCCTACCCTACTCCTACCCTAATCCTACACTACTCCTACCCTACTCCTAACCTACTCCTGCACTACTCCTACCCTACTCCTAGCCAACTCCTACACTACTCCTACCCTACTCCTACACTACTCCTACCCTACTCTTAACCTACTCCTTCACTACTCCTACGCTAATCCTACCAAAAAAAAAAAGTATCCTAGTGTTGTTTTTAGACTTATCCAGGCAATTTTTTAAATTTTTCTCGCCGTAAAAACCATCCTTGAACTTCAACGAACATTTAAAAAAAAGAATTGGCCAAATTGGTCCAGGCGTAATTGAGTTATGCGCTTACCAACACATTTTGCGATTCATTTTTATATTATAGATTTTGTTTAGTTTTGCCACCATAATAGACCAATGACAATGATAATTTAACAAATCCTGTGTACTGGAACTATTTTATACTTCATTATAGGATTTAGCAATTTAGTATGTATTTATTTATAATCTTTCTGTTTAATCGGATAAAATATGAGCATCAACTGATAGTTCAGAGAATTGTTTGATACAATTGAACTTGTTATTTGAAATTGCAACATATATTCCAGAAAACATTAAGTATCATTTAATTATTACTAATTCATTTATTAGCAATATAAAGTTAATAAACATTTAACTTGATTATTCAAAGATCACAAGAATCACAACTATCTTTCGTTCGGAAACCAACTTTTACAATAAAAGCTATTAACATAAATTATCTGTCTATGAAATATCAATTCAGGAAGTGCTAATTACATTTATTTTAAATTATAACTTTTGGTTCCACAAAATATTCATTTTTAAAGTAAGATTAGAATTAATAAATAATGTAGAAATGTCAGAGATCGTAACTATATGTCAATGTCACTTGTGTTATGACAGCTGACATTGTCTATGTTATTTACCCAAGTTCTTTGTCTGTGGTTAAAATTGTTTTCCAATATCAATAAGCAACAGTTACTTTTATATAAATATAGACAATCTAACACACGCGTCTGGATTGAAGGCCCAAGCAATTTAATCATAAGAGTTTTAATTCACCTTTAAGAATTCATAGTCCTTAGCATAAAGTTCGCTTTTACTTTAAGTTTTTACTATTTTAGTATTATTTCGTATCTTAAAAAATGCACATAAATTTAATAAGAAAAAAGTTTCGATTGGGAACAACAAAAAATGTGTTTTTTTTTTAACAGTGCTAAGTACATTGCCAATCTTTACGCACTGGGAACGATCTTCTAAATAACTTTTGAACATTTTTAGCCGAGTGCCTCTTACACCTATGATCTCAAGCTTGCGCAACAGAATTGGAATGGAAACTGTGTCAAAAGCTTTGGCGAGGTCCAGGAAAATTCCTACTGTGTGGTTACCCTTGTCAAGTTCTTGCGCTGAATAGTCAGTCAAATGATGTACCGCATCAGCAGTTACAATTTTAGGCCTAAAACCAAACTGCCGTTTAGACAGAATTGATTTATCTTCCAAATATTTCAACAACCTTTTATTTATTATTTTCTCCTATATTTTTGACACAGAACGTAGTAAAGAAATAGGTCTATAATTTTGTCACTTGCTCTTTGCTGCCTGATTTATAGACAGAAACAATTACAGCATTTTTTGAGGCACTCTGGAAAATGACCTGAAGATAAACAAATTTCGGAAAATATATTATAAGTCAGTGGTGGTACCAAAATGTCCTTGAATTTTTTAATAATTTTATTCGATATGTTGTCCCAGCCAACTGCACAGTCTTCTTTCAAGGTCATGATTATACTTTCTACCTCAGTCTCGTCAGTATCTAGCTCGTTAGTGCTCGTTAGGTTTTGGGATTGACCCATATTTTTTTCTGCCAGAGACTTACCAACATTAACAAAGAAATTATTAGCTATGTTAGCGGATTCCACCGGTGACGAGTGTACTTGTAATAAACCTGAAGATGACTCATATTGTTTCGTGTTATATGTTACGTCTTTAATATATTTCCAGATCTTTTTAATATTTGTTCCAGCCTTTTCCATTGCCGCTTTGTCGTACGAGTAGTTGCTTTTAATTTTTTTAAGGAGATCGTTACAAAAATTTCGATATATTTTGTACGAAAGTTGCAATACTGCATTTTCTGGATTATATTTAGCTTTCATATGCAGTTTATCCCTATGTTTCATGCAGCGAATAAGACCTGATGTGATCCATGGTTTTATGTTGTGATTTTTGTTGCTCAGCTGCGATACGATTGTGTTTTTCTGAATTGCATTTCGTAAGTTTTCAATTACAAACAACATGCAAAACTGTGGGTCAGCGGAATTATAGACTGAATTAAAATCGAAGACTGGATTAAAATGGAAGTATGCAAGAAAATTTTATATAATCTATTACTAATTTTATTGATGATTGAATCAACTATAATACAAGCACTACGCACTCGTAACCGATTAAACACAGTAACTGTAGTCGCCGTAGCGACTGACTGTCTAGTACCGTGCGTAGCACAGTACGTAGCAGTACTACGCGTCGGGACTCCGTGCGCTACGGCGTTGCGCGTCAGAGGAGTCACGGAGGGCGCTGTGGCGTAGGCGATCGTAGCAGTCGGCACGGGTATGCGACACGGCTGTCAAAAGCGGAATGACAAACAAAAATGAACCATGCTCTTCTAATATTTCAACGCGTGTAAAAGAGATGCCATGCGGTGAAAGCTCCGCCCCTTAATTTTCTGTGCTACGTCACTGCGCGTGACGTCATTTAAATACCAGGCCCGCAGAGACATGTCGTAGGTACGGCCATCGACCGGAAAATCAATAAGCCAGTGAACTTTAGCACTGAACTTGACCGTACGAGGACGCTTCTTTAGCACAGTTCGTACTTTGAACTTTGGAACAGATTGGTGTGAAAATTTGGCTTCCTGAATTAAATTAAATTGGGTTTAAGTACTAAACTTACTGCAGGTGTTCAGTTCATTTTAGTCTGGTTCCATGGAAATGGAACGTTATAATCCGCATCTAAACTAGAAGATTATGAGAACAGAGAAGGTTACAACGGCAAAAGGCGCCAAAAGTTGAGGTACGCCTTGATACAGAACTTAACTAATACTGTTGGAAGAACGGTTACAAGTAAATAAATACGTGTGAGCGTACAACTTTTAGAAATGTAATGTTACCCGTTATGGGTCAGATCATGTTTTTTTTTTTAACATACCTCAGTATTTGTATATCTCTGTATTAGAAACTTTAACTGACTTTTGGCGGTTGATATTCTTGTTGGGCATTTAAAAACTGGTTATCAAATAAAAATTGTCGGCAAATCGTTTTTTTCTTGTGGATAGTTAGATTAGTCCATTAAAAGGTTATAATAATGCACAGTTCTTACATTTGAAACTAGGATTTCAGATGAAAATGCCACGTATCATTTGAAGTGAATAATTTCAACTAACTTTTGGGGGCCACTTTACATACAGGTCAAACACATACCTTTTTTTTGGGCTTCACCGCAGTCGAGTAAAAAGAGAATAGTTTTATTTGTTTTACCTTTTTATATTGTCATAAAGAGGTTGGAATATCTTTGTATGAAGCCTGACATTTCTAAATTCCGCCATTTAAAAAAAATAGCAGCCATGCAAAGAACCTGTATTAATCAATTGCTGATATCAATACATGGGTATTGTGATATCAGCAATTGATTGGATGAGAAAAAATGTTCTAAATCATCACGTTTCCGAAATATTTAAGCTATAAAAGTTGTACTGATGGCGAAGATTGTAATTCTTATTCTTATTCTTAATTGCACACAGAATAACAAATTTGGATACAAATTGCAATAATATAAGTTTGTAACTTATGTTATTCAAATCTATAAATTGACTAATTGACCCGCTTCAGCTTCCAACAACTATTTCACCCGCTTATCTATTTATGCCAAGTAGTTTCACCTTACCAGGATCCAATGACTACCAGGATGTAATCCTTGTGACGTCAGAACGTGTTGTACTCGCACACCTGAATGCGGTATTTGCATGTATGCATTCATGCGATGGCGATATACAACATTTGCAAGAGGGTATGCGATAGCAGTATTTACGATTTACGGAAATGCAACACTTACAAGCATATTTAAGTGTGTGTATTGAAGAAGATTGCTGTATTTGACTGATGACACCTCCCTAGGCCGCATCATCGCTTCACAACAGGCGAGTTGCGGCCAAACGCACGCCTATTTAGTATTTAATAAATGCAATTGGCAAACTACCCACAACGATGGCTGTCTAATTTATAAGGGGTATAATTTAGACGGTCACCAAAAATATTTTTAAGACTCTAAGCCTAGGCACCAAATAACATAACAACTCCAAAAAAAAATCAATTGACTTTATTAAAAGGGCCCTAAAGTACATAATATTATGATCCAAAATAAATGAAATAACATCAGAAAAATCGCAAAACTTGCACAAATATAATTTTTGGTTCCTAAAATGGATCAACGGTCACCAAATTCTATCCAACTCAAAGATTAATATAACTACCAAAAATCATACTCCAAAATAGTAAGACGTCAACCAAAATACATTATTTGATCCCAGACTACTTTAATGTACGAGTAAGCCTAAAATTACAATTGCTTCCCTTTATTTCTTAACCCCACACTCCGCACCCCGCACCCTGCAGAACCGCCACAAGAACGTTTAGTCAAATGATTTGTTATGACAAAAAATATAAAGGCAAAAATTTTGGAATGAAGACATAACACAAATTGATTTAATATATCGTAATTGAAATTTAACAGATGCTGACAGAAACCCTAACCCTAGACGGTCGACGTCAGGGGCACCCCGAGGTTCGGTTAGTTAGATTACTGTAAACCTTGCAGACAGAAATAGGAGCCCCGCGCAGCGGGGATCCGTCGACCTGCTGACGGAAACGCTAACCCCAGTATATTTAGTGAATTTCATATAACAATAAGTAAGCGACGCACGTTTGGGAACCCCAGTATATTAATTGGTATTAAAATTTGGGAAATATTTTAGCGATCGTTAGCTTTTTTAGCCTAGCAAAAATTACCAAATTAGAACTCATGGTACCTATTACATAATTGGTAACATCTAAGTAGTGGCAATATATAATATTTAGTCTAAAGTGTATTTTAAAGGCGTCCATATATTTTTATGGCAGTCAATAATACGAAAAAATGGATTTACTTCATAATATTTTAGGAAACATTATTTGGTGACCATTTAGAATTTTTTTGGTAGAAAAATAGGTACTTTTTTGGGCGGTGTTTAAACACAAGCCATTTATAAGTAGCATCGGTGTATGTGCAGTTCAAGCAAAGCAGACATAACCTTCGTTTTATGAACTTTACTGTTAAAAACAATCATGGGTGGTTTTAAATTGTCACGACTTTCTTTATAGACAACAACAGCATAAGCTGGAGATGATTGCTTGTTGCCAGATCGAACTGCCTTCCAGAGACACTGGGGGGGGGACAGTACTAGGTCTGAATAAATAAATAAAAATGTAATTAACAATAACCAATAACAAATAACCGTATTGTACATTTTTTTAATTACTTAAACACCATTGCTAATAACAAAACTATGGACTGTACTTTGAAATAAAGTTTTATTTATATTTTTGAAAGAATTGAACTGGGATTTGTTTTTTTAAAGTGATGACACGATTTAAAGATGATTTTTTTTTTTTTAATCTTTATTGAAAAAAAGGATTTGATCATGCATGATCATGCCATCCCTATAGTTACAGACATCTTATAAATATTCACATCTTATCTACGCTTTAAAGCACAATCGACCATTTTATATACGTAATTCGCTTCCTCTGATAAGGGAAACGCTAGAATACTATTACAAACACTGGTGTCGTGTAAGCTAATACCGTAAGCAACGCTAAAAGATAACCTCTCAGCTTCGTTCCGAACACATTCCACTAAAATATGAAAAACATCTTCAATAAGATATTATATATTACATTATATTATATTGTTATTATTATTTATTTTTATGCTGTTAGTTTCCTTAATTTATTAAAAGTTGAATTTGTTTTGAATTGATGTTCAGATTCACCTAAAATATACATCAGTATTATGAAAATTTGCTTATTCATATTAGTATCAAATCAACAACTAAATGGATAGTTTTACAATAAAAATAACTTCTTTGTAATAAATTTGTTTTATTTTTAAACATCTTGTTGTTATTCAAATCCTCATAAAAATAACTAGCTCAAGCCCAAGTACCTAAAACAACCACAAAATATTAAATTCAATGCCAGAACCACAGATTAAGCCACTGGTAAGCTTGTTTTATTTACAGAGAGTTCCATTTTGGAAATATTCTGTCTGGTAAAGTTCGTTTTCTTTTTGCCGTTATGAAATCACAACATGCAGAATAATTGAGAACCTCGTGAAAGCCGAGAAAAATAAGCAAATCAAATATCTTGACTAGGCTCGCGAGGTTGTCGACATGTGGATTGAGAGCTGCGGCGATCATTGTGGCGATAATCGTTTCAGCCAATGGCTTAATTGCCAAGAGCCTCGACCAATACCTGAGAAGGCTCTCGTTATTCAACTGGATCAACGGCTTGCGACATCTGTTATTTTGTACCAACAACACTACGTACTACTACTACTAGTTTCTGTTACCCTGGTGTGCACGGTCAACGAGTATCGATTTTGACTAGTCGCGTTGCAACTGAAACTACGTGTTATCTATATAAATAAAAAGAAAAGTCCTGACTCATCAACGCCCAGCCCAAACCCTTGAACCTAGAAAGCTGAAATTTTGCACAGAGGTTCCCTTTACAATGTAGACAAGGAATAAGGAAGGATTTTTCGAAATTCAACCCCGTAAGAGGGCGAAATGGGGTTTGAATTTTCTATGAAATTTTATATTCTCTGGATCGATTGACTCAAAAATTAGTGTACATACTCTTCAATTAAAACTATGAGACACATTCTTCACAGTTTTTCCAAAATCATCCCCCAACGTAGTCAAATAGGGCTTCGAAAGTCACGTAGGCGGTTTCATGGCGCGCAGTGTGGCGCAGAGCGTGCGGGTTGGAGAGTTTATTCTTTGAAGAGTATTTATCAACTAAGAAAGGATTTTCAAGAAGGTGTGTTAGGTTATCCATATTTATTGGGAAATATCTGTTGTTCCTATTGATGTTGCAAAACAATAGAATATTTTACTCTATATGAGAAAAAATCTAAAAATCTATTATTGAGATAGTTTAGGCAAAAAGCAGTCGGAAAACGTTAGTTTTAGTTCATGCAATAGCAAACTAAATTTTAAAATTAAATTCAAAGGTTTCAGCTTTTTTAATCTGTTTCATAACACTATTAAATAGTAGAAAAAGTTGCCATGTTATTACGTCATACGCCTATATAAACTTAGAAGTGTCAACTGTCAACTACATAACATACAATATATCACTGCATTTGTTTACACAGCCAACTGACGTCATGACCACAGAGCAATATGGCGTCCACTGCGTTCAGCGTTTTCGTCAAATTACGCGCTAAATTTGAAAATGCAAATTTTAATGCATTTTTATGGCACTTAACGATTGAATAAAAAAAATTGTGAATTTTTTTGTTGTTTATTAGCACTATAGAATTTAATTGAGACACTTTTCAAAAATGAGTGTTTACCCTATTATATATAACCACAAATAACTTGGGTAATTAACAAAGACAATGTCAGCTTTCACAAGACAGGTGACATTGTCTTGTGGTTATCTTCCATTGCGGAATTATTTATTAGCCGATGTCTGTACATTAAATATATTGAAAAAAAATGTATATGCGGGGTCTTTATTAGAGCAACAGAAGTCAAAACAACAGTTGTTAGAATTTTTGTCTGTCTGTCTTTCTGTCTGTGTGTTTGTACGTGCTACACGCAAAAACTACTGCATGGACACAAAGAATGACGTGACATTTCAGGTATTCGGTACAGGTTGCCACTCCGCTCGGGAGCGGCAGTCCTCACAAAGAGCGTATCGGGAATAGTCGTATATTGTTTTATTCTACTGTTGTGAAGGGTCTGTGAAATAAACCGACAAAGTTTTACCTCCTATACCACATTTTATTTATATTTCAACCAAACTAAGTAGAGAACATTAAAAGTCAATCACCCCAGAATAACTAGGACCGCCCGATAGATGGCGTTGACGTCGAATTAGTGAGTACTCACTATGGTTTCGTGGCCTCCGCGAGTATAATACCGGCGGGGAATATCGAGCAGTCACAGGGTACCTATTAGAATGGTTACATAGAGGTAAAGATATTAAATCTGTATGTGTATCCTCCATACAAAGGATACACATAATGTGACATCCATCAAATTTTTGAAGTAGTCGAGCGGGTGACCCCTCCGACTCTATGACTGTATACAGATCATTGTGACACGTAAGTGGTCACAATGCTCTTTCGCTTTATTTGTTTTACCTGGGTGGTGGTGCCGTACGCTTGATAAAAATAAAACTGACAATAAAAATAAAAATGTCCGACCAGATGGCTTCAACATCATCATCTTTCTGCTGTTGCTGTTGTTTATAATCCATCGCTTTCCAGGGGGAAAAGACGGTATGATCCAGTGAAGCGCCATCATCTACGATCTACGTCTTATAACCATTTTAGCAAGGCGTTTCTTTTGCTATCTGGGTGGCTACTTATACAATAAAACTCATAAGGTGCTACAGATCTTTAGCCACAAAGAATAAATGCAAAAAGAAGCTAACTGACTGGTTACTAAAATTAAACTATAATGAAAACATCCTTATAATGACCTAAACACACAATCAAGCACACTCACACACCTACAATCACCCATACTACACATCTACTAACATTCGTCTCGCATACTTAACCTAGATTTTAAGCATAATAAATAAACTATAAAATGTCGTATGATTCCTTACATTCTGTTAGCGCGCCTAGTACATAATTTATGAAATGAAAATGTAAAGAGAAGATCCTGGTGTCCTAAAACTCAGGCCTCGAGCCTAGCTTAGGCACCAGTCTCCCACAGTATATACTTACCTGAATTGTGTATCATTGTCGAATCTGACCAATGTAAAATAATTTTGATGAGAAAATAAAGTTGATTGATTGATTGGTTGTCATATATTATTTGGGGTTGGCGCAACACGCTTTTTTCTTCAATTCTCCCCTAGATGGGGGGGTCGTGTAAAGACGTCTCGCATGACGCATTCGGATACACAGGTCATCAAACATGCCTGTTATCACACTCGTGAGGCTAGCTCGGCGCCAAGGATCATGCAGAAACCGGCAGATAGCCAAAATAACTACATATTATTATGTACTAGTTTCCAAGCGATCGTTGTTATTTAATTCCTTTCTCAATAAATATTTACATGTATACAGTCCACTAATTTTCATTTGCTCCACCAAGGCCTATCGTCGCGATCATTGGTCTGGTCGGGCTGTTAATCTTCATGTTATCATTTACTCCTTTTCTTTTCACATCAATTTTTATGCTTTGCAAATTGATAATAATGGAAGTTAAAGAAGTAAATGATAGCATGACGTTTGACAGAGGAGAATGGAAGAAAAAAACGTGTTGCGCCGACCCCAAATAACATGGGAAAAGGGCAGGAAAATGATGAAATTGATAATAATGTTAAAATTATTTTATAATGTCTTTTGGAACATGTAAATTTAAATGAAATTATTCATTCGTTATCGACATAAATAAATAAAAAATAAAAATAAAATTCGTTTACTTCAGACTAATAAAATGTCCATAGGTTGTTAGTTAAAACAAAACAAAACTTATACAACATGCAGCCTGATAAGCCTACCTACAACTGCAGATTCAGGTCTCTCTGCAATCATCCTTAGGATTCCGTTGCCACTACCTCGAATTCGGCGAATTAGTGAGGCTGACTTTTTGCGCATTATAGCGTAAAAGTCATCCACCCTCGCGTCGGCAAACATGCCCGAGGCGCTGCAAAACCGAGGCAGTCGCACCAGAATCCTAAAGGCGTTGTTGTACTGCACTCTAAGAGCATTGTAGGCCCGCTGCGTATAGTTGGTCCATAGGGCGCTGGTGTAAAAGCTTTGACAGTATGCTCTGAACAAAGTTACCTTAACCTGTGCCGTACACCTTGCGAACCTATGCACCAACATGTTAGCACGCACCGACAATGCTCTTCTTTCCCTCTCAATATCTCTGTCGTCATTAAGGGTTTCAGTTACAACGTGCCCTAGATACTTAAACTCAGAAACACGGCTCAAAGATACCCCGTTTAGATAAACTGGCGGTATATGCTCAGGTTCTTTATTTTTACCTCTGATAATCATATACTCACTCTTTCTATCGTTGTACTTTAAGCCGTGAATCTCGGCGTATGACTCACAGACATTTAACAGTTTTCTCAACCCACCTACAGATGGACTCAGCAACACCATGTCGTCAGCGTAACTGATGTTATTGACACAAACGTTGTCTATGTGACACCCGACATGGCTGTTGCTGAGCTCACCAATCAGCTGGTTGACATACAGGTTGAAAAGTCTTGGAGAGGTCAGCCCCCCTTGCCTAACTCCACACTCCAGTGTATACTCATCAGAATATACGTTTCCCCATTTGACAACGTTTTTCTGATGGTTATACCAGAACGAGAATATATTAATGAGTTCGGCTGGAGCCCCGACCTCCCCAAGCTTAGTCCAGAGCTTATTATAATCGACTAGGTCGAAGGCCTTCGATAAGTCTAGAAAGCAAGCGTATAAGGGTGTTTTCCTGCTAACATAATAAGAGACTGTGTGCTTTAGTGTCAAAATTGCACTTTCGGTTGACAAATTCTCACGGAATCCAAACTGGGCATCGTGAAGGGTAATATACTTGTTGAGCTGCTTATCTAAAAGACCGTCGAAGACCTTTGCCAACACAGTAGCCAGGGAGATAGGCCTATAATTGTTCTTATCAGTTATATCACCAGTGATATTTTTTGCTATGGGCACAACAATAGTTTCCGTCATCTTAGATGGTAAGTATGAGTGACGTATGCAAAAGGTAAACAACATAGCCAATACTCTAAGTACATGCTTACCCGCGTGCTGCAAGTGTTCAATGCTCAGCCCGTCACTGCCCGGAGACTTACCTCGTTTCATGTTCATGATAATATTTTTCACATCTTTACAAGTAAAGCCTATTGGGTTCTCACAGGCAGTCATGGTCTCAACATCCCCCACTGCAACACTGGCAGCTAGCGGCGACACAACCTTAAAATGATTTTTAAATAGGTTAGCTATACCTTTGGGCTCACTACAACCGCCCACACTCACTGGCAAACTAACCTTACCTTTCATCCTCTTAGTACCCTTCCAGAAAGCACGAAAGTTTTTGTCAGTAACATGGGAGGCTAATATATCCATTTTAAGCTGGTCTTGGTGATTCTGACAAAACTTCAGTCTAGATTTAAAAGTTTTACGTGTAAGATACATGTTGTCATGAATAGGCCCACTTTCAGGCTTCCCATGTGCTATATACCTTTGATAAGCCTGCCTAGCCTGACCATGTGCCTCTCTCACGTGTTTGTTCCACCCCACTACAGATTTACCCTTTCTATGTGTCCTCACTTTCTTGCTTTGCACAGAAGCTTCACATAAAATATTAACAATGCCATTATATAAATTATCAATAATATTTCTATGATTAAAATTATTACACATACTGTCTGCACAAACACAGAATTCACTGGGAAAGTCAAGGTATTTTAGTTTATCATTACAAATGTCAGAATAATTTTCTATTTCGTCAGTTTCTCTCTCACCCCACATAATATCATTAGAAATCCAATCGTCACAAATACACTTATTCTTAATCATGTCAAGATTACATTTAACAATTAAAGGCAAATGGTCCGACCAATACACTCCATAGTCAACATTAATACTTGTTATTGTATGCCAGGCTGATTCCGTGACTACACAGTGATCCAACCAGCGCTTACATCGATGAGCCTCACTATAGAATGTATGAGTACTTGACGACCTGCCTAACTTAGCTATGTCCGCACATATCCATTTATTATCATCACAAAAATCAAGTAAATTGTCACAAAAGGACGCGGTGGGGTGAGCATTAAAATCCCCAAGAATAAATACAGATTCCACGTTACTCTGTTGTACAATTGCACTAATCTCCCCTAGACAGTTCGTAAAAATTGGTAGGTTGTCAGACTGGTCGGTAGGCATGTACACACATATAATTATAATTTCACGATTGTCACCTATATCCGCTCTAATTGCCGTGATACGATCGCTTTCACACTGTACAACTGTCACATTTGTAAACACACTTTTACGCCACAGTATAGCGACCCCTCCAAACGGTCGCCCACGCCTCATTCCGGATGATAAGTCAATCGGCGATTTACCAGTATAACTGAAGCTACTGTCGATGCCGCCGAGAAAAGGCAGGTCTTGCGGCACCAGCCACGTCTCCTGAAGTGCTACCAAGTCCGCACGCTGGCACAGTGACCGGACACACTCCACACTCCTTTTCACGTTTTTACAGTTAAAACTAACAAGAATGTTGCTATTGTTGTGATTCATCAATAAGTTGCTCATCTGGCCCCCTTCTCATGTTTACAAATCGTCGGAACTTTATTCCGTCTGGCCACAGATTGCCATCAAGATACAGATGCATACTACATTTCGCTACAAACAATTTAAAGGCGTTGTACCCTTTATCGTTTTTCATTTTAATTCTAGTAAGCCTCACTCTATCCTGCGTTTTATTATATATGTATTCCACTATATCAGATTCCACAGTGTCTTTATGTACATTGGAGACAAAAAGAGGAACTTTAATATCAGCCGCCTTAAAATTACTACGGGATTCCGTGGTTGCCTTACCTAACTGACTTACAAAATGATTTCGTAGTCGTTTTCTTTGCACGGTAACCCAACTAGAATTTTGTTTATTTATCTTGAAGTCTCCGTCTTTCTGAACGATTTCTGAATTTACATAGCATGATATTTTTATCCCCGATGCAAAAAGAGGGGTGTTATAAGTTTGACCGCTATGTGTGTGTATGTCTGTGTCACCGTAGCTCTTAAACGGGTGAACCGATCTGGATGTGTTTTTTTTTTAATATTTTGCATGCTCAGCCATCATACGACATCATGCTCAACAATCTCAAATGAAAATCTCCACTGATGGACTCAGGCTTCCACGTCTTCACACCGCTAGGCACAATAGCAGAATCATCCCAGTTTAAAAAAAAAAAGATTGGCATGTGTAAACTAAGCATTAAGGTGATCAGACCTTAGAAAAAAAATATCAACCTGGCCATAGCTGTTCTTAATGTCTGACAATCTGACACATGACGTTTGTAACGTTTTACTCTTCCTACTTAGGAACACAAGTCTTATCAATGTAAATTATGCTCTTATCATGAAGCCTTGAGATGTACACGAAACCATAGTTTCAGTTCACACCCAAACAGGAAAACAGGAGTTATGTCGTTATATTAATCATTGTAAAATAACATGTCAAGATGTGAGGTAAAGTATAAATAGCATTCCACTTTCTTCCGTAAATAGTTAATCTTCAAGGTTTTGGCAGTAAGGTCCTGTTCATCTTCTTAACCTGATTTCACCCACTTCAGAAACTGAACTTGTATATATGACTAGCAACTCGCCCGACTTTGTCCTCGCGATGATGAAGCTGGAACCAACCAAACACAATCATCACAAAATGTTCATTGGTTTTTGCAAAGGTTTTTCAACTGCAAATATAAGCCTGTTTTTTATTATTACAACAAAAATCATTGTTCGGAGGCAAATACGGTCCGCCGTAGGAAGTGGATTAAATTAAGGTTGTAAGGTCGTAAGACTACGAAACCCTACATTGTGCGTGGCCCGACGCGCACTTGGCTGGTTTTACTTTTAAGAATTGAATAGCCTTTAAAGAAGAGGCCCTTTTAATGGACTTAGGGTTAAGGATATTCTTTTGTCTGCAGTTTTGATTCCGTTCTCGTCTAACACGTTCTAATAATATAATATTACGCCTGTAATCATAATATACATACATCTACATTTCGCCATTTCGCCAGTTACATTTAAGTCCCATTTATTTATTTATTTATTTGCTCTTTTTTAGCTTCACCCAACTTAGAAATTGAACCCAGGACCTCATAAGGATGATTTCCACCAAACGGCTCGCATCACATCGGCTCGGAAAGAATACGAACGGATGCGGCGACAGCCGATCGCGTCCGGCAGGATGTCAAGGCATACGATCGGCTCCGTTCCGTCGCTTGCGAACGTATCCGTTTCTGCGCCTAGTCAAATAATTTGATCCCAACCGAGTTGAAGTGTTCTAAATTTTGAAAATAATTGAAGTTGACGTAGTATTGTTGGCAATTGCATAAGAAGAAGAAGAAAATTAAAGAGAATGAGTGGTGCTGCTCGGCTTTGAGCGTACGCGACGACAGCCGAAAAGATCCGAACGGTTACTACGACAGGCGGACGGAGGTGATCGCGCATCGCAACATACTTTCGGCTGTAGCATACTGTCGCGGAAGACGCCCGCGGTCAAGCAGCTGTGCGCGGCTTGGTAATATAGATTTTAAATACTGTATAAACGATTCCGATCCGATGCGATGCGAGCCGTTTGGTGGAAATCATTCTATATTCAGCAGTCACCCTTTGCTACTACTAGACCAACGATGTGCTTTATTACACCTCATCATCAGCCTATAGCAGTCCACTGCTACATACATCATAGACATAGACCTCTTCAATCGCACGTCATTTAACTTGATTCTCAGCAAGAGAGTTGCTGAGAATCAAGTTAAATCCAGTTGCTACCAGCCACACCGGTAAGATCGTCACTCCACCGTGCCTGAGGGCGTCCCACCTTACCTTTGCCGATTCGCGGTCTCCACTCAAGAACTACCCCAACAGTCATCGGTCCTACGTCTAACATGACCGGCCCATTGCCACTTCAGCTTACTTATTCTGTGTGCTATGTCGACAACCTCGTTCCGGATGCGATCCCTCAGAGAGACTCCAAGCATAACCCATTCCATAGCTCGCTAAGCGACCTTAAATTTATGGACCAGCCGTACCGTCAGTGTCCACGTTTCGACTCCGTAAGTCATAACAGGCAGGACGCACTGATTGAAGACCTTAGTCATTAGGCTCTGTGGAATACGCGACGAGAAGACCCGGCGAAGCTTCCCAAATGCTGCCCAGCCCAGCTGGATTCTTCTATTAGCCTCCCTCTCAAAGTTATTCTTACCAAACTGCAGAGTTTGCTAATTGCCCCAGGACCTATTGTTGTCAATGGCAGTTCTCTCGAGAGAACTGCCATTGACAACAATAGGTCCTGGGGTGACGTGATCGTTGAATATAACCTGGGTTTTGTCCAAGTTCACCCTGAGTCCAATGCGTATTGAAGAATCAACTAGGCCATCCAGCATCTGCTGCAAGTCGTGCAGCGATTCAGCCAGTATGACGATGTTATCTGCATATCTCAAGTGTAAGATGTACTCGCCATTGATGTTAATGCCACGTCCTGCCCATTTTAGCGTCTTAAACACATCATCCAGTGTGTTGGTGAACAATTTCGGGGAAATTACGTCCCCTTGCCTCACCCCTCGACGCAAACTCAAAACCAGCAAACCCCAACTCCGTTTGCTGGTTTTGAGTCTGGACGGTCATTGTGGCGTTCTCATAAAGAATTCTCAACACTCGAATGTATCGCTAGTCGACTTGGCATCGCTGCAGAGACTCCAGAACTGATCAGGTCTCGACGGAGTCAAAAGCCTTCTCATAGTCCACAAATGACAAAGAAATACACAGCGGCCGATTATACTCGTCGGACTTCTATATGATCTGCCGCACTGTGTGGATGTGGTCTATGGTGCCATATCCTCCTCGGCTGCTGCAACTCAGCCTGCTTCGGTGACCGGAAGTCGTCGAGTCTTCGCGCTAGACGATTTGTGACGACTCTTGAAAACAGCTTATACACGTGGCTAAAGAGCGAAATGGAAATAATTCTTTAATAGGGCCTTGTTCCCCTTTTTAAAGAAAAGAACTACCATGCTCATTCACCACGCTTCTGGAGTTCTCCCAGAGAACAGAACCAAGTTGAAAAGCTCCCGTAGCTCTCTTAATATAGGACGTCTTTCCGCTTTCAGGAGTCGTTATCCCATCCTCGCCAGGGGCTTTTCCATTCTTAAGCTGTCTAAGAGCCGCCTCGATTTCGTTTTGGCTGGCCACCTTAACTGGTAAGGTGGCTCTGGAATCCTCATTTTCGGGATCAGGTCGAGATGCATGTGATGCGTACAACTGGCCGTAAAAGTTTTCGACTTCCGAAAGAATCTCCGGCTTCGAAACGACGATATGCCCACTAGATTTGGTCAACTTCGTCAGGTGGCTCCTCCCAAGTGATTGGTACGAACACTTTCGACCCCCGATTTTGCTCAATCGCTTTTTCTATTGAGCGTGTGTTGGAGCACCGAAGGTCGCGTCGTACCAATTTCCTAATTCTTTTATTGAGTGCCTATAGTTCTGACGAAGTGGAGGGTAGGTTTTCACGTCGTTCCGGAAGCTCCAGAGTCTCCTCTGAAAGTTTGGACTTCTTGCCCTTGCGCCGCATTTTACAAAAACGCGTCCCTTCCTCCCTGAGAATTTCCACCATTTGATTGAGCGCCTGGTCACCGTCATTTGTGGTTTCCACGGCCACGAATCGGTTCTCCAGATCTAACTGGAACGCTTCAAACCTAGCCTGGTTTGGAGCATATTTGGACGGAGCTTGTGATCACTACCGGTGTTGAACCTGTTGATCACCGAAACATCTTGAACTTCATCCGCTGTGATGAAGTCTATCTCATTTCTCGTCATAGTGTTGGGGCTTCGCCACGTCCACTTTCTTTGGGGCTGTTTCTCAAAGAAGGAATTCACCACGAGCTGGTAAGGCTGACTTGGGGCATTGAGATGGTAGGTGTGCCCCCTGACAACGCCATGCCCCCTTGGGGTGAATTTTTCAAATGGGCGTGGGTTGTCAAATCCGAAACTATGAGGAATAACGAAAAATACTCAAAGGAGTCCCGAGCCCGATTTTGATGAAAACTAAAACTGCACCTCTACTACTAGAATTTGATCCCTATTAGCGGCACTATTGAATGGTGTAATAATACAATGTGTGTTTTTCTTTTCAAAATCAACGGGTTAGATTCCTGGCTAGAAATATTGATTTTCCAAAAATCTAATGATGCCGTATTAGTTTTCATCAAAATCGGGCTCGGGACTCCTTTGAGTATTTATCGCTATTCCTAATTTTTTTGGAATTAGCGACCCACGCACATTTAAAAAATACAGCCTGAACACCAGTGCCAGTACGAGGTTTAGTCTTAGGATGGAGCGACATGTGCGTATAGCGTTCCTTGGCCCCAAAATACGAGTATACTAAGTTGCGTTCGCAGTTCCGAAATTATTAATATTTACTCGATTATAATTTACTCGAAAATTTTGACACGGAAGGTTATTTATTAGTCTCTTGACCAATTGTGTTAACATCAAAAATGAATTAGACGACTAATAGAGAAAAGTTCAAAGTGTCAGAGCGAGCAAACATTTGTAAAATTTATTGAAAGAAACAAGATACTGCGTCATATTCTCTATGCTTGTGAAACATTGAATGTGTTCTTAAATTAAATTACTCTTTCAGCAACAATTTTACTGAAGAATACCTAACACGCAGAGAGGAATAAGCTAAAATTAAACTAAAAATGTACCATATTTTAAATAAATATATTAAACGCACCTGAATATTATTAGATAAAGTAGATAAAGTGCATGAAAAGAAAGAGATAAGAAAGTAACTCGATCAAAATAAGGAACCCACAAACAAATACAGATAAAATAAAAGCTTATAAAAAGAGGTGTCCTAAAAAAATAAACGCCGCCTCAAGCCCCTGCCCTTAAACAAAATGAAACACGACGAAAACATAGACGTACGTTTAGAATTTGAATCGCATCAGTGTGATCATGAAGACAATAAATGTAATAACACAAATGATATCAGCATAAAGGTACATAAGAAAAAAGTGAGAACCCGCAAAAAAGATGATTTTATAAAACATGACCAACGGCCAGCTGTCACTTTTCGGTTATCACACTCCGTTAGGAATAAAACCCGAAAACTACTCACTAAACACACCAGCATGACTGAAATTAGTAAAAGGAAGAAACTATCCAAGCAATGTACCAGAAGCACTGACGCCATACAGAAAAAGTCTTTCTTCAATTCTAAATTCATAGTGAACCGAGTATCAGATTACTATTTAAACGATTACTTGAGTTCGTTTAACTTTCCTGCGCAGAGGAAATGGAAAGTCTACCGATGTCAATTAAGCGCACCACAGGACAGCTGCTGCTGTTCGTGCAACTCTGATGCAATGTTTGAAGTAATGAAAGGCCTCTACGACTGTTACAAAATGAAGAATTGCGATAATTGCAATTGCATTCTTTGTAGCCATAAATTACAGGAAGAAAGACGCCTCGGAGAAGAACGGAAATCGTTAGCATCTGTAGCAGCAAAAAAAAAGAAGTCCAAACTTAGTAAAGCTGAAAAATCGTTAAAAGGCAAAACGCCAGAGGAAAAAGAAAAGATTTTCAAAGACTTAGCAATGAAAGGACAACTTCTTCCTGAAGGAAAAACTGCTTCAGAAAAGAAACTCATTGACAAAGTACGCAATGACCTTGGCATACCCCCAGAACCTCAAACTCCATCCATGAAAGAAAAGTACGCCAAAGCAGCGAAAGCCGGATTACTGCAACCCTTAGAAGGAAAATCACCGTCAGAGAAAGAAAAAATTCTGACAAGTTTGCAAGACAAAGGCATCCCGTTGCCAGAAGGGCGAACGGCATCAGAAAAAGCTCTCATTGATAAAGTGAAAGCAGGACCTCTTGAGCCGCCGATTACGCCATCTGCAAAACAGCGAGAAGCAAAAGCAGCAGGTTTGATAACGCCTTTAGAAGGAAAAACTCTTTCAGAAAAAGAAAAAATAATCAAGGGATTAGCAATGCAAGGACAACCACTTCCTGAAGGAAAATCTGCTTCAGAGAAAAATCTCATTGACAAGGTACGTGCTGATGTTGGCCTTCCTCCGGAACCAAAAACTCCATCCATGAAAGAAAAGTACGCAAAAGCTGCAACTGATGGATTGTTGCAGCCATTGGAGGGTAAAACACCGTCACAAAAAGAAAAAATACTGAAAAATTTGCAAGACAAAGGAATTCCATTGCCTGAAGGACGAACACCATCCGAGAAAGCATTAATAGATAAAGTGAAAGCAGGCACACGTGCACCGTCTCTTACGCCATCTGCAAAACTGGCTAAAGCAAAAACTACAGGATTGATAACGCCTTTAGAAGGGAAAACTCCATCACAAAAAGAAAAAATAATCAAAGGATTAGCAATGCAAGGATTGCCTCTACCTGAAGGGAAAACTGTTTCAGAGAAAAAGCTCATTGACAAGGTACGTGCTGATGTTGGCCTTCCTCCGGAACCAAAAACACCATCCATGAAAGAGAAGTACGCAAAAGCTGCAACTGATGGATTGTTGCAGCCATTGGAAGGTAAAACACCGTCACAAAAAGAAAAACTACTAAAGAATTTGCAAGACAAAGGAATTCCATTGCCTGAAGGACGAACACCATCCGAAAAAGCATTAATAGATAAAGTGAAAGCAGGCACACGTGCACCGTCTCTTACGCCATCTGCAAAACTAACTAAAGCAAAAACTGCAGGATTAATTACGCCTTTAGAAGGAAAAACTTTATCACAAAAAGAAAAAATAGTCAAGGGATTAGCAATGCAAGGATTGCCTCTTCCTGAAGGGAAAACTGTTTCAGAGAAAAAGCTCATTGACAAGGTACGTGCTGATGTTGGCCTTCCTCCGGAACCAAAAACACCATCCATGAAAGAGAAGTACGCAAAAGCTGCAACTGATGGATTGTTGCAGCCATTGGAAGGTAAAACACCGTCACAAAAAGAAAAACTACTAAAGAATTTGCAAGACAAAGGAATTCCATTGCCTGAAGGACGAACACCATCTGAAAAAGCATTAATAGATAAAGTGAAAGCAGGCACCGCACCGTCTCTTACGTCATCTGCAAAACTAGCTAAAGCAAAAACTGCAGGATTGATTACGCCTTTAGAAGGAAAAACTCCATCACAAAAAGAAAAAATAATCAAAGGATTAGCAATGCAAGGATTGCCTCTTCCTGAAGGTATAACTGGTTCAGAGAAAAAGCTCATTGACAAGGTACGTGCTGATATTGGCCTTCCTCCGGAACCAAAAACTCCATCCATGAAAGAAAAGTACGAAAAAGCTGCAAGTGAAGGACTGCTGCAGCCATTGGAAGGTAAAACACCGTCACAAAAAGAAAAAATACTGAAGAATTTGCAAGACAAAGGAATTCCATTGCCTGAAGGACGAACACCATCCGAAAAAGCATTAATAGATAAAGTGAAAGCAGGCACACGTGCACCGTCTGTTACGCCATCTGCAAAACTAGCTAAATCAAAAACTGCAGGATTGATAACGCCTTTAGAAGGGAAATCTCCATCACAAAAAGAAAAAATAATAAAAGGATTAGCAATGCAAGGATTGCCTCTTCCTGAAGGGAAAACTGCTTCAGAAAAAAAGCTCATTGACAAGGTACGTGCTGATGTTGGCCTTCCTCCGGAACCAAAAACACCATCCATGAAAGATAAGTACGCAAAAGCTGCAGATGCTGGATTAATAAAGCCCTTGGAAGGAAAAACACCGTCTGAGAAAGAAAAAATACTGAAGAATTGGCAAGACAAAGGAATTCCATTGCCTGAAGGACGAACACCATCCGAGAAAGCATTAATAGATAAAGTGAAAGCAGGCACCCGTGCACCATCTGTAACGCCATCTGCAAGACTAGCTAAAGCAAAAGCTGAAGGACTAGTTACGCCTTTAGAAGGCAAAACACCATCACAAAAAGAAAAAATAATCAAAAGATTAGCAATGCAAGGATTGCCTCTTCCAGACGGGAAAACTACTTCAGAGAAAAGGCTCATTGACAAGGTACGTGCTGATGTTGGCCTTCCTCCGGAACCGAAAACTCCATCCATGAAAGAGAAATACGCAAAAGCTGCAACGGACGGAATGTTGCTGCCATTGGAAGGTAAAACACCGTCACAAAAAGAAAAAATACTGAAGAATTTGCTAGACAAAGGAATTCCATTGCCTGAAGGACGAACATCATCCGAAAAAGCATTAATAGATAAAGTGAAAGCAGGCACCCGTGCACCGTCTGTTACGCCATCTGCAAAACTAGCTAAAGCAAAAGTTGAAGGTCTAGTTACGCCTTTAGAAGGCAAAACACCATCACAAAAAGAAAAAATAATCAAAGGATTAGCAATGCAAGGACAACCTCTTCCTGAAGGAAAATCCGCTTCAGAGAAACAGCTCATAGATAAGGTACGCGCTGACCTTGGCCTTCCTCCAGAACCTAAAACTGCTTCAATGAAAGAGAAGTACGCAAAAGCTGCAGATGCTGGATTGATAAAGCCCTTGGAAGGAAAAACACCGTCTGAGAAAGAAAAAATACTGAAGAATTTGCAAGACAAAGGGATTCCATTGCCTGAAGGACGAACGGCATCAGAGAAAGCATTAATAGATAAAGTGAAAGCAGGTACCCGTGCACCGTCTGTTATGCCATCTGCAAAACTAGCTAAAGCAAAAACTGCAGGATTGATTACGCCTTTAGAAGGAAAAACTCCATCACAAAAAGAAAAGATAGTAAAAGGATTAGCAATGCAAGGGCTACCTCTTCCTGAGGGAAAAACGGTTTCAGAGAAACAGCTCATAGATAAGGTACGCGCTGACCTTGGCCTTCCTCCAGAACCTAAAACTGCTTCAATGAAAGACAAGTACGCAAAAGCTGCAGATGTTGGATTAATGAAGCCCTTGGAAGGAAAAACACCGTCTGAGAAAGAAAAAATACTGAAAAATTTGCAAGACAAAGGAATTCCATTGCCTGAAGGACGAACACCGTCTGAGAAAGCATTAATAGATAAAGTGAAAGCAGGCACACGTGCACCGTCTATTACGCCATCTGCAAAACTAGCCAAAGCAAAAACTGAAGGACTAGTTACGCCTTTAGAAGGTAAAACTCCATCACAAAAAGAAAAAATAATCAAAGGATTAGCAATGCAAGGACTATCTCTTCCTGAAGGAAAAACGGTTTCAGAGAAACAGCTCATAGATAAAGTACGCGCTGATCTTGGCCTTCCTCCAGAACCTAAAACTGCTTCAATGAAAGAGAAGTATGCTAAAGCAGCGGATGCTGGATTAATGAAGCCCATGGAAGGAAAAACCCCGTCAGATAAAGAAAAAATACTTCAAAATTTGCAAGACAAGGGAATTCCATTGCCTGAAGGACGAACACCGTCTGAGAAAGCATTAATAGATAAAGTGAAAGCAGGCACACGTGTACCGTCTATTACGCCATCTGCAAAACTAGGTAAAGCAAAAGCTGAAGGACTAGTTACGCCTTTAGAAGGCAAAACATCATCACAAAAAGAAAAAATAATCAAAGGATTAGCAATGCAAGGATTGCCTCTTCCTGAAGGAAAAACTGCTTCAGAGAAAAATCTCATTGACAAGGTACGGGCTGATGTTGGCCTTCCTCCAGAACCAAAAACTCCATCCATGAGAGAGAAGTATGCAAAAGCTGCAACGGATGGATTGTTGCAGCCATTGGAAGGTAAAACACCGTCACAAAAAGAAAAAATACTGAAGAATTTGCAAGACAAAGGAATTCCATTACCTGAAGGACGAACACCATCCGAAAAAGCATTAATAGATAAAGTGAAAGCAGGCACCCGTGCACCGTCTGTTAAGCCATCTGCAAAACTAGCTAAAGCAAAAGCTGAAGGACTAGTTACGCCTTTAGAAGGCAAAACTCCATCACAAAAAGAAAAAATAATCAAAGGATTAGCAATGCAAGGACAACCTCTTCCTGAAGGAAAATCCGCTTCAGAGAAACAGCTCATAGATAAGGTACGCGCTGACCTTGGCCTTCCTCCAGAACCTAAAACTGCTTCAATGAAAGACAAGTACGCAAAAGCTGCAGATGCTGGATTGATAAAGCCCTTGGAAGGAAAAACACCGTCTGAGAAAGAAAATATACTCAAGAATTTGCAAGATAAGGGAATTCCATTACCTGAAGGACGAACGGCATCAGAGAAAGCACTAATAGATAAAGTGAAAACAGGTACCCGTGCACCGTCTATGACGCCATCTGCAAAACTAGCTAAAGCAAAAACTGCAGGATTGATTACGCCTTTAGAAGGAAAAACTCCATCACAAAAAGAAAAGATAGTAAAAGGATTAGCAATGCAAGGACTACCTCTACCTGAAGGAAAAACGGTTTCAGAGAAACAGCTCATAGATAAGGTACGCGCTGACCTTGGCCTTCCTCCAGAACCTAAAACTGCTTCAATGAAAGACAAGTACGCAAAAGCTGCAGATGCTGGATTAATGAAGCCCTTGGAAGGAAAACCACCGTCTGAGAAAGAAAAAATACTTAAGAATTTGCAAGACAAAGGAATTCCATTGCCTGAAGGACGAACGTCAACAGAGAAAGCTCTCATAGCTAAAGTGAAGGCTGGAACTCGTGCACCATCTGTAATGCCATCTGCGAAACTAGCCAAAGCTAAAGCTGAAGGACTAGTTACGCCTTTAGAAGGCAAAACTCCATCACAAAAAGAAAAAATAATCAAAGGATTAGCAATGCAAGGACTACCTCTTCCTGAAGGAAAATCAGTTTCAGAGAAACAGCTTATAGATAAGGTACGCGCTGACCTTGGCCTTCCTCCAGAACCTAAAACTGCTTCAATGAAAGAGAAGTATGCTAAAGCAGCGGATGCTGGATTAATGAAGCCCATGGAAGGAAAAACCCCGTCGGAGAAAGAAAAAATACTTCAAAATTTGCAAGACAAAGGAATTCCATTGCCTGAAGGACGAACGTCAACAGAGAAAGCTCTCATAGCTAAAGTGAAGGCTGGAACTCGTGCACCTTCTGTAACACCATCTGCAAAACTAGCCAAAGCTAAAGCTGAAGGACTAGTTACGCCTTTGGAAGGCAAAACTCCATCACAAAAAGAAAAGATAATCAAAGGATTAGCAATGCAAGGACTAGCTCTTCCTGAAGGAAAATCAGCTTCAGAGAAGCAGCTCATAGATAAGGTACGCGCTGACCTTGGCCTTCCTCCAGAACCTAAAACTGCTTCAATGAAAGAGAAGTACGCAAAAGCTGCAGATGCTGGATTAATTAAGCCCTTGGAAGGAAAATCAACGTCGGAGAAAGAAAAAATACTAAAAAATTTGCAAGACAAAGGTATCCCCCTGCCCGAAGGACGAACGTCAACAGAGAAAGCTCTCATAGCTAAAGTGAAAGCAAGCACACGTGCACCGTCTGTTACGCCATCTGCAAAGCTAACTAAAGCAAAAACTGCAGGATTGATTACGCCTTTAGAAGGAAAAACTCCATCACAAAAAGAAAAGATAGTAAAAGGGTTGGCAATGCAAGGACTACCTCTGCCTGAAGGAAAATCAGCTTCAGAGAAACAGCTTATAGGTAAAGTACGCGCTGACCTTGGCCTTCCTCCAGAACCTAAAACTGCTTCAAGGAAAGATAAGTACGCAAAAGCTGCAGATGCTGGAATAATGAAGCCCTTGCAAGGAAAAACACCGTCGGAAAAAGAAAAAATACTAAAAAATTTGCAAGATCAAGGGATTCCATTGCCTGTAGGACGAACGGCATCAGAGAAAGCAATAATAGATAAAGTAAAAGCAGGCGCACGTACACCGTCTGTAACAGCATCTGAGAAACTACGCAAAGCGAAAGCTGCAGGTCTCATTACGCCACTAGAGGGAAAAACTCCCTCACAAAAAGAAAAAATACTAAAATCTTTAGCAAAGGTAGGACTGCCTCTTCCGGAAGCAAAAACTCCTTCGGAGAAAAAGCTTAGTGAAAAAGTTCGCACTGAACTTGGCCTACCCCCTGAGCCTAGAACGGCATCCATGAAGGAGAAGTACGAAAAAGCAGCTGGGTTAATGCTGCCATTGGAAGGAAAAACACAGTCAGAAAAAGAAAAAATACTACAGGATTTGCAAGAAAAAGGAATTCCATTGCCGGAAGGACGAACGTCAACAGAGAAAGCTCTCATTGCTAAAGTGATGGCTGGAACTCGTGTGCCGTCGGTTACGCCATCTGCAAAACTAGCTAAAGCCAAAGCTGAAGGACTAGTTACGCCTTTAGAAGGCAAAACTCCATCACAAAAAGAAAAAATAATCAAAGGATTAGCAATGCAAGGACTAGCTCTTCCTGAAGGAAAATCAGCTTCAGAGAAACAGCTCATAGATAAGGTACGCGCTGACCTTGGCCTTCCTCCAGAACCTAAAACTGCTTCAATGAAAGAGAAGTACGCAAAAGCTGCAGATGCTGGATTAATAAAGCCCTTGGAAGGAAAAACACCGTCTGAGAAAGAAAAAATACTAAAAAATTTGCAAGACAAAGGTATCCCCCTGCCCGAAGGACGAACGTCAACAGAGAAAGCTCTCATAGCTAAAGTGAAGGCTGGAACTCGTGCACCGTCTGTTACACTATCTGCAAAACTAGCTAAATCAAGAACTGCAGGATTGATTACGCCTTTAGAAGGAAAAACTCCATCACAAAAAGAAAAAATAATCAAAGGATTAGCAATGCAAGGACTACCTCTTCCTGAGGGAAAAACGGTTTCAGAGAAACAGCTCATAGATAAGGTACGCGCTGACCTTGGCCTTCCTCCAGAACCTAAAACTGCTTCAATGAAAGAGAAGTACGCAAAAGCTGCAGATGCTGGATTAATAAAGCCCTTGGAAGGAAAAACACCGTCGGAGAAAGAAAAAATACTTAAAAATTTGCAAGACAAAGGAATTCCATTGCCGGAAGGACGAACGTCAACAGAGAAAGCTCTCGTAGCTAAAGTGAAGGCTGGAACTCGCGCGCCGTCTGTAACACCATCTGCAAAACTAGCTAAAGCAAAAACTGCAGGATTAATTACGCCTTTAGACGGAAAAACTCCATCACAAAAAGAAAAAATAATCAAAGGTATAGCAATGCAAGGACAACCTCTTCCTGAAGGAAAATCCGCTTCAGAAAAACAGCTCATAGATAAGGTACGCGCTGACCTTGGCCTTCCTCCAGAACCTAGAACTGCTTCAATGAAAGAGAATTACGCAAAAGCTGCAGATGCTGGATTAATAAAGCCCTTGGAAGGAAAAACACCGTCTGAGAAAGAAAAAATACTCAAGAATTTGCAAGATAAAGGAATTCCATTACCTGAAGGACGAACACCGTCTGAGAAAGCATTAATAGATAAAGTGAAAGCAGGCACACGTGCACCGTCTATTACGCCATCTGCAAAACTAGCTAAAGCAAAAACTGCAGGATTGGTTACGCCTTTAGAAGGAAAATCTCCATCACAAAAAGAAAAGATAGTAAAAGGATTAGCAATGCAAGGACTACCTCTTCCTGAGGGAAAAACGGTTTCAGAGAAACAGCTTATAGATAAGGTACGCGCTGACCTTGGCCTTCCTCCAGAACCAAAAACTGCTTCAATGAAAGACAAGTATGCAAAAGCTGCAGATGATGGATTAATAAAACCCTTGGAAGGAAAAACACCGTCGGAGAAAGAAAAAATACTAAAGAATTTGCAAGACAAAGGAATTCCATTGCCTGAAGGACGAACACCGTCTGAGAAAGCATTAATAGATAAAGTGAAAACAGGCATACCTGCACCGTCTATTACGCCATCTGCAAAACCAGCTAAAGCAAAAACTGCAGGATTGGTTACGCCTTTCGAAGGAAAATCTCCATCACAAAAAGAAAAGATAGTGAAAGGATTAGCAATGGAAGGACTACCTCTTCCTGAGGGAAAAACGGTTTCAGAGAAACAGCTCATAGATAAGGTACGCGCTGACCTTGGCCTTCCTCCAGAACCTAAAACTGCTTCAATGAAAGAGAAGTACGCAAAAGCTGCAGATGCTGGATTAATAAAGCCCTTGGAAGGAAAAACACCGTCTGAGAAAGAAAAAATACTAAAAAATTTGCAAGACAAAGGAATTCCATTGCCTGAAGGACGAACACCATCTGAGAAAGCATTAATAGATAAAGTGAAAGCAGGCACACGTGCACCGTCTATTACGCCATCTGCAAAACTAGCTAAAGCAAAAACTGCAGGATTGATTACGCCTTTAGAAGGCAAAAGTCCATCACAAAAAGCAAAAATAATCAAAGGATTAGCAATGCAAGGACTACCTCTTCCTGAAGGAAAATCAGCTTCAGAGAAACAGCTCATAGATAAAGTACGTGCTGACCTTGGCCTTCCTCCAGAACCTAAAACTGCTTCCATGAAAGAGAAGTACGCAAAAGCTGCAGATGATGGATTAATAAAGCCCTTGGAAGGAAAAACACCGTCGGAGAAAGAAAAAATACTAAAGGTTTTGCAAGACAAAGGAATTCCATTGCCTGAAGGACGAACACCGTCTGAGAAAGCATTAATAGATAAAGTGAAAGCAGGCACACGTGCACCGTCTATTACGCCATCTGCAAAACTAGCCAAAGCAAAAACTGAAGGACTAGTTACGCCTTTAGAAGGTAAAACTCCATCACAAAAAGAAAAAATAATCAAAGGATTAGCAATGCAAGGACTACCTCTTCCTGAAGGAAAATCGGCTTCAGAGAAACATCTCATTGATAAAGTACGCGCTGACCTAGGCCTTCCTCCTCAACCCAAAACAGCTTCAATGAAAGAAAAGTACGCAAAAGCAGCAGATGCTGGATTAATGAAGCCGTTGGAAGGTAAAACACCGTCGGAGAAAGAAAAAATACTAAAGAATTTGCAAGACCAAGGGATTCCATTGCCTGAAGGACGAACGGCATCAGAGAAAGTAATAATTGATAAAGTTAAAGCAGGCACACGTGCACCGTCTGTTACGCCATCTGCAAAGCTAGCTAAAGCAAAAGCTGCAGGGTTGATAACGCCTTTAGAAGGCAAAACTCTATCACAAAAAGAAAAGATACTAAAATCTTTAGCAAAGGTAGGACTGCCTCTTCCTGAAGCAAAAACACCTTCGGAGAAAAAGCTTAGTGAAAAGGTTCGCACTGAACTTGGCCTACCTCCTGAGCCTAAAACGCCATCCATGAAAGAGAAGTATGAAGAAGCTTCAGAGGCTGGATTAATCAAGCCATTGGAAGGTAAAACACCGTCAGAAAAAGAAAAAATTCTAAGGGATTTGCAAGCCAAAGGAATCCCGTTGCCTGAAGGACGAACGTCAACAGAGAAAGCTCTCATAGCTAAAGTGAAGGCCGGAACTCGTGCACCGTCTGTTACGCCATCTGCAAAACTAGCTAAAGCAAAAGCTGAAGGACTAGTTACGCCCTTAGAAGGCAAAACTCCATCACAAAAAGAAAAGATACTAAAATCTTTAGCAAAGGTAGGATTGCCTCTTCCTGAAGCAAAAACACCTTCGGAGAAAAAGCTAAGTGAAAAGGTTCGCACTGAACTCGGCCTACCTCCCGAGCCTAAAACGCCATCCATGAAAGAGAAGTATGAAGAAGCTGCAGCGGCTGGATTAATGAAGCCCTTAGAAGGTAAAACACCGTCAGAAAAAGAAAAAATTCTAAAGGATTTGCAAGAAAAAGGTATCCCGTTGCCGGAAGGACGAACGTCAACAGAGAAAGCTCTCATAGCCAAAGTGAAGGCAGGAACTCGTATGCCGTCTGTTACGCCATCTACAAAACTAGCTAAAGCAAAAGCTGAAGGACTAGTTACGCCTTTAGAAGGCAAAACTCTATCACAAAAAGAAAAGATACTAAAATCTTTAGCAAAGGTAGGATTGCCTCTTCCTGAAGCAAAAACGCCTTCGGAGAAAAAGCTAAGTGAAAAGGTTCGCACTGAACTCGGCCTACCTCCCGAGCCTAAAACGCCATCCATGAAAAAGAAGTATGAAGAAGCTGCAGCAGCTGGATTAATGAAGCCCTTAGAAGGTAAAACACCGTCAGAAAAAGAAAAAATTCTAAAGGATTTGCAAGAAAAAGGTATCCCGTTGCCGGAAGGACGAACGGCAACAGAGAAAGCTCTCATAGCTAAAGTGAAGGCCGGAACTCGGTTACCGTCTGTAACGCCTTCTACAAAACTAGCAAAAGCTGCAGGATTGGTAACGCCTCTAGAAGGAAAAACTCCATCACAAAAAGAAAAAATAATCAAAGGATTAGCAATGCAAGGATTGCCTCTTCCTGAAGGAAAAACTGCTTCAGAGAAAAAGCTCATTGACAAGGTACGTGCTGATGTTGGCCTTCCTCCGGAACCTAAAACTCCATCCATGAAAGAGAAGTACGCAATAGCTTTATCTGATGGATTATTGCAGCCACTGGAAGGTAAAACACCGTCCGAAAAAGAAAAAATATTGAAAAAACTGCAAGAGAAAGGTATACCGTTTCCCGAAGGACGAACGGCATCAGAGAAAGCAATAATAGCCAAAGTGAAGACAGGCATATCGATGAAGGAACCATCTGCAAAAGTACCATCTGCCAAAGCAGTAGGTTTATCAATAACTAGTGAAAAATTAAAAAAGGCCAAAGCAGCAGGAATCTTAACACCTCTCGAAGGAAAAACTTCCGAACAAAAAGAAAAAATCCTAAAAGGCCTTGCTGAATCTGGTTTACCATTGCCAGAAGGTAAAACTCCTTCTGAAAAAGCAATGATAAAACAAATTAAGACTGAATTAGGAATACCTGAAAAGACCCCATCGGAAAAAGTGAGAAAAGCCAAAAAGTCTGGTCTTTTGACACCTCTAGAAGGCAAAACTCCCTCACAGAAAGAGAAAATACTAAGAGGTAGGGCAGCGGCTGGTTTACCATTACCAGTAGGTAGATCACCATCTGAAAGAGCTTTAATACAAAAAATTAAAGAAGACACTGGCTACGTGTCGCCTACACGATCAGAGCGAATGCAAAGGGCAAAAGATGCCGGATTGCTTACACCTTTAGAAGGTAAATCCCCGTCAGCTAAAGAAAAGATTCTTAGGGACAGATTGGCCGCAGGCATCTCCATACCAGAAGGTACAACGCCATCTGAAAAGGAACTTATTCGAAAAGTCACTGCTGGCGAGCCCCCTGCCGTATTGACGCCTTCTGCAAAGTTAAAACTTGCCAAAACTCCATCAGAAAAAGAAAAAATATTGAGAAGTCTTCGTAAAGCTGGAAAACCCTTACCCGAGGGAACGACACCTTCAGAAAAAGAACTCATAGCAAAAGTAAAAGCGGAAAGTAAAGTACCGTCAAAAGTCACCTCTGAAAAATTACGAAAAGCAAAAGAAGCCGGTTTGTTAACACCATTGTCGGGAAAATCTCCAAAAGAGAAAGAGAGAATATTGAAAGGCCTAATAGAAAAAGGGTTACCTCTCCCCGAATCACAAACAGATTCAGAGAAAAAGGTAGCGGAAAAAGTTCGCAAAGAACTTGGCCTTCCTACTGAACCTAAAACTGTATCAGAAAAATCCAAGATGCGTAAAGCTGAAGCTGTTGGTATCGTAACGCCTCTTGAAGGTAAAACACCATCTCAGAAGGAACGTATTTTAAAGGGCATAGCTGCGGCTGGATTACCCCTACCAGAAGGTAGAACTGCTTCTGAAAAAGCTATGATAAAAAAAATTAAAGCAGAGGAAGGAATACCATCGCTAAAAGAAGCTGTCAGTTTGAAAGGAACAACACCATCTCAGAAAGAAAAAGCAGTGCGAAGTCTGGCCGCCGCTGGAAAAACGTTACCCGAAGGTAAAACTCCGTCGGAGAAGGCTTTGGTGCAGAAAGTTCGGACTGAATTAGGTATGCCCCCACCAGCCAAAACGATCTCAGAAAAGGAAATTGTTCGCAAAGCCAAAGAAGAGGGGCTGTTTACGCCTATTGCAGGGAAGTCAGCTATAGAAAAAGAGAGGATACTTAAAGGACTGGCCGAAGCAGGATTACCGATGCCTGAAGGCAAAACGGTATCCGAAAAAGCATTAGTTAAAAAAGTAAGAGCTGAATCTGGCTTGCCACCGGAACCAACGGCTTCTGAAAAGAGAGGAGAGATAAAAACCAAATCGAAAAAAAGCGGTATTTTACCACCAAAGGTGCGTCTTAAAAGTTTAGGGGCTGGTGTCAGCGAAAAGTTAGAAGAAGTAGTTAAAACAACAACTTGTGATCGTGGCTGCGGTTGTGATAAGAAGAAAATCAAATTTAAACACAGCTATATCAAGATTAGAGTGACATCTCCAGACATATCTTCTTTGTGCGATTGTCCAGACGAGTGTATTCCTGGAGTGAAAGCTGGAGCCTACATTGACAACGAGGGTATTAAAGTTACCGTAGGTAGAGTTGATCGCCTCACTTCTTACACCAATCAGATCAGCAGCCACACTTTACAAACACCTAAAAATTTTATAACTTTGTGTGACAAAATATCAACGGATAGTCTCAGTAGCAATACGTACAATGACAACGGTCCTCCGTTTGATAATATTCTGTTTGAAACAAATGATTTAAAAAAATCTTTATACGATGCGTGTCCTTCCGTCATAACATCTATTAATGTAAACAAGTTGAACACTGATATTGAAAGTTCATTTTACTCCAATGGAACAGCCAACAATAGCTATACTAAAGTCAAGATAAACAAAATAGAAAGCAATGAATTTAATTACTTTTATGAAAGTGCCACTTATGAAATCTGCGACGAGGAATCTGAGGAATTTGTTATGGGTTTTAGACATTTAGAACAACCAGAAGACATTTTTAGAAGCTGTTACACTCCAAATGACACCAGTTATGATTCAATTCAAATCATAAAAAGCGAATCATCGCTGTCCTTGAACACAGACTCAAGTGCTAGTATGGATGTAAGTAGCGGGACATCGTTATTTAACAGCAGCTACTACGTATCGAGTTCTACTAATTATTTATGCTACCCCATATCCAACGTTCACTTGAGCGACGGAACAGATGGAAAAACAGAGCACATTCCTAACAGAATTGACTATAGTGAAAATGAAAACAGTAGCGATGACACAAAAATGAGGTAAATTTAAAGGTACAATTCAAGGCTATGGCAGACTGCAGAGGGCCACGCGGTGCCTCCCAAACGCCGTAGCAAGTTGCACAAACACTACTGGCTTCTATCTAGTTCTATGACAACCCTACTGTAGATGGCGACAGTGCCGCCTGCTGCTTCTGTTGTCGGGCTACTGAAAGTGATATATACTGGTATATCACTTTCAGTAGCCGCACGAACTGTCTGTGACTGTCACTAACAGTGCGACAAGACCACCACAGCAGGGAGACGAGACGCCTCGGCGGCGGCTACTAGTTGAGACCATCCTGTCAACACTTTGGCTAACGGTCCGTGTAAATTCCAACAAGGAAATTAATTAGCTTGCGCCTGTTGCTGTAAATTCGGACACGATTCTTGATCGTAAAGGCTAGGTCTAGTCGCCATTTTTTTGGGAGCGTTCAACCCTAGGAGAAAGGTTTTAATTAACATAACATCGTGTTTATTATTCTTTTCGCGTAACGAATACTTATATTTTAGAAAGCTTTTCAAAACATTAGCGCCTTTTCCCGCTTGACGTATTTTGATGTTGTATGTTTTTTTTATTAAATACAGATACTGGTGCCCTACCATAACCTTTTAAGGGGGAAGCGCCATGGTAGCCCGGGTAACCCTTTAAGTTCAATTAACCCCTTTGAATGACTATTTTCATGAATAACGTCATTCAACGGGATTAAAAGAACTTAGAGTGTTGCATTGATAAATTTAATGATAATAATTATTCTGCAAATACATGCGTATTACGACCGCAAATTATTATATTTTGTTCAGCATACAGTCTGACACTGACTGGAAAATTTCAAAAAACGAACAATAATTTTAATTTCGCGAGAGCTGGCGCTTCCAGCTTAAGAGCGTTCATACAAAAAGTTGGCAATGTCGCAAATAGGTGTCAAATATTTACCTGTTTTAATTAATCTGGCAATATGACTGAATGGAAGTAATACATATGGCTAAGTAATGAACTAAAATATTTATAACTAGCGACCCGCCCCGGCTTCGCACGGGTGCATGTATTATACATATAAACCTTCCTCTTCAATCACTCTATCTATTAAAAAAAACCGCATCAAAAACCGTTGCGTAGTTTTAAAGATTTAATTAAGCATACATAGGAATATAGGGACAGAGAAAGCGACTTTGTTTTATACTATGTAGTGATGAATTGCCATTAAAACACTGAATTTGATTTTTGAATATGTAACTGTTTTAGGTGTAAAAGGCATTTGAAAATTTTTCCAAATAAATTTTTACCTTTAAAACTAAATATTCGGTGTTACGATATTAATTATTGCATTTCATAATTAATATTTGAGTTCACTAGTTAGCCATATTTCTTATTTCCATTCAGTAATATTGCCAAATTAATCAAAGCAGCGAAATATTTGCTCACTTTCTGTATAAACGCTCTAAGAGCATTATTGTTTTAATTTGATATCAGTGTAGACGTCCTATATCTCCGTCCCTCTCCCACACTGAAGTGTCATTAAAGTAATACTGCTTTGTGAGGTGGTGGTTTAGGCGCATCATATGTTTCGTCGAGATTATGCCATTTAGGTGTACAGTTTAGGAGCTAGCAGGTTTCTTGATTACGCACAAAACAGTAATTATGTCAGGATCGTTCCAAAACCTGCTTAGTCTAGTTTTGTTCGGAACTTCAGTTGTGTCAGCCAGACTCGCTTTTGGCCGGTATTTTTGTTTGACAAATGAGTTTCGAGAAACTAAACAAAATAACAGGTGCCGTTCCCGTCGGTATGACTTAACGTAGGCTTAGGCTTCTTTTGGGTTAGCTAGTTCCATCGTCGACCTCATTTCTGTCCTCAGGACTAGATTGAGGTCAAGAGTACGCCCATTAAACATAAAAAAAAACGTTACGAATAAAATTGCAGCGGCACTGACGCATGCGTTTGTGGTCAACTACAATCGCGCTATCGTCTGCAGTTTGCCGTCGCCTTCGTATTTTTACCTTTGTTTTCACTTTGATTAACTTAATTTAAGATTACTTTTTGGATGAAAAGAAACGTTGAATTTTTGTACAGTATCATAAAAAATCGTGAATCTTTGTATATTTTACCAATTTTTAACTTGGGTTTGAAAATCTGAAATAAAACCGTATTAAAGTAAAACTTTTCCTTTAGCGAAAGCTACAACGAAGACTACACAAACAGCAACTACGGAGCTGATAATATCAGGAAAAAACAAAATGATTACTTTACCCATGTATTAGTGTCTGAAAAGGAACTGAACTACAGAAACAATGCACACAATCCTCAAATTACAAGAAAAACTAATAAGGGTGAACGTGTCGTAGTCATAAGCAATTTGGACAGTGAGCATGATATATCAATGGTGGTGGACCAACTTTTATCGGAAGAGGTGATTTCCATCACTTCCTCAATATTTGTAGCAGTTCCAACGTCCGACGACAATGACTCCGATCTCTCGACGGATAGCTCCACTATATCCTTCCAGTTATCTCAACATTATCACTATTGAAACGAAAATCAATGTTACATTGAAAAACCTGGTAAGCTGTACTAAATCATTTCGGTTTACAGCTTTTATATACCTACCTACGTGCGTCCCGGCTGTTATTACTACTCGCTGGGGGACTCGTGGCTAGAAATAACAGTTTGAGGGCGGGTGACCATTTATGACTTGGAAAGCACGTTAACGTAGACTTTGGTAACCGTTACGGGTAGTGCGGAGCCCAGAAGTATGCCCAAGGGGCATCGTGTTAGTAACCAGTAACTGGGTAGTGAAGATCAAATAGGTTGTCGCTCCACATAAAATACTGGTAACTAATCAGCTGCATCTGCTAAGATTGGAAACAGAACCCAATATTGTTAGGTTAATACTAGACGAATGATGATGTGCTCAGTAAAATAGGAATTTAACCTTTTAATGAGGCATAAAAGCTCGAAAGATCATCGTTCCTTGTTGGTACACCGCAAATTGCCGGACAGTATGTATGCAAATACATACTGTCCGGCAATTTGCAAAAAAATAAAACAGATTTTGGTAAGTTTTGGAACTTAAGTGTCAATCAACAGAGTAAGTGACTACAAACAAAAACTATCTAGTGCTATAGGCAATTATGATAGTTTTGGTGGTAAATTACAATATACTGAATGCAATTTGAATTTTCAGATGTCATACACGCAGCTTTCAAATACCCGCAAGCGGCATGAAGTGTTGTTGGAAGGGATGTAGTATGTTTGTAACGTCCCAAGAACTCGAAAAAATAAAAGAAGTAATTTGTCAATGTTGTTCCTCGAAGCAGAACCCTTCCAGTAAGAAAGTTGCCAATGGGTTGCTAAAAAAGAAGTTTTGAGACATATTATTATCGGATAAGTCCCTACCTCGTCACCCCAGGAGGTTGAAAATGTGACGTCCTCCAGAGGATTAGATTTTTCCAAGTCTTTTGGCTTAAGTTCTATATATATCCCAGTATTTTCATTAGTTATTAACCTCTGACTTTGCTTCATTAGCCTTCAAAACCATAGGTCACTATGATTTTGATAGTGATGAAGTTTATGCTTTTGCTCCTGTTCTATAGTTTAAAGATCAACAATACTTACCGCTGCCACAGACAAGTCCGTCAAAATACCAATAAACTTTATTTTCCTCACAATAAGGTGGCTCTCTTGGGTTATTACTGCTGAGAGGCAAACAATGAAAGGACTTTATGGGTATTTACGGTGTCTGTTGCTTCGGTATGATTCTAGAATATTCCAATGTGTAGCGCACCATCTAATGTTAAATAGTTTGAAAAACGTTGTTAATATTTTTGATTCAAGACAGTTCGGTATTTAATTGTGAAAAATTTCCCATTGTCCATGTATTTTTTAATCAGTAATGTTTTCCGGGAAATGTCCTTGAATAAAGAAATGGAATCAATTTTTGAATTTTTGTCGTTGCTTTTAAAACTTTGTCAATATTGCGCATGAAGTTAACCCACGTCCGGATGAGGGCTATCGTTTTTGAACTCACCAGATGGCGCCACTGTATTTTTTTAAATAATTCTATGTAATACCGGTTCCAATAACTTCTTAAAATGTGTAAAATGTAGACTTCAGATACATATTTATAAAATTCTCCCTAAAATTAGCAAACATGAAACATTTAAAAATCATTTTACCTCCAAGTACTAACAAATAAGATCCTAAGTTGCCTCTTAAAATCTAGACCACAATCGTGAATATTAGTAAAAATTCGTGATAAAAAAGCACGCAACGAGCGAACGCTCTATGACATCTGACATTTCGGTAACCTCGCGCTACACTAGCGCCTCTAGCGGCGAATTCATATACGATTACCCCCTTTAGGCCATCCAACCGTGTGTAAAACGCCTAATGGTTCCGTCTAACCTTCCGTTTAGTATAAGTATTCTACTCTTTAGTCTAACCGATTCGAATTATGACGCGGTTCGAGTAGCGGAACATCTTGCGAATCGGTAGAATTGTAGCAATCGGAGCAATTTTCGTATAATTTTTAGTTTGTCAGTCGGATGACTTAGTAAATACCAGTACAGGTCTATTTGGGAACTATTGAATATTTTTTTTCCTAATCCTTTTTTTGAACATCCAGATTGCAAAAAATAATGCCAAAAATTGACTGGTCGCCATTCGAGCGCCGTGTATTCTGCATTCGGCGGTGCGTCGTCACTGTGCTTTGGTGTAAGCATTCTACTATTTGGTCACTCCACACGCATCATAGGCGCGGGCGCGTGCGGCGAGTTTGCTGAGGAAACTATGACGATCCCACAGACTATGCTGTATGAAACTTCTAAAATGTTGTCTGCATCAGGATGACTGGACCAAGACAGATTTTGGATTATTGGTTGATCCCAAAACTAAAATATGGTAACGACGTGTGAACGCTCGACAATATCGGACATTTTCCCGTAGCGATGACTATTGTGGATGAAACACGGACCGCTGGACAAGGGTCGCTTGGCTCCTGGCCATATCCTTGCTTACACTGCCATAATGTGTTTTCAGTACTTACTAGTTCCATCTGTTTTCATTTCCTTTTCGAAACAATTTTACAAATGTTTACCAACAGTGCACCCCAATCAACATGTATGATGTAGGTATTTTTTGGGTGCATTGTTGAAGAGTTATCCGGTCAAAATGAGCAAAAAATTCAAGGCAATTTTTTTTTTTTTCATTATTCTATACTTTCAAGGGCGGATATCTCGAAAACTATACAAGATATGGAAAAACTTGACTGAATAAAACGTGTAGCAAATTTAATCAGCTTTAATTTTATATAGAGTGCTCACGTCGCCAGGAAGCATAGTTTCCGAGATTTAAGTAAAAAACCGAAAAATGGGACCTTCAAACTCCCCGTCCATCCCGGCTCAAGGGCTACGGGTGGGGACTTTTGATATGTCCACCTCCTAACAAGTCCAAACAAAATTACGATTTCTAAAAATATTTTCCAAGCATTTGCCTCTGTACCTTTTCATTGCCTGGCCGATACGGGGTGGAAGGGACACCGACGCGAAAACGGTTACCACGTATTCAGTACATAATTCTGAGCCCCCAGAGAAATTAGAATTTTTTCATCGGTTATTAAAAAACAGCTGTTCCATACATATTGACCATGTAGGTATTGCACTTTTGTAGGAAAAAAACTGTTTTTTTTTTAAGAATGATGTACTGAATACCGGTAACCGTTTTCGGGTCGGTGTACCGTCCATCCCGCATAAATATTCTACTCTTTGTATTTTACTCTTTGATACAAACTCTCTGTCATTTGTAACCTTCACAAATGGCCTTCAAAGAAATCACAAATATTTTTGTAAAAATAATGAAACTCCCCACAAGCTTGAAGTAAGCAAACATGTGATTTTAATACAAAATCACGACTTGTAAGGTATCGTAAACTATATTTTTAGTACTGTATAAACTAGAGTAGCAAAGCAGATCTTTGGGCCTCCACCAAATAAATAAGAAAAGCTGCAGAAGCTGAACTTTTACATACTTGTGATTTTCAAGAAGACACCAATAACGTGTTTCAAACTTAGTTTCTTTATGGTGACAGATTAAGATTTAAATGGAGAAACAGATAATTTTCTCTAATATTATATGACTATGGTCCGGGCTCGGTAAAAACCAGCCGCGAAAAAGAGCCTTTACTGTACTTGCAAAAGCATGGATACAACTGGATTAAGTTGAACAGATTGGATTTTATTTACACAGAAATCTCTCCATCGAATAACTTCGGTATCGTAGTTGGGAAAAGGCTAGGCAGATGATGATATTAGTGAGAAGTTGTAATCAAACATTATGTCACGTCCTCAGCAACGAAATCTAATTCCTCACATTATTTCGGTTACCAGCTACGCAATGATCTAGACAGTCGGTGAAGCTAGACCATAGCTTCACTGACTCATACTATTCAAAGACAGAAAGAAAGAAAATATATTTATTTGTACCACAAGCGCACACAACAAAAAATTTAATGAAAAAATTTAATCTAAACAGAAAAAAAAGAATAATTTTGTGTGTATCTGCGCCAAATAGGCCCAGTTCAGCAAACTCCCGAGCAGCTAGAGCCTGGCGCTGGTTTTTAACTGCACCTGAGATGGTGATGTGACGGACGTAAAACAGTTTTGTACTTTGTGTTACTATTTAGGTATGTGTATGAATAGATACTTATCTATAGATACAGCAAGGAAGGGACAGCTTCGCGAAAACTTCGTGAAAAGACCACACCTAATGTTCTAATTTAAATTATGTAAGTCATTCATCTCGTAAATAATCGGTTTAATTTTTTTTTATTTTTGAGCACGTAATGGATTGCAAACAATCATCACTCCGCGGTAAATATTGGCACGCGCCCGCCCTAAATACGGGCGCTACCTAACTACCTAAACACACGCGCTCAAGTCTGTCATGGTCGCTAGTGAACTTTAGCGAAACAGCTGATCAAGTCGATCTTTCGATGTTTACTTTGCTGTTTTGAGTGTTTTTTTTTTAATCGTATTGGATTAGATAGAAATCATGATTTTATATAGATTACAGTAAAGAAATGCAGATTTTTTTTTAAAAAGACGATGAATATTTCCAACGCAAGACCCGACCCCAATATTGTATATATACATATATAGATATATATATATATATATATATATGGGGTCTTTATTATAGCAACAGAAGCCAAACCAACAGTTTTTAGAATTTTTGTGTCTGTCTTTCTGTCTGTGTGTTTGTAGGCGCATCACGCAAAAACTACTGCATGGATTTGAACACAGTTACTACCTAGATGCTTACGAGTAGCTTAAAATATAGGCTGCATTAGATATAGGTTTGGACCCGATAGGTGACACCGTGCGAAGCAAGTGCGGGTCGCTAGGATAGAATAAGTTTGTGTACAATAATAAAACGACATATTAATAAAAAATCGAGAAAAGTGCAAGATAAAACAAAAAACCTAAGGTAACTAAATAAATGAAACGGACGCATAGAAACATAACCCTGTTTCACTATTATTTACAATGTACAATGCAAATAGGACAATAACAAGATATGATTAAATTATGTTGCTTGGTATAACTTCGTCTCTTTAACAAACGCCTGATCTGTGGGCCCTGTGGTACCCTGTGCTCTCTCTATAAAACTTAATATACTTACTCTATTTAAGTTGCTGCAAAAGTATCTGCTTTTTGATGAGATCTTTGACAAAAGCTTGTTATTATGTGCTAAAATAAAATTACCTACTCTTTCAGCGACAGTTTTTTTGATGAAGAATCCAGAGTAACCAGTCCAGAGAAAGCAACTGTGGCGATAACAGTCGACAAACAGAACGTATATTATATCAAGTTTTTAGGATGTCTCAAACACAAACTAATTTATACAATTGGGAAGAGCATCAACCACAACCCAATCGAAAAAATAACTATGTTTATGAAACTCAACTTAATCTAAAAGATATCGTGATTGATGAAACCCAGCCGAATCAAAAAGCACTAGAATGGCTTCGAACACAGTTTTATGAAAAACGATGGGAAGCGCAAGAAAACAAAGAGAAAATTATACAAAAAGCTAAAAACGGTGAACCCATCATAGTCATAAACTATTTGAATTACAGTGAACATCACATACGGACCATGGTGGATGAAGTCCTAAGAAAGAACGACTTTGGTGATGACTCGTCCATCTTCGTGGTAGTACCTTCGGTCAACGACGATGCAGCAAAGTCTTCTGATGGTCAAAATTCTACCATTTTTATACAAATGAGCACGAATCCATTGAAATGGAAAAATAAAGTTTCAGAACAAGGTAATTATTTTTATGGTGTTTTATTGTTAATGGATACAAAAATAAATTACTGTTAGGGCTTTCATTATGAGTTTATGCATAGTATGCTTAAGATGTTGTTTCATGCCTAAGAGAATTGTTTCTATATTTCTATTTCCCCTATAAATTGATTTTAATTGTGATTTGCCAATATTATTATGATTGTCACTACCCAATTTCATATAATGCAATAAAACTAAGTCCGTTGAAACATCTGAAGCAGCGCAAAATTCTGCAGCAGCACATCACGGCGTGAAGATATCTTCAAAAGGAAAACAATTTTTCATGGAGGGTTTACCGGCAGAAATACTATTTTCTAATAACAAAAAGACCTCGTCCGATCATAAACACCTGAAAGACGAAGCAAAAAAAGCAACGAAGAACAAAGTGTGTCAAATCAATACACCTGATGGAATAGTACGAAGATTAGATCACAGTTGCAACGTCATCACAGACACGACTGCCGACAGGCCATGCTGCTGTTCTCTGAAGACAACTCACTACTCTGAATACAGGCCAAACGAGAAATATATAGCAAGCGCTATGTCAAAGCTATTACCTCCAGTTGTCGCAAAACATGGTACTACACAAGATAATGTTTCACATTTAATTATTCTTCCCTGGGTTGCGTGTTTATTGTTACATTTTGTAGATTACTTTGATCGTCGTCTTAGTTAGTAACTAGATTTATTTAAAATGATTTTGATATTGTTAACTGTTTGTAGGTCTGACTGGCGATAAATATCATATGAAGAAAAAAGCGCAAGAATCGGTTGAACCGGTAACTGCTCCGCAAGCGCCATATCACATTCAGCCGTGCAGATATCCTCGGGCTCAACATCATCGGGCCCAAGATCAATATCATAACAACTCTGCTCCACAACATGACCATCCCTACCTCGCTCCACATCCTAACAAACCCTTTAACGATCTTCATCATGCCAGGGTCCCGGATCAATATCATACCCACCCCACTCCACAATATTTCATTCCTTACGTTGCTCCACGTCCTGACAAGCCATGTCCCGATCTAAAACATGCTACAGCCCCCGCTCAATATTATACCAACCCCACTCCACAATATTTCAATCCCTGCTTTGCTCCACGTCCAGACAAACGATATCCCGATCTTAAACATGCCACTGCCCCCGCTCAACATTATATCCACCCCACTTCACAACTTGTCAATCCTTGTCTTGCCAATTCTCATCATGCCAAGCCATGTTTCGACCCACATCCTGGCAACACATGCCCCGATTCAAATCCTAGCAATCAATGGCCTCAGTCACAACATGCCCAGCTAAGCTCCGATCCACATCCTGCCAAGACAAGTCCCGACCCAAATCCTAGCAAGCCATGTCCCAATACACATCTTACCAAGCCACGACCCGATCCACATTCTGCCAAGCCATGTGCCGAGTCAAATCGTGTCCTGCCATGCCCCGTTCAAGAAACAACAAACCTATTACAAATGCAAACGTGTCAATGCAGCCCAGAAATGATGCTAGAACTGTTAAAACTAGCAGTGAAAGGGGGAAAGATAGAGGACATGCAGTCAATTGGTGGTGAAAAACGTGCCGAATCGACTGAACCACCCCGCCAAAACCCATCCAAATGCACGATACTTGCCCCGTGTAATTCCCTATTTCTGTATTTATATTAATAAATTGCACCTTAGCTCTAAGACGGACCTAATTTACATATGTCTGAACTTTCTGCTTTAAAATAATCTACCAATCTAAGTTACCTGCAGTACGATATGTGCCTAATGAAACTTGCGTAATTCAGTCTATTCTTGGTCAACTTAATCACCGCTATTTGAAATGTTTACAGATAATGAGCCTGAGCCCCCCGTATGTTCCGCAATGAAATCTAAAGAAAACGATGACCGGTGTCCCTGTGGAGGGCGATTAGCCGGTGAAACAATTCTTTCATTTACTGTGTCTAGTCCATGGCTCCTTAAAAAGGCCTTCTTGCAGACTTCGGGGCCAAGGACTGAACTATCCCAGTCGTCAGCAACCGTCTGGTTAATGGCGGATGGGTCACAGTATGAAGTTGAGTAATGCCAATTCGTAGTTAGGTAATAACCAAAATCTTGTTTTTAAACCCGAAGGTATGCAGATAGACATGGGAGAAACGAAGCACAAACAAGTTAGTATCAAGGAACAGAGATACATTTCCACCGTCGGTACCTCTACTGGACCCAAAACGCCCTGGTATAAACCGAAGTGGAATAAAAACATATGCGAGTGCCCCAAAGTCGAGCCCGAGCCCAAGCCCGAGTCCGAGCCCGAGCCCAAACCCGAGCCCAAGCCCGAGCCCGAGCCTGAGCCTCAACTTGAAGACCTAGACTTGTCATATTATTTTCAACAAGTAGAATCATTTGAAGAAACTATGAAAAAAAGATCGCTTGAAACGGAAAGAGTTTCAGGATTCAGATTATATCAGAAAAAGAAACCACCTGAACGAGACTGCACTATTGAAGATGCCATTAGATACTACGCAATGATGCATCCGGCAATGTTCCAGAGAATCATGGGGGAGCAACAGGTACAACAATCATATCAATTTCTCCTGACTGTTCTTTCTAAACGTAGCAATAGAAGCATTGTTTCTTTTCGTCAAAAAAAATCGCTGAATTATTTCTATCGTTTTGAATATCAACGTGATAATGTCTAAATTGTGGTGTCTCTTACACAAATGCTATTAGTTAAGGGGGGCATTATATTTGTTGAAGTCTGCTGACAGATCTGATGTTGTAATAATCAACTCTGAAACGAAAATCGTACAATTTAGACCATTGTTCGAAAACATCATGTTAAAGGTGGGCCCCAACATCAACATCATATTTGTGTAGGAAAATTGACAGTCAGTCGATTTTTTTTTAAAGTTTATTATTAGTCGCAGTTATTTTTAGTGTCAAATTATATTCATTGTAATAATATGCTAATTATTATTTTTTAAACGTATGTTGTCTACTTATTTTTATTAAGTTAAACTCGCGTATTTTGGGTAAATCATGCGTTGAAAAGAGGTCTTTCGCGCCAAACGCAAATCTGGTTTCTGTTTCGCAACTCCTGAGGTAGTGAATCCTTAAGCAGTGTGCTTAGAGTATTCAAGACTAAGCAGCACCAAACTGGACACTGACTTTTGCCCTAGAACATTCTCCGTTTAATCCATACAGGCTCATCGTTCCCCTGGATTCCTGAATAGCAAAGGACCGTCCTCCATCGCCCCATACACGACTCGAGGAAGGCGCGTAGACTTGCATATATGTATCTTATACAACTCCAGCACCCTCATGAGCCATTCATGTAGCACCGAGTCATAGGCCTTCTTATAATATATCCAACATGTTCGTTCACAGATCCTTGCAAGATCGACAAACCTGTTGGCTTAGGGCCATGTATATGAGAAGTATCTCCTTATTACTGCGGTACCCGTTCCTACATCCATTTTCAGAGGCATACATAATGGAGTTTCTGTCAATGTGTGTATTAATTGTCGCTCTTAAAGTATATGTAAGAAGTTTATAGACCGTCAAGCCAAGTCAGAGGCCCATTGGCGGTATAAAAACTCTGACAACAGGTTAGGCACTGATCACACGAAAAACAAAGAACCGTCGACAAACACTTGATCGGTCTATAATTCTTGGGTTCCGCAGGACTACCTGACATATGATGGTGGTGGAAGTGAGGAGGAGATTTTCAGTTTGGTAACGCACGAACTGCTCTGACTAAATCTAATGGCGTTATTGTAACTACTTCCATTTCTGGAATAGTTTCACACATTTGCTAATACCGCACATCCTGTCGGTCTCTACATGTTAGACGGTTGGTGTCCCCAACCAGTTGCTGAGCCAGAAAGAACTCTTACCCTCACGCCACTTTTTGTTCGGGTAGCTCCCAAGCTCTGTATACCCACCTCTCATCCCTCTGGAACATACGATTCTGCGAGTCCCGATTAACCCGCCGCTTATCCCTTCGAATATGTTCACCCACAAAGTTCTTTCTGCTTCAGAAAGTCGATGCGCTCTGTGACACGGGACACGTAGTCTCCAAGACTGATTCTCCCTGAAGCAGTATAGTTTGCCGTTGAACACCCTGGCCCCGTCAATACAACGCTCGATCCTGCACTGCCAGGCTGGTACTGGTTTCGGTCGCATAGCTGCTCCGTTATAACTTGGGAAAATAACGTTTGTTAAACGACTTGCCGCAACAGCCGCGCAATACATGATCGACTGTGTTAACACCAACGAGATCCTCGCTGCTCTCGAAGAAATTCTTAAGAAGCGAGTCCAAAGCGCACCCTAGCGCCCTGTTTTTCTTCTGCATGGGCAACCATGGTAAACAGAGACCTCCCGCTTTCGTTCCGCTGCTTTCTTTTTGACCATCACTTATGCACACAAGGAGGCGTGACCATGACCATGGCCTCAACCACAACCGGAAGCGAGAGGTTATTCGCAGCATCGACTGCCGCAACGAGATCACAGTCGCCATCCTGGAGTCGTGTCTATTCAGATGACAAACTCCCCCAAAATCCATCACCCGCAAGCCACAGCCACAGGCAGCCGGAGATTCTGGTGCTTCTGGATTCCGGTGCGACTGCTGCGAACTGAGAGGGTGGTTGAACCACAACATTGTTCCAAGATATTATTATTATATTATATTTCAAACGTTGTTTTACGAGATAGCATGAATATAAAATGAGTTGTTTATTAACTTGATAACGTATTATTTGAATAATACGTTATAAAATGATGAAATGACCAACCATGTTTTTGCCAATCATTGCTTGTCAAATGAAAATTTGTAAATTAATTATCCAACAAACTGCTTTACAGTTTGGCAGAAGTAACATTTTTTGTACTGTTTAGGATGTCACCACGAATAGATGCTTTTTCATTTTAGTCCCGCAATTTTATGTACTAATTTTCAATTCAGACACTTAATCGACATCACAGTAGGGGTGTTTTTAAATAAATATTTTATACTCACAACAATGTAGAGCATCTTTAGCATTATATCAGACTACTTGGATATCGCAGGATTTCAAACGGGAGCCCCTCCACACACACGGTTTATTTTTGTTTTTGCAGAGTATTTTCTAGTTTTGCACACCCTGTCTTAAACCTTATTATGCGTACTTATAAATACTAGAATAGGTCGACACCATGTTGGTACTACTGAAATATTCCAAAATTAATTTATAAAACTACCAGTTTAATAAAAAATGTTCTTCAGTTTTAAATATTTATTTTAAAATCGCTAAAAGTTTCATTTCAGGTGCACCCTTTGAATGTAAATAAGACTTTATTAATTAAATTTATTTGAACAGGCCAAACTCGGTGGAAAAATAATAGAAGAGCAAACACCTGCAGTTACTACAGTGGTGAAAGAAGCGCCAGCAGAAGAAGAAGGCCCATTCAAGGGTTTGAAGTTCAAAATAGGCGGTAAAGGATCTGGCACGAAAGGACTAGCTGGCATTTGTTGCTTCGATTTGCTCCAAGAATCCTTCACAACATGGTGATCATTTTCATGAAAAAAACACTACTATTTCATTTTACATTAAAACAGAAGTTTATAGTTTCTAGTTCAGTAACCATGTATAAATATCGTCATCGTTTTGTTGTTTTTTACCGGCAAGTTGTTTTAATTTTGCTAATGTTATCGGTAATTAAAAATCTAACGATATCATCAACTTCATGTTTGGTTTTGGTAACGTTATGTCTGTCGGGGTAACATTGATATCCCATTTCTTTTTCAGGGCCACATCCTCAAATTCCTCACACTTAAATTTATTTTTTTACAAGTTTTTATTTAACTTGCAATGTATGTTTGTCCGGGTGGAATCTTGCAACTCAATTTTGAAGCAGATAACTTCAACCGATTGAGCTGAAATTTTGCACACACCTTTGGTTCTGGTGACAATACACTTTTATGATAGATTTACACTATAAACTTCCATCCTGCAGCCAGGATCGTCTCCTCACGAGAGAACTCCTCAACGGTTAATAGCGCGAACACGAAAACTTGTTTACGTGTTCATATTTCATGGATAAAGAGGATTTGTTTCGTGTTTCTGTCATGACCTCATTCTTCAGATAGGATGGTGTTTTCATGAGGGAACTCCTCAACGGTTAATAGCACTGATACGAAAAAGTGTTCAGATAATTATACGTTATCAGAAATGATTACAATAAAACTAAAAACTTGAAAATAATATTTTTAATTAAAAACCTTTTTTTAAAAACAAGCTTTTATTTAAATGCGCTGAAAAGAATAAAATAAACTTTTCCTTGAAAACTTTTACTATATAATATAATCTATATGATATAAAAGCTTGTCGCGATAGAATTAAAGTACTCGTATTTACTTAGTTACAACATTTTAAAAATTAAAATCAATCAGGTCTAGTTATTTAATTTACTTGTTTATCTACACAGGTAAATCTCGCGACAAGCTTCTATACCATATAAGTTATGTAATAACGTTATAAGTTTTATTATTTTTAGCGCATTTAAATAAAAGCTTGTTTTTAAAAAAGTTTTTTTTGTTAATAATTTTTTCAAAACGTAGATTTTCCCAACAATCCCAACTATGATATATATCAAAACGTGACTTGCCCGAGTTACTACCAGTTATTAATTTCCCATGAAACAACTTACTACTGCGGTAGAAACAAAGGCAATGGAATTGCTCGTATTACGACTGGTAGTAAGATTGGTAGTAAGATTGGTAGTAAGATTGGTAGTAAGATTGGTAGTAAGATTGGTAGTAAGATTGGTAGTAAGATTGGTAGTAAGATTGGTAGTAAGATTGGTAGTAAGATTGGTAGTAAGATTGGTAGTAAGATTGGTAGTAAGATTGGTAGTAAGATTGGTAGTAAGATTGGTAGTAAGATTGGTAGTAAGATTGGTAGTAAGATTGGTAGTAAGATTGGTAGTAAGATTGGTAGTAAGATTGGTAGTAAGATTGGTAGTAAGATTGGTAGTAAGATTGGTAGTAAGATTGGTAGTAAGATTGGTAGTAAGAATGATAGTAATATTGGTAGTAACACTGGCAAATCCCGACGATATTATTATGGACGTATGTTTGTTTTGTGTATGATGCCTAAGATACGTACACACTGCAAATTAGATCGGTTTGCAGTACACACCAACATAGATGTTGGTGATCGTAAAATCAACGGCTGTCTGACTTCGCCTAAATTATTAGTGTTTGCTTTACAATAACCCGTTGTCCACGCACACACACACTTACAATTTCTTGTCACTCACACAACAATCGTCTCCGTGGCGCATTAGTCGAGCGTGCGGTAAATAACTCTGTAGCCGCGCGCCGGCGCCCGCGCCGTAAGATCGAACCCACTGCCAACAGCTTAATGTTTTGTGTGTGTTTTAATAAAATATTTTACATTTGTTTGTTCAATTCATTGCTTACTATTAGCAAGTCTTCTATTTTGGGTTAGAATATATTAGTTGTCTACCCTCTAAAAATGACAAATCATGTTATGTTGTAGTTTAAGTTCATCGTCATAATGCTATTGACTATCGCTCTCGTTACGTTTTTAGACATTATTTATTTATTTATTTATTAAAACTTTGTGCACATAATGTACAAAGGCGGACTTAATGCCTTGGGCATTTTCTACCAGTCTACCTTAGGGTGATGCAGAGACAAAACAGTAGGTGCAATAGTACAGAAAATTACAAATACTAAAATATATACACACAAACAACATATAGAAAGTAAAGAGAGTTAAAATTCTTACCTACATAGATAAGGAAAAACAACAAATTAACTGTAGGACGAGTTATTAAGGTTCGGTTTGTGACGCATCTATCTCTCTTCCACGCCATTGGCCGATGCGTCCATGACGTTATCACGTAAAATAATCGTCCGTAAACCGACTTTACAGACAACCATTTTTTTAATAATTAGCTTGTGGCGGCATTTGCTACGCCATGTAACTACGAATATGCCACGAACTTCGCATCATACCTAACGACACGCAAAATCTTACATCGCGCTTACAAAGTTATCCGCGAGATTAGAACATAGCAGCAACCGGCACCAGCAGCAGCGAGCGGGTATGACCAGATGCATGAATGAATGCGAAAAGAAAAGTAAGAGACAGATAGAAGATTTAGGAAAAGGAGGTGGCGTTCTGAACTTACCCTATTTGTATGTATTAGAATATACAACAGCCTATCAACAACTACTAGGCACACCACAAGACAGCTCCCGTCGGATCTCTTGAGATCTCGAATAAGTTAAGCACGGACTGGACGTTGAGGGTCAGCGACTGACATTGATGTTGTGCACGCATTTAAGCTGACCTTAGATACCAGTCCATCATAGGTGTGCTAATCTGCGAAGCTAGGGTGAGACGTGTGCAATACCCACCAATAGATTTACTTAATTTTCCTAGCACAGTGCAGCTCTAGCAAAAAAGGGCTTAGCGGAGTTGAGATCTTATACATAGTATACGGGATGGAAAGGACTCCGACGCGAAAACGGTTACCGCGTATTCCACGTAATTACCATGGTCAAAATGTTTAATACCGCGATAAAAATTTCATGTGGGAATAATTTCTGAATAAAAACAATAAAACAAAAAAATAGCTGTTTAAATATTTGGCTTCAGAAAAGTAAAAAAAAACGCAGCCTTAAGTCTGTTTGTATCCTTATCTAGCGTCTACTCGGTACACTAGAGTTACCGAAGCATCAGGTGGCAACCTAAATCTCATGAGCTCCCATGGCATGATGCTAAAGGAGATGGTCAAACATTGTATGAACTCATTTAATAGTAAAGATCTTCTGTAACGAAAATGAAAAGGTGCATATTGCTCAGCAGTCTTGGACAAAAGTTATAAGGTTTTAGGAAGTTTTTTTTGTCACTACGGCTAAAGTATTTTTATCAATATTGGAGTGTATATTATCTGTCCCAGGCATTTAATAAACACAGTATATTGGTTAAAAAAACACTGGGAGATAACTATAAATAAACTGAGACAATCTATTCGTTTGTAACAATAGGATCACCGGCATCGAGATATAAGTACTAACGTACTAGAGAAGACACCGTAAATTCCTACTTTATCCCGTTCAACTGCGGCGATCGCGCCGCACCTCACTTAGTCGCTCTCTAGCTCTTTCGCGCCTAGTACTTCCGACAATAATAAATTAATTCCTAGAAAAAATCGACGAAAAATGCCACGGTGTGTGTTGAGATATTGTACTAATAATTCAAGGAACACGCCAAAGTGCAAAGGAATTACTTTTCATCGGTAAGTAAACTAATTTCCTTGTTTTACAAATTAAATAATTACCACGCGCCATATTGTATTGTTTGTCATAGACTAATCAAACAGAGTGCAATGTAGGTAGATTAGACTGACATTACGGTGAAAATATCGTATGTTGTGTTTTTAATGTTGATATTAATATTTAGTTTTTTAAACTATCGCACTTTAAACAGATATTAGTCTTAACGGGACTTAGCACGAACCTTTCATTTATATATTTTTTTCTAGTCTTGCGCAACCACAGCGGATGTCAGATCAAAGCGTTGATTATTCCACAAAAAGGCAAAAGATGACTAAACTCATATTATTTAAGGGTAACTAAATAAAATATATCAAGAAAATAAATTGTCTATTATTTATGAAATAAACCCTGTAGGCAAAATACCTACGTTGTCCATTCTGCAGTACTCCTGTCATAGTCTATAGGGAAGACATGTTGTTGCACTTTGTCGAAGAAAACGCGTAAGTGCCGTGATTTACATGGCGCTTAAGACCTTTTTGCCGAGAATAAATACACTTCCGCAGCAAATCTAGCGCTGTGGTAAATTAGTTACGGTTTAGACGAATTGTTATTATTTTAGCGCTGCAGCGAACTAAAGGTTCAAATTACGAAGAATAGGACAATTCAGTTATTTGACGTAGCTTCTCTAGTACGTTAGTACTTATATCTCGATGATCACCGGCGAAAAAGCTGGTATATTATCTCTTTGCTTTACACTAAGAGATTTAAGTTTGAAATGTCTGGCACAAAAGACAACATACATTTATGTCAATCAAATTGACATTGACTATGAAATAAGGTTACCAGCGTAATAAAATCGATACCCATATTTAAGCTTCCTTTGATTTTTTTTTGAAATACTGTTTCTTTTCAGAAATCCCTAACAAAGTTAGACTAACAGTATGTATACTCAACTCAGCGCTTTGGAAACTAAACTATTGGTTCAGTAATAAATAATTCGATTTATGAAAAGAAAACATAAAAAATAATAACTCCGTATTACATTTTGAGTTACGGTTAGTTACGAATATTTTACATTTTAGGCCAGGTATGAGTATTTTTGTACACTTTGGGGCGCATTTTGTCCACCTCTATCATCATCATCATCGTCATTATACATTCTGACAAAAAAAGTATCGGGAATGGATGATTTGTTTATGGTTCCAAATGATTTTTTTTATTTTTTTTGTTAAATTGTCACAACTATTTTCCATTTTGGCGCGGAGTTTGAGTTGCATCTGTTATTTAGATTAAATTCAGTGCTGTTTTCAGTTAGGTCATATCTAGTGTGTATTGCGAATTTCGTTATGGACGAAGACGAAGAGTTTGTCTTAAATTTGGCAACGCCAATGGAAGTTCGTGTTTGGAGCCCCTAAAAATGTTACAGAAGGCTTACAGTGAATCGCCGTATCAAAAACACGTGTTTATGAGTGGTACAAAGCATTCAAAAGCGGTCAAGATATGATGGAAGAATTGCCTGGTAGGCCGTCAACGTCTTCAACTGTAGTTAACATCGCAGAAGTGAAGGAAATAATGACTGAAAATCCTCATTCAAGTTTGAGAGAGATCGCTACTTTCTTTCTCACGAGTCGATCCGTACCATTTTTTATAATCACGTGGGTATGAAACATTTTGCCGCTCGGATAGTCCCAAAAGACCTGAATTTTCTCCAAAAACTCTATGGCATAAGAGTCGCTGAGGACATGCTAGAACGAGTCAATTCCGACCCGACATTCATGAAACGCTTTGTTACTGGTGACGAGACGTGGTTTTACGAGTTTGACATGCAAACTAGTCAACAAGCTTCGGAGTGGCGCCTTCCAACTGAACAGAAACCGAAAAAACCACGCCAAAGTCGATCAAAAGTCAAAGTCATGTTGACCGTTTTCTTTGACTATCGCGGTGTTGTGCACTGGGAATTCTTGCCGGAAGGTCAAACAGTAAATAGAGAATATTATTTGATCGTTATGCGGCGCTTAAGAGAGCAAATTCGACGAAAAAGGCCAGAGTTGTTGAAAGAAAATTCTTGGATTTTGTACCACGATAATGCGCCGTGAACGAATTTTTTCCCAAAAACTCAACAAATACCATCGAGCAACCACCTTATTCACCATATATGGCTCCTGCCGACATCTTTCTTTTTCCTAAATTCAAATTACCACTTTGTGGCACCCTTTTTCATTCGGTAGAAGAATTCGAACTGCGAGAACTGAACTCAATTCCGTAAAAGCGCTTAAAAAATGTTTTGATGATTGGATTATTTGTTGGTGCAAGTGTATCGTTTCTGAAGGAGCATACTTTGATGGTGTTAAAATAACTTTGGATGAATAACTAACATTTTGTGTATTATTTGATCGTTTCCCGGTACTTTTTTGACAGAGTAGTATGAGCATGTGCTCCAGAATGTACATAATATAACATAGATCTTCTATAACAACAATAAAATGTGAATATTGCTTAGCAATCATGGACAAAAGTTATGAAGGTTTAATTAAAGAAGTCATTTTAAGTTACGATAAGTTACGAATATTTTACATTTTAGGCCCGGTATGAGTTAATTTTTCACTGTTCTGCTCTTTGTTAATATTGTATGGAACGAGTACTTACTTTAATATTTCATCCAAAATGTTAAACCTTTTCATTATAATTATTTCTAATATTTTTAATTTTTGTACACGTTGGAGCACGTTTTGTCCATCTCCTTAACGTGTGTATCATGTAAGGTTGAGGTCACCGCTCACCCCGCGACTACTGAAGTAGAAGTAGCCATTGTTAAGCATAGCTCATAATTATACGTTCCAGTTACGTTTTCAGTAATAAATACTCGTATATTCCTCTTTCCTACACTACGTCTGTGGACAACAATAATTAAATCATTAATCTGGGTCACGTTTCCTTACAAGCAATTTTTTGTTCGGAAGTGGCGACATCTAAAATTCTGTACTAAAAGTTTATGCAGCTTAAAAGTATTAAAAAACCACACTAGGCATCGATGTCTTACGAAAGAATCGATAAAATAATAGGAAATTATTAATTGGGCGAATAAAAAAATAGGCCGACTATTATAACAAGTATGAAAGAAGAAAAAGATAAAGATTTATTTGTATAAACATGTGTGACATAGTACATAGATATGCACATATGGATGGAAATGAGTTACGGGTTATGGTTGTTGGTATGTAACTATTTATCCGGTCATTGTGACCAGGAGAGCATACGAAGCAAAAGCGAGCGAAGCGAACTCGGGACTTTTGGCACCCCGACTCGGACAGGTTAGGTTTGAAGGGGATGGCGGAGTTTAGTGAGCGGGCGAAGTGCGCGATCTAAGAAACGTCGACTACACCTTATCTACAATCGAGTGCTTAATAAGATTGTTTTAGTTTAGTTCTGAGTTCCTGAATTATCACACTGATCGTATGCATAAATTCATATTATTTCTATAAAACACACAATTTTAAAGGTTACATATGTTTGTTATTATTTTTAATTATAAACTAGCTGTGCTGTGCCCGGCATGTATTGCAATGCATTTTTTCCTACCTACTACCACCCATCTACCTACCACCCACCTACCACCCACCTACCACCCACCTGCCACCCACCTATCACCCACCTACCACCTACCTACCGCCCACCTACCACCCACCTACCACCCACCTACCACCCACCTACCACCTACCTACCACCCACCTACCACCTACTTACCACCCACCTACCACCCACCTACCACCTACCTACCACTTACCTATTTCAGAACTGTTAAAAGTACCAGGCTGGCATGCATTCAAGGTGGTATTTTAACAGTTCTGGATCTTAATCATAATTTTCTGTAAAAAGTACCAGGCAGTCATGAATTCAAGGTGTCCAGTTCTAGAACTTTATCGTAATTTTCCGCGCAATTATTCTCATATTTTAATAGCTATTCTGCTATTCGGGGCGGAGACGAATCCAACGAATCAAAAACCATGAAAATTGGTCCAGCAGATCTCGGGTTATAAGTGTTGTAACAAACCCGTCTTTGTTTTATTTATATAGATTTTTAATTTCTGAACGAAAACAAACGAATGAAATGTTAATGTCAAACAAGTTGTCTATTGTCAGAGGACCAGTTAAAACTACGAGTTAAAAGAATATTATTTTCATAAAATAACAGTTGGTATTGTGTCGTGTATCATCTGACAACGAATTGAAAAAAGCCGTTTGTGTATTTTAATATTTAACCATAAACACGACAAGAATGAAATATATCAGTGTACTTTTTAAAAATTGTTTTATTTTATTTATTGCCCCAAGTACCCGATCCTAATTGAAATCATTTATAGTTATAATACCTACCGGAACAGGAAAATAATAGACATAAATACGTCTAAGGACCCTAGTAGTACGTAGTGTTGTTGGTACAGAATAATAGATGTCGCCACTATTCAATGTAAGCAATCATATTTTTCTGCGAGACGGCCCTCTTTTCCTTTTGATCGAAGTATTGCACTCTTTGTTCTACTCTTTGGACATGACAAACAGAAGTATAAATTATTTTTAGTGTACATAAAAGATTTTATATAAAATTTTATAAAAAACTTCTAGTTTTAAGATTATCGGCAAAATATTTCCAGTGTATCCAGCTTATTCGGTTTAGGATATGACAGGTATGTGAAAATCTACAATTCTTTATTTCCCGATACCGATTTAGTCCCAATAAAAATTTTATGCACCGTAACTGCAAAGCCACAGATTAGAATTAGCTAGTAAAATGAGGTGAGATGACTCGGTGGTCAACCCCGTGGAGAGGTTAGTGACTCTGCTCGGCTCACGGGTCTGCGAGGTGGGGCTTGGCTTTAATCTTATGTTGTCAAAAAGCCAAAACCATGAAAGCAGACGCGGGCGAAGACGTCCCATTGCACCGCAGCATAAATTAATTCAGGGTAGCTAGAAACGGAACTCCCATTGATTAAGACGACGAGACGAGACGACGAGAGTCAGCATCACGAAGGCGGCGCTCATTGCACTTGCGAGGCGAGGCATATAAGAGTCGACAAAAAAATACGGTTTTCCCCAACACCTAGCGCACGTCGTACTATTAAATTATCCATTTGAGCTTGAAAGGTATCCTTAGTTGGTTTTTGAACACATAACAAAAAAAACGACCAACGCAGCATACTCTACCCACGTGCAGGTATCCATATCAGGGTTCACAGAAATGTACGTGGATTTTTGGTATGCGTTGCGTTGTCCAACTGTATCGCAGCCATTAAGGAATTATCTTCTCTTCTTCATCTTAGTTACGGTGCCATACGATGTAATACTCGGTTCGTTACGACTTATAATGATTTAATATGATCTTACATGGATTAAAGTTTGGTTTTAGAAGATAAATGACCATTACTTCCCGATTGAAAACGCTAACATAAACTACTTGTAAAAATAAAAATAATCCTTTTTAACCGTATGTGACTGAGGGGAAATAATTACATTTACTTATTTTTTCGTGTTTTTTCAGACCAAATATTAATATAACTTCATTTGAGAAACAATCCATCATTTTCGTACACAACAATAATGTTCACCCGATGACCGCTTCGCAACAAAAGTGCCACAGCGTTGTTATGGCATTGTGAAGTAAAACTAATAAATTTAACAATATTTTTATTAGCAAGCTTTAAACTCACTATTTTTTGTCAGTGCCGAGATTCTATGAGACAAAGAAAGCAATATGAAAGATTTGGATAAAATCAAATCATGTAAACATTTACAAAATGAAATATCTTATTTTAATCAAGAAAACAGCCCAAGTCATGGCTTTGAAAACGTAAGCATAATAATTGTTAATAAGAATACCTTTAAAAACAGAAAAAAACACAATGTATTTATGCAAGCTCAACAGCCTAGAATGGTTTCTTGTTTATCAAGATCCAGTAAATCGAAAAAACATAGTTCAATCACCAGACACTCAAGCATGCCTGAACTAAACAAATGTACAAGGCCAGTCACGGCCGGCGCACACCGCAATAGAAACGCGCGAGAAAATGAAACAAAACTAAACAAGTATAAAAAGAGCCCTTTTAAATCAAAGTTTATTATAAACGTCGTTTCTGAACATCGATTTGCTAAAACTGTTAACCCATTTGACTATCCTCGACAGACAAAATTAAAAATATACAGGTGTCAACTGGGCGCTGCACAAGACAGTTGTTGTTGTTCTTGTAACTCTGATGCTATGTTTGAAGTGATGAAGGGCTTATACGACTGCTACAAAGCGAAAAATTGCGATAATTGCGACTGCATACTATGTGGTCATTTAAGATCAGATCAGAAGAAGGAAAAATCTATAACGGCCTTATCAGAAAAAGCAAGACGCGAACGAGCGAAAGACGAAGGACTACTAACTCCACTCGCAGGTAAAACACAAGACCAAAGGGAGAAAATTTTAAAAGGGTTATCTATGAAAGGTTTACCCCTCCCAGAAGGCAAATCTCCTTCAGAAAAACAACTTATTCACAAGGTACGCACGGAACTTGGTCTACCTAAGGAACCTAAAGACAAAGCTGAAAGAGACAAACATGAACAAGCAGCTCAAGCTGGCAAACTATGGCCATTGGAAGGCAAAACCCCAGCAGAGAAGGAAAATATACTGAAAAGTCTGCAAAAAATGGAAATAACATTACCTGAAGGAAGGACGCCATCTGAGAAATCTCTTATAGCCAAAATAGAATCAAAAAGTCGAAAAGTGCCATCAAAGTCCCTGGCGCCTTCGGAGCAACTTCGTAGAGCAAAAGCGGAAGGATTATTAACTCCTCTCACTGGTAAAACGCCGGAACAAAAAGAGAAAATTTTAAAAGGATTATCTATGAAAGGCTTACCCCTCCCAGAAGGCAAAACTCCTTCAGAAAAAAAAATCATTGACAAGGTACGCACTGAGCTTGGTTTACCTAAGGAACCTAAAAGCAAAGCTGAAAGAGACAAACATGAACGAGCAGCCAGAGCTGGTTTACTACAGCCATTGGAAGGCAAGACACCTGAACAAAAGGAAAAGATATTAAAAGGCCTTCATGATCTGGGTATTCCATTACCTGAAGGAAGAACACCATCAGAGAAATCTCTCATAGCCAAAGTGGCAGTAAGTAGTCTTCATCCATCAAAGGTTTCCGCAATGACTACGGCACCATCCGAGCAAATGCGTCGAGCAAAAGCTGAAGGATTACTTACTCCGCTTAAAGGCAAAACACCGGAACAAAAAGAAAAAATTTTAAACGGATTGGCTATGAAAGGTATACCCCTCCCAGAAGGCCAAACTCCTTCAGAAAAAAAACTAGTTGACAAAGTACGCGCTGATCTTGGTCTACCCAAGGAACCTAAAAACAGAGCTGAAAGAGCTAAACATGACCAAGCAGCTAAAGCTGGGTTACTACAGCCACTGGAAGGCAAGACACCTAAACAAAAAGAAAAGATATTAAAAGGCCTTCATGATTTGGGTATTCCATTACCTGAAGGACGGACGCCATCAGAAAAAGCTCTTATCGCCCAAGTCGCAGCAACTAAACGTGGTCCATCAAAGGTATCCATGAAGAAACTGACGCCTTCGGAGCAAATGCGTAAAGCGAAAGCGGAAGGATTACTTACTCCGCTCACAGGTAAAACACCAGAACAAAAAGAGAAAATTTTAGAAGGACTAGCCAAAAAAGGTTTACCCCTGCCAGAAGGCAAAACTCCTTCAGAAAAACAACTTCTTGACAAGGTCCGCGCTGACCTTGGTCTACCTAAGGAACCTAAAAACAAAGCTGAAAGAGCCAAACAAGACCAAGCAGCTAAAGCTGGCTTGCTTCAGCCATTGGAAGGCAAGACACCTGCACAAAAGGAAAAGATATTAAAAGGCCTTCATGATTTTGGCATTCCATTACCAGACGGAAGAACGCCATCAGAGAAATCTCTTATAGCCAAAGTAGCAGCAAGTAGTCGTCATCCATCAAAGGTGTCCGCAGTGACGATGGCGCCTTCGGAGCAAATGCGAAGAGCGATAGCGGCAGGTTTACAGACTCCGCTAACAGGTAAAACACCAGAACAAAAAGAGAACATTTTAAAAGGATTAGCTATGAAAGGTTTACCACTGCCCGAAGGCAAAACTCCTTCCGAGAAGAAACTTATTCACAAGGTACGCGCTGACGTTGGTCTACCTAAGGAACCTAAAAACAAAGCCGAAAGAGACATGCAGGATAAAGCAGCTAAAGCAGGCTTACTGCAACCATTGGAAGGCAAGACACCTGCACAGAAGGAAAAGATATTAAAAGGCCTGCATGATCTGGGAATAACATTACCTGAAGGACGGACGAAATCAGAAAAATCCCTTATAGCCAAAGTGGCAGCAAAAAGTCGTCATCCATCAAAGATGTCTAAAGTAACTTTGCCGCATGCGGTCCAAATACGTAGAGCGAAAGCGCAAGGATTAATTACTCCGCTCACAGGTAAAACACAAGAAGAAAAACAGAAAATATTAGAAGGACTGGCTGAGAAAGGCTTAGCCCTACCAGAAGGCAAAACTCCTTCAGAAAAACAACTTATTGACAAGGTGCGTGCTGACCTTGGTCTACCTAAGGAACCTAAAAACAAAGCTGAAAGAGCCAAACAAGACCAAGCAGCTAGAGCTGGCTTACTGAAACCGTTGGAAGGCAAAACTCCAGAAGAAAAAGAAAAGATATTAAAAGGCCTGCATGATTTAGGTATTCCATTACCTGAAGGCAGAACACCATCAGAAAAATCTCTTATAGCCAAAGTGGCCGCAAGAAGTCGGCATCCATCGAAGGTGTCAAAAGTCACTTTGGCGCAATCGGACCAAATGCGTAAAGCAAAAGCGGAAGGATTACTCACTCCGCTCACAGGTAAAACACCAGAACAAAAAGAGAAAATTTTAGAAGCACTGGCTAAGAAAGGATTACCCCTGCCAGAAGGCAAAACTCCTTCAGAAAAACAACTGCTTGACAAGGTACGCGCCGACCTTGGTCTACCTAAGGAACCTAAAAACAAAGCTGAAAGAGCCAAACAAGATCAAGCAGCTAGAGCTGGCTTGCTTCAGCCATTGGAAGGCAAGACACCTGCACAAAAGGAAAAGATATTAAAAGGCCTTCATGATTTTGGCATTCCATTACCTGACGGAAGAACGCCATCAGAGAAATCTCTTATAGCCAAAGTAGCAGCAAGTAGTCGTCATCCGTCAAAGGTGTCCACAGTGATTATGGCGCCTTCGGAGCAAATGCGTAAAGCGAAAGCGGAAGGATTACTTACTCCGCTCACAGGTAAAACACCAGAACAAAAAGAGAAAATTTTAGAAGGACTAGCCAAAAAAGGTTTACCCCTGCCAGAAGGCAAAACTCCTTCAGAAAAACAACTTCTTGACAAGGTCCGCGCTGATCTTGGTCTACCTAAGGAACCTAAAAACAAAGCTGAAAGAGCCAAACAAGACCAAGCAGCTAAAGCTGGCTTGCTTCAGCCATTGGAAGGCAAGACACCTGCACAAAAGGAAAAGATATTAAAAGGCCTTCATGATTTTGGCATTCCATTACCAGACGGAAGAACGCCATCAGAGAAATCTCTTATAGCCAAAGTAGCAGCAAGTAGTCGTCATCCATCAAAGGTGTCCACAGTGACTATGGCGCCTTCGGAGCAAATGCGTAGAGCGAAAGCGGAAGGATTACTTACGCCGCTCACAGGTAAAACACCAGAACAAAAAGAGAAAATTTTAGAAGGACTAGCCAAAAAAGGTTTACCCCTGCCAGAAGGCAAAACTCCTTCAGAAAAACAACTTCTTGACAAGGTCCGCGCTGATCTTGGTCTACCTAAGGAACCTAAAAACAAAGCTGAAAGAGCCAAACAAGACCAAGCAGCTAAAGCTGGCTTGCTTCAGCCATTGGAAGGCAAGACACCTGCACAAAAGGAAAAGATATTAAAAGGCCTTCATGATTTTGGCATTCCATTACCAGACGGAAGAACGCCATCAGAGAAATCTTTTATAGCCAAAGTAGCAGCAAGTAGTCGTCATCCATCAAAGGTGTCCACAGTGACTATGGCGCCTTCGGAGCAAATGCGTAGAGCGAAAGCGGAAGGATTACTTACGCCGCTCACAGGTAAAACACCAGAACAAAAGGAGAAAATTTTACAAGGGCTGGCTAAGAAAGGTTTACCCCTGCCAGAAGGAAAAACTCCTTCAGAAAAACAACTTCTTGACAAGGTCCGCGCTGACCTTGGTCTACCTAAGGAACCTAAAAACAAAGCTGAAAGAGCCAAACAAGACCAAGCAGCTAAAGCTGGCTTGCTTCAGCCATTGGAAGGCAAGACACCTGCACAAAAGGAAAAGATATTAAAAGGCCTGCATGATTTAGGTATTCCTTTACCTGAAGGAAGAACCGCATCGGAGAAATCTCTTATAGCCAAAGTGGCCGCAAGAAGTCGTCATCCATCAAAGGTGTCCACAGTGACTATGTCACCTTCGGAGCAACTACGCAAAGCGAAAACAGAAGGATTACTTACGCCGCTCACAGGTAAAACACCAGAACAAAAGGAGAAAATTTTACAAGGGCTGGCTAAGAAAGGATTTCCCCTGCCAGAAGGCAAAACTCATTCAGAAAAACAACTTCTTGACAAGGTACGCGCCGACCTTGGCTTACCTAAGGAACCTAAAAACAAAGCTGAAAGAGCCAAACATGACCAAGCAGCTAAAGCTGGATTACTACAGCCATTGGAAGGGAAGACACCTGCACAAAAGGAAAAGATATTAAAAGGCCTTCATGATTTGGGTATTTCATTACCTGAAGGAAGAACGCCATCAGAGAAATCTCTTATAGCCAAAATGGCAGCAAAAAGTCGTCATCCATCAAAGGTGTCCACAGTGACTATGTCATCTTCGGAGCAACTACGCAAAGCGAAAGCGGAAGGATTACTTACGCCGCTCACAGGTAAAACACCAGAACAAAAAGAGAAAATTTTACAAGGGCTGGCTAAGAAAGGTTTACCCTTGCCTGAAGGCAAAACTCCTTCAGAAAAACAACTTCTTGACAAGGTACGCGGCGACCTTGGTCTACCTAAAGAACCTAAAAACAAAGTTGAAAGAGCCAAACATGATCAAGCAGCTAAAGCTGGATTACTACAGCCATTGGAAGGGAAGACACCTGCACAAAAGGAAAAGATACTAAAAGGCCTTCATGATTTGGGTATTTCATTACCTGAAGGAAGAACGCCATCAGAGAAATCTCTTATAGCCAAAGTGGCAGCAAAAAGTCTTCATCCATCAAAGGTGTCCACAGTGACTATGTCACCTTCGGAGCAACTACGCAAAGCGAAAGCGGAAGGATTACTTACGCCGCTCACCGGTAAAACACCAGAACAAAAAGAGAAAATTTTACAAGGGCTGGCTAAGAAAGGTTTACCCTTGCCTGAAGGCAAAACTCCTTCAGAAAAACAACTTCTTGACAAGGTACGCGGCGATCTTGGTCTACCTAAAGAACCTAAAAACAAAGTTGAAAGAGCCAAACATGATCAAGCAGCTAAAGCTGGAATACTACAGCCATTGGAAGGGAAGACACCTGCACAAAAGGAAAAGATACTAAAAGGCCTTCATGATTTGGGTATTTCATTACCTGAAGGAAGAACGCCATCAGAGAAATCTCTTATAGCCAAAGTGGCAGCAAAAAGTCGTCATCCATCAAAGAAATCCGCAGTAACTATGGCGCCTTCAGAGCAAATGCGTAGAGCGAAAGCGGAAGGATTACTAACTCCACTCAAGGGTAAAACACCAGAGCAAAAAGAAAAAATTCTAAAAGCATTAGCTAACCGAGGTTTGCCCCTCCCAGAAGGTAAAACTTCTTCGGAAAAACAACTTATTGACAAAGTGCGCGCAGACCTTGGCCTTCCTAAGGAGCCTAAAACCAAAGCCGATAGAGATAAACTTGAAAAAGCAGCCTTGGCCGGCTTACTTCTGCCTTTAGAAGGCAAAACACCTGCACAAAAGGAAAAGATTTTAAAAGGTCAACATAATATGGGTATTCCGTTACCTGAAGGACGGACGCCATCAGAGAAATCACTTATAGCCAAAATAGCAGCAAGTAGTCGTCATCCTTCAAAGGTGCCTTCAGTGACCGTGGTGCCTTCGGAGCAAATGCGTAGAGCAAAAGCGGAAGGATTACTTACCCCACTCACAGGTAAAACACCCGAGCAACAAGAAAAAATTCTGAAAGCATTAGCTAACCGAGGTTTGCCCCTCCCTGAAGGTCAATCACCTTCAGAAAAAAATCTTATCAACAAAGTGCGCGCCGACCTTGGCCTTCCTAAGGAGCCTAAAACCGATGCTGAAAGAAACAAACATGAAAAAGCCGCTAAAGCTGGCTTTCTTCTGCCCTTGGAGGGTAAGACTCCTGCACAAAAGGAAAAAATATTAAAAGGTCTACATGACATGGGTATTCCATTACCTGAAGGAAGAACGCCATCAGAGAAATCTCTTATAGCTAAAGTAGCAGCAAGTAGTCACCGTCCTTCAAAGGTGCCTTCAATGGCCGTGGGGCCTTTGGAGCAAATACGTAGAGCAAAAGCGGAAGGATTAATTACCCCACTAACAGGTAAAACACCCGAACAACAAGAAAACATTCTAAAAGCATTAGCTAACCGAGGTTTACCCCTCCCTGAAGGTCAATCACCTTCTGAAAAAAAACTTATTAACAAAGTACGCGCTGACCTTGGTCTACCTAAGGAACCTAAAAACAAAGCTGAAAGAGTCAAACATGACCAAGCAGCTAAAGCTGGATTACTACAGCCACTGGAAGGGAAGACACCTGCACAAAAGGAAAAGATATTAAAAGGCCTTCATGATTTGGGTGTTCCATTACCTGAAGGGAGAACGCCATCAGAGAAATCTCTTATAGCCAAAGTGGCAGCAAAAAGTCGTCATCCATCAAAGGTATCCGCAGTGACTATCGCGCCTTCGGAGCAAATGCGTAGAGCGAAAGCGGAAGGATTACTTACTCCGCTCACAGGTAAAACACCAGAACAAAAAGAGAAAATTTTAGAAGGACTAGCCAAAAAAGGTTTACCCCTGCCAGAAGGCAAAACTCATTCAGAAAAACAACTTCTTGACAAGGTCCGTGCTGACCTTGGTCTACCTAAGGAACCTAAAAACAAAGCTGAAAGGGACAAACAGGATCAAGCAGCTAAAGCTGGCTTACTACAGCCATTGGAAGGCAAGACTCCAGCACAAAAAAAAAAGATATTAAAAGGCCTGCATGATCTGGGGATTCCATTACCTGAAGGACGGACGCCATCAGAGAAATCTCTTATAGCCAAAGTAGCAGCTAGCAGTCGTCATGCATCAAAGGTGTCAAAAGTGACTTTACCGCATTCGGACCAAATGCGTAGAGCAAAAGCGGAAGGATTACTAACTCCACTCACAGGTAAAACATCAGAACAAAAAGAAAAAATTTTAGAGGGACTGTCTAAGAAAGGTTTACCCCTACCAGAAGGCAAAACTCCTTCAGAAAAGAAACTCATTGACAAGGTACGCACTGACCTTGGTTTACCTAAGGAGCCTAAAAACAAAGCGGAAAGGGACAAACATGAACAAGCAGCTAAAGCTGGATTACTACAGCCATTGGAAGGCAAGACTCCTGCACAAAAGGAAAAAATATTAAAAGGTCTACATGAAATGGGTATTCCATTACCTGAAGGAAGAACGCCATCAGAAAAAGCTCTAATAGCCAAAGTAGCAGCAAGTAGTCGTCATCCATCAAAAGTGTCAAAACCGTCTTTGGCGCCTTCGGAGCAAATGCGTAGAGCAAAAGCGGAAGGATTACTAACTCCACTCACAGGTAAAACACCAGAACAAAAAGAAAAAATTTTAGAGGGACTGTCTAAGAAAGGTTTACCCCTACCAGAAGGCAAAACTCCTTCAGAAAAGAAACTCATTGACAAGGTACGCACTGACCTTGGTTTACCTAAGGAGCCTAAAAACAAAGCGGAAAGGGACAAACATGACCAAGCAGCTAAAGCTGGATTACTACAGCCATTGGAAGGCAAGACTCCTGCACAAAAGGAAAAAATATTAAAAGGTCTACATGATATGGGTATTCCATTACCTGAAGGAAGAACGCCATCAGAAAAAGCTCTAATAGCCAAAGTAGCAGCAAGTAGTCGTCATCCATCAAAAGTGTCAAAACCGTCTTTGGCGCCTTCGGAGCAAATGCGTAGAGCAAAAGTGGAAGGATTACTAACTCCACTCACAGGTAAAACACCGGAGCAAAAAGAAAAAATTTTAGAAGGACTAGCTATGAGAGGTTTACCCCTGCCAGAAGGCAAAACTCCTTCAGAAAAACAACTTCTTGACAAGGTACGCGCTGACCTTGGTCTACCTAAGGAACCTAAAAACGAAGTTGAAAGGGAAAAACATGACCTAGCAGCTAAAGCTGGTTTACTGCAGCCATTGGAAGGCAAGACTCCAGCACAAAAAGAAAAGATATTAAAAGGTTTGCATGATCTGGGTATTCCATTACCTCAAGGAAGAACGCCATCAGAGAAAGGCCTAATAGCCAAAGTAGCAGCAAGTCCACGTCGTTCTTCGAAGGTGCCTGCAGTGTCCCTAGCGCCCTCTGAGCAAATTCGGAGAGCGAAAGCAGAAGGATTACTAACTCCGCTGACAGGTAAATCTCCGGAACAAAAAGAGAAAATTTTAAAGGGATTAGCTATGGCAGGCTTACCGCTGCCCGAAGGCAAAACTCCTTCAGAAAAGAAACTTATTGACAAGGTTCGCGCTGACCTTGGTTTACCTAAGGAGCCCAAAACTCAAGCTGAGAGAAATAAACATGAGCAAGCAGCTAAAGCTGGTATACTAAAGCCATTGCTAGACAAGACTCCTGAAGAAAAGGAAGCGATATTAAAAGGTTTGCGTGATCTGGGTATTCCATTACCTGAAGGAAGAACGCCATCAGAGAAAGGCCTAATAGCCAAAGTAGCAGCAAGTCCACGTCGTCCTTCGAAGGTGACTGCAGTGTCCTTAGCGCCCTCTGAGCAAATTCGGAGAGCGAAAGCAGAAGGATTACTAACTCCGCTGACAGGTAAACCTCCGGAACAAAAAGAGAAAATTTTAAAGGGATTAGCTATGGCAGGCTTACCGCTGCCCGAAGGCAAAACTCCTTCAGAAAAGAAACTTATTGACAAGGTTCGCGCTGACCTTGGTTTACCTAAGGAGCCTAAAACTCAAGCTGAGAGAAATAAACATGAGCAAGCAGCTAAAGCTGGCATACTAAAACCATTGCTAGACAAGACTCCTGAAGAAAAGGAAGCGATATTAAAAGCTTGGCATGATTTAGGTATTCCATTACCTGAAGGACGGACGGCATCAGAGAAAGCTCTAATAGCCAAAGTAGCAGCAAGTAGTCGTCATCCATCAATACTTGCCGCGAGTATGGCGGAAAAGAAACAGCGGAAAACCGTTGCAGCAGGAATAGATGAAGAGTTACAAGAAATGGTAAAAACAACAAAATGTGATCGTGCTTGTGGTTGTACTAAAAAGAAAATTAGATTTAAACACAGCTACGTAAAAATTAGAGTGACGTCTCCAGATATATCTTCGTTCTGCGATTGTCCTGGTGAATGTTTTCCAGGCGTTAAAAGTGGAGCTTTCATTGACAACGACGGTATCAAAGTTACAGTTGGGAGAGTTATTGGTATACCATCTTTTACAAAATCACAGACTAACCATGGTTATGTTCAATACGGGAATGAAATTCTTTCAGTCTTACAAAATAATTACTCTTTGAAGAGCTCCAGTTCTGTTGAAAGCTGTTGTTCCAGCCCATGTAGCACTGAAAGCGAAAACATCTACCTGCAAAATAGTACCTACAAAGATAGAACAAGTAATTCTGACAGGATTGTTGAATGTTTAAGACGCCTTCAATCATTTGATGATATTTACAGAGGTGTCACTTCAGAAACTAAATCTTTTGCAAGCAGTCTTGATTCAGTTCTCGTAATAAAAAGTGAGACATCACTATGCAGCTCAAACACAAGCAAGAGCGTAGACATAATCAGTTCGATGTCTATTATAGAAAGCAGCATTTCATCCAACAGCACGCGTTACTCAGACAACCAGTCTACTGACGAGCCTTTGAGTAGTAGCTTACTAGACGAGCCCACAACAAGGTAACTAACACTAAACTTATTCAACATATGTTCTTGCTCGAAAAGTAACTTTTGTTGCACTGCATTTAAGTTAAAAAAAGAAGGGAGGTCTAAGCTTCGCAGTCGGACATAACAGGCTTATTTTAATAATAAATCCTCTCTCAAGGCTCTTTACTAGGCGGTTGCATCAAGGACCTGAAACCGGCTAACCGACGAAAGAAGAAATATTTAAATATACAAAACATAAATATGGAAAGCTAGCTGTACCATGCGTTGCAATGCACTATTTCCTACCTCCACCTACTACCCACCTACTACCCACCTACTAACCACCTGCTACCCACCTGCTACCCCTGCCCTGTCGCTAAATCCGTTCTTAGCAAACGTTTACTAACTATTAACTACCTCCCTGCCAAATTTCAAGTTTGTAGCACAAAAAATGAAGGACTGTCATACAAACTTGCGAGAGCCGTTAGACCTCTTTAATCCAGCCCTGTCGCAAAATCCGTTCTTAGCGGACGTCTACTAACTATAAACTACCTCCCTGCCTTTCATCTTTACACGTCAAGTGGTTTCCGATAATTATTTCGTGACGAGTGAGTGAGGGATTGACCTTTCGCTGTTATATATATTTAGAGATAATAATTTTAGGTTCACAATGTAGTGTTTACTCGATTACAATGACAAACTTGCACTTGCACTTGCATCAAAATATACGTTTACTGGACATGAAAACTGCACAGCTATAGTATAGAAAAATAACTTTCGAATCACTGGTCGTTCTACAAGTTAAAAGTATTGTATCTTGTGCAACCGTGAATGGTTCAAATAAATATTACTGACATTTATTTTCTTCTCGAGATGTTTCTCCAAATTATCTGTCACATACAAACTGATTTGAATGTCCCAGAGATGACTGCGGCAAAGCCCAAAAGGAGGGTTATATGTTTAACCCGTATGTATGAATGTCAGTTTCTTTGTTCCCCCATAACCCCTAAACGGATGAACAAATTTTTGGATACAGACTGGAAACGTCATGAGGTACACGCAATTTAATTTACTGTCGTATTGTCGGCCACCTTCTATATTTTATTTTGTTTCCTTATGTACAACTACATGTGCCCCGCGACGTTCGTCCGCATGAAGTTATTATAAAAATATTACTTCCTGATTTAAATCAGATTTTGTTAACAATTTCAAGGTTTATTAATTTGTTTGCTCGAAACCCTAATCCTTTTTCTAAAATTATAAGCCCATGTTACTCCTTATAACATCAGCCATTTGCCAGTAAAAGTCTCGTCAAAATCGGTCGAGCCATTTAGGAGATTAGCCAGAACAAGCAAACAGACAGATAGACAAAAATGTAAAAGAAATTTTGAAAGTGGGTTAGTTAAAAAAAAAGGGAGTCGTCTGTCTGAATATGGATAGTGATGAGGAAGGGTGGGAAAAAAATGATGAATATAACTGTTATTGGATGGAGAGCGAGAGGAAGACTAAAGAAAAGATGAACGGTTTGTGCGAACAATGATAATATATTATGAAGGAAAAATGAGTAAATGGTAGCATGACAGGGGAGAATGAAAAAAAAACGTTTTTTGTACTGCAGTCGGGTTTTTAATTTTTTTAGTAACCATTTTTTATTTCAATGTTACAATAGCATGTACCACAAGCAAGTAGGTACCGGTAGCTACTTAATCAATTGACAAATCCAGTTTCAAGAAAATAGCGATTTGTTGTAGTCTTGTTAAACATAAGATCTGAGAGTTTATACTTTTTACCCGAATGCGGTGAAGCCCAAAAGGAGAGTTATGTGTTTGATTATGGTTTTTCATCAACAGTGACGATTCTATCGACCAACCTGAAAATGTTGCTGGAAGGGGGGCACTACGAAATATTGAAACATTTATCTCAAAACGCGAATATACAATCTCGAGAATGTCTCCAACAAAATTTAACTTCGGCAATAACAACATGTTGACAAATAAGCCGAACTCTAAAACAGAAGAACCTGTCATGTCCTTCAACCGCTTGCCGAATGAACTCGATGTATCGAAGATAATGTACAAAATTATGGCCAATAAACGATTCGCGGGTGCCTCTTCAATATTCATAGTAGTACCAGTGTCTGATGATGACGAGGAAGAGACCTTCTCCAACAATCTTGATTCTATGACTAGTGTTTATGTGAGTGAAAATAGTATGATAAAGAAAGACTCTACTCATGTGAATCCGAGTGAGTATTTCATTAAGCAGTCCCTTGAATGATCCTGATGTGCGCTTCGGAATTGCTCAAGGGATCTATCTATGGTCTGTGTCCTTTGTATGGTTTAATCACCTATATGCAGTACTGAACGGTCTAAACGCAGCCCTAAAAGGGTCAGCGCAGACAGAGCAGCGAAATGCTCGATAAGGTTTTCAAGGGAAAATAACTACAACGGAATTCAAAATATCGTACGAGAGATGATTCACTGTGACGTGTTGCGCATATGTTCGTAGATTTTTTTCAAACAAAACGCTCAAGGAAGCATTTCACTGATCTATTTGCGCTTCTCTTTAAAACGAGAGTTTTTGACTTAAACTGTCTTTGCAGTAACGATGCTTTACTAAGACACTAACTTTTTGTAAAACTCCATGTTCCGTTTTATCAACCGATTGATGTATGTAAGTCTTGTCGTATTTTTTTAATAACAGTAGTAACAAAAAAAAGGAATACATATTTAAGATTGGACGCTGAGAAAATCTTCGTTTACTAAACGCAACGAAAAGGTTTGTGGAAAAGGAAAAAAGTTTACTTTGCAAGAAATAGCATCTTCTAATGACACAGAAACGATGTTCCAAAATGAATCTCTAAACGTTCTTCGAGGTATTCATAAGAATAAAGATGAAATTTGTCAAACCCACAAACCGAATGAAAAAGGACAAATACTCGAAGAGGCAGTCTATGGCATCGGGACTGACACAACCGCAGATAGGCCATGTTGCTGTCGTTCTAAAGAATGTTCTACTTCTTTTGTTATTCAGAACTGCAGCTCTAACACAGAAACGATGTTCCAAAATGAATCTCTAAACGTTCTTCGAGGTATTAATAAGACTAATGATGAATTTTGTCAAATCCACAAACCGAATGAAAAAGGACAAATGCTAGAAGAGGCAGTCTATGACATCGGGACTGACACAGCCACAGATAGGCCATGTTGCTGTCGTTCTAAAGAATGTTCTACTTCTTTTGTTATTCAGAACTGCAGCTCTAACACAGAAACGATGTCCCAAAATGGATCTCTAAACGTTCTTCGAGGTATTTATAAGACTAATGATGAAATTTGTCAAATCCACAAACCGAATGAAAAAGGACAAATGCTAGAAGAGGCAGTCTATGACATCGGGACTGACACAGTCACAGATAGGCCATGTTGCTGTCGCTCTAAAGAATGTTCTACTTCTTTTGTTATTCAGAACTGCAGCTCTAACACAGAAACGATGTCCCAAAATGGATCTCTAAACGTTCTTCGAGGTATTTATAAGACTAATGATGAAATTTGTCAAATCCACAAACCGAATGAAAAAGGACAAATGCTAGAAGAGGCAGTCTATGACATCGGGACTGACACAGTCACAGATAGGCCATGTTGCTGTCGTTCTAAAGAATGTTCTACTTCTTTTGTTATTCGGAACTGCAGGTCTAACACAGAAACGATGTCCCAAAATGGATCTCTAAACGTTCTTCGAGGTATTTATAAGACTAATGATGAAATTTGTCAAATCCACAAACCGAATGAAAAAGGACAAATGCTAGAAGAGGCAGTCTATGACATCGGGACTGACACAGCCGCAGATATGCCATGTTGCTGTCGTTCTAAAGAAGGTTCTACTTCTTTTGTTATTCAGAACTGCAGCTCTAACACAGAAACGATGTTCCAAAATGAATCTCTAAACGTTCTTCGAGGTATTGATAAGACTAATGATGAAATTTGTCAAATCCACAAACCGAATGAAAAAGCACAAATACTAGAAGAGGCAGTCTATGGCATCGGGACTGACACAACCGCAGATAGGCCATGTTGCTGTCGTTCTAAAGAATGTTCTACTCCTTTTGTTATTCAGAACTGCAGCTCTAACACAGAAACGATGTTCCAAAATGAATCTCTAAACGTTCTTCGAGGTATTGATAAGACTAATGATGAAATTTGTCAAATCCACAAACCGAATGAAAAAGGACAAATGCTAGAAGAGGCAGTCTATGGCATCGGGACTGACACAGCCGCAGATAGGCCATGTTGCTGTCGTTCTAAAGAATGTTCTACTTCTTTTGTTATTCAGAACTGCAGCTCCAAGGATCATTACGCAACGAATGCAATGTCTGAACAAAAAGTGCTACTCTACTTGCAAGGTACCGTTTAAATTTTTTCAATATCTAAGTTTTATTTAACTTTTGGCTTACTCGTCAACATGATACTTTAGGATGTCCCTTCTCAATCACTATACAGCATGGGGACTTTAATATTCCAGTCAAAATATCATTCATCATTTTTTCCTTGGAATACATTTGGGTTGAGTACATATTGAAGTTTTATTTAGAACAGTTAATTACTTTTTGCGCCCATGCTCCCATGGTTTAGGTCCCGTGGAGAAAATTGTTCAGGTTGATAGTCTGTACTTTCACATGCTGTATAAAAAACTACGTGAACCAACTAAACATTATTTTACTCGTAAATAACCATTGCTTTAAATGTTTTAGATGCACCATCCGGCAGTTTCCGTTGTTCGGATATGCGAGCGCCATCTCTAGTCTCAGCAGGACAGGGGCCCAGCCTCGTCACAAGTATTTATTATTTTCTTAGCACAGCTATTACATTACCATCATTTGCCAAGTATAAATACCTACCTACTATAACTATACACTATACAGGGTAGAAGGGACATCGCACAGTTCACCATCCCAAAACTACATGGAAATTTTAAATCGTTAATTAAATTTAAAGGAGCTGTTTAATACAAAAGTACAATACCAATTTGGTTGCACGGTTAGCGCAGTGGTTGAGCGATTGACTGCTGCGTGTCGCGGGTTTGATAACCGCACGGAACAAATATTTGTATGGCCTACAATTCCGGGTCTCTGGCTGTTTGTGCATGTGAGTTTAAATGTTTGTAAACGCACCCACGATACAGAAGAAAATCCCAATGTGGGGGCATGGGTTTTAAAAAAAACGAAAAAGCCTCCACGGGTAAAGTGTATTGGCAGCTGCTTTTTTTAATGAGATAAATAATTTCTAAGTGGCCGCCCAGAGTTATATACTGAACTAGCTCATGCCCGCGGCTTCACCCGCGTAAGTTCAGTAATTGTCCCACAGGATCGCACTACCGGGATAGAAAGTATCCTATGTGTTAATCTAGGTTATATACTATTTGTGTACCAAATTTCACCCAAATCCGGTCAGTTTTTTTGCGTGAAAGAGTAACAAACATCCATCCATCCATACTCACAAACTTTCGCATTTATAATATTAGTAGGATATGATAATTATGTGGTAACCGTGCGTTGATGTCCCTTACTTACTTTGTGTTGGGGTCGACGTTAAGTCTAATCTGGTGCAGCTGAATACGCGTATTCAGCTTTATTATTTAACATTAACACGAGGTGAGTGCTTATCTCCACTCGACAATCCACTTATTGGGAAATACGATACCACTTGGTAAGACTGTTTATAGGATAGTAATATAATAAGATACGTCTTTTAGGTTTCTGACTACCCGTAAGGATTGTCAGTGATCTAATGACAGCAGAATTGACGGAGTAACGTGCTTTCAGATACATAGTGGGTATTTTTATGGAATGGATGATCACCCATCAACGAACCTAAGCCAACGCTGCATACGTTAAGTACGTATCGTATGCAGCGTTGACCTGATCGATTGAGTTATAAAATGTGAATAAATTGCAATTATTTCAATGTTACGTTAATAGTATAGTATTAAACTATGCTCTTAAATGTAGCACATAAAGCTTTGAGCTGTCGCCGTTTACCAGACATGCACGCCACCGTCGCACGCGGGCTGCACGCCGTCTCCAGTGGCACAGTCGTGTGACAGTCTCAGTATCGTGACGTCTGGTCTTTTTACAAGTAAAAAACCACTATCTTGTTTAATGATTTATTTATTATCTCAGCTGAAGTCGCAATAAAAAAACAACTGAAAGAGTTTTTAAAATATCGCGGGCTCCCGCTCGCGGCTGCCGTGAAACGTACCTACGCGTCCTAAAGTCGCACAAGTCAACTACAACATAAGCGTAATAAAGTGTCACAGGTGCCGATATTACGCGACGTTGTTCCGATCCAAAGTCGTGTAGATGATTTATTATAAAGGCGGCGAGATGGGCAGACGACATTTTGGTCATCGTGGGTAAAACCTGGGTGAGACTGGTACAAACAAAAAGAAACTGATACCCAGCAGTAGGCGACGTGCGTGAGGTCGGACTGTGGATGATTATGATGTAGGCGTAAGCCACCTGAGGTTTCGGGTCCTGTATCGCTATGATGAAGAGTTTATTAAATATGGTGCTTCGCATGAGATATATTTTTTATCTTCTTCGCTGAACTAATTTCAGTGCTCGTCAAAAAAATCGAGCCATCTAATGATTGCGTTTACAAATGTTTTATCTAGAATAAACAGTGCTTTAACTAAAACTGTTGTGTAATGTTTATTACGACTCGAATTAATAGGAGCACAACAGCAGATTGTAGCTCTCACAAAAATAATACATAATTATAGTAAAACAAAATAACCGAATACCTAAACAATCCTCGGTTTCTAAAATCTACATACCTACGCCTAACCATACGGAAGACTAAAGATAATAAGATTGTCATGCCTACAATGAGAACTATTTAAATCCTAGATAACTTGTAAAGCGGATAGCGAGTAGCGAGTAACAGATCAAGACTTACACCAAATACAAATTATATCGAACCCAAAAAAGGAACATTCAAAAAGGAACATTCGATTCAAACTACAAGACACGGATAACGTTTTGAATTCCACCGATAAAGCAGAAACAAAAACAAATCATTAAAAAAAATAAAAAACACGCCTACCGTATCAAAAAGTGAATACAAAAAGTAAACTAACCAATTAAAAACAAGTTACAAGATTTTAGTGTTGAATGGCCACCAGGTAGGTACTAAAGCGCCCTTGAGGGACGCCGTATGACGTTTTTGCGTCTTCACTAGTGTACTGACCCACTCAAACCCTCTGTTTCCTGTTTCTGAGATAATCCTTGAAGAGGCTAAGAGGCGTTCCACGAATTCCGATACATTCCAGCTTTCTTACAAGGTAATTTCTACTATTTCTTACAAATGCAAAGAAACTCCCAGCAGTCTATCGCCAGTCAACCAGGACTGGAAAAAAGACAGTCAAAAGTACGTTCCAGTTTGGTATAAGTCAGCACTCAGCGAGCGTGGCCAGTTTTACATGGAGGCGTTTAAGACCTTATGACGAGCATCGTTGACGGACTTCGTTTTGCAGCCATACACATATACATATACAGGTTGGAATTTTACAACGCCACCTGGAGGGAAAGTACTCTAAATACTGGAGATTGCAAATTTTACTCCAAGAAAACATTCCTTTATTTAAAAAAAAAAAAAAATCTGCATTCAAACATTTCGAAAATTCGCTTGCCACACTCGGGAATCGAACCGACTAATATTCGAAAAAATAGCATCCTGTACTTTTATGACATCAATCGATAAGGGCAATCATATGGATCAAATCTCTCAAACAAACATGATAAATTAAATGAAAGGAAAACCATGAAATCTAAACTTATATACAATAAAGCATCATTGATCGAGGATTGCTCAATAATGCAACCGAATATTGGGTCAGTTTTTATGTTATTTATATGAGTGTAACTAGTGCTTAATTCTGTATCAAAATCATCCATTTATCTTGTTGTTTTTTTTTGTCACGATAACTAGTTTTCCAAGCGCCAAATACACTTAACGCAACCACTTCGCGCAGGCAGACCGACATATTTGGCATAAAGGATTTCCTCTTTATCATATCAACCCATAGTGGACCATTTAGGATGTCGTTACCAAATTTTGTGACCTCCCTTAATATAAGTATGCTCTAATGGATTCAGAAATCGGCATAATGATGAACTTCCATACCAACTTTCATCCCTTATTCAATATGTTAAAATAACCATGTCCGATCCGTTTATTAGGTATCTCAATGAAAATTAAATAAAATGTCCCAAAATGAGGAAACTTCTATGGCAACACATGGGTATGAGCGGTCGCTTCTCTACTTATGCCGAAGATGGTGTTGTCACGTTTTAAAAGTTTGTTAGAATTTAGGGAAGCGATAATTTGGGACAAAAATCATGCATTTTAAAATTCATTAATGTTTTTACTTTCATGAATATTTCCGGTGAATAACTTGGTTGGTTTAGATGGTGACATGAAATCTATTAAATTCCCTATAGTTGCAGAAAGGGTAGTATTTAAACGCAAATCAAAAAATATCCTTTTTCTATGCAATAATATTCCGAATTCCCATCAAAATTACTGATTGCACAGCAAAATATTCAACTCAAATAGCAAAAGCTTTTTCATCAATGCACAGCTAATAATCTTAATGCACATTATACTGCGGGTGCCCCTGACGTCGACCGTCTAGGGTTAGCGTTTCCGTCAGCAGGTCGACGGATCCCCGCTTCGCGGGGCTCCTATTTCTGTCTTGCAGGGTTTTATAGGAACCTAACTAACCGAACCTCGGGGTGACCCTGACGTTGACCGTCTAGGATTAGGGTTTCTGACAGCAAAAATTTGCTGTGCAGTCAGTATTTATGCTATGTATGTAGTATTTTTGTACAAAAATAAATTTAACTGATCTAAAAAAGAATATAAAATGATGAGTATGTATTGATAGGCGATTATTTATTTGATATGCAATTTCTAATATCCCTTTCAGAAATAATAGAGATGTCAAATGATGTACCCACGCGAAAAAACGTTGGTTCTTTTTTCGGATCTTCGACTATAAGTCTGGTGGTATATGTATATTTTATGGACTAAGTGATAAATTGGGCATTATACATAATGCCCAGTCATTATGAAAAATGCCCAATATGAGAGTGCAATTTGATAAGAATTACTCAAATAACCAAATTAACCGGGCATTACACATATTGTCCATCACATTTTGGGCAGAGTAATACAAACATATTTAATTACTATTTTTTTATTGTTATTGTCATTTAACTTAAAATAAACCGCCGTTTTCTCGTGGTCCTACTATTTTGTATTACTAGTAGGACCACGAGGGTGACCAGTTTCTGTTCGTCGTACTATGACATTTGGGGTTCCTATTTCTGTCTGCAGGGTTTACAGGCACCTAACTAACCGAACCTCGGGGTGCCCCTGACGTCGACCGTCTAGGGTTAGGGTTTCTGTCAGCTTCTGTTAAATTTCAATTACGTTATACATTCATATTAAAAATATAATACGAGGGCGGCACTGAAAATTTCGGGAATCAAGGAAGTGACACAACATTACTATTTAAAAATGTATTTATTGCTTTTCGAAGTATTCTCCGCGAAATTTGACACATTTTTCCATACGATGGAACCAATCATTGAAGCAACCATTCCATTCGGAAGTTGGGGTCTCCAAAATGGCCGTTTTGTAGGCGTCCACAGATTCTTCAGGTGATGAAAATCTCTGACCACGCAATTTATTCTTTATTTTAGGGAAAGTATAGAAATCATTAGGGCTTAGGTCGGGGCTGTACGGCGGATGGTCTAATAATTCTATGTTTTCTTGCTCTAAAAACTCTTTTGTTCTGTGCGCGGTGTGAGAACTCGCATTGTCGTGATGGAGGATGATGCGGCGGTTGCAGTTCTCTTTACGGAGTTCAGAAACGACCTGTGGCAAACAAATGCTAGCATACCATTCTGCATTAACCGTTCTTTGTCCCTCAAGAGGAATAGTCGCAACATGGCCGGTTTTGGAGACAAACGTGGCCACCATTTTTTTTGCAACACTCCTTGAACGAACAATTTTTGTTGGCTTTAACTCATTTTCGAACACCCAAACTCGTGACTGGTTTTTTGTTTCGGGTTCGTACGCGTATATCCAGGATTCGTCACCTGATACGATGTTGTATACTGCATTCGAGGGTCCTGCGTGGAATCTTTCGAGAGTTGTGACGCACCAAGTAACGCGAGCCGCTTTTTGCTCTTCACAGAGCGAATGCGGTATCCATCGGGAAAACAACTTTTTTACACCTAATTGTTCATGCACGATTAATTATTTGTATTTGACTCATGCCAATGTCTAAAGTTGCCTGAATTTCGCGGTATGTCACATGTCGATCTTCCTCAATCAGTTTACGCACAGCATCAACGTTTTCTTGGGTGACTGCAGTTTTTGGACGACCTTGACGGGGATCATCACTGAGCTTGACAGGTCCACGTTGAAATTCAGCAAACCAGCGACAAATTGTGTTTTTGGATGGGGCTTCATCACCAAATGCAGCAATCATCCGGTCAACACACTGTTTTTGTGTTAAACCACTTCGAAAGTCATAAAAAATCATCGCTCTTGAATTTTCTCGAGTCAATTGCATTTTCTCAACGACTAAACAAGTTTGACAAAACCTTGTGATTAGACCGAGAATCTTTTTTTAAATAAATAAATAGTATTCGATTTTTAAAACCAAGGAGTTTTCAATTAAAAAGATTTTAATATGACAGGAACCGTGGAAATATTCCATTCCCGATACTTTTAGTGCAGACTGCGTATAAAACATAATTAAAAAAATAAAAATTTCACAACATGTCTAATATTGTTTTATAGAAATGACTTATTATTATAAAACGTAAAATAAACTAAAGTTGAAGCAATCAGACTCATTATTTGGCATAATTAGTATCTTCTTTAGCTTATTATCAAACCGTGCCCGTGCAATGTGATAAATAATCATGAAGTTAAGATAGTATTAATGACTTTGCCCGATAGAGCTAGACATTATTCATAATGCTCGGACATTATGTATAATGGCCGCATTAATCACCTGGTCCATAACATATATATTTAATGTCTTTCACTGCTTCGTTGTTGGCGTCTGGTTCGATATTAACAAAGAATGTGGAGGTTGGTTTTTTGTCTGATCCAAACTTACGAGTTTATAATTTCACCATAGACTTTGTTTCCCGTCTTTTCGACTTCTTCTTTGATTGCACTATGTGGAGTTGTATGGTGCAGGTTTTTTTATGACTATTCTGTAGCACCGTTGGTCTTTTAAGATGAAAGTGTGAGGCCCTAGGCCCTATGAGGCATTTGTTTCGAACTAGGGAAACTAAGGGAACTGACATTTTTGTATATTTCTAGGAGTGGTTTACTAGGTCGTTTTTCCATTGGCTCCTTCATGGGTTCTTTAGGATCAAGAGGTAACTCGCTAAATCTATTGCTAGTTGTGATTTTTTTATAACGTGGATTTTTTCTGGCGACGTGGACTGTAGTTTTTGTCTTTTTCGCTTTTGGATTCCGGTTTCAGGAACCCTTTGCCAATCTGGTGGTTTTGGTACAGACGTATCAAGATTACGGTCTTGTAATTTTGTGGTAGTTTCTAACAGGGAAATGTTTCCCAGCGACAAGCTTCTAGTTCTAACAGCCACAAACTTTGTGTAGGATGAAAGGCCTGTTGAATATATCGTTTTCCAGCAGCATTCACTGGAACAGGACCCTCGTTACCCACTCCTGCACAGTCTTCGGTAGCAGATTTCACACCATAAGGCCTACCTACTAAGCCACACGTTCCCGTGGATTTCTTTTTACGAAAGCAATGTTTTACTGAAATTATTTTTATTTATTTTTTATTATTATTTATTTTTTATTTCAAATTTGGTTAACGAATAAATTTTGGTAATGATTCTATTGCCGTTCTTATAATGATAATGTCAATTATTTATAACATATAGAGTTCACATACTTTCGTCGGAGATTTATTGATAGCTAAAGATGTGTTTATGTCTTTTAAATATTTATTAGCAGTTCGTAGTTTGATATTAAAAATGTCAACTAAAATATTTGACTTAGTGGGCGTGAATAACTTGACATCTCGACTTACCAAGATAATTTCCACGTTTTTGAAAAATTAATAAGTGATGAGTTAAGATGTCAATTTCTCTCTAATTTTGAATATAACGCATGAGTTAATAAGACAACATATCAATTTTAGTTCTTTTTATATGTGATTTTTAACACTTGTTATAGGGATTTGTCAAAATAAACACGCTAAAATGAAAGCTGTCAAGTTAGTTACAGAGACAATTTCTACAAAACGAGTGCAGATTCCGAGATGATTTCTTTTTCTTATACATAGGAAGCGTTGGAGCTAATAAAAAAACATGCTAGTCGAGTTGTCAAGTTATTTTACACACTCCCCCCACTCCGCCCAGAGCGAGAGGAGTCATTCGATGATTACCCAACCCAAAAAAAAAAGGCACGGATTTATGTTTTTTTTTCTATTTGGCAAAATGTCATTGGTATATTTAGTAGTTGTTATGTAGTATTGGTGTATTAGCCTATATGTCCCATTCGGATCGGACAGGGTTTGTTTTAACATATTGTATAATTCCTTTAAAATTACCGATGTCGTTTTCTTATCGTATGCTTTTAATAGTTCTAGATAAAACATTCGGCTATTACCGTTTTCCAGACATGAGTGCGCTATCTACACTATCATCTATAAGGCGCTGTATCGTGGTTGGTCGGTCTGCGTCTGGTGGCGTCAAACGGGCCAGTGTCATTCCAAGCTTACACCGGGCCCGCTGCATCGTCATTCCAAGTAAAGTAAACCATATATATAGTCTTATTTAAATCCCTTGTGGAAACTCTTGGGTCGACTACCAGTAGATCAAGTTGCATCTGAATAGGTATTCGAGATGGAGCGACTATCTATCTGAACTCATACCACTTGGTAAATTGGTTAAGAGGTTCGGGCTTCAGGCTCATTTGACTGAATGACATCGAAGACCGATGGCTTGACGTGCCCTAAATTCTGAGTCACGAAGCGGTCTCTATATGAAATGGATGGTCACCGAGCGACAGTCTGACCGCGGCAAGGGCAGCTTAATCTTGGTTGTTCGACCTGCAGCTGTTTCACTTATAATTATGAGCCCTCGCTTTATACAAGGTGATTGGTAATTGGGTGCATTCCTTGAAATGGGTGATAATAGATCTTATTTGTAACAATTTTGACTCCGATAACTTCGGGTCTAAATTGGGTTGTTTTTGAGAAATCGCTATGATATGTTAGCCGTTTGACTTAATGCTTACTTGATCACATCGCCAAGAACCCGCAGGGAGCGGGACGGGTCATTTGATGATTTCCCATCCATTCATCAGGTTAACATCTTGAACGGCGTAGATTTCTCACAAACAGCAGTTTGTGCTAAAGAGGTGGACATTTCCAAAAAAACTTTAAAACTTCGATTTCTCAAAAACAAGCCGTTTGGACCCCATTGTTGCAAATAAAGTCTAGTATCACCATTTAAAAGAATGCACCCAATTACCAATCACCCTGTTTAAGAACTATTTTTAGAAATCAAATAAACTTAAATTATGCTTCGGCCACGGTCGAATGTACGATAATAATGGTTATAATTTTATTGTCTTCGAACAACGCAAGACAAACAATTTGTCCATTAAGGAAGTGACAGAAACCTCTCGCATCCGTCCCTGGTTCAAGCCGGTCCGGGGCGAGAGGGAATGGGAAGCCGTCACCTCCTTCTGCGAAGGAGTCATGCTAGCGAAGGAGGTGGCGGAACGTGAGAGGGAAATAACCTCACGTCCCAGCCGCCGCGGGAGACGCCCCGGGCGTCGGGGGCCACGTGGTGGCTCTCGGCTGCCATAGGCGCGGGCCTGTGGTCGGTGAGTAATGGGCTAGCTCGCCGTCCGTCCATCTTATGACGACAGGCTGTGTCGACGGCGCGTTCGTGTTACACGCGCGCCTCAAAGAGATGTCAGCAAACAGGAGGGGCCCGCAAGGGCCGATGCCTGACAGGGCTGCGGGACTTTTCGAAAGAGATACCGCGGCTCTGGAACACGAAGGGCAAAAGAAGGAACATAGGGTTTTAGTCAGTAAAAGTCCGCCCAGAGCGGGAGGAGTCACGAGTACCAAATCCAAAAAAAAAAAAAATTGGGACGGGAATATAAATCGATTATACTTTTTGAATGTTGTGTATACATGTAATTGGTATTTACTTGAGCCATTACCTATTAACTGTTATTATTCAATGTAAAATGTATGCACTGTTGGCGTACCTATTTTTAATTAATAAATAATTAAATTTTGTTTTAGATGTTTCAAGTGAAATGCATGAATGTACTCATTTACCGATTGCGCCTACTACACAATCGTCAGACCATCTGTACCGCATACCTACGCGTTGTGTTGGTCCTGGCGATCGAGCGATGGGTCCTGGGCCCCAGCCTGATCGTCGTCAACACGGTATGCTTGACCCCGAGCCAAGACAATTCTCAATAATAGAAACTCATGTGTAAAATGTATTGGCGGCGTTGGTTTCAATTAGACCACGTGCCTAACGTGTTGTTTTTATTTTCAACCCCTTTACGCACGATCTTTATACTCTGCTATTCCCGATGTCCTTTTCCATCGACATATATTGAGAAATTCCATGAAAAATTGCACCCTCCATTTAACTTAATTAGGGGATTAATTGTCAAAAATACTTCCTTCCCCAGAAAACTGCATACAAGGTTTTGTTTTTTACAGAAAACGAAGAAAAAGCAGGCATCGTATCACATGAAAATATGTCAAACCGACGACAATACCTTCAGGCAAACCGACAGCTCAAAATGGCAAAAGATTCCGCCAGTAAAGAAGATTGTGAAAGTCCAGACCCTTGTCTGATAATAGAAGAAACAGAAAACCGGCCCTCGTGCTCTCAGGCAAGCCAGAAGTTAACACAAGAAAAGCCAAAAACCTTCTCTTTTAAAAAGAATTGTGAATGTCAAGAAAAGCCAAAAAACTCCGGTAATAACGGGTTTTACGTTTGTCAAGACTTAAAGAAAACTAGCAAAAGAAAGCGTTGCTTCACCTCAGATTCAGTGATCAAAAGAAGTAGCATAATAACAAAAATAATTTCTAGTGTCAGAAAATCAATTACTCACAAAAGTTGTGAAAGTAGTCAAATTAAAGGGGGAAAACCCAAATACAATAGCAATTGTTTAGAGGAAAAAGTCATGTGCAAGTTTTCAGAGGAAAAAGTCATGTGCGACTGTTTAGAGGAAAAAGACATGTGCGACTGTTTAGAGGAAAAAGTCACAAGTCAAACATGTGAACATAGTGTCCAAACGACGCCAGAAGTAAGCTTTTGCGAACATAATTGTGGGTGGATAGATATTGAAAAGCTCATAAGATTGACGTCACAGTTCGAAGAGTGCACGCTAGGATTCAAACCATGTAAGATAAAGAGAAAAAAACAGCTGACAATATTAGAGCCGGCAAGAGAAATTGAATTAGATTGTGAAGCCGTCAAATACTATGTAAGTAAAAACCCAGAACAATTTCGGTATTTGATTCAGCCGCTTGAATCAAACCAAGATAAATATCGAGGCAAAAAAAGTAAAGCTAAACTCAAAAAGAAAAAAGGAAATGAAGCGAAAGAGAAGTCAAATAAAAGAGACAAAAAAAATAGAAATGACAATAAAACAGAAAAAAATCCACTAAAAGAACCGTATGAATGTATCTACGGACCAACAACTGTTTACGATGCTATTAATCTTACACCGGAGGCTTGTGAAGAGTTAGCAACGCTGTACCCTAAAGGAATGAAAATTTGCCTTCACTGCAGAGGTCTTCGCGCCGGAGACAAAGCGTGTAGCTGGGATAGCAGGTCGCGACAGTTTAACTGGAATGACAGCTTGCGATCTTGACGCTCAGACAATAGGTCTCAACGGTGTGGTCGAGTTATCGCACCGGGACGGCTGCATGATGGAACATCTCTAAATGCACCATTTATAATTATGTTTTATTTTAGAGTTTATGTTAAGTAGCGACGTAGGCTACCGTTTTTGTTTATTTCATTTAACTCGTGTCTTTTCAATTGAAGTTAAGTGTCCCATTGTGAATTCAAATCAGTTGTATTATTTTGATAAGGATATTTGTAAAAATAAATATTTTTAATCGAATTTCGACGTTATCCGTTATTTTTACAGTTGATAGCGTCGCTATAGTAGTGGAGAATTTTTTATTCCCATTTAAAAAAATGTTCTATCTATAGGGTTGAAGTCAGGACTATTGGCTGGCCACGCCATAACGAGGATCCTATGATCATGTGATTCCGAAAGAAAACCAGTTCAAAACGACCTGTCAGTTAGCCTACCATCACACGTTCCGGTAGACCAAAATGATGTCCCCCGCATTATCTCTGACCTAAAGTCTAATGCTGAACGATGACTGCTACCCAAGTCTGCTTACCCTTTACCCAAGTCTGCTTACCCTTACTTTGCCATACACCTTAGCAACTATCAGTGACGTACGTAACAAATACGTAACTCAATTAGAGCCATAAGAAATGAGGTAAGAATAAGAATAAGAATAAGAATCATTTATTTGTCAAACATGCGTTTACATACACTGATTAATCAGACACGCATCACACCACACACACATCTCTAATTGTTTCATGACGTCATTCTTTGACTTCATTTCAAGTCCTTGGCGCTCAGAACACGTTAAATTCAATTCTGATTAGGGATGTGGTCTATGGTCTTTTTTCTGTTTGTCTTGTTTTTTAAACTACTTCAGTCGACATTTTTTACCGTTAGGTATACATCTAAGCAAAAAAAAGGTCAAATATTTCTAATTCTGTGCAATCTCCATTCATAAAATTAATATTTAGCCCGGACGTAACAAACAGCAAAATACCCAACACAGCAAAATACCTACACACACACACACCATGTGATGGTGTGTGTACAAGCACAAGATATCTGAGCCACTGATTTTTCTACACCATTTATTCCTAACTAGTGCTGTCCTAGTTCTAAATACTACTTAGTTTACAACCCGACGACGAAAATCTCTAAAAAGTTTAAAAATTAAAATTTGATAAAATCCACGACATCGTACATTTTATTTTAACACTGCCTGACCTCCTATTATTACTGAAACTGGTCTCCTTCGTGGTCCTACTAGTAGGACCACGAGGGAGACCAGTTTCTGTTCGTCCTACTATGACATTTGGGGTTCCTATTTCTGTCTGCAGGGTTTACAGGCACCTAACTAACCGAACCTCGGCGTGCCCCTGACGTCGACCGTCTAGGATTAGCGTTTCAGTCAGCAAGTCGACGGATCCCCGCTGCGCGGGGCTCGTATTTCTGTCTGCAGGCTTTACAGGAACCTAACTAACCGAACCTCGGGGTGCCCCTGACGTCGACCGTCTAGGCTTAGCGTTTCCGTCTGCAGGTCGACGGATCCCCGCTGCGCGGGGCTCCTATTTCTGTCTGCAGGGTTTACAGGAACCTAACTAACTGAACCTCGGGGAGCCCCTGACGTCGACCGTCTAGGGTTTGGGTTTCTGTCAAGCAGTTCTGATAAGAACTATTTTAACGTTTTAGACGATTCCGTAAAGAAATAGGAGTGTCGGGAGCTGTGAGGCCACTCTTCTAGTCTTCGGCTCCCTTGCCAAGTCGTACCTACACTAGCAATTATCGTATACATGATGTGGAAAAATCAGTGGTGTGACAAACGAGAAAAAAAATCCTGTTTGTCATACTGGTGTGATAATCTGGTGTGACTACGAGTCGGCACCTACAGAAAAGAACTCTTAGAATTACGTTTGGCGGACGGTACTTCCCTGACTTCGGCCCTTACTTCTATAGAAAGAGGAGTTTCTCAGGGATCAATCTTAGGCCCGATTATTTTTATTTTATAATGTGCAGACATAATAGTGTCTGCAGAAATGCAAATATCACATTTATTATGCTGACGATGTGCAACTATATTTATCCTTTAAGCCAGACGATATTGCTATTAAAGACCTAAATGACGATCTGGAAAGAATTGTCACCTGGTCAGATGAGAACTGTTTAGCTTTAAGGTGAATGCTCCAACCAGCCCGCGAAATTCAAAATTTCTTGCGTTTTTTGCAATTTGCAGGCCAGTGCTAGGTTGTATGTTGATTAAAATATTATTCGCGGCTGTAAGACGTATGTAGTTACAGAATTATAATCATCAAAATCACCAATACAACCCTCCAAGTTCATAAAGGCGTAGGAACAAAAAAAAACAGAAAAAGTCATTCCTACAGCTTTATGAACTTAGAGCGTTTTATTGATGATTTTGATGATTATAATTCTGTAACTACATATGTCTTACAGCCGCGAATAATATTTTAATCAACATACAACCTAGCACTGGCCTGCAAATTGCAAAAAACCCAAGAAATTTTGAATTTCGCGGGCCTGGTTGGAGCATTCCCCTTAAACCAATTGAAAACCAAGTACATGTTGTTTGGTACGAGGCAGCAAGTAAAGAAGCTACCTGTGAGCCTTAATTTAACTCTAATGGGTGACCCCAAAATGAGGCCTTTCCTGTCCGTAAAGCTTCGCGAACAGCTAGTCGAAACCCTTGTGCTATATCTAAACTAAACTACGCTGATACGGTTTACGGCCCACGTTTGCTGGATCGTACGGATAGACTTATACAAAGAGTCCACCATGGATGTGCTCGATTATGTTACTCGGTGACATAGGGGTATGTCACCCCTGATCTAAACAAACACTGTAAGCTCAAAATGAAGTCGAGGCGATAGTTATACCTAGCGTGTCTTCTTTTTTGTGTTATTAGGACGGCGAAGCCGAAATATCTGTACGACAAGTTGGATGGCTAGTACCTAGACGAAAGTACGCACCTAGGCTTTGTGCGCAGCAATTACTTAATTAGCTGTTTTAGAGGTAGTTTCCGATACGCTACATCTAAAGTGTGGAATAATATCCCCCCACCATTACGGGTACTGTGCACTATACACATGTTTAGAACACGACTGCGGCAGTATTTGTTAGCAGCACAGGAGAAATTGATATGGTCGCAATTAATGTTAAAATCATATAAACGCTCAGCAATTTGCAGCCATTGTGTGCGAGTACACCGTGCACGTCTGTGACTAAGTATTTGCCTAATCACCACAAGGTTTTAGCCTCTTCTTTTATTATTCTATTTTTGTTTTGTTTCTTGTGCGACCTACAATTTTACACCGACTTACCACTCTTACGAGTACCACTTCTCTCACCTAGCTTAACCCTTAATCGGGCACAGGGAAGTATTTTCCCACCCCGACAGCCGAGTCATAAACAGTCATATATTTATAAAATGGGAACTCCCCAGTCTATTTTTTTTCCTAAATATATTCTTGATTAGTTACTCATTAATTTTATTGAAAACCCCACTCTTTCAAATGTCAAATGTCAACGTCAGAATCAAATTACGGTAACTTTTGAAAAAATTGCTCGTTTTTCATGTAGTGGAGACATAATTCTGTTAAGTTTCTTCAAGAAAGATTCTGGGAAGTAGATATTTGATCCGTTATTGACTAGTATATTATATTCTGTGTAACATTGTTATGATATTCAATACAAAAATGTTATATTTGTGTGGATTATATTCATTTGAAATATTGTCTTGCAAGTGGGAAAATAGTTGCGATTGCCCGTTCCTGAACTCCATATTGCGTCAATATATATAAAATGTAGGGATTTATTTCTGTCGACTTTTTATTTTTGTTTTTGTAATTTTGTTTATTACCCGACTGCGGTGAAGCCAAAAAAGGAGGATTATGTATTTGACCTGTTTTATCGTTTTTAATTCATTAATTTCATTTGGCTGAGTAAATTTTTATCACATTGTTTTTATTTTTATTGAATCCCTCGTTCACACAGTGATCCTCCACCTCACTTCCAAGTAAACAACTCAGTGCACATTTATTTGAGGATTGAGGAACATAAATTCAAAAGTAAAGTCAGGGCAAGTTACTAGTCTATTATAATTTATAAACGTAATCGGGCCAAGGGAAATAATTTCCCACTGGGGTTATCCTTATACGGGCAAAGGTAAATAATTTCCCACACCAAAAAAAAACCTTTTTTTTCAGTTTCAGTAATTTATATTGTTTTTTATGTACACTGCTATCTAACATGATAAAAGAACTTGCACTTAAACCATGAAAAGTTATTTTTTTTGTTCGGCCCGATTAAGGGTTAATCTTATTTCATGTCTGTATTTATTTATTGTTACCAGTGTTACTCTCTAACACAATAAAGTATATTTTTTGTTTTTTTATCAGAACTCGTAAATCCACATTTAATTAATTTACTCGTTATATATTTATTTTTAATCATTTATTTATAAAGGTATATTATATTTGAAACTGTTGTTCCGTCACTTACTCCCCAAAGGTTCCAGAGGCATCATCACTGTCTGGCATGAATACTGAAATGGACCTTTTTGGCACAGTCGTGAGACACAGCACCAAGGAACTTATATACTAACTGGAATGATGACGTGCAATGCAAAGGCGTTCCGAGCGAGAGAACTTCAAGAGTGGATGTCATCCCTTTCTAATAGGGTATCCAATATTTGTACTTATATTTGGGACAGTTGTTCTGTTAACTTACTAACACCCCCTTAAAACTAAACTGCGTTCAAATTCATGCAGTAACAACCTTTTTTCATGGGCAGCATTTTATACAAAATTATGGGGTATAAAAAGACTTGGCGAAGCCGAAACCTTTCACTGATCAACAAAAGCAGAGCCATTTGAAAAAAACATACCTACTTAATTTTTTAGGCTGGTTAGACTCAATGGTGTTTCTCTGGAAAAGGTTTAGCAATTTAAATACCTAAGTCATGTTTTGATTGTCAACCCAAGGGATCATGCAGTCATAGAACGGGAGCGGCGGGCGGTAGGTATCTATTAGATTTTTATTATTGCCCGCCGCGATTAGATGATTGCTCGCAGGTGTGCCCGGTGCTCAGCCGAAGTAAAGGTTACGCTCTTTAGAGCGACCTATACATCGCTTACTCAACATGCAGCTTGTTTGCACACTACACTAAAAGAAGTTTCAATGCCATCTGTGTCCAATACAATAACGCGTTCAGGGTGGTGACGTGTCTGTCCCGATACTGCAGGGCCTCGGGTATGTTCGCAGAAGCGCACACCGACTGCTCTCATGCGACTATGCGTATGTGCGCCGCCTGCTTGGTGCACTGAATACGGACCAGCTCCAAAACTGTGTAAGTGATGATTGTCCTTTCATTCGGCATTGTTCCAATAGACATGTCGCTGTACCAATGCCGGCGGGAAAACATTATAATATTATGTTGGGGATAATGGCATTGTATGTTAATATATTTTATTTCTGTTATATTGTGTTTGATCTTATTTTGATTTATGTCGATAGGTGTAAATTATCTGAATAAATTTTTGTGATTATGATTAAACGCGAAACGGAGAAGCGGTGCGAGTAAGGAAAGCCGAGAAGCGGAGTTTTCCGTAAAATTTCGCTTTAAATGACTCGACGCGTGCTGTCAGCCAAGCTCCACTTCGCTTCAATGCTGCAACGCTGATCCGCATTGCTCCCTCGCTCCGCTTCCTCGTTGCGCGTCAATGGGCAGGCACTCAGGCAGCCTTAAGGTCAAAACCTTATGAAAAAAGTAAATCATTAATAAACTACTGATATAATATAGATCTAATAATACAAACAAGGTTATTCATATAAAACCCAAGTTACATGATTTTCACGATAAAATTAACATGCAAGTAGTGCATTGTTACTAGACTACCCTCTGTTCACGAAAAAACAGAACGCAAAAAAAATACAGTGCATCCAATAGTCCTAAGTAGTCATAATGACAATCACAAATACTGGTATCGTAGATAAAGCACAAAGTAAAAATAGTTAAAACTGCTAGACATAATATACTATATCAATGTTTCAAAACACTGCTTTGAAAAAGAAAACTTCCTTAGATACATGGGTTTGTGCAAAATGTTGGTACCTAATGCAGATTTATCAGATGCTTCACTCTACTCAAGTGGACCGCTCAGTCGAGTGACTGTTTTTTTTTTGTTTCTCACTTTTGTGTTATGACGTTTTAGTTCGATTGCAAGATTCCGAATGAAAGGCAAAAGTGAACGGAAGATGAAGCGTCTGATTTTGGTCTAAGTACCGATTTGGTTGTAAGATTTACGGAAAGAAAAAAAGAAACTTAAATTTGGACAAAAACAAGACAACGCCTGCCAGGGCTTCTAGTATTAAATAATAATAGGTCAAATAAATTATTTTTTTAAGATATAACGATACAACACGACAAATAAATTAAATTATTTAAGATGTATGGATATGGCCTGTTCAATCGTGAACAGAGTGATCATAAACTCTAAAATAAAAACGTTTGATTTTAAATAAAAAGAAATAGTGCATTCGTCAGAAGACTCAAATGTCTCAGGACTGTCTGTCGTTGTTGTTTTACTTATTTTATCTTTCTTTCCTTTATTCCTGCTTTTCTTTGTGCCTTTTCTATTTTATTTTTTATTTTTTCATTATTTTTTCTAGTTTTTTGCCCTCTTTACCTTCATAGTTCTTTTCAGCATCCAGCGGGTTCTCTAGTTCCTCTTGCATCAACTGTTGGAAAAGTTCTGGATTTATACTAGCAAAATATCTAATAGCATCATCAAAGTCTAATTCAATGCAAACTTCTGATTGCGACTGTTCTACTTTTTTCCTCTTAGATACTGTGAATCCTGAAGTTGACTGTGCCAATTGTGATCTTAAACTCTTGAACTCTGTATCTATCCACTTACTAGGTCCAATGACCTCATGAAGGTTGCCTTCAGGGTTTTCTACAGGCTCTAGGCCTAGTAGAACTAGAGGCAGCTGTGGGACACGTCTAGTCATAGGGGTAGTTAGTGCTTTTAAAGCACTAACTACCCCTATGACTAGACGTTTTAGGGCTCTGTAGGTCTTTGTCCTTACGTTTACTTGGAGCCTGCAGGCCTATTTGGTTCTTTAGTGATTCATTCCTTTTAGGAAGGAATTTTTTAATTTTAGTAAATAATCTCGACGCTTTGTTGCCACTTTTTTGACCCTCTAGGTCTTTAGGGCTCTCTAGTTGTTTAGGGCTCATTAATTTGTCATTTTTGCACATGCATACTATTTGTTCTTCTTTCTTTTTGGCAGTTTTAGTGCTGTCAAGCTTCTGTAGTACCGGTGTTACTTCATTTTCTGGCTCTTCAGGGCTCAATAATTTGTCGATTTTGTATTTGCATGCTATTTCTTCTTCCTTTTCTTTGGCAGTTTTAGTGCTTTCAAGCTTTTGTGGTGCCGGTAATATTTCGTCTGCACGTTTTACTGGTTGCTGATTTGGGTCTGTCAGCCTAAAAACCGGCCATCGTAATCGTTCGGGCTGTGGTGATATGGTGATATTTTGCTTGATTGGAGGCATTTGTAGCGGTTGGAGTTGGGGTTGGCGGTTGGAATTTTGTTCTAGGTTTTTCTCTATAAATAAGCATTTGCATTTTTGCATTTTTTCGATGTTGGCCTGCTTCAGTTGGCTATTGTTAGGGCTCTCTAGGTCTTTAGGTTCTTTGATATCCTTTGCAGGTGACTTACGCAAGCAGCCGATGTCTGAAAAGTGTGAAAACCTAGGTTATTGAGAAATAAATTCTGTTATTATTTTATTCTGACTATGTTACAAAATGTACTGAGTGAAAAAAAATTGAGACATCAAGTAATTGTAAGATTAAAAGTCCGATTACTAAAATCTACCATCATATGTTTTAGTGATTTTTCAGTAACATAAGCCAGACATCTATATTTAACTGATCGTTCAAGTCGAGACGCAAGATTAGCCTAACTCTCAGAAAAATGGGTAATCTTCTTTAAAACGCGTACTTATGTTTCACCATGTATTATTTTATTAAAAACTAGAAATTGAGTTGCAATATTAATAGGTACATATTTTTATTGGATCTTAGGACAAATATCTTGAAAATATCTAAAATCGGTGTAGGAACACAACACTAAACCTGTAATCCCCGAAGGGTTAGGCAAAGGTGTACCTGGGTGTAATATTACACCCACATTTCGCCAGTTATGTTTAAGTCTCATGTAATAAAGGGTGACCCTATTGCCATCAACCAGGCACAATCCAGACTCCATGGCTGCTACTAAGAAATACCTGATTGAAAAACCCAATATCACTTTGCTCGACCTGGGGGGAATCGATTATTCCCGATGTCCACCACTTGTCTGGCCACCACTGGGGGCCAGCGAGACAACTTTAAAACATGATTCTCGTTGTCCACCACTGGGGGACAGCGTCACAACTTTCTAAACTATTTCCATTCGCCACCACTGGTGGACAGCGACACGGATTTTTAAACATTCCCTATGGCCGCCATTGGGGGACAATAGCACAACTCTTTTGATCTAATTCCCACTGGCCATCAATTTGAATTATTTAATCTAGAGACCGGTAAAGAATAGCTTAATATACTTACGGATTTGATTTTTAGCAGGGCTAAGGGTGAGACTAATTTAAATATTTCTATATGATATGATAGGTAAATAATAGTCATATTATTGATAGCTTTGATTGCTTATTTTTTATTGAAGTGGGTAATTAACCGACATAATTTCCACAGCTGGTTGATAGGTTACAATTTTTTAAATCAAATAGAACATTACAAGCATAATCGCAGTTTTATTATCCTATTCCTCGACGGAGGAATAAAAATTAAGTATTATAAACTAATCAACAGTTTTAAAAATCACATATGTAGTTAAACAAAAAACAACAAGTACTTATTAGTTTCTCATAATTTCTAGAAATTTGCCTACAGATATTTGGCCGTTTACAAGTTCCATTTGGGTTTCTGAAATAAACTGATCGCTGTAAACATACTTTTCTTTTTCGTTTGTTGGACGGTTCTTTTTTTTGACTTATTTGCATTTTTTTCACAAAGAAAAAACATGCATCTTCTCGAAGAACGCTTAAAGCGTGCATTATGTTTGGGTTTTTCTTGCTCATCGCTGAATTTAGTTTGTGGTGCCACCCTTCGACAGCGTTTGTCGTTCGATGCCTTTCCCCAAAAACGCACCAAACTGGTCTAAAATCATCTTTTAGCCATTGTACTTCAACATATTTCCTGAACTTTAAAATATCAGGATCCGTAGTATCCCTGTGCGTTATATAGAGCCAACCGTTTCTTATATCTTTCTCGAGCAGTAATGGAAGTACCTACTGTAGTCAATGCTACCAAACAAAAAAAAATCAAAGCAAATATCTTGATGAAGTGAATAGTTTCAATAGCTAATAATAATAAGCATTAGCAAGAAAATAAAATTTAAATTTAATGAATTACCTATAATTAATTAAATTAACTATATTATACAAGGAAAGAAATATTATGTCATTATTATTACGTAAGCATTAGAATTGGATAAAAGTAATTTCAGCATAAAACCAAATGGTCTCTAGATTAAATAATTCAAATTGATGGCCAGTGGGAATTAGATCAAAAGAGTTGTGCTATTGTCCCCCAATGGCGGCCATAGGGAATGTTTAAAAATCCGTGTCGCTGTCCACCAGTGGTGGCGAATGGAAATAGTGTACAAAGTTGTGACGCTGTCCCCCAGTGGTGGACAACGAGAATCATGTTTTAAAGTTGTCTCGCTGGCCCCCAGTGGTGGCCAGACAAGTGGTGGACATCGGGAATAATCGGGGGGAATCGAATCCAAGACCGCATATGCTCAACAGTCGCGCTTACGACCCCACTAGACCAACGAGGCAGTCTCAACGACGCAATCGGTGTTGTAGTTTTCAAGGTATAGAATCCTTACGTATTTAGTCTACTGCGGCGAAATTGATGATGTCATAATAATTGCAATGCAAAATTAATACATAGCTGTTGTTACCACTAAACTTACCACCGATGCCACATACAATTATTTCGCAATTTTTTTGGGTTTTTTTTTTTAATCGTTCGGGCAAAAATGTATAGTCTCTTGTCTATTGTCGCTGTGTTGTTTGTACGGTTCACTCACATAAAAACTTTCTGCAAAAAAAACGACTAAAAAAAACAATTGTTTGACTTTTTTGGTGTGTTTGGAAGTCGGTTTTTTTGCAGAAACTTTTTTATTTTACCCTTTTTAGTTATAGCATACCACACAAATTCTTGTCATGCATTAATTTTTACATTGGAACTAGAAGTTATTCAGCGATCATCATGATTGTCATCAACATAACCCAAGAAAAAACCGGCCAAGCGCAAGTCGTACTCGCACGCACACAGGGTTCCGTATCACCAAACAATTTAATAAAAATATTTTTGAATTGGATCATTAGTTCCGTAACTAATTTTTTTTTTTCATATTTATTTATATCATGCATATTACCCGCGCTATCACAATTTTTGCGGAAGAAGACGCGAGCGAAGTGTTAGTGCTTGAATAAAGTATTCAAAAAGAACATTTACCAGCCAGTTTTTCGGGAGCAATTCCACCCTCGTGACCTATTAACTCTATGGATGGTTTCTGTACTTTTACGGATAGATTCCTTGTTACTTTCAATTCATCTGGTGGACAGACATCAGGCGGGGTCGATCCTGAAGTTGGCTTTTGCTGACTTCGACCATGATGACGAACGTCTTGTGGCATGGGACTGGAACTGGGGTCAAACACCGGTAGTATGCTTAACCCTAAACCTGAAACATTAAGCATATGTTTAATCATTTCATTTAAATATTACAAGATATTTATGTGCTTCGTATACGTAGATATAGGTCATATAAAGTAAAAACTCCTTCATAATGACCGTTGAAAATAGTGATGTGATGCTAATTCGAGCTTCGGTTAGGGTTCTGTACTAAAATGAACACTTATAAGATGACGATGCCATGCCGGTGCAGTAGCACCGGACTGGCATCTCCTCACTTAATTTTTATTGGCTGATCCCGATCAGAGGCGATACCATTACGTAGCTTAAACAATATGTGTTCGTTGCCGTAGAAAGAATCCTGAACGGCTCGATAAGCGTCAATGAAGGTCCCATGCAGTGTAAAAGCCGGCGCCCGGCGCGCAGTCTACCGCGCTTGGCGGTGCTACTTTGTTAGTCTGTCTGACCCCGCTTTTCTTATTTAAGGAACTACTACGAGATATCGATTTTACAAGACACGTAAAGTTCAGTCAAGTTATTGGTGCGGAGTGGATTTTTAAGATGGGGCAATAACGGCATGAAGATGATTTTTTCCGACCAGTATCTACCTACGTAGCGACCAGGACAGCTGTGTCGTTTACCATATTCAAGTCCTGGAAGGTGCTGTGCATTTAGTTGTGATGCAACTGCACCACTAATCACTAAACACAACAATTTTAAACATGGTTCAGTCTCTCTCAACTGTTTGAAAACAACAAATAATTATTAGTGATGGTTGCCGACTATGACTTTGGCCGACTAGCCGACTGGTCGGTTGCAAAAAGGCCGACTAGTCGCATAAGCCGATCATTGTTTTCGGTGGTGTCCATGGCCTTGTCGGCAATGTCCATGGCGTTTCATTTAAAGCTGAGTCGCTAGCATTGAGTACAATCATATTATCGCATGTTTTGCTCCTATCCGCCATGCGGCCATAAAAATAAAAATTTTCTGATAAAACTTGAAACTATATTTTTCTTGATAATCAATTTTCGTCTACCAAAGGAAGAGTCTGGATTCCTAAAATATTTATGACAAACTGAAGAGCTAATTATAAAAAAAAAAACAACAAAAAAGGTTGTAATTTCATGACTCGAGCCTATTATTCGGATCTTTTTGCCGACTAATCGCCAACTAGTCGGTACATCTCTAATCATTATAAATTGACTTATAATTATTACATCTATCGACTTATAATCATTAAAGGCGCTTGGTGCTAACGCCAAGCGCCTTCAATTCAATTCAATTCAATTTATTCACAAACAATTTACATTGTGTTTGAAATAACTTAAAATAACACGGTAATAATAATAATAGAAAAAGAAAAAAATAATGATTAGTGATGCAAACAGTTAAAAGTTAAGCTGATTGAGGAAGATCAACATGACATACCGCGAAATTCAGGCAACTGTAGACATTGGCATGAGTCAAATACAAAAAAATCTTGCATGAACAATTAGGTGTAAAAAAGTTGTTTTCCCTATGGATACCGCTTTCGCTCTGTGAAGAGCAAAAAGCGGCTCACGTTACTTGGTGCGTCAGAACTCTCGAAAGACTCTCTGCTGTATACAACATCGTATCAGGTGACGAATCCTGGATAGCTGCGTACGAACCCGAAACAAAAAACCAGTCACGAGTTTGGGTGTTCGAAAATGAGTTAAAGCCAACAAAAATTGTTCGTTCACGGAGTGTTGCAAAAAAAATGGTGACCACGTTTGTCTCCAAAACCGGCCATGTTGCGACTATTCCTCTTGAGGGACAAAGAACGGTTAATGCAGAATGGTCTGCTAGCATTTATTTGCCACAGGTCGTTTCTGAACTCCATAAAGAGAACTGCAACCGCCGCATCATCCTCCATCACGACAATGCGAGTTCTCACACCGCGCACAGAACAAAAGAGTTTTTAGAGCAAGAAAACATAGAATTATTAGACCATCCGCCGTACAGCCCCGACCTAAGCCCTAATGATTTCTATACTTTCCCTAAAATAAACAATAAATTGCGTGGTCAGAGATTTTCATCACCTGAAGAAGCTGTGGACGCCTACAAAACGGCCATTTTGGAGACCCCAACTTGAATTGAATGATTGGTTTGGTTACTTCAATGATTGGTTTCATCGTATGGAAAAACGTGTCAAATTTTGCGGAGAATACTTCGAAAAGCAATAACTACATTTTTAAATAGTAATGTCGTTTCACTTCCTTGATTCCCGAAATTTTCAGTGCCGCCCTCGTATTAAAACAGTCAATACAATATTCAAATGAGTACCTTTCCAAAAAAGCGACGTTGTTTTCCCAGCTACAACATTCCCTGCATTATGATCCTTAGAGCTGGAACATGGCCTATCTCCGGTTGTGTTTGACACAACTGCTTGGACTGCCTTTATCAGCATTTCTTCTATTTCGTTCGGTTGCTCGAATGTACGAAATTTATCTTTCGAATTCTCAATACGTCGGAGAACATCAAGCGATTCACTTTGGGACATTGTTTCCGAGTCGTTAGATGATATTTCTCGCAAATAAAACGTTTTTCCTTTTCCACAAACCTGTTCGTTGCGTTTGGTTAACGAAGCATGTTTCAGCGCCGAATCTTAAATAGTGATTCTGTTAAACTTATTCTACAGAATTATTAAACATGTTAAAATAGTATAAATTGTAGTCTAGGAAATTATTACGATAGGTAAAGCTGTGTCCAGATATGTTCTTTTGTCCGTACCGTAACTCCGTTTCGTATCAGCGTCGCGATCCAATAACTGTGGACGTAAAGCTGCCCGAACGCAAAATAGCCCGGATACTGTGTAACGTCACTGCGATCATCGCGTATTCATTTCTGTGTCATGTGTCGTTCGGCCATGTCGCCGACTGCAGAAATCTATTAGAATTTGGCGATTTCTTGCGCGTGCTTCATTGTTATGCATAATTCTTTAACGAAAAAATTACAACAAAAAAGGCGATGTTCGTGGATGGACTCCCGTCCAGACTGGCGCGTACACCGTATCGTATCGCCTTTGAGCGGGGCGATAAAACCGACTCGCGATGGATCGTAGCGCACCTGTTACCGTATCAAGATGCCGTACCACTGTACCGTACCGAACGGGCGTCCATACTAGCGTTCTTGGATCGCGATGCTGATATGAAACGGAGGTACGGTACGGCCAACAGAACATATCTGGACACAGCTTAAGAGTCAAAAGGAGTAAGGAAATCATTATGTATACAGTATAAGGTAAACGTTGGGACATGCATTACTACACCTACTGTTGTAAGTCTGCTTACTATTATCCTATCAATAACTACGGAAAAATAGTTTTTTTTTTTATTTTGCCAGAACTACGCTCCATAAGAGTTTTTTAAGTAAACATCTATTATTTTATTTTAGCAATATTATTTAAAGGAGGGACGCCAACGGCTATATTTGTATCTGTAAATTGTGGATAACCTTCATAAATTTTTGGGTTATTTACAAAAGTCATCAAAGATAAACTTATTATTTAAATAGAACATAACATAATAAACATTTTTTATTATTAGACCTAATCTGTAAGTCAATTCAAGTGAGTAACATATGTAGTATAAAATAAAGTTAAAGAAATTTAAGTTTTCATGTTTTACAAAATTAAATACCAACTTTTTTTAATTATTTGGTAATTCAATAAAAAGGGTGACCGCCTAGTCTGTTGTTTAAAACTTGTCGGCAACGAATTTTCATTGAATTTTTAAGATTGTTTATCTAATTTGACATTTTTGCTTTTTCTCCCAGTAAGTTCAAGGTTCTTATACTCAAGGAGCTCTCTTGATTGATGTGTAATAGTACCTACATAGGCATGATAGTTAAGTAAGTTTAGTTTTTAATATTATTATGTAATAATACCCTAGCGTTTATTATCTATGTAATATATGGAAATATGTGGGTACGTTGTTTATTATGACATGATATTTAAAAAATAAAGTATCAATTAATAAAAAATGCAATTTCTGTAAATGATGAGTGTTGCTTAGACTTATGTGTATTTAATAAAAAAGCAGAAAAGATAGCCTATGTCCTTCCACAGGATATAATCTATCTAGGCCACCACCACCGTTCACCACCACCATCCACCATCTGTCTATCCACCCTACGTCGCATCATCGCTTCACACCAGGCGAGTTGCGGCCAAACGCAAGCCTTTATATGTTACTAGTTTTCCGCCCGCGGCTTCGCCCGCGTCGATTTCGGTTATATCGCGTTTCCAAGAGAACTCTTAAAGTCCGGGATAAAAACTATCCTATGTTCTTTCTCAAGGTCAACTCTATCTCTGTACCAAATTTCATTAAAATCAGTTCAGTGGTTTAGACGTGAAAGCGTAACAGACAGACAGACAGACAGAGTTAATTTCGTATTTATAATATTAGTAGGAATTTTTTTAAATCTCCTTGCACATTACGATCTGATCAGCCGTTTAGTCGTGAAAAGGTAACAAAGAAAAAAACAAACACGATTTACTTTCGCATTTAAAATATTAGTATGGTTATGGATATCAACAATTTCTTAGTGTTCGCAACGGAGCTAAAGGTCGTCGATGCGTCGCGGACGGAATGCGACGGGCAGCCTGCGCCGGCGGCGGCCATTTTTATGGCTCTCTCTTCCGCTTACACGAGAGGACGCGCAATTTAAATTATATTGCTGTAACAACATGTCAAGTAAAGGATAAAACCTAACACGAATGCCATTATTGAAGTTGATCACCCCAACACTTAGTTTTTTTAGAAACTTATTAGATATAGTCAGGCGAACTTTTTGATAAAACATAGAATTACATTATAAGCTATGTTAAGATCAAGAAAAGATTTATATAGGTCCATACCTGGGTCCACGTGACTGATAGACTTCACTGGGACATAACATTCGCTCGACTGCATACTGGTACTGGAATCAATGTTGGAGGAGCCTCGATCCTCTTCATCATCACACGTTACTATAAATATCACGGAAGCATCCGCAAAACGTTTTTTTGACATAATTCTGTCCATTATCTTCGATACGTCGATTTGACTTGGTAAGACATCTTTAGTTTCAGATTTTTTGTAAATTTTCTCCATCTTGTTGTTTCCAAAGTGAACCTCTTTTTGAGACACTCTCATCATAGTATATTGTTGTGGAACATTTGTTCGAGCAGCTCTATGTATATACTGTTCCACAATCAGTGAAGGATAGTCGATGAAATCGTCACTGCCGACAATAAAAACGTATAACAGTAAAAATGTTTTAGTTTCATAGTTCATTCGGAGAAGTTTCGAATCTTATTTTATGTATTAGGTATATATAACAATGTACAATCAAAGCAGAGGTATGCAGCTTATGATAGTTAGTTTATGACATATTTATTTCTCCTTAAAAATTAAATAAACATGTTGAACAGGTGTCAATGTAGTTGACTTGATCACAAAGGTATTGTGATCAAGTCTACATTGAATAAAATAAGTTACGATTTCCAAAATTACGTTACTGTGTGTTGTGTTTGTGTGTGTATTTGTGTGGGTGTGTTGTACTGTGCGTGTGTTTAGTGTTTATACGAAAGGGTGTGGAGGTCGTTTAATAAATAAATTTTATTCCCATCTGTGAAAAAACCCCGTTGGGGTTTCTGTCAAATTTCTCGCGTCTGTGACCCCAAGTTTCGTTGTCACTGCCATAAGTTTTGACGTAATTTGCTTATTAAAACTGTACTTATCTTGCTCAAACTTGCACCGAGTCTAAGAGAAAGAACAAGGGAGATATATTGCCTCTGTCCAAGTTATTTGAAATTAATGAATGACGCGTAATGAACCGATCAAAACCGGTTTGGGCGTTTAGTGGGTGTTTTTTGCGGACGTTTTCAAGTGTTTGTTTTGGTTATCCGATACCTTTAAACTAAACACTTGCTAATAGCTAAGAATGTCTGTGATGTATGTGGTCTAAACATTATTATAAAATTACAATCTCAAGGCCTACAGTGTTCGTGTAAACGTAAACATTATTTTATTCAGGATGACGTGACGTCATGAAATTGTTTAACTATTCGTTTTTTGTTTTTTTAACTATACTAATCCATACATAACCTGTTAACTAATTTAAACGTTTTAAAAAGACGGGCCGTAATCGCGCGTGACCACCCGTGAAGTGCAATATGGCCGTCACAGTTCAAGGCAAGCGGAAAATCTAATCGTTTATTTTACACAAGCACTTCGTACTCAAAAATTGTGATAGCTGGCTAATATGCATGATACAAAATATAATATATAGCCTATAGCTGCCACGAATAATAATGTAGCTGCAGGGACAGAATTTTTTGAATTGGACCCCTACATATAAAGTTAGAAACAAATTTTACCTCTTTATAAGTAATGTTAGTATAGATGTATATATTTTTGTTTAATGTGTAGATGTTGAGTACGGTATTGAGTTTATTGTAAAGAAAAGGAGCGCATGAACCGAAAAATATATGTGTTGTGTGTTCAAATTGATTGGAACCACGGCATTTCGACGTCGTTTAAGGACAGTATAGAATACTGTGTAGCTAAATAGTAAAGGAGTATTGTTTGAAGATTGTAGTAGTGATGTCGGACAATAATACAATATAAATGTTGACGGACGGTAGGTTTGTTTGTTTTTTCAACATGAAACGCAGTAGCTTTGTACCGATTGGCACGTGCATTATAAACTTTTTTAGTATAGCTATGTCGGCCACATGACGTAAGTTCTCAAAGACATATACAGCGTGTCTAGTTAACGGTTACCGATACTTTAAGGGTATTGACAGGGTGACAGGGAAACTCGACCTATTCCTTCAAAGGGGTTATACTAGAGGTCATTAGCCACAACCCCTAAATATTACTTAAAAAATGCGAAAAAACAAATGTCTTAGAAGAGAACAGAATAAAAGGGTGACACGAAATACGCTCAGCGGCACGGAATGTTGCCCAAACATAAACAAACCAATAACAGGCGTTTTTGATATCGCGAATTAGAATATTGAGTGGCAGTGTGTCAGGACAGTTGTTTTTGTTCATTTAAGAGGGTAAGTTTATTTGTTTAATTTTTGTGACACTTAACGTAAGTTCGTTACTGGAACGCACAAAACACAGGTGAGTCAAAAATTTATATGAAAATGGTCGAGAATCTTTACTGTTTTATTTTTTAATCAATCTGTAGTCATTTATGCTTCCAGAATTGGAACACAATGCCCCTAATTTCAGCTCAAGTTACTCAAGCTGTGTTGCTTCGGAGTCAGGGACGAACGGAGCGAGAGACTGCTGAAACACTAAATGGCAATCCACACCACTATTTGCAACTAAAATATCGCCAATGAAACAATATACATACATTTGGCATATTAAAGTGTTCGTCCATAAAATCTTGCCATTCCTGGCTGGTGACATACCGAACATCATGAACGTTGGTATATACAATCCCCATGGTGTGGTAATTGTCATAAGCTTTTGTGCCTCCTCATCCATCCGCCTGTTCATATATGCCTTTCTTAAATCAATTTTACTAAGTACTGTTTTAACATTTTGATCATCTTTATTTAATTTTTCAAAAATGTCTTCATTGACAGGGATTGGATGATTTCGTACCTCCAAAATTTATTAAGATTTATTGTTACTTTGTAATCTCCACACATTCTTTTATGTATTATGAGGGCCTTTAATAATGGTCACTATGGGTGTAGCCCATGTGACTTTTTCTTTATTTGTCACTCTATGCAGTTTTCCTTCGGTACATAACGTGTCAAGCTCATTTTTAACTAAATTTTCTACAACTTACTTAATTTTCTTGGTTTAAATGCAATGAATTTAATATTAGCTTCCTTTGATTTTTTTATTTAAGTGTCTACAGTACCTTTCATTTCGCCCGGAGTCCATGAGAATATATCACTATATTTTTCAACCAAATTATAAAGTTTAATTTGAGAATCTTGGTGAATAATTAAATTGTACATTTTTTCCTTAGCAAAAATATTGGAAACTCCACTACGACAGTCGATGTACGACTCGCTTTGTAAGGGATACGGTATACATCGCTTATTTCGTTGAGTGATTCCATGCTAATTGACTTCAAGAGGTTAATGGCTTGGTTTAAGAGGTCTACCTTACTTTCCTTGCTCATTATAGGATAGCCTCTAATCTCGATGGAAGTTTTCCTAGTGAAACGTTCTAGGTTCTCCGACTTTTCTTCAATATCAGCAATGCAAATCCGTGTAGAATCAATCTCCTCCTCAAGCTCGCTAACTTCAGAATCTATAAGTAGATTTTTCAAAAAGCAGTGCCTTTTCTATCTCCCCATTAGACGATATAATGTCTGTATTCTGCTGTGTGATCCTTTCTACACTATCCAATCAAAAAAATGCAATCAGAGGGGGCTAACTTTGACGTGAGCTTTCCATGACTTGTATAGTTCAAATTTATTAGTGACTACGTTATCTTCTAGACAAGCCCTTTTCGAATTAGGTCTCTCGGTGACGTTTAGACTAGGTGTACGATGTGCTGACTACGCTCTGTTTAAATTAGAGTCTGAGGCAGAAAGAAATTTCGGTGATGTGCGCGACATTATTCTGAGATACTAATGTAGAAATATGTCTTGGTATTCATACTCACAACAGTAGTGCGCAGCGAGATATAAGTATTACGAAGTTTACTTGTTGTTTATGTTTATTTCCTTCGTAGAGTCAGGCGCAGGTTATAATCACAAGTCCAGCAGCATCGGCGCGAGAGCGGGATGGCAATTATTGAGAAGCTCTTTTTCCCGCGGCTCGAAGTGCGGGTCGTTTCTGACGCGGTGGCGGTTGCGGCTCTCAGGACTATGCGGCGAAGTGTTCTTACAACAATATTATTTATTTAGTTGCAATTAGGAACTACTATCGCAGTTAGAGTTGTTTAGAAATTGGGAAACACGTCTGTACTAGACAACGATTCGGACGAAGGAGGAAGAGAATTTAGTTTTTTTTGTTCTATTCAAATAATTTAAGATTTCATGGTTCCTTTCATTTAATTTGTCATGTTTGTTAGAGAGATTTGATCCTTATGGTTGACCCTATCGATTGATGCCATAAAAGTACAGGATGTTATTTTTCGGAATTTAGCCGGTGCGTTTCCAGTGTGGCAAGCAAATTTTCGAAAATCTTTGAATGCAGATTTATTTCTTTTTAAAAATTATGGAATGTTTCCCTTGAGTTATTTTTTTATCTCCAGTATTTAGAGTACTTTTCTCCAGGTGGCGTTGTAAAATTCCAACCTGTATATGCCATTAAAGTATCGGTAACCGTTATCCGAACACACTATACAATATGTTAAAAAGTCCTGTCCGATCCAAAAGGGGCAAATAGGTACCTATACCAATGACTTTACCAAATAAAATGCGTTAAATAAAATATTCATGAAAGTAAACATATTAATGACATTTAAAATGCACGATTTTTGTACTCTAATTATCAGTTTCCCTAAAATCTAACAAACTTTTAAAACGTGATCATCGCTATATTTCATTGCTGCCTTTGTTTCGACAATTCAAAAGTGCATGTAACTGGCCTATTTGAAATAAATGCTTTGATTTTGATGATCTTGATTTTTAATTTTACCTCACTGATTGGATAGGGTTTTTTTAACATATTGTATGTCTCTACAAAATATCGAAAAATCAGCTGAAGATTGTAGCTTATCCCACCCCGCGGTGTACGACGTGAGTGGTCTGCCAGACGCGGGAGCTGAGGGCACCCGGGTCGTACCAGCTGAAAGGTTATAAACATAGAGCAAGATCCCACGGCCGCCAGACATTACTAATTTCCTGATTAACAAAATAAGCACAAGGCAAGTATGCATATGTTCACAATATATACTAACACTACACATTTTGTTAATCATAAAATAAGGTCTGGCGGCCCTGGGATCTTGGACCAGTATGATCGACTGTTGATACGTTCTATTGGGCATAGTACTCCGCGTCATGTTTCTTTCCATGCCTGATACGTTCAAAGCCGGTAGGAGGAAAAATATGGTAGAATCAGGTTGTTTGATACCTTGTTGGTAAGTCAAGTGAGTTAATACTCGGTAGGTCGTTAGTGGACTGGAAGCCGGAGTAGTGCGCGGAGCAAGATTTGCTACTGCTCTCCGTAACCGACGTCGAACTGATTGAGTCCATGCTGTTGCTTGTACTTGTGCTTAATGACATCTCACTATTTATTACAAGAATGGTTTCAAAAGTGCTTCCAGATTTAGTTCTTAAATCAGATGATTGACGGCTTCTTAAGCTTTCCTCAGTCCTGCTGGATCGGGAGCTACTTGATCTAGTACTATAACTCATGCCAGAGCTGCTTGCGTTGGGGATGTATTCCGCTTTATTACTATTATTAAAACCAAAATCTAAACTGCTAAGTCTGCAATATGATTTATATGTGTCATCAAAGTTGTTACGATCATTAGTTTGTATTTTATGGAGATCCGTATTTGATAAAATTTCGCCCAGCCCTTGTTTATCTATCAATTCCATTGAATATGTTGGTGTTCCAATAGCGCTCCCAACGGTAACTTTAATTCCCTCGTTGTCAATGAAGGCCCCACTCTTAACACCTGGAATACATTCACCAGGACAATCGCAGAAGGAAGATATATCTGGGGACGTCACTCTAATCTTTACGTAGCTGTGTTTAAATTTGATTTTTTTTTTGTCGCAGCCACATGCACGATCACATACTGTTGTTTTGATAATCTCTTCCAATTCTTCAGCTTCTATACCTGCCGCTTTCTTTGATGCCGATATACCGACCCCTATCGCTTTCTTTCTAATTTTTCCCTTTTTCTCGGATGGGGTCGGCTCTGCTGACAAACCTGCCTCTGCTCTAATTTTCTTTACCAATTCTTTTTCAGATGCTGTTTTACCTTCAGGTATTGGTAGACCAGCTTCAGCAAGTCCTTTTAGTATTCTTTCTTTTTCAGCAGGTGCTTTTCCAGTTAGAGGTGTGAATAGCCCTGCTGCTTTTGCTTTGCGTACAACTGACTTCTCAGATGGAGTTATGGCTGGTGGTGGTGTCCGAGCTTTAATTTTAGCTATCATTGATTTTTCAGATTTCGTCTTACCTTCCGGCATTGGTAAGCCCGCCTGAGCTAATCCTTCGAGGATTTTTTGCTTTTGAGCAGGTGTTTTTCCTTCAAGAGGTGTAAGTAATCCAGCTTTTAATTTCTCAGATGGTGTCTGAATAAATTTGCTTATAAGTTTCTTCTCTGACGGTGTTTCGCCTTCTGGAATAGGCACACCTGCGGCTTGCATACCTTGGAGTATTTTTTCTTTTATTGATGGCGTCTTCCCTTTTAAAGGAGTTACTAAACCAGCAGCTTTAGCTTTTCGTAATCTTTCTGAGGGTGATGGTGTCACGTAACCAGTTTCATCTTTAATTTTCTGTACCAAAGCTCTTTCTGACGGTGATTTACCCATAGGTAGTGGTAAGCCTGCAGCTGCTCTACCTCGTAGTATCTTTTCTTTTTCATCCGGAGATTTGCCTTCAATAGGAGTCAACAGACCAGCAATTTTAGCCTTTCGCACTTTTTCTGACGGCGTTTTATCAAATATGTTCAAATCTTTTTTCACTTTGGCTATTAATGCTTTTTCGGATGGAGTTTTTCCTTCCGGTAACGGTAAACCAGTTGAAGCTAGACCTCGTAAGATTTTTTCTTTCTGCTCCGGAGTCTTCCCTGTAAGAGGTGTGAACAGCCCTTCTGCTTTGGCTTTTCGTATTTTATCTGATGTAATAGTCGGCACTGATACCTTACCCGTGACTTTATTTACAAGCGCTCTTTCAGATGGCGTTCGACCTGCAGGTAATGGAATACCCATTTCATGTAGACCTTTAAGTATCTTTTCCTTCTCTTCAGGAGTCTTGCCTTCCAGTGGCTTTAGTAAGCCAGCTTTAGCTGCTTGTTCATGTTTGTCTCTAATAGATTTAGTTGCAGGTTCCTTAGGTAGACCGAGGTCGGCGCGCACCTTGTCGATAAGTTTTTTTTCCGATGGTGTTTGTCCTTCGGGGAGGGGTAAGCCTGTCATAGCCAATCCCTTTAAAATTTTTTCTTTTTGTTCTGGTGTTTTACCTGCAAGCGGAGTCAGTAAACCTTCCGCTTTAGCTCGAACCATTTTCTCAGATATTGCAGTAATTGCTGAAACCACCCTTGAAGGATGGCGACTACTTGTTGCTACTTTGGTTATGAGAGCTTTCTCTGATGGCGTCCGTCCTTCAGGTAATGGTATACCCAAATCATGTAGACCTTTTAATGTCTTCTCCTTCTCTGCAGGAGTCATTCCTTCCAATGGCACCAGTAAGCCAGCTTTAGCAGCTTTATCATGTTTCTCTCTAATAGATTTAGTTGTAGGTTCCGTGGGTAGACCAAGGTCAGTGCGAACCTTTTCGATAAGTTTTTTTTCTGATGGTGTTTGACCTTCAGGGAGTGGTAACCCTTTCAAAGCACGCGATCGCAAGCTTTTTTCTTTTGTTTCTGGTGTTTTTCCACCTAGAGGCGTCATTATACCACGGGGTGCAGCTTTCACTTTATCTACTAGAGCTTTTTCTGATGGTGTTCGACCTTCAGGTAATGGAATACCCAAATCATGTAGATCTTTTAATATTTGTTCCTTTTCTTCAGGAGTCTTGCCTTCTAGTGGTTGTAGTAAGCCAGCTTTAGCTGCTTGTTCATGTTTGTCTCTTATAGATTTAGTTGCAGGTTCCTTAGGTAGACCGAGATCGGCGCGCACCTTGAGAATAAGTTTTTTTTCGGATGGTGTTTGACCTTCAGGGAGTGGTACCCCTTTCTCACCAAGCTTCCGTAGAATTTTCTCTTTTTGTGCTGGTGATTTACCCGTTAGTGGCGTTAACATACCCGCAGTTTTAACTGAAGCGACACGAGGTAGTGCATCAACATTAGCTATAAGAGCTTTTTCAGATGGCGTCCTTCCTTCAGGTAATGGAATACCCATGTCGTGGAGACCTTTAAGTATCTTTTCCTTTTCTTCAGGAGTCTTGCCTTCCAATGGTTGTAGTAAGCCAGCTTTAGCTGCTTTTTCATGTTTGTCTCTGATCGATTTAGTTGCAGGTTCCTTAGGTAGACCAAGGTCCGCGCGAACCCTGTCAATAAGTTTCTTTTCGGATGGTGTTTGACCTTCAGGAAGTGGTATCCCTTTCTCAGCGAGCTTTCGAAGGATATTCTCTTTTTGGACTGGTGTTTTACCCGTTAGTGGCGTCATCATACCCGCAGTTTTAATTGAAGGAGGACGAGGTAAAGCTGCAACGTTAGCTATAAGAGCTTTCTCTGACGGCGTCCGTCCTTCAGGTAATGGAATACCCAATTCATGGAGATCTTTTAGAATCTTTTCCTTCTCTGCAGGAGTTTTGCCTTCCAGTGGTTTTAGTAAGCCAGCTTTAGCTGCTCTTTCATGTTTAGCTCTAATAGATTTAGTTGCAGGTTCCTTAGGTAGACCCAGGTCGGCGCGAACCCTGTCAATTAGTTTTTTTTCGGATGGTGTTTGACCTTCAGGGAGTGGTACCCCTTTTTCAGCTAGCTTTTGTAGGATTTTCTCTTTTTGTGCTGGTGTTTTACCCGTTAGTGGCGTCAACATACCCGCAGTTTTAACTGAAGGGACACGAGGTAAAGCTTCGACATTAGCTATAAGAGCTTTCTCTGATGGCGTCCTTCCTTCAGGTAATGGAATACCCATGTCGTGGAGACCTTTAAGTAGCTTTTCCTTCTCTTCCGGTGTCTTGCCTTCCAGTGGTTGTAGTAAGCCAGCTCTAGCTGCTCTTTCATGTTTGGCTCTAATAGATTTAGTTGCAGGTTCCTTAGGTAGACCCAGGTCTGCGCGAACCCTGTCAATAAGTTTTTTTTCGGATGGTGTTTGACCTTCAGGGAGTGGTACCCCTTTTTCAGCTAGCTTTTGTAGGATTTTCTCTTTTTGTGCTGGTGTTTTACCCGTTAGTGGCGTCAACATACCCGCAGTTTTAACTGAAGGGACACGAGGTAAAGCTGCGACATTAGCTATAAGAGCTTTCTCTGATGGCGTCCTTCCTTCAGGTAATGGAATACCCATTTCATGGAGACCTTTAAGTATTTTTTCCTTCTCTTCAGGTGTCTTGCCTTCCAGTGGTTGTAGTAATCCAGCTTTAGCTGCTCTTTCATGTTTGGCTCTAATAGATTTAGTTGCAGGTTCCTTAGGTAGACCCAGGTCGGCGCGAACCCTGTCAATAAGTTTCTTTTCGGATGGTGTTTGACCTTCAGGGAGTGGTACCCCTTTTTCAGCTAGCTTTTGTAGGATTTTCTCTTTTTGTGCTGGTGTTTTACCCGTTAGTGGCGTCAACATACCCGCAGTTTTAACTGAAGGGACACGAGGTAAAGCTGCGACATTAGCTATAAGAGCTTTCTCTGATGGCGTCCTTCCTTCAGGTAATGGAATACCCATTTCATGGAGACCTTTAAGTATTTTTTCCTTCTCTTCAGGTGTCTTGCCTTCCAGTGGTTGTAGTAATCCAGCTTTAGCTGCTCTTTCATGTTTGGCTCTAATAGATTTAGTTGCAGGTTCCTTAGGTAGACCCAGGTCGGCGCGAACCCTGTCAATAAGTTTCTTTTCGGATGGTGTTTGACCTTCAGGGAGTGGTACCCCTTTTTCAGCTAGTTTTTGTAGGATTTTCTCTTTTTGTGCTGGTGTTTTACCCGTTAGTGGCGTCAACATACCCGCAGTTTTAACTGAAGGGACACGAGGTAAAGCTGCGACATTAGCTATAAGAGCTTTCTCTGATGGCGTCCTTCCTTCAGGTAATGGAATACCCATTTCATGGAGACCTTTAAGTATTTTTTCCTTCTCTTCAGGTGTCTTGCCTTCCAGTGGTTGTAGTAATCCAGCTTTAGCTGCTCTTTCATGTTTGGCTCTAATAGATTTAGTTGCAGGTTCCTTAGGTAGACCCAGGTCGGCGCGAACCCTGTCAATAAGTTTTTTTTCGGATGGTGTTTGACCTTCAGGGAGTGGTACCCCTTTTTCAGCTAGCTTTTGTAGAATTTTCTCTTTTTGTGCTGGTGTTTTACCCGTTAGTGGCGTCAACATACCCGCAGTTTTAACTGAAGGGACACGAGGTAAAGCTGCGACATTAGATATAAGAGCTTTCTCTGATGGCGTCCTTCCTTCAGGTAATGGAATACCCATTTCATGGAGACCTTTAAGTATCTTTTCCTTCTCTTCAGGTGTCTTGCCTTCCAGTGGTTGTAGTAATCCAGCTTTAGCTGCTCTTTCATGTTTGGCTCTAATAGATTTAGTTGCAGGTTCCTTAGGTAGACCCAGGTCGGCGCGAACCCTGTCAATAAGTTTTTTTTCGGATGGTGTTTGACCTTCAGGGAGTGGTACCCCTTTTTCAGCTAGCTTTTGTAGGATTTTCTCTTTTTGTGCTGGTGTTTTACCCGTTAGTGGCGTCAACATGCCCGCAGTTTTAACTGAAGGGACACGAGGTAAAGCTTCGACATTAGCTATAAGAGCTTTCTCTGATGGCGTCCTTCCTTCAGGTAATGGAATACCCATTTCATGGAGACCTTTAAGTATCTTTTCCTTCTCTTCAGGTGTCTTGCCTTCCAGTGGTTGTAGTAATCCAGCTTTAGCTGCTCTTTCATGTTTGGCTCTAATAGATTTAGTTGCCGGTTCCTTAGGTAGACCCAGGTCGGCGCGAACCCTATCAATAAGTTTTTTTTCGGATGGTGTTTGACCTTCAGGGAGTGATACCCCTTTTTCAGCAAGCTTTTGTAGGATTTTCTCTTTTTGTGCTGGTGTTTTACCCGTTAGTGGCGTCAACATGCCCGCAGTTTTAACAGAAGGGACACGAGGTAAAGCTTCGACATTAGCTATAAGAGCTTTCTCTGATGGCGTCCTTCCTTCAGGTAAAGGAATACCCATGTCGTGGAGACCTTTAAGTAACCTTTCCTTCTCTTCAGGTGTCTTGCCTTCCAGTGGTTGTAGTAAGCCAGCTTTAGCTGCTCTTTCATGTTTGTCTCTGAGAGATTTAGTTGTAGGTTCCTGAGGTAGACCAAGGTCGGCGCGAACCCTGTCGATAAGTTTTTTTTCTGATGGTGTTTGACCTTCAGGGAGTAGTACCCCTTTTTCAGCTAGCTTTCGTAGGATTTTCTCTTTTTGTACAGGTGATTTACCTGTTAGTGGCGTCATCATACCCGTAGTTTTAACTGAAGGGACACGAGGTAGAGCTGCGACATTAGCTATAAGAGCTTTCTCTGACGGTGTCCGTCCTTCAGGTAGTGGAATACCCATTTCATGGAGATCTTTTAGAATCTTTTCCTTCTCTTCAGGAGTCTTGCCTTCCAGTGGCTGTAGTAAGCCAGCTTTGGCTGCTTTTTCATGTTTGTCTCTGAGAGATTTAGTTGTAGGTTCCTGAGGTAGACCAAGGTCGGCGCGAACCCTGTCGATAAGTTTTTTTTCTGATGGTGTTTGGCCTTCAGGGAGTAGTACCCCTTTTTCAGCTAGCTTTCGTAGGATTTTCTCTTTTTGTACTGGTGATTTACCCGTTAGTGGCGTCATCATACCAGCAGTTTTTATTGAAGGGGGACGAGGTGAAGCTGCAACTTTAGCTATAAGAGATTTTTCTGATTTCGTCCTTCCTTCAGGTAGGGGAATACCCATTTCATGGAGATCTTTTAGAATCTTTTCCTTCTCTTCAGGAGTCTTGCCTTCCAGTGGCTGTAGTAAGCCAGCTTTGGCTGCTTTTTCATGTTTGTCTCTGAGAGATTTAGTTGTAGGTTCCTGAGGTAGACCAAGGTCGGCGCGAACCGTGTCAATAAGTTTTTTTTCTGATGGTGTTTGACCTTCAGGGAGTGGTATCCCTTTCTCAGCGAGCTTTCGTAGGATTTTCTCTTTTTGTACTGGTGATTTACCCGTTAGTGGCGTCATCATACCAGCAGTTTTTATTGAAGGGGGACGAGGTGAAGCTGCAACTTTAGCTATAAGAGATTTTTCTGATTTCGTCCTTCCTTCAGGTAGTGGAATACCCATTTCATGGAGATCTTTTAGAATCTTTTCCTTCTCTTCAGGAGTCTTGCCTTCCAGTGGCTGTAGTAAGCCAGCTTTGGCTGCTTTTTCATGTTTGTCTCTGAGAGATTTAGTTGTAGGTTCCTGAGGTAGACCAAGGTCGGCGCGAACCGTGTCAATAAGTTTTTTTTCTGATGGTGTTTGACCTTCAGGGAGTGGTATCCCTTTCTCAGCGAGCTTTCGTAGAATTTTCTCTTTTTGTACTGGTGATTTACCCGTTAGTGGCGTCAACATACCCGCAGTTTTTATTGAAGGGGGACGAGGTGAAGCTGCGACATTAGCTATAAGAGCTTTCTCTGACGATGTCCGTCCTTCAGGTAGTGGAATACCCATTTCATGGAGATCTTTTAGAATCTTTTCTTTCTCTTCAGGAGTCTTGCCTTCCAGTGGCTGTAGTAAGCCAGCTTTGGCTGCTTTTTCATGTTTGTCTCTGAGAGATTTAGTTGTAGGTTCCTGAGGTAGACCAAGGTCGGCGCGAACCCTGTCGATAAGTTTTTTTTCTGATGGTGTTTGACCTTCAGGGAGTAGTACCCCTTTCTCAGCGAGCTTTCGTAGGATTTTCTCTTTTTGTACTGGTGATTTACCCGTTAGTGGCGTCATCATACCAGCAGTTTTTATTGAAGGGGGACGAGGTGAAGCTGCAACTTTAGCTATAAGAGATTTTTCTGATTTCGTCCTTCCTTCAGGTAGTGGAATACCCATTTCATGGAGATCTTTTAGAATCTTTTCCTTCTCTTCAGGAGTCTTGCCTTCCAGTGGCTGTAGTAAGCCAGCTTTGGCTGCTTTTTCATGTTTGTCTCTGAGAGATTTAGTTGTAGGTTCCTGAGGTAGACCAAGGTCGGCGCGAACCGTGTCAATAAGTTTTTTTTCTGATGGCGTTTGACCTTCAGGGAGTGGTATCCCTTTCTCGGCGAGCTTTCGTAGAATTTTTTCTTTTTGTACTGGCGATTTACCCGTTAGTGGCGTCATCATACCAGCAGTTTTTATTGAAGGGGGACGAGGTGAAGCTGCAACTTTAGCTATAAGAGATTTTTCTGATTTCGTCCTTCCTTCAGGTAGTGGAATACCCATTTCATGGAGATCTTTTAGAATCTTTTCCTTCTCTTCAGGAGTCTTTCCTTCCAGTGGCTGTAGTAAGCCAGCTTTGGCAGCTTTTTCATGTTTGTCTCTGAGAGATTTAGTTGTAGGTTCCTGAGGTAGACCAAGGTCGGCGCGAACCCTGTCGATAAGTTTTTTTTCGGATGGTGTTTGACCTTCAGGGAGTGGTATCCCTTTTTCAGCGAGCTTTCGTAGGATTTTTTCTTTTTGGACTGGTGATTTACCCGTTAGTGGCGTCATCATACCCGCAGTTTTTATTGAAGGGGGACGAGGTGAAGCTGCAACTTTAGCTATAAGAGATTTCTCTGATTTCGTCCTTCCTTCAGGTAATGGAATACCCATTTCATGGAGACCTTTAAGTATGTTTTCCTTTTCTGCAGGAGTCTTGCCTTCCAGTGGCTGTAGTAAGCCAGCTTTGGCTGCTTGATCATGTTTGTCTCTGAGAGATTTAGTTGTAGGTTCCTGGGGTAGACCCAGGTCAGCGCGAACCTTGTCGATAATTTTTTTTTCTGATGGTGTTTGGCCTTCAGGGAGTAGTACCCCTTTCTCAGCGAGCTTTCGTAGGATTTTCTCTTTTTGTACTGGTGATTTACCCGTTAGTGGCGTCATCATACCAGCAGTTTTTATTGAAGGGGGACGAGGTGAAGCTGCAACTTTAGCTATAAGAGATTTCTCTGATTTCGTCCTTCCTTCAGGTAATGGAATACCCATTTCATGGAGACCTTTAAGTATGTTTTCCTTTTCTGCAGGAGTCTTGCCTTCCAGTGGCTGTAGTAAGCCAGCCTTAGCTGCTTGATCATGTTTGTCTCGGAGAGATTTAGTTGTAGGTTCCTGGGGTAGACCCAGGTCGGCGCGAACCTTGTTGATAAGTTTTTTTTCTGATGGTGTTTGACCTTCAGGGAGTAGTACACCTTTTTCAGCGAGCTTTCGTAGGATTTTCTCTTTTTGGACTGGTGATTTACCCGTTAGTGGCGTCATCATACCAGCAGTTTTTATTGAAGGGGGACGAGGTGAAGCTGCAACTTTAGCTATAAGAGATTTCTCTGATTTCGTCCTTCCCTCAGGTAATGGAATACCCATTTCATGGAGACCTTTAAGTATGTTTTCCTTTTCTGCAGGAGTCTTGCCTTCCAGTGGCTGTAGTAAGCCAGCCTTAGCTGCTTGTTCATGTTTGTCTCTGAGAGATTTAGTTGTAGGTTCCTGGGGTAGACCCAGGTCAGCGCGAACCTTGTTAATAAGTTTATTTTCTGATGGTGTTTGACCTTCAGGGAGTGGTACACCTTTCTCAGCCAGCTTTCGTAGGATTTTCTCTTTTTGGACTGGTGATTTACCCGTTAGTGGCGTCATCATACCCGCTGTTTTAATTGAAGGAGGACGAGGTGAAGCTGCAACTTTAGCTATAAGAGATTTCTCTGATTTCGTCCTTCCTTCAGGTAATGGAATACCCATTTCATGCAGACCTTTAAGTATGTTTTCCTTTTCTGCAGGAGTCTTGCCTTCCAGTGGCTGTAGTAAGCCAGCTTTGGCTGCTTGGTCATGTTTGTCTCTGAGAGATTTAGTTGTAGGTTCCTGGGGTAGACCCAGGTCGGCGCGAACCTTGTCGATAAGTTTTTTTTCTGATGGTGTTTGACCTTCAGGGAGTGGTACACCTTTTTCGGCGAGCTTTCGTAGAATTTTCTCTTTTTGGACTGGTGATTTACCCGTTAGTGGCGTCATCATACCAGCAGTTTTTATTGAAGGGGGACGAGGTGAAGCTGCAACTTTAGCTATAAGAGATTTCTCTGATTTCGTCCTTCCCTCAGGTAATGGAATACCCATTTCATGGAGACCTTTAAGTATGTTTTCCTTTTCTGCAGGAGTCTTGCCTTCCAGTGGCTGTAGTAAGCCAGCCTTAGCTGCTTGTTCATGTTTGTCTCTGAGAGATTTAGTTGTAGGTTCCTGGGGTAGACCCAGGTCAGCGCGAACCTTGTTAATAAGTTTATTTTCTGATGGTGTTTGACCTTCAGGGAGTGGTACACCTTTTTCAGCCAGCTTTCGTAGGATTTTCTCTTTTTGGACTGGTGATTTACCCGTTAGTGGCGTCATCATACCCGCTGTTTTAATTGAAGGAGGACGAGGTGAAGCTGCAACTTTAGCTATAAGAGATTTCTCTGATTTCGTCCTTCCTTCAGGTAATGGAATACCCATTTCATGCAGACCTTTAAGTATGTTTTCCTTTTCTGCAGGAGTCTTGCCTTCCAGTGGCTGTAGTAAGCCAGCTTTGGCTGCTTGGTCATGTTTGTCTCTGAGAGATTTAGTTGTAGGTTCCTGAGGTAGACCCAGGTCAGCGCGAACCCTGTCGATAAGTTTTTTTTCTGATGGTGTTTGACCTTCAGGGAGTGGTACCCCTTTCTCAGCGAGCTTTCTTAGGATTTTCTCTTTTTGTACTGGTGATTTACCCGTTAGTGGCGTCAACATACCAGCAGTTTTAACAGAAGGGACACGAGGTAAAGCTTCGACATTAGCTATAAGAGCTTTCTCTGACGGCGTCCTTCCTTCAGGTAAAGGAATACCCATTTCATGAAGATCTTTTAGAATTTTTTCTTTCTCTGCAGGAGTCTTGCCTTCCAGTGGCTGTAGTAAACCAGCTCTGGCTGCTTTTTCATGTTTGTCTCTGAGAGATTTAGTTGTAGGTTCCTGAGGTAGACCAAGGTCGGCGCGAACCCTGTCGATAAGTTTTTTTTCTGATGGTGTTTGGCCTTCAGGGAGTAGTACCCCTTTCTCAGCGAGCTTTCGTAGGATTTTCTCTTTTTGGACTGGTGATTTACCCGTTAGTGGCGTCATCATACCCGCAGTTTTAATTGAAGGAAGACGAGGTGAAGCTGCAACATTAGCTATAAGAGCTTTCTCTGATGGTGTCCGTCCTTCAGGTAGTGGAATACCCATTTCATGGAGATCTTTTAGAATCTTTTCCTTCTCTGCAGGAGTCTTGCCTTCCAGTGGCTGTAGTAAGCCAGCTTTGGCTGCTTTTTCATGTTTGTCTCTGAGAGATTTAGTTGTAGGTTCCTGAGGTAGACCAAGGTCGGCGCGAACTCTGTCGATAAGTTTTTTTTCGGATGGTGTTTGACCTTCAGGGAGTGGTACACCCTTCTCAGCGAGCTTTCGTAGGATTTTCTCTTTTTGTACTGGCGATTTTCCCGTTAGTGGCGTCATCATACCCGCTGTTTTAATTGAAGGGGGACGAGGTGAAGCTGCAACTTTAGCTATAAGAGCTTTTTCTGATTTCGACCTTCCTTCAGGTAATGGAATACCCATTTCATGCAGACCTTTTAGTATCTTTTCCTTTTCTGCAGGAGCCTTGCCTTCCAGTGGCTGTAGTAAGCCAGCTTTGGCTGCTTGATCATGTTTGTCTCTGAGAGATTTAGTTGTAGGTTCCTGAGGTAGACCCAAGTCGGCTCGAACTCTGTCGATAAGTTTTTTTTCTGATGGTGTTTGACCTTCAGGGAGTGGTACCCCTTTCTCAGCGAGCTTTCGTAGGATTTTCTCTTTTTGTACTGGTGATTTACCCGTTAGTGGCGTCATCATACCAGCAGTTTTTATTGAAGGGGGGCGAGGTGAAGCTGCAACTTTAGCTATAAGAGATTTTTCTGATTTCGTCCTTCCTTCAGGTAATGGAATACCCATTTCATGGAGACCTTTAAGTATGTTTTCCTTTTCTGCAGGAGTCTTGCCTTCCAGTGGCTGTAGTAAGCCAGCCTTAGCTGCTTGATCATGTTTGTCTCGGAGAGATTTAGTTGTAGGTTCCTTAGGTAGACCCAGGTCGGCGCGAACCATGTCAATAAGTTTTTTTTCTGATGGTGATTGACCTTCAGGGAGTGGTACCCCTTTCTCAGCGAGCTTTCGTAGTATTTTCTCTTTTTGGATTGGGGATTTACCCGTTAGTGGCGTCATCATACCCGCTGTTTTAATTGAAGGGGGACGAGGTGAAGCTGCAACTTTAGATATAAGAGCTTTTTCTGATTTCGACCTTCCTTCAGGTAATGGAATACCCATTTCATGGAGACCTTTTAGTATTTTTTCCTTCTGTGCCGGAGATTTTCCTTCCAGTGGCTGTAGTAAGCCAGCTTTAGCTGCTCTTTCCATTTTGTCTCTGTCGGATTTAGTAGCAGGTTCCTTAGGTAAACCAAGATTGGCGCGTACCTTGTTAATAAGTTTTTTTTCGGACGGTGTTTGACCTTCTGGGAGGGGTAAACCTGCCATAGCCAATCCCTTTAAAATTTTTTCTTTTTCTTCTGGTTTTTTACCTTTGAGTGGAGTAAGTAATCCTGCCGCTTTTGCTCTACGCATTTGCTCAGAAGGCGCTAACTCTACCGCAGAGATTTTAGCCTGTACTTTAGCTATAATAGCTTTCTCTGACGGAGTCCGCCCTTCAGGTAATGGAATACCCCTCTCCTGTAGAGCTAGTAATATCTTTTCCTTCTCTGCAGGAGTCTTGCCTTCCAGTGGCTGTAGTAAGCCAGCTTTAGCTGCTTGCTCGTGTTTTTCTCTAAGAGATGGAGTAGTAGGTTCCTTAGGTAGACCAAGGTCAGTACGAACCTTCTCAATAAGTTTTTTTTCGGACGGTGTTTGACCTTCTGGCAGGGGTAAACCGGCTAAAGCACGCGTTTTTAAGCTTTTTTCTTTTTCTGCTGGTGTTTTACCCGCTAATGGCGTCATATAACCCGCTGGTTTAACTGAGGGGGCACGAGGCATAGCCTGGACTTTAGCTATAAGAGCTTTCTCTGATGCTGAACGTCCTTCAGGTAAGGGAACCCCCATTTCACGGAGGTCTTTCAATATCTGTTCCTTTTCCGCAGGTGATTTTCCTTCTAAAGGAACAACAATACCAGCGGCCTCAGCTCTTCGCAATTTCGTCTTTTCAGCGGCAGTTTTAGGTGATGGTGGTAAACCAAGATCCTTTCTAACTTTGTCGATCATAGCTTTTTCTGATGCTGTCTTTCCTGCTGGCAAGGGTATTTTTTGCTTAGCCATTGCATTCAAAATGGTCTCCTTTTGTGCTGGTGTCTTACCATCTAAAATTTTTTCCCTTGCAACAGAGGTCATAGATTTTCTTAATTCACCAATCTTTCTCTCCTCTTCTGTTTTATGACTGCAAAGTACACACCAACAGTCGTCGCAATTTTTCGCTTTGTAACAGTCGTATAAACCCTTCATCACTTCAAACATAGCATCAGAGTTACAAGAACAACAACAAACATCCCGTGCGGAGGTGCCTAATTGACACCTGTATACTTTCCATTTGGTTTGACAGGGATTGTTAAATGAATTCGAAAAGCAGCTATCGAACCGATGTTCAGCAACTACATTGGCAATAAACTGTGATTGAAAAGGACTTTGTTTGTATTTGTTTTGTTTTGTGTACTTTTCATGGCCATTTCTGTTTTGTGGCGGTCGGGTGGACACTCGTCTTGTATATTTGTTCAGTTCAGGCAAGCTTGAGTGTCTAGTGATTGAATCTTTCTTCTTGTTTGTGCTAAATCTTGATAAACGAAAAGCAATTATTGTTGGTTGTGGAGCATGTTCGAGTACTCTGTGGTTTTTGCGTTTCTTCCACCGCTTTTTATTAACCATTATGTTCCCGTTTTCGATATCATGACATGGACTCTTTTCTTTAGTAGGATATGAAAATTCGTTCAACAATTGTTTAAAACTTGAATTTGTAGTACCCGTATCCCTCATGTTGATTGTTTTTACTTTTACAAATCTAGAGACACAGACAAAGATTTTGATGTTTTAGCTGTAAGCTTTATATCAATTTTTTGTCATTAAAACTTTTTCGATTTACATCTGTATGCCATAATACTTTTGCTTTGGTTTTATGCTGGCACGACGGTCACCGGGTGATCATTACTACGATTTTATTGTATATTTTTATTATTAATATCACAATTTGTGCAAATTCTTGGAGTAAGTTATGTAATTAATCTGAAAAAATAAACACCAAGATATACTACACACCAAATAATCGAGTCAACTTATAATCAGAAAAAAAGGGTAAACCTTGGAATGCGAGATAATAAACTAGAAACTTGTTGAAACCTTTATTTTGGCATACTATTAGATGTCTCATAAAATCTTGTATCTGCGTCTTAAGTTATTGAAGGTAAAAGATCTGAAAAATCGGATTTTCGCAAACATGTCGTTTTCTATTGCTCAAATGATATTGGCATTTATGATAAAAAATGTAGAACATAGCAACAAATTCTGTTCCAAACAATTTTTCATGAGCTTAACCGTTTTTGAAAAAGAGCGCGGGGAAATCGATCATCTTCGTGCGTTTTCCACTTTCATACAATATATATTTAAACTTCATATACAAGAGTGATACACTGTTGACTTAATGTCACTAGACAAGCACACGCAGGAAATAGGCAAGCGGTCGCAGACCGTGGCCGGCACTAGCCGACCAGGACCTACCCAACCGCCAACCAGTGCCGAGGAGGGACCAGCCCAGCATACAGCCAACGACCTGTTCGGAAGGATCAGGCCGCGGCCGCGTCTTGATAAATCCAAACGGGCTGCCAACCGTAGCTACGCTCAAGCTGCAAGCTCCAACCTGGACGTTGCAGTCACCTGCGGCCGCACGGAGCTGATCAGCAAGGAGGCGGAGCAGGTTCTCGCGGCTATCCAGAGGAAGATAGTCGTCGAGGCCTCCTCCCCCAAACAGGACTCACCTACACCGACCTCTTCAAAGCAAGGCCGGTGTTCACTAGCGGGGTCCTCAAACTGTGGTACGGCAACGACCATACCTTGCTTAGGACACTCATCTCCGAGTTGCCTCCCCCCACCAGCACCTCGCTAGTGGTCAGGAGGCAGGCGGAGATTCAGCGACGAGTAAGATACGGCATGCTCATTCCGGATGAGCAGGGTATCTTACACAAACAACAACAATATTGGGCGCGCTCTGTGTTACCAGAATCCATGGGTGGAAATCAAGGGATGGGTATTGCTGCACGTAAATAAACATGGACTGACATGACTGGAGATCATCATAGGCGCCGACGCAAATGCCCATCATCCTCTGTGGGGCATGGAGACGCAGAATGCAAGGGGTAAGGCTTCCGGTCACAACGGAGAATGGAACCGGCGAGAGATGTCGTGCGGTGTTCCACAGGGATCGGTTCTGGGGCCGCCCTTGTGGAACATCGGCTACGACTGGGTGCTGCGTGCCGACCTCCCTAGCGGCGTCAGCGTAGTCTGCTACGCTGACGACACGCTGGTGCTGGCGCAGGGGAGGTCGCACGAGGCGGCAGCCGAATTGATGACACGCGGGGTTGCGATAGTCGTTGAGAGGATCCGGCAATTGGGTCTCGAGGTGGCATTGCACAAGTCCGAGGCCATGTGCTTTCATGGGCCTCGGAGCGCGCCACCGTCGGGATCCATACTCACGGTAGGAGGGGTTCCCGTCGGCGTCGAGTCGACGTTGAGGTACCTCGGACTCGTCCTCGACAGCCAATGGAACTTCGTGGAGCATTTCCGACGTTTGGCTCCCAGACTGGAAAAGGCCGGGGCTGCCTTCAAGCGGCTCCTGCCCAACCTGAGGGGGCCAAACGCCTCCTGCCGGAGGCTCTATGCGGGGATCTTGCGGTCCATGGCCCTTTACGGGGCCCCGGTGTGGGCGCGTTCGTTGAGGTTGCGTGCAAAGCACTACCTGAACGCGCCCCAAAAGGTGGTAGCCGTAAGGCTGATCCGGGGGTACCGCACGATCTCCCGCGAGGCGGCGAGCCTCCTTGCCGGATTGCCGCCATGGGATCTGGAGGCCATAGTCCTCGCGCCCCTGCACGAGTGGCGCGCGGAGGTACAGAGCCGGGGGGTAACTCCGCTGCCGCGGCATATTGTCGCGCGGCGGACAGACCTCCGCCGTGATCTCATGGCGACATGGAGAGAGCGACTATCGCAACCCCGTGCAGGGCACGCCACGATAGTGGCGGTAAGTCCCCTCTTTGAGGAGTGGCTAGGGAGGCGCCACGGCGCCCTCACCTTCCGCCTGACGCAGGTCCTCACCGGACACGGGTGCTTCGGGAGGTACCTGCACCGAATCGGGCGGGAGGAAACGCCCGGGTGCTACAATTGCGAGGATCGACCGGAGGACACGGTGGAGCACACCGTCGAGGTCTGCTCCGCCGTGTCCTCGTAGCGGCGATTGGCGGCGGCGACCTCTCGCGCCCGGCCCTGGTTCAAGCCATGGTCCGGGGCGAGAGGGAATGGGAAGCCGTCGCCTCCTTCTGCGAAGCAGTCATACTAGCGAAGGAGGCGGCGGAACGTGAGAGGGAGAGAACCTCCTCACGTCCCAGCCGCCGCGGGAGAAGCACCGGGCGTCGGGGGCCACGCCGTGATGGCTCTCGGCCACCGTAGGCGCGGGCCTGTGGACGGCGAGTAATGGGCTAGCTCGCCGTCCGTCCGTCGTATGACGACGGGCAAGCCGTGTCGACGGCGCGTTCGTGTTCCACGCGCGCCTCAAAGAGTTGTCAGCAAACGGGAGGGGCTCGCAAGGGCCGGTGCCTGCCAGGGCTGCGGGACTGTTCGAAAGAGATACCGCGGCCCTGGAACATAAAGGGCCAATGAAGGAACATGGGTGGTTTTTAGTCAGTAAGAGTCTGACACTCCCTTCCGCTCCGCCCAGAGCGGGAGGAGTCATTTGATGATTTCCCACCCCCCAAAAAAAAAAAAAAAAAAAGGGGTAAGGCTTTAGTTGATTACTTGTTCACTACAAACTTAACCCTACTGAATACGGGTTCCTAGCCAACCTTCGTAAACAGACGAAGCTAAACAATCATAGACCTCACTCTAGCATTGGAGGGTGCAGCGGCCATCACCACCGGCTGGTAGGTCTTCAAAGAGGAATTCTGCCCCGACCACAGGTGGATCCGCTTCGACATCCAGATACGCGCATCCTCGAGACCAAGCTTGCGCCAACAAACTACTGGATGATCTTCGAGGACGGACGAGTAAGTCATCTCACGAAATCAATGCTAGACAGCTACCAAACATCCTACCCGGAAACCACTCCGCCTACAACACCAGGGAAGCAATTATGGTGGGGAGCGGATTCGGATCGCAACCGCGGGAAGGTAAGGGCAACCTTAAACAGAGCCATAAACACCTGCGCTGTCAAGGATGGGACGGGTACTACACGGCCAAATCCAGCTACAAAAAATGTATCAGATTCAGGAGCTCTACCGGATGACGAAAGTACTGTGGCAGCGTTCTCTGTAAACCCGACAACACACTTACCACTTCACCAGAAGCGGCTATGTGCGTCCTTATTGAAACTCACTTCCCAAGTTGCGCTTTCGTACAGACTATTGACTGGACAGAGGTAATTCAAACACCATCAGAAAACGACTGGCGCTACGCAGACAAAGTAATAACGCTGGAGAAACTCCAGTGGGTGATCCGGTGCTTCCATCCCTTTAATGCGGTCGGTCTGGACGGAGTCTTTCCCGTCTTACTGCAGTGGTGTGGGGCCTCTGTCACCAGTAGACTGGTGCCCATACTCGTAATGAAGCGTGCCTGGCCTTCCAACACGTTTCAAAAGGATGGAGGGAAGTGAAAGTCATATTCATCCCTAAGCTAGGTAAGAGTGATTACACAAACGCCAAATCCCACCGACCGATCAGCCTGACCTGCTTTCTCCTAAAAACCAAGGAGAGAATTTGCGAGGGGAGCTGAGGGATGGGACTTTGAAAACGATCCCACTCCATGTAAACCAATATGCATACAGCTCGGATAAGTCCACTGAATCAGCTCTTCATCTTGTGGTCATCCGGATAGAAGAAGCGATACATCAGAAGGGTACCTGCCTGGGCACCTCCATAGACATCGAAGGAGCCTTCGATAAAACAAACTTTTCCAGCATTAGCACCGCCCTCTCCCAGCACGGAGTAGAACAGGTACTGATAGACTGGATTACTAACAGGTTAAGCAAACGAATGGTTCGCCTTGCAGAAGAACAGCAGATAGCCATGATAGCCAGAGGCTGCCCCCAAGGAGGAGTACTATCCCCCCTCTGGAATCCGGTAGTAAATAATTTCATCACAAAGCTCAACGCGAACCACTTCTACACAATCGGGTACGCGGACGACCTCGCCATCCTCATTTCTGAGAAAGTGACGGGAACAATCTGTAATTTCACTCAACAGGCGCTAGGCATTAACACGCGTTGAACTGCGGTGTAAGTGAAACGACATTTTAGTTAACCCTACGAAGACTGAACTAGCCATGTTTACTCAAAAAGGGCACTAGGCCCTTATCGCCTACCCAAACTATTCGATATAGAACTCCGAAGTCATATATCCTGGAAAGTAACTTAAACTAGGGAGCAGTCATTTTGTCATGACGTTTTGGCAATGCAGGAGGATGATAGGTAAGAAGTTGGGCCTATCCTAGGGGATAGGCCCCACTTCTCCACAAATTAAACTTTGGTTATACTGCGCGGTGATGCGGTACTGGGGTGATTCTATAACGAGTTCCTCTTAACGAAAGCCATAAACGATCGGATACCTAAGCAGTTCGTATTCGACAAAAAATACAAAATCCAACTCCACGAGGATAACCGCTGCGAAGGATTAAGCCCCGCAAAGTACGGATCTTCAGGGATGGATCTAAAACAGGTACTGGCACTGGAGCTGGAGTCTTCTCGGAAGATCTCAATATCCACATAGTCACACCACTGGGTGTCCGCAACACGGTATTTCAGGCAGAATGCATGGGCATTTCCCTGGCAGCATCAGCCATCTTAGCCAGGGAATTTGAGGACCACTCAATTCGCATACACTCAGACAAGCAACCACACAGTCAACTCTGGGTTAATATCAGGTTGGTAATCTCAATAACATAACCATTTAATGGATCAAAGGACACAGCGAGTCCCGAGGCAGTGATGCAGCGGACGAACTCCCTAGAAGGGGATCGATCCCCTTCTAGGCAAGGCAGCAGCGGGATTCGAACCCATCATGCCACTCCCTTTCGGGTACCTACGCACACTGGTAAGGAAACGAACCAGTGAACAAAACCACAAACTGTTACTGTGGCTAGACCATGGTGAGTGCAGGTAGGCCAAAGAAGCACTAGGAAGTGCTTCCTTGGCCTGTGGACTATCGACGCCCGCCTCATAAAACGGGCGCTGACCAAACTACTGCGCAGAGTTACAGCCACCATCACTGGACACGGCTCTTTTTAACAAATACCTCTTTGCCAAAGGAGTCGCAGTCCCCCTGTGCCGATACAATACAATGCCACAAGGCATTCTCTATTTATTATAGTCAAAAAAACCGTGATATTTGCAAAAAAAAAAATTGCGACCTTTGACCTTGAATAACTGGGCGCAAATCCAGGCTGAAATTTCTGATGGAAAACCCCGACCTGGGAATCGAACCTAGGATGTTCATAAGTCGCGCATCAGATGAGATGTCATAGCAAAACTCCGTAAGGCCTTAGAGCAAAACAGCCAAGCTAGACACGTTGCAGCAACCAGCTGCGTATTTCAAATAGATGTTGTTAGCTTTGTCCCGCCTATCGTGAGTCATCATCTGCCTAGCCTTTTCCCAACAATGTTGGAATCAGATTCCAGTCTAACCGGTTGCAGCAGAATACCAGTATTTTACATGAAGCGACTGCCTACCTGACCTCCACAATTCAGTTAGTATTGGATAATACGATACCCCTAGGTAAGACTGGTTATCAGACTTTCGGGCTACTAACTACCTGTAACGATGCAGTATAATTTTTACATTTCCTAAAAAGACAGGACGGCATTTTTTTGTGTTATTTGTTACTTTAAGTTATTTACACAAGTTATTTTAATGTCACGTATAGCCGCGGCACTGGTACGCGACTAAATGGACGTCTGGTAATAAATTACCTTGCATGCTTGTTGCCACTACAGAGCGCGGGCAACGTATCTATAGTTTATATTTCATTGCCCGAACGGTTGTTATTATTAAACCACAAGGTCCTCTCGCCTATCGTACGTATACCTACATATTTCAACATTTTTGTACATGGCTAATGAACGTGTTTAATTAAAATGGCAGAATGACTAAACATATTGTTCAGAAAATAAGTTTTCTACTATCTAAGATTTTAGAACAAGGTTGAGTACGCCATGCGTCCGCTTCACGGCGTATTTTAAAGCGTCTATGAAGTTACGCCTTCGAGGAGAGTACCTATATCTGTTGCATATACGCATGAAAAGGGATAATATCTTCTCGTTACTGTAATATTTCACATACCTGTCATATCCTTAAATTTCAAATGTTAATCTCTTGCTAATTAACTCAGTTAAACAGTTTGGTGCGATTCATGGTTTTTTGCATTTATTTTTTTTATAAAAAATCATCTACGGTAACATTTTTGAAAATGTGACTGAATCGTAATGTCAATTGTGTCAAAGTGTCAATTATCAATGTCACAAAGTCACAGACAACGTCCAAAAAAGAGAATAACCTAATTGGTAATTATAGTTTTTAGCCGTTTAGATTCGAAACGCACAGAGGACTCGGGGTCAAGGGGCCCTCGTTCTTCGATTAAAGTAATTTTCATTTCACACCATTAGTTAATATCTTGTACCCTTAGATGTAGGGAATATCCTGGATGAGGGTGGCACAAAAGCAAAGAGAGACCGATACCCAGCAGTGGGTGAAGTCGGGCTGTGGATGATGACGATGACTCTTAAATGTAACCGATGAATGCGCATGTGAATAAATTCTACGCTGTTTGTGCTTGTTGTTTCCATGGCAATACTACAAGACTTCTGGGTGTGTCTCCGTATGTCAACGATGTAGAGGAGTTGAATGCACAGGGCACAGAGACCTAAGTATTCTACTCGTTGACAGACAAGCCTTGGCGGCCGCTGATAGAGGAGCCATTACCACTTTCATTAACTTTGTGCCAATCTGTGGCCCGGGCAAAGAGTAGAATACTTACCTATAGGTATTATTATATATATTCTACTCTTTACCTATACCAAAAAGCCCGGGTGTCAATGTGACAAAGCATTTTTCTTTCGATCAACACTTTATTTTTAGTTAGCCATTGGTACGCTCTATGATTATAGGGTGCTCTGTGGCTCTACGACATTGCGCGTTTGGCAATGCCACTTGGGTATACCTCAAGGAACTTGTATAAGTTCCAAGTTCCTTGGTATACCTCTCTTCTGGCCACAGAGCATATATATAATACTGTTTCTCATTATATATGATGCTCTGTGCTGCTTCTGGCGTACCATGTTGAGCATTTTTAATTGGTGTCATGAACCCAGGATTTTCATGAAATAAATATGTTTGGGTTGTATCACGCAAAAGGAAAAAAACGGAAATAATATAATCTTAGAGGATTCGTCAGCCGAAAGGGCGGGTACATCATGCGATCGTGGTACGTGGACAGCTAGTGGAGGGGGCGACGACGTATAAGCGGAGCACTCTCAGAGCGCGTACAATTTTGCTCGGAAGCTCGGAAGTGACGGACGGTTTTATGAACTATAGTTTTATTATTTCGGTATCTACCGGTTTTTGTGATTGTGTTGTTTTTGTGATTTATTAAAAATAAATAGTTCTGGGTTGTTTTGCGTATTCTTTTTAAAAAATTAAATGAGCTTCTGATTCATAAGATCAGAAGTGGGATAAGTTTAAAAATACACGCGACTTTGATCGTTCGCCATCTATATTTTTTGTTTTACTGTGGAAGTTTTAAAATAATTTTGTAGTTTCGTTTTAAAGTAATTCCAACCACGTATTGTGTTTCAAGCCGTATGTTGGTTAGATTAAAAACAATTTAAAAGTAACTCGCCTCGTGTTAATTATTTTATCGGTTTTTAGTGCTTGTGCGTTTTTAGCTTAACGCTCACGTGTTTGTTTTGGTTTACGGTACTAGTTAATCAACTTAGTGTGCTAACTGCTATTTAATCATTTCGGGTCGCGAGTGTACATCGCCTGAAAATTCGTCTAAGCGTAATTGTCGCGACCACCGTCGTAATGAGTCGCGTAGCCGTCGCAATGTTCATACGAGGCGTAGAGACCGTTATCGTGAAACACGTAGCAGATCCTCTAGGCGTCGTCGTCGCGATAGATCAGCGAGTATCGAAAGTCCGCGCAGGCGCCGTGATTGTTCTTATGGGCGTCGGGACAGCCCTCGCCGCAACCCTTTAAATGAAGTGCTTGAACGCGGTTGGCTCCAAGAGGCGTCTACTCCAATGTCGTCGCATCCGTGTACGAGCAGCTACACGCCGGCGCCAGTATCAGCGGCAACCGAGGAACCTGTTGCTAATATGGAAACACGTGCTACGGGGACCGCCGCCTTCGAGGCATCGCATGAGGCTGACGCTGCGGACAGTATTGTGAGAGCACTTTCATCCCTGATTCAAGTAAGATCGAACCATTATTACATTTCGAATTTTGATCCCAATGTACATGACTTTGACGTGTAGTGTACTGAAGTAGATAAGGGGTGCGAATTAAGCCACTGGGGCGATCGAGAATGCCTGGGACGCATTGGTGGCTATTTAAGTGGTGATGCTAAAACATGGCTGAACCATTGGGTGACTAATGACCGAACGTGAACAAATTTTAAAGCTGAATTTCGGTCATTGTGTCCGCGTGAAGTTGATATGGCCACTGTGTCTACGACGTGATGAGTACGAATTCGAACAAATTCACCACGTATGCAGAATATGCCCGAAAGTCCCTGTTGCGGTTGAATATCGTCAATGGCGGCTTTCAGTTCATCGGAAAGCCCCTTGACGATATTCAACCATAGTGTTTCGTGACATTTCTGATCCCCAAGTTAAAGCCGCGACAACTAACGCTAAACTACAGTCAAAAGGTCTGGTCGACCATAGATTCGTATGGGACTCAGCGTTCTTGAGGAACGTAGTAAAACAAACAAGGGTTTGTTGGAGGGCATAAATGTTGCCCATAGGCCATATGTGTTGATTAGATGAAGAGGTACTTGGTTGCTCTAGCATTTTAATTGACCTAATTGTTTGTTAGCTCTGAAGTACGCCTACAAATATGCACACGGTAGGCTAAAGAAGATGCCAGCGGGTCACGTACCAGTTGATGTTGACAAGGATTTTGATGATGATGAGCAAGCTTAAGTAGTAGTAGAAGGTTGAGTAAAGCAGTCTATCGGCCGTTGTGTGTTCGACGTTACCAGTAGTTATTACGTAGTGGTAGCCCGGTAGAAATCGGTATCTCTTGAGGCAACTCAATAGTCCGTGGGTACGTGATAGGCGTTTGACTCTGGCGGAGGTCAGGGTCTAGAAAGACCGTAGTGTGTAGTCAGTGGGTGATGCACACGGGCGATCCATTTGATGGATGCGCGAGTTTTGATCCATGCGTTGGATGTGTGAGAGCAATGAGATTGCTGGAGAGCCGTGGCGTTAGAGGTTTTACTCTAAAGTTTCTATAAGCTTGGTAGTTTTAGTTGCAGTAGTGTTTAAAAGGTTGATTCCAACGACTATGGTACATAGCCCAAGGGTTGACCCATTTTCGATTATTCCCAATTTGACCGTGTGTGATTTAATAAAAGAGTAGAATTTGGTTAAAAAGAGTTAGTAGAGTAGAGTCAGTAAAGTTCTTTACCTTCACCGACCCGATGTATGTAGAGTTTGGTCAGGAGTGACCGAGTGGAAACAAAATTCTGTCGTTGACTTGTTTGTTCGCAGGGTAACCATCACACGAGGACGTGTGGCCGTGTCGGAAACGGTCATTGGTACAGGCTTAAAATGAATCGCAAGTACGCCAGTGGTGACAGCACACGACCGAGTTACAAATCTGCGGTTCGTGTGGTGGTTCCCCTGCTTGCTTCGACAGAGCCCTGATGTTTCAGCTCGAGGCGACAGTGGACGTGGAGTGTCAGATCGCAGCGGAGTTCAGACGTCCTGGAACTGTTTGCCCCGACATTGTAGCAATTTTATTTCGTATAACCCCGACATTGTGTTTGCTTGCCCCGACATTGTGGCAATTTTATTTCATATAGCCCCGACAGTGTGGCTGCTTGCCCCGACATTGTGGCAATTTTGTTTTTATAGCCTCGACATTATGGCTATCTGTTTGCCCTGACATTGTGGCAATTTTATTTCGTATAGCCCCGACATTGTGGCTGCTTGCCCCGACATTGTTGCAATTTTGTTTTTATAGTCTCGACATTATGGCTATCTGTTTGCCTCGACATTGTGGCAATGGCCACGACTTTATGGCCATCTGGGACTCCGATAGTGGTTGCCAGGCGATGTTGTGGTTGTTTTAGTAATGATTGAGGTACGGAACTTTTTCATTTTTTTTTTTTTTTTTTTTTTTTTATATGATGGACCCTATACGGTAACATCATAAATAACTACGATCTAGCTTAATTACTAAAGCTAATGAGTAATACAGTTTGAACTTAATTTGCTAGGTAGAGTAAACCTAAGAATGTGTCCATTAACACTTCTCTTATTGTCTCTATTAAGGGGAAGACACTTTGTTCTTGTGTTCTTTATGGGTAGCACTCACTTTACTACACTACACTGACACTTCACTAAATTAACTCAAAAGGTTTTGTCCTTTTTAGTCTTCTCACTATGTCCGTGTTATCGAGGAGCTGGATAGCCTCGACGTTCACATGATGATGAAGCCTTCGTTCGTGAGCTTCTGCATGCTTTTGAATAGCGTTTATGACGAGGTCTACTTTGAGGTCCCGATGAAGGTCGTCATTTCGAATGTACCAGGGCGCATTAACGATTCCTCTGAGTACTTTGTTTTGAAAACGTTGTATGATTTTAATATTACTTTGTTTGGTACAGCCCCAAAGCTGGATACCATAAGTCCATACAGGCATGAGGACTTGTTTGTATAAAAGTACTTTGTTGTGTACTGACAGTGAGGAGTGTTTTCCTATTAGCCAGTACATCGTCTTGTAGCGAAGCTCTAGCTCGTCGCGTTTCTTTTTAACATGAGCTTTCCAGCGAAGCTTTGTGTCCAATGTCATGCCTAGGTATTTGGCTGTATTTTCGTACGGTATGACATGGCTGTTTATGTATACCGGATGATAATTTGGCTTTTTATTTGTGAAGTCTATGTGAACGGATTTCGTTTCATTGAGTTTCACACGCCATTTCTTTGTCCAGTCAAAGATGGTATTGACGGCTGTTTGAACTTTTTCCACTGCTTCTTCTTGAGTGACACCTGTGGCCATTATAGCTGTATCATCCGCAAATGTCGCAATGGTGTTGTTTTCTAGCTCAGGAATATCACAAGTGTACAATAAGTACAAGATGGGACCTAGAACACTTCCTTGCGGTACTCCAGCTTTTATCGGTTTGAGTTCTGAGTATGCATCATCTTGTCTTACTCTAAACATACGCTGTGATAGGTAAGACTCTAAGATGTCAGCAAACTGTTTTGGGAGCATAGTTTTCAGTTTGTTAATGAGCCCTTTGTGCCACACCTTATCGAATGCTTGCGCTACGTCCAGGAAGATTGTTGTGCAAACTTTGTTTTCTTCTAAAGCCTTTTCAATAATGTTAGTAATCCTGTGTACTTGGTCTATTGTCGAATGTTTTTCCCTAAATCCAAATTGGTAGTCAGGGATTAAATTTCTTTCTTCTATGATGGGTTTTAACCGTTTCAAGAGAAGCTTTTCAAATAATTTTGACATGATTGGCAGCAGAGAGATCGGCCTGTATGATGTTGTTTCGTGAGGTGGTTTACCAGGCTTTGGTATCATTATAACTTCGGCAACTTTCCACAGATCAGGTACATACGTAAGCCTGAACGTAGCATTTACCAGAGTGGTAAGTTTAACGATGGCTTTACGGGGGAGGTTTTTAAGAACTTCTCCAGTAATAAGATCGTAGCCAGGTGATTTCTTTCGACTTAAACGCTTGATTTCATTGAATACTTCTCTAGGTGTTACGAATTTTATTTTTAGCTCCTCATTATTTGATGTTTCATCCGGCAAAGTGCAGTCTTCATCATCTTCATTAGGCTTAAAAATGAGCTCCAAATGTTGTGCAAACCTAATAGCTTTTTGCTCGTTGCTTATTGCCCACCGCCCGTTAGTATCTTTGATGGGTGGGATATGCATAATAGGCTTTTTTAAACTTTTTGTTGATTTCCACAGGGAATAATCTGTCGTGTGATCGCTAGTTAATTGACTTAGGTAGTTGTTCATTGATTCATCTTTGAACTTCTGAATTGCCCTTCTTAGTTGTTTTGTAAGGCTGTTCAGAATCCGTTTATCTTCAGGAAATCTTGTATGTTGCCATATTCGTCTCTTTTGTCTCTTTTCGGCTATGAGCTTTGTAATATATGCTGGGTAGTAGGTAACTCTGTTTTTTGTCTTGAATGTAGGCGTGTTTTTCCAAGCGCATTGTTGTATTTGTGTAATAAACTGACGAATATCCCGATCCAGGTCTTCCGGATTTTTTAGTGGAACTTTTAGATCTATTACAGAGTCCACGTCTATTTTAAAGCTTTCCCAATCAGTGTTCTTATTTACTAATGTGGGGTAGTTTTCTTTCGGAATTAAAGTTTCACTTAGAGTAAGTATTATAGGTGAGTGGTCAGAGCTCATATCATAACCTTCTTCAATGCGGAGAAGATTTGGTGAAATATTTTTATATATAAAAAAGTCTATAAGATCTGGAATCTTTTTTTGATCAGTAGGCCAATAAGTGGGTTTACCTGTTGATAGAGTTTTGCATTGAGTTTCTCTAATTGCGCACAGTAGCTCTTTTCCTTTGGTTGTGGTCAGTCTAGATCCCCAATACGTATTTTTAGCATTAAAATCGCCTCCCAATATAAATCTATTTCCAAGACCTTTTAAAAAGGTCCTGTACTGATCTACTTTTAGCGAATACCTAGGTGGACTGTATATAGCTGATATGGTGACAAAACAATATTTCGTTTTCACGCAGACAGCTACTGCTTGTATTTCTTCTTCTTCAGATTTATGTTCTTCATAATGATAGATATTCTCCTTTATAATGACAGCACTACCACCTCTCGATGTGTTGTTGGGATGCAATGCATGATATACTTTATAACCGTTAATTTTAATGTGAGATTCTTTAGTGAAGTGTGACTCTGATATAAGGCACACATCAATACTTTCCATGTTTAGGACTGCCGTAAGTTCATTCTGATGTTTCAGCAGTCCATTCGCATTCCATGCCATAATTTTTAATAAATTAGCCATTTATGCATTGTGTTTTAGTTTTGTAGCTGTTTTAGTACTACCTTCAAGTTTTTTTAGCCTTTCGTCGAAAGTTGTTAAAAGATTAATAATTGTATTTATCTTTTCATTCATGTTAGGGCTCGTTGGTTTAACTTGTGACTGTGTCGGTGGTTGGACTCCTTTTGTCATTTGTGCATACGATACATTTTTAATAACATGTTTGTTGGCAATAGGTCTCTTGTCTTTGTTTGCACTTGGACCCTGAGAGTTTGGTACCGACACATTATTTCTGATGTTTTTGTTTTTAATATTCTGTAGCTCTTTAGCTACTATGCATCCTCTATAATTAGCCGGGTGGGGCTCACCACAGTGAACACATTTTGGCTTTGCTTCTGCTGGTTTATTGCAGTCTCTAGTTAGGTGCTTACCTGTACACTTCACACACCGGGGTTCTTTGGAACAGTATTTTTGTGTGTGGCCATATGCTTGACACCTTTTGCATTGAGGGATTAGCTTTGAAGTTCTCAGTGGCTGTATGTCTACTTTACAACCCAGTATAGATTTAATTCCGTAAATCTTCTTGATGTCTTCATCTTTTTGGAATGACAGCATAAACATACTGAGAGGCTCTTTGCTCTTCCAGCTCAGTTTGTTAACCGCCTCCTCTATTTTATATCCTTTAGCAGTCAGGTCCTCAACTATTCTGTTTGGCAGGCAAGAAAAATGCAGGTTTTTTGCCATTACCCTGATAGGCCTGTCTTGTTTATTTTCATACGAGTACCAAAGGCAGTTATTTTGCAACAATAACTTGGTAATAGATCTATATGAATCATCGTTATTAGAGTTAATTTTAACTTTTTCTCCATTCAGCATTTTCATAATGAACGTGTCTTTCGTGATATTAATCGAAAGAAGATCGTAGAACTGTTGATAGTTCTTAATATTTTCCACTACTATAGGTGGCGGTGAAGATTGTTTCTTCGGTTTCACATTCTGTTTAGGCTTTTCGCTGGATTCAGCTCCTTGTTGGGGTGGTGAGGACAGTGATGATGAATTCAATTTCCTTTTTTTTCTGCTTTTCTGCCGTACCCACTCTGTTTCCTTTGCTAGTTCCTCTTCGTCTGTCTCATACTCAATTGGCATAGGCTTCTCGGTAGTGACATTTTTATTTTCCAGGTCTGCAGTTTTTTGCTCCTGGGATTTATCCAGCTGGTGCTGAAGATCTTCTAATTGACTTCTGAGGTCATTTACTAAACTTTGCAGTTTTTCTCGTTCTAACTTTTCTTCAGTATAATATTTATACAACAGATGTTCCGTTTCAGTTTTTATTTTAATTGACGATGAACAAGCCATAATTATTACAAAAAAATTACAACTTCACCTTAACACTTTGTTTACTCAAATAGTTGCGAAATACATTCGGTAACTGGGTCATCGCGGCGGCCGCGCACGGCTAGAGGTAACGAGCGGTATGGTGCTGCGTCAGCGCTATACCCGAACACTAACTAGCACAAGAGCGAGCGTGTGCGACGCGACTGTTCTAAGCGGAAGTCGATCGATCACTGGAATTTAATAAGGTAATTACAATTAATTCTTAACCTTTTGACCGCCACGTCAAAAATAAAAAGCGTGCCCTCAGCGCCAAGCTCTAAATTCATCCTTTAATACCTACAAAATAGTAGTGAGGTCGAAATTATATCGATAGGTAAAGCTCATGGAAAACTGACAATATTTTTTAACATGGGTTTTAATTTCAATAAAGATTATTATATCATCCTTGTGTTGAGTTTTATTTCATCGCGCTTTGTACTTTATGACATAAATGTAATAATATGTGTCACAGTTACGGCGCTTATTCCACAAATAGAAACAACAATCGATAAAACCAAGTCAATACCATCATAGCACTATTGTCCATCATGACGTAATTTTTTGTCACGCTATGACGACAGTGGCGCAGCTGGCACGTATTTCTTGAAATTGCTCGCTTCTGCTCTAGAGGTGCGACACCGATACTTATTAATAATATCGAAATATTTTATTTTTACTGTTTTGTACTTTTAAAAATGTCAACTAATAAAAATTAAGTTTCTTTGGAAGAACAAGCAATATGTTGTATGTTAGTATATCGCCACTAACTGATGACATCAGTGCAGAAGTAAATACCATTTACTGTGTTAGTGTTGTTGACTTACGAATGTAGACAAGTAGCCTATGTTAGACCTTATACCATCAGCAGATCTGCCTGTATTGGTCTAGCCGTTTCGGAGATTAGCCTTTTGAAACGGATTTTGTTAACAATTTCAAGGGTTTAAGTTTTTTGCACAGCACCCAAATTATTTTTCTAAAATAAAAGTAGCCTATGTTAGACCTTATACCATCAGCTATCTGCCAGTATTGGCCCAGCTGTTTCGGAGATTAGCCGGAACAAACAGACAGACAGACAAAAATTGAAAAAAAAGTGTTTTTGTTAATACAGTCTATACTTTCAGGTGCATTCAGTAAAAAGCTGTTATTTTGATATTACAAACAGACACTTCAATTTTATCTATTTGTATAAATATGTAGATAATGTATAATAGTATATAATAGTAAACTAATCAAATCAAATAATTTATTCGCATATTATGAGTAGATAGATGGTACATAAATGTTACAATACATAATATAACAATAGGGATCCTCATATTAACCATTTCTAGTCTACGAAACATAAAATAAAAGCTTTTAATAACAATGAAACGAAATGGGTACATAACTATAAATTACATACAGGTACTCTTTTCCATTTTCTATTAAATTCTTATAATGACTAATGTATTCCTGGGTCGTGTAGAAACATTTATTGCTTACATTTTTATCAAATTAAAAAAAAACACCTGTTACTCATTTTGACCGTGTAGGTATTGATTGCACTTTTGTAGGAAACAGCAGTTTTTTTTTAATAACCAATGAAAAATTTCCATGTTCTGGCTCAGAATAATGTACTGAATACGTGGTAACCGTTTTCGCCAGGTGTCCCTGTACGGCTACGGCTCATTTTTAACAAAAATATTTTAGTTTGAGAGTTATTACGTACTTACAAATACTGTGGCAGCAGGCATCCTGAGCCTCTACCACTCTCTCTCTCTTCTCTCTGTCTACTCTCTCTTTCTCCCTCTTTTCTGTCTATTTGTCTGGTGACGCCCATGCTGTTGAAACTGTGCGTGTGATGAGTGTTGCCATGTTATAGTGGCGAGCACCATATCTGAGAAAGCAAGGAGAACTGTTGCTACAGATGGAGCCCAAGAGTAAATTGAATCTACCTCCAATGGGCCACTCCGGCCCATCGGGCATTTGCCTTATTTTCCCGTATGGCCAATCAGGGCCTTCCGAGGGGCCCCTTGAGCGTGGGGGCCCCTCGCCCCGCTTAGCCCTACGGTAGCTACGCCACTGCCCCGAGTGTTCGACGTCTCCCGTTTATCTAGTACTGTTCAAGATACAAAGGTTGACAATTGTTTAATAAACGTGCTACGCTAGTGCCAAAATCATTTTTTATGAAATAGTTTGTGACTTCCTTTGTGAGTATAAAGCAAAAACTTGAATGCTTATACCGAAGAGAAGAAGTATTATTCTAGCGCCAGTGGGCCTTGTAACAGTTATGCTTGAAATCTGTCATGAATTCTCTGACGCGTACACTACGCACAACATGACAATCTACAAACCCTGACTTGTCTTTAAAACTTGTTTTAAATGACCAACTGAAGTTTCAGGCCTCACTAGAAAAATCAGAAATCACAAAAAAACATTTCCCGTGTAATCCCCGGAGCGTATTTTACATGGAGTGACTGCCTATCTAACCTCCACAACCCACTTAGTACTGGGTAATACGATACCCCCACTAACCTGTAACGACTGCCAAAGATAGAGTAGACTCTATTGTAATTATATTTAAATATCTTTGAATGCAGCCATACCGGCGCAAAACAGAAAAAGCAAACCGTTCAAGACAATTTAACAACAAATAATATAGATAGTTGCATATACTCACAGGGAAATAGAGATTGCAGGCGGACAGGACAACTTTTGTGAGAGCAGCTGCATGCTATCTGCAGATAACGTGACGTCCACCAGCGCCAGGGTGTTCAGTAATGTGGCTCACCACACAATTTCATCTCGATGTTCAAATGGAGATGAAGTTGGGCTGGTGGTTGTTCCACCGCAGCCTATACTGTTGTGACATAGTGGGGTCTGGAACGTAACACAAAAACTTATTAAGTATATTTAACACAACTTAAAATAATCAGCTTATAATGAACCCACTGACGGCATGGAGGCTCACAGACTGGGCGTTACCTATACATATAAATAAATAAAATTGAAGTGGCTGTTTGTACTATCAAAAAAACAGCTTTTTACTGAATGTATAAGAAAATATATACGGCAGTTATAACAAAAACACATTTTGTTCAACTTTTGTCCGTCCGTCTGTCTGTCTGTTTGTTCCGGCTAATCTACGAAACGGCTTGACCGATTCTGACGCGATAGCTTATGTTACACTGGCCTCTACTGGCAGATAGCTTATGTTATAAGGAATAACTTTATTTTAGAAAAATAATAAAGGTTCCGTGAAAAAAAATTAAAACCCTTAAAATTGGGAACAAAATCTGAATAAAAAAGGAAAGTATTTTTTTTTAATAATTATTTCACGCGAACAGCTAGTTCAAAGTATGTATTTGAAAAAAGAAAAAAACTTTACCGCAAAAAAGTTATTTATTTTAATTTGCTTTGGACTATTTTTTGTCGTTTATCAATAACTTAAAATTCGACTAATTCATATTGTGTCGTAACGTAACGTATTGTGTGACCTGCGTGCAACCATTAAACGCCAATTTGGTCCCTGTTTCTTTGTTCATTGTTGTCGATGTACGTATATTTCAGGTATTTTAAGAAAATTTCCTATTTGCTTCAATTATTTCTAAAATATCGAATTGGGAGACTATGATTTCTTTAGAAATTGGTAACTGATGCTTTTATACAGATGACTGGACGTAAAAATATTCAAGAACACCACATTCATGAGTGTAGTGACTTAATTTCATTCGTCAGAAAATGGTCTCTGTTAATGAAGGCAATTTTTTCGATATGTTTCTATGATACTCAATGTGCAAATTATTGTCCAAATCCTCATTTTATTACCTATCTAATGAGGTATAATAACTAGAAAAATATTTAAGGATATTTTGTTAAAAATTAGTTACTTACTGCTGAAAAAGTAAAACATGAGAAAAGGCTAAGAATTGGGAGCGGTATCAGTATTGATATTAAATTACGCGCAGAGACCCAAGCTTGCAGCTTATCTTAGATAGAAATCGTGAGAAATGTTTACGTTATAGTTACGATTTTTTTGAAAAACCAGCCGCCCCATTCCACCTGCGTCAGCAATAATCTGATTAAAATTTATCTAATAAGGTCCAGCCGTTTCGGAGATTAGCCTTTTGAAACGGATTTTGTTAACAATTTCAAGGGTTTAAGTTTTTTGCACAGCACCCAAATTATTTTTCTAAAATAAAAGTAGCCTATGTTAGACCTTATACCATCAGCTATCTGCCAGTATTGGTCAAGCCGTTTCGGAGATTAGCCGGAACAAACAGTCAGACAGACAGACAGACAAAATTGAAAAAAAAAGTGTTTTTGTTAATACAGTCTATACTTTCAGGTGCATTCAGTAAAAAGCTGTTATTTTGATATTACAAACAGACACTTCAATTTTATCTATTTGTATAAATATGTAGATAATGTATAATAGTATAGTAAGCTAATCAAATCAAATCAAATAATTGATTCGCATATTATGAGTAGATAGATGGTACATAAATGTTACAATACATAATACAGCAATATTTTTTAAGCAATGCGGAAAAAAAATTTGGTGGTTCAGTATCAGTAATAGAACACATTTCCATTATTTGTTCAACTTTTTTTATATTTTTTAATCCCTCTTTAAATCAGCAAAATATGGACACTATCTATTCGTAATAATAACAAAGGCCGCGCGTACCGCGCGGTGCAGGCGCCGTCTAACAGCGGGGGTGAAACCCGCGTGCGGCAGAGTTTGTTGCGAGGCACCGGGCGCCGGAGTCCCGACAGTCAGTAAACGCATGCGCTGTCGTGACGTCGCGTCTAATCGCTTTCCCGCGCAACCCTCGCGCCACATGTGTGTCGTAGTCGTACGATGTCGGGCTTTAGTAACCGCGAGTTTTATGTGATGGTGCGGGTGTATGTATTAAGTGGTGAAAATTTACGAGGAGTTCGCAGAATGTATGCAACGGAGAGCATACGTCGAATGCTTCCCATAATCGACCCTTGACCCCACGATCCCTAATGAAAGGACCACCTACCACCATTTAGCAGCCACCTTGATCACGGTCAGTTCAGGACCACAAATCACGCACTAGAGTCTGGCAGACCTCGACTGGCGGTTAGTGAATAGGTTATTTTTGATTGAACATTATTGTAAATACCTAGTTGATTTCAAATTTTTAAATACCTACGCCTTAATGCATTAAGTAATGTCAATAATTTTAATTTTATTATGTTTTTAAAAGTGCCATAATTTAATTGATTAATGCTTTATTTTCTGCATTTTGATGGTCCTAAGCCCATGAAAGTATGAAGGAAAAATTGGAATTACTCTTCAAATAACTGCAGATCACGGCCTAATCTTAAAAAAGTATAGTTCGAACCGTCGTTCGGGCGGCGCGGGCGCCGCGCCGCCCGGCTGAGAGTGGCCATAAAATCAATTTCAAAGTAAACATCTTTCGTTAACGATAACTTTATTTTTTTGTACTAAGACTTATCAAAATAAAAAATAGGTGTTTAATGAAACTCATTTAAGTTTAATTTGTCAAAGTTTCCGCACTGCATAAAAATTATTCCTGTATAAAAAAAGGCCAAGTGCGAGTCGGACTCGCGCACGAAGGGTTCCGTACCATTATCTATAAAAAAGGCAAAAAAATCATATCTGTTGTATGGGAGCCCCCCTTAATATTTTTTTTTTAATTTTTAGTATTTGTTGTTAAAGCGGCAATAGTAATACATCATTTGTGAAAATTTCAGCTTTCTCGCTATCACGGTTTATGAGATACAGCCTGGAGACAGACAGACAGACAGACAGCGAAGTCTTAGTAATAGGGTCCCGTTTTACCCTTTGGGTACGGAACCCTAACAATAGGGATCCTCATATTAATCATTTCTAGTCTACGAAACATAAAATAAAAGCTTTTAATAACAATGAAACGAAATGGGTACATAACTATACATTACATACAGGTACTCTTTTCCATTTTCTATTAAATTCTTATAATGACTAATGTATTCCTGGGTCGTGTAGAAACATTTATTGCTTACATTTTTATCAAATTAAAAAAAAACACCTGTTACTCATTTTGACCGTGTATTGATTGCACTTTTGTAGGAAACAGCAGTTTTTTTTTAATAACCAATGAAAAATTTCCATGTTCTGGCTCAGAATAATGTACTGAATACGTGGTAACCGTTTTCGCCAGGTGTCCCTGTACGGCTACGGCTCATTTTTAACAAAAATATTTTAGTTTGAGAGTTATTACGTACTTACAAATACTGTGGCAGCAGGCATCCTGAGCCTCTATCATTCTCTCTCTCTTCTCTCTGTCTACTCTCTCTTTCTCCCTCTTTTCTGTCTATTTGTCTGGTGACGCCCATGCTGTTCAAACTGTGCGTGTGATGAGTGTTGCCATGTTATAGTGGCGAGCACCATATCTGAGAAAGCAAGGAGAACTGTTGCTACAGATGGAGTCCAAGAGTAAATTGAATCTACCTCCAATGGGCCACTCCGGCCCATCGGGCATTTGCCCTATTTTCCCGTATGGCCAATCAGGGCCTTCCGAGGGGCCCCTTGAGCGTGGGGGCCCCTCGCCCCGCTTAGCCCTACGGTAGCTACGCCACTGCCCCGAGTGTTCGACGTCTCCCGTTTATCTAGTACTGTTCAAGATACAAAGGTTGACAATTGTTTAATAAACGTGCTACGCTAGTGCCAAAATCAATTTTTATGAAATAGTTTGTGACTTCCTTTGTGAGTATAAAGCAAAAACTTGAATGCTTATACCGAAGAGAAGAAGTATTATTCTAGCGCCAGTGGGCCTTGTAACAGTTATGCTTGAAATCTGTCATGAATTCTCTGACGCGTACACTACGCACAACATGACAACCTTACAAACCCTGACTTGTCTTTAAAACTTGTTTTAAATGACCAACTGAAGTTTCAGACCTCACTAGAAAAGTCAGAAATCACAGAAAACATTTCCCGTGTAATCCCCGGAGCGTATTTTACATGGAGTGACTGCCTATCTAACCTCCACAACCCACTTAGTACTGGGTAATACGATACCCCACTAACCTGTAACGACTGCCAAAGATAGAGTAGACTCTATTGTAATTATATTTAAATATCTTTGAATGCAGCCATATCGGCGCAAAACAGAAAAAGCAAACCGTTCAAGACAATTTAACAACAAATAATATAGATAGTTGCATATACTCACAGGGAAATAGAGATTGCAGGCGGACAGGACAACTTTTGTGAGAGCAGCTGCATGCTATCTGCAGATAACGTGACGTCCACCAGCGCCAGGGTGTTCAGTAATGTGGCTCACCACACAATTTCATCTCGATGTTCAAATGGAGATGAAGTTGGGCTGGTGGTTGTTCCACCGCAGCCTATACTGTTGTGACATAGTGGGGTCTGGAACGTAACACAAAAACTTATTAAGTATATTTAACATAACTTAAAATAATCAGCTTATAATGAACCCACTGACGGCATGGAGGCTCACAGACTGGGCGTTACCTATACATATAAATAAATAAAATTGAAGTGGCTGTTTGTACTATCAAAATAACAGCTTTTTACTGAATGTATAAGAAAATATATACGGCAGTTATAACAAAAACACATTTTGTTCAACTTTTGTCCGTCCGTCTGTCTGTCTGTTTGGTTCGGCTGCGGCTAATCTACGAAACGGCTTGACCGATTCTGACGCGATAGCTTATGTTATACTGGCTTCTACTGGCAGATCGCTTATGTTATAAGGAATAACTTTATTATAGAAAAATAATAAAGGTTTCGTGAAAAAAAATTAAAACCCTTAAAATTGGTAACAAAATCTGAATAAAAAAGGAAAGTATTTTTTTTTAATTATTTCACGCGAACAGCTAGTTCAAAGTATATGTATTTGAAAAAAGAAAAAAAGAGTCATTTATTTTAATTTCCTTTGGACTATTTTTTGTCGTTTATCAATAACTTAAAATTCGACTAATTCATATTGTGTCGTAACGTAACGTATTGTGTGACCTGCGTGCAACCATTAAACGCCAATTTGGTCCCTGTTTCTTTGTTCATTGTTGTCGATGTACGTATATTTCAGGTATTTTAAGAAAATTTCCTTTTTGCTTCAATTATTTCTAAAATATCGAATTGGGAGACTAAGATTTCTTTAGAAATTGGTAACTGATGCTTTTACACAGATGACTGGACGTGAAAATATTCAAGAACACCACATTCATGAGTGTATCTTAAAATTTATTCGTCAGAAAATGGTCTCTGTTAATGAAGGCAATTTTTTCGATATGTTTCTATGATACTGAATGTGCAAATTATTGTCCAAATCCTCATTTTATTACCTATCTAATGAGGTATAATAACTAGAAAAATATTTAAGGATATTTTGTTAAAAATTAGTTACTGCTGAAAAAGTAAAACATGAGAAAAGGCTAAGATTTGGGAGCGGTATCAGTATTGATATTAAATTGCGCGCAGAGACTCAAGCTTGCAGCTTATCTTAGATAGAAATCGTGAGAAATGTTTACGTTATAGTTACGGAACGGATTTTGTTAACAATTTCAAGGGTTTAAGTTTTGTACACAGCACCCAAATTATTTTGCTAAAATAAAAGTAGCCTATGTTAGACCTTATACCATCAGCTATCTGCCAGTATTGGTCCAGCCGTTTCGGAGATTAGCCGGAACAAACAGACAGATAGACAAAAATTGAAAAAAAAAGTGTTTTTGTTAATACAGTCTATACTTTCAGGTGCATTCAGTAAAAAGCTGTCATTTTGATATTACAAACAGACACTTCAATTTTATCTATTTGTATAAATATGTAGATAATGTAGAATAGTATACAATAGTAAACTAATCAAATCAAATCAAATAATTTATTCGCATATTATGAGTAGATAGATGGTACATAAATGTTACAATACATAATATAAAAAACCGGCCAAGTGCGAGTCGGACTCGCGCACGAAGGGTTCCGTACCATTATCTATAAAAACGACAAAAAAAATCATAATCATCTGTTGTATGGGAGCCCCCCTTAATATACATATTTTTTTTAATTTTTAGTATTTGTTGTTATAGCGGCAATAGTAATTCATCATTTGTGAAAATTTCAGCTTTCTAGCTATCACGGTTTATGAGATACAGCCTGGAGACAGACAGACAGACAGACAGACAGCGAAGTCTTAGTAATAGGGTCCCGTTTTACCCTTTGGGTACGGAACCCTAACAATAGGGATCCTCATATTAACCATTTCTAGTCTACGAAACATAAAGTAAAAGCTTTTAATAACAATGAAACGAAATGGGTACATAACTATACATAGGTACTCTTTTCCATTTTCTATTAAATTCTTATAATGACTAATGTATTCCTGGGTCGTGTAGAAACATTTATTGCTTACATTTTTATCAAATTAAAAAAAAACACCTGTTACTCATTTTGACCGTGTAGGTATTGATTGCACTTTTGTAGGAAACAGCAGTTTTTTTTTAATAACCAATGAAAAATTTCATGTTCTGGCTCAGAATAATGTACTGAATACGTGGTAACCGTTTTCGCCAGGTGTCCCTGTACGGCTACGGCTCATTTTTAACAAAAATATTTTAGTTTGAGAGTTATTACGTACTTACAAATACTGTGGCAGCAGGCATCCTGAGCCTCTACCACTCTCTCTCTCTCTCTTCTCTCTGTCTACTCTCTCTTTCTCCCTCTTTTCTGTCTTTTTGTCTGGTGACGCCCATGCTGTTGAAACTGTGCGTGTGATGAGTGTTGCCATGTTATAGTGGCGAGCACCATATCTGAGAAAGCAAGGAGAACTATTGCTACAGATGGAGTCCAAGAGTAAATTGAATCTACCTCCAATGGGCCACTCCGGCCCATCGGGCATTTGCCCTATTTTCCCGTATGGCCAATCAGGGCCTTCCGAGGGGCCCCTTGAGAGTGGGGGCCCCTCGCCCCGCTTAGCCCTGCGGTAGCTACGCCACTGCCCCGAGTGTTCGACGTCTCTCGTTTATCTAGTACCGTTCAAGATACAAAGATTGACAATTGTTTAATAAACTTGCTACGCTAGTGCCAAAATCAATTTTTATGAAATAGTTTGTGACTTCCTTTGTGAGTATAAAGCAAAAACTTGAATGCTTATACCGAAGAGAAGAAGTATTATTCTAGCGCCAGTGTGCCTTGTAACAGTTATGCTTGAAATCTGTCATGAATTCTCTGACGCGTACACTACGCACAACATGACAACCTTACAAACCCTGACTTGTCTTTAAAACTTGTTTTAAATGACCAACTGAAGTTTCAGACCTCACTAGAAAAGTCAGAAATCACAAAAAACATTTCCCGTGTAATCCCCGGAGCGTATTTTACATGGAGTGACTGCCTATCTAACCTCCACAACCCACTTAGTGCTGGGTAATACGATACCCCCACTAACCTGTAACGACTGCCAAAGATAGAGTAGACTCTATTGTAATTATATTTAAATATCTTTGAATGCAGCCATACCGGCGCAAAACAGAAAAAGCAAACCGTTCAAGACAATTTAACAACAAATAATATAGATAGTTGCATATACTCACAGGGAAATAGAGATTGCAGGCGGACAGGACAACTTTTGTGAGAGCAGCTGCATGCTATCTGCAGATAACGTGACGTCCACCAGCGCCAGGGTGTTCAGTAATGTGGCTCACCACACAATTTCATCTCGATGTTCAAATGGAGATGAAGTTGGGCTGGTGGTTGTTCCACCGCAGCCTATACTGTTGTGACATAGTGGGGTCTGGAACGTAACACAAAAACTTATTAAGTATATTTAACATAACTTAAAATAATCAGCTTATAATGAACCCACTGACGGCATGGAGGCTCACAGACTGGGCGTTACCTATACATATAAATAAATAAAATTGAAGTGGCTGTTTGTACTATCAAAATAACAGCTTTTTACTGAATGTATAAGAAAATATATACGGCAGTTATAACAAAAACACATTTTGTTCAACTTTTGTCCGTCCGTCTATCTGTCTGTTTGTTCCGGCTAATCTACGAAACGGCTTGACCGATTCTGACGCGATAGCTTATGTTACACTGGCCTCTACTGGCAGATAGCTTATGTTATAAGGAATAACTTTATTTTAGAAAAATAATAAAGGTTCCGTGAAAAAAAATTAAAACCCTTAAAATTGGTGGTGAACAAAATCTGAATAAAAAAGGAAAGTATTTTTTTTTTATAATTATTTCACGCAAACAGCTAGTTCAAAGTATGTGTATTTGAAAACAGATCATCTGGAGCTGGAGAAGTGCCACTCATTGTTTTAACAATATTTTTAATTAGAGGGTCGTCTTAAAGAAGATAACATGCGCGATATTACTGACCAAATGAATTCTTTTGTAAATTGATAACACCCCATTTCTTTACTGTGCATAGTTAGTGTTATTTGCGATAGGGTGTGATTTATTATCTCGCGTTGTACGGCGTAGAAGGCAAACACACACAACATAAATGTCACTTGATTTATCATAAATTCATAATTATTATGAATTTACTTGACTTGATGTCAGACCATATATTTTTCATTCTAGGAGTTGGTCATGTTGGAGTCAATCAAGATAAGTAAAGATAATATATCTACTTGCCCATTCACAAGCATGGTACGGAAGAATGACAAAGAAACCACTCCATGGACACTTTTAATAAAATTACTAAATTAGTTTTCATTAAAAACCACAAATTTACTTCATTATTCATTTATAAAAAAATTCATTACATTTTTAAATATTAATTTAAAAAAATAAATAAAAAAAACATTTAATAATATAAAATATTGTAGCCTACCGGTATCGGGAACAGTGTCGAAGCTACCGGCAGTCAGGGCTCTAGAGAGGGGAACCTCCTAACAATACGCGCCGTGTCCAGGAGTACCGCTTTCTGAATCAAGCCCTTAATGCACCTGCCTAACGAGAGCCTCCTCAGATCGTCATGCAACAATCATTCATTTTAACAATCATTGCGCGCCGCTCTGATCGATCCACCACCACTATATCAGGCTTATTGGCTACAACAGTCTTGTCAGAGATGATGGATTGCTCCCAGTCGAATGTAATATTGCCATTTTCGAGAACTGAGTCGGGCACATCACAATAGTACGGCACTTCCGATTCCACAAGACTGTATTTTAGAGCAAGTTGCTGATGGATAATCCTGGCTACAAGGTTGAGTCTATGCAAGTACTCTCCGTTAGCCAGACGAGAACACCCAGAGATAATGTGACGGATTGATTCGCCTGGACGGTGGCATGCCCGAAATATGTCTACCGTGCCGTTCTTTACAATAAATCTCTGGTAGTTATGCGGGGTGAGGCCCCTGTCCACCGAGACCACATCTCGATGCCCACGTCGGTAAAATATTCCCTGAGACTGTATATCTCGCGATTGTGGAGTCTTAGCGTTTAAAAAGCCTCGACCCCACATTTCAGTCAGTCAGTTAGTAGTCAGTTATACAGTCTCATAACCGAAGAACGTGGGTGATGCATTCGATATGCCGTCAACAATGTACGGACCCTCCTATCCAGCGCGTCTAGTTCTGTTTGAGTCCATTTGAGTATGCCGAAAGAGTACATCGAAACCGGCATGACCCAACCGTTGAAGGCACGCACCTTATAAAGAAACGCTCCTTCAACGATTGCTTCATGTTAAATTAATTAATTGTTTAATTTACTTTATTATTACCATTTTCGATCTTCTTTCACAACTTCCATTTTGGCAACAGCCATTTTGTTTGCCAATTCGATTTAATTTATTAAAGATGCAATATAATCACGTGGAAGCTCATCCATAATGCTTTAAGAAATCCAGCTGATACTTCCAAATCCTGGAACCCTTGCATTTCTGCAGGAAGTCGAAAACATGATGCCAATCTGAAGATGAAATAACCCAGGTTTAAGTAGAAATCATGCCAGTCTTTCCGAGGAGAATTATAACAACCAGTAACTAACTAGGTTGTGTAGTTCAGATTGGCAATAGCTCCATGTAAATTAATGGTATGAAGCTGCTTTTAAAAAAAAATCTGTATTAAAAATTAAGGATATTTGAATACTTTTTACTTACCTGTAAGTCCTTTTATATTTTCGACGTATTTCACAGTAGATACTTCATCTGAAATAGAAATTGTTTATAATTTAAAGCTAGTCATTTCTCAATCAAATATAGGTAGGTTAAGAAAAACTGAAAAGAACGCAGAATATCAGAGCAGGCAAAGCGAGCTCGAAAACATTAGCACTACTGAAAAGTACAGGATGTATTAGCGAGTGAAGCAAGCTGAAAAATTTTCGCAGCACTCCTTTTGTTAATCTATATAGAAATGAGAATAAGAGGGTCCTGTCAACTCTTACAGAATTGAAAAAGTATAGGATGTATTGGCAAGCGAATCAAGCGAGAAAATTTTAGCATTCCGCCTCGGATAGGTTGATTTCTTTATAGTTGACAGGGGGGGTTAGATTGTTGGGGTTAGGTTGTAGTTAGATTTTCAAGTTTTAAGGTGAAGAAAACGCAATCAGCCAGCAAAGCAAGCTGGCCCTCTATTTATTTAATTTAAATCAATGAGTTCAGAAACATGATCACGGTCAACCTAGGCTCAGCCCAGGGACAGGTGATTATGACGCCCGGGCATGATCCCCCCTCCCGATCCGCTATTGGTACTAATAGAATGCAAGAGCAAGAGAAGATAGCTTCAAAATTCAAGCAGTTCACCTCCACCTAGTGTATTAGGTTCTTATTGTTCATTCATACAGAGATGACAATACAAGTAACTCAAAAGGGCAGGGTGCATCAGGAGCTAATCAAGCTGATCGCTCGAGATTTTTAGCATTTAACGATAAGGAGGAAGTTAATAATTTATATACAAAAAAAGTTATTTAAAGGTTTGTCAATTTGGCATGTATGATTTTGGGGGTGGTCATAAACTCTGTGACCCCCTCCTGGGATCGCGTCCGGGATGGATGTTTGTTACTCTTTCACTCAAAAACTACTGAACGGATTTGGATGACATTTAGCATACACATAGATTATAACCTGGGCACATAGGATACTTTTCATTACATTTGATCATACGGTAGGTAGCATGATCCCGTGAAACAATTATCGAACTTCACGCGGGCGAAGCCGCAGGCATAAGCTAATATTTTATAAAAATACCCATTAACATTTTGTATGTGTCGTGTGATGTTTGTACATTGTGGTTATAATGTGTTTGTATTCTATTCAGTTGGTATAGTGTTGTGCATCAACCGAGATTCATCCAAATCCGGTCAGAAGTTTTTGCGTGAAAGAGTCAAACATCAAACATCCATCTATCCATCCGGGCATCCTCACAAACTTTCGCATTTATAATATACCGGTATTGATATTTGATATTAGAGGATTATTTTTCCGACATCAAATATGATTGACATTGACGTTTCATCGTACGTTTAATTTTCGTTATGAAAAATCGTTTTCGTTCAGAAATTATTTTTATAGTTCATTTTATTTATAAATTAAAATAAATGTAGTGAATTTATGCTTCAATAATTATTATAAAATTAAACTAAAATAAATTAAAATAGCGATTTTCAAGAACGATTAGTTTATATAGCTTTGTAGAGCATCTAGTTAGTCCTATGTTGTTCTCCTTATCGATGTCACTGTGGTGAAGTTGTCAACAGCCTCGGACACCACGGCCTGTCATGTTTCCTCTGTGCGGGCAGTTTTGAAATAAAATTGCTGTGTACGTGAAGGTGAAGGCCACTTTAGATGAGCAACTACGGAACCCCATTATGCGTGGCCCGACATGCAATTACAGCACTTGGCCGGTTTTTTTTTGTTTATTTATTTGTTTACATATCTTTTATATTTTACATACTTATTTCTTTAAAAAAAAAACCTAAAAACATTAAAAAAATAGAAAAAAATTGTAAAAAAAACTAGAGAGGTGTCAAGGGACACCCGGATGGAACGAAGTTCCTTTCGATGAAGTAGTGAAGGAATTGTAAAAAAAAAGTTGGCACAAAAAAAAACCAACCAAAATATCTGACTTGCTTTCTATACCATGCGCACGCCGCACGGCTTACAATAGCTTACTATAGCAAAAACACATTACCCTCCTTTGCGTCGCGCAGTTGGGTAAAAGTGTCGTACACACTTTTCGTCTGAATGTTTTCCGTCTAGCCCCGCAACGCGCGATAAGGAACTACGTTCCAATAGTAGCCCACCAGCATCGGCAACAGGGCGCGAGCTACCAGTGGTCAGGGCTCTTGAGAGACGAACCTCCTAACAATACGTGCATTGTCTAGAAGTAATGCTTTCTGAATCAAGCACTTGATCCAGCTGCAAGCGAGGGCCTCCTCAGATGTTGGACGGAGCCATTGGCCAACACAACTATCGGCACAATGACTGCAATACGCACTTTCCACATTTCACCTCGCGAGCCACATCCAGACATTTCTTTTTTTTGTTTTCTTTAACTATACTTACACATAAGTTGTTAGCTAATTTAATACCGATTCCAATGATAGAACTGGAAGTGAGCTAATTATCGTAACTTCGGAGATATCGTCGTTTTAATCAGACGCGCCGTAATCAACCGCGACCACCCAGGATGGCCTCACAGATGCGGGAAATTTATTATTTACGCGAAATATGACCCTCACAGATCAATGGATATCTTTATTTACCATACACAAAAACAAAATGAGCTACATTAACACACTAAAATTTAGACACTTTATTAGGCTGGCAATTCGCCTTTCAAAGGTTTTATAAGACAGGTAGTTTTAAACTGGTATAACACAAACTTAACACACAATGTAAATTGTAATAGTTAATTGATCTCGCAGTCTACGTATGTAAACACAAGCAAACGCGAAACCAGTCAACTATCAGCGGACGGAGCCTCCATGCCGCCCGCGCTCCAATACAAAAGATAGAAGTTGAGTTGTAATATAAAACAAATAATTATTAAAAGTGAGTACTCAATATACTCACTTTTAATAAATATTTGTTTTTTTTTTATGAGCAAGCCACTTGTAGCGTCATTCATATAGGAAACGTACTCCCAGCTATGGGGCATGTTTTAATCATGATAATAATACTATAAGCACATAAATACAATCGTTATCATACATATTATCGTTATTACTATATAGTGTATTATCTATGGTTATTACTGACCTAAGTATGTAGTTTCGCCGGTCACTTATCATTATGTCTATTTATTTATTTTTAAAAATCAAGATTATATTTGTCCGTACACGTCTGGTTCTTTTTCTTCGTGTGCGTTTGTAGCAATAAGATGCATGTATCTGTGTGTGATTGTCGATTTTTCGTATTGTGCTGTAAGTGTTTACCTCGCCACTCACAAACAGTGGCAAAAAATATTGTTCGGCGATTCACTCCTTGGTTTTTCCATAGCTTATTCCTCTATACGCCAAAACTGCGTTGAAACGCCTAACCGCGACCAGTGGTTTTGTGTTAAGGTTTTACATAATTATATATGATTGTGACTGTTTCTGCTATATCTTTATTTAATTATAACTTTAATGTGAATTACATTTTTGTCTTATATTAAAAAACGGGCTGCACTGAAATATTATATATTCAAATAACCGTCTAAGTTTTTACATTCGGTTTCTTTTATGTCACATCACTAGAACTAAGAAGGCACCAACCAAAGCGACACATTATTTATTTCATTCTGTTTGTGTTGGGCTCAGCTCAGCACTAGTAGACTTATAATTTTGTCGTGCTGCGCTTGTGACAGACATTTTTGAATTATTATTTTGAAACATTTGTTTCTCCTACAATAATGAGTGAGTATAACTATTTATTGTAGTAATGTGTTATTTGCGGGATTGTTAAGTTTTCTTTAATTTGTTTTATATAAATATTGAAACATTTGATTACATTGCACGTGTCGGCACATAATCTTTTATCTGATGTTGAAAAAATTTTTTAAATGTTTGTATTCTCATCAACAAGTAAATCAGTAATTTTCAAATACCTGATTAAATATGTAATTGTTGTATAGCGAACAGGTTCTTCGTTTTAATGGATTGGCGAACGCTTATTTTTTATAATGTAACATAACGGTTTTCTTTTTCATTGTTGTATCAAAAAGATGCCTATGCCTACCTACTCACTCACACCGGACGCTCTTGGAAATTATGTCTGTTCTGAAAGGTAGGGCCGAAGTGAAATGAATTGACTAGGATTACTGAGATCGTCGATTGAAAATAATAACAATGCAAATCATCTACGATATTAAATTGTATACCTATGTTGTTCGTATAATGAACGTACTAGCTAGTTAAAAATGCCGTCCCCGCCGCTACTTGCGGTACATAGCTTAATTTTTTATTATGATACCTCCCAAGTTAATAAAATGTTAACAAGGGCCTAGTATAAAATAAAATCTTTTGAAAAACAGCTCAGGTTTGTTGCTTTTGATAAAATCAACTTTAGACTAAGACAAGATTTGGTTACAGTTAAGGGCCTGCTTGCTCCAATAGATCACTTGTTGCATTTAGTTCAAAAACTAATTAAAAAAAGAAACTTTGCAATTGTAAGTAGTCCAATGATTTCATACTCACAAATAAAGCATTCATTGAGTTGTGGTGCAAACAAATTACTATTTACAACTTTCTGTAACATTTGTCCCCTCCACTCACTGTCCATGTAAAAAACTAAAATTCCAACAGTTTATTGATTTTAAAGTAATAGGCAAGGAGGAATACCTGTGCTCTGCCAACAGGACAAGGATTAAGGATAACAAATACTTATAATGTAAAATGATATAAACATTAGTAATTAATAATATGAGCTTGTTGTGTCCCACTGAAGAGCAAATGACTCTTTCTAATTTTTTCTTGCTTTTGCTATGTGGACCTGATTTTGTTTAATTCATCACACCATTTTCTTCTGGGCCTACTGCATTGCTGTTTCCTATGCCAATCTAGCAAATGTTTTTCAATAACCATGGAGTTTCTTGCCGGTTGTTCTCCATAGGAAAAAACTCACCAAAATGGTGCACCTATTTTTATTAATTAAGTAGCTGTTGCCTGCAAGCTTGGTCTACTTCAAATTATTATAAAAATATTACTTACGGAAAATACAAAAAAGGCTTTGAATTGTTAGGCCAGCCTTACTTCTGCTATTATATTTTATTTTCAACATAGCAGCCACACAATAAACCTGTACTAATCAATAGGTGGCATCCATGCAAACAATAGTATCGTCTTCTGCACTACCCAGGCTACGCTTTGTACAAAAATCTTCCAACCCCTTTGAATTTCGCGGACTACCCTGGCGCTATGCTTAAAAGATAATAAACACTTGTGCCAGAAAGTATTCAAAATGGATAAGATCACATGCAAAAGCGGTACAAAAACATGTCAAAGTTTTTTAACAAAATTATTGAAAATTGTAAAGTTTTGGGCTTCCCAATTTAAATAGGCTTCAGAGGGAGCAAATTACTCACAAGTTAGTTTTAAAACAGTATACAATATGGGAGAAATTCCTTGTGTGGGGCAACAATTAAAAAAAAACATTTTTATAGGTTTCATTACATAGGGTAAAGGTAAAGCTAAAGTTAGTTATTTATCAATTTCGCGCAAAAATGTTAATTTTTTTACAGGGAATGTTCATAAAAAAGTGCGCTGAAATGTTTTTGTGCCAAATGAGTCGCTTTTTAGCATAGGCTCGTAATTTTTTTTTTTCAGATGTGATCTGTGTCTGGTATTGGATTTACAGCTTGGCAAAAAAGAGTGTGGAATAAATGAGGTTGCCACTGCTTCGAATAGTTTTATTCATTTTAAATAGTTAATTACGCAAGGAAAGTTGATAATTTTTAAAAATCTATGAAAAACCACTAGGATATACGCACTGTTGACACAGAATGTACTAGCAGTTGACAAGTAACCACAACCATCGATATTAGTTCCAACTGTCACCGCGTCAGACTCTTTTTTGCCAAGCTGTAAGTAATTGATGTGCTTGATCCATAAAGGTAGTTCATAATAACGTTTTTAGTATGCAGACCTTGGGCGACCCAGTTCTCCTCGGGTGAAAATAAAGTTAACAAATTTTCCCAGGTATTAGAACTAGATCGATTTTTCGCCTCGTAAATAATAATATAATAATATCTTGGGACAACCAACACACAGCCATCTGATCCCAAACTAGGCAGAGCCTGTACTATGGCAACCAGACAACTGATAAACATACTTATATATTTCTAAATACATACATATTATAGATAAATTATACACCCAGATACAGAACAAATAATCGTACTCATCGCACAAAGATTCGTCCTGTGTGGGAATCGAAGCCACGACCTCCGTCCTAGCAGTCAGGGTCACTAACCACTAGACCAACAGGCCAATCGAAATGATATTTATAATATAATAGACTTTACATCTTTCATCAAAATCGTTAAAGTCGTTTTCGAGAACGTGATTACACTGCATTTTTTGCATTACATATAAATATTGCTGATTTAATAGTAGAGGATTTCGTCGTATGTTTATTGTCATTCGATCGTCACTTTTGGACTCTTCGCCACCAAATCATCATGCGTACTGTCTCGCTATCTCAGTTTATTTTGGGGTCAAAGCAGCATATCTTCTTATACATCCCTAAAAGCCTCTCAGTATTTCTATCCATATCATCGTTCACACAATTGTTTCTTTGGCCTTCCCTACCAAGTCGTTACAAATAATTTAAATCGCTGTTATGATCGCACAATAGAGATCCTGGGCAATCGGTCATGTCTGCGTCACGACTTGTTGTAAGTTACCCAGCAGATCTGTGCACACGACTAACGGAAATGGGGTGCACAGTGCATATAATAGGTAGCCTAACAATTTGTACTTATGGGCAATTGTGGCCAATTGGCTGAACACTTCGCAAATAGATCGTGTCAAACAGTACAATGCACTTCTGATTTATATATATATATTTTTTTATATCTTGAATATGCAATATAATGATAGCATCGCAATCGTTGGTGCAATTGTCAGGCAATGCAGAACTAATAAAGGATAAAATTGAATACGTGAGATGATGGATCAGCCTGCTCTCAATTCTGACTATTCTGAGAGACTGGCCTCTTTGTTTGAGAAAGGCCTATTAACCACACGGGTCCTGTCTAGGTTGGTGGATATACATTTTCCACCCCGTGTTAGTTGATCTGCAGGCTTAGTAAATTGCACTAAGTCTTAAAGTTCGAAACAAAGACGTTTTTAATACTTTTCCATTAGTCAAAATCGATTAGAACCAATGAGAAAATGTTTACTCGGGTCTAGTACCTTTTGGATTTCAACGCCAATAAAACTCGAAAGAAAATACGGTAATGATTTGTAAAAAAAATCTTCGCCTAACCAATGAATTGGTACCGCCAGTACGAATACAAAATTTAATAGAACTAACATTCAAGTTCTCAATGCCAGCAAACATTTTTCAATACTTCAAGGTAGATAATTCTAGTTTCCCCGAACTGCGATCAATAAGTTACAGGAACGCTTCACCCTGGGTTTCACAGCGTTCTACGATTATCTAGTAATCTGAATTATTGAATGCACCAGAATGATGGAACGGCTACTTTTTTCCGTGGTTCAGCAGTGTCACAAGTAGGAGAGAGGTCGGCTAGGAGGTAGGCTAAATAATAACTGCCGCTCGAGTCGATCTTTAGGCTAAGCTGAGCTTGCCTAGTCCGTGGATGGGATGGACCACCCATTACATACCGAGTTACCTCCGTGCCTCGGAAAGCAAGTTAAGCCGTTGGTTCCGGCTGTCATGAGCAGTTGCAGAGCAACTGAGCAGTGTAACAAGTAGACATAATTTATAAGATCAAAAACCCGACTGAAAGTAATGCACTAAAAAGACCAATATTATGTATATTTTTGTAATCCCCTTTTAATTTCCTTTATTTTGATATTCCCTATTCGATATGTTTGAATTCTTTTTTATTAACGTATTAGGTACGTGTTTTTTTTTCAAACACCTATATAAAGACACTTGGATGTTTAAGACGAATATAACGATACCTTAATTGTCGAAATCCGCGAAAAACATGACCCTTCCTTGGCAGTCGGATAAAAATAGTCTATAATATAAAAATGAATCGCAAAATGTGTTGGTAAGCGCATAACTCAACAACGCCTGGACCAATTTGGCCAATTCTTTTTTTTAAATTTTCGTTGAAGTTCAAGGATGGTTTTTACGGCGAGAAAAATTTAAAAAATTGCCTGGATAAGTCTAAAAACAACACCAGGATACTTTTTTTTTTTGGTAGGATTAGGGTAGGATTAGGGTAGGAGTAGTGTAGGAGTAGGGTAGGAGTAGGGTAGGAGTAGGGTAGGAGTAGGGTAGGAGTATGGTAGGAGTAGGGTAGGAGTAGGGTAGGAGTAGGGTAGGAGTAGGTTAGGAGTAGGGTAGGAGTAGTGCAGGAGTAGGTTAGGAGTAGGGTAGGAGTAGTGTAGAAGTAGGGTAGGAGTAGGGTAGGAGTAGGGTAGGAGTAGTGTAGGAGTAGGGTAGGAGTAGTGTAGGAGTAGGGTAGGAGTAGGATAAGAGTAGTATAGGAGTAGGGTAGGAGTAGGGTAAGGGGTAGGACACCACGCGAACGAAGTAGCGCTGGGCAGCTAGTAGTCTAATAAAAATGAATCCCTATTTTCCTTGGTCACGGCATCACGCGTGAACGGCTAGACCGATTTCGCTAATTCTTTTTTTAGAATATTCCTTGAAGTAAGAGGATGGTTCTTACGGAGAGAAAAATCTATTATATAAAAATGAATCCCTATTTTCCTTGGTCACGGCATCACGCGTGAACGGCTGGACCGATTTCTCTAATTCTTTTTTTAGAATATTCCTTGAAATACGAGGATGCTTCTTACGGAGAGAAAAATCTAAATATATAAAAATGAATCCCTATTTTCCTTGGTTACGGCATCACGCGATTCACGCGTGAACGGCTGGACCGATTTCGCTAATTCTTTTTTTGGAATATTCCTTGAAGTACGAGGATGGTTCTAACGGAGAGAAAAATTTAAAAAATTAGGTAGGGTAGGTAGATAGATAGGTAGGTAGGTAGGTACCCTACCTACCTACCTATGTATCTACCTACCCTACCTAATTTTTTTTTTTAGTGGATGTAGTAAGTAGGAAAACATGCATTACAACGCATGCCGGGCACAGCTAGTAACGTATAAAATGTAGGTCGGTTTTCTGAATGCGAACTTAAGTAGTCTTTACAGGTTCAGTGTGAATTCATGTATTTTAAAATATTCTATCGGGATAACGATGTAAATTATGACCTTCAGAAAAATTCTTTGTTGTGATAGATCTAGCTTCAGGATTGACACAGCGATTTATTTTGTATGGAGAAAAGTTGGCAGATAACTGATGGCTCATGAGTAGTGATCGGAATAGGTCGACTTTATTTTGCTTAACTGCAAGGAAAAAGCTGTTAAATTAGAGGAAGGTCATCATCATTCATCATCATTCTCTTGCCCTTGTCCCAATTCATTTGGGGTCGGCGCAGCAGGTATTCTTCTTCCATCAGACACCTCTTTTCGTGCCATAACATTCTTCACACAGTTCATCCATCTTTTCTTGGTGTTCCTCTACTGTTATACCCATCCACAGTCATACTCAAAACTTAAAAACATGCGGATACCTCCCTCTAATTTAACAGCTTTATTTCGGAACTAGCCGTTGCCCGCGACATGTCTGCGTGAAATTATTATAAAAAAAGAGAATGCTCATGGAAGTATGGAATCCCGTACCATGCTGCATCAAAATCAAACCTTGTTTTTTATAGACTACACTGATCTTATTAACTCCTACAAAAATTATTTTTGAAAAAAAAACCCGCGTTTCAGAGTTATTTTATAAAATCGAAACTAACCTAAAAAGTAGGTCTATTTTTTCGACGCTACCAACGACGTATTTTAACACACATACATTACATTATTGCTCTAAAAACAGCGTAATACACTAATATTAGTAAGAATTACGAGTTAAAGTAACATCCACAGTATGCTTGACTGAAACTCGATTTTATTTTCGACCTTTACATTGCCAATAGTCAGTCAGTACAGTACAAATGTCAGATGCCACAGATAAGATAACTATAAACCATAGAGCTATAAACTAGTCGGGATTTAGGGATGTAATCGATAAATCAAAATCTTTAGGCTGAGAAAATCTATTTTGTTGCAAATAGCAATAAACCAAACTAAATCGATTTGGTGTACTGATCTTACTTAATTGTAATTAATTTTAGAGTCCGCTCGACAGACAAGGGTTTGTTCGATTGAAACGGAACGTCATTTATATTCAGTTGAAACGGAACGTCATATAAAGGGAGTAAAACAATATTCATACTTTTAAACTCGAAAAGTATATTTCCAGTTCAAAAATCAAATCCCCGACGCGTAATGCCGTAAAAAAATATGAAACTAATTACTATAATATTTTGGTTTTGAGGCGCGAGACTTTTTGGATATGACTATTTGAATCGGATTTTGTTAACAATTTCTAGTGTTTTATTTTTTTGCACGGAACTCTATCAGCTATCTGCCAGTAAAACTTCCGTCGAAATCGGTCCAGCCGTTTCGGAGATAAGCAAAAACAAACAGACAGACTAAACTAAATGTCTTTTTTTTGTTATAAGTACCGTATATGTATGCTTTCATATCATAATAATATGCATCCAGTAAAAAACTGTTATTTTAAGACACATCAATTTGTGATTGTGATTTAATACGGAGGTATTTTTCACGTGCTACTCCCTTAAACTTCAGGCAAATAAACCTACCTACTCCGATCTCAGCTCATGAGCAAACAAAAGTTTTTAATCGAATTCTGCTTTCGCCCTCCGCCCTGTCCTAGTTTGCTTGAATACTGAGAATCGTTCTTTCGCAGTACCTTATAGGTCATGGAAAATGTATTGACCCGCCTTGATCACTTATAACTAAACTGAGTTAAGCTTTGGAAGAAGTTTTCGGAAGGCACGTCTAACAAACCAAAACGTTTTTCAACTGGCAAACAAATAACAGTTTTAAAGCCAAACACTAGGGGATAAACATATCGTAACGGTGCGTGCGGTCAACAGCATGTCGGCAGTAACATTTTGATGTTTAGCTATCTTAACGTAGTACGGTGTTTCAATAAAATGCGAGGCCAGCTTATTCGATCTTGTTTCCACCGATATGCGGCCTACTGTACGTAATGTCACTTGTCTGTTGTCTCATCACACAAAACGCTTGTTATACACCTTTTTATTAAAATACCTAGCGCTGAAACGGACAAGTTTTTCAATCAACTCAGCTTATCACAGTCCGCTGGACAAATGGCTAACGCGCAGGACATACCGCCAACCGGCGGCCGAGCGAGCGGGCGAACGACGCACATAGGAGTAATTCACATAAAAAACCGGACAAAATTATTTTATATTTTATTTTACTATTTTATGAAATAAAAGTCAATAATTCATCATAATTAGGCATTTATTTAAAAAGAAAACAATTAAAAAAATTTAGAAATCTAAGAGAGTATTTACTCTTAAAACAGATTTGTTTTCAAGAGGATAATCATGAGGAGACCGAATGAATCACTGTCTCCGAGTTCACATGTGATTTGGTCCTCATCATCTTCGTCGTCGGAACTGTCAAAAAAAAAAGCTTTGTCAGTATAATTATAATCTTCCCCATATTGTTTGAAGCACTATAAAAAATTATGGGGTACGTTGGGGGATCTTTTTATTCATGTTTCTACTTCCTTAGAGTCTACATTTTATGCCCACATAAAAATTTCGAGGCGACAAGGCGCGACACATAAACAAAAACACTAATATATTTCAAATTTCTTTAAAAAAAAGTCAAAAAAGTGCCGCTGTTTATTGATGGCTATACAAGTAATAAATTTGGAAGAAACGTAGTAAAATAAACTTCAATCTATAGTACTAACCTTCTATATCCATGTCCGAATAGTTAGTCTCCTGTCGTTTGCTACACGAAGCCATTTTAGCTCAGAAAACTGATAAACACAAACGAGAGCGCCGAGAACAAAGACACGCGTACAGTGCGATGATTGGGTTCCGACTGACGTTGTGTGGCACTTGCGCGGGATTTGAGGGTTGGGGGTCTGCCTTTTGATAAACCGGTTATCGTAGGTAAAGAAACATGTACACTTCTCATCAAAAAAATCGAAACACTTTCGTTTTTATTGTTTTTGTCCTAATTTTTTACAAAAGAGAATTAATTCCATGAAAAAAAAACATTATTGTGTAGCTGGCAGTTTGGTCATTACAGTAAGAAGAAAAAAATCAAAATTCGAAATTAGAATTTCATTTGTTTATCCTATAAATGAAATTAATCACTGTTTTGAGACAAATGTGTATTTAGGGTTGGAGTACGTTTCTCGTTTAAAAACTAAAAATTAGCGCTTGTCTTTAAACTTTTTGTTTCTTATTTCCTTTACTGTGACTTTGGGACGTCTGAAAAAACTTTTTTTTCTAAAACATATGGATACTTCGCCCGCAGAAGCCGCCCAAGTGGTGGCATTGCTGGATTCTGGACTTAGTCAGCGTGTTGTGGCTGCAAGATTGCATCTAAGCTTATCATCTGTTCATAGAGTCTACAAACGCTATCAGGAGACTGGTTCGTTCACGCGCCGTTCAGGATCTGGCAGGAATCGGGTCACTTCTGAGCGAGATGATCGATTTATTGTAACAACTTCTTTACGAAATCGACGCCTTAACGCTTTTCAACTGCAGCAGCAGCTTCGCGTTGTACGAAGAGTAGCTGTAAGTGACTCTACAATAAGAAGAAGGTTGAAGGAACGCGGATTGGCACCGCATAAGCCAGCGAATGGGCCGAAATTAACTGCAGACCATCGAAGAGCGCGCCTTAACTTTGCACGCGAGCACCTAACTTGGTCATACCTTCAGTGGAGCAAAGTACTGTTTTCTGATGAGTGTAAAATTATGCTGTATGGTAACGACGGAAGGAACAAGGTCTACAGAAGAGATGGAGAACGCTTTGCACAATGCTGCATTGAAGAAAAGGTCAGCTATGGTGGCGGTTCGTGGACGGTTTGGGGAGGAATCAGCGCCGACGGTAAGACAGAACTTGCCTTTGTGTCTGGGCCACGGCTGCCTGCACTAAACTCTCATCGGTACATCGAACAGTGTCTTGAACCTCATGTGATGCCCTATGCACATTTTATTGGCAACGACTTCATATTCATGCACGACAATGCTAGAGCTCACACCGCGGGCGTCGTACGAGATTATCTTACCGAAGTCGGTATCTCCATTATGGTATGGCCAGCAAGAAGCCCGGACATGAATCCCATTGAACATCTATGGGATGAATTAAAGAGACGAATTCGAGCAAGAGATCCAGCCCCAGAAACACTTAGCCAGCTGCAAAATGCAATCCAAGAGGAATGGGATAATATACCACAACATGTGATCGTGACTCTCATCCGATCGATGAAGAACCGTATGGAAGCAGTAATAAGAGCTCGCGGAGGGAATACAAGTTATTAAATAAACGTTTCTTACATTTTTTTTTCATTTACGCGTGTTGTTTTACCCATTTCCTTCATATTCCATACAGGGTAAAAATTACTCATTATACAAAATACGAAACCTATGAAGACTTAATTTGAATTTAGAACAATAACATTAGGATTTAAAAACCTCATACTACTCACTATTAAATGACATTTTACATTTATTCCTAAATATACACATTTTTCTGATAATCCTTATCAAATCATAAACTGCGAGGTGTTTCGATTTTTTTGATGAGAAGTGTATTTTGGGTGCGGTTAACATCACTATTTTCAATTTTGTCCGGTTTTTTATGTGTAATACTCCTATGTGCGACGCATCATTTCATCTCTTTTCATACTTTGGTTCACATCGCGAACTATCGAAAGATACGAAGTATGAAAGGGCGTCCGAGGCGTCGTTCGCGTCGCTCGCCAGCTGGCGGTGTGGCCTGCGCTCTACCTTTGAAAGCTGCGTCACACCTTGTCCTCCGTCTTACGCATCAAGTCTATCCCAGCGACCTTTTTAATCTACCTATGGTGTACGCTTGACAAGACGCGGTCACCACTCCTCTCGTTTGTTCCTCTTTGCCTACGCTTAGATAGACATGGCTAACCCACTGTTACTTGAGCTTAGCTAACTAGGTAACTCCAGTTCTTTTCCGGATAATTTCATATCGGTTTTTCTAACCATACCGATGACTTGAATTGAGAGAGATAGTGCAGCAAAAATTTGGTCTATCTTTGATGAGCCGTCCACACAGTTTAGTTAAGATTAAAGGCGCTGTACACTGCAGCCGGCTGCTAAGCTACACACGTACTTAGTTCGCTTTGTGTTCAAATGTAGGCTTTATCGTCCACTGCGGCTCACGGTGCGGTTGGCAAACAAAAACAAACGAACCGCGCAGCTAATGTGGAAAACCTTTCCGGGCACATCTTAATTATAATAGACATTTATAGTGTCCTACCGTTTCGTAGACCGTTTTTGGTCATGGCGGCGAATCTAAGCGTAAACTAGCCATAACCACCGTCGTGGGGGATACTTTAGTTCAATAGTGTGTTCACAAAAACTGGTGCACTCTATTCCGTCGTTCACCTCATTTGTAGCAGCGGCCTGTTGATTTGAAATGTGGCATGTTTTCCTTAGTTCCCAGGGGCAGCATGACAAAAGACAACAAGCTGTTGCCGTATAGGCACGCAGCACCGCGCAACAGCCGTCACAACAAGCACCGCAAGCCCAAGAAGCACGTTTCGGAGGATGAGGAGAGCGAGGACTCGCCCGTGGAGGAGCAGCCCCAGGAGGAGCAGCCGCAGCGCAGCCCCTCGCCCATGCTGGAGGAGCCCACTGTACGCTTACCCGAGGTAACACAGAACATCATCCTTCCACCCTTCAGATCAACGCACTGTTATAAGCACCGGGCTCAGCATCGCCTCAACTGAAGCCGTTTGGCATGTTTTCTATGAAACTCCCGACTGAAACTCACATCAATTATTCATGGTGGTTTTTGTAAACTTTCGACTCGGTCAATAATAAAGAGTACAGCTGCTTAATAGCCTGCTGTCATTTATAAAACAATGCAATGTAATTTTTTTTCTTACTTAAATACAGCCTTTATACAATTTTAAGTATAAAAAGCCTGAAGTGTCACAAAATACTTAATACTGTTTAGTAGAGTCGTAATATTCTCTTAGACACAACCTATTTTTACACGCTTATATGTATATGTCTTTAAAACCTCGAAATTTTAAATAGGCTGCTTAATTGATGTTTCCAACGCTTGCGTGCTGCTTGGGAGATTAGCACGCTAGCGTTGGCCACTCTGCAGTAATATTATTACTGCTCGTGAAATCAAAGGTCGGCTCCCAACAGTGGGAATATCATGTTATACAATTATTTATAGGAAGTCCTGCGAGCTCTGTACAAAACTCCGGGCGTGCTGATGATCGCCGGGCTGGTGTCGTGGGACCTGGTGGCTCGCCGCGACAACAACCCTACCAAGAGGACGCACCCCAACTTGTACACATTCCACAAGTTCACTGACCGCAAGGTGAGCACCCAACGTGTAGATTTACACGAACTTTTGGCGTGACTGATCTTAAAAGGTGCAATAATATTGAAAAAAAAGTAGTAGTAGTATTAATAAAATACATAAAGTAAATATTGATGTCATGTGTAAACAAATATGCTGTGTTTAGCTGTCAGTAACAGGTGTAACGTTGTGGTTTCCAGTATCGCTTCATCGCTAGCAGCTGCTCGGCCGGCCACTCGGTGCTGGTGGACGAGGACGGCGAGGTCTACACTTTCGGTTAGTACCGTTTATTTTTAGGGTTCCATAGTCAACAAGGAACCCCTATAGTTTAGACTACGTCCGTTCGTCTGTCCGCAGCTTAGCTCAAAGACTCTTAGTTCTAGAAAGCTGTAATTTGGCATGAATATACAGAATAGTTAGGCCGACGCCGTGGTAAAATAAAATCTCGAAAAGTATTGTCTTTAGGGTTTCTCCTGTACACGTAAAGGGGGATTTGTTTTTCTCGCGTAAGATGTCGTTGGATAGGTCTTTAAAAAATGGCGCGTTTGTTCAAATACTAATTATTCAATACACTTTCTCGAAAACTGGTTCTTATGGCACTTCGATTAGATTCAACATGCAATGTATTTCACACGCGTGGATTTTTATTATTTTTCCGCACACGTGCGGGAATAAAAAATTCCACAGATAACTATACTTATACCAAGTCCAAATGGATTCAATGACTATAGTCGGCGGTGATTGTTTTTGTTTTAAATCTCGGCAAAAGATAAGCGTCTTTACGGCGTAAATATTTTTTTAGTATTAAATTGTTTTTAAAACGAGAATATCATAGATAAACATTATTATTTAAAACAAAAAAATATGTACGTTTAGGAACAAATTAACATTTATTTGTGTTCTAAATTCAAAAATATTAGATTTTTTATTTTTCATATTAGGCTTTTTAGCGGCATCATACCTTTCCATCTTCTTCAACCTGGCGAAAACAAAGCGCGGAAAAAAAGCAAATAAAATCATAGTTTCGTAATAATTCCTGACAAACATACTTTCCGCTCAATATTTTATTTCTTCGAAAGTGTATTTAAAAACGTCGTTTTTTACGCGTGGGAATTTGTTACTGCAGTTCTCGGCTCCATAACACCAACTACCTCGAATGCAATTCGACATTCCTCACGTACCTCAAAATGTACTATTTTTGATTAAGGGATTCTAAAAATAAAACCTTTTTTTTCTGAAATTTTTCGGGACAACTGATTATTTTTATTAGGTGATGCTTTGTACCACATTCTTAAATGTGAGCACACCTTACTGATAAACGCTGTATGAATATTAAGAGCACTGGTTGAGCCTTGGGCCCGGTGCGAACCAAGAACAAATGCAAGGTGGAAGGAGCACCGACTCACAAACACGTAGAAAGTTTACAACTACATTTTTTTTTTTTTTAAAGCAGCTACTTGGGTGACCTTGAATGTTTATGTCCGGCAAAAGCTGTGGTAGGCACTGCTTCGAGTTACATTTCTGCCTACCGGACAGAAGCTTGATATAATGATGTTAACAAGAGTTTTGGCACAGGTCGCAACACCTCCGGACAGCTGGGATTCGGCGACACGGTGACGCGCAACGTGCCCGAGCTGGTGCCGGCGCTGCGCGGCAAGAACATCATCCACGCGGCCGTGGGCAGGCACCACACGCTCTTCGTCACAGGTGACTGTTGGGAGGAGCTTGTGGCATAATAATAACAACCGAACGATCTTTCGGTAAAGCCACGCCTGCCTAGGTTGGTCCGTGGATGGGTGCCCGCCCATTACCTAAAGAGGTTCCTCCGTGCCTTGGAAAGCCCGTTAAGCCGGTCCAGGCTGTCATTTGTAGATCTTTGACAGTCGTTACAGGTAGTCAGTGGCCTGGAAGTCTGACTGCCAGTCTTTCCAAGGTGTATCGTATTACCCCGTACTAACTGGGTTGTGGAGGTCAGATAGGCAGTCGCTCCATGTAAAATACTGGTGTTCAGCTGCCCTGTTAGACTGGAAGTCAACCCTAACATGGTTAGGAAAAGGCTAGGCAGATGATGACATAATAAAGACTATTGTATTCTATTCCAGTGTGTTAGCAGAGGGAAGGTTGCATGGTTACGTTTGTGGTAAAGCGTGATGTTGAATGTGTTACAGACACCGGCACGGTGTACGCTTGCGGCGACAACAAGTGCGGCCAGTGCGGCATCGGGAACACCACGCCGCAAGTGCTGAAGCCGACGCGCGTTCGATACAGGTGCGTTGTTCATCTATGTCACTTAGTAGTCTACCAGCCGAACATACTATGTTGTTAGGGGTACGTACCTAAAGGCTGCTAACGGGACCCTATTACTAAGACTCAGCTGTCTGTCCGTCGGTCCGTCCGTTTGTCTTTTTTGTGGATTAAGTATTCAGATGAACTTATGTACACATCATCATCATCATCAGCCTATAGCATTCCACTGCTGGACATAGGCCTCGTCAATCGCACGCCATTCAACTCGATTCTCAGCAACTCTCATCCAGTTGCTACCAACTGCCCTGCGAAGATCGTCACTCCACCGAGCCTGAGGGCGTCCCACCTTGCGTTTGCCGATTCGCGGTCTCCACTCAAGAACACGTCTACCCCAACGGTCATCGGTCCTGCGGCTAATATGACCGGCCCATTGCCACTTCAGCTTACTTATTCTGTGGGCTATGTCGACGACTCTGGTTCTCTGTCGGATCACCTCGTTCTGGATGCGATCCCTCGGAGAGACTGCAAGCATAGCCCGTTCCATAGCTCGCTGAGCGACCTTAAATTTATGGACCAGCCGTACCGTCAGTGTCCACGTCATAACAGGCAGGACGCACTGATTGAAGACCTTAGTCTTTAGGCTCTGTAAAATACGCGACGAGAAGACCCGGCTTTCCAAACGTTGCCCAGCCCAGCTGGATTCTTCTATTAGCCTCCCTCTCAAAGTTGTTCTTACCAAACTGCAGAGTTTGCCCAAGGTAAACATATTCTCGAACAACCTCGAGAGGACCGCCATTTACAACAATAGGTCCTGAGGAGACATGTTCGTTGAACATAACCTGGGTTTTGTCCAAGTTCACCCTGAGACCAATGCGTACAGAAGAATCAACTAGGCCATCCAGCATCTGCTGCAAGTCGTGCAGCGAACACATGAACACAGTAAACACAAACTTCTATAAGAAAATAATACGACGCGTTTGCACTCGTGCCATGGCTAAGAAACGTTTCCGTCTGCATCTTGCACATGTAGATTGACAGTAGTGCGACTGTGACAGGAGTAAGCTCAGTGTAACGGTCGGACTGTTTCCAGCGGCGCTCCTGTGGTGAAGGTGGGCTGCGGCGCCGAGTTCTCCATGATCCTGGATTGCAACGGAGCCCTGCACTCGTTCGGACTGCCCGAGTACGGCCAGCTGGGTAAGACACATTATCATCAGTTAGTCAGTGGGTGTGGGTATAATTGGTGTAAAAATACCCTTAACGAAGCGGAAAGGCACTTGTTCTCCCCACCATTGCGATTTTTTTTGCTTTGGGCCATCCCTGTGAACCTTCTAGTTACGGAGATATTAGGTCCAGTTAGTAGTTTCAACTTTTTCACAAGTTTTTAAAACCTTACAAGTTTTTAATGCTATAAATTTACTTTAAAAACCTCCTTGACCCCCCCGCCCCCGTACTAATCAATGCTTCGTGAAGTCCTACCGTAAAATGTGATTTTTCACACGAAAAAAAAAAGCTGTTTCTCAGCAATTTTTTTTGAGTAGAGTTACTTAGTTTGATGTACAGGATGCATGGTTGACGGCTTTGTGAAGGGTCCGTTTACACCTTATATTATGTACAGGAAACAGGCATCGAAGCACATGTTTCTTTAAGTGCTAGCACAGCAATCTGTACTGATTTGTATTGTGTTGATCAAATTGGAACCTGTATCATTATGCGAGCATCCTTAGTAGGGGTTGGTTTTATCGCTCAACTGATTATTTCATATTTTCCGGTTTATTTAAATCTATCAGTAATTTGGAGTTTGGATGTGTGCTCGGTTGACCGCAATAGGCCTGCTATACATTTCCTACACAATTTTATATTTTTATCAATAATTGTTATTAAAATTTTCCATACAGAGATTCACATAAATTGGTTTTGGATAGCTTGATGGGTCGCCGTGCGTACACCTCTGCCTAACCCTTCTGGGATTACAGGTGTCATGTTATAGTTTCCTTAGTTTCACGAAAAAGGGGGCGTGGTTTATTTGACGTTTGGTTACAGTTAGATGATTTGGTTATGTTGTCTAAATGGTGAGTGTTAGTGAGAACGCATGGAGGATCATAGAAGAAAGATGACTTAGAAGCATATATTTACTTTCTTGGTATTTTCTTTGAAATCAGACCAGAGTAGCAATTTCTGTAATGGTTCTTGACAATCAATTCATTATCAACATTCTAGCTCACTAGTTAGCTATATTTCTTATTTCGAAACAGTAATATTGCCAAATTAATTAAAACAGGTACATATTTGGCAACTTTTTGGATGAACGCTCTTAAATTCAAAAGATGGAATTTGATATTTTGTTTTTGTAATACGTAATTGTATTATGGAACATATCTAACATATTACATGGGGGTGGACCCGCCCGCAGGGGCGGCAAGGGTGGCTCAGGCACTGAAAGCGTCTGCAGCAATGGTTGACCCCTTGCTGCAGACGCTTTCAGGTCTAGACGAGTAAGCTTCAGAATGGGAGGGGGGGGGGCGTTTGTGTGTGTGTTCCTACTGAACTATGTACTTACATGAATAAACTCATTATTATTTTACCGACCTAAAGAACCATGGAGAATTTTGTATAAACTCTGTCCCCACCCTCCAACACTCATAGGATAGGCATCAACATGCTTAAAAGAATCCAGAAAAAAACTATAATAATAAAAAATATATCTTAAGACTAGCCTAAACGTTAGGTTAAGTCAGTAAATTAAGTTAAGTAAAGAATACTCCACGTATTCCCTATATGTAAGAAGAATGTCGCCATAATATAAAACATCTTACCTACCAAACACTTCGAATGACACTTGTTTCAATTCTATTAGGATGTTTCTTCTAATAGTCCTTTGTCTGAATTTGTGCCTTAAGTTAATACCAATAAATTCACACCCTACGACATAAAACAAGCATAATCAACAAATATGGGTACCTATATTATAAAATACAAAACAATTCAAACTTAATGACAACTCGGAACATGAAAACTTATAACTGCGTAAAGCCGCCAATATTTCAGGTGACTTGCATACACACTCAGTTGCCCGACGAAATTAATGCTGTAGAGTAAAAAAAGTTGCACATGTGTTGCCATCGACAACTAAGTGGCTGACGCGAGGCATGTCGGTGGATCGGCGGCAGCTTTGGTTTGTAGAATCCTTAAGGTACACCTGTGCCTTTCCCTTAAAAAACACAGGCGTAATGTTATGTTTAATGCATTGCCTGTCACACCTGCAGGGCACAACTCGGACGGCAAGTACTTCGTGACGTCCACCAAGCTGTCGTTCCACTTCGAGACCATTCCGAAGCACGTGGCGCATTTCTTCGAAAAGACTAAGGAGGGCCACATCAACATCGTCAAGGATGTCGAGATCGTTGACTTCTCTTGCGGGAATAACCACACGGTGAGTTATTGTTAGTCACTGCTGGGCCACGATTGCGGTATGACCAATGAGATGAGGGCCACTTTGTGGCGCCCTGACACAGGCAGAAGGCGACGCGGCAGACCTCAGACCATCTCGTAAAGAGATATATAAATCCAATCTAAGTTATTGTCGTTTATGCATAAGTTAAGACCAGACGACTTTCAGTAATGGGAGAAGCACCAGATGAATAAAATGTATAAGCTGTAAATTAAATGTTTACACAAATCTAGAATCACTGATCTACCTTAATTTAAAGTAAATGTATAGTTAGCGTTTCCATTAATAATAAATAAATGAGCTTGTGCTGTCTGGCAGGTGGCGATAGACTCCCGCAAGCGCGCGTTCAGCTGGGGCTTCGGCGGGTTCGGACGGCTGGGGCACGCGGAGCAGAAGGACGAGAGCGTGCCGCGCATGATCAAGTACTTCGAGTCGATGTCGCGTGGCGTGCGCTCGGTGCACTGCGGCGGCACCTACAGCCTCGCCGTCAACGAGCTCGGTAATACACGGCCTTCAGGGCTACCAACGTTGCTCCTGAGCGGTGTCGCGGCGCTTTGGAAAACTTTCATTATTATAAACAATACTGCGGTGCAATACACCGTGTGGCGGGCTGTCGTTCTGATTTACATATAGAACAACGCAGAGTTACCGCGCGACACAACGTACCGATAACGTATCATACATCTCGTAAGGGCTGAGTTTTTCAACGTCGTACAGGTCAGTCGATCTTGTCAGTGGAAGCTAATTTATGCCCGATTTTTTTCAACAATTATTTATGGAATAACAGTAACGTTTGAGAGTATAGAAATAACTGACAAAAGCTCAAAATAAATCCTCAGTCATATCAAGTTACCTGGCATTGCATAAAACAGCTAAATAATACACATATTCACGAAAAAATCAAGCATAAATAATACAATCAAAGAAAATTACGATTGTGTCAGAAAAGTTTAGAACTTACAATTTATTTTCAAATAAATTATAAACAAATACAAACACAAACAAACAAAAAACAACAACAAACACAAACAAAACACACACAAATAGACAAACAAAACACAACAAGACAGTGCTTGAGGTTGGTTTCACAATGGACCTTATGTTGCGAGCACGGAAGGACCGGTAAATGGTTATACCTTTCTACAATTAAACTATTGTAAAAGAACGAGTGCCAATGAAATTATAAAGTCACACACTCTTCGCATCCATTCCAGGCGGCCTGTTCTTGTTCGGGCAGACCAAACGTACCGGCGAAGCGAACATGTATCCGAAGCCGGTGCAAGATCTTAGTGGTGAGTCTTTTAATATCTTTTTGTATTTGTTTATTTTACTGCTAGCTGCTTTTTATTTTGTTTTTTGAAATTGTTGGATGAACAGGGGACGAACAAAGGAAAAATGAATATATTGTACTTATGATACAAAAAATTAAAGGAAAGGAGTAAATGGGTGCCTATGAAATTCTGATGTGTAATTTTACCTATTTTATCCGCCATTTTTTTTCTGTTTTTTGTTATTAATTTGTATGGACACAAGCCTATTATCAACACTTTACAATCTCGCGAGATATATTATAAACTTGTGTGTATGTTAGCAATTATCCGATGACTTAAACAGTATAATGTTTTTGTATCAGGCTGGAACATACGCTGCGTCGGTACAAGCAACACGTCAATCGTGATCGCGGCCGACGAGTCTCTGGTCGCCTGGGGCGTGTCACCCACCTACGGGGAACTGGTCTGTACTCGGCTTTATGAATACTAGCACTAGCTGTTGCTCACCAGTCACCTCTAGCATTATCCAGGACGGAGTCTTTCTGCAGGTCCTGATTTGTCTTCATGATTCAGGGTCTAGAACTGAAAAGGGTGACAGACAGGCAGAGTTACTTTCGCGTTTATAATTGTAGTAATGGTCAGAATGCAGCAAATGCACTTGATCGTCATCAGCTGATGGATTGGAGCACGGCCTATGTCATGCCACAGCGGGACATAGGCTTCTTGCCCTCCACTCGCCATTGAACTGCAAGGTACGGAGGTACTCCACTCCTACTATTTGCTCTCTCTTCCTCTGCGGGCGATAACCTCACGTTTACCACCTCGATTTCCAAGTTGATTAATGAATCCTGAACTTGTCCACCTGTAACTTGCACACTTTCCTCTATTCATGTGGCTTCTTATTATTGAGCATTTTTCATCAGATTTAATGAGAAATAAAAAGATAATAAATAAAACTGAACATATCCATTACCATAATCTCAAGTTTGTACGCGCGTTGGTCGTACTACAAATTGAAAGCCAAGAAAAATAGGCACCATTTCTCCTATGAATAGTTTGATTGTGAAACTTGCAGGGCACGGGTGACATCAACAAGTCTTCGGCGCGGCCCAAGGAGGTAACGCGCATGGACGGGCTCAACATCACGCAGGTCACCATGGGCTACTCGCACACGCTGCTGCTGTGCGACGACGCCGGCGACGAGGTGAAGGCCAAGCTGGCCTCTCTGCCTACCTTCAACCCGTAAACTGCTTCACGACGCGGCGAAGTAGCCAACCGAGCTACTACCACTCGTAAAACACCCACGCTAAGGGACGACATTTATCAACACTTATATTACTCTCTGGTCTCGTTTTCACAGTAGACAATAATTGCGCTAAATTATTTTGTGTTGCTCGTGTTGGAAACATGTTTTCAGCTACCCAGAGTAATGTCGCCACAACAATTAGTTTTTTGTTGATAAGAAACATCATCATGTACACAGCTTCAGAACAATTTTTTATGATAATTATTATGACTAAGAGCCACGCTTTATTAAAAACGAATTTAGATTAAGAATGTCGCCTCTTAGTTCTTTAAGCGCAGTTTATTGAGGTTGAGATCGTCAGTTTATAAAAGGTGCTAGATTCAGCACCTTCAAACACATGGGATAAGTTAACTAATCAATAGTGATTTTGCTGCTCTTGATATAAGTTGTTTTTGGTTGACTTAACATCCACGAATATAGAACTATTCATAGGTTACTGGAACAGGCTCTTGTTTATTTTTTTTTAAATGATGTTTTACGTTTACGCGAAATTTGTTTGCGCCCGTATATTACAACTTTCATCGAAATCTTTAGAGCCGTTTTCGAGAACGTGATACAAATATATATAAAAAATTTTGCTCATTTAATAGTCGGATAGGTATACAGGAAAGAGAAATCTTCATGAACACCAGAGTTCGGAGAGAAGCTGATTTACTATTTTATGGTCAGTAAAAGTTATACATAATTATGTATGAGTGCATCAACCCCATTTCCGGCTTCCAATAATACACCTTGTATTATTTCTCAAAATATTTGATGACATCCTTAACCGACCCTGATGTGGTTGCGTGAGTAGACTAGCTGTCAAAGCACAGCGATGCAAGATGTCCAGTCACCTGGCTCGTCCGAGTCTCCCGTGTCACCTCCCACCTCACGGGCGCTCTGTCCCGTCACCTACAGTGTCCTCCAAAAGTTACATACGAGGTTTTCACTTAGAAGAAATTTCAATCATTTAAAATGCTACTTTCAAATGTTTGTATTGTTTATAAGGTAATACTAATTAGGGGCGATCCTATAATCACGTGAGGTTTTTAGGCCACTTTTATAGCCCCCTTCCCCCTCACCCTTGAGGTTTTGGGCTACCCCTCCTCCCCCGTCTCAGCTTCACGAGTTTTTTTTATTATTAAAAAGATGAGATAGAATCTGGTCACGCTTCGCTCCTCTTCTGTCTTCTCCGCTCCAGTGGCAGCCTTCGTCCATAACAACGCCATTTTTACAGTTCAAATAATCGAAACTAGCATTTTAGATGATAATGCGACCTAACATTGAAGAATAATTTCAATTGCTACCTTTGGGAGGGCACTGTTTATATTATTGTGAGCAACCCTGTGTCTAAAGCGCTCATTTGAGCCGTCTATCACTCGCTTGTTTTGAGCCTAACAAACTGCCCAGCGCTGGTAAAATCCCCTCCGGTCATTGTCGTTATAGATATTGAAGACGAACCACCACCATAATAATGGGAAGAGTGTACAACGTTCTCATTTGAGCAATATCATAATGGCGAAACCGCGACCCAAATGTATGCTCAACTCCACGCGCCTGCGAGTACGATGGAAGAGGTCTGTCGCAATCGCCTATGTTTTCTGTGACAAACATACCGCTGCCCCCTCCGGCCCTCACGATCCCCGAGAACTCGAAAACCCACGACATTGGTGCAATGTACCGTGAGAGGAACTAACTAGAGGCTGGGCGTCACCTGAGAGGCGATAAAATGACCATTCTGGTTAATAGACTGGATAAGACAGCCCTAAAAAAAACAAGATCAACAAGACAACGGACTAGCACCGTCCTGTCCAGATACTACACAAACACTGTTTTATGCTTTCACGGTTTATACATAAAACTTCAAGGGTCTTTCGCAGGTCGTTCCGTAGGTGAGTGTAAGGTAATACCTACAAATCAGTTCCCACGGTACCCAGCTGTGTGAGCAAGAGTTGCAACCTTACCTCTCTTTGAGAAAACAATAACATAATTATAATCTCAACCTCACTAAACTAAAGCTGCCACTATTTCACAATAGCAGGCCTATTGCAGTTTACAAGTATTTTTAATTAGTAAATAACATAGTCTTTAACTTTTTAAGATACTTTGTTTATAATTTTGTATTGGTGTTAGTTTCGGAAACTTGTGCTTAGATCTCCAGATGTCAAACTACTACACTTTTGCAAGCTTTCATTTAAAAAAAAAATCTTTCTTCTTTAAACACTCATTCCATTTTCTCCACTCATTTGAAAGAAGACATATCTGCAAGAGAAAGCTTTGTCAGTAACTTCTACTGCCCTAATGAAATGTTTTTTTATCAAGCATTCTTCTGCTGGACATAAGCCTCGAGTATTATTTCAATCGCGTCAGTAACCATTCCATTATATTATTATTAATTCATTTATTTCAGATAGTTATAATTATAATCCATACAATACATAACGTTAAATTAAAATAAATACGCACATTTATACTAACATTACATAAAATAAAATATATAACAGTAGCAATTCATGTAGTTAGGTTATTCAATTGTAGTCGCTCAAAGCATGACCTTTTTAGGCACGTATGTCCTCCTCTTTAAGTTGGCAATGAATCTGGTCATCCAAGTACAAGTATCAAGTATCCATCGAATTATTATTTTTTATTGTAAAGTAAGCTTTTTTCTACGATAATAATAACAATTAGGAATTTATTTTCAATCTTTTTTTATAAATAAGGTTTAAAACATTAAAGTAGATTTTTAGAAAAAAGTAATATTGATAATAAATTATTATGAGTATAGGATGTCGAACCTGTACTAATTTCGTGGGACGTTCAACAGAAATTTGTTAACGGCAGGAATCAATTGCTAGAGTGACCAGACTGTAAAGGAATCGTGAACCATGGCCAAGTTATTCACCTCTACGGCTTGGGGCGATCATCCACAGTCTACTTAAACTCATGAAAGCTCTAAATATCTGCCACCATTTGTGTTAACCTTTTTTCTGACTGTAAATGTCGTCAAACATCTAGACATGTTTTATAAATAAGGTACTTACATTCATATGAATTTGTTCAGCAACTTCGTAATCTTATTACACATTGCGTGGTTAAAAAAATATGCGATAAGAGAATCACCTCTAATGCACAACCTGATACAACAGTGGCAATGCAAAATAAGAAGTCAGTTTTTCTCATCAAATTTAAAAACATGATTAAAACTTTATTACACTGTGATTGATAATAGAAACTTTGCCTGGACTTATTTAACTGTCCTGCGAAATTTGTAACGGTGTCTGAGAAAGTGTATCATGTATTTTAATGTTCGACACCTCTTCTAGTATTAATTGTACTTCTATCTAAACATAAGCCTCTAACGCGTTACTGGGAGGGTAAACAACAAAAGATGTTTCCTGAATTAGCTTTTCAGGAATATGGTGGTCTGTAAATGCATAAGTTGTAGTGAACCATCGTTGTCGCCGCAGCATACCTCCCCTCCCCGCCCCGCAACTAGACACCACTTTCGCAGGCCTATAGCGGGAAGCGCCCACCTCTCATCCGATCATTCTAGTATACGATTAAGATATATAACTATTAACAATTTGTATGGAGAAACAATTATGGAACACCTCGATTGCGAGATTTTCTACTTTATGGTTCTTTAGGGTAAGCATAGCTGTAACTGATTGTACTTATTTAATGTTTGTAAGTGTAGGTGTATGTTCACATTCCCTCTGCCGGCCCCACTTCGTTGGACCTTTATTTCCACGTTACTGTTCAGGGCCACAGGTGACTATAGACTGAATTTTACTCGAACTCTAGTTTAACGAACAATTTATTGATTATGTAAAACATAGCTTGAAGTCACACTTTACTCAAATGAAACAGATTGCACTGGTATTGTTCTATTCAACCATCAGGTCATCAAAGCTTTCTGATCAGAGTGTATCTATCATAAACGTGCTACTAGGTTGCGGTTGGTAGTCGACGAGCCTCAAATCAAATCGATCATCCATATCGATTGATGACTGATATCGATCGGTAAAGATACATTATGAACCTGACTGCCAAGTTTCATTTATTCCATCGATCCTCGTCGATTGCGCCTTGCGCGGATGAACTCCAACTGCAAGTCTAATTACGCCTGAATTGTTTATTAAGAAGTGCAGATTTAGCTATCCTATCTCTACACTTGTTTTAAGTAATATCTTACGCTCAATCATTCATCGGCCACTCTTTCCTATAACGTTTAAGATTGTATGAAAATATATTATGTATTCAGAGGAATAACAATCTCATTTCCTGTCAGGACTAACGGGTACAAAGTATTTGTCATAATGTAACCTTGCCAACTGTAACATTTGATAAATAAACTTTTTCCAATGTATTGCGTTTTTTATTTGTTCGTTACACTTTCACACCCACGGACCTCTATGTATAAAAAAATGACTTAGAAAAAAAATGGCAAGACTTCATTAGAAGTGAGAGTTTCTCTTCATTTTAACTAGGTACTTATCTTATAAAAATAAAGAAAAATGTGCATCTGGATGGAAGGCCCATTTTTTAAATCGAAACGAAATAAGATTTATAGGGATTTTAGTAAAAACTTAAAGCAAAGGGCTATGAATTTCTTAAACATGAATTAAAACTGTTATGATTAAATAACTTGGACCCTCAATCCATTCATGGCGAGGTGAGATCGAGGCTAGCATGCTTAGTTTTCATGAAACTTTTAAATGTAGTCTTTTGGACATGAAGCAGGAGCTGAGCACTGTCCGTATGGTCCAAGCCGAATTTAGGCAGGATCTGATATGCAAATGACCGAAGAAATATCTGGCCCCAAAGATTCGCTACAGTTCCACGCAAGCGAACAGGATGACCTCAAAAGAAGAGTTGATAATATTGCACGTCATCAGGCTGAACAGTCTGCTACCTCGATCAGCTATCTAGAATCCAAGATAGATAAGCTCGTGCAGCAGGCAAGAGCCTGCAACCTCGAGATCTGCAATGTTCCTGACAAGCGAGGTGCAAATCTGCTGCAGATCTTATGGCTTTACCATTCCTAAAAAAGAGGTCATATCCATCCATAGGGTACCGCACGCACATCAGCAAAACAACAGACCGAAGAATATTATTGTCAAGTTCTCCACGCGCATACTACGAGACAATGTCTTTAGCGCGTATCGGAAGGCTTAGTCACTTAAAACGGATGAAATTGGTATTTCCGGGTCCTCTACAAATGTCTACATAAATGAGCACTTGTAACTTTACGGAACAAATTATTATTTCGTAAATGTAAGGAAGCTGCAAAATATTACCAGTACAAATATGTTTGGGTTAAGAACTGTACCATCCTTGCTCGTAATAAAGACGGCGATGCTGCCTTTGCAATCAGATCGGATGATGACATATCCAAACTTAATTGTAACTAGCTGTTGCCCGCGACTTCGTTCGCGTGGAAATTTAATATGTATGTGAGAGACTGCCTCGTTGGTCGAGTGGTCGCAAGTGCGACTATTAAGCATGAGGTCCTGTGTTAAAAAAAAAATGTTTATTTTAATTACATAAAGCTATATCGCACATGATTTAGAGATCACCTTTTGAGCAAGGCGATGCTTGTGTGACTCCGCTCTTCCACTTAACATTAAACAATGTATGCAATTGAAAAAAATACTATAAATAATAGTGTTATTGGGTTATTCCATCAGAAATTTCGCAATAGCAGCCACGGAATCTGGATTTGTACCCAGTTGGTGGAAATAGGCTCGGCCCCTATCACATGGGACTTCAACATAACTGGCGAAATGTGGGTGTACGATTAGGTACACTTCTGCCTAAACCTTTGGGGATTACATGGTGTGATGTGTGAGAACTGACTGGCTGATCAAAATTTGATAATGTGTGTGATGACTACAAAAAGAAGTCCCAAACAAAATTAAAAACCGTTTATTTTCGCGCTATACAGTATACAACTTTATTTTCAAAGTGAACCATCACACGCCTTGTTGGGCACTATTTATTCTAATACCGTTTTGTATACAACATTATATGACTTAATATTTTCCGCAAGCACGTGCAAATTTTGGGCACTGAACAACCAACACATAATTGACCGTCTGAAAAGCATAGAGTGCACAATTGAATGCCGGTCACTTTTATGGTTTGGCCCTGGGATCTGTTGATCGTCATTGTAAAAACCAATTTTAAGGGAAATTGTAACCTCTTAAATTGAAATGGCAAGTTATTTGAAATTTGGGCATGCGGGGAATTAAAACGCTCTGTCCTTTAGCAGCTCCGTTTTCATAATGTTACTACCCAGCTCTGTGATACGAAGCCGGGTGCCGTTGCACAGTCAGTAGTTTTTACAATGACGATCAACAGATCCCAGGGCCAAACCATAAAAGTGACCGGTCAATTATGTGTTGGTTGTAAAATAATAAGGCATTTAATGTTGTAAACAAAACAGTATTAGAATGAATAGTGCCCAACAAGGCGTGTGATGGTTCACTTTGAAAATAAAGTTGTATAGCACTAAAATAAACAGTTTTTAATTTTGTTTGGGACTTCTTTTTGTAGTCATCACCCACATTATCACATTTTGATCAGCCAGTCAGTTCTCACACATCACGCCATGTAATCCCCAAAAGTTTAGGCAGAAGTGTACCTAATCGTACACCCACATTTCGCCAGTTATGTTGAACTCCCATGTGATAGGGGCCGAGCCTATTTCCACCAACTGGGTACAACTCCAGATTCCGTGGCTGCTATTGCGAAATTCCTGATGGAATAACCCAATAACACTATTATTTATAGTATTTTTTTCAATTGCATACATTGTTTAATGTTAAGTGGAAGAGCGGAGTCACACAAGCATCGCCTTGCTCAAAAGGTGATCTCTAAATCATGTGCGATATGGCTTTATGTAATTAAAATAAACATTTTTTTTTAACACAGGACCTCATGCTTAATAGTCGCACTTGCGACCACTCGACCAACGAGGCAGTCTCTCACATACATATAAAATTTCCACGCGAACGAAGTCGCGGGCAACAGCTAGTATGGAATATGCTGAGAACAACAAACTGACAAATATAACTCGTTTTTTTTATCAAATTTCTACTCGCAACATGTTTTGAAACAAAATAACAGTTTGTTTAACTCTAGCGGACGCATCTTAGACTAACTGTTTTGTAATACTCATGCAGTCACATTCTCTCCTGATGTCCCTCTTTTACCTGTTGACGCCTATCACCCAGCCTTCTATGTACACATTTCTTTCTCTCACCCCATACATATTCCTAAATTTACTACTGTTAACAAACTAAATTATCACAGAGCAAACTTTAACAAAATAAATTCTGATATAAGTGACGTGGATTGGAATATCTTACTGGACAACTTAACACCTAATGAATCTGTTTCTACATTTTATGAAAAACTCTATGAAATTATAAAATCACACACTCCCACATGTCGACCCAGAAATGTTAATTTTCCCAATTGGTTTTCCAAATCTCTCGTATATACCCACAAAAAGAAGATTCAAGCCTGGGTTAGGTGGAAGAAGTATGGGAATTTATGTGACTAAGAGGTATTCTCGAGTGTGTGTGTTCGCGCAGCGGAATGTTGTTGAATTAAAAGATTTTAATTATGCAGATATTTAGTGTATGACGTCGTATAATTGTGTATGGTAAAAAAAAAATTGTGCACGCAGCCATTGTGGAGAAATTCACCAAAAACTGATTCCGCTGGGCGAACGTTGTCCTGGCGGAACTTTTTTTAATCCATAGACTTTAGAAGAAAAGAGATGTGTCCAAAAATCAGTGTGTATTTGTGTATGTACTTACGAATAAAATTATTGCATGCATTAACTTCGGAGAAATTTAAGTTTCCGCTGCACGAACGTTTGGCCATTAGCTAGTTTTCATATAAAGCGCTTACATAGAGAGCTGTAGATTTTTACATACGTTGTTTTGAATTTGTTTAAATTTGTTTAAAAAACAGATTTAGAAAAAATCGTAGGGCTTAAAAGATAAAAATATAAACGTAAAATACGCTTATTAGGTCTTAGTTCTTAAAGTATGCACTTTGGGGTCTAGATTTTCACGTTTATACAAACCTTGTAAGTGTCTGCAACATGTTGCCAAGTATCAATGATGTTCCGTTAGTAATTAAAGAGTTATAGGACAAATTTACCATGAATAGATCACTGTTTACAAAGCAGTCAAATATCACGACGTTCTAAAGGAATTGCATGGTAATATGTATGCCAATAATTAGCTTATTCATTCAACTATTCACATGCAAAATTTCATGTCATTAAATTCATTAATTAAAGAAAAACAATTACAATACTGACGAAGCATCGAAAACCTACATAACCCGACCAAGTTCGGATGGCTACAAAAAAGCGGCCGTGCCATATATCACAACATTACGTGTATAGTTTATTATTAGTTCTAAGGTTTTTAAAATATTTACTTACTAAATATATTAATTTTATTACTAAATATATTAATACAATTAAAGACAGTGTCGCTACCAACACTAAGACCTTTTGGACGTATGTTGCAAGCCGTAAAAACAACATAACTACAAATAAAATCCCATCCACGGTTCATTACAACCAATTTTCGTCCAATGATCCCATTACTACTTGCAACTTGTTTGCCACATTTTTCCAGTCTGCATATGAGCCCTCAACACTCGACTGTAACTCTTGGGAACCACCATCTAATAATGCTGACCATGATGTCTTCTTAAGCAAACTGCAACTGTCTCTTGATGAAATACATAAAGCATTAAAATCACTTAATTTAACCAAGGGGCCCGGTCCAGATGGGATTCCTTCGCTTTTTCTGAAAAATACGTGTGAGACTTTATGCTATCCTCTACATACATTATACAATAAATGTTTATCATGTGGTATTTTCCCTGAAGTTTGGAAACATGCAAATATTGTACCAGTTCATAAGAGTGGTTCCAAGCATGACATAGCGACCTATCGTCCTATCTTTATACTATCTGCTTTTTCTAAGCTATTTGAGAGACAATACATAATAAAGTATATCCGTCAATTCGCAGTATTTTAATAAAAGAACAGCATGGTTTTGTTAAAGACAGATCTTGAATTAGCAATCTTCTCGTTTTCAAGTCACAACTGTTTGATGGTCTCGATAAGAGACAGCAGATTGATGCGGTCTACACAGATTTTCAGAAGGCTTTCGATAAACTTGACCACACACTACTACTCAATAAAATTGCATACAATGGAATCAAAGGTGACCTTTAAGGTGGTTTATAATTATCTTACATTACTAACAGAACACAAAAGGTAGTTGTTAATGGATATGAATCTGGCTCTTTTCGGGTCACCTCCGGTGTACCACAAGGCTCCATTTTAGGCCCTTTATTATTCATTTTATACATAAATGACAACACTGACACACACTGACACTGACTGTTTTCAAAATTCATAATTTCTTCTCTACGCGGACGATTTAAAGGTCTATAAAATTATTTCAGATGAAGTCGATTGTTTTAGCTTCCAGCAGGATCTAGACCGATTCTCTAACTACTGTTCTTCCAATAAGCTTTACCTTAGTCTTCCAAAATGTCACGTTATAACATTTACAAAAAAAAAAAAATTATTGAGTTCGACTATCGTCTTGCCAATACGCCAATTAGTAAAGAAAGTTTTCTCCGTGATCTTGGTGTTCTGCTGGATTCGAAGCTCCATCTGGATGCTCACATAGAAAAAAATGTTAACAAGGCCTACCAAATGTTTGGTTTTGTTATGAGATCATCCAGGGATTTTCGTCGACCTTCTACTTTTTTGCACTTATACAGGGTTATTTGTAAAACACCAGCAACCTCTTAAGAGGTCATTGTACTCATCATTATGAACAAATTTTACTATGGGACCAAACCTGAAATCGCGAAAAAAATTCTGCTGTTCCCTACATTTTGACGAGTTAATCGATCATAAAATTTATGATCGATGTAGGGAACAGCTGTTTTTTTTGGCGATTTCAGGTTTGGTCCCATAGTAAAAGTTGTTCATAATGATGAGTACAATGACCTCTTAAGAGGTTGCTGGTGTTTTACAAATAAACCTGTATAGATCAATAATTAGGCCACAGTTAGAATTTGCAGTATCTATTTGGAACCCTTTTTACTTAAAATATAGTGAAAGATTAGAACTAGTACAACGTAAATACCTTCGGGCTATGAACTTTAGATGTTATCGGAAAAAAATGTCATACCACTTACTCCTTAAAAAGTATGATCTTCTGACCTTAAAGTCAAGACGGAAACTTCTGGAAGTAATGACATTGTACAATGTGTGCCGCAACCATTTTGATTGTCCGGACTTAGTTGGTAGTCTGTGTTACCTGGTTCCTCGAACAGTTCATGTACGGGAGATACGCAGTCGACGTTTATTTGCCACTAGCCTCTGTAAATCCAACGCTGGCTCGCGTTCACCACTTCATCGTTTGGTTGAAAGTTTGAAACATACAACAATGAGTTCCATTCGATCGATATTCTCTTTATAAGTAAAAATGCATTTAGGAAGCAAATCCAAGCAACTCTAAGGGACACTGAGAAAATAACATAATGTTGAATGTGCACACAAATTTAAATTTAATTTAATTTACTTTTTCTTTTATATGTATGTGTGAGAACTGACTGGCTGATCAAAATGTGATAATGTGGGTGATGACTACAAAAAGAAGTCCCAAACAAAATTAAATGCCGACGACATGGCTTAAAACCGTTTATTTTAGCGCTATACAACTTTATTTTCAAAGTGAACCATCACACGCCTTGTTGGGCACTATTTCTTCTAATACCGTTTTGTATACAACATTAAATGACTTATTATTTTCCGCAAGCACGTGCAAGTTTCGGGCGCTGAACAACCAACACATAATTGACCGTCTGAAAAGCATGGATTGCACAGTTGAATGCCTGTCACTTTTATGGTTTGGCCCTGGGATCTGTTGATCGTCATTGTAAAAACCAATTTTAAGTCAAATTGTAATCTCTTAAATTGAAATGGTAAGTTATTTCGGTAAGTTATTAGCGCTCCGTTTTTATAATATTACTGCCCAGCTCTGTGATAAGAAGCCTGGTGCCGTTGCACAGTTTGGTTGCATCAAGGTTTCGCATCACCTGAACTGGAACGCCAACTTTAAGCTTCAGCTGATGGGACGCCTCGCCTTTTAACTCCACGGAGTTGTGGTACACGAACGCGCCGTCGACTCGGCCTGTCGTCCTAAGATGGTCGGACGGCGAGCTAGCCCATTACTCACCGTCCACAGGGTCTAAAGTCGCCGAACGATGCCACCCATCAGCGCCTAGTTGCCGCGGGTGTCCTGCAAGCTGCGGTCCAATGCCTCTAATGCATGCTTCTGCGATATTGTTTACTCGTCCCATAGGCTTAACTTCCACTGCTGCAAAAGGACTGCCCCGGTTTTGGTGATGTTGCATGTTGGGGTATCTTCGCTTGCAAGATTCAGCGGCAATTTGAAAATGGATTGTGCAGTCCGGCCACCCTTAAGCAAAGTTGCATCAATGCCCGACGAAGTCACAACCACAGTTATGTGACGGTACGGTTTGCACAGTGGCTGAGCAATTGACTGCGGTGCTGCACACACACAACGTCGTGGATTTTATCAAATTTTAATTTTGTTTTAATTTTTAAACTTTTTAGAGATTTTATGTCGTAATGGGTTGTACATAGTACTTTTTACTTCCATGCAAAGAGTAAACACAAAACGTAGACAGAGAATGCTATAGACTAATTGATATGTTTTGTCGCACTCACACAAGAAAAAGAACAACTTATGCCGATGTCGTGTAAAGAAATGAAACAGAACGATAAAATTTTTTGTTTCATCGAGCGTGCCACGTTTTTTCAAGGTCAGCACACTAGTTTGCTATACTCTATCCGTTTAGGTAGTTAACTAAAGGTAAACAATCTTGATGTAACTTTTTACTTAAAAACTCAGTTTAAAAATAAAATGCAAGTAAAAACCAAAGTAAATACAACAGTAACGAATACTAAATCAATTGAACCGTAAGTTTGAAAAGTAGTTTATTTGTTTAATATGAATTTGTATAAAAAGACACATCAAGATTGTTTACCTTTAGTTAACTACCTAAACGGATAGAGTATAAACAAAGTTTGACAGCTGACGTGCAGCTAGCCATCGTCTACCTTTAAAATACAGTTTTTACGTGTTATATGTTAAGTAATTTATGTTATATTTTGTTTTGAACAATTTAGACTTACTATTTCAACCATTTATACAAAAAAATGGTGTGGTGTAGCGTTAAAGGGTGTAAAAGTGATAGTGGAACGAAAATCCCAGGATTGTCTTTTCATTCGTAAGTATGCCACTCTTTATCAGTTCTAGGCATTCAGTAACATTTTATTATGTTCATATATTGTGTATAATGTACGCTAGACGTACGATTCATCCTTAAAAAGCACAAAAATAACAATTATTATTCAATTATAAATTCTAACCTAAAAACGTTGGTGTTGCCAACTTTTCTATAAATTATTACCCACTATTATGGGAAATAATAATATGATGGCTTCTGCAGTGAGTATTAATTAAATATCTGAAATATTTAATGACTTTTTGCAGTTTCCCTGAACCTGATAATTTACGTCAGAATTGGATTGTAGCTACAGGACGAACAGATTGGACACCAAAACCGTCATCAAAAATTTGCAGCAAACATTTTGAGAATTAAAAAGAAGAATATAAGTTAATTAGAAAGAAGAATTCATAAATAATCATTTTGAAAGTCAACCTTTTATTGGAAACCACAAAGTTTTACTTATTAAGGCAATTGCCATGCACTATTTTGAACTGCGTATACATCATGCAACAAAAGGATTTGAACCTAAGCAAAAAATTAGAAACATACGAAGCTTGTTTTATTTAAAGGACAATAATGTGTTAAATCAATAAAAGCTTATTAAAAAAAAACATGTTCTATTATTTACCCACAAACCCAGAACCTACTATCACATCAGAAATGGCAGTAATTTAGAACCACATCATCATCATCCATCGTCACTCCTGCCCTAATCGCAATTAATTTGAGTTCGGCAGCATGTCTTCTCCGCATCGCATGCCTTTGCGTACCGATGGTAACGGATATGTCATTGGCATATTCAGGCTTTGTCTTACGTACTAATTTCCAATTCTCATAAATTGTGGGGTAAATTTTTCCTCACCCGGTAACCCTAAATTCGTGACGTATTTATTTTTTGTCTCTTTTTGCGACACGCTTTGCCGGTGTCAATAGGATACTCTGTCTACGTCAATTAGTCTATAGCATTCTCTGTCTACGTCTGTCTACGACACAAAAGGATAAATAAAACCGAATTCATTTTTAGCCATTCAGACTACACTTCGACTAAAACCTATTTACGTAAATAATCAAATTTATCATAGAAAATCGCGTATGAGGTTACTAACTAAATTTTAAACATTAATATCTTTTGCGTCTGTTGGTCGATTTTGATGAAATAAACGCTAAATGTTACTCGGAACAATGCTTTTTATGTTTCAATATTTCGATTTTGAATATAATGAGGGGTTTTTACGTGATGCGCGCACAAACATACAGACAAACCGACAAACAGACAAAAATTCCAAAAATGGTAGAAATGGGTTCTGTTTGTGCACCTTTAACACCCCTACTACTTTTTATCTAAATATTATCAATGTACAGAAACGCCGTCTACAGATTTATTATATTTATATAGATGAGAACATCTTTTAAACCACAAATATACGCACTATCCGGCAGAGTCAGGAAACTTATCTACATCATGAAAAAACTACGTGACTGCACACCCACTCCTATTCTGCGTACTGTTTACTTGGTCTCTGCCAGTCCGTCCTCCAATATGGTATCTCTGTCTGGGGTGGCGCAGGTAAGGCCACATTTATTGAAGCCGAGAGAGCACAAAGAGCGGTCAGAGTGTGTGTGTGTGTTGTTTAGTCGTTGAGAAAATAGAATTGACTCGAGAAAATTCGAGAGCGATGATTTATTATGACTTTCGAAGTGGTTTAACACAAAAACAGTGTGTTGACCGGATGATTTCTGCATTTGGTAATGAAGCCCCATCCAAAACCACAGTTTATCGCTGGTTTGCTGAATTTCAACGTGGACGAGTCAAGCTCAGTGATGATCCCCGTCAAGGTCATACAAAAACTGCAATCACCCAAGAAAACGTTGATGCTGTGCGTAAGCTGATTGAGGAAGATGGACATGTGACGTACCGCGAAATTCAGGCAACTTTAGACATTGGCATGATTGCCCTGTTGGTCTAGTGGTTAGTGATCCTGACTGCTAGGACGGAGGTCGTGGGTTCGATTCCCACACAGGACAAATCTTTGTGCGATGAGTACGATTATTTGTTCTGTAGCTGGGTGTGATTTATCTATACATATAATAAAACAGTAAAAAAACTGTGTCTGTACATTGAATATATTAAAAAAAAAATAATTGAGGGGGGTTTAGAAACAGTAATAGAGCACGAAACCAAAAAAAAAGTCTGTCTGTCTGTTTGTCTGTTTGTCTGTTTGTTTGTACACGCTAATCTTCGGAACTACTTCACGGATTTGAATGATTTTTGTTTTGTTGTATAGGTATAAAGTCTGAGCAACACATAGGCTATAATTTATCTTGGAAACTTGAACACCTGATGCAGAACCGCAACAGACCAGCTAAACTATAAGAGATACAAAAATGGTACCTTAGCAAAAATTGTTTCACGTGATGAGCATTTTCTGCTAAGAGAATAAATTTGAAGATCTGGAACACCTGATGTGGAACTCCAAGAGCCCAGCTACACTATAACATATATAGGAATGACGTCTTAGCAAGAGTTGTTCAGCCTGATGAGTACTCTCTGTTGTCGTATAAAATTCGAAGATCTGGAACAGCTTATGTGGAACTCCAAGAGCCTAGCTACACTATAACATATATAGGGATGACGTCTTAGCAAGAGTTGCTCAGCCTGATGAACACTCTCTGTTGTCGTATAAAATTTGAAGATCTGTAACAGCTGATATGGAACTCCAAGAGCCCAGCTACACTATAACCTATATAGGAATGACGTCTTAGCAAGAGTTGTTCAGGCTGATGAGCACTCTCTGTTGACGTATAAAGATTGTAGATCTGGAACACCTGTTGTAGAACTCCAAGAGTTCACTGTATAATTATAAAATAACATAAGCTGGGAGTACCTCCACGCGGTGAAGGCGGTAACAGTTTAGGACTGATTTTCGATGAAAATTCTATGAATCATTGAAAATTTGACTCTACTAGCTGAAACTCCCATTTATTTCCTTTTCCATTTATCTTCGTGACACGGTAGCCTACCCGGTCACGCAGGGGAGCAGTCACTTAGATTTTAATTGATCAGGTATTTTCAGAATAAAACTATAACCATGCCTAGAAATAGGTCAAGTCTTTCCCAACGTTCCAAAGGAGCTAAAAGATTGAGGATCATAAGATCCCAAGAATCTAAATAAGAGCGTCAGGATAGGCTTGATGCTGTTCGAGAACATCAGGCTGCAACTCGCTCTGTAGAAACCTCTTCGGATCGCGAAGCTCGCTGGCGTTCTCAGCGTATTTATGCATCTACATCCAGGTCTCTAGAGACCAGTGAAGAATATGATGCGCGACTCTCCGTTGATCGTGAACGTCATGCATTGTCTCGCGAGTCGGAGACGTTCACGGATAGAGAATTGCGTTTGAGTTCTCAGCGTATCTACGCATCTGCTGCTAGGTCTCTAGAGACAAGTGAGGAACATGATGCGCGACTGTCCGCTGATCGTGAACGTCACGCATTGTCTCGCGAGTCGGAGACGTTCACGGATAGAGAATTGCGCTTGAGTTCTCAGCGTATCTACGCATCTGCTGCTAGGGTCTCTAGAAACAAGTGCGGAACATGATGCGCGACTGTCCGCTGATCGTGAACGTCACGCATTGTCTCGCGAGTTGGAGACGTTCACGGATAGAGAATTGCGCTTGAGTTCTCAGCGTATCTACGCATCTGCTGCTAGGTCTCTAGAGACAAGTGCAGTACGTGATGCGCGACTGTCTGCTCAGTGCCGGCGTAAGGGCCACTGACACCCCGGGCGAAAATATTGTGGTGCCCACTTGAGGGAAGCAATATCAAGTGTTAGTTTTTTGCTGATCCCAAGTAAAATTATATTAAGAATTTCATCTTTCCTTTAACGTTACCCAGAGCTAACGACGCGGACGTAGAAAGTTTTGTAGCTCCTCTTTTTTATGCACAGAGCGTAGAGCACAGTTTTGAGGGTTTGCACCAGGGGAGGACAGAGACTCCAACTCCAGACCTTGGCGCCCCCCAGAATTTGTCGCCCTGGGCCGTCGCCCGATCGCGCCCCCCCCTAACGCCGGCACTGTGTCTGCTGTTCGTGAGCGACATGCATTGTCTCGCGAGTCAGAAACGTTTACCGATACAGAATCACGCTTAAGTTCTCAGCGAATTCGCACATCTACTAACAGGTCTTTTGAAACGAGTGATGAACGTGATGCGCGACTAACTGCTGATCGAGATTATCATACATTGTCCCGAACACGCACACAACAAAATATTCATGATCAGTTAGAGAGAAAAGTTAAAGTGAGAGAGAAAGGATTGCTGGAGTACGGCATGAAGAGACAGAAGTTAATTCAGTGTACCCTTGGGATCTGCTGCGGAGTAACGGGAAGAAAAGTTTTTTGTTGTATAGTCTGGGCAACATAAAGGCTATAATTTATTTTAGAAAATTAACACCTGATGCAGAACCGCAACAGACCAGCTACAGTATAAGAGATATAAAAATGGTGCAATAGCTAAAAATATTCCACGTGAAGAGCATTTTCTGCTGTGAGAATAAATTTGAAGATCTGGAACACCTGCTGTGGAACTCCAAAGCCCATGGCAGCGCTATAACATGTTAAGGAATGACGTCTTAGCAAAAGTTATTTAGTCTGATGGGCATTTCCTGTTGATATACAAAAATGAACGACCGAATGATCTGGAACGACTCCAATCGTCTCGCTCATTCCGTTGTTTTCCCGTCCCCGGGCCTTAGAATTCTACATCAGACTTTTTCAAATTTTCGATTTTGACGACCCCGTTGTCGCTGGCGTAAGCAACGGGATCCGCGTACGAAGTCGCGGGCAGAAGCTAGTCTATAATATGTATGTATTTAGAAATATACAACATGTCCCAAAATTCAACGATAAGCCAGCACCGGAGGATAGACCTGCCCATGACTACTCGGGCAAAAAAAGAAAAAAAAAATATCTCAATTTTTTTTGAACTAATAAAAAAAAAGAAATTTAAAAATTGAGAACCTTTTATTATATTTTTCACTACCATGACCACATTTTTTAAAATATTTCTGTGTTTTTTTTTTTATAGGCAACCTGAATAGCACTGCTATCTACCACAATTCTTAAACAATCCAGAATACCTCTAGTTTTTTCAAAAAAATTAATGAAACTTAACTTATTCCCTAAATTTTTTGAAGACTTTTAGTTTTAATCAACTTTAACTCATCGTGGTGTAAAAAAAAAGTATGAACACTACTATGGCAAGTTTTTTTATAAATTGACGCAACTAATCAAGATTCCAAAATGGTATAATACTCTACGAAAATCAACCACAAAAAAATAATATCCACACTAGTTCAAAACAAGAACCAAATTCCTTAAATTGTAGTTGACAGTAAAGTAATCACATTTATTGCGTGCCCAAAATGGGTTATTGTTACAATTTCTAGGAATTTGGCATACATACCTTAGAAGTTAGAGAGAGATAGATAGATAGAGATATTTACGTTAAAAAGAGACAACAACAGGGCAGGTAGAGAAGCTGTTATTATTCTCAGCAAGTCAGTTCAGTACGCTCTGCTCCTTTGTTTACTGCGCACCTATCCGTATTCAACTGACGTGGCTCTCATAAGTACTAACGACTTTTGGCTTGGCTTTTTGGACTGAAATCGATCTGCTAACTTAACTGACCTGGCATTATTTGGACTGGAAGTGATCTGCAAACTGAACTGACCTGGCATTATCTTGGACTACGATTGGATTGGATTCTCCATAGATGAGGTGCATATTAGCGTATTCCTGTGGTGTGTATGGTTGCGGCATGTTACTCGCTAAACAGTCCAAAATGTGCCAGAACTCCAAATCACATAACACACAATCGTAGTCACAAAACACACAATCGTAGTCCAATAGGCATGGGCTATTCAAATTCCTAGAAATTGTAACAATAACCCATTTTGGGCACGCAATAAATGTGATTACTGTCAACTACAATTTAAGGAATTTGGTTCTTGTTTTGAACTAGTGTGGATATTATTTTTTTGTGGTTGATTTTCGTAGAGTATTATACCATTTTGGAATCTTGATTAGTTGCGTCAATTTATAAAAAAACTTGCCATAGTAGTGTTCATACTTTTTTTTTACACCACGATGAGTTAAAGTTGATTAAAAGTAAAAGTCTTCAAAAAATTTAGGGAATAAGTTAAGTTTCATTCATTTTTGTGAAAAAACTAGAGGTATTCTGGATTGTTTAAGAATTGTGGTAGATAGCAGTGCTATTCAGGTTGCCTATAAAAAAAAAACAGAAATATTTTAAAAAATGTGGTCATGGTAGTGAAAAATATGTATAATAAAAGGTTCTCAATTTTTAAAGAATTTCTTTTTTTTTTATTACTTCAAAAAAAAATGAGATATTTTTTTTTCTTTTTTTGCCCGAGTAGTCATGGGCAGGTCTATCCTCCGGTGCTGGCTTATCGTTGAATTTTGGGACATGTTGTATTAAGTATGTTTATCAGTTGTCTGGTTGCCATAGTACAGGCTCTGCCTAGTTTGGGATCAGATGGCGGTGTGTTGGTTGTCCCAAAATATTATTATTATACTAGCTGTTGCCCGCGACTTCGTTCGCGTGGAAATTTTGTATGTATGTGAGAGACTGCCTCGTTGGTCGAGTGGTCGCAAGTGCGACTACTAAGCATGAGGTCATGTGTCAAAAAAAAAATGATTATTTTACATAAAGCTATATCGCACATGATTTAGAGATCACCTTTTGAGCAAGGCGATGCTTGTGTGACTCCGCTCTTCCACTTAACATTAAACAATGTATGCAATTGAAAAAAATACTATAAATAATAGTGTTATTGGGTTATTCCATCAGGAATTTCGCAATAGCAGCCACGGAATCTGGAGTTGTACCCAGTTGGTGGAAATAGGCTCGGCCCCTATCACATGGGAGTTCAACATAACTGGCGAAATGTGGGTGTACGATTAGGTACACTTCTGCCTAAACTTTTGGGGATTACATGGCGTGATGTGTGAGAACTGACTGGCTGATCAAAATGTGATAATGTGGGTGATGACTACAAAAAGAAGTCCCAAACAAAATTAAAAACTGTTTATTTTAGCGCTATACAACTTTATTTTCAAAGTGAACCATCACACGCCTTGTTGGGCACTATTTATTCTAATACTGTTTTGTATACAACATTAAATGCCTTATTATTTTACAACCAACACATAATTGACCGGTCACTTTTATGGTTTGGCCCTGGGATCTGTTGATCGTCATTGTAAAAACCAATTTTAAGGGAAATTGTAACCTCTTAAATTAAAATGGCAAGTTATTTGAAATGTGAGCATGCGGGGAATTAAAACGCTCTGTCCTTTAGCAGCTCCGTCGTTATAATGTTACTGCCCAGCTCGGTGATACGAAGCCTGGTGCCGTTGCACAGTCTGGTTGCATCAAGGTTTCGCATCACCAGAACTGGAACGCCAACTTTAAGCTGATGGGACGCCTCGCCTTTTAACTCCACGGAGTTGAGAAATTCAACGGGGTAGGCAGTACTATCGTCGTTAGCCATCACAGTGTCTAGTGTGTCAGTGTTATGTCGTCATAAGACGGTCGGACGGCGAGCTAGCCCATTACTCACCGTCCACAGGGTCTAAAGCGGCCGAACGACGCCACCCATCAGCGCCTGGTTGCCGCGGATGTCCTGCAAGCTGCGGTTCAACGCCTCTAATGCATGCTTCTGCGACATTGTGCACTCGTCCTATAGGCTTAACTTCCACTGCTGCAAAAGGACTCCCCCGTTTTTGGTGATGTTGCATGTTGGGGTATCTTCGCTTGCAAGGTTCAGCGGCAATTTGAAAATTGAATGTGCAGTCCGGCCACCCTTAAGCAAAGTTGCATCAATGCCCGACGAAGTCACAACCACAGTTATGTGACGGTACGGTTTGCACAGTGGCTGAGCAATTGACTGCGGTGCTGCACACACACAACGTCGTGGATTTTATCAAATTTTAATTTTGTTTTAATTTTTTTAATTTTTAGAGATTTTATGTCGTAATGAGTTGTACGCAGTACTTATTACTTCCATGTAAAGAGTAAACACAAAAGGATACATAAAACCGAATTCATTTTTAGACATAACTACACTTCGACTAAAACCTATTTACGTAAATAATCAAATTTATCATAGAAAATCGCGTATGAGGTTACTAACTAAATTTTAAACATTAATATATTTTGCGTCTGTTGGTCGATTTTGATGAAATAAACGCTAAATGTTACTCGGAACAATGCTTTTTATGTTTCAATATTCGATTTTGAATATAATGAGGGGTTTTTACGTGATGCGCGCACAAACATACAGACAAACCGACAAACAGACAAAAATTCTAAAAATGGTAGAAATGGGTTCCGTTAGTGTTCCTCTAACACCCTTACTACTTTTTTTCTAAATATTTTCAATGTACAGAAACGCCACGTCTACAGATTTATTATATGTATAGATTATTATTATAAATACAAATAATCTTGCATGAACAATTAGGTGTAAAAAAGTTGTTTTCCCGATGGATACCGCATTCGCTCTGTGAAGAGCAAAAAGCGGCTCGCGTTACCTACTTGGTGCGTCAGAACTCTCGAAAGATTTCACGCAGGATCCTCAAATGCTGAATACAACCGTTTGGGCGCATTATGTATGATTTATATACTTTCCCTAAAATAAAAAATAAATTGCGTGGTCAGAGATTTTCATCTCCTGAAGAAGCTGTGGACGCCTACAAAACGGCCATTTTGGAGACCCCAACTTCCGAATGGAATGGTTGCTTCGATGATTGGTTCCATCGTATGGAAAAATGTGTCAAATGTCGCGGAGAATACTTCGAAAAGCAAAAAATACATTTTTAAATAGTAATGTTGTGTCACTTCCTTGATTCCCGAAATTTTCAGTGCCGCCCTCGTACTTTATTATAAACTAGCTTTTGCCGGCGACTTCGTTCGCGTGGAATAGTGACTTCCGGCAGATTTTTGGTTTTACCCACATAGTTCCCGATCTCGCGGGATGAATTTTCAGTACTGAATTGATGCCGACTCTTGACCAATAGATGGCGCTGTATGTCCGGAATAAAAAAAATTTATTTTATTTTTTGTAATAAAAACTATCCTATGTCCTTTCTCAAGTTCCAAACTATGTCTGTACCAAATTTCACACAAATCGGTTCAGTAGTTTAGGCGTGAAGCAAAGACAGACAGACAGAGTTACTTTCTCATTTATAACTAGCTTCTGCCCGCGACTTCGTACGCGGATCCCGTTGCTTATGCCAGCGACAACGGGGTCGTCAAAATCGAAGATTTGAAACGTCTGATGTAGAATTCTAAGGCCCGGGGACGGGAAAACAACGGGATGAGCGAGACGATTGGAGTCGTTCCAGATCATTCATTTTTGTATGTCAACAGGAAATGCCCATCAGACTAAATAACTTTTGCTAAGACGTCATTCCTTAATTTGTTATAGCGCTGCCATGGGCTTTGGAGTTCCACAGCAGGTGTTCCAGATCTTCAAATTTATTCTCACAGCAGAAACTGCTCTTCACGTGGAATATTTTTAGCTATGGCACCATTTTTATATCTCTTATATGGTTCTGCATCAGGTATTAATTTTCCAAAATAAATTATAGCCTTTATGTTGCCCAGACTATACAACAAAAAACTTTTCTTCCCGTTACTCCGCAGCAGATCCCAAGGGTAAACTGAATTAACTTCTGTCTCTTCATACCGTACTCCAGCAATCCTTTCTCTCTCACTTTCTAACTGATTATGAATATTTTGTTGTGTGCGTGTTCGGGACAATGTACGATAATCTCGATCAGCAGTTAGTCGCGCATCACGTTCATCACTCGTTTCAAAAGACCTGTTAGTAGATGTGCGAATTCGCTGAGAACTCAAGCGTGATTCTGTATCGGTAAACGTTTCTGACTCGCGAGACAATGCATGTCACTCACGATCAGCAGACAGTCGCGCATCACGTACTGCACTTGTCTCTAGAGACCTAGCAGCAGATACTTAGATACGCTGAGAACTCAAGCGCAATTCTCTATCCGTGAACGTCTCCGACTCGCGAGTCAATGCGTGACGTTCACGATCAGCGGACAGTCGCGCATCATGTTCCGCACTTGTTTCTAGAGACCTAGCAGCAGATGCGTAGATACGCTGAGAACTCAAGCGCAATTCTCTATCCGTGAACGTCTCCGACTCGCGAGACAATGCGTGACTTTCACGATCAGCGGACAGTCGCGCATCATGTTCCGCACTTGTCTCTAGAGACCTATAAGCAGATGCGTAGATAAGCTGAGAACTCAAGCGCAATTCTCTATCCGTGAACGTCTCCGACTCGCGAGACAATGCGTGACGTTCACGATCAGCGGACAGTCGCGCATCATGTTCCGCACTTGTCTCTAGAGACCTATAAGCAGATGCGTAGATACGCTGAGAACTCAAGCGCAATTTTCTATCCGTGAACGTCTCCGACTCGCGAAACAATGCGTGACGTTCACGATCAGCGGACAGTCGCGCATCATGTTCCTTACTGGTCTCTAGAGACCTTGAAGCAGATGCGTAGATACGTTGAGAACTCAAGCGCAATTCTCTATCCGTGAACGTCTCCGACTCGCGAGACAATGCGTGACGTATACGATCAGCGGACAGTCGCGCATCATGTTCCTTACTTGTCTCTAGAGACCTTGAAGCAGATGCGTAGATACGTTGAGAACTCAAGCGCAATTCTCTATCCGTGGACGTCTCCGACTCGCGAGACAATGCATGACGTTCACGATCAGCGGACAGTCGCGCATCATGTTCCTTACTTGTCTCTAGAGACCTTGAAGCAGATGCGTAGATACGCTGAGAACTCAAGCGCAATTCTCTATCCGTGAATGTCTCCGACTCGCGAGACAATGCATGACGTTCACGATCAGCGGAGAGTCGCGCATCATATTCTTCACTGGTCTCTAGAGACCTGGATGTAGATGCATAAATACGCTGAGAACGCAAGCGAGCTTCGCGACCCGAAGAGGTTTCTACAGAGCGAGTTGCAGCCTGATGTTCTCGAACAGCATCAAGTCTATCCTGACGCTCTTCGTTAGATTCTTGGGACCTTATAATCCTCAATCTTTTAGCTCCTTTGGAACGTTGGGAAAGATTTGACCTCTTTCTAGGCATGGTTATAGTTTTTTTTTGAAAATACCTGATCAATTAAAATCTAAGTGACTGCTCCCCTGCGTTACCGGGTAGGCTAGCGTGTCACGAAAATAAATGGAAAAGGAAATAAATGGGAGTTTTAGCCAGTAGAGTCAAATTTTCAATGATTCATAGAATTTTCATCGAAAATCAGTCCTAAACTGTGACCGCCTCACCGCGTGGAGGTACTCCCAGCTTATGTTATTTTATAATTACACAGTGAACTCTTGGAGTTCCACAACAGGTGTTCCAGATCTACAATCTTTATACGTCAACAGAGAGTGCTCATCAGGCTGAACAACTCTTGCTAAGACGTCATTCCTATATAGGTTATAGTGTAGCTGGGCTCTTGGAGTTCCATATCAGCTGTTCCAGATCTTCAAATTTTATACGAACACAGAGAGTGTTCATTAGGCTGAGCAACTCTTGCTAAGACGTCATTCATATATATGTTATAGTGTAGCTAGGCTCTTGGAGTTCCACATAAGCAGTTCCAGATCTTCAAATTTTATACGACAACAGAGAGTACTCATCAGGCTGAACAACTCTTGCTAAGACGTCATTCCTATATGTGTTATAGTGTAGCTGGGCTCTTGGAGTTCCACATCAGGTGTTCCAGATCTTCAAATTTATTCTCTTAGCAGAAAATGCTCATCACGTGAAACAATTTTTGCTAAGGTACCAATTTTGTATCTCTTATAGTTTAGCTGGCCTGTTGCGGTTCTGCATCAGGTGTTCAAGTTTCCAAGATAAATTATAGCCTATGTGTTGCTCAGACTTTATACCTATACAACAAAACAAAAATCATTCAAATCCGTCAAGTAGTTCCGAAGATTAGCGTGTACAAACAAACAGACAAACAGACAGAATTTTTTTTTTGGTTTCGTGCTCTATTACTGTTTCTAAACCCCCCTCAATTATTATTTTTTTAATATATTCAATGTACAGACACAGTTTTTTTACTGTTTTATTATATGTATAGATATTAGTTTGGATTACACAATAGGTATTATAAAGCTGCATGGTAGGGCTCATAACAACCCTTCATGTTTGAAAACAAAGAGTCGCTATCTCGTACACAACATTCAGGTGTTTCGGCACACAACAGACGGAGGATCCTAGGCTCTATTATACGTCGTCAATAGCGAGGATAACAACGCAAAAAGAGAAGATGATGACAAGAGAATTCACAAGAAATAAACAACAACAACAACAACAACAACAACACAACAACAACAACAACAAACAACAACAACAACAACAACAACCAACAACAACAACAACAACAACATGATGATGATGTGATGTGTGTGTGTGATGTGATGTTGATGTGATCAACATGCACTCGCGCCGGTAGACATATTTTTTGTGTTTTTTTTTTTTTTTAATTTATTCATGACCATGGTATTTTTTGTGAAGTGGTGTGGGGCTGCCAGGTAAATTTAACATAATTTTGTGAAATTAATAGCCTCTGCCCGATCTATTGCAGTAAATTAATTATTTATTTATTGACTTGATTTGTAACCCTTTTGTTTATTCATTTCATAGTAACAACCTACGCTATACGAGCGTATTTCTATTATATTATGCATTAACGATATTTATTTTTATTAAGTTTTAATAATATTAACATTGAATAAATTAGCCGAAATATTATATCGGCTAATTTGTTGATCAAAAATTTCAACAAGAATTTCGCTAAAACTACCATTATGGTAGCTATCTAACATTTAAGCACCTATTCAGTTTTGATTATGTTGCCATCATTGAAAACGTCATTATTAGAGACCGAAGTTTTAGGTCACGCATAATAGAGGAGAACTTTGCAACATTGGTCTAGTCCCCGTAGGTATTCCAAGGTTTGCCCAATGAGACGACCCCGCCTGCACAGAACCAAGGGCGGAACGAGGTACAGGTAGGGGCAGTCCCCCCCCTAAAATATGCGGGAATGCTCACAAACCATGAAGTAATAATATTATAACGTAGGCAGTCAATTAATAAACAAAAACAAAGTTGATCCTATTGACAAGCGAAGATTGTACTATGAATGACCGCGCCGCATCGCTCCGTTCCCCGCGCGCCGGTCGTCGTCGTCCCATTGCTCATGCAGTATTTACCTTAGATCTCAGATTGAGCCTAGATATTCTTGGTTTGTCTACGTCTGATTAAAAAATCCTAGCTACGCTCTTGCACAGAACTGTCATTTCATTGAACATCGTGAAAGCAACAAAAATTTTGGAAAAAATGTGACAACTATGTATTATAATAAAGTTTACGAGTTCATTGACTTTTTTGCCACCTAAAGTTGGACTTTGTTTTAAGAAGTCGTTTTTTTTTCAAAAAGTTTTTTGTTTTACCCTTTTTAGTTGTAGGTACTAAACCACACAAAATTCTTATCATGAATCTTTAAATTGTAACTAGAAGAAGGAAAAATCCAAACTACTAAACCGATTTTGATGAAATTTCTATGAGACCAATCAGAAAGCAACATGTAAAATTGATTTTTTTAATATTTTATTATTAACTAGCTGTGCCCGCGACTTCGTTCGCGTGGATGTCAGAACTTAACAATGTATTTTTTAGTGCGAAGCGCTGTTGGAGGATTCCGATACAAATCATTTTTTTTTTATATATGCTAGTGCTTCTTTATAAACAACATTAGCTGTGGAACCATCTGGAGCGTACACAAAAAGGTTATTGGGGTTGTTTACGCGAGAAAGAGCTACGTATAGTTGACCATGGGAAAAGCATCCAATACTTAGGTCCACCCCCGCAACGGATAATGTCTGGCCCTGAGCTTTATTAATTGTCATGGCATAACAGAGACTGACTGGGAATTGCACTCGTTTGAAAGAGAAAGGAAAGTTGTTAGGAATTATAGGTATATTCTTGGAATAAAAACAATATCACCAGCGCCGCAACCGGTTAATATTTCAGCTTCGATTATGTTTTGCTGCAGATTTGTGATTTTGAGCCGAGTGCCGTTACAAAGTTTGGAGGACATAAATTTCTGAGGAGAATTATTGGTACACCGATTTTAAAACTATTTTGTGGACTGGAAGTCCGGGTGTGTTGAGGGAATCCAAAAATTATACCGGGTAGTGCGTGGAGTCATCTTCTTCCATAACTGTATTTATAGAGGTGTATTCTCTACTATTCCCGGACACATGAATCAATATTTCTAAATTAATTGCCGCAGCTTGGACATTGCGAGGAGTCAAAATAGCTCGCTGACATAGCTAAGAACCGGCTTGATTTCCCATGTTTGTGGAATCTCCGTACACAGAAGAAATTAGCTCCTGTTGTGATGTAACGCAAGAACAGAGATTATCAACCAAAATAACTTTTCCATCTTCTTGTACGGGGTATGTGCCATCGCCTATTTGTAACAATAAATTGGGAAACTCCTGTGCATTTTCGCAGCTTCGCAACTGTGCACGCATATTTACACTCAGGTGTGTAGATGATATATTGCGCCATAAAACAGAACTCTTCAGACATGCAGCAATTTCTTCGGCTCTCGTTCCTCGGGGTACTATCGGGAGTGTCTGCCGAAAATCCGTAATGCCCCCATCGGCCGGTCATTTTGCCTTAGGTCCTGTAAAGTTCTATTCACTGCTTCTACAGCTTTGCGGTTTGCCATAGTGCACTCGTCCCAAAAAATTAAAACACAATCGCATAAAACCCTTACTTTATCGCTATTTCGCGATATGTTGCAAACCAGGCTTTCCGTGCGGTCTAAGTCGATAGGAATTATAAATGTTGTGTGTGCCGTTTTTCCTCCAGGCAATAATGTGGCTGCTATGCCTGAAGAGAAGACAGCAAGGGAAATTTTATTTTGGTTCTGTAGCGGCACTACAAAAAGTAATCCGGCAACATAGAACAAAAAGTACTACAGCGCCATCTATGACGCAAAGGATAAACTAAAAATCGAAATATATCTAAATTCTGCATCGCGCAACTAAAGTTATTCGCGACTTAAGACTATACAGAAGAACCCGACAACAACTGTTGGGCAGTAGCCCACCAGACATAACACCCGTCTGGTCGGAGGATCCTCCCTTTTCAATGGTGGTTGAAGAGCTTTACACCCTGTTCTCCATACCCCCAAATTGGTGACCCCGAAATGGACGTCAGCGCAGCCCTCGAGCAACGTGACGTCATCAACATCACTTCCTCAAGCTTTCGAGCAGCGAGTCACATAGCCAGCCAGCTTCAAAATGGGTATTCCTGACCACCAGCATGCAGCGGAAGCACATTCCTGGTCAGCACCCTCAGCCTCATCAAGCTACCTTGGCACTGCACTTTCGGCCGGTTGAGAGCTGTACCTCCCGGTCGACGCGAGCAGTCAGCCACATCGCGGCGCTGTACCACGTCCGACGCAACGAAGTACATGCAGCGCCGACCCCGACACAAGGGGTTCGCACTACCGCCGCAGACAGTTCCGACTCACCGTGAACAATGCGGCAACGACTTTCCACTGGCCTGGCAATCAACGACTCATTCTACTGCCGACCCTGGTCTCCGGGGGGGAGTGATGTAGCGGCATGGCACTACAAAAAGCACTACAGCGCCATCTATGACACAGAGGATAAACTAAAAATCTAAATATATCTAAATTCTGCATCGCGCAAGTAAAGTTATTCGCGACTTAAGACTATATAGAAGAACCCGACAACAACTGTAGGGCAGTAGTCCACCAGACATAACACCCGTCTGGTCGGAGGATCCTCCCTTTTCAATGGTGGTTGAAGAGCTTTACACCCTGTTCTTCATACTCCAAAGTTCCTTTCGAGCCAAAATGACTTTGGTTAGGAAAGTTTTACCTGTTCCGCCCGGTGCGTCTAAAAACAGGATTTCACCCGAGGCGTTTTCTACACTGCAGCATACCCTATCAAACATGTGACTCAGGTTGGCTGGACAAATCTTCAAAATAGCTTGCATTTAACTAGGTCAATAGGTCACTTTATGTGACGGCTAAACACCCTTATTTCAGAATTTGTGACGCTACAGAATCTTAAATAATCGATCGAAAACGTGTCCAGCCATCTTGAAAAACCACTTTTCGCTGGTCTCTCAATCTCGGTAACGGAAGTGATTTTGACGACTTTTTGCATATCAACGGGCGTCACATAAATTTGTGACGGGCACCGAGCTAAAAGTTTTGTGATAAGTACAGTGGTCTATTAGAAAAATGCAAAAATCTGTGTCCAGCCATCTTGAATTTACGTATAAAACTTATGGCTGGCACTTCCGAATCTCAATAACGGGGGCGTTTTCGAATATGGTTCTTTACTAATACTTGGTGACGCAATGTGTGACAGTAATAACGTTTGATTTATGGCGTCACATGTAAGGGTTTACGAGAAATCAATAAAAACTTAATGTCCAGCCAACCTGAGTTCAAGATGGCTGGACACATGTATCTCCACTGCCTGATGATCTACGACCTTCGAAATGTGTTCAAAATGTTGTGACGGGGACGATAATGATAACCTGAAATTGTGACGGAGAAACTTTGCGTAGTTTCAAAGATATTGACCATTTAAATTTTCATGTGACTCAGGTTGGCTGGACAAATCTTCAAAATAGCTTGCATTTAACTTTGTGATACTTTGTGATGTAGTAGTTGTAAGGTATATAATAAGGTATCTTTATTCCAATATAGTCAGTGTATTCTCGAACCTCATTCGTTTCATTTGTCTCCTAAACACCCGACCTTACATGGCGACCCTGCCTGTAACAGTAGTCGGCATGAGCCCGCGCGCGTGTGTACCATAGAAGGACAAAGTATTTTAAACAATCAGTGCAGTTAATGCGGACTTTAAAATGAAGGAAAAATACACTGGGCTCTCTAAGCACAAAACGTGTTTCAAAGTTGCGTATTCGTGCACGATTTATCATATTAAAAAATGGGAAACACAAACAGCAAGGAAGAAGTAGTGATTGCTCAGACCGCTGGAGTTGGTAGTAATACGGCTCGTACGCAGCAGCTGCAGGAGACCTCAAATACAATTTTGGTGGTAATATGTACCATATTGGCGATCGGACTTTTAATAATATTATACAAGTTTTATAATCGTTGTCACAAGAAGCAAATACAGCGTCGCATAGATGAGGTGACATTGAGGCGATACTCCAGTATTCTACGCAGGCAGCAGGCATACATGGGTGCTGTACCGCAGCCTGGCAAGGCAGAAGTTCTCAACATATAACTACGACGGCGAAACAACCCATGGCATCATCAAGGCTCGTAATTCTACGTTCTACGTGCTAGTGTAGTGTTGGTGTGAAAAAGTAAGCAGTGATGTGATCATTCCTAATATCAATATCAGTGACTAGTAAGTGAATCAAGAATGAGGTTTATTTTACAACCAATTTAGTGAATTTTAGGAACTCTCTTTATGTTGATATTTAAGTTTTATTTTTACATTTATATTTTATTTTAAGAGAATTTGCTAACTAATAGTTTCTGCAGAATTATTATGTGCATTTTTTAGAAATTACTAATACATGAAAGTAGCTTAGAACAAGCACTAGTGACTAAATTAAAGCTTAATGTGTTATGGCTGAGGATTTAGGTATAATATTAAACGAGTTAAAAGTTATAAGAAGCTACTTGATAAAAATTGGTCCTAGCCGCCGACAAGGAAAGATTAAAGAGATAAAAAGAACAGAGGCAAATTCAGTTTTAGTCAAGTACAATAAGTTTTTAGAAATCTATAAAGAAAACTTTAACAAATATACAAGTTCAGAAATTACATTAATTAAAAAGATTAGCGAAGAGTTCGATAGGTTATTTTTAGAAATAATTTCTTTGTGTAGTTTAACAGAAGAGAAAGATATCCCACTACAAACTATGGCGACGGATTCATTCGATTTAAAAACGGCGCTACATCTTATGCCCGTCATGGATGATAGCATTAATAACACTAAGCAACTGATCGAAAATATCGAATATTACGATACTATGTTAGACACACCGGCATGTAAAAACAAACTAATACAATTCATATTGAAAAGTAGGCTATCCCAGCGTGCAAAGTTATTATTGTCTCCAAAATATGAGGCTGTCGAAGAGCTTACAAAGGATATGCGTAAATTACTACTACCACAAAAAAGTTATATTGCTATTCAGTCAAAATTACAGTTTTGTAAGCAAGAGAATAAAACAATTACAGATTACGGCAAAGAGATGTCAGAACTCTTTGTAGATTTGACGATATCGCAAGCTGATAGTGATTCAGCCAAGTATGCCTTATTGAAACCCATGAATGAGAAGTTAGCAATCAAGCGATTTGCGGATGGTTTGCGGGATCGACGATTAAGCACCATAATTGCCGCGCGTAACTTTTCTTCTTTAACAGAAGCAATCCAGGCAGCTCAAGACGAGGAGAAACCCGGTCCCAGTGGCTCGTCAGAACTTATAGGTACGTATAGACAGTCGCATTACCAGGGACGGCGAATCCAACGAGGTTACCGAGGTCAACGAAATTTCGGCGCAAGAGGTGGTGCACAAAATGCACACCAGCATCGTGGTCATCGGCCACAGGTACCACATGGTTACAGTAATAGCAATTATTATCGTAGTAATTATAATAATCGTTATCGCAAAACTTATAGACCACCGCGTAGTAACCGCGGCCGAGGTGTCGGGTTGAAAAAGGATATCAATGTCATAACAGACAATAGCCAGGTAGCAACGAGCACTTCGAATAATGAGTCATTAAATCATTTTTTTCGTGACTGATGTCATCTTCACGTGTAACATTTTAAATAAGGTGTTGTTTAAAATATGTAACTATAATCATAACATGCTAATTGACACGGGCGCTTCTATATCGGGCATAAAGTTGGAATGTTTAGAGCGTTTACAGATTCCTTACCATAAAGAGAGAGTTAGCGTAAAAGGTATTGGTGGATATTTGTTTTCTGAAGGTTATGTGTATTTAACTCTTAATTATAACGAGTATAGTTTTCCACATAAATTTACAGTATTTAAAAATTTACCGTGTATTACTGACGGCATTTTAGGTCAAGACTTTTTAACACATTATAGAGCTATTTTAAATTTTGAAGTCAATACGATACAATTGACCAATGACTCAAAGGCAGTAACATTTTCGTTCGAAAATAAACAGACAACGCGTAACGGCTACTATCTAACTATTCCAGCACGTAGCGAATCCACGCATTACATTAATACGACATTAAAAGAAGAGTGTGTGGTGTCAAATCAACAATTATGTGACGGTGTTTATTTAGCAAGCAGTATAAATAAACCGATTAACGGAAAAATGCCTATTCGTATTTTAAATACTCGAGACACAGATGTAAATTTAAATTATTTTCAAATCAGCACTAATAACTTAAATGAATATAATATTTGTCAATTTAATAGGAATACTGTAGACTCGGACAGGGTGAAAACGTTGCTTTCCTCATTAAACTTAAAAGGCATGAATGTAGAGGAACAGAAATCAATAGAATGTATCTGTGCAAAATTTCCTGATATTTTCCATCTACCAGGGGATAAATTATCCACTACCCCAATTTATGAACAGACAATTGACATGAAACCACATACTGCTCCAATTTATACCAAACCATACCGAGTCCCTTATTCTCAAAAACCGGAAATAGAGAAACAAGTCAAAAACATGTTAAATGACGGCATAATTGAGCCATCCCGAAGTGCATGGTCTAGTCCATTATTGTTGGTCCCCAAGAAATGTGATGCGGCCGGTAATAAAAAATGGCGTGTCGTAATTGACTACCGCAAGTTAAATGACAACATACAGGACGACAAATTTCCCTTGCCCAACATCACCGAAATATTAGATTCTTTGGCAGGAGCAATGTACTTTACTCATTTAGATTTAGCTCAAGGATTTTTTCAAATTACATTAAAAGAAAGCTGCAGACCTTATACGGCATTTACTACAGGTAACAATCAGTATCAGATGACTCGCATGCCGATGGGGCTCAAGTCTAGTCCCAGTAGTTTTAGTAGAATGATGACCATTGCAATGTCTGGCCTCAATTATGATAAATGTCTCATTTACCAGGACGATTTGGTAGTAATGGGTAGAAATTTGAGTATTCATAATCAAAATTTGATGGATGTTTTTTCTAGATTACGAAAAGTAAATTTAAAATTGAATCCCACTAAATGTACATTTTTGCAAAAAGAAATTCTATATTTAGGACATACAGTCTCCGGAAAGGGAATTTCACCAGACCCAGAAAAAATTAAAGTAGTAGAAAATTACCCAAGGCCACAAAATGTTGACGAATTAAAGCGTTTTGTAGCCTTTGCAAGCTATTACAGAAAGTTTATTAGAAACTTCGCCGAGTTAGCATTCCCTTTAAACAAATTGTGTTGCAAAAACGTTAAGTATAATTGGACCAAAGACTGTGAGCATTCTTATCAAATGCTAAAATCAGCCCTGGTACACCCACCTGTCCTTCAGTATCCAAATTTTTCAGAAAATAATGAGTTTGTATTACAAACCGATGCTTCAGGTATGGCAATAGGTTCGGTGTTATGTAACGGAGATGGACGGCCAGTGGCTTACGCAAGTCGAGGTTTGAATAAAGCCGAAATTAATTATCCTACTATTGAAAAAGAACTCTTAGCAATAGTATGGAGTGTTAAATATTTTCGACCTTATTTATACGGAAGACGGTTTAAGATACAGACTGACCATCGACCCCTAGTTTATTTATTTTCAATGAGAGATCCATCTAGTAGACTACTGAAATTTAGACTGCAGTTAGAAGAATATAACTTTACAATAGAATACTTGAAAGGAAAATCAAACTCAGTAGCAGACGCACTGTCGCGAATAATAATTACGTCGGAAGACTTAAAATCAATGAATGAACAGGTAGTCAGTGTAATGACTAGAGCACAATTACGTAAATTAAATATGAATAATGATAAGAGCAATAATAACCAGTCGGTGGATAATATAGACACAAACTCGAGGCCTGATCAACCGAGAGTTGTGGAAATAATTAAAAAACCGAAGGATATTGTTGAATTTTCTTTAATAAACTCTAGGCAATTAAATTATTTACAAAAAAAATCAATAACAGTGGAGAGATACAAATATTTTATATATGTGCCCAGTAAATCTATAATTTATTTACAAACAATTTCTCGATCTCCGATTACGCGAGTCGAATTGGTGAGAGACTTGTTATGTTTATGTAAAAAGTTATCGATAAATGAACTATGCATAATAAGAAACGACTGCAATAAAGATTTTATAAGTGGGCTTATAAATGAAATAAAAAGTTATGAAAAGTGGTCCGGACCACGAATTTGTGTAGTCAGTAATGTCCAGAGAATAAATAATATAGATAACAGGCGTGTGATATTAAATGACTTCCACCTATTGCCCACAAGTGGCCACGCGGGCATTAGGCGGATGGTAAATAATATTAAAAAGTATTATTTTTGGCCAAGTTTGGAAAAGGATGTCGCTGATTATGTCTCTAAATGTGAGCAGTGTAAGAAACAAAAATATTCTAACCACACCAAGCAACCAATGCAGGTCACAACGACTGCAAATTCAGCACTCGAAAAAATATTTTTAGATATTGTGGGGCCGTTACCAACAGACATACATAACTACAAATATATTTTGACTCTACAGTGCGAGTTATCGAAATTTACGGAGGCATACCCTCTACACAATAAAGATACAGTAAGTGTAGCTCGTGCGTTTGTTGATAATTTTATTTTAAGATATGGCATACCTAGAGAAATAGCGACCGATCGTGGGTCCGAGTTTATATCAAGTACTATGAGAGAAGTATGTCAAATCTTAAAAATCAACCAAATTTCGTCTACAGCATACCATCACGAAAGTATTGGGGCGCTGGAAAACAATCATAAAGCGATGGGAGCGTATCTTAGGATAAATTGTGAGAATCAAACAAGTACGTGGAGTACTTGGTTGCCGTATTGGTGTTTTTCTTACAATAATACAGTACATACGGAGACCAAGTACACACCACATGAATTAGTGTTTGGCAAACGCTGCGTGTTACCGACAAATTTAGAAGGACATACGGTAGATCCTTTGTATGCTCATGACAATTACGCTCTTGAACTAAAATATAGGCTACAAGTTGCGCAAAAAGATGCACATAGTAATTTAATTAAGAGTAAGGTTAAGAGAAAGCATAACTATGACATTAATATAAACCCAGTATATTATAAAAAGGGTGATTTGTTATTATTAAAAAATATATCTGATAGTAAAATGGACCCTATATATTTGGGACCATATGTAGTTATTGATGACATGGATACTAATGTTAAAATTTTGAAAAGTGGAAAAGAATATGTTGTTCATAAAAATAGAACTAAACTTTATAAAAATGACTAAAGTAACCAATGTGTGTTTACTAAATAGGCCTCTCTAGTGTTATGTATATTAATTTAGAATAGTGCATTCTTATGTTATAATAATATTACTATGTAGTTTCAAGCCATAACTAGGTTAAATTAATATTATGATTAACAATATACCCTGCGCAGGTATACCATATTAAAATTAAAAATAATAACTATATTTTTATTATTTTTTTTAAATAAAGGGGAAGGTGTGATGTAGTAGTTGTAAGGTATATAATAAGGTATCTTTATTCCAATATAGTCAGTGTATTCTCGAACCTCATTCGTTTCATTTGTCTCCTAAACACCCGACCTTACACTAGGTCAATAGGTCACTTTATGTGACGGCTAAACACCCTTATTTCAGAATTTGTGACGCTACAGAATCTTAGATAATCGATCGAAAACGTGTCCAGCCATCTTGAAAAACCACTTTTCGCTGGTCTTTCAATGTCGGTAACGGAAGTGATTTTGACGACTTTTTGCATATCAACGGGCGTCACATAAATTTGTGACGGGCACCGAGCTAAAAGTTTTGTGATAAGTACAGTGGTTCAGTAGAAAAATGCAAAAATCTGTGTCCAGCCATCTTGAATTTACGTATAAAACTTATGGCTGGCACCTTCGAATCTCAATAACGGGGGCGTTTTCGAATATGGTTCCTTTACTAATACTTGGTGACGCAATGTGTGACAGTAATAACGTTTGATTTATGGCGTCACATGTAAGGGTTTACGAGAAATCAATAAAAACTTAATGTCCAGCCAACCTGAGTTCAAGATGGCTGGACACATGTATCTCCACTGCCTGATGATCTACGACCTTCAAAATGTGTTCAAAATGTTGTGACGGGGACGATAATGATAACCTGAAATTGTGACGGAGAAACTTCGCGTAGTTTCAAAGATATTGATCATTTAAATTTCCCCATACAAATACTGCAGTAGGGTAACCAATATTGTAGGTTTTATGTAGGACAAGTATATTTTAAGGTGTTTTCTTTAATGGACGAAAATCCGTGTTTGGTGATACTAATACGAACAACTGTAGATATTTAAATCAATAGAAGACAAAAATGTAGAAGTGAGGAAGGGGGGCGGTGTAATTTTTAAATGTTATTGATTATATACGAGCAGATATCTATTATTTTTAGTAGGTATATATACCTACTATAAATATATATTATGTCAGGAGAACTAAACTAATGCTCTGAAGGTATTTAAATGAAAAAATAATGTTTGCTGTAAATAAAATCACATTTATTTATTTGTACTTATACAGCGTTTTTTTCCTTGAGATAATTTTTTTAGTTTTATTTGCGTCCAATATTAAATTACTCATTGCTAATTTAAGTTCCTCATCTAAAAATTCTGTATGAGTCATAATAAAATTATCTAGTCGGTGTCGAGTTAATTTAGTTCGAAATATTTTTTTTTTTAAGTTCTTAAAATAATCTTCCGCAGCAGAAGAAGACGGAGCTTTATTCTCATTTTTAAAAATAGGACACGTTACGTTTGACCACAGTGGCAATTTATTCAAAAGTCTTTTGAGTAGGGCTATAAACATGGGAAAGTACAAATAGTTATCTACATTACCGGGTTCACATTTAGCGACATTTTCTTTTTTTTTACTCACCTGTTCATTGAACCAATGTAAAAATATATTGTCGTCACTAATCTCATCGTTGTCATTAAAAAGAGAAATTGTATCCTCTGCTGGGTCATTAATTAAAGTATTAGCAAAAAGTTTGTCAAGTTTGTGTTTCGTCATTTCAAAGACGCCTGTACTTAAATCATCCTTCGTATATGTCTCAATAAGACAAACCTTAATTAGGTTCACAATTATTTCTTTTATTACTATTAAGAATCAGATCTCAGAATCAAAATCAAATACAAAGCAGGCGTGGATGCTACCGGCCAATTAATCGATTAAAAAGAAATCCATTATTCATGTAAAATTATGGTCACCTCACAATATTAATGGATGTTTGTATGGGAAAATTTAAATGGTCAATATCTTTGAAACGACGCAAAGTTTCTCCGTCACAATTTCAGGTTATCATTATCGTCCCCGTCACAACATTTTGAACACATTTCGAAGGTCGTAGATCATCAGGCAGTGGAGATACATGTGTCCAGCCATCTTGAACTCAGGTTGGCTGGACATTAAGTTTTTATTGATTTCTCGTAAACCCTTACATGTGACGCCATAAATCAAACGTTATTACTGTCACACATTGCGTCACCAAGTATTAGTAAAGGAACCATATTCGAAAACGCCCCCGTTATTGTGATTCGGAAGTGCCAGCCATAAGTTTTATACGTAAATTCAAGATGGCTGGACACAGATTTTTGCATTTTTCTACTAAACCACTGTACTTATCACAAAACTTTTAGCTCGGTGCCCGTCACAAATTTATGTGACGCCCGTTGATATGCAAAAAGTCGTCAAAATCACTTCCGTTACCGACATTGAGAGACCAGCGAAAAGTGGTTTTTCAAGATGGCTGGACACGTTTTCGATCGATTATCTAAGATTCTGTAGCGTCACAAATTCTGAAATAAGGGTGTTTAGCCGTCACATAAAGTGACCTATTGACCTAGTTAAATGCAAGCTATTTTGAAGATTTGTCCAGCCAACCTGAGGCACATAAATTTTCCCATACAAATATCCATTAATATTGTGAGGTGACCATAATTTTACATAAATAAAGGATATCTTTTTAATCGATTAATTGGCCGGTAGCCACCCTGCTTTGTATTTGATTTCCCCGTGGGAATAAAAGGTTTTCCTGCAGTGAAAAGAGTAAGTATGTGTTAATTCAAAATAATAATTGACCACCAGCGCTGCAAGAGAGAGCCCACTTCTATTTCGCGTTTAGTTCATTATCTTATGTAACTGAAAATGAGAACTAAACTCGACAGCCGGCAGTGTATGTACTTTTCGAAGTGTTATCACTAATCAGAGTACTAGTAACTATTAATTAATCTGCGGTAAGACAACCTAAATAAGAGTTAAGATTCGACCAGTTGTCCTAGTAGTACCAACTTTAAGCAATAGATGGCGACACCAACATCAGCTATCATGGCAGTATAGTTTGTCCTCCGACGTTTTCGTGGTAGCCCGCGAAATTCAATTTTTCTTGAGTTTTTTGCAGTTATTTTTTTCGTCCGCGGAAACAAATAACTTATAGATATGTATAGGACGGTAAAACAACGTTGTGGTACAAAGCGGGGGTTACGGAAGTGCAAATGCGAGTTGATCATCGTCATTTTCGCCATTTGAAACGCTGTATAAGTACAAATAAATAAATGTGATTTTATTTACAGCAAACATTATTTTTTCATTTAAATACCTTCAGAGCATTAGTTTAGTTCTCCTGACATAATATATACCTACTAAAAAGAATAGATATCTGCACGTAAATAATCAATAACATTTAAAATTACACCCCCCCCCCTTCCTCACTTCTACATTTTTCTTCTATTGATTTAAATATCTACAGTTGTTCGTATTAGTATCACCAATACACGGATTTTCGTCCATTAAACAAAACACCTTAAAATATACTTGTCCTACATAAAACCTACAATATTGGTTACCCCACTGCAGTGTTTGTATGGGAAATTTAAATGATCAATATCTTTGAAACTACGCAAAGTTTCTCCGTCACAATTTCAGGTTATCATTATCGTCCCCGTCACAACATTTTGAACACATTTTGAAGGTCGTAGATCATCAGGCAGTGGAGATACATGTGTCCAGCCATCTTGAACTCAGGTTGGCTGGACATTAAGTTTTTATTGATTTCTCGTAAACCCTTAAATGTGACGCCTTAAATCAAACGTTATTACTGTCACACATTGCGTCACCAAGTATTAGTAAAGGAACCATATTCGAAAACGCCCCCGTTATTGAGATTCGGAAGTGCCAGCCATAAGTTTTATACGTAAATTCAAGATGGCTGGACACAGATTTTTGCATTTTTCTAATAAACCACTGTACTTATCACAAAACTTTTAGCTCGGTGCCCGTCACAAATTTATGTGACGCCCGTTGATATGCAAAAAGTCGTCAAAATCACTTCCGTTACCGAGATTGAGAGACCAGCGAAAAGTGGTTTTTCAAGATGGCTGGACACGTTTTCGATCGATTATCTAGGATTCTGTAGCGTCACAAATTCTGAAATAGGGGTGTTTAGCCGTCACATAGTGACCTATTGACCTAGTTAAATGCAAGCTATTTTGAAGATTTGTCCAGCCAACCTGAGTCACATTATCAAACGTCTGGCACTGTTCCTCTGTCTTTGCGCAGCCATTTTGTAAAATTTCTGCGAGTTCCACGGGATTATAACTAATTTTTGATACGTACTCTCTGTTTATACGTTCCCCATCGACTGTCGGTGTGGGCAAACCGTATTGACTGATCGGGTTCCCTGGTATACTTATAACTATCTCTTTAATAGCCAATAAGGACCTGTTGTGACAAATTTCACGTACCCTATAGGTCAGGAATTTCTCCAGCAGTATTTAGTTGAACATGCCTCAATCAGAAAATGACGTCACACGCACAATGCCATCTATCGAATATCTTATTCAATGCTGCACGCAGTTGAGCTCTAGATATAGTCCAGTCTGAGTTCGATAGATGGCGATGTTTTAATATTTCACTTCGGAAACACTATTATAATTTTATTAATTTACATTTTTCTTTCTTCTCATTTATAAGGTGTGAACTGATTACGATGAAACAAAAAACTTAATGTTACTCCAATTTACGCACATATTGTTGTGTATAAAAGTTACGGGAAGTTGTGAGACCAAGTGCACATAACCCTAATATTTTACTTCTGTAACACTTTAAATTCAAATATCTTTTGATAGACTGAACCGATTGCAATGAAACAAAAACTAAATGTTACTTCAAGTTACGCTCAATCGTTGTGTATAAAAGTTATCTACATTGCTTTTGTACATTTTACGTGATGCCCGAACAAATACACAGACAAACAGACAAAAATTCTAAAAATGCTGGAAATGGGTTCTATTGGTTGTCCTTTAACACCCTGGCTATTTTTTTTTTTTTTTTTGATGTACAAAAACGACTTTTCTACAGTTTTATATTAAATGTATAGATGTCATTCATTGGTGACACCCGTAGTGCAGTTATTTTCACAATGTTATGTTCTAATGTTTTACAACTCTTCGCGGTAAAAGGAAACGGAAGAAAAAAAATATAAAAAATTGAAATTAGAACTTACTAGTGAGTTGGCGCCAATAGAGATTTTATTCGACGTTCGTTGATTACTACTAACAGATTGCATACTGTTACGGAATTTATTAAAAATAATCCCTTCCTTCGGTTTGCCGTATGTCATTGCTTTCCAGAATTTGACTCTATCGAAGGGTGTAATAAAACAGCATGTTTTTATCCCAAAAATAAATGATACTGTGTCAGTTTTCATCAAAATCGGGCTCGAGACTCGCTTTAAGTATTTTTCGCTATTCCTCATAGGTACTTTCGAATTTGTGATCCACGCCCACTTGAAAAGATCATCCTGTGTAATGAATGGTAGTAAGATAAGGAAAACAATTTTTACACTCAAAATACATTTATTGTGTATACAAGACAAGACCAAAGTTTTTTTATACAAGGTGTTGATTTGCAACCTCGTCAAATTCAAGGACGTAATTATGCTAATGATTCTCGACCCAAATCAACAATAAAATGAGTAGGTATTTTTTTTATTTTTTTTTTGCTTATTTACGGAAATCCGTAAGTGTAAACCAGCCGTATTTAAACGCGGCCCGTCTGTTACTAGCCCTATAACCGCGCTTTCACACACAAACAAACGCAAACACGACATACACAACGCATACGCAACGATCAATTCGTAGGTAATCAATCCTACCCCAATCACGGTGCGGGTACTCTCACGCGCAAGCTCTTAACCACGCCCCCGTGGCCTTGGCCTCGAAACTAACAGGTCACAGTGTGTTTGATGTCGCCAACGCGTGCGTGCGCTTTGCGAATTCCGATAAATCGTTGAGACGTAGCGTAGGTACGAAGTGCAAGATGACTGACAACTATTCCAATGTCGAGTTGGTAGAGATGGTCCGCCTGTATGCCATCAGTGGAGACAGCCTACGTGGAGCCATCCGGATGTTCACGGAAATGTTTTCCGATCGGGAACCCCCATCACAGAGCGTCATGCTGGCTGCTACTCAGAGACTGCGGGATCATCGGCAGTTTGACGTTCCTCGGCATGCTCAAGCACGCGGCAGCGTAGGCCTGCCTGTTCCTGCCTCCGCGTTCTCCGAACCTGACGCCTTTAGACTTTTATTTGTGGGGAGACGTTAAAAGGTTAGTTTACACGGAGGAAGTAACAAGTGTAACAGAATTACGTGCAAGGATCATTAGTGCTTTCGACACTTTAAAAACGAATATGTTAGTGTTAGGGTCAACTCACACCGAAAGAGCGGCGAAGGGCAGCGAAGCGGAGCGCAGTTTCAGTTTCATATGAATTTTAACTTTATTATCATTACCATAATACTTATTATCGCATGAGAAACTCGAACGAGTCGCGCGGATGCTCGCGGCGCCGCAGGAATTCCGGGGAATTCCATAAACGGAGCCGTGCGACTGCGTGAGAAGTTGCGGGAAGTCCCGAGAATGTTCGAGCAGTCGCGAGCGGCCGCTGGCAATATCCCGCCCCTCGCGCCCGCTCCCCGCGCGCCATCGCAATAGCCAATCTATAATTGGTATTTTGTTTTTGAATATGTGGCCTGAGCATTTCCAATAAACTTTCAAATTTGTCATAGTTCATTTTATAATAGTCATAATGAATGCTAGGATACAGATGTAAATTTGTGCAAAATGTTTGAAATTGGCCAAACAGACGTCTTTTCTTCCACAGGTCCTGCTTAAACACAAGTTTCCTCGAGTTTTGTTGAAATTGAACTGCGCATAGGAGAGCGACCCATGAATTCATCGCGGGTGGGCTCGGGAAGGCGCGCGGATTCCCGCGACTGCTCGAGAAGTCGCTGGAATGCTCGAGAAGTCGCGGGACTCCGTGACTCCGCGCTTCGCTGCCCTTCGCCGCTCTTTCGGTGTGAGTTGACCCTTACGTAAGCTGAAGGAAAACCAGCTACGTCGTGCTCGATTGTGCGAAGAGTGTGATGGTGGCCACTTTGAACAATATCTCCAGGTAACTTAAGCAGGTAATTTATGTATTTGTACATTTTGTAAATACGTTGTTAGGTTAATCAATTTTATTAGTGAAGTTGATTTCAAATTTTTAACTACGCCAATAATACCTAAAAGTCGAAAGTATCACCACGTACTTACACTTAACTAGCACGTCTATCCATTTCCAATAAACGTAGAAAACATTTTTACACTTAGTAGATCGGTACACCAACTAAGGTAGGTATTATTTCCGGTCCTAAGCCCGTTAAGTAGGAAGGAAAATTGCAAATCAACCAATTTAATCCACAAATAAAACAAAATCACTACGAAAACTTTAGGTTGAAGAATAAAGCAAAACTAACATTTTATTAATCATCTGATAACAGGTCAGTGAACTTTTCTTTGGCGCACTAGTATTACTGTCATTAGTAAGATTTCCGTATTCCAACGATGTTCAAAAATGAGTTAATTATCAAGCAAAATTTATGACAATAATGTAGGTGATTATCGAAATAATATTAGGTAAGATTATTGCTACCGGTCATTGCTCGCGCTCGCGCGCGCTGGCATTTCGAAGGTAGGTAAGACGTCGACACTCATGCACACAGCTGTATTGTCGCTGTGTGCGTAGTCGGGTGATTCTGTTTTATTTGTATTGAATTAAGGGTTTAATTCTGAAATATGTACTGTTAAATTTCAACAACAAAAGAAAGCAGCGGTTTTTAGTTATTGCCCGCTACCGTACTTTCAATTGATTATTTATGTCTTTTATGCCAACCTCCTGAAATTTGACGAGGTTGCAAATCAACACCTTGTATAACAAAAAAATACATGACAATGTTTACCGAGCCGCATCCACTTCATCGACATCGATGCATGAGGACTTACGATGCAGTTTCCTAGTGCGAGATGTCGGCGTCCGGCGCCTTAGCCCATGCAAAGGGGCGTCACGTTGACGGGAATCAATACAAAACGAGCTCCGCAAGTTCCGATGACAACCAAGTGGAGATGCAGCTAATATTTTAAATTTCTAATTTTTTAGTAGGCATAATATGCCACATATATATATATCACATCACACGTAGTTTTTTTCACAAATTTCATCGAGCACACCAGCTGCTTGAAGCGCTACAGTAAAAAAAAACATCATTTCGTCCAAAACATTAGAAACTAGGGATGATGTGATAAATAATTGAAACATTCCTAAAATCATCTTTAAATGATTACTACATAAGTATGATAAGACTAGACACAAAGAATTCTAAACAATTAGACATTTATTCGGTGGGCGATTAGATATTTATTATGCCACAAAAAGAATACCGACTAAACACACACTTAGATAAATGCTTACATACTAACAATCACTAAATAAAGTCGTCGTGGGATGAGTGAAATCAAACAAAGACTGTAAAGACGGGAAGCGTCGGCGTCGCGAACCTAAAACTTAACACGTTTACAAATTTAGAAGCGAAAATACATAATGCACTTAGTTGCTTACTTATGAAAGTAGAGCATGTAATACGGATTAAATGATAACAAAGGCATCTTGGTGATGGCCGTCGTACTTATAAAAACTACACTTAGAGCCCTATCACTCTAAGAGTTGGAATTCATGAAATATCTGCAATGCTGTAAGGTTAGAGTAACATTTTACGAAAGATTATCAAATTTTTGGATTTTCGACGTCTAAATTGTGTACCGCAGTATGTGAATATAATTATTTTCGGAAGTTCTATTCAGACATCCTTGAGAATTTTAGATAGTCGAGTACATTGCGGATGTTTCAGCGCCAATAGTTGAGTAGCGCGCTTGAATGTAGCCCTCGTAAAAGTAGAGCAAGCCATACTAATTACATTAAACTCGGTGCGCTCGCGGCTAACCGATGAATCATTACCGAACTAGCAGATCATTCCGTTAATAAACAACAAACCACAATTGTTACTACACTAACGGTAAGCATAATTTTCTAAATCAGGTGAAACCAAAACATCGAGTCAAATTTTTAACGACAATGGTTCATATAAGACACGATTCTTTGTTTGGCATTTTCGATCGAGTTCCGAGTTCAGTGACCATTACTAGGAACAAGATCTATTGGCAAAACAAAATTGGCACATTTTCTGTATCTGTGAAGGTATTTAAACATGTCTCGGAACCTTTTTTCTTGAAGCTACTTCGGTAAAGGCACCAGTCCTTACGCCATGTTATTTCTGAATGTCACTTTGTTACCCCTACCAGTACTCATACATTTTCTACATTTCTCCTGTGTGCATATAACAGCTTTGTGCTGTAAAAAGCAGTGTATACAATTGTGATGCCGCAGCCGTCGGCAATGTTCTCAAAGATAGAAAGTTAATAAATAGCAATGGTTAATACTAACTTAGTAGGTACATCGGTGAGTAAAATGTAATGCTGTAATGTTAGCGCTAACGATATGCCTACTGTAATACATAAATTACATTTTTAATGAAATAATAAACCACCATAATAATACTAATAATACTTCTGTACTTCTTTTTTCACATTCTAGTTGTGATTTCCTACCACGCACACCAATTGGCCAAAAGTACCCCAAGGTATTAAATACCAATCTAGATATGCTGCTAATTCCTTAACAAGGTTTAGCAATTTTTACAATTCTTAACTGAATTTATGGCAATTTTTTTAAGCAGTAACCCCACAGTACAATAATTAATATGTACGTATTAGAAAACATTTATTAAGTTAAGAACTACTTGCAAAATTTATACTTAATAAGAATAAATTAAATATACTCGCAAGTTATAGTAATATAAAATTGAACTCGCGAATCAGTAAACGCTAGAGCCCACGCAGTTGAATTAGCCACTGCAAACACTCACGGAGGGTACGTACTAATAGACTAGATAGGTACACATTTATCTTAATAACTAAACCCATTTAGAGGTACATCTGCGTCTATAAGAGACGTCATCATCTGCCTAGCCTTTTCCCAACTATATTTGGGGTCGGCGTCTAGTCTAACCGGATGCAGCTGAATACCAGTATTTTACATGGAGCGACTGCCTATCTGACCTCCACAACCCAGTTAGTGCTAGGTAATACGATACCCCTTGGTAAGACTGGTTGTCAGACTTTCGGGTCACTGACTACCTGTAACGACTGTCAAAGATCTACAAATGACAGCCGGGACCAACGGCTTAACGTGCTTTCCGAGGCACGGAGGAAACTCGGTATGCAATGGGTGGTCACCCATCCACGGACCAACCTAGGTAAGCACGGCTTAACCTAAAGATCGACCCGAGCGGCTGTTCTTATTTAGCCACGAGCTCCTCGAGGTCTATAAGAGACGTATTTATATCTAATCCTTTTGAGGTTAGGAAACTGCGCCTTCTACACCCAATTACATCCCTTTGCAGGTAATGCTAACTTAACAAACGCTCATATGAGACGAGTTTCTTATCGTTTAACCTAACGCATCAACACCCGAGGCAGACAAATATTGACAGCTCCATTCATCTACACAAATCAAGCGGTCCAAATGTACATGACGCAAACAAACAGAATGTAGAAACTATTTAAATCGTGATCACTCACTAAAATCTATCTGCTACATCGAATGCTAACCTAAGCACTTGGGAGGCATGTATCATCTCCGACAAATGCGTACCTATAGCTAAATTAACGCTAATTTAGTAAATACTGAAATTGTTAATTCCGTGCGACGCGTCTCCGCGTACTATGGCACGAATTAATCAAAATTTTCAAAACAGACCCAAACTTAACTTAATCTGTTCAGAGCTCGCTAAAGCGCGAATAAGCTCTGCCTATATTAATTTGATTTCTACACCCTAATTTCACATCCCTTTAGAGGTGATGCCAACCTAACGAACGCCCATATGAGAAGAGTTTCTTATCGTTAACCTAACGCATCAACACCCGAGGCAGACAAATAATGACAACTCCATTCATCTACACAAACCAAGCGGTCCAAATGTACATGACGCAAACAAACAGAATGTAGAAACTATTTAAATCGTGATCACTCACTAAAATCTATCCCTATGGTTTCTATATGCACAAACTACTGACATTCAAGCGTTATTTTACCCATACTGTTACATCGAATGCTAACCTAAGCACTTGGGAGGCATGTATCATCTCCGACAAATGCGTACCTATGGCTAAATTAACCCTTATTAATAAATTCTGTACTTGTTAATTCCGTGCGACGCGTCTCCGCGTACTATGGCACGAATGAATCAAAATTTTCAAAACGGACCCAAACTTAACTTAAATCTGTTCAGAGCTCGCTAAAGAGCGAATAAGCTCTGCCTATATTAATTAGAAATCCTTAAATAGAAATGTGAACCTAGAGCTAATGAATACTAATTTAGTACTGCTGTGAGTCCCGCCTAAGAGCACGATGGCACAGTTGGAAATGGTAAAAGTAAAGCTGGTATAGCTTACAGGTCTTCGATGCCTAAAAAAATTGAGGGTGGAATTTTTCAACGCCACCTCAAAATACTGGAGATAGAAAATTTTACTCAAAGGAAAAATTCCTTTATTTTTAAACAGTCAAATTGTTAACTAGGCACTAACATAATTATGTTATGGATGGACCTGAGTAAAACTGCTTTATCTTATAAGTAGTTAAGTTAGTTTAGATTTCATGGATTTTCTTTTCATTTGTCATGTTTGTTAGAGAGATTTGATCCTTATAATCGATAGGGTCAATCTTAAGGATCAATGATCATGATCGATATCGATTGATGCCATAACAGTACAGGGTGTTATTTTTTTTTTTAATTTAGCCGGTTCGATTCCCGAGTGTGAATTGAAGCGAATTTTCGAAAAATGTTTCAATGCAGATGTATTTCTTTTTAAAAATAAAAGAATGTTTCCTTTGAGTAAAATTTTCTATCTCCAGTATTTAGAGTATTTTCCCTCCAGGTGGCGTTGAAAAATTTCAGCCTGTATATACTAGTGTGTGTCCGTATTATAAATCGCAATTATCCGCAGACAAAAATGATGTACCCTCCACCGGTTTGCCGCTTAACCTTAATCTCTAAATTAAATAACCTTACAACTAAGAACCTTATCATGACTACAATAAATGCCATAAAAAGAAACACTACAAACTCACAACTACATCGCGTCGTGCCCTACAGCATAAGAACGCCCAAAACACAATGGACTCCGAAGTCATACAATTATTTTAAAAATGTCAAATATCTACACAAAAATGATGTACCCTCCGCCGGTTTGCCGCTTAACCTTAATCTCTAAATTAAATAACCTTACAACTAAGAACCTTATCATGACTACAATAAATGCCATAAAAAGAAACACTACAAACTCACAACTACATCGCGTCGTGCCCTGCAGCATAAGAACGCCCAAATTACAACGGACTCCGAAGTCATACAATTATTAAAAAAATGTCAAATGTGGATTACAAATAAACCGATAATAGTCATACATTAATAATAGTCTTGTCATTCGTTATTACAAAGGTAGAATAACGTAAACGTTACGGTCTCTTGTGCTCGAAATAATTTATCAATTCACTTTCTCGAAAACTGGTTCTTATCGCACTACGATTAGGTTCAACATGCAATGTATTTCACACGCGTGGATTTTTAATATTTTCCCGCACACATGCGGAAATAAAAATTTCCACAGAGACACTATGTAAACTAAGTCCAAATATGGGTCCAATGACTAAAGTCGGCGGTGATTGTTTTTTTTTTTAAATCTCGGCATAGAGATTTTATTATCTTTCTATTTATTTTATTACGTCTTTAAGGCGTAAATATTTTTTGAGTATTTAAATTATGTCTTTAAATAGAATATTATAGATAAACATGATTATTTAAAACAAATATTTACTTTTATGAACAAATTAACATTTATTTGTGTTCTAAATTCAAAAATATTTGCATTTTCTATTTTTCTTATTAGGCTGATTAGTGCCATCATACCTTTGCTTCTTAATCAACCTAGGGAAAGCAAAGCGCGGAAAAAAAGCAAAATAATCATATTTTCCTAATAATTCCTGACAAAAATACTTTTCGTTCTTATATTTTATTTCTTCGAAAATGTATTGAAAGACGTCGTTTGATACACGTGGGATTTATTACTGCAGTCCTCGGCTGCATAACACCCTCGCCTGTCGCTCGGGTGTTATTAGAAGTAGTTTTTACATAGTAAAGCTACAAAACAATTTCACCAAAACCTTCTACACAGGCCGGAATCAGCCGGATACATAATAATATAAATTAATTTATAAAGATGAATAAAGGAAATAATAAGCACTACTAAACGTACTATATTGTTTTGCGGACACCTGTTTTTCAAGGGTCCGACTTGAAATTGCTGCTATACCATAATTCACGACGTTTGTGAGTCTTGTGATGTGTTGCTACTTTAGGCCAGTTTTGGGTTTCGTTCACACTAGTTCTACTAAACAGTTCTACAGTAGAACTAATGGGAATATTTTTCCCACTAGTCCAGTTTGGTGTTCTCAGCAATATATTAGTGTCGCAAGAAGAGTTTTTATTTTGTATTAGACGGTGTCAATACACTTTGTGTTTAAGGGACTTACTAAGGGTATTTTTTTTTTATAAATAATACAAAATTAAAGCTTTCAGCCCATGGCTAAGAGATTTTAGAAATCTTATTTAAATTATGATCTAATGAGAGGTTTTAAAACTAAGAAATTTGTAATGACATATCAGTCTTAATTTAAAAGATACAGAATTGTTCAAATTTGGTCGAACTCGCCCAACCGAAAATACTTTTGTTTTTTAACCACTATGCACGACAAAATTTTGACACATTACACATCAGCTGAATCGGCGGGGTGATGCGAATTGTCATGAAATTCATGAATTTCATTTTATGAATTTCATTTATACTTATTTCTAATTTTAATTCTATTTCATAATGAAAAATATTTCACGGCAGTTGTTTCACATCAATCCACCAAAACTGTGTAATGATACCAGATTGGCAGTGAAAAAGTTATTGACAAATTTGATTGAAGCTACGATCTTAACTGCTAAATCAAAAGGAGAAGTTTGTTTGATACCGCGTATCCCTATGATTCCAACTGATATGCCATTGTGTTCAAACGATTACGAAGTTTGTGGGTCGAGCCCCCCTTTGTGGAAGGGGCCCGTACCGAACTTTATCGTTAAATCAAACCTTAGCCACGCGGCGCAACGGACAGGCCCAGCAACCCGTCTGATATCATCCATACTCTCATACATAACACCGCGGTGCGTCCACACTGACGCCGCGAGCACGCATTTGGTCTGCTCCGGCCTATATGGTATCCAATTATAACAAAATTTATAAACCCACATTAAATTAACTATACGGGGTGGAATGGGATACCGTAACGAAAACGGTTACCTAACACGTATTCAGTAAGTATCATTCTGAGCTGCCCCACATAGAAAATTTCCTCGGTTGTTAAAAAAAAATCTGCTGTTCCATACATTTTGATCGTGTAGGTCCCTTTTGTAGGAAACAGCTGTTTTTTTTATATAAGGAGCTCAGAATGATTTACAGAATACGTGGTAACCGTTTTCGCGTCGGTCTCCCTTCCACCCAGTAATTGACTAGGAATGTTATTAAGTTAGCCTAATGTTAATTGACATAATACATGCCTTGTTTATTAAAATAAAATAGAAAGGATACACAAAATCCTGCTCACTTTACTGTGTGCACGCAAGACACACGCGTCGTGAGATAATTATTACTGAAAAAAATCTAGGCATAAAAGTCGCAGCCAATCAACTTAATTTTATGTGGGTTTCGTCTGGAAGTACCATCTCAAAAAACTCGGGATAAAATGACCTAACTCGACTCATACTGATTTTTGAGCTTTACCGCCATACAAAATTGCGATTGTTTTGTTATTTTCTACAAGTGCATAAAGTGTAGAAATACATAATTACAAATAGATGTGTAACAGAATGTTTCACAGACCGACGATGTGTCACGAGATAAATACTGGAACAATGAATTAATAGCAGGTTGGTACACCTATATGTTTGCACTGGAGTATGAGTCGCACCTGGCGGCTGTGCTTTATTTTGTTGTGCCCAAGCGCCTCTTCATATCGTCGTTGACGGTGTAAAGCTCCTTTACACTCACGTGCACGAGAACTTGGATCTGGCTAACGTCCACGTCTTTATACTTCTCTGTGTCCAAAAACATTAGAGCATGTTCCAGGCACAATAGAGTATTGCGTTCGGTAAGCCCCCTTACCTGTATTAAAAAAAAAAACATTCTATAACATCAAAAACCGGTCAAGTGCGAGTTGGACTCGCGCATGAAGGGTCCCGTACCATCGTAGTAGGGGAGCCCCTTTAATTTTTAATTTATTTTTATTATTTGTTGTTATAGCGGCAACAGAAATACACATTCTGTGTATTTTAGCTGTCTACTTATCATGAGATACAACCCGCTGACTGACAGACAGACTGACGGTCGGACAGAGGAGAGTTAGTAATAGGGTCCCGCTGGTAACCCTTCGGGTACGGAACCCTGAATATTAAAGAAATTAGGCTTCTAGCACCAATGATCTTCTACGTCTGATTGGAACGTAAATGATTTAGTGCGGGAAAAATCAGCTATTACCTTAACTGTAACTATTATTTTAGTTGAGGGTGAAATGAAGACAATTTCTGGACTATGGTGCGTGACGTATATGTGTGGTGTAGATTGGCGCCAATAGCGTTATGGCTAACAAAAAAACGTGTTGCACAGCCATATAATATGGGCCAGAGAGGTGTGTGGACTTACCTTGGAGAGGTACAAGGTGGCCCGGCAGTACTCGCATTCCTCTTGGTCGCGCGGGGTGTACTGTTTAGCTTTCTTCTTCCCGCTTGAAGTAGATGGTGTTGCGTCGTCGCTCAGCAACTATGAGAATAAAGAAAATTAACATATTTCCTTTCCATATTTAGAAATATCATCAATTGAGCAAATGTTCCGGATATCCGTAACCGTATCCGCGGGAGAAATAAGGTCCGTGTCCGTATCCGTCACTTTTCTCGCGAATCTTTGGTTAATTTTCAAATTCAATTGACAGAATAAAATGCTGCATAATAACTTAGATTATGTGATTAAGTAAAATTAAAAAAAATCCAGAGTATTTTTTATTTCTTAAAATCAAATATTTGGCAATTTTAATTGCAAACATATATTCTAGTAAGTTATCATACCAATAGTATATGTCGCCGCAAGAGTGTCTATCTGCCAAGATTTTAGTTAATCTAATTAATAACCAACTTAGAATGTCTCATCCATAATAATATTCATCCTGCCATCTGTGTATTGGGAGTAAAATTATTACAATGATCCGTATCGATTGACAGAACAGATAAGCGCCATCTATTGGCCTCTGTATTAATTTGTACTGAGATAGTTCGTGATCAGATCTTCTGAAGATTAACAATTTATTAGTCTTTAGCTAGAACGATATTAATTAAGATGAGCAAATTTTTTGTTACAATTGGAATTTAAACCACTGCTCATTTGACACTAAGATTTATTAATGAGGCAACATTCAACAATGTTTTGGAGGATGGCGCCGAAATACGATTTTAATGGTCGATACCTCCATTTTATTATTTGAAACTACAACTAAATCAGTTCATAACTAATTACAAATCAAAAAACAACAAGATTATTTTACAGAGCAATTGATTAGTGCAAGACCTGTTCTTTGTATTAAATTAGACCTGTCCTTTGATCTGCCGGAAATGGTTTTAAGCAATTGTAAAAAGTAAAGAAAACCATTAATTCATCTTTAACTTAATAACGCCTTTGTATTTGTGAATATTGGTATTGCTTAATTATTACAATAATTAATTATGAAGTATTCTAGTATTGTTTGTTATTTTTTAATGAACTTACTATGTAATGAATTACTGTACTGGGTGTGTATGTTCCACCCACTCAGAAGAAGCGTGGGAGCAACGAGAAGTCGCGTTAGCCCGCAATTAGAAATTATTTGACATATTAAGTAATTGAAAGTGGTGTTTGAAGTGAACAATATTAAGTTGTGTAAATGAGAACTGTAACACGATTTAAAAGTGCGTATGCGAACGGGTGGCTCTACTCTAGAATGTTTACAAGTGCCTGTAAGTGGTTTTTTAGAAATAAACGTTTGTAGTTTGAGTCAAGTGTTGTGTGTGATTTCAACTACCCACCTATCTATCTACCTGTGGTGCAGCGTCATCAACGATTTGTATGTAGGTCAACAATTTGCAATAACGAAATAAATAATTATTCATTTTTAGTTATGTACTAGCGCTCGTCGAAATCAGTTGTTTTATTTACATGACTAATACCACCAAATAAAAACGTTCTCAGTAGGTACACTTACATAAAAATAATGACGAATCTTGTCTCACGGTTAGAGACTAGAAGGCAATATGGCGGATGGCGTCGATATTTGGGGACAGTGTTACTCCTACAGCTTTCCCTATCTTAACATATACATATAACTCAAAGATACTAAATCAATATCTTATAAGATCACTATTACACATAGAAAGTTATGACATTACTTTCATAAATATAAGAAAATTAAAAACAAACAACTTTTTTATTTCATAATGCGCCGACACCGATTGAGTGAGAGAATGGAGATCCGTATTAATGTCCGTATCCGCGGATCTTCCGTATTCGGATCCGTGTAGGCGGATATACATTTTGGACGGTATATATATATATATATATATATATATATTATATCACTAGTTAATATAGGAGTGGGGTAAAACAGTTTGGTTAAGGTGGTGTTGGTTGGTAAGTTAAGAGAAGGTGGTGTGGACTATTTAAAATAATATCATACCTGCTGTACAAAAGAGATACCCCTCTCTTGCAGCATCTGCCTGTTCGTCACTTCTTCATGCAACATTCTTTCAAATAGTGGCTGTGCGGTCTGCACTATTTCTTCGTCAGCTGTTGAGTCTCTTGCGATGTTGTAGAGTAGATGTTCCATAGCGAACATTGTCGGCTCGCAACTTTCACGGGTCTCCTGTTGACAACATAAATGTAACAAGTAGAATTTTTACAATGAACACAAATTAATAAAAAGCCCAAAAGGACTAAAAATTACCTTGAAGACGGTCCACAGCCGTTTGAGCCAGGATGGCGGCGCGAAGTAAACGCTTTCGGCAACCGTGTAGCCGGTGCTGATGCACGAGGTATAGGTGTTGGGGAAGACCATGACGAATTCACCCGGATTCTGTTCCAAGCGCGACAGCGTCACGTTTTGCTGGAGCAGCAGGTCCGGTGGGATCATCGTGATGTCCGTCGACAGCCACAGACTTTTGTTTTGGGCAGAGGTTGGGCAAACAATTTCTACGGCCCTCCTGAAGGACCCGGCCTGATGTTCTGGTATCGCATACCTTAATATAATACAATTACAAATTAAAAAAGTCTAATAAATGTGTGTCATAATAAATATACAAGATCATCTTCAAATTTGTTTAATTATAACTATGGTGTTTACGCTGGTTAATGTACGAGACGATTAAATTTCAAGAAAATGGTAGTTAAACAATTCGCTCATTATGACTTAACGTTAAGCAAGTTCATGAACAAGCCCCCTATAACTGTAAACTGATTTGCAAAGTCGTTTTATCTTACCATATTCTGGGTGATCCTACGAGTTGATATTCTATCCAGGCTATTTGATGTGGATCCTTGTGCCAACAGCTTGTGGCATAGAGCATTCCCAACAGTAGGGTGGGTACTGTTAAGCCAATTATAGAATCTAAATATGAAAGGACGTTGCGACGATTCTGGCTAACCATCTGAAACAAATTTGTGAGTGAATAGACCAATAACTTTGGCAATTGTATGTCACAGAATAGTCGACCCCGTAATTGCTTTACTACCATCAGGTTGAATGTCGCTTATGTACACAATGATAACTTCCAAGGCTTATTTTTGCTTTCATACTAATGTGGCTGTTACGATAGTTTTATCCCAAGAGAAGTTGGTTTTTATCAAAACTCGTAAAGCAATTCCGATGTCGGCTACATTCAAAGCAGTCGGTGTAGAGCAGGGAAAGGGTACCTTGGGATGCCATGGGTGGTTGCTGGAAGAATCCTTATTTTTGACACAGCCGTAGCCTTCCTCGCCGGTGTCAATGGTCGCGCTGTTCACGCACGTATGCTCGACGCCATGCGTCACGAGGCGCCAGTATCCCTCCTCGATATCTTTGACGTCAGGAGGCGCGGCGCTCTCCGAGCCTTGCCCGAATACGCCCTCGTACACAAAGGTGGCAACCTGGGACCCAAAACAGCTGATTAACCATAAAGTTCGGTACGGGCCCTTTTTGGGGCTCAAGACATAAGCCTCCGCTGGCTTGGTATCGGCACCGAAAGGGGGCTAGCATTTAAGGTGAATGCTCCAACCAGCCCTGGTTGGAGCATTCCCCTTAAGTCCTACGTCATCCTCATTATTCATGTAAATATTTTAAATTCTGATTATCAAATACTACGAGTACGCGTTAATTAGGCCAGTTGGATAAAAAGCTCATATGTCAACGCCATTAAAATTTCTGTATTTAGCGCGCAAGTTTCTTAATTTACGCTTATAAAATCAAAGTGCGTCAATACGGTCATCACCATTTTGACCTGCCGTTACTTACTGGCCGAGGCTAAAAACCATAAAAATTGTGGATTTCGGACATCCGAGCTCCACTATGTTGAGAGTGAATAACTCGTCATTTAATTATGTGAATTCGAATTCATCCAGTTCAATTGAAATAAGCATTGTTAATGATGAATTTTGATATTTAAAGTCGAAAATTCGCGCCAATCGTGCTTGTTTACATTTTATTTTTCACTTTATGTCACACTGACGCGTTTAGATTCGAGAACACATATGTATTACTAATATCATTCCATTTAAAGGGTGACTGGTAATTAGTGACTGATACTTAAACACGTGATTGTACTCATGATAACGAACTACTTTCCCAAAGAAACATTTATTGACGTGACAACGTCTAATAAATCGATGAACGCCGGCTGCATGCACGAAAAAGGATTACAAACAAAAATGTTGATGTTTTTTTGCCAGAAGTCGCTGGCAAAAAAATGATTAATTTCAAAATAATTATTTGAAATTATATGAAGAAGTTTTTTTCGTTTCAATTTTAATTTTTCCAAAGTCGATTTCATTGCGAGGTTTTGGCTGAATGTAACTTTTTAATCGTAATGATGAAACATGGATTTACGGGCAGCAAAGAAGTGTTATGTTGCAACATAGTTTTTTTTTAGTTTAGTTTTAGTCGCGCTAAGAGTGTCTTGTATTGTATTGTTCTTTTTTTAGTGCGTATTTTAGGGGGATGTATATAGCTCAAGCTGTCATGGTGACCGAGTCGTATCTTTTCATTTTGATAGTTACACCTTGCATTTCCTGGTCTTCATATTTGGTCTGTTCATAATGATGCATGTTTGCTTTAATTATGACGGCGCTGCCTCCTCTGCGGTGTTATCAGGATGCATGGCATGCATATCTTATATATATATATTAGGGTTCATGATTTCTCGAGCTTTTTAATTTCTCGGGTCTCGAGGATTCTCGAGGCTTCTCGGGTTGTCGAGAAATTTACATTTACGTACGTTTTCTCATATTATTTGGTTCCAATAACGTCATTAAATTTAGTGGTTTTCGTCTCAAATAAAAATATCAAATTAATTATAAAACTTTTATTGATTATATTCAAAAACATAAATCTTATTTATTTATTTATGTACACACAGATACTTAACAGGACAATATATTAACATAGAAGAGCACAAAGGTACTGCTTATTTCATAAGAAATCTTATGAATAATCTAATTAACTTTTTAAAAAAATACAGAAACAATATTATTCAGACTCATAATTATAATGACAGCACCATTTTTGGCTGGTTATTTAGAACTTATAAACAAAAGTAGCTTCTATTAAACTAAACAAAAAATCAACATGAAAGAAAACGTTAATATCTTAACTTATAATCACGGCAGTATTTTTGGCTGGTTATTTAGAAAAAAAAATCAACTTAAAACTTGTAAACATAAATAGCTTCTATAAAATAAAAATAATTTGGTAATATTGATTTTATGCACATGTGCTAAATGTCTCACCAACCCGCTAGTATTTGAACCTTTGCCAGCAATGGTTTTTGGGCACTTTAGGCATTGCGCATTTGCAGATTCCTTATTTTTTTTTTAATATTTCCATACTTTTGATGCTTCCATCTTATAGTGACATTTCGGTAAAATCTATAACAAACGCAATTTAAATTAATAATAAGCCCTTGGAGTAATATGCGGTACACACACACAATACAACTGGCAATATTCGTCTCACAAATTTAAAATGACACATTAATTAATTTCAAATTACTTACATAAGAAAAACATATCGGAATAATTAAAAACTAAGCTTGTGTTGTTGTTTTACAAAAAAAAGGAAATATAATTAGACTAAGTAGTATAATTAATGTATCGTTAGTTATTTTATGTATTAAAGTTTGACTAAAAAATAATAGAAAAGAACAGATAGGTACTTGTACCTAATAAAATTTAAGATCATTTTTAGATTATATTATTGATAAAAATAATATGAATAATAAAGCCATGATGTGTCAATAAAAGTGAAAAGACTTACCTGTTTGATTTCAATTTATCACGTAATCTGTGAAACACTCACTACGTAAACTATACTTGGCTAGAGTCGAAACACGAATAAACGTGTCAAAACGACGCCGCAGAGCGCTTGCAGCGAGATCAAAGGGTGCCGCTGCGCTTTGGCCCGCGCCGCCACGCAACACAACAAATGGCGATTTAATTTCTATATAGGTACATGATTTCTCGAGTTCTCGGCTTTTCTCGAGCTTGATTTCCCGGGAACAAAGCCCAACGATTTCCCGGGAATTCTCGGCTCGAGAATTCTGGCTCGAGAATTCCCGGGAATAAACCCTAATATACTCACTAATTTATATAAGTATACTCACTAATATACTTATATATATATATATCTTTTAGCCTTTAAATTTTACAAATGATTGGTGGTGGTGGATTCCGAACTTGTTTCCATATTATTTTTAACTGCTTGAGAGTACGAGGACAGCTTGGATGGTTGGTGGGTCATTCCTTTCTTTTCATTAGCTTCTTTAGTAGCTGATGGTTCAGTATGCTTCTTTGGTTGGGATGCAGTTTGTTTTGTAGTGTATTTACTTTATATACTTGCATCTCCTTTGCTACTATACACCCTCTATACTCGTAGTTAGCTGGATGTGGCTCACCACAATGGACACATTTTGGTGTATCTTGTGCCGGTTTCACGCAGTCGCTTGTGAGGTGTTTGCCCGTGCACTTGACGCACCTTGGTTCTTTCGAACAGTACTTCTGGGTGTGTGCATAGGCTTGGCATCTTTTGCACTGAGGAACTAGCTTAGAGGCTCTAAGTGGGTAGATTTCAACTTTGCGCCCTAGGATATTGGTGATTCCATACACTTTGTTTATATCTTCATCTTTTTCAAATGTCAACATAAACATGTTCAGTGATTCTTTTTTCCTCCAACTTAATTTGATTACAGCATTTTCAATTTTGTAGCCCTTGTTTTTCAGGTACTCTACAATACTTTCTGGCTGGCATGTATGATGCAGCTTTTTGGCCGTCACTCGTATTGGTCTGGCTTGTTTGTTCTCATACGTGTGCCAGAGTGAATTATTCTATACTCTCTAAAGGCATCTTCAGTGGTTGCATTTATTTTGACGCTATCCCCGTTTATCATTTTTATGGTGAACGTGTCGGCCTGAGTACTGGCTATTGAGTCATAGAATGACTGGCGTTGGCGTTTTTTTGGGTTTTATGTTTCCTTGTTCATTGTTAGCATTATGTTGGGAGGGGGGAGTCAGCGCGTACGGTTCTGCTTCCCTTTTTTATTTTATTTTCTATCCTAATCCACTCCGTTTCTCTGGCTAGTTCATCCTCGTCCGTCTCATATTCGATAGGTTTGAGTGAACTTTCTTTTATGACCTTTTCAGTGGCCTTATTTTTGTCTTGATCAGTTTGGTGTTTCAAAATTTCCCGTAGCTTTTCCATTTCGGTTTTAAGCTCCATTACTTGACATTGTAATTCTTGCCACTTTGTCTTTTCTTCGCTGTAATACTTAAACAGCTCATGTTCGGTGAAAGATGGTTTCGCCTTAACAAATGTTGTGATGATCAAGCATGTTTCGCAAAACAGTATCTGGGTCATCGTGACTACTCCGAGCGAACTGATGATGCACGGCTCGGCCACACTGTTGTGATGCGTATTCACTTTGCTAGCTAGAGCACGCGATCGCGAGAGGCACGTCCTTCCTCTAAGTAACAACGAGCTGACTGACTGACAAACTTATCGTATGAAACAGCTGCCGTGACAAATTTTTCATTATAAAATCGAACGCTGAAAGTTCACGAAAATTCTTCAATTGCATAACAATTCGCATCACCCCGCCGATTTAGCTAATGTGTCAAAATCTTGCCATGCATAGTGGTGCGTAGCACCACTGGTGAAACATGTTTCACTAATATGCTCATGATCAATCAACTTCGAAAATATAAATACAATAGCTGTTATGGGTATAAGACAGTTCGAGAAGATGGCTATGACCATCTAACTGCTCATCACATTGATGTACTAAAGAAGCACTTAAATACTAGAATATAACTGCAATGTCAACTTGTTGGCATGGTATGTATATATACATGGGTACCCACCTTTTTAAATTTGTTTAGGAGCATCGATGAACCCTTGATAATACAGTCCTCGGACTCGGTGAGAGCTTCCAGCATATCTGGATCTTCTGTCTCCTCCTCAGAGTCATCCTGAACGCCAAGCATTAGCTTCTGGCGATATAACGGGTTCAATGCGCGGTCAAAAAGCTTTTGATGCTTTTTTCGCCAAGCCGCTTCCACCTTAGCCATCATTTCGTGGCGCTCCTCTGTAGACCAAAGAATGAAACAATAAGAACACCGAGATTGGCTTATAGTAGCTTTGATTTCAACTGGAATACTTACTATGAGAAAGCGTGTCATATGGGAGGAGATATTTGACATAGATTTGGTCTAATTTCCTCTCAGTACCGGCTCCCCTAGTAAAATTCATATCTTCTGCGACCCTGCCCCATCGTTTCCTGTTGATAACTTGTTCAAGACCGCCGTGCCGTTGCACCATGTGGTATAATTTTGGTAAATTAATTTCAACACCATCCACCTGCAAAACGTAGTTAAATATTATTTTTGTTGACACTCCAATAGAGTTAATACCGTCTCGCTGCCAGCTTTATGTTCTTTGTAATATTCGTTCATTTCAGTCGTTTAGTTCACATAGTTCACAAAACGAGCAAAAGAGAAATGCAAATCGCACTGCTTAATAAAAGTATCAGGTATTAATACTTACACTTGGTAATCGATTAACTGGAATGTTTTGTTGCAGGAGACATAATTTGATAGCACAAAGTTCTCTTGCGGCCGGTCCCCAGCGGCTGAGCAGTCGCGAAATAAACTGGTTCGTAACATCAAATCTCATATCTTCATCTAGTTTATGTGGTGGCGGCTCCCAACCAGGAGGTGGCACTATCTTACAAATACCAAATCTAACTGCTTCCGGCCAGATCTTCTCGTAGAATTTAACGGGATCCTAAAAAAATGTATTACATCATACACATTTTTATCGTGAAATAATCTTGTCAGAAAATTGGTTCTAGATTTTTAAAGCTCGAGAAGTGACTACTCGTTTAAACATACTTACAGAAAATTCCTCCAAAGTAGGGTGGTACACAGGTGCATCTACTAGCAGCCCGGCTTCCGCTGGCCCTTGGCCGCTGGTGCCAGGCTGATCTAAATCTTCATTTGCAATGTTGTCTTGGTTCATGCTCTTGGCATCCCTTTCATTTTCAAGGGCCCTCGCCATACCGTCGACTTCAGCGATCATACTGCGATCAGCCTCCATCTCTGCTAGCAACTTTTCTCTCATCTCCGTTTTAAGGCGAGCAATCTCTCTTTCTTTCTCTTTCTGCATCGAAGTAAACCTCTCCTGGTAGCGGGATATCTCTGCTTCGCAAATATTCTTCTCAGCCATAATCCGAGCTATTTCAGCTTGTTTTTGCTCTTCGAGTGCTGCTATCTCTTTTTCTTTTTCTTCTCTGATGCGGTCGTGCATCAGTTTCGCTTTAGCTAACCGTCTTTTAGCAGCTATAATTTTGTGATGCTGTATGCGATTTGTTGTCTCTTGTTCGGGAGTACTATCGCTCAATTCACTGTCGGATGACATACTAATCCTGGGATTATCAGAGCTGAAGTTCCGGTACACTGTGCTGTCGTTTCGACCCTCTGCATTGACGTTTCGACCCTCTGAATTGTCATTTCGATCCTCTGCATTGTCGATTTGAACCTCTGTGTCGATCCGAACCTCTGCATTGTCATTTCGAGCCTCTGCATTATCATTTCGAGCCTCTGCATTATCATTTCGAGCCTCTGCATTGTCGTTTCGACCTTCTGGAAGTTTGAATCGAATCTGTACATGGTCGTTTCGACCCTGTATACTGTCATTTGTCAGTCGACCGACTGTCAGAGTCTCAATTAAACTATCCAAAATGTGTTCTTTTTCCTCCAGTAAAAAATCACTTTTCAGAGACTTACTTGTCGCTATAAAAGAAACCGCCAAGAACTGTCTGCCGTGTTCGACGTTCCTTACTATTTTCAACATTATACGAGAAAGTTTCGGCAGAAGCAAATAAAGTTCTTCGTATTGGTCTGCCTTCGTTAAAGGTTCTTCGTGCTCATCCTGTTCTGTTTCTACTAGATCGCTCTCTGGATCCTCGGCATTGTTATTCCGCCCATTTCTATTGCTCCTTGATACTATTTTTGTACTAATTAATGCAGAAATTTTCAGCAGTTTCTCAATCCTGATGCAGGGCTTACACACTTTGCAACAGGAGTCCAATAGTTCATTAGATGCATTTATAACGTCACGGTCTGAGCGCAACGATGCTCCAACACAAGTCTTCTTCTGAAGCTGTAGGTTACGCTCAAGCTCTAAGTTCTGAGCTGTTTTATGGAAAACTTCTTGTAAGTATTGTTCAGGTATGTCATCTCCTAAATAGAGTTTTTCATTACTGTAGTACTCTATTTTTTCATCACTTTCTGAATCGTATACGCTAAATTTGTACTGCATGCCACTTGGTCCAGGTTCTAAAACGGGAGGAATGAAAATTAAAAAAGTAGATACAAATTAAAAATGGTGATGGGGCCGATTTTTTTCAAGTCAGATCAAAAGTTGCAAAGGAAATGTAATACTGTCCGAAGAACAATGACGATGCGGAATGAGGATTTAAATAAAATCATAATCAACAGAAAACAGCAATTATTTGACGGGATAATAAAGTATTCATTGTCCTAAACCAGGTCATAGTCTATCCTTTTTTCAAATTTCATCCAAATCTAAGGCTGACGGAACGGAGTAGTTTATTGTTAGCGATATTACAGTACTTCCTCTCCGGTCGCCTTTATTATCTATCCTTTCAATTGTAATTCGTACTCATAAGTGTATGCACCCTAGGAAAAACTAACGACATATTAAGTCCATAAGGACCATAACCGAAAAATTATACTAATAAATACGACTTACCTGGAGAAACCACACGTATCCCGAGGAGGTCCTGAGTGGCATTCTCGAGAGGCACGTCACTAGTGACGTCTGGGTCATAAGGCTTAACCGAGCCCTCCAAGAATTCCGATATATCACCCACGTGCTCATCGAAGTGATCAACCTTGACTATCTCTGGCGTTTCATCTTCGGAACTGTCCTCAAACCGTAACCTAATTATGTCACGTTCAAATGGTTCATCCTCATCCTCATCTTCGTTCAAAGACGGAATAACCTGGACGGACGGTATAAACGCCTCATCCGCGGCGCCGCCATCTCTGTCGAACGTGCTCTCAGTGGCGTCAGTGCCATCAATGGCGAAAAAGCCCTCTTTAGCAACAGTTACATCTAGTGCGCCCTCTTTGGCGAGCATGCACTCTTTGGCAATCGTGTCTTTTAGTGCAAGCTCGTCCTGTTCCTGTGTCCTGTTGTGTGTTCGTGTTGCGAGAGTGTCATCAAAGGCACGTGCATCCTCTGTGCCTATCATGTCATCGATGTCGAGGGTGCTCTCAGTGGCGAGAATGCCATCAATGGCGACCTCCTTGTTGGCGACAATGCCCTCTTTGGCAACAGTTTCGTTTTCTGTGACGAGCATTCTATCTATGGCGAAGTCGTGATCTTTGACAATCGTATCTTCCAGTGCGAGCTCGTTCTCTGTGGCGAGCATGACATCAGAGGCGCGCGCGCCATCTGTGCCAGGATTGCCACAGAGGGCGCGCGTGTCTTCTATGCCGAGCGTGCTCTCAGTGGCAAGAATGCCATCAATTGCGAGCGCGCCGTTTTCGGCAACCATATCATTTACAGGAAGCACGTCCTTTTGAGGGAGGGTGGCACCTCCCTGGTCCTGGTCGAGTGGGTCATCCGGGACGTACGGGATAACCCAGTCATCTGGGGTGTCCCGGTTCACGGCAGAACTAACATCGGAGTCTACCCAATCATCAGTCTGATTATCTTCTGGTTTATCGCTGACAATGACCAACGTCTCGGGTATAACAGGCGCTGGGGCGGAATTCTTCTTCTGGGGAGTGACCTGTATGGGTGATATTTCCTTTTTTATGCTCTTCTGGGGTAGTTTCTTCTTTGGAGATTTCTCGGGAGTACTTTGTTCAGGTGTACTTTTCCGCTTAGGTTTCGTCTTTAGAGCTTTCTCGGACGGGCTTGTTCTCCGAAGCTTTTTCTTGCTGCTTAAGCTGTGATCAGGAGTGCTCACCTTGGGAGCGTTTTGTTTAGGAGTGGTCACCAGGTTAGCGCTTTGCTTCTTGGGAACGCTCTGCTTAGCAGTGCCGACTTTAGGTACGTACTGATCAGGTATCTCCACCATGGGAGGGCTATGCTTAAGTATGCCCACTAAGGGAGCACTCTCCCTGGCAGCAGTCCGTTTCAGCGAATGTTTCGTTTGCAAAGCTTTCTTGTTTTTATTTTTTTGGTATATGAGGGGTTCATCTTCGTCAGAAGAGTTCCTTTTCCGCTTAAAAGTGACCTTTCTCAGAGGTGCACCACTTTCAACAATAATTTTTAGTTCAAGGTTGCTAAGGCGCCGTGAACGCAACGACATTGCGTGTACTCGTTTATACTCTTTCGATTTTTTAGCTGTTTGTAGTTTGGGTCTCTTAACAGGTGTCGTCGACTCCCTCGCATCTTGACATTCCTATGACAAATACAAACATACATTTTATAGCATTTCATTATGTAGTTGTGAAGAAGAATACTCATATGTATGGATATGGGGAAAAAACCAGCGTCGATTATAAGAAGATATATTGAGGATCGGAAAACCTTTGCCCAGCAGGGATGACGCAGGCTAACAATAATATGGAGGATACCTACATAAAAACCAAATCTAAAATCTGCGTTCGAAAAATAATCCCCGTAAATGTCACAGGAAACACAAAGTCGTAAAATAATATATGTATTGTTTAGTTACAGAATCATTCATAAGCTTTGGACAAAAAGCAATAAATGAACATGATTACATTACAAAATGGAAATTTTAGGTTAGATTTTTTTTTTATACATATTTTTTGGCAGGAGTGGGAAATCCCTACTGACACCTCGACTGCCTCGCAGGTTATGAGACAGTCGAGGTAGTGCCGGAATGGAACTGGCTAAAACCACACACTATTTCTGACACCAGCAGAGCTGGTGTTCCCCTGACATAGTCAGAGGCCTTTTTCGACTTGGATCTTTTTACTGCTATTTTGTTTTTTAATATTGAAGTTTGGTTCTAAATTACTTGAACGATTCTAGCTGTTTAATTACATAGTTATTGCTAATGTAATTGTTAATTTATTTATGTGCAACGTTATTTTATGCTTTAATCTAAATATATTTTCAAGTTAAGAAACATCCATATTTGGAAAAGCATAGTTTTTAGGTTTCTTTATTCCGTTTAATTACTTTAGCTCTTACTATTACGCAGTAGTCTAATAAAATATTCCTTGATTTGTTTTCTGACATTGGCCTTTGTATGCTGTTATACTCCGCTCCGCTTCAAATACTGGGCATTGGTTAGGTTGTGTTAACAGTTCCGAATAACAAACAGTATAAGTTGTAGTTGAACAGTAACAGTATATTAATTTGACTTGACCGTTATTCGAAGCTTATTTAGTTTGAGATAGGCACTACGTTTCCCGCCATCTATATCCGTCTCTTTCTTTCTGTACTTATCCTTCTTTTCCAACCCCACCACCTGGCAGAGTGGGGGAGCACTTAGTGAGCCGCCATCATTATGCCTCATTGGCGTCTTGTTTCCCGCCGCGTACGGTTGTGTTAACATTGACGTTACCACAATATTGAATTTATTTTAAAATATTGTGTATTAAATTCTAGAATTTCGAAAAATTGTTTTAAGTGTGGTGCTTATCAGTGTTATTAAAGTGATAATCCACAATTCTACACGTGAGTAATTTTATTTTGATATTAAAACGCAGTGACACTTTGCCTAAGATCTGTGGTGCACAATTAAGTGCCTGCATTTTATACTGTATAGTATATATTTTCTAGGCTGGATCATAAATTACGAGAAATGTGTCTTGATTCCGTCAAAAACATTGGCGTATCTGGGCGTTCAGTGGAATGCCTGGACAAATCGGAAGCAACTCCCCAAGGAGAAGCTGACGTCACTGATTATCAAGCTCTCCCAAATGCTAGACAAAGAACGTACAAAGCTCAAGGAGGTTCAGAGTCTGGTTGGACTTCTGAATTTTGCGAGGTTTACCGTCCCAAGGGGCCGACTCAATTATCGGGCTTCATTAGACCTCCTCAACAAAATGTTGAGATCAGACCAGCGATGGCATCTAATTCCTATCGAAGCCAGGAACAACATAACATGGTGGATTCAGAACTACAAACGCCCTTCAGCCATTCATGTACCCCCACCAACCCATTACCTAACAACGGATGCCTCCGATATAGCATGGGGGGCTCGATTAGACAATCTGTCGTTGACAGGGTTGTGGGCAGATCACGAAAAACAGTTACACTGCAACCAGAATGAAATGCTCGCCATCCTAAAGGTGTTACATGATCATTGTCAGCTCCTGCTCCGGAGTACACTACCTACTAATTCAGTGCAACAACAACATTGTTACGAGTATTTCATATCCCCGACACGAAGGCGGCACGAGATCCACACCACTGATGGATCTAACATACCAATTTTTTCAAATTCTGGAAGAATACCAAATTCACGTGAAAATTTTTCATATTCCCGGGATGTACAACGGTCATGCGGACCATTTGTCGAGACTTCGGGTCAATCCGGAATGGCATCTCTTGGCCAGAGCCACAGAGACAGTGTTTGCCAAATGGGGCATCCCCCTGATATACCTCTTTTAATAAATTATCATATAATACCATTCTGTTACACAAAACTGTAATTGCTACTCTTTGCAATCCAGACATTGATGACCAAATTAGTTCTCATATTTTAGTAAAACAGGTTTTAAAATCCATAGCGTTAGAAAAACCAGTTAAATCTAAACCACCTATTTGGAACATAGATACCCTAGCTGCTTACCTAAATACACTTCTCATCAAAAAAATCGAAAAACTTTCGTTTTTATTGTTTTTGTCCTAATTTTTTACAAAAGAGAATTAATTCCATGAAAAAAAAAACATTATTGTGTCGCTGGCAGTTTGGTCATTACAGTAAGAAGAAAAAAATCAAAATTCGAAATTAGAATTTCATTTGTTTAACCTATAAATGAAATTAATCACTGTTTTGAGACAAATGTGTATTTAGGGTTGGAGTACGTTTCTCGTTTTAAAACTAAAAATTAGCGCTTGTCTTTAAACTTTTTGTTTCTTATTTCATTTACTGTGACTTTGGGACGTCTGAAAAAACTTTTTTTTCTAAAACATATGGATACTTCGCCCGCAGAAGCCGCCCAAGTGGTGGCATTGCTGGATTCTGGACTTAGTCAGCGTGTTGTGGCTGCAAGATTGCATCTAAGCTTATCATCTGTTCATAGAGTCTACAAACGCTATCGGGAGACTGGTTCGTTCACGCGCCGTTCAGGATCTGGCAGGAATCGGGTCACTTCTGAGCGAGATGATCGATTTATTGTAACAACTTCTTTACGAAATCGACGCCTTAACGCTTTTCAACTGCAGCAGCAGCTTCGCGTTGTACGAAGAGTAGCTGTAAGTGACTCTACAATAAGAAGAAGGTTGAAGGAACGCGGATTGGCACCGCATAAGCCAGCGAATGGGCCGAAATTAACTGCAGACCATCGAAGAGCGCGCCTTAACTTTGCACGCGAGCACCTAACTTGGTCATACCTTCAGTGGAGCAAAGTACTGTTTTCTGATGAGTGTAAAATTATGCTGTATGGTAACGACGGAAGGAACAAGGTCTACAGAAGAGATGGAGAACGCTTTGCACAATGCTGCATTGAAGAAAAGGTCAGCTATGGTGGCGGTTCGTGGACGGTTTGGGGAGGAATCAGCGCCGACGGTAAGACAGAACTTGCCTTTATGTCTGGGCCACGGCTGCCTGCACTAAACTCTCATCGGTACATCGAACAGTGTCTTGAACCTCATGTGATGCCCTATGCACATTTTATTGGCAACGACTTCATATTCATGCACGACAATGCTAGAGCTCACACCGCGGGCGTCGTACGAGATTATCTTACCGAAGTCGGTATCTCCATTATGGTATGGCCAGCAAGAAGCCCGGACATGAATCCCATTGAACATCTATGGGATGAATTAAAGAGACGAATTCGAGCAAGAGATCCAGCCCCAGAAACACTTAGCCAGCTGCAAAATGCAATCCAAGAGGAATGGGATAATATACCACAACATGTGATCGTGACTCTCATCCGATCGATGAAGAACCGTATGGAAGCAGTAATAAGAGCTCGCGGAGGGAATACAAGTTATTAAATAAACGTTTCTTACATTTTTTTTTTTTCATTTACGCGTGTTGTTTTACCCATTTCCTTCATATTCCATACAGGGTAAAAATTACTCATTATACAAAATACGAAACCTATGAAGACTTAATTTGAATTTAGAACAATAACATTAGGATTTAAAAACCTCATACTACTCACTATTAAATGACATTTTACATTTATTCCTAAATATACACATTTTTCTGATAATCCTTATCAAATCATAAACTGCGAGGTGTTTCGATTTTTTTGATGAGAAGTGTAGTTATAATTTTACACACGACAATATTTTCTAAGTGCAAAGACACACTGCAACATTATTACTCTTAGAGCGCTTGTAGACGTCCGTTTTTTTCACCGGATAACGGACCGTGTTTTTTGCCGGATTCGCGGTGGTGTTGATCTATAATGAGTATGTGTACATGCACCGGACATCGGTCTGGCGAACAATTTACGCCGGATGCACCACCGCTTTCCCTCGGCGCGCGGACACCGGTCCGGTGTAAGAAAGAGGGGTCATCCACGCCAGTGTATTGGTGCGTGTTGACGCTGCCGGACGTATTGCCTGTTTTCTGTAAATTGTGTGCCGTCTACCTGCGTTCTTTTAAAAATGGGTGATATTGACATGGAATTGTTAATAAGTATGGTTGAAAATAGGCCTGTACTGTGGGACAAAACCCAAGAGTGCTATAAAAATAGACAGTCGAGTTTTGCCGCATGGAGGGAAATTTGTCTTGCGTTAAATGAAGGTTTTGAAACGTTGTCCGAGAAAGAAAAAAATGATTTTAGTAAGTAACATTTTATTTTCATTATTTTTATGCATATTGATTTTGCCAGGGTACACGCCCTACTGGTGACATGAAATACTCTCCATATTTGTTATGAATCATATTTGCTGTTACATTACCTCGTGTTGAATGGGAACGAGGCAAATGGCATAGAGTAGACATCATGTGTGAATCAGCATTATCAGTAGCATTATTAGCAATACCAGAGGGTACTTTATGAATTATGTTTTGTAGTAAGCAGCATGTTTTTACAATGTTAACAGCAGTATCTGTCGAAACATTCAATGGTCTATGCAAAATCCTCCATTTATTGGATAAAATACCAAATGCGCATTCGACGTAGCGTCGCGCTCTCGTGAGACGATAATTGAATTTTTTTTTATTGAGTCAAGTTGATGCCCACCATACGGACGAAGTACGTTGTTGATGTAAAGCGAAATCATCATCAGCAACAAATACATAAGGTAACTCACTGTCTGCACCTGGCAACTGCTGGTCGAGGAATATTTAATTTATCGTCTACTATTCTTTTCCAAAATTCTGTTTCTTTAAATACTGCTGAATCGCATTCTTTGCCGTAGGCTCCAACATCAATAAAAACAAAATTATAATTTGTGTCTACCACAGCCATTTAGACTATTGAGAAATAGTGCTTGTAGTTGAAAAACATTGATCCACTTTCTTCTGGCTTGATGATTCGAATATGTTTGCCGTCAATGGCTCCCAAGCAATGAGGAAAATTTGCATTCGTCTCGAATTTTTTTGCTATTGTTAACCATTCGTCTTCCGATGGTAGTTTCATATAAATTTGAGAAAGGGTTTCCCACAATGCTTCACATACTTCTTGTACAATACAGCTGATAGTTTTTTTTTTCTGAAACTGTAATGTACATCACTAAATGTGTTCCCTGCAGCCAAATATCTGTAACATTTTTTTTTCTTTTTTAGGCAAAGCTATCATAAAAAATGGAACAATGCAAGAGATAACTGGATGAAATATCACAAAAAAGTTAAGGAATGTAAATCCGGCTCTGGTGCAAAAAGTCTACGAAAATATAAATTCTACGATCAAATGCTTTTTTGTGTAAAATTGTGACTCGCCGAACAACGGAAGCAAGTATTACATCAGAAAAAAACATCACACATCCCACATCAAAGAAACTGACTCACAAACCAATAATGAACCTAGCGCACCAGCCAATACTACCGATAGAACAAAAACAAGCAAGAAGAGAAAGAGATTGTAGCGAAGTTAATCGACAAAATGCTTACTTTAATTAAATCTGTTGAAGATGAAGGCAAGAGTAAGAGTATGTGTTTTTTCAAAGGTATTGCTCCGATTGTAGACAAGTATAGTGACGACGATTATGTAGAATTTCAATATGAAGTCATTTAAGTTATGAGAAAAGAGATGGCTAAACGACTGCCCCCAACATGACTAGCACAAATAGGAACCTCACACTAACCAGTAATATTGTCTATTAAGCAACGACTTATTGTCGGGCCTATGCTGTCCCCCCATACTTGAGTACTAATGCTGTAACATGATAATATTGTAAAACTAATCATTTTAAAAGAGTAACCATGGAGTTTCTTGCCGGTTCTTCTCCATAGGAAACGACCAACCCGAACCGTGCACCTTTTTGTCGACGTTTCATAAGTGCCCATGTAGGCCTATGTGAAATAAAAATATTTTGATTTTGATTTTGATTGATTGAATATTTAAATATTAATTCATGAATTATTTAGTGTTTAATAATTTCTTATAACTTTCGTGAACTAATAAACATAAAAAAGTTTCTTAATTGTATTTATGCTTTGTTTTGGTTTGACATGACAAGGTCAAGGAATACTGACAGCTAGGGAAGAGACATTATTGCATTACCAAAATGTATCAAGTTTTTTTTTGCTGCAATTACCCCTATGTAGATATTTACTTCAAGTACCTTAGTGCAAAATCGCCAATCAAAAACACAATTATCAATAAAAATCGTCGCAGACACATTAAAACGCCTAGATAAAAGTTTATAGCAATGTCATTGTTTGAAGTTTTTGTACCTTTGTCGTAGGAGTTGCGCGATTTTGTTTTTAGGATTGTGCAAATATTAAAAGTTCCTGAACCTTTTCAAATTACAAAATACTAATTTCAGCTATTTAGCATTACATATTGCTAGGTGCCATGTTTATACATGCGTTTTCATTGCGGGGGCAGTCGTCCATACTTCAATTTAGCCATGTCCTTTAACTCGGAGAAATGAAGCGTCCATGCAGCAGAAAACTTAGAATTAAAATACACCATTATTTTTAGGTCGTTCTGGTGCCGCATACCATGAACTCTATCATCGAACTCGAAACGATTGGGACTATTTTTTTCGAAAAATAACAATAAAAAAAACACGAAAGAATAAATTTAATGTTTTTTTTTTAAATAATGAGAACTCAAATGCATATGTGTGTGTAAAACGTATCTACGATCGGCAACACATGCGAACGATACCCATTGAAAAATTCATTCATCGATCGATTCTCATTATTTCACAAAAAAAAACATTAAATTTATTCTTTCGTGGTTTTTTTTTATTGTTATTTTTGAAAAAAAATAGTCCCAATCGTTTCGAGTTCGATGATCGAGTTCATGGTATTCGGCTCCAGAACGACCTAAAAATAATGGTGTATTAATCGAGGCTACACTACGGCTACACCCGACTACAGGATACATGAATATCAACTTAAGCCTCAAGAACTGATGCAGCAAGATGATGCCCAATCTTCAATTGTTACTGAATTAAGTTCAATCACATCGCCTGATTACGATTTCGATTTTTCTAAAACTCCTTAATTTCTTTTTTGAGTATAATAAAATAAATACTACCTACTAAATTTTGTTTTAATTAATACAGGTAATTGTTAGTTTTGCCTTTTAGTTTCTTAAATACTAATCGTATTTCAATAATATTCCCCTTTTCTATAATTTGAAATTGAAAATGCCTTTAACACAGTCAGCGCCATGGCCATTTCAGTAAAAATGTGTGGATTTCCATAATTTTTTTAATTACAGTTTTGGATTCTACGTGTGTCAGTCGTTACAAAAATATATATATATTTTTTAAGGTGTATACTTTACTATACACCGGCCTGGGAACGTAGAATCGACGGATTAACATACCTTAACGTAACGGCTAATATCTCTGCCGCGGAGATAGATTTACGCATGTCAGTATCCTCGTGTCTTATTTTATCATATGGCTGTTAATAATAGCTGAAAAGTTTCTTTCTTCATCCGAGAATAATTATAAACTTTAGTTTCATCTTCTTCCAACTGCGTAAAAAGAGAATGATATGCACCATATTCTTCCCTTTCTAATAATATAGGATGCACCCACGGTGACCTTTTACGTTTTTCTATTTCTTTTAGTTTCTTCTTGTACAAATAGTAGGCCAATACGAGTTTTTTTTTTCTTATTATTTGACATTTCACACGTGTTTAATCTCTGACTACCAGTTCAAAACTAAACGCATATAGACGGCAGTCCAAGGTAACATTCATCCGGTAAAAAATACATGTATGTATACAAGGATAGCCGTTTATTGACAGTCCGTTTTCCGGTGAAAAAAACGGGCGTCTACAAGCGGCCTTATGCTCAGGTCGAAGAATTCACGATTTGACTTTATTAAGAACTGATTCTTAGCATTGTATTCAAAGTGATAACTCGTATCACCTTGTGGCCTGTTTTTGGTTCAAAGACTGATTCTTCGGATCACAGGCAATTGGGTTGGAATAGATAGCAATAATTTAGATCCAGTTTATTGGATTAATAGAACAATTGAATTGTTAAAAATTCGCAGAGATTCGGCTAAGATCCATAATCTGTTCATTTCTACAAGAGGTGAAGCAAAAGCCGCTTCAAAGACAATCATATCAGGGTGGATAAAAACTCTACTTAAAGATGCGTGTATAACTGCAACACCTAGGAGTTTCCGCTCTGCCGTTGCCTCAAAAAACTGGCTAGACAATTTCCCGTTAGAGGATATTCTCACAAGAGGAAATTGGAAGTCCCAAAATACCTTTTGTAAATTCTATAAGCGGAGAGTTCTACCACAGATTAGTCCAGATACTTCACTCAGTAGAAAATTTCCAATACCTATTACGATAATTGCCTACTCCCTCGCGTCAACAACCACTGTATGCTAAAATGCGCCTAAATGCTCAAGCGTACAGCAGTGATTGCTTCGCACCGCGCGATTCCACAGTAATCGCAGGGCTGCCTCTTCGATAAAATAAAATTAACATAACTTTTTATCTATGTTATTGAGAACTGTGAATATGTTCTGACTTTTATGCGGCAGTTAAAAATTTTATCATTTGTAAAATATTTAACCAACTTAAAAAAATTGACAGGTAAATGGAAATCATTGACAGGTAAATGGCAAAATGTTAGGTGTTTATCCCTTCTTTTGCTTGATTTACACCCATCTACAGCACATAAGGCACCACACGGCATCGTAATACGCGTACGAACGAACAGCACTATTAAAATTGAACGGCGCGGTGCGCGCGCTTCGCTTGCGAAAACCGCACTGAATTTGATCCGCCGGCGGACCGAGACCGCTCGGCTGGGCGGTAGGCACTTATAGCGCGCAAGTACATGGAGTGACGGAGGCCTGGTTCTACCCTCATCTTCAAGTACCTCTATAAGGGATCCCTTCTTTACGCATAATGTTCTTTGTCCTAATATACTTCGGCATAACGATTTTGGCACTTGTTTTGGCATAATAATACTTCGGCATAATTTTTTTAAGCATACATTTTATGTTGACATAATCATCTTAAAGACTAATTTATTTTGGCATAAATTTGATTCGCATAACGTTAGTAGGCCTAATGACTATTAGCATAATAATATATAGGCATACATTTAATATAAATAACGTCATGGGCACCCCGAGGTTCGGTTAGTTAGGTTCCTGTAAACCCTGCAGCCAGAAATAGGAGCCCCGCCCAGCGGGGCTCCGTCGACCTGCTGACGGAAACCCTAACCCTAGACGGTGGACGTTGAGGTTCGGTAAGTTAGGTTCCTGTAAACCCTGTTATTTTTGAATATTATGCTTAAAAAAGTTATGCTTTAGAACTTTATGCTTAATAAATTTATGCTTTAGAATATAATGCTTCATCATTATTATGGTTAGAGAAATTATGCTTAAAAAAATTATGCGTAAGCTGTTATGCGTAATTATATTATGCGAAAATATAATTATGCCAAACAAAATTATGCTAAGTTATATTAGGTCTTAAAATTTTATGCAAATGGATAGGGAACCCTCTATAACTATGTTATTTAATCCTGTTGAGTGATGTTGCTAATATAATGTTGATTCCGACATTGTGATTAATCAAGTTAAACAATTACTTCATTTAATTAAGTGAATATGTTTTTGATTTAATTATGCAAGTTTTTTATTTTTCTTTAACAAAAGGAAAACCCAAGATGCATTTCATTCAAACGGTCAATATAACCAGTAATATCTTATTTTACTAACAAGGCATTCACATTGGCGTCCCCGTGTCACCACCACCAGGCGATAACAAACAGGTCTCAAATTAAATAAGCTTCGAATAACGGTCAAGTCAAATTAATAGAAGCGTTTTACCTACCAATAAATAAAACGCATATTAATTGACTTACTCGTACCTTATTCGAAGCTTATGTTTTAAAGTCTGCCAGGTGATTTTCGACTCAATGAGGCATAATGATGGCGGCTCACTAAGTGCGCCCCCACTCTGCCAGGTGGGGGGTTAAAAAAGAAAGATACAGAAAGAGACGGATATAGATGGCGGGAAACTAAGTGCCTATCTCAAATTAAGGCGAGGTATTCCTGCAAAAGTAGGCATTTAGCGCTGTGCGGCTGCGCGCAAAATACTTCGCGTGGACACAGCGCGATCGTGAACTCGCGTGACTTTGCCGAGCGACACAGCATAGAAATATGCAGTTGGATAAGTAATATTACCTACTTGACTTTTATGAAATATTTTTTCTATGATCAAAATTTGTTACTATCTAGTAGCCATAAATTAGAGCTTCGTTAATAAATGAAATAATTGTCTATAAAATATAAGAATATAAAATAATCATAATTGGGCAGTTTGAGTAACTAATTGAAAATAAACAGCCAGTTCGCTATTAGTAGGTTCGAGAACTGTAAAGATAAAATTTTGATTTGTTTATGTGTTTTTGTGTAAATTGCAATATGTGTATTTTTATTGAATCTTCCTATTTCATTCAAACAAATTTCATTTTTTTAATAAAAATATAATATTAACAATCACAAAACTAGAAAGAAACTCAACTAAGTAGATGAAATTAAAATATTTACTATAGGCCCGGCGCAGCCCTATTGCGTACGTACCACCCGGCTGTAGGTAATTATTTCAAAGACAGGGCCGAGTCACAATACTGTAGGTATAATATATTTGTACTGTGACATATCTTTGGAGTGCATTCTTTTTATTTGTTACTTTTATTGCTTTACACGACTTTTTTCGCTTGCGTTGTTTATTGCCCATTATAACTTGCAACAATTATAATAAACTTGGTCAAAAACAGACGGTATGGTACGCGAAATCGTCGCGGAAAAAACTGACACAGGTCCGTCGTCGGTAAGCGCCAGCGCGCGACTAATCGGGCCTGTCCGAGCCGCCGCGAACGCTTTTAATTCATGTTAAAACATAGTAATTAAGAAAATAATGTTATCAAGTCAAACTCTGCCACTTTGTCTAGAACTAATTAGTTTCTTTAATTTAGTATAAAAATTAAATGTAAAATATCAGTAATTTAGTCATAATATTGAAAAAAAGTTACAAAAAGGGGTAACTTTGCGATTTTTTTCTATCGAGTGAAGTTCATCAGGTCTTGCAACTGAATGCGACTGTGACTAGATAAGATCCTTAACTATAACATATATATTTTTTTAATTTTTAAACGCTATGTTCTTTGTCTCAGATGGTTTTAAAAAACTCAAATGTGCGCCCACCTCGCCTTAAATAAGCTTCTAATATGCGTTTTATTGGTAGGTAAAACGCTTCTATTACGTTTGTATGGACAATTCCCTATCCGCTGTCCTCTTATATAGAGTAACAATACATAAGAAGGATGCGCTAAAATAGCAAGCGAAATTAGTTTTTTCTTAATTTTTAGCAATTGGCAGGTCAGTGTCAGGTGTTTGTTGATTAAAATATGATCAATTGGCTACTCTAAATTGCGAATTTAGTCTGAACTCAATACCCCAGTACTGAACCCATTTTGAATGAATGCGCAGTTATTTATTTTATGTGTTTTGAAAACATTATTTCAAAAATAGTCAAATAGGCATAATTAATGCATAATGATATATTATGATAAAAACTTTTTTGCAAAAAATAAAAGCGACATAACATAGCGAAAAATAACTTTAGCTTCAGAAGTCGGTGACTTTTGTTTGTTTGATTGAGTTTTTTTGCCACGACGAAGTTTTTTTTTCCATTTTTGGTTGTAATATCCCATACAAATATTTGCAATGCATTTATTTACATTCTTAACCATACACTTCATGGTAATAAGCTTATCTCCAGTAAAATGTAACATAACACATCTAACTTTCGAAATCTGGGTGAACTGTACACACCTGCTTACCCCCTCAGAGCATACAGGAGTTATGATATGATATTGTGTAAACAATAAACATCCAAGTGATTGCTGAAATCACGACAGTTTGATGTCTATTTAATTATTGAAGAGTTCCACTGTAGATCTCCAAAGATCAGCATCAGATCCCGACTTATACCTTCCATCATCAGCTCAGCAACATGAGATAATGATTACCAGAAATATCTTAATTGCATTAGAAAGTACTTATATGAAAAACGTTGTGTGTGCCTATAAATTTTCAGCGTTGCGTCAATTTACCTGGAATCCCATCATCAGATTCTGACTTGGTGACAATGACTACCTTAGGAGTATAGGCGTTAAAAAAATAAATTTGAAAATCGGTCCACAATTGGCGGTGAAATCGGTGAACATACAGTCGAACATAGCACCTTCCTTCTTTTTTTATTAAGTTGGTTAAAAATTGTCAAAGGAGTTTTGGTGAAACATTAGTGAACCGCTAACAATACATGTCATGGTAATAGGCTTCCCCAATAAAATGGAACTTAACATAACTAACTGTCGAAATGTGGGTGTACTGTACACATCTGCGTACCCTTCAGAGCATATAGGCGTTATGTTATGGTGTTAAGTAAACAATAAACATCCAAGCGATTACAACAATCACGACAGATTTGCTGTCTATTATTTAAGAGTTCCATTGCTTATCTCCGAAAATCAGCATCAGACTTTCACCAAAAAACAAACCAAGGGGACCACCGCGGAATAATATTCTTCCAAACAAAAAAAGAATCATCGAAATCAGTTCCCAATTAGCGAAGATATCGCTGAACATACACACAAAAAAAACTGACGAATTGATAACCTCCTCCTTTTGGAAGTCGGTTAATAAGGAGGATGCACAATAAGGAGTAATTAGGCTATTCAAATAATAAACACTGATTGTCACCAAAAATGAGATTACTTACAATAGGGCGTGGTTGAGAAGTGTCCCTCTGCGATGTCGATGGCTGGGGCGACAAGTCGCGCGGCTGCTGCCGGCTGCGCAGCCTCTCGAGGAGCACTACAGGTTGTGAAGTCAAATGGTTGTGCAAACCTAAATATGTATAAGTAACTAATATATTGCTGACTAAAGGCCCACTTACAGCTCGATTCAAACTTTATGGCGGCTCGGTAGTTATCTGCGACCGTCATCGTCGGTCTGCGCAGGTACAAGATAATGATTATTTTATAAAATTATTAAATATTATTTTATACGTATACCCCTGACTGATTTTATTATTACAGTGTAAGCTGAAGAAAGAAAAATACACAGATTTGACATGACAATTTACAAATAAATAAAATTGTAGTGTCTGTTTGTAATATCAAAATATCAGCTTTTTACTGTATGCTAATAATTTACTGAATGAAAAATATATACGGCACTATTATCAAAAACACATGTTTTTAAATTTTTGTCAGTCTGTCTGTTTATTCCGGGTAATTTCCCGAAACGGCTGGACCGATTTTGACTGGCAGATAGCGGTGATATCAGGTCTAACATAGCTACTTTTAATCTAGAAAATTGATTGGGATTCCGTGCAAAAAAATTAAAACCCTTAAAATTGGTAACAAAATCTGATTAAAAGCGAAGTAATATTTTTTTCTAATAATTTCACGCGAACGAAGGCCACGGGCAACAGCTAGTCTGTACCAATATTATAAAAGGTTCTGCCTCATATTTGACCAGGTTCATGAAAGGCTGCTTACAAAAACCAAATGTGTTTTATATTATTAATGAGCACTTTTCATTCTATATTTATTAATTTATTTAGGTAATGGTTTTGCAATACAAAGAGTGTAACAATGTACCTACGAGTTTTAAAGTTAACCAACCAAAAATGTGTATTTGTGTTATTTATTTTTTATAAAGGCACTTTATTTCTTGTGTGTTTATAGAAAAACTGTTTGAAGTACTGTTTGGATTAGCATCGAAGGTATTGAACACATTCTTCACTCTCCTCATCAAGAACTGTCGTAAAATGTTATATCGTCCGCGAGGCATTGTTTATACTGTGTATGTACCACACAACAAAAACTGAACGTACGTGACGAACAGGTAAAAACAATTTGTTTTCACCTGTTCGTAATATAAAAAATAAATATTAAACGAAACAAAATCTAAGCAGAACACTTAGGAAGACGAAAAATTGTAAAGCGCGCGTGTGCAGTCACTGACTGTACCCAGCGCGGTTTATGATCCGTCGTCCAGTACCTCTGCGCCCCGCCGATACCTAAAATTCGTGTTACTGCGCAGCTTTACGTTAGATGTTCCGAGCCGCCATAAAGTTTGAATCGAACTATACCCGCTCTATTTTACTTGCACAAGCATTTTATGTGCGTTAGGACGGCATAACGATATACTGGTTGCTATCATCTGCGCAAACTTTTATAAAAACTTTGCCGCTTGCAAGCCCCGTGTGTAGTGTATCTGGGCCTTTCTGGGGATATTGTTATACAGGATGGAAAATTCGAACAGGTTTCCCACAGGAAAAGTAAGAAGCAAAGTAAGTTTTAGTCAAAGGTCACATCATGTCACTTCCACCCTGTATACCGATATAATTATCTATGATGCCAAGAGCCCAGGACGACGGTGATATACAGAAACAGCACCGCTCCGAGATACGCTATAATTAATTTGTCATATGATCGAGTCGTGTTTTCCTATCACAATTTTTGGTGGTGGGCTGCAGGGCGACGACTCCGGAGCGGCGCGGTTATAATAATAGGTAATGCATATTTCGTGTCACTAGTATTTTTACATGTAGGTACACAGGTTTGGCTTTTGTGTTTCCCTCCCTCCTGTTTAACATTTATTACGTAAGAATCTCTTGTAAGAAAAACAAACATGGTGAACCCCCCCTCCCTCACTAAATCGTCTTACGTAATAAATGAATGGCGCTCAAGATGCGGGCTTTAACACACGATTTGTTGCTGTAAAACACAGATGACACCTCCTCTAGATTCCACATAGAAGGCAACTTATGTCCTCCGCACATCCCACGAGTTAGCACACATAAAACTCGATGCTCGTATTATTCTCTTCAGTGTCGAACAGACCGTTAGAGCCGTGGTAACGCTAACAATTCCGAGGTTTAATTATTTACGAAAAAATCGTTTTAACGTTATAGGTACTTTTATAAAAAAAGACTGAATTCAACCGTCAATTAACCCAATGAAATGTACATTTTGTAGATTAAAACTTTATTAATTCGAAATATTCGATAAATATTCGCTATTACATAATGAAGTAGGACCTAGGACAACAACAAAAAAAAAATTGTCCCTTCCCGCGCACCGCGTGTCTACCGCTAAATTTGGTGAACTCGAATACAAACAAAATGTGCATCATGTGGAATCTTAGAGGAGGTTACCTGTACTGTGAAATTTAGGTCAAATGCGCTGTTAGCCACTTTTTATACATTCACAGATTACTGTTGAAAACTACACAAAGCCACTCTACTTAAAAATAATTTTGTAAAGTAAAATAAGATCTAACCTTGTCTTTCGGGTGAACTGTATGCACCTGCGAGTAAATACAGAAAACAAAATTATTTTGTTGCACAGAAGATGTACAGCGTAAATATAAATAAATAAAAAATTAAAAAACGCGTCGGCTAAAAACACAATTTAAAAGTAATGCAATAAAAAGACCGTAAAAAGATTGAGAATAGAAAAAAAAAAAAATAAGCTACAAACAAAGTTACTCTACTTCCGTTTATCAGACTATACGGGGTGGAAGGACACCTACACGAAAACGGTTACATAGAAATTTTTCATTGGTTATTAAAAAGACAGCTGTTCCATACATTTTAATCGTGTAGGTATTGCACTTTTGTAGGAAACAGCTGTTTTTTTTTTGTCGCGTCGGTGTCCTTTCCTCCCTGTAATATGAGCTGAAAGCCTAAGTTACCCGCATTAAGTTTAGTAGCAAGCGGATCCTTTTGATTTTCTTTCAGTTAATAATTTGCAATTGAGTCCTTCTCGGTCGCTGGCTACTAAGAGGAGGAAATTTGAAAAAATGTGTTTGAACGAACTTTCAACAAACATTGGTTAGAATAAGAGTTGATATTTAGTTTTTGAGATATTTGTACGTTTCTGCAGCAGTAACTTCGTTTTTTAATGAAAAAAGAACAGTTTGGAAAACAAATCTAGTATTTCTGGAGTGTAGATTGACAAATGAATAAGTGTTAAAATATTGTTATTATATTGTTTGGTGGTATGGAAACCTTTGGTCTTGTTTCACTTGGTCGGCTTTTTAAGATATCTTTTAGTACATCACTAGTAATGAAAACCATTGCTTTTACGTGACTGAAGGTGTCCCACATAGTTTTCCAGATGTAGGAAAAATTCAAAAAAAAAATACGACGCAATGGATATGCTTGTCATAGCAAAAATAATGTGAACTTACTGTTGAGAGAAACGACGTCTAATAAATTAGGCGCCGACATGTGATTTCGTGTAACATTGGATGGGTCTTGGATGGCGTCGCGCCGGTTGTCGGCGGGGGCGGCGGCGGCGGCATTCGGCGGCACGTAGGCGCCCTGCGCGAACTTGCGCTGCGCTTGCACGCGCCGAGACCGTGCCCTGAAACCTCATGCATTGTAAATGACCACGTACACATGGAGTAGATACGAAACCCAACTGTCGCTGTATGCGATATTTGAGTGTTAAGATAAATATCGAAATCTGTAAATTTAGCATACAATATCTATCTGAATAGCAATAGCGTATTAAAATCAGTCTTCATTGGCAAATTTATTTATTTTTTACATTTTAGGAAAGCTTACAGACTAATAACAATAATCTCAATTGCTCATTACAAACCTCCAAGATAAATACAAAAATTATTTTATTGTACTAGAAACATTCAATACAAAATAATCTAACACTACAATTATGTACTGTCAAATTGTATTGATTAATCAAAAAAGTTCTAACTTCGAAAATAAACGGTTCAAGTGCAGGCAGGTGCCTCCTGTACAAAAATTGGCGTTGCTAGGAGTTTCTAAAAAACATTCAATTCGAACTAGTAGTTCTTGAGATTAGCGATTGTTCAACCAAAAAAATATAACTCTTCAGGATTATAATATTAGTATAGATTTCATTAATTAAAACCCCGGGCGCTTTTACACCCATTGTAGTCATAGAAGTATAGAAATTCAATGTAGCCTTGGGTTAAGGAGGTAGAAGGCAACAACTAACAATAATACATTATTGTAAGTTATTGCCTTCTTACGCACAGCAGAGCAGTGTCCAAAAATAAAAAACTTTGAAAAGCATTAACCAAATGAGCTTTCAAAAGAAACAAAGGACGAATGGTGGCAAGATATGGATCGCTGGCAGCACAAAATGGTTATAACAGACACAACACAGTATTCGAAATCAGACACTTATATTTTTCCAGCTGAGTGACACGCTGCTCCATGTCACTTATCCTTACAATAAACTTTTCGACAACTTCATTGAATTACTGGTTCAGAGAGGTTCCATGTCGGCGAATTCACTCCTTAGTGCCAGGATTTCGTCCTTCAGACCTTCCAATGGAGCCAACTTTCCAGCCAATGGTCAAAGCTCCAGTAGCACTGCAGATTCCGGTTCTAACCTCGGAGACATTGGAGAGCTAAGTGAATGAAGAGCGCCCGTCTGCATGCATTTCACGCATCGCCAAGAAACTTTCTGTTTCCTACCTTACGGTGGCTGGCTTTAGTGATGCCTGCAAATTGGAAATGCAATTCGTTTCCTCATACTGAGCAACGTACTCCATCAGTCATCACAGATACCACACTTCTTTAATACATCCATTATTTATTTTTCTAACGAACTATTATTTTAAAGATAGTAACTTTGAGAAATACTGGTTGGCTGTTAAAATCAGACAGCGGGTTCAAGTAACCCCGGACGTAGACAACTTGACCTATGACCGTAACAAAACGTTCTTTGTTTAAATTACTGTCCAAAACCTACCCTTACATAGGATCGCATAGGCAAGATTCACAATAAAAAAGTTATAATCAATTCGCAACAGTATTACAGAGCGCATGCGCTAAAAATTAAATATTACCTTTTGGTAAAAGATACATTATTATTTTATATGCACAGTACCAATGTATGTTTATACACCATTAGCCTAGGCCCGCACCGACCTCGGTGATGATGCCCTAGAATAAGAGAATAATAAAAAAATAAAGCCTTAATAAAGATTTAATTCTAGTCATAGGGTGCAGATTAGTCAATCTAATTTAACATAGCAACATCCTCCACTGCTTGTACTGTACCAAATTAAATTATTTGATAGAAAATCTGGGTATTTATTATTTAAAACAAAACCGGCCAAGTGCGAGTCGTAGTAGGAGAGTCCCTTTAATTTTATTATTTGTTGTCTGTCATAGCGGCAAGTCGGCAACAGAAATACACATTCTGTGAAAATTTCAACCGTCTACCTAATACGGATCATGAGATACAGCCCCCTAACAGACAGACGGATTGACGGACATAGGCGAGGCATAGTAATAGAGTTCCGTTGGTTACCTTTCGGGTAAGGAATCCTAACAGAAAGAAATATTTTTGAAAAGGCTATTCTCGGAAGTTAAAAATCCGATATAAAAGATTCAATTAGCCTACACCCCATAAAGCACAACCTAAAATTTTGCGTGGAGGAGTCGCGTCTCCTAAAATCAATATGGCAGACGGGTGGCATTCGAGGGGACGCTGCCAGACCCACCTATAGCTATCTAGACAGATATAAAGGTAGCTCTGGGCGGTACGTTGCGTTGGCAGGAGGACAAACAGGGGTACTCAAACTTTATAGTTGATTTTAAACCGCCCGGCAGCCACCACTGTTTAGACCTGTCGTTTAAGCACGCCATGTCTAATATACATGTTTTCAATGGGCTAGCGGCAAACAGAAAAAACAACATAAGTTCAAAATGATCTGATTCGAACATCAAAACAAGTAACAAAATTAAACTTTATCTTAATACCTAGAACTAGAATTCAAAACGTACCAAAAAGTGCCAGAAAAAATAATACAAGTTTCTAATGGGAAATAACACCCTTAGCATTTTTTATCATTACAGCGAGTCTACTATTAACCCTTTCGTTGTTATTTTAGTTTGAAAATACAAAAAAAAAAACAGTTTTATTTAAACTGTTTTGCATAATTAAAAACTTTTGTTGAAAATAAAATCATGAACCCTTTAGCGGTTACAACAAAGATCTTCAATTAACCCCTCTGACTGTTATTTAATTGGATTTTTTTTACGTCATGGGTGTCATTTCAATGTTGATGGATGGAGAGGCAGAGGAAGGCCAAAGTAAAGATGGATGGATTGTGTGAAGACTGATATGAAAGAGAAAGGAGTTAATGATTCCGTGACTAGGGAATGCAGAACCGGTTCCGTTTTAAAGAACCGGGATTTTTGGGACCTTCTGGCCAAAGAACCGGGATTCTCGGTATTTTAAGTAAGCTTTTATAAGATAGTAGAGTTGAAAGGGCTGAAACGGAGAAAATAAGAGAAATACTAAATTATAGGACAACATAAAAACTGAAATTATTATGTTTCAAAATGACGCAAAAACTACTTCATAGATTCTGTTCAAATTTTCCTTAAAGGCTCTTCGAATCTTAGGCCATAATATTGCCACGCGGCTTACTTCAGGAGGTTAAACTCTGTTAATTTTTAACATTATTTCTTCGACACATCTTTGGCTGATAACGAACCGTCTTTTTGCTGATAACGAACCGTACACTCTTATTAGTCTAAGATTTTTGAAATTTTCGGGCAAATGCTGTGAGTGCAGATCCAGGCTAAATAATATCTCCTTATTACGAATGATGTCCAATCGTCATAAGATATAGAAAATTTATAGCCTTCTGTTAATAGTTTCTGGATGGTCTGTAGCGAAGTATGCTGTGCCTAAGCCGTATCTAACCTATAAATAGGTTCCGGACGTATATGTGAATAGGTTTCGCTGATATTCATTTCATTGGTAGGAAGAGAATACATTTAAATAAAAATAACACACAACTATAAACGATTCCTATTTTCAACTTTATTAATATTAATCAAAATCATTTTATTCACTCACTCGCTCACTTATTTTCAAATCTAGATAATTACTGTTTAAAAGTAAATGTATAACGCATGTAATGAAAGTCGTATGTCCTTATTACATTATGTATCCTTATTTGCATAAAATGTGAAGTAAAAATGACATTACAGTTATATCAGTGCAGAACACATTCCGTCATACTCATAATAAAATGGCATGAAAATTACAAATCACAAAACATCATATTCAACATTTTAAACAAGACACAATAACTAATACACACCACATCAATTCACATCACCTTTATAAGACAAATAATACTGTCTACTCGAATTTAGGTATGTATCTACATACAATCATTATTACCAAAACATTTTACACATTTAATTCAACTGAACACGGCATAGGTACAAATATCTGCATCAATAAAAACAATAATAAACACAAATACTTTCTTCAAACAAAACAAATTTATCAATTTATGAACTTCTAACATGAAAATCAACAATTTAATTTAACAATTCATTTTTAAAATGGGATAAATGAGATGAATACTTTTGAGGAACTTGTCATGGTGTAAAAATTTTGTTGAATTAACCATTACCATAAGGTACAGAAAAAATAGGTAGAAATTAGGTAAACATTTATATTCTGTGTACGGGTAATTCTATGAGTGACTTCACACATGTTGGAGTTATTTCTATTCTGAAAGAGTTTCATTTTACACTTAACAGATTTGGATAAGTCATGAATGTAATAGACGGTTTCTTCTATTCCTTTTAGTTATAAGGTTCTGTGTAATCGGTAGTAATCATTAAATATTTAAGGAAATTAGAATTTGCCTTTTTTACACCATGACAAGTTCCTCAAAAGTATTCATCTCACTTTCCCATTTTAAAAAAGCATTGTTACATTAAATTAAATTGTTGATTTTCATGTAAGAAGTTTAAAATCAAAATCAATCAAAATCAAAGCATTTATTTCAAGTAGGCCAGTTACAGGCACTTTTGAATTGTCGAAACAAAGACAACAATGAAATGTAGCTACAGTCCCAGTCACAAGGCATAAAAACTGTGAAAGTACTGTAGTTGCCCATTCCCTAACGTAGATCTCTATGGAGAAGAACAGGCAAGAAACTCCATGGACTCTTTTAAATCAGAATATTTTACAAAACCTTGGTTACATCATTCATGTTGAGATGGTACATTATGTGAGAGCGATGTAGCAAGATGTGCACGTTAAAAGTGCCCATAGTAAAAACAAAGACAAGAACAATTCAAAAATAAAATAATTAATTCAAATAAGCCGTGGCAACCAAGAGATGACCAGTCACAACTGACAGCGCCCGTTCACGAACATGACGCATGTATCAGCACCATCCAACTCAACCATTTTGAAGGGAACTAAATGATCCGACACACGCGCCACCATCAGCGAGACATTTGAGTGAGCATGACATACACTTAACCGCCAGGGCACATTCAAGTCAAAAAAAAAAAAGACGTAGGTTTCCAGCGAATGATAGCTTTCTAGTACATAGTACTCACATAGTATGGGCTATGCGGTTATATCATGCCAAAAGAAATTGAATTTATACAATGCAAAGATAGTTGTACAATCTTCAGCAGCTCCAACAATACTATTTAAAAATTGATAGTTTGTTTTGCTTGAAGAAAGTATTTGTGTTTATTATTGTTTTTATTGATGCAGATATTTGTACCTATGCCGTGTTAAGTTGAATTAAATGTGAAAAATGTTTTAGTAATAATGATAGTTTGTAGATACATACCACATACCTATATAGTTATTGTCTTGTTCAAAATGTTGACTATGATATATTGTGATTTGTACTTTTCATGCCATTTTATTATGAGTATGACGGAATGTGTTCTGCACTGAAATAACTGTTATGTCCTTTTTACTTCATATTTTATGCAAATAAAAATACTTAAGTACATATGACTTTCATTACATGCATTATACATTTACTTTTAAACATTACTTATCTAGATTTAAAAATAAGTGAGTGAGTGAGTGAATAAGATGATTCTGATTAATGTTAATAAAGTTGAAAATAGGAATTGATTATAGTTGTTATTTTTATTTAAATGAATCCTCTTCCTACCAATGAAATGAATATCAGCGACGCCTATTCACACATACGTCCGGAACGGATAGGTGAGATACGGCTTATAAGCACAGCATACTTCGCTACAGGCAATAGACCTTCGAGTAATAAGCCCGTCCGGCATAATTTTTGTTAATAATCTCGTAAAAACCACCAATAAATTAGCTTGCGATGCTACCGAATCACTTTGCGGGCTGTCAAAATGGCCGCCAAGTATATTGCGAAAATCGTTAAGTTAGGCAGGTAGCGACAATGATTGGTATAATACCAATGACAGTTGCATACTTTGAGTGTCGAGACTACCAAATATTGTTAAATCCGGGTCGCTAAGACTTTGCCACCGAAGTCGGTTGTTTTGAGATCGCAATCTATGTCGAGACTGCAGGCCTAGGTATTTTACAGCATGAATCCAACGATACTTTACTGATGATTTAAGCAAAAACAAACCTGTTACTTACGCGACAGTTGGCATAAATTACTAACAGTATAAAGCCAAGCCACCGCGCCTGTCTTTTCGAAAGCGCAATTTATATAAAAATATACGGACCACTTGTGCAAAACCTGAAAGAGTTAGGTCCTGAAACTAGAAAAGAAAACACTGAAACTTACCTACGCCTCCGCGGCATCTTGAAATGATTTATTTCAACATTTATTTCCGATTCGATACCACAACTCTTATCGACCGCGGTCCGAACTAGACTAACCGTCTACGCCCAGTCACCCAACCACCCCACGGATACAGCCCTATATTTATATCAAGGAGGACCGGCGGCGCGAACAAAAGCCCCTACCCCATCCCGGCCATGTCCTCATTGCGCATGCTCCAGCGTAGCCTAGCAACGGTAGGGGTACCGTTGCTAGGCTACAAATACTTGCCATTCGCACCAACCGATCGATAAAAAGGTTCGAGAACCATTGTTGAAATCAAACGTGCTACCCCATCCCGGCCATGTCCTCATTGCGCATGCTCCAGCGTAGCCTAGCAACGGTAGGGGTACCGTTGCTAGGCTACAAATACTTGCCATTCGCACCAACAGATCGATAAAAAGGATCGAGGACCATTGTTGAAATCAAACGTGTTTTTTTTATGAGGCGATTAAACGTATGAATAATTATAATTCAAATATATCAGTGTTTTATTTTTAGTCAACAGATGGCGTGTAAAACTTAGTTGATTATAAAGGGTGCAGCAAGACCCTCAACGAAGCAGAAATGCACTTGTTCTCCCCGTCATTGCAATCATTTTTTGTTCTAGACCATACCTTACCTTCTAGTTACGGAGATATTGGGGGTGCAAGGTTTTCACAAGCTTTTTTTTTTAAATACATGGTTTTATTGTAAGGCTTTTACTTAAAACACGTCCACGACCCCCGTACTATTCAATCCCTCCATCAGCTCAATGTTTTGAGTGCGTTATGAGTCCTACGCACGGATAAATATTATCATTAAGTGGTTATAAGTCGTGAGCTGTTACCTATATCTGATTCCAAAATAGGTGTGGCAAAAACAATTGAACACACAGTTCTAGTTTCGTCCGTATTGTAATATAAATAACCCCGGATGTAACGTGTACACTATCCAACATAATATTGTGTTCATTCTGCCAAAGACTGCACTCCCATGAAATATGATGTGCAGATTTATCATATTCGCAGTCAGATGTAGAACATTGACAAAAAGGCGACGCAACAAGCTTGAAGGAAAATAATTTGCTCTTAATGTTACCATGACCCGTGAGAAATTGGGCCACACAGTGATGCACCTCCAGCTATGTCTTGGCCAGCCGTTCACGAACGCATGGAAAGAACTGGTGGAGGTGTCGGCCCTTGCCACATTGCCACCATAGTATCTGGAGGCGATAGAAATCGGGCGCCTGCACGAGTGGCGCGCGGGAGGCAATACCCCGGGAGGACACTCCGCTGCCGCGGCAAATCGCCGCTTAGCGGACAGACCTCCGGCGCGGTCTCATGGCGACATGGAGCGAGCGACTGTCGCAACCCCATGCACGGCACGCCACAATAGTGGCGATAAGTCCCCTCTTTGAGGAGTGGCTAGAGAGGCGCCTTCTCCTTCAGCGCACTGCCCAGTATCACTGCACGGCAGACAGGTGACGACTTAGATGAACCTCACTGGCCTCTTTTGAGCTGGGGTTAGCCTCTCGTAGGGCACTGGAGTTGGCCTATTTCAGCCAAGGTTGGCCTGTCTAAGGTCGCTGGAGTTGGCCTATTTCAGTCAGGATTGGCCTCTCTTATGCCGCAGAAGGGTCTTGTTGAATTCGGGTTCTAGGTTTATGAAGAACACAAGATATACTTGGCACAATGACACTTTCACTGGATAACACTTCGTGAGATGTTCCACGGGATATAATCCCTTGCCGCTGCCACCAATATTACGACAGGCTTTAATTAATTATTAGATACATTGTTGAGGCTTCAGTGTTCTCAATGAAACTCCTGAATCGAGGTATGGTGATTTAATTCAGTATAAACTGTATTTTACAATAATAATATGCGGAGCATGAGGATGTTTAATGGGCCTACTCTTGACCTCAATCTAGTCCTGAGGACAGAGATGAGGTTGACGATGGAACGAGTTAACCCAAAAGAAGCCTATTAACTCGCGACTTAAATAGATTGGGGTCATATGAACTTGGGAACACCGACGAAGGCAGGGAATTCCACTCCTTGGCTGTGCGCATAATAAACGATGTAGCAAAGCGTTTCGTGCGAATGTGTGGAACATCGACAAGGACTGGGTGATAACCCACCGTACTTCTAGACTACCGATGGAAGAAGCGAGATGATGGAATGATCTCGAGGAGCTCTTGGGCACACTCACCGAAGTACAGCCTGTAAAAGACCGACAGACATGCAACCTTGCGCCGGTGGGCCGGGCTATGAAGCTTGGTACCCACCAGCTTATCGTCACCAATGAGCCTAATGGCTAAGTATAATAAGTTTTTGGACACAAAAGTTAAAAATATACCTAATGGAAGAATAAAAAATCACAATAATCATTTGCATCAGTATGGCGCGCCTAGTCCGTTTTGGATAGCAAAGCGCGATACACACTGTATGTCTGAATATTTAACACAGGCGTAAACATACATTATATTCAACTGGTTCAGGGGGTTCTTGTGGATTCTTGCCATTGGACAAGTCGGCAGATAAGACATAAACCAGCAATCATGTTTGCAATATAGTTAGCACAGCCATTATGTTTGGAAAACATTGGTGCCTAAGTTAAAATTTGTTACATGCCTAGCAAGTAAATTACTTTTAGGTAAATCATACATCAATGATTTAAAATGCAATGATAGCACAGCCATTTGAAGTAGAATACGAGTACTTAAGTTATAATTTCTTTTTTGCTTAGCAAAAATGTTTATTGTATGTTTAGGTATCTTTTAATAGTGATTTTGGCAGATTAATGAAGTTGTTGTATGCATAAAACAACCATGTTTGCAACATAGGTAGCACGGCCATTTATTTGGAAGAAGCTATAGCAGTCTTAAATTAAAATGTATATTTTTTTTAAATTTTGTTTTATGCTTAGCAATAAATTTGATTATACTTTAGGTTTTTGATTTTAGTCAGTGTCGTTTTATGGACAATACACACCAAAGCCGATACTCGTCGGCATGTCAAACGTGTACGAAAGTTGCCGACTGCCCGGCAACTTGGGTGTGTTAGTCCAATGTTTGCAATATACAAGGATTTTCCCTATAATGAATAATTCCAGCCCAGCAAAGTATGAAATTAATTATCAGCCGTGTGGTAGCCAAACTATTCATTTAATTAAGTAAGCTACGTTGTCAATTTATTGGTATAGTTGACAGAATAAAGATTGATATCCATAGTTTAGCCGGTAAGTAAGCAGAACATTAATCAATACTTTTTATCTACTTTACGTAAAATACCTAATCCTCGTAAAATAAATTGTTGCATGTTATTTAGAATAACGCCAATAGCATACAAGGCATCGTAGTTACAAGTGAATGAAAGTAATGTTATTATGCGTAAACTTTGTTATGACGCCATTACAACAAATTCAGTTTAGCCTGAAATATATCGATAATATATTAAATTTATGACAAAATTAAACAAACGAGTAATATGTATATAAATAAATTGCTAATGCTTAATGCAAACAAGATAAACAAAGTGTAGTTTTTGGATTATTTCATTATCAACACAATACAAAATGGCAAGAGCGTCTAAAAACCGCGAACAATATCAAAATCTGTAAACATCGATATAATGCTTGCTGTAAATGTTATAAAACGAATTATAAACTATAATAATATTACTTACGGCCGCATCTCCTCTGCTATTTCTACGCGAGAGAAAGCTTTTCTTTGGCTTTTCTACCCGATGCGATACTAGACGGAAAAGGAAATCGCCCCGACATCGATCCCGGACAATCCCGGTCGCAAAATGGCAAGTGTCAAGATCGTCTTGACAGTTGACACTTGCCGTCAAGACCACAGCCCACAATTTCCACAAAGCATCATAAATAATCATAGATATAAGAAAATCTTTAATCTATGATCACAAGTCACAACACTCACAACCCAACCAAACAAAATAATCCCGACTGACGAAGAAGTTTTTTTGTCCATTTGTACGCTATGCATTCATTACATGGAAATACAAATTTCAAATCTAACGTTTTTAGGGTTCCGTACCTAAAGGGTAAAACGGGACCCTATTACTAAGACTCCGCTGTCTGTATGTCTGTCTGTCTCCAGGCTGTATCTCATAAACCGTAATAGCTAGAAAGCTGAAATTTTCACAAATGATGCTATGACTATTGCCGCTATAACAACAAATACTAAAAATTAAAAAAATATATATATTAAGGGGGGCTCCCATACAACAGATATGATTTTTTTGCCGTTTTTATAGATAATGGTACGGAACCCTTCGTGCTTCCGACTCGCACTTGGCCGGTTTTTTTTTTCAGTATAATTATAATCACCTACCCAGACTAAGATAACGTAATGCAGTAACTGAACCCTCTTTCCTTTTTCTACCATCTATTACCTAAGAATACGTATAGAAGAAGAAGACATGCTGCACCGACCCCAAATAAATTGGGATAAGGGTAGGAGAATGATGATGATTGGAATTCATTTACAATAGTAGGTACTCGTAGGTATATGTAGTAAATCGCAGGTAGAACAATACGAAACAGAGTGAATAAACACACAACAAAAACATGTCTTTGTTTAAGGTAGGTACCCCAAAATCGGGTCTCCTATTAAATAGTAGGTAGGGTCTCTTTTTTTTCAGTAACCCTTTTTTTTCGGATGGGTAATCATCAAATGAGTCCTCCCGCTCTGGGCGGAGTGGAAGGAAGTGTCAGACTTTTACTGACTAAAAACCATCCATGTTCCTTCTTTTGCCCTTTATGTTCCAGGGCCGCGGTATCTCTTTCGAACAGTCCCGCAGCCCTGGCAGGCATCGGCCCTTGCGGGCCCCTCATCATTGCTGACATCTCTTTGAGGCACGCGTGGAACACGAACGCGCCGTCGACACGGCCTGTCGTCATAAGACGGTCGGATGGCGACCTAACCCATTACTCACCATCCATAGGCCCACGCCTACGGTGGCCAAGAGCCATCACGACGTGGTGACGCGGCGGCTGGGACGTGAGGTTCTCTCCCTCTCCCCATCGCCGGACGGCCGCGAGAGGTCGCCGCCGCCAATCGCCGCTACAAGGACATGGCGGTGCTCCGCCCAAGCGGAGCAGACCTCCACGGTGTGCTCCACCGTGTCCTCCGGGTGTCCTTAGACGGTAACATTAATCTGAGCAAGCCTACTCAACAAACTGCCACAAATGTTGTTTTTCCAAAGTGATTTAAAAGACATGTACAAAAATTTGAATGTCTTTGTGTTTTCTAACTTATCAGGAGACCTAAAAACAGGTTCCCTACTTGATTTCGAAAGTTGATGATTAAATTTTTATTAAATCTAACACGATGTGTCGATAATTCAGTTGTACGATGTTTTATTCCATCTATGCTTTATTGGTGCGATGTAACGTTTGTGCGAAAATTCCTGTTACGAAAAAGCCTACAACGATTCCTCATTAGTTCGGTAATTTATTAGTTCGAAAGTATGTCAGTGCGAAACGCCTACTGTTGTCCGTGACATTTAATTAATAATCTTATTTTGCATTATAGACGTTAAGGAAATACATTAATACCATACATATCTTCACGTCAACTTTCCTAAATTGAGGAAGACAGGTAACAAATTCACCACGTTTAGCTGTGGTATGGGCCAAAGATAACGTAGACAATATCAGTGACCAATTACTGTCATACACCTACGTCATACACTCATACCTCAATTAGGTTTTTAGACTGTGCCTCAATCGTCTATTTCGATATGCAGCACAGAAAAGGAAGCAACTGGGGCATTCTAAGTTTTTTTTTAATCCTCGCCCAGTACGGAAGCAAAAATGTCTTAATTTGGCTTCCGTACTGCTTCTGTTTGCTAATACCTAAAATAAATTAACAACACCTAAAATACTCGTTTAAATATTTTATTTTAATAAAAAATCATATACAACAAAATAACAAAAAAGATATAAACTGGAACATAATCATCATAGAACAAGAAATAAACAAATTATTATTTAATCGTAAATAAAAAAAAATGAATAAATTACTATAAATATTATAGTTTCCATGTATTATTATAAAAAAGGAAGAAGTTCCATATTATTACGGTTTGCACAAATCTTGGCAGTACAATAAAAAAAAAATAGGTAAAATAATAAAATTAGGGTTATTTTTATTTTTAAAGGGTTATTTTTTTAATTGCGTTAGTAAATTAATATGTGTAGGGGTACTGTTAGAGGTATGCCAATTTATTTTCTGATTTGTTTTTAGAATAAAATTTACAGTCTGTAACATATAGATAAAACATTTTTGTTTAATTTAAGTTCTTTAGGTATAGGTAGATTAGGATTATTTCACTATGAACACTCACACACTTAGGCCCGTATTACAGAACGTCACTCAATACTCAAGCATCATTTAAAACTAGTTTCAACCAATCAAATGGCTGGAATCTAGTTTTAAATGATGCTTGAGTATTGAGTGACGTTCTGTAATACGGGCCTTAGTGTCTATTTTCCAGTGAACGCTTGAGTTCAAGTGTTCGCAAAAAAACCAGGTTTACCAGTTATTTGAAGTTTTCAAAGAATCCTCCGTTTCAAATCGTCGTACCCATAGAACAACTGATTTTCTCTGCAACAATAAAACAGAAATATATAACACGCATTAATGATTATTATGCAGTATAGTAACTAAAAATAATGGAGTTTTGTTTATTTATAAGTGTAAAAACAAAACTACATACTTACGTTAACACCGGTCTCTCTGGCTATTTCTGGCAACTTTTTACCTTGATTATGCAAAGCAATTATTGTACTTATTTAGGTAAATAAAAACTGAATAAAACTAAAAACTGAACAAAAGGCACTCGAACGAGATAATCGAAATGAACTTAGCGAACGATCAATCCAGTTTAGTCAAAATTCCTAACTCTTCTATCTAATTATTTCTACTGTACCTACCAACTTATTTATAACTATATTCAACCTACCCTCTCAAGTTTGAAAACTAAAACTACAAAAGTGTTTTATGAAACACCCTCTAGTAATAGCATAATGAAATTATGTTAGTCGATATCTGGTTTACGCTCAATGGCGTCATTTCTCGTTTTATTTCTGTATTGACCATGAATTTTTGCAGTCCTTTGTACATACATAGACGATATTCTGAGGCTCAATATTGCACAGTCGGAAGTTATCTGCTATACTGATGACACTGCTATAATTCTTCGTTGTGCGACTTGGGAAGAGGCAATGGAGGCAGCTGAAAAGGGGATGAGTATTTGGAGTTGATGGTTTGGGGTCCTTTGCTTGTAGATCAGAAGGTATGTTGAAGATAAACTCCGTTTAAGAACGAATATTGAATGTATATCTATTTACAAAAAGGGTCGTCTTTTATATTATTTTACCAATTAACAATAGCCAATAGAAACTTGTACATTAAATTTGAAACACTATTTACAAAATAAAAATCCAATAAGAATCCAAGGATTTTTGACCAATCGCGTCACAGCACTGTTGTCGTGTTATTTCCACGAGAGGCGCTAGTGAGCTCATGGCGCGGCACGGCGCGGCGGCGCGGCGCGGCGACTTTTCCCGCCATTTCGCCGCTCGCGACGAAAGCATAAATATATGTGCCATGTCGCGCGCGCGTTAGTGTCGGGCAGGCCTCCGTCGAGTGAAGACTGAAGATGCAGTGATGAAGATCGAAGACACGTCGAACCGAAGCTAGAAGAGTGGCCTCACAGCTCCCGACACTCCTATTTCTTTACGGAATCGTCTAAAACGTTGAAATAGTTCTTTTCAGAACTGCTTGCTTCGATGTTTCTTATCAGAACGTCAGAAACGTTATACCAAAGTTCTTATCAGAACTGCTCGCTTCAATGTTTCTTATCAGAGCGTCAAAAACGTGGTAATGTGCAGTGACTGGTGATGGTGGCTACAAGTATAATAATGACATGGCTAGAACAACTCAATCAAGTAGGCTAATTATTGACTCACTTAAAGTACAGACGCCAGCACACCAAGCTACTACAAAATCTGTCAAATTTCTTTAATAGATTTACAACTTTATCTCTAAAGCATTAGATTCAAGGTTACTTGGGACAATCTGACAGTTTCGTTTAGATTGCCCTGCTGGCGTCTGTACATAACAACAAGTGCAATGTCTCCGCTTCAGCATCCGTTTCCGCCGCCAACTGTAACTGCATCGCCATTGTTAGATTAGATGTCATAATTGATCAGAACCTGAACTTCAAAAGCACACATTCGAACACTCGCAAAGAAGACTCGTAAATTCATTTATGTTGCTTTATTCTTACGAGCTAGTGCTCCAAAGAAGATTGGTATTCAGGTTGACATCTCACTATGCCAGTCTGTCCTACAATACTGTGTCTGGGTCTGGGGAAGCGCTAGAAAATCGTACTTTTGGGAAAGCCGCGTCGTTTTTCTACGAATGAACAGTCTAAGGTGGCCGGGGATTTACGCGTACGTCAACTATTTATCCTAGGGTCACTTTTAAACCTCATAAAAGTCAACAGGAATCGCTCTAGTTGCAGCAAGAGAGGTACCTAGAAAAATTGCAGAAAGAATCCCCCTCCTAAAAATAAGAACCCTTTTTTTTGCGGCCCTGCTTTCGTCATACATAATTCCCTTTATGAGTATTTAATGCTATTAACAAAACTTTCTGTGTTCGCTGGGTCGGACATATGAGCTAACAGAAGGTTGACTTTGTACTCGAGTTAATACCCAGTACCCACACACACTAAGTTGCAATATATACCCTCACAATCACTCAGTCACACTCATACACCCCCCACTCCCACATTTACTAACTTCAACTGTTTTTTTTTAATGATTAAAACCAGTACATCAGTAAAACAGGTGGAAGGCGGAACGAAATCACCAGCAGCACATCTGACTGTTAGTTTACAAGAGCAAAACAGAACATTCAATGGTTATTATAAGCTAGACTACCGATTTTTTTAATTTCCTACTACCTATACAGGATAATTGGTAATTGGGTGCATTCCCTGAAATTGGTGATACTAGACCTAATATGCAACAATTATTGACCCTGACCCTGAAACATTGGTCCAAACCAAACTGAGTTGTTTTAAAAACATCGAACTTTTGAAGGATTTTGGATATTTTCTACCTCTCCACCCTAAACTGCTGATTGTGTTGTGAGAAAAAAAGAAAATGAAATCCATGACGTTCAGGAATCAGGATGTAAACTAATACTTTTCTGATAGCTTATGAACGAATGAATCCTTCGAAAACCAATTTGTCATAAAAATACATCTGCCATTGGACATTAAGCGCCATAAAGGCTCACAATCATTCACACACATTCATATCTACACCTTGTCTACACCCCACACTCCCACATATACTCACATCAACTGTTTTCTCTTTCAGTGTTATAAATTATTACCTTATTTTACTCTCTGTAATCACATCTTGTTTATTAATTTAAGTTATTTTCAATGTTATTAATTATTCGTTTTTTTTGTTGTATGATTTTAATCTAAATCATTGCAATTTAAAACTTTGGTAGTGTCTGGGTCACCAAGATTTACAGGCTATGCCTAGTTTGGAACCCGCAGTTAAACCTGTCAGTATTCTGTTGTATTAGCTAATAAATGAGCCACCAAATATACATAAAAATAGGTCGAAACGTTTCGGAGGAGTGCGACCACAAAGTCCACAAACGCCGTGACGTGAGTATTTTATATAGACTAATATAGGGCATTTTTAAGTAATAAAAAAGTTTTATATTTCTTGCATGTTTTTAATATTTCTGGCAAATTGAGATTGAAACAACAATTTATGTGATTGTTACAATGATTGGTAATATATTTAATGAAACGTTAGGATTGTATAACTATGTAATAAGTTTAGCGAATTTTGATAATTTGAGTTGGGCACGGCGCGGCCTAGGGACTCGTATTTCAAGGAGTTGGCAATACTGAGACAAAGTTAAAGTTATAATCGGTTATAATGCATGGTCATGAATAAATTAAAAAAAAAAAAAAAGTTAAAGTTATATTAGACGTAGACACTAGACAGATCCAGATACTCTGTCTACGCTAGTAGACGATAGTGTTGTCCACAGAACATATATTGGTGTTGTCCTTGTCATAGACAATATATCATTGATGTGTTTATCTCCGTCACTAACCGAGGAAATGTTTTTGTGAAGAATTGGAATTTCAGACAGTAAATAATAAAATTGAATAATTCAAAATTGATGTAATCGTCATGAAACATGATTTGTGTGGTGAAAAAGGCTGTATTGTGTATCTTGGTGGTAGCTGCAACCGTGTCCTGCAGAATACACAAACTTCATCTTTCGGTAAGTTAATTATTGACTTGTAACTGTAGAAAAATGATTAAAGTTACACGGCAATGAATCCGTGAAAACCATATGTTTATTCTTAAATTAAGTTATTGCTGTGCTGTCATGGTTCCGTATTTAAGTCGAAAATGTGAAGCCCTGCTTGACGATCATAAAACATTGTTTGATTTGTACTAGCTTTATATACGTAACTTGTGGTTTCTAATAAATAAATGACTGTTCTAACTCTCACTCATACTCCAGCTGAAGCCATTAGGCTTCTTATAGACACTTCTAGACCATAGTTTTTATCTAGGAACCAAAAAAGTTAGTAGCACAAAATGATCAAGTAAAATCACATGTGGAATTAAACTCTTGTTCTATTGGGCTCACTTTTATTGATAAGGATGTATGTTTATTACTCAGGGATCACAGTTATCTCAAACAATGAATTTGTGTGTATTGAAAGTTTTTGTCTTATCTTAATATCTTGTAGGGTATTTATAATTAAGTATAAAAGTCTAAATGATTTATTACTCACAAAATATTTGTTGAAAATTTCCTGTCATTTTTAATTTAAAATATATTATTGGTTACGTAGTACAATACGGCTGCTATTAACACATTCACTGTCATGGTGATCACTGGAAAATCACAAATAACTTAATTAAGATATGTATAGGTACTTCTCTGACACCCACGGAGTCTGAATCTGTGCCTGGTTGATGGCAATAGGCTCTGCCCCTATTATATAGGACTTTAACATAACTGACAAAATGTGGGTGTACAATTAGGTACAATTCTGCCTAACTTTTCGGGGATTACAGGTGTCTTGTGATGTTATGTAGGATAAGTATTTATTAAATTATGTGACAGTTAATGTGTTAATCGAGTCATCTGATCACAAACCTAATAAACAAGAAATACCTGTGAAATAACTATAGTTTAGTACTGTTTTATTCATTTACCACTTAAATCTCAACAATATACTGGGCTTTTAAAACATTATAAAATTTTGGACTAATAAAAACAAAATTTAAATTCCATCTCTATTTTGGTTGAGATCAGCTAACAAATGGCTGATAGATGATTTAATATTCAAAACATGAGGTTCAGAGAATCCACATGTGCAGAAGAAATAAGTGCCAAACTTATGTCTCAACATAGACCAAAGTTTTTATAGTTTTTGTATACAGATACATTATTTCGATCTGGGTTGCCCATGGTCAGCAACTGTAACCAATTTAGGCAACTTGTTATAAAATCATATTATTTAACTACCGGTAAAACAAGGTGACTTCAAAACCTTGTGAGACTGATAATTACTTGAAATGGAAATGTTTTATTCATAAAATACAATGCGGCAGATTTTGTTTTCTGCTGTAATGCAATCAATTATTGAAGTGTATTAAAATGTGTTACTCGAAGCCGACACCAAGAAATTTGGGAAAAGGCTAGACAGATGATGATACGTTTTTTTTTACTCTTGCCGCGGGCATAAGCTAGTATAAAATAAACTAAGTGCACAAGACAATATTGTTTTCCCTGAATTTTAAGCAAAACTTTTACTTATTTCTCAACTAGCTGTTGCCCGCGACCTTCATCGTGTGAAATTATTATAAAAATATAACTTCCAGTTGAATCGCATTTTGTTAACAATTTCAAGGGTTTCATTTTTTTTCACGGAACCCTAATCCTTTTTCTATTCTATATTCAATAAAAGTAGCCTAAGTACCTACTCCTTATTATCATCAGCTATCTGTCAGTAAAAGTCCTGTAAAAAGCGGCCCAGCCATTTCCAAGATTAGCCTGAACAAACAGACAGACAGACAAAAACTTAATTAAATTGTATTTTTGTTATAAGTACTGTAAGTATGTACTTTGATATGAATAATGATAAGTCAGGCTCACGGTGGCATAAGTCGATTAATTAGGGTAGGTAGGAAAGCTAAGATCTTGCTGGAGTCAGTCCTTGAATGACATTACCATTCATTTCATGCTGAGACGTTCAGGCCTCGAAAAGTAGTCTGTTTGATAGCTAGCCGGGTAGAATCAGAGCTTGGGAAAATAATAATATCGATTCCATAATCACCATGCTTCATTTGGTTAATTTGTGATTAATTATTATTATATTTTACTAGTTGTTTTATCACAATGAAAGAAAAAAGTTCATTAGCATTCAACTCCCTTCTTCCATCGGTAGTCCAGACGTACTGCGGGTTATCACCCATTCCTTGTCGATGTTCCACACATTCGCACGAAGCGCTTCGCGACATCGTTTATTATGCGCACAGCCAAGGAGTGGAATTCCCTGCCTTCGTCAGTGTTCCCAAGTTCATATGACCCCAATCTATTTAAGTCGCGAGTTAATAGGCTTCTTCTGGGTAAGCTCGTTCCATCGTCGACCTCATCTCTGTCCTCAGGACTAGATTGAGGTCAAGAGTTGACCCATTTAATATAAAAAAAAAAACTGGAAATGATTAAAACAAGTGCATCAGTAAAATAGGCGGAAGAAACAAACTCACCAGCAGCACAAAGTTCTGTTTGGTTCTTCTAAACTAATAGTCAGAACTGTTAGTTTACAAGAACCAAACAGAACTTTCAATGGTTATTATAAGCTAGACTACCGAATTTTCTAATTTCCTACTACCTATCAGGATGATTGGTAATTGGGTGCATTCCCTGAAATTGGTGATACTAGACCTAATTTGCAACAATTATGACCCTGAAACATTCCAAAATGAGTTGTTTTAAAGACACCGAACTTTTGAAGGTTTTTGGATATTTTCCGCCTCTCCACCATAAACTGCTGATTGTGGTTGTGAGAAAGAAAGAAAATGAAATCTATGACGTTCAGGAAGTAAAGTAATACTTTTCTGATAGCTTATAAACAAATAGAGTAAGATCCCAGGGCCACCAGACGTCACGTATTTTCTGACGAAGGAAATGTGGACGATTGATTGAGTAGTGTTAGTAAGTACTAAGAACGCATGCCTACCTGCTAGCTTGCTTAGCCGGCCAATTTTCAGGTATCAGGTAGTCAAGGTACGTAAAAACATTACTTACCTCACGTAAATTCTCCAAGCTGATTTTTACGTATATTCTAGGCAATATCCTTAAAAATAAGTCGCCAATACTCCCAGACACTTTCCGTCGGCCGTATTGCTTTGCAGACGCTTTAAAGCTCCCAAAATAATTACTTAACTTCACGTAAATTCTGATGCTCCATTTTTATATATGTCCATCAGACAAATATTTTAAAACCTTTTACAAGAAGACAGACCGATCCAAGGGGCCAATCATCCCCTAAATTCAAATAAATTTTCGACAATGCCACTCTTTCATCGTGATCAACAATAAAGTTATATCTGAAATCCATGAAGATATATCGTGTTCCGAGCATGAGGAAGCTGATACAAAGATCGTGTACCATGTATGCAACATCGATGCCCAGGCTAATTTTGTGATACGATGCTCAGATACTGATATAGCAGCCATAATGCTGGGAAATATGCATCATTTGAAAAATAGTGATTCCCACGTTTGGATTTTGACCGGCACTGGTAACAAGCAGAGGTATGTTGACTTGAATACTATCTGCAAACAATTCGGACCGTCGTTGTGTCGAAGTTTACCAGCATTCCATGCTATCACAGGATGTGATTTTAATCCAGCATTTTTCAAAAAGGGCAAACAAAGGCCGTTTAATACTCGTATTTTGAAGAAAAATGAAGAATACCAACAAGCATTTCACCGTTTTGGTTCCTTGAATTTTGTTGGTGATGTAAATGAAGAAGAACGTGTTTTCAACATAATACAAAAATGTATCTGTGATGTATACAACGTTCGTGGAATAATTGATGTAGATGCTGCCAGACTCCAACTGTTTATTAACAATTAAGTATATGGTTTCTGACATTAATGAAGAATTCAATCGGAAAAATTTGAAAAACTTCGATGCTAGCAACTTACCACCTTGCAAAAGTGAGCTTTGGCAACAGTTCCGACGGGCTAACCATATTGCTAGTCTTTGGAACAATGCAACTATGAAGATGATAAATATTTTCAAACCCGAAAATAATGGCTGGACACTATAAGATGGTACATATGATTTTCATTGGTTCGATGGAGATCAATTACCGGGTTTTGTCAGTGAGTCGCTGGAAGAACAATCAGGTAATTTATTTTCGTTTCTCATATATTTTGTGTCTCTTTAGTTTTTTTAGATCTTCATTGTTTGAATTATTTTTTACAGTGGAAGGAAATGAGGATAATGCTGATGATGACAATGACGATTTAGAATAATTTAGATATTCAATATCAAGATTGGCTGGATGATGAATTATCTAATTTCATTGACGATGATAATGAAAATTAGAGGTACTACTCAGAAATATCGAAAGCTTAATATTTTTCTATTTTGTATTTTTTTTATGATTAACTCCCAATAAATAATTAATTTGAAAAAATTGTTGTTATTCAATAAATTTGTTAACACTCGTGTTTTTGGCATTTCTTTAAAAAAAAATTGAAGTCTTTTCGAATTTATCAAAACAGCTTGCAGGATAAAATTCTAGAATTATTGTAGTGAAATGAGCATTTTTTTACAAGTTAATTTTTAATTATTTACCGGATTTTTTAATTTTTAGCAGATTTTTTTTAATATTAATAATTAATTGATACCTATGAGTAAACTGTAAGAGAGTGAGAGAGAGAGAAGTCAATATATCCTAATACATGACTCACTCAGTCTCATGCGCGTAGATAATGCCCTCGCGCTCCTACCCATAGAGGCATTAAAATTGAATTTAGGGGATGATTGGCCTCTAGGATCGGTCTGTCTTCTTGTAAAAGGTTTTAAAATAGTTGTCTGGTGGACATATATAAAAATGGAGCATCAGAATTTACGTGAAGTTAAGTAATTATTTTGGGAGCTTTAAAGCGTCTGCAAAGCAATACGGCCGACGGAAAGTGTCTGGGAGTATTGGCGACTTATTTTTAAGGATATTGCCTAGAATATACGTAAAAATCAGCTTGGAGAATTTACGTGAGGTAAGTAATGTTTTTACGTACCTTGACTACCTGATACCTGAAAATTGGCCGGCTAAGCAAGCTAGCAAGTAGGCATGCGTTTTTAGTACATACTAAAACTACTCAATCGTCCACATTTCCTTCGTCAGAAAATACGTGACGTCTGGTGGCCCTGGGATCTTGGACTAAAATGAATCCTTCGTAAACCAATTTGTCATAAAAATACATCTGCCATTGGAAATTAAATGCCATAAAGGTTGTATTGATTTTTTTTTGAAACATCTTTTGTTTTTCTAGCCAGTTTTCTCAAAACAAATGGCACTTGTGGTGCAAACAGCGTGCAAAACGCGTTGCAGGGACGATTTCCTTGTCTCATTAGCTTTCTAAAATGGTGCCACAGTACCCACTTTTAGCAGACCAGACAACAACGGTTGTTCTTGACAAGGCAGTATTTTAATAAAACTGGGTTGTTCAGTTTTTTCCGAAACAAACTTTAAAAGTTCGTTTTCTCCAAAATAACCCAGTTTGGACCACAAGTTATAGGGATCAAAATTGTTGCCAAATTCATAGATCATTTCACCTATTTCTAGGATTGTACCCAATTACCAATCACCCTGTACAGTTTTCTACAGGTTTAAGAGCTTTTGTGTTTTATTTGTTGTTGAAAAATGTGAAGCAAGCGGCGTGCGGCATCAATAGGCATTGCCTTACGCTCGCACCCTTATTACGCTGTTGCAATATCACTCTCGGCACTAAACTGACCGTTGAAATGTTGAAAATCCAACACTTACACGACACACCGATGAGCCGAGGTGATGCTGAAACCGTGCAGTGGTTTTATTGTATAGCTTTATTGCGTAAAACGCGGGAATTGGTTCTCTACGCGCGTAAATTGCCTAACCTACGTTCCATTGATAACACTAGTCTACAGTGAAAAATTATCTGAAATAATTTCAACTTTTTTTTTATCATGCTAAATGTAGTAGATATGAAATAGTCATTTATTACTTTAAGTAGGTTAGGTTACGTCGTGATGGCTCTCGGCCACCGTAGGCGCGGGCCTGTGGACGGTGAGTAATGGGCTAGCTCGCCGTCCGTCCGTTTTATGACAGGCCGTGTCGACGGCGCGTTCGTGTTCCACGCGCGCCTCAAAGAGATGTCAGCAAACATGAGGGGCATGAAATTAACCAATTTTATGGAATTCTACGGCGCCGGAACATAAGAACAAAACTTATGCATACGATGCTATAAAAGATCTACACAGACCGACACGCACCGTTGAAAGAGCCCTGTCTGTGTGCGTTGCCGTCCGTGGTCGTCGTCTGTGCGTGATGATCCGCAGAATCACGCACCGTGGGAACTCAGCTTTAGGGCGTCGCTGGGGAGGACAGCAAAGGGGCAGGTTGGATCTGAGTGAAACGACCACATCAATCCGGGTATGATTAATAAACGAAAAACAATGTAGCTGTTCACGAAACTTGCAGTTGCAAGTTCCATTGTACTAGTTACGCTTCAACGCTTAGCCTACCGTATTTAACTTGATTGTGTCACCACAGACACGCATTATTAACCAGTCTTGTTTGCCATAGAGTTCTGAATACTCGTTATCTTGCAATTATATCATGATTGGGTTGTTTTTAAGGCACAAACCATTTTCCTCAAATGTTTGTCCGCTGGTTTGTCCCTCATATCAAAACCTAAACACATTGGATTTTCAACGCAATGCTTACTACCGCCGAGAGTTGAAAATAAACAGTGTGCTTTTTGACGCCCTAGTGTGCGTTCTGTTGATTGACTATGCTGGTCTCTATATTGAGACCTGGACCTTGTTCTTGGTGCCGATGGGCCATCTATTTTTTATATTTTTTAATGTTTTGTTCACTTTTGTTTTTAAAAATATTTAAAAATGTATTAAATAAGAAAAAAGATGAATAAAGGATAATAATAATTTAAAAGTTTGTTTTAAAAAATGTTTTTGAACAGTGCAGTCACAGCCAAATTTCCAATAAGTTTATGCTTCTTTGACAGTCTTCAATAAGCGACAAATATAGCTGAAGCATTAGTAGTGTTTCTCTTACGCGGTAGGTAGTGTAGGTACGTGTAGCGTGGCGTGGATTACATAATTTCTAAGTCCTTGATTTATAAAGGCTGTAACAAGACCCTTAACGAAACCGAAAGGCATTTGTTCTACTTGTCATTGCAATAATTTTTGCGTAAAGATTGACTTAGTTTGATGTACATAATGCTTGGTTGACGGCTTCGTGAAGGGTCTGTTTTCACCCTGTGTGTATCAGCCGACTTAAAATTGCCATTGTGTTTAAATATTTCTCTAAATTACATAATTAGGCCGATCAGATTATTTATTTTTTCGAGTAAAACGCACGTGATTGATCTATTACTAACCTATGAACAAACCGTCCTTTGTGTTCTCTAGCGGAAGTTACTATTTTCGTAATGCCCGCCGTAACTACATAGTCAATTTTGAGTTGCAAGTCTCGCAAAACAAATTTTCCTAAAATAGGAGAAGAGCTAATTACTACGGAAACCCGAACTCTGTCGTTCAAAGGTTATTCGGGACGTTTGATCATCTAGGTAACTCCAATAGCCTCCAACTAACAAGCTTTCCCATGCAAAATCAACTACGTGTCAGACTGAAGTATAGTAATATCGTTATGATTGCAGTTACAAAAAATTTAGCGTGGGTGCATTCTTAATTACTTCATTAATAATGAAGCCTTATCATGTAATGGGAGCCTTATGCAAACGATTCCAAAGAACTCTGGGCTATTTCTAAAGAGAATATCGTGAGGAAAGTTTTGAACATGAATGTGAATAGCTATTAGAGTAGGGTAAGATCAAACAAAAGATAGATGGACTGTGTGAACGGTGATCGGGCTATAAAGGGATGACTATTGAGATTACGACTAATAAAATAGTATGGTAGAAGCAGACATGCTGCGCCAATGACAAATAAATTGGGACAAGGATAGGACAATGATGACCTATCGAAAAGATCTGAGGTAACTACTCCACCGCTGGGCAAAGAACTCCGCTGTCCTCACTTCTCTCGATGTTGCACTTCTTGCTTGGTGTTTTTTTCGCCAATTCATAAGGACGTCCTGCCATTTTCGCCGTCACCCCATGAAGCCAGAAACAATTAGTTAAATAAAAGTTTTTTTTTACACAATTCGAATAATAATTCCATCAACTATTATAGTACCTACCTACTTAGTTTGTGATCAGACTGCGTACTGCACCGACCCCACGGATCAAACACAATGGCTTCTGATAACAGACTTACTTTAAGTGGTGTTATAGTATAAATTCATATGAACATCGCTTCGGAGAACATAATACATAGAACTAGTTCAGTCGGTTACTGAACTAGCTCTATCTGAACGATTCAGAATTTAGACAGTATGTGTAAATGCAAACATTTATCGATTGCGTATGATATTATATGTACATACATACGGGTGTTGCATGGGCAGGAGAATCATGATACGGGTGCGCTTGCTTATTTTAATTTTCAAACACATACCCTTTTTTTTTTTTTTTTTTTTTTTTTTTGGGGGGTGAGAAATCATCAAATGACTCCTCCCGCTCTGGGCGGAGCGGAAGGGAGTGTCAGACTCTTACTGACTAAAAAACACCCATGTTCCTTCATTGGCCCTTTATGTTCCAGGGCCAAACAAACAAACACATACCCTTATTTCGTTTCCTAAATTTTTGTCACAGACGGGTTTTTGGAATTTAGTCGTTGTTTGGCATTGTTGCCGTTGCGTCACCGTGTTAAAATTTCCTGTTATTTTCTGCCATAGTGTGCGAATATTGTTTAATTTGAGTTTGTAGTGTTCGTTTATTGTTTGTGACTGTAAAAATGCTACTCGATGCAACTGGTGCAGCTGGGGTTGGCTTTAAGTGACGCTGGGTACAGCCAACATCGCATCGCCCTTATTCTCGGTGTACCTCGAACCACGGTACGGATGCCTTCTGACGATTTCGAGAGACAGGCTCATACACCCGCAGGCCAGGTCAAGGCCGACATCGATGCACTTCGACACGAGACGACTGCTTCGTTGTCAGCAACGTGTTGAGAAATCCCTTTTGCACCGCTACTGAAGCTCGTACGCGTCTTTTTGCGGTGAGAAATGTAAGTGTGAGTGAACGTACCATTAGAAGAAGACTGGCAGAAAGAAATCTGAGGGCTTTTCGACCAGCTCGCGCCCCACAACTGCTTCCAGTTGTGAGAGCAGTGGTGTTGCCTGTAGAGCAAGACTTGCTCCTGCACGTGAACATGCTGACTGGACTGTGGAGGAATGGAAGGACGTACTGTTCTCAGATGAGAGCAGAATAGCATTAAGATGTCCAGATGGACGTTAGCGTGTCTACAGGCGCCAAAGTGAAAGGTTTCCTCCATGCGCTATAACCGAAAAAGTAAGTTACCAGGGAGGGTCCGTAATGATTTTGATAGAGATATCTCTTACGAGGCTGGTACCGATCTTGTTGTGTGCAATAGAGGCAGTGTGAACCCTCAAAGATACGTGGAGGAAGTTATTCAAGACCATGTCATTCCTTTCGCACCATTCATTGGTGACAATTTTAGATTAATGCATGACAATGTACGTTGCCACACCGCAAGATCCGTCACTGAGTACTTTAATGAGGTCGGGAACCAAATTTTACCATGGCCGGCTCGCAGTCACGATCTTAACCCAATTGACCACATTTGGGACAACCTCAGTTCGAGCAAGAGTACCAGCCCCTACGACCCTAGAGAGCTCGAGACAGCTGTGGTAGAGGAGTGGCACAATATTCCCAATCTGATATCAAAGTTATCATGGATGGATTGCCAAACCGGCTCCAAGAAGTCATCAGAGCCCGAGGCGGCAACACCTATTATTATTTTTTACTAGCTGTTCCCCGCGGTGTCACACGCTGCGCCGCTCCTAAGGGTCGTAGCGTAATGTTATATAGCCTATAGCCTTCCTCGATAAATGGACTATCCAACACAAAAAGAATTTTTCAATTCGTACCAGCAGTTCCTGAGATTAGCGCGTTCAAGCAAACAAACAAACAAACTTTTCAGCTTTATAATATGTATTAGTATAGATTTATTTTTTTAATTAAGTAGATCCCTTTTTCAAAATTAAAATTGTTAAATTTTCATCGAAGATTTTCACAAAATAGATTTTTGGTATTCATCTTTAAACGACTTTTTTTGTTTTACCTTATAGGAAGCTTTCAATGTACCTCTCATAAAATGTGGTCTAAATTTGACTTCAAATTGAAAGAAATACTAGGGTAAATTGTGCCTGTGAGTGTAGTTTTGAATCAATATAAATTATGTACGTGATGATGACTTAGACCGGTAGGTACGTTTGATGTTGTGAACTCATTACCCAATATCGTCTGAACGCTGAGTACAGCCAACAACTACGAAAACCGCCCTTATCGCTACGATACGGTCATGTCAATGTCAAATTTCTACCAATGATAGCGGTTAACTATACTAAATTCCATTGTAGGTATTACCTAAATTGTACTTATGACAATTCATGCCTCTGCGACTATACATCTATTTAGTTAGTGGGTTCACAACGTAAACTGGCCCGTTTTCCTGTTATTACGCGCAAGTAAGAATAGCAAATGGTTTGCTTGATAAGAAAATACACAATAAAATTGAATCGCCTTTAAAAAAAATAAGTGTAACGTTGGCATTGCATAACATATCGCATTACTATGCCATACGAAGAATTTATGAGACAGAGTCAAAGAAAGATGTTTTTAAAAACAATGAACTACAAACGCTAAAACAAGAATGTAGGTATGTATTTTTTGCGAGCTATCGTAGAAACCGACGATATATTCAAGTAAAATTGTATTGGTAGTTCTAGTTTCTGTTATCATGTTGCTATGTATCAAAATTGTAATACGTTATGTAAACATATATTGTGTATTTTGAACTCACATCTCGACAAAGGGAATAGCTAGCGAGAATAACTTTACGGTGCCGTACTTAATGTAGATCGATAATTATTTCAGTGACACTAGGAACTCAAATAGGCCCACTGGATGTTTTGGTCAAAACCATACTTCTTATACATGCATTTCATAGAGAATGAGGACCTGGGTTCGATTCCCGGGTTGGGTAAAGTGTTATTGGGTTTTTTCATCGGGAATTTCTCAGTAGCACCCAAATCCAAACTCCATAGTTTGGATTTGTGCCCGGTTTATGACAATAGGCTCGCATTACACATGGACAATATGGATTACATGGGACGTAAACATAACTGGCGAAATGTGTCTAACTTTTCGAGGATTACGCGGAGGTAAGGTAGGATGCCAAGACTAATCTATTTAAAAACTATTTTTTTCCCCTGTTAACTTTTCAGATATTTTAATGGTTATTCTGCTATTCGGGGCGGAGGCGAATCCAAAAAATCAGAGATCATTAAAATCGGCCCAGCCGTTCTTTCCCGACTTTGATTTATAATATTATTATATAGATTTAGAAATACCGTCCATACACTTTTCTTTTGAGCAATGAATATTTTTGAAGCGTATCTGTATTATGGCAAAGTTTCGCTCAAGCAAAAAGATTAATTTCAGCGATCGTAATTTGAAATGTTCCAGTGTGTTCCCCAGTACCTACTGCAAATGCTTGATATAGACAGAACTGTAGCAATAGCAATTACTATAATGCAACATGCATGCAACATTTGAGATGTGTTCTCTCTCGGGGCTCAAGAACCTCCGCTGGCTTGGTCCGGCCCCGAAAAGGGCTAACATTTAAGTTATACGTCATCCTCATTATTTATGTATTTATTTAATATTCTGATCATCAAATACTGAGTGTGTGTTAATTAATAAAGTTGGATAAAAAGCTTATATGTCAACGCCATTAAAACTTCCGTATTTAGCGCGCAAGTTTCTTAATTAATCCTTGTAAATAACCTAGTGCGTAGAAGGTCATCGCCATTTTGACGGGAGTGCTGGCCGTGGCTAGAAATGAAAAAAAAAATAGTTTTCAGACATCTAAGCTCCGCAGCATTGAGTATGATTAACTCGTCATTTCATTATATGACGAATTCGTTCATACGGGTGATTGCCAACTCGACAGATTTTCAACTTGACGGATTTGCAACTCGACATACTGTCATGATATTGTCACAAAAGTACAACGGAGAAGGAATGTAAAAAAAAAGTTTAAAATTTTATTAATCTAAAGCATTACTTAATGTATCTAATAATTATTTTTTTATCTACATTTCTGTTGCTCTTCAAACCATCTGCTATGATTCGGTCTATTTTAACGTTTTTTTCACAGTGGTAATGATATTTTTATAATATATTGTGTAAAGTCGAAGTTTCGCGCCAATCGTGCGTGTTTAAATTTATACTTTTCACATTTTTTCAAGACAGCCGAGTACAGATTCGATAACAACATAAAACATAACATCACGCCTTTTTTTTTTTTTTTTGGGGGGTGGGAAATCATCAAATGACTCCTCCCGCTCTGGGCGGAGCGGAAGGGAGTGTCAGACTCTTACTGACTAAAAACCACCCATGTTCCTTCATTGGCCCTTTATGTTCCAGGGCCGCGGTATCTCTTTCGAACAGTCCCGCAGCCCTGGCAGGAACCGGCCCTTGCGGGCCCCTCCCGTTTGCTGACAACTCTTTGAGGCGCGCGTGGAACACGAACGCGCCGTCGACACGGCCTGCCCGTCGTCATACGACGGACGGACGGCGAGCTAGCCCATTACTCACCGTCCACAGGCCCGCGCCTACGGTGGCCGAGAGCCATCACGGCGTGACATAACATCACGCCTGTATTAGCAATCCAGCAATTAATGCAGCGAGGCATGATGGCAAGGTTACCTGAAAGATAAACAGTGTGGTTTCAGAGCCTGTGAAGAGTCAGTCTGCGGTAATCATTCCATTGTGTTATAAGGCAAATCTAAATGCAACATAACTTATGAATTTATGAAGTACTTTTTATATAGCCACAAGACTATGGGGTATTCTAGGCCGTGCGTTTTAACTCGATCGTTTGTTAGTATCCCAACGTATAGAAAGTAGTAACCTTAAACAGCTACGATAAATGGATGCATAAATTGTGTGCAAAATCCAAGTCCGACTGAGAAATCAGGGTCAATTAGTGACAACAAAATCTCCTAATTCAAAAGATACAAAGAGTGTCGGTGAATTAGATTCACATCATTTTAAAGCTTGTTAGAAGAGGGTTTTTCTTAGTTAAGCACATAAGCAAATCGGCACCGGGAGAAAAAAGTTAAACGCCATATTATACTTTTACTAACAACAAATTCTTCTAATTTAAGAGATACAAGAGGCATAGGTGATTGATTCATTGGTTTAATGTCCCTTTGGTTGTACGTACAACTATCTTGTATTGTAAGAATACTCTCAAACACCCCTAAGGTTTTTGCTGTGTCAAGAATTTGGTAAAGGGTTCGCTTTCATCCCATAACACCTAATGCGAGCAAGTGTGAACATTTACTTGATACCCCTTTAAGAGTTATAGTCGTGAAGATTTTGGATCTCTAGAAGTCACCAAACAAATCTTTTGCAACCCATAATAACTAATGAGACCAACTGTGAACTTTGGCATAGGTACGATGAAAAATGTCTGTTTACCCCTTTATGAGTCATGGTTGTGAAGGTTACGCTTATGCTTATCAGTGATGAAGACTAGATACTACCCGTATTGGTCAATATTACTTGTATAATCCACCTTGTATTGCTTTCAAATAAAAGGAAAAATTCGATTTCCAAATAGTACATTTTGATATAACTGTTTGTTTTGTTTGTTTATCCGTGATCATGATGCTTGCAACAGCGTGCAGCGCGGAAAATCCGGGAACTCAAAACAAACAGTGGACATGGTAAATATCTTTCTATCTAGTGTTAATGATGATGTTAGTGACCATGACAGTTTAAAAACTTATAAATAAAATATTAGAACGGTAAGTATTTTTGTCAGGAATTATTAGGAAACTAAAATTTGATTGCTTTTTTTCCGCGCTTTGCTTTCGTCAAGAAGAAGCAAAGGTGCCGCTAAACAGTCTAATATGAAAAATAGAAAATCCAAATATTTTTGAATTTAAAACACAAATAAATGTTAATTTGTTGTAAATATTTGTTTTAAATAATCATGTTTATCTATGATGTTCTATTTATAAACACAATTTAAATATTCAAAAAATATTGACGCCGGAAGGACGAAAAAAACAATCACCGTCGATTTTTTGAGTAATTGAACCCATTTGGACTTGTATAACTATAGTTAACTATGGAATTTTTTATTGCCGCACGGGTGCGGAAAAATATTAAAAATCCACGTGTGTGAAATACATTGCATGTTCAACCTAATCGTAATGCGATAAGAACTAGTTTTCGAGAAAGTGTATTTAAAAAGCATTATTTTATCCCTTTTTTAAGCGATTTCCATGTGTTTGATGCTTTTCAGTTACCAAAGTAACTGAAAAGCATCAAACACAACAAGTGAGCTGAGTAACCTAGAATCAACAAAGCTTCTTGGACCAGAGTCTATAGAAGTCTGCCCGATCTCCTTTACAAGATACAAGGAGTTAAAGTCATCGACCCGTATTATTTGATCGCGAGTATATTTTACCTTAATACATTCACAAAAACAAAATTAATTACTTCATCCCCATCAAAAATCCCCTTTAAAACTAAATTTCATTTTTTATCATGCAAAACTGGAACAACTAAATGAATTTACTGTCCTCGGTTTGTCCATTGATACCCACATAAATTGGAAATCCCATATACAGAAAACAAGAGCAAAACTATCAAAATTTTCATACGCCCTACACGAAATTAAAAAAAAAAAAACTACCAACGTTCAAACTGCACTAATTGTCACTTAAGTACTATGTATTCGCCCAGGCATGGCTCGGCTATTGGGTCACGCTGTGTGGAAACAGTACAGATTCAACTAATTTAAAATAAACATACCTCAATCCCGACTTAAAATGTATTCAACCAGACTTTTATGTCCATAAAAATGTATAACATATTGCCAAATGACATTCGAGAAGTAAACAAAACAAATATATTTATTAATAAATTGAAACAATTTCTGGAATCCAAGACATACTACTCAGTAAAGAGTTTATAGATGACAAATCGATTGCAAAATAAAATATTTCGCTTATACATCAAACATTATGAACCATACAGGGTGTAACAAGACCTTTAACGAAACCGTCAACCAAGCATTCTGTACATCAAACTAAGTAACTTTACGGTTTTTTTGGGTGAAATATCACGTTTTATGGTAAGACTCAATGTAACGCACTCAGAACATTGTGCTGATAGATGGATTGAATAGTACGGAGGTCGTGGAGGTGTTTAAAGTGAAAATCTTACATTAAAAACATCTATGTATTTAAAAGAAAACTTGTGAAAAAGTTGGAACTTTGACCCCCCAATATCTCCGCAACTAGAAGGTTCCCAGGTATGGTCTAGAACAAAAAAATGATCGACCGATTTTATGAAATTTTTTTATGTATGTTTGGTAGGTAAGACAATAGGTCGTAAAGTATATTTCACATCGCTACTTTCACGTGGAGGAAGGTCGCGGGGTACAGCTAGTATGCCATATAATATACATCACATACAATATTATTAAGTACTGGGATTATTTACTGCTACGGTTTCAACGGAAATCTGTCATGAAACCTGCCTAAAACCATAGCATAATCATAGCGTTCCCGCTAATGGGACACAGACCTCTGAGAGAGGCACGGCCAGCAATCTACGTCGCGGCTCCAGTGCGGGTTGGTACATGTCACACGTCTTCGCACTTTGGTTTCTAAGCCACCGGCTCCTCTCAATCTTTTCCTTCACCGTTTTGACTAAGAACTCATCATAATGTGCCTAGCCGTTGGCCAACTATGGGGCACTATGGGGTATTGGGGTCGGCTTTTATTCTAATTGGATGCAGTTGAGCCAGTAATTTACATGGAGCGACTGCCTATCTGACCTCCGCAACCCAGTAACTAACCACCATGTTTGTCTGTAGTACTGATTCAGTGTGGTGTACTGTTACAGGATGATGAGCGACGCTATGTGGACCTTACGACCTTCGGGTTCTTCCAGGGCGGTGTTCTGGATGTCAAGATGGTCAATTTCATGATGCCCTCGGGACCCGTTTATGGAGAGGTACGATCTTATGCTTATTATACGATGATTATTTTATGTGTAAAAGAATTTCCATAACAATGAAGATTTTGTAACAATGTTTTGATTTAATAGAGTGTCCATAGAGTTGCTTCCCCATTCTTCTCCATAGAGATCTAAGCTTTGGAATAGGCAACTACAGTACTTCCACAAGTTATTATGACTGTGACTGGTAATGTAGCTTCTCTCTCTTTTTTTTTATGACATTCAAAAGTGCCTGTAATTTAATGGTCTAATAATTGAATTAAATGCTTAGTTTCGTTTGTGCAAAAAAAGAATGTGAAAATGCAGTGTAAAATAAAAATAAAGTAGGTATTTTTTGAAGCTGTTCCCTTAATGTTTTTTCAAGAAGTAAAAATAAAATGTTAACTCGAAAACTATCAAGAATCGCGGACACACATGGAGTATTTCTGGATACCCGTGGGCATGAGAAATCTTTTTATTTATGTGTTGCGTCACTATTTGGACCTGAATATTATTTTTTTGTTAATGGCAATACAATAATTAAAAATCTCTTCTAAAAGAGAATGCTCATGGAAGTATGGAATCCCGTACCATGCTGCATCAAAATCAAACCTTGTTTTTTATAGACTACACTGATCGTATTAACTCCTACAAAAATTATTTTTGAAAAAAAAAACCCGCGTTTCAGAGTTATTTTATAAAATCGAAACTAACCTAAAAAGTAGGTCTATTTTTTCGACGCTACCAACGACGTATTTTAACACACATACATTACATTATTGCTCTAAAAACAGCGTAATACACTAATATTAGTAAGAATTACGAGTTAAAGTAACATCCACAGTATGCTTGACTGAAACTTGATTTTATTTTAGACCTTTACATTGCCAATAGTCAGTCAGTACAGTACAAATGTCAGATGCCACAGATAAGATAACTATAAACCATAGAGTATAGTAAGTGCTATAAACTAGTCGGGATTTAAGGATGTAATCGATAAATCAAAATCTTTAGGCTGAGAAAATCTATTTTGTTGCAAATAGCAATAAACCAAACTAAATCGATTTGGTGTACTGATCTTACTTAATTGTAATTAATTTTAGAGTCCGCTCGACAGACAAGGGTTTGTTCAATTGAAACGGAACGTCATTTATATTCAGTTGAAACGGAACGTCATATAAAGGGAGTAAAACAATATTCGTACTTTTAAACTGGAAAAGTATATTTCCAGTTCAAAAATCAAATCCCCGACGCGTAATGCCGTAAAAAAATATGACACTAATTACTATAATATTTTGGTTTTGAGGCGCGAGACTTTTTGGTACCAACTTTGGTCATTCTCTTTTATTTTCTTTATACAAGTAAGTATCGATCCCATTGGTCCGTCAATACATTCTTCAGATAAAACGAGCCCGCAACATGCAACAACAGTATTAGCACCAAGTCACAAACGGGTCGCTCAATTTGTTCAACAATGCAGTGATGCACTGGCCGGGCGACTAATTGATACGATATTGATCTGAACACTTTATAGGCCATGACTATTTCAGTTCAAGAGCTTACATAACTCTTACTATATGTATAGTAACAGGTCATCAAAGACGAATTTGTTTAATTGTATTTTGTATTCGAAGTTAGGCATGGTTTTTTGCACAAATAATAATGAACATTTTCACGCGAAGCCACGCCGTAAATGAAATGTGAATGCTGTTAAATATTATTGCATTTTTGGAATCTCAATACGCACCGCTCCAGGCGAGTGTAGAAAATGTAGCTGAACGATTTGATTTCAGCGTTCTTGCATGACTCGCCCGGTGTTCGTGAAAATTGGCGTAAGGTTTTTATTCGCGTAATGCATGGTCCGCGAAAAAATCGCTAAGGGCCAAAGATATTTAAAAGACCTATAGAGCGGACATTGGGAAATTTTTTATACAAATATTTTGGTCCGAATATATTTGGTTTTAACCCATGAATGCTACCTGACAAACGGGCGTATTACGACATTAGTTAGATAGACCGACATTAGTTAGAGATTTGTTATTAATTAGTTACTAGTATAGGATCAAGATTTTCTTCGTAATGCCCCGTCTATCGTTCGTGTATATTTAGCTGTCTTTGGTTAGGTGGTTATTTGCTACAGGAGCAAAAAACAGTTATTTTCATTTATCAGACAAATATGAAAGCAATACTTGTGTAAATTAGGTTCAATTGCTTTTACCGCTTTATGCTGACTTTTGAAGCGCAGAGCGAAAATGCTATAAATGAGGGTTTGTTACGTGGCTCTCGGGTATGCCTTCTTGCGAACAACGCACGTAGCCGAGGTTGTAAGAGATACATATCGTCCACAAGCGCGCTGTGTGTGTGAGTAGGTTCTTAGTATCATCCAAATATCTCTAAATCAAGAGTTATACCAGTTCCTAAATTGTAGTTAAGAAGTACGGACGCATCGTTACGAACACAGAATTTTTTCATGTGAAATTGATGTTCATGATTCTCAGTACATAGACTGCGCATAATATATGAAGCCTTTTATCTACAAACTAGCCTTGGTTATACTGATCTGAGTACGTAATGTACATACAGTAGGATGTTATTGCTTGTGCTGTCAATCATTTTGAAACAATATATTAGTTTACGGAGAACCTCTGTGTAGGAGAGTAAATGACAAGTCTATTCACGAGTCTGATTGCACAATGACAGGCGTCGAATGATTGGGACTTTGACATTGACTCCTTTGGAATATATTTGAAAGATATCTAGCCAGCGATATATTAAAAAAAAAGGAAGTTGCACTATGATAATATCAGTATTCAGCTTCATTCGGTTTGAAGGGAGCCGACCCCGACAAGTTAGGAAAACGCACATGACGTCATTATCATATTAGAAAGAAATTAAGTATTTATTGTGGTCATAAATTATAAAATAATCGTGTTATTCATCATTATAAAGTCTGGAGTCCCATTATTAGACTAACGAGTTTTTTTTAAAACTACGTTACATATTTTTTATTCATTGAAAATAAAATAAAAACTTGAAGCATATTTTTTTATGAGGCATTAAATATAGGTAACATTATTAGCATGAATCGTTCCATTGCTGGGTATGCCACCTGTTTTCAATCTGTCTGATCCTCACTAGGATATACCGTCCACCGGGTATAACATCGTCAACCTTCTAGAAACTGATCTGCATACCGACTCACTTTCCGGTTTCTGATTGAGCAGAAATTTTTCATACATTTTTAATTTGGATGACCACGCATGGTTAGTTCAGTGACGTCATACTAATTCTAATATGGAGGACTCCCAAAGATGGCGGACTGGTTATTTTTTATGCATTAAATTGATCATCATTCTCTTGCCCATATCCCATTTCATTTGGGGTCGGCGCAGCATGTCTTCTTTTTGCATACTTCTCTATTAGTCATGATATTATTATATTTATTATGATATTAGTGATTCTTGCCATATCATCCTTTACACAGTCTATCCATCGTTTCTTTGGTCTTCCTCCTACTCTTATGTATTACCTTGTTATGGGTATAAAATGAAAGGGTTTGTTGAGAAGAAAACTGAGAAATAAAATGACGTCACTCTAAAGCCGGTTTTTTTAGTTTTTCTTAAACTATAATATTATTTATATTTATTCACAGTATGGCTTTACCTTAGACCGGACGATCAATGCCGCAATCAGCCCGTACCTCGCCCAGTCTAACTCAGCGACATGTTTCCTCAAGGATAGCGACAATAGTATACTGTCACCGCAGCATCCAGCCATCGTGTTCTTAAAGATGGACTTCAAGAATCTCAGGTAGGTGCACAGATAAACGCATCATCATTGTCGAGACCACATATATGTCATGTATAGATAGATATGCCTACTTAGATAACGCAAGAGCACCTACTTGGCGTGCCTGGCTTAAGCATGTTATGCTTAACGTGTCTACTGTCGCAGCAAGCTACGCTTTATACGGTCTAGCTTTCATACGGCCTTCATAAGTTTTATCTTGTACACCAGTGACATCGGTGATGCAAAACATTAAGTCTGAAATGTAAGTGCATCCGCCATGAGCAAGTGTGGTGACCAATGCGCTTTACTTTCTGCATGAGAAGCAGCACAAATTTGCTCTGTAGTGGAACAAACATAGCCTGGTATTGTTATCCCTCAAAAAGGGTAGTGAGTAGTGTGTAGTGCACTCAAAGTCATATTGCCATTAACGCAAGACACACTTCTAGACACCGCCCTGCTAATGAATAATACTTAAAATAATAACTAACGGCACTGATTTAAAGAGGCAGTTGTATATAGTAGTTTTGGTAAGTTAAAAATTGCAAAATGCATATTTATTAACAAGGTCGGCAGTTAAAACTTAGCAGTAAAGTAAACAAAAATGAGTCGTAAAAAATAATAAAATGGATCATTTAATAATAAATACTGAGCAGTTACGAGTGCGCAGTTATTCGCCTAAAAAGCGTAGTGAGCGTTCCTATTTCTGTCTGCAGGGTTTACAGTAACACTAACCTAACCGAGTCGGGGTACCCCAAGTCCGGGTGTCTCCGCACCCTATGAACTGCCGAACTATTTATCTAACTGCCCATTCCATCATTTTTACTGGCCATTTATTTATTAGTCTGCTTACATATGTTTAGTACTGACATTGTAAGACGAAATAACCGGCCAATTGTTTTTTTTATTACTGTCTATGTTTTACTGTCGCACAAATTTACCAACCGCCGATAAAAAAAAATAACTGCCCATTATTTTTTTTTTAACTGAACATAATCACCTCTTGAATTTTTGAATAACAGTTCAAAAAATTAGTTCCCATAACTAACACTGCCGGGAACGGGGATTGAAGTGTGGATCATTATACACTACTAGCGAACCGCCCCGGCTTCGCACGGGTGCAATTTTGTATTGAAGAAAATGAGAAGTGAGATTAGCAACAAAAAAAAACAACATTTTCTTTCATATAACCGTTGTATTGATAATTACGAACAATCACCCCAATCGGTCAAGCCGTCCTCAAGTGATGCTCTATCATACAAGTGGCAATTGATTCTCATTTATAAATAGAAGATAGAATTTATCAAACTAAACTTATGTTTGTATACCCTGTTACAGATTGAACGTGACGTGCAAAGCTAAAGTCCTGCATCTGTACCAAAACAAGTCTGCGATCCCGGATGGTGAGTTAACTATCATTAATACTAATATTACAAATGCGAAGGTAACTCGATTTGTCTGTTACCTTTTCACGCCTCACCCACTGATTTGGTTGACATAGGTATAGACAAAGGGCTATCGCGCATGAATGCGCCCCTAGAGGCTTTCGTGTAGAGTAAGTTCTTCCGAAATGTCAGATGTCATAATTGCCCGGTCAATTTAGACATGCAATGTTACAAAAAATCGCACAGAGCTGAAAATTTGTACGAATGTTCGCAACACCATTACAAATGAAATGTGAAAATACCAATCGATCCGACATTTACAAAAAAAAATTCAAGGTCAAAGTTCGGAAATATGGGTTTTTTGCGTTTTTCAGCCAAACGGTAAGTTTTATCATAAAAAATAGGTCAGACTAAAATTGTACATCGTGCAATTATCTATAATAAAAAAATAAGCATTTTATTTCAGAATCATTTCCATTTTTCTTTACATTTAGTAATAAGTAATGAAAACTTTTAAACTAGTGTTAGTTAGTAACATTTATTCTAAGCTGCGTGAGGCACGCCGATTCGGGGGAATGTCTACATGACTGCGTACAGTCGTATCCACCGCCCCAAGATCGGAGAGTCCCACTTATCAGCCAACGTTCTAAGAATGGTGTAGGGCTGGCGCGAACACGGCGTAACAGAGATGCTCATCTCTTGCGCATGACGGCCGAAAAACTATCAACGTCCGCTTCGGCAAACATGTCGGACGCGCTGCAAAAACTCGGTAGCCCCGGAACGTGTTGTTATATTGTGTGCGAAAGCCACTATAATTATGCCTTTTGCGTAAAGTTCACTCACAGGCTGCACTTTTAAAAGGATTGGCCGTACAACGTGCAAACCTATGGGCCATCCCACATCGAACAGCCACCTGCCCTGCTGCTGACCTGCGCTCCTGTTCTACATCAGCATTATCTTATCTATTAATTGTCTGACCCAGATATTAAGAACTTTCGAGGTTTGCCATCCAGCATAACTGATGAAATTGTGCTATAACATTTACTGACTGCTTTAAATATCATGAATTCGCTCTCTGGTGCATTATATTTGATCCCATGGGTCTCAGCGTACGCTTCACAAACGTTAATCACTTTCCTTAATGTCGTGATCAATGGGCTCCACAGAACCATATCGTCTGCCAATCTTTTTAATGCATACTCCATTAATATGACAGCCGATTCCGGTTCTACTTAGCTGATTATTCATGTACAGATTAAACAACGTGGGCGAGGACAGCCCCCCCTGCGTCACCCCGCACTCAAGCCTGTACTCAGCTGAAAAGGAATTTGCCCTTCTGACACGGTTCTGTTGATTAGCGTCTAAAATTTAAATAAAGGACATGGCCAATTTTTGTATGGGCGTTTGCATAGTTATCAAATTTAGTGTACAACGATAATTTTTGGTGTTTCATATTCGTGAATATTGCCATATTAAATTGCAAAAAATAAAAAGCTCAAAGAACTTGGAATTACAAATAACTAGACGTAAACAGTTTCATGTTACCTTCTATCAGATTGCTGGCAATAAGTGTATGAATAATGATTTTGCTATTTAAAACCTCAAGGCGTTTTAAAATAGCGAAGTGCTGTGGGTTTAAGAATTATTAGGTATTTCAACAAGATCCAAAATCCTTATTTGAGGTGGTCATTCTACCTGAACTAAGGATTTTTAACCATATATTGATTAACATTTACTGAACTGAGAAAGTCTGACAGAAAACTGAGAAAAAGTGTATGTTATTATTGTCACATTTATTGAGACTCCGAAAGTGACGTTTTTCTTCAACAGTTTAACTACTAATTGACAAAGGAAACACGAAATATAACAAAAGATTATAAATAATTACTCATTTCTTGGTAAAAATAAGTAAAAATATTTTTTTCCGTAGAGATAAGCAGGAGTCAAAAATATTAGAAGATAATCGCAAAAAACAAACAGTTCGTACGCAACGGAGGATCTGTGAAATCGCAGTACCGCCATTTTGACATAAACAATGTCACATTGTAAAACGCGTTCCGTTTTATGGTACGGTTACGTTATTACTATAATTTTGTGAAATAGATATGTCTTACGTATCAACACTTCAAAATATAATTTAATTACATGTAAGAAATACCAATGAAAACAGTTTTGTTAAAATCAAATGTTTCAGGTAAGAGCATTTGTCGTTCATTTCACATACATATCTACAAGTAGTATGCGTGGTGTAGAACGTGTTCGTCTATGAACGGTCCATAGTGGCGAAAGTTGACAAATGAGACTTTGAATTCAACTTGCATTACTTATTATATTGTAATCAATACTGATAAGTGCAGAGAGGTTAAAAACTACGCAACAATTCACTTCTCTATTTTTCTTAATATAATATATTGACTATGTAAGTGTATATGGAATGTACTTTTTTGGCCATGTCCTTTATTATATCCCGGGGCACATCTGTTCATTCTGCAGTTTACCCCATAGCACATTATATGATACAAGGTCAAATGCTTTTGACAAATCTAGGTAATACGCCAATACTGATATTTTTCTTGCTTTATAGTACTGCACAGTAGCTTAAGGCTAAGAATAGCAATCTCTGTAGATAAACCGGGCCGAAACCTGAATTCAGCATCATTTATTTTTAGATGTTTGTCAAGCTGGCATACAAGCAGACTGCCAGCACCTTAGCAATTATCGTCGCTAAAGAAATAAGTTTATAATTTGATACCACAGACGAATCGTTTTATTTTTGATGATCGGTACATTTTATAATTTCAGTCAAAGGCATAGTCAAAGACATAGTCAAAGACATAGTCAAATACTTAGTCAGACGCATAGTCAAAGACATAGTCAAAGACATAGTCAAAGACATAGTCAAAGACATAGTCAAAGACATAGTCAAAGACATAGTCAAAGACATAGTCAAAGACATACTCAAAGGCAAGGTCAAAGAGATAGTCAAAGGCATAACCAAAGACATTGTCAAAGGCATAGTCAAAGGCATAGTCAAAGACATAGTCAAAGGCATAGTCAAACACATAGTCAAACACATAGTCAAAGAGATATTTAAAGGTAAAATGTAAGGGACCCTATGAGATAATTAGCATATTAGATAATGACGGGTTTTCATTAAGGGGTTTTTAAATTTGAGAAATATAACAGTTGCCAAAGAAAAACTTCGTCTATGGCCTAGTAATTGGGTTAAACAGAACGCTAATGCAGAAGATAATGTTGTATAATGTGTGTAGTTTTATTTTTATTTTTATTTATTTTTTATTTTATTTCTTTGGGAAAACAAACAGTTACACATTAAAGTATTACACATAATTCTAATACAAGGGGTGTGATTAAATGTATAACCAACGACATTTTCCACATATTACAAAAACAATTAGTTATAAAAACAATGCGACTTACGCTAACAGTTGAATGTGAACAATAAAATGACATAATGTGTTATGTTAAACAAAACAGGCATACAAATTAGGAAGAACAAAAAAAATACATGAAATGATAGTAGGTAACAGTTTAAAAGTTGAAAAAAAAAAAATATCACTCAATCCAGAATGGCTTTGCAAACAAGGCCTTTCAATTTTCCTTTTGGTACAGCAAAGATGTCAACATTGTCGAAAAGACTGTTGTACTGACTAGTTAGGTGACGTAGGGGTGCTCGTAAGCCTGCGTTCGTACGACTAGAAGATACGGCAAATAGGGGTCGTGCGCGAACCCCACGGCTTATAGTTGTTCTAGGTACCACGTAACTAATCTTATTAGTGATGTCCATACAATCACACACATTATTACATAAATCATATAAAAACATTGTCTCTAAAATAATACGTCTGGCTTTAAGATTATGTAAGTTTTAATTTTATTATAAATACAACGATTGTAAAAGAACATAATATATTCTTTTACAATCGTTCAATTCAAATCTCACATTTTAAGATATCTAACTGTTCAGTAGTAACAAACTTTTCCTTGAGACGGCTGATATTTTGCTGTATAACCAAAAGATTCTTCAATATCTTCGTTACATCCACATGATCGAATAGAATTTGGGGTAGCTTTTGTTACTCGCGAGCGATGAAAATAGGTATTTCCTCAGAATCTGTTTCCTTGAGAGTACAAATAATATCATCTATGTTTGTGAGCGTTTTCCCGTTTCACTTCCTGGTTTCCTTCTGCTTTTTTATTGTTGGTATGGATTCACAAAGCAGATTCCTAGCTACCACTATGTCATCTTCAGAGAAAGCAGAGACGCAGATTCGTTTGATATTCTTGTTCTTCGTCCATCACATCTAGTTTGTTGACACTTCGTTAATCATGATATTGCACTTTGAACATTTCACACGATTGGAAGCCATATTCACTTACTTACGGTGCGCGCGACTAAATCTATGCTCGGCGCGTGCGCGACTGATTATAAACAGGTTAATTTGTACGAAAAAAAAATCAGCTGTTCCCTACATTTATGATCGATTAACTCGTCAAAATGTAGGGAACAGATGATTTTTTTTTCGCGATTTCAGGTTTGGTCCCATAGTAAAAGTTGTTCATAATGATGAGTACAATGACCTCTTAAGAGGTTACTGGTGTTTTACAAATAACCCTGTATACATATGATAATAATTGATTTTACACCTTTTACTAAAAATCACCATTTCTAAAAGACCTCTCGGTTTCTTTTTTTTTTTTTTTTTTTATTCAAAAAGTTGAAAAAGTTTTGTTCTTCATAATATGCATACGTTTCCACGCCACCGGTGAGGTAGTGAACCGTTTTTTTAACGTAGTTGCTACTGGTTACTGGCCCTGTAAGTCTGTTCCACGGTATATTGTGGCCCTGTTTAATTAAGCAATTCTGTATCAATCAAAATGGTAACTATTGGAAATGATGAATGCGGTGTTAATTTTGAGTACAGTAAAATTATTCGGCTGACTGATAATTTTCTAATCTAACTTCAAATGTAATGTCTTCCTTTTGTTCATCTTCTTCCTGCTGGGTACATGTAAATTGTTCTATGGCCGATGCATCACATATCTCCTCGCTGATATCGTAAGAATACTCTTCTAAAGGCGATTCAACTTTGGAGCACGACTGGCCCTAACGACTTCCACATGCTAATGAAAAAAACAAGCCTACTTTGTTGCAACTCCAATCACCATGACATGACATGAAAAGGGGTCTTGCAATTTTATTGCAAAAAATGTATTGAGGAGTTTTTCTGGTGCAGGTGGGAGTAAAGTTCGTAGAGGCGATTGGCGGCGGCGACCTCTCGCGTCCGGCCCTGATTCAAGCCATGGTCCGGGGCGAGAGGGAATGGGAAGCCGTTACCTCCTTCTGCGAAGCAGTCATGCTAGCGAAGGAGGTGGCGGAACGTGAGAGGGAGAGAACCTCACGTCCCAGCTGCCGCGGGAAAAGCACCGGGCGTCGGGGGCCATGCCGTGATGGCTCTCGGCCACCGTAGGCGCGGGCCTGTGGACGGTGAGTAATGGGCTAGCTCGCCGTCCGTCCGTCTTATGACGACAGGCCGTGTCGACGGCGCGTTCGTGTTCCACGCGCGCCTCAAAGAGATGTCAGCAAACATGAGGGGCCCGCAAGGGCCGATGCCTGCTAGGGCTGCGGGACTGTTCGAAAGAGATACCGCGGCCCTGGAACATAAAGGGCCAAAGAAGGAACATGGATGGTTTTTAGTCAGTAAAAGTCTGACACTCCCTTCCGCTCCGCCCAGAGCGGGAGGGGTCATTTGATGATTTCCCACCCGGATAAAAAAAAGGTGGAAGTAAACTCTGTATTGGTTCCAATGTAATGTCAATTAATTATCAACAGTCTTTTCGGTTTAGTTTATTTCCAAGCAGAAACAGAGGCGGCCGAGAACCGGAAGACGTTACGTTGGAAGGCCTCCCACTAGGTTAGGTTAGGCTACACTGGGGGGAGGCTTATGTCCAGCAGTGGACGTCTTTCGGCTGAAATGATGAGAAGCTGAGGTTGGGGAAGACAAGCTAATTGCACTCGTTTTTAGTTCCATTAGATAATTATCGATCAGACGAATAATTTTCCACAATTACTTATGTGTCATTGCACTACTTATTATTTTTACCATCAGATGGTATTTGTAGGAAATGTAGTACAATAGATTCTGTTGTACCACATTTCCTACAAATAAATGATTTTGACTTAGGCTTTTTGACTTTAAAATTTTCATCGCAATTTCCAATACTTAGTTCATTTTTTTTATTTGATACAATATTTTTATTAAACATGACCACAACAGATCGTGAAATAGGCTCACCTGGCGTTTTTTTTAACGTAGTTACCTTAAAAAAAACACGCCAGGTACACTACCTCACCGGTGGCGTGGAAATGTTTGCATATTCTGAAGATCACAACTTTTCCAACTTTTTGAATTGCTTTAAATCAGAAAAAATGGTGATTCTTAGGAAAAAGTGTAAAATCAATTATTATAGATAATTGCTTGATCTACAATTCTTGTCTGAAATATTTAAAAAAAATGTAAAAAACTTTGTATTTTTTATCATTTTTTATTTTATATTTTTATTCCTTGTATCTTCTATTTTTTTTTAAAATTTCGGATCATAGGGACTTTTCACATTTCATTTGTAATGGTGTTCCCAACATTCGTACGAATTTTTAGCTCTATGCGAATTATTGTAACCCTACCTCTATTTTTTTTGCTAACTTGACCGGACTGAGTGTTCGCGCTTAACGTGGTTTTTTATCACGTATTTTTCACGATTGTGGTCTAGATTGAGCCTGTCCTGATTAATTATGACTGAATGATTTTTAAATGTTTCATGCTTGCTAAGTTTAAGTTTACACTATGTTGTTGTACTTAATAAAATACTTTTTTTGAAGTTATTTGAACCTACTTTAAAGTAAAAAAGAATAATTACACAAAATTGACAGGACCTTACGCCACAGTGGCGCCATCTGGTAAACTCAAAAACGATAGCTCTCGTTACCTAGGTAGGATTTAGTATACTTTTCATCTCAGCAATTAAATAGGTATAATCCCGTAGGTAAAAACTAGATCATGAAGAAGTAGACCTATACTATTAAATTAGCAATATTTTTATACAGGTGGGAAGGCACACCGAGGCTAAAACGGTTACCACGTATTCAGTACAACATTCTGAACCCACACATAGAAATTAATCATCGACAGTTAAAAAAGAAAAATCAGATGTTTCCTATAAAAGTGCAATACCCATACGGCCAAATGTATAGAACAGCTGTTTTTTTTTTTAAATTACCGGTTAAAAATTTCGATGTGGGGGATCAGAATGATGTACTGAATACGTGGTTTACCCGTTTGTGCGTGTGTGTCTGTGTGTGTAATTACGTTCTCGAAAACAGCTCCAGCGATTTAGTTGAAAGGTGCATTATAGGGGTTTAGGTGGACAAAAAAAAAAACGATCTAGCCAGGTCTCATATCTGGGAAAATTCGTTTTCTCTATTTCCACCCGAGCAGAGCTCGGTCGCCCAGGTATTATAACATTACATTACCTCGGTGTTTAAAACTAGAATAAGGTTTCACAAGCTTCTTGGTCAACTGGATCAGAGTGGGTAAACCTTTAGAATTGACGTGGGACTACCCCCAGGTAGTTAAATGCCCGTCGGGTGCTAACACGTAACCATTTGGCCAATTGACCATATTGTGGGATAACGGTGTAGCATCGTCGATACTGAGGACCTCAATTATGTCGATAATCATTTTATTATCAGGACCTCGTTATAATCTTTATCAATATTGTTTAAAGAAATCTTAGAAAGTATTCATTTGACCTTGTGCCTTGTAAATTTGCGAATAGACTTTCTATGTTTAAAAAAAAACAATACGTTCTAACAGTAGTAAGAGAACATAAACTTTAGGGCAAAGTGGCATATGACCACAGCTATCCTATCTAAACCTCACTATGACCATGAATATTTATTAAATACTAGCTGTGCCCGGCATGCGTTGCAATGCATGTTTTCCTACCTACTACTTTCACTACCCTACCTACCTACCCTACCTACCCTACCTACCCTACCTACCCTACCTACCCTACCTACCCTAGCTGCCCTACCTACCCTACCTACCCTACCTGCCCTACCTACCCTACCTACCCTACCTACCCTACCTACCCTACCTACCCTACCTACCCTACCTACCCTACCTACCCTACCTACCCTACCTACCCTACCTACCCTGCCTACCCTACCTACCCTACCTACCCTACCTACCCTACCTACCCTACCTACCTACCTACCCTACCTACCTACCTACCCTACCTACCTACCATTGTTTTTAAGATGTATTCTGCTATTCGCGGCGGAGACAAATCCAACGAATCAAAAACCATGAAAATTGATCCAGCAGATCTCGAGTTATAAGTGTTGTAACAAACCCGACATTGTTTTATATATATAGACTAGCTGACCCGGCAGACTTCGTACTGCCTCAATCGATAAATAAAAGACCTAAACTTTTGTATAAATTAATTTCAAATTGACTCTACATTTTATTTAGAAAACGTTTGTATGGGAAATAGAAAAGGGCTGTTTTTAGGGTTTTCCCGGAAATTATTCGATTTTTTCTCGCCTTTTAAACCTTCCCTAGACCTCCACGAACATTTCAAGACTAAGATAAGATAAATCCGTTCAGCCGTTCTCGAGTTTTAGTGAGACTAACGAACAGCAATTCATTTTTATATATATAGATAAATATTAAATATATAACGTGTAACTGTAAGTGGTTTATTTAGTAGGCGTAATAGACGTTTGTACTAACTACTTTCAGACGAGAATATTTTCTTGTTTCATACTTTTTAGAGCGTAATTTTTCAATAGTCTGGTTTTAGTTTTTGAACTTATTTAAAGACTATATAATTATCTTGACAGAAATCCCCCCTGAAGAGAAGTGCTACTACACAGTTCTGCCTATCACGAAGGAGACGAGAAATGGTTTCGACTACTACAATACTAGCGTGAGTTTTATAATCATATTTGCTTCGCCCGCGGTATTACCCGCGGTGAAAAAGTTTGCACACGTACAGACTGGGTCAGCACATCGAGCTACTACAATCTGTCAAATTTCTTAACTTAATAGATTTTCAACTATATCGTTATAACATTAGGTTCAAGGTTGATTGGGAAAATTTGACAGTTTCGGGTAGTTTGATGTGCAAAACTGAATAAATTACTATTGATTTTGATCATCAAATTATAACTTTACCCTCAAATAACATCGTAGTTAATTCAATGTATTTATTATTTCAGTTTGCTCTATACGTGGCGTCGCAGAAAGAGGAAGGTCTTTACAATCTCTACTTGAATAACTGTCCGAATTCCGAGTCAGGAGCGACCGCGGTTAACACAATAGTGAGTGTTTCTTTTATAACAATTTGTTCATGTTCTCGAGGTCACACAAAGGAGCTCCTGGTTAAATAATAACAGCCGCTCGGGTCGATCTTCAGGTTAAGCCGAGCTTGCATTACATAACGAGTTTCCTCCGTGCCTCGGAAAGCATGTTAAGCCGTTGGTCCCGGCTGTCAATTGTAGATGTTTGACAGTCGGTGGCCCAAAAGTCTGACAGCCAGTCTTACCAAAGGTTTCGTATTACCCAGTACTAACTAGGTTGTGAAGGTCAGATAGGCAGACGCTCCGTGTAAAATACTGGTATTCAGCTGCATCCGGCGAGACTGGAAGCCCACCCCAATATAGTCGGGAAAAGCTAGGCAGGTGATAATCGAGGTTACACAAAGTTAGATACTCAAATGCAAAACCATTTATTTTAAACAGAACACTGTAACTGTCACTGACACTTTAGTATTACCAAAGTAGATTTCAGTCAAAAACAGAAATATCAAGCGACAGTCAAGTCACAATGCATGATAACTGTGACAGGTACGTCTTTATAGACAAGAACGGGCAAGAAGCTTCACGGATACATTATAAATCTAAAAGCGCTAAATATCAAGATAGGACTTTTAACAGCTTAGAATAGCGCACTGTTAGATATGTTGTAATATGTTGTAGAAAATGTCGTAGGCTATACATTTATAACTCTTGTATATTTATAACTTAGTATAAGATTTTAATGTATAACTGTTTATTTTCCTTAATAAATAAAATAAAAATAGGCTTCAATCTAGACCTTGTGGCCTAACATGACGTCTTAGAGCAGGAGTAATTCCAGTGTGGGAAACAGATGGCGCTAGACGACCTGTATAACTCTGTCTCTTTCCCACACTGGAATTACTGTCTTAATTTAAATTCATTAAGAGGAAAGGCTAGGGCCCTTAGCCCATACAAACGTGTTACCCTGTTTTCTCCCTAGAATATAAAAGTAAAGCAAATATTTTTTTACTAAAATAGGTGCTTTTTTTGTTGTAAAAATATCCCTAACCATGCTGAAAGGCACTTGTTCTCCCCGTTTGTTGCGATATTTTTTTTCGTTCTGGACCATACCTATATAGGACTCGAAAGTCTTTAACTTTTTAATGTTATAAATTTAATTTTAATTATAAAAATTATCTTCCTTGGTTCAATACAAGCTTAATAAGAGCATTAAAAGAAAAGGAAAAAATAAGATGTGGTTACAAAATGTATAAGAACCCTAGGGATGAACTTGAACTCTAAACTATTCGGCAAACGGTGTTCCAAACAAAACGGTGGTGTGTATAGCTACTGGCTGTTATAATGATTACATTATAAAATGAAATCTCCAAAATCCGAACCACTTCTGGGGGTACATCAAGGATAAAAAGGTGGCTCTTGCTCTTTTCCGGCCACAATGACTAACGGAACCGTAGCAACATCCGACGGTCCACAAATATGTGATATGTTCGCGTCAAATTTTATATTTGCTCCGCTTTTAGCGATGCGAAAGCGACCCAAATTGAACCGGAGTCCGATTTTCTTCATAATATAGAAGAATATCAGTCTACCACTAACGGCACCTGTGATCGATCGCGAGAGCCTACTGCATAAGCATCATAATCAGTCTATAATGTTCCCACAGCTGGGACACACGGCTCCTCTCTACGAGAGGGAATGGGCTATAATCCACCACACGGGTCCAGTGCGGGTTGGTAGATGTCACATGTCTTCAAATTAATGGTTCTAGGACATGCCGATTTCCTCACGATGTTTTCCTTCACCGCTTTGAGAGCAGTGGTGATGAAATAAATTACACAAAGTATTGCGCCTGCCTGGGTTCGAACCCACGATTTACTGTTCGTAAGTCGGGGCCACCACTGAGCCACCTGCTCTCTCTCATTTAAGCTTGTTCAGAGCTTACTGAACAAGCTTAAATTATTGGATTTTCGTAAGGGCGCTGGCCCGGTTGGTATTCCGCCAATATTTATTTATGAGTGCCCCCGCTTGGTTTCCCCTTTAACACTGATCATTGTATTTCCCCTGACTTATGAAAAAAAGCAAAAGTTATTCCAAGAGTGACGAAAAGAACAACGTCAAAAATTAGATATAGACCTATCTTCAAAATATTTGTATTTATCCCAAAACAATTTTTACACAATCACAAATTCTCCAATGATGACTATTCACTTAGTTATCGAAAAACAATTACAAACACAATTACAAACAAACAATTACAACAATTACATCACACAATAATACTAACAATTGCTGGACAATTAGAAATTCATGACTACTTTTGTTACACACATACATTATTGTTTGTAATACACATACATTTGTTTTAACAGGTAAGAACCACATTGTGTAATGAATAAAATAAATAAATAAACTTGTAGTTCACTTCGGTTCACTGCTTTGTATCAACAAAATCAGTCTTACTGCTCCGGCAAACCCGCCTATTTGCTATAAGTATGCCGACCGATCTTACTAGAACATTCTAGGATAACTCGAACCTTCTACACAGATCAAACTTGTTGAATATTGTAAACACACCGTCAAGCTTTCGATTCGGTTCTTTAACGAAGATCTAGAATGTTCTCGTAAAACTGCCGACGTAACATTATGTTGATTACCTGAACAAAATAAATTCAAAACATCTATCCTTAATTTCAGATACAAATCTACGAAAGCAACGCCGGCAACTTCCTCTCGGCCGGTGAGATGCCCCTCCCCGTTCTATACAGCATGATGTCGCTTATATTCCTGATGAGCGCTGCAATATGGACGTTCATACTGCGCACCAGTCGGCAGCCCGTCTACAGGATACACATTATCATGTGTGTGCTGGTGTATCTGAAGGCGCTGTCGCTTGCCTTCCATGGGATCAACTACCACTTTATACAGACGAAGGGAGAGCATGTAACTGCTTGGGCGATTCTTTTCTATATAACGCATTTGTGAGTATAACTGCTGCTTTTGTTATAGTTAGCTATCATCCTATTGCCTATTGCCCCTGATGATGGCAATAGGCTCACCCGCTATCACATGGGACCTAAACATAACCAGCGATACAAAATACACATCATAATGTGTGCTGGTGTATCTGACAATCAACTACCACTTTATACAGACGAAGGGAGAACCAGTTACTGCTGGATCGATTCTTTTCTATATTACGCATTAATCAATACTCACAAGTATTAGTTTCTTTATTGAATGTTCGTAATAAACTATTTTGTTAAAACGAAAAGAATAAATTATACTAAAGTACAATAATACGAGCATCTTGAAAAGAGTGAGATTATATTTTTGTTACGGTGAGTTTAGATAAATCGAGTCGCTGCGAAGTAAGGAGGTTACGAGCTCCTTCAAGAAAATGGCTACTTAGGTCCGATTACACTAGTCTACAGTGGAAAAGTATCCGAAATAATTTGAATTAATTTTTGTTCGTCTATGCATGCTGAATACACGTTGATATGTGGAAGTCATTTATTAGTTTAAGTTTTCAAAATCTGGCATAAAAATAAACGCGGTCAAGGGGCTATGACCGGATTCCTCTACGACATGAAGCTAACACTGTAAGAGATCTGCCACCATTACTTAGCGAGTGCTTTGGCAAAGCAGCACTCTGCAAAAACGTTACGTACGCGCATTTTGATGGCACGATTGTCGCAGTGACTGAGCGATTGGATACTGTACTGCGTGTCGCGAGTTCGATTCCCGCACGAAACAAATATGATTAAGAGGCCTTAATCATATTTGTTTCGTGCGGGACAGGTTGTTTGTGTTAGTGAATTTTAATGTTTGTAAACGCACCCACGATTCAGGAGATATCTCTAATCTTCCCTGAATTTGATCCTAAACAGCGACGCTATCGAATGGTGTAATATATATATTTTTCAAAATCAACGGGTCCAATTCCTGGTTAGGAATATTTATTTTTCAAAAATCCAATGATGCAGTTTTAGTTTTCATCGAAATCGGGCTCGAGACTCCATAGCGTATTTTTCGCTATTCCTTAAATCAAGTCGTATATTTTTGTGATAGTTATCATAGTCTCATAGTTTCGGATCTAGCCATCCACGAACTTCACCCCGTTTATAAGTTTTTAATGACAGTAGTAAAATTATTATATAATAAACTAGCTATGCGTTGCAATGCATGTTTTCCTACCTACTACTTTCACTACCCTACCTACTCTACCTACCCTACCTACCCTACCTACCCTAATTTTCCTGAATTTTCTTTGCTATAAACCTCACGGAGCCCGAGACCTTTCCAACGAATGCAAAACCGTGGAAATCGGTTCGTGCGTTCTGGAGTTATAGCGTCAGGAAGGAAAACCCGACTTATTTTTATATAGTAGATAACACAAAACATGTAGCACATTCCATCAGGCACCGGCTCCAAAGCTGAGAACCCTTGTGTTTCAAGAGACAGGAGTATACTCCAAAATATATCTCGGATTGGATGGAACAGAACGAATGATCTATCACAGCAATAATAAACAGCTTGCCTTTATAAGAAAGAGGTCGCAAAAGTATCTTAATACCAGCAAAATACGATAATAGGTAATTTCTGATTCCATGCGGAAAAAAGTGTACCTAGTATTTTATAAGATCGATCAATCAAGTCATAGTAGTACGCATTAAAGACGACAAGCCTTCCCTGGTCCTATCAGAATACCAGCGCTGTGTCATTTTTTAAATGTTTCACCTCTATGCTGAGACAGGGGCCTTTTGGCCAGATACAAGACCAATTTAGTGCAACGTATGTCTTTTTACTTAATTTAATAATTTTGTTTTGTCCTGTGACTTGTTTGCAGATTGAAAGGCGCGGTGTTATTCGTGACGATAGTGCTTGTGGGCACGGGCTGGAACTTCATCAAGCATATCCTATCCGATAGAGATAAGAAGCTCTTCATGATTGTTATACCACTGCAGGTAAAAACGGGTGCGGAAAGAATAATGCTTTGATTACATTTACGGGGTAGATAGGCAAGATAGCAAAATGTCACTAGGCCGAGAGAGTTGGGTGCACGACTGCACGAGTAGCAGTTTACACGTATTTTTTTAATTAGTGCGCGAGTTAAAGTCATCGTTATCATCATCCTCAGGCCGAGTTCACCCATGGTATAGGCCTCTCTTTGCTTGTGCCAAGCTCCACGCTCTTCTGCCGAAGTTACTGGATGAAAATACAATCACAAAAATAGCGGGAATTGGTTACGAGCAACGGGAGTGCCGCATGAGGTGCACGCACCGAGTGCATGAGTGTACCTAATAAGTGGTCAAATTATTTAGAGAGGGGAAGCGCGGGGGTGGGCACTCGGTCTATTGAATAGAACTGGGTCCGAGTGACTAGCCTAGCATTTTAACTCATCCGAGCACTCGGTGATGTAAGTTTTTAAACTGTCATGGTCTCGGTGATGTATTCAACACGTACCTAGCTCTCGGCGGACTGCACTTACTATAACATCGCATTTACGCAGTACGTGTGATGAAGGCATTATTGTTTCTACTATCTTGTTTCTTTCTGGGTGTAAAGAATAAACGAAAGCAGTAGTCACGACATATAGAATACATGTTTTATACCTTGGTGTAAACGCGGTGTAATGAAATGACTTTAATGCTTGTAATGTAAAGAAAAGGTGGTAACACCCAGTCAAAACTAGTACTACGTTTGATGCTGCTAACACGTTCGCTACGTTAATATATATATATGAATATGAATATATGACTAGAGACCGGATTATTTATGCAATTAATGCATGTTAGCATTATGCGTTTGCATATAATGGCAACTTTTCTCAAAATATTGCATATCTATACTAATATTATAAAGCTGAAGAGTTTGTTTGTTTGTTTGCTTGAACGCGCTAATCTCAGGAACTGCTTTCCCGATTTAAACAATTCTTTCAGTGATAGATAGCCCATTTAGCGAGGAAGGCTATAGGCTATATATCATCACGCTAAGACCAATAGGAGCGGAGCACTAATGAAGAATGTTTCAAAATCGGGGGATATTTTTTCCCTATTGAGAGCTTCCGCTGCGTGCGCTGCGTAAACGGTTAAAGTTTCGCAAAAATCATGTATTACAGAATTATTCCTCTTTAAAAGTTCTAAAAAAAGTCCGCGACAGCATATGTCTATCTTTTAAGGTTAGCTCACTATAACCTTTTTTATGCTAACCAAATTTGTTCTAAAATAATGCATTATTTACGGAGGTGTTTTTATAAACATGATATTAATCCTTATCCAAATAAATACGTTACTCATCACAAGTATTTAATTTAAAACAAAATTGCCCTTTACATCTTTCGATTTAAGTGAATATCTTAGGAGCTGTCGCAGTTTTAAAATAAAATCACAGCAAAATAATGATCGGATCCTGCGCGCACAATGTGCAAAGCCGGGCAGTCATGTTAGCCCAAAGTAACTATTCCACGCGGACGAAGTCGCGGGCGGAAGCTAGTTTTAGATAAAATTGACTGATTGTGCATTTTTCATTTCTGGGCATATATCCTTTTCTTCTGCACCTAACTAGAAAATGTAAAAATGTTCCTGAGGAACTGAAAATAAAAAACCTAAATAAAAAATTGAACAATCGTTTTGCAAATAATATTTTATTTGATTGAAGACTTAATCGTACTACAATTTGGAGCATTACTCGATTTTTTGAAAGTTTTCAAGAACAAAAATGATAATATCTAATTGAAAATGTAGTAATTTGTCAAGATCAAATTTGCATGCTGAGTATGCTTGCTGAAAAATTCTCTTTTCTCAACTACCATTCGTGAGAACGATTTTTAGTCGCGACAGTTGTTGCCCATTGATATAATTTGGGAAAGTGCCTTTTTAGCTATGTCATCCTAATGGAGGAAAAAGCAATAAATGAGTTTATGAAGGAAAAAGAAGTAAATGATAGCGTGACGATTGACAGGGGAGAATCGAAGAAAAAAAACGTGTTGCGCCGACCCCCCAGTAACATGGAACAAGGGCAGGAAGATGATGATGATGACGGGAATACGCAGGGAATACTCGTACCCAAAGTGCCCTGATTCCTGAAAATCGAACTTCTTTTTTTCAGGTGTTAGCAAACGTAGCTGAGATAATACTAGCGGAGAGTGAAGAGGGAGCTGCGGAACACAATGCGTGGCGTGATATCTTCGTGCTGGTCGAGCTGCTGTGCTGCGGAGCCATCATGTTCCCGGTCGTGTGGTGAGTAAATTCCCTCTTCTGCAACCCCTGTCCACCCAGCGCTGGGTGTAAGTCTCGTCTTTTACTACTCTGCACGGTATTGGTACAGTACTCTGATGTTTTGAAGGCAGACAAGCCCACTCAATGGTCAGCGCCTATAATGGACAATAGCAATACTTGAGGACCTCCTTTTTTTTTTTTTTTTTTTTTTTTTTGGGGTGGGAAATCATCAAATGACTCCTCCCGCTCTGGGCGGAGCGGAAGGGAGTGTCAGACTCTTACTGACTAAAAACCACCCATGTTCCTTCATTGGCCCTTTATGTTCCAGGGCCGCGGTATCTCTTTCGAACAGTCCCGCAGCCCTGGCAGGCACCGGCCCTTGCGGGCCCCTCCCGTTTGCTGACAACTCTTTGAGGCGCGCGTGGAACACGAACGCGCTGTCGACACGGCCTGCCCGTCGTCATACGACGGACGGACGGCGAGCTAGCCCATTACTCACCGTCCACAGGCCCGCGCCTACGGTGGCCGAGAGCCATCACGGCGTGGCCCCCGACGCCCGGTGCTTCTCCCGCGGCGGCTGGGACGTGAGGAGGTTCTCTCCCTCTCACGTTCCGCCGCCTCCTTCGCTAGCATGACTGCTTCGCAGAAGGAGGCGACGGCTTCCCATTCCCTCTCGCCCCGGACCATGGCTTGAACCAGGGCCGGACGCGAGAGGTCACCGCCGCCAATCGCCGCTACGAGGACACGGCGGTGCTCCGCCCAAGCGGAGCATACCTCCACGGTGTGCTCCACCGTGTCCTCCGGTCGATCCTCGCAATTGTAGCACCCGGGTGTTTCCTCCCGCCCGATTCGGTGCAGGTACCTCCCGAAGCACCCGTGTCCGGTGAGGACCTGCGTCAGGCGGAAGTTGAGGGCGCCGTGGCGCCTCTCAAGCCACTCCTCAAAGAGGGGACTTATCGCCACTATCGTGGCGTGCCCTGCACGGGGTTGCGATAGTCGCTCCCTCCATGTCGCCATGAGATCACGGCGGAGGTCTGTCCGCCGCGCGACAATATGCCGCGGCAGCGGAGTTACCCCCCGGCTCTGTACCTCCGCGCGCCACTCGTGCAGGCGCGCGAGGACTATGGCCTCCAGATCCCATGGCGGCAATCCGGCAAGGAGGCTCGCCGCCTCGCGGGAGATCGTGCGGTACCCACGGATCAGCCTTACGGCTACCACCTTTTGGGGCGCGTCCAGGTAGTGCTTTGCACGCAACCTCAACGAACGCGCCCACACCGGGGCCCCGTAAAGGGCCATGGACCGCAAGATCCCCGCATAGAGCCTCCGGCAGGAGGCGTTTGGCCCCCTCAGGTTGGGCAGGAGCCGCTTGAAGGCAGCCCCGGCCCGTTCCAGTCTGGGAGCCAAACGTCGGAAATGCTCCACGAAGTTCCATCGGCTGTCGAGGACGAGTCCGAGGTACCTCAACGTCGACTCGACGCCGACGGGAACCCCTCCTACCGTCAGTGTGGATCCCGACGGTGGCGCATTCCGAGGCCCATGAAAGCACATGGCCTCGGACTTGTGCAATGCCACCTCGAGACCCAGTTGCCGGATCCTCTCAACGACTATCGCAACCCCGCGTGTCATCAGTTCGGCCGCCGCCTCGTGCGACCTCCCCTGCGCCAGCACCAGCGTGTCGTCAGCGTAGCAAACTACGCTGACACCGCTAGGGAGGTCGGCACGCAGCACCCAGTCGTAGCCGATGTTCCACAAGGGCGGCCCCAGAACCGATCCCTGTGGAACACCGCACGACATCTCTCGCCGGTTCCATTCTCCACTTGAGGACCTCCTGGCATTAACAATTACAAAGTACCTACTACAAAATATTTATTATTGCTTGCGTGTTGTTTTGTTTTACACACGCGCGTACAGTTAATGGCGTGCGTGTGCAATATAATAATGCGTTCAGGATGCTGATGAGGCTGCCCCGATTTTGTAGCGCATCAGGGATGTTTGCCGACTCGCAAGTAGACTGTTTCTACACGGCTATGCGAAAGCGGTGCACATCCCTGGTCCGCAGGGTTCGGTCCAGCTCCTACGGTATCCTGAGGGTATTCCGTTATATTAGTACCTCAACTACCTAAAGTAAGCTGAGGCGGGTAGCTAATAATTTATAAGAATGACCGCGATCTTGCCTGGCTTTCGCCACTACCCTCATAATCACCGTCACAATTTCAGCCTGGCATCACCCAGTACTAGCTATAGACCCCCCTTTTCTAATACCATACTTCTCAGTTCTGAGACAGCCCCCTCAAAAACCATTATTAGTCTGCAATAACTCCTACAAGGTGTCATATTGTTCCAGGTCAATCCGTCACCTGCAGGATGCGTCGAGCACGGACGGCAAAGCAGCCATCAATCTTCGAAAGCTGAAGCTGTTCCGACATTTCTACGTCATGGTCGTTTGCTACATTTACTTCACAAGGATCGTCATCTCTATATTGAACGTAAGTGCATAACATAACATCACGCGTGATATCCCCGAGGAGTTGGCCGGGTTGTGCCCTTTAGTGCAACCGCAGTTCACTAGCTATGTTTAATTCCTATGTAAAAGAGGTACAAAACCTGACTCCATGGCTGCTACTGATAAATTCCTCATGAATAAACCCAATAACACTTTGCCCGACCTAATAAACGAACCTAGGACTTCATACTCAGCAGTAGCGTTTGCAACCACTAGACACAACCTTTTGCAGTCGAGATTTGAAAGAATGAGGAAAGTGCCAGTTTTGGACGTTTGTGAGATTCGTTCAGATAGTTGTTTCATTTTTGATTCTGGACGTGACGTGTGTGATATTTATGATTTTCGATATTTTTAACTTTGGTATATCTATGACGTAGGACGTTTGTTGCTCAATCACACTTCAGTGGTTCAACGGGTAACTTTGCTCGTGTTTCGGATCAACTAAATACTACTACTAAACTAACTAAATTGTTCTGTTTGTTCCAGATCACAGTACCTTTCCAGTACGCGTGGATAGACGAGATGTTCCGTGAGATGGCGACACTAGTGTTCTTCGTGATGACGGGCTACAAGTTCCGGCCAGCGGCCGCCAACCCATACTTCACGCCGACGCATATCGACGACGTGGAGCCTCAAGTGTGAGTATATTACAACTATAAAGTGTACTGTCTAGTGGTCTTACATGTTACTGCTGAGCATGAGTGCCTGGGCTCGATTCCCAGGTCGGTCAGCAGCAGCCACGAAGTCTAGACTTGTGTCCGATTGATGGCAATATGCTCACCGTCTATTACAATGGAACTGACGTAACTGGAGAAATATGGGTGTAGCTACTGACAACACTTTGGTGATTACATGTGTGTTTATGTTTCATTAAGAATCAAACAGAAATATACCGTTCTCTGTTATGTTGCCGAACTTCGCGTGAATTTGTTATTCAAATTATTACTTCCCTATTTAATCGGTTTTTGTTACCAATTTCAAGGGTTTAATTTATTTTTGCACGGAACCCTAATATTTTTTCTAAAATAAAAGTAGCCTAAGTTACTCGTTATAACATCTGCATTTGCCAGTAAAAAGTAAATCTAAATTTATCCAGCCGTTACGGAGATTACCCGGAACAAACAGACAGACAAACGGACAGGCAGACAAAAATTTAAAGGAATGTTCTTTTGTTATAAGTACCGTACATACTTTCATATGCATTCAGTAAAAACCTGTTGTTTTGATATAACAAACAGACAGTTCAATTATATTTATCCGCAACATCCGCAACTTCAATAGCGCATATTTGACATCTGAAATCCAAACTGACCTATGTATTTCTTTGTCTGTAGTCTCTCAGATATCGGAGTTCTCGAGGGAGTAACCCGGATATCGAACCGAGGCGACAGAAAGCGGGAAGACCTACAACCACTCATGCAAGAGACTAATTATAATTCTGACTAGCTGTAAGTTAAGATCTAACATTAGGGTAAGTAAATGCTTGGGGAAGGTTGAGACATAGATTTCATTAATACAACCCCTGTGTTCCGATAGGTTTACGTAACGCTCTCGGTATGATAGCCCATTGGATATCGTACGATTTTTATAATTATACATGTTTCATCAACGAGTGAGTTATGTAAGTTAGGTTAGGCTATATTCTTAGTAGTCTTCTCGAAATATGACTAAACTCCACTTAAACATTGACTTTAATGAAAATAAATGTGCTCTCAACAAGTAGGGATCAGTATATTATTATTTTTAAGTTCAGATGACAAGATTTGTATTTAACTGTTCCAATTTTAAAATTGCAAATCAATAAAACTTTTTTTACTTTCCCTACATTATTTAACAAAAACTAATACTAATCGTAATTCTCCAGCCCTTATCCCAATGTATTTGGGGTCAGCGCAGCATGTCTTCCTCCATACTTCTATACTACTCGTCATCTCATTAGATACAGGTGTCTGATGAAATGACTAGTCCTGCCATATCATCCTTTATAAAAAGTAATACTAATACTTATAAAAAATTAAATACTTAATAAATATAATATTGAAAAGTGTCTAGGACAAATAGTTTTTTTTTTTTATATTAAGAATATCTACTTATTGTGATAATCCTACTTGATATGCCTTCCCCAACGTGAACGTTAATGCTAGTCCCTTTCTGATAGCATCTCTGTATGTCTATGTGCAATCGGCTGCAGAAAAAGAAGTCTTTCCATTTAACAAACTTAATTTAAGTGCAATCACCGAATCCATTTTAGTATAATTTTGCTTAGTTTTATTTTCAGTTTAATTTTATTTATAATTCTTATGTGCATGATCTTTATAAATTTATTTGGAAGAAAATATACATTTTTATTGATTTTCCTTTTTTTTTATTTTGTAACTTGATTTAAAATGTTATTTTGCTAAAGATACCCCCCACACCGCGAAGGGACCACATCAAATATGAATTTGTGTAACATAGATCGACTACGTATCAGTGGCGAAGGTTCCATATCACTTGATTCCTACCGGATTCCCTTTGAAAAATGGCACAGTCAGTATTCTATAGAAAAATAATAAGATATGTACTCCGGCTTACTTCTTATAAAAATTGACCCTTGGCTACTGCTACGTATAGGTATATTTCTGTTTTTGGAAGGAGCTACGAACAATGATCGTGATGTGCTCGCTGTAGGTTTTCTTTTTGGTTTTTACTGCTAATATTCATAATTTCGAGCACAGCACATCAACTGCGCCTATCGGTAAACAGATGTTTGCCCAATTTAGGTATCTTGTTATCGTTATCTACGTAACATATTAAATTGTTTTATTTTTTTTGGGAAATAAGACTACCTTAATTGACTATACCCTAGACATTTAAACTGGCTTCCAACACTTAATAATAGTGTATATTTTCCTTTGGTTGTGAAATAAGTTACGGAATTTTTCTAAAATAATTTAAAATAATATTATAATTATTATGGTAAATAAAACTCATGGTAAAATTAAAAATAACGGCTTTCTCTTGATATAAATGAATGAAGGGTGTGTTGGAAATGGTTTCGAAATGCGACACAACGAATGACATGCGTAGCTATGTTTTGTTATGGTGTGAATACCAAGAATTGTGCGCTAACATTTTATGCAGCAAAAAATACAGCAAGCACGCAGCTACAAGCAAATGCACTGAGCTGCAGAACCACTTCCACCGGCAAAGCTGTGCGTAACATTTGTTCGGGCACAGCGCAGCACATTTGTGAGTGAACATGTTAGTACGAGAGCCCTTGTCCAATATGTTTGGCTCACCGTTTTACGACTTAACCGTAGAACATCGATAGGTTTGGTTATTTTGATTATTATTCTGATGGATACTTTTTAGGAATCTTAATAAAAGAACAAACATAGCGAATAGGTTTAGGTGGCAACCTAATACAGGTTGCCTAGGTATAATCGGTCAAGAGTCACGGTTGTAGCAATTGGTAATGGTCGATGCCCCCCTTTCACCCTATATGGTATTGTCGTAGTTTTATTCGACAACTGCCTTCTAATAAATATTTTTCATTCGGAAACAGGCGAATGAAGGTCGGTTTCCGTGACTACTAAATTGAGTGCGCGAACAGCAAGTGCGTGTTCGCTGATGCGAGTCCAGCGCTTCTACGTGTGCGCGAACATTTCGGTGAATTCGCGCACATTTTGTTTAAGTATAATCACTTGAGCGAGTCCACCAAAAGAAACATTTTTACCGGGGTATCGCACGCAAAGAGTAGAATATCATAATAATAAAAGTTTGCGAACAAAAATGTCAAAAAATCAAAAATTAAAATCAATGCCTGAATACATAAAAACTATATCTATGTTAAAAAATTAAAAATAATGTAATTATGATTAAAAATAAATAAAAAACATATAATTTTGCTTTTAATTTTGTGCTCTTCTTTGTTAATATATTGTCCTGTTAAGTATCTGTGTGTACATAAATAAATAAATAAATAAATAATTATTAGACTTGATCATAATTTGTGTCGTTTTGCTGCTTTCTACAATTATAATATTACAGCTCAACTAATCAAACGATTTGTCTTTTCACAACGTTCACATAAAATTGCAGTAAGTATCTGTTTGAAATTTCAAAATACCTGCTTGGACCAGAGTCTATAGACGTCTGCCCGACCTCCTTTGCTAAAAGGCACTTAGTTCCAATATTGTTATTTGCCCCAGGCCTGCCGCACGCAAAATACGCGCTTTGGACGACGAGTTGCGGACACCAGCCCGTTATACAATACAATATACCATGCTATTCCATCCATTCCATTTTATTATTTTACCATGTTGTTATCAAGTACCTATATTCTCGCAAATAAATAAATTTCATTTCAATACAATTGCCCCAGGCCTTGGAAAGTAATACGATTTAAAACTACACACTTTTTCACATCAACCGTCTCATCATTCATCCGCCAAGAATAGCGCTACCCCGTATCTTCCCGTGGGTGTCGTAAGAGTAGGCGACTAAGGGATTAATTTGAGGGTGTACAGCATTCTCTGAGTACTGTCATAAACTGCAGCTTACCAAAAATATCGAACAATTAACAACAACTATCAATTCTTCAATAATAGCCGTTTATGGCTTTCTTTGTTGGGATTTGTCTAGGCAAAAAATATAAGTTTCTTTTTCAGTCGGATAACATAATAAACATTTGTGTATAAAAAAGCTTCAAAGCTTCTGCGGCCCTACTTTATTAAAGTATGGTGCTGTGTGAAACTGCTGGCATTCATTTAAGTGTTAGCAATAATATGTTTTTTTTTTTAATTACTCTTGACTTGACATTCGATGTGTTTTAGCTGCTCCGTAATGGCACTTAGTCCTAAACAAGAGGACTTTTTTATGCGCATGTCATTCGCTAGTCGGATTTAGATGATTGCTTAAAATTACTATTTATTGTTCGAACAAATTATTATAATGGACCAAAGTAGTATTCGCTTGACTATGATGTAAGTAGTGAACAACATACATATTCATTATATTTTGAAGGTCATTTACATTGTATTTCTTGTATTAAAGAGTCTATTTAGTTTAACACAGTGAGTCTCTACATATACCTATTGTAAAAACCATCGGTTCCCATATTATAAATAGAACTTCACCTATTCATACCATATGTTAGATTTCTTCATCTCTTCCGGTTTTATTTTTCTCAGAAACATAATTATTCTATTGTCCACGTGTGATATGTCCACCCCAAAATGTCGTGTGTTTCATATTTATATATTAACACTTTACATAGTTCTTAATTTTTTTTTTCGTGGAACCGTTTTTAAATTACCCTAGGCTGATAGAATTTTCGTTTTTCCTAAATCTTTTTGATATTAGTATTGAGGTCGGTTGCCCCATAGGTTCTATACTTACGTAATAGACTAAATTGTACCCTGTGCGCTTACCTATGTATGTTTTTTAGATTTTATGTACATTAATGTAGGTACCAATCCGGTGTGATACTTGTGAATCCATTTGTTTAAGATGTATACACGAGGCAAATACCAAGGCGATTTTCTTGTGAAATATCGATTGAACTTTGAAATTAGACCGTTTTCTTTTTAGTGTGGGTTTCAAAATAGTTGTTCATCTAAGTATAACGAAATAAAATATATCCTATGTGGAGAAAATCACTTTCAAAAGTTGCTACGTGCAATACGTATTCATTGAAACATGTAACCGTAACTTAGTAGCATAAACAAGCATGATTTATTGATTGTTTGTGACGATGATTTCATATAACCCGTGTGATTCAGAACTGCTTTCTTCTAAATGAGTCTCATTGTTAGTCCTAACTTGGGCGTCCTGTTGTTTTTCGCGCAATTGTTAATACTTTCATCTTCTGTACCTATTGATGTAAGATAATTTAGCGTTGCAAAGTCAGGGAAATTGAACGTTAAGCCAACTTAAACTCATCGTAAGTTCAAATCACAACTGTCACTTTTTGACATTAATATGAAATTGCTATAACACGGCAAATTAACGTAGGATGTCAATTAGTTTTACAATTAATTTTCCTGACTGTGCTAATTATAATTGTTAATTATTCCGAATTGCAATAATAAATACAATAAATAGATATTATAATTAGTTAAAACACTCAGTTGTTGCTTAGATAAGACCTTTCCTTTTGTCAATACTTTATATAATATTGTGTATGTATAATATTGTACAAAATACAAATAAAAATATAATTCTGTTGTTTTGTTGAAGAGATACCTGCTTATGATACTTTTGTGGCTTGGGCTTGGGTTAACATTTCCAAATTTTAAAAGAACACTTAAACCACAATGGGCATTGTTCAAAAATGTAATCCGTATATTTTTTTTTGTGTTTTAGTTAAAATATAGTATTTTAAGAAACTAATTCGAATATTTTTGAAATTCAATGGCTATTTATATTTTTTTAATTTTAAAGTTTAGGGCTAATGACGTCATCACTGGAAAAGATTCCTTTGTTCATTCAACCGTTTAATACCTGAGTGACACTCAATTGACAGTTTGTTTTTTACAGGCATCCACATGAAGCTAAGGGCTCGCTCAGACAAGAACCACGCGATTGCCATATTATATCTGAATGCAGGCTTAAGCCTATTTCAACGTCATTGAAGGTCAAATAAAGGTTAACAGCATTTCTACAAAAATATAAATGAATATAGAGCATTTTTCATTTTAACGATGAATAAATGATTGGAGACCTTATCTCTCGAAATGATTTTCAATTAGCACAATTTTTGAAAACTGTACAACAGTACAATCTCCATTCACACAATACATAATTACAATAAGTACAATTACATAATTTGTTACGAACATTAACAGAAATGTCCGGCATTTTACTAGACTTGAAACTTAAAAATTGTCTAAAAGAAATCGGCTTTCGTCCAAATTCCCTTACCTACGTCTACGTAAAATTCCAGACAAATGACAAGGTCGGACAAAGTCCGGACGGTAGACCAAGAAGCCGGACATTTATTTATTGCTAGGAAAACTTACAGACTAATATCTACATTAAGGACATACTATACAACTAGATTTGCTATTTAAAAGTTTCCACAAATAGACTTTTCCTGAGAGATTCGAATAAATGGTAACCCTTTTCATGACCTACTCGTTACCACAAAGTATCACAATAATTAAATTGTTCTTAAAATGAAACATAATGCCTCCCCCCCATGATGTCAGGATGTACTACCGGATGTAATCGGGGGGCGCCGATTCGTCAACCAGTTTCTGCGCCTGACTGCGCTTCGACGACTCATTCTTAAAAGGATGATGCCTCCCTTTGAACCCTCACAAAGAACGTGCGTGTAGCCCGTACTCGCAACTACCAGAATTTGTTCCAGACATTGGTACAAGGATCTGGAAAAAGTTGACAGAGGAACGTTGGTGGCAAACATTTGTGTGTAAAATTGCTTAGTAAAAACACGCCTTTAATCCAGGTATAGGCAGTCGTGTATCTAATAGTAAATCCACAATTCGCCAGTACTGTTGAAGTCCAATGTAATAGGAAGCGAGCCTATTGCCATCAATCCAGACTCCGTGGCTGCTGATGCGAAATTTCTGATGAAAAAACCCAATAACGCTGCTCGGCCTAGGAATCGAACCTAGGACCTCATGCTCGGCAGTCACGCTTTGGAATAATGGTCCAAGGAGGCAGTTTGTTGTTTGAACCAAGAACCAAGGCAGTGTTAATTTTTACTCACGAGCTTGTGGTTAGAACTCTGTAGATTAGTTGTGTACGACTTACTTATGAAGTCGTACACAACTAATCTACAGAGTTCTAACCACATGAATTGTCAGAAACAGCGCCCAGGAGTTCAGCCGTCCAAGCCTTACAGCCTTTCTACTGATATCTTTACCTCGGACCTAGCATATAACAATAAGTGTGCTGTTGGATTGTTGCTGTCACTTGTATGATAATTGTAGATGGACTGTACTGTACGTCAACATGCTCCAAAGGTGGGAGTTATCTGTGTCCAAAAGACTAACCCGGAGTAAAGTTTCACCAGTAACTAACTTGAGGTTTACGTTCACTTTACTTCAATTGCCAATTTAATTTATCAATAAAGAGGGTTAGAGCCCATCCGACGCCCTGGGGCTTCGACGTGTATAAATCAAACAAAATGTGAGTATCCAGTTCGGTATTTACTAAGTATTTAGTCCTCTGATTTGAAGCACTGTCAAAATCAAAGTGATCCTTACGATCTTTTGTTATAAGCTTGCCATCGTGTTGATGTCATAGACAGGTTAGTCAAAACATCTTGATCACTATTTTTGTTGAAATAAGGTTACGGTTGCTGCTGCCATGGGTAACATTAATGTGAACAGACTATTAATAATCTTTTCCGATCGTGACGGGACTCCGAACCGATCTATAAAGGCTGAATTTTTCAAGTGGGCGTAGATGGCCAAATTCGAAACTATGAGGAATAGCGAAAAATGCTCAAAGGAGTCTCGAGCCCGATTTTGATGAAAACTAGGTTCACTATCCATTTGCATAAAATGTTAAGACCTAATATAACTTAGCATAATTTTGTTTGGCATAATTATATTTTCGCATAATATAATTACGCATAACAGCTTACGCATAATTTTTAAGCATAATTTCTCTAACCATAATAATGATGAAGCATAACATTCTAAAGCATAAATTTACTAAGCATAAAGTTCTAAAGCATAACTTTTTTATACGCCCTAGCTTTTTTGCCCGAAGAGGATAATTATACCAATTTTTTAAAAATTTGGAAAAAACCATATCTCCTGAATCAGGTAATAAATAACATATTAATATAATATACCGTATTGAACAATTTTGTGGGTTTTTTTTTCGCTGTAGGAAGCATGAAGCAAGCAAGCATACAGCATGCAAGCAAGCATACAGCATGCAAGCAAGCATGCAGCAAACAAGCAAGCATGCAGCATGCAAGCAAGCATGCAGCATTCAAGCGAGCATGCAGCAAGCATGCAGCATGCAGCATTCAAGCGAGCATGCAACATGCAGCAGGCAGGGTTTCTGTCACGGCTCCGGCGCTGCGGGCCTCCGGCGGCCCCACGCGTGCTAATCGTCGCAGACGGCTTTCACTCACCACCGCAGCTTCGGCTCGCTCGCAGCCACCTGCTCCTCAGCCCGCGGGCCGCCTCGCCCCTACGTGCCTACGCGATTTTAAATTACACTCTAGGGGTAGGACAAACAAGACTACGTGGAATCGGTTTTGCAGCAATTCGGTTCTGTCACTAACTTTTATTGCACAGCATATTAAATTTTTAACCAACAATATTTTGTATGCCTAAATATTATTATGCTAATAGTCATTAGGCCTACTAACGTTATGCGAATCAAATTTATGCCAAAACAAATTAGTCTTTAAGATGATTATGCCAACATAAAATGTATGCCTAAAAAAATTATGCCGAAGTATTATTATGCCAAAACAAATTGTGCCAAAATCGTTATGCTGAAGTATATTAGGACAAAGAACATTATGCGAAAAGAAGGGATCCCTGAAAACTAATACTGCATCATTCGATTTTTGAAATATCAATATTTCTAGCCAGGAATCGAACCCATTGATTTTGGAAAAAAAACACAAACTGTATTATTACACCTTTTGATAGTGTCGCTATTAACCAAATGGAACAAATTCTGGGAAGTAATGATATGCCAACGGCAAACATAAGAAAAAATATAAATTATTTGTTTTTTTCGTATTTTTAATTAATGCGCTTGATTGATGACACCTGCAGCGCAGCCGATCTTCACATCATTGTTCTAATTTCAATTTGATTGACCCTTCGCGGCTATAGGAAAAAAAAGGTAAACAATTGAAATTAAAACTTACAAGTGAGTTGGCGTCAATAGTCATTTTGTTCGACGTTTCGTTGATTACCTAATAACTGATTGCATACTGTTACTTTTTATCAAAAATGAACTCTTTTCTTTAGTTTGCCGAATGTGATTATTTCCCAGAATTTGATCCCTATAAAAATAAATAAAATACAACACTATTCGATAGTGTCGCTACTGTCGCTAGACACAATCGAATAGTGTTGTATTTTATTTTCCGAAATCAATTGGTTCGATTCCTGGCTAGAAATGCTTGGCCACTTAAAAAAATTCACCCTGTTTATGTTGTGGGCGAAAATAACGTAGATAATATATATTTTTAGTCAGTGATCTACGACAGCGATTAAATAAATAAACAAACACGGGCGTCTATTAAAATATGCATAACACATGCAAAGCGTTTTACTACACGGAAGTGAAGCGGTTGAGACAACATTCTATCTTTATTTTAATGTTAAATAGCAAATAACACGTGATTTTACGTGTGGAATTATATTGTAATAAACATAAACATAAGCGCCGAATAAATAACCTGCTCCTGTTTTAGAAGTCGGTTAAAAATATTTTTTTCTGAATTAAACTGTCTCGTTGGCCTACTGGACTAGTGGACGCAAGCGGGAGTGGCCCTGGGTTTGATTTATAGGTTGTGTTAAATGCAATAACAACAGAACAACAGCTATGGCCAACTGAACAGTGAAGGTGTCGTGGGTACGACCCCGAGCGGGCACTGAACTTGAGAGTTATTTTGTTCATCACCAGAGGAAAGTGTCTTAAGAGCTATCTACTTCGAACTGGGCCCGAGTGTTAGACTACGGCCCACTCCTCGCCTAGAAAAAGCGTTTGTCCCAGCTGTGGGAACGCTATGGGCTGATTATATTAGGTGTGAATAAAACCTCTTTATTCCTAGGTTCGATTCCTTTGCGGCTTTGCGCAAAGTGCAATAGCATATTAAGTAGGTATATTTCTTTCTTCTTTCTCAAGTAAATTCTCAGCACCCAGTGTGCAGTCCGACAAGGTCAAACAGATTTTTTTGTTCCTTTAAAGCGAGATAGATGGCGCTACACTACTAAAGGAGTGCTTGTGATGAGCTCAGGAATACTCTGGATATGGGCGGCGCAGAACCTGTTTTCAGGACCACCTCATCCACTGGGCATGTGCCCAGGGCCCCACGGTTCAAGGGGCCCCCTTGTTCCTGTACCTGTCCAAGCTAGAGGCTGTCAAAAGGAACTTAACTTATTCCAGGCAGCACCGCAGAATACTAAGATAATCGAGCTCGCTCCGCTCGTTTTTTAATCTAGCTTTTCAGCATAAGTCAATATAGTTACATATAAAGGATGTTTTTTAGAGGCGGATAACTTTAAATTGAAACTTAACACAGAAAAAAGTTACCTTCCCAAAGGAAGGGTTCCTTTTATTAGAACGCTCGCTCGCTCGATTTTTAGGGTGCCGTACCCAAAGGGTAAAACGGGACCCTATTACTAAGACTTCGCTGTCTGTCTGTCTGTCTCCAGGCTGTATGATGTATCTCATAAACCGTGATAGCTAGAAAGCTAAAATTTTCACAAATGATGTATTACTATTGCCGCTATAACAACAAATACTAAAAATTTAAAAAAAATATATTAAGGGAGGCTTCCATACAACAGATATGATTTTTTTGCCGTTTTTATAGATAATGGTACGGAACCCTTCGTGCGCGAGTCCGACTCGCACTTGGCCGGTTTTTTAATCTAGCTTTTCAGCATAAGTCAATAGTTACATATAAAGGATGTTTTTTAGAGGCGGATAACTTTAAATTGAAACTTAACACAGAAAAAAGTTACCTTCCCAAAGGAAGGGTTCCTTTTATTAGAACGCTCGCTCGCTCGCTTTTTTTTAAATCATGGGCATGTGCATTCTTCCTATTTTGGCCTATGGATCGCAGACTCGGTCCGGTCACACATGTCTGCAACATTAATGTCTTGCAATTGAAGCACGAAAAGTTACAAGTAATCATGATTCAGCACTGCTCACCGTCCATTGTAACGTTCTGATCATCATCATTTTTGAATCTTTGACGAAATTAGAAACAATTGAGCACTTGGAAGTCAACATTCAATGCATTAATTATTACAGCCTGGAACTCAAAATTTCGGTATGTTCGCGCCAGCCGCGGTTGTCTCATGACTCATGACCGAAACCATATTAAAAACATCCATCGTATTTCTTATTCATGGGTATAGAAAATATTTTTTTGTGTTTTATTTCAAATTAAAGTTCTCCGCCGCTCTAAACGAACACACATTATTTTTGTATGAACTGTCCCAAGAAAACCTAACCTTTCAAAGGCGGGGTGTAAAAAGAGAGAGCTGACTTCGCTCACTCTTGCATCCTACTAGGGCCTCATTATTCATACTTTTAACCCTGCTTTTAAACTTATATCACAAAGGCTCGTTTTTTCTGCTTCTGGATTGGCAATCTTACTTATTGGATTTTCGCATGATCGACCGGTATAAACAGTCCCTTACGTATCATTTTAAAGGCCTTAATAATAATAGGCAATTATGGCATAATACACAAGGTACTTAAGTTACCGGGGAGTCTTGGAGAGTTTTTAAAAGGCACAACTTTACTTGACGACCGTTTATTTCAGACTAACTTATTCTATCTTAACTAACAACTGGATAAAACATTCCTTATTATCTAGCGTATAGACTTACACTCTAACAATATCGAGAATGCTTGGTCAGCAGAGCCCGCCCGTCGCGGCTGGGATCAGCGTACTGTTATCGTTCCCACCGGACTACTTGCTAAAGATAAGACAGGTAGAGCATTCATAACGCCTCCCCCCGCAGCTTCAAAATTATCCGAGGGACTGTTATCGCTCGGATTATTTTGAAATTTGAAATTACAGTACTTATATATTAGAGTTACAGAAATGCTTAAAATTATGATTATATATAATAATAGAGTTCCGATGCTAACAGTTTTCACATTTATCACCGCCTCACGGTTATTTTCCACTTCACTTTCACTGATTTTTAACAGGCCATTAAGTTGTTGTAAATTCAATAAATCACTTGTATCCAAGTTAATAGGTTTTCGCTGCATCTGAGATTCGGAGAGCACGATTTCAGGAAGATTAATGATAGGCAGTTTCGGCAGGTTCAAGTTACTCGTGGTGCTATAGCGGGTTTTAAGAGTCATTTCGCCAATCTGGACATTGCAGTTATCGTCTAATATCAAGAAGTAAGTACCTCGTATCTTTTCTTTGGTTATTTCATTATTTTCGCAGATCTTTGATAGGATGGTTTATTGTCAATTTGAGTTTCGGGCATTTCTAAATTACAAGCATAATTTTCTAAATAATAAGTGACATTTTGATTGGATTGTTCTGACGGGGTCTCTACGGGTTCAATATTGTAGAATAGATTATTATCGTCATCGAGTAAAATATTTAACATGTTTTGTCTCATCGGGCGAGCTGTACGCATAGAGACATCACTTTCCTGTAACTGTGGTGGGTTACGTTGTGGTTGATTTTGTGGGGGTATGCCAAATTTAAATTGTTGATTTGGTCCATTGGAAATTGGCTTGGCCTGATTTGGAGTATTATTATTAAATTGGGGTTGATAACCTTGCTGAGGAACGATTCTAAATCTAAAATTTTGTTGACCATGTAAGTTGGGCCTAAAACCTTGCTGAGGAACTATTGGAATACCAAACTTAAAATTTGTTGGTGTGAACTGTGGTGTGCCGAATCGATTAGCATTATTAAAACCAGGCCTAGTATTATTTTGCGCTTGTTGCGGGATTCCAAATTTAAAAAGCTGGCTGTTGGGCGATAAAGAGTTTTGTTTAGGCGATCTAGGATCTACAGAATTATTAGGATTAGGTAATGAAGTTTGTTTCTGAGCTTTGTTTTTATTTTTGTACTGATACTGAAAGTTAACTTCCTCCATGACAATGCTAAGTGCACTTTCTAAAGTATTAGAGTTTCTCAAACGTACGATTCTAATTAGATCCTCCGGAAGATTGTATAAAAACACATTAAGACACATATTATTATATATTATCATTTTAGCAGCTTTTAAACCTTCGTCCGTGAGCAAGTTTACCTTAGAGAAGAGGGTGCTACGCGTTTGTTGAATTCTGTTGCAAAATTGTAAGTAAGTTTCATCATTTTTAATTTTTAAATTCTCGAGCTCAATCGCTACGCACTCCTCTGATCTAGGGTCTCCAAAATGCTGTATGAGAGTATTTTTCAATTGTTCCCAAGAATTAATGTCGTCTCTTTCACTTAGTAGAGTTGCGGCTCTACCGCATAATCGGCTAGTAATACAATGAAATACGTATGTTGATTGTATCGCATTTACCGGTCCATTAAAATTTCTCAATATATATTCACTCTTTTTGATAAATGAATTTAACATATTTTGGTCCCCATCAAACTTAGGGATAAGGGAGAGCAATTCTCTTGGAATAACTTGTACTTGGTCTGCCATTATTAAAATTATTAATATAAAATTTAAAATACTTAGGTATAAAAATATAAAATTCCGAGAATAATGCTCAAACACTTCACACTTAAAATAATAACCTAATTAACAAATATTGATGAAGTCAAATAACTTTCGACGATTTTAGTTCGAAAATTACGATATATATCTACTTTCGTAGCCACAGGAAATAACAAGGACAAGACAGGAATCGTAAGAAGGTCTACTTACAGTTCGCTCGATCCCATGCCTTCCCGTAGAGCAGCAATCGTAGAAACAGGAACTCTCGGCACCCGGTTGACAGGAATTTGTTTGGTTCGAGTTTACCCAATACCACGCGCACAGAACCGATTTAGTGTCCTTCGAAGCACAGGCTAAATTTTGGGTATCCTACCGGCTGCGCCACTTAAGTTACCGGGGAGTCTTGGAGAGTTTTTAAAAGGCACAACTTTACTTGACGACCGTTTATTTCAGACTAACTTATTCTATCTTAACTAACAACTGGATAAAACATTCCTTATTATCTAGCGTATAGACTTACACTCTAACAATATCGAGAATGCTTGGTCAGCAGAGCCCGCCCGTCGCGGCTGGGATCAGCGTACTGTTATCGTTCCCACCGGACTACTTGCTAAAGATAAGACAGGTAGAGCATTCATAACGAGGTTGTAAAAGATGTAAAGTTTTCCAGCTCGCTTCGCTCGCTCTTGCAATGTAGCCAAGTATCTCTTGGATCTTAACTTTGTTTATAAGTCACCCAAGTAACTCCGGTAGTTCGAAACAATTCTAACCTGTACAAAGGAGGTAACCTGTTAAAATCCTCCTCTTAAATCCTCTTTAATTTTGATTTTTTAAGTCGACCAAGTAACTCCTGTATGAAGGGGCGATAACAATTCTATTCTGTCCAAGGTCACAAGGTAGGTAAAGTGTCAAAATTTTCGCCCTAGCTGTCGATTAAATAACATCTATTTCTGAATAAAAGGGCAAAGAGTCTGGAGCGGACAGCTTAAATTTTCTTTTATTTAGACCTAGACTTTTCAAATAATTCTTCAAAATTAGTGACTTCTGCTTCTGTACAGGGTGTAAACGGACCCTTTACGAAACCGTCAATCAAGCATTATGTACCTACCTACATCAAACTAAGTAATTTTACGCAAAAATTATTGCTGGGAAACGATTTTTTTTTTTCAGAATCAGAATCATTTATTCGTAAACATTGGTAATAATTACAAACAAGATCTTAAAAATATAAAAAGACAAACAAACAAAACAAAAAAAAAACACAAAAACAAACATCACGTTTTACGGTAAGACTCGAATGTAACGCTCTCAAAACATTGTGCTGATGGATGGATTGAATAGTAGGTACGGGGATCATGGAGGTGTTTAAAGTAAAAATCTTACATTTAAAACATGTATTCTAAAAAAACTTGTGAAAAAGTTGGAACTTCGACCCCCAATATCTCCGTAACTAGGGTTTCCAGGTATAGTCTAAAACAAAAAAAAAATTGAAACCATAAAGTTGTAATAATGAGGATACGTTTAGTTGTAACCAGCGAATGAGTTAAGCGTTAACAGGCCGCCAGTGGTAGGTAAGCACTCGTGATAACTGTGGCTACGATAAGACCACGCTCACACTGCCATTCCCACTGGCTGTGCCAGAGGCTAAGCATTGCCACACACCGTGGCAACACCAACAGTCTCTTGGGGACATTACCAGAAGCCCTAGTAGACCGACAGCGCTGGGTTTTCACTTTTCAGCATTCAAAAATATTAAAGTTGTTTGTGTTTCGCGTATAGTTTCAGGACCATTTGTCCGAGCGCGCGGTGTAAACGTAAATACCTGCGTCGTTTTTTTAATCGAAAATACAATTATTCTATAGCATTTTACATATTTTTTTTGTAACAAACACAATCAGTATCATCCATAGATATGAATACATTTTTAAATTTATGAAAATATTGTATTGAAAAGGGTACTTTTAATTTTGAAATAGACGTATTTACGGTATTTACGTTACGTTTACATCGCCTGCTGCACGTACCTCAGGTGACAGCGTTGAGGAGTTTTATGGTTTATCGTTAAATACTACTACTAGGTATAATAGCATAAAGTAACTTTATTGTAAGTTACTTTAGGTTATTTTTACCTTCGCCCGCGGGAAAATTATTAAAAAATAATAATTTCCTATTGGAATCGGATTTTGTTAACAATATCAAGGGTTTTAATTTAAACATACCATACGTAACCATTAAACGATAACATGGAGGGAGAGGCCTAATAGACATCCAGTACCTATCGCGGAAACATGTTAGTCGATTAAAAAATCATTCTTTCATTCAAAATCCCGCACGAATAACATACATAAAGCCATAGTAATAAATGATCTCAACTACTCTCCACTTAATCTAAGTCATCAGACGGAAACACTAAACACAACTAATGATGACCCGCAGCAACATAAAATGGAAGACTCGAAGAGGAAAGTACTGACTGCGGCGAAGCCCAAAAGGAGGGTTATGGTGTTTGTAAGTATATGTATGTATGTGGGTATGTATATTCCGTTTCTTTGTTCCCTCGTAACTCCTAACGGATGAACAGATTTGGATAAATTATACGTCGTTAGATTGGTCTTGGTGACGCGAGAGCGATTAAAATTAAAATAAACAAAACAAAGAAAAATGGCGGATTTGGGGTGCCTTGTTGTGGAGTTCGAATTTTATTTTCTTCGAATACCATCGAGTGGGGTATCAAAATGGGGGGTTCTAAAATGTGATTATAAAAATATATGTAACTTATGTGTTTAAAAGTAATTAGAAGTGACAAATCGTGCAAAAAGGGAAAAAAGTATAACTACGAGTATTATAAAAAAAGCTTAAATCGTCTGCAAAATCTTTCACGTTACCAAGCTAAAAAGGTAGAAATAATAAAGTAGTTAACACAACTAAAACACCGACTGAAAAAACTGAAAAGCAAGCACATTTTAAATTAAACAATAGTTTTAAGCAGGCGCCGCCGCCGCCACGCCAGGCACACCGGAACTTCAACCACTTCGAGTTTGTGGGTACTAAAACTCTGTATTCTGTGACAAGAACACACATTCGTTAAGTTACTGAAGTTAATACACCAAAACAAGTGTTTATAACAAGTTGTCAAAACCAAACTTTGGTGTTGTAGAAAACAGTAATTAAACGCCAATTCGAAAAAAAAAATTAAATCCAACTAAACTGTTATTTCTCCTACAAGAAAAATAAATATTACCATCATTGCGGATCATTCGCCCATGTGTAAGCTTTAAATTGATCACCTGTCTCGCCTGGCACCCAACAACTGTTTAACATTGAGGCCTTCGACAAAAATGTCGTCATCCGTCAATCAGGCAAAACGTTTCTGGAGCTTAAAAAAACACTGACGACTAAATTACATGCATATAAATTCCGCGTGATTAATACGCGGGAACATTTGGGCCCAAGTGGGAGTGCTGCCCGTTGGCCTACCGCCATACTCAGTCGCAGTGAGGAAGCCGGTGTAAACAGGGCTATTTGCACGACTTGATCTTGGCCAGATCTTGACCTATTAACACGCAGTCCACGCAGTGGATGTCAGTGAGTGTCGCTCCGTGTATTTATAGATTGGGGCGCTGAAGCTTTTTGTTTCGCGTTCGCGCGCAATCGGGGTACGGACGAAGTACGGACGCGTCGCGTCGGACGGAAAATGTCCGCTAGGGGAATCAGACGGAAGAAATCGTCGCTGTCCGAAGTGAAAGTCGCCGTGGTTGGTGCGCCATCTGTCGGCAAGAGCGGTACGTGCAGTGGAGTGATTGTTTATTAATTAAAAATGCAGTGTTGTATTGTGTATATTTTCACGATTTTCTTTTTTTATAATTTTTCATTAATTTTCCATAAGAAAACGAAGTGGTCTAGTTGAAGTGATTCACCGACACACGTTTCGCGTTATTTTAGTTTATATAAAAATAATCGTAAATGCGTAGGTCCGACATTGCTTTCTAACACCATTGCTAAAAAAACATTGATGAGACAAAAACAAGTGTTTTTGTCTCAAGGTTTAGAATATCTTCAGATCGTAAATATAACCAATAAAACGTGAGGGATCGATGAGTAATAAAACAGCGGAATTTATCATTGGTTAATATGATACAAGACGTTTTGCTAAACATGAGCAGACACCGGATATAAAAAAAAAGTAATAAACTTTTTCAGCTGATGCGATTTGCCAAGTTTTGATCCAGAACACATTACTTAACTTTTATTTGTTTTAGTTTTAAAATAACCTTCGTACAAACATGGCTAAGCAAACGTAAAACATGTTTCCTATGTGGTTCAGTATTATAATATTAAGACAAAATTGTCCTAACGCTAGTGGTTGACGACAACTTCAACAATTCTACACAAACTAAGTAGGTAATCTAGTGGCTAATACTAAAACAAACAACAAATGATCAGATAAGTAAATAAAAAGTTCGGCAAATTAACTAAGTTGCTATTTTCTCGTGCGTATTAAAAACGTGAAAATCTCACTCGAACGAAACAATATTAATAAGGTAAGTAGGTAAACAATAGATAAAAGGTACAGCTTTGAAGTTTGAGCTCATGGGCTTCATTCAGCGTCAAACTATCTTTATAAACTTATTCGCACTAGCATCTAAGGGTTATCGACATTTAAGTATAAATATTATCAAGATATTGTCAGCAATATGTGAATAACTGGCGAAATGTGGGTGTACTCTAAAGAACTTATCTGCTACCCCTTCGAGGATTACAGGCGTGATGTTATGATGATACAGGGTGCCACGTATTCAGTACCTAAATAATTCTAAACCAACACATATAAATTTTTCATCGATAATTAAAAAAGAGTGTAATACCTCTACACGGTCAAAATGTATGGAACAGCAGTTTATATTTTTTAAATTACCCTATGAATGAAAAGTTTTTGTGTGGGGGTTTTAGAATGATATGTACTGAATACTGTTTACCCGTTTGTGCGTCGGTCTCCCTTTCACCCTGTATATTTTAATCAAAACTAAATTCGATTATTCATCAGACAAGCTGCTGATTATGACGGTTAAGATGAGGTACCTACTTAAAAAAACAGACATTTGACACCCATATTTCAACAGTGATGTTGAAGTTACATGTACTAGCAAGCCTATTGCCATCAACCGGGCCAAATATGACTTCATGGCTGCAACAGAGAAATTTGAAACTCACATACCCAAAGAGTCAGACACGGAACAACTACCTGTAGGTCATACACATATTTATTCTGTGCGGGGATCGAACCCGCGACACGCATCGCAGCAGCCAATCGCTCAGCCTCTGCGCCAACCGTGCTCTCAAAATTAAATTATTATTTCCAAACATTCCAGCATGAATCACATTGAAACTGAATGAAGTATACCTCATTCCAGAGCATATTGCACGGCAAATTAACTTCTGAGTTAATTTGCCTTGACGGTGACGTAGTATAGTATTGTTCTTATATTTAGAGTCGTTAACGGGCTTTGAAGAACTTGAGTTGTGTAAACACGGCTGAGGTGACGCAAACGTGGCCGCCAAAGTTCCGCATTGTTGGGAAATACGACTGAAACGTGGAGGGGACTTGTGAAGGTAGGTAGGCATAGATTTATTTTGTTATTGACTAGCAGTGCCCCGCACCCTCGGTCTTGGAATTTTTATAAAAATATTACTTCGGAACCGTAATCCTTTTTCTAAAATAAAAATAGCCTAAGTTACTCCTTATAACATCGGCTGACAGACAGACAAACAGTAAATATCTGTAATTTTGAAATTACAAACAGACACTTCAATTTTATTTATTTTATGGATTAGCTCATATATTCCCTTACTGCTAGACATCTTGTCCGGAGCCACCAAAATTGGCTTAGTTAAATATTCTAGAAGCATTGTTGCCCAATTTCTCTTATAACTGGCGATGCCTAAACTAACACCTAAATAAATGCGCACGTTAGAGAGTTGAAATTCTAACAACATAATATTTTTAGGCAGTCCTTTAGGCGTCGCTTAATGCTAGTGAAAAAGCGTATAGTATAGTTACATCCTTCGCTTTACAGAAGAATTTAACATCAATATCTCTCATTAACATCTCGTAATCCAACTGAGTTGATATTTCGCACACATACATGTGTAGGTATATTATAATTCTGAATACCATAGGATTTAATATTATGGTATCAGTTAAGGTTATGGAATTTAAAAATACGGGGTGGAAGGAACGCGGAAACGGTTACCACGTATTCAGTACATCATTCTAAGCCCGGGCTTAGAATGATGTAGACAGACATTTTTCATCGGTTATTAAAAAAACAGCTGTTTCCTATAAAAGTGAAATACCTACACGGTCAAAATGTATAGAACTGCTAACGGCTATATTTATAGGTATTTATATTTTATAAATGAAATCAGGGAAGTGCTTTGTTAAAGAAATTGACCACCGTCTTAACGTCCCTGTATTCAAATCTTAGCTCTCTCTGATACTCACCCTTTGACAGTCGCATGACTATAACTCCGCAAACTGTACGTCATTTTATTGTCAAGGTGTCAACATGCTTTTATGCTATTAATGCCCCTGGCGATACACTGTTACGGAATGTGCAACATTTTAATTGTACTGACGTTCTAGACGTCGGTTGTTGTTTAAACACACAACGGTATTAAACGTTTACAAAACGATTATTACAGTAATAAAACATTACGAAAGAGATGAAAATAAACATTTTTCTTTGCATTTTATTTACATTTAGACCCGTGAAATAGTCAGTATAACTTCCTATAAATAAGACAAACAGCCTGCATCCTCCCTGTGAGGTCTATGCGGTCCTATTGCGTGTTGCTGGCTGCCACATGTTTTCAAATTGTTGGTTCTAAGACCTACCATATATCCAGTATCTTCACGATGTTTTCCTTCGTCGTTTTGAGAGCTGTGTTGATGTACTAAATTACACTGGGTTGGAACCCGCTACCTCATTATCATCTGCCTAGCCTTTTCCCAACTATGTTGTTTCAAATAGAAAAATAGAACCCGCGACCTCCGTGCACGTAGGTAAGTCGGTGCCGTTTTACCACTGCGTCATAGGTGTTCTCACCAATATTTACTTCAGTATTAATTACTCCCTCACTGCGAGTGCATTTTAAATGCCTCGAAGTAAAAAAATATATTTAATTACTTAATACATTATCGCTCGATCACCCGCTCGCATCCTGCTGCGATGCCTGGGAAATCAATCCCGGGTTTTTTTTTTGTTGTATTTAACATGCGATTATTTTCCTTGAGGGTAGACTGAAACTACAGAGTATCTGCTACGATAATTACAAAGGTCAAAAACTACCTTTGCATCGCCCACGTTCATCGTAGTCCTACGTCTGGTTAGCTCTCTAGCTAGGTACTCATAAAAATCGAAAAAAAAAAATTTTTTACGTTGCTTGCAGTACATTTTTACCGTACAAGCGTTAATTGCACATACGTTTGTCGAGATCACGTACTAAATGTTTTATTTATTGTTAAAATACCCACAGAACAGAAACTACAGAACGCCACCTGCTACCATCCTCATTATCACTACTTCCCTACTTAATATTTATAAATGCGAAAGTAACTCTGTCTGTTACGTTACGCTTTCACGTCTAAACCACTGAACTGATTTTAATGAAATTTGGTACAGAGATAGAGTTGACCTTGAGAAAGAACATAGGATAGTTTTTATCCCGGACTTTTGAAGAGTTCTCTTAGAAACGCGATATAACCGAACTCGACGCGGGCGAAGCCGCGGGCGGAAAACTAGTTCCTCATATATTCCTTTCGCCTCGTCCACGAAGGATTTATTGAATCAAAGAAATAAGTGATGAAAGTATCCCACCAGGCACACGGCTTATTTTATTATAAGTCCGCCCGTGTAATGTAAGGTAAGGAAATCTACCATGAAACCACAGAACTGAGCCACAAGGCAATCGTGTGATTTATTATAATCTGTAATAACAGGAACTTGGTACGTAAATGAAACTTTATTAACTTTTAACCCTCCATCCATCTGAGCCAAATGCGATTTCAAGTAGTGCTCGGTACTAATTTTAACTCTGCTTGTTCCATTAAGGTTTCGTATGTATATGTACGTGTAATTTTATAAGTTAAACGTTTGTTTCTATTTAAAGTGTTTTTTTTTTTAATCACTAGAGCAATGTGGTCTTACGTATGGTTTTTTAAGACTGAGAGCTGACAGAATTAGTATTTAAACCTACTTCTAAAAAGGAGGAGGTTATGTATCCCGCTAGCATGTTTTTTCATTATTTTATGTACACCAATAACTCCTTGTTTGCCAGGACGAGTTGCGTGATTCTTTTTTCATTTGGTAGAGGAAGCCCGCGCGGTAGTTCGATATAAGTTTTATTAAGTTAATAAAAGTTATATGGAACTACCGCGCGGGGTTCCACTACCAAACTACTTGAGTAGTTTATGAGTTACCTATCTTCTACTAGCGACCCGCCCCGGCTTCGCACAGGTGCATGTATTATACATTATAAACCTTTCTCTTCAATCACTCTATCTATATTACAAGAAATCGCATCAAAATCCGTTGCGTAGTTTTAAAGATTTAAGCATTCATAGGGGTATAGGGACAGAGAAAGCGACTTTGTTTTATACTATGTAGTAATATTACATATTTTTTCTTCTTCGTTTATGTAGATGACATGATGATATCATAATAACTTCTTATTACAAAGTAAAGTTTAAATAATATGACAAGAACTTGAAAAACCTTAAAGTCTGAGGATTCTAGGTACCTAAGTAGGTATATGTTTTCTTATTTAGTCTAAATTGCATACCGTAAGTCCGTGAGCCTTCATTTTTGACATAGGAACTCATTTCAAATACTGACGTAGGTACAAATTGCTTACGTCTGAAATAAGATGCAAAGGAAATACAAGCGGTGTTGAAAGCCTGAAAGCTGAAAATGTGTCTCCTATTAGAAAATATCCTAAATGGGAAAGACCATCTAAAACTAATAACATTTTTTTCAAGTTTCGATCTTACGAGTACCTATGTGCCCGTAATGGAAGCGTTTGGATTAATACACTCGAGAGCAATGAATCCGGGTCACTTAAAGAATGTTAAAAATCTCGGAAACTAAAAATGATAGGTTAATGCAATAAATTGTATTTAATAGACAATGTAATACTCCTTAAATGAAAGTAAAAAAAATATGAGTCGCCATACATTTTATTAACACAAAATTACATAAAGAAAAAAACTGCTGATCTCTCCTTAAAACAAAAATAGGAAACATGAAATTTTTGAACTTTATTAGGATTTTCTTGAATTTTAATACTTCGTATTGCCTCCTCGTGCTTCCATTACTGCGTTTACGCGGTTTGGCATGCTGTACACCAAGTTCCTTATACGATTTTGGGGAATATTCTCCCATTCCTCTGTGAGAGCAATTTTGAGCTCACGAAGCGTGATTGGGGGAGGGTTTCGTTGTTTTACGCATCTGCCTAGCTCGTCCCAAGCATGCTCGATCGGGTTGATATCCGGGCTGCGCGCTGGCCACTCCATACGAGTAATGTTCATCTCTTGAAGGTAGTCATTCACAATCCTACCTGTATGAGGTCGGGCATTGTCATGCATAAATATAGCATCCTCACCTAAATTGACCATAAATGGACCAACGTGATCATTGAGGATTTCTTCCACATATCTTACGCTAGTTAAAGAGCCGTTTTCTATGATCACCAGCTCTGTGCGACTTTCAGAAGAAATTCCGGCCCACACAAGTACAGACCCACCACCGTAGGCTACTTTTTCTTCGATGCATGCTTGCTTGAATCTTTCCCCTGGTCTTCGATACACTCTGTGTCTTCCATCGTGCTTGTAGAGCATAAATTTTGATTCGTCGCAGAACATAACTTTTGACCAATCTTCAATACTCCAATTTACGTGGCTCTGGGCATATCTTAGTCTTGAAATACGATGCCCACGCTCCAGTTTAGGGCCGTTTGCAGGTCTAAGGGGTTTTAAGTTAGATTCAGCAAGCCGACGTCTTACTGTCCATGCACTTGGGTTACTTCCTCCGAGGCGTCGAAACTGATTTGTGAGTTCAGTTCCTGTGAGAAAGCGATTTCGAAGCATGGTGTTCACCAAGTATCGGTCTTCTCGTGCTGTGGTACACCTGGTTCTGCCCGTTCCTGGTCTGCGTAGGTTAGAACCAGTTTCTTCGTAACGTCGGAGAACTCTTTGTACTGTTGACAGCGACACACCGACAGTCCTGGCTGTATCGCGCTGACTCCGGCCGGTTTCCAGCATTGTAAGTATTCTGGTGCATTCTTCAGGCGTAAGCGACATAATTTCAGCTTGAATAATGAATATAGAGCACTATCAACATGGTTTATGTACCCACATAAATGACAGATTACAAACAAAAGCAAAACCAAATGCTGTAATTTCGTAGTTCCATCTTCGAAAGTGGCCCTTTTTCAAATTTGATTTTTTTATGATATAACTTTACAATAACTAAGAAGTTTTAATACCTTCATTTAAGGAGTATTACATTGTCTATTAAATACAATTTATTGCATTAACCTAGCATTTTTAGTTTCCGAGATTTTTAGGATTCTTTAAGTGACCCGGATTCATTGCTCTCGAGTGTATATTATTGAAACAAGCTTATTGTAAAACAACATTTTAAAAACAAGCTTTTAATTACATCATTGTATCCTTCTCAGCAAACCCTTTTAATTGATATCCATATAATGTGGGTGCATAATAATTACTAGTCCGCCATCTTCGGGAGTCCGCCATATTGGATTTAGAAAGACGTCACTTAGCTAACCATACATTGTAATCTAAACTAAATTTACCTATGCAAAATTACAAGTATTACAACTCAATAGGTTCGGTTGGGGATAACTGTTTTAAAATTCAGTTGCAAGATTTGATCTAAACAAGCAAACAAAAACAAACATGTTAAGTTAAATAAAAGCTTGTAAAAATGTAAAAAGCTTATGGCAAAACTGTTGTACAAATACGGAAAGCGATTGCTACTTGTCCAGGTCTTCATATGATGAGAATATGCTTCAACCAACTTACCCAACGATGCAGGCGGGAAAACACAACTAAACAAAATGTAGAAAGTTTGACATATCAATGCAAATTTTGTTGATAAGCAATGCCACCTTGAAATGCATACTTGAAGTGGTCATGCTATACGTATATGAAGTGAATAACTACTATTTCACTTTATCTTTGAACGCTTTCGGATTATCTAATATAACATTTTGCTCTAGCTAGCTGTAACATAAGCATTTATATAGGACTTTTGCGACGCCCAGCGAATGTTGTGCACAGCGAATGTTTATAAATTTTAATACCCTGAAGTCGCAATTAGGTACCGCTTTCATTGACTTTTTCTGGTATAGGTATTTGGTTTTGTGATTTCCACGTCTCTTGTACCTACATACAATCTATTTGTGCAGAATAAATTATTTTTGTTATTTCTATCATTAACACTGAAAACGAGATATTTAGGTACGCACCATGTTTACTATTATTATAATAGTAGCTATACATGGTGCTTGTGTTAATAATATCCCATTTTCAGTGTTAATGATAGTGATTTTCTAGCTATTAAGATCGCTGTGTTAAATATAATTTGGTGCTTTAACTTGTAATTTAATTAAACTAGAATCATTTACGTAAACAGTGCTGTAGAAAAGCTATAACACCATTTAAATTTAAAAATCCTGTGCCGTCATATTTCTAGAGAACTAGCTGATAAGGGGTCGTCCATTAATCACGTGATGTTTTTTAGCAATTTTTTAAACCCCCCTTCCCCCATGGTGATACGTGGTGAGGTTTTAGACTACCCCTCCCCCCCCTACCCCAAATCACGTGTATTTTTTTGGTACAACGTATCTAAAACAACATTCAGAATATTAATCTTTAAATATAGGTTAACAGGTATAATCTCCGAGCCGGGCGACTGTCGCGGTGCGGGGAAATCGTTGCCTATCATAGAGAATATAACCACTTGCCTATCAACGGCCAGTCAAGGTCACGCGCCGCTTTTCGGTTTAGAAATCGCTCGTTCAAAAAAAAAAAAATACACGTGATATCTCATAACACCTCCCCTCCCCCCTAGTGATATTTCGTGATGTTTCAGACCCCCTCCCCCCCTTTCGAGCCTCACGTGATTAATGGACGGCCCCTAACTACCTAAGCCGATGTTGCTAATTAGCTAGCTCTCCTCATCAATTAGTATCAGACGCAAACGTACTCGTTGAACGATCTGGAGTGTCCTGTGCTGTGCCTGTACAGGAAGACATTCCAGATTGTTCATGGGTCTACCCTTTATAGCTGAACTTTTTATGTCATAAGTAATATTATTTTGCGCAGCGGATAGCTCTTTGCCAAACCATTTTCATTTCACAGAAAATCGTTTGGCAAACACTTATTTATCATACAATCCAAACTCATAATTTTGTAAGTCAGAATCAACTCATCCATAAGAATTAAAAAGTAGAACCATCATATTGCATAAGTTCACAGTCAGAATCGTCTTTTGGCATACATTTCATATCGAGAGTCATTAAAAGGTAGAAAATAATTCAATCAAAACAAGATTTTTTATTATTTAAAACAGTTGATTGTGAACATATTATTTAGTTTTTAATTCCCTGTAAGAAGCATGCAAACATGAAAAGAAGCATACATCCTGCATGCAGCATGCAAACATGCAAGCATACACCATGCATGCAGCATGTAAGCAAGTATGCAACGTGCAGCAGGCATGGTGTCTGTCACGGATCCGGTCCCACGCGAGTTTATCGTCGCAGATGTGTTTTACGCTCACCACCGCGGCGGCGGCGGTGGGCGTTAAAACCACCTTCAACTCAGCTCGCGGGCCGCTTCGCCCCCCGCGCCTTACAATGAGAAATTGTACCAAATAATCGTCGCTCTAAATAAAAGTTATGCTAAACGAAGTTATGCGGAATTTTAACTTTGCTAATGGTAGTTATGCCAAATAAAATTCTGCCATCTTATATTGTATAAAGAAGATTAAGACAGATAAGTTGTCCTTTCACGCGTTGGAACATTGGTCACCCATCCATTAACTGGCAGCTTAACCTCGTACATCGATCGGTCCTCACGGATGTCATTAGGATCGCTTGCCTCCTTGTAAATATCAAGAGCGATGACAACTGAGTGTGACGACTCACAAACAATGTAAACAGTTGGCTTCGTCCCAGATTGTCCACATATAGTTTCCCATTTTATTTTTCTCCCATTCGCTACTTACAGCCCCTCGGGTCGATCTTCAGGTTAAGCCGCACTTGCCTAGGTTGGTCCGTGGGCGAGTGACCACCCATACATTCCAAGTTTCCTCCTTGCCTCGGAAAGCACGTTAAGCCTTTGGCCCAGGCTGTCATTTGTAGATCTTTCACAGTCGTTACAGGTAGTCAGTGGCCCGAAAGCCTGATAACCAGTCTTACCTAACTGGGTTGTGGTTCAATATTTGAGTGCTAGGTAGGTACCTATACAAACAATTTCACAAAATTATAGGAAACTAGCTGTTTCTCGCGGTTTCGCCCGGATGTCCGAAAATAAGTCCACGGCAACTTCCTACTTTTTACTTGCCTGACTTTACTGCCTGAATTGGAACTTCCATTTTACCGGCCTGACCGGGGGTAATGTGTTTAGGGGGGTAGAGTATTGTGTATAAACAAATTACCCTCAGTCGGGTAAATAATAATCTATGGCACTCGGGGTTATTGTAGATTCCCGTTAGTGAAATAATTTTTGGAATCGAATCAATGGTTCCTGATATTAGGTACCCTCCACTGTAATTTTTTTTCTTCTTAAAATACTTTTAATACGTGTAAATCTAAAACGCATCAAATAGAAGAAGCACACGAAAAACCGTCTTTGTTGTATTCTATTTGTACTTATGTAGATAGTTTATTTAAAAAACATTTTGTAGAACTCGTGATCAAGTTGGATGAGGAATGCTATTGATCTAACTGGAAACTAAATTCTAAAGCGACCGGATGATTGATATCCGGCATTCCGCACTGTTTTTTAAACTAGTTGAACCGAAATCGCAGATGAAAGCTGAAATTGCAGATGAAAGCTCAAATCGCTTATAATCGATTGGTTTTCAGTTATTTTGGTAGTAACCGAAAGGAGAAAGAAGAGTAACTTGAGAAGCTTTTATTTCAACGAAAATCAGCGACTGCGACTAACAATAGGGATTCCTTAGAAGCCGTACCTAAATAATGATGATGATGATGGTACCTTATAATATAAGAAAAAGTCAAATCTTTTAGCTTTTTCTTCGCAAAGGTACATCTCTTCTTCTCAGCACGCTTGTAATTCCTGAAGGTTTAGGCTGAGGTCTGCCCACATTACGCCAGTCAGCTCATAAAAAGAGCGCAATAGACTCATCTATTGCCATCAACCGAACACAAATCCAGGCCAGGCTGCTACTACGTTCGTGTTCCACGCGCACCTCAAAGAGATGTCAGCAAACGGGAGGGGCCCGCAAGGGCCGATGCCTGCCAGGCCTGCGGGACTGTTCGAGAGAGATACCGCGGCCCTGGAACATAAAGGGCAAAAGAAGGAACGTGGGTGGTTTTTAGCCAGTAAGAGTCTGACACTCCCTTCCGCTCCGCCCAGAGCGGGAGGAGTCATTTGATGATTTCCCACCCGAAAAAAAAAAAAAAGGCCAGGCTACTGAGATAATGCTCGGATGTATGGAATAACCCAATAACACTTACTTACAACGTAGGTCTGGCGTTCATGGGATTTTGGTCCATTAGGTTAATTTTAATTAGGATTACTGACTTCTATCAAGGATCGAGTTCAAATGGTGGTTACACTACACATTCACGTTATTAGCAGCCTAAATGCACTTATCAAGTACCCTATCAACTTCTAATGATGCCAACTACGAGAATAATTAATGTTTACGGGCTTGCAAACGTCATACTTGCTTGTGTTTTATTTACTTAATTTAGTACACTAGGCGTTTATTTCGGTTGCTACACGTGGAATTTAATGAGCCCGCCTATTATAAGCGCGCTAAGAATAATCTTCCCGCTTTGGGACGCAAAGGGATCATAAGTTTTAGTCACCTTGATTTCCTGATGGGTTTCTTAGTCAGAAAGTGATTCTTCCAAAAGAATTTTCAATCCTTGACTGTGAGTACAGTTGCAAGCACATTAAGTTTCTACAAACTGTCCTGCAAATTATTTTAAAACATAAAATGTCAAGTTTAAAATCGAATGAGAAACTTTGACGTTTTATAGGAACTTGATGCGCTGGCGACTATACTTGACTCGGTTTCGGCCCGGACTCCACCAAAGCGGAGATATGCACTGCTCACCGCTCACCACACGCCGTACACAGCGCACCGCACACCGCTCACGCCGTGTCTTTTCGTCTCCGCTGTGCGCTTGGCCGCCGAGTGCGGAGGCCTAAACAATTACGAGACATCTCCTCTCCTTTTTGCTCAACCGTTTCCACTAAAGCTAAGCGGAGAGAAGTGTAAGTAACGAAATTATAATTATATTGGTGGTTTACAACACATCTCGGTCAGTAGGTAGTCTTAGGGGCGGAGTTTTAGGAGTTGGAGTATACGTTGGGGCACTAGGAGCAACACAAACCAAAAAATAATTTGAATTCCCTGAAATTTTTTTCTTTCGTTAATCTCTCTTCTCATCTCGTCTTCGCTACTGTGATGTCTGGCTCAATTGTTCTGCTGAAGCTTCAACGAAACAAATAACAGCCATATATAAAGTTCTGCTCAAGAAATATTCTATTTGTTCCCGTTCAGTTACACCATGTTAAGTTTCATTGGGAGAAAATATCCCGACAAGTAACACTGATGCCACGTTTTTTTTTCCATTAATTAACGCCGTATGCAAGTAGTTTCATTCTCTAGTTCCATTATGGGACTACTGGGGTCTTTTTTCTCCCTAGTTTCATGAAACTGGCATCCTGTTTATGCAAGATAAAATTAGTCTCAAGTTCCAGTACAGTAAAATCACAACACTCAACTCAACAAAATGCCCCTTAAGTAACATTTTTTCGAGTAAAAATTATTGTTGTAATCCCACCGAATCACCCATTCGTGATGTATCGGGGTCGCCCAAAACTTATTTGTAATGAACCATTGTACATTAGAAAAATCAGTAGGTATTTAAGAAAATAATTATGATAATCAATTTGGTGGGGTAGGCTGACCATAATGAGAAAACACAAAGTATGATTAACAATAAAACAGTTTTATTATTAAAAGAAAATTTTAATGGTACATATTAAATGTAACTAATTTAACGAAAAACTTAAAGCCAAGTTCATTTTGGCCGTTAGTTTTACATGAACATTTTTCTCTTAGTTAAAACAAAGACTCCAGAATAGCCATTCCATCTTTCACTGGGCCTTCTTCAATTCTTATGTACAACTTATAACAAATTAAATCTTAATAAAAATGTAGCCCTACTATTTACAAAATACTTGACAAGAACTATTATTTAAAATAAACCTACAATCTTACAATATATTTTTTATTAATTATTAAAATGGCATACATAATGCATTTTTTAAAGCTCATCAATTCTTGTGATTATTTCCGTTCCATCCTTCACTTGGTATTCATCAACTTGATGCTCATGATTTCTGTTAACCTGGTATAACTAGCTTTCAAGCAGCAGGTTGTAGAAACTGTAGATTAATGCAACTCCATCTTTAATATTTATCAGTGCATCTTGTGAATTTGTAACAAAGCATTTTACTCTGCAGCCACGCCAGTACAATATGGCTAACTCTGCTCTTTTAGCAGATACATCAGCAGTACTAGGTAACAAATAGGTACTATTACCATCCTTCATACAGTTTTTAGCAAATGCTGCTTATGAATCCTGTTTAATAGCTTTTGAAGCATCACTGAAATATTGGATAAGTTATCAGCATTGCAAATAATATTGCCATTCCATCCCTCATTTGGTCTTCTTCAAATGTTGCATGTCATTTCTGCTACTAAACCTACTATGGCAGCTTGTCCAGTACATCATTTTAGTATAGGAGCGGCAGATATAGTCTAGAAAATAATTGATTACTGCCATTCCATCCTTCAATTAGTGCTCTCCAAGTTTTGCCTGAAATTTCTGTTGTTAAACCTACTATAGCGGTTACTTCAGTACATCATAGATTTGAGTATGCTGCCATTCCACCCTTCATTTCAGCCCTCCATGAGTGCTGCTTGTGGGCTCTAATGAGGAGCTACTAAGATGTCACCTCCTCCAGGAACTCACTTTGAACCAGTTATATGAATTGCATGATCATGCTCTTAACCCTCTCTTGTTAAGAATCATTTATTTGCATGAAATATAATATGTTATCGCCAATAATATAGGGTCGACTACGGCAGCTCCTCCAGTAAAATCGTAGGTATCTACTTGCAGTCAGCAGTGTGATCGACTATTTCCATCCCATTCTTTACTCAGTGTTCTTCAATCATTTCAATTTCTTGTGATTCCCATGGCAGTTCCTTTAGTTTCTAAGTTATCATGATTGCAGATGTTGCAGCATACGTAAAAGATTTTATGCTTCAGTCAAAGAGATTAAAAATACTTATAATATTTGAATGTCTTTGGCTTCAGTTAGGTATTCAATTATAAACTTGCCATCAAAGAATGATTAATGCCATTCCATCCTTCAATCAGCCTTCTTCAACTTTTGCTTAGACAGACTTCTAACTTCACGGGTTCGGCGTTTCGAATTAAAAACATTTTTTCTACATACATTTTACACATTTGGTCAGTGGTTCGCATTGCATTGGGGCGATCGGTTTTATACATAAATGAAAAGGAAAAGCATTTGTTTTTAATTTTCTTTGAAATGTCAACTTAACATATTCAATATTTGAATTTGAATTTGTGACAGTTGTCGAACTGAAGCAGATAAGATCTATAAGTACATATAATAAATCTGTAGACGTGGCGTTTCTGTACATAGAAAATATTTAGAAAAAATATAGTATGGGTGTTAAAGGATCACACACAGAACCCATTTCTACCATTTTTAGAATTTTTGTCTGTTTGTCGGTTTGTCTGTTCGTTTGTGCGCGCATCACGTAAAACATCGTATTCATTCATTGTATTCAATATCGAAATATTGAAACATAAGAAGCTTGTTCCGAGTAACATCTAACGTTTATTTCATCAAAATTGACCAACAGGCGCAAAAGATATTAATGTTTAAAATTTAGTTAGTAACCTCATGCGCGATTTCTATGATAAGTTTAATTATTTACGTAAATAGGTTTTAGTCGAAGTGTAGTCGGAATGGCTGAAAATGAATTTGGTTTTACTTTTCCTTTTGTGTTTACTCTTTGCATGGAAGTAATAAGTAAGTACTACTTACAACCCATTACGAAATAAAATCTCAAAAAGTTTAAAAAACAAAACAAAATTAAAATTTGATAATAATCCACGACGTGGTACATTTTTTTTAACACTGCCCGACCTCCGCATCGATCCCTGGACCTCATGCTTAGTAGTCGCACTTGCGACCACTCGACCAACGAGGCAGTCTCTCACTTGCACACCAAAAATTCCAGGGGAACGAAGTCGCGGGCAACAGCTAGTTAAATAATAAAATGGACAAATACCTACTATAAATAAAGTAGGCAGGTTTGCTTATTTTAAAGAAAACTCAGACGTGCGAGAAAATTCTTTCCTAGAAAATTTATTTTTTTTGGTAAGTACTAAAGTTTTGGTTTGAAAGCATATTTCCATAAATGGAGTGAGTTTTTGAGCAAGTAAGATAAATGTTTTGTCATAATAGGACTTACTATCCATACAGCACGAAGGTATTGTAAGACACTCATAGCGAGTCATAGTATTTTTTGTTTTATATTTTATTCTCTTCCTTTCATTACTTGGAGCTTTTACAATGTACGTAAGTGCAATTTAATATTGTAATTTTTAGGGTGTGAGCCAGGAGATCTGTCATACAGGTCTCGAACCCAGTATAGACTCCAACTCTCTCAGGTTTGAATCTGCCTGTAACCTACATACTATGTTCCAAAATTGTAGGTTTTTGGGAGAAATAAATTGCTATTGTAGGTATTGTATTGTCCCAAAGAACTTGTTCTGCGCCATAGGTGGAGAACCCATAAACATTTTTCTATGCGAGGCTTTAATTGTTTAAAGCCGAGTTTATTATTGTTTGAAGTAAGTAGTACGCTGCGTCTGTCCAGGGTTTAGGATTGTGGTTTAGGTTAGTTAGGGAAAACGCTTCAAGCAGGTATTCACCGGATATATTTCTTTATCGATTCGCACGACCAACATTAGAGGTCTAATGATGCCCGATTTATATTGAGCAAGTTTTCACCGAATTAGAAAAGTATTTAGTATAGTGTGTCAGCCAGGACACAGGTTCTGTAAACCGATCGAACAGTTGCGACTGAACAGTCGCTCGCTGTCTAGGTTTTCGTCACTCGCCACTGTAGTCGCTTCTCACCACTGTCCTTGACCAAAAGACAGATGATGGAAAAGTCAAAAGTTCAAATCCGAATGGAACTAAAATACAGTGTTACAAGGATCTTTTGAAGACCGAATGACTTTGACAAGAGAGCGATGTTCGTAAATATTTGTAAAAGGGTAGTATTTAAACGCAAATCAAAAAATATCCTTTTTCTATGCAATAAGATTCCGAATTCCCATCAAAATTACTGATTGCACAGCAAAATATTCAACTCAAAATAGCAAAAGCTTTTTCATCAATGCACAGCTAATAATCTTAATGCACATTATACTGGGGGTGCCCCTGACGTCGACCGTCTAGGATTAGCGTTTCCGTCAGCAGGTCGCCGGATCCCCGCTGCGCGGAGCTCCTATTTCTGTCTGCAGGGTTTACAGGAACCTAACTAACCGAACCTCGGGGTGCCCCTGACGTTGACCGTCTAGGGTTAGGGTTTCTGTCAGCAAAAATTTGCTGTGCAGTAAGTATTTATGCTATGTATGTAGTATTTTTGTACAAAAATAAATTTAACTGATGTCAAAAAGAATATAAATGATGAGTATGTACCTATTGATAGGCGATTATTTATTTGATATGCAATTTATAATATCCCTTTGTAAAATGTGTATAAGAAACCTTGGTGGCGTTAATTCTGATTACGGTCACGGTCTCGCGAACCAAACGCTCCTTTTAAAAGTAGGTATTGTATTTGTGCTACCGAAAAGCTTTGTCAATTCTGTTGAAAGTCATTGTATATTATATTTATATAATTATGGCCTATGAAACGCTTTCAAAGCGATTGCAATTCTTGTCGAAGCCCTTAAGCAAAGACATTCAAATATTTACGAGCGACAGACGGGACAAGACGAAAAATTCGTAATCCAATACTTGTTACTACTTAGTAACAAATCGTTCTGTCTAGTGTCATACGCCCGCTTGTCAGCTAGCATTCGTGTGTCAAAATCGAAAATGTTCGGGATCAAAATCGTTACATGAAAATATTCCCAATGTCCAGTCTTTATGTCTCTTTGCCCTTAGGTGATCGCTCGTAAGACAGACGTTGGGGCGCTTCTTGAGATTAGTGGAGACCTTACTCCTTTCTGAGTATCCAGCAATTGACGTCTTTCAGAGGGCATGATGATGATGATGATTGTTTCCCTATTTTTACTCAGAAAATGGGAATTGTACGTTTTGCTTTGATTTTATGGTCACGATCATAGTCCTTGGAAACCATGCTGTAATTCTTGCCTTCAAGTCCAGCAATATTCAGATAGGTAAACTTTGTCTAAAACAAGGTTTTGTAAAATCTGGTAAGCGAGTCTACGCCCACTCGTCACTGGCCCCAATTGACGGTCTGGGCAGTTTCTGAAGCTTATTTCAATCAATCGAGACCGACTTATTTTTGTCTTGTAATTTCAGTTTCTTGCTACCTACGTAAAGATGTCATGTGATTTTCGATGTGGAACAAAATATGGATTAAGGTAAAGGTTGGCTTAATTTAGATAATATCGGACACAGACACGTGCCAGAACATGTTTACCAGATGTTCAATATTGCGTGCAATCTTTAATAAAAGTGTTATCAAGGTGTTTCTTTGTAACTGTAATGTCTTTCGAAGTATTCGAAGTGTAAAAGGGTCTTACTTTGTTGAATTTGGATTTACTTACAGACTTCGAATATTCTATAATTCACGATTTGAAGACAAAGTAAACGATACACGCAGGACCCACGATCTTCGCATGGTGGCTGGTAGGACTGGATGAGAGTTGCTGAGAATCGAGTTTAGTGGCGTACGATTGAGGAAGCCTATGTCTAGGTCCAGCAGTGGACTGCTGCAGGCGGATGATGATGATGAAATTAAACGGTATACTTCGTCGGGAATAATCAAAATACGGAAAGTTGATTGGACATGAAACTAGGTACCTACCTACCTGCGCCATTGCTATTTCAGTGATTATCGAAATCAACATAGGATGATTTGTTCTGCGCAGTCTTACTCTAACCCTTAGGCAACATCATCATCATCTGCCTAGTTTTTTTCCAACTAAGTATGTTTGGAGTCGGTTTCCCGTCTAACCGGATACAGCTGATTAACAATCAATGCAATTTAAACAATGCATGAATTTATTAACCTCAGCATCTTACCGAATGATATGAATTACCTATAACCTCATTTTCTGATGTAAAAAGCGAATTAACCAGCATCACTCAATGACTTCACTATCACAATAATAACATTTAACATTTAAGCTCTAGTTCGGACACAACATTTTTGACACTGACAACCCGGTCTTATTGCCCAACTTTGGCAAGGGCCTCCTCCATTTCTTTCCACTCCATTCTATTTTCCGTTCTCCTAGTTCATGTTTTCCCAGATGTGATCTTTATTTCGTCTTCCCACCTTCGAAACCTGTTTACCTCGACTTCTTTTCCTTTTTGTTGGGTACCAAAATACTATGTTTTTGTTACACTTTTCAATGCCTATTAAGGCCAGTCCATTGTCACTTTAGTTTTCTTGTATTATACTATGCTACTTGTGTACTACTTGTATTGTTATGTCTTCAATTTTCGTGCGTCTTCTGATAGTTTTGTTGTTTATTCTGTCAGGCTTCCCTATAATCAGCATGCATCTTTCCATTGCTTCTTTTTAGCGTGTCGATAGCAATCTAAATTGTGTCGGCCCAGAACTGAGCCACTAGTTTAGGCGCCGTCAGTAGCGTCCATCAGTTCCTGTAATGAACAAACAACAGGACGCGCGTGTAGTCTGACAATGTTTCCAGTTTCCTGCATTGCACTTTGTGAGTGTCCTAAATCTGGGAGTATTTAGATCTTATACAGTTTTGTTTTGACGGTCCTCTTAGTTTCTGTGTTATTCATTACATCCTTAAACCACCAGTAACATTTCAATGTTTTCCCAATTACTGTGTCTATTTCCTTTGACATTATATCAGTGATTTGTTGGCCTAGATGGTGTACTCTTTTACAAATAGAACTGGCTCGTTGTTTGCAATGATAGTATCTTCTGATGCGATACATCGTATACCTATGGTTGTTTGACATGTTTGTATGGATTTTGTCGTATGGTTGATTGCCTTTGTAAAGTTTGAGGTCCAAAGTGCCTTGTAAGTACGTAATTGAAATAAATGGTTTGACTTATCAATATTTTTTTAGCCGGTGCTGGCACTGCTGGGCTGAAAAGAGTACTTTCCTGGAAGGACTTAGGCCTCTACTCTTTTCCTTAGTCTAGTAGATATGAAAATATTTTTGCAAAAACAGCGTCTACTGTAGGGCTGCCATACGTCCCGATACCCCGGGACCTATCCCGGTTTGGATTGTTGTGCCCGGTCAATAAATCAGTTGTCCCGGTTCGGTTGGTTGTTGGTTGGCCTATCAGAACAGAATCATGAAAAACGATCACTCTGCTCGCGTAACTGTTTAAGACGCTACTTCGGTATGTGTCTCGAAAAATATCGCAACCGCTTTTACCGCAATTGAAGACGTGGCTTTTCTGCTAGCTAACAGCTGCAGTCGGTAACTTGTCATACCCTCCTCCCCTAAATATAAATCCTGATACAGGCTGCGCCACTGCTAAATAGATTTATACAATTTTCTTGTGTGTTTGCCGTATAAGGGTGATTGTAAATCTCTTTTCAAAACCTGACGACCTCCACGAAAAATCTCTACCTAAACCCAAAAGCTCTCTGAAAATCATGGTTTATCCTACTTCTATTACAAAATTATGTCCCGGTCGGCATTTCTGCATTTATGCCCAGTGTAGGCAGCCCTAGTCTACTTTATAATCGTGGCACCACTCTATTTTAATACCATCTATCTACATTGTTATAATTAGCGATACAAGAAAAGCATTTTCATCGCGTTAAAAATAAAAACACTTCAAACAACAGATTGTTCTGTTCACCTAAAGCTAAACGTTTAAATTGCGTGTAACAGTTCAAGTGGACATTAAAAATAGAACGTTTCATAACTGAACTAATTTTAGGCGTTAACATTGTTACCGTGCGTTTGCACATGTGGGTCAATGGTTATGTACCTCGATAACGGCAACGCAGTGGAGATGTGGTCAGAGGAACTGCTTTGCATCATCCTTGATCAAGTTTACACTAGCAACCCGCCCCAGCTTTGCTCAGGGTTAGGTTAGAGCTATCGGGTCCAAAGCTATTTTACCTTTCAAGCTGAAACCAACCGTACACATTCACAAAATTTAATTGAAATCGGTTGGGTGATTTCCGAGATTAGAGTGAACAAACATACTGACACGTGATTTTTATATTTAATTGTGATAAGGTATCCACTAAGCAGGTAGTCTCAGTTCGAAACAATGATATTTTAATATCTTTTGTGTAGTCTATACTAATATTATAAAGAGGTATTTGTTTATAACTTTTTATGTAGGGGGTAAACTTCCGAGTTAAGGATCTAATTCTAAAAATTCTTTCACTGGCAGAAAGCTACACTATTCGTGGGTGCTATAGGCTATATTTATATCATGCATACTAGCCGAGCTATCACAATTTTTGCGGACGAAGTCGCGGGTGAAGTGCTATAGTAGTATGTTTCAAGTCGCTGTAGATGGCCAAATCCGAAACTATGAGGAATATCGAAAAAACTGATGAAAACTAAAACTGCATCAATGTATTTTTGGGAAATCAATATCCTTAGCCAGGAATCGAACCCGTTGATTTTGGGAAAAAACACACTGAACACTATTGAATAGTGTAAAAATGCAGTGTGTTTTTTTTCAAAATCAACAGGTTCGTTTCCGGGTTAGGAATAATGATTTAAAAAAAATCTAATGAGCAGTTTTAATTTTATAAAAGTCGGGCTCAGGATTTGGCCATGCACGTACACGCCCGTAAAAATTCATCCTGTATCAATTTTGGCCATTCGACCTGGTGGCAAAAATAACACAAAGTGGGACTTCTCTACCGTCTTTCATGGTTCAATAATGGTTCATATAGTATTGACGTGCAATCACATGATTTATTCAGAATATTGAAAGGCAATGGTCTTGGCAGCCGACGGGTGAACATTGAGGCGCGATCCAGACGTTTGTATGTCCTATCTCGTTGAACTTTTCCACTGAAACGAATACTAGGTCTAGGTATGTTGGCATTGACTAAGTTTAGAGGTCGCGAGAGAAGCGGTGGCCTGGTGGTGGCGGCCCCGACTTACGAACAGTAAGTCGTGGGTTCGAACCCAGGCAGGCGCATTTCTTTGTGTAATTTATTCTTTCTCCACTGACACTGCTCTCAAAGCGGTGAAGGAAAACATCGTGAGGAAACCGGAATGTCCTAGAACCAAAACTTCGAAGACATGTGACAATTACCAACCCGCACTAGACCCGCGTGGTGGATTATAGCCCATTCTCTCTCATAGAGAGGAGACATGTGTCCCCAGTCCCAGCAATGGGAACATTATAGACTGATTATGATGAGGATTAGAGATTAAGGAGTACCTATAATGCCGTTTTACCCTAGTACTAAAAAGCACAGTATTCAATTTTCACCGCTCGTGTGTCCGCGTCCGCGCGGTAGTATCTGTTAAGAGGGAACAGGGCCTGCGAGCTAGGTATTTGAAGAAACTATTGCCGTCGCGCTGCGTCGCGTCAAGCCTGCCGCCGTAGAGTGCGACACACAAACAGCTCGGACCGACTATATAACAAAAATGTTGACGAGATCGACGTTCGTATTCCCCTTTTTTTCCCTCGAAAACTGAGGTGATTCAATTATTTTTGACACGATTTTTTTAAGAAAGAAACTTTTCAAAGGACAATGCTCATGGAAGTATGGAATCCCGTACCATGCTGCATCAAAATCAAACCTTGTTTTTTATAGACTACACTGATCGTATTAACTCCTACAAAAATTATTTTTGAAAAAAAAACCCGTGTTTCAGAGTTATTTTATAAAATCGAAACTAACCTAAAAAGTAGGTCTATTTTTTCGACGCTACCAACGACGTATTTTAACACACATACATTACATTATTGCTCTAAAAACAGCGTAATACACTAATATTAGTAAGAATTACGAGTTAAAGTAACATCCACAGTATGCTTGACTGAAACTCGATTTTATTTTAGACCTTTACATTGCCAATAGTCAGTCAGTACAGTACAAATGTCAGATGCCACAGATAAGATAACTATAAACCATAGGGTATAGTAAGTGCTATAAACTAGTCGGGATTTAGGGATGTAATCGATAAATCAAAATCTTTAGGCTGAGAAAATCTATTTTGTTGCAAATAGCAATAAACCAAACTAAATCGATTTGGTGTACTGATCTTACTTAATTGTAATTAATTTTAGAGTCCGCTCGACAGACAAGGGTTTGTTCAATTGAAACGGAACGTCATTTATATTCAGTTGAAACGGAACGTCATATAAAGGGAGTAAAACAATATTCATACTTTCAAACTCGAAAAGTATATTTCCAGTTCAAAAATCAAATCCCCGACGCGTAATGCCGTAAAAAAATATGAAACTAATTACTATAATATTTTGGTTTTGAGGCGCGAGACTTTTTGGTACCAACTTTGGTCATTCTCTTTTTCTTTAATAACTTTTCGAATTTTTCTGGTAGTCCTCTAATTATGGCCGTAAAAATGGGGCTTTTTGTCATTTTTCGAGGGTCATATTTTCTTTACATATTAATTGCTGAAAAAAAGTAAATGACAGGGACATGTCTACAGTAGCCCTTGATTTTATGGAAAAAGAAATGTTTGCCCTAGAGGCATTGTTCAGGAGAAAAAAGGGAATACAGTTGTATGGAGAATCGCAGCCCCTGTTCCCTCTTAATTATGGCCATTAGCTCGCAGACAAATGTACCTATTTCACGTTTAAAAATTACGATACGTTTTAGTTATTAGCAGAAGCTCAAATTAATTCTCGTCTTAAAATCCGTTGGTACAAGTCTTAGCTCTGCTTTGTAAACGTACACGCCATGCTAGAGTAACTAATTATTATTTGTCAGAAATGTCAAGACGCCAACGATAGTAAACGAAGTGGTAATTCGCATGCGCGGGCGCCGTGCCTCGCCTGTGTAAAACGAAATTACTTTATTGTTTCCACCAATTGTTTCGGGTAAAATTACAGCTGAATTTATTACATGTTAACCGTAGCCAAAACTTGTTACATTTGGCATTATTTTCCGTATCTGCATTATTTTGACAGCACGTTTTATTTTTAGAAAGGTTCTTGAAATAAATCTCTTTAAATGAGACCACGATTAATTTTAAACTTTGAAGTCTCCACTTTGTTCAATCATAAAAAGTGGAGTAGAATGACGACGGTGTTGATGTAAATGATCAAATGTGATACTTATTACACATTTATATATCTAGTTCGTTTAAAGTTGCCCACGTAAAACCCACGCTTAATGCTCGTCACAGTGTTATGATCATATAAAATTGTCTTGTTGTCTGTGCTTTTCATAGACTTTACGCCGACGGATAGGCGTTTTAATGTTTCAATCTCGAGATGAAAAAAAGCGAATTTATTATTAGATGCGAATATTATATTTTTAAAATAAATTAATGTGTTTTTTATTACCAGCGCAGCGTGTAGCGAATGTCATGCGAAAGTGTAACTCCACTAAAGCGTTACGTGTATATTTGCAAAACAGTTTAATGATGTTTGACGCTCTAGTTGATATAACGCGTATTTTTCTCGATACACTTTATTATAAGAGCATTTTCATATCATGACACACTAGCACAGTTTTTTAAATAAATGAACGTGAAAACCAGAAAATGTTTTAGAATATCTTAAGTAGATTTTATCCATCAGCCGTAATTTCATCAAGTGAGGTTTCCATGGAATCATAGACCGTGTTAAGAATTGCCAAGCTGAAGATTTCAAACCGCTACAGAATTTACAAACGCCAGCCACATCGTTAAAGGAAAATAGATCACTTATTCAGCGGAAGGCATTTGTTTGAAGGAGAAGGTCAAGGTGCACCACCAGTCTCTGTATTATTGTTAATCATTTTCACCAACAAATATCAAAAAGATCATCACCTGGGATTTTCGAGTGTTGTGCTGTCAAGCTTATTAGGAAATTATTAGCGACCCGCCCTTGCTTCGCACGGCGCCATCTATCGGGTCCAAAACTATATCTAATATGGCCTATATTTTAAGTTAAGCATCTAGCAGTAGAGCGGTGGAAACTGCGTTCAAATCCGTGCAGTAGTTATTGCGTGATGCAAAGACTACTATAGCGTGATGCGCGTACAAACGCGCGTTTTTCCTACAGCTTAATTTAACGCCATGTGATAGCCATTTTGGTTAATTTATAATGTTGATTTTTATTTCTTTATACGGATAGCATAAGTCGTAAAATAATTTAAGTGAGCTGATAAATTCATAAGCCACGATGGGATCATCAGTACGATAGATCTCTAAAAATTTGAGATTTTTATGTCATTTTAAATTTTACTTATTTTCTATTATTTTCTTATTTTATTTTGTTGTAATCTCTTCTAGTTATATACCAGGATTTTATACTGCATACATTGGGAACAGGCTATTGAAGTAGCTGTGATGTATGGTCTGATAATGGAAACTCTAATACATCCGTTTTACAAGCCTTATTTTTATGTGCAAAATTATCTGTGAATGTCCTACTAGCCATCCTAATTGGCTAGTTTTAGGTTGAAACTCAGTAAATTCTTAGCATTTGGTACTCTATAGATATGCGCTTTGGTGCTCTATAGGAACTTAGAATACAATTCTAACAGGCTGATGTGTGTACATTGAAGATATTGAAAACAACAGTTTTTAGATTTCTTTGTCTGTCTGTCTTTCTGTCGTTATACAGACACAATTTATATGATACACAAGTAAATTAAATAACTTGATGTGATTGATGTACTAGATCAATCACATCAAGTTATTTAATTTACTTGTGTATCATATAAATTGTGTAATGGCGTCATAAGTTGATAGGAAAAGTTTTAAAAGAATGTTTATTTTATTCTTTTTGGCGCATTTAAATAAAAGCTGGTTTAAAAAAAGATTTTAACATTTTTTTTAAATTACAAACTGACACTTCAATTTTATTTATTAGTATAGATGCATATTGATTTTACATTTTTAATTATTTTATTACCTAGTATGTCTCTAAGGTATTTTAACAAACCTAATGTATTGTGTGGTGTGTGATAGCGAAACTGGGATAATTTTACATAAAAGTAGAGCAATGGGCTCAATTCGGTCTTTCTCATGTAATACTATAAACATTTGAGTTCGTCGCTGGTCTGTGAATGTGAAAATTTTGAAACCACAATGACGAACTGAGTATGTGTCTTAGAACTTAGGGTATATTGTTGAACCAAAACATCGAAGAATTTGGGTATGAATAATACTTAATGGGTATGAATAATACGAATGTGGGAAGACAATCGACTAGGTGGACAAAAGATCTTTTTAAAGTGACCGGAAGAAACAGGATATCCATGACACAAAACCGCCAAAAGTGGAGAGATTTGGAAGAGACCTACACTCAGCATTGGGTGGCCAAAGGTTGAAGAGGAAGACGAAGAATACCTAATCCCAAAAATTCATCATCATCTGCCTAGCCTTTTCCCAACTATGTTGGGGTCGGCTTCCAGTCTAACCGGATGCAGCTGAATACCAGTATTTTACATGGAGCGACTGCCTGTCGGACCTCCACAACCCAGTTAGTGCTAGGTAATACGATACCCCTTGGTAAGACTTGTTGTCAGACTTTCGGGCCACTGACTACCTGTAACGACTGTCAAAGATCTACAAATGACAGCCGGGACCAACGGCTTAACGTGCTTTCCGAGGCACGGAGGAAACTCGGTATGTAATGGGTGGTCACCCATCCACGGACCAACCTAGGTAAGCACGGCTTAACCTAAAGATCGATCCGAGCGGCTGTTCTTATTTAGCCACGAGCTAATCCCAATAATTCAATTATACATAATTATACCGTTTTGACAAGGCAGGAAATTGGCGGCGTCCGTGTATGCAAACCTGTGGAACTTTAAGACTTTATTATCTTACTCAACAGACACGATAATAGGTGTACCAGACAGATAGTGTAAATATTATTCGAGGTGTTGACGATCAAAACATTTGCATGTAATCGTAATAAGCTCAGCACGTGTGGTCTCGCTACGACAGGAATAGACAATCCATTCAGTTTTTGTGTGCATGCACAAACGAAGCTAAAGTCAATCGCCCATAGCTAGGGTGGATAGTACTGGATAGCACATCCTCCTTAAAGGACTCTTTATGGAGGATGCGCTAAGGCTAAGGTAACCCGCAAAATTCAAATTTTCTTTCGTCTTTTTTAAATCATATTTTGTTTAACATTAATAAACAGCCTCTCGGATCGCTTTTAGGTTAAGCAGCGCTTGCCTAAGTCCGTGCGTGGATGGGTGATTAGTTGATTACCTACACACACTGACCACCCATTATATAGGTACCGAGTTTTTTCCGTGCTTCGGAAACTATGTGGATCTTTGACAGTCGTTACAGGTAGTCAATGGCCCGAAACTGGGTTATGGAGGTCAGATAGGCAGGCGCTCCATGTAAAGTACCTACTGGTATTCAGCTGCATGCGGTTGCACTGGAAGCCGCCTCCAACATAGTAATTGGGAAAAGGCTAGGCAGAGACGATACAGTCTGATACAGACCTGGAAATTTAAAAAACCTTAAGAAAATTTAAATTCCGCGGGCTGTCTTATTTAACTTCCACCCTCACGCCCTTGTATCATGCGGTGGCATTTGTTGGTAAGCCATAGACATGCACGTTCAGGGCGCAATGGTGGTGCAGTGGTACTCCGTCTTAACGCGATGTAGGATTCGACCCCAAACAGACGTTTCACATTGTTTTATTTGTTACATCACCATTGCTCTCAAAACGGTGAAGAGAAACTTCTTCATCAACCAAAGACATTCAAATAATTTTAATCTCTTTGTGTAGAAACAACAATTCGACGACATGTGACACGTAGTCATCTACTGAACGTCGTGGTAGATTACGTCCCATTTCCTTTAGAAGAGAAAAGGGCCGTGTTCCAGCAGTGGTAATATTATAGGCCTATTATACATGTATTCCTTATCGTGGCCGTCGATCGCAGTGGCCCATATCACATGCATTTTTATCTTGTAAAGTAAAGCTATAAACTAAACGTGCGTAGCGTAGCTGTCAGCTGGAGTGGAGCGGCGCCTTAATGCTCTTGTGGTCTGCCAAACAGTTGAGTGCACTCAACAGCGTAAATTATAAGCTTGAGTAAAAGTTATATTTTAACTGTACGGGTATAGATGCCAAGTATCATTCTTGTAAATGTTGTAAGAGGTAATTTCACGCGTCCATTTTTTATAACGATTTTCATCCACAATAACTACGTACTAATTGTTATCAAATCCTTGAACATGAGGTTCAAGGATTTGAAAACAATTAGTACGTTGCGTTTTTCACTTTCAATTTTTCAACTCACGATCAGAGCGAATTTTATTTAAGACACAGTCTAAAATTATGGCATAATAATGCTGAAATGACGAGTAATGGAGAAGTATGGAAGAAGAATACAAATGCTGCGCCGCCGACCCCAAATAAATTGGGATAAGGGCAGGAGGAGAATGATGGTGATCATACAGTCTAAAATTAGTTTCATAAACGGGTTTATGCGAAGAAAAGACGCGCACCTTTCGCTTTTTGAGACTGCCTCGTTGGTCCACTGAGCATGAGGTCCCAGGTTCGAATAGCAGAACAATTAGTACGTTGAGTTATTGTGGATGAAAATCGTTATAAAAAATGGACGCGTGAAATTACCTCTTACAACATTTACAAGAATGATAATTGGCATAGGACCCGTACACTTAAAATTTTAACTTTATTTTTTTTAACTTTATAGGCACACTTAGGTCGACCCCTTCAGAGAGTAGGCAGTAGGCACCGGCGTGACAGCACGTTTTTGGAAATTCCACTGATAACATAATATCGCGCTGGTAATCGTGGAAGGGATAGGCATAGGTGTACCTAATAGACACCCCCATGTGCCGAAATGCTCCACACACATACTTATACGCGTATTCGGGTTTTACATTGAGAAATCCCCGATTAGTCATTCTGAAAGTCATACAAATTGGAGTTTTTTCAATTCGGCACACATGTTGTATACATGTAATCGACAATGTTGCCATAAAAGTTTCAGTATGATTACATTAACGTTGTATTTATGAATCCGATTGCTACATTTATTCAAACGAATATCGATTCCGTATGTTTTATGTTTACAAATTATATAAAGTACGGATTTGCTTTGCGTGTTTCTGAGCGGGCTTGCCTGGTCGGCTTCACAAATAACTAAATAACTGAGGAATATTATCAATCTTTACGAAACACCTTCATTCATAAAACGTCGACGGATTCCTAGTTTATGCAATAGGCAATAAGGCCAAGATCTACAAACGTTACTAAACACGTGTTTTGTCTTGGATATGTTCTCAATTTTGTGTAGTTTTGCAACAGTGACAGTAATAGCGCTTAGCCTATAATATTACATGCTTATGTAACGTTTATAAATCTCGGGCATAGAGAGTTCTATGCCGATAGACAAGTAGTTATTATCACTAAACTGAATCATGACGTGTCTTTGTTTATGACGACGTCTGTTTTATTTTTCGCATAACATGTTTTGACATAAGTACATATTTTCACAAATAAATTCAGATGTAAGTAATTTCTTTTAAAAAAATAATGGGTTTAGTGTCAGCTTGTATTAAAACCACGGCAAACGACGTGGAACGATATAATGAACGAGACAAACAGAACTGTAGGCCAAAACTTTTCATGACTAGCTTCCACCCGTGACTTCGCCCGTTTACTTTTTACATAAGTAATATCTATAAAAATTACTAGCTTTTGCCCGCTTTTTCGCTCGCGCATATGTTCGAAAATTAACCCACGTGAGCGTATTAGCTATTTATTGTTATCTATAACACTCAGGGATACTATACAACGTATAACATAATAACCGCAAGACCTCTCATGTGCTGTCTCAGGTCATGAAACTGAACAACTTCTGTTCTGTGGCTTTTGGAATTTCATAATGTTTTTTTAGTTTTACCAAACATATTGATCAGCGGATCGCGTCAGGTCCTCGAAATTTCAATATTTAGTGCATGCAGTAAGTGGACATGGACCGACAGACCACACGTTTTGGTCCCGATAGATGGCGCAATGCCAAGCAAGGGGCAGCTCACTAGTATAATATAAATTGTATAAATGATGGATTCCACATCCGTTGGGGTGTATATTCATTTTCTTTTTCTCCATTAAAGTCCAATCTGTATAGCTAATTGAACGCTAATTAACTATGTGCTGCTGTCATACTAAGAGGGTAATGGACACCACCAACTTTTAATGGGCTGTAAAAATGCGATTCCCAATAGCAACCTATGATGTCAAAAATTCGCCAGCTCAATGACTTTTAATAATTTAAAGATTTTATAGAAACTAAGAATCTCTCTCTCTGTAGGAATTTTTCAGTTAATTAATTGAAATTTAGTCGGGGTTGCCAGGTCCAAAATAAAGTATTTTTAAGGAAGTTGTGTGTCGGAATAATTAATTGGTAGGTAGGTAAATGGTATCAACTACACAATTATATATGATGGCTCATGGCTTAAAGAGGAGATAACTGAAGATTATTGTATTTATAACCTATGCAGACTACTCTAGCTACCTACTTATTAAACAGGTAGACGTTTAACATTCTAGTTTTCAAAAACATCACTTCTTATATCTACTCTACGAAGGATTATTATTACTATCATCCACGTGTGTCCCACTGCAGGACAAGACTTCTTATCGACTATTTATTGCTATCGACTAGTGTATTGTTTTATAACCGACTTCTAAAAAGGGAGGTGGTTATTTGTATTCCAACAGTTTCTTTTTTTTCACCGATATCTCCGTGATTACTGGTCCGATTTAACTTTTGCTAATAAAAATCATGATCTTGATCATCCAAATGTCATGTGGATGATGTGCCAATAACTTCTAGTTACAATGTAAAATTTATACTTGACGGGATTTCTGTGAGATACCACAGCTAAAAAGGCTAAAATAAAAACTTTTTTCCAAAAAAAAAGAGGAAGTCGGTGGCAAAAATGTCAATAAAACACAAAAGTCACCGACTTCCGAAAGTAAAGTTATTTTCCACTATTTCTTTTTTTTGGAAGTCGTTTATTTTATTTTTTGCAAAAAAGTTTTATGTGACTAGCTCGCCACACTATTCTCAACCACTGTAAATCCTGAAAGCCGGTCAATGAAGTTTCGACCAACTACGATCTTTTAAAAACCGAGGGGAGTTCTTCCCGCCTTGTCCTTCTAGGACTGCCACGTTGCTGTTCGCTGAATTTGAGGATTCCCTGGTGGTTATTTTAGCACAAACCTTCTCCGGCTTGGGACAATAGGTACAGGGAGGAAGGGACACCGACGCGAAAACGGTAACCACGTACTCAGCACATCGTTTTTTAAAAATAATAGCTGTTCATATATTTTGACCGTGTTTTTTAGGGTTCCGTAGTTAATAAACTAGGAACCCTTATAGTTTCGCCATGTCCGTCTGTCTGTCTGTCAGCAGCTTAGCTCAAAGGCTCTTAGTACTAGAAAGCTGTAATTTGGCATGAATATACAAATCAGTTACGCCGACAAAGTGGTAAAATAAAATCTCGAAAAGTATTTTTTTTTCCAGTACCTACACGTAAAGTGGTAATAGTGTGGGATGTCGTTGGATATATAGGTCTTTATAACTATTCAGAGTTTGTTAAAATAATTTCTCGATTAAGGGATTCGTGTGTGAAATATTAAGCTTTAAAATGCTAATTTTTGTTAGACTCAAGTGTGTCCCCCCCCTCTACCAGCTAAAGGGTTGTGTTTGGGTGCGTGAAAAAATACACGATCATAGCAAATATATAACGAAATGAAAAGGAAAACTATCACAGCTAAGTAGACTTTACAACATGGCCAAACTTGAATAACATATTTTCCTAAACATAATGTGTGTGAGGTGAGCACAGGTTTTTCAACTAATAATTTAAGTTTGGTTTTTATTATTACGATACATCGTTCGGAGGCAAATCGAACCGTAGGAACTGTCTGCATATTTTGATGAGCAACTACAGAACCCTTCATTGTGCGTGGCCCAACACGCACTTGGCCTGTTTTTTTTAAATAACCGATAAAAAATTTCGTTGCGGGGTTTCAGAGTATGTGCTAACCGTTTTCGCGTCGGTATCCCTTCCACCTTGTATATGTCCAGTTTCATGTTAGCTGCGAAAAGACAGATATCACACAACTGGCTGAGCTTTTTGCAACTACGTTGGAGTCGCTTCCAGTCTAACCGGATGCTATCGTACCAATATTTTACATGGAGCGACTGCCTATCTAACCTCCATAACCCTGCACGCGTAGCATGACCACCGTAGAAACTACGGTATTTGTCAACGGATCAATCGACAAAATCACAGATCAACAAAAGAAATCTGTCATTTTGTCGATTCTTCCGTCGACAAAACCCGTTTTTACGGTGGTCATGCTACGCGTGAAGTTACTGGGTAATAACGAAGAATATACACACACATGCAGGTATCAAATGTATACAAAATGATAATGTCTTTCGTGTCGATCTGCGTCAAGAGCAATTCTGTATGCAGGTCAAGGTTTCCAAAGGAACTGACGTAATAATCAGCCTTACAATTAGGACATAATCCATCCATATGCCATATACGTACTTATATATGCAGCAAACATCTCTATTTAAGCGCCGCATAGCGACAGCAGCCTACCCACGTTCCTCATTCCTCCGAGATTAAGGAAACTGTAATATTAAAGTTATTCCTAGATCGATAAATCTATAATTTCTCCGCATAAATGTTACAACATCCAATAAATATCGGCGTCGTGTTATTTATTTGATCCCGAAACTGTTTGTAAGATTATTTAAAACCCTATTTTTTTAAACGGTCAGTTCTGACTCTGAGCCAAATCAGCTGTTTTGAGTAGAAATAACAAGTTTTTGTTGTAGTTTACTACTTATTAAATACTACTCTGTTATAAACGACGAATAACGATCCATGGTAAGTCTATATTATCATTTGCGGAAAGGTGGAAGATTAATTTCTATTTCTGGGTTTTTTACGTTCCTAAATGATTTAACCAAAGTTACTTTATAATTATGATACCGAACTAGCTCGAGACCATTACATACCAATACGAATTTAAAAAATAACCGTCTTTGGTTACTCGCATGGTAACAGGCACAATGAGATGAGACGAATTAATTTGAATTAGTTAACGCCAAATCTAACAATATGCTTGCATGTCCTAAATCTTAGAAGTGTCAACTCCCGTGTAATAAACGCCGACAAAACAGCCTATTGCTATTAACCAGATACATATTACCTAGACATCAAAAAGAAGCATTTATTAGAGGCTTAAATCTCACGTGTAGCTTTTATTTTGGGAAGTGCCTTGAAAGCACCACATTGTAGTGTTGAAAGTGCGAGCTAGACTACAATAGCACAGCCGAGCTTGGAATAAAGCTGATGACACACAGATGGTGGAAAGTGACATGACGATGACTTCTTAAGGGCAGCACGACATTGTGTGTGTTCTTGACACGACACGACTCCGATACGATATATTAGTAAGTGTTTGCCTAGATAAGTTGATTTTAGCACGTAATACTGATCGTAACTAGGCACCTCAAATGTTTGTAGAAGCTCGCTCCTTAGCCACCTGTATTTAAACTGTTTTCAAGAGCCGTTACGAATCGTTTTGCGCGATAACTCGACGACTTCTAGCCACTGGAGCAGGCCGGGTTTCGAAGAGGATACAGCACTATAGACCACATCTACAAAGTGCAACAGATTATAGATTATACAGAAGTCCGAAGAGTTTAATCGGCCGTTGTGTTTTGCATTTGCGTATGAGAAGGCAGTTCTGGAGTCTCTACAGCGATGCCAAGTTGACTGGAGATACATGACATAAGACTGAGAAGACTTTATAATAACGCCACAATCCAAAATCGGAACCAGCAAACAGAGCAAAAATAGCGATTTTAGTAATAAAATCGTACAATAGATTAAAACCAAATATTACACATAGGTATAATACTCATCCAAATAAGTAAAATTATAATTACTCAAGTAAATATAGTTATGATGTAAAATATAAATACCACAAAAGTTTACTATTCTAATTTAATGTTTATTTAATTTTCTAAACAAAAAGCGCCTTCATCCTCTCTCCTATTAATTAACTTTGCTGTGCCCGACAGGGTCCATAATTGATGCAATATTTTAACATACCAACTGTTTTATTTTACATTATGGAATGCAATAAAGTATTGAGCATATACCATTGCGTCGGGGGCGGGGGTGAGGTAAGGGGACGTAATTTGCCCGAAATTGTTCTACAACGCACTGGGGGATGTGATTAGACGCTGAACTGGGAAGCACGTGCCATAAACATAAACAGCGAGTACATCTCACACTTGAGATTGTAGATGACTCGTCATACTGGTTAAATCGCTGTACGACTTGCAGCAGATGCTAGTTGATTCTTCAATACGCGTTGTCGTTGACGTCACAGTTTTTATACTGTGTCGTTGTCCCGATCCGGAGATTAAGGAACATTAACTGAAGCCTAGGCTCATCTCGTCGTATGCTACTTATTCAATTCCAGGCACTAATTGCTTTCCTGTGTTCTGCTGATTAGATTGTTGTCGCACCTGGCTTGGTGCAATCTTAGGGGCTATCTCCACGAGCGAGAGAATCGCGACGGATCCGCGCTTCTATCGCGGTCGTCTCCACGAGCGAGCGATTATTCCGCCAGCGTATCGTCGCGACTGGTAACGGAATCGCCGCGTGCCCGCGACGACTCTTAACGGAATCGCCGTGTTTCCGCGACGGGGCGTTGTGCAATAGTTTTGTTTAAAGAGTTCACCCGCCGCGCGCACGCGGCGCGCGCGCCACCAGTCGCGACGATACCGCGGCGATACGACGTCGTTACGCGCGCACATTGCCACTCGTCGGATCGCCGCGATAACATCGCCGTGTGGGGACGCGTTCATAGAGAGTGTATAGAAATACGTGGCCAACGATATTATCGCCGCGATTCTCTCGCTCGTGGAGACAGCCCCTTAGTGTCTGGGAACCTTAGGGAAATAAATGTGCTCATTAATCAGCACGAGTATGATAAGTACGTTCTATTTCTATGTCTATTCATTTGTTAACGCTCTTAACTAAATAAAAAGAAAAACAATAGAATAAACTAAAGTAAGTAGTCTAGTAATAAGCTTTAAGGGTTTGGTTTGGATATCTAGACCTTCTTAAAGTTACGTAAAAACTTTTTAATATGGTTGAGCAGCGTTTATTTCAATTCAAATATATTTTTCTGAAGAACGTAATCAGTTGAAATAAACCGTTGTATACCAATGGGTATCATTTAAGCTATCGCCAATTTTATTAGTTTTGTGTTTCTTAAATAATAGGTTTTGTCCGCAAAATAGTAGATTTGTCACCAAAATGTAGTCACCAAACAATATAAAATCAATTCCACAATAAATCACCTAAAATCATGGTGATATAGGGTCTAGTACCAAATAAATGTTTTTGTATGTATTATAATAGGTTTGTCCTAATAAGTATTTAAGCAAACTTATTTAAAGAGATCAACTGTTTTCGGACGTTTCAGAGTTTCCGAACCTCGTGGTGCCCCTGACGTCGACCGTCTAGGGTTAGCGTTTCAGTCAGCAGGTCGACGGATCCCCGCTGCGCGAGGCTCCTATTTCTGTCTGCAGGGTTTACAGGAACCTAACTAACCGAACCTCGGGGTGCCCCTGACGTCGTTGGTGACAGATCTACCATTCTGAGCACAAAGCTATTATTTGAGTAATACAACTATTATTATAAGAACGAAGTTTATATTCATCTAATTTACTACAATTTTATTGGTAATCCATCTCTTATTTTACACATAATATTAACATTAATTTGATAATTCATACCTGGGAACACTTTTTTTTATCTGAGAACGAAAATATTTCGTGGCGATAGATCTATTTATTAGGTGATACAACTTGATGACAAATATAAATTTTGGTGACAAGAAATATAGTCCCCTATACCAATTTATCCATTATGATGACATACCAGATATTTTATTTTACTGGATACTTTTAACACAGGTTTTATACAGCAAATCTGTAGGATTAGTTCTATATCGCAGCTTTATGTGTCCCGGCTACATCACACCACGAAGGTTGAGGAGATCGTGGAGTATGTCCGAGCGAAGACCAACTGGACCTTGAGGGTTGAGAAGTTGGAGTCGCGCCACAACACGAATTTCAAGTCGTTCGTGGTGCGAGTTCCGACTCATCATGTTGAGACCTTCCTCAAGGCAGAGTTTTGGCCGAAGGGTGTCATGTTTCGGCGTTTCCGCGGAAGGCTACGCGACACCACGCAGCGCAACACGACGCCGTCACTTCGTGTACAATAATAACATCTGTTTTCTGGTTTTTATAAATATGTATGTTAGTTTATAAGGTATATATGTTATGGGTCTGAAATAAATGATATATTATTATTATTATTATTATATAAAAGCTTATTCATTTTCACAATTTCTATGTACATTATATCTACAAATAGAACTAAAATAATGATAAAAAGAAGACTAAAAGAAAGTACCTATATAACATATAGGTGTATATATATATTCTTATATATAACACAACGACAATTAAATAGGACACGTGTTAAGCTTATTTAACTATCGTTTGAAGATTTCAGTTGTCTTTGTTCTTAGTCTGCGAGAGGAAGAGACTCTATTATTTTCACCACCAATAGAGATCCCATACAGTTTTCATTACAATAAAAACATACTTATGCATAATAAGTTTCTTAGATTTCAGGCGAGTAGTTGAGCATCCTAATATGATGCTGTTGAACTACTCGCGTGTAATCCCGAAGGGTTGTGCAGAGCTGTACCTACCTTATGTATGTAAATACCATGTGAAGTAACTAGTACTTAACTGATAAAACTAAGATCATGTATAACGCATTGCGCGGTATTTCAACGCCACTACAATTTAAAGCGGTGCTCTCTGCCAACGTACAGAATAAATAAATCATACAGAGAAAGCCATAAGTTACCTCAACGTCCAAATATGTAACGGGCATAACAACTCCATGTTATGTAAACATGTTTCCTATTAAAATCTACTGCATCACTATGAAACGAAATCCTCCGCACGTTGTTGGGGAAACAAGAAACATTGTAGCAACATTGTGGCGTTTCTAACTATGTTTAGCAGAAAAGCTAGTTAAAAACCTATAAAGATGTAGGAAGCTGCTAGAATAATAAATAGGAGCAGATGTAGTGAATGACAAATGACGTAGGAATACACAGCTGTAAACTGTACACTGCACACGCACAAGAGCTCTTTCGATGTAGGTACAGACGCCAGCACATCAAGCTATTACAATCTGTCAAATTAATAAAGCTTTGAAACTTTATCGCTAAAGCATTAGGTTCAAGGTTGATTAGGAAAATTTGACAGTTTCGGATAGCTTGATGTGTTGCCGTCTGTACCTACATAATGTTACAAAGATTATTCTTCTTCTTTCTTAATGTTTCCTACAAAAGTGCAATACTTACTACACGGACTATACACGACTTTACGCGACTATATACGGTCAAAATGTATAGAAAGTGAGTTTTTTTTTAAATTACGGATGTAAGTATCGCGCTGTTGGACATTTAGCTACTATGACCTTCTGATCAGGAGGGAAGATTTCCGATGTCGGGGGTTCAGAATGATGTACTGAATACGTGATAACCGTTTGTACGCCGGTGTCCCTTCCACCCTGTAAAGAGTGCCGTTATACATTTTTAACCACTCGTTGAAATACATCGGTGTTTTCTTTGGCAAAAACCATCATAAAAAGTAAAGTCAGGGAAATTATTTATTACAACTCTGACTTCTCTTCATCCAAGTGAGGCGAAACTAATTACTTTAAATTATATGTTACGGTCTAGTGGTCGCAAGCGTGACTGCTGAGCATGAGGTCCTGGGTTTGATTCCCGTGTCTGGTGTTAAAGGGTTTTTCCATCAGGAATTTCTCAGTTTCAGCCACGGAGTCTGGAATTGTGGCCGGTTGATGGCGCCTCCTGTTTTAAACATAACACAACGAAATGTGGGTGTAGGTACTATAAGGTGCACCTCTGCATAACCCTTCGGAGATTACAGGGGTGATGTTATGTATGTATATGTATATGTTATACAGTCACGAGTTGACCAATTATCGAAATACGGTTCTGTTTTTAAGTTCAACGAACGACATTGAAGGGTAACGCCACGGTAACACGCTTGGCACTTGGCAAGGTGGTCGGCGATTTCTTTGACTCAATTTATGTCCAAAGCTGTCAGTCAAGCAGTGCATTAACCTATTTGGCATTCGTTGAGTGAGTTACTTTGTTTTTTATTTTTAATTAGTTATACCGATGTGTATTACGAGGTTGTTGTAGAAAGAACTCTTTTCCAAACGGATACGTTTTAAATCAACATATTTGTACCCCTTAAAGTCTATGCTCATGTCGCGCGTTTAGAATTATTACGCACCAGCATCGGCATCGGTGCTTTGCGAAGTCGCATTTGCAACACGCAAACAGACAGAAGATCCATAGGTCAAAATGGGAAGAATGCACATGTCCATGTATTTTCGCTTGAGTGCCAAAGGAAGGTTTCCTTACTTTCTTTTGATGGCCTCTAGCTTTGACAGTTACAGGGCACATGCCCAGAGAGAGTGCCCAGTGGAAAAGATGGCCCTGACTGTATCACTGCAAATAGTCGCGGTGGGCGAGGGCCCTTAGGCAATCAGCCCCGGTCTCCCCTAATATTGAGCTTCCAATTTTGAAGCGAGTCCTTCTTAGTGTATCGATCATGTATGTATCGCAATCTTAATTGTGTGTGTCGGCCCAGAACTGAACCACGAGTTTGGCGCTCTCAGTTCCTGTAATGAGAGCTAGATTTCAGTAGATCAGCACAACAAAAAATCTCTGAAGAAAACAATATGTTTTTTAAGTACCTACATACAATTACGAAAGTAAATTCGTCATTCTCTTAGTATTTTCGCAAGACCATGACCTCGAGTGCAGGGTCGAGGAAAAATAGAATCCGGATGTAACATAACAACTGTCGTACGAATGTTTTTGTTTTAAGAACAATTATTTTAAGTGCTGTAATGTTTTTCTTGTTCGGACGGGTAGGAAAAATGTTAAATATCACAAAAACACTACAAGATAGCAGTTTAGAACATACAAATTATTTCGATTTTTACCAATAAAATGGACAGTTCCGTTCAGTTGAGTTTCTTAAATAATACTGGTACCTACATGAATGGCCGCGACAGTCACGGACGTTTGAACTATCGTAGAAAAATGTAGGAGTTTAATTTTTTTTTGAGCGACAAACAATACGTTCAACTTAACTTTTACCTATTTTCTTGCGTTGATAGTACTGTATTTTATTGAAAAAATTATATATCTATTAAAGCGTCAACCAACTTAATTATTTCAATCCTCCTTCTCGTCGCAGGATGGTTCAAAGACTTTATGTAGAAAACGGTGGTTAAAAATTAGCTAATAAGTAAAAAGCTTGTACCCTAGTATTATATGTCGCATCATCTGTTATTTTCTGCACTCCTGGTACATCTTGGTTACTATTAATCATGTAATTAATTCAGACTTTTCTCATCTTTTCAGCTCTCACAGTTCGGTTTTTGACAAAGAGGTACATTGGAGAATACGATCATCAACAAGGTAATATAATATTTTGTTTTCATTTCAAGTATTGAAACTGTAGGAAACTGTGCAGATAAACCAGCCCATAACATAACATCACTCCTGTAATCTGCGAAGGTTTAGGCAGATGTGTTTTAGTACACCCACCCACATTTCGCCAGTTATGTTTGAACACCCATGTACTAGGGGACGATAGGCGAGCGTATTGCCAACTACCAGGCACAAAAAGTAAACTCCGTAGCTGCTACTGAGAAATTCCTGATGTAAAACCCAATAACGCTTTGCCCAACCTGGGAATTGAACCCATGACCTCATGCTCAGCAGTTGCGCTTACCAACAATTTGGATATTAAAAGCACGAGAGTCGTCGAGTTTTGAGCCAAGGATGAATGAATGATGAAACGAATACTATCTTTGTAAAACAATAAGATCATTCAAGAGGCAAAATGTAGCACGCCTAGCAGTTAATAAGTTCTTATTATTTTTATAATAAGAATTTATTTACTTTTCCTCTAAAAAATTGATTTGGGAGCGAATACGAAATGATCTGCCATATTTTTATTTCAGAATGTCCGTAGGATAATCAATGACTATTCTGTTTTCAGATAGCAAATACAAACACGAAGCACTGCTGGACGGCGAACCGATACTATTCGAGATTCTGGATACCTGTCCAAAGGTAAAACTTTATTATTTTACTAATTGTAGCGAATTAATAGCAGAAGCAAAAAGGTGGATAAAGCACTTTCTTACGTCACCGGCGCTATTTCTAATCCCAAACGCAACGAGTGGGATTCTAGGGTTCTCGACCAAAAGCAAGGGAGCTTGCGAGGGAGTTAAGACTAGAATCCTGACAGCAGTGAGGGATTTAAGCTTGCCCAAGACGACGACACTTTTATCCCCGAGGAACATACTCGATTTTTACACCTAAATGACGAGGAAAACAATAAATTTGATTTTCGAAATATGACGTCGCGCACCAATATTCTATCTCGCCGCAGCGCCAGTGTTGGTAGATTGTGGATTTACTTGCTTTTCTTAGAGAAACAAATCGTACTGGGGATTTTTTTGGGGAAAAAATATTGGATATAAATTGGTGAGAGCAGGCAAACCTGCCACCTACGCTAGTATCACTACCACTTCTGCAGTAAAATTCTAGAAATTATGTTCGCTAATCATAGTGTACCTATGTATAAAAATTGCCTGTGAATAGGTACTTACATTTCACTAATCCAGTCAAGCACGCTATGCTATAATTGCGACGAGCCTGTTGGCTGATGGGCAGCTCGACAATATTGAACTTAGGTGCAAGCTGTATCGTCTTGCGAATACGCTCCACCAAGCATAGCTTTTCAGTTTTGACTTTTTTACAATCGACAAAAATATTTGTTCCGGATGATGGAGTAATGGTTCATCTTTTAATACACCACCAAACCTATCTCAGTAGTAAGTAGGTAACCAACAATTTAATTGGTCGATATTTTTATCAGTAACTGTGTAACAATGTCAGCTATATTGTCAATGTATTGCAATTGTTCTATGTGTAATTCCACCTGCACTTTGAGGGACTAGTTTGAAGCCACCACCAACGCCGTCGAGGTGGCAGAGTTCTGGTCAAAACTAATTTGATGATGAAAAAGGGAAACATGAACACTACGAAGAAGAAGAATGTATTGCAGGCCCAGGCTGTATGTTTGTGTTCGTAATGTGTTTGCAACAAACGCACCTGTCGAGCAACTTTTAAATGATATGAATATAAACCAGTGCGGGATTCAAAACAGCTTCCTGCTTCTTTGGTTATTTAATTTACTAGTCATTCGACATTCGAATTATTTATTTCAATTAGCTAGTAAATGTGTGTCTAGTAAACGACGAATGGACGGAAGATCTTTGGTTGCCTTCTATAAAACCGTACTGTATTTAGTTATACTTAATTAAAATCCAAATTGTCTAGGTAAGATTAATTGGATAATACGTGAAGGTTAATTAGCTTGAATAGAATAAACGTTTGTTCAAAATACCTAATGCGAATGTCAGCAAACTGTTGCAGATAAATTAATTATGTTGTTAATTTGTACATTGTGCTCCGATTTTACTATATTAAATACTGTAACAGCTGCCGTAGAACGATAAATACTAACATTATATCAAGTTGTATTAGATTACCGATGAAAAATTTCTATGTGAGGGGTTCGGAATAATGTACAGTTAGAGTAAGGAGAGGTATATCGGTTTTATAAGTAATTTGGTGATATTTTTTAAACACCGATAATCTTCCCCTTACCCTTCGTGGTTTTAAGCGTTTGTGCGTCGGTGTCCCTCCCATCCCATATAAGTCATACCTTAGATTTATGCAGTTAATTGTAATACTAAGAAACTATTGCTAGGTAGTCCATAATGATATAACTATAAGCCAACAGGTTTTTTCAGTTTTTCAGTTTCCAAAAATTCTTAAATACTATTGCAATTATGCAAAACGGAACGTAGTCTTTATGCTTTAGTACAGTTTTTCAAATGTAATTTTTAGGTTTTATGTGAAAAACGTGAAACGAAACGCAACCCGCCATCTTAGATGGATGATATTGACAGCTAATGTCAAAAGAGATTGCCCGTTTTGTAAAGGAAGTTCGGTCCCAGTGGAAAATGCTTGTGCCGTGTAGTTTTTTATTTTACTTAATAGTAAAAACATAGCATTTTCATAATCAGAAATCTTTTCCATTTATTCACCCTGGTTCAGGAGATATCATTATTTTTCTGTTTTAAAAATCTAGGTTATAATTAGAAATTGACATAGACTGTAAACATCACTATGAGCATGGAATGATGTCTCTACTACTTTATGCATAAAGTAACTCGGTGGTAGCAGAAAAAGCACGTATCATAAATAATAACTATGTAAATACGGAATTCAAAACTCAACGTATTTAAACAAAGCAATCACGAACGTAACGAACCTCAGAGCAAAGTGCTGTGACATGCGCAAGTAAATGTTGCCAGAACAAATATTTTTAATCGTAAATAAATCGATTTCATTTTTTTTATCGATTAAAACTGTTTTGTTAATACGGGCGTTTCCAAAATACATAAGGCTTTTATGTTTGTGTAAATCGCTTTTATGGACATCTATTCAACAATATAAACTTATTATGAATATAAGCAACCTATTGTTGTCATCGTTCCATCGCTATTACTAGCATCGACTATAAGCAGTGTACGTCTAGTAGTTTACGTTATCATGAATATTTTACATACTTAATTAAACTTATACTTGGCCTTTTTTTTTTTTCGGGTGGGGAATCATCAAATGACTCCTCCCGCTCTGCATTTCAGATATAATATGCTACAATAATACGTACCTATGAAAAAGACAGGGTTAACACCATTCTAACCCATCGTCGTGAAAACATAATGCTAAAACAGTAGCTTTGAAGTTGTCAAATGTTGAGACCTCCATTTAAATGTTGACGTGAACTAGTTAAAATAATTAAAAAAATATTGTTTTTTTTTTAATTGTTAACTATCGTTTTGATCTGATATCGATTAATCCATTGATTAAAATACCTTATTTTCAATAGTTATTTGATATCTGGCAACATTTTTTTGTACCTATACCTATCAAACGGATGTCGACGTAATGTTTAACTATTAATTAACTTTAACTTTATTCCCAGGGTGAAAGAAATTGTATAAAAAATAACTTGCAAACAAAAAAATAAATAATATTTTTAGGTTATTATTTCAATCAGGCACACGATACCACAAAAGGGACCTGCCTGGTGGCAATGTCCTTTGTGCGTGATTCCCAAAGAGTATAATAATAATAGGGGAAGTCATTCCTTTACTTCCGAGTCCAAGTGAATGTGTTCTTCCGTATCGATTTTCTACAGCTTGGCTACGTTCTTGGATTCTATTTGGATTGCTTTACTGTACGACCTCGGCTTACTCACTTTTGGACACTGAAATAACGCAGCGGGGCTCCGTCGACCTGCTGACGGACACCCTAACCCTAGACGGTTGAGGTCAGGGGCACTCCGAGGTTCGGAAACCAAGTATTTCTGGCGGGTGAAAATGGTGAGGGGGGGATCCGACACCTCCCCCCCCTCCCCCAACCACTCACAACCCCTTAAATTGGCGAAGTATTTTGAAATTTTTACCAATTATAGTATTGTCATCCGAAATACATAAAATATACAAAGTTTCATTTCGATACTACAATTAGGCTTTATTTGACTTCCAAGATTTGATAACATTGTTTGTTACAAGTGGAGCTAATATAAATAAGCGTGTTAAAAATGATTCCTGGAACACAGGATCCTACTTCAAAACAAAAGCTTGGGGTATCCTTAAGGGATAAGCCAAACATTTGAATGTAATTGAAACTAAGGCTTTTGGGTTTATTTATTTGTGAAAGGGCTTTTTAGTCAACTGATCCCACATGGGCGGGACCCGCGGGTCCACTCGACCTAATGCATGTTTGAATTGGTCAACTAGACCCGTTGACCAGTTTTGTGATTAGTATAGTCAAGTAGAAAAGTTTTCTTGATATTATTCTATGTCTATTTTGTAGCCAATTGTATTAAGAGATGTCTGTGTCCCGTAGACGCTCGAAAACCCCTTTTGGCTTTGTCTTGTTCAGTCACCATCTGTATCCTATTCCCAGTCGTCACCGGCTTGGTCAAAAGCGCAAGGCGGAAAAACATCTCGATTGTAGCCACTGGCGTCAAATGGGAAAAATCACGTTTGTTGTCATTGCATGATATATGGCACAAATTATGTACCCCAAAAAGTACTAGGCTGGTATGAGTTCAAGATGGTATGTAATTTAAGAATCGGTCTACTAGTAATGAATACTATTACTATCATTTAAATACCATCTTCGATTCATGCTAGCCTAGTACTTTTCGTGAGCCCATAACCAGCACAAAACGTGTCGCGAACAGAATACAATCCTAATGTATGTAGCGGTTTGGTATACTGTTTTGGACCACTTCCTGAGACTCGAGAAAAGTACGCGGAAACACTTTGCCGCCCTGCATCCGACTATACAGTAGGCAACTTGGTGTTACTAAACTTTTTGCCATCGATACGCTAAGAAGAAGAATATGGTGTATTATTTTTATTCCTCCTAACATTTTTCTACACGCTTAAACTCAAATTTGAAATTAGTCCACATTTTTTTTTTCAACTTTAACAGCGGGTCCAATTGACAAAAGAACAATAATAAATATAATGAATAAAATAATGAATTAATAAAGTCCTCTTGCGGATCCCATCTAATCGGGACCAGTTCACTAAGATCCTGTGAAAGTAAGTGTTATTAAAATTAAATTACAATTGCAAATTGTCTTTATTTAGGCTTAATGGAACGTGTCGTTCTACGAAACGTAAGCTGGCATTTATTCTAAACTGCGTTCGCAATTTAGTTTCTGAATACGTAAACAAATAGATTGGGAAAAATCAACACTCAAACAACTTGAACACCCGTACATAAAGGTTCAATGGGACCAAAACACAGAAACTTCAATTTTATCTACAATTTTCAACATTTAATGTGTCTTTCAAAAGTATCACTTAGCGATTCTTCTCGAAAACAACTTCTAGCACGCTCCAAAAAAGTTGATACTCATTTTCAGGGTTCCGTACCCCAAGGGAAACCAACGGGATCCTATTACCAAGCCTCCGCGGTCCGTCCGTCCGTCTGTCTCTCAGCAGGCTGTATCTCATTATCCGTAATAGGTAGACAGTTGTAGTTTTCACAGAATGTACCTATAGAAGATTGAGCCCTACTACAATGGTACGGAACCCTTCATGCCGCGAGGCGGACTCGCACTTTGCCGGTTTTGTAAGTTAAATCTTAACGATTGAATATAAAGATCTGAAATTTTGAATTGTGTTTTTTGACACTGCAGATACGCTTCGTAGTACACGCTTGGCACGCCACACCGGTAGTTAGTGACTGTAATAAGCTTGTTCAACAATGTCTAATGTGTTTTTTTTATTGTCTAGAACCTTGAATTTGATCTCACTTTAAATACACGTGTCGCTCTGTCTTTAAATTCAAATAAAAACAAGCCATTTATTATTGCCACAGACTAGCACTAACGCGCGACGTGACGTATCACAACGCAACGTAAATTACAACGATTTTTAATAGGAGATACTAATAAAAAGAAATGTTTTTGGACAAGCACAATAAGTACCTCACAGAAATACATATGAAGAAACTCCTACTTTTTTATAATTCTGTGCCCGCGGCTACACTTACAAGACTTTTAGCTACTCAGGCCTTAGGGAACCGCCTCGACGTCAGACAGTTGTCACGCCGATCCCTAAGCTTGTTTGTATTTGTAACTGCTGTGAGATTCTCACTGGAAGTAGCTATTTTGGATGTACATAATATAAGTCCCGTCGCAAATAGTGATTGCCTTTCTTTCATTAATAGGACTTTCGGGATTTCCAAAAATGTTCTCAGGCACAGTGACATTTCTTAGACTAGTGCAAGTGGCATTCACGACCTTTTTTCAACATTCGCGAAATCATCGCTTCGCTTGTTTTAAAGATGGACGCAAGTCTCAGGTTTGAGTCCCCATTTTTGCAGCTTTAACAAAAGAGCAGCTAAAATGTTTTGTAAAATACTTGTTCAAGGTCATCATCCCCACAAGCTCATATCACTTTTTCGCCAGCAGATGAAAAAAAAATTGACAAATAAAACGTACGGGAAACCCGATTGTTCAACACTAAAAATCAGCTACAGCTGTAGACTCAGTGCCGTAGTAAAAAATACTCAGAATGACATTCCCAACAGTGGTGACACATTTTTTTTCGTTTGCACTTTGGTTTTTGGGCCGAAAATGAATCTCCTTTGAATTTTGCGGGTTACCCTGGCGTTTCCTCGTTGAGAACATAGTGTATTCAAAATACCCTTTAACTACGACGGATGATTTTGTAACTTTAATGGTTAACGAAAGAAAATGGTCAAGTCTTAGTTCATGATCTCTTCTGGAAACCGACAGTTCAAATCGGTAACATAAAAAAAATCTCAATTCAAATATACTTCTTTGAGAACTTGATCAGGCCGACTGAAGCGCAAAAGTCATAATAATATAAGAAGATACGAGGTACTGAAAAGTACTGTCCTTGCTTGAATTTAATCTAATTTAGTAATCCTTCCTAACTAATATTATAAATGCGAAAGTAAGTTTTACCTATTCACGCTTAAACCACTGAACCAATCATTCTGAAATTTTGCATAATGTTGTCAGGTGTTCAAAAACGGTTATAGGGTTAACTTTTATCCCGAGAAAAAGTACTGTTCCTGAGGAAAACAACAATAACGTTCATATGATAATGGATGGCCCCATACGTGTTTTTCGAATTATGATTGAATTATATTATTACAAGCAGAGTACAACCCGAATTGATTGTTAAATTCTATATTAACGTGAGCGAAGCCGCGGTCAAAGCCTAGTGAACCTATAAACTTTAAACCAGCAAGGGTTACCGAAGCGCATAGGTGCTTCGTGTGCTTGTGGAATATGCAAGATCGTCGTGCTACAGCGTAATCACCTCAGAGACAGGAATCTAAGGCCCGGACTCCACCAAAGCGGAGACGAGCGGAGATGTGCGAAGCGTAGAGGAGAGGAGATGCATAAAAGTTAGGGTGTACCTATCCAACCGCACACCGCTCACGTCGCTTATCGTCTCTGCTGGCTCAAATAAGTACGAGATTATAATTAACACTAGAAACGTGATATTTACCATGTCCACCACACACCACACAAACCACACACCACACACACACACACACACACACACACCACACACACACACACAATATGAGCACATGTGTGTGTTTGACCATGACAGTTTAAAAACTTATAATTACGAGATATTTCCTCTCCTCTCTGCTCAACAGTTTCCACGAGAAGTGTAATTAACGAAATTCTATTAGTGCTTTTAAAACACATCACTCTTCTCGTCTCGTCTCCGTTTCGGTGGAGTCAGGCCCTAAGCGCATTATATTAAATTGCGCATTGCGCGCTTATATTAAAGTTTTTTCTGTACTCCGGACGCATCTCGACGACTACCTACTGTCACTCAAAAGTAATAAATTGAATAGAGTTGTAGTATGTAAATTATACTTAGCACCGTCATTGCAGATCACACAAAATCGGCCCGATATGGAGCTTACCGCTGCTGCACACGGTGAAAAATATACCTTTCTTGCTGGTGCGGAACGATAATCTTCGGTATTTGTAGAAATTCGACAGAGACAAATGTAATATACAAAAAATATAATACGTATAGCGCTTTAATCTATCTCAGTGGTGTCAGGTCAAAAAGGATAATACGCACTCTCGAAAAGGTCGATGAATGCGCCTTCCGCCCGCCACCGCACCAGATAAAAGTTTATGATATTTTTACCGCAGCTAGCGTGTTAAACAAAGAATAACCCAGCCACAGCAAACATCTACAATAGGAGCATCTTCAGCAAAAGCCCTTAAACTTTAACGAAACCCAATTTGTTCCAGAGTATAGAAGAGCTGCCGGGCAACGAGATCGCGCAGTGGGCCGACGGATTGTTCTTAGTGTACTCGATCACCGACAGAGAGTCCTTCAATTATGTGCGGCGGGCCAAGCAGAGCCTGCAGCCCGAAATACCGCTCGCTCTCGTCGGGAATAAGGCTGACATGGTGCATTTGAGACAGGTTATTGTTTATTTTATTATTTATATTGGATGTATTTGGAGCTCGTGGCCGTGGCCGCACGGGCCGATCTTCAAGGTTAAGACACGCTTGCCAAGGTCTGTCTGTAGATGGATGATCATACTGAGTTTCTTCCGTGCCTTCACGTCGAGCCGTTGGTGCCAGCTGTCATTTTTAGATCTTTGACAGTTGTTACAGTTAATGGCCCGAAAGTCTGAAAACGACTACCCAGGGTTACTGTATTACCCCGTATTGTGGAGGTCAGTTTGGCTGTCGCGCCTTGTAAAATACTGGAATTCAGTTGCATCTGGTTAGACTGGAAACCGACCCCAACATAGTTATTTTGCAAACCTAAATCTGTCTGTATATGCTAATGTAATGAGGCTGACGAGTTTTTTTTTTTTTGTTTGAACACGCTAATTTCTAAGCATGAGTCTATCACGTTATTGTCTCTGCTTGACAGGACACGATTTCAAATATTGTCGGCCCAAAACTTTTCCACTTCCACTGTGCTTCCACGGCGTCATTAGCGGCAGCAGTTCACTTTTTTGCATCCTGTTGTAATAAGAATTATCTCCTTCCAGGTTAGTCCAGAGGAAGGCGAGATCCTGGCCAAGGACTTCGAATGCAGCTTTGCCGAAGTCGCCGCTGCCGAGCAAGTCAACCAAGTAGGGGAGGTTTTCCACGAGCTCTGCCGAGAAGTACTCACACATAGGCGGAGAGCTAAACATAGTTTACTCGACAGAATGTTAGGCTCTAAAACTGCTTACAGGGTTTACTCACGAGGAAAGAGCGACAGTGCGTTACCAAAAGATTAAGTGACTAGTTGCATTTAACTGTCTAACGGGACTAAATACAATGTCAATACACGAAGAACTGAACGACAAAGGACACCGAAGCAGGGGCTTGTTTCGCAGCTCTTTGGTATGGGACTACCCTAAAATGATATTCCACGTTTAATGGCAAAAAATTTAGTAGGACTGGAAGAGGACTGTATTTTTCCTTATAGGTAATGTCTCAAGAATGTTATGATGTAATAAAAATCCTGTAGTTATAAAATATATATTAATATAGAATCAAAAAGTTATCTACTCTCCTTTGCCTACATCACGGTCAGAGACAAACATTATGCTTGAATGGCAACCCTATTTGTGCCGGGGTTAAGTGGTCCCCTCTTTAAAACGAGTATCAAAAATCGACTCAAATGCTCTGTTGTGTAGGTAGAACGACCCAATTCCGTTACTTACCGATCGTGTTCATATTGAAACTCTTTTTAGAATTCAGAAATACACAATTCATATTATATTAACCGATAGTGTTCACTTAAACAAAATAAACCTTCAGCTTGTTCACGTAAGTAGGACTTGTTGTTATGGATCTTTTATTGGCAAAAATAAAATAAACCACTGTAGGGCTTAAACATGTAGGTACATAACTGTCATAGATAGATTTTGTCAAAATAAAGCCATTAAGGTGCACAATTATCTAGATGTATGGAATTAATAAAGTTGAAAAATGTTGTTCCATTAACCCATACCCACCCACCCCACATAATATAAACACCCCCCCCCCCCACACACAATAACCCATATAATTGATCGATTTTTGACGATCGCCGCTTGCGGATTGCAAGCGGCAAAAACTATAAAAAAAAATGACAACAGTAACTTTATGTTTTTTCAATACACAACAAATCGAGCGACAATGACCTTTATCAAATATCTCATCTCAATAAATAATTATTGAAGTTAGGGCTTATACAAATATACAATGTGTACTTAAATTTTATAGATATAGATAGGTAGGTGTCACCAATATTAAACCGATAAGGTGCAGTCTTCTGCGAATATGTATTTATTAAGATTTTCTGCTTGTGGATATAATATATTATTAGATGTATACGTAATCATATTCTAAAGTAAGGACATAATATTATGTTGAACATTGTTCTATTAATTTACTTACTTGATTGTGTGATAAAAATCTCACGTTTGGTTGTTTGTTTACTAAAGACAAAAGCGAATTTAGTTTTGTATTTAGGTTGTGTTGAGTTGAATTTTCGTTGAAATAAAACTTGCTGTGGCTAGAATTATTGTGGTTTTTCGTTTAGTACTTTGACCTTCAGGTGGCTTTAGCTTAGTTCGGAATTTAAATGGAATAAGACAATTTAATGGCATTAGATAGATTTTGTTAAAATTGCCGTGCGGCCTAGTGTACGCTACAAAACGTTAGTTGGGTTAGTCCGTCTCCAAATAAAATCACCGACGGGCCTATGCCCTTGCTATTGAAAATGTATAACAAAAGTTTAAAAAGGTAGCTTATTAATTTTAGTGTTTATTATACAAAGTACTCCTACACCATGTTAAATGTTGTAGAGCTGTTATTCATCTATTTATCCAGCCAATTCCTCGTACAAAATCATGTCTAGTCACGGCTTCAGCAAAAGTAAAGAGATATAAGAAGAATCCCCTTCGTTCAAGTCACAAAACACTGCTCCTGAGACTTGGCTCGGACTTGTGCTAACATAAATTCTGCAAAATAAGATGAAGGACACTACCAGAAGCTAAAATCTGATCAATTGAAACCAGCCCCTTTTCATCTGGAATCGAAAACCGGTCAGTGCAGTTCTAAATATTTCAGTTGACGTTTCTGGCCAAGAAAACGACCTTGACCTAAACCAGATTTTAAATCTTACAAAGGGCGTCCTGTCTCGTATTTTCTTAGGGATGCCACACTCTTCTTCGCGTCAGCACATTGGATTCAAAGTTTCGCGCATGAATTCGCCGCTAGAGGCGATCGTGTAGAGTAAAGTCTTCCGAATTGTCAGATGTCATAGTGTTTGTGCGTTGCGTGTTTTTTTATCACGTATTTTTACTAATATTCACGATTGTGGTCTAGATTGAGCCATTCCTGATTAATTATGACTTGAAGATTTTAAGTAGCAACTTAGGCTCTTATTTGTTAGTACTTGGAGGTAGAATGATTTTTAAATGTTGGAGAATATTGTAAAAATGTATCTGAAGTGTACACTAAGTATGTTGTTATACGTAATAAAATAAACTTTTAATAAAGTTATTGGTACTTTAAAGTACAAAATAGAATTATTGACAGGACCTTACTCGACAGTGGTGCCATCTGGTGAGCTCAAAAACGATAGTCCTCATTAAAGCAATCAAGCCCAGCGCGCAGCGGCTTTTTAACGGAAATAAATATATACAGGGGTAAGGGACATCAACGTACAAACGATTACCGATATTTTTTAATTACCGATGAAAACCGAGCCCCCTCGGATTTAATCGGTAATTTAAAAAACTCGTTCGGAACGATTTACTGAATTCGTGTGCTTCAATATACCTTCCACCCTGTAAACAGTTAGTAGATATTATAACAAGCACTCCATAACGTCTAATTAACTTCATTTTCGAGCATATTTGTGGACCTTCTCATATCTCTGCTTTTATCTATAGGTTGTATAATGAACTGTCCACACAGTGACACAGCGTGTGTAACGTAAAGCACGAGTGAGTGATGTTGACCGTGGCATTTTATTTGTTAGCGAAAATGTTATTGTTTATTTAATAATATAACTATTCGTAATAATAAAGCATCTTGTATAATTTTCGTTTCATTTATTTTCTATTCAAACAGGTCTCGTTCGAAAAAGATTTAAGAGGTTTCACTCTGAAAGCCTCCTCTCTATGAGAGGCAATGGGCTGTTATACTCCACCAAGCGAGCCCAGTGCGGGTAGGTCATAATATATCACATGTATCTGAATGTATGGTTCTAGGATATCACCGCCGGTTTCCTGATGAAATAAATTTAAAAAAGTATTGCGCCTGCCTGAGTTCGAACCCACGAAAATCGTAAGTCGGGGCCGCCACCACCAGGCCCACCAGGCCACCGCTGCTCTCTAATACATATTAACACTAACTAAATGAAAATGCAATATCACTCTGCGTTTTACTAAAATATTGAATGAATTGAATTATAAATTGCAATCATCAAATGACTCCTCCCGCTCTGGGCGGAGCGGAAGGGAGTGTCAGACTTTTACTGACTAGAACCCATCCATGTTCCTTCTTTTGCCCTTTATGTTCCAGGGCCGCGGTATCTCTTTCGAACAGTCCCGCAGCCCTGGCAGGCATCGGCCCTTGCGAGCCCCTCCTGTTTGCTGACTCTCTTTGAGGCGCGCGTGGAACACTAACGCGCCGTCGTCGGTCGGCACGGCCTGTCTTCACAAGACGGACGGAGGGCGAGCTAGCCATATAGCATTTTACACCTACGTGTATAATATTTTTTATACCTAAGCCAGGGTTCGAAGTGATAATTATCTTTGATAATTATTATTTCGTTTATTCATTTTCCTTACATACTATTTACTTTTTTAATATGTTTAAGAACAAAAATTATACAACATTTAAAAATATAAAAAAATTGTAGTCCACTGGCATCGGGAACAGGGTCCGAGCTACCAGTGTGGTCAGGGCTCTTGAGAAAGGAACCTCCTAACAATATTCGCGTCCGTGGCCAGAAGTAGCTACTGCTTTCTGAAACAAGGTGCCAAGCCACAATGGGATCCAGCACAAAAGCCTTCGGACCAGAACCCATTGTGCCCATTCCTTTCAAGCAGCTAAGGAGTTGGTTAAAGGATCACACTCAAACACAAGCGAAGAAATGATGGACCTCGACACTAGGGTGTAGGCAATCCAAGGAAGCTATGCCATTGCCATCCCTGGACAGGAAGCTGACCAAACACCTTCTAACATTTTTTAATTTTTAACTTCCACAGCCTAGGTATCGCTGACAGTCCCTTTTCCAGAGCGTGCATGGAGGCGGAGGAAACGGTAGCGCAATGTCTCCTCGAGTGCACCGCCTCACCCAGATCCGCGAGGAGACTCTTGGAACACCAAGATCCTTTGCGGATGTCCTGAGAAGACCGGGAAGATTGATCTTTGGTTCTGGAGGGAGGTGGGCTGGTTGGAGTAACGGCCACCATGGCTCACGCACAATGGTCTACTTTAATGACTAAGTGCGGAAACCAAATCCCTTAACTTATACCATCCAACTGAGACAAATGCAATTATTAAATCCCTTATCTTGACCTAACACCTTAATATTCTGAGTCCAATAGTGATTTTTAAGTAAGAATGAAGAAAGATAGAACCCTGTTTGAAATGAATTCAAGTACGTTAAAAAAGGGATTTTAGTAAAAAAATTAAGAGATCAAGTTATAAATCAGAATGGATAATTGTCCGATAGTTATCATGATAACAATCAAAGAAAATATCATCTTAATAATTACGAACCCAGCCTAAGAACTGTTACAACACACCTAAAATGCAACTTACCACTATAGCCAAATTCCCGTAAAAAGACAGTCAATGTAACATAGCGCCCTGCCCGTAGTCCACACTCCTTGATTTATTAGTACCTAAAGCTTGAATTATAGCACTTAGATTTATACGGTATTTCTTGAATGATTCATAAAATAAATAGAAATACAAATAAAGTATTTTATTTTATATAATGAGGGATAACAAACAACTACAACATATTTAAAACAAGAGATTAACAAACCTAGTTAGTAATGTTACAGTCCACTGCATTATCCACAATGCAATGTAATGTATAAGTGGCACTTTGTCAGCCACTCCACGTCCAAAGCGCGTATTTTGCGTGCGGTTAAAACACAGATAAAACATAAATTTAAACATCAGTGGTTGCCACTAGATGGGCCGTTACCAAAATTAACAAATATTTTGAAATACTTAAATAAATAAGTTAACTTCTTAAATAACAATTTCATTTACTTACATTATGCAATAAAAATAATAAGGATTAAACTACAATTAAGATACTTTTTTTATAATATTAGATTTAAATTTATTTTTCGAGCATGCAATTATATCAATATCAATAAAATTCGAATTATAGGATTCCGATATTCTATGAATAGGGCAGCGTAAGCCAAAGTTCGTACGACAAGAATTCAGCGCGAACAGAGTACGTGCAAGAACCTTACGCACGTGAACCGTTCGGGTGACAGAATAACACAGCCTACTCGTAAGATCAATGGCATCAAAATGATTGTGAACTATATCATGAAGCACATTGGCCTCCAGGTATTTACGCCGATTCTCCAAGCTGATAAGCTTTTACTTATCAAGAAATAACTGTGAGTTGAGTTGTGAGTATAATAAAGTAAAGTCTCAAATAAGTCTTAGTCCCAGAACATCAGTAGCACGGAGGAACTTGCGCTGGACCCTTTCTATTCCAACTCCAAAGATCCAGAAATGTAAATGTTCAATTCGGTTTTACAACTCACAAATTAATGCAATTCTATTATTTTGCAAACCAAAACACAAATCAAAGCACCCGAATTCTCAACTAAAATTTACGAAGCACGATATACAGCCGCTATACTCCCCCTAGAAGCATCACAGAATTGACAAACAAAGAAATAATGAGCTGCGATTAAAAAATGACTAGGTAGTCACAAAGGCAACCCCGGAGTCACACATATAAAGGGTAATCTCGGCAAAGTGGCCCTAAATTAAAAGAAAAATGGTCCCCCCGTATCGTGCGTCAAATATCGACCAATCAGAACACTGCTTTGATTTTACGTCACGCTTTTGACAGCGCGGTGACATACTTTAAAGATGGCACCCTATTCTATTTGTCTGCGGATGCGGCTGGCTGTGCATTGTCTGCAGTATTTTATTGTGGGGTATTATTATCGGCACTCGATCCCCCCATGCAGTATTTGGCTATTACGCTTCTTCTGTAAAATAAAACTTTTGCAGTAAGAACGCGAAATTATCAAAACTTGCTGGCCTAGTGATCGCAAGTGCTACTGCTGAGTATGAGGTTCGATTCCCGATTTTTTCCATTAGGTATTTAGGGTTAGGTACACCTTTACCGAAAACTTCAGAGAAAAGGAAGTTGTTGTGAGTGACTATAAACAAAGATTCATCGTATATAAGCTGTAGTTGTAGTGTAAATAGTTGCAGATATTTTAATAAATCTAAACTCGACAGCTTTAGCTAAAACATAGAACTCAGCAGTAGTACTTATTTAAAAAAAAAAAACTACGCACTCTTAACATTATACATATTTATTCCATAAACTTCACACGAAAAACTGCCTCTTCACAAAGAATCATATCCTGTTACATTTCAGTCAAGCAAAAAGGGACTAAGTAAACAAACAACTTTGTAACAGTACTCTTCCATAAAAACAGCTAATCCACTAAAATTTACAAGCACATTCCTTCCGAAAGCAATAAGAAGGTCACCACCGCACTTTTTCAAACTACTGGTCCATGAAGGAAACCTTCTTTTGGCACTAAAGCGAAAAATCATGGACATGCGTATTCTTCCCATTTTGACCTATGGATCCCAGACTTGGTGTTTGACAAAGATTCAAAAGTCCAAACTCAAGTTCTGCCAACGTGCGCAGCATACTAGGAGTCAAACTAACCGACCGTGTACGCAACACCACAAAGCGCCCCAAAACACAAAAATTATTGACGTTTCTCCTAATGCCGCTAGCTGAAGTGCGACTAGACTGGCCACTTCTGCCGCATGCCCAATGAGTAGTGGGGCAAAATAGCCACTTTCTGGCGACCGCATTGGCACTGGATCGAAACTACTGGAAGTCAAGGGGAGAGGCCTTTGTCCAGCAGTGGGATGACACAGAATAACCGTAACAGTATCAGTGCAACCAATTTAATGTAAATATTCGTATGCCCCTTCTAGCGGTTAAAAATTATGTCCTGAACCATGGTGATTTAACAATTTTGTGCCTACGAATAAATGCCTCTGTTTGGTTTTCAGCGGTCTGTAATCCGTGCGTGCATGAATCTCAAATATTGTGGAAAAACATGAATATTCGTTTTATTTATCGTAAACCGTAGACCGTTGGATCAATACGCTAGCAACGTTCACAAAGGGTTATGTATACGTTTATTTTTTATTTATATATGTATATTTATGTTGTATACGTTTGCGCTATTTACAGGCACACGCATTCAGCGGCGCCGTAAAAAAACAAATCACGGTTGTTCTAGGGACTTATTCTAGATTTGTACTATAGAGAGGGAGGTACTCCACTATAATTAAATTGACAAGACTCTTATAAATTATTTAATAATACCAGCCTATTAATGTCCCACTGCTGGACAAAGGCGTCTTCTAAAACAGAGATGATACGAGCTTTGACCAACACGCTTGCTTAAGACGGGTTGGCGATTTCAGCATAATCAGCCCGTTATGTTCCCACTGTTGGGACACACGGCCTCCTCTCTAGAGAGGGAATGGGCTATAATCCACCACGCGGGCTCAGTGCGGGTTGGTTGCTGTCACATGTCTTCGAATGTTTGGTTCTAGGACATGCCGGTGGCACCGCTAATGAAATTAATTACACAAAGTAATGCGCCTGCCTGGGTTTGAACCCACGACTTACTGTGTGTAAATCGGGGCCGCCACCACTGCTTAAGTTAATGATTCCTCAGGTTATTTCCTGCTTCGATGTCAGTGATATCCAAGGCGAACTTGGAAAGTCAAAGTACTTAAGATTTGAAAAAGTCACATCGGTACTTGCCCGGAACCTGCAACGCGCGAGGCCTTAAACTCCAGGCTGAGCCATCACGACATTAAAAAAAAATTAAATGCTTATTTTTTGCATGCATTGGAAAATTTTAATCAACAGCCGTAGAAAAACATGTTGGAAAATAGAATGAACTGTAGTAGGTGCTGGATACACTGCTTTTTTCGTTAATTAATTTTTACTCATTTTATATCCTTTTTGTTGAATAAACTAACTATATTATTGTTATAATGTGTAGTATAACAATAAAAATAGAATACTTATTTGATTAATCTTACGATTTGTGAAAAAATGTTATATTACTCGTAATTTGATTGCAAAGCTAAAAGTCTTATAAGAGATGTAACATTATTACATGTCCCTATTACCCATTTTCAAAGAAAATGAAAACAACAGTACAGCTTCGCGTACAGTCAAAGGTAATCTAATGAAAAATTAGAACTTATATCGAGCGAACTTTTAGCTTATAATAAGACTCGCTATGCAACGTCCTGTGTAGCAGAAAGGTGATTCGGTTTTAGAACAGGGCAATAAAATAGCAATTAATCTATCGCTGGACTGCGTGAAAGGTGATATGTCACCCCACCCCACCAAGCTGAAATACGGAAGACAACAAATAATGAATTTGGAAAATGATGATTGTACCAATTATTGCAAGTCAAAACATTTATTTAAGACAATTTTGTAAAACCTTTTCCTATTTTTGATTGCATTGCTAAAAAAATGATGCGTCGCCTGTGTTCGTCCCGTTTTATCAAAGCCGCTCTAGTTTTTGTTTTTTGTTTGGCGCCCAGCCTGGGCAAACAGATAGCTCGAGGTCACAGTTATAGCCGAACCGGTGTTGTGGTTACCTATCTATAACATTGTATAACAATCAATATGCATCGGCGCAATGATAAAAGTGGGCATTGATTCATTTCCCACCCACTACCACCCCCTGCCGTGTCAGTAGCTTTTCACTCATTCGGAACAGCACCTGTAACAGATATCATCTCTCTGAAAAAAAAAATCGCATAGCAATATTTTGAGTGCTAAGTCCCAGTGATTAAGTGGCCAGTCCCTGTTGTGCTATCAACACTGATTCAAGACAACCGTAAGTTGAAGAAAACTTTTAATTGTACTGTTTTTTTTATCGTTAGGTATTTTAACCCTGGAATCTATTGTCAAGTTAAAGTACTAAATACTTCAGTTTAAGTAATTACTTATGCAACCATTTTTAAGCAATAGACAAGAATTAGTAGAAATTAAGAATCGACAAAGAAAGCTAAGCTAAGTAAGTATTCTAACTTTTGACAGTTCTAATTTCAATCAATTACTAAACTACAGAATAAAAATCGTATCTTAAGTTACGAGGGCCGCAGCCGTCACAGAAGTACCCGGCTTGACTAAGAAAACACACAGAAGTACCCGGCTTGACTAAGAAAACACAAAATATCTAAGTTTTTTTTTGTTATTACCTCTATTTAGTCCCCTTTTAACTAGATAATTTTCAAAAACTCGGCATTTGCTTAACACTTGAGTGAAATAGCTTCACTACTCCGTTTTGTTCTTTTTTGAAGAATTGCGGCAGTCGTTTTGGGCACAGCTTTTTCAATCGACGGCCTTGTTTAAACTCTGCCATCTAATATTTTATTGTTTTAAATGAAGTAGTTAACTCTAGTAGAAACTAATTCGGTTTTAATATTGATTGACTGAAGTTTTTCAAATATAAGTTTTGTATCACGTAACCATCCATGTTCAAAAATTCAGTGACAGTGTTCGATATTTAATACATGGCGACTCGGACTTCTAGATTTTAGTTTTATAAGATTGGTACTCCCTAGTAAAGACATTATTACTTTTACTCAAGTAATCCTTTTGACTCGTTTATAACACGGGTCTTAGTGTTTCACGATATAGACATTGCGTTGGAAGGCCTCCCACTCGGTGGACCGATGACCTGGTGAAGGTTGTGGGGATCGCTGGATGCGAAAAGCACGGAACCGGCCTATGTGGTGACACTTGGGGGAGGCCTCTGTCCAGCAGTGGACGTCTTTCGGCTGAAATGATGATGATGATAATTACAGTGTTTCTGAAATGTTTTTTCAAGTTTTATATTAGTGATCGGTGTAAGGAAGGCATGTCAAACATGCGGCCCTTTGCACGCTTGCCTGCGGCCCGATCTAATTTTAAGAACAGCCTCCTGATGCGGCCCGCGAGCGTGTCGCAATAATATTTATCTATAAATGTCATGCAGCGGTCATGTATTTCCGCAAAGTAACGCCTGATTCTGTAATTTAATATTTTTCAATTCAAAAAAGCAGAATAATATTAATGTTTGAAAACATACAAGTGTGAACAAGTTCACTAATTATAGGAAAACACTCTCCCGCGAGATTGCGATTGACCGTCGCACACTTGGATGCAGTTTTAAAATTAATTAGCTCAGATAGACCTCTCTAAGGGTGTTACCACACCAATCCATCGGTCGTCGACCGCGGACCAATGCCATCGATCGATGGAAGAAGGGATTAGTAAAATAGAGTAGTAAAGTAGATTAGCCGGACAATAACTTAAAAATCATTTAAGTGATATCGGTTTTTTTTTCACGAACAACCAAAAAAGAACATCACGACACAAACAGTTTGGTGATAAGTAGCATAAGCGTGAATACAAACAAAGAGTGAGAGAGAGGCTGAAGCGGGGCGCGCAGTCATCGGTTATTTTGTAGCACCAGAGTCGACTCGCGAATAGTTACGGATAAAGTTTTAACTAAGATTCGTTTCAATTTATTGATAGCCTTCGTAGTTTGATAAAACATAACATCACGTCTGTTATCCCCGAAGGGTTAGGCAGAGGTGTACCTAATAGTACACCCACATTTCACCAGTTATGTTCAAGTCCCATGTAATAGGGGGCGAGCCTATTGCCATCAAACGGGCGCAGATCCAGACTCTGTAGCTGCTACTAAATTCCTGATGGAAAAACCCAATGACACTTTGCCGGACCTTAGAATCGAACCCAAAAGCTTATGTCACATAGTTAGACGTGTGTCATTTTAAACAGTTGATAGAAAGGTATCGAATGACACAAACCGCCCCTCAAATCGATCAATCATGATTCTGCGGTTCCACAACAAGCTTATGGCCGCGGCTTCGCCCGCGTGGAGTTCGGTCATGTTCCACGCGATCGTACTACCTGGATCCTTTGTGTTAAACCAGGTTATAAATTATCTGTGTGCCAAATTTCATCCTAATCCGGTCAGAAGTTTTTGCTCGAAAGAGTAACAAACATCCATCCAACCTCACAAACTTTCGCATTTAAGTATAGCATTAGTAGGATTATGCCTCTCCGGGATTAATAGGTTTTTTTTTTTTCTCAAACCGAAGTTGTAATATTATGTATTTTAATTTGTACCAGTTTTTTAAAGCCCGTCGCTAAATAATAACAGTCGCTCGGGTCGATCTTTAGGTTAAGCCACGCTTGCCTAGATTAGTCCTGGGATGGGTGACCCCCATTGCATACCGAGTTTTCTCTGTGCGTCGGACAGCACGTTAAGCCCATCCCGGCTGTCATTTGTCATAGGCATCGTGCTACGAAATCGTTACAGATAGTCGTTACAGTAGTGACCTGAAATTATGACAACCAGTCTTACCAAGGGGTATCGTATCATCCGCTACTAACTGGGTTGTGGAGGTCAGATAGGCAGTTGCTCCATGTAAAATACTGGATACTGGTATTAAGCTGCATCCGTTTAGACTGGAAGCCGACCCTAACATATTTTTGAAAAAGCTAGGCATATGATGATAACCAGTAACTTAAAGCAAATTATAACAAACAAATAATACATTAACCCACGCTTTGATCCCATGGGGCAGGCAGAAAGCACAGAAAGCCAGCTGTGCTACAGTCCTTACTCCTTTCTTCTCGACCGCGTTCATACATCTCGCCATACAAGCACGCCAGTTGCAAGCCCTACGCACCTTACCTTTCTGAAGATCCTCACCAATAAAGTCAGTGCATGTCCTACAAATAAATAATAATAAAATTAATAATATATTATGTAAATTATCACAAATAAATTCACATCAAGCTGATATCATTTTGTTTTGTAAGTACATACTTATATAGATACCTTAGTAAAGTTACTCGTCAATAAATCATTGATCGTTTCAAATATGAATGACTACAAATGAACAACGGTTGGGGCGTGCCCCGCTCTCCGCCGCTGCCGCGCCCCGTCCAACCCCGGCGGGCTGCGCAGGAGTCGCTCAATCACCAACCAACCCTCTGACGTAAACATTGACTTAGCCAAAATAGACAAAATATTTTATTTAAGACTAGTGATGTGAATTATTTATATAGTGACAATTTTAGTAGTGAGTGACTTTACAAAGTAGTAGTGAAGCTATTAATAGTTGTTTTATAGTGCTATCCTTTCTATAAAATTAATTTCATATTGAAGTTAAAACTGAAGTAATCAGTTTTTGACAAAGTGATTACAAATTACAATAAAAGTTACTGCAGTGCAGTGGCTGTTCTTGCTTTGGGCTTTGTAAGTGTTCTTTACTAATTATTATATTATGTGTAATGGCGATATTGTTTACAAGACAAGCTGTGCAAATCAAAGAATTGACTTGATTATGTACCATTGTACCATTGCTTTGCGAATACACTAACGAGGCAGGTTATTATTTCGTGTGTTGTAGTAATTTTGCGAATGTTTTAGCAATCAAACTGTGCCTGTCCACAGTTTCTATAGTTTACTAGATAGTATGCACAATAATATGTTTATCTAACATAAGCTAAGCTATTTATAAAACAAATGCTTTGCAATTTTCTTTTATTAGGAATGATGGAAAATCAACCATAAATGTTTCAGGACATTTATGGTTGATTTATGGTTGATCTAACTTTAATCTTCAAGAATATAGTTTTAAAATTCGTTTTGTTTGTTTGTTATCATCACATTTCTCTTCTTCTAATACCTCTCCAATTAATCAAGGTTGGCTAACTAACTCGGAATATTTGTTGTTTGTCCTTTGGTAGAATCACATTAGGTACTTAAACCAAAATCAGTCAATATTTTAGAAAGTTTAACCGGTGTATGACGAAAAAATCAGTAATACCACAGTTTCTGTCTACCAATACAATGTATGTCAAGGCCAGATTCTGAATAATTACGTCAAACTATAACTATGTATCCTGAAATACTGAAGACCTGCCTATAGATAATCTGTGGTTTTATGTAGGTAATATCTTTAAACCAAGGACAGTTTGTAGTCAACCTCGACATCAAGGGCCACCTGGTCTTTTGTGTAAATTGAATTCCCTTTTCAGGGAGCTCATCTTTCCGTGTGTAACTTTTTTAAAGAATATAAGCTTATTCGCAGTCTTAATTTGTTTAGGGAAATTATAAGTCAAGCCACCATTTTTTTTTGTCCTCGAAAACCTCTGATTTAGAAAGCTTCTAATTTAGTTGCCTTTTTTTACTACGCCAACTAAATATTTCAAAGATAGCGTCAAGTAAAGAGCAACAATTAGTTTTACTTGTCTCCTTGACTTATAAATCACCATCTAATTTACTAAGTCAGCCACGGATTTTACAACTCACCAACATTTTACGTTTTACTGCTTCAGCGTGTGTTCATTTAAAAAAATATAGTTCAGGCATCAACTCGAAAACTTCATTAATTTAACTTAACTTGTGAAATAATTACATCGTATACTTTTAACATGTAAAAAGCAACTGGCGTCATTTTAGAAGCTTACTGCATCAATATAAGTCACAAATAGAGATGCTATGAAATAACAATGATGCTTGTATAATAATAATAAAAAGCCGCGATTTTAAGGAAGTTCATGCAAATCGACGAAAATGACATATCACACAACTCACACACACACACGCTACGTTACTTGGTATAGGCCCGTTAACGTAGCAATAACTAGCTAAAAAGCTAAGAAACAATATAACATGTTGGGACGTGAGTACAGCAGTCATTGTGCCGATAGTCGTGTCGGCCAACGGCTTAATAGCCAAGAGCCTCGACCAACATCTGAGGAGGCTCTCGCTGGGCAGCTGGATCAAGCGCTTGATTCAGAAGGCAGTTCTTCTGGACACGGCGCGTATTGTTAGGAGGTTCCTCTCTCAAGAGCCCTGACCACCGGTAGCTCGGACCCTGTTCCCGATACCGGTGGGCTACTATTTTTTATATTTTTAAATGTTTTTATACCTATTATTTTATATTCCAATATTTAAAAATGTAATTAATGTGTAAAAAAATGAATAAAGAGATAATAATAATATCTTGGGACTACCAACACACCGCCATCTGATCCCAAACTAGGCAGAGCCTGTACTTACTGGATGTATTTACAGTAGCTTACAACGATGATATATGGTGGCTGAGATAATACTTTTAGATGCACATTGATGGTGGCTGCCATGACCTACTGATTTAGAGACACAAAGTAGTTTTTTGGAGAAGAAAAATGCTATTAAATAGAATTCGGTTTAATTACTACCCATTTGTTTATACTTTATACATAATGTGTGTTTTTATTCTGTGCATCGCTTGTGGCATGTGTCAAATGAAGAAGTTTTCATTTTTTCCTTCCTTGAAGTGGCCTTTGTTCAGTAGCAGTCGGCTAACGATAATGATGATAAAACCTACCTTAATTCTTTATTATACGGTTTCCTTTGTTTTACACTAGTCGATACTAGGACCACCTTATTATAACCTGCGGTAGGTCGTGCCTCTGCTGTCAAATAGGCTATCAAGTACATGCGGGTATCATTGATCGCGTTAAGATTTTTGAGGAAACTTGATATTTTCGACTTTCCGCAAGAGTTGAGGGGTCGTGTTAATTTATGTCTTGAATTATATTATTATACAGCAAAGTAGGGTTTAACAGCTCATAAATAACAATAAAACTTAATGTTGATGTTATCCAGAAAGGTCAGGTGCATTATACTTGCAATCGGACGAGCGTGTGATGCGGACAAAGCTAAATTAATGGCGTTCTATAGTTACTGCCTACCACACAAGATAAAAGGCGTGAATGTATTTGTATTTAGTTCGTGGCTAAATAATAAGAGCCGCTCAGGTCGATCTTAAGGTTAAGCCACGCTTGCCTAGGTTAGCCCGTGGATGGGCAACCGCCCATTACATACCGAGATTTATCTGTGCTTCGGAAAGCACGTTAAATCTTTGATCCAGACTGTTGTAGATCTTTGACAGTCGTTACAGGTAGTCAGTGACCTGAAAGTCTGACAATCAGTCTTACCAAGGGCTATCGTATTATGCAGGAGTAGGTACTAACTGGGTTGTGGAGGTCAGATAGACAGTCGCTCCATGTAAAATACTGGTTTTACGCTGCATCCGTTGAGACTGAAAACCAACCCCAACATAGTTAGGAAAAGGCTAGGCAGATGATGGTATTAATCTAGAAATCACTGTAATAGTGAAGTTAGTAACTACGTGAGTTGTAGATTTTTTTTTGCAATGGGCCACGCCCACGATCGATAATTCTGATATTTTAGAAGTTTGAAACGTAACTAAAACTATTATAATTCGCTTAATCGGGATATCTTTTCAAAATAAAAGTGTGTCCATTGGGCTTCTTGCCGGTTCTACTTCATACAGATCTACGCTTAGGAATGGGCAACTACAGTACTTCCAAAGTTATTATTTTATGAATTATGCCTTGTGACTGGGACAATAGCGTCATCTTTTTGTTGTTGACTAAAACTTACTTTGACAATTCCAAAGTGCCTTTGAGTTTGAAATAATTATATAAACACAAGTAGCTAAAATTCAGAAAGTATAATTCCTTTGAGAAACATATTCACATAATCTAATTTATCGTAAAAACTACAACTATTTTCATGATAGTAGATCAATGTGGTGTTGACCCACAAACGATGTGACACTTTATATCGTGTTCATAGCCTGGGTTGGCTCATTTTGAATTTTATTGTCATGGACGCGCTAAGACGAAGATTGCGATGATGCGTAGGTTCGAAGTCTACTCCGAAATCGTTGCAGACTTTGGATTTCATTGCCGGTTCTAAGTACCTTCTGCTTATTTATTGCGTTATTATCTCCCTTGCCTTTTACATCTAAGTTGGAGTCGCCTTCCAGTCTAATCGAATGCGGCTGAATAATTTGATACCAGTATTTTAAACACCGACGATTATGACTTTACATGAAGTGAACCCAGTTAGAGCCCTTGATAAGACTGGCCATTTGTTGTGTCCGTCTTTTTATATGCATGTATAGTTATCACATAATCAAACCGCTTAAACTCGCTAATCTCCTATTACAAAAATGTAAGTAATTTTAACAGCAGGAGGTGGCGTTAAATGAATTTTCCGATAGAAAACTATAAGCAAGCCGTTAATATTGAAATTAATTTTCGCTTATTTGTCAAGTTGTTAAAGTTTTCTATTAATGTGCTCTGGTCACGCTTATTGGCTTAATTTTTAATTGTTATAGCACGTCAACACGTTCGTTATCGGCTCTTGTTGGCATTACACGGGAGATCTTGTAAAGAAGCGTAAGTCAAATTTTAAAACGACTTTTGTTCATTTGATATTTCTTTTTTATAAACTGTAGTAAGTACCTAGTTAGATAGGTACCTAGTGCGTTTTTTCTTTGGCCCTCCTCGCTCTCTTTACGTGTCGATAGACTCAAATAATACCCGACCAGTACCTATATTTCCACTTGCACAGCTCTGGCCTACTGAATACTGAATATTAAAACAGACTTTCTTAAGCAATCAAATAATAATTAGATACTTTGTTTTCTCCAACTTTCGTTCAGGCACATGCGTACCTACTGCCTTTTTGTTCTATTTTATCTAATATTGGGGCATTTAACTATTTTAAAATATGTTTGAATGTGACTTTTTACTTGGTTAAGTATCTAATCGTTTCTTTAGCTATTTCATCTTTTGATGCCTCCTTTGAGGATATAACTGTCTCTTTAAAATCATAAAGTAGCCCAGTCCATACGAGTATAATCTCGCGCATCACATTAACATGCATTACCGTGTCCTAAATATTACAGATTAATAAACCCATACCGTACCGTAGTACATGTTTGTTATTACAACAGCTGCATAAAGTCAAACAAAAAAAATGGTCCGCAAATTCTATTCGCTATTTAGTCCCAAACATCCAAAAAACGTATTAGTGATTTTTTGCGCCATCTCCATTTTAAAAGCAAGAAGCTACCGACTTTCCGATGTTATTATTGGTTTCGCTTTTGTTGTTAACCCTCCGATGCACACACCAGGCCTTTTGGTCCCGGCCATAGTCCCGGCTCATCCGAGCCTTTGTCCCGGCACTTACCGAGATTATCCGAACATAATTACCTGTTTTGCGATTCCGTAATTACGTTTGCAAAAAGTATGCAATCCCAACTTCTGAGTGACTGACCGACAGACAAAGAGTGAGAAGTTCTGCTACTGTGGGCTCAGCAACCCTGTGCTTGACGCAAACAAATGTTTATTGTTTGATTTCGAAGAAAATGTTTTGTCTGCTATTTGTAACTTCTGTTTTTATATTGTGTGCTAATCCCTGAACTATTTTTAAGCAAATCGTTTTTTTTTTATAAACTTCCCTGTTATTGTCCCACAGCTAATACTTTTCTCAATTTAATCATTTTAAACATTAACGTATGAAATATACTCTATCGCGTATAAAAATCCACTACGCCGTTTTGTTAAAAAAAACATTAGCAACATTCAACCATTCTTCAAGCCCAATAAAGACGGCAACCACTTTCTGGTTCAAACTGAACACAATAATCAAAATGCAAATACAATTTAGTTCACACGAACATGCTTGGTCGTATAATTGTAAGTATTCAAAATCAAACGCCCTCGGTGGCTTTCATTCCAATGGCCGTTTACACGAGTGGCCATTAAAACAATGAGAGTTATGAACAAAAATACAAGTAGCTCTCAGCTTTGTGGCCAAAAGATGTCAGCCACAAAGCCAGTGTACAATGGAACTTTATTTTCTTACATTTGTTGCCATTCTTGATTGATTCTTTTCTTCGCATTGGGTCTGAAGTGTCCTTGAAAACCGCGAGCGAAAGATTTGCACTTGAGAATTCTTTCTCGCGACGGTTCCTGTGTGAAAATGTTTCTGATGACTCTAGAGAGTTTTTTTTTTAAATTATCTTTTCTCTTTTCAGATATAATGTCGTAATAGCAGAAGCACTATGCATTCCGTTACCGCTTCGTCAAGTGAGTATCATTTTATTTGACATTTCAATAAATAAGGCTATTATTTCCTAGCTGTTGGTACAATTACAAACTACATGAAAATAAACTTTTCAAACGTTCATATAAATTATATATTCTGTGAACCGCTCATCATGCTATCGTGACAACACACCATTCTAGTCGGTAGGGTTAACTTTTCCGTGTGACAACCCTAGTGAATAACCTCTGACTATACAATAAATGACCAGGTCATCAACAGACTATTTCATTACTTCCCATCGTTGATTAGCAGTGAACGAGATGACATGTTCGGGTCAATTTGTCCCATCCGCGGTATTCCCACGAGGTGCGTGTGCGCATCTGCCGTGTTTACACGCCGCGTTCACTCCCCCACCCACTGACCCAGTACTTACTGATACTGATATTAGCTTGTTTGGAAATTGGGCTAATATTTAGACTGCATTGCTTATTGATTCCCATTTTTTTTTCTAGTGATTATATTAATTGGCTAGTGTGATCGATAATTTTACGGGTAGCGTCGCACCTACTAAAGATTACAAACATTTTGATACAGAAATTATTAAACGTATAAACACAACTGCTGAAGAACTGAAGTATGTACAATAAGAAAGTATTGAGATTAAATTAAATAAAACAAAAATTTTATGATTTTAAGTCTAACGTTATTTTTTTACTTTACATAATATTATGATTTTGTCAATGTACATTGTACGATACGGTAAACCCTGTCTGCACTACACACTCACTGTAATAGACGAAAATGCCCGCACTCTTATTTTCTCCATGTTTTTATAATAAAATTCTGTATGTATTGTTGTTGCTGTTCAATTCATTAAATAAACAAAGGTTACACCAGTTCTGACTTATAAAAGTCATCCTTCTTTCAACATAATACGATGATTACCATATTATACTTAGCTTCCGTTTCAAACAATGATGACATATCACATTCACAAATAGGGCTCGCATTACTCTCAAAAGCTACATCAAAATTGATGTGGGAAATTCACAGGCAGATATTTCAAATAAATTGTAATTTAAATAGCTTATATTAATAAACGTGCGTTTGTTTTGACCCTAACCTATAGGAGTCACGCCATGGGATCAAACATCGGTCCATCTGACACAGGTGGGCGCTCTCACGGTTGATAACATCGTTATGGATGATTCGGAAGCGATAGGCCTAATAACGTGACTGGTCACAACCGCCATTAATGTTTAAAAAAAACTGCCCGGCTTGAATTGACATTTCATTGAATTTGGAACGATTCGCGAATTGAGTAACTAAATTTTCGAGCTTGTTAAACTCAACTTAGGTTTTAATTTAAGGTAATCCCAATATAAATATAAATCCCTCCAATATAAAAATTATAAAAGATTTTATAAATTTTACATTGGAGGGTTCACCTTAAGTGTAGTTTGAGACTAGTTATCAGACATAATTCAAATGCTAAAAACAGAAACAGGTTGTTTGAATTTAACACCCCGTTTTTGATTTTAAGTATTCGAAATGGGTCAGTATATTTTTCAAAAAAAAAGTTGAGTAATCGGCTTTATAGGTTAAAAATGACTTATTTTTAAAAGCACATCAAAAAACTTATCACCCGTCAATTTATTTACATCAATTAAATATTTTTTACATCAAAATTACTGATTGCACATCAAATTTGCAAACTCACATAAGTATAACAAAATATTTTTGCAACATCTTTTCATCGTAAAAAATAACATTGCGGCAAGTACAATATAGGATGCAAGAGCGAGCGAAGCGACTTGTGGACTTGTGGCACCCCGACTCCCCGACTTAGGATACTCAGACAGAAATAGGGCTACGTTGACTCAGTTTCACCTAAATAAATTGCCATATGCGTTAAAAAAATAGAAGCTTTGTTTTAAAAAAATGATTTACAAAGTTTATTGTTCGCTAGTTAATCAAGATATGCGTTCATAAAAAAGCTCCGCTTTTCAATTAAAACTCAAATTCTTGCTAAAATAATAATATTTTGAGGTTACTATTTTGCTATACAATCAGTATTATTTATTAGCATTGGGATTTTTTAAATAAAAAACGATGATTTTTTTATTTACAGTGAAATACTAGCCGTTAAAGATTAGTTGACGTATAACATGGGCGTTGATTTTAAATCCATTTCCAAGTCTCTTCAACAGTAATCAAGTGCTTGAGAAACACAAATAAATCGAAAAGCGACAAAAAAAACAAAGCCGTACCTCTATCCACGGCTTTTATTATGAACTTGTCTTTGTACGCGAACATATAATTATCTACTACGGCCGTTTTATTCCCGCTTTCGTCTGTGCATTGTTTAGCCGTTTTTACCGAACACTCGACACCGCGTTTCCTGCAACGCAAGTGTATTCACGTATTGAATATGGGATGTCTTATTCAGTTTGCCTTTATGCCTTTTCGACTGGTCGCTTTTGGGCGGCGAACGAAAATGGCGTCTTATCTTCGCGGTCGTGGGATCCGACGGTTTTTTGTGTTGGTTTTAGGGTACCGTAGACAATTTGATCCATTTTTTGAATTTGTAGTAACGGATCTATACCTAGTATAGTATGGTTTCTTAGAAGGATTATGTATTACTATAATTTAATCATGAAACAACGTTGAGCAGCTGCAGAAATACATATTGGGCAAAAAACTTGTTATTTTCAAAATCTAAGTGCCAAACGCCTGGGATTTTTTAGCAGTGTAAGAAAGTAATAATTAGATATAATTCGCTCGAAATATTCCGAGAAGTCTTCTGTTTTTCTGATGCCTAAGCATTTCATCAACCCTTTGAACAAAGTATGTTCTTAGTTAGTCCTTTTTATTTACCTAATGGTACCTAGTGGGATGTCACAGGCTAACTAGGTTACAGTGTAGCGCACGTAAAACTAAACATAACATTTGGACATAACATAACCTTAATTAATCACATCATAAGTTGAACTTATGATCGAAAAATCGAAAAATCGCGGTCTTTTTATTGAACTTAGGTATTAAGTTCAATAAAAAGACCGCGATTTTAAACGGAACCCGGTCACAAAATAAACCTACATAGCAAGCAACGGTGTGAATAGCGTGCTTACTTATTGAATGGCGGCACCGGTACCTAATCTTTCATACTGACAGCGGACATTCAAATTAAATATGCCCTTAAAATAAACCGTGTTTAGAAAATATTTTGACATGTAGATTTCTTTATTCGTGTTAACAGATAGAAGTAAAATGCAGTATTATCTTGTAGGTAATGAGAAAGAAGTTTGGCATAACGGGACCCTCTTAATTTCAGAAGCATTCATCAATGACAGCTAATTAGCTTTTCTTTCCATTTAATATATTTTTTTTTTGTAAACAGGACAAAGTAAAAAAAAAACTTATTTTGTACTAAATCTAAACATATAAACGCAATTATTTGCAATATCGTAAGGATTTTTACGAATGTAACATGAGCTCTAAGTGGAGTCCCCAGATTGCGTGGCGAGCTGCCTATATTCTTTACAAATGATTTTTACAAAATTATCGATATCATATATATATTTAGAAATCACTGACAGACGACGTACAACCTAACCCCAGGGTATAGAATCAAGAAATTTTGCGATATATAAAATGCAGTGAGAATAAAGCAAGGATTTTTGAAATATCAAATCATAATTTGATAGTATCATAGTGAATCATAAAATAATTTATAAACATATAGATGGCATTTAATTTTTTTCCAAAAAAAAAACCTAACACCTGACACGACTTTTTTCTAAAATAAAAGTAGCCTAGTTTACTCCTTATAACATCAACTATTTGCCAATAAAAGTCCCGTCAAAATCGATCCAGCCGTTCCGGAGATTACCCGGAACAAACAGACAGACAGACAGACTAAAATATAAAAATATGTTTAAAAAAAAGTGCCGCACAAACGTTCATGTTCATTCAGTAAAAAGCTGTTATTTTGAAATCACAAACAGACACTTCAATTTTATTTATTAGTAATATCTGCGATTATTAGCTTCGTAGACTAGAAGATATCTACGGCGTAGACAAGGCAAACGTAGCGTCTCGTAGCGCTACGAACGTAGCAGTCTCTATCACTTTGTAATAGGCAGTATTGTCTTCTGTATTTAGGCGTAGGCACTAAGCTTATATTACTATTTAAGGGGAACATTTGATTAGCTTAGTTTATAAATTAAGTTTTGGTCCTGGCTGAAGACACGGGTACAGGATAATAAGGTTAAGCAGAATTCAGCGCCATAGATTCATTACATATACCTATTACAGTGCAATATTACCATTATAAGTTAACTAAGCAGCTTAAATACTGGCCCAACTGCACTACAACCTGTTTCTCGCCAATTATTCCGAAAACCGAACGATATTCCAATTAGCATGTAACGAGTGAAATGTGAACTTCATTATTTTGCGGTCTCATTCAATGCATTGACGATTCGGCAGCAAAAGGCCGGGTGTCGTAAAATTATGCCTCCCCTCCGGGGCGGGGCTTCGGGCCGTGTTGATGCTCAATCATGCCACAATAGCGTGCCTCGCACTGCGAAGCGACTGTAAACTTTGATTTATTAGTGGGTGGAAACTAAGAATTGAAGAAGAGTAGTTTTTATTGGATGCTTGGATTTTACTTTGTACATGGATATTACATGAGGATATGAAAGAGAATTAAATTACTTAAAGCTATAAAAGTTTGAACAATGCTGACGTCATTTGTAACGTTATACTCACTGCTGCCTAGCTGCCTACAGCAACATATACCTGGGTAGGTGTAGTTTGGCAAGTGTCAGCGTATGACTTGTAACTAAGAGGGCACAGGGGCTGCAATTCTCCATACAAGTGGCGAAATCGACGTTTCTTATTCCCCTTTTGTCTTCCTGAATAATGCCTGTAGAGTCTAGCTAGAGCAAACATTTTTTTTTTCATAAAATAAATGTTTACTACTGTAGACACGTCGCTCTCATTTTCTTTTTTTCAGCAACTAATAAGTAATGAAAATATGACTCTCCAAAATTTACAAAAAATGCTCCATTATTACTGCCATGACTACCCTAAAAATTCAAAGAGTTTTTAACATAAAGTAAATTATATGATAGGTACCAGCTAGACATACTCTTTCTGATTTTAACGTCAAAAATGATTGCATCGGCAGTTTTCGAGGAGAAAAAAGGGGAATACTAAGCGTCGATCTCGTCAAAATTTGTGTGATATAATCGGTCTGAGCTGCAGCTATCCCTATCGCACTCTACGGGGGCTGGCTTGACGCAGCGCGACGGCAATAGTTTCTTCAAATACCTATTTTTTAAATTCCTCGCAGGCCCTGTTGCCTCTTAAAGCCGCCCACAATTGCGTCGTACGCAGTGGACGGTTCGCATCAGGCGGGTTTTTGTAAGTATTCTGTGTATGTATAGGTCGTCATACCAGTACGTTAATTGAATGATACGTGTTGTCAGCACGGTGTGAAACATCACGCATAAGCTCGTCGGTGATGTGGTTGGTGTACGATGAAATCTGATACTTAGCTGGTAGTTATTTTGCAATGTCAGGTTTTGGCATTCCGGATATAGGTAGTGGACGCTCAAACTAATTATTTTGATACTACCCGTCCGATGGAAGGATGATGGACAAAATCCTTAACAAACGTAACATGCAATTAATTGCATTTTTCGGAAATGACCAAATCTCGGTTGAAACATTGCTTCCCGTTTCCCGATTAATGATTTCATTAATTAAATCAGTATTTGATCCTCCAGGCCGCATCCTCTACGACGTGCCGTGTGCCGTCTGCCGGGACCACTCGTCAGGCAAGCATTACGGCGTGTTCGCGTGCGACGGCTGCGCAGGTTTCTTCAAGCGGTCCGTGAGGCGCGGCCGCAGCTACACTTGCAAGGCGCGCGTCTCGGGGGGCTGCCTCGTGGACAAGGCGCATCGGAACCAGTGCCGGGCTTGTCGCCTCGAGAAGTGTCTACAAGCTGGCATGAATAAGGACGGTGAGTTTCTAATGGGAAGATTTTTTCCTACTGCCTAATTCAGGAATTAGCGGTGTATACGTAAGACAAGGATTTACTCATTCTTCTATAATTGAGATTTATTTGACAATGTGTAGGTATCATAAATTTTGATTAAAAAATAGATTTGTCAAAATACAATAAGGTAGATTAAGGCTGTATTGGTGCAAGATTACGTTGGAATTAATTAATAACAATTAATTTTCTTTACAGCCGTCCAACACGAAAGGGGACCTCGAAACGCAACTATTCGTCGTCAAATGGCGTTGTTTCTGAAAGACTCTCCGCCTCGCCTAGACGCGGGAGGACCAATCCCACCGCCATTGAACCTAACTCTGCCGAAACCCAACCTGATTCCTCCGCCAGCATTGCCGATGTATAACCCTTACAATTATCCCTTTGTCTTGGAGCCGCCGGTGGCACCTCGGCCTATACCCCCCACGACTGTTCTGAACCCGTTCTTCTTCACCCCCGCCGACCCCGCAACTATCTGCGAAGCTGCTGCCCGACTGCTCTTCATGAACGTTCGCTGGACCAAAAACATTACTAGACTCTCCACCATTGCCTTGGAAGACCGACTCATTCTAATAGAAGAATCCTGGAAAAATCTCTTCGTTCTTGGAGCCGCACAGTTTCTTTACCCTTTTGATTTGAACTTGCTAAGAGACAGGAATATTTCAATTCAAGATAATAAAAAAGAATGTGAAATTTTTGAATCGGTTTTAGTGGAGATTTGTAAATTAAATCCAGATTCGAGTGAATATGGGTGTCTTCGGGCGATATGCCTATTCAAGACGTGTTTGGATGAGGACGGGGAAAGCAACCCCGACAACGTGGATATAGAGAACCGAAAACTACGAGATCCTGCCGCCGTCTCTGTGCTGCGCGACCAGTCTATAGTCATGTTGACTGAGGTAAGAACCGTTTAAACGATTCGATCATAACCTGAAAGAAAAGTTGAAAAGTGTTTTTAATGATCGAGTAACGTTATAATAAATAGTACATACCTATGGAAAGGTTTCAGAAGTTAATGCTTGTTGTCACTAGCACTAACTGTTGGCTTTGAGAATTACTTTGAAAATCTAAGAGTGTGCTTTGGATGGGTTGCATATTAGAAAATCAAAACTTTCTCGAGCAAATTTCAAAAGAACAATAAACGAAATAACTTTAAATGACCAAATGTTTTATTTAGAAAAATTTTAAAATCCCAATGTATGTGAGTTATGTGACATCAACTGAACGACTGATCAAAAGTTGCTAGATATAATTTTAAATTATCAAATCATTCAACCGTCTAGGGTTAGCGTTTCGTCAGCAGGTCGACGGAGCCCCGCTGCGCGGGGCTCCTATGTCTTGTCTGCAGGGTTTACAGGAACCTAACTAACCGAACCTCGGGGTGGCCCTGACGTCGACCGTCTAGGGTTAGGGTTTCTGTCAGCATCTGTTAAATTTCAATTACGTTATATTAGTCAATCCATTTGATAATTAATAATTTATCCAGTAATCCATTTTGACCTTTAAACGATTTGGTCAATAGTGTAATAAATAATTTAAACATTGATATTCCAGACTTTGGTCAGCTGAACTTTTGATCAAATGACCAACGTTATTTTGAACTTTGTTGATTTGTACGTTGTTCTTTTGAAATTTGCTCAGGAAAGTTTTGATTTTCTAATATGCAACCTTTAGATGAGACATTGATTAAGTGGTAGGTGGTGGTTAGTAAAAACGGGCATGCAAAAATATTCTTGAAAGATCAGAAAGTACGAATAACCTTCTTCAATCAGGTCTACCAGTAGCACTAACAACCATTTTTCTTTACAGTGCTGTCGCAGCAATTATCCGCTGCAGGTAACGAGGGCCAGCAGGCTACAAAGCCTGCTGTCCATCGTCAGGAGGGTGCCCAGCTCTGTCATCGTGGACCTGTTCTTCAAAGCCACGGTTGGAGACACACCCATAGAACGTATACTTTCCGATATGTACACAAATGGAAAGGAATAGTATTGGATTGATCTTTGGAATAGTTCCCTGCTATGCTCTTATCACGATCTCGTATTGCACAGGGCCCAGATTCGGGACATTCTATTTCAAAGATTTCCGTATTTCGACTATCACCATCTTCAGCTGTGGTTACAGTAGCGTATGTTACTAAGTCAATTATTATTTTATTTTTATTGATAGCCCATATTGTTCCACTGCTGGATGCATACTCTATCCAATTCAAACTCCGTCAATGACAAGATATTCGACTTTTCCATTAACTTATTCGCTGATAGAATGTCATGTATCTGCGTGCTCTGGTCAATATTTGAGAAGTGAACTATGACAGCATCTTAAATATATATTCCCATGTAACGTTCATCTTTGGTAATTATCTAGCCGGGTTATTGAAAACACATTCACTAGGACATATGATGGAAATGTCAGAAATGTCAAAAAAATCTTAAAAAATAGGTAGGTTATAAGTACTTTTGCCTAAATATGTACCCACAACCTCGTGCATGAGAGGCAGAAGGAAGATTCCTGCCCTTACTCCATGTAACTTACTTGGGGTCAGCGCAACAGGTTTTCTTATTCCATTCTCCCCTGTCCGCCGTCACGCTATCATTATATAGAAATCATTCCTCGCACGATCCACCTTTTCTTTGGCCTTCCTCTCCCACTCCATTCATCAAAATTCAAATTAATCACTATTTATAAGTCGCATTCGTTTAATCCCTGCTCATCACATACCAAACCAGACGATTCCCTTGCAATTTTGAGACAGGAATAGTTATTTAATAAAATATAAATGTCGTTTTCAATGTATGTACAAGTATTTCCACATTTTAAATAGGTGTTTACCTGTGTACTAGGTTAGGTAGGTACGGAATTATCTCGATGTTGTATTAAATTTAAAAAACAAAACTTATTAAATGTGGAACTGATGACAGTAAAAATGTGTACCTAGGTGTCGAATCTCGATGTACGTAGTTGTCGATGTAAATAGTTGTAGGTAAATGTTCCTATGTAACCTACAACTGACTTGATCTGACTTACGATAGAATCGAATCTTTTATATTTCCAAAAGGTTTAGAAAATTGACAACCACTTCAAAGTGTTTCTCTACAATAGGATTAACTTATGCTTAACACAGTTGTTGGTATTTCTACAATGAATTTAAGAATTTTTCGGTAGCATAAGTCAGTCAGTGAATGCGAAACATTTGTGACTCTTCTGTCATCATTAGCAAGCATTGATTGAATGAAACTTGGTCTACGTCGTCTGGCCCATATTTGACCAGCAGTGAGCTACTACCGCTCCTTATGTATAATTATGTGTAATCTCTAATCTACCTATTATTATAATATAAGTACGATCTCATAAAACGGTCACCCAATTCTTTGGAAATTACCAGGGTTATTGATGCCTGACAAAAATCGAGGTTATTTCGTGAGAAAAAAATTTCAAAGATTCGAGAATTGCGAACCCGCACCACCACGTGGTATATATGTATTTATATGATATATGTACTACGTATTGTAGATGTAGTTATATGTAGATAGAAGGATGTTTTGTGTTACGTAAAGTTTGAAGCCGTAGATTCAGATTTTGTATCCTTACTAGGTAAGTAAGGATAAAAATCTGAATTTTAAGTCTCACCAACTTCTTTTAGAAAACTCGATGGATGTGTAGTGCAGTATAGGATTTCAAAATACATTGTAATTTAATAAAATCTGAATGTCGTTTTCGATATATGTAGTTGTTACATCTTCTTTCATTTAGTTAGTAATTAATGTAATAATGTCATGGCTGTCAATGCTTGTACTCTTACTCTAAACAAACTTGACAATAAAGTAATGTGATTTAATAATTAAACTATTTAAATATTTGCTCGAATTTACTATAGTTATTCCGGTTTTTAGGGTTCCGTACCCAAAGGGTAAAACGGGACCCTATTACTAAGACTTCACTGTCTGTCTGTCTGTCTGTCTGTCTCCAGGCTGTATCTCATAAACCGTGATAGCTAGAAAGCTGAAATTTTCACAAATGATGTATTACTATTGCCGCTATAACAACAAATACTAAAAATTAAAAAAAAAATATTAAGAGGGGCTCCAATACAACAGATATGATTTTTTTTGCCGTTTTTATAGATAATGGTACGGAACCCTTCGTGCGCGAGTCCGACTCGCACTTGGCCGGTTTTTTAATCAAATCTCGATGTCTCTTAGTAGTTGTCAATGTTTCCATGTCCCCCTGTACAAGGAGTAATGGGACCCTGCACGAAACCGTCAACCAGGCATTCTGTAGATTAAACTAAATAACTCTACTCAAAAGTTATTGCTGGGAAACGGCTTTCTATGGGGTGAAAAATAACGTTATTCGTTAGCACGCGATGTAACGCACTCAAAACATTGTGCTCAATGCGTTATGTGAGCATACATTGCGTAAAATTACAAAAATAAAAATAAAATATTTCGACTTCCAATATCTCCGTAACTAGAAGGTTCCCAGGTATGGTCCGGACCAAAAAATGATCGCAATGACGGGGAGAACAAATGCGTTTCGGCTTCGTTAAGGGTCTTGTTACACCTATTACGCAAACCTAAATCGGTCTTATCTTCATCAAATCGAATCATGTATCCTTATGTCGTGTAGATATACATACTCACATATGTATATCTATAAAATTCATGTAACACTATCACAAAAAGAAAGACGTTTGGAATTGTCAATTTAAAGAAAAATCTAGTCAAAATTACGCATTTTCTCGAATTAAACATTCCTCAAAACATTCCGTGTATTTGTTTTGTAAAATATTAGTTACTTGTGTTAATGTATACCAGTTTATTTGTATTAATTTACTTTTAATTTTCGCTTAATTGCAAAATTGCGACCAAAATTATGATATTACTTACCATAAGGTATATTAATTACTATTTTGGAGAGAGTTTTAGAGAATATCAAAAAAGAACCTATGTTTAGTATATTATGTATTACATAAATGTATGTATATTTTTAAGTGTTACTATGAATAACTAATGTAAATAATACTTCTTATGTCCCAAGCTTTAAAATAAATGTCTATTAGAAATTGTGTTGTTAGTAAATTATTTTTGTATTTCCTTCTTAAATTACGAACTACCTAAGAAACCAGTTGTTTTCCCAAAATTATTTATTAATTAATAGGAGAATCAACAGCTATATCAGATGGACAATTATAATTGATTATATTATGTAACACACAGCCAATTATATTATTGCACTGTTACATTTTAACTCGTGACGCTGCACGCTGAGTCGAGCGTTTAAATTAAAAAGTTCGCTTGAGTTTAAGCATTAATTTAGATATCACTTAATATTAGTGAAATCGAGCATAAATATTAAACAATACAGTCACTTACATAGGTAATGAAAAGTACCAGTACCTACACGAGCTACCCTATGTCTTTTAATAGGCCTTGCAGAGACTACCGACTGTAATAAATAAATTACGCAAGACCATAGTCTTAGTAGTATTGTGGTGTCTCGAACCATGAAACTGAACCAAATTAGGAATTGACGGGATCAACTGATCAACATGTATGGTAAAACAAAAAAAAGTTATAAATTTCCAAAAGTCTGATCAAACCCAGTAATTATGTTAAACATGTTTAATTTAAATTTAGCCCACTCATATTCTTGACCATTCATCTCCAAAGAGATCTGCGCTTTGGAATGGGCAACTACAGTACTTTCACAAGTTATTATAATGCCTTGTAACTGTGACTGTAGCTTCGCTTTGTTAGTTTTTCTGACATTCAAAAGTGCCTGTAATGGTGTAATTGAAATAAATGCTTTGAGTTGACTGAACTGAAACTGAACTGACTTCATCATGAAAAACAACCACTATTCTTTTTCTAAATTATTTTTATTTTTTTAAGAGTCCGAATGCAGTCTGAGCAAAGAGACAGCCTGCATACTATAAGGTTGGTTGTAAGGTAAAAAAAACCGTACAGTACCAACCAACTCATCAAAGTTGCGTTTTTGGTGGTCACTAAGCAATCAAGGACTTGCCTTAAAATACATTTGCACCTTGGGCTTAGGGTTAGGCTTAGGCCTAAGGTTTTAGCTTAGGCCTTGGGCTATTACAGAAAAAACTAAGTTTAAGTTAAGTGCGCGATGAGCGCGCGAGCCCCAAACAATCAGATTAATTCTGATACAAAATTCTGATTTTTGATTTTTGATCAGGCCGTGGATATCTATGGAACTGATTTAAAAAAAACACACACACTAAAAAGCCTAAAATAACTGTACTTTCGGAAGTCAGCGACTTAGCTTGTTTCATTGCAAGAAAATCCTCCAGGAAGCTCTTCAAACCAAGTAGGTATGTCCTATGAAGATACAGAGAAATTATTACTTGTGCCAAAGTAAATATTGTTCGTATTATTGTTATTTTTTAATTAGTTATCTAAGTTACTTTTTTATATACCTTTTTACATAGCATAGGTACCAATAAGATTAATATATTATGTGATTATTTAATCAATTAATGTTACCTCCAATCGCCTGAAACACAGGATAGGTAATCTAGTAGGCACACAATATCATGGGTGAACTTGACATAGATTTAAGAAAAACTGTAAACGTTGTACATTCATCATCATTCACTTGCCCTTATCCCAATTCATTTGGGGTCGGCGCAGCATGTCTTCTTCTTCCATACTTCTCTATTACATCGTCTCTCAGACACCTCTTTTCGTGCCATATCATTCTTCACACAGTCCATCCATCTTTTCTTTGGTCTTCCTCTACTCTTATACCCCATCCACAGTCGTACTCAAAACTTTCCTCACGACATTTTCCACATTCCTCCGCATCACATGCCTATACCACGACGAAATTATATTTTTGAATATATATATATTTTTTTTGTACTTTTTTGCCACCGACTTCCGAAAGTAAAGTTATATTAGACTTTTTAGTGTTTTTTTTGAAGTCAGTATTTTTTTGGAGAAAGTTTTTTATTTTACCCTTTTTAGTTGCAGTACCTACTTATACCTACCACACAAATTCTTGTCATGAATTAATTTTTACTTTATAACTATTTAAAAGTTGTTAAGAGATCATATCATCAACATAGCCCAAGAAGAAAAAATAGGTATTAACACGTTCATCGTCAAGCCAAAATGCCAAAATAAAAATTTCGTTGAATGTCTTCCCTAGTGGCCTAAACAAGTATGAACCCAATACGCTGCGGCCGTTATTTTATGGCTCGTACATTGTAAGGCAATTAACGTGAGGAAAAATAAAACAAACAACGGAACCGATTTTGATGAAATTTCTATATAAAAGAATTTTAAAATCGGTTTAGAAATGACGGAGTTATGAGGTAACAAACATAAAAAATATAACCGAATTGAGAACCTCCTCCTTTTTGGAGAAAGTCAGTTAAAAATTTAAACTTCCAACACACAATTATTGGCGTAACTTAGCCCGCACTTCGTACGTACTTAGATCAATAATAATGATGTGCCCTCATCGTGACAATATGACGGACGCACAGTCGAGCTGCACAACGTCATGTCAGCGGCATGTGTGTGTATTATTGTGCCCAAATCCCCGATTAATCTCAAACTTTTATGAGCTTTTGTTCAGTCCCCATTGAAGATTTTTTGTCGGCTCATCCCATCAACAAAAGAACCCCCATCTTTGCAAATTACAACTTTAACAAACAACATTTACAGTTCAGTTTTGTTAAACATGCAAATTCAGTACCACATCAAGCATTTTGGGCTTTCAGTTCCGCAAAATTAAGTCCACATTGCACTGGCGAGCCTAAGCTGCATGCGCGCATTAACTTTTAAAGTTTATAGATTTTCGGTCGCGTCAATCTGTGTATTGTCATATCAGACATAATAGCTATCCCATCCTCACGGATTTATTGGTTGAAACCCGATGACAGTTGCTACGGTTTTTGACAAATTTGTTACTGCATCTCGTTCGCGCTTGGGAGCTTTTCGGTTTGAGAGAAGGATGGGGTTAGAGTAATGTCGAAATGAAAGACCTACTTATGGAAATATGGCTATTATGGAGTGAATTTAATGAAGTATAATAGGGTGACAGTCCATTATGTCTATGTCGCCGTCAGGGTACGTGACAATATTCCTGAATGTGACTTATTGTCGTCGGTTAATGCGCCCCAAATATCTTGTAACCAATTTAATGAGTCACTTTTTTGACGTTTTGGGTTACTCTTGATGCTGAATTAAACTATTGGGACCTTCCGACTTATGTAAATATAACATTGTATTGATCAACGTTTTGGGGAACGTTTAACTTTCGAATTTAAATGAAAGATAATGACTTTGATGCTTTTATCAGGCAGATATTCCTACCTATATGAAATTAAATCTATGGCAGAGTGTGTGATACTATCGAATGCTTTCGAGTAGTCCACAAATGCAAGGTAGAGCGGGATATTAAATTCAAGATATTTTTCGATAATCAGCTGTTTGATTTTATGCAAGTGGTCGGTAGTAGAAAGTCCGGGGCGGAAGCCTGCTTGCTCGGGAGGTTATTAGGTACTTGTCTAGTTCTCCAGCGTTGCGATTTTCTATGACTTTTATAATTATTTTATAGACATGGGAGATCAGACTAATGGGTCTAATTATATTTAAGTCTGATATAAGTTTTTAAACTGTCGTGGTCACTAACATTATGTAACTAAAAGTTTTAGCAGATCAACCACATAGATGAAGAACATAAAAAACGTATTACAGAAGATAACTATATAATACGTGTGACGTGGACCTATACGTATGTGTACGTGTACGTAATATTTGTATTGTATGTATAATGTATATTATATTGTGTGTATGTAGTTTAGTTTATTAAATTAATTAATTTAAGTTACAGAAATGTAGTACCTACATGTTCTTCTGCAAATCTCGCAGCCAAAATTAAGTTTGCTATAAGAAAACCCAATTCTGGGTTAATCTCGCCATTGTACCTACATAAGCTATATTATTGTAATTTGTATGTATATTTGTTATTTTGTGTGCAATAAAAAATAAGAATAACTCCTAAACTACCCAAGAAAAGTTAATAAAAATCAAACGGGACGACAGCGCAAGCTTCCTCTACCAAATAAAAAAAAGAATCACGTAAGTCGGATAGCAACCAAGGAGAAATCGGTGTACCTACATTAAAAAATAAAAAATGACCCCGAATACATAACCTTGTAAGAAGTCGTTTAAGAAGTCGGTATTTGTTGACTCCAAAAAATAATATAGTTTTTTAGTTTCACGCAAAATGCTAAGCATTATGTATTATAAATATCATTTCTGTATTCTTTTTAATCTTGTTAAATTATACAACAGTTTTTATTTTTACATTATTTGATACAGTGTTCGCTAAGAAAAACCTAGTCCCCTAGAAGCAAGGTAGGTACCTAGTAGAAGTCCCCTAGAAGCTGCGGTGATCGTCGCAAGCTTTATTGTGCAGGTCGTAGAATTCTTCTACTTCATCGTCCTGATGAGAAGATGTTGGTGTATAGACTTGAATTACGGTTAGTGTTTTTCTGCCTGATATTTTAAATTTTTAAAACTGCTATCCGGTTAATCCGGTCTGAGTAAGAGATAAATTCAAGAATATTACTTTTATACCAAGAAGCTTACAAGCCTACACCTTAAAGACCTCCACTTTGACCATTGTGATAGAATATACTTTTCTTCTTGTTTGTTGTCTTCTCCATTTCTTCTAAACCAACTATGTCCCATTTGATGTCATTCAATGCATTTGCAATTTCTAGTAAACGATCTTCTATCCGTAATGTTCGTATAATGTATGTTAAAATGTGAAGTGTTTTTTTGTTGTCCGATTTGTGTTTAGCCTGGTCTGTATGACGGAAGGGCGATCTCGCCCGGGGATTCTTAGCACCCACTGCTCTAGGGTACTCCTGCCCACCGTCATCAGCTGCAGCACCACTCGACGCGCCGAGCACTAGAGCCGTGCTTTTCTTTTCTTTGTCATGTGAATGGAGGGGATTAGACAGTTAACCCATCACGCTTGTCCAGTGCGGGTTGATGGGTAAACAGTAAACCTACCTGACTCGGTCCATTACCTAGTGCTACCGTTGACATTCAGATAATGTTCCTCCGCTACCACCCTAAATTGACGTCCTGTTTTTATGACAATTGTCCAACTTAGGCCATTTGCAGACGGTTGCAGTTTGCATGCCCTAAGTTGGTTGTGGTTTACTTGAAAATGTAAAAGTGAACACTAAACCTTTCACTTTGACGATTTTTACGGCTTGCGCGGGACGAAAAGCAGCTGATCAGCATGGAAGAAACCTAATGTTATTTATATAAAATCCCAATGTGCAAACTAAGTAATATGATGAATAGATAATGGCAGGCTGTATGAAAAGCCACATTGATAATAACTGTGGAGTAGACTAACAAAAAAAAATCACTTTAGAAGCTGATGACGTTGTGGTGGGAACTTTTCAAAATGGAAGATATTTTTTGTTTCCGAATAAGTGGTAGGTATGGATGACGTGTGACATTCACCAACCCGCGCTGGACCCGCGTGATTCACAGTGGGGGGGGGGGGGGGTCAAATAATATTAGCTGTCAGAGCCGTTGGAGCCTAGCGTAACTGTCATCCAATATTTATTCAAAGGAGGAAGAAAACTTCAGAGGTAGAAAGCGACGAGAGTGGATTGTGTCCTTGTCTAACAACTGCCAGTTAACAAAAACAAAAAATTATGTTTTTATTATGTAAGTAATAATCAGAAATCACGTTGATAGCTAAACTAGCACATAAACCGTAACGGAATTAATTTAAGATTCAAATACCAAATATTACAATAATAACTTCTTGCGAAATTGAATTCTTTAGTAGCAAATTAAGTAATTTATGAATGCCAAAATTCATGAAAATCAAATAAAAGCTGTATGGTCATGAAATATATTTAAAAAAAAAACAAACAAATAATATGGCCGACAGACTTTCGCGTTGAAGTCGTATTTTTGGTTTATCAAGTGATTTTTATTACATTTACTTAAGTGAAATCTTCCGCTTTAAATATGGCAAAATCGTCCTGTTTGAAGGGGTGTAATAGTGAGGGGTTTTCTGGATGTGGAATTTCTTTTTCAGGTAAGTTCTTTTAACTTTGTTTACAAACTAGGGTGACAATGTTCTAGATCTATAAACGGGAATCATGAAAATATTATAAACAATACTTATCAATATCGGTATAAGTTATATCGGTAAAAAATGTTGTTTTTATTGCAGTAACAAAACTTAATCAATTACTCAATTTATTAGATACTTATTATTAACAAAAATAACTTCTTGAAAACAAACATTTGAATTCTATCTTTACTTTTTTAAATTCCCTTCCATTTTGGCGGCAACTGTTGATTCAACCTTTTTAATCGACAACAAAAGTCTCGAGTCAATTCCAAAAAGTTTAAATGAATAAACTCCTTGGTCAAATTAGCATAATAGCATTCAGCCTATAATGTTCCCACTGCTGGGACACATGGCCTCCTCTCTATGAGAGGGAATGGGCTATAATACACCACGCGGGCCCAGTGCGGGTTTATTTATTATTAATTTATTTTAAAAAATAAATTAATAATAAATAAACAATAATAATTTGTGGGGCTCCACATCGCTGTCAATGTGGTGAAGCAGTCGACTGCCTCGGACACCATGGCCTTTCATGCAGTAAGAGTGCAGGTCGGATTGCGCGGCACGCTAGCATTAATGATCTCATCCGTCGTGCTCTTGCCACCGCCGGGGTGCCAGCTGTCTTAGAACCCAATGGCTTGGCACGCGTCGATGGGAAGAGACCAGATGGTATGACCATAATGCCATGGAAGTTGGGTAGGCCTTTGGTGTGGGACGCAACTTGCGTCGACACCCTTGCGCCATCCCATCTTCCTAGCACAGTGGGCTGCGCTGGAGCGGCTGCTGCAGGTGCTGAAAACCTCAAACGGCGCAAATACAATAATTTAATTGGTAATTATGTGTTTGAGCCGTTTGGGGTTGAAACACTAGGGCCATGGGGTCCGAGTGCCCACCTAGTTTTTCGGGAAATCGCCAAGCGGTTGGTCGACTCTTCACGTGACCAGAGGGCGGGCCTATTTTTTGGCCAAAGAATCAGCATTGCCATCCAACGTGGTAATGCTGCCAGCCTTCTGGGCACTTTTCCTGTTGACAGCGATGCGGACGAATTTTTGGATGCCCTGTAACCCTTTTATACTTGTACATATTTAGTTCTATTATAGTTTTGTAGTTTGTAAATATTTAATATTTTGTTTAATTAATTTTAAAAAATCACAGTAATTCTTATTAATATTTGGAAATCAAAACATAACATCATGCCTGTAATACCAGAAAGGTTAGTCAGAGGTGTACGTAATAGTACACTCACATTTCGCCAGTTATGGAAATCATGCCAATATAAATCAGTTTTTAAGAGTAATAAAATAGCCAAGTTCATAGTCGTACCTACGTAGTAATTAAAATAGTAGGTAAGTGATTTTTTTTTCATAAATGAGAAAAAATCACTGTTCAGAGATCACACTTGTCGTTGGCAGTAGTTTGATGTAAAATATTAATAATATTGTTGTTTCCATGCAGATTCCCTAAATATGTAATCTTCAGCAATAGTGACTTGAAGTTGTTCCTTTAAAGAAGAAAAATTAAACATATTGCCTAGTTTACAGCCGTCATCCGTCATCACCAACTTCGTACTTAAATTTAAGATTACTGACTCATACAAAAAAGCCAACAATTACATAGAACCCTAAGTTTATTAATGTGTAGTGTGATTAATAAATTTATCAAATACTTTTATCTTCTTTCAATATGTTAGATGCTCTTGCTTCCTCTATGTGAATATTGCAGCCCTGTTTACTTAACAAATGAAGAAAGTACCTAACCAAACATGTAGACCACCGTGAACGAAAATAAGTGTCACGTATTCTTCACTTATAAACCTATCCCATTACATCTTTAACTATGGTACCCTTGGAAAACTAAAGGTTATGGAGATAATTATGTAGGTACGTTACCTCCGTTACATTGCTGGCAGTAGTCATATGAGTTTTTTTTTAAATATTATTGTACCTAAAAATTTACTAGGTATTTTTTTCCAAAGGCTCTGCCTTTGATGAACAGTATGCGTAGGTTTCGGCTTCGCCTTCGCACAGTCTTGTATACCCCGTAATTGTAAATAAACTGCTGCTTATGAAAAAAGGGTGCTAAGTACTGGCAGTACTGCATGGATTTGAACGCAGCGCGCAGTTTAGTTATAAAGGGGTGCTAGTAAGTTATAACAGAATAACTGTCCCAAATGAAAGTACAAATATTGGATACCCTATTAGAAAGGGATGACATCCACTCCTGAAGTTCTCTCGCTCAGAACGCCTTTACATTGCAAGTCATCATTCCATTGAGAAATGCCATTTTTCTTAATTCCAAATAGTAATATTTCCAAATTAATTAAAACAGGTAAATATTTGACAGCTATTTGCGATGTCGCCAACTTTTTGTCCTTCACTATTATTTTTTCGCACCATCCTGTGGTATGTACCTACGTAGGTACCACTTTAAGAAGGTGCAATAATTAGGTACCTATTGTTATTCCTTTGGGAAATACAGAGCCATGTTACGTTGAAAATACCTCTCAAAATTGTAACCAACTAGAAAATAATTTCCTAAAACCGTACTAGCGTACGTTTAGCGTAGTACCTACCGTATGTATTTCATGTTCATGATTGAACCAAAGACTACTATCATCACCGCATCACTGCCAATTCAAATTGTGGCGCGTCTACAGCGCCATCTTTCGCTGCAACTTAGAACCTTTATTATCATCGTCTAACAAGTGGCGTTAGTGACATCTACTGATTTTGAATCGAACTACCTGAACAAACTCATTTCAATCGTCCTTATCGCATTTTTTTTAAACTTTCGAAATAAGTAATTCTTGTAATTACTTTTTCGAACAAGCAGTTGAAGTTGCTTCAATTAATCTTAAGGTGAATGCTCCAACCAGCCCGCGAAATTCAAAATTTCTTGCGTTTTTTGCAATTTGCAGGCCAGTGCTAGGTTGTATGTTGATTAAAATGTTATTCGCGGCTGTAAGACATATGTAGTTACAGAATTATAATCATCAAAATCACCAATACAACCCTCACCGTTCATAAAGGTGTAGGAACAAAAAAAAAACAGAAAAAGTCATTCCTACAGCTTTATGAACTTAGAGCGTTTTATTGATGATTTTGATGATTATAATTCTGTACCTACATACGTCTTACAGCCGCGAATAATATTTTAATCAACATACAACCTAGCACTGGCCTGCAAATTGCAAAAAACCCAAGAAATTTTGAATTTCGCGGGCTGGTTGGAGCATTCCCCTTAAAAGCTATTTACTTTTTCAAAGCAGTAAAGAAATTGAGATGGCCGATGTTGCCATTTTTTTCCACGTTTTGATTTTAAAAAGAAAGCGCAGGAAAGTAGGTCTATCTAGGTAGTTACAATTAGTTGTAATAATTCATGGAAATACATTTTTAAATGACACTGACGATCATGGTCGTCATTATTTACATTTTGTTAAATTGCTTACTTATTATAATTACAAAAGTCATCACAGTCCAAAAGTTTACCAATAAAAGCAATAATAATTGAAAAAACATTTTGCTTTTGTTTTGCTACAAAAATTTATTTTAGACTCAATCGTAATTTCGTTGTTTAAAATCTTAGAATACAAAGCACAGATGGCTCTTATCCAAGTTTAGAATACTATGAAAAAATAGAGCACACATGAACAATGACAGATAGTCTGAAACGAATCTTCACTTTAGTTAAATTTTATCTCCTACGCATAAGGTTGATTTTTCGTTGTTCATGTGAACTATAAAGATCTTTTGTCGAATAGTAGGACACGGAGACGGCACGGTTTGGGAGTATTAGTTCTTGTGCATGTAAGTGTGTGTCTGTGTGCAGCAGTGCGGCAGCTAGTTGCTGTCAAATAACTACTTGATGAGAAACGAGTTCAATTTTTTCTTTAAAAATGATTTCTGTTACGTTAACAGTTTAGCCTAGAGTTATGTTCGCCTCTACTTACCCGTATGAAATTATATTAACTTGTTATTTAACAAGCAGTACTTACGTAGACTCCAGGAACCATGGTTCAGTGTCATCCACCGTTGCAACTAGAGGAAATACCAAAAGAAGACGAAGAAAGGCTAGAGAAATTGTTTTCTAAATTAGACACCGATGGAAATGGGAGAATCGACATCCACGACCTGTCCGCCGCCCTCAAGGAACTGGCTCCGCACATCAACCGCAGTTATGCAGAGGTTAGAATGTAGACATTTCCTATAATTTTTGTTCTAACGGTTTCACCTTCCGACGGTGTGTTTGATTACCTGTCGACACGTAAGCCGCAATAAATCTGCTGTTTCATGTCAAAAACTTTATGGAGCACATTTTTCATTAGCCCACTTTTTTTACATTATGTAAAACCTAGAAAGTCGACACCTACTTTTGTTTTTTTACTTTTAGATTTGAAGGTTTTACCGTTTTACCTTATTCTTAAAACTTATAGATTAAAGTTAACAGTAGATTCTAGAAAAATGGGTCAGTTTTCTATGAAGTTAAATAAAAATTTCTCAACACCTTCATTTCCAGTTATATTTTTTTATGATTTTATTTATGCACTTATGTGCTCCTCTTGACTACAGTGCATGTAAAGATGTTCTAAATTTGAAAAAGTAAAGGTAAAAAAAAAACGATAAATCACTGATAAAATTATCTTGTCAAGATTTATGCTCATGAGTGTGATGACAATAGATAATCTCTCCTCATCATTCACTGGTTTCTAAAGGAAATATTTTCTAAAGTTGAATTTCATGAATTACATTATACTTATCTGATTGCTCTAGACATTTTAATAACAATAAATATGTAGATTCATCAGAAAGGAAGTGCTTTTTCCTAGAAACTGAACCTTTGACACTGAAGGGGTAGTTTCTGTATGATTACCTAAGAGATTACAGCAGCATTATACTCAGTTTTTCTTATCACTGAATCTCATGTTATGGCATTTATGGTTGATAATCTCTTTTGACCCCTATTAGTTATTGAAACAACCAAATAAATGTTGTACAAAAGGGCACAAATACGGGGTGGAAACATTAAACAGGGCAGTTACCATAACCATTGCAGCTACATGAAAATGGTCTTGGGAGGCTATCCATATTTTTTTTGTGAAATTTTGATCCCCATTAAAAGATTGTCAAAAAAATTTACATTTATTCGCCTTACTGCCCTGTTGAATGTTTCCACCCTGTTTATAAATATCATAAAATGTATAAGAGTTCTTATATTATGTCTAGGATATATTTCAGGTACCTGAAAAATAAAATAGGAGAAAATAGATTCTGGTGTCTTTTTTTCTTTTGGTGTATTGTATTGTATAACGGGCTCGTGTCCTCAACTCCACATCCAATGCGCGTATTTTGTGTAGTCACGGAGTAATCTTCATAGAAAAATATTGATACAGTTCAATAGTTTTGTGAAACTTAAACAAATACTCAATAAATTTAAGTATCAAAAGGGTTTTTTGTACTAGACAATTATAGACATGCAAAAAAAAGGTATTTTCTTTAGAAATAAATATAAATTTTGTTCACCTCAAGCTTTAATGTACCCTTTTTCAAGGATTAAAAGACTAATTTAACAATTTCTCAGTTTATTGTCTTTGTGACATTGCACGTTTATCCCCTGTGACCTTCTTATTATCATCACAATCATTATCATTATCACCTGGTAACAATCTTTGAAATACCAGACTGGCAATAGTTTAAACACACACACACACCATACCTCTGGTGTCCAACATGTTCAGAATGCATATCTGTAACTTACACAATCAAAAGGTCAATTAAATATTTTTTTCATAAGATTTAATTATTTACAGTCATGTTAAATATAATTTATGTTACAAAACCAATTGAATAATATAACTGTTGTTACAATTTTGTTGTGAAAACAAACACTAATTAATGTTTAAAATGAACTTCCCGCTTCAATGACTTTGGTCTAGTTATTCTTATAATAAATTCATAACGTACCTGCCGCTAGTTCATACTAGAAATATGTTAAACAGAATATAAACATCAACAGATACTGATATAAAATAATATTGATGCAATTAATTTCACAAACATACAATATAAATGAAAATATTTGTACAAAACTATCCAATTACATTATATTGTAAATTACTACACATACCATCTTTTGTGTAGAACACGTTGATTACTACCTCAGTAATTAACATGCACCTCAGAAGCATGAACAAAGAACCTATTTTAAATTGCAATAGCAACCACTTACATTTTTGTGTTACAATGAGAGATTTAATTTCCCTGACCAAAGGTTCTGCAGCATAAGATTGAGCAGTAACAAAAAACGTTGAAGAAAGGTGTATGTGGAATTTTTCGAGTTCTCGCGCCTTTCGGTTTTAGACATATATTAGTAGCCATGACACAGGCGTACGTAAGTAACAATCATGAGGAAGTTTCAGCTAGTTAGTAGCTTTCACAGACAAATGGCGGAGGCCTAGTAATGAGGAATACTCCCGTCAGCACCCTCAGGGTGGGAACACATAAAAATGTAGTAGTCTCGAAGTTTCTCTCTTGTTCATGCCCTTACGATGCGATTTACATGAAATACACATAGGTACAGTAGTTTTAATTGTTCCACCTACAACGATGCCCTATTTAGCTTCGAACAGCTTCCCCATACTAATGTACGTGATGTTGTAACGATGTGATTCACACAAAGCTCATTGTGTCCTAGTAACCTCACTGATTTTATTAGTTTATAGTATCTGTCGGCTCCCGTAAACGATAGCTAGCAGATTTTTGGCATGAGTCGCGAGATTGCCAATAACATTAGCAGATATGTTTCTAAAAATAAGAAAGCAAAGCAATGGCCAGCTTAGGTCATTAACACTTGGTTTGATTCTCAATTCAAGACTTCTGTTCTTATCTTGCCACCATTCTCTCTGGTTTGCCCCGATACTGCCTTTTTGTACTACGCGGTGTTTTCCGCCTGACCTTCAGATATCGATACAATATCTTATTTGCTAACAGTTAGAAACTTACAGTCGTATTTGCATAAAATATGTTAACAACAGTCTTCCGTATTGATGGGCCTTAAAAAATACATTGTCATTTGTTAGAACATAGCTTCATTAATGCTGGAGCTTAGGTATTTATATTTTGCACGGATGACGTGCCACTGCGGTTAGCTTGAAATAAGCGAAATAACTTCCCGTAACTGCTGTAACGGGCAACTAAGTATGGGATAATAGGTATTCATGTTTCAGTATCAGGTGAATAGCAGCGTCGAGTTCCGAGCCGTTCTTGATAATGACACCTATGTATATATATATATATATAATATTTCCGATACGTCTCTTCAACTCAAGTCCTTTATCTTTGAACGTATACCTTTTATTGCCGGTTATGTAATTTCGTAACACCGACACTAACCTCCAATTTAATTATTTTTCAGAAATTCTTGGCCAAACCTGGCTGGAAAGAGGGCGGTGACGTCACCTTATCGGAATTCATCCACTTCGTGCGTGAACATGAAAAGAACCTTAGGCTCCAATTCTCTCATCTCGACAAGAACCAAGATGGTAAATATCACGCAATCACACTTTGTTCAGCCGTCTTTTAGTTTGAAATAAGCCACAACCAGCACTACTTTACCAAAAGTGCCGATTCAGTTGGTTAATTGCGTAATATATTGGCATTGCCAATTCTACTCATTTTGAAAATTCATCAACTTTCATTGCGGCTGGACGTCGAGCAGCCGGGTGTTTCTCATGGTTACATTATAGCAATCTATTAGAAAGTCATCAGTTTTTCAAGAACACGATAACAAGGGGGGTAGCTTGTTTCAGTCCGACGATAATCAAGTCGTTATCTCCGCTCGTTAACATTGACATTTCTCGGCCAACGTCAGTAGTTTACGCAATGCACAGACGATCGGCGATCGTTAGGTCCATATAACCTTTATTTCTATGTAAAAGTTAGATGACGTAGCACGCCCTAAGGCTTCAGCCTTCGACAACTGTATGGATTCTCATTGATATTTTGTCACGGATAATTTCTTTCACGAGTTTTTCCAATATACAAAACAATTTCTAGGTATCTACAGTTTAAAAAAATTCATCAGCATCTATTTCTGTATTGTGCCAAGTCCCAAATGTACGGCATTAAAGTTTAATGATCGTTCGACTATTTCGTCTAGTTGTTCATGAATTAATGTTTTTAATTCCGGACGACTGTATAACAGTCTCTTGTTTGTTCAAGCGTGACTCCAGACAGTTCTCTATAATTTCTGTAACTTCTGCAATTTATGGACACCGAAAACTGCGACACAGTAGTCGAATTTTCATTTGGAATAGTGCCCATTCCGGCTGGTATGGCAGTAGTGATTCCACTGCCGTTTTGATTTCCCTTTTATACACTCCGTAGAAAAAATGGACATTAGTCCGTCGATTAATAGGATGGATTACAATAAATTGCATAATTATTTTGCATGCGAAATGAGCATTATACACAGAATGAAATATGCACGCGTGGCTCATTTGAATAAGTTAGAATATTTTAGTAAATAATACACAATTATTTATTTATGGCACATAGCCTTCTACGGTGATCAGATGTCCAAGTCTTCGTACTACTTGTATTGTTTTCTGAAGTCTTGAATTAGTTACGGCGAATCGTACTATGCTGGCTACACATGCACGTAACGGCCATCAATGTTAACAGACTATGACGCCCGATGGTATGTCGACGGCTCGACGCCTTTAAGTTTATGCGACGGGCTCCAATGATTACGTAGTCTAAACATATGGTTTCCGTTATTTACCTCGATAGCTTTATAACAATGGATGTATTAAAACTGTTGCTAATCCCAGTTTCGTGGTCTAACGGATAAGAGATCAAGATCTTAAGTGACTAGACGTGGGCTTACGGTTTCCTTCTAAAATATTTCGCTTGTTTGTGACAATAATGACATAACTCGAAAAATAAGAAATACAAGACAGCGTTTTTTTAAGTTAGACTAAAAATATTTTCATTACTTACTTAAATTGCCAATATTTTTTGGCATAGAAACATCTTATCATATTTTAATAAAATGCAAGGTTTTACGTATTTAAAACCTAATTACCTAATTTAATACTTAGTTTGGTTAATTTTATATCAACTACAAACAACATCGAAAATCGAAAATTTTGAGTTATGTTATCCTCGTCGCAAATGAGCGATATTAGGTTCTAAACATTATGTTCGGGTTGATCTGCTTTGGCAGAGGCCGGGTGGCAAAATCGAACGCATAGGTAATTATTTTGCTAATGCGGAAATAGCACGCCTCACTTAAATTAGAATTGACAACCAGCAATGTAAAAATGTTATAATTATTTATGATATTTTCTTATTAGACATTCTGTTCTTTTCCAGGAAAAGTGGATCTGGAGGAACTTATATGCGCGTTTAAGGATATGGGCATCGTGGTTGGCAAAAGTGAAGCTACTAATTTGCTTAAAAGGTAAAATGTTATGCGATTTGTTATCACGATTTAAAAGCACAGCGATTACAACTATTGAGCATTATTATTTTTAGATTTTTATGGTTTGCGATAGCGATTGCCCAATGCCCAATATCTTTTGTTATAGATATATCCCTAGTGTTTATTTATTATTAAAACGATCTTAAAATATGCTTTTATAACACAAAACTAAATGCACAAGGCCAGGAAACAAAACAAGTAAAAAAAAACATTAAAAAATAAATGTTTCAGAAAAGCTGTTTGGCCATTGTACTGGTGGTAAGTCGAAAAACCACAAGTAGTAAATGGCTTAGACTTGCTAAACATATATACGCTAAGTTCAAAACATAATCATTATAGATTATTTAATAAAGATTTATATATAGATTACTGACCTTCGACCATCCTTTGACAGACTTATGACAACCGTTGATTTGTGTCATTTGAATATCGAATGTGACAGATTTTTCATCTTTTTTCAGCCAATGCCATATTTTGACAGTTCTATTTAAATGTGAATACAAACTGCTTGGACGAATTCTTTATAATGGTAATGGTAATGTGTTGAGTTATGTAATTTTCTTAATCCAAGCCGTTTGTAGTTTTATACTATAAAACTATTCAGAAATCATATCAACAACATAAATCACAATTGCTTTATTACATTATTCTGCGTAAATATCGAATGTAGGTAGCCATTTTCGTAATTTCTTCAGTCTTCTGTGTTTATTATAAAAAGTTGTTTGTTTATTTATTTTCGTAATAGTTATCAGCTAAATTGTTCACTGTCTTGTATTGATAATGTAAAGGGCCACACCTTCGTCGCAGAAAGCGTAGATCTAGTTCATCCGCGTTCACGAATATGTCGCCCATGCGTTACTTACTTAACACTAAAATTAGAACTAGCCTCGTTCCGCATTCACGTTTCAAACGCGTGTGTTAGTACTTCCTAATGCGCTAATTTTAGTTAAACTAATAACAGTCCCAATGGCACATGCAGATATTATTTGCTACAAAACATTAAGTCCTGGTGTACTCCACATTCATGGCCAGCGATGTGTATCAGGGTAAAAGAATATTGCAGTGGTATTCTGTTCTTTATTTTTCTTTTTCTTTCGTAAATATACATGTACCTTATTTCGTGCACGATACAGAGGCTCTTGCATAGACGTACGAACTTGCAAAGAACTTTAAAATGGAGATTTGCTGCAATCGTGCACATACACCACCAACAAAACAAAAAAACTAAGCTAATCTGCAAACTATCCTTGGTGTGTGGACTGTGTGGCTCAGGCACCGTTCACACGACGGTAAAAGCTTTATATTTTACCGCATATTCTGAAATCACACGACAGTTATTGCTGTATTTTTGTCTTTATCCCAACGCTTTAGCGTTAAATATAGCACAAAACGTCGGCGTCGTCAGCTGGGATTAATTTTCTGAGAGACAGAGTTGGTAAACAGGGCAACCCCAGGCCGTGAACTCCTAAAAAATTTCTATGTGGGGCTGTTTAATACGTGGTAACCGTTTGTGCGTCAATGTCTTCCACCCTGTAAATCTTCTTTCTCTTTGAACAGAACATGTATGTCCGTTCTTACTTACACTAGTGACACCTAATTGAATGCCTATATACGAGGGCAGTCCCAGAAATACCCGGCCTACAAAGAAAACACGAAAAATCAAAGTTTAATTTTTGCTTATTCCTGTATTTAGTTGTTCATGTTAGCAGCACATAATTATGTGCTGCTAACATGAACAATAAATATATTATTATGGCCTTGTTTAAACTCGGCCACCCAATAGGCTTAGGGCTTAGTCTTAAACCTCACCACGTATCACCAAGGGGGAGTGGGGGAGGGGGTTATAAAATGCTAAAAAAAACATCACGTGATTAATGGACGGCCCCTTTGATATTGGTGTGACAGAAGTCTTTCATATAAGTTTTGTATCACACTGTGACCAATTTTCTCCATGTTCAAAAATTCAGCGACAGTGTTTACTAGTTGATGGGCGAAAAATAAATAAGGTGCCTTGAACGTCTAGATTTTGGTTTTATAAGGTTGGTACTTACTACCAAAGACATTATTTTCCAACAAAAACTCTATATATACATCAGGCCGGGTACTTTTGGGACTGCCCTAGTAAAACCGCACTTTTAAATCGACGTTCTGGTGGCCTACCACTACGTCTTAGAGCAGGAGTTATTCCAGTGTAGAAAAGAAATGGTGGTAGACGAGACAGGGTAACTGTGACGTCTTAAAGCAGGAGTAATTCCAGTGGGAAAGAGACAGAGTTATACAGGTCGTCTAGCGCAGGAATTACTCCTGCTCTAAGACGTCATGGTAGGCCACCAGTAATGAAATTACAACAGAGCAGTAATATTTAGCCAATTATGTAGGTAGTGCTTTATGGTAGTGAAAACGGTATTAGTAGGTGGTGTTAGTAGTGGTCTCTTTCAAATGGGTCTGTAGTTCTAGAATACTATAAATGAGAAAGTTAAAAAGCCCCATACAGTTCTCAGAGTATAAATTAATGCAGTAACTTACATAATGTATTGCTTAAGTAGTTATTCACAGGCAAACATATTTTACTTTACTATTTTTTCCTTTTGTATCTTGAAATACTAACATAAGAAAGTAAGTACTAATATTGCTTCTAAGTTTACAAAGGTGTGGCCCATTAGTTCGCCTAGTTTCTCTATAGAATTAAATAAGTAAATAGCATTTATCGTCCATTTGTAGTTGTAGTATAAAATTGCGGCTTCACTTGGCCTACAGGCTTGATGGCGCCCGTAATCGAATCGTAAATAAATAAACATCTTGATCGATTTTAAATCGTTGTTGGCAAAGTTAGAAGTAGGTATTACAACGATAGTTTGTAGGTCATTCTAGGGTATACTCAGGCCTGCGTTTCAGGAAATCCTCCATAGGAGGGTTTTTTAAAGACCAACAGGGGTTACCATGATGTCTTCAAACAGTATGGTTTTAATGTCACTCCAGTGTGCGAAAGAGACGGAGGTACAGAATACGTCTAGCGCCATCTCTTTCCCACTCTGGAATAAGATTAAAACAATACTGCTTTAAGACGTCGTGGTAGGCCTCCTGGAATAATTCGATTCCTATCATCAAAAATTAGTTTAAACGATTTGATATCATCGCTCTTATGAGTAATTCTGAACTTTATGGCTAAATTGGTACCCTCATGTATATAAAACACACGAACATTTAGACTCTTATTTCATGTCATTTTGCTATTTGTGTTGCTAATAGTACACATGTATTGTAGATGGGCCTTGAGCACTAAAACAATGCAGAGTTATGTACAAATACTAAAGTTAAGAATCTCACACACAGGCCTTGAATGTTCATGCACATAAATAAGAATATAATTTGAATAAAGACACTAATTCCTCTCAAATAGTTAAATTAGGGAAACCATTTTTTTTTTAATATTTAATTTTTCGTAATCGACTGTTGTTATAAAAATATGACATGTTCATTGAGGCGTCACATTTGTCATATTAAATTGGTGGTAATAATTAACAATTACACATTACTGGCGCATTTTCATTTGGTCTCGTGGTCACAAGCGCGACTGCTCAGCATGAGGATCCTATGGTTGGATGGATCCTATTCCCGGGTCGAGCAAACTGTTATTGGGTTTCCATCAGAAATTTCTCAGTAGCAGCCTCGGAGTCTGAATTTATGCCCGATTGATGGCAATAGGCTCGCCCCATATTACATTGGATTTGTGGGTGATGTTATGTTTTAATTTTTATTAAATTGTGTAGCTAAGCCGCCTTCCCGCGTGGATGCTACGTCCCGGTCCCAGGTTCCACGAAAACTGACGAACGGAGAGAAGACGTTCCAGATTCGACCAATCCCATGAGAGACGAGAGTCGCGATTCGAAACCAATATGACTGGTCGATTATCGCATTTTTCACCACTTTGGTGTTAACTTGGTCTTGGTCGTAGACCGCGAAATCAAATTTTCTTAGATTTTTGCAATTTACAAGTCAATTGTGTCCTTTGTGTTCCAGGGCCGCAGTATCTCTTTCGAACAGTCCCGCAGCCCTCGCGGGCTACCCTGGCGCTTCCACGCCTTCCACCTTAACATAGCCAGATAATCTATGGATCTCGAGTAATAAGCCCACATTAGTAGTCAGAGAACCGTTACGTTTATTATATAATATTAAACACATACCGGTCAAAATCATAATCCTCGTTTATACATTGCCGTAGTCGGCTAAAAAGAAAATATTACCATGCTGACAACATAATTATCATTTTATTTTTACACTTGTTATTCGAAGCTTAACTTTTTATTAGTCATACTATACTTACCAAATCAACTACACATTAAAAAAAAAAATACTATAAGTAATATAACTAAGATTAATAGGAAGTTCTCAATAACAGTTACGGAGTCTTGGATTTAGTAATGATGGCAATAGTCTCGTCCTTATTACTATGAACTGTTGGTGTGCTTCCTAACCGTTCTGGGAATTAAAGGCCTCAAGGTTATAGGCACTATATCAAATAGTTTTTGTTAGGATTAGCTTAGGGCGATAGGTCCGCAATGTGAATGTCCCAAATATTGCAAACGGTTATATTTATAAAGTACATTGCACTAATGCACAATGCATATGCACTTTGTATAGAACACTGCACGAATAACACAAAGCACTGGGAATCAAAATGTTTTCACTTATCTTTCTTTTTTTATTAAAACGTTGCCCCACACTAGGATTTTCTCCTTTATCGTGGGTGCGTTTATAAACATTTAAACTCACATACACAAACATCCCAAACTTATGAACCTAATGACCGATAGCGCTGGGATATTTTGATGTCATAAGGTTCAAAAATTCTAAAGTTGATTATTTCTTGCCTGTGGATACATGTCTTACCTATGAAGCTTATTATTGCGTTGTGTGTTACATCTATCACTTGCATTTTCAGTAATTGGATGATTCTTTTTATTCTCATCAAAACTGGCAAAATTAATTTAAAGTATAAAATAATTATGGTATCATATCTAGGATAGCCTGCGGAGTGTGCAAACCCACTGTGTCATCTTCGTCCGGTGCAAACTGACATAGGGTCAGTATGTAAAAACAGTGCAAAAAAAATTACAATTGCTGAAATAATAACTATTTCCTTTCTCAGATCACTTAGGTACATATATTCCATTAAATAAATTTGTGCCAAATTAAGCCATGCAATTTTAAAATTTTTAATTACTTTATGATTTTCCAAGCCAGAAACGCTTAAAAAAAATAACAATCATTAGAGTTCTCATATTCAATATCATAAATGCACGTCGTGGATAGATTCGACACAAAATATTTTAAACAACAGATATCAGTACTCTAAAACGAACACCTATTTAACCTATTGTAATATTCTTTTAGAGCTAGTTGGGCGACGTGCTAGGTACTGGTTAAATATTAGGATTCTCGTGGACAGAGATGACACAAAATGCCTATGTATATCAGTTACTATTTCGTTATTATCATGAAAGTAAAATTTTCATCTCTAATTTTCTTTTCCTCCAATACCTAAATTTCTACCTATGCAAGTACCTAGGATGACACAAACTAATGTATTAAGTTGAGCAAGTGGTCCTAAAACTATATGCGAAACATAAACAACTTTAATATTTTTGAAACCTCAAAACCTAGCGCTATCGGTCTATAATGACAATTATGTATAAAAACCAAAGTAAGTAAATTGGTACAAAAATTTCTTAAAAATAAGTAACAATAATAATTACCTTATTAAAATTCGTATAACATTAAAAACTACTCTAATAACAGAGTAACGCAAAATTAGAATAAACCGTAAATGAAAACAATATTTAATTGCTTTTTTTCATCATGTGCATTTCCATGATCTGTTAACTACTATCCTAAAACTAAATGTACATTTTTTTATCAATTATAGAAAGGAATACATTTTCTTATGCACTTTCGATGTAGAAAGAAGGAGCTTTCAATGTCTGCTGTCTCCCTCTCTCATTCAGTTTGTCCGCAGGATGGACCAGGATGGCAGTCTCACCATCAGCTACGACGAGTGGCGGGACTACATGCTGCTCGCGCCGGACACAGACATACACTCGCTCATACATTTCTGGAGACACTCTACTGTGAGTAGTAGCTTCTAAGACTTAAGGTCATAAACTGAAATCAGATACTTCACTTCCCGTTCATGTGTGTCTTCCCTCGAAGTGAAACGTAAACGCCATCTATCGAATTCAAACAAAAATTAACAGTTACCCGAATGAACGGTTCACTGGAGTAAAGCGTCTGATTTCGTCATAACCGAATGCTTCCGAGACCTAGATTAAATTTACCGCAAAAAAGGGCATTTCCCTGATGCGGCAAGAAAGTGTGTGATTAGACCTTAATTAAGGTGGTAGCGCCAGCCTAGCCCACGAAATTCAAATTTTCTTACGTTTTTTTGCAATTTGCCGGTCAGTAACAGACTGTATGTTGATAAAAATATAATTCCGTACCGTAACGAATATGGCGTTTCTGCGTTTAATCATTACAACGTAACAAAATTTGAATTTCGCGGGTTACCCTGACGGTTTCAACTTAAAAGTCTTTTTGGCCTTATGTAGTGATATTCAATGGAACCGCTTGGCCAAGAGCTGCACGTTCAAGTGACGCACGTAAGGTGTTGCGTCATATTCAATGTAACCGCTTGGCCAAGAGCTGCACGTTCAAGTGACACACTTAACGTGTTGCGTCATATTCAATGTAACCGCTTGGCCAAGAGCTGCACGTTCAAGTGACACACGTAAGGTGTTGCGTCATATTCAATGTAACCGCTTGGCCAAGAGCTGCACGTTCAAGTGACACACTTAACGTGTTGCGTCATATTCAATGTAACCGCTTGGCCAAGAGCTGCACGTTCAAGTGACACACGTAAGGTGTTGCGTCATATTCAATGTAACCGCTTGGCCAAGAGCTGCACGTTCAAGTGACACACTTAACGTGTTGCGTCATATTCAATGTAACCGCTTGGCCAAGAGCTGCACGTTCAAGTGACACACGTAACGTGTTGCGACAACGACTGCGGTAAAACAAATCAGGGAAGATGGCATGACTTGCAGAGCGACGACGACGGTACTACGAGACAGAATCAGATGAGACGCGCGTGGCCCTTGATGCAAGTCACATTACTCGTCGTATCGACTCAGACCGTGTACGTGGCCTAAGAAAAGAGAATCGCCGTGAGTTTAGGCAACTTTTAAAAAAACCAGTGCAACATAATAATATTACGTAAACTGGGACCCCAAAAAAAAGTTTGAGTATCGCTGCCGTTGTTATCTCAAACATTAGTCGGTCTGACAGAGCAATATTATTTAAAATGTTTTGATTTTCAGCACAGGGAATAATTTAAAAAACCCGTTCAATAAACAGAAACATCATTTTTCATTTTATTTTCCTACGACCGTTGTTTGACGTCTATGAGATTTGTCATTTAATAAGAAAAAACCGGCCAAGTGCGAGTCGGACTCGCGCACGAAGGGTTCCTTACCATTATCTATAAAAACGGCAAAAAAATCATATCTGTTGTATGGGAGCCCCCCTTAATATATATTTTTTAATTTTTAGTATTTGTTGTTATAGCGGCAATCGTAATAGGTACATCATTTGTGAAAATTTCAGCTTTCTAGCTATCACGGTTTATGAGATACAGCCTGGAGACAGACAGACAGACAGCGAAGTCTTAGTAATAGGGTCCCGTTTTACCCTTTGGGTACGGAACCCTAAAAATGAACCTGAGCGGCGTTATATTTGCGTATTTTTACGGACTCGCTTTTTTCAAACGGTTAAGAGGTGCAATGCCAACGTTAGCATAATCAGCCTATAATGTCCCCATTGCTGGGATTCACGGCCTCCTCTCTAAGAGAGGGAATGGGCTATAATCCACCACGCGGACCCAGTGCGGGTTGTTAATGTCACATATCTTCGGATTTTTGTTTCTGTTTCCCTCACAATGTTTTACTTCGCCTTTTTTGAGAGCAGTGGTGATGAAATAAATTACACAAAGTAATGCCGCAAGCCTGAGTTCGAACCCACGAGTTACTGTTCATAAGTCGGGGCCGCCACCACAGGGCCACCGCTACTCATGTCAACGTTAATTCACCTACAATCCGATAGATGGCACTGGACGAACTTCTAAGTTCTATTTAGTAAATAGTTACACCAAAGAGATTTAAAAGACTCGTAATTTTTGAATTACGCCTATGAGTTACACCTATATAATAACATTACAATATCAAAGCAAAAAAAAAGAAAATTCCCATTCAAAATATATTTAAAAACGTCACTACTTGCTGTTTTATTCACGGAAATGTGACGACTTGAACTTGACTGAAGGGGGTTACCGCGGTCAAAGTTCGCCGAGGTCAAAGATAAAGTACCTACCTATGAGAAGCTTACTTGCTGCGTATGATGATGCATTTCTATGATAACTGTATTGTTTACAGTTAACTCCAATTTTAAGTCCTGGTTTCGATTCCAGGGTGGAGCTAAGTGTTATTGTGTTTTTCCATCGGGAATTTATCAGTAGCAGCCGTGCTAGATTTGTGCTCTGTTGATGGCAATAGGCTCACATAACGAAATGAGGGTGTATAATTAGGTACATCTCTGCCTTACCCTTCGGGAATTACAGGCGTCATGTTATGTTCCTAACAAATAGCAATGAATCTGTGACCTATCTATAAATATGTAGGTAACAACACAGTAATAATACTAAACTTTGCATCTAGCCTATCTACTGGTGCGAAAAACAAGCTCAATAAAAGACCTTTGTACTGCGCGTCAAAAGACAAACAATCGTAATGCCTCTTCTATACAATTGTTTACTAAAATAACTCTATCAATTGATCTGCAAAGTCATTATCTTTGTGTTTTTTTTGTCAGGAAATAACCGGCTTATCTTATCACGATTATCGAACTGGCTGAACAATACGTATTATGGGTATCCATCCGCATCATTACCGTTTTTACAATGACGATTCTAATGATGCGGCGGTTTCAAGTTACGCAGCGCGACCCTCACCTCCATAATTGTGTAACTCCTTTCTTCGGAAAATGGGAAAGCCAGACCCCAAGTGATCAAGCGCAAAATCAAAATCTTAGCGGCATATCACTCAAAACCGGAAAGCGTTCTTTGTGAGCACCACTTCCACCATATGTTTGGGTTTCGTCGGACACCGCCTCCTAAACATCCCTACTTACGGTTTTCTATCAGTGGTTACCATGCGTACAGCAGTTCGCCGAACAAACGAGACGGTCGGCTATTAAGGTAATCATTACTAGGTAGGGGCCCCCACGATATGGACCAACGACCTGGAGTAGGTCATGGGAACCAAATTGGACTGAACAATCTTTTGGGAAGACCTATAGTAACTATAGTGGTCGTTTATGCCTAAAATGATAACGACGAATGACGATTTTAGATATCATAATGCCATGCCAATCCATAATTTATAAATGACCTTTTCACGCCATAACGGTAGAGCAAATTTCGATGTAATTGGGCACTTTATTATCACTGCATAGTTGCCGACCACCACGCCAGAGAAGCTGCAAAGAAAAGCTACGTGATATATGACTTGCGTTTTGAATTATCTAATAATTATTGTAAGTTCAATATAGTAGGGATCGCTGACTAGCTTAGACAGGTCTTACCCCCTTTTGGGCTTGAAAGCTCAGCCTCATTAAGGAATTCAGACTTCGACTGTCATCATCATAATCATATCAGCCCACTGCTGGGTACACTCCTGGGTATAGGCCAGGTTTTTTCTGTGTTCTCTCTCTAGTTGTCTCTATGCGTCCCTTATCACTTCGACTGTAATGCATTAAAATTAATTCAATTTTAAAACTACCTTTTAATACTAGTCAAGAATTTATAGTTACCACGCTATGAGATTGATACGTTATTGGTACACAAATACAAATACACTATTCATGTTTTAGATTAAATTTATGGTTCTATTGAATTCTTGACCCAATTAATCTTAGGGAGAAATCACATTAGCATGCACGGATCAGCGTTTCCGAGTATATCTATCCCATTCTATTACGTAGAGGTATCATTTGGTGGAGCAAGAAGTCCGGTCGCAAACATGCTCATTCATTCGCATCGGAATTCGGAAGCACTAACGTGCGATTGGAGCTCTCGCTTTTGCGAGTTGCAATTCTAAGCGATAGAAAGGAAAAATAGGCAAGAAAATGCTTATCTGTGCGTGTAAATGTGATTTCCCCTTATAACCCTCGTCATCTGATTTCCCCTTAAATCAAATTGAAATCATATTGCGCCACACGGTTTTTGCACCTCAACTACTGTCATATTTACAAGTGTCTCAATCACTTCAATTCGCTCTATCCAAGTAGTCTTTTTCTGGTTCTTGAAAAGTAAGTTTGAAGGGAATATTTCGCGAATAATTCCGCACTTACCCGCCCGTAAAAACGGCGTTTGCCCTCGTCGAGTTGCGAAAATTGCCTTTTTCTCACCATACAATACAGTCTATAACTTCAGATCTGTACAGCTGTGCCCACCTCCCCTGTTCAGCACAGTTGCACAAGTTGCAATTTGCAGTGATTTATGCAATTTCCTGCTATTGCGTATGATCTCGGTGGTCCGACGGAAATGGGGTGTAGATCTGATTGTTTGTGACGGGTACAACAGTTTTGATATTAAACGCCCAGGGATGGGTTTGGGCTTCATTATTGCACAATTATATAGCAATGTTTCATCAGAAAATTATCCGATTCTGACGAAACTGAATAAAACTACAAGATTTGTAATATATTCACAAAAAAAAAAAAACGGATTAAAAATGTGTCTTATTACAGAATTTGTTCCATTCTAACGGTGTGGCAATAAAGTTTTCGTTGATGAGGATGACACTCAAAATTTCACACTTTTCCAGCTTCTTCATTTAAGCTTGGTGATAATCAAGCGAAAATAATTCAAGTGACAGTATACTATTGCCCTCCCTCTTTCTCTTCCGTAGTGTACAGACGTGTAGCGGACTAACTTTGCCTAAAGTATTTTAAATAAAACAAAGTCTGAAATTGCGGAAATATCAAACCAAAAACCAAACCTAATCTGTGACCAAACCATAAAGACGTAAACTACTTGGCATCTTTAGCTAGTGAACATTGATCACGCACCGAGTAACTGATTCAGATAAGGAACGGAAGTGCATAGCATACGCAGGATTTTCAGATTAAATCAACATGTACTACAAAAACTATTCACAAATCTCAACCGGAACTATCTACTTGTAATAAAGAAGACACCGAGTTTATAACTTGAAGAAAAAGAAAAGTACATTCTGATTCTTAAGAAATTTCAGATATTCGTGAAATGCATGAAAAACGATAAGATCTGAAATTTCTTAACCTCCAAGAAATTATTAAGGACATCAAGAACCACAACAACGATATTATCAAATCGAACTCGCTCTTACAGAAAGCATTTGAAGTTTCAACAGTAATGTATAAAGAGTTAAAACATAGGTATGATTACATTATCCAAGAAAACAAAGAAGCACAGACCAAGATTGAGCAACTTGAGATAATATATAAAAGTACAATAAAGACAAAGTAAAGTACACTACCCATTATCTATAAACATCCGAGTTCAGCCCTGGACGGAGGTGTGAGCTGTGGCGTATGTGTGTACTAAGTACTACGTTGCGGCGGCGAGGCAACGATTTTCTTATGACGACGTTACTTACAACTCGTTAGGGCTGACCAGTGAGTATATTAAAACAGATATAAAAAAAAATTAATGTTTTAATTAATGGTGACTACCTCCCTGGTCTAGGGGTCGCAAGTGCTTTTGCTGAGCTCTTACTAAATATCACACAATATGGTCTTGAGTTCGAGTCGGGAAATGTAATAAGATTTGCTATTAGGAATTTCTCAATAGCAACCCAGCCCTGAGTCTGGGTTTGGGCGCGGTTAATGGCAATAGGCTTATTCCTTAAACTTAACTGGCGACATGAGGATGTACTACCTCTCCTTTGACGCTTAGGTGAAATAAGCGTGATGCTATGATGATAAATTATTTCACGCAAAAATGGTATTAATTGGTAGTTACCCGCGTCACATACGCGGGTAACTACCTCCTCTCACAGAAAATAAATAAAAGGAGTAAACGCCAAAAACACAGCCGCAATATTTGCTTGTTAAGTTTCAAGTTTGCCTGCATTGTTTGTTATCTAGTTTTCATTAAAAGCGTATTTTCATCCCCTGCCTGCCTGTGCCCACAGAGGGTTGTATTTTGTTACCAATTATAATTCTTTTTAGCCATTGTGGTTTGTAAATTTCCTGAAAATACTAAAGGTAGACAGTGAATAAATCTGTTAGTCACTGGCCTTACTGATAAAATGTCGGTTAAATTAACATCCATGTTAGTATGGACACTGGGTTGGGTAACTAACTTAATTTAGGTCGCTAATAGTGCTAATACCTCTAGATTAGCAATTCATCATCTGCCTAGTATTGAAATGTTCGAAATCGGGCAGCCCTACATATAAAAATGCCAAATTTAATTCTGTAATTGGATCGTCCATCATAACAGGGAGGCGCGGTCGGATTATGACTGGAAACTACGTAGCTAAATACGTCACTACTCGAACGCAATTTATTTAAAAACAGAAGGTATAGTTTCGAATTACTGGTTAAAATGTACGGGTAGTGTACGCTTACTCCTTTTACCCATGGAGACTACAGAACTCCACCTGCTACGATATTTACATACTCCTTTTGCCTCGTCTACGTTCTTACTGGCTATACAGGCACGCTAGTTGCGAGTACAATGCATCTGACCTTTCTGAAACGCATCACTAATAAACTCAAGGCGTCCGTCCCCTCCCGGCGGATCCATTGACAGGGAACGATGTCAAGGGGATAATCTGACAAAGCTAGGCGTCGCAAAAACGCAGCTAAGCATTGAAAGACCGTGGTAACACAATGTTTGTGGAGCAAGAGCCCCAGACCTTCGTTATTTTATAAAAGCTGAAAGTTTGTCAGCGCATGCTCCCAACACAGGTAAGAACGATGGACCGTTATGAAGTTTGGGTCATAGTGGCTTTGGCAGGTAAACTAACTAGCTTTAGCTAAAGGTGTGTAAAATACCGATCTAATTTCATCAAATAATAAAGTCTGATATTTTTGTATTACCTTCAGAATATTATTAAAAATCACGTCATTCATTGCCAGACACTTAACATCGTGGCAACCCCTTGCCAGACACCCTTAATGTTCATGAAGTTATAATTTTACTTACGTTATAGTATAAAAGCTGATTTTTATTAGGGTTCCGTACCCAAAGGGTAAAACGGGACCCTATTACTAAGACTTCGCTGTCTGTTTGTCTCCAGGCTGTATCTCATAAATCGTGATAGCTAGAAAGCTGAAATTTTCACAAATGATGTACATATTACTATTACCGCTATAACAACAAATACAAAAAATTTAAAAAAATTACGTATTAAGGGGGCTCCCATACAACAGATATGATTTTTTTGCCGTTTTTATAGATAATGGTACGGAACCCTTCGTGCGCGAGGCCGACTCGCACTTGGCCGGTTTTATATAATACTTGGGTAATAAGTAAATGATGTTTCCTCATTAGCCAGACATTTTTGATAGTTCCAACCCATTGCCAGACAAGCATGTAGGGTAGTTGTAGGAGCGAACGCGAGGCAGTATGCATATGGGTGGGTGCGAGTGAGTAACCCATCCTGATTTATTTGAAGGATTTCAACGGTGTTACTTCGGTATTAAAAGGACAAATAAGCAATTTTCAAGACAACCCATTGATCTGGTTTTAGAGCAGACTATCAATGCAAATGCTGCACGAAGACTTACGGGTGTTATACACTTTACAAATTCCAGCCCGTCAACGGTGGGCTCGAAACCATGATCTACAGTAATTAGTTACGTTTAAGTATTGGGACTACAAACTCACCAAGAGGTTTCTTCGGATTTAAATCAGCACAATATTCAGAAAAATACTAAACAACTGAAGAAGTTTCTTGAAACATTTGAACAGTTTATTAATCCATTCAGCTCGGACCAAAAGATCATTTAATAAATATTTCATCTGGTAAAGCTGCTTCGGAACTGGTAGAGTCATTTCTTCTCAATATTGAAAAGAATGGTCTTCGGAATACGTTTATTTCTGAATGCCATACTCTTACACTATGACAAACCCACGTGATTCCTAAACAGTTATACAGGCCCCTACATGGTTCTATTAGCGCTGGAATGACATTGACAGTGGGACGTTGTTGAAAACATTGGAAAGATTGTTTTGTTAAAAAAATTGCAATTTGCCATACCAAAGTGCCAAGCCTGTTTAATAAAGATAACTATGGGAAATTATCTGGTAATATTCATTTTAGTCGAGTGCAATCTATACATATAATAAATCTGAAGACGTGGCGTTCCTGTACATTGAAACAATTTAGAAAAAAATAGTAGGGGTGCTAAAGGATCACACACAGAACCCATTTCTACCATTTTTAGAATTTTTGTCTGTTTGTCGTTTTGTCTGTTCGTTTGTGCGCGCATCACGTAAAAACCCCTCATTGTATTCAAAATCGAAAAATTGAAACATAAGAAGCATTGTTCTGAATAACATTTAGCGTTTATTTCATCAAAATCGACCAACAGACGCAAAAGATATTAATGTTTAAAATTTAGTTAGTCACCTCATACGCGATTTCTATCATCATCATCTGCCTAGTCTTTTCCCAACTATGTTGGGGTCGGCTTCCAGTCTATCCGGATGCAGCTGAATACCAGTATTTTACATGGAGCGACCGCCTATCTGACCTCCACAACCCAGTTTGCGCTAGGTAATACGATACCCCTTGGTAAGACTGGTTGTCAGACTTTCGGGTCATTGACTACCTGTAACGACTGTCAAAGATCTACAAATGACAGCCGGGACCAACGGCTTAACGCGCTTTCCGAGGCAAGGAGGAAACTCGGTATGTAATGGGTGGTCAACCATCCACGGAGCAACCTAGGTAAGCACGGCTTAACCTATAGATCGACCCGAGCGGCTGTTCTTATTTAACCACAAGCTCCTCGCGATACGCGATTTCTATGTAGGTAAATAGGTTTTAGTCGAAGTGTAGTCGGAATGGCTGAAAATGAATTTGGTTTTATTTTTCCTTTTGGGTTTACTCTTTGCATGGACGTAATAAGTACTACGTACAACCCATTTATACATCTATACTATACAAATAAATAAAGTAGAAGTGTCTGTTTATAATATCAAAATAACAGCTTTTTTACTGAATGCATATGAAAATATATATGGCACTTATAACAAAAACAAATTTATTTTAATTTTTGTCTGTCTGTCGGTCGGTCTGTCTGTCTGTTTGTTACAGCTAATCTCCGAAACGGCTGGGCCGATTTTGACGGGACTTTTCAGACAGATAGCTGATGTTATAAGGTCTAACATAGGCTCCTTTAATTTTAGAAAAATAATTAGAGTTCCGTGTAAGAAAATTGAAACCGTTGAAATTGGTAATGAAATCCGATTCAAAAAGGGAAATCATATGTTTTTATAATAATTTCACGCGAACGAAGGTCGCGGGCAACAGCTAATAGACAATAAGGAGGAACGAAATTTGTAGTGGTCGGATTTTCATGGGAGTTATTTTATTGAGTTGTGGATACCCCGTCTAGTTATCTGTGAAAAAGTATGTTACCAATGACAATAGAAATCTTAGTCTTAAAATTCGATATTGTAAAAATAATTGAAGAAAATAGGCATCAAAAAAATATACTTGTAATATCCATTTCGTCGTCAATAATGAACAAGGAAACAGGCCAAATTGGCGTTTAATGGTTGTACACAGGTATAATGCCACAATATAAATGCGGCGATTTTCAGGTTATTCTTGAACGAAAAAAAATAAGTATTTCAAATAAATCAAAAACTCGAGCGGCGAATTTTTTTCTTTAACTTTATTTCTTGCACCGCTTGGCACTCAATAAAAAGAGTCCTAATAAAATCCGAGCACTATAAACTTCGTTCCAGTTTTGTGTATTTTTTGTCTAATTGCTCTCGGCTATTTATAGAAAAAATCTTCATTTGAAGTTGTATCGTTTTGCACAAAGCTACTGATGAAATGAGTTCCGTGCGAACAAGCTATTTCCATTAAGACACTATACAATTAAACTCCGTCACTTAAATCAAATCAAATCAAAATCGTTAATTGAAAATCCATAACGTACAACATACAGGTGGAAATTAAAAAAAAGAATCAATTAGGGACCCTGTCGGGCACAGCAATTTTTTAAATAAATAGTGCGAGGAAGAGCGCTTAATTAAAAAATTGTTCATTATTATTACTGTACATTACTGTGTTTTTATATAAGTATTTTAGTATAAATTATTATGTGTATATGTGTAAGTACTATAGCATAATTTATTTTTGTTATTTTACTTATTAGACATCAAACGATATGCTCCATTTTGAATCTCTAAAAGTTTTTACCTTTGATGAAACCTTTGCTTTACAATTCATTAGTCTCGCTGAAATACTCTGCACCGCAATACAATCTGTGAAGCCAACTCTTTGAACAAAGTATCAATTAATAGTTTTCAATGCAATCTCCGGATCAATTATTATTTTCTGTTTATTTTTAGCATCACTTTAGCGACTCACGAAGGGGTAGGCGAAATATAAATATTCTTACATTTTTTTTATTTTGGCAAGTCGGTAGCAGGTTCAAAAAATAAATCGCTTACGTAATAATAAACTTACGCCGTCCCTCTCCATCAATCTCCAAAAATGTAAGTAGTTTAGCAAACTGGGGCCCAATTCTGCTATTACAATAGACGACAATAGTGTCAGAATGGTCTGTCATTGATTTCATAATTGTTGATTTTGACAAGTTTTGACAAGTCAAAATCAACAATTATGATATCAATGACAGACCATTTCTAATGGTAATTCTAATGGTCTGTCATTGATTTCATAATTGTTGATTTTGACAAGTTTTGACAAGTCAAAATCAACAATTATGATATCAATGACAGACCATTTCTAATGGTAATTCTAATGGTCTGTCATTGATTTCATAATTGTTGATTTTGACAAGTTTTGACAAGTCAAAATCAACAATTATGAAATCAATGACAGACCATTCTGACACTATTGTAATAGCAGAATTGGGCCCCTGTTGTTTGAAGTGTAAAATATTAAAATGTCGAAAACATTTCCCCGTTTTATTGAGATTTGTCATACAGGAGCAGTGATAGCCTTAAGTATTGTAGGCCCGGGTTTAATCACTTAGCTTTTAAACACATTTTTATCAGCTTCACCCGTAATGTAACTATGTAAAAAAATCTTCAAAGTTACATTTTACCCACTTTCCGGTTTCCGATTGATACATGTTTGGTTTGGATGACAATGCATGATTAGCTAAATGACGTCATTCTAAACAAAAGATGGTGGAGTATACTTATTTTTTATGCATTCCCATGACATGGGTATCAAATAAAATGGTTTGCTGAGAAGTATACAAGAAAAAAAATGACGTTATTTTATAGTGTTTTCTTTTTTTTAAATTATATTATTGTAATTAAAATCTTCACCACTGCCAACATTTGAAGACAAGACATTCACCCACACTGAACCCTGGTGGGAGAGATACCTAATGGCCCGTTGCCTATCATACAGAGGAGGCATGTGTCCCTTCAGTGGCAACATTATGGCTGATCGTGCTTCTCTTTCACGGCCAAGTATTGCCTGAATCTGAAAGATACTTCGATAAAATTTCCGTTGTCAGAAGTGGTATTTCTGCATCTTTTTTGTGCAACTATGTAGAAGCCTAATAGCTCAATGCTTCTGAAAGTTACATGAGTTTATTGGACGGAAAAGTGCTGTTAGTTATATTGAATTTCCCTACCCTTATTGTTTTAAAAATAAATTGCCGACTGTAGGGGTGAAAGTTATGGCTGAATATAAGGTTTCTTTATACAAGTTTCAGTATTATTTCTGTAAGTTAATCATAACGTAGGTAGCTAGTAGCTACAGTTTGTAAATAGCATCTGGTGAACTTTCGGTCAATGGCTAATGAGACCTGGGGGTCTAAAATGGCCGCTCTAGCAGAATCATATACTAGGATTATTATCCTATTATGATTCTGCTGAAGCGGCCATTTAATTACGTTCAGGAATTACGTTTAAATTCTTAAAATGGTCATAGACGTACCTACTATTAGGAATTGTCACCTTGTGACAATTTTACGAATTTATACTTTATTCATATTATTATCCTATTATGATTCTGCTAAAGCGGCCATTTTAGACCCCCAGGTCTCATTAGCCATTGACCGAAAGTTCACCAGATGCTATTTACAAACTGTAGCTACTAGCTACCTACGTTATGATTAACTTACAGAAATAATTCGGGAAATTGTTCGGGACAAGATTTACATTATGGTGGCTGCATTACAAAGTACTCTGTGGATGGCTGGATGACTGGCAGGAATTTGTGGTCACAACCGAGAGAGTAAATTCTAGTTTGAGTATTAAGCAACAGCAGTCATTACTAGAAATGTCCGTTTGTGAAACTCTTCGAGCTGATTTAAAAAGGATGCATCTGATTGATTTTTGGTCAGCTTGACAGGCAGAATATCCCGAACTCTCACGCAACGCGGTGGCTTTGGTTAGGAGTTCGCTTTTAAATGGAAACTTTAATGGAGGTACGTGGAGCCATAAGTTTGAGAAACCCTGAATGTAGATAAGTGTAGAATAATCTATTCCCAGCGAAATGCAGCAGACTTAGTCTAATGTCGACGCCTATTGTTGACTTGAGCTATTGTCAACATTTTACTACAATTTCCAGCTATTTACCTGACCCTTATTTGTCATGTTATATTTCTACAAGAAATATAACATGAAAACAAATAAAATCTTCCGCACGTACGCTCTGTAGTGCGGAAACAGAAAAATCTTGAACACACAATAGGTCATAAGCTTTTCAAAAGCTAAAAATACTGCTTATAAGCAGTCTTCAGGTATAGAAAAGGTATGGATATGGATCTTTCACGTCCACATTAAGCTCGATTGTTGTTAAAATTACACAGGACAAGCATTTTCACTCTCTAATTACTGTCCTAAATAATAACAGCCGCTCGGGGCGATCTTCAGGTTAAGCCACGCTTGACTAGGTTGGACCGCCCATTATATACCGAGTTTCCTCAGTGCCTCAGAAACCATGTTAAACTGTTGGACCCTGCTGTCAATTGTAGATCTTTGACAGTCGTTAAGTAGTCAGTGGTCCAAAAGTCTAACTGGGTTGTGGAGGTCAGTAGGCAGTCGCTCTATGTAAAATACTGGTATTCAGCTGTATACGATTTAATTAGTCTGGAAGCCGACCCCAACATAGTTGGGAAAAGGCTAGGCAAATGAATGACTGTCCTTTGTCCACGTTCTGTGTCCTTGACATTCGATGTTGAAGCCATATTTGCTGATTGTTGAGTAAATAGCCATAGTGAGTATAAGGTGTTTGTAGAAACATTAGCCCGTTCTGTTGGCATGTTGTCCATTATAATTCACTTGCTATTACTCGCGGTCTCGCACCTGCCTGCCACTGCCTTATAGTTGGAAGTAATCGCAACGTACGGGAACGTTTTAAATATAGTCTACTAGCTCTCGGACGAGGTCGCGGGCAACTCGCGACCTTCGTCCGCGTGGATTTGTTATAAAAATATTACTTCTCTAATTGAATCAGATTTTGTTGTTAACATTCAATCATGATTCGAAAGACGCGTGGCGCCATCTAATATCATAAGAATGTTATTGTTGTTTTCCTCGGGAACATTTTCTTGCTAACTGTTGATTTTTTTTTAAATCTGTGAATGGGGATCGCAATTTCACGAAATATTATGGATAGTCTCCTAAGACCATTTTCGTGTAACTGCAACGGTTAAGGTAGTTCCCCTTACTGCCCCGTTGAAAGTTTCCATCCTGTATAATTAGGATACGGACATCAGACCGCTCGCTTCGAAACTTCGTTAACATTTATCCGATATAGCCAACTGCAATTAGCCAAAAACCACGTGAAACGGCGTTGATACGGGTGGATTTTCATGGGATATTGTTTTTGTTGAGTTCCTAGGGGTGTTAAAAAAATGTCAATCCCAAATATGTGACCATGACACAAAGTGAGTTTTTCATATGTGGGTGTTCCCACACATGAAAAACCCAATCTTTGTTTTATTTTGTTCTCTCTACAAGTCATTTCAATTCAGCTCCGAGTGTACGAGTTCCGGTAAAAGCAAATATGATTTAAAATACGCTTGTCAGGTGGCAAAGGAAATGCACTCTTTTACTTTACGTTTGTTTGGATAGTACAGACGTAATAATATTAATAAACTCACACATTAACGGTTGAAGTAGTAGCGACGCTACACGTTATTATTCGGTAGGCTTTTATAGCTTAGTGTTTCTTTCAATATGTTGATTTTCCATTGACTCCTTTATAATTAGTTATGGAGCCCTAGATACGAAGGTTCTGCTAAAGTGCCGAGACAATCAACGCAGACAGACCACTCCGATCCCTGTAGGGCTTCCTTTTGTATCACTTTGTTAGATGCTTAATATTAACTGTAAAGAAACGTCTCCGTTCCACTTTGAGCAATAGAATTGTAAAATGTATTGAGATTAAATATTTCTGAAAAGTAGCATAGTCAACGAAAATTATTCTTGTCCGTAAGATACCTAAAAATGTATTTTTACCTATTCATTTTCACCATCTTACGCTTATAATTAATGGGTTTTCCTAATATGATATTAGTTTGTACAATAACAATAATAAGTTTTGCAACAATAACTCACTCAGAGAACAATGGAAGAAATCATCGTCACTAGCTATGAGGTTGAGAGTGTGGAGTGCGCGCGTCAGTGGCGCCTCACCTAACAGATTGGTCCGCGCGCGGCTCTGCCAGCAAGCGAGGCTGTCGCGGCCGGCGTCGCCCCAAGTTCGTACCTGTCCGGAACACGACCTAAAATTTCCGCATTATATACCTTTCTCTAACTAAAGTACCCAAAATTAATAAAGCTCGGTACAATGGGTATTCAAATGGAAATTAACATTTTTGGTGCTGTTTAGAAACAGCAATCAGCGTACTAGAATAATATTTATCATCACCATCATAATCCCCATTTCCTAATTTATCTGAAATTGTCACAGCGTTTCTCATTCTTCCATAACCTCTGTCAGCCGCCATCTTAATATTCGCCACCTTTTTAGCTATATCATGATCTACATCTTACGTTTGCTACGTAAACATTAATAATGAAGGAGTCAATCCTTTATTATTAATGTTTTTACATCTTTTCCCACGGTATCCTGCCTTTTCGCCGAAAATTGTTTGGCAGATTGTCACTTGCCAACCAACGTTTCGCCGACACTTTGACAACTAACGATTAACAAATTTTTGTATGACAACGTTTCATTTGGTAGAATTATTGTTAAGCTGATTATTATAATGACACAAAACGTTTAAGACATTTATCATTTGTCAAACATTTCACTAGGCCACACAACTATTAGACGAATGACGTTTTGTCAGTGTAACAGTACCCTTTTCATACATTGATATCTTGCGTATCTTTTGGCGTAACCCTGGTCTTGAACTTGCCTAAAACAAATAAGTTTTTTTTAATAAGTTTAGCAACAGAAATCTTAGGTTACGATAGGTTAGTTAGAGTATGACAAACAAGGATGCCAGAAGCGAATCGCTTTTGTAAAAGGAAACAGTTAAGTTAGGTTAGGTCACATAAAAGATAAAGTAAAAAAAGAACAATTGAATAACAATAACTACCTTTATATAATTTGTGCCAAATGAAAATGGCATCCGTGTAAATAAATTTCTTCAATATTTGATCGAAGACTCAGTATTGCAGCTTTTTCGAAATCTAACACACATACTTTTGGTGCAAGATAAATACCGTGTTCTTTGCCGTATTCTGTTATTAGTTCAAACATAACATTACATAATACTACATAAGTATTAAACGAAACCTTACTACATTTGGTAAACAATAAACAACTAAATGAATATTACGCAAACTGAAACATTCTGCTACTTGAAGTGTAATTATGAAAAGCAGAACAAACGTACAGTTGGTAACTGTGAGGTTGGGAAATAATACAAAATTATATGATAAGTTGGCAAATGATTATTCGGCGAAATAAAATTCTGCGAAATGTTAGTTGGCAAGTGAAAATCTGGCAAACAATTTTCGGCGAAAAGGCAGAGTACCTTTTCCCACATTACCTCCTGTCTTGAGCGGAATATGGGTGTACTATGTACCTCTACCTAACCCTTCGAAGACATACAGACGTGATGTTATCTCTTACAATACTGAGAATTTTCACTATCCTTTAATAGCTTTGCATCTGAAAAGAAAAGAAAGAAAAAGTATTTATTTGACTCCCCCAAATCAATAATACAAAATTAAGTAAAAGAAAACAAAACAACCCAAAAATAAAAATAAGACACAGTTAGTTGGTCCAAACATCTGGAGATGTGTCATAATCAGTAGTTTTGATAGGTTAAAAATTCCAAAATGCATATTTATTAATAAGTTCGGCAGATAAGCACTAAAGTAAACAAAAATGAGTCATAAAAATAATAAAATGTATCATTTAATAATTACGCTGAGCAGTAAAATAACTAAATGGGCAGCTACGAGTGGTCTAAAAAGCGGAGTCAGCGTAGGCCTGCAACGCGGGGCTCCTATTTGTGTCTGCAGGGTTTACAGTAACCTAACACGACGGGCTTTCGAACCTAACCAGTCCCGAGTCGGGGTCCGGGTGTCTCCGCTCCCTATAAACTGCCGAAATATTTATCTAACTGCCTATTCCATCACTTTTACTGGCCATTTATTTATTAGTCTTCTTACGTATTTTTAGTACTGACATTGTAAGACGAAATAACCGGCCAATTGTTTTTTTATTACTGTCTATGTTTTACTGTCGCACTTTAACCAACCGTCGATAAAAATAATAACTGCCCATTATTTTTTTCAACTGATCATAATAACCTCTCGAATGTTTAAATAACAGTTCAAAAAATTAGTTCCCGTTCCTAAGTAGGTACCAATACTCGATTAGTGTGAACTGCAATTGTATATTCGATAGTTATATTAAATACAGGAAATACCTATAATCCCCGAACTGCCTGTTAAAACTGATAACTTGGCATGGCTCATTAATTATCTCGTATACTGAAATCTAGGCCCGCTCTGATGTTTATTAACGATTGAATTATGGCGAAAACCAATATTCATGAGCTAGTTGCCTGTTTATCCCTATTTAGTTATATATATAACTGTCTTATATATTTCTGGTCTTTTATATATCTGGGATCAATTTCACATGTTCAAAAATTGTGGGATGTATACAAAATATATAGGTACCTACATTGATTTTTTTCTTTGTATTCTTCATACTAATAATATAACACAAATGCATATGCCCAGTTTCTGATTTGAGTGTTGATTAAACATAATTACAATTAGTTGTTAAACTAAAACTCTAATTAAGGTGTTTCCTTTTTGAAATTCTTAATAGTTAAGTAAGTCTATATATAATCTGCAATTACCGACTCATTCAGAAATCGGAAATTAATTTAAAAATAAACAATTCTGTATACTACACATGAAAAAATAAATGCACTAATAAAACAACAGTAAGCCCTAAAAGCGAGGTAACAAAGGGATTGTTTGCGGGCAGAAGGCTGTATAGCTGTATGCACTAGCCCATTCCAGGCTCTATGCAAGTTTCACGTTGATTACAGTTACAGTTACGACCTGGGACGTGCGGGACGGCTTTCAGGACCGACGCCGATCCGAACGGAAACGATCGAAAATTCCTACAGTTTTTAAAACTAATATTTTATTTCGGTTCTTCATAAATAAATGCATTATTTTAATTATTCAGCTTAGTATTACTTACTTTTTTTGTTCATTTTCAGTAAGTTTTGGGTTATTTTTTTTATTTGTTTTCCGAACGATTATATTATTGTTTTGTTTTTTTGTTTGTGGTAATTGTATTTTTGGTTCATAAAATTCAATTAAGCAGCTATTAGAAGACTCATAAATGTGGTTAAATTATCTATAAACGGATAAAAATTGAAGCGGACTTCAACTAATATCTTTTTTTTTTAAATTGTTTCTTCCTTTCCTTTTGTGTTAGTTTTTCATGTCTTAAAAACATGATTATGAATTCAGTGGATAGTGGTGGACGATATTAGGAAAATCTCAAGGGAAAAGTCAAAGCAACAAGTGACAAAATGGTACTTTTATCAGTATTAGCGAAAGTGGAGGACGACTTACTCAATGAAAAGGTAAATGTAGAGTGATCATGAAATCGTGACAAATTCTTATACGTACTAGAAATGTTGCCAGTTTTTTTTCGTTGTCCTCTATTTTTATTTAGAATGACCTGACTTTTGATTCATTTAGAAATAAAAGTTATAATTAGAGTTTTTGTATGATTGAATTTATCGTTTGTATTTTCAGTTTCATTATTATAATTTTCTTTTTCTAGTTTAGAACTTGTTCACTTTTACTTGTTACTTTTTGTTACTGTTTGTCATAAAACGTTTAAAGAAATTTACTTATTAAACTGTAATTTATAGATTCTTAGCAATACACAAATATTTTTTCGCTTTTATTATTTTTTCCAAGTATCTATTAGGGATGTTGGGGTTTAATCACGGATGCCTGTAAAACCTACCGGGGACTATATCGACTGCCCAGAACTCCCCAGAATTTACTGCCGGCTATTAAATTGTGCACGACCAATACTTTGGACACCGACAGAGTACCAAAACTATCGCCATAACTGAATCTCCTGTGTGCCCTTCTGATTGCCAACCCTGAATGTGATATATTTGCGGATGAATGGAGTAAAGTAATACACTGTGTGTAGTATACTGGTACTCAGCTGCATCCGGTTTGACAGGAAGCCGACCCTAACATAGTTAGGGACGGCTGAGCAGATGATGATGGAGTAAAGTAATTGGTCTGGTGTTCTGTGAGAGAAAGTATGCAAGAGTGTCCACTGTTCCATGGTAGTTTTTATGTAACCCATTTAAATGTTGTCAACTTGCTGTTTTTTTTTCTGTTTCATTGTTAATTATTATAATAATGTTAATCGCATTAAAAAACTAAAAATAAATGAAATTATTGTGCCTCTTTCTTGGTGTAACCGATAGCTTTCCGGAAAAAAAAAAGAAAATGTGTTCAACTCGAAGTGCAAGTTTGTTGACAAACTTATAAAATCTAAACATCAACCTATATATATATATATATAGGTTTCTCATATGCATTCAGTAAAAAACTGTTATTTTGATATTACAAACAGACACTTAAATTTTATTGATTTGTATAGATGTATAGATAAGTGAGCAATTATTTTGTTTTGATAAGATTCGTGTGTGTGAGTGTTTATTTAATTAAAGAAACATAAGCTTTCAGTCTTCTTCTTAGCGTATCGATGGCAAAAAATTTAAATATGTTTAGCCCAAAAATCAGCCCAAGAACCCCGCTCACTGATGCAGTAATTAAATCATCAAGAGCGCAGGTGATAGGGCATGCGGTGCAAGATGGAAGGTGGGCCATTGTTTGTGGGGCTTTCAGTAAAAGAAGAGAATTGAGATTCCTCCATAATGCCTTCATTCCGTTTGTGGTTCCGGTATAAGTATATACCAATGTTAGTGTTCCTACTACAGTGTCACAGGCCGCCTTCCTGTGAGGGGTAGGCATCCACGTGGGCCCAGTGTGGATATGTTGCCACAGGTCTACGATCCCCCACTCTCCTGAAACCCTATACGAGGCATGCCTTTTAAGTTTTGTCGTTTAAAGAAAAAACACAACTAAAACCTTATACTAGTACTTTTTATTGTTTTTCAAAGTATTCACCACGTAGCTTAATACACTTTTCCATTTGCTCAAACCAGTTATTATAACACTTATTCCACTCTAAAGTGGGGGTGTTCAAAGTGGCTGACTTGAAAGCGTCGACTGCTTCTTCACCGGACTGGAACCTTTGACCACAAAGACTTTTCTTAATTTTAGGAAATGTAAAGAAATCGTTAGGACTTAGGTCAGCCAGGGCTGCGGGACTGTTCGAAAGAGATACCGCGGCCCTGGAACATAAAGGGCAAAAGAAAGAACATAGATGGTTTTTAGTCAGTAAAAGTCTGACACTCCCTTCCGCTCCGCCCAGAGCGGGAGGAGTCATTTGATGATTTCACATCCCAAAAAAAAAACTTTTTCCTGCTTCAAATACTCAATCGTTTGACGAGCGCTGTGTGAGCTTGCGTTGTTGTGGTGCAGGATAGGCGTTGCTTTGAGATAGATTTTCGAAGTTCGGCGATGATTTATGGTAAACAAACTGTGGTGTAACACCACTCTGCTTTAACCGTTCTACGATCCTTAAGTGCAATAGTCGCAAGATGGCCGGTTTTTCCAACGAACGTTGCCACCATCTTCTTTGAAATGCTTCGAGAACGAACAACTTTAGTCGGCTTTGGCTCGTCTTGAAAGACCCAGATTGGAGCCTGAGATGCCTAATAGAGCCTCTATCTCTCGATACGTCACATGACGATCTTCGAGAATTAGTTGTCTCACAGCAATGATGTTAACTTCAGTGAAGGCGGATTTCGGGCGTCCTTTGAGATTTGTCACTAACACTAGTATGTCCACGCTAGAATTCTAAATTCCAGCGATCGACAGTCCGCAGACATGGGGCTTCATCACTGAACACAGATGTTAGCTCTTCAAAAAACTGAAGCCGTGTCAGGCCTCTTCTAAAGTTGTAGAAAATTATTGCACGAACATTTTCCATAAAAAGATTCATTTTCGTACGTAACCTAACAGATTCCAATCGACGCTGTGACTAAACAATAGCATTAATCCTAATACTTTCAACTGTTTTGATATTCAAAATTTAAACACATTCGAATATAGAACAGTTCCAAATTCAAAATGGCCGGGAAATATGGAAATGACAGAACTTAAAAGGCATGCCTAGTATAAGAATAATTTTATTCTAAATAGCTAGTCAGCTGTCAGCGCGGATAGCACCTTGTGCCAGACGATTGTAGCATCGCTATTCATATGGAGGCTTTAATAATGGAGCACGTTGACGTTTATATGTATTTACAATTACATCAAGATCCTCTCAATAGAGGTAACAGCAGGTCTCACGCGGTGTTCTACAACGCGACAATCATTTAATGTGGGTTGTATGAACTCATTCTCGTCAATAAAGACTGTCTCTATTTGCGATTTTTTTTTTCTCTTGACCAGTCATTACGGCGATGTAATGAATCAGATGACAGCAGTTTTAGATGAATACCCGAAAAACGCAACCAGAATCGCGATCGTGAGCGAGGCGAGGGGGGGTCGGAATGATGTCGAATACGTGGTATTCGTTTGTGCCTCGATATCCCTCCCTTCCACCCATCCCTGTAATATAATATAGCGTGTTCGGCCGTCAGCCGGCAGTCATGGTTCACATAATTATAAAACTGTCGGCAGTGTTTTGTCCTTTGCTTGTAGAAGATAGCAGCACCATGTTTTGTTAATGCCTCGTATGCGCTTTTTGCATTAAGTACATTATGAGAACGCACTGGATTGTGCATATCTTCGCGAGCTAATTGTTCCTTATATCCGAACTTCTTGATTTCGACTCAATGCAATCCAGAAGCTCGTCATGTCTCTTAGCTTCTCAATCGGAATTCCTGTCAGATACGTGGAACTGATTACAAACATGTGCATCTTCGATAATTTTTGGAGTTTATTTCTGCCGGTATTTCATTTCAGCAGAATCCAGTTTTTTTACTATTATTCTGTTCTTCTGGGTCCTTAAACTGTTGATTTCATGTTCATTCAAAAAATGAAGTAGTGTCTCTATGTATAGAAATATGTATATTGCTTTGTTTTTCGTTTTCTTTACATCTTTATAGGCCCTCATCTCTGTATCCACCTGACCTCCACCTTCGTAGGCTCATTTACGGAGACAAGGTTCGTTGCGCGTCGCGTGCTCGCGTCTCGCGACGCGTGTAGCTGCTCGCGTTATCACACGCGCAAACACAAACATAATTATGATGTACGTTGTTTACGGAGACGCGAGTCGTGACGCGGCGCGTGCGACGCCGCTCGTAATGCTGCTTGCGCCACGGCGATGTCATCTGCGGGCGTAAGTAACGCTGCATTTCAAGTCAACGCGTGTAAAATGGCTTCTCCGTTAACGCTCTCATACATCGCCATAATTATGTTTCAATTTATTGCGGACCGTGCCGCGTTACGTCTCCGTAACAAATGAGCCCTTAGTGGAAATCAAATGTTAATTAAAATATAACACTCATTAGGATTTTTTAATACTACTGTATTTTATTGATTAAAGAAGACGATGCGTTTTGAGTTTGCGTTCCATTTCACCAACAACACGCTACATAAAATAATACATTGTAAAATATTGGTTTTTTACGGTCCATATAAAGCAATTTTTTAAATAAAAACGTCTTGTATTGCTTGCATGTTCCCAATTAAAATATCACGCTGAACGAGCAAACATAATGAAGTCAGTCAATGAAAAACGAGTATCAAAAGTCCATTTTCTCGCATGTTTTACCAAGGTAGTCTAGCAGCGTTTTATTTATTTATGGCTGTGCAGCTTTTCTATTGAATAGCCGGTTGGGAAATATATAATATTCCCTTTTAAAAGTGGGCCGCGTGGGTGGCTGCCTTCGACGGTAAATTGATTATAACTTGAGTGAAGTTCTGTTGTATTTTACAGTCTTCACTTTTAATACTTTTTCATGTTACCAGCGTTTCCCCGACTTCCTTCTACTAGGAGTCTCGGTTTCTCGGAACGTACTTTGCTCACAGTAAGTCCTTTAAACTATTATCGCTCATAACTTTTTAAGTGTGTAAGGAAGTATGATATTTTAATGGTTTTCATTTCTAAGAAACAAGTACGGGTTTTATCTTGTCATGGTTAATAGAAAGAGAGAAACAGTATTTATTTATCTCACACATAACAAAATTACTAAAATTAACATGAAAAAACAAAACTATTTAAAAAGTGAATATAATTAAAACTAAAAATAAGACATACATTAAATTAAAATTGGTCCTATACGAGGCCATAAGGCCCTTATCTCAGCATGGTGCTGTAACACTTAAAACAACTGTCACAGTGCTGGTTTACTATTAGATAGTTACTCTAAGACGTAAAGCACTTTGTGCTCGGGGTCACGGGCTTTTTTTTTTTGTAGGTCATCTCGCAGTTCAACCTCTGAGGTTGGCTACTGCTTAACCGGGCAAGTCCTGTGGATGCCTTGAATGGCCTCCAGCCAGGGGCGTAAAACTAAACTTATAAACTAAGCGACCACTCGCTAAGGGCACCCCCTGTTTGGTACGAGCCTCGGCTTAGAGCGTCGCTGGGGAGGGCAGCAAGGGGACAGGCTGGATCTGGTTTAGATTATTTAGGGGCTGGTTTAAACCTACTGGCTCAGCGTCGCGGGCTGGCTCTGGCAGGGGACGGGGGGGACGTTACTGGGACGTCGCGACGGACCTCGACGGCGAGGTCGGAATGACGGCGGTCTGGTTTGGTATTTTCTAAGAGTACTTGTTTTCCTACTACTTTCTTGAAGGAGGGTAATAGGGTCATCGGGGGTGACAAGGGCATGCCGAGGACGGCGAAATTTACTGATACGGGATGGATCGTATCGGGCGGCCGATGCAATCAGGGGGTTTTTGTGCTTGACAGCACCGTCAAAGAAGCGCTTGGAAAGACGCTTAATGAACTGAACTATGGTAGGCAATCTAAGGTCTAGATGGAGACTGTCATTACGGACATAAGGGGAGGCACCAGTGATTTTCCGGAGGAACCGGTTCTGTAAGGTCTGCATCCTATGAATGTGACGGGGATGGGAGTGGGCAAAGACGACGCAAGCGTACGTCATAATGGGGCGGACAACTGCGGTGTAAAGACGCAACTTGCACTTGAGTGACAACCTGCTCTTAGCAGTGATCAGGTAGTGAAGTCTACTGGGGGTTACGGGCGGACTAGGGCAACGATATGTACCGTAAAGGTTTTCTATTCCACTTAAAGAGATAGTGAGCTATTCATAGAACACACGGTACTAAACATGCCGTCTTGCACATGTGTCATATTTTATCTCTCTTAAGTAATTGCATCACGTGTCGTCTCGCCCGTGTGTGCAACATTGATTGATACCCTGAACTTTGCTCTTGGAACCAACTAACTCCAAGACCACCCCATCGGTTTCTTACTTTGTCAGACACTACAGTATAAAATACAAATAAGTAAAATTAAAGCGTTTGTTTGTAATCTATAATATAAAAATGAATCGCAAAATGTGTTGGTAAGCGCATAACTCAACAACGCCTGGACCAATTTGGCCAATTCTTTTTTTAAAATGTTCGTTGAAGTTCAAGGATGGTTTTTACGGCGAGAAAAATTTAAAAAATTGCCTGGATAAGTCTAAAAACAACACTAGAATACTTTTTTTTTTGGTAGGATTAGGGTGGGAGTAGGTTAAGAGTAGGGTAGGAGTAGTGTAGGAGTAGGGTAGGAGTAGGGTAGGAGTAGGGTAGGAGTAGGGTAGGAGTAGGGTAGGAGTAGGGTAGGAGTAGGGTAGGAGTAGTGTAGGAGTAGGTTAGGAGTAGGGTAGGAGTAGTGTAGGAGTAGGGTAGGAGTAGGGTAGGAGTAGGGTAGGAGTAGGGTAGGAGTAGGATAAGAGTAGTGTAGGAGTAGGTTAGGAGTAGGGTAGGAGTAGGATAAGAGTAGTGTAGGAGTAGGTTAGGAGTAGGGTAGGGTAAGGGGTAGGACACCACGCGAACGAAGTTGCGCTGGGCAGCTAGTCTTATAATATAAAAATGAATCGCAAAATGTGTTGGTAAGCGCATTACTCAACAACGCCTGGACCAATTTGGCCAATTCTTTTTTTTAAATGTTCGTTGAAGTTCAAGGATGGTTTTTACGGCGAGAAAAATTTAAAAAATTGCCTTGATAAGTCTAAAAACAACAATAGGATACTTTTTTTTTAGGTAGGATTAGGGTAGGAGTAGTGTAGAAGTAGGTTAAGAGTAGGGTAGGAGTAGGGTAGGGTAGGGTAGGAGTAGTGCAGGACTAGGTTAGGAGTAGTGTAGGAGTAGGGTAGGAGTAGGATAAGAGTAGTGTAGGAGTAGGGTAGGGTAAGGGGTAGGACACCACGCGAACGAAGTACTTAGCGCTGGGCAGCTAGTTTCAAAATAACAGCGTTTTACTCATTGCTTAAGAAAGTATATAATATAGTTCATATAACAAAAAAAACATTCTTTTAAATTTGTAAAATTTGTTTGTGTTGGTCTGTCAGTCTGTTTGTTCCGGCTAATCTCTGAAACGGCTGGACTGATTTTGACACTGATTCTGAATTTTACTGGCAGATAGCTGATGTTATAAGGAGTAACTGAGGCTGCTTTTATAAATCTGATCCAAATAGGGAACTAATATTTGTAAACGAAGGTCACGGGCAACAACTAGTCCACAATAGTATTAGACAATAAGTGAGCAATTATTTTGTTTTGATAAGATTCGTGTATCCGTCTTTTTATCTCGCTGAATTGTTGTTTGCGTAAACTTGATGTAATTAGTCATTACAATGGAGTGTGTGTGTGTTTACACTTTATAGCCACAACTTCAACATCATCCTTCACGGGCGAAATTATGATTTTTAAATAGAACTAATGTTTTAGTTATAATTGCAAAAGGAGTATAGAGTCCATAGATGTAAACATAATTCCATCCCATATTTTTAAATCTCTTCATCACCTTTTACGCGACCCAAGAAATAAATGAGGTAGCTTCGGAGGCTGTGGTGTCATTCTAGCCGGGGATAAACACTATTTAAACGAAATTCAGTAAGTAGTCTTATTATTACATTTCGTCGTATTCGTTATTATAGTATTTCGTCGTATTCTTTAATGCACATAAAATAATAATTAAAAAAATACCTACAAATTGCAAAACATTGCTTATGTACTACATAAAATGGCGAGTTTAACCCAGAATTGGATTTTCTTACAGCAAACCTTATTTCGTTTGCGAGATTTGCAGTATAAGATATACCTATGTGCAGTAGCAGTACATTTTATTACATAAATTAACGGACCACACCACTACTTATTTGATGTATTACTTTAAGTATATTATTTTACTGCGGTTTAAACTTAGCTTCACTTTTTAAAACCAATAAACAGACATTCTTGGAAGAACCGTCTCCAATAGCTAGTTTTCTAATATCTTCGTCCTTCATTCAATTCAATTTGTTACAGCCAGGCCGTACTCTTCAGAGCATTTTCAGACACAGACTAAGTATATATAGATACTGTTACGTCGGTTGCTTTACGAGGACATTTGTGTGTCGTGTTTTACGCTACACAACGAAGCGAATCAAACTAGAATTGCGAAATCTAAGTGAATAGTGATCAGCATCAAGTGTATTTGTGATTGAGTTTTTTAAGCGTTTTGTGATTAATAAAGTTATTTTTTGTTTAATCGGTACTATTTAAATTATCCCATACCCAGCTTGTAACAATACTTACCTATTCAATGCAAAGTAATTGCCTTCTTACCTCGTGGTTCTATCAGCAAAAGATTGTTTATGGGGCTAAAAGTCAAAGACTAAAACATAAACATACCTACTTACTTACATCTTTGGTGATGAATTGTTGACAGGCTGTCTGTCACAAAATTAGCGTTTATAATTCTAGGCTTTATCATTTAGATACCGACATCTTGTACATTCCTGTCTAGACAACGTACAGTCGCTTTCAAAGGGTTTTGTATTTAGGATATTTTTATTTATTTCTAGAACGACTTTCAACAGAATTAAGCTGTTCGTCGTCACTGATAGAATGTCGTTGGACTGCCTCGTTGGTGTAGTGGTCGCAAGCACGGCTGCTGAGCATGATGTCCTGGGTTCGATTCCCAGGTCGGGCAATGTTACAACTGGCGAAATATGGGTGCACTATTAGGTACCTACACCTCTGCCTAACCCTTCAAGAATTACAGGCGTGATGTTATCTTATGATAGAATTTAACATTGTCTAGTCGAGACACTCTGTGTCTTCATTGACCTTTCTCTGTTCTCCCGATGTTTCATTTTCCCATTATTTTAATATCACTTCAGTGTGCGATAGAGATGGAGCTATACAGGGCGTGCAGTGCCATCATTATTCTAATTATTGTTGTCACGCACCGTGGTCACGTGGCTCAACGCGCCGGAGGGAAACGTGTCCTTCTCTGCAATCGGAAATAATGATAAACCTATTTTAGACATAGGTATTGCATAAACCTTACTAATTAACAATACAATGAGCGTATTATAAGTATATACATAAGTACATACAGTTTGTATATACATAATAAAGTATGTGTACAGTAATTGTGTTATCTCGACACAAATGAATCATAACATAATTATCGTGAGGGTCACGCGAAAGGGGTCCAGCCTCCAGATTTCACAGTAATTAATTTTCCGCCCGATTCGTGATTAATTAGTTATGTCGATTGTATGTGAAATAATTGCAATTTTAATGTACCTATTCATTCGATTTCAATTAAAGTTTTATCTGTCTGAGCCGAACACCCTTTCAAAGTACAGAGTACCTATAGACATTATGTCTCAGCGTCTAAATCCATACCTACTAATATTATAAATGCGTTAGAAAGTCTGTTGCGAGTTAGGTACGTTATCATGTCTGTAACGGCTGAACGGATTTTGATGCAGTCAGCTGAACCATGACCTGGGTCGGGACTTTTAATCGCATTACTTTTAATCGCCGTGGGTTTCGCTATTAACCTCCCTACACACTGGAAAAGCCGCGGACATAAGTTTAAATTCTACTACTACTGTAAATAATAATACAAAAGTAAATCTGTTTGTTTGTTACGTTTTCACGACTAAACGGTTGATCGTAATGAATCTGTAATATAACCGAACTCCGTGAACACCACGCAGACGAAGCCGCAGACTAACGCTAGTAACATAATATTTAATACCACAAAATGCCTGACATTCTCATGGCATTTTCTGCCAGCTGTTTATAAATTACACACCACTCGTAATGAACATTCGCTGGAGGCACTCGCCATCTAATCAGTTACGGATTGTCTATAGCTTTACACGCGCCTGACCTACTGCTTTGTGCTAGGTCCTAAGTACACCATAGATTCTAGACAAATTATGATACTCTATAAAGGCCGCACTGTTTGTTTACTGCATAAAGAAAGAACGCGAAAGAGCTTTGAGAGCCTCTAAAGTCACTAAATGAAGTCACTGGCCGAACTCGACTAGATGGCATCATCATCAGCATTACCAATTTTATCAGCGCTGCAAATATATCCCATATTAAAGAAAAATGAATAATCGATAACATTCTTCCATCTCAAATGATGAAGGCAGACCCTAACTAATAGACCGAACCATGCTAAAGACAAACTCCTGACAGCTTCTGTAAAATTCCTTAGTTTTTATTTTTATTTTATTTATTGGGGAATACAAACAGTGACATTAATATAAAAAATAAAAAAGTATGAGCAAATGTGTTACCAATATGAATACTCATGCAAATTTAAGCACCTAAACCTACAAACTGCAATCATTTATGAAATATTGTTGTCAATATTTTTTTTTTTAATAATTTATACTTAGCTTCCTTTAGGGTGTTTTTAACAAAGCAATTACAGCAAAAACAGAAAGAAAATGAAGGCATTCGAATAATTTATTAAGGGTTTCTAACCTAACCCATACCTCGTGCTTTTAGAATGGTGAAAAGTAAACAAAGGTCCCGGAGAACCCCGAGGATTAGCTCTAAATAAATGAAGTCTGTTAAATAAAGTCTAAATTAATTAAAACGTAGAAGATTTATCCATTAAAATTGCATTTTCGCCAGTGATGATAATATCATCCTGTAGGTACACTTGACGACAATCTTCGATCGCCAAGGAATTTGAACGTCAAAAACTGTATTGGCATACGCATCCGAACACTCTAGTCCAAAGTGATCCTAAGTGCCGTTCCAATACATTTTTTGACGCTTTCATTCCTTGGCAAAAGCATACTGACAGGAACACATATATTTATTACCTGATCAATTAATATTTGATGCAAGAACTATTTTCACTTCACGTGACTTGTCGACTTTATTAGGTACCTAATTAAATTAGCACATATTGCATATTTGTAAAGTGATGCCAAAAATAAACATATAGGTACAGATTATTTATATAGAAAACGTCATAAGATCACACATGTAAACGTTGCAAGTGTTAAGTGCATTGTCGTGCATGTAAACATACATGCTGTCTGTAACTTAGTATTTTATACCCTGTTACGGTGGAAGTAAGATCATAGTCGCATGTGCAACATAATTCTGGTTTAATCACAATGTGGGTGGTTTTGAACACTGAAAACAACATTCAATTGTAAAACATACTTTTTTTTAAATTAAAAGAAGAAAATTAGGTTTATCTATCAACATTGACGTGTCCGTGCCCTTACCCGTTGAGGAGTTATCTAGTGAGGATGCGATCCTGGCTGCAGGATCAAGTCATGTTTGTCATAAAAATGTATTGTTACCAGAACAAAAGGTGTGTACAAAATTTCACCTCAATCGGTTGAAGGGAACGGGTTTGAAATTCAGTTGCAAGATTTGACCAAGACAGACTAACTAACAGGACAAGTTAAATATAAAAGCTTATAAAAACGTTCCGCTCTGGACATAAAATCTCCTCTCTCAGTCTCTCTTTCTCCAACACTCCCACCACTCCTCCAACTCCGTTTTAAGCGTTTCTATAAGACAGTAATAATTACAAATAACAACAATTCACTTGCATCTACATCTATTCATAAAGTAGCGTGGTTCTGCAAAAGCAAATATACATATATATGTATATATTGTCCAGTATCCATTCATCAGGCCGATAGTAGATAGTTGCAATCAATCTCTAGATGAAATTTTGCCCGAGACTATACAGGGTGGTAGGAACACCGACGCACAAACAGTAACCACGTATTCAGTGCAACATTCTAAACCCCCGGTGTCCTGCGTCGGTGTCCCTACCACTATGTATACCGGACGGAGACTAAATCCTCGGTCGAGTTATCATCACTATCATGGCTGCTTCCTCCACCTGGTACCTAGAACCACTGGTGGCTAAAATTAATTAATTATTCAATCATATCAGATGTCCGAAGTCATGGCGGGACGTTAATATCGTGATACCGACAAGCAAGGCTGTCATTGTACAGGATTGAATGGACCCGGAGTAATGGCAAGCGTATGAGATATTTCAGCTTTGACTTTCGACGTCAATAGACGACAAAGACGGAACCATTGGATGGTACTTTCACTTCCTAGAGATTAAGAAGTTTTCCGGGAGTTTGGAAAATGGGTAATTTTATAGATTTCGATGTGATCTTTCCGAATTGGAATCGACTCATTTTACGTACAAAACAAAATATACAGGGTGAAATTTAATTCATGGGCATCCTTTTAAGGGGTCATTGTACTTATCATTATGAACAACTTTTACTATAGGACCAAACCTGAAATCGCGAAAAAAAATCAGCTCTTCCCTACATTTTGACGAGTATGTGAACATAAATGCAGAGAACAGCTGATTTTTTTTCGCGATTTTGGTTGAGTCCCATAGTAAAAGTTGTTCATAATGATGAGTACAATGACCCCTTAAAAGGATGCCCATGAATTAAATTTCACCCTGTATACAATAAACAAGAGAAAAATTCCTACAATTTATGCAATACTAAAATTCCCGGATTTCCAGGTAAAATTACCAAATGACTTCACTATACAATCAGGAGGCAGAAATATTTAAAAATTAATACGTGAAGAAAGTGATAAAGGAATTATAAATAAAATAATCAAGTTAAATAAATGAAAAGACAATACTATATTTTTGAATGCACCCATTAATTTTATTTTACACCACATTCTTTAATATTTCGCTAAAGTTGTCCAACAAATTGAGAAAAAAACACCTTGACGTCAAAAGAGAATGCTCATGGAAGTATGGAATCCCGTACCATGCTGCATCAAAATCAAACCTTGTTTTTTATAGACTACACTGATCGTATTAACTCCTACAAAAATTATTTTTGAAAAAAAAAACCCGCGTTTCAGAGTTATTTTATAAAATCGAAACTAACCTAAAAAGTAGGTCTATTTTTTCGACGCTACCAACGACGTATTTTAACACACATACATTACATTATTGCTCTAAAAACAGCGTAATACACTAATATTAGTAAGAATTACGAGTTAAAGTAACATCCACAGTATGCTTGACTGAAACTCGATTTTATTTTAGACCTTTACATTGCCAATAGTCAGTCAGTACAGTACAAATGTCAGATGCCACAGATAAGATAACTATAAACCATAGAGTATAGTAAGTGCTATAAACTAGTCGGGATTTAGGGATGTAATCGATAAATCAAAATCTTTAGGCTGAGAAAATCTATTTTGTTGCAAATAGCAATAAACCAAACTAAATCGATTTGGTGTACTGATCTTACTTAATTGTAATTAATTTTAGAGTCCGCTCGACAGACAAGGGTTTGTTCAATTGAAACGGAACGTCATTTATATTCAGTTGAAACGGAACGTCATATAAAGGGAGTAAAACAATATTCGTACTTTTAAACTCGAAAAGTATATTTCCAGTTCAAAAATCAAATCCCCGACGCGTAATGCCGTAAAAAAATATGAAACTAATTACTATAATATTTTGGTTTTGAGGCGCGAGACTTTTTGGTACCAACTTTGGTCATTGTCCTTTACTCAAAAATAACTTTTCGCTTTCAAAAATCATTAATAGAAAACGTAATTCGAAAATACACTCGACAAAAGTATGAAAAAGTTTATGATTAATAATAATTATCAATAATTTTTATTACACAAGAAAGTGGTATTCAGCGGCATCCGGTTAGACTGGAAGCCGACCCCAACATGTTTGGGAAAAGGCTAGGCAGGTGATGACACAAGAAAGTGGTTACAAAATTGTGTGAAGTCCCCGACTCCTGTGCTAGGTGATAGACTACTAGAGGCAGTGCATAATCAATGATTTTCCGATTAATCTGGTTCAGACACACATAAACATAGATAGACTTACAGTACCTACTTATTTACTGTCTAGTCGATAACGTAAACTATGTACTTGTATTGTAATTATATCAGTAATTGTTTGTTGTGGAAATTTCTGTTCACAGACGAGTTCAGTTTTATATTGATATACACAAACGTTTCTACACTATATTTTACATTGACCTGGCTTTCTTCTTCATTGAGCAGTCGCACCTTTGTTGATTAAGAACTGCTAGCTCTTGCTCGCTGCTTTGCCCTTTTATTGTTTCCGATCTCCACGCAGTCCGAAGTAATAGTACCACAATATAATTATAATAGGTAACAATAGTACCACGGGTCCACGGGAATATAAGTACTACACTGACAGAGTTATGTTAGGGAAATTGTGGGAATACTGTTACTACTTCGTTTTCATAAATATAACAATGCAGTTCTGTGTTATCCACACAAGTATTCCCATTTCCGTTGTGTGCGTGTGTTTTCATTACCCTTTAATCGTCTTCAAAAGTACTTACCTCTGAAGAATTTCCTTCTATCAACTTCCCGTTATCTTACTGTAAATACCCTTCACTACGCGGTTTTACAAATCAACTGCTCTTTATTCTTTACTCAGAACTGTGCTCGGTTTAAAAACCTTCCATGAAGATGTAAGCAAAGGGTCAGACAAAGTACTTGTGGAGGCTGATTTGTATTTGTCGATTTGTGTGCTTTACCCTGAAAATCGAATTTTAATCACACAGATGTGACACGCAACATTGGGAAAAGTGGTTAGATATAAAGTTGAAATCTTTGTAATATATACCTATATCAATGTTACTAATACCCGTCACTGCGGAAGAATTTAATTTGAGCTTGATTTCTTTGACCTTTAGAACAGGCCTTACTACGATTTGTATACCTAGCAGAACCAATCTTTAATAATTAAGAAAAAAAACATATAAATTGTAACATCTGATTATGATGCCGGTGAGAGACGACTGAACGGAAAGAGTCGAAGGAGGTTACGATGTTGTGAGCTTTTGGGCTCGTCGTGCTGACGCATGGATCTTCTCCATTATCTTCGTAACGTGAATTCCAAGACCAATGCCAGATGCACTCTCTTTGTAAACGTAATTATTATAATCATACACGGTACTTGCCAATAAGAACGATGGATAATATTCTCCGAAACAGGTAACTCCGTCTATTTCGAAATAAAGAAAAAGTATTACTTTTACACTGGTACTTTAATTAAACTGGTCCTAAACGAGGCCAAAATGCCCCTATCCCAGCATGCTGATGTGAAATTTAAAAAAGCCTCAGCTCGTGTATTTGCTTCTGACTGATTTGCCAAAAGACAGCTGTAACACAGTTCGTTCCTTCTGGCATGCCCTTTTGTCTACAGTTCTACATTGTACGGAAAGCATAGTACTGCGAAAACTTGTTTTCAGACCAGCGTTTTATACATGTTATAGGTAGTAAAAGATGGATATGTAGCCCTTCGCAGAATGACTGGTTTATTCTAGATTTGACGAACGCCTTTTGGAAAACACAAAAATTATTGATTCCTTTTTCTGCCTTTGATTGATGTATTTTTAGGCAAACGGAAGTACCTTAGTTTTTACACATTAGCTGCCAGCGCCGTTTGTTTAAATTGCTGCCAGCTCGGAGTTTGAAAAAAAAAACGGTGTTGGCCATTTAATTTAGCATACGCAGTAGATAATTAATAAAACAAGACAAACTAAGCGAGGAATAGAAGCGAATTCAGGACTTTGGCCACCCCGACTCGGATAGGTTAGGTTCGAAGTTAGTTAGTGTTAGGTTACTTTAAACCCTGCAAACTATTGAAATTTACCTTGAACTTTAGGTCAAGTTAATTTATTGGCCAAACTCCAATTTAATCGTATTGAGTTTCGGCGTTGGACTGTCCAAGTTGGTCTCTCCTAGGATTAGAAATAAATGCGTTACTCAAAGGCCGAAACACGCTATTGGTTTGGACTTTGACTAAGACTTCTTGTCTAACCTGAGATTTGGCTAGCCAAACCTAGAAGCGCCGCAGTTTCGAAGTTTGACTATAACATATAGACTGAAGTTCTCAGTTCCGATCAGATCCTCACTAACATTAAAATAAGAATCGCCTCGTTCACTTGTTGGATGCTCAATATAAGTTTTTAAACTGTCATGGTCACTAACATAATCATTAAGACTAGAAACGGGATTGTTTACTGTTTGTTTTGAGTTCCCGATATTTCGGCGCTGTAGCAAGCCATGATCACGGCTAAACTGAAGTTATTGCGGGTGGGTGTTTATGAGCAGACAAATCGGTGTACCCTCTTGGTGAATGTTCAATGTTAAACTTTTCCTTGTATTGCAATAAAAATAAACTATGCAATCAATCTCATGTCCACATGATCAAATTTAGAATTTCAAAGATTGCTTAATTAATAGTTTCAAAGGAACAACGGCCACTATCATTCTCCAGGTGTATGATTTATAACTGAAAATGACTGTTGATTTACACAATTATTTTATATAAACAAAAGTCGGGAAATAGCTTTGTCAATATTACTGTCGAGATGACAATAAGGCTTCTGAAAATTACACGTAAGTATAATTTACTGAATGTACATTAAGGACCATTATTGCAAAAAAAAATGGAACGTATTTCTAAAAAACTTGAAGATTCATTTAAAAACAAAATAACTTCTAATTATGTAATAATTGAAATGATCAAAGATATTTTGAAGGATCATAGAATATTGCCACAGATCATAGAAATATCCAATCGGTGGCCCTCAGGGAACTCATATGCAAGCGCAACTGGTAACAGATTGTTGTTTGATACTTATCTTCAACTGGCAATATTCCTCTAGCAAATGATGCACTTAAAACCAATCAACAGTGTGATAATGATAACAAAGCTCAGCCGGTACCACCACCACCATAATTAAGATAGAGCTTTACAACTAGCTAGCTTCTTCTTTTACCCACACTGAAGTAAGACTAGAACAATGCTGCTAGGTCACGGCAGGCCTCCCTAACCACCACATCTCGCTTACCTAGTACCAAGGTAACTGCCATCAGCGAGCGTCATTAGTGCAAGTGCCAACCAGTGAAATGAACTGCTTGTTCAGGCGAGGCTTTAACATTAGGCATTCTCCTATTTATTGAATATTTCGTTTTTTATTGAGTGAATAGTGGAGAAGGCCTAGTAATAGTATAACCAAAGGCAGATAATCGTCCAGCAGATCGCTAGAAAAACTCATTAGGCACAGTCAAGCCAAACACAACATTTCCTCAGCCATGTGCGATGTCATTGACATATGGATCTAAATTCTTACAGTGGCTATACTAAGCCGACACAGTGCCTGAAACTTGACCAGTTTTGAATACGATACACATCACATGTAAAGGTCACACATACGATACCTACCAGCCTGTTGCTGTAGGCACGGCAGTCTCGTAAAATCGATGGTCCGAAATACGAGCAGCGATTTAACACGCGTCTAACGGTCTAACCGGCCCAGACGAGCGAGGCCGTCGCGGGTTTCCTTTGACACAGTCACACTCGCACCGTCGCACGGCACACTGAAAAGTTTCGAACACGAGAGGACTAATTGCTAGTGTCGCTTACTGCAGTGATGTAGGCGCATGACTTGCTATTGTTTTAATCGATCCTGTCGCTATGCAGGCGCCAGGCACCCATTCACGATGCATAAATAGCGGTAGAAATAAGTTGATGCTTAGTGTCTCTTTGCAAATAAAGCTTAAATTGCTAGGTGTTAAGTACTGCGTTCAATTGTCTTTAACAGAGGTGGACCTATCATTTGATTATCTTTTAATTGCTGATGACTACTTTTGATCCAAAAAGAATAAAATAAAAAACAAATTATATCTTTGGGTTGACAGTTGTTAACTCTCTATTCTTATTGTGATCAATAAATACTAATAATAGTAAATTAAACAAAGAATTACCTAAAAGGAATCCCCGCCATAAGTACAGTATGTATCGAAGACAATGATTAAAAATAATGGGCACGTGTAGAATTATACTAAAAAGACCATTTTGTTTAGAACCCTGCTATACGGCGCTAGCTTCATTCAAATATCGGACGTTTATAGGGGGGGGGGGGGGCAGGAGGATTCGAAGGTCGTTCTAAAAAGGCCCCCCACGGCGATGACACGTCGTCATGCATACGTCACATGACATTTAAACAGCTGTTCATTACACTTACCACATGTATTGTATGTAGTTGCTAACTCAAGGATTATACTTTTACCTTGCAAAGGTTCTGTCGTCAACTGCGTCGGTGGTTTAAGAAGTGTCACCGCAACGTTTTCCTAAGTCGGAAAGAGCATTCAATTATGTTACGTGTTTGTAATTCCTTTATGAACTGTTTACTTCCCCAAAATCCCAGTGTTTAAGTAGTTCTTAGTTTTTTAGAAGGACACACCACAATCTTAGCAAACTGTTTATTACTTAGCAATATTTTCTAAATTCGCAGAATTCTTTGTGGAAAATGCTTCTCCGACCTTTACTTTTCAACGAAGCACTCTATATTGTAAGTACTTGTCATTTTTTCTCAAGCAAAGGTATGGCGATGAAACCGGCTTCTTATGACGTCAAAAGCTTAAACATAATTTTCTACATCGCCTTCTATTGTCGATACATAATTATGTAATGTATTCAGTAGACCAGGAGTTACCGGGATTTTAAGCGAAAGATCGAGACATTTCTATACGATTGCTGTTTGTTCCTATGCTAATAACATTGATATCGGTAAAGTCCATGTGTTAATTAATATTAATTTGATTATATTTCTTACTTTTTTTTTAATGAATATGTTTTTATTTACTGGTCTTTTGAAATTAAAATCCGAAACAAAACTTATTTCTAAATGTTTGACTAAACGTTGGAAAGTTTTAAAAGGCCAGTTACCTTCACCCGCGAACTAAGTGATATGAATATTATATTGGAATTTTGGAATTCATATCAATATTAAATTCGTTGTGCTACCTACCTTAAAAAAATTGCGAAAACGTCTTTCGAAATCGTATAGGTCATTAAAGGTTAACTATATGCTTAGACTTAAAGGTGAGCAGAACCAAAACGGCAGATGCAATTTATCAAAAGATTTTTTCGTCCCATAAAAGCACCCTGTTAAAAAACAACTGGGTACTAGAGTTACTATAAGAAATGTTAAATCTGTGAAACCGGACTTAAAACATAACCTTGTTAACGCGCCAACCATTAAGATTGTTTCGAAAACCATTCATGCAAAATTGAATAATTAATCCGCGACAGTCTACTCCACAGATCCGGTTTTAACCGGTTAGCTGGCAAGTTCCCGAGTGACGTCATTTTATTTTAATATTGTGGCCGACACCGACGACGTTTAGCGCGTGGTGGTTTAAAGAGTGATGCCGTATTTTGTTCAACTTCGTTTGAAATTTTAATCTCTCCAATATCAAAGCTAAACAGTGAAAACATAAATTATTCTTTAACCGTATTAAGCGTGTATGCCCCGAATACACTTCAGTTGGCTGATCCACACCCATACATTTGGTCACGCATTTCTAATACTTACACGTTGTATATTTAGGTACAAATAAATGTCTATTTCTTAATTAGAACGAATAAGTGACGTAATTTATTTCATCTAATTGGTATTGTCTGAAGCCGCTCATGAGTTCATGCTATTTATGTGTATTGAAGAACAATGAATGACTTCATGCTGTAGCTTATGCTTATCCTTACGACACGTATCAGGTATAATTCCGGTATCAAAAGAAATAGCTATACAAGGATCTTATGAAGCGTGGCCTAAATTGGAACAAACCGCCATGTTGGTTTTTCAATACATTTTTCAAAATAATTCACGAATATTACCAACAGCACCCTCTATCAATAATGTTCGAGAGCCTAAAGACCCTTTAGCAGTGCACTATAGAAAATGATTATGTCCAAAGACAAGAATCGATGCACACACAATGCACAAGTCTCGATCATATTGGTCGAACAAGTATCAAAAGTATAAAAAAACCCAGAGATTAGGTTGATATTACAAAATTGAACGAACACGTGCACAGCACATTCGCTGCGTTAAATAATCATTCGTAACAGTACAATTTTATCGCATGAAGAATGTAATATTTTACCGTCGAACCAGACGCGACGTACTCATGTCCTTGAAAAGAAATGTCCCCGATTAGATAGGTTCATGATGAATTAGCTAGAAATAAATCCAGGCGTGATAAACATTTTCATATTAGCTCATCAACCTGTCCGGATCTTGGGACCAATTTGAGTCTTTCATGACTTAATTAGTTCTGATATTAAAGCAGAAACGTTAAGTATTGAAAGTCGATTCTGTAGCATATGCCACTGCTAAAATTGATAATAATACGCTGAGAATCTTTTACGGATGAAGAGAGTAAAAAACTCCAGAGCCAGATTATGGCTACAGACTTATTAAAATTTGCCTCGGATAACCTTGTAGTCTGTGCTCTGAAAGCGTATCTAAATTAGATTGTCCTTTAAGCTGGGATATTAGAAGAACCTGAGACTCGACTTCTCCGGTAAACAAAATTATAATGCAATGAAATTTTAGTAACTGAGGGAGTTAAGTAAGGCTGCAATCTTCTACTAGAATAGAACTACGGTTGCGGCCTATAATTCTTAAAGAATATTCAAAGTTTCATCCACCTCAGCTCCAGCTGTATCCGGCTCGAAGGACCAAATGTTTGGGTGTTAAGGTCTAGATTTGACTGACGGTAATTTCTCAGGTCTATACCAAGGTGTTTTGGAAAAGTAAATCCATAAATTATAGAACGAAAACGCACAGTGAAATATAAAAAGTTTAGCCGATACAGTTGTTGACCGAAAACATAACGTTACTAAAAATATGTATCACATCGTCCCTCACTATTTAGTTATCTTTAGTACATTGGACTTGTATAACTGACCTTAAGGAATAACTAAATCAATAAAAAAAAAATACAACGATAAGGTGAATTTTTATCTGAGTTGTTTGATTTGTGACTGTTTAATTTCCACAACCAAATGCTTTTTTTTCTGCGAATAAGGTTTAAAATGGTCTTTGGCCAAACACGAATGGAATATAACAAATTGAAAAGTTTTGTATTTGCCTGAATAATACGTTGAGTAACCCCAATCTTCCAAATCAAGTATAATTATAAGGATTATGTTAGTTCCATTCAACATTGTAGCCATGAGTTGGTCTTTTCATCCAAAATATAATGGACCATAAACGTAGTACAATTAAGATTGAATCATGCCTGTATGCAAACGTATCCTATTATGTCGTAGTGGGCAGGTGTTAACCGGATTACATCAGTAGGTGCTCGGCTTTATCGGGTATCGTCAGGTCTGTTGAGTAGGAGGTTGTTGATCATTGTATTAAAAATGCAAGATCATGTGAGCTGTACTTACTCCGGTAGAATGAAAGAAATATATCTACAGAGTGCAAGGGACACTCAAACTGTTACTACGAATTTAGTACATTACTTGCATAGTCCCAACAGTGTTAACGTAGATAATTATGTTTTTTTGTAAAAAAAACGTTGTTTCATACATTTTGTTCAGATTGTTTGTTTGGATTTTATACACCTACGAGTATCTCACTATTTAAATCCCTTTACCCCTTCCCTCCTTCCCTTTTCCCTTTTATCCCTTTCCTTGTTTCTAACAGGAATCGCTTTTCGTCTAGATATCTTAAGTAATGTACTTGTTATTGTTCTTATTGTTAAGTAGTTGAATTTATTGTTCAGTGAAAACCTATTCATTATTTTTATCTTTTCTATTTTAAGTATATCTCTTTTTCATACTTATAACACAAAGCCATAGAAAAAGAATAATTCAAACCGAAAATCGCGAAAGAAATATCAGCTGTTCCCTACATTTATGATCGATTAACTCCGTCAAAATGTAGGGAACAGCTGTTTTTTTCGCGATTTCATGGTTCCGTAGTAAAAGTTGTTCATAATTATGAGTACAACGACCTCTTAGGAGGTTGTTGGTGTTTTACAAATAACCCTGTATAGCGATAAACATATCTTTTTTCCTTTGTTCCTCCAAATTCTTATTTAACTAAATTTAACCTGTATGTATTTTTTACAAAAAAAGTAAGACATTTGTGCAAAGAACCTTCTTAGCAAAAATTATTGGAGTTATTAATTTAATCATAAATATATATTTTATTTTAGTTGTGCAGGAAATAATCATTTACCTATTTTTTGTTATTTTTTATTTTATCAAATTGTGTTATTGATTATACTTTATTTAAAGTGGTGTGCTGTGTTTATTTCATTTTTTAACGCCACAAAGAGCACGAATATTTCTTTACATCAATTATTTTGTTGGATCAAGTATTACAAGTGGAGCACTATTGAAATGCTGTTGAAATAATGGAATTATACTATTACCTAATAAGTATTACGATATTTCAGTTTTCGATGCAATATATTCAACTCTGATTTTCTGAGTACATAATAGTAGTAGAGTTATCACGTTGTTTCAAGTTTATTGAGGCAATAAGCGTTTGGTTTCACAGGGTTTATGGCTTATCTCGAGTGTCGACAACACGTTTCTGATTAACCTGTGTAATTACTGGATATTAAAAATGTTTCAATACATGTATCAACATCGTGCATGGTCTATCATTGCAGCCCACGTGTTTTAGTAGTGCGGTGCCGTTGAATAATTATTCAGAAGATAGAAAATGCTAATTCACTAAAAAACGATTTTAGCGGCACCCACATCTTCTTCATGATTTTGTTCTCCTAAAACTTTCTGTTCAAATTCTAAATTGTGTTCTCTCGTAACAAACCTTAGTGTGCCAGAGGGAGGCAAAAATAGCAACAAACCTTTTAACTTTGGGAGCTGAAAATAGTTGACGAAACGGGACTCAGTGTATGAAGATTAAAACAGTAACGGACAGGCACTTTTTTCACTTGTTTTGTTTTGTTGGCGAATCGGAAAAGTTATATGACGGGATGTAGATGCTCTTGTGTACTTTATTGGGCTTGGCTTTTGTTTGGCTTGGCTTGGTGTACAGGTCAGTAGCGACAAAATATTTTACCGGATGGAAGAAAATATTAAAAAAAACTTTGCTTTTTTAAGGACAGTATCTAAATACGAATACTTCGAGCTCAAACATTATTTTAAGCAAGATGTGAAAATAGCAAGCCTAATTGTACTGATGGATTTAGGGCAATCAATGTTATTCTTTAAACAACAAATTGTAGCCATTCCTCAGCTAGAAGAGGATAAAAATATATTACTTAACATCCTTCTGAAACTGTCCAGTAAAAACCCCACAGCGTTTTCTATTCTAGCATGTCTTCGCATTTTTATGTGATTGCTATCTTGAGAGTGCTCTGTTTAATGCACTATTGACGTCTTGAAGACAGTCTATATACCTTTACTGATATAAATCCTGTCACGGTATGCTAAAAGGTAAAATAACACTAGTACTTTTCTGTTGTTATTACAGTACAACAGAGAGTATTCTTTGAGTGCTGCTTTAGAGAGGCAAATTATAAAAAAAAAATATGTAAAAGACGGGGTCTTCTTGACAAAGCGTTTTCAGTCTAGTTCGAACCACTGAACTCGGAAGTTGAACACTCAAACTGGGTCACGAGAGTCTCACTCGATAATTCATTTAATTCGTCTGTACTCTGAGTTAACCAGTATGTTTGGAAGTTATCAGATTTGCATAATCTGCGCTTACAGGAACTCATCTATCACACTTCATAAAGATAGCTAGTGATTTATTGGCTGATATATTTGTGATATCATCGACAATAATACTAATAAGTACTTCCATATAGTTTGACCTGCATCACCTGCATGCGAGACCACCGAACAACAGAACCATAAAATAAAAGAACCGCAGAATCAATTAACCGCTATTTCGGGAATAGACTAATTAATATCCAGGAACTACTATGATAGTACTTTGATAGAGGAGCTACAAAGGCCGCTTTAGCAGAATCGTATTAGTGTTGCGGTATGAGGTCCAACTCTTCGGATAATAATATGAATCATATTACAACTGGATATTCATGTAATGGTCTTCAAACTATGAACCGCTTAGTGACAACTATCAGAATCATAAGTATCGCAAATAAAATATTTCAATTCATTTTGCAGATTTTGTGAACAAATATATAATTCATTTAATTCAATCCTTTTCAGATCATATAAGTATACATTTGACATAAAAATTAACAATATTATAAAATTAAAATCTAAGTTACAATCAGCACAAACATAATCAAGTAAATAATCTGAATTAAAATTCTAAAATTACAATAGCAATGACTAACGAGACAAAAATTAAAATTTTAATCATAATACAAAAAAAAAATATTTAAATAATACGAATTAAAATTGAAATTTCATTTTTTTTTATTGTAGTGGCTAATGATATGCCTGCCTCTGAGTCATTTATTGAAATAATAATTTAGTTTAGGACTTTATGAAAAGCACAAAAGAGAGACAGCTAAAACAAAACAGGGGATAGTTTTATTCGATCACGAAAATTAAAGGTAATGCGCGTAAAATACGCAATGAAGAAAAAAAGATATTCGTTTTAAAAGTGTCACAGTACCTATGGGTTCCACTTTAATATAGATTTCAATCTAGATTGATAAAATAGTACTCTTTTCTGTAAAAAATAGAATAATAAATGATAGCATCGATTCCACAAACTTTATTGAAAAAAAAGTAGGTACATTTTATTTTTAATTTTATTTTATAATTATACTCATCTCATATTACTTTTTCGTTTCATATTTTTCAGTTTTTTACTCGAATTTGTGCACACTTACACACACATTGTACACTACTTGGTAGTATGGCACGTGTTGCCAAGCTAAAAAGTCAATCTTTATTAATACGAATTCCACTTTTATACCGTTAAGGAAATAATATTGAAATCTCTGAAAAAAAAAACTTATTTTTGGGTCTCAGACCGGCTAGAGGAGAACCAAATAGAGAAATATCTACTGGAGACATTTATATTTATTCATTCGTTCAATAATAGCACTAAGCACAATTCTTATGAAGACTGATTGTTTAGAGGGTAACCTTATCTTTTATCATGCATGCTGTTGAACGAACTCAATGCTTACACTCATATTAGCGGAAGAGATTAAATCCTACCATTAGAAAACAATGCTCGTTCAGTTCTGAGTAAGGATATATCAACACCTACGTACGCTTTCCGCAAAACAATTTGGTGTGCCATATTTTGTAACTGACTGTGTACAAGTGTGTGCGGTAATCATTTTTGAAAAAAAAGTGTTTTTTGTTTGCGAAAACATAGTCTAGGGTCTCTTTTGTCACGGCCCCCGACATTGTGACATGTTATCAGCGAAAACTATGATCGAAAAGTCAAAAGGTTTTGAAACTGACAAAAGGTATCTATCGAAAAGTTTGTTAATCTTGTTGAAAATGCGAAACGCATTACAAATTGACTGCCACTTGTGTCGGCCCACAATACAAACCCATAATAGTTGTCAAATAATGAACCTGTCTACATAAACTCATAAGTAGGTGTCCAATGAAATGTCGTTCGGATATAGACAGGATATTACTGAGCTCTTGATTTCGGTTTCTGCTGTATGTTACCGTAAAATTGTAAATACCGTTAGATTATAATCTATTTCGCGAGATTGTAAACTATCGAAAGATTGTCAACCGTAACATACCGCTTACAATTTAACGCATTATTTTTCGGTAGATTACAATCGAAGTGAAACTTTTAAATAACAATCTGTCGCGCGTTAAATTGTCAACTGTCCGAAGGCTGGGAAGGTTTATATGTATAATCTATATACATATAATAAATCTGTAGACGTGGCGTTTCTGTACATTCAAAATATTTAGAAAAAAAGTAGTAGGGGTGTTAAAGGAGCACTAACAGAACCCACTTCTATCATTTTTAGAATTTTTGTCGGTTTGTCTGTATGTTTGTGCGCGCATCACGTAAAAACCCCTCATTATATTCAAAATCGAAACATTGAAACATAAGAAGCATTGTTGCGAGAAACATTTAGTGTTTATTTCATCAAAATCGACCAACAGACGCACAAGATATTAATGTTTAAAATTTTGGTTAGTAACCTCATACGCGATTTCTATGATAAATTTAATTATTTATGTAAATAGGTTTTAGTCGAAGTGTAGTCGGAATGGCTGAATGAATTTGGTTTAATTTTTCCTTTTGTGTTTACTCTTTGCATGGAAGTAATAAGTACTACGTACAACCCATTACGAAAAAAAACTAAAAAAATAAAACAATATTAGATAAAATCCACGACGTTGTGTGTGTACAGCGCCGCAGTCAATTGCTCAGCCACTGCGCAAACCGTACCGTCACATAACTGTGGTTGTGACTTCGTCGGGCATTGATGCAACTTTGCTTAAGGGTGCCCGGACTGCACATTCAATTTTGAAATTGCCGCTGAATCTTGCAAGCGAAGATACCCCAACATGCAAAATCACCAAAAACGGGGGAGTCCTTTTGCAGCAGTGGAAGTTAAGCCTATAGGACGAGTGCACAATGTCACAGAAGCATGCATTAGAGGCGTTGAACCGCAGCTTGCAGGACATCCGCGGCAACCAGGCGCTGATGGGTGGCGTCGTTCGGCCGCTTTAGACTCTGTGGACGGTGAGTAATGGGCTAGCTCGCCGTCCGACCATCTTATGACGACAGAGCACTGACACACTAGACACTGTGATGGCTAATGACGATAGTACTGCCTACCCCGTTGAATTTCTCAACTCCGTGGAGTTAAAAGACGAGGCGTCTAATCAGCTGGAGCTTAAAGCTGGCGTTCTAGTTCTGGTGATGCGAAACCTTGATGCAACCAACGGCACCCGGCTTCGTATCACAGAGCTGGGTAGTAACATTATGAAAACGGAGCTGCTAAAGGACAGAGCGTTTTAATTCCCCGCATGCCCAGATTTCAATTATCTTGCCATTTCAATTTAAGAGGTTACAATTTCCCTTAAAATTGGTTTTTACAATGACGATCAACAGATCCCAGGGCCAAACCATAAAAGTGACCGGCATTCAATTGTGCACTCCATGCTTTTCAGACGGTCAATTATGTGTTGGTTGTTCAGTGCCCAAAATTTGCACGTGCTTGCGGAAAATAGTAAGTCATTTAATGTTGTATACAAAACGGTATTAGAATAAATAGTGCCCAACAAGGCGTGTGATGGTTCACTTTGAAAATAAAGTTGTATACTGTATAGCGCGAAAATAAACGGTTTTTAATTTTGTTTGGGACTTCTTTTTGTAGTCATCACACACATTATCAAATTTTGATCAGCCAGTCAGTTCTCACACATCACACCATGTAATCCCCAAAAGTTTAGGCAGAAGTGTACCTAATCGTACACCCACATTTCGCCAGTTATGTTGAACTCCCATGTGATAGGGGCCGAGCCTATTTCCACCATCTGGGTACAAATCCAGCTCCGTGGCTGCTATTGCGAAATTTCTGATGGAATAACCCAATAACACTATTATTTATAGTATTTTTTTCAATTGCATACATTGTTTAATGTTAAGTGGAAGAGCGGAGTCACACAAGCATCGCCTTGCTCAAAAGGTGATCTCTAAATCATGTGCGATATAGCTTTATGTAATTAAAATAAACATTTTTTTTTAACACAGGACCTCATGCTTAATAGTCGCACTTGCGACCACTCGACCAACGAGGCAGTCTCTCACATACATAATTATAAAATTTCCACGCGAACGAAGTCACGGGCAACAGCTAGTCTATAATAAATGCATAATATAGTAGAGAAACACTGATAATTTTAGAGGTTTCTAATGTGATGTCTGTAATGGTATAATAATATGTCTATCTCTTAGATCTCTTAAGAATAACCCACAAATGCCATTTTTTATCCTTTACTTTTTACGACAAATAATGGCTTATTTACGAAGCGATTTTAAGCAATACAGCATTAATCCTTATCCAATTAAGTACCTCTTAAATACATTGTGCATTTAATATAGATCAATAAGGCCCTTTACAGCATGTAATTTAAATGAATATTTTCGAAGATATTACAAATTTGCAATGCAGGGACATACAAAGCGGTTGTGGCGGCACCGACCGGGGCCGCGGGGGTAGTATATTTAGTATCAGTATGGCACCCGCGTGAAGCCGGGGCGGGTTGCTAGTTTATTACAAAATGAGGCGTAGTCGTACATGGGTAAACTGATAACATTGTATAAAAAAAACCATTTGCGGTTCCGGTTCCGACAAGGATGTAAACAATAAGTAGGTATGGATTCCAAGTTTCCCACATTCACGTGAAAGAAAAACAATGATTACGTCAGACGATAACACAGCGAATCAACCTTGTGGTGACGAGTTGTAATTCTGCCAAACATTCTTTTCCTGTTTCTCGCGCGGGCTGGAATCGTAGTCACTGGTCGTAGTAGTCGTAACTGTGTCGTTGTTAGATACTATAGTAACGATATAATAATTTTTCTATTGACAATCTATTGAGGTCTGCCATCTAAGCTCTGTTCCGTGTAACCCATTTGGTTTATTGCCAGGGTTCGTTCTTGAACCAGTTCTCTTACCTCATGTGCTTCAACAATTAGTTCGTTCGACAATTATTTCGGCTTTAACGACCTCTTTTGGGCCTTCCTCATGGAAACAGTACATTTATTTAAAACCCTGAGCAACCATTTTTATTCGTTGAAGCGGTAACGAGTGTTATTTCTTGGTATTAAATATATGTATATAGCCAATTACTTAGCCATAGCAACGTCAACGCTTGGATTGGCTTTAGGTCCTAAAAAATATAAGAGTCGAATTTCATACTGTACAAGTTGCTTCGTTCACTCAGATTTTCATGGCATCAAATTAATTGGGTGCACTAACGAATAATGTTACCTGCCTAGCCTAGCCTACAACATTATTTAGTAGATGTTGGTCAGACCGTAAGTGATGGGCATTTGAATGGTGTGGTCCTGCTAGCTTCACTTCGATCATAATTATGTACACATACACAGCGTTGCCAATGTTGCCGTCTGACTATACGAGTAAGTTTGTGATTATTACACCGCACACTACCCTCGACTGTTGTGGAGAATGTATATGAAGGCGTAACTCTTTTACCTAAACCATAATCCACAGAAATGTAAGCTGATGCCATGCTTCGTTTTTCCTAATGGAAGTGTAGGTGTCCCTCTAGGAACGCTGATGGCCCACTATCGACTATCTATCAAAGCAAGCATAATATACAAAATAATGTTATCAAATGTCTTTTTTATCAAAATTTATTATCGTGTTCGAGATTATTCTTTACCTGTTAAACGAAGTGATTTTAAATGACGACAAAAACGAGTCTTCAAGCTTGGGAAACGTCAGAGATTTCACAAGTATCTTTAAGATTCTTGAAATATGTAGTTTACTAAGAAACGAGAAACATTAGCCGTTAGGATTGTCACTTGTAATGCGAGACCAAGGATTCGAGCAATATCCGGCGGAATGCGTCATGATTGCATGATTGAATCTTGTGAAGTCATATAATGTTATGAATATGACCATTTATTTAATATGATTATTTATTTAGTACATGGAGGACTTACAGCTAATAAAAACGAAACAAAAAACCGGTTTTTTGTACAATGTAGGGCTCCGTAGTTGCCCATCAAAATATGCGGACTAACTAAACTGATTCGCTGAATTTACGAGTAATTTAAATTAAATTTAGTAACCAATGTTCATAAATTAAATTTAAATTAAATTCAGCGAATAGTTATTTTAGTAATACATGTCAAAATAATTTTCCGTAATGTATAAATATTTGTACGCCGAAAACGGTAGAATAATTTGGACATTCTGATAACGGATAATATTTATTGTAGGTACAAATAAAATTGTAACCCAAAATTACCAAAAACTGAGGTACAATGATGCACGTGTCGAAAATAGACTAACGCGTGTTCATTTAGGGTTTAAATTCCAGTTATGAAAATCAAACTTATATATTTGCAGTTGAAAACCCACCCTCCCATCCTTATGCATTACGCTCCCATACATTATGTTTAGGGTCGACTATTTCTCTTAAACTTGTAAAGCCTACTTAGCTGTCAGAAGGAATGGCCTTTGCCCAGCAGTGGGACAATATGGGTTAGCTTTTTATATATACATACAGGGTGGAATTTTTCAACGCCACCTGGAGGGAAAGTACTCTAAATACTGGAGATAAAAAAATTACTCAATGAAAGATTTCATGGTATTCCTTTCATTTAATTTATCATGTTTGTTAGAGAGATTTGATCCTTATGATTGACCCTATCTATTGATGCCATAAAAGTACAAGTTGTTATTTTTTTTTTAATTTAGTTGGTTCGATTCCCTAGTGTGGCAAGCCAATTTTCGAAAATCTTCGAATGCAGATTTACTTCTTTTTAAATATAAAGGAATGTTTCCTTTGAGGAAAATTTTCTATCTCTAGTATTTAGAGTACTTTCCCTCCAGGCAGGGGCGCACCGTGCGTGTTTCCCTGGGCTAATACTTCTTACGGGCCTGCCTAATTGCCAATTTGTCAAAAAAACTGTTTTCGATAATGATATACATCATTATCGAAAACAGTTTTTTCTAGAACTAGATACAGGGTAGGAAAAAAGAGGACAAAAGTTATTTTATTTATTTTAATACAAGCGACTCGCCCCGGCTACGCACCGGTGCAATTATAATGTCTTAAAAAACAGGTTGATCGATTCAAAGTCTAGCAAGACAATGTTGTTTTACATAATATTTATGTTAACAATTAATAGGAGCTCGCCCCGGCTTAACATGGCTAGGACAATTTTCTATCTTAATTTGAATTAATTTATTTTAAAAGTTCATGGATTTCCTGACCAGAGAGACCAACGTACAATTGCCCATGAGTGAAGCAATCTTCCCTGTAATCAAGTCCTTAATGTTTGGCCTTGAGATTTGTTGATGGTGATGGCCAAAGATATTTTCGTTGGAAACTGTAATCGTTTAACATGGAATGGTAAATCTGTAGGAAATGCGGAGATAATGAACCAAATGACAGGCTGCCGTTGGTCCTGTAAGAATAATAATACAATTAACATTATTACGAAGCGATTTAACTTGCAGTGTACTTAGTTCCATTGCACAGGTTAGACAGGTTAAATTATTGGAAGAATAACTTTGATTTTTAGGGTATGAGGCCCAGTCCTGAAGGATTCAGCTGATTAAATAAAGGGTGTAACAAGACCCTTAACGAAGCCGAAAGGCACTTGTTCTCCCCGTCCGACATTTTAGCTTTCTAGTACTAAGAGTCTTTGAGCTAAGCTGCGGACAGTTGTTGACTTCGGAACCCTAAAAAAAGGAAACCATAGTCACCAGAAAGCCAATTACAAATCCTCACGTATAGACTTATAATAATAATGTATGGTGTGAGCATAAATACAACAAAACACATCGCTTTAATTAAAGTAAGAAGAAATATAATATTTACTTGGTTTGCAATTATATGACTGAAATAATAGAGAAAATAATAAAAACAAATAATATAACCTACCGCTACTTGAAAAATTTGAGGCTTATGCACCTTCTGGCCGAATTCACATTAACTGTGAATGGATCTAAATCATATTCCTTGTATATTTTAATATCATTGAAATTTCTGCTTGCGCGCACAATATAACTGTTCCGCATATAATTCGAATATGTATGCGGAACACGTATGGGTGGATTAAAACGAAATGTTTTACTCGGCATATTCAAATAAAATTTTGACAATGACTCAGGGTTACGAGTATCAATATTGTTAATTAGGATTTTCATCTGCCATTGGTAGCAGACACTATACTCTCGGCTACGATACCATTCACAAAGCGCGTCTAAAACATTCTTATTATCTATACATATAATAAATCTGTAGACTTGGCGTTTCTGTACATTGAAAATATTTAGAAAAAAAGTAGTAGGGGTGTTATAGGAGCACTAACAGAACCCATTTCTACCATTTTTAGAATTTTTGTCTGTTTGTCGGTTTGTCTGTTTGTCGGTTTGTCGGTTTGTCTGTATGTTTGTGCGCGCATCACGTAAAAATCCCTCATTATATTCAAAATCGAAATATTGAAACATAAGAAGCATTGTTCCGAGTAACATTTAGTGTTTATTTAATCAAAATCGACCAACAGACGCAAAAGATATTAATGTTTAAAATTTAGTTAGTAATCTCAACACGCGATTTCTATGATAATTTTAATTATTTATGTAAATAGGTTTTAGTCGAAGTGTAGTCGGAATGGCTGATAATTAATTTGGTTTTATTTTTCCTTTTGTGTTTACTCTTTGCATGGAAGTAATAAGTACTACGTACAACCCATTACGAGAAAAAATCTCTAAAAATTAAAACAAAATTAAAATTTGATAAAATTCACGACGTTGTGTGTGTGCAGCGCCGCAGTCAATTGCTCAGCCACTGCGCAAACCTTGCCGTCACATAACTGTCCTTGTGACTTCGTCGGGCATTGATGCAACTTTGCTTAAGGGTGGCCGGACTGCACATTCAATTTTCAAATTGCCGCTGAATCTTGCTAGCGAAGATACTCCAACATGCAACATCACCAAAAACGGGGGAGTCTTTTTGCAGCAGTGGAAGTTAAGCCTATAGGACGAGTGCACAATGTCGCAGAAGCATGCATTAAAGGCGTTGAACCGCAGCTTGCAGGACATCCGCGGCAACCAGGCGCTGATGTGTGGCGTCGTTCGGCCGCTTTAGACCCTGTGGACGGTGAGTAATGGGCTAGCTCGCCGTCCGACCGTCTTATGACGACAGAACACTGACACACTAGACACTGTGATGGCTAATGACGATAGTACTGCCTACCCCGTTGAATTTCTCAACACCGTGGAGTTAAAAGGCGAGGCGTCCCATCAGCTGGAGCTAAAAGTTGTCGTTCCGGTTCTGGTGATGCGAAACCTTGATGCAACCGATCAACAGATCCCAGGGCCAAACCAAAAAACCGTGAAAAAGTGACCGGCATTCAACTGTGCACTCCATGCTTTTCAGACGGTCAATTATGTGTTGGTTGTTCAGTGCCCAAAATTTGCACGTGCTTGCGGAAAATAATAAGTCATTTAATGTTGTATACAAAACGGTACTAGAATAAATAGTGCCCAACAAGGCGTGTGATGTTTATTTTAGCGCTATACAACTTTGAAAATAAAGTTGTATAGCGCTAAAATAAACGGTTTTTAATTTTGTTTGGGACTTCTTTTTGTAGTCATCACCCACATTATCACATTTTGATCAGCCAGTCAGTTCTCACACATCACGCCATGTAATCCCCAAAGGTTTAGGCAGAAGTGTACCTAATCGTACAGCCACATTTCGCCAGTTATGTTGAACTCCCATGTGATAGGGGCCGAGCCTATTTCCACCAACTGGGTACAAATCCAGGTTCCGTGGCTGCTATTGCAAAATTCCTGATGGAATAACCCAATAACACTATTATTTATAGTACTTTTTTCAATTGCATACATTGTTTAATGTTAAGTGGAAGAGCGGAGTCACACAAGCATCGCCTTGCTCAAAAGGTAATCTCTAAATAATGTGCGATATAGCTTTATGCAATTAAAATAAAAAATAAATTTAACACAGGACCTCATGCTTAATAGTCGTACTTGCGACCACTCGAGTCACTCGACCAACGAGGCAGTCTCTCACATACATACAAAATTTCCACGCGAACGAAGTCGCGGGCAACAGCTAGTTTATACATATTTTTGTTTATACCTGGTTTAGTACCTGGGCGACCGAGCACTGCTCGAGTAAAAATAAAGAAAACAAATTTGCCCAGATACCTAGCTAGAACGATTCATGTAATATTATAGGATAGGATATTTTTATCAGGCCCGTTTGAAACAGAATATCTGGTGTATCGTCACTATTGTAATTTAAATCTTCTCACCAGACATTGGTGACAAAAGGTAGATTACGAACAGTCACAGAGATAGACATGGATGTGCATTTCCTCTCACGCACAACGACACAATTGCACATTCCTGAAGCAAAAACGTCCTTTCCCCTTTATACATTCCAAATCTAATCTAATTCAACATTCGTCATAACTATAACGCTAGAACAATTGTGAGGAACAATGCCTCCACACATTTGGGGGCAGACTAGGGTAAAGATTCGAATAGGCTGCTAAGGCTGCAACGATCCGAACGCTCACTAGTAGAAAGGAAATTCTTACCTCCATGTTACTTGCGTACTATTCAGTCCAGCTTATAATTACTAGGAGTTCCCACTTCTGTTGATACTTCTTGAGAAACTTTAATAGTTCCTTTAGTATATAGGAAGCATGAGCTTCGGTACGGACGGAAATGAAATTGTACTGTGGTTTCTCTATCGTTTTGACAGGCCGCATACACATTTGTTTTGACGTTCGACTCAAAAGTTCAATTCTGAAGGCGAACCTCAAAGCGTTGCAGTATTCGAAAAGTGGTTGGAATGAAACAGCACTAATAGGTTGTATTTAACAACTCAATACTAAATGACCTGCAAATAAATACTATGGACCAGATGATTTGACGTCAGCATCTCAGCACTCCGTCATTTCATTATCAACACGTGCCTAAGAATTGATAAGAACTACATTACAGGTGTGACGTTAAACATGTGTTAAATTTCCTCGGAACTGGTTTCCACTAACAATCTATTATATTTTACTATTTGTTGGTATTTGGTGATTTCGTACCGCTTCAGCGGTCCCAAGATTTTGGATCATCGTCACCAATAAGCCTTGATTGCACCACTTTCACCACATAGCCCTCCCTTTTGGCACTAACGACAAACATCGTGTGTATGAAGCCATAATTTGAACAGGTGCACACAACTGATGGAACACCACGCTACAAGAAGTGTTTATATATATTAAGTATATATAATAGAAAATTGAGGGAAATGTCATTCTGTGGCTTTCCATATAGCATCTCTACCCACATGACACTGATCGGAGATATAAAAGACCTAACTAGATATTGAAGGTTGAACAGTTCAGAATTCAAATGAAGCCTACTTCATGATCCACATTCGCGGTTAAGAAATACCTTGAACAAGTACAAAATTAATGAAAAGGTTTGCCTTGTTTGAATCACCTTAACCAGCATTGTTCTGGTCTAATTTCTATGTATATCAGAACGTTCGGCCAGTCGAGATAGGGAGCTGGCTGCTACTCCAGTTTTTAGTGACGATTATGTGACGCATAAAGATGCCAGCCAAAGAATTTGTGACAGAACAGTTCGAAAGTTAGAAGCATTTATTTATGGCCGAACGACCTGATATCAGAACGTTCGGCCAACCTGAATCTCCATAACTGAGGACCTTAGAGAAACTGTTACTGAATAAATATTTTGTGACGATTTAGTGACAAACAACCACTGCTTTACTTTTACTAGTAATGCCACCGGTTAAAAGTAAAATTAATTTTAGTTCCTGGAACATCAGGCCGTTCGGCCAACGTAAAATCTCCGTAACTGAGGACCTGAGAGAAACCGTTAATGAATAAAGATTTAGTGACGAGACTGAAACGTATTTTTATTGCTTTATTTTTTTTTGTGACGGTCCCTTTATATAGTAAAATGAAAATTTAACATATAACCTCAAAACATTAGGATTATCGATTCCTCCACAAGGAAGAAGCCTAGAGAAACCGTTCATCAATAAAGATTTAGTGACGACACTGAAACGAACTTTTATTGTTTTATTTTTCTTGTGACGGCCCCTTTTTATAGTAAATTGAAAATGTAACATAGAACCTCTAAACATTGGGATTATCGATTCCTCCACAAGGAAGCAGCTTAGAAGACTCGTAAAACCCCTGATGTGTTATAGGTTTTCAGTGCAATGATGTCAGTATTTTTGTTAATTCAAGATTAATCTATAAAAATGCACTATAGCGGATGGAGACTGAAATAGGGTGACCATGTATTCTAACTAAACAAGTATTTATCGACTAGGTACTTAATTACCTAAACAATGAAGCAAAACACGTGGAAATAGTTGAAATAAGGTGACGATGTAGGTATTGCAACAAAATAAATAGATAGGTACGCGGACGGAGGAATATGAGGAGTGCAGATTAGTTACCAATATGTTCCGGGAAGTTACCGATCAGCGCCCTCTGAACGCCAAGCAATGAACTAAATGAATATTTATAATAGGTAGGTGCGTCAACTTATATCAATATTTATCGCTACGTATTTCGTTTACTGTGTTATTGACGTACATAATAATATGCGTATTGTTTTATGGATGTTTTAGACACACAAGTTTAAAACTTGTGTGTCTGAAACATGTAGGTATCTAATAAACGAAAATATGTTGGGTAATGGGGTTATTGCAACGAGGCAATAATAAAACAAAAATATATTATTGAATAAATTTATTTAACATTAACTATTACACCTTTATCCTGGCCTTTGTGGGGTTCTGTTTTATTATAATGTACTCGAGCCCAGAGGCAGATGGAATCAGTTTCATTGCTTTCATAACAAGTAATAAATTAAAGGTACAAAGATATGTCTACACTGTGTTAACACTTTCACAAAGTACAATCTATGCTGGAATATCGGTATTTCTGGACTATACGCAGGAACTAAAGCTCATAAAAACATCAAAATTTACACGAAAAACTGCACAAGGGCAAGCAAATATACTGGTGTATTTTTTTTCTGACGTTAGGACCACAGAACATATATACTCTAGCGAGGTAAAGATTCTATCATCTAAAAAATCACTAATAATACAAAATTAAAATAATACGTGTTTTGCTTCATTGTTTAGGTAATTAAGTACCTAGTCGATAAATACTTGTTTCGTTAGAATACATGGTCACCCTATTTCAGTCGCCATCCGCCATAGTGCATTTTTATAGATTAATCTTGAATTAACAAAAATACTGACATCATTGCACTGAAAACCTATAACACATCAGGGGTTTTAAGTCTTCTAAGCTTCTTCCTTGTGGAGGAATCGATAATCCCAATGTTTAGAGGTTCTATATTACATTTTCAATTTACTATAAAAAGGGGCCGTCACAAGAAAAATAAAACAATAAAAGTTCGTTTCAGTGTCGTCACTAAATCTTTATTGATGAACGGTTTCTCTAGGCTTCTTCCTTGTGGAGGAATCGATAATCCCAATGTTTTGAGGTTATATGTTAAATTTTCATTTTACTATATAAAGGGACCGTCACAAAAAAAAAATAAAGCAATAAAAATACGTTTCAGTCTCGTCACTAAATCTTTATTCATTAACGGTTTCTCTCAGGTCCTCAGTTACGGAGATTTTACGTTGGCCGAACGGCCTGATGTTCCAGGAACTAAAATTAATTTTACTTTTAACCGGTGGCATTACTAGTAAAAGTAAAGCAGTGGTTGTTTGTCACTAAATCGTCACAAAATATTTATTCAGTAACAGTTTCTCTAAGGTCCTCAGTTATGGAGATTCAGGTTGGCCGAACGTTCTGATATCAGGTCGTTCGGCCATAAATAAATGCTTCTAACTTTCGAACTGTTCTGTCACAAATTCTTTGGCTGGCATCTTTATGCGTCACATAATCGTCACTAAAAACTGGAGTAGCAGCCAGCTCCCTATCTTGACTGGCCGAACGTTCTGATATACATTAATTTCTTAATATATTCTTGTAGCGCGACCACTTTCACCTTCGCTCACATTGCTTGAATACCAACGCGGAGCTCGGTTGCTAACCAGCACCGCTGCCGCGCTGTACCTTGTCCTATCGCAAATCACAATACGTATGGGGCGAGCCCCCAGTGAACTTGTATATCGACCTGAACGCGCCTTCATTATCAGCTGTTTACTGCCCGTACCACTGTATTTGAATTCCAGCCGATTTCACTGCGCGATCGGGTCCGCCAGCGACGTGGAAAGCGTGCGAATCAAACCTTGGTATCGGGGGCTCGGTATTCGTCGACCACACTAAACCGGTGACACGCGGTTCTCCGATCACAATGACGAAACCATATCGTTCGTCGTGCAGTTCACGCCGAGTGCTCAGTGTGAGGCAGTCCGTTGGCCGTGTTAGACGCGTGATCGTTGTTGCCCAAGCCGTTCGCACACTCGAATTTTAAATATACGATCTGAAATAGTTCCAAAGAAGAAAATTGTCTGTGATCTTAATTTTAAATAGTTTAATTATATTTGTCTTATTTACAAAACTGTAAACGAGATAAAATGTCTCTGGAAATGGAGGAGTTAACTGTAACCACCGGCGATGTCTTCGAGGATTTCCTGATCGTCTTTCGTCGCTGTTTGGCAAAGGTAAATGCATTCTAAATTCGGGTTAGCTAGGACAGCTGGTCGAGACGATGCCAGTCACTAAATACGTTGCGTTGGGAACGGGTCCATAGTGTCTACTTTGACTTTCGCTCAGATGGATATGGAATCTTACGACGACGCTTGGGAATGGTTTTTGAAGGTATGACCTAGCCTGTCCATTCTAAACATTTTACATAAGTGCACGCTATTTGGAACGTTTTCAAAAGTTCAAAAATTAAATTTAGTGTTAGGTGTAAGAAAAATTCGTATGTCCCGCTATTTGAAAAGCATGTTGTCTCTGTCACACCCGACGTGCGCGTTCGGGAATATCCAATAACGGCATAAAGCGGGAAACACGTGTCATAGCGTGGAGTTTGGTTATACATAGTTGTAAAATGGGTTTTTTAGCTTCTGGTCGGTTGATAAAATATGAGTCATGCGGTACCTGTTTCGAGTAATAAATTATAAGTAGTCCATTACCTCTCCAAATATTAATTTTAACATTAACCTTGAAAGCGTGGCATTTGCGTTGCCTAGGCAACAACGGGCATGCGTGGGGGCATGGATGTCCGATTTTCGTTAAAGAGTTCTGGAATTATCTTCACACTGTCCCCATGATTACTTATAAGTTTTATCACTTGAGCATTCACACTATCCTACCCATTCTAAGCTGGGCGTGGGCGCTGCTATGCGAATTCGCGAATTTTGATGAACTTTCTTTCCTTCTTTGATGACTATTCTACTTTCACTTTTCTCTGTGTTGAAATTAAGCGTGTTTCTTATTCGTCATCATTCGAATTACATATTAAATCTTATTTCTTATCTTTACCCCTACTATCCTGTCTAGTATCAGTATCAAAAACTTGCAGATCATTCATTGACACTCCGTCTATGATCATCGTCAGAGTCAACTTGTTATCATATTGATTGATTCTTTACACGTGTCAGAATGATATTGCAATTTCAGTCAGCAAATACTTGCTTATCCTGATAAAATCTTGCCTGAGCGTTCAAAATTGACACACCCACATTATTCATTAGCTCTGCTGAGATGTGCTCTGCGAATTTCATGGACTTGGTACCTACTTACTACGAAATGTAGAAAACAGACCAGTTGAAATATTTTCAAAGAATTTTCTTAACCGTCATTATCTTTTTTTAACGACCAGTTTTGCTAACTTTTAAGTTGATATTATATAAAATCTTCATGATAGTTTTGACTAACAATAAGTATATAACCAGGACGATGATTCATCCGATTATTTGATGTTTGCCGGCCATTAGAAGGTTCTAGACTAGAGGCTATGCCCACATTCCTCTGTGTCTGACAGTTCTTCAGTGTAGACGACAACATAATGACCAGTCATTGACCAACAGCTTGAAAGAAAGTGTGACAATAATGACCTGGTAATGTGAGCGCAAATTGTTGCTTTGTAGGTCATATTTTAAGTCTGCTATAGCGAATTACATAGACCGTTACTTTTCAAGTTATATCAGCACCTAAACGCATGCCCTACATATCGCAACAGGTACCGTAGTGATAATACAAACTAGGTGGGTAGATATTTGTTAAATACATATAAAAAATTGGACTACACTAACCATACGATTATTCAGTCGACGCTGGCCACCTTACAATTCCAATCAATGACGTTTGAATCTGTGCACGCGAAAGTTCAAATATTCATTCTACGTAGAGTTGTAACTCGATGTATCGATTTATTTATTCACGACGCGCGAATAGCAATATTAACTCTTGTCGGTGTAACGTCATCAGGATGTGACGTCGGTCAGTAACTCGGTATCAAATGAATCGGGGACGAGCAACAATTAATTGTAAATTATATGCATCACTCAGTTAGGTTAATTTTATATTAAACTAGCGACCCGCCCCGGCTTCGCACGGGTGCATGTATTATACATAATTATAAACTTTCCTCTTCAATCACTGTATCTATTAAAAAGAACCGCATCAAAATCCGTTGCGTAGTTTTAAAGATTTAAGCATAAATAGGGACAGAGAAAGCGACTTTGTTTTATACTATGTAGTGATGACGATGAAGTGGAATAGAACTTAGCGAATCATAGGGCTGTAACGATTCTAACTTCATATTTAATTTATTAAACCTCAGTCAGTGTTTATGTGAACAAATGCTAATAAATTGCTGCCTGGAAAGTCCAATTTACAGAACATAAAAAATAATAAAAATATAGCTCGGAACACACAGTTGTTATCATTAACGCGTATCACCGACTTTGTAAGTTTATTATTCATATCTTCGTTATTTTGAATTACATCATTCTGATTGCAACATTTTCCTATTATTATTAATGGTTTTATTTGTTTGAGACGAATTAAATAGCGTACTTATGAGCAATTTTTCATTCTTGTCTGCATTAAAAACGCCACTTATCGTAAAAACTTTAAATGGCTAAAGTCAATTCGGACTCTGTTTTCGACAACTATTGTCTAAGTAAATTTTAAATGAAAGCTACACATCCGCCTAGGATAGACTTCTGGCTAGTACCTATATCGTTGTTACTTGTCGCTTGACTTCTCGCCAACCATGTCTACCTAGTACCTACATAAATCTCTTGAACTAGACGCTTATCGTGCAAAGTTACCAATGACTGGATGTAAGGTGTGTGCGGGGTATACAGAGGTGTGAGGTTCGAGGCACCAGTAACTTCTAAACAACTACAAAGTTTGGCGAGACTGTAGACGCTGCCTACCTTGTAACTTTCGTTTCTGAATACACATCCGTTACGATATGACTAACTTGTACTGCAATCTTTGCTGAACGTCACATGTTGAACTTACAACCGGAATAAGGCTGACTAAAGATTAAAGTCCATTAGACATGATAAACACTTTTTGGGCACGTATTTTAAACCTGATTGTAAATGTATCTACTTGAAATGTAATCATTAAATTGCGTTGCGTTTTGTGCAGTTACCTTGTTGCATTTTTATTGACGTACAGGGCATTGGCCCACTTTGCCTTCCCTTTTCAATAAAACAATCTATAAACAATGTTTGAAAAATCGCACTCGATAGTATGTCTATGAGGATCAAATCGGAAAGTGTGTAGCGAACTGAACATATTATATTCGACGCTAGCGCATGCTTGACGCGATGACTCGTCACCCGCGTATATTGCGTCACGCGCCCGAGTAAGGCGCCAACCGACATTCATTAAACACGTCGGGGAAATCCTAATAATATATTGTAGGACCATCCTTATCGCAATGATTCACACTTTCCTGTATGACTTTTTGCAATATCAATTAAGTGTAGTGCTTTACATACGACGGTTTTTTTACATGTCTGTGCTTGAGGCAAATTCTAGGTCTAATTTTAAAAGCAAGGTCTAGGCTGATAGCTATTTTAAATGATTTTGCTTGAAATTGGGACACGTCAATCGAATATTTACAATCTGACGAAAGGTAGTCACAGACAGACAAACAATTCATAATAATTTACAGTCTGTAAACAATCATGTGCGTAAAGAATGATCAACGTGTAAACATAACGCTCATATCAAGTAACTCAATGCCCACAATACGTACTGATGTTCTGTGTTACTGGTGAGTTAGTGAGTAATCAATATTGATTACAAATTCCAATAATCACTTATCAATAATCAGAAAAACCATTACTCTATTATTTCATAAAAAAGTTTAAAGATCACTGCAATAATTTGTGTCACTTTCTTGAAAGAATAGAATTTCGTTTTGGTACTAGGTATTAACATTTACCTAGATTAAATAAAATAAAAATCCTATTTCTCTATATCGGTTTGCAAGCGGTTTGGTTTATATTTTGTTTAAAAGTCGACTCCTCAAACTCATATTCATAATGATTGTTTGACATAGGTCCACAGCTCTACTTATAGATTGAAATCATACCTCTTTGAGATAGCCAGCATGTGATCTTATATTAGCGTTCCGTTTTATTAGTTAATTATAAAACTCATAAATACGTGTCAGCTTTAGCTCGCCACTTCTTGTCTCTACTTAAGATAACTTACAAATATGTACACTAAAATATTCCACAGGTTTTCGAATATAGCTGACCTATTTATTCTTATCGTGTGCCCACGTCTACTCACGTGAAATATTTGGAATAGGTTAAAAGTGTTGTGTATTGTTTCATCTATATTATTAGCACACACATACATTCACACGACATATTTTTTAAGTTTTCGTTTACGTCACAAGTCCTCATAGAATATTCATGATTTCCATTCAGTCACAATTTCACTAAAGTCTGTTGCTATCAGAAACAGTATACCTACATGACGTTGACGCTATAAGTCTGGTTCAATCCATGTTATTGACCTCACAGGAAACTGAAAATTCAGATCATGAGTGAATGCCGTGACACTGAACTGCGTCGTGACACGCTATAAATTAACACGTTAACGTAACACTCGGCCACTCGGCTGTTACGTAACAGAACGATCATTTTTACTACACTACGTAGTGGTACAATGATTGATTTGCTGTACAACAGAACGGTATCCTGTCATCATTCGCGATGTTACTATAATATTTGCGCGTCATTCGCATCCTTTGAGTTTTCCGGAAAGATAAGGCAAACACGCGTCGGGTTTTAAGTTAATTTTCCACGAACTTTCAATGTTTTTAATGGCTTTATCTAAATGTCATGACTATGATGATAAAATATGTTTTTAGATTTCAAATGTCACTTGCCTATTAATATTAGGTTGTTAACATTCTAAACGGGATTGATATTAAAAACGGCTACACAGAATGACCTTTATTTTATTACCTGTGCGAAATAATTGATGACATTAACAGGTAAAGATCTTTCTAGTAGTATGGCAATTCCTGGGAAGACAGGAAACCGGTTACATTTAAAGTCAATGGTCTTTCTTGAGATGTTTCTGCCAAGGACATTTGGTCACATGCGCCCGTATTGAATTGAATATTGATCCACCAGTTTTTTATTCGGCTGAAGCGGTCTGTTCCTAAGGAAAACTGACTGATAAAGACATACAAAAATTCCACACTCAGGTTGGTGGGAGGTCCAATAAGGCATTCTCTCCTCTTACAATTGATGCTAGAAGGCCGCCCAGAGGCCTGTACTGTACCTTTAAACGATCTTTGCCTAACTTAAAGCCAGAGCCTAAAAATCATCGAGAAATAATGTCTAAAATTGGAGTTCTATAGACGAGCGGACTAATTTGCCTCTTGAACCTGCTTTTCTATGACATTAGGTGCCACAAATCTTGTATCGATTGACCAATCACTTGACTTTGACCGCGTTACCTAAAAAAGTAGGATCACAAGGTTATTCTTAATAAGACTGAGAAATGGTTGTATATTCTATTGTTTGGTGTCGTTAAAATTATACATATATATGAGTGGTAAGACGTCATAGGCAGTACTATTTCCGTCTTGTATTGTGAAGGTCTGAAAGTATATCATAAAGATATATTGAATTTTTGATCGATTTTCTGTAATTTCTTGTTCAGAAATACACACTTCAAGAATGCAGCGACATTTCGTCAATGCCACTCTGTTTTTCAATGAGCATCACTATTGTAACGAATATAATTCAATGCAATATTTTAAAAGGTATTTTATCTTTAACCTTGTGTCTTACCGGCGTTAGGCAATGAGCCTCAACCGAATACGAACCCACTGACGTCCACCCTTGACACCATTTGCCTACCAAACCCACAGTTGCAACAAGTATAATGTATCAAATTCTTGTTTCAATGTGCGAATATTGTTGTTGCTCTCGACAGTACTAGAAAGGCAACCCAAAATTATTGATAGGTATTTCCCAAACGTAGGTACTGAAGATTGATAGCAATTTTCCTTAAAAATAATGGTACGGAAAGTAGTTTAATTATTTAATAACTAAGTTTTCCTTGTAGCGAACAATCATTACGTAAATTAGCTAATTATTGGCTCTAGACTTCTGAACATAGTCATATTATAAATGCGAAAGTAAGTCAGTCGATCTGTTACATTTTCACGACTGAACCTGACCTGGGTCAGGTCAAAAGAATTCTTTTTATCCTGATGGTACGTTTCCGTATGGTAGGCACTACCTTCTCATAGAGAAGGAGGCTTGAGTCCCAGCAGTAACTATGGCGACAGTCCGTCCATACTCTTAATGCAATCCCCTGAACTACTTTCAATTATTGATAAGTTAATGATTTTTATAAAGACGTCACGAGACTGTCTAGCCGATTATTTTGTAGGTCAGTGGGTGCGTTAACACGATGACGACACGTCCATGCCTTTTACTCTTGAAATGTTATCGATAAACACCGAAGGATTTAATTAGAGGTTAGTGTTGTCCGGCGGAAATTGTGGTAAAATGGTAGATATTTTGAGCATTGTGTTGCCAGGCGGATTGATGATAATGTTTATCCTTGTTTGCTTTACAATTTTGATTTCTTATAAGCAAGCTCTTTTAGTTTTTTTTTCCGGTATCTAGAGTGTGTAGTATTGAAATAGTTTTAAAAGTTTGGTACTTCGTTCTAAACCATTCCCGGTTAAGAATCTATTATGAGAAACGAAAGTGACGGAGGATACATCCGTATTTCAACTTTCTAATTAGCTCTCCGATGATACGTAACCGAAAAAAATCTATTCGCTACAAGTATACCACCGAGACCGCCTATATCTGGATCTGGTTTATCAGATATGTGTATCTGATAAACCAGATCCGGATATAGGCGATTTCGGTATAGCTATAATAAAAAAAATGTGACCAGTGTGGTTTCTAAAGGTACATTAATGAAGACAAACATTCAAGTAAACATTAAGATGTTCTTTTATATAAGTAAGATAACTATTCAATATTTTATGCAAATAAAAGAGATCATTGTGATTATAATACTTTCACCAAATTCGCTAGCGATGGACCTACTCAACATGTAGCTAGTGTCCGACCGAAGCTTCGGTTTCGAACCTTCGGCTTCGTCCATAACTTCGGACCATTGTCCGAAGTTATGGACGAAGCCGAAGGTTTCCAGCAAATACGGAAATTGAACGAACTGTTACGAATGCGCGATGTACTCGTAAAAGCGATGCGAAGCGGACCGGAGTGCACATTTGGAATTAATTATTATTATTATTCCCTTTATTTAGTTATAAACAATTTTTTATTAATTATTATTATTATTGACAAGTTACATACATACCGAGTTTCCTCCGTGCCATTTGTAGATCTTTGACAGTGGTTACAGGTAGACAGTGACCCGAAAGTCTGACAACCAGTCTTACCAAGGGGTATCGTATTACCTAGCGCTAACTGTGTTGTGGAGGTCAGAAAGGCAGTCGCTCCATGTAAAATACTGGTATTCAGCTGCATCCGGTTAGACTGGAAGCCGACCCCAACATAGTTGGGAAAAGGCTAGGCAGATGATAATGATTTTTGACAAGTTACAATATCATTTTAATCGTTTCATTAAGTATACTATGTACAAAGCGACATAAACTTTTTATTTAATATTTAAAATAAAACATTATATTATTCACTTTTAAACAATCTTGAACTGATTTCTTTAGGGTTTTCAAACCTGCGGCTTCGGCGTCAGCTGAAGGTTGTGACGATAGCCGATTAATAGGTTTCGGTCAGAAATCCTACTTGTACACAATATTTATAACCTTGTTATAACAGACCTCCTCTGTCATTATAACTTTATAGCAACAACCTCGAAAAAAAATAAACGTCAGAGACGTTTATTTTCAAAGATGTCATGTGGAGCTGCCACAATGACGTCTTGGTCTGTCAAATTATTATTTGACCATAAAACAATTCAAAATAATTAAAATGATTGTTTTCTGACTCTAGTAGTCAAAATTATCTCGAAAATGTCCAGAACCGTCAAGTTTATGCTGAAATTTTTTGCTCATACAGGCTTACTTAAGAAAAACAAAATGCGTTGGAAACTATACATTTCATTTTTGTCTCTCACGTTGGATTTGGACCTAAAGTCGCTGCGCCTCTACAAAGATGGGGCGGTAATTGCTGTTCTTTGAATCTTTAGCCTTTTACAAGAGACCACTTACCCATTGGTGCCCTTAATTTTGTCTGTATTCTGTCTATAATCAAGGCATGTCGATATGTGGTCACTCAGACTGTTAAAGGAGTAATTTTGGGAGGCTTGTGCTTACAAGAAAGTTAGAAAAGTTTAGTAGGGGAAAGATGTTGCCATCTGATTGGATTATCCATTATTCTTAAACTCGTTCCTTTATTTTTAAAGGGACACTTAAAATTTTAATCAATCTGTAGGTTATTAAGTAAAACCTAGAAGACTTGAGCTTAACTTTCAATAGTATAGTATATTTGTTATTTTCCCAAGTACAAATAAATTTATGACCATTGTTACGACAGGGGGAACAACTTATGAGTTATACACAAGGTTATTGTAAGAAAACGGACAACGAAGAAGAGCTAAGAAAGAAGGCCGGTATTACTTTATGCATCACTTCACGTAACACTAGTTTGAATTTGTTGGTTGTTTTAAGTAATACTTGAGTTATTATTTTAAGTAATACTGAGTTAGATTATTAGTAATACCGGCCTAATAATGACATCATTCTAATGTTTTAGCTTAAATAATTTGTCTTAGTGCCGTGGTTCGTAGCAGCCTGTAGGTGCGGTAGCAATCATTGAGAATGAATTTGTCACAATCACAGCATTTACTCTTTCACATTAGTCGATATGCAAGCTGAGTTTATTTTGGACTTGAAACAGTTTTTATTAAAACTGTAAATCTATAATTTTGTCTGGTTCGGAAACATTATACATATATTCAGTGTACGGTTTTGATATTTTCATTAGCAGCACACATTTCATTAAAAACAGTGCTCTACAATGTAGAATCAGAAACAAAGAATTGTCTTTAGCAAATTGACTCTGATAACAGGATCAATGCTGGCAAATCTTATTTGATGATTTGGATTTACAATGAACTACTTATAAGCAATATACTGACGTGCTATAATTCTTGTTTCCAGTATCTCGATATTGGCGAGGACATGAATGTGCCCGATGACTTCACGCCAAGCGAGTTACAGACTGGGAAGTGGTGGCGCCATTTACTAGCCGGGGGCATTGCAGGTGCAGTCAGCCGGACCTGCACAGCACCTCTAGATAGACTTAAAGTATTTCTACAGGTATGTACCATAACTATTCTCTGTAAAGTATTTCCTGAAACTAAAAATCAATGGTCGAGCTTATGTTCGGCAAAACTGATGAATCAGCTTTGGATCGAGTAGAGTGGAGGTAGCTGTGTCACCACTGACCAACACTCAACTTTTGCATTGATATATATTTTCCCATCTTATTTACAATATTTACGTTACACGCAGACTACCAGTATTTGGTTGGGCTTAGTTATGATCGTGGTCCATCAGGCTGTCGCCAGTGAAGGGAATAAATGAGGCCAGCGTGTTCTTCTAATATGTTTTTATTATTCAGGCAGCGCACTACTCAGCGGCCCCGCTGATTGGGGAAGCCTATGTCTGGCAAAGCACGTCTTTCGGCGGATAAGATGATGATAAAGAAATCCTAGTGACTTCTCAATATGAACAAGATTACAAGAACAGCTTCTAAAATAAGATTTTACTAGAACGTAAATTGTGTGTTAAGTCATTCGTCTTGATTTAGTATGACTTCATCACTTAGTAATAATAATCTAATATCGAACTTTATCGTTTTCAGGTTAACCCCGTTAGAGAAAATATGAGAGGATGTTTAGCAAAAATGATTTCTGAAGGAGGTCTAAGCGGCTTATGGCGTGGTAACGGCATAAATGTAATTAAAATAGCACCAGAATCGGCCCTGAAATTCGCCGCTTATGAACAAGTAAAAAGACTTATAAAAGGCGATATGAGAGACAATCAACCATTACAAATACATGAGCGTTTCGTGGCCGGCGCCACAGCCGGCGCGATGGCCCAGACTGTGATCTATCCGTTGGAGGTGTTGAAAACAAGATTAGCTTTAAGAAAGACTGGTCAGTACAGTGGGATACTGGATGCCGCAAAAAAGATATATTTAAGGGAGGGGCTAAAGTGTTTCTATAAAGGATACATTCCAAATATATTGGGGATAGTGCCGTACGCAGGTATAGACCTGGCGATGTACGAGACACTGAAGAAGAAGTACATTGCGAAGTATTCGGCTCACAGCGAGCAACCAGGCATGTTGTTGTTGCTGGCGTGCGGCAGTACTTCGTGCACTCTGGGGCAGGTCTGCTCCTACCCTCTCTCGCTCGTACGGACGCGGCTGCAAGCTCAAGGTAATTCAACGTACTAAGTTAGTAGTATGATCGATTTGCAGACAGCCATTTACAACAAGCATTTTGCCTGTGAGGTACCAACTTCAAAGAGTTCATTAGCTATGGCATCATACACAGTAGAAAGATTCTAAGCCAGATTGCTCTCCGATGTCTCATGCTCTATAGTTTTATCTACATGTTCAATCCGAACTCTGAAACTTTCTGATAGAAAAATCTTAATACACAGTAATTTAGAGTTAACTGAATCTCGAAAAAGTTCGGAAATATTGCAAACTGTTGCGAAAGCCCAGTACTTATACAGAATAATCAAATTATCCTATAAGCAACCGATGACACACGCGAGGATCAAGTAGCGTTCAATCAATATTTGACTCCGACACAGGATCGAATCACAGGCAATCAACATTGAGCTCTGATTCGATTTGTATTGTTATGAACACTTCGAAATAAGCGAGCGGCTTCTTTATGCTGAGTGCAGAGAGGAATAGGTTTCTTAACTCGTGTGTACCATCTGGTGGATTGGATAGTGGGCACATTTTACTTATATTGGTAATCCTAATTTTGATTAATTCAAGACTAAGCATTTTGGCGAACACAATAATTCCGTGTAATGTTTGAGGCGTCTCCGAAGTTTAGTTTTGATTAACAAACATAACATAACGTCACGACTGTAATCATTCAAGGGTTAGGCAGTCACCCACATTTATGTTTAAGTCCCACGTAGTAGGGAATCACTTGAATAATAATGCAATACAGTTCTTTGGTACCACCAAAGCTTATCAATATCATATATTTTTTAATGTGGTCCAAAAATCACTTAGAACCTGATAACATTATCACATATACTATCTTTGCATTGATAACAGCGTTCGTTGGCGTTTCCTTGTCCGTAGATTATGACTATATTAAAACAGTTTTCCATATATGTTATCACAAGGTGTGATAACGGTTTACTTATCACATAATTAGGATGTTTCTATAAATGGTGAGTTAGGGACGTCAATGCTGGAATTAGGGACTCGTTTTTATTAGTTGATAACTCATCGATAAGGAGTAAACTAATGTAGCTATCGATCAACACCAAACATGTAAAGAATGTACGGGAAGATACCAACCTAAATTGAACCTGAGTGTGTGTGGATTTTGACCTAACAGATTAGCGGCCGCTTGATGATCTGATGAACACAAGTCATACCATCAGGTTCCTACTTTACTCTTACCCATCCGTTAGTACTTATGAAGGATCCTCAATCGTCACCCCTACAGTAGTCCTACGTCCCTGTTTGTACTTCAACAATAAAAAAACTAACATAACTTTCTCGATTTTTCCAGAAAAAGCAGCACACGGCGCGGAGGGCACAATGCGCGGTGCGTTCCGCGAGATCCTTCAACGCGAGGGCATCCGGGGGCTGTACCGGGGCATCACGCCCAACTTCATCAAGGTGATCCCGGCCGTGTCCATCTCGTACGTGGTGTACGAGTACGCCAGCCGGTCGCTCGGCGTGAACATGACGTGATCGCGCCGCTCGCCCGCGGCCTGTGACGTCACGCGGACGGCGCGCGGCGTGTCCAGCCGCAGCCGAACCGCCCCAACGCTCGAGCTCAAACTCGCATCACATTCTAATCTAAGCATATTAGCAAATTGCATTTCGTTGTACATAGCTCTTGTGCATGTTAAGTCTTATTTATTCTACATACGTGACATATTCCAATTATTTTAATTGTTTTGAACGGATATTGTAATCTATTAAGCTTGTACTTGTGTAGCGAACATTGGTTGCATTTGATGGTAAATTGAGGTGGATAGAGTAAAATGATACACCGATTGAACGTCGGTTTCATATCTGTGATTACAATAAATTATCAATTTTTTTATTTACTTTTTATTTTATTTATTTCTATTTATTTACCTTGCGCACTCTCTCTAATTAGAGCGTCCTTGTTGGTGTCCGCGTTGAGTTTCTGTCTGTATCATCATATTACCAATCTAATTTGATAGAGTGCAGCTGCTTCAACAGAAATCTTTCTATTTTCCTATAAGAAATATATAGATTATATAGAAGGTTTCTATTTTGAATTCAAATGGGGTATGGAATTATATTTTAGTTGAATGCGAGCAGCTATACTATACACGAGGTAAGGAAAGAGCTGTGATTAGTATAAGCAACATGTTTGGAATAAATTATATAAGGTATGACCTACGCCTACACCGACGTATAATGTAGACCCAACATCGGAGTTCGTTGAAGAACATTGGAAACACCAGAGTACATCATAAAGTATGTGTTATGGTCGATGGCTTGATGCTCCAATCCCATTATTTTATGTTTAGTCACGAATGCTCTCTAATCTCTTGAAATGTGCTGATTTTGTAGAATAATTGATAGATAGCCTGCTATGTTGACTCAAAATGTAGTTAATCCCTTTGCTAACAAACTCGAAAAGTGGTTCAAAATAATTGTACCATTTCCATGTATTTGCATTTGTTTATGTCGATGTGTTGCTTTTTCAATGTTTTGAAACTAGGTTAATCGAATCTGGATATTATTTTAAATGTATATTCCTCCTGGAAACTAACCGCTTTCAAATCATCCGCTTCCAAAATGTAACTTGTTTGGATTCCAATACAAATCTTAGCATATAGAAATGTAACAGAAAAACTTCAAGATTATAAAAGTCTCTCAAAATATTCATCTTCTAGTTTCCATAGTAAAATCTTATTAAATTTAACACCTTATTTATTTAGGTAGACCTTTAAAATTGTCTATTGCCTTTATGAATGTTATATCCCCTAGATATTAGAATAATAATAAAAAACTAGTAAATTTTTCCTCTCTTAATATTGAGTGTTAGGTAGACTTTTCAAATTATTACAAATTAGTTGAATATTATAGGATTAATATCGCCACCATTTGCCTATACACTGTGTTAATAATAATTGAATGTCTGTGTCATGTTATCGGATAAGTGCGGAATGTCCGTGAAAGCAATACAAAAGCATACTCAACGATCATTGCACGCTTCGGATGCTATCGTCCAGTAGTAAGTTGTGGTACATACTTGAATAAGTAACGCTGAAAGTCTAATGTAATGTAGTCACAGGACATTTTGTACGGGTGCTGTAATGTTTCATGTTTGACTATGTCCGCGATGACCTCTCTCTACCGCTCGATGATGAATAACGAACTACTTCAAATTACTCTTCAGGATGTAACATAATTATGAGTTTTCCTCACGTGCGTGTATACTTTTGCGGATATTTTTAAATGGCCGTAAAGGTTCATGCGCAGATCGTGAGTGACTTCCTCTGCTCCGGTTTCCCCGTAGCCTTTTAATATGTACTTACGTCTGTAAAATGAAAGAGCGTTGAGATACGTCATTATGAACCGTTGTAATGTCAACTATTAACTTCTATAATAACGTTTTGCTAACTCGCCTGACCTATTTATCATAGACTTTTTGTAAAGTTAAGGTTCCGTGCTATTCTATTTAATGTTGCTGTCCTATTAATTTTATTAATACATGTTTCTTTGTTGATTAGACACGAATCTTGTCATGTACTATGTGTCCAGCTGAAATGTCTTGAATGTTTAAAGGGTAAATATCTACTCACATGATAATTGCTTAACCGTGCAGTTTCCACGCCAATACGTCTACTACCTACCTAACTCTTTGTTTCGCATTCACCCTGCTTAGCAAACAATAGCAAGATATGGATGTGATATGATATGTTCCGGTGCTTGGATATGCTTATAATAAAGACAAGATAAAAAGAAGACATCGGGTAGATCAAGGGTTTACTATGACGTCTTAAACCAGGATTAATTCCAGTAAAAGAGACAGAGCTATATAACAGGTCGTCGAGTGCCATCTCTTTCCCACACTGGAATTACTCCTGCTTTATGACGTCATGGTAGGCCACCTGATCACTGGTGTTCTAAGTTGTCTGAAGAAAGCAATAACAAAACGTTTAAGAGAAGATTGCACAAGGAAGCTACTCTTGTTATCTTCTATTCGTATCTTTATAATAATAGCAGGACATAGAGAAATATATTAAAGGCGTAATATTGTTATATGTTTTGACAATGAAACATATTCAAAGTTATATTTACAACTATTTTCACGCACCTTGTTATTCATTTTAATTTTGTTAAGAGTTTAATATCATACATGTATTGTTTGTTGTTCTTAAGGCAATTTTTGGTGTAATGTAGTTCTAGAATATAGTTAGGGTAGGTAGAAACAAATTTCGTATTGTGCTTGTAAGTAGTTTTGCTAGTTAACATTTTCCCTTTTCAATAATTATACTTGTTGAGGATGGTACAATACTTACAGTATTGTAAGACATGTTAATAACCCTGTCTATGCGTTGCCTTCTTGATGCCAAGCAATACTTATATATCGTAATAGATTACTTATATGGGTATTGGGTGAAGTAAATTTTGTGTGTGTTAGCCGGAGTGGGATAACATGTAGAGGGGACCTAAAATACCATTAATCTTTACACCTCAAATAGAGAGAATCAAGTACCTAAATAAGGCATTTAACAAAATATTTTTATTAATAAATCTCAAGTCCATTATTATAATAAGAATATAGTAAACGATATAGTTATCATCGCATATTATACGCAAGAATATATTATGCAATGTGTATCAGTAATGTGCTTATATCTTATTAGCTTAAAAGATTTGGCGGGGACATGAGGTTCCCTTTGATTATTTCGAAGACAGTTCCTACCAACAAGTATGCGACATAATATATAGTACGCAGTCGTCAAAGTAAGATATAAGCAATGTGCAATAAAACCAGTGTTCTTATAACTAAAAATTACCTGTTATTAATACATAGTACGATTTAATGTTATATCCGCAGTACGCCTTATTCTCAAATATTTTACTCATTCTATATTTACTGTGAAATATTAATTATTTTGTTGAAATATTTCAATAAATAATTATTGGCTGTTGATTGATATTTACCTGAATAAATGAATAAAACTTTATACAGATTTATTTAATTCGACAAATCCATGAAACCCTGTTTGAAAATATAGATGACAAATGCTATAGCAGAACTGCACAGACCGGGAAGAAGTACCTACTTCAATAGTTTAATTTTTAACAAAGTTTGCTCCTCACCAAAGGTGGGAAGCAAACTGTGGGAAGAGAAGCACCCACCACCTCCATGTCGTTAAACCCCAGGAACATTTGCCTCCGGGACATGATCTGCAGTGGTCTGTATGGAAAGCACTGAACCGATGGCGCACCCAAGTAGGCCGCTGTAAACACAATTTAAAGCCGTTATTTTCTTTTTGTATTGTTAAGTTTCCTGAAATTTGAGCAAATATTTGCGCAATTTTGCTTAATTTTTCGTTCAACAAAACTATCTACGAAGTTATAGCGTTACCAGGGGAAATAAGGATTCATTTTATATAATAATGTAAATAGATTTTGCAAAAATCGCGCCTTCGATAATTTTGGGACGTTAGTAGTGTTTAGACACTGTAGCGCCGTCTGTAATTTGTGGTAGTAAACAAGTAGCTTTCTGGTACTTAATCGCCCGCATAGGTGTCGCTACAAGTTCCTGTAACACCCACATCACACACGGTTCAGTTTTGTAGGTGCACTACACAGAGTACTTTTATATAAGGTGCTCATTGCAACAGTGTTGCTCGTCTCGTTAAGCCAGTAGTGAACTAATTAATTGAACCTCTAAACTGCACGGTACTAATTAAAAGGGGTTCGTCACCATTTGTTGCTTCAGCAGAGTACTCGAAAAGTAAATAAATATCAATATTACTTTGCTGGTAAAATACCTACCATTGCCGGAAGTAGTTCGTAGTTGGTATTGGTAGTGTTTCGACAGCTGCCAAAATCCGTGAATGTATTTTTAGATGTAGTAATACTAAAAAAAAAACAATATTGTCTCTGACTGACATTTGTTTATCTGTGAATTTTCAAATGTCTTTCTTTTTAAATCAGCACGTGTAGACGCTGACGACTTGCTTATCATCCCATAAAAGTAACTTAGGTAATATTAATTATTCCACTTTAAACACGTGAATTAACTAAAGTGATTGATTCAAAGGTTATTTCTTCAGTGTTGTGGGATTTCTGGCGCGCCTTACTTGATAGATTTGCAAAATCAAAAGTACTTAGATAGTGGTACATTTTTTGTGTTCGTGTAATAAAAAATTGGCGTTGACCAGGTAGCCAGAATGCCGTCTGACGCAAAGAAAAGGGCCCAACAGAAGAAGAAAGAGCAGGCTGGCAGCAGGAACAAGAAGCCTGTGGCGCGAGTAACTAATGACGAGAATGGATCTGCTACCAACGGCAAGGAGGAACGTGAGCTTACCGCAGAAGGTAAATACCATCGTGAAATTTGATAATCCATAGTGGATTATCAAATTTCCGGCTGTAGATTCTTTTAATCATAAAATACCCCCAGAGGCGAACAAGTGTTTGAACTTTAAGTAATGTGTCATCAAGTCTTTGTTGTTAGGGCTTTTAGTAATCATGAAGAATGGTTGAAATCGGGACAAAACGACTATTTAGCACATGGCATATTAATTTACATTTACATGGTCGCCTTTGAATATAAACTTAGAGATGCATCAGGCTCTGTTTTTAGAAGAATTGCTGGAAAGTAATTTTGTGTGTCTAGGTTATTGAAATAACAACATGTTTGAAGAAGTTTAAATTACTTTGAAACTTCAAAATTTAAATAGAGTTAGCGCTATTTCTGCAATTCTGATGTAAGATGGGACAGTGAAAATGTTAAAACGGAGTTATTGCTGTATTGTGTGGCTACTGGGTACCCAGTTCACATTGGTAGATAAGGGTGGCGCTGCTTGCTAAGACAAATGTCAGAAATATGTCAAAATCAGTACAAATAAAATTAGTTCCTTAATTCGCCACCTGACATGATTTATTTGTACATTTTGCATGTTTTTTATTTTCGTTACTTTTTATTTGATCCGATGGCCAGCACTGTTTGTTCCGTTTTACGTAGTAATTGTAGTGAATTCCTCTCCATAAAATATGGGTCACAACTGAAACCCCTTAAAACATAGAATACACAGAACCCTTAACGGTTCTGTGTGCATGAATGATGACTGTGAAGAAACTTAGACCTTGTGTCACCACAATCTATTAGACAGCATAAGTTATTTGCCTGCAATGTTGTCAACTTGCTGACTGATGTAAGTTGGTTTGGGCTATTGCTCATTTGAAACAAAGGAAGTATACAGAAAACTGTACCAAATCTGAATATAACTTCAGGAAGTAAAACTACAACTATCAAACAAACCAATTACTTATGATGTGGCAGCTGTCTGTCAATTATTTAGAGCAACTATGCAAGTCATGGGCCACTGAGTACCTACTGTAGACGGTTGAGATAAAAATAAACAAAGAGTCACACTGCATTTGTCATGCTTTCACCAAAATGATGTGATTACTGCCTCTTGCAAGTCAAGTATTGTTAAATTCAATGCAATTGTTGTTAGTCGACAAATGTTTGGTAGGTACTTGTTGCATAATATTATTCGTCAATTGGTTATTGACCAGGCAATTATCTTTTGTTACAGTTTTTATTAGTTTCCAAATTATATCTTAATTGCTTCGGAAATAGGACTTTACTTTGATTTTATTTATGTTCTCTTCAGGGTTTTTAGTAAAAACCTATGCCCCAATTCTTGCACTGTACAAATAGACTAGAGAGCAGTATTCTTTGTTGTTGCTAATCAACAGTCGGTTATAGGTCCATGTGAGTGTGAAATGGCAAGCTTTAGAAGCAATTATGTCAAAACTTTTACAGAGATGAGGCCACTGACCTAACAGTGGGAACATTTTAGACTGATTAAGCAGCAACATAAAGAGTCTTGTATATCTATTCCGAGTAGTCAAGGTGAATGCTACTACATAAGTACTCTGTGCTTGTGACTTGAAAACAGTTTTATCTTTGCACTTACAGTAGTATTAAGTATATATAAAGGTCCCTTTTTTTCTGCATACTGAGGAATAATGAACCTTATATGTCATAGACATAGGGAATTATTGTAGGACCGACATCATAGTCATTATGTCATAATAAAAACCTAAACTGTCACTAGAATTTGTTACACACTGAGTATCCTCCACTGAGTAGCCTCCTACAGGCTCTAACTTGATTATGTTAATCCTGCCTTCAATGACTTCAGAAAAATAATGAACAAGTAGACTTTCATTATGCTAGGTTATTGTGATACTGACTTATGATACAGTAGTATGACTAGCTTCAGACACGGCTCTATGGAGATCAGAAATCATCATCATCCCAAAGTAACATACTACCGGGATAAGAAGTATACTATGAAGATAGAACCTGTCTGTCAAATATGATTAAAATTGGAGCCGTTCAGGCTTGAAAAGATAACACGTTATTAGTATGGATGTTACTGTTAGTGTGGTGAGCTGGTAGGTTTTACTTTTACCATATATAGATACTTAAATATAGTATGCTTTGAAAAAAACCGCAGGACGCCGACTGAATAATATCAATCTTTGTTCATTACAGCTGTTGTGCATCTGTTGCGCGGCATTCACTTTGTTGTGTATCACACACCTAAATTATACAAACAAACATAATACTCTCTTTGAGCTATGTGCTTTTATCGTTAATCTTGTCTAGTTTTGGTTTTAAAATCCTAAATGCCATTCATATCTCACTTGACACTAATATAATATCAGTGATGCACTGAGTTTTATGCATCTATTAGAAAATCTCAAATTCACTCAATGGCTGACAATAATTTACACAGCTTAAACCGGCAGGTTGAGAATTATACAATTTTGCAAGAGTTCTTTGTGTAACAAAAGTGAGCAAAGGCGAAAAGTAAAAAAATAATCGTCTTGAAAGTTGGTATGGAATTTCGTCATTTTTGCTGATGGGAAATCCCATCCAGGCACACGTCTTGTTGAATAGGAACAGCCATCAACTCGATGGCGCCGCCATCGAGTTGATGGCGGTTTATAAGACGGACCTGCATACAGGTTCGAAGATATGGTCCAATTTTCCCTGTCATAAAAAATAAAAAAAAAAACAAAAGAAACTCCTATAACTTAATCCATTGTTACAGAGGCACTATGCCTCAAGCTCGAAGAAGAGGCTAAGATGAACTCGGAGGCAAGGTCGTGTACCGGATCCCTTGCCGTCCACCCGAGGTCCAGGGACATCAAGATCGCCAACTTCTCCATCACATTCTACGGAAGCGAACTGCTCCAGGATACGCTCCTCGAGTTGAATTGCGGTCGAAGATATGGCCTCGTGGGATTAAACGGATGTGGTATGTACTATTTTACACTAAATGTTTTCCACCGTCTTCAAGGTATTGAGAGATGATACTGGTCTTATGCGGCAGATGATTTCATACAAATGCTGTTTTATTTTGCAAAAAGAAGGGTTTTGGAACAGGCTCCTGATAGACTGAATTATAAGTAAGGACCATGTTGAGCCGTGAGCGTTTAAAAGTGACGAGGACAAAACAATGTATCTTTTCCTCAAAGAATATAATGCTAGCTAAATTTCGATTCATTCACCTCATATTATATTATGATGAAGCATTGCAGCCATGCGAAATATATTTTGTTGCAATGCGACGATGATACTATATTGTCATTAATTTGTGCGCATCACGGTATACAAACTCTAGTATTTACCAGAATAACTTGCCTATTTTCCGATCGGAAGCTTAACTATTCCGGACGTGTGGGAAGTTCGTTTATCGACATTTCGAACAGACTCGGTTGCTTCAGTTGAATAATTTATTAATTGTAGAATCAGGTGTGTATATGTGAAACTATTCACATGTGAGCTTGATAAGGCCGGCTCAACTATAAAACAATTAATTCATAATCACAGCTACTTAAATCAATTTTCTATCCTCCGCTGTCATAAATATAACATGACGTGTTTCTAACATGATTACGTAACTAATTCGTCATCATGGCTGGTATTATTTACTATTATACACTTCCGATCGGAGTTATGATTGCGTTTCTATTGTACAGCATTATCAGTGTTTCCTTGAAGCATTAAGGACAAGCATAGCACAGGTTGTTTTATTACATCCAGAGGCAAGTTTAATTTGTAAACTAGTGCTCGTTGACTCCCTCGCCAATCCTGTACTTTATCGAATCCTGCACTTTATGTAGCCGTTTGTTCAATGAACCATCTCTCGTGATGCTATGAACGGGATAACATGACGTCAAGATCGAATTTATGACTAAAGTAGCTTAACTCATGCGAAAATCTGGCTCTCCGAGTTGTGTGGCAAGATAGAGGACGCACAGTATGTGTTAGTGGAATGTGTCCGATATACTAATAAGAGAAACGCAGTTCTCAACGCGATGAAATTGTCGGTGATGGATGTTGGAGTGTTCCGTGGTATTTTAGCTAAGCCTACCTCAAGCAGCAAAAATATTATACACTTTTTTATTAGATAAGAAATTAGATTAAGTTAATTCGGTTTGGGGTTTTTTTCAGCTAAATTAGTTTAGGAAGTAAGTTAATATTTGTAAAAGTTCTATGGGATTGACATCGTTGCTATTTAAGGGATTTGTCCCTTAAAGAAAAAAATTGACCAAAATAACCCATGTTTCTCTAACTTAAGTTTTCATATTTAATCAGTTTCGTCACACGAATTTTCTCTCTAAAGATCTTGCAATGAAAACTTTAAACGTAGGTACTAGATTTACGAACTGGCATTTCTTATTCTTTTGGTTTCGCAGTTATTATAAATTTTCTCAACTACAATACAGACGGGAACATAGACACAGTTACACAATTTTCCTCGTTTAATTAACAAACGTGGTTTTTTGTAAGCAACGTGAACACATTCCTGTTACCGTGGACATGCAAACCTTAAAAATCTTCCCTTGTTCTCGATGTTATAGGTATTTTGAGTTTATACAATACTAGCTTATGATGCCCACGGCTTCGCCCGCGTGGAGTTCGACAATTGACCCACGGGATCATGCTACCGGGATAAAAAGCATCATATGTGTTAATCCAGGTTATAAACTACCTGTGCGCTAAATTTCATACAAATCCGTTCAGAAGTTTTTGCGTGAAAGAGTAACAAACATGAATTGGACAAAAGAGTCACGTTGCCGAGACAATGAGGTAAATTCATCGGTCCACCAAATATTCTTTCTCAATAACGTGACACTTTAGGATACCTATCATAGGACATTACTAGTCTTGTTTAAGTCTCCCCGTGTATTCCAGTCAGATTGTGCCCAGCAATTTAAAAGCAATGGCGATGTCTGGGTATACCACTCAGGTTCCATCATTTATTTTTTAGTAATACCTTACACTATACGGAGAAGGAAAACAATGTGAGGAAACCTGAAGACCTACACAAGTGGCAATCTGAAGTCCCTTTAGATTTAAAATTATGAACTATAAATCGCCATTGTCCACGAGCTACCACCAAAAAGCAAGTGTGGTGATCAATGCTTGTATGTTATATGTATGAGAATAGTCTTTTGTTCTGTTGTGGGAAAATAGTATTATATTCAAACATACGAATAAACATAGCTTCTATATTAAATATATGTTTTCTTAACTCACTGCAACACATAATAAACCAGGCAATGAAATGTTTGGCTGCAATTATTGACTAGCAGTACTTATCCTACCAGCGTCGTTGATCCATTTTTGTTCTATCTCGCTATAACGGGAAGCTCGTTTGCTAAAGCCCTAGGTTAAAGCAATTGTTTTATGAATATACATGATTAAAACAACCGTGAGAATGTAAGGTTTTGTACATAATTATATCAAGTTCAAGCAAATAAAAACTTGTTGCTAGTGTAGCTTTTGAAACTTAGGGGTTAAAGCGAAGTCATTAGCAAATGTATAACATACACTTTTTGACGTTTTAACGTCTCATTTTTTAACCATTGGTTATGTATGAATAAACCCTTCTTTATATAAACTGTGATATACTTTTGTCTGATTATAATGACATAATCTAAGTCAGGAGTTGATGTTACTAACAGTATAACTATTCATTCTGAGCAGTATATCGTAAGCTGCGAATGCCTCCGACACTCAAGTATCGACCTCATTCCTTTATGGAATGAATAGGCATTTTCTGGTAGCTCTTAAAACGGGCGTATAGAATGCACAGGGCCCGCGCGCCCGCGTCCATTGTACTATTTTAAAAAGAAAAAGGTCAGGTATAAAATACTATAGAATTTAAAACTGACCATACGACCGAATCCATAATCACTATTCGCGTGAATCTTGGGCCAAACATATTCATTTGGACATCGATACTAAGTATATTTCAATCTGTATTTCTGGCTACTCTCTTATAGCAACAAAATTTACGATAGCAACAAACTTGCTTTGCTTCTCAACGTTATGTATGGAAAATTTTACACAACGCTGCCTACCGACCTTGGTACTACCGTATTTGCTACAAACATAAAGTGCGATACATAACATAGTTATAGTTCAGGAGTAACAACTGCTATCATATGAATGATGCTTTTATGTGCCGTTAATCTCGGTTCAAAGACTACTTTTCTCGGATGTAGAGCCATCATCTGGGTTTTCCCAACTATGTTGAGGTCGGCTCCCAGTTTAATCGGATGCAGCTGAATACTAATATTTTATAAATAATGCGTCTGTCTACTTGAACTCCACAGCCCAAATTATTGCGTAACACGCTACCCCTTGGCAAGTCTGGTTCTTCTACTTTCGCACTTCTGACCACCCGTAATAATTACTTCTCGGTTCTTGGTGTGTAATGGATAATCAAATACGTTTATTTCTAAATGATTTGTTAGCCCTCAGTGAGTAAAATTAGTTTCGCATTTACGATCTCATAGATTATATTTACGAACAACAGACGAAACTCATTTGACGGATTATTTCGAACGTGAGAAAGTTGGATGCATACGATGTTATTGTTGCAAAACAATGCGGTGGCATAACAACTGGGTAATTTTGTTAGATACCAATTACGTGTTTACAAAGGGGGACCGGGTTTCCGTGGCCACTGAAAGACAAATGACAACTGCACTTTAATATGCACAATAGAATAGAAACGTGAAGCGATACTGCACAAACATTTCACAATAAAACAAGCCACGGTTTGTTTTTTTTTTCATTTCGATAATGTTTTGGATTTTAACACAAATTATATCCTTCAATTAAACTGTTACCTACTCTATAGCAATTACGTATTGAAATTGTTTTTTTTTAAACTAATTTAATTGTACAAAAGTTGTAGAAACAAAGAACTATTCTGCAGATGCTTGTTTTTAATAGAAATAGCACACACTTTTCTTTATTATCCACGGCAACGACAGGAAGTCTAGAACCTTTATATAAATTGAAAAAGTCAGACACCTGCGAAGCTTCTATTTCTAAAAATATAATGTCGTTCGCTTTGTTCAACGGATTTCCCGCGTCCGGTCATAGTACAGGATACTGGTCCAAATCTGTCTTTGAAACTAACAAAGAACTGTTATATGTGCGCTAAAATAGTCTTATGTTTATTGACGAAAATAACATAATGACAAAGTAACTTATTTAAACTCCATATACCCAAAAACGCAAGCAGCTGCTAAAGAAAATGGCATTTTCCAGCACGCTTGCTAATCAATGGAATAGGTAATACACTTGCGGACAAATAATACGGGTCAGTACGAAAAACTAAAAAAACTCTTAAAATATAATTTTAAGAGTTTTTTTAGTTTTTCGTACTGACCCCGGGGTGTTCCCTTGAACACTAATAAAAGTGTTTTTCTTGAATATTTTTTCGTCCGGTTATCTGTGAAAAAGCATCAGTTAACAATTTCAAAAGAAATTTTAAGTCTTAAAATTCAATATTTTATAAATAGCCTTCTTTTTACCAAACCAAAGTGCTTTGTCAATGGGCAATTGCTTTTAATGGATTTCGTATTCCTACAACGGCTTTCAATAGAATTGGCAAAAGTTTTCCTTTGTTTAAATACACATTTACGGCGAACTTACTGCCGTAGGTTTCTTCCACCAGTCAACCTTTTGGTTATAATGTCATTGTATTGAGGTTCTCACGTCAGTTCTACCTTTCCTTACTAATATGTTAATACCATTGATGTACGGATAAATTCGCTATTCATAAGATCGCTCACCTGGAATTGTGCCAGGATTGCATATAGTTAAGGACTAGGTCATGGATATTATGGGATCATTTGTCCCTTCCGAACTGTGGAAGTGTGGCTTAAAATTAATTAGCATAACATTCTTGAATGATGAATGGATATTTGATAGCTAAACGTTTGGAAATTGTGATATCCCATCATAACAGTTTTGTTCAAATATAACGTATCGTTTTCTTCAAAGATATTTTTCTTTTACGCATGAAAGTTAATCAGTCTTAAAAGTTACTCAAAATATAATCACAGTTAGTTTTCAACCATTACAGTGATTCTCAAAGCAGAATGAGAAATTTTGGACCCGATCTGTCAATATAAATAATTTGCTCATGCATAGGCATTTTTAAGCAGAACATAAGTCACTAATAGGACTAGTTATATAGCTAACTAATTATATCTATTATTATCTTTGTTATTTATATAACATCGAAGGATTCTATTGAAGGCTGGGCCCAGGTCTTATACATTTGTTTCTCGTTCTCATTTGCTAGCGGTGTTTTGGGACGAATAACTAGAAACTAGTGCACAGGCCCAGGCCAGGCCTCCGTCACTCCATGTACTTGCGCGCTATAAGTGCCTACCGCCCAGCCGAGCGGACTCGGTCCGCCGGCGGATCAAATTCAGTGCGGTTTTCGCAAGCAAAGCGCGCGCACGCCGTTCAATTTTTAAACCGACTTCAAAAAAAAGGAGGAGGTTTCTCAATTCGACCGTATATATTTTTTTTTTTATGTGTGTTCGCGGATATCTTCGTCGTTTATGAACCGATTTTGATAATTTTTCTTTTGTTGGAAAGGAGATACTTCAAGGGTGGTCCCATGATAAGGAAACCGGGATCTGATGATGGCTTCCAAGAGAAATTGAGGGGAGCTTTCAAAAATTGTAGTGCCGACTAGTGCGTTTGTAAATTTTTTGATTAAGTATTTTAAAGCACTATAATTTAAAGAAAGTCTGGAATCGCTCTGATGATGGAACCGAAAGACAGTCGAGGGAACTCCTCAACGGTTTACAGCAGTCACCTTGTGTTTGGGTTTGATTAATTTGTATTGATGAGAAATGTGCACCTAGATGGGTTGTGACTGTCATAAGGGGTCTGATGATGAAGACAAAGGACAGTTAAGGGAACTCCTCAACTGTTTACAGTAGCTACCTTGCGTTTGGACTTAATTCATGTATATTGATCAAAACTTTGCACCCATCTGGGTTACAAGTGCCATTACAGGTCTGATGATGAAAACTATTTCTATGGAATATTGCAACTAAAAATAAAAAAATAAAAACTTTTTTGCAAAAAATAAAACCGACTCCAAAACACAAAAAAAGTGAAAAATAATTTTAGCTTCAGAAGTCGGTGACTTTTGTTTATTTGATTCAGTTTTTTGTCACCGACTTCTGAAGCTAAAATTATTTTTCACTTTTTTTGTGTTTTGGAGTCGGTTTTATTTTTTGCAAAAAAGTTTTTTTTAATAGTGCTGTTCGTTCGTACGCGTATTACGATGCCGTGTGGTGCCTTATGTGCTGTAGATGGGTGTAAATCAAGCAAAAGAAGGGATAAACACCTAACATTTTTCCATTTACCTGTCAATGATTTCCATTTACCTGTCAATTTTTTTAAGTTGGTTAAATATTTTATAAATGATAAAATTTTTAACTGCCACATAAAAGTCAGAACATATTCACAGTTCTCAGTAACATAGATAAAAAGTTATGTTAATTTAATTTTATCGAAGAGGCAGCCCTGCGATTACTGTGGAATCGCGCGGTGCGAAGCAATCACTGCTGTACGCTTGAGCATTTAGGCGCATTTTAGCATACAGTGGTTGTTGACGCGAGGGAGTAGGCAATTATCGTAATAGGTATTGGAAATTTTCTACTGAGTGAAGTATCTGGACTAATCTGTGCCCAGGCTCAGTACTCTCATCATTGGCGCTATCTGGTGATCTCAAAACCGATAGCCCTCATTTCACAACCTGTACGTACACAAGCCAGCCCTGTAGTTTGACCGCCTTTTTAAATATTAGTGGTAATTCCCTGTCCACTACTGGCCATGGAGTCGAGTAAGTGTGTCAAGTGGGGGAAAGAAATGGGTCTAGTGACTTGCTTGCTGCGACTATCATAACGGTAAAGGTAGTGCTTGTGTTCTTGAGTTACGGTCTTCGGATTCTGCCAAAGTTCGTTGTGACGTCAGTCGGTAAAAAAGAAATACATACCGGGGGGTTCGTTCAAGAGTTCTGAAGAATACACTATCGTATTCTGGCACTAACTAGAAGCCCGAAATGCCTTAGTCCAAAACTGAATACAGATTTATTCGCCATACAATATCCGCTTGCAAACTCCTTGGCACGATCAATAAATAATCAAACAATCATACACTGCTTTTGCACTATTTGTATAATATATGGACGGTTTACAGCTTTAGTGAGAGTCATCTTAGAATTGTTAATAGGTTGGATAAAAAGTGGGTTTAATAAATAACGCGAAAAGGAAATCGCGATTGAAATTCATTATTGGCAACTTTTACAAGACGGTGGAATAATACCGTTTTGCAAAATAATGTGTGTAAATTTTTTTTTCTTTTTATCGTATAGAGAAAGGGGAAGGTTGTCTAGCAATTCTATCTAATATTTTCTCAGCGCATATGGAAGGGGCTCCAGAAAACTCGGTCGGTCGCGCACTAGTGCCCTTTACATAGGTAAAGGGCACTAGTGTAATTCATCTAAGTTGGCTCTCCGCGTGTAGACGCGGAGAGCCAACTTAGATGAATTCCTGCTTTGCTTATTTAATGTTATTAGTATGTATATTTAGGCCGTATTTATCTATGGGTCTTTGTTAACAGAAATAAATGGTTAATTATTATTATTATTACCGCCCATTTATGTTTAAAGAGATGCTAAAGCTTAGGAATTCTGCTCATTATAATTATGCTTGCGCAGCAAATCTAGTTTTATATAAAATGTTTGTAGGTAAATATATAAAAATTAAAGCCGATAAATTGCTAATGCGAAAATTGTACTGAAAGTCTGAATGCCATCAGATTTTGGTTGAGGCCGACTTAAGTGTACTATTTAATAGGAACACTCAATTATACTATGTCGTAATAACTAAAAGACCAACAGTAACTCAAATTCTATCTCCGAATTTAAACTTTTCTTTACAGTAAATCAGTAAATATTTTTCACAAGCAATATACAGGGTGGAAAACGTCCCCACCTAAACGCGCCTATTGGCCTTGTTTTGTTCTGTCTGAAGTGAAAATTATGTTTTTCCTACTCCTCCGCTATGCGTTACTGATTAATTTCGTTGCGACATCCCAGACAGTTAAATTGTTTCTCTGGGACTTTGTCGAGCTTCATCGTCTCGGCACTTTTCTGGTCGTCGCCACTGTTGATTCCGGCTTTCAAGAGTAGCATGGCGGGCTTGTTCCAAAAAAAAAAAATGCAGGGTGAAAAGGACATCGCCAACAAACGAAGTGGTATTCATTTGTGCGTCAATATCCCTTCTACTCTTTTTCTTGTGTATTGTTGCAATTTCTAGCGATTGTCTTTAACTGCGAGCGAATTATAAAACAGTGTTGGCTTTTCTTGAAATAATTTACTTTTCTGCGAGGAGACTGACTGTCAGTACCAGATATTTCAAGACGGCATTGAAGTTGGCATTAGTGGCATAACCTATGTTAAACCACTAGCAGTACCCCGCCTTGGCGGGTAGCAGTAATTATGTATAGCCGGATGACTTCTGGTGGATGCGTAATATCGCATTGCTGACCACCACCGTAATCATCTAAGTCCTAAGATATTAATTTAATTTATAAACGGTAATTTCGGCAACAGACACTAGTAGTTCTATTACAGTTGTTGACCTTCTTTTATCAATGTTTCCAGGCAAGTCGTCACTGCTAGCGGTGCTGGGACGGCGGGAGGTGACCATTCCCGCGCACATTGACATTTTCCATCTCACGCGAGAGATGCCCGCCTCCGATAAGACTGCACTCGAGTGCGTCATGGAGGTCGACGAGGAGAGGATCCAGCTGGAGAAACTGGCTGAGGAGCTGGCTCAGTGCGAGGATGATGGTGAGATCAAGCATTATGTCACTACTACAGCCTTGTCGCGTAGTGATCGCAAGTACGAGTAGGTCACAAGCAAAGGGTCCTGGGTTCGATCCCTGGGTTTCTGAAGACAGCTGAGTGAGGAGGTCAGTGAAAGGTCTTCGCTACTTACGGAACTGACTCGCAGACCTGCTTCCTGTCCGGAACCCACAGTGGCCTCCAAAATTTCAGGGCACGCTGGGCATGATGTTAAATATCCTTTGCGGAAACAGTACCATATTTTGCTCTTAGAAAACGAGATAGTTTTTTTTTTTGTAGTCTATGAATTCACAACTGATTAAGGAGTATTATTATATCCATGGTATTCAGATGTCTTTTTTATCATCTATCGAAAGACTTACAGCTAACAAACAGATTCAGTCAGACAGCCAATGACAAGTCTTCACTTATACACAAGTAAACATAATTAAAAAAAATAAACCCGTCTGCAAAAAAGAAAATTTAAAAGTAATGCACTAAAAGACTTAAATTTAAACGTATACCTAACTTATACATATTTTTTATTCCCCTTTAATTTGATACCCTATTCGATAGGGGCTCGTGGCAAAATAATAACAGCCGCTCAGATCGATCTTTAGGTTAAGCCGTGCTTGCCTAGGTTGGTCTGTGGATGGGTGACCCATTACATACCGAGTTTCCTCCGTGCCTCGGAAAGTACGTTAAGCTGTTGGTCCCGGCTGTCATTTGTAGATCTTTGACAGTCGTTACAGGTAGTCAGTGCTCCAACAACTGAAGTGCTTTGCCCAGTATGGTGAATTTTGTTCAGTTTATAAGTACATTAACTATTGTCTCGTCGTCATCCATGCAGGCTCTACAAAGTAGGCTGTTTGTGACTCCTATGACAAAGTGACTATCTCAACTAAGCAGATTATGTAACTAACAAGTTCACTTAAACTCTCCAGACGCGCAAGAACAGCTGATGGACGTGTACGACCGTCTCGAGGATCTGAGCGCGGACACGGCCGAGGCACGCGCCGCCAATATTCTGCACGGTCTGGGCTTTACCCGTGAAATGCAGCAGAAGGCCACCAAGGACTTCTCCGGAGGTTAGTACCATACTGAAATATCATGCATTTTTTGGGCATATTTCTTATATTTAATTAAACTTTGGTTTGGATTTGTAGTTTTAATTCTTCATGTGATGGGAAATCTTTCAGTGATAGTGAATCTAAGTCCTTCTCTACTATTTCGTTCTTTAATCCTCGCACGTAGTGTTTCAGATAATTCAGTACTTAACACCGTGTCATGAGTGAGCAACTTCTCTAAAACAAGTTTTAGTGTTGTTTCAGCAGTTAACAGGGTCGAATCTCTTCTGCATAGGGCCTCCACAGCCAATCTCAGCGTCAAGCGACTCGCACACACACGCACCAAGCATTTAAAGTACCAACTCATGCAACAGCGCGATTACTTTGCCAAAAATTGCTATTACCGGATCCAGTATATTGGTACCGGATCCGGTAAACGTGCATTGACCCCGGTTCTGCCGGATTGCAATCCCTAAGTACCCAGTTAAACAAAAAATATCTCGTCGAAAATGTTACTTATTTTATAGCTTATTTAAATTTTGTGGTGCATGTTTTGGCACTTCAGTTGCATATTTCAAGCATTTATTATGCTTATTTAGATATTTCGACGATGTTAAGTTTCACATGACCCGGGCTTGAGAGATGACACATAAGTTCAGCACATACCAGCACCAGGACCAGTCGGAGCTGAGATATGTGTTGAAAATATTTAATTTTAGGCAACACATACAGTTTTCTCAAAGTGTTAAAGAAAACAGGATTTTTATGTAGAAAAAACGCTCAAAGCTGGATTATGGAGATCAGATAACAAATTTTTAGCTAAATTTAAAATATTAGTATTCAAGTGCATCGGGTGAGACTGGAAGCCGACCCCAACATGTTAGGTAAAGGCTAAGAAGACCATGAACCTGTTACAGAAATCCTGCGTGTGGCACAAGTATTGTAAGCCCCACTGTTGTCAACAGGTTGGCGTATGCGTATCGCGTTGGCCCGCGCGCTGTACGTGAAGCCTCACCTGCTGCTGCTCGACGAGCCCACCAACCATCTGGATCTCGACGCCTGCGTGTGGCTCGAGGAAGAGCTCAAACAGTACGTACTCGCATGTTCACTGTGTTCCCATCTTTGATTCTTGAGCTATACATTATTATTGTTCTAATATGCTGAAATCTATTATCTGGCTAGCTGTATCCGGTTAGACTGGAAGCCGACATCTACATAGTTGGGAAAAAGCTAGCAGATTATGAGGATGATGCAGAAATCTATTATAAAAGCGAAAGTAACTCTGTCTGTTACCTTTCATGACTTGACGACTGAACAGATTGCAACGATATAGCACACCAGTCAACAATGGTCTGAGTGAGCGAGTATACCTTTATTTCCCCAGTACCACGTTTCGACGCGTGTATTGCCGCGGGCAAAAGCTACTTAACATAATATACAGGGTGAATAAATAATAAATAAATATCCCTGGACATTTCACACAGCACCATCTAGCCCCAAGCTAAGCAACCTAATGCTTGTGTTATGGTAGCTAGATGGCTGATAAACTACATATATAATTTTTTTTTTTGTAAATACATACATAATATAGATAGAAAAACACCCAGACCCGGAACAACTACTTGTAGGTCATACAAATATTTGTTCCGTACGGGAATCGAACCCGCGACATGCAGCGCAGCAGTCAATCGCTTGACCACTGCGCCAACCGTGCCGTCGAATTTTTCAAGTGTGCGTGGATGGCCAAATCCGAAACATGAGAAATACCGAAAAATACTCAAAGGAGTCTCGAATCCGATTCCTACACTATTATAATATTATAAAGAGGAAAAAATTTTATTTGTGTGTGTGTGTGTGTGTTTGTAATGAATAAACTCAAAAACTACTGTGCCGATTTCAAAAATTCTTTCACCATTGGAAAGCTACATTCACCCTGAGTAACATAGGCATCCGTGCAAAGCCGGGACGAACCGCTAGTAAATTATATAGTCCGTTGTTATGGCATCAAAAATCGATGCTGCCATGGACCATACAATCATTAGACTGACCCAGTTAATGGAAATGACTCTAATTAGAGGTGAACAAATCCGAGTGTAAAATACACCTGTCTACCTACCCTTTTTGATGAATGGTGATGGTATGTCTTACAGGTCTAGACACTGGACTTTCGATATAGCACAAGTTTTTACATGAGTACTCCGAAATCCTAACATAAATTTGGTTATTTTCCAGTTACAAACGCATCCTCGTCCTGATATCTCACTCGCAGGACTTCTTGAACGGCGTGTGCACGAACATCATCCACATGAGCAAGCGCCGGCTCAAGTACTACACGGGTAACTACGAGGCGTTCGTCCGGACGCGCATGGAACTGCTCGAGAACCAGATGAAGCAGTACAACTGGGAGCAAGACCAGATCGCCCATATGAAGGTTTGTTACAGCGTTCAGGAGCTCGATGTGTGCACATGTATACTATAGTAACGTACTATGTTCTCTGTTGAAAGGAATTAGCCGATGTTTCACACGAAGACCGAAACGTGAAGTGTCGCACAGTAAGAAGTCCTAATAAATAACCACACTATCCTAGCATGTTAACAATTCTCCTCCACTCCGTTGACCACGTATTAGGTAGAGGCTTATGTTAAGCAGTAGTAGTATATTTCCTATTAAGTGACGAACATGCTAAGCGAGATTAAAGCAGTGTTACAATGTTACGGTGTGCAGTCAGTAACGCTGTCCACCTCATGATCAGCGCGTGTTGTTAGTCGCCAGCCACACACTGGTTGCGCGCGGGGTCTTCACCAGCAAGTGAGTCTAAATGTCAAAACTCGATGTTGTGGACTTTTTATTATTTTCTTTTTCATTTAGGTTTATCTATCTGTGTCCAGTGTATTTTATTTGAGTAAATGAGGATGCTTTTCTCTCCTTACAGTACACATTATCTGGAATATTTACTGTTTTCGTGGTATATTTTTTCAGCGATCAGGAATGTTAAGGGCATTGATGCAAAAAATAAAAGTTTAAAATAAAAATGTAATTGTGACGTCAAAAGAGACATATCTATAACCAAAAGCTAGCAGTGTAAGAAAATATATTACAGAAATGTTATAGGTAAAATATTTCAGTATGGGGTTATTGCAGAAATTTATTTTGAAATGTAATACCTACATATTATGGACTTGGACGACATTATTTTAGACATAACGTGTTTATTACGTTGTTATTGTGGCAATTTCAAATAAATACGGTAAGCGCGGTATAAGCTCGTTTCGTATGCGCGTCTACGCTCGTACGAGTCACGCGTGAAAAAAAGTCGTGGGTGTGCGCGCGTACATGCGCTTCAATACACGAGCTTATGCGCGCCGAGAATACGCATAATAGTCTGCAACTGCCCTAAAAGTATTTGTACATTAATTAAAACATTATTAGTATCTATTACGGTGAAGGTGTATATTTACAATAATTCTACGAAACATTCCTGTTGCGTTTAACAAAAACTTAATGAAGTTTGCTTAAGAGAATGGTCCGAAAAACGCCACTTACCAAAATAAATACAGAAAGAAATGGTTGTAGAAATGCGTATGGCTATTCTGACACGACACCGCTCGTCCGCGCGGTAGGGCGGTGAAGCGGATCTAATGTCACATTGTCATGTATTAAATCCGTTGATGCCTAAGGGTGTTACCAATCGATCAATCGCCGATCCCCGATCGATCGATAGTAGAAATGACGACGATCGATCAAAATTGGTCTAGTAGAAACTGACGATCGGTGACGTGTGTAATGGCCTAACAATACTTTTGCCATCATAATTTTTCCCTAGCATAACGGTTTATATGATGAGTTTATTTGTTCTAATATCATTAAGAAATATAAAAGAAAAATACTAAGGTGTATTCCAGTCCATAGGTGCCAAAGTCATACCAGCAAAAAGTTCATACTAACACATAACCGACTTTTTGTTTCGGGACATAAATGTAAAAAATTGCTCACCACACACTGACTACTCAACCCCAGCACAAATTTTAAACCCAGAATGCTGAAATTTTGCATAGGTACGATTTCTCTTTATGATTTGGACAGCAAATAAAGCCGTAACTTTTAGAAATTGTCATGGATTAGGAAATATAGGGGGATGTAGTCGCTGACAAAATGCAAGTTTAACTTAAAAATTCTGCTGCCAGTTTGATAACCATCTTTTTAAGTCTTTATAAAGAAGTATTTAATAATCATTCATTGGCATGACGCAACTGATTAAGGACAAATCACCCCTACATACATTGTTACTCCAAATTATGAAGCGGTCCGTACAGGACCTGTTAACAGACAGATGTAAAAATTATCCACCAATTCAACAATGTAATAGACAAGCGGTGGATTTTTGATACGGGTACGTAAGGACAGGAAGGAGACATAAAAGGAAAAATAATTATTTAATTTCTTTTCGCTTTTCTGTAATATAGAGTAGATAGATAACTTTTTAAGTTGCATCCTAAATATTTGTAATCTGACGACCCCTTTAGCGACAGTGGGGTTTAGTCATCATACTATAGCATGTCTGTCGTGAAGGGAAGCGTAGAAGATGATTTATTTTTCAACAAGGTCTGTTTTAGTAGAGTAGCACAGTACTTCTCTAGCTTGAATCCCTTCTCCGCACGTATGTGTATGTAACCCTTCCCTCCATACTGTATAAAGGGTGTAAAACTACCCCTGGCGAAGCCGAGAGGTACTTGTTCCCCCTGCCAGTCCGATCATTTATTTGTTCTGGACCATACCTGGGACCTCAGAACAGTAAAAAAAGTTTAGAAGGTTATTTTTTTAATTGAGCCTGCATATTTTTACTATACTGGTGATAGGATATATAATAATCTGGATTCTTCAAATAAAAAGCTTTATTACTCTGGCACAGCTGCTGAACTCTTAAAATCCAATTTTCGCTACCTGTTACATTGATATATTCTTCCTTAAAATCAGGTTCCATTTGAAATCTAAACCTAAGCAAGTTTTAAAAACGTTGAGAAAAATATACCCATTACAAGGTAAAAAAAACATGAAATACCTCTAGGTGGATGCCCGATAATTCTATTATAAGTAAGCAAGTTTCTGTACGTATAAGTTTATTTGGATGGTTTGGTTAACAACACTAGCGAGTGTTGGGCATCTAGTACCACCGTGGCCGTCGATTGCACGATGTATTTGTAGGTGTAAACGGTATACATTACCAAGTCATGCGTCGCGATCGTGATTGGGAGTGTTACTAGCCCGCAAAGTATATCATAGCTCAGTTTTTACCGAATTGTATGTTAAACTTATTTTAAGGAAATTTTACAATTGTGACAAGAATTTAAGACTTGCCGGTGAAAAGACAGTTGGCGACTAATGCGAGCGTTCGACGCTCATAAACTCGGGCGTGCCTGTCTCGCCCACATAGCCTTTTTAACCTTTTTTTTATTGTTCTGTGCCCTTCTAGTTTCGGAGATGTTGAAGGTTTATTGAAGGAACTTTTTCACACGTTACCAGTTTTAACTGCCTCATTTAAAGTAAAGAAAAAACTTCAAAACATCCATCAGCACAATGTTTTGAGTACGTTACATTGAGCGCTACTGTAAACCTAGATTTTTCAGCCAAAGGGCAAAAGGCTTACCTTATACAAATTTTTGCGTGGTGCAAAACTTACCTAGATGTGCAGCATGCTTAGTTGATGGCTATGGTATGGTCAGCATGGATTAAATTGAATCTGTAATGTAATTAGCCGAAGAACAGATCCCATAATCATCATCAAGGTCCACAATCAGTCTAGCCCAATGCAGCAGAATTTTACATAGAGCGACTGTCAGACCTCCACCTCACAGTTACTGAGCAACACTATTCCCCATGGACAAAGGATCGATAGATCCGCATAATTAGATATACCTAGATAACGCTAGAGCACCTACTTCGCGTGTCCGGCTTACGCATTTCGTGCTTAACGGGGCTACTGTCGCAGCAGGCTAATTTATTTAAAACAACAGCGTATAATAACAACTCAAGTACCTAGTACTTGTAGGCTAATTTCATTTAAAGATATTTGTTTTTTTTTTGTACAGTAACTTGTTTGTATAGTAACTAAATAGTGCTTATGACTTCACAGTAGGTATATTTAAAAAAAAATGCCACTCTAGGGTTTAATACGGATGATACTTGCGTTATCTAGGTATATATATCTTTATCTGTGGAGACCTATGAAACAAAAATCAAGTCGCAAACGCACTAACAAACGAGAGGCGTTACATTTTAAGTATGCAACGTCAACTCAAACTGAATCCCTTATTACTTGACCATCTAAGACTAAGACTTGTCTAAGTAATGTATGAAATGTTTTCAGAACTACATAGCGCGGTTTGGTCACGGTTCCGCCAAGCTGGCCCGACAAGCCCAGTCGAAGGAGAAGACTCTAGCTAAGATGGTGGCCCAAGGACTGACCGAGAAGGTCACAGATGACAAGATCCTTAACTTCTACTTCCCAGCGTGCGGCAAGGTGCCGCCGCCTGTTATTATGGTGCAGGTTAGTAATAAAAAAAAAACAAGAGTGTCCATGGAGTTAATTACACGTTTTTGTTCTAAACAGATCTACTTTTTGGAACAGGCTATTAACTATAACCGTCTGACTCTAGACTACACACAACCCAAAGCGTACAGACCAATAAGCCTGACATCATTCCTCCTGAAAACCCTCGAGAGACTCTGTGACCGACACATCCGGGACGGACCTCTTCGGGAGCTACCACTACACAAGAACCAACATGCCTACTCCACAGGAAAATCAACAGAATCCGCACTACACAGTGTGATCTCTAAGATCGAATGTGCAGTAGACCACAAGTGCTCCTCACTAGCTGTTTTTATTGACATAGAAGGGGCTTTCGACAAAACTATTTTCCATAGCATCAACGCAGCCCTCGAGAATCACGGTGTGGACTCGACCCTGCGAGGATGGATCACAAATATGCTAAGACTCAGGGCCGTACAAGTTACGGTGAACGATACCACTAGAGCCATCGTGGCGAAAGGCTGCCCTCAAGGGGGCGTCCTCTCACCACTCCTATGGAACCTCGTGGTGGACAGCCTTATCAAACGTCTGAATGACAGAGGCTACTACACGGTGGGCTACGCAGATGACATAACCATAATAATAAATGGCACACATGAAAACACACTATGTAACCTTATGCGCCAAGCCTTGAAGGTGGTGGAAGACTGGTGCAAGGAGTACAAACTAGCAGTGAACCCCACCAAAACCGAACTCGTCCTTTTCACAAAGAAAAGGAAGTTGGCAAACCTACAATTGCCACGTTTCTTTGAGACCACCCTAAGCCTGTCGACTGAAACCAAATACCTGGGTATTTATTTGGACAAACAGCTGAACTGGGCAAAACATACTGATTACATCACAACAAAAGCCAGCATAGCCCTATGGCAATGCAAAAGATTGCTTGGCAGGAATTGGGGCCTAAGCCCCAAAATCACCCACTGGCTATACACCACCGTCATCCGACCAATCATTACATATGGCTCCATAGTTTGGTGGCCCAGGACCAATCTGAGCACAGCCCAGAAGGACCTCGAGAAGGTACAAAGATTTGCCTGTGTAGCAATCACCGGCAGCATGAGAACATCACCCACTGCCGCGTTACAGGTAATGCTGGGGTTACCACCTCTACACCTCGTCGTAAGAGAGGAGGCGGCCCTAGCGACCTTCAGGCTCGAAGTATCCGGCACCCTAAGTAAGGACTCCAGAATCAAACATACGCGTATAAAAGACGACGCAATCAAACAACAGCCCATGATGGCATCACCCTGCGACAGAACCCTGAAGACCCACTGCTTCCAAAAGCACTACAACATAGAGCTCACAGCGGAGATGTGTGACTACTCAGGCCCAAAAGAGCTAAGGATCTACACTGATGGATCGAAAACCGACGATGGTACAGGTGTCGGAGTTTTCTCCGACGATCTAAACATCAAAATATCCAGACCCCTGGGAATGCTCAACTCTGTATATCAAGCAGAGTGCGTAGGCATTATCCAAGCGGCACACGCCATAGAGGCCAGGGAAGTTACGGATACTCACATCCGTATACTTTCCGACAGTGCCTCAGTCCTCCAATCCTTAAAGAGAAATCAGATCACGTCGAGACTAATTTTAGAATGCCATAATGCCCTAGAACGAGTTACGGTACTAAACCGCAACACGGTGACATTACAATGGATCAAGGGGCACAGTGGATCGCTTGGAAACGATGCAGCTGACGAACTCGCCAGAAGAGGATCCAGCACAAAAGCTTTCGGACCCGAACCCATTGTCCCCATACCCTTCAAGCAGCTCAGAAGTTGGCTAAAGGATCACACTCAAACACAAGCGGAGAAGTGGTGGACCTCGACACCAGGGTGCAGGCAATCCAAGGAGGCTATGCCATCCCTGGACAAAAAACTGACCAAGCGCCTTCTGCGCCTGGATAGAGATAGCCTGCGACTGGTGGCGGGGACCATCACTGGACACTGTTCACTGAACAAACACTTCCACACCCTAGGTATCACTGACAGTCCCCTGTGCAGGGCGTGCATGGAGGCGGAGGAAACGATAGCGCACGTACTCCTTGAGTGTACTGGCGTCACCCAGATACGCGAGGCGACCCTTGGAACGCCAGGATCTCTTGCGGATGCCCTGAGAAGACCGGGAAGTCTGATCTGCTTCTGGAGGGAGGTGGGCTGGTTGGAGTAACGGCCACCAAGGCTCACGCACAATGGTCCACTTTAAGGACTAAGTGCGGAAACCAAAATCCCTAACATAGAACATAGAACATAGAACCGTCTGACTAACCGACCAACTCTATACCTGATAAATTTTTTTTAGTAAATATTATTTTATAATTGTAATACATGAGTTTAGTTTATTTACAGTCGGTTTGGTTCAGTTTTACGTTATCAAATCAATTCTGCAAACTGGAAGTATTTATTTAAATCAAACCGAAAATATGAAGCTACTTGCCCATTATACAGCGTAGTGGGTTCCTATAGACAGGAACGGGCTAGAAACTCCTTATTCCAAAAACAAGCTGGTATCATTAGCAACCGTATAAAGGCATGGAAGTTGTTGTAAGGGTTAAAAAAATAAAGGTTCAGATGTATGCGACTTTCTAGTAGAACACGATGTTAACACATTTCCATTAGAAGAAAAAGTTATTTAAGAAGATAGGCTTTTTCTGCTGCAAGGCCAAAATAAACCTAAAATTATAAACTAAAAGTTGATTTTATCTTTTCCAGAACGTATCATTCAGGTATACGGACACCAGCCCGTGGATCTACAAGAACCTGGAGTTCGGTATCGACCTAGACACGCGGCTGGCGCTGGTAGGACCCAACGGAGCCGGAAAATCCACGCTTCTCAAACTACTGTACGGAGATGTGAGTATAGTCTTGTACCTTTGTAGCAACTAAGGAGGTCCTGCCATATTGTAAAATGCCGCATTGTTCCAAATCATTGTCCAGTGTTGACAAGCCACAGAGTATACAACATAAAATTTTGCTTACCCTAAAGCTCCAAAGGAGTCATTGCAGTCATCACTATAACCAACTTTTTCCAGGAGACCAACTCTGAAATTGAAAAAAAAAAAAACTTTGATTAAGTACAAACATTTCAGTTCACATAATCTTTTCAAAATGTAGGGAACAGCTGATTTTTTTATTCGTCCCATGGCAAAAGTAGCTGTTGTAAACAAAAATTAAGCTTGTATAGTAAAACCACCCAGATCGCCAGCTTCAGACGACATAAGGGGTTAATAGCAATTTCTATACACACGTGAGTTCCTCTTGTTTACGAATTGATGGTATACTTGTACGCGAATGACTGGGCCCAAGTACAATCGTAGCATTAGTGGAGTTCATACGGTCCTCATATGTGTACGTATGAAACTTACACCAATTAAAGCTTAAATAAAAGAGTCTGACGTAGTACAATTACAATAGAAAGTATTACCCAATTAAATGAGATCGTACCAAATTGCAACACTACAAAACTATCGCTTCTCAAAAAGCCAACAACGAATATATAGCATTCTAAAGCTATTGCTTAAAGTGCTAAAATCGAAAAGTTTCGTCAAATAACATACAGTTTGGTTCCCCAGCTCGTCCCATCAACGGGCATGATCCGCAAGAACTCTCACTTGCGCATCGGGCGCTACCACCAGCACTTGCACGAACTGCTCGACCTGGACCTGTCGCCGCTCGACTACATGATGAAGGAGTTCCCTGAGGTGCGCGAGCGCGAGGAGATGCGCAAGATCATCGGCCGCTACGGACTCACTGGACGACAGCAGGTCAGTAGCAGCGATACAGGATCACATAAACTTGTTGATTAAATTACGATGCATAGCCTTACATCATCAGCCAATTAGCGGTCTCCACTTAAGAAGTCGCCTACCCATCATCGCGGTCATCTGTCCTAGCACAACCTTATATGGCCAACCCACTTGTACTTGCTTATTTTGTGAGCTATGTCGACCACTATTGCCTTTTCCCAAATAATTATGTAAGGGTTGACTTCCAATCTTACCGAATGCAAGTAAATCCCAGTATACATGGAGCCTACGTATCTGGCTCTTAACACCTCTTGGTTAGGCTTCTGACTTCCCGTAACGACTATCAAAGATCTACGAATGACAGCCGGCAATGACTGGGACGACGGTCTCGCCGTCTCAGTATAAAATTAATTGTCAGTCATCCACGGACCGACTACTGCTAGCAAGCGCAATATGTTTACATACCGTGTGGTGGCACCATAGTGATCTGCTACACTCATGAGTTTAGCAATCACCAGTCTGTCAGTGGTTTGTGTCCGTTCGTCCGTCAAGCAATGACCCTTGTGTACAGGTGTGTCCTATGCGGCAACTGTCCGACGGCCAGCGCTGCCGCGTGGTGTTCGCGTGGCTCGCGTGGCAGACGCCGCACCTGCTGCTGCTCGACGAGCCCACCAACCATCTGGACATGGAGACGATCGACGCTCTCGGCGACGCCATCAACGAGTTCGACGGCGGCATGGTGCTGGTTAGCCACGACTTCAGGCTTATCAACCAGGTTCGTTCCACTTTATTTACTCACTAAAATAATTCATTTAACGCGTCAATCAATCCGAAGGAAAGGTTCCTCTTCGTTCGATGTTCCGTCTTTCGTTGTTAATCAATCGGTTATGTTTTGGGGCAATGAATATAGACTGATCAACACAATTTTGACTTATTCAAACACTTTGTTGTAACAGGTCGCCGAAGAAATCTGGATTTGCGAGAATGGCACCGTCACGAAGTGGCAGGGTGGTATTCTCAAGTACAAGGACCACCTCAAGTCCAAGATCATGAAGGAGAACGCGGAGAGCGCGATCAATGTTCGCAAATAGTCCAATGCCTAGCTATAACCCTTAGTTTATGTTCGTCCGTCGCGCGACGCTCCCGCTCCACCTGCGACTGACCAGCTGGCTGCTAAACTCAGGTGAAATAATTACGAAGTTAAACACCCGTGAAAGGGACACTACAACGTATCATATTGTTATATCGCGCACGAAACCGACGCAGTCCGCTCTCAGGTTAACATCTCCGCGTGAGTGTTAACACATTTTTTAAAGAAATATTGTTTGAACCCTTTACAATTATGTCTGAAACTAACCTACATTACATATATAAACAATAGCTGTAACATAATATTTAACATATTTACTAAATAGAATTTACTTAATGGCACTCTGAAGTTATTATATGGTCCGTTATTTAGGAAGGTGTTAACAATACACAACCACGTACACGGGCTCGTCTAACCGTTAGTCGTCTAAATTTTCCGTTAGGTCATAGTCGTAAGATATTGTTGTTCCAATATTGAATATTAAACGATATTTTACAATGATAATAATTGTGTAATGAAATAGTAATGAATAGTCGTATGTATTGTTGCGGTTCAACGTATCTGTAATATTTGTAATACACTTGTATGCTGCGACAATATACAGGGTGCCAATAGCTGTAACGGTAAAGCTGTCCTTCGTGCTCCATCTCAAATAAGCACCTTGTATACTGCGACGCTGTCGCGGAGTGGTCGCAGTCACAGGTGTAGTAGAGATTGTCGCTCCGACCGGTTCGTGACCGACAATTATTATAGGATTGTGATTCCTAAAGCTGCCTATTGAAGCTTAGTGGTTAATAGTGGTATTATAAATAATTTTGTGATATATTTCCCGGGTGATCGCAGCCTAGTTATGGGGCAAACACTTTGAACATAGCTTAATATGGATTATATTGTTTCACCAGTACTGTCGCCCGGTAAATGTTCACACCGTTAGGTCACTTACATTTGGTCGTTCACTATTGAATGTTGTTTGCCTTCAAAATTGTAAGAGGTCTGTAATAAAAGTGTGTAAAAAATGATGAATTTAGATTCTGCCGCTATTAGTAATTATTCTTACATAATGCTCCAAGTACCTATTGCCGGATTCTTAAATGTGATGTAGAAACTCTGAATGTTACCATGGTATGTGTCAGTTACGGTCGGTGCGATTTAATGGGAAATAATTGGGGTAGGATTAAATAAATCTAACTAGTTATTTATTTGTTTTTAGTAACCGATTTAGTGAAGAATTGCTGCAAATAATCATGTTTTATTACATTAACCAAACCTGATGTGATATGATTACATTTACCAATAGCTACGGTTATTATGATCCGCATATATTACTATAACCGTACCATGTATACGCCTGCATGCCTGGCGAGATCGTCTGCGAGTGATGTTGTGTGGGAGCGTGGACCAAATGTACGTGACCCCGTGCGGTGATGACTAGATGTAATAGTGAATGTTTCGGCTTACATAGGTAGCAACACGGATGCCTTCCCAATAGTTTTTGACTACATTATTTATATTCATCTAATAACATACACAACATCAGCCTCGTCTATTGTTGACTCTCAGTGGTCAGACAAAAGAGGTTAACAGTGATACCAGGGTTGTGATGTTCGGCTTACGACATCCCTTGCAACTTTCACAACGTGCATGTATTTATGACTCAACGGTAGTGTTTCTCAAATGTTCACTAATTATGGCAAAGTGTCTGTGTGATTTTGTTTATAGAGATTGTTTTAGCCAAAGGCTAATCAGCTGTGACAAATAGTATAATCTTTTAAGATGAAATTCTTCGGCGAGCACGTTTATTTAGCTCGACAGTGAGCCGGTGTGGTTCTCTGTGTATTTAATACATTTTATTTGGCTGTCTGTTCTCTGAACTGAACTTATTTTTTACAGTAGAGCTTTCAGTTCGTACCTCACACGCGTAATAGTATTAACTTTGTATTCAATGGGGTTTAATTATAAAATTTCCATTTTGTAAACTGCTTGATCTGAGGCAAATTTATATAAATCAATAAAATTAAACACATGGATGTATTTGTTTTCTTTATTTGTCCTTTGCAATCTTACTCAGGTGCCCTGGAGAAAGATCAGTGTTCTGCGTGTCGACTACGAGCTGACTGTAGATTTTTGCCAGGCACACAGGCAGAAAGCCCTAACCTTAATCACGTTATGAAAGAACCACATCATGATTTGATTATGGCAACAGAAGCTGGAGATGGATGGCCTGAACATCATGAAAATTAAAATCATTTCATGTATGTAATGTGCCATATCCTCCGAATAAATATCTTTGTCTTTAAAGCCATCCTGAAAACCTCGGTAACATTAGTAGCGACGACCTCGCCCGGGTAGCGTGCGACTTGCGTCGGCGACGAATGGACGATACGACATGGCGGTGAAGCGCGTGTTTGCGAACCTCTGTCATTTGTATTGCCGTAGTCGCCTAGATACCAAAGTCGGCGGGTATCGGAGATTAGCGCAGCGTTGTGTACAAAGGGCATTATATACCTACGCCGTAGTATTATAAATGATGCTCTTTGGTCGTAGCCACAAGATGTCCACAGAGCATCATATATACCAGGTATACGACCCTAGCCACGCAGACAATTTAATAGGAGACAGATGTTGTGGAAGATTACACTGGCGTATAAAATGAGGGATTGGGTTTCTCTTTACCTGACATTCTCATATTTATAATATTTTATATGTGTAAGTTACACTGACCGATAGAATAATATTTTTACTTGTATTACAGCTTCAGTGATGTATATACTTGCTTACGTGCTGTACTTATATATATTATGACGATTCCAACTCTTCCAACTTTTTGCATCGTTATATCTCAGAAACGAGGGCTCTTAGGAAAAAAGTTTTTAGACATTTTTTATAGATAATTAAGTATCTGATCTACATTCTTTTTGTCTGAACTAATTTTATGATAAAACTTACCGTTTTGCTGAAAAGCGCGAAAAACCCATTTTTCTGACCTTTGCTTTGACCCCAAATGTTTTTTTTTCCAGGTATCGGATCGATGAGAACTTTAGATTTCATTTATGATGGTGTTTTGAACAATCCTACCAACTTTGAGCTGGGTGCGAATCATTGTACCTTTACTCCTATTTTTTGGTCTAATTTGACCGGACTACACGTCCATGAGAGAATTTTGTTCGACTCGGTCACTCCTAACCAAACTCTAGATTCATCGGGTCATTTTAAGTAAGGACTAGTAACTCTATTACCAGTAGTATTATTAGTAGTAACTCTACTGTTTTATTTTAACCAAATTCTATTCTTTGATTAAATCAAACACGGTTAAATTGGGAATAATCGAAAATACAACAATCACTACCCTGGGCTATGTACCATAGTCGTTCGAATCAACCTTTAAAACTGTACTGCAACAAAAAGTGGCAGTCAAAGGCGGTATTTTTTTAATACGAAAATGGCTCTTCCTTTCACGAACAGTATGCGTAGGTTTCACTTCGTCAGTCCCTGTAATTTTGAAATTTGAATAAACGGCTACCCGTGCAAAGCAGAGGGGGGCGGGGTGATTTATAACTACATTAACTACCTATTCCAAATGTAAGTACAAAATAACATTAAAAATTTAAAACAATAAAAAATCAAATCATTCTCAGTCAAATACCTACATGGCAAACACTTCCTATCGATAACTCAAATATTGGTTACCCTATTTGAAAGAGATGGATGACATCCACTCTAGTAGAAGTTCACTTCACTCGCTCGGAACAGAATGATCTAGACCAGTGGTTCTTAACCGGTGGTCCGCGGACCACTGGTGGTCCCTGAAAGCATCCCAAGTGGTCCGCGGAACCATCCTAATAAATAAGATAGGTGACAATGAGTCGACAGAACTGGACCCGCGCGCGGCGCACATCCGAAGGCACGAATCAGAAACTGATATGCAATCGTTTCATTGTCAATGTTTCTGAGGTGCTTGATGAAATTCAAGAAGTCATTGAAATGCAACACGACAGTAAACTTAAAAGATATAGGTAGGTATTCGAATCAGGAATTAATTTTCAGTTTTTCGGAGCCAAAAGGCAATTTCTTTACCATATTTTCGAGACATTGATTTACGTTACCTAACTTTTTCAATTTTCATCGATATTTATTTATTTAAGTGAGCAGGGGTTCTCGGCGCTTCTGACTATTAAAAACAAGCACCCAAATCGGTTGGATGCTCCTGCCATGATATGTGTTTGGCTTTGAGTAGCACTGAAGTATTCAGAAGATATATGCAATCACAAAAATCTCATTAAAATCAGTAGGTAACTAGGTATGATGTGAATTTATCCTAAAAAAAAATCTGTGGGCTTTGAATAATTTTATGCGTGGTTTATTGATAGACAGATAGATAAAACAACCCTTTATTTAATAACACTTTGTACTGTATCCAAACCAATAAATCAACTGGGTGGTCCCTTGCAAGACAGAAATTTTATCAAATGGTCCCTCATGTCTAAAAGGTTAAGAACCACTGATCTAGACCAATAACATAATATAATAAAGAATGATCATCTTCAAGCTTTGCCAACTCCCATAAACCTATTATTATTATACTCTTTGGTTGGCAAATAACAGAACGATCTTATAAAATAGGTAGGGTCATTGCGCCGGTTAGCGACCAGTTAGCTGGGTTGCCCACAAACGATGAGGAAAAAAAAATGTTGTCTACACGCAAAATAGTATATGTTAATGTGAGTTTGTCCCAAATATAGTCTAGTTTGGATATAAAACGTAAAATAAAATACATTAATGCAAAAATATTTATAAAATGCTGAAAAAGTGAAAATATAGCGAAAACGTCGGTTTGCGACCATTTTTGTCAGTTTACGACCACCAGTGAGCTGGTTTGCGACCACTATTTTAATATGAAAAATATGCCATTAAAACAATTATAATCGCTTTAAAAATATTTTAATTTTTGCCTCTTAATAAAAACAAATATGGTAATCATTTGGTGTAATGTTTTCTTATAATAAAAAATAATAATCTTACATTTTGTAGGAACTTAGTCATAGTTGTATGTAGCGTTGCCAGGCGTCCGGCTTTAGCCGGACATAGTCAGGCTTTTTGATTGCCTGTCCGGCCAAAATAAGCGTCGTCCGGCCTGTCCGGCTTTTGTTAGGCTTTTTAGATTTCAAAATTGTGAATTGAAAGAATTTTTGTTTTGTTTTGATTATTTACAGAATAAGTTCTGTTTTGTTTTATATATTGAGAATTTAAGACACATAATTTAGACTGATGTTGCATTTAATTTGAATTAAGGAAAGAATTATTGAGACTGATTAATAATAAAGTACTTTTAGACTAATTTGGCATTAGTTTTATTGTAAATTATCAAAAAAGCTTGGTTTTCATTAATTTTCTACATTAATACCAAAAAATCCCCTAAAATGCAAAGTGTCCGGCTTTTTTACCAAAATGTTAGGCCAAAGAAAAAATTATTTTTTACACGAATATTTAAAATTGTTGAAAATGCAGGATGTCCGGCTTTTTGACCCAAATGTTAGGCCAAACTCACAGCTCTGTCCGGCTTTTCGGTATGAGGACCTGGCAACGCTAGTTGTATGTAGTAAAGTACCTATGTAGTATAACATTTAAAAATAATCAACATTAATATTTTTTAATCATCTGGTTTAATATTATTTTAGACAAACATATTCCGCGTTTCTTATTCATAATTATGAATGATACACCTCTTCCCACTAAGCCGATCTTGTATCGTGGTCCTTGGGATCTGATACAGTCTACATGTTTCTCTTATTCCCTTCCCTTCTTTTCGTATATCATCGAGAACTTTTTTCAGGGTTTCTTCAGTGTACTGGACAGTCTTTTTCTTTTTGTTTAGTTGACTGAATTATTTGGGAACTCCGATGGTGGCCGAAAACCAGTGTTTTTATTTCGATTATTTTCATTTACGACCACCTGTTTAGCCCAATTTTGTACAAGTTCTTTCAAAGAAACTGGTGGTCGCTTACCAAAGAACTAAAACGAAATACTTTTACAATGCTACATTCAAAATTGTAACAGTCCTGTATAAAGCATTAGGGTCATACTAATCAAAACAAAATAATGCTGTTCACGTCGGTTTGCGACCACGTGGTCGCTATCTAACGTTTTTGATAAATAAGCATTTCGATTACCGACCACTTGATTTTATCTTAATAATAAGTTAAAAAATAGCAAAATAAAACTAAATACTAACCAAAACTTATCGATTGTACAATTTAACAACTAACTTGTGTGTAAAACATGAAATAAGTATTAAAACTTACCTTTGAACGCCGCGCGTCGTGTTATTTTTTTTCTAACTCGCGGTACGTCCAGGCACCACTGAATCAAGACGCGCATTGAGCAATTTTTTTTCGGCTCTGGGTTAACCCATTTGTTTCAAACTGTGTAAATTCTTATTTCCTAATTATTCATAAAGCACGTCAGATTTATTTTTTATATAAGTTTCTTCTACAAATACTATTATCTTGATTTAAAGAAACTTAGTCCATCAAATGGTCGCCTACTGAAGGTGGTCGCGATACCGGCGAAACGACCCTACTTAAGTGATTCGTGGCGCAAGCGGTTCTATTAATGTTTTAATTTATAAAAAAAAATGTTGGTTGTAGGCTGATAAAACAGTACCATAAATGGAACGTTAACATAATTTCCCGGCCAAAAAAGTACTTAGGTACCTACCTACCTACCTACAAAGTAAATGTGAAAGTTGAGCTTTGAAAGTTTTTGATTGAAATGTTTTTTTCTAAATCAATGAGTTGACGGTACTTCAACAAAGTTTCGAAATGTGAATAATCTCGGCGTTTAGTGGGTGAATGTAAAATATTTAGCCCTCACGTGATAAGCTATAAGTAGCAATACTGTGTGGCGTGTGCACGGAAATTCGCAAACATGAGAGACGAAGAGCAAATCTTCCAAACGAACTCTGACCGATGTTCTTATAGGGTTTTGCAACAAACTGCGAAACGTATGGGCTTGCCGTCCAATGTTAAGGTATGTAAAATATGTATTGCAGATAGTTTTTTCAAGTTCGCACATACACATGTCGAAAAATTTCACAAAAACAATCGGTATTTCTGTGAATTCGAATATGTTATATATTAATGGTTTATTGGTAAAAGAATGGGATGGCCCATTCTTTTACCAATAAACCATCAGTTAAAACTTGTTTGTTTCATTATTAAAGTAAACTTGAAACTAACTGAGAAGCTCTGAACCATATTACTTATATTACCTATTGTATTAGGATCGATTCCTATTTATTAATTATCCATTGAAATTGTGATTGTATGAAGATACGGAAATGACAACTCAGGCAAACACATTTTCTGCCTTTTTATCGTAACACACACCATTCACCTAGTAAGTATTAAGAATGGTAAGTTTAAACTGTTCTCACAAAACCAGAATAGCTTTGTTTATAAATAGATTCTAAAATTAATATTGAATTAAGAGGACTAATTTTATTGTTCCTTCTAAAAGCAGGCAATGCAGGATTTATCTGCCTCCATAAATAATCTTTAAATTACAGAAAGTTTACCTAATCCAATTAATAAACACCAAGAACTACGGCACTCTGAGTGATCTGAACTTGTTGGTGCAACACATCCGGGGGGAGCGCAAGAAGATACTTAAGAAGAAAAACGAAAAGGTGACTACAGTTCTTCCACATTTATTTCACCTCTGACAAAGGTGCTCTGGAGAAGGTGCTAAAAGAAGTTTGCAAAATGTGAGGACTACCTCATTGGTCTTGTGTTCACAATGGCAACTGCTGAGCATTAGGTCCTGGGTTCGATTCCCAGGTTGGACAAATTGTTATTGGGTTTTTCCATCAGGAATTTCTCAGTAGCAGCTACGTAGTCTGGCTTTGGGGCTGGACTTAAACATAACTGACAAAATATGTGTGCTCTATTTGGTACACCTTTGCCTAACCCTTCGGGCAATTTTCTGGCAATATAATTCATAATCTGTAAGCTTAAAAGAATTTATAAAATTCAGTCTTCACATTTTGCACACTCAATTCCTTCCAGCATCAAGTATACTTTGCATTACTATCAAAATTAAAGTAACTTGTCACTGACTATGAGAATAGGTTGTTACATTGTGGTTGCTGCTACTGGCCAATCTGTTAAAATTACAGTGAACTTTGTCTACTGTTGGGTTGCATCTGTCAAAGATAAACAATTGTAAAAGGACAGTAATTTGGTTCCTAAGACAGTATTTTATGACACTGCATTGTATCTTGGAGGCGTTTATTAGAATGCTGAATATTGTGCTTGCCTTTTTCATTTATTGGTTGTAGTAATTTTTTTTCTCATTACTAATGATTGCATACTAGTAACAGCTATGGACAGGCACAATTTTTTTTTTATGAACTGGAAATAGGCAAGCGAGGTCTTTGCCCTGCAGAGGGACACAAAAGGCTGATAAAGTCTAATGTAACTGGTTATAATAATCAAATATATAGTTACAATTTTGATGAACACAAAGTGTAGTTAGACTTAGTATTATTCTTGAGTCAGAAATTCTTGTTAATACCATACTAAAACAAAAATCAGGTTATTAATCAATTACAATCTTCCAGTTTCAGCATAGCCCAGAAATCTCATCAAGAAGCAATACCTATTCTATGGAAAGCCTAAAAACACCAAAGCAAGTCAACCACTTTTTCATACACTACAACTCGGAAATGACTTGCCCCATAAAATACTCTCAGACATTATCATCCAGAAGGGTCCATGTCACTAGTAGTGACCGAGTACTACGCAGCTCTAACCAACTTACAAAGCCAAGTTACTTGCTGAACAATACTCTTATGAGTTTGCGAAAAGGTTCACATTCAGATGAACAGAAAGAGCCTAGGGTTAAAATTGTTAGTACCGAAGAGCCTATGAGAAGGGTCTGTTGCAATTTTGCCAAGCCGATCATTGAGAGCGGGCAGATTGAGGTAAAACTTCTACCATAATAATGAGCCAATTTACATGATTGTTTTTTTCATTTGGTAGAGGAAGACTGCGCGCGATCCCATATAAATTTATTAAGCGTGTATCTGTCTATTCTGTACAACCACTTTTTATGTAATCTTTTATATGAAAAGTGGTTTTACAGAGTAGAAGAAAAAAGACATTAATATATATTACAGTAATTTCACAGTTTCCATGATAAATCATAGCTCTTACATGCACTGTATTTCCCAAGATATTCTTACCTATGTCAGCTCCAAAATTTCATTATCTCATAAAACCTTATTCCTTACTTTACAGAACATATTCCCACCAGTACTTAAGCAACCACGCAAACTGATTGGCGTCAACCCCCTACAACCAGAAGACATCAAACGGCCGAGTGTATTAGTAAGACACCCATGTGGCAGCATCTCCAAAATTAAAGCTATCATTCAGAGACCACTGCTACAACCTAACTATAGCGACAGACAAACACAAACAGACAATGTTTCGGACAACAGACAAGGGTCCTTCTTGAAGAAAGCAAATGCTACACCTTCAGCCAAGTCTGAAACAGCCGCGACATGCTTCAGATCATCAAATATCTGTGAAATGGACCCAAGTCTGAACTTTTCCGTATCAGAACTGAGCCCAAGTTTTACTAGCAGACCATCAACAATACAAAATGTAGGTCTCAGAACACTTGAAGTATCAGAACCGACATCTGACGAGACTGAAGTATCGCCCACCAACAGCAACAAAGCAACAAACTCTTCAATGCAAGTGACACAGGACAATTTCAGCTCCAGCAGTAGCTGTGATGAAACAACCCTATCAAATATCACCAAAGAGATAAACAATTCAGGTGGGGAGTATTACCACAAGAATATACAGGCTGAACAAGTCAGGTCTTTGCGGAGGAGTAGGGAGATGGCCAGGTCTGTTGACAATGAAGCTGGGGAAGCTGGGCTGCCAAATGTGTTGTTCAGCAAGTTCAATAGTGTTTATAGTGGAGATGTGACTCAGCCGCTGTTTGAGCAAGTTGATAATGAACCTGAGATTTGTAAGTTTCAAATTAACTTATAATTTTACTGGTAAAAGCCTTATTAGTCTAGTGGTCGCAAGCGCCACTGCTGAGCATGAGGTCCTGGGTTCAATTCCTAGGTCGGACAAAGTGTTATTAGGTTTTACATCAGGAATTTCTCAGTAGCAGCTCTGTCTACATTTGTGCCCAGTCTATGGCAATAGGCTTACACACTTTGCTTGCAATTGCTATTACCTGTTTACATAAATGGGCCTTAAACAAAACTGGCAAAATGTGGGTATACTATTAGGTACATGGTACATCTCTGCCTAATCCTTCGGAGATTGCAGGCGTGATGTTATGTTACTATGTTCACTGTTTAACTGTCCAACATAATATGGTGAAATTGAGCGTTAATCCTAAAGTAGTATTCTTAAAGCTTACAAAAGAGTTTTTATTTAATCATGGGTACTTCAAATTGTTTTAGTGGTTTTACGCGACTGCTACATTCTGGGTTCAGTCCCCAAGCTTTGCCAAAGAGCAATTGTATTTTTCATGTATTCGCGCATTTGACGTGGAGTTGCGGACACCAGCCCGTTATACAATACAATACAATATTATTTTTATATTTCACTGTTCTTAACATGGGATGTAAAAAACAGTAGTGAAATGTTTTTTGCTGTACAAGTGTACATCTTCCTATCCCCTTGGAGAATAAAAAGCGTTATATTTTTTTTTGTTCATTGTTTTGTTGTAGACCCAATCCCGCAATACATACAGGACCCCCGCGGCCAGTACCAGGGCAGCAGCACACTAGAGATGATATACAACTTGAGGATGCAGCACCAGCCCACACCACAGACCTCTACTACGACCAACACTCGCACAGTTTACTGTACTCGTGTTATTTCTACTGCGTGAGTATTATCGTCCTATGTTGAGCAATGGGCAATTGTGGGCCAAACATTGCCATTGATAGGAAAATGCTTTCTTGGGTGAACTAAAGGTATTTTTTTGCATTTGACTACTTGCTATGACTTCCTGCTGTTGTGGGCTGGCCGCTTCCTTCCTGTGGGGTTTGAATAGCATGAAACATACTTGAAACTTAATGGATTTACAAAGTTCTTGGCTTTTAAATTAAACACTGCAGTTATACTCTGGTATATTTCTGAGTGCTCTTCTTTATTTTGACCGTTATTGTTTACCGCTTTGAAAAATTACATAAACTTTCTATAAGTGTTCCTGCAAATGTTACTGTTAGCCTGTATCATCACACAGCTGGGCAAAGGCCTCAAAAATAAGAATGTAATATAATGCCTGCAAATGTATAATACATAATGTTCATGTTACATCGCTAAAACTTGTAATTCAGTTGAATGGTGCTTATTAAATATGATAACTTTGAAAAACTCTCAGGTATGAACGAATAAACACTAAATTGTCATGAAAATTCCATTCAGTTGTTACTAAATCACTCACCAACCAACTAAATTACTAGCAACGTGTAAACTATATTGCAATTTGTACTGCTTTCTACCAGGCTGTCATAAAACAAAGCCGGTGTATTGTGTGAAGCTTACAGCTTGCATGTTGCTTCCAGCATGGCGCAACCTTTCTCTACCGCCGTGCACAACCTGTTTAATGTTGCTTGTGAGTTACGCTTCTTTTCTACTAACGTGTATCGTCTCCTGTGTTTAGTAGAAAAGACTGAACAATTCAGCTTACCTGTAAACGGAGCCTTCACGAAGCCGTCAACCAAGCACTCTGTAAATCAAACTAAGTAACTTTACGCAAAAATTATTGCTGGGAAACGACTTTTTTCTTGGGTTGAAAAATCACATTTTGCTGTAGGACTCAATGTAACGCACTCAAAACATTGTGCTGATGGATCGATTGAATAGTACAAGAATCGTGGAGATGTTTAAAGTAAAAATCTGACATTAAAAACAAGATTTAAAAAAAAAAACTTGTGAAATAGTTGGAACTTTGACCCCTAATATCTCCGTAAATTGAAGGTTCCCAGGTATGGTCTAGAACAAAAAAATGACACGCATTGACGGGGAGAATAAGTGCCTTTCTGCTTCGTTAAGGGTCTTGTGTACACCCTTTATGTACCTACTTATTAAAATGACCATTTCCAATGTTACGAATCGCTAAGTTGATTCTCGCAGTGATACTAAATACTAAAAGCATGTAAATTATATTCTGGTCTCATCTATCATTTTTTAATTGAAAACTTTATCTCTGCCAAAACGATAGGTACTAGATCCAACCCGTTCTTATTCTTATTCTTTATTGCACACAAAATAATAAAGGATACAAATTGCAATAATATAGCTTATGTACAATGGCGAGCTTAACCCAGAATTGGGTTTTCCGTTCATTCAATTAATGTTAAAGCTTAACATTTAAAGTGTGAAACATTATTTTTAAAGTGTGTTTATATATATTCCCATTAAAGAAGTATGTGAGGATTGTAGTAGGTGCCGCCGGTCAGTAGTTTGTGCCCACCTCCCATGGCAAAAAGACGCGAATTTAAGTATCATACATACTTAAACTGCTTAAACTCGCGCCCTTGCGTCGCACTGTGTGAGTGATGATAAGGCTAGAGAGAAGGTGACTGATGAGATGACGAGTAATAGAGAATTATGCAAGAAGACGATATGCTGCGCCGATATTAAATATATTGGGCCATGGACAAGAAATAATGCTGTTGTATCTAGATAGATTTGATGATCGAGTCTTGTATTTGCCAGCACCGCCGCATGAGAGCCAGCCTTCCTTCATGAACGAACATGCAGTCCCGCGGGCAAACGACTTCTTCAGCAATTTTCACGATCGGGAACATAGTAATAAAGGTAAGAATGTTTATATTAATAGCCCTAATTAACAGAGTTTTACCCGTTTTCAATAAGACTAAGCGCAACCTAAATAAAAGTTATCAGTTATAATTTCGACGGAACTTTGAAAATACAACATCGCGTTTTTGTTTAGGTATTCATTTAAGCGGAGGAGCTCGTGGCTAAATAACAACAGCCGTTTGGGTCGATCTTCAGGCTAAGTCGCACTTAGCTAGGGTGGTACGTGGATGGGTGACCACCCATTACATAACGAGTTTCCTCCGTGTCTCGAAGACCACGTTAAGCCGTTGGTCCCAGCCTTCATAGATCTTTGGTTGTCGTTATAGTTAGTCAGTGACCAAAAAGTCTGACAACCAGTCTTACCAAGGCTTGTCGTATTACCCAATACTAACAGGGTTGTGAAGGTCAGACAGGCAGTCGCTCCATTTAAAACACTGGTATTCAGCTACATCCAGTAAGACTGGAAGCCGACCCCAACATAGTTGGGAAAATGCTAGGCAGATGATTCATTTAGGTGTCATCTATTGTTAGTGACAACGGTTACTGTTGCCCTTAACAGGAATCGAAGTAAAGCTTACTTAATGTGCATTTAATGTGACTAAACATTAAAACGTCTAGTTGTTTTTTTTAGAGGAACAGCCTTATTCATGCAAAATAGTAGTTCTGTTGAATTTGTCTTCGAAGTCCTAGCCAGAATTATCCCAAGTTGACCCCCAAAATTTTGGACTTTAGACCTTTGTCCCCTTCCCCACGATCCTGGGCTGCACTGGAACTGGCTACCAAGCTCAAATAGAACTGGGCTGGCCAAATCTGTCGCATGCCGTCGCCACCGGCTAAAGTAAACGCACGGTGGGTTTCAAACAGCAGCATTCAACAGGGAACGGAGAGCTTTGTATTGTGTTTTTTGTTAGTGGACACAAAAGGCTGATAATAAATAATGGTACATAATATGTACATTACAGGCTCGCCGACTCTAGACTTCCAGCGTGTGTGCCCGTCGGTCGAGACGCTGACCTCTCAGGAGCAGGAGTTGGGCACTAATATCACTATACCTGAGATGGTGGAGGATGCTCTGGAGATTATCAGCCAGGATGGGGTAACTATCGTCACTTTCTTTTCACTCTCTCTAAGATTCTTCGAAACTCGAAACTGAAAAAACAATCAGTACGCCGAATAAACATTTGTTCTGCACGGAATTCGAACTCACGAACCGTCAATTAAATTAGTTTACGCTCTGGTATCATTTCTTCCACTTGTCTTCATGATAAGCTGTAACCTATACAAAACAAGATCTTAAATCTTCCGTCTTAGGACCAAGAAGTCCGATAGAAGAACTCTTCTTCTGTCTGTGTGTAGTTCTTAGTCTTAGTATTTCGATTACTTTTGAGTTCTTATTTCAAAAACTGGCTAAAAGTCTTATTTCGTAACGTACTATTGTGCTTATGTCGAGGTTATCTCAAAAATATGGCGGTATGTCCATTATTTAAATTTGTTAAAAAAACATTTCAGGATGACATGGAACCTATGGGAACGGAACTAAGGATGCAGTGCATCCTATGCAATTGGGCCGGACCCAAGATCATTCTCGAGAACCATATTAGAAAAGTAAATGAAACAATATTTTATTTAAAATTCAAGTACATAAGTAGACAGACTCAATGCCACAAGGCATGCTCCAGTCAACTTTCGGGTAAAACAGAACAACATTGTGACAAGGTATACAAATTGGACTTAACACCGTTTATTCTGCAAAAATTGTATTCTGCAAAGGATGAATTTCCATAACTCACACGAGGTAGACTATCAAAACTGTGTAAGCATAAGCTAGCGCGGCATAGCACAAGTCGTTGTAGATATATGAAACACCGAAAGCTAAATTAGCGATGCTTGAGCATAAGCATAATCAGCCTATAATGTTCCCACTGCTGGGGCACAAGCCTCCTCCCTATGAGAGGAAATAGGCAATAATCCACCACGCGGCCCAGTGCGGGTTGGTAGACGTCACATGTCCTCGAATTTTTGGTTCTTAGGACATGCTAGTTGCCTCATGTTTTTCTTCGCCGTTTTGAGAACAGTGGTGATGAAATAAATTACACAAATGCGCCTGCATGGGTTCGAACCGTAAGTCGAGGCCGCCACCACTGGGGTACCGCCGGCTGGAGATGCTTACTGACTGTCAAGTCTTAGGCATTTGACTTCACCAAAGCGGAGACAAGCGGAGATTACAGGAGATGTGCAAAGCGGCACCCCGCTCACAGCACACCGCTCACCGCTCACCGCACGCCGCTGATGTCTCTTCTCGTTTCGCTGGCCTAAACAATTACGAACCATCTCCCTTCCTCTCTGCTCAACCGTTTTCACTAAAGCTAAGCGGAGTCGAGAAGTGTAAACCCCTCTAAGTGTGTCCCCTCCTCTCGTCTAGTGTTGTCTCGTCTCGTCTCCGCTTCGGTGGTGTCGGGCCCTAAAGCCCGTACTACACATGCTTCCTTGCATACTTGAATATAAGTTACTGACATGTGTATTTAGGATTTAAGGGAAGTGTACTATGTGTTTTTCGGCTGAACGACTTTTCCTCCATTTCCAGGATCATTCCTCCGAGATAGTGCAATGCGAGTCGAACGAATTCAGCGCATCGTACCCCCTAGGAGACCTATCCTCACGACGCCTTTGGCTCAGCCACGCGCTGCAGTACGACGACGCGGTCTACGTGCTAAGCGCGAAGTACGAGGACCCGGACCACTTCATGGCGGCTCTGTCGGTCAGTACACCTGCACTAACATATACCCAGGGCGGACTGTCGGTGCCTGTGATATCGTAAGCGGAGCGTAAGGGCTATGCAGAATTGCACCAACATTTCACCAGCTATGTCTCATATAATTGAATGAGACCCTATTATTAACCTACATAGGTATTCTAGTCTGAATTCCTCACAGATACTGAGAAATTCATAATGTAATGTGTGGTTTTTATAACACTGCCCGACACACTACTCTTAACAGTCACCCTCGTAATCACAAAATGAGACAGTGAAACAAATAAATCATCATGCCTAGCCTTTCCCTAACTCTGTTGGGGTCGGCTTCCAGTTTAACCAGATGCAGCCTAATACCAGTTTTACATAAAGCTGCTGCTTATCTGACCTCCACAACCCAGTTAGTACTGGGTAATACGATACACCCTAAAAACTGGTTGTAAGTCTTTCGGGTCACTGACTACCTATAACGACTTTCAAAGATCTACAAATGGCAGCCGGGACCAACGGCTTAATGTGCTTTCCGAGGCACGGAGGAAACTCGGTCTGTCCGTGGTCACCCATCCACGAACCAACCTATGCAGGTGCGGCTTTACCTAAACATCGATCCGAGCGGCTGTTAGTAAGTCGGGGCCGCCACCACTGGGCCACCGCTGCTCTCACAAACAAATAAATAATGTCGCTAAATACATTTATTAACTCTCTTCTGCTCCATGCCAACCATTTCCAAATTTCTTTTACTCCACAGACAGTATCATACTACGACCCGGACAACCCTAGAACGGGCAGCATGACGATCTACAACAAAGTGACAGGAGAACCATTCACCTGGACCGGCGTAGTGACGGACCTGCCACCCTGCATGCCATACGAAAATGACCCTAACTGTTTCAAGCTGCAACTCTCTCAGATGAACTTGTTGCCTAAGAGTGCTAACTTAAAGTTTTGGAATAGGGAGTTGGTCATACTATCGCCGACTAAAATGGTTGTGGGGCAGCCCGAGCTGGATAGCTTAATTATCAGCTTGCATGTTAAGATTTTTAATTGAGAGTTTTCAGGCAGTTTTACACCAATAATTGTGGGAATGATGGCAGTTTTTTGTTGATTGTTTAAGTAGTTGATTCTTCAGATTTTATTAATCATGTTAAAAGTAAGTTTTATTTTGACACTTTCTTGTAATGTTCTTCTTTAAAAAAAATGTGTTTTATCGATGTTCCTAGTGTTTCTTTTCTTATTTTTTTATTATTATTTTGATTGTGTTGTTCAAAAACATACTAAAACTACAAACTACAACATACAACATAATTCCTATTATTATGTGTTAATTCTTCGTATTTTATTAAAGTTTGGCACTTAATGCGCTTCTTCAAAAATTGTGTTGTGTCGATGTTCCTAATGTTTCTTAATGTTTTTTAATATTTCGACTGGGTTGTTCCAAAATATAGGGTAGACTTCTGTTGATTGTTTAATTCGTATTATTAAGTAGTTGACTGTTCAGATTAAGCAAGGTTTTTAATGTTCGATGTTCTTAATATATATTTTCATATATAGGTATAAATAAATCGACATTGCTGCGGCAAAATGATTGCCAATGCATTTTCAAAACGAATCGTTGTTTAAGGTTGATTTACCAAAATAAAAAATTTAAATCGAGTTTTTTTTGTTTTAATACCTTGTTAATAGTTTTCGTTATGTTTACTTAATATTTCCACAGGTATAATGCTTTTCCCGGGGGTAATTTGGGCAGATGACATTGTTGCCATCGCGGGAATATGCTGGATGAGACTGGCACAAGCACGTGGACCTTTGAAAAGGGAAGAGAGGCCTATATCCAGCAGTGGGTGAAGCCGGTCTGTGCATGATGATCATGAATTTTCGCCCAGCGTTTTGCTCAAGTATCCTCTCGTAATATTTCTTCGCCGTTGCGTTCTACTGGCTTGGCCACGAGATACATGCGGCATGCGTCCTGCGACAGTGTCTACGGAGTAAACAAATGAAAAGTGGCTAACCACTTCCCCCGACGCGACGCGACTTTCAACAAAACTGTTCTCTCTCCGCGAGAGAGACGTGACGCACAAACGTGTGTGTTGCTTGACGGATCGCCTGTGGCCGTCAGGAGCACCTTTAACCTCCGCGACACTACGGATAGGTAGGTTTAGGATGACCTCTCGGGTGCAGTTCAAGAAGGAGCTGCTTGTTATGAAAAAATGCTTCGATATGTACATTTATTTAGTTCTGTGTTTTCCCGCCTGCACAAGGGGGCCGTCCATGAATGATATATGACGATTTGCTGATTTATCGAAACCCCTTATTCCCCCTAAACTCCCGTGAGATGTTTGAAAATGTGTACTTTTGTGTCAATGCGTTAGTTAATCTGTGCTTGACTGCGTTAAATTTCTTTAAAAAACATAATTTGCTTAATTATTTTCATTGTATTATTTTTTTATTAAATACATATAATTGTGTAGGATTTAGCCATAAATTATAGTGGAGAAACATGTCACACATACATTCGAAACCCAGTTTTCTCGCAATTTACACTGTTTCTTGCGGGAAAAAAACCGTGATATTTGCCGAGGCCGGGGGGTCTCTCCCTCGTGAGATTAGGTGAGATTCAGCTCGACTTCCTCCCCCTTAAACGCCTCACGTGAATAATGGCGTACACGGGCGTACAGGATGACAGCTAAAATTCAAATTTTTCCCCAGCTTCTTCAGCCTAGATCGTTCTTTCCCGCTCGATTATTTTAGGGTGAACTACACTACTGATGGAACGATTGTCATCATCTGCATAGCCTTTTCCCAACTATGTCGGGGTCGGCTTCCAGTCTAACCGGATGCAGCTGAATACCAGTATTTTACATGGAGTGACTGCTTATCTAACCTCCACAACGAAGTTAACACAGGGTAATACGATACTTCTTGGTAAGATTGGTTGGCAGACTTTCGCGCCAATGACTACCGGTAGCGACTGTCAAAGATCTACAAATGACAGTCAGGACCAACGGCTTTCCGTGGCAGGGAGGAGACTCTGTATGTAATAGGTACCCATACACGGATCGACTTTAATCTGAAGATGTACCCGAGCGGGTGCCAACGTTCCGTTCCTCAAGGATGACAAATACTTATAAAACCAAATAATGATTTTAATCTATATATATATATATACATATAATAAATCTGTAGACGTGGCGTTTCTGTACATTGAAAATATTTAGAAAAAAAGTAGTAGGGGTGTTAAAGGAGCACAAACAGAACCCATTTCTACCATTTTTAGAATTTTTACATTTAGCGTTTATTTCATCAAAATCGACCAACAGACGCAAAAGATATTAATGTTTAAAATTTAGTTAGTAACCTCGTACGCGATTTCTATGATAAATTTAATTATTTACGTAAATAGGTTTTAGTCGAAGTGTAGTCGGAATGGCTGAAAATGAATTGGGTTTTATTCTTCATTTTGTGTTTACCCTTTGCATGGAAGTAATAAGTGCTACGTACAACCCATTACAAAATAAAATCTCTAAAAAGTTTAAAAATGAAAACAAAATTAAAATTTGATAAAAAAACACGACGTTGTGTATGTGCAGTGCCGCAGTCAATTGCTCAGCCACTGCGCAAACCGTGCCGTCACATGACTGTGGTTGTGACTTCGTCGGGCATTGATGCAACTTTGCTTAAGGGTGGCCGGACTGCACATTCCATTTTCAAATTGCTGCTGAATCTTGCAAGCGAAGATACCCCAACATGCAACATCACAAAAACGGGGGTTTCCTTTTTCAGCGGTGGCACCGTTCGGTGACTTCAGAGACTTCAGACCCTGTGGACGGTGAGTAATGGGCTAGCTCGCCGTCCGACCGTCTTATGACGACAGCCAGTGTCAACGGCGCGTTCGTGTTCCACGCGCGCCTCAAACAGATCAAACCTTCGAATCAAACTCAGCAAAACGGAAGGGGTCCGCAAGGGCCGATGCCTGCCGGGACTGCATGACTGTTCGGAAGAGATACCACGACCCTGGATCACAAAGGGCTAAGAAGGAACATGACATGTACGTTTTTCTCAATTTGTAGGTTAATATAAAAAATAAAGAGTGGTTGTGTGAGTGGGCAGTCCTGTCGCCACAGAACGAGTGGGTCAGTAAAATAAACAAACAAAAATTTACATTGTCGTCGGCGATTCAAAAGTATACACATCCATAGACACTGTGATGGCTAATGACGATAGTACTGCCTACCCCGTTGGATTTTTCAGTGGAGTTAAAAGGCGAGGCGTCCCATCAGCTGGAGCTTTACGCGTTGGCGTTCCAGTTCTGTTGATGCGAAACCTTGATGCAACTAGACTGTGCAACGGCACCAGGTTTCGTATCACAGAGCTGGGCAGTAACATTGTAAAAACGGAGCTGCTAAAGGATAGAGCGTTTTAATTCTCCGCATGCCCACTATTTCAAATAACTTGCCATTTCAATTTAAGAGGTTACAATTTCCCTTAAAATTGGTTTTTACAATGACGATCAACAGATCCCAGGGCGAAACCACAAAAGTCACTAGAATTCAATTGTGCACTCCATGCTTTTCAGACGGTCAATTATGTGTTGGTTGTTCAGTGCCCAAAACTTGCACGTGTTTGCGGAAAATAATATATAAGTCATTTAATGTTTTATACAAAACGGTATTAGAATAAATAGTGCCCAACAAGGTGTGTGATGGTTCACTTTGAAAATATAGTTGTATAGCGCTAAAATTTAAAAACGGTTTTTAAGCCATATCGTCGCCATTTAATTTTGTTTGGGACTTCTTTTTGTAGTCATCACCCACATTATCACATTTTGATCAGCCAGTCAGTTCTCACACATCACCCCATGTAATTCCCAAAGGTTTAGGCACAAGTGTACCTAATCGTACACCCACATTTCATCAGTTATGTTGAACTCCCATGTGATAGGGGCCAAGTATATTCCACCAACTGAGTACAAATCCAGATTCCGTGGCTGCTATTCAGAAATTCCTGATGGAATAACCCAATAACACTATTATTAATAGTATTTTTTTCGATTGCATACATTGTTTAATGTTAAGTGGAAGAGCGGAGTCACACAAGCATCGCCTTGCTCATAAGGTGATATCTAAATCATGTGCGTTATAGCTTTATGTAATTAAAATAAACATGTTTTTTAACACTGCCCGACCCGGGCATCGATCCCAGGACCTCATGCTTAGTAGTCGCACTTGCGACCACTCGACCTACGAGGCAGTCTCTTACATACGAGTACATACCAAAATTTCCACGCGAACGAAGTCGCGGGCAACAGCTAGTACATAATAATCATTATGTTTTGAATTTCGTTTTTACCATATAAATATAATCTATATAAAAAGATAAACATGTAAATATGATATATGAAATAATGGGCTATGACTACGGTTTGCCATGCTACGAGGCGTAGCGTGTGCTACGCGGTGTCGCTACGCCGTAGGCCAGGGAAATCACAGAGCTTCTTTATTGTTCCTTTAGGAGTATGTTGGTAAGTTGCAAAGAATAAGTTACATTTGTATGAGCTGAATACGTGGAAACCGTTTTCGCGTCGGTGTCCCTTCCACCCCGTATGATGTAGTTGACGACCTAAGCGCAATGATTACAAAATGTATCCCCAACGTAAACGAAGCAACCGGAGGATGTAGAAACAGCAGCACGTGGAGGTTACATGTCTGCCTACCCCGCGGTTCCTGTGGGATACACACATGACTTTATTTTTACTGTCTGCACAGTACACTTTCACTACTAGAAATACCAAAATTGTTTCGACATTTGTCAGCAACAAAGAAACTCTATTTTATTCATCTAAGGCTAATTTCATTTTTATTATATCTTTTCAAAGGTAATTAATTAGACAACTTTAAAAAAAGTATGCGTGTTGTATTGAAAGACTAATTAACATAAAATGAGCGAAAATCCCTCTGTGTAAATGTTAAACGTGCACATACCCACCTAAATAGCGGGCTGCGTTTAAAGGTCGTTCACCAGTTTATAGGTCATGATGACAAGGCCTATTTAACAAAAAAAAAAAGTTTTTCTTCCGGTGTTACTAGGATCCCATAAACATGAAGCGATGGTCTGACTACCTAGGGCTTGACGTAACGTGAGGTCACAGGTCGATATCCCAATCAGTTACTGGTATTAGTGCAGCTGCACACATACAAGGCTCACCGACGGCGACGCGACTTCAAATATACACCCACACATACCCACCATTACCAATTAAGCACGACTCATACATACATACCTAAGCGCAGTTCCCTCTGCTCGATGCGACGTGTTCACGAAGTGGCACAATTTGGATCTAACATTTTGTATGTATTTGACACAAGGCTGTATTATGTTTAGATTTTGTTAACGAATACAGCGCCATTGCTCGGTTCGCGGACAAGTTGACGAAATAGATTCCAAAGTTTCATTGAAGCTGCGGACAAAAGCTCAAATGCCTTTAGCTAGATAACTATTTTATTAGGAAAATTTACAGTTAATAAAGAAAATTGGTAACAGTTTTTAGTGGAACTAAGTGCAACTATAAGTTTCCAGCTAGTTTAGACACATGCTGTAGCTGTGACGTCAGTCACGTCGTAGCAACATAACATAAAGTACCTACTCTTTACGTTCAACTTAGTGCGTTATGCTAATGAACGACGAATCCGCCCACCTGTAGAATTACTTTAATATTTAGGTGAAAATAACATACAATAATAAATAAATTCATCTTTCGACAAATGTTTGTAGTTTCCCGATTGTGCAAAATAAACCGAATATCAAGGAGGTCACCTGTACGTGTCGTTTCGTCGTCACCTTGTACATTGTACGGGGCCAATAACAAAGTGCTGTTACAGTTTGCATTTGTGTATTCATTGCAATTTTAACCCCACATGCTTTGTAATAAGGACGTTAGTGCATGTCTCAATATGAAACCAATATTATGCATCTAGCTTCCATGCTTTCTATGTTCCTAGTATTTCAGGAGTAGCGATGTGAACCAGATAGATTCGTTTTGGCTGGTATATGGTTCTCGGTTGCAATATTTTATCCAACAACAGCATGCAACAATGGAATTTAAAAAAAAAACTTATATCTAAAAATAAAACCGATTTAAAAAAAACACAACAAAGTGAAAAATAACTTTAGTTTCAGAAGTCGGTGACTTTTGTCTGTTTCCATTTTTACTTGTATCCTAATACAAATAATATCCTATATACAGTAATATCCTGTACAACAAATATTTCAATTTCGGAGTATACATACTCTTTCAAACAAAAAAAGTTTTTTTTTTTTAATTTTTCGAACTCTGTTTATAAATATTTGCTCTATGAGACATACACAATATGAAGAAGACGGAATTTATTTTTATTTTATTTATTTATTTTTATGTTTCAGAAAACTTTTGGAAGTCATGGGGAGAGGCCTTTGCCCAGCAGTGGGATGGCACAGACTAACGGTAACAGAAACCTAGGAAAAGAATGAGGAAATATCATTTATTTAATCACAAAAAGATGGCGATGAAAATTAAGCATTTTACGATATTATGTTAATTTGCCTCTCATTACATTCATTGACTTTAATAATCGATAAAGTTGTAAAATAATTTAATTATTATGGTAATTATTTCTCATTCCCGATCCACGGTATCGATCCACCCCACATGGCGTTCTACGCACGGTTCCGTTTGAAGTCAGCATCAATACGTAGCACAATACTAGGAGCCCATGAATATCACAAGGGTGGGATGGGAATATTGAAATAATCAAAACGTAACAAGTACTGCTGTAGTACTATCCTAAAGACATTTCAAATAACACTGCCACTAAAGTCTGTTTTTACTTGCATTCTGTAGCCACTTCGAAAGGTCTCTCTCTAGTGGCAATCACGGTGTGGGTGCATAGGTACAATTGATTTTCCGACTTTGTTAGCTGCTTTCTTAAGAATAAATGACAGAAAAGTCATACAAAATAACTTAAAAGTGAAGCGTAATAAAATGCACTGAACAAAATCAGTAAAATTAGTTCCAGTTAAGCACGTAGCTCTTTGTCTGTTTTTATATATTGGAAAGGCGCGGTTCTGTGATGTGCCGACATTTATTTGTCATATCTTTTATGAAAATTAACGGGAATGCAATGAGAAATGACTGCTACAGACTGAAGTAAAAATAACTTATGAATAAAATGAAATAATTTTTAAAGCAGGATATGCATTTGTTTATCTCGTAGTTTTCATTTTTCTCAGGGAGTAGGAGCATACCGCATTTTAGACGAACTTCACTCTCGCTGCATCGTTGTCATGGAAACCGCTGGGGCGTGGCATGCGCTCGGGAGACTGTATTGATCCATCTAGACCTAGCAATATTTGCAGGACTAGGTTTTCAGGAACACTAAGAGACTTTCAAGAATGTATTTTTGAAGGTCGTATAACTGTTGCGCCACGAATGTTGAGCACGATAACATTCAGCACTCTTAGCACTAACAAAAACTGCGTAATAAGGTCGGCTTATGAAATCGGTGGCTTTTGTATTTGTATTGTATTGTGTAACGGGCTTGGTGTCCGCAACTCCACGTCCAATGCGCGTATTTTGCGTGCGGGACTTTTGTATTTTAATCACTTTTTTGCCATCGACTAGCACTTAGCACTTTTTAGTGTTTTTTTTTTAATTTTCTCCCTAAAAAGACTACTTTATCTTTTTGGCTGTCAAATACCTTTTTTCCGTTGTTAATAATTATAATTCTGGCATGGTAATAGGCCCGCAAAAATGTGAAACTCAAACTCAAACTCAGAGCATTTATTTCAATTAGACCATTACGGCACTTTTGAATGTCAAAAAAAAAACAAAAAGAAGCGAAGCAACAGTCCCAGTCACAAGGCATAATACCTTGAGAAAGTACTGTAGTTAGAAGGTACTTCCTGTAAACTTAAACATAACTGGCAAAATGGGGGTGTACTGAAGAGACACATATTACGCATGTTATATGTACAATTGTGTAAACAATGCATTATACAAGTGATTGCATTGTCACGACCGGTTTTCAGTGTATTGTTAAAGGGTTTCATTGTGTCGTCAATTGCAACCTGTGACCCAATGGTCAGCATCAGATCTTTACCAAATTCCGTCCGTGCAGGAACATTGTTCGCTGTAAAACCAGTCCAACTAATTCACGACGTGTAGCCCTGTTCGTTATATTGTAGATTGTTTTATGTAATCGTCACTTCATAAATATTGATATTTATTATGTTCCAAATTGTAGTATATAAAAAAAAAAAAAAAGGCCAATATTTTTAAAATCTTCTAAAATTCAACATTTTTTAATGAGTTTTCTTTTTTATAATAATCACGTCAAATCCAATAAAGAACACTCAATATAAATATCAGCGAAACTAAAATTAATAAATATTTACACTTTTTACTTTATTTCAATTTTATTCACATGCGGATGCGGAGTGGTGGTGCACTGCAATATCGTTAATCCTACTTATAAATCTATATGATTATATGTATAATTGATATGATTATTGTAACCGTTTTTGTCCCATGATAAATTAAATTAAAAATGGGACCACCGCGGAAGGAACCTCTTCTAAACGAAAAAGGAAAGATATGGTTGAACAATGAACTTCTATCTTTTTGAAGTCGATTACAAATGTATTGAAAAAAAGACCTATTTATGTCTTTCCGGCTTTATAGAATTACAATGCGTTTTGAGAAATTAATATTGTGTCGTGATAGCGCAGAGTTTGAGGCGCCAAGTTCTCACGCACGAACAGTCACGAGCACTAATAATATGTATACACTTTCCTAAATTTAAAAGCCATTTTCGCGAGATATAACGATTGTAACATGGAGATAGGATCTTTTTCATAAAAGTATCAGAATACTATGTTCGTATCGTAACAGCATACAATTGAATCAGAACAGTAGGAGAAAACACTTAAAAGTTGTTGAGTGTTTGCATATTGGTGCTCGTGACTGGACATATCTTTGACAGTCGTTACAGGTAGTCAGTGACCCGAAAGTCTGACAACCAGTCTTACCAAGGGGTATCGTATTACGAAAACGCTGCCTAAACCCTTTGAGATATAAAAAAAATATGTATGTAATATTATGGAATTGTGTATATCTTATACCTATAGGTCTACAGAAAAGTCCGCGATGGCATAAGTCTATTTCTTAAGGATAACATACTATATCCATTATTATACTTTAAAAAAGCCGAAAATTGGCTGAAATTTGGTACAGGTATATATAGATTATAGCCTGGGATAAGACATAGTCTACTTTGTATCCCTGGAATAGGTTCCCATGGGTTGCGGGAACGGGATCAAAATTTCATGATTACTCTTGGTCGCGATAACCGACATCCACGCGGGCGAAGCCGTGGGCATCAGCTAGTTACTAATACAGGAGAATAATAACACGATTATTTGCGAATGTGTAAGCCAAACACAGCATTCATAAAGTAAAGAGATCCGAATATTTTTAATAGCTAATATTCGTTTTTCCGAAAGTTATAGAAGATAAAATGCGTTAACATTACTGAAAATATCAATGCCATATTCTGCAATGTAATTTATCCCTGACCTTCAAAAGGGTTTATGCGTACGTTAGTAGTTCCGTGTCTGGCCGCAGTTGCAAGCGTTTATTTGAAGGCGCCACTGTCGCTGAATGCACTAAAAGGACGATACAGGACCTGAATTTGGAAGCACTATGTAGCGGCACATTAGCTCAGCTGGATGGTACAGAGCATCGCGTTTTCTGAAACGGGAAGGTCGTGGGTTCGAGTCCCACATGTGCCCTTTTTTGATGTTCAAACTTTTTAACTACTTTTTGTATTACAAGTTAATGGATCAAAGAATACTTTTCAAAGACTTTAAAGTTTGTGGCACTTGGTCTCATGTGCCACAAACCTGTTCCAGTTGACTTTTTGCATTTTTTTTGGTATTTTTTTTACCGGTTAATAGCACGGAAAATTTACGTGGTTACAAAATGTTGTAGTACCGAAGTATTACCCAAGTTTAAATAAAAAAATAAAATAAAATGCATTTATTTCGGACAACATTACAATAATCCATATTTCGTTACACACAGCCTATAATCTAGTGTTAATAACATTGATATAAAAATAGTATTATTAAAACAAAGGACGATCAGGCAGGAAAACATGTTTCCTAACTAATCAACCTCCGCACAAAATGATTAATATTTGGAGAATAGCTCACCGCCACAGCTCTCAGGATATAGTTACGACTACTCTGTACTCTACAATGCAGCAAACTGTAAATTATAAAGGAACTAAAAAAACCTGTTTTCATCAAATAAAAGATTTATAAACGTAACATAATACACGATGGTGTAAGCTAAGCAATGTTTGTTTGTACGATTCGCATGCAACGCAGTGGTTAGATATTCTGGGTATATATGTATATATAGTTGATGATTGAATATATTTTATTGTAGTACTAGCTGTGCCCGGCATGCGTTGCAATGCACCTTTTCCTAACTACCTACTTTCTACCTACTGTCTACCTACAAAAGCTCTAAGATTATATTAGAAAAGTTAATATGGTCGTTAAATTTTCTGAAATTTTCTAATTTTTCATGACACTTCCTTAATTTTTCCTCTCCTATATATAATAACAAACAAAAAGCAGTCGAGATGTGATGGGAGATTAGCGTTTAAAAAATGTTTAGATGATTGGATTATTCGTTGACGTCGTCAACGAATAATTCATTCAGTCAACATACATTTTCGTCAACTTGACGAAAATGTATCGTTTCTGAAGGAGCATACTTTGAAGGCGATAAAATAACTGGATGACTAACTAACATTTTGTGTATTAGATCGTTTCCCGGTACTTTGTTGACAGAGTAGTATAAAACCGATTGCTCTCTAATTATTGGACCGATTTACATGATTTGTTTTTTTTATTAATTGGTAGAGGAAGATCGATGATGGTTCCACATAAATTGTATTAACGGCTTGTAGTCTATGAATTACCTTCTTCATTATTACTTTTCTTATTAACTTCTAGTTGCAGTGTAAAATGAACGCATGACAAGAATAATTAGTGGGAAATACCACACATAAAAAGGCTAAAATAACAGACTTCACTGTCGCAAGTCGGTGACTTTTTTGCCATCGACTTCTGGAAGTACAGTTATTTTCCACTGATATTTTGGAAGTCAACTGTTTTTAGAGAGCCTTTGTTAATGTAACGTCTGCGAATTCAAACACCAGGACAGCAGGAATGCAGCAGGATGTATTTCCTGTGACGTGCAAAGTGCATAATTATAGATACTAATTCATGTGGCTGGGCCACGACTGCTATTAATAGAATCGGTTACTAGGTTAGCATAAACTATTAAGATGCATGACATGAACTGCTGCAGTTTCACTTTTTGTGAGGAAAGAAGAATAGATATTAATCCATCCTTATTTTCTTTTTCCCACTAGGTAATTAACATTTTTTTTTACTAGAAACTTTTTGCTCTATGTTTTCTTTCAACTACTGTACAGAAATTCTCTGACACACCTTCTGGCTGAAATGTTGAAAACTGATCAATAACAGAGCAGAAACACACCAGTGCAGCAGAATCGAGACGGAGCATTGAGAATAGATGCTTGGTATGTTTATGGATGTTTGTTGTCGTCTGGCGTCTGGCTGAAATGTTGAAAACTGATCAATAACAGAGCAGGAACACACCAGTGCAGCAGAACCGAGACGGAGCATTGAGAATAGATGTTTGGTATGTTTATGGATATGTTTGTTGTCGTCTGGCGCTGAATTCTATTTATAGAGTCTATTACTAGGAGGACATAAGGATTAAGAGGTATGATGGTTATGAAATAGTTTATTCATACCACGCCTTTTCCCCGAAGAGATTGGCAGAGGTGTAAAAGCTTTTTGCCTAAATGTGATACCTACATGGTAATCGCATCTTCACTACCAGCTAATGAGCAACGAGGCAGATGCACCTTTGTTGTGGTTTAGAAATGTCTTGGTTATCAGTTTTTCGATGAACAAAGAACCAGTTCATGACATTATTTTATGAAAGAGACAATTATAATTGTTTGTTAGCGGCCTGGTACAAATGGAATAATAATGCTGAAACTACTCATTTATTACCTACAGGAAAATCTTTCGTTTTATAATACTGCATACTACGTTGCTACTAGCACAACGTAGCCGTCACCGTAGCGATGCACTGCTATCCATATTTCGACTGTTAAATCTTTAGGCGATAAAATGCGCCAAGTCATGCTGCACACAAACGACCTACAACATAAATACGATACAAAAACTTCCCAAGACGCCTGCGAGAGGAGGATAGGGTGCAATTAGTTTGCCAGTATCCACGTGCTACCAGGATTTATAGAATACTCGACTAGTATTATTAATATCGGTTAGAAGGAGAAGCAGACTGAGAGGACCGACAGTTCGTTTCGGTTTACTCTCATCTCGTCGTCTACTCGGTGGGGACACAGCGTTCGTTACCATGTATACGGAATGCGAGAATAATACCAGCACGGTATGACCCACAAAGAGTTATCATCGACCAAAAGTGATAGTCCAATACTTCAGTTCAAAAACATTAGCTACGAGTAATAAGTTAAAATTACATTATCAGCACTTTAAGATTTGTGTAACCTACGTAGATTCAATTTTAATTAAAAAAGCTTACGAAAATACGATGATACCGTGGTCAAAAAAATAATATAAAAAAACACAGGGTGCGTACCAATTATTGCTAATTGGTACGCACATTAAATGATATGATAATTAAAGGTTAAACAGAAATACCGAGTTTCTCAATTTGAAAAATTGAAGTTAAAGAATAAGTACTCTATTTTATTAATATTCCTTTATTCATTTTTTTACACATTCATTACATTTTTAAATATTTAACTATAAAAAATATAAAAAAAACATTTAAAAATATAAAAAATAGTAGCCCACCGGTATCGGGAACAGGGTCCAAGCTACCGGCAGTCAGGGCTCCAGAGAGAGGAACCTCCTAACAATACGAGCCGTGTCCAGGAGTACCGCTTTCTGAATCAAGCCCTTGATCCAGCTGCCTAACGAGAGCCTCCTGAGATGTTGGTCGAGGCTCTTGGCAATTAAGCCATGGGCTGACACGACTATCGGCACAATGATCGCTGAGTCCACATCCCACATGTCGACAACCTCGCGAGCCAAGTCAAGATACTTGATTTGCTTATCTTTCTCGGCTTTCACGAGGTTCTCGTCATGCGGGACGGTTATGTCAACAATCATTGCGCGCCGCTCTGATCGATCCACCATCACTATATCAGGCTTATTGGCTACAATAGTCCTGTCAGTGATGATGGATTGATCCCAGTACAGTGTGATATTGCCATTTTCGAGAACTGGGTCGGGCACATACCTATAGTACGGAACTTCCGATTCCACAAGGTTGTATTTTAGAGCAAGTTGCTGATGGATAATCCTGGCTACAAGGTTGTGTCTATGCAAGTACTCTCCGTTAGCCAGACGAGAACACCCGGAGATAATGTGACGAATGGATTCGCCTGGACGGTGGCATGCCCGACATATGTCAACCGTGCCGTCTTTCACAATAAATCTCCGGTAGTTATTCGTCATCATAACTTCATCCATAATTGCACAGACAAAACCTTCAGTTTCCCCGAAAAGGTCCCCGGAACGTAGCCAGGCTACGGACGCTGATAGGTCTACATCAGGCCCATGCAGGGCCCGGAAAAAGCGTCCGTGAAGCTCCTTACTCTGCCATACCTCCCTGCGGTCGTTAGTATTAAGTACTACAGGTTTGCGCCAGTTCTCTTTAGCCAAGGAGAGCGGGGTGAGGCCCTTGTCCATCGCGACCACATCTCGATGCATCCCCACGTCGGTTTCTAGGAAATATTCCCTGAGACTGCATATCTCGCGATTGTGGAGTGTCTTAGCGTTTAAAAAACCTCGACCCCCACACCTCCGCGGGATATACAGTCTCATAACCGAAGAACGCGGGTGATGCATTCGATATGCCGTCAACAATGTACGGACCCTCCTATCCAGGGCGTCTAGTTCTGTTTGAGTCCATTTGAGTATGCCGAAAGAGTACATCAAAACCGGCATGACCCAACCGTTGAAGGCACGCACCTTATTTCCGCCTGATAAAAGACTATTAAATACTTTTTTCAGGCGGCCAAAGAAGCGCTCCTTCAACGATTGCTTCATGTCAGCAACATTGATGCCCAGCGCTTCCGACATACCCAAATACTTGTAGGTTTCGGTTGCTGAGAGGGATCTAAGATTTATGGAATCCGAGAGCTGGGTTCCCACAGATTCCACAATCTCCCCTCGCTTTACATGCATGACCGCACATTTGTCCACACCGAATTCCATCCTGATGGCGCTACTGAAAGTCTCAGTTACCTTCAGTAGCTCCATCAATTGCAAATCGTTGGGAGCAAAGAGTTTCAGGTCATCCATGTAAAGGAGGTGAGATATAACTTGACCACCTCTCCTCAACCGATAGCCTAGACCTGAATCCTCCAGCAGCGTGCTAAGAGGATTCAAGGCTAAGCAGAACCAAAGTGGACTCAAACTATCACCCTGAAATATACCTCGCTCTATCCTTATGGGCTCGCTATTCCTCTGGATTTGCCGACATCCTGGATAGCGAAGGACTGTCCTCCATTGCCCCATACATGACATCAGGAAGGTGCGCAGAGTTGCATCAACTTTATACAGCTCTAGCACCCTCATGAGCCATGTATGTGGCACAGAGTCATAGGCCTTCTTATAGTCTATCCAACATGTCGACAGATCCCTTCGGGAACGACGAGCCTGTTGACTAATGGCCATATCAATGAGGAGTAGCTCCTTAGTACCGCGGGACCCGTTCCTACATCCATTTTGAGAAGCGGACATGATAGAATTGTCATCAATGTGTTTGCTAATTTTAGCTCTCAAAATGGATGTAAGAACTTTATATACTGTCGGGAGACAGGTAATAGGTCTATAGTTGTTGGGTTCCGCAGTACTACCCGATTTATGGAGCAGGTGGGTTATACCTGTTGTTAGGAACTCGGGCAGCGACCCTGACTCTAAGGCTGACTGGAACAGGGTCGCCAGGCGAGCATGCGACCTAGTAAACCATTTAATCCAGAAGTTGTGCAGCCCATCCGGCCCTGGTGATTTCCAGTTAGGTAACGGACGGACTGCACGAACTACGTCTTGGGGGCTGATAGTGATTGCCCCCATTTCTGGTACCGGATCGCACGCTCGCTCAACCTCCCGGGTCCATTCACCCTCGGTATGGCTAACAGGCACCGACCAGATGCTGCGCCAGAACGAACATATGGCATCATCATCCGGCAGGTGCGCGTCAGCCACACCTTGGTCCGGTCGCTCCCAAGCCCTATAAACCCACCTTTCATCTCTTTGGAATGTGCGATTCTGAGTGTATCGATCCACCCGCCGCTTATACCTACGAATACGGTTTGCCCATGCATACACTTTCTGCTTCAGGAAGTCGATGCGCTCTGTGACACGGGACATGTAGTCTCGAGGACTGATATCAGTCCCCGAGAACGCCCGCCTCACAAAACGCATCACTCTAGGGCGAGTATTGCCCTCCCTGAAGCAGATTAGTTTGCCGATGAGTGCTCTGGCCCCATCAATACGTCGTTCAATCCTGTACTGCCATGCCGGTACGGCTGGTTTAGGTCGTGTAGCTCTGTCATCAGAAAATTTAACATGAGCTACACGACATGCCGCAACAGCCGCACAATACAGGATTGAGTGAGCATCGGTGAGGTCTTCGCAGTTGTCAAAATAGTTTGACAACTGCGAATCCAGAACAGCCACCAGCACCCTATTTTTGTTATGCATGGGCAAACGAGGTAAGCGTGGTCTGCGGTCGGGTTGCATGAACCGATATTCCCGAATCGCACCCTCCAAAGCACTCCTCATATCCTCACTGCACTGGGTACTTACATTAGTAACCATGTCATTACTCACGTCGTTATCGCGATTTGGTGCTGCGGTAAATTGTGGTGGAACCACAGCCTGCGACGGCGTGGCAATGACATGGCTACTCTGCATTTCAGTCCGCAAGCGATCAAGTGCGGTGTCATCCAGCATACGATTACGCTGTATGACTCGCACCTGATCCGACAGTCGTTGTGCCGACACGTTGACAGCTGGCTCAAGCACCTGAAACAGAGAGAGCATCCGAACACGGTACGCGGTCAGGTTGTTTCCCCCCTCTGTAGCCCCATAGTATGCGCGCATGACATTTTCATTGATGGATTGCGTCCATCGCATGCGCTGCACACTCCCGCCGGGAGCTGGGACCCTATCAGAGGCCGGTGGGCCTCGAGGTCCTAAACCGTCCGGCGGCCGGCGTCCTCCCCGTCGACGAGCTATTTTATTTATCATTACTTTGGTGATTTCATCAATTCCTTGGATTTTTAAAGGAATTATAATATATAATACTAGCACTTCGGCCGCGACTTCAACCGCAAACGTTGTGATAGCTCTGCTAATAATAATATGCCTGATGAATTTATAGCCTATATATAGCAACCACGAATGATGTATCTTTCTGCAAGTGAAATATTTTTTAGAATTGGATCATTAGTTCCGGAGATTACCCCCTACAAATAAACTTACAGACTTACAAACAAATTTTACCTCTTTATAATATTATTTTAGAGAGGTAAAATAAGTATAGATACTTCCAGTCTAACCGGATGCAGCTGGATACCAGCATTATACATTGAGCGACTGCCTATCTGTCCTCCACAACCCAGTTAGTGCTAGGATGTACGATACCCCTTGGTAAGACTGGTTGTCAGACTTTCGATCGTTACCTTCAACGGGAGCCAAAACATTCCTAGGAGTGCATAAATGCTAGAATGTGGACCGCAACAGAGGAGGAACGCAAGCTTTACTCTGTGCAACAGACGAGGATGCCGAAACGTTGCTTTCACTTAAACCTGCCCCTACAAAACAGCAATAGCGCATGCGCCCTCATCCCCCCGTCCGTCCCACCGCACTCCCTATCGATCGCGGCCCCGCATACTCGTACATTTCACTCCCCAAACTGAGAATATTGCGAATGCAGCCAGGACTCACTGCACGGTGACGTTGCACTGACCAAAGTAACTGTAAGGTCCCACAAAGGTGGAACGTAGTTTATAGTGGTCATTTATTGAGTTCCTAGAGTTGAGAAGACTTGCCTTCAAATTACTTGTTTACAGTAAATACTTTTCGGCAACGACCGCTGGCAAATAGGTATCACTTCTATTCCCAAGGTTTGACCAATGCTAACAGAAAAATTAACAGGCAAAGGAGCCAGACCACCCTCATGTAATGACGTTGGTTTAAGTTAAAGGTTACAAACAACCCTCGACTTCAAAGCCTTTCAACTGAAAACAAACAATAAAACAATGTTTGTTTGAGGAAAACTGGTCCCTATCAATTTTACGATGACGTGTGTTTGAATCTCTGCGCTGGCATCTGTTGCTTGCAAAATTAGCTTACAAGCTGTTCCCACAGCTGAGACACAGGCCTGCCTCTTTAACAGGGAGTAATTTATACAAAGTAAAGAGGTAGCCGGTGTGGGTTCACACTAGACATGTGCAAAACAGTGCACTACGAAGTGATGTTATATGTCATTACATTTCGTGCCGAGTAATATTACATTACACCATCACTTCAAACATCACGCGTGATGTTATGATGAAGCGCCATTCGATAGCACACCATCGCGCGTTCTAATGTAATGCAATGTTCTAGTGTAATAGGACAGGTTATTGAAATAGTATAGTAACATAGCAGCGAGCGATACGATGTTGTCCGCGTGTCATAATGATGATTTATAATTACATGAAAGAAATAAAATGAGCAATAGTGTGATTTACTCACTATGATTTAAATATACAAATCATACAAAGTTGATTTTCCTTCATACTTATACCCTAAAACAAGTACCGGGTTTCCAGGCTTAGGAGTGGCAATATTCTTAGGCGTAAGATTTAAAGTATCTATGAAAGTGTAATGAAAGGAGTCAAGAACCCATGAGCGAGTCTGCGAGTCGTGTCGCGAGCTACTGCGCTGCTACCGCTCGTGATGTTTAATTCACACCTATTTTTTACCTACAATTATTGAATCGTGGACTGTCTAGATAAATAATAAAATTTTTGATGGCTACATTTGATCCCTTCAATTTGTTTATTTTATTAATAAATGGGATTGCATTGAGGAACGTCATTATAATGTTTTCCATTACGAAATACTTAAAAGTTTGTATTATTTTAGCATTCTTATTTTTTATTTCATGCTTATTTTTCCTTCTGTAATGATCAACTAATACAAACTACGAGTATCATTCCCTTTTTACCCCCAAAGGATAAATAATATTCGAACATATTTTTTTACTTCTAATTAGTATCAGTATCGGTTCCGGTTCCATGGAACGTAAAGCAATTTTCCGCTTCTGTACCAGGAGATAATGAAACGGAGAAGGTTGCAACGGCAAAATGTTTGAATCAGATCGGCGCCAAATGTCGCTAATAAATAAATTGTACCACGCTTGGAATTTGAACATTAGTCTTCAACAGTGAACATTTTATTAGTTACCTAAACATCCTATCAGAGGATATTATTTTTTATTTACTTCGGATGACCTTTTACTCGCTAAAGTCAACATGATTTGCTGGAAAATAGTACCAGTGATGATTGTGCAGGAAGGCCAAGTTGACTCATGTTGCACCAAATCTTCTGGAAGTTGAACATAAATAATAGCATCTCCTCAAATATCTCATTGTTGGCTTTGAAATTTTATTTTAGTACCAATTTTTCTTTTATATTCTCCAATTTTAGTGATCCTTTGAAAAAGAAGAAAAGAATCAGCTTCAATTTTAGAATTTGTAGAACTTCTTAATATGAACAGTTCTTTTTTGTGTTTTAGACTTCTGCATAGGACTTCGAAAGCTATCAAAATGGCATGGCAACGACGACAAAAATCTACCAAAATATCAAAATCATTTTTTTTTATTTCACGTAGGGCTACATGGGCGCTTATAAAATGTCGAGAAAAGTTTCACGGTTCGGGTTGGTCGTTTCCTATGGAGAAGAACCGGCAAGAAACTCCATGGGGACTCTTTTAAAATGATCATAATAATATTTCATTAAAACTTCTTTGTTAAACCACTCAGACTTTTAAGTTTTCGACAATACTTTTAAATGAATCACACAGAAGGATCTGTGTGATTCATTTTAATTACTGTGTGCTTCTACTCTAGTACCAAGGGGTTGAAAGCCTGGTAAGGCATTGTCCTCTAAAATAATTTTGTCATCAAGTTTGATGGTATAGGGTGCATTGAATGCACCATTCATTCTTCTTAGGCCCACTTTATAATACAATATTGTCAATTTAACCTCGTGTTAGCATTCAACTCAGAGTTAAGTTTTTCCTGCAAGTAGCCCTACGAATTTAAATAACAATATTCTTGACCCCTTTCTCCCTGCCACGTTGCTGGGCCTGAGAGAATCTGTAACCATAGCAACGCGATGCGTTCGTTTTACCAGGAGGACAGCACTTGTTAAGAGTTCATTATCAATATTCAATTCAAGAAGTTGTTGTCAGAGTTTATAGCGTGAAGGATGAATGTAAGAAGATTCTAATAGTTAAAGAAAGTGTCTGTGTATTAACTTATTATAGATTACTAGCTTTAATTCGGGTTGTACTCTGCTTTGTAATAATATAATTCAATCTTGATTCGAAATACACGTGGTGCCATGTATCGCTATAAGAACGTTATTGTTGTTTTCCTCGGAAACAGTACTTTTTTTTGGGATAAAAGGTACCCTATGTACGTTTCTGTACACCTGACAAGGTACAATGCAAAATTGCAGGATGATCGGGTTAGTGGTTTAGGCGTGAAAAGGTAATAAACACACTTACTTTCGCATTTATATATTAAAATTGGGATACTTGTCTTTAAAAGTCCGTAAAAAAAATTAAAACGCTAGTTAAAATAAAGTCAGACTTGTGTCTTGCTAGATGATGGTAACATATAAATTAGGTACAGTTAATGAGCGTTTTTATTTAATTTAGGTTGGCAACTGATACCAAAGAAGTCCAAACTCAAGGTTTGCCAACGAGTAACGGAGCGCAATATACTAGGTGTTAAATTAACGGATCGTGTTCAAAACACAACACAAGAAATATAGCTGAAGTGGCTCAAAAGGCTGCCCAACTCAAATGGGACTAGGCAGGTCATGTCTGCCTCATGCCGGACAAACCGTGGGCCAAAATAGCAGGAAACTGGTGCCCTGACACAGTGAGGCTGAGTCGCGGCAGGCCACGAAGATGGTGGGACGAACTGGACAAGTTCCGTCCGAACTGGAAAAGGGCGCGCAGGTTCGCGAGAAGTTGAAGGAATGGAGGGAGGCTTTCGCCCAGGAGTGGGACAGAGCAGGCTAGGAAAAAAAAGATAACTGATTTAATAGAATCGTAATTTTAAACGCCTACGAGTTTACTAAAGTACTAAACATAGTATCAAGTACCTGCTACAAACACCTACTAAGGACTAAAAAGTTGCTTTCAAATAAAATAAATATAAAACAGGTTCTGTTTCTTAGCTCTTTGACTAGTCTAACCTACATCAACGAGCCAAATTAATGAAGCATAAACGTGTGTGTTTATTCTTTTTTCACTATCATGGTGTAGCCTAAGCGTAGCAAATCCCGCTACGCCGTAGTCGTCGTAGCCGTGACGTCACTAACGTCGTAGCAACTTCGCACACCTATTTCATAAGCTTATCTTTGACAGAGCAAGAGCACAAAATTAAATGAAAAAAGATTGTTAAACTGATTGAAGTAAAAAATCACGTATTTGATAATGAATTTGGTTTCTATTCAGCTTCAAGCCACTGGCAAAAGCACGTTCTATATTTAAATCGTCATAAAATTTGTTTTATGAGAGAAATAAAATAGACTAGAATAGTTGAGGTTTTGTTTATAAAAACTTGTACGCTGTATAAAGTTTTAAAATGTTTAGCTAGTTCTTTAATTTTATGCTATTTAGCCCATATATATGCATATACATACATACTGTGGTCAGTGTAAAGTTCGCAATAAAGCCCGTTGAATTTTTATGCCTAATGATACCAGTTTGACCTCTACAACGCATGGAACTATGGGCGGAGTTTGATACTAGCAACTGTCGTAAATAACTCCGGTGCAAGCTATCACTATCCTTGTTTAGACCAGCACCAGAACAAATGAAGTAAAACCGTAGCACAGTGACCGTAGGAATTATACGTTTGTCGGTTTCATCCTATTCCTAGAAGAGTTCATCCTCCGTGTCTATAGCTGTTGTGTTTTAGCTTGGCAGTAGTGGTCATTACCTTTCCCTTAATATCTTTGTAATAACCAAAACAATGAGCAATGTTTCATTATGTTGATGATTTTACATTATTAAAACATGTTGAGAATCATTTCATCATTCAGAATGTTAAATCGTCAGACGTCCATATCTTCGTTTTTAATAAAGAACGTCAAAAAAATGTAGGTGGGCTAATGACCGCTATTGTGATGCTTAAACTCAACGACTATACGATATGAGTAATAGAGTATGTTTCAAACGACCCCAGGCTAGGCACAGGTTGGTGTTCACTTTCATTATAAAAGTAAATGTGAACCCAGTGCTTTAAGATGTGCGTTATATGAGTGAGAGAGTGAATATAAGATAATAAACACCCCTTTACGTATTCACTAGTTTTACGGCTTCTTGAGAGAGCCGAGAAAGGTGCGTCATTGAATCTTAGCAAGGTCGTTTTTTGTTTTGGGGATTCTCAAAAACTGTCAGTTTTTCCAAGACTGTCAGTCATGTCTACATAGTAGCGTGTACACAGAAGAATACCGTTACCATGACAACGCGCTGTTAGTGACGATATGCAGATTCTGCTTTACGAACAGGACAGCATAAACGCTAGGAAGTGCATTGCACACAACAACTGCTACTGACTACTATACATATAAACGATAGGGGCGTGATTTCATGAGTACAGATGCACTACTACACTAGCAATGTGGGAGGTCCGGACTGCGTCATAGTGGGCGAGTTTTTTACAAATAGAGGGAACGACTAGGAAAACAGGAAAAGCATTTTCAGTCTGGAACCGTTCGGAGTATTGCGGGAAAACTTCGAAAAAATAGTCACAACTGGCTGATAACGGATAAATATCATCTATCAGATTATATCATAAATGAAAGCTTAAGATTCGAGTGGGATTCACAATACTGTATCGATTTATAGAACACTCTACCCACAACAGGATTACGCTAATATTAAAGAACAGAAACGGTGTTTTTTAAAACCATGCTTACCTGATTTTAGTTTGTTTATAAAAACCGGAGCCTGATTTTAATTTGCTGGTAATACTCGTACATAAGAACTGGCAACAATATTATTTTGACAACAAACAACAAAAATAGATTTGGAAAACGATTCTCCAATTGAATTAAACAGAGGCCAATTCAGTTAAATTAATATGCTTGGGGATCCAATCTATGGTCATTTTGCCATATCTGTTTCGTAAGCAGTTTTCAGAATCCGTATTCGTAATATTATACCACGTTAGTGCTGAAAGTAAGGCGACCTCATTTTGCGATACGACTAAGCATGTGTGGGTTAAAAATGTCTATGTGAGGTAGCTTGCAATTTAAAGACATTCTAGTTTTTCTATTTTCCTGGTACAGTGCAATGTTGTGAATGCATTTTTAGTGCACTGCTTTGTTAGCACTGCGCTCGCAGTGCACATTGCGACACAGGCCAAGGTCACGAAAACAGTCTCCACTTTCTTATATTATGTACTTCGGATAATTAATAAATAAATTGTTGTATTAGTCCAAGATCCCAGAGCAATCAGACATAACTTATTTTCACACGGATGAAACCTGATGTTTTCAGTAGCGTCTCGTGTGCCTTGAATACCTACGTGCTTTGTGGAACTTGCCGAGTGACACCTGGGCAGGTACCAGGTGACAAAGGTAACTAAAAATAAGAACTATCTAACTTACATTCACATGGCTGATTTTTATATATGTCATGTAGAATATTATTTTAAAGTAATATCATAAGTATCAGACACTTTTGATGGACCAGAGCTTTTGTCAGACGCTTTAAAGCTACCCAAAAAATGTATGAACTTTACTTATTTTTACATGTCTGATTTTTTAATATGTTATTGAAGTATTTATTTAAAACTTATATTCAATCAGTCAGACAAATTAGAGTGACCAAACATCCCCTAAGACAAAAATTGTTCAGCCAGAAGTATGAGGGCGAGAGCACTATGTACTAAGAATACTTACTGTTTTCAATCTGAGATTTTTGCATCTTTATTTCAACAAAATTAACTTTAACAAGGAAATAATTAATAAATATTAAAGAAGAATATATAAGAAATAAAATAGAATATTTAAGATGTTCTGATACTGATATAGCAATAATTATGTTAGGACATATGCATAATTTGAAAAATGATGCTTCTAATGTATGGTTAAACACAGGCACCGGAAATAATCAAAGATACATTAATTTGACAAAGGTTTACGAGCACTTGGGATTGGGACCATCTTTGTGTAGGAGTTTTTCACGCATTGACTGGATGTGACTTTAATCCTGCCTTTTTTAAGAAAGGTAAACAAAGACCTTTTAATATACTAATGAAAAAACATGAATATCAGAGATCTTTTATGCAGTTTGGTCATCCAGCATTGTTTACCGATGAGCACACATAACAAGATATTTTCAAAAACATCCAAAAATTTATCTGTGAAATTTATAGTATTCCTGGTATACTCGACGTTGATACTGCCCGGCTTCAGTTGTTTTTAAATAACTACAGCGTATCAAATGTCAATGAAGATTTTAATCCCAAATCTTTGAAAAATTTTGATACAAGTAATTTACCACCATGTAAAACTGAGTTATTTCCACAATTTCTGCGAGCTAATTACATCTCAAGCATATGGAATCATGCTAATGAAAAAAAACCAACCATTTTTACTCCTGAACACAATGGTTGGAGAATTGAAGAAAACCAGTTCAAGTTTCATTGGTTTGATGGTGACCAATTACCAGGAGAAGTTTGTGAATCTCTTCAAAGATTAGGTACTTTACAAATTTTAAACTGCAAGTTTTAAATTTAATATATTTGTAATTTTATATTTGTAATACTTAAAATTGTTTTTTGTAGATGAAGCTGCCAGTAACAACACATCTGACGACGATGAAGATGATGACTTGGATGGACAGTACCGTGATTGGATGAACAATGAAATCTCAAATGATTGTCTCGATAATTATGATGAATAAAAAATGATAACCCCAAATATATGCTATAAACTTATTTACTTTAATATTTATTAATTATTTCCTTGTTAAAGTTAATTTTGTTGAAATCAAGATGCAAAAATCTCAGATTGAAAACAGTAAGTATTCTTAGTACATAGTGCTCTCGCCCTCATACTTCTGGCTGAACAATTTTTGTCTTAGGGGATGTTTGGTCACTCTAATTTGTCTGACTGATTGAATATAAGTTTTAAATAAATACTTCAATAACATATTAAAAAATCAGACATGTAAAAATAAGTAAAGTTCATATATTTTTTGGGTAGCTTTAAAGCGTCTGACAAAAGCTCTGGTCCATCAAAAGTGTCTGATACTTATGATATTACTTTAAAATAATATTCTACATGACATATATAAAAATCAGCCATGTGAATGTAAGTTAGATGGTTCTTATTTTTAGTTACCTTTGTCACCTGGTACCTGCCCAGGTGTCACTCGGCAAGTTCCACAAAGCGCGTAGGTATTCAAGGCACACGAGACGCTACTGAAAACATCAGGTTTCATCCGTGTGAAAATAAGTTATGTCTGATTGCTCTGGGATCTTACTCTATATGTGAAGATCGAAGAAGGATCGACAAAGAGCAATCACTTTTGTCTGTAATGTGGTCTCTCTGTCATTCCCTTCGAGGTTTCTACGTTTCTCAACCAGTTGTTGTATTTCAAAGACGTTTCATGTCAAAAAGACGGGTGAGAGCTGGTATGGAAATTTATGAAAAAAACCGGCCAAGTGCGAGTCGGACTCGCGCACAAAGGGTTCCGTACCATTATCTATAAAAATGGCAAAAAAATCATGTCTGTCCTTAAATATTTATTTTATTTTGTTTTTAGTATTTGTTGTTATAGCGGCAACAGAAATACATAATTTGTGAAAATTTCAACTGTCTAGCTATCGCAGTTCTTGAGAATCAGCCTGGTAACAGACAGACGGATGGACAGACGGACGGACAGACGGACGGACAGACAGTGAAGTCTTAGTAATAGGGTCCCGTTTTTACCCTTTGGGTACAGGACTCTAAAAAAGGAGTACCTAAATGATATATGGGGTGACAATTTACACGGGAGAAGAGATTTTTTTTGTTAAAAAGAACGTTGCGCCCCACACTATGAATTTAATCCTGCATCATTGGTGCGTTCACAAACATTAATATGCGTCACAAAAACAGTCATTGAATAATTCTGGAACTAAAAAACCCTAATCTTATGTACTTAGATCTGATTGATAGAATTATGTTTGAATATCTTGCAGTAGTAAAGCGAAAGCATTTAATATTTCTTATGTGATGAAGGTTTTCATCTCATTGATAAAAACTCAACATCAAATTCTCTTGTTCTTTGTAAGTGGCATGTGTTCGTCGAATCTTCACAGGAATTAACTAAACGTGAAAAAAAAGATTAGCAAGTGCCCCTGTATCAGATAAAACGTGCTCCCATTCATTTATGAGGTGCTAGTACTGGATGCCGTCCGATTGGTTTACCCCGCCTAAACTACGAATGCGCTCCTTTCCTTCATTACATTAACCGACTTCCAAAAAAGAGGAGGTTCTATTTCGACTGTATGTATTGTTTTATTTATGTTCACCGATATCTCAGTCAATTGTAGACCGATTTTCAATATTATTTTTTATTCGAAAGAGTATGCTCCCGATGTGGTCCCATTGTCACCATGTCAGGATCTCATGATGGAATTCCAGGGAAATCGAGGGCAACCCTCTAATTTTATAGGCACGTATTACGTGTTTCATGATTTTCTAAAGCTATTCAAGTAGGTATACGCATCTGGGAATCATCACCCCATGTTAGATTTAGTAGATCGGTACCTATTTACCTAACTACCTACCTACACGACTTAAGGTATTTTTGCCGGTCCTAAGCCCGATAAGTAGGAAGGAAAATTTCAAATGAACCAATTTAATATACAAACAAAAACAAAATCATTATGTACGAATATTTTGGACTGAATTTACCTACAACGTGCCGAGTTATTGTTACCTAAATCCAAGCCCACGCGCTACTGATAACAGCTGAGCGCGTGACTACCTACCTACATGTTTTTATTATTCAGATCTAAGATTACCAATTTAAGGATTGTCCGTACAGCAGGATTGCAATGAAACGTAATAAAGAAAAACTAACATTTTAATCAGCTGATAACTATCGTAGAAGCTTACTTACTTAGGTAGGTAAGTACGTGAACTTTTCTTTGGGGCACTAGTAAGTACTACTTTAATTAGTAAGATTTCTGCATACTAATTCTAATGATTCTTGATGAGTTATTGAGTTAATTATCAAGAAAATAATCATGACAATAATTTAGGTGAATTTCGGACGGTGTAGGTAAGTACGGTTTGTAGGTAGAGCGGCCGGCGCGGTGCCTCGCAGAGACCATCATGAATCGAATCGTTCATCATGAATCGAAACTTGACGATATTCATTACCTATGTCCGCCCTATAGCTATACGGTTATTGGGGATATATTTCTACCCATTCCTATATTTTCTCCTATAAATCCGTGAACCGCGTTTTTCCGCCCAAAGCCACAGTTATTTCAATATTCTCGTTTAACATTAACAGCATTATGAATTCATGATTAATTTGTAATATTAAGGAGTCTGCCCACTACACCGTATCATACCATAACCGTGAAAGGAATCAGGGAAAAAAAATTTTAAAGGTATGATTCCTTGCCCACTAAACCGTTCTATCACCGACCAACACCCTTGCGTATCATGCGCGGAGCGTCAACAATTGTCAGCGAGAAATTTGCCGGTGCCGATACGCTCCGTGCATGGCCTTTCTAACCCCATTATAAACTGGTTAGATACATGTTGCCACTTGTCTTGCCATTTTGTTACCTTTAGTTCCACAAGACTCACGTACGTAAAATTTTTCTTCATCACCAACTTGATGCCTAAATAATATCCAGTATTCTCCCTCGTCTTTTCTTTTTTGTACAGCAGCAGCGCCGTGATCCTAGTAACGTTGTGATCGTCGTGTATTCACCTTCATGGCGCGTCACTAAGATCGGGTATGACACGTTGTAGTGGGCATAGAAGTTCGTGTCATGTGTCATGTTTATTTCCGTGCCTGATAACATTGTCATGATATGGTACGGTGTAGTCGGCAAACTCCTTTAACTTTAATACGCGTTTAACGAGTTTCATACTGATGTCAGTTGTCAGAGTACATTCAATAATTATAATTAATTGATCAGCAGCAAATTGGCACTTATTAAATTGGCTGTAGTTTATGGACCCACAATGTAGAATGTAGAAAATTACTCGAAGGTAAACATACAAATAGCAAGTTTTCCTTGTAATGTCGCTTTAATGTTATTACAATAAAACCCCGGGCGCTTTCATAAGAACTTTCGAAATTCTAAAGGTCAGCCTGTGGGGTGGAACACGGGATTGTTCCAAAAATACATCACCAAAATTTTTGAAAGGAATAGGTATACAATGGGAATCCATAAAAGGTAGGTGTGCTTTATTTGCAGGAACTTTCTTTGAAGGGTCTTGCAAATAAAGAAATCAACCCCCATCAACGTCCCCCTACAATCACGTGGCGTACCTACCCCTGGTACGCCACGTGATTGTAGGGGACGTTAATGACGTTTAGGGTTTTCGCATTATTTCAATTACTTTGTCGCCATTAATATAAGCAAATAAATGCGAAACCATAATAATTTCAGTTTGATAAAACTTTAGTCCCCTAGTAATAAGGCTGCGACATACAGGCACACTGCAACTTTATAAAGGGTTCGTTAATTGACTCTGTAACCCTAATAAAATAAAAAACTGATAGTAAAAAAGATAACGCATCAATCGTTTTTTAAACGAAGGAGTGCGCTGCGAGTCACCCCGTGAGACTCGTACCTAGTCTGAAAATGAAATAAGGCCAACTCAATCAAATTTTCACTAAGCCATTCTGCTTTATAAAACGTTTTGCAGTTCTATTTTCATCTTTTCTGTATTATGGCCGTGCTGTGCGTTAACACTTTCTCATTGAGTTGGGCTAACAAATGTGTAGGTATTTTCGATGGTTCTTTAAAGAATCCAAATCAAATGTGTTTCATAATCAAAGCACATGAATTATATTTTAATTTCAACATAGTATTATTTGTAAGTCCTCTGAAGTACACGTTCTGCCAACAACACCGCTAACGTGTATTATTGTTACAATTTGAGTACAAGTGCAACAGAAATGGTTCACTCGGTTAATCGGATTAGTACTACGTACTGCTTCACTCGTGTTTCCCCTATATCATATTATTATTCCATTGTTCGTAACCGGTCGGAATAAAAGATTTAACTTTAAAATATCTCAGACTAAATTCACGCATTTTATCTTTTACTAGCTGGTGCCCGCGATCTTCGTTCGCGTGAAATAAAAAAAAAAAATATTACTTCCATTTTCAAATCGAATTTTGTTACCAATTTCAAGAGTTTTGATTTTTTGCACGGAACCCTAATTATTTTTCTAAAATAAAAGTAGCCTATATTAGACCTTATAACATCAGCCATCTGCCAGTAAAAGGCCCTTCAAAATCGGTCCTGCCGTTTCGGAGATTAGCTGGAACAGACAGCCCGACAAACAGACACAAAAACTGAAAACAATGTGTTTTTGTTATAAGTGCCGTAAATATTTTCATATGCATTCATTAAAAAGCTGTTATTTTATATGACAAACAGACACAACAGACACTTCAATTTCATTTATTTGTTTAGGTATACGAATTTTCTTTCAGTTTTGCCTCGTAAATAGGTACATCGCAGATCGTTATTGACAGTCTGCTTTCTTGAGACTTATTTCAGGTTGTTCAAGTATACTTCAGTAATTGGAAAACGTAGCGGAAGTTAGATGGCAGTATGACATTCGCTTTATGTTTACCAAACTAATGTATTTTCGACTAGAACCAACTTCAGCCTTATTGTGATTGCAGTAACGAGTTGAAACTTTTATTGCTGCCGAAGTCAGTTTCAGTTTAATTTCTCTAACATATTATTTACATTTTTAAATATTTTTATTAACAAAAATAATATAAAAAACATTAGAAAATAGTAACCCACCGGCATCGGGAACAGGGTCCTAGCTACCAGCTACCGGTGGCCAGGGCTCCTGAGAGAGGGCTCTTAATTTTATTTATTATTATAAGCCTATATTGTCCCACTGCTGGGCAAAGGCCTCCCTTGCCTCCTTCCACTTTTCGGGATTTAATGCTCTCGCAACTAACTGTCTTCCGTCTCCATCATCAGATCAACTCCAGGTCTCCTTTATGTTATAGTTTCTCCAGAACTACAGTCATAGGTGCCAAGTTTCAACAGAATCGATTTTACACAGTTGAAAATTCAGCAGGTGAAAAATCAATCAACCGTTATTTTTCGATACTCTTATTTTTAGGGGTGGATTTTTCCGACTTTAAGGGCTGTTTCCGTTAGGTAACGTTCTCTATGCATAGATGTTTTTATATTGTGTTAAAGAATTCACCAAGAAATATATCTTTGACAAAAAAAGAAGTTGCATTTTCTCAATGAAAACATCTCGCCGGTGAAAAATATCTTATTGACTTGTTGAGTTGAAGGGTTGCAAAAGTGTATCTTATGCGCCAGTCTGCTAAGTACGAAGCTCTTTTTCCCTAGACTAGACAGATTGTGTGTGGTCTGTGTACACGCTGTGTACCAATACTCGTACCATAATACCTACCTCATTACCGACTCGCTGTCAGAACCGACGCCGACGCGTTAGGTTATTGCATTTGATAAGTTTGTCTTGATATTTTCAATTATGTAAAACTTTATCAAGCATTTTTATTTAGTTGCCGGCATTCTGCGTAATTTTGATGTTTGGATTTTAGTTATTTGAGCTTTTTAATGATATTTTATGAATATATTATTATAATCATCTATCTGTAAATGTTTTAGCAGAAACTTTTGTATTGCAATGTGTTGTGTTGTTTCCATAGAAACTAAACCAATAAATCTGGACTTTTACATTACAAAGTTATTTTATTCTAGGATCCGGTTAGGTACTAATATCGTACATATTTTTTAAACCCATCAGTATTGGGTTTAAGATTTATTCCGGTTTTCTCATGTAAAATCGGAGTCACTGAATTGACCTCGTGTCCGCTCATAACACAATTATTATTATTTTGGGAAAAGGTTGGCTGGTAGAGCATGCCATGTGGCGTGTGGTGTATGTAGGAACCCATAGGTGGACTTAATGCAATATATATATATATTAGAGATGCAACGAATATTCGGCCACTATTCGGTATTCGGCCTATTCGGCCAGTTTTTCAGTATTTGGTATTCGGCCGAATAGTAAGTAGTATTCGGCCGAATACCGAATACTTAAAAAAGTAGCAAATATCTTATGAAAGGGAATAAAAAAAACAATTTATTCGAAACATTTAATTATCCTACAATAATTAATTGCGAAAACAAAAATACAACATCAGTATTTTTAATATTTAAAATTAATTAAAGGCAAATTGTGGGAAATAAAGACAAGTTTTTCGGCATTTGTTGGTAAGAGACGATTGCACTTTTCTTCATATACAATACCTGCTTCTGAGAATTGTCTCTCACTGTAAACACTACTGCACGGTGACGACAGGTATTTTTTAACAAAATATACATATAAGCTTTGGGTACTGTTTTGAGTTGGTTGACCACCAGTTGTACGGATCTGCCGTACGATTAAGACGAGCACTCTACAAATAAAACTCCAACTGATTTGCAATCGCACTTTTTTCTGTTCCCGCTGTTGGTAAATTTTCAGCAGCGACTTCGTCAAAACTGCCAGAAACATCGTCACCGCCGCAAGCACCGCATCAAAACGTGTCGTAACTTGTTAACGTCGACGTCAATTGTACTGGATCACCCGCCGAATATTCGGTATTCGGCTGAGAGCGCCGCCGAATATTCGGTATTCGGCCAAATCACTATTCGTTGCATCTCTAAATTATATATATATATATACAACGTGTCCCAGAAATCAACGTCAAGCCGAAAACGGGCAATAGGCCAAGTCGTGACAGCTATTAGAAAAATATAAAAAAAAATCTTGGTCATGTACTTTTCGAATTATAAGCATTCAAAAATAAATCTCAAAAAGTGACACCCTGTGATGATTTTTCAAGTCCTGTGACTACATTATTAACATTTCGGTAGTTTTTTTCTCTGTGATCTAACCATGAATAACCCTTCTGTAAATTACAGTTAAAAGTTAAAACGTAACTGCCTCAGTTTTAAATTAAATGTTAGATTTTTGCCCAATATTGAATTCAAAATAATGACATCACCCAAATTTAACCGACTGTACTGAAAAAAAAATCTACTACACTATTTTGGCAAGTAACTTTAAAAGATGGCGCGTTTAGTCAGGATTCCAAAATGGTATAACACATACTAATTGCTACTTCTTAATTGAGGAAAAAAAGTACATTGTTGGTTTTAGGTGCATTTGAAATAAAATTCAGTCGTTGGATTTCTTTTATTATAATTTTTATTAAATCAGATTTACGAAGTTTTATAACAAATGTTCAAACTGTTTTCCTTCAGCTGCAATGCAAGTTCTACATCTCTTTAAAAATGATCGCGTAATAAGACGGGCGTATCTTCTTGAGTTGATGTATTCAGCGGCTTCTGCAATTCTTTGGCGCAGCTCGTCTAAATCTTGAATTGGCTTAGAGTACACTTTATCCTTTATCGTACCCCAGTAAAAAAAATCTATGGGGTTTAAATCGGGTGAACGGGCAGGCCACGAAATTGTACCACCCCGCCCAATCCACCTATCGGGGTATTCTCGATTGAGAAACTCTCGTACAGTGAGAGCATAATGCGCTGGGCAGCCATCTTGTTGATACCACATGCTGCCGTAAATGCTCAGTGGCACTTCTTCCAATAATTCTGGTAATTGGTTCTGTAAGAAGTTCAAATAACCCTGGGCATTTAAATTCTCCGGCAGCTCGATTGGACCAATAACTTTACCATTCAAAATTCCCGTCCACATATTTACTTTAAACTGGTACTGAGATCTATCTTCCCGCATCAAATTTGGATTTTCCACGTGCCATTCGTGCAAATTGTGGAGGTTCATGTAACCGTCCTTTTTAAATGTTGATTCATCGGACCATAGAATTTTTTCAAAGAATCGCGGGTCCTCTCGGTGCCTCTGCAACATCGTTCGACAAAATCGTACTCTCTCTGGGTAGTCTCGGGGTAGCAGACTTTGTACTCGTCGTACATGGTATGGGTGAAACTCGTTCTTTTTTAAAATACGATGTGCAGTACTTTTGGGGACTCCTATGCTCTGTTCAATTCCACGTACTGAGATACTTCTGTCTTCTTCAACTGCTTGCAAGACTTCGGCTTCGTAGGGCATAACGGGTCTTCCCTCGCTAACCATTTGGCTAGGAAATCGACCCTCTGATAATGACCGATGCACATTAATAAATACTCGATGATCGGGATGACGCTCAGCATTCGGGTATCTCTCATGATACACTCTTGCTGCAGCATTGGCGTTGCATAAGCATTCTCCATAAATGAGATGCATGTTGGCGTATTCCTGTGCGGTGTATCGAGATGGCATGATAAAACACTACACAAACACGGGGTTGCGATTAAAACAAGTCCGGGGTTGTCAGAAACGGTGCAGATAAATCCAAATCACAATGCAAATCAAGTCCAATAAACAAAGCCACAGTTGTAAGTACGAAGTCAATACGAATACAAAAAGATGTGCAGTCAACGAAAGAGCGTAACGTACTGCAGTATTGCACAATTTGCCGATGCATCCCTGTTTAGCCAGAGTAGCGTCTCTATCTGTTTCACTCACACATATGAAATGATGTGTCAATCCGTCTCCCTCTTAGTTAGATAAAAGTAGCGTCACTATCTATCTCGCTCCCACTTGTCAAAGTAGCGTCACCTCACATTAGTTAAAATGAATCTTTCTCGCTCACACTAGTCAAAATAACGTCACTCTTCGTCTCAATCGAACTTTTATGAAATACGGCTTCATAAAAAAAAAATGTTTTTTCTCAATTAAGAAGTAGCAATTAGTATGTGTTATACCATTTTGGAATCCTGACTAAACGCGCCATCTTTTAAAGTTACTTGCCAAAATAGTGTAGTAGATTTTTTTTTCAGTACAGTCGGTTAAATTTGGGTGATGTCATTATTTTGAATTCAATATTGGGCAAAAATCTAACATTTAATTTAAAACTGAGGCAGTTACGTTTTAACTTTTAACTGTAATTTACAGAAGGGTTATTCATGGTTAGATCACAGAGAAAAAAACTACCGAAATGTTAATAATGTAGTCACAGGACTTGAAAAATCATCACAGGGTGTCACTTTTTGAGATTTATTTTTGAATGCTTATAATTCGAAAAGTACATGACCAAGATTTTTTTTTATATTTTTCTAATAGCTGTCACGACTTGGCCTATTGCCCGTTTTCGGCTTGACGTTGATTTCTGGGACACGTTGTATATACTAGTGGTAACTAGTACATGAAGTTAAAATAAATAAATAAAAATTGTCTTCGATAACCTAGAGAAAAATACAAGCAACAAAAAAACAAAAATTCGAAATTCAGAAAAGAAATAAAGATTTTTTTTTTCGAAAATTAGATATTTCGCGAACTACGTGTGAGCATCCCCCTCAATTTACTCAACTTTGTCAATACAGCGTGCGCCCAGCCAGAGACAGAGAGATTCGTCGCCATGGATACGCAACTCGTGCATACGAGATTACTAGCGCAACAGAGATCAGAAGCAGTTATCACGCTAGATTCACCACCTGTGAAACATGGTCAAAATGATATACTTGTGTATATAACTGCGCCACTAAGCGGGTGGATAACAGGTTGAAGTTATCGCTGAACAAGGTCCAGAATTAGTAACTTGATTTGTAGCTAATACCCAATATTATATTAATCGCAATAGCCTTCATAAAAGCACTTTGTTCTTTTCAACGAAATGCTGGGAATATTTAAAATATCTTACATTTGCAGCAATAGACTCGATTAAGAATTCACTTACAAAAAACCAGGTACATGAATGACACTTATATATGCAAGAGCATCAGCGGTGCTGACATACCTGGAAGTATCTTAGACTCGGTGAACAGTGAGAAGGGTTTTTATACTAGATTGCCCGCACCACTAGGTACCTCCTTCATGTGTTGAACATACTTTTGTTAATTCTTTGAAATATGTAGAATTCAACAATCTCATCCGTATATTATTTTTCCTTCCGAGGGTTGTCGCCAACTAACGTAAAGTTTTCTGGGGATCCTAGATTTACTTTTCGTGATTCATGTTGTGCTGGTGTTTCTGGCACGCGTACCCTATCCATGGCAATAGAAGAGCGGCGAGTCTTCCTCCTGTAGGTTATTTGCACAATACGGTGCAAAACGGAGAGATTGAATGAAAACTACCACCACTGTATGAATGCAAGTGTTGCAGTCCACCTATTGCTATTGCATTTCCTCTTTTAATTTTCGCATATGTCTGTCGCACAAGTGCATACAGATGAACGTTACGGTCCCGTGTCCAAGTGTGCATACACGTCGTGAGATAGAAGGGGACCCACATCCTGTTAATCCTGGCATCCCGGTGCGACAAATCTATTAATAGATAGCTGCATTACGCCCATGCAGGAGTCCTACGAAATATATGGAAAAAAAAATCCTATTAAGTTTTTTGAGTTCAAGGTTGGCGCAGTGGCTGAGCAATTGACTATTGCGCTACGTATCCGGGGGTCGGTTCCCGCACTATACAAATAATTGTATGGGTCTGGTTGTTTGTGTATGTGAGTTTAAATGTATGTAACGCACTCACCATACCTGAGGAGAGATTTCAAGCGTGTGGCAACGTTTTTAAAGAAAAATTTTAACGTTTAATTTAAATGGTAAAAATCGTCATTTGCCTAGCCTTTTCCTAACTACGTTGTCAGTCTAATCGGATGCAGCTATACAGCAGAATATATAGAATCAGAATCATTTATTTGTTAAACATAGGTATAAACATTAGGTATATTTTAAATAGTTAAGGTTCTTGCTATGTTTTGTCGTTACTGACATACAAATAGAATAGAAAAAACCAATTAAAAATACAAACAAAAAAAAAATTACAAATAGAACATCTCAATTAAAATATGTAGGTACAATAAAAAATCACAAATAAGAAATGACAACAAAAATTAAAATCTTACAAATAATAAAATGCCAATAAAAGTAAAAATCATAAAATCAAAACAAATATAAAATGTCAATTAGGAATCATAAAATCACATATCGGAATAATTCATACTAAAAAAATATAATTTAAATATTCATCCACTGTCACACATTTAATTTTGTCAAGTAGTATCCCCTGAAGGGACTTTTTAAATCTGTTTAAAGGCATACACTTAATTCTATCAGGTAGTTTATTATAAATCTTGGGAGCAACACCAAATACGCTCTTTTTCAATTGTGTGCAGTTTTGCACTTGACATAATATTAAGGCGAGGTTATCCAGAAAAACGTCGTATTGTTTGTGTAAAACACAAACAATACGACGTTCTTAGATAGGACGGATTTAAATTGTGAAAAAAACATATTACATATTTCACACTTCGATCTAGATGTTTCGGCCGTGCGATACACGATTACTTACACTTTACTGCATCCAATTAAATCGCAATGACAATTAATTTGAGTTATATTAGGCTTTTAACAATAAAACTTAAACCATGATAAAGGTCGCAAAAAATGTGACAAAAATCAGCCATCATCATGTGAAATATGAAAATACCTATACCACCATTTCCAAAATCAACTGTTTTCATCATTTCATGCGCTCGCACCGCGTGCTTTACTTCCGAGCGGAACGCGTTGGAAGTCGGTCGTGTGCCAATTTTGCGAATCCCAACCCGCTACTAGGCGCTAAGTTCTGTTACGAGCTGACCCAAAAATAGCACAGACAATAGTTTGTAAAAAACCGGCCAAGTGCGAGTCGGACTCGCGCACGAAGGGTTCCGTACCATTATCTATAAAAACGGCAAAAAAATCATATCTGTTGTATGCCCCCCTTAATTTTTTTTTTAAATTTTTAGTATTTGTTGTTATAGCGGCAATAGTAATACATCATTTGTGAAAATTTCAGTTTTCTAGCTATCACGGTTTATGAGATACAGCCTGGAGACAGACAGACAGACAGCGAAGTCTTAGTAATAGGGTCCCGTTTTACCCTTTGGATACGGAACCCTAAAAAAATACCTGCTTAAAATTTAGTTTTCATATAGTTATATTTTTTTTTATTATACTTACTCTTAATTTTATCAAAAAAATGGGCAATACCAAAAAAATTAAAGGGTGCTTTGACAATATTATTATTTATCTAAATTGTATTATTTAAATTGTCTGATCCATATATTAAGTAAAAACCGAGCCTAGGTTTATTTGAAACGTCATTTGTTTACAAAAGTACAATGCCTAAGAGGCAACGTAGTCAGAACAGATTACGCAATAGAAAGGGAGGCAGCTTGTAGGTGAATATTATGTAGACTGTAACTGTAGGTAGCTCTGTGCGGCTGCACTTTATTGTGTCGTGGCAAAAGTCGCCATTTATGATTTCGCATTAGCATTTTGAATCTTCTGTACTTCTACACACAGCGGCACATGAAGCAATTTTCAGTATAACTTGGCCTTGCTTTGTATAGATTTCCTATACAATAAGAGATCCGCACAAACTGGTTTATAGCTTGATTGGCCGTCGTGCGTACTATAGTGTAGTCTGTGGCCGTAGCATAGATATGCGGCAGTGTGACCATATCGTACGAATATTATTTATAATTTTCGGTAACGTTTAGGCTCAAGCTCGTTTATGCACAATAGGTACACTGGAATCAACTCCCTTACTACAACAAAACACTACATCAAGTTATGACTAGCTTATAAATAAATAAATAAAACTATTTGGCTATTTTGGCTATATAGACGTTATCCCGTGCATAACTTTATTCAGTGTTTATTGGCAAGAAGAAAAGTGTGTAGAAATCGTTAATAGAGAGAAACTCCTCGTTGTAAAACAACGAGGAGTTTCTTAAGGTGTTTGTGTTTTTAAAGAAAATAAAATCCAAATATTGAAATGCGACAAAAAAATAAATACCCGAGTCATACACAAAAAAAGGAATTGGTATTATCAAGTGCAGGGTCAACTCCGTGTAATAGGAAGACAACAATGCATTTTTGGAGTGTGGTCCGGTTCTTTTATATTTTATTTATTTTACTCAAATAAATAAAATATTAAATTCTATTTTAAAACATTTCTTAGAAAAACATAGGTAATAAAAATTAAAAAAAAATAGTAGACCCATACAGATCTACGCTTTGGAATGGGCAACTACAGTACTTTCACAGTTATTATGCTTTTTGACTGGGACTGTAGCTTCATTTTATTGTTGTCTTTGACTCGACATTTCAAAAGTGCCTGTAACTGGCCTGCTTGAAATACATAAATGTTTTGCTTTTGAAAAGTGTTTACTTTTAGTAGCATAACTATTTGACCATAAAACAAAAAAAAAACCGTTTTATTTATTTATTGACAACCTACGCGCTTCTTATTATATTTCACTCAAAATAACCATTTATAGGTAAATGGTAAATATCTCTAACCCTTCTTGAATTATAATATTGAAATTATTTCATTCAGTCATTAATAATCACGAATTGTAACACAATAATCTCCTGAAGTAAGTGTGCCTACTTACTGCTTGATGTTTTATACCAGGACACGAAGATACTACACCCTTATGGAAAACCAAATGGCACGCGGCGTTTAGTTTTTTATCGTACCCGTATTCATGATCTTAGTGTCAGTCAATCATTTGAAATTTAATTTATTCACAAAAATAAATAAGTATACCTACTTATTTTTAATTATTAGTAATTAGGTTAAGTTCATACAAAACGTAGGTTCCTAATTTATCTATATCCAATACATTCTAGAAAAATAATTCAAGTTGATTTACCGCTTTATCTACTCTGTAACGCAACTTAGTAACCTACTCGAGTTCGTGAACTCTTGGCCAGTGCGCTTAACGCGCGTTTCCCGCGCAGCGTAATTTGTTTACGTATCGCGTCTCCTTGCGCGGGCTGCGGTAAGCGTTAAATGCCTACGGCGCTCGGGTTAACCTCGCCTTAAATTCTTTATGAACATAATAAATTCTCATATTGGACACGAATTGGAGTTTTTTTACCGATGAATATTTTTAAACAAATGTTGATTTGCTTTTACAAATAATGCAGTTTCCAGTATGTAAAGATATGGCAGGATTAATAGTTATATATATATTTTTTATATGAGTAATGCAACTATCCGTTGTTCTTAAACTACACATTGATCTTATGAGCCAGCAGCAACGGCTTAACGTGTTTTTCGAGGCACGGAGGAAACTTGGTATGTAATGTGTAGCCACCCATACTTGGACAAGCCGAGGCAGAAGATCGACCCGCGCGTCTATTATTATTTAATCACGAGCTCCCAAACAGAAAATTAATTTCAAATTCTACCACTGCGCAAATAAGTTTAATGCAAGTCTATATTTTGTGAATGTAGCTGTAAACAATGCATGTGTGCAGAGTAGATACTGCAGACTGGTCACTGATTAAATCCGACGCGCGACGGACCGCTGATTATGTGTTGTTTGCGGCAGGTTGTATCATCGCTTCCACGTTTATGGAATCCTAGTAACACCGGAAGCAAAACTTTTTTTTCAGACATTGGCAGACGAGATTCAGAGAGTCTAGTAAAACCAAAGAAAGACATTCAAATACTTATTATAAGTCTTTTTAATCTCTTTGAGTAAAACCCACCCACCCGTCGCAGTCACTCTCACATCTGAAGATAAATAAATGTGAGGGTTTGATTGTCCTATTCTCACAAAATAACAAATCGTAATGTTTGTCCTTACTTATTTAGTTTTCAGGAAGTTGAAAAATCGGTCTTTTATGTTGCGGACACCAGCCCGTTATAAATACAATACAATATATTGTATAAATATGTAAAATAATGCTATTCTCAGTATTCTTTAAAAAAACATATTAAAACTATTATTAGGTACTTTTGTTTTTTTTTTCAGTAAGTATATTTGCATATCATATCAATTTTACGAACTGGTAAAGCCCAATAAGATAAATTAAGTTACTGTTCAAATTGTTTGTAGTCCATCCAACTCATCTTTGAAACGATGAACGCCTTTTAACTTTCTCACGCTACCAGGAGCACATACGTTGTAGGTGACTCGAATTCAGATCAAGCTGCATGAAGCTCTGACAATTTATTGTAGCACAAAGCTGTCGATGGGCGATAAATTCAGTAGCTCACTTCAGATGAGGCAACTATCTCTAGCCTAGCATTCAAGTTCATACTTGAATGCTAGGTGTCTACTATCTATACATTTTTGTTAGGAAGCTACTTCTTTTACAAATATTATTTTAAACCTTTCCACGGTTTTTATTCGATTTACTTTTTGACCGTGAATTATCTCAATTCACGGCCCGTGAAAAAGTTAAGACCGTGGAATTACTGGTAATGTTCGACAAAAATCTCTTGCTAACAAAATAATCACACCATCAAATTGGTTTTTATTGTTCCGCAGATCTTCCATGGTTCAGTCAATGCCTCAAAATATTTTTAAAGTGCCAAGTCAATCGCTCTAGTTATATTATATATAACTTTCATAAGAGTATCAAATTCATACTTTTGTTGTTGGCCATCTCTTTCTATTATAAGAGTGTGTTGTAAGGGTTAGTTACATTTGTTTATTTTCAAAGTTTTAGTTGAATAATTGGATTATTTCTTGTGAATTCTGACTAAAAGACCATAGAATGTTAGTTCGTCAAAGTGACTTCTTAACTGAATACTTACTATCAAAATGTTACTTCTATCTACCCCCGTTGTACAGTATTGGAAAGATGTTTTGGCGCCGGCGTGACGTTGTCATGGAGGCGCTATTGGTTATTGTGAAATAGTTGAATGAAAATTTTGGATCGCGGCGTCAGTTCCGATTTTGACCACGCTCCACATGATACTTGTACAGCCATTTGTTATGACGTTTCTTTGCGAGACATCTGTACTTTAATCTGAGTTCCTGGTCCTCCACAAGCGATTTTGTTTAAAAACACATTTTTAACCAGCGACTGTGGAGAAGGGGCGGGGGGAAGAATAGTTAGTTTCCGGGACAACGGTGGATATTTTCTTTAGTTAATAACTTGTTGTTGCTGTATTTTCGGACAATATAAGAAAAAAAGAAATAAAAAGAAAAGAAAGGTAGAAAGAATATCGCACTCAGATCTTTCTTGTGCATACTTCGCATAAGTACTTCGCACTCATACCTACTATCAAGATTGTATTTAGGCTCTCATTCAAAATATAAAAATGATTGGTAAATAAATAATTGCAAACTTAAGCACGAGAGAAAGAATTTGTGATTGATGTTCACCAATTTAACCTATGTGGTGAGTGGCGCTCCACTATGCAATTATAAGTGTTGATTAAATAGATGTTCATTAGTGCTCGCATTTAGAAGCATTATGCAAATGACTTGCTTGACATAATGAACAAAAGGAAAAAAATAAAGTTTTACTTTTATTTACTAGTACAGATAGTTCGACAGTTTGACAGTTTCGGGTAGCTTGATGTGCTGGCCGCACATCAAGCTACCCGAAACTGTCAAATCCCAATCAACCTTGAAGCTAAATAGAGTTTAAATCTTATGGGCATAGTAACTATGAATGGACTGCAGATGCTCATTTCAAAGTGTAGATATCATGGAGGAGAATGGCCAAGAAACTCCATGGACATTTTTTTCAAATCAAGGAAGATATTACACTCTTACCCAGTCCTGGGTAGGTAAATTATTGTTGCATCTATATGGAAACGAAATGTAGAAAGAAAAAAACAATGAAAGCTTATAGATTGTACAGGGTTGAAGGGACTTCGACGCACAAACGATTATTACGTATTCACTACATCATTCCGAACCTATCAAACCGATCAAACTACTGTTGCGGTCAACTGATTAAAAAAAATTAGGTACCGATAGTAACTTTTGCAATGATGTACTGAATACGTGGTAATCGAGTATGCACTGATTTATGGGACCCCTTGCACCCTGTAGCTCTACATAACATAAAATTTATTCTTCAATATTTTATATTTACATCGATCACTAAGCACACTGATCACTGTCTATGCATTACCCAGTTTATGGTTAGGGGTTTATCGTATTACCCAACTGGTTGGTCTGGTTTGTGGAGGTCAGATAGGCAGTGGGTCCATGTATAATACTGGTATTCAGCTGCATCCTGTTAGACTGGAAGCCGACCCCAACATATTTGAGAAAACGTGAGAAGATGATGATTGTTTATCTATGCATTACTCAGAGGTTGTTGGTGGATAATGCCTATGGCACTTCTGTCCTCTATGTTATATGTAATCAATAAATAAAATAAATATTAGGATAGGCCATTTAAAAAAATTAAATAGGTAATGCTTCTAATGTACCTATACAATAACGAGCTACGTAAGTGAAGCCGTAACTAATGCTAATGTATCCCACCAATCATAGTCCACAATAACGCTTTCCTGTAAACTATAATTAGAAGTAGGTTAGGTTTTTAAGCCATATCGTCCCCATTTAATTTTGTTTGGGACTTCTTTTTTTAGTCATCACCACATTATCACATTTTTATCAGCCGGTCAGTTCTCATACATCACGCCATGTAATCCCCGAAGGTTTAGGCAGAAGTGTATCTAATCGCACACCCACATTTCGCCAGTTACGTTGAAGTCCATGTGATAGGGGGCTAACCAATTTCCACCAACTGGGCACAAATCCAGATCCGTGGCTGCTATTGAGAAATTCCTGATGGAATACCTAACCCAATAACACTATTATTTATAGTATTTTTTTCAATTGCTTACATTGTTTAATGTTAAGTGGAAGAGGGAAGTCACACAAGCATCTCGTTGCTTAAAAGGTGATCTCTAAATCATGTGCGTTATAACTTTATGTAATTAAATTAAATTATTTTTTTTAACACTGCCCGACCCGGGCATCGATCTCAGGACCTCTCACATACACACCAAAATTTCCACGCGAACGAAGTAGCGGGCAACAGCTAGTTGGTAAATAATATTCTTCCAAACAAAACAAGAATCATCGAAATCGGTTCACAATTGGCGAAGATATCGCTAAACATACACAAAAAAAAAAAACAAAAATCAGAGGAATTGATAACGTCCTCCTTTTGAAAGTCGGTTAAATAGAATTATGTATGTAACCACTCCTAGTTTTAATTTCATATTGTGTAACGGCAGATCGGGGGCACTCAGAGACTAAGACTTCTATAGGATAGCTGGTAGTATCTTCTTGTACCATTATTCTGTGTTTATCTGCCTAGTTTTGACCAACCCAGGCAAGCACTTCTTAACTTTGAAGATCGACCCGTGCGGCTGTTATCATTTATGAAATAAGATCCTGCAGTAGCTTAGTCAGCCTATAATGTTCCCACTGCTGGGACACACGGCCTCCTCTCTATGAGAGCGAATGCTATAATCCACCACGCGGGCCCAGTGCGGGTAGATGTCACATGTCTTCGAATTTTTGGTTCTAGGACATGCCGTTTTTGAGAGCAGTGGTGGTGAAATAAATTACACAAAGGGATGCCTAGGTTCGAACCCACGACTTACTGTTCATAAGTTGGGGCCGCCACCACTGGGCCACCGCAGCTCTCGATCCTGCAGTGATGAAACAATATTACATAGATTTTTAGGTAAGATAACTTTTCCAAATGGTCGCAAACGCGACTGCTGAGCATGAGGTCCTGGGTTCAATTCCCGGGTCGAGCAGTGTTATATTGGGTTTTTCCATCAGGACTTTCTCAATAGTAGCCACGGAGTCTGGATTTGTGCCCAGTTGTAGGCAATGGGCTCGCCCCCTATTACACGGAACTTAAACATAGCTGGCGAAATGTGGGTGCAGGTACTATTAGGTACACCTCTGCCTAACCCTTCGGGGATAACAGGCGTAATGTTATAACTTTTCCGTCTTCTTTTGGATATTCCGTCACCAATTTTTAGTAAGCAGTCCGAAAACGCTTGAGCTCTTGAGGGTTACCTCCTGTTTGTCCGCACATTTAGTGTTAAATAAATTGGTATGTTACTTCATAGATTCGTGCTCTTAAGACATGCTTTAATTTCATCAGCCCTCGTTCCTCGACTCCTACTGGTAATGTCTGTTTAAAATTACCACAAAAGAGCATTGTGACACCACCCGATCGTGATGTCTAATATCTCCCAAAGTTCTGTCCGCCACTTCCAACTACTTTACAGTTTGGCATTGTGCACTCATCTCATATTACTAAGCAGCAATCACGTAAACCCTGTCAAATTATAAAAAACTAGCTTTTGCCCGCGGCTTCGCCCGCGTGGATGTCGAAAAATGCAAAAGGTACAGGATTAAGGAATGTCTGTCATAAAAATGTATTGTCAGTGTCACCAGAACCAAAGGTGAGTGCAAAGTTTCAGCTCAATCGGTTGAAGATATCTGCTTCAAAATTCAGTTGCAAGATTCCACCCGAACAAACATAGTTACATACCTTCATCCCCCTTTTAACCCTTCAGGGCATCAACCCTTGCGGGTCCCTCCGCCGGTTTGCTGACATGTCTTTGAGGCACGCGTGGAACACGAACGCGCCGTCGACACGGCCGGTCGTCATAAGACGGACGGACGGCGAGCTAGCCCATTACTCACCGTCCGGTACGTATGTGAATATCGAAGATTAAAATACCTACTGTTAAAATATCGATGTTCAAAACATCGAAAATGGCAAAAACCGAACGACCATAATACCGAAAATTTAAATAACGAAAGTTTATATTATCAAATGGTTAAATATCCTACGTCCAATATATCTAAAATCTAAATATCTACAAAAGTTACATCGTAAGATCCAATTATCGAAATACAGATTATCGAAGGTCCTAAATATCGAAGTACAAACTATCGAACAAAGTCTATAAATGTTGTGCTACTAAAGTTGGTGACAGAAACGTATCGCTGCAAAACCGACTCCACGTAGTCTGGTGTGCCCTACCCCTAGAGTGTTATTTAAAATCGCGTAGGCGCGGAGGGGCGAGGCGGCCCGCGAGCTAAGGAGCAGGGGGTTTTAACGCTCGCCGCGGTGGCTGAGGCTGGCCGGCGAAGCCGGTCAGCAAGCCGAAGCCGCAGTGGTGAGCGTGAAACCATCTGCGACGATAAGCTCGCATGCGACCGCCGGAGCCCCGCAGTGCCGGAGCCGTGACAGAAACCATGCCTGCTGCATGTTGCATGCATGCTTGCTGCATACTTGCTTGCATACTGCATGCTGCATGTATGGTGAATGCTGTTTACATGCCCGTAGATATTATTATGAAAGTAGATGTATTAAATGTTGATAATTTGAACTTAGGCATAATGTAATCCGATATTTTGAAACATTCGAAATTTTAATCACTCGGCATTTCAATCTTCGACGTTTTAAGCGTAGGCATAACAATTTTCGACATTTTGATATAATCGATATTTAAATTTTCTATGTTTTAACATTGGTATTTTAAGCGTAGGTATTTTAATCTTCGATATACAAATACTACCCCTTGCAACTCAATTTGAAGCAGATCTCTTTAATCTGATTGAGCTGAAATTTTGCACACATCTTTGGTTCTGGTGACAATACATTTTTTATAACAGATATTCCTTAATCCTGCAGCCATGATCGTCTCTTCAAGAGAGAACTCTTCAACGGTTAGTAGCATGGACACGAAATTTTGTATACGCGTTCAAGTTTGATAGATAAAGATGATTTCTATCATCCTCTCATCCTGCAACCAGGATAGTCTTCTCACGATTGAAATATAAGGTCACGGACACAAAGTCAGAGCAAACAAAGTGCAGTGTCAAACCACTGGGTTTGGGATGTGTGTTGATATATCACCCAGTCAGTCAGTCAGTCAGTTTACCATCCTTTCTATAATCCTTACTAATATTATAAATGCGAAAGTAACTCTGTCTGTCTCTGTGTTACACAGCCACGTCTTAACTACTGATGCGATTTAAATGAAATTTAGTACAAAGATAGTCCAGAGCCTGAAAAACGACAAAGGCTACTTTTTAATGCGAAAATAGGGCTGTAACGGTTTGATATAGGGGATGAAAGTTTGTATGGAAATTACGTCATTTTTAAAGCTAGAAACTTGAATCTTATTTTTTAGGCTTTTGATTAGATATAAATAAATACGAAATTCAAAGTTTGTAAAAATTAAACTCTAAAGAGGGTTAAAATAGGGGATGAAAGTTTTTGTGTGATGACGTCGGCAAAAAAACTTACGGCCCTGAAAATAAAAATATAAAAGAAAAACAGAGAATTACCGAGTCATCTTCTATATCTATATGTATAAAATGGTAAACTGACTGACTGACTGTTGATATATCAACACACAACCCAAACCCAGTGGTTTGACACTGCACTTTGTTTGCTCTGACTTTGTGTCCGTGACCTTATATTTAAATCGTGAGAAGACGATACTGGTTGCAGGATGAGAGGATGATAGAAATCGTCTTTATCTATCAAACTTGAACGCGTATACAAAATTTACCATCATCGTCATCGTTTTTTTTTAAAGAGTTCTGTCTTGAAGAGACGATCCTGGCTGCAGAATTAAGGAATATCTGTCATAAAAATGTATTGTGACCACAACCAAACGTGTGTGCAAAATTTCAGCTCAATCGGTTGAAGATATCTGCTTCAAAATTGAGTTGCAAGATTCCACCCGAACAAAAGTAGTTATATATCTTCATCCCCCTTTTCAACCCTTCGGGCGTAGAATTATCAAAAACGCTGAGACACGTATAAATTAATTTTCAATCGTCAGCCTAATCACAAAATTTGAAGATCCTAACTTCAAAACTGATGGACTTTCATATAAACTTCCATCCCCTATTTTACCCCTTTAGGGGTAGAATTTCCAACAACGCTAAGACACGTATAAATTATTTTTTAAGCGTCAGCCTAAACACAAAGTTTGAAGGTCCTAACACCAAAACTGAAGGACTTTCATATAAACTTCCATCCCCTATTTTACCCCTTTAGGGGTGGAATTCCCAAAAATCCTTTCTTAATGGAGACTTACTCTTCACAAAGAACACACCCTCCATGTCTCATATCTCTAGGACCAGCAGTTTGGGCTGTGTGTTGATATATCAACAGTCAGTCAGTTTACCATTTTATACATATAGATGACAAAATACATAACACAAGCATTAGGTTGCTTAGCTTGGGACTAGATGGTGCTGTGTGAAATGTCCAGGGATATTTATTTTATTTTTTTTTTTAAATTAAAAATTGCTTTGTCGAAATTATGCGGTCATATGTTGTGCAGCGACACGACTGAAAACGTCGGCCCCCATTCGGGCTGCTCGCATACCCCCTCAAGCCTCATCGCCCTGCAAAATTGTCGGCGCGCCACAACCGTCACCGGGCACGCTATACAATAAGGCCCTTGCTGCGCCCCCGCAGGGGTCACGAAGCATCGCCCCCCTCCCGAGAGACTTGCCCATCAGTGGAACAGTAATAGGCTGGTATTATTATTTTAGTTTTCACTTTACATTTCATACATTGATCGCACACTATTATTATTCTTGCATAGGATTTACCTATCACAACATATATCACATTAGGGTGCTGACTAAGATGAATTAACAAAAATACAATTAATTATTTGAAGAATGATGTTTAATGAATCACCAATTTTCTTATCACTAACATAGTTCTAAGTACAAAAAAAACATATTTTTTGTCTCAAAGTACTTATTCACTAAGCCATAAATAAGGACCTTGTTGGTCGAAATAAATAATTATTTGATTTGATTTAATTTAAAATCCCTAACCTAACCTAACAACAAGAAGATATCATAAAACACTGGTTTAATAGTAAATAATCCACTTGTCGACATATTTTTCGATAATGCATAATAAGAGGGTATTCTTAGAATAAGTAGCTATTTTAAAATGGCTGCATGCAATATTTTTCTTTCATTGTCAAAAAGCGCATTTTCGCTTTTAATATTAAATAAATAAAAAGCCTTTTATTTCTCATCTCAGGTTATTTTTTAAAATTTAGTTATACACTCTTAACACTAGGTACTTATTAATAACCGCCAGCACATCAAGCTCCCAACGCTGTCCAATTTTCCCAATCAACCTTGAACTTAATCGTTTAGGGATAAAGTAAGAAATTTGACAGATTGTAGTAGCTTGATTTGCTGGCGTCTTTACAATCCACGACGTTTCCATTTTAAATTTAGTTATACACTCTTAACACTAGGTACTTATTAATAACCGCCCGCACATCAAGCTCCCAACACTGTCCAATTTTCCCAATCAACCTTGAACTTAATCGTTTAGGGATAAAGTAAGAAATTTGACAGATTGTAGTAGCTTGATTTGCTGGCGTCTTTACAATCCACGACGTTTCCATATATTACTAGCTACAGAAATTACAATAACATAAATAAGAATACAAAAATGTAATAATATATTAACGACAGGAAGAGATAAAAAGCAAATGTACATTACATAACTTATCTTATGTGACTAAAGGTACCTGATTTATAAATAAAAATAATAATAAAGAAAGGGCAACACAAACATTACTTATTACACAATTGCAGACTATTGACTAAAAGTTTCTTCAATTTTTGGCGATCTAAAGCAATTAAGTTTATATTAACAAAATGTTCTTCATAGGTTTTGACTATCCTGTGGAGCGGGGCCCGTTCACCCGCGTTTTTGCGACAAGGTGTCGCAGCAAAAAGCGGGTAGACGCCTGCCTCTAGCCGTTTATCTGTTCCAGGCATAACATAAAATAAATTATTAACTATCTCGTAGCAATCAATTTTATTGTGCAACAGATCATGAAGCATCATGGTTTGAAGCAAAAGGCGCCTTGCCTTGATTCCAACGTGAGAAGATTAAACCTATCCAAAGACTCGATGTATGAGCTACGTTCCATTATTATGGCATCTAATCTGCATTGATCTTAAAAACTTGCGCTGAACTTTTTCAAGGCGAGATTGTATTTATCATAATAAGGGTCCCATATCATACAGGCATAGTAAATTTGTGGTCGGATTAAAGAATTAAATAAAAACCTACAAGGAAGTGGCTGGTCGCTTGAAATCTATCGATGATCTCATTACAAGCAAGATGATACATTTGAAATGCCTTGGCAATAATCTTATCAATGTGTAGATTTAGGTGTAGTTTACAGCCCAATAAGATACCCAGGTCACTGATATGAGTGTCTCTAAGCAGTAGTTCGCTGCATAGAGCATAATTAAAACTAACTATTTTTTATTCTTAGTGAAATTCATGTACCTACACATAGTTGTAGTTTATTTAATTTACAATAGTCAAATAACCTATTCAGATCATCCTGTAAGAGATGACAATCATTAATTGTTAAAATTTTCTTGAAGATTTTGAGGTCACCAGCATACAGCAAAAAATCACTATTTCGAAAGCAATATCATTTATCCCGGAGGTAGCAAGAAAGGTGTCAGAATGATACCCATTACTTACAACAGTTTGATTGCGGTTACTAATATAAGACTGAAACCAGTGCAGCAAATTGCCTCTAATACCATTGAATGAAATTTTGTTCGTTAATATTTCGAGGTCAACTCTATCGAAAGCCTTTTTAAAGTCTCTATACACGGTGTCTATTTGAGCTCTTACATCCATTTATTTTTAAACAGATGATTCGTAAATATCATAAAGTTAGTAGCAGTATATTTATTTTTGGCAAAACCGGGAACAAATTGTTGACGAATGAAAGGGTAAATTTTGAGGTGGACAAGTATACAGTTTTCTACATTTTGCCTAGAGCCACTTTTGTAGACAGGAACTAAATTTGCATTTTTCAAGACTGAGGAAAATAATCCATCCTAAATACATTTTTTAAAAATAATCGTTACCGGTTTAGAAATGGTATCAGAAGTCGTTTAGAGAGCACGGAGGTATCCCGTCAGGCCCTGGGCCTTTAGTAATGTCCAATAGCTGTAACTGTTTGCGAACGAAAGGGTCTGGAAGTCTCTTGACCGTTGACACATAGAAGACGTGCCAGGATCAATTTTTGTCCACTTGGCCATAGGAATGTTATAATCTCCTAGCACCCGCCCCAGCAGCAGCCCATCAACATTTGTCGAATTATAATACTATCCATGTTATCGTAGTGGTAGCCGCTTAATTAACCGAAGGACTTTCGTCCTGTCTCATAATCGAACTAATATAGGTACACCCATTCGTAGTGAAATAGATGTATTTGCTGGTTCTGTAGCCTCAGTTAGGACTAAACTATTGTACAATATGTTTTTTTAATATTTTCTTTTGTTTAATTTTTCTTTCCAAAAACTTTTTCATTATTTTTGAAAAAGTGCACAATTTATAAGTTTTGTTTAATTGTATTTTTTTTTAATAGTAAGTGTTTTAATGTAATATAGAGACAGGGTTGTATTCCCGTAACAGCAACAAGTACAATACTCCTCCATCTGATTTGTGGGTTGCAGATCTATTACAATCACAACGAAGCATAACATAACGATCATCAATAAATTCACTATTACTAATAGAAGGGATTAGCCATGTCTCTTAAAACTATAATATCATACCAAATAAAGAGAATATTCATGTAAACTGTATTTAGTTTTAGGCGTATACCTTCTACTATTTTGGTAGTAGATACTTAGATCGTTCCCGATGTTAACCATATTGTGAGTCTTAACAGTAGCGAAGGGTCAATTTTTCCAAGAGGTAAGCCGGAGTACATATCTTTAATGTGATTATATTATTTGTCTATAGAATACTGACTGTGCTATTTATCAAAGGGAAGCCGGTAGGAATAGAGTTGTATGGAACCTTTGCCACTGAGTCTTAATGTAAAATAATACGAAAAAAACATACATTACCTAATGACGTTTTGATTTAAATATTAATTATTATTGAATGGTCTAACTTACATAAATATTTTGATGATTTTATGGCTATAGTGGAGGAATTTTCACTGTTTTACGAGAATGGTAGCATGCTTTATCCAAACGAATTTGTACATGCTTCACTAGTTCACGGGTTTCACGTAACAACTGATCCTTCTGGAGAGTTAGGTATTCGTTGACATAGATGGTCCTGCTGGGTGCTCCTGGGATGCATATGTAGGTGGAATTCAGGCCTATTTTCAGACGGTATGGGCTGAGCATATTGTCTTTTAGGCAGCGAGTTTTGAGCTTAGCAATTATATTTTTGGGCCTTTCGTTGACTGCAGCGTGGCGAACGCGATGACCGGTGGTTATGTCACTTCGTGGTATGACAATTTTTTTTTTTCCCGATGTTGTCAATTAAAGTACTCATCACGCCTTTGAGGAACATTGGATATTTCTAGTCTTCCATTGCTTAGTCATCAAGTCAAATTGAGGAGAAGTGATGCTGACCTAGTGCAGTGCTTATATATGTGCTATGAGCTTAACCTTTCGTATGCCGGAACATAGATCTACACGAGACACAATCACTTTTTAATTGTGTCTATATACTCGGCATTCGAGTGGTTAATGCTTTAACTGTTTATAGCAGTTTCAGACTAGTGTATTTTGTAGTCCTCAAGTTCTTTACATTAAAACACTGCTTTTGAAGTCATGAGTGAACTTCAATACTGCAATCTTCTTCGGCATGGCTACAAATACCGTATGCCCGTCCTCCACTTCAAACACATCAACTTGGAGAATCGGACACATCGAGAGTACTGGACATTCAGACCGTTGCATAAAATTATATTCTTTTGCCGGTTCCTTGCCGAAGATATCGAATTCTCCGGCTGAGTATGGAGCGTAGTAGATTCTTAACACTCCCCAGTTTGAGCCAACAAAGTAGACATCACCGTATGGCCGTATGAGTATTATATCCTGCAAACCATCAGGTATAGCATGGTTCAGCACGTACATCCATTGGTAGTAAACCCGCCAGTCTAGTTGTTCTAAAAATTTGTATTTGTGTAATTGATGGAGCAGGTTCGAGTCCGGATCGAGCGAACACTTAGACACGCGGAGAACATCTGTAGTAACAATTTTGTAGACATCACGTTGGAATGTAAGCACATTGAGTTGTCCATCACTGAAGCTGAGAGTCATAACACCACCTCCAATTTGCTTGAGGAATACAGCTCGTAGTTTTTCATCAGCCAAACTGCATACAAATATTTTATCATCCACGTTAACGAAGTACAGTGTTGTCTCGGTCAACATAAACAGTTTAACATTATGAAAGGTAGCATGGCTTCTTCGTCCATGTGTTGTATTGTTGTGCTCTTTCAGAACCAAAGTACAGAGAAGATGCAAGTCTAATACAACAATTGCCTCATCATTCTCTGTATACCTGGAGTAATCGCCAGCAATATTCGCGCGTTTGGATTGCTGTAGGGTTTCAATGTCATAGTATATTATTGCAGATTTTTTGTGCACACCTAAAACTCCATTAGTTAGTATATCACAGTTTCTTATCTCTTCGTCCGAACTCGAAGCTGTAGAGAACTCATCGATTCGTTCTCTAGAAACGGATATGTTCTGCCAGAGAGTCAATGAACGGTACAAATTGTACCATAACAGTTCAGGCTTACACTTTAAACGGGCGATTGCACAAACTTTGCTGAAATCTGTTTTACAGTACCTTGCCCACAAATCATCACGTTTAGCCAGTTCGTCAATGATCAGAAACCATCTTACACAAACTGCACGGCAATTCGTCAAGTCTTTCGCTGGTAAAGAATTAAAAATCTTCAACAATATTTCGGTAGGTAGAGACTGAATATTATTGCCAGTTATTTCGCTTTCGTCTGACATTTTTATAGCTCTTTAGTGCTTCGGTGATAGGCTAATTGACCGGTTATTCCATTTTTATGTTATTTTCATAGTGAAAATTTGGTTTTTATTTACAAATTACAAACAAACGTTTTGACACTCCATTAGCAGACAACTGTTTTCTTAAAAACTTCTTTTTTTTTAAATTTTGCCCGAAGGGGTGACAGCGTCAGTCATTTACTGCACAGATATAAAACTGAGCTGATAGATTCATGTTTGTTCGAATCGAGTCGTCCAGCATATTGCTCAGCTCTATCTATTTCTTTCTCACCATTGGTGATACCATAGACATCATGCCATCAAACATAGCTGTCATGCCCTGGTAACTTTGAACGTTTTTTATTTATTGCGAAAAGCGCCATCTATCCCGCAAACAAGAAACTTTTTATTGCAGTGTTACCACTTGAAATATTTGGTACTTTACACTATTTAATAATATTGCTATTTGATTAATCCAGTTGCACATAAAAAAAAAATTGAATAACCAAGTTTAACATTATTTTTTAAACATGTTATTTTAAGGTGAATGCGACCAACCAACCCGCGAAATTCAAATTTTCTTACGTTTTTTGCAATTTGCAGGCCAGTGCTAGGTTGTATGTTGATTAAAATATTATTCGCGGCTGTAAGACATATGTAGTTACAGAATTATAATCATCAAAATCACCAATACAACCCTCCAAGTTCGTAAAGGCGTAGGAACAAAAAAAAACAGAAAATGTCATTCCTACAGCTTTATGAACTTAGAGCGTTGTATTGATGATTTTGATGATTATAATTCTGTAACTACATATGTCTTACAGCCGCGAATAATATTTTAATCAACATACAACCTAGCACTGGCCTGCAAATTGCAAAAAAACGTGAGAAAATTTGAATTTCGCGGGTTGGTTGGAGCATTCACCTTAATGTTGTATTATTAGTGATTTTTATAATGGTAGAATCTTTCCTGATACCAACACTGAGTCTCAACGTCAGAAAACAATACACCGGTATATTTGCTTGCCCGTACGCAGTTTTTCGTGTAAATTTTGGTGTTTTTGTATGTTGAATTGAGCTTTAGTTCCTGCGTATAGTCCAGAAATACCGGAATTCCAGCATAGATTGTACTTTGTGAAAGTGTTAACACAGTGTAGACATATCTTTGTAACTTTCATTAATTACTTCTTATGAAAGCAATGAAATTGATTCCATCTTCCTCTGGGCTCGAGTACATTTATAATAAACAGAACCCCACAAATGCCAGGATAAACGGTAGAAGGTTGCGAAACGAGAGATGCAAACAGATGTTGTAATTAATGTTTAAAAAATTCATTCAATAATAGGTATATTTTTGTTTTATTATTACCTCATTGAACATTCCCAACATATATTTATATTTCGTTTATTAGATACCTACATCATAAAAATATATATTATGTACGTCAAAACACAGTAAAAGAAATACGTAGCTATAAATATCGATATAAGTAGACGCACCTACCTATTATATATTCCTTTAGTTCATTTCTTGGCGTTCAGAGGGCGTTGATCGCTAACTAAACCGAAAACGTCAGTTGCCAGTCTATCTCATTTTATATTATATTAGTTGCATAGCTGAACGCGCAGCTAACTATTTAACCAACTTTTTTTGGATATGTGTCATCAATTTTTACAACCAACGGGAGGTGGTCGGTGATGTGAAAATCTAGGATATGTACAGTAGTAGTTTTTTTTTTAAAGTTTTTAGGATAACGTGGTCAATACAGGAGTTTACTCTAGTTGGAATAGAATGGGCAGGTAGAAGCCATGAGTAGCGTTGAGGTTTAACAGTACCTGCATACAGAATTCCTAGAATAGACTGCCCTGGTGTCAAAACAGATATGGAACGACAAGATTTTTCCCAAATTCTAAGTGCAGACGACGTTAACTTAGCCTCCACCGCTCTAAAACCTTCCAAAATATTCTTAATGTAAACACAAAAATAATTCAAGTACCTACTAACTATAAAAAAACCGTGGTTTACCCCCAGTTTATTAAGGTGAATGCTCCAACAAACCCGCGAAATTCAAATTTTCTTACGTTTTTTGCAATTTGCAGGCCAGTGCTAGGTTGTATGTTGATTAAAATATTATTCGCGGCTGTAAGACATATGTAGTTACAGAATTGTAATCATCAAAATCACTAATACAACCCTTCAAGTTCATAAAGGCGTAGGAACAAAAAAAAAACAAAAAAAGTCATTCCTACAGCTTTATGAACTTAGAGCGTTGTATTGATGATGATGATGACAACTCTATCACCCTTATGAGCCTGTATGTGGCACAGAGTCATAGGCCTTCTTATAGTATATCCAACATGTCGACAGATCCCTTCGGGAACGACGAGCCTGTTGACTAATAGCCATATCCATGAGGAGTAGCTCCTTAGTACCACGGGTCCCGTTCCTACATCCATTTTGAGAAGCGGACATGATTGAATTGTCATCAATGTGTTTGCTAATTTTAGCTCTCAAAATGGATGGAAGAACTTTATATACTGTCGGAAGACAGGTATTCGGTCTGTAGTTTTTGGGTTCCGCAGTACTACCCGATTTAAGGAGCAGATGGGTTAAACCTGTTGTCAGGAACTCGGGCAGCGACCCTGACTCTGGGGCTGACTGGAACAGGGTCGCCAGGAGAGCGTGCGACCTTGTAAATCATTTAATCCAGAAGTTGCAGTCCATCCGGCCCTGGGGATTTCCAGTTAGGCAACGGACTGCATGAACTACGTCTTGGGAGCTGATAGTGATTGCCACCATTTCCGGTAGTAGATCGCACCCCCGACCCCCGAGTCCATTCACCTTCGGTATGGCTAACAGGCACCGACCAGATGCTGCGCCAGAACGAACACATGGCATCATTATCCGACAGGTACGCGTCAGCACACCTTGATCCGGTCGCTCTCAAGCCCTATAAACTCACTTTTCATCTCTTTAGAATGTACGATTCTAAGTGTATCGATACACCCGCCGCTTATACCTACGAATACGGTTTGCCTATGCATACACTTTCTGTTTCAGGAAGTCGATGCACTCTGTGACACGGGACAAGTAGTCTCGAGGACTGATATCAGTCCTCGAGGCGAGTATTGCCCTCCCTGAAGCAGATCAGTTTGCCGATGAGTGCTCTGGCCCCACCAATATATCGTTCAATCCTGAACTGCCATGCCGGGACGGCTCGCTTAGGTCGTGTAGCTCTGTCATCAGAAAATTTAACATGAGCTACACGACATGCTGCTACAGCCGCACAATACAGGATTGCGTGAGCAGCGGTGAGGTCTTCGCAGTTGTCAAAATATTTGATAACTGCCAATCCAGAACAGCCACCCTATTTTTGTTATACATGGGCAAACGAGGTAAGCATGGTCTGAGGTCGGGTTGCATGAACCGATATTCCCGAATCGCACCCCCTAAAGCACTCCTCATATCCTCATTGCACTGGGTACTTACAATAGTAACCATGTCATTACTCACGTCGTTATCGCGATTTGGTACGAGTATTGCGGTAAATTGTGGTGGAACCACTGCCTGCGACGGTGTGGCAATGACATGGCTGCTCTGCATTTCAGTCCGCAAGCGATCGAGTGCGCATCCAACATACGATTACGCTGAATGACTCGCACCTGATCCGACAGTCTTTGCGCCGACACGTTGACAACTGACTCAAGCACCTGAAACAGAGAGAGCATCCGAACACGGTACGTGGTCAGGTTGTTTCTCCTCTCTTTAGCCCCATAGGTGCGCATGACATTTGCATTGATGGATTGCGTCCATCGCATACGCTGCACACTCCCGCCGGGAGCTGGGACTATCAGAGGCCGGTGGGCCTCGAGGTCCTAAACCGTCCGGCGGCCGGCGTCCTCCCCGTCGACGAACAGGTGGTGGCGTCGTGGGCGGAGAGAAATACTCGTCGCTCGAGCTCGACGCAACTGCCACGGCCGGTGTCACAGCACTCACGACGGGGGTAGAGTCCGGCGGCGGCGAGGCGGAGCTGAGCGACGGGTCCGGAAGTGATAAGCGTGCGCGTCGAGCAGCTGATCTCGTCAACATCTTCGATCTTTAATACATTTTTACCAATTTTTTATTACATTTTTATTAGCTTTATTACTGCTCATAGTGCTCAGTGGCTCAGCACTAGTGTGAGCACTTTGGCCCTTTTAGGTGGCAACAGGAACTAAGTGAATAAGTGAATGGTAAGTTTTATTTGGAGTTATCTTGAAATCTTGAAGAAGACGAATCGTAACCAGAGAGCGTTACCATAGACAACTAGAGACACATATATCATTCTGATTTGATAATATTGACAAATATTTTACATTTTTACAACAATTTGATTGAAAAGAAATGGTAAGTTTTATTTGGAGTTCTCTTGAAGTCTTGAAGAAGAGGAATCGTAACCAGAGAGCGTTACCATAGACAACTAGAGACACATACATCCCTGCCCTGGTAACTTAGAACATTTTTTATTGTGAAAAGTGTCATCTAGCCGCCAGTCCTGGAACTTTTAAATAGCAGTGTTACCACTTTTTTTTTGCTTGAAATATTTGATACTTTCACTAACTGTTAATTTTGCTATTTTTCTTTAATCAGTGTCCAGTTGCACCAAATGGATGATTTAACAACTTAGTAGAATAAAATTTATTTATAAAATATTTTGTTAAAAGTTTGTATTTTATGTGATATTTTTACAATGATAGAAACTTAGGAGTGGTTTTCTAATAACAAAGTTAGCAACACTAACTCTGAACGTCACAAGAATTTTTCCACTGGTGCGATTTATGCTCGTGCGCATTTTTTTTTAATTTTTGGTTATTTTGTGTTATAATGATGAGATATATCTTAATATATATAAATCTCGTGTCACAATGTTTGTCCTCAATGGACTCCTAAACCACTTAACCGATTATAATAAAATTCGCACACCATGTGCAGTTCGATCCAACTTGAGAGATAGGATAGTTTAAATCTCAAATTTTAGTCGCAATTTTAATTTATTGCTAATTATTTGTCTGTTATTATTTGACAGTCACAATTATCTGTTAACTCCAAATGATTCTAACAGATGTCGATACCTTTCGACTGGGTTGAGTAAGTAATCAATAGATGGCGCTGCTATGGTAAATCTACGAACGTGTCATATAAGCTACATTTTAAGCGAGAAAAGAGAGGTAGGGTAGGTGGGGTAGGTAGGGTAGGTGGGGTAGGTAGGGTAGGTGGGGTAGGTAGGGTAGGTAGGTACTTAGGGTAGGTAGGTAGGTAAATAGGTAGGTAGGTGGGTAGGGTAGGTAGGTAGGGTAGGTAGGTAGGATAGGTAGGTAGGGTAGGTAGGTAGGGTAGGTAGGTAGGGTAGGTAGGTAGGGTAGGTAGGTAGGGTAGGTAGGTAGGGTAGGTAGGTAGGGTAGGTAGGTAGGGTAGGTAGGTAGGTAGGTAGGGTAGGTAGGTAGGGTAGGTAGGTAGGTAGGGTAGGTAGGTAGGGTAGGTAGGTAGGTAGGGTAGGTAGGTAGGGTAGGTAGGTAGGGTAGGTAGGTAGGGTAGGTAGGTAGGGTAGGTAGGTAGGTAGGGTAGGTAGGTAGGGTAGTTTATATTATGGGGTTAACTTTAGTATCCTGCGGCACGCGGAGTGGTTTAAAAGTGGTTAAATCTGATAGAGGGTGGGTCCTCGATTATAACGCTACCACTCTTATTACAAGGCAATGCGTATTTTTCCAGAAATTTACAAAAATTGTTTCTAACCTCAAATTCGTAATGTTTACGTTATTTGGTGAAACGGAACGTTAAAATGGTCGATTGACAACCGAATGTTTATAGTATATTGTCTGTGGTGTTCAATGTCGTACCAAATTAGAGAAAAGGAACGCAAAAAAAGAGAAAAAACTGTCTCTGGTATTTGTGTCACGTGACATTTGTTTTGATTGTATTGTATTTGTATGCATTTGTATTGCCTTGCAATAGGAGTGGTAGCGTTATAATCGGGGACCCACCCTCTATCAGATTTAACCACTTTTAAACCCCTCCGCGTGCCGCACGATACTAAAGCCAACCCCCTGCTGAGCTTAAGAGACCCTCCTTTTGTACCATGTTACCTTCATCTGCGGGAGTCTCAACTAGGTGTTAGCGCAATCTTTCTTTATACCATTCACCCATTTGGCTGTTAGTCTACCAATACTTCTCCTACTGCCGCATTGCAACCATCCAGTGAGTTAAACTCTACTGAAGATCTTAAATTCATTTGCTTAAACACTGACAGACAGACAGTAAATTGTCAACCACTGGGTCTAAATAACATGAAATTTTGCAAACAATACCTATGGTGAAAGAAAATACATATAATTGACACACAGTGCTGACTTTCATTATGTAAATAACTAAATTTGGCATAATCAGCTTAGATCAAACTGCTGATACACAGGCCTCTCTGTGGAGCAGGCAGGCAGGTGTGGGGAGATCCACTTTGTGGTCCCAATGGAAAGATGTGATACCTCTTCGAGATTTTGTTTCCACAGCATGCCAGTTTCCTAACAATGTTTTCCTTCACTATTTTGAGAGCAGTGGTGATGACATAAGTAACACTAAGTAATGTGCCCGACTGCCTCCTTGGTCTAGTGGTCGCAAGCGCGCCTGCTGAGTCTGGTTTGAGTCCCGGGTCAGGCAAATTGTTATTGGGTTTATTCAGGAATTTCTTAGTAGCAGTCTGGATTTGTGCCCGGTTGATGACAATTACCGAATCTGGTTTTCTGGATTGCAATCCCTAATAACAGGTGTGATATTATGATGTATGTAATGTCCCTGATTGGTACAAACCAAACCTACAGGTTGTCGTTAAAGTCAGGTTTACACCACTGAACCAGCACAGCTCCACATAATGTTCTCAATCTTTTATGTAATCGAAAATTGTTTAATTCCAGAAATATAACCAAAAGCCTACAAGAGTTGAGGTAACAAGAGTCGCAGCTCCACTGCTTGCAAGTGATGGGGGCTGAGAAAGAGGCAGAGTTAGCGGTTGTCCAGATGCAGTGGGATAGACAACTCACTGAGCTCTAGGATATGAGAGAAGAAGGGTATCAGATTGAGGAGTATGATGTCTCGGATCTGCTTTATGAGTGAGTAACAAGATATTACACTTGTATTTGTGGTGTGTGGCAGTATCTAGTACAAACTGCTAACTGTTATTGTTGTATTACCCAAATACCCAGCACTAACTAACTGGGTTATGGATGCTGATGGCAGTGGCTCCATGTAAAATACATTCAGTAGCATCCGGTTTGACTGTAATCCGACCCCAACATGGTTGAGGAAAGGGAAGACAAGATGATGATTTGTGGTGTGTGGGATAAGTGTGCTTTATGCCTTTCCTACCCACACCGCCCACATTTTCCCATGTATTAGGGGGCGAGCCTATTGTCACCAACCGGGCACAAATCCAGACTCTGTGGCTGCTACTGAGAAACTCCTGATGGAAAAACCCAGTAACACTTTGCCCTACCTAGGAATCGAACCCAGATGCTCAACAGTAGCACTTGCGACCACTAGATTCACGAGGCAGAGTTTTTTCTCTTCTTTTCTTAATATGAGCTTTCGTATTTTTCCAGAAAACTCCAGACAGTGGTTGACAAGCTAGAATTAATGCGGTGGTTGGTGAGCTGCCTGCTCTCGTCTCGTGGTTCCCGAGACTGGTTAGTGATGGAAACAATCCAACCTATCAGCGTAACCTTCTTAGAAAGTTAAGAAGAAAGAAAATCCAGATAATCAATCATAAATACATACTAAACTCAAGCCTTTTTTGTATTTATTAGAGACAAGCCTGCGACTCTATTCCCAAACCACAGCAACTACTGAAAGCCAGAATCAACAGTGACGACCACCAGAAAAGTGCCGAGACAATAAAGATCGACAAAGTCCCAGAGAACAATTAATCAGAAAAGTATAGTGGATGAGTAGGAAAAACATAACTTAAGTATCTTTATTTGCATACAATGTGAAGTAAAAAGGACATTACAGTCATGCAGAACACATTCCGCAATACTCATAATAAAATGGCATGAAAATTACAAATCACAATACCATACATTTTAAACAAGACACAATAACTAATACACACCACATCAATTCACATCACCTTTTTATGACAAATAATACTGTCTACTAGAATATAGGTATGTATCTACATACATACATACATTATTACCAAAACATTTTACACATTTAATTCAACTGAACATGGGTACAAATATCTGCATCAATTAAAAACAATAAGAAACACAAATACCTATTCAAGCAAATCAAATTTATCAATTTTTGAACTTCTTACAGGAAAATCAACAATGTAATTTAATTTAACAATGCTTTTTTAAAATGGGGAAAAATGAGGAATACTTTTGAGGATGAACTTGTCATGGTGTAAAAATTTTGTTGCATTAACCATTTCCATAAGGTACAAAAAAATATTATATTCCATGTTTTACTGTCGCAATAATTAATCAACCGCCATTAAATTAAATAACTGTTCAATATAGGTCAACTACTTTTTAGGTAGAAATTAGGTAAATATTTAGATTCTGTGTACGGGTAATTCTATGAGTGACATGTTGGAGTTATATCTATTCTGAAAGAGTTTCATTTCACACTTAACAGGTTTGGATAATAAAACTCATGAATGTGATGGCTTCTTCTATTCCTTTTAGTTAAAGGTTCTGTGATTTGAAGATGGGTTGACAAGATTCAAACCTTTGTATATTGAATATTTTGGAATTATCTTGCACACAAGTATTTCTTTTGTGTCATTTAAACTCGTGATAGCTCTGCTGTGTATCCCCTATTATCCCCTATAAATATAATAATTATGGTAATATCAAATATTGGAACACAGCGAATACACACATATGGTATTGAAAAACTCTGATCAATATTACACATACTACACTATTTCACTCAGTTTGATTTTCTGCTTGTTCTTCGTCATTCCTTTACCGTAGTCCCCAGCCCCTCGGAGGTATTCTGTAGTGTGAACAGCTCTCTACATGCTGCCTCCGATAGCTTTGGTATGGTTCGACACATCACACTAAATCAGTGTGAAAACGAAAAATCCCTTGAATTTGCTGATGTCTGTATCCTGACGGAATAACTAGAGAATTGTTCACGGAGCTCCTATATGAATTTCAGCCAACTCTTCAAACACAACGACCATGGGCTTTTTGTCGAATTCCAGTATCATTTCGTAGCTACATTATATGTGAATGTAGAAGTATATCCGGTGGGGTCACAGCTTTAGCCAGAAAGAGGTTAGCAGAGGAGGTACTGTACTCTTGGCTATCAATGAATAATGCTTGAGAAAATACCATTGAAAACAGAAATAAACAAAATATTGGTTTCCAATGACAACAACTAAGACCAATTGACTTAACACTTGTCAAGTTTGACACTTAAGTCAATGTTGCAAGGAGGCAAATTCTAATTTCCTTAAATATTTAATGGATTTAATATTTATTTCAATTCTTAAAAAAGTTTTGAGCTCTACTTAAGGGTTTTCATGAAAAATAGAGCTTTCAAAATAAGGTTTGTATATTCCAATGACAACACATGTTTTTGTTTTTTTACATATTAGAAAAGTTTACACGTTTGACTAATAATATTATAATAATCGTAGATAATAATGCTAACCACAAGCCTCCACAGATATATACAAAAAAAACATTAGTTCCTTATTGTAAAGCAGCACTACATGATACATGTACTGTCATATTAATATATTAATTAAAAAAAAAAGTTGATGAATCTTATTTACTTGTTATTGATTTAAGCTAATTTGGGGAAAAAAATCAACGGCTCACGTGAGCCGCGCCGCGCCGTGTCGTCGTTTTTTGGTGCAGGAGCCTCCTGTACCAAAAATGATCTTGCTAAGAGTTTTCTCACTGTGCTTACGATGGTGCAGAATAGGTCAATACCGGGTTCACAAGAAACTTCCATAGAGCTGCGACAGGCTCTTGGAAAGTACGCATTACACCTATAATATTAGTGTCAATATGCTGATCGAAGAGTAGCTTGCTGTCTTGTATAATGCCAAGATCCCTAATACTATTGACTTTGCCTATTTATCTAAATTATAAAGTTTGTATGTGGAATCGATTATAGACTTCGGTATAACTTTAGAATAGTAGAGCAGGAGGGGGGGGGGCTGGTAGTTGGGGGGGGGGGTGACCCCCCTACTCCCCCGGTACCACTCCCGTGAAAAGGTAACTCACCGTTTTTAGCCTCCTCTACACAATCGGCCATGATCGACACTCGTTGATCGTCTGTGATCAGCAAGGTAATCGTCACGATCATTGTGCAAGCATCCACACGATCGTCCGTGATCATTTATTGAGCGGCAAGCCTTCAAAGACTACTATATATATATGGAGATAGACGGCACTCTCAACCGTATTTCCGTCATCATAACAACAGCGCCATCTATCCGTGATGGTGCCGAACTAAATCCATAATCTATACCTACACCTATACATACAGCTACCAACAGTACACAAACAAAACAATAAGTATGGTACCAAGTGCAAGTAAAAGTAACAAAATGAATAATTCATTTTGTTACTTTTACCTGGCACTTGGTACCATACTTATTGTCATACGCTTCACATATTGTTTTATGTAAAATCTAAATGGAAATAATACAGTGTATGTGGAATAAAAAACGTTTTAAAATTACTTACACACTTTTATTTTCGAACTTATAAAGTAAGGGTTTACAACATATTAATTAATTAAATACATAAACAAGTAATAAGTAGGCAATGAATGCAAATCTCTGCTTGCTAAGATCCTGATATACATCCTATACTTTGCAGGCTTGGGCAAAATACATGAGTTACTTTCATGATTCTTATAAAATTCTTGAAAGTATTTTCTGATTTTATTTTATTGACATGTATTTTGATGCGCATTTGATAAACCAATTAAAAATACATTGTGACAAAAAAAGCTTTCCGCAAAGCAGTCAACATAAGGCTCTATGTAATGTATGTTTGAAAAGTATCATAAGAAATCTGATGCTTATGATACTTTTCAAACATGTACCTTAATACCACTTTGCCTCGTTCTCTTCCTCAATTTATATTTTTGGTGGTGGTTCCACGCTTGAACTTTTATAGCATTGTTTGTATCACTTAGTGGTGCTTTTCCACATGACCTTGATGTGGATGGTTTACCATCAGCAATAACAATCTTAATTCCAGGACCTAGAAAAACAATAAAAATAAGTCAGTTTAGTGGTGAAATGTTTATTTCCTAGTTCTATGTTTACAACTTTTTTAATTTAGTGGTGGGCGGGCCAAATTAGGGTAATAAAATTAAATACAACATACCTGATAGGCTAAGGTTAGTTACATCTAATAGAGCTGAAGTGGTTGGTTGCTCAATATTTAACATTTGAACTGGCTCTTCTTGACCCAAGTACACACCTGAAAATGAAATGAATATTAGCTATGCAAAAGTAACTCTGTTTGGTTACATTTCACTATTAAAATCACTTCAGCAACTGATTTTAATGAAAACCAGTATAAAGATGGCTTCAACCCTGGAGCTTGACATAAGATACTTTTTATCTGGGTACATTAAGTGCTTGCCCAAAGATACAAATAAAACTGCGGGGAGCAGCTAGTGACATAAATACACATTATAAGTAATACATTCACAAGGTGGGTATATTGTGCAAGCAAAATGTATTTATTTACCTTGAATGAACAATGTAGGTATAGCCAATTTACAGAGTCTATCCTTAGGGTACTGGAAGACTGCTGCAAAATGTCTTCGGCATACTCTTCGGTTGTTATAGATGAAGATATCATCCAATTCTTTGATGGAATATCCTACACTTCGAACCCATCTCTGGAAGCGATCTCTTTTAAGATTTCAAAACCCGTAATCCGAAATCTTGAATTCAATTAAAATTCTTCAAAATAACACATTTTTCTAAATGACAGACGGTTTTTTTTTTAAATTTATTCATGACCATGGATACATGTCCTTTAGTCATAATCATTGAGACAGACGGTTGATATGATAGTGTAACCATGACAAAAATACGTTTTTGTCATTGATTGAATTAATTATTTTATTTTTACTATTACTTAGTTATTATAGTGTAAATTAAAAAATATGGTTTCTTAACCTAAATTATCTATATTGTTATTTTCAATTAAATCATAACACTGTTATAAACTGGTATCCCAACCAGTAAATATTTGGAACCATGGGGGATAGATGGCGCTAGTTTCCATACAAAAGTTTAATGCAGGCTCCAATGTTCTAAGAGAGCATACCCTGCAAGCCTTCAAGATGGACGTGGAGGTTATAGCTGCAGCTACCATTAATTTAATTTCCGTATACAATCATTTTATCAATGTAGTTGAACGAAAAGTTGTGAAAAAATAAAAGGAAGAAGAGAAGATGGTGGTGTTTGAGCATTCATCGTAATAGAACAAAGTAAATACCTATACAATTTAATAGGTGATATTATTGTCTAGTTATATTTTTAAAAACAACGACGCGACGTACGCACGGCTCGCTGTCTTCGGGTGAATGAATGATCGGCGATCGTGTAGGCACGCGCATCCAAGTACAAGCGATTCCCTTTGATGCGTGCCCGAAAAACCGACAAGTCACCGATCGCCGCGATCATGACGACAATTAAGGACGATGATGGGCGACTACAGGCAAGTAGCCCTTCTACACGATCGTGCTCGCGTGTAATCGCCCATCATGGCCGATTGTGTAGAGGAGCTTTTTGAGAAAAACAGATATTTGTAACCTAACCTCAAAACATTATTAGCACCTATTTTGGTCGGGAAAAATCACGTACAGGTCTAAATTTGCTTCCAATCTATATTAGGAAAGGCGTCGTCGACGGAGCCCCGCTTAGCGGGGCTCCTATTTCTGGGTGGTTTTCAAAAAAAATAACCACGAAGGGTATAGCGGGGTCTTTGACCCCGCCATACCCTTCTAACCTAACCTATCCGAGTCGGGGTGCCCCAAGTCCCGAGCTCGCTTCGCTCGCTCTTGCATACTAAAGAGTAACGGCGTCACGACGGACCGGCCGGGACGGCGTCGGCGGACGGAGTGGCGTCGTATATATTACTTTACTCTATGGTCGTATCTTTCTAGGTTTCCACATCTTTCCACATCTCTCTAGGTTGTTATAAAAATAAACAACAATACAAATACACACAATACAATCCACAGGTTCAACCTAGTTCAGGCAATAACCAACTGTGCTCTATTTTATTTGTTAAGATATTTCATTGTAAATGTGCCCTTTTTATAAATAAACGATTATTATTATTATTAATCAAAACAAATGTCACGTGACGCAAATACCAGAGACAGTTTTTTTTCTTTTTTTGCGTTCCTTTTCTCTAATTTGGTACGACATTGAACACCACAGACAATATACTATAAACATTCGGTTGTCAATCGCCCATTTTAACGTTCCGTTTCACCTAATAACGTAAACATTACGAATTTGAGGTTAGAAACAATTTTTGAAATTTTCTGGAAAAATACCCATTGCCTTGTAATAAGAGTGGTAGCGTTATAATCGGGGACCCAAGCCCTATCAGATTTGGCCCTTTTTAATCCCCATATCTTGCTCTACCAAACTAAAGTCAAGCCGCACGCTGTTCCATACCTTCGGATATGAATTCATGCGACAAGATTAAGTTAGATGTAGTAGAACGCTTCCTAAGAAAGCCATACTGTTCATCACCAAAGTTACATTTCATAGCAGCGTATGCGTCAGTAAATACCATGCGTTCGAGGATTTTGGAGAACAGACATATCTTGGATATTGTTCGGTAATTAGAGATATCCGATTTATTACCTTTTTTGAAAACGGGGCTAACAAATGCCGATTTCTTAATTTTCGGAACTATGCCTTCTGAAAGTGACCGCCTGAATAAAATGCACAGAGGTACAACAAAGCTGTCGGCACAATTTACAATAAATACTGGAGGTATAAGATAAGGACCGCCAGATTTGGATAGGTCCAAGGTCTTTAATAACTTTAAGACTTGAGAATGAGACACACCAACTGAACCGATGCATGACACACTATCTTCAACGCTAATGCCACCGGAATTAGCGGCCACAGTACCTATATCAGGTTCCTGGAAAGTTGAATGGAAAAAGACTTTGGGTTCTCAATGATCGAGGATTCGATTTTATCCATGTATGTATTAAAACATGTTTTCTCTAAGATAACTGCTCTATTCCGTAAAAGAGAGAAAGAGTGAAAGTCGGACATATTACCGTACGTTTTGAATTTGCGATGATATTTGTATTTCTCTCTCAGTACTTTGATCAAAGCAGAATTATACCAAGGCGGATAAGATGATTGTCTTACTGATTTAATTGGGATATACTTGTCTCTAAGCTCATATAATTTATTATAAAAAAGTTCCACAGCACTATCCAACGAATCATTATGTAAAAACTCATTATAATCATTAAATATTTAAGGAAATTAGAATTTGCCTCCTTGCAACATTGACTTAAGTGTCAAACTTGACATGTGTTAAGTCAATTGGTCTTAAATCTTAATTATTGTCATTGGAAACCAATATTTTGTTGTATTTCTGTTTTCAATGGTATTTTCTCAAGCATTATTCATTGATAGCCAAGAGTACAGTACCTCCTCTGCTAACCTCTTTCTGGCTAAAGCTGTGACCCCACCGGATATACTTCTACATTCACATATATGTAGCTACGAAATGATACTGGAATTCGACAAAAAGCCCATGGTCGTTGTGTTTGAAGAGTTGGCTGAAATTCATATAGGAGCTCCGTGAACAATTCTCTAGTTATTCCGTCAGGATACAGACATCAGCAAATTCAAGGGATTTTTCGTTTTCACACTGATTTAGTGTGATGTGTCGAACCATACCAAAGCTATCGGAGGCAGCATGTAGAGAGCTGTTCACACTACAGAATACCTCCGAGGGGCTGGGGACTACGGTAAAGGAATGAAGAAGAACAAGCAGAAAATCAAACTGAGCGAAATAGTGTAGTGTGTGTAATATTGATCAGAGTTTTTCAATACCATATGTGTGTATTCGCTGTGTTCCAATATTTGATATTACCATATTATATTTATAGGGGATAATAGGGGATACACAGCAGAGCTATCACAAGTTTAAATGACACAAAAGAAATGCTTGTGTGCAAGATAATTCCAAAATGTTCAATATACAAAGGTTTGAATCTTGTCAACCCATCTTCAAATCACAGAACCTTTAACTAAAAGGAATAGAAGAAGCCATCACATTCATGAGTTTTATCATCCAAACCTGTTAAGTGTGAAATGAAACTCTTTCAGAATAGATATAACTCCAACATGTCACTCATAGAATTACCCGTACACAGAATCTAAATATTTACCTAATTTCTACCTAAAAAGTAGTTGACCTATATTGAGCAGTTGTTTAATTTAATGGCGGTTGATTAATTATTGCGACAGTAAAACATGGAATATAATTGATATAAAGAAAACGCAAAGCCTTTTGGAAATTAAGGCTTTATTCTACTTAAAGAAATTAGCTTAAATATTTAGAAACTGGACTAAGACATATTGACAATATTATGGCATTACCATAGATATAAATCTACCATAGATATATATACATCATTCTTCCCAGCAGGGTTTTTAAATTTCGCAAATATAGTCTCTCAAGTAGCCCGGCGGTTTCCTGGACCTGCTTGACTGGCGCCTCTCGTTTATGTCAGGTTCTTCCCGGGCCACCTCTTGTTGGCTTTGAGCCATCTCAGATTCTTGAGGAGTTTCAGACTCTCGCTGAGTAGTTTCTATGCCTGTAGGTGCTTCATCACAGATACTGTCTTCGTCATTAGGTAAAGGAGCTAATTGATTATTTGAAACGGTAGATTCCCTACCGTCAGAATATCGTATAAATGAATAAGCAGGATTAGCTTGTAAAAGCTCGACCTCTTCTACAAGAGGGTCATATTTTTACTGTCGAACGTTCTTTCTCAAGAGGACGTTACTAGAGGTCGAAAGCCATGATGGAATTGATTGGCCATTCATTGACCGTCGGGGGTGGTAGAATAACCGTTCATGTGGAGTGGTGTTCGTGGATGTACACAACAATGACCTAATGGCATGGAGTGACTCATGAAGAACCTTCTCCCACTAAACTACATCCAAGTTTTTTGATTTAAGAAACAGTTGTACAGAAAGCCTTTTGGAAATTAAGGCTTTATTCTACTTAAAGAAATTAGCTTAAATATTTAGAAACTGGACTAAGACATATTGACAATATTATGGCATTACCATAGATATAAATCTACCATAGATATATATACATCAATAATATTTTTTTGTACCTTATGGAAATGGTTAATGCAACAAAATTTTTACACCATGACAAGTTCATCCTCAAAAGTATTCATCTCATTTTTCCCATTTTAAAAATGCATTGTTAAATTAAATTAAATTGTTGATTTTCCTGTAAGAAGTTCAAAAATTGATAAATTTGTTTTGCTTGAATAGGTATTTGTGTTTCTTATTGTTTTTAATTGATGCAGATATTTGTACCCATGTTCAGTTGAATTAAATGTGTAAAATGTAATAATGTATGTATGTATGTAGATACATACCTATATTCTAGTAGACAGTATTATTTGTCTCATAAAGGTGATGTGAATTATTGATGTGTGTATTAGTTATTGTGTCTTTTGACTATGATGTATTGTGATTTGTAATTTTCATGCCATTTTATTATGAGTATGACGGAATGTGAATGTGTGTGCAAATAAAGATACTTAAGTACATACGACTTTCATTACATGTGTTATACATTTACTTTTAAACAGTACTTATCCATACTAATATTATAAATGCGAAAGTAAGTTTGTTTGTTACCTTTTCACGTCTAAACCATTGAACCGATCATCCTGAAATTTTGCATATACATTCTCAGGTATACAGAAACGGACATAGGGTAGGTACCTTTCATCCCGAAAAAAAGTACTGTTCCCGAGAAAAACAACAGTAACGTTCTTTTTGTAATAGGTGGCACCACGTATCTCTCAAATCATGATTGAATTATGTTATTATAGAAATTTTAGTAGAGTGACAAGTTTTTTTATTTATTTAAGTACCTCATACATTTTGCGAGTCTAGTGTCGATAGACCAGTTTTTCATCTTCCTAACTATAATGTAATAGATGCGAAAGTAAGTTGCTTTGCTTGATACCTTTTCACGCCCTAAACCGCTGAACCAATCATCATGACATTTTGCATAATTATACTATGTCAGGGATACTGAAAAAAATTCTACCCTTCATCCAGGAAAAAAACACTGTTCCCGAGGGATAAAATAATAAAACTCATTTTCGAATTTATAATATTAGTTAGGATAACAAATACGTTTTGTGAGTCGAGTATAGAATACAGCATTTTTGTAGCATAATTTCAAGTTTTACAATTTGCTTGATAGATGGCGTTGTACTGATGACGCCGTTTTCTGAATCGTGGTGTTAAGATTTTCTGTAGAGGAATGACCATCGAAGGCTTTTTTGTTCATTTATTGACGTTATTAAAATTGCTTACATTTGTAAAAATTATTCACTAGGATTGGGTGTCTAAGTCGGCGGTACTTGATTCTCAATTAAACGTTGTCGGTGACTCGATCATTATTTGTTTGTTTGAAAATAAAAAATGTCTTTTAATATTGTCTTTTATTATTTTTCGGTTAGTTTGTTAGCCGTTTCTATTAGGTTAGGGTTTCTTTGTGTGTTTCTATTAAGTTAGGTTTGTTTGTCTTTTTTTTCTATATTAAAATGACTCGCAAATGTGGTTCCAGCTTAGGTAGGAGCTCATCGCGAGCCCGAGCAGCGGAAATTGCTCGATCCCAAGAAGAAGAAGAACAATTTAAGAAGGCAAGAACAAGCTGAGCGACAAGCAGCTTTGAGAACTCATGAGACATCTTCTCAAAGCCAGGAATGACTGGAGGGCCAAGCCGCCCGCCAAACTTCTCTGAGAGCGTCTGAGACGCCCTTTCAATTGCGTTTGGAGGAACAAACCGAAAACCAGAGAGCTATATGAGTAACTGAGACGCCTGTTTAAACACAGCTCCATCTCAGAGAACAATGCCCAGTGGCAGGCAATCATTAGAGCGACATGTAACGGGACGAGGCTTAGGATTACACTTAGGGCAAAATATAGTCGGTGCGACTATTTTAACTGGTGTGGGAAAAGGGGAAAGTGTAATTATACCTCGAATCCCAATAATTCCCACTGACCAACCATTTCAATTTAAAAGACTTCAGTTTTCAATAAAACTAAGTTTTGCTATTACAATTAATAAAGCTCAAGGGCAATCATATAGCACAACAGGTAGCAGGGGTGCATTTGGAAGAGCCATGCTTTTCCCGTGGCCAGCTATATGTAGCATGATTGCGTGTGTCTAATGCCCAGAATTTATATTATGTATTAGCGTCAATTAGAAGGACATACCACATTGTGTATAGGAGCGTCCTAGAATAATGTTCCGTTCTGAGCCCAGGATTGCAACGGCCAAACAACAAGCCGAGTAGGTACATACAACACGAATTGATTGTCAAATTCTAATTACACTTTCCCCAGTTAAAATAGTCATCCTAAGCCTCGTCCCGTTACATAATCGGGGTTCATTTAAATTGCGCAAAAGCATAACGGGTATACCTAATTTCAATTGAAGTTTATGCGAGGGTACAACTGACAGCTCTAGAAAATTTAAAAATTCTGCGGGAAATTGAGTGCTCTGTTCTGGGTTCATGATGGTATCTATTGACACACACACCTTTATATCTCCCTGCACCTTATTCAAAATGTCAGTGTTTATCTGGTTAAGTAATAGTTTCGTTTTTAGATGCAGGTATTGCTCTCGCACATAGTGATCACAATTTAAATTTACTTGTAAGTCAAATTTATTTGTAAGTCTAGGTAAACTTTAGCAATGAGTTTCACACTGTTTTCGACCAAATTACAGAATTCTCCCGTCAGTAAAATACAACCTTCAGCATCCGTGTTCAAACGTCCATGGCCAATTTTTAACAGTGTCTCAGCTTATTGTCCCGAGCCTGCGTCATTTTAAAGGTGCACTCTCATTTTCGTTGATAAGCTTAATTTTTTCAATTTGACCATAAGCTTGAGACAGGCTTTGTTTTCATCTGCAGGTGTGCCTCTCTCAATCACCGGTAGAGTTATTCGGAAGTCACCAGCCAGTAAAACTACCATGCCTCTCATAATTTCAGTAGGTACTGTCTCGCACGTCCTGCAGAGTTCGGATTAACGCCTCTATACAGTGGCGTGCCCGCAATAAAAAGGAGGCAAAGCCCAAATAACAACTGACGATATTTGGGGGAAAAAAAAGTTCCGCTATCTGTTCCGAGTTCTGACATTGGTTTTTAATAACGCCGGTTTTATTTTTCTACCGTTTAAATATGCCTAAATATAAAAATACAAATAGTGGTGATTAACATTTCGTATTTTATATCCCTTCACAAAAGAAGTCAATGATATAAGAGCCATCTACTGACATAAATGTAACAACAGAACTCTTCAAATCAATTCGTAATTATTTTCGCGAGAGATAAAAAATTGGTGCAAATTGCTAATTGTTGAAAATGTATGAATGTGTTATTCTTATTACTCACAGTGTGAACACCCATAACTCTTCAATCTTCGCTTCTTTACCACGGACAGATGACAAAGAGCAAAGCACACAGTAATGCATGGTATTACTAGATAGATTTACAGATACTTACATACTTATTAATATCAACAATGACAATTCGTTTGAGTAAATGACACTTAAATGTATAATAAAATTACTTTAATTAGGTACTTTCTGTATTCTAAATCAAAAACACTATCTTTCTGTAAAAATAATTTTATTACAACAGCATAAAATGTTGGTGAAGGTTTTAATTCTACCAACAGCTGTTCTATAGCAATATTACTGTCGTAAGTTATGAATATATATAACTTGTCGCGAGAATTGTCACAATTAAATGTGATCAGGGGTTTAGGTGAAGTAACGAACGAGATTATACTTTTCTGTAAAACTCGAAAGTATTTACCTTGCCCAGTATCAATTTCACACACTAATCCTTCACAAGGAACAGTTGTATGCGTTTCCGAATTCATTTTAGTGTTAAGAAATTATAATAATAAAAAGAAAATGCACTAGTATTCACTAATCACTCAAAACACAACGAACATCGAACCGCGAACACACATTCTCTCTCAAACTACACTGACTTACACGCACACATTCAAAAAAAGCCCCGCTTTAAATTCAATACAAAATGTTCAAATAAGTACCTACGAAAAGTGACGAAAACAGACACAACTTGCTAGGAGTGAGCAAGAGGTCATAAGCCAGATGCAAGCCAGTGCGTGTGAAAAAGATAGCAATAGCACTGACTGTAGGCCGTAGGTACTAGGTACGATTAGTTTCGCGCGCTCGTTTCGCGCAAAATCAGATGAATTAACTTATTATATTATTGTTTGACGTAAATTTTAGTTTGTGTTAGATTTTTTTATTTATTTTTTATTTGTTGTATTTAGTTTGATTGTAAGGCAAGCCGGGCTTTTCGGCTTGTATGATAGTTCCGCCACTGCCTCTATAGCTTTTTAGTGGGACATCGTTCTTTTTTCCCTCACTAAAAGTTCACACTGTCGTAGCATCATACATTGAGAGCTATTTTTACTGAAATTGCAGATCGGTGACTCTTCCTGTGCAAGATTTATTGGCAGTTTTAGGACAAAATGTGCAGTGCGACCGTCGTTCAATTTTCTCGTCTTTTCTTATGATCTAGCCAATACTAAGTTTAACAAAAACGTTTTTCCGGTTCTCCAGGGGCGTCGAGAAAAAGAGTGCACCATTCCCAGACTCTACTTGACTTAACACCTGTTGAAATACGTGACTTTGTTCTTGAAGCAACCGAGGAACCAATTCGGCCACTTGCCGTTGCAACGCTGTGAAGTCGTAGGTAGTTTAATTCTCGAGCAATTTCATCGTTTAAGTCACTTTTGCCTGGTCGTCGAGGGTCAACAATTCCAAAATCTTGTAGCTTCTTCCTCGTCATTGTCATCAATTTGTTTTCAATCTTTGTCAGCGCGGCGTTGTATTTGTGATCATTAAAAACATGTCTGCATGTACTTGTTGCAATCGCCGCAATATGTTTTCGGCTATGTACGCTTTGTACTTATCTCATAGCGTTTGAGGATTGGAAAGGCCGCAAGATATGAGGATTGCGTAAAGTTCCATTTTTTTCGGATGGGAAATCATCAAATGACTCCTCCCGCTCTGGGCGGAGCGGAAGGGAGTGTCAGACTTTTACTGACTAAAAACCATCCATGTTCCTTCTTTTGCCCGTTATGTTCCAGGGCCGCGGTATCTCTTTCGAACAGTCCCGCGGCCCTGACAGGCATCGGCCCTTGCGGGCCCCTCCTGTTTGCTGAAATCTCTTTGAGGCGCGCGTGGAACACAAACGCGCCGTCGACACGGCCGACGGATAAGACGGACGGCGAGTTAGCCCATTACTCACCGTCCACAGGCCAAAAAGAGTCGCAAAGCATATTGCGAAAATCGGTAAGTTAGCGACAAAGATTGGTATAATACCAATGACAGTTGCAAACTTTGAGTGTCGAGACTACCAAAAAACTTTTTTGCAAAAAATAAAACCGACTTCAAAAACATGTAAAAATAACTTTAGCTTCAGAACTCGGTGACTTTTATTGGTTTGTTTGAGTTTTTTGCCACCGACTTCTGAAGCTAAAGTTATTTTTACATGTTTTTGAAGTCGGTTTTATTTTTTGCAAAAAAGTTTTTTATTTTTCCATTTTTAGTTGTAATTTCCTATAAAAATATTTGCTATGCATTTATTTAAATTCTTAACAATACATTTCATGATAATAGGCTTATCCCCAGTAAAATGTAACTTAACATACCTAACTGTCGAAATCTGGGTGTACTGTACACATCTGCATACCCCCTCAGAGCATAAAAGCGTTATGTTATGTTATGATATTGTGTAAACAATAAACATCCAAGCTATTGCAGAAATCACGACAGATTTGCCGTCTATTATTAAAGAGTTCCACTGTAGATCTCCGAAAATCAGCATCAGATCCCGACTTATACCTTCCATCATCCGCTCAGCAAAATGAGATAATGATTACCAGGCACAAATATCTGAATTGCTTTAGAAAGTACATATACCTATGAAAAACTTTGTGTGTGCCAATCTATACATATAATAAAACAGTAAAAAAACTGTGTCTGTACATTGAATATATTAAAAAAATAATAATTGAGGGGGGTTTAGAAACAGTAATAGAGCACGAAATCAAAAAAAAAATTCTGTCTGTTTGTCTGTTTGTTTGTACACGCTAATCTTACTATTTGACGGATTTGAATGAATTTTGTTTTGTTGTATAGGTATAACGTCTGAGCAACATATTGGCTATAATTTATCTTGGAAACTTGAACACCTGATGCAGAACCGCAACAGACCAGCTAAACTATAAGAGATACAAAAATGGTACCTTAGCAAAAATTGTTTCACGTGATGAGCATTTTCTGCTAAGAGAATCAATTTGAAGATCTGGAACACCTGATGTGGAACTCCAAGAGCCCAGCTACACTATAACATATTTAAGAATGACGTCTTAGCAAGAGTTGTTCAGCCTGATGAGTACTCTCTGTTGTCGTATAAAATTTGAAGATCTGGAACAGCTTATGTGGAACTCCAAGAGCCTAGCTACACTATAACATATATAGGAATGACGTCTTAGCAAGAGTTGCTCAGCCTGATGAACACTCTCTGTTGTCGTATACAATTTGAAGATCTGGAACAGCTGATATGGAACTCCAAGAGCCCAGCTACACTATAACCTATATAGGAATGACGTCTTAGCAAGAGTTGTTCAGCCTGATGAGCACTCTCTGTTGACGTATAAAGATTATAGATCTGGAACACCTGTTGTGGAACTCAAAGAGTTCACTGTATAATTATAAAATAACATAAGCTGGGAGTACCTCCACGCGGTGAAGGCGGTAACAGTTTAGGACTGATTTTCGATGAAAATTCTATGAATCATTGAAAATTTGACTCTACTGGCTAAAACTCCCATTTATTTCCTTTTCCATTTATCTTCGTGACACGGTAGCCTACCCGGTAACGCAGGGGAGCAGTCACTTAAATTTTAATTGATCAGGTATCTTCAGAATAAAACTATAACCATGCCTAGAAAGAGGTCAAATCTTTCCCAACGTTCCAAAGGAGCTAAAAGATTGAGGATCATAAGATCCCAAGAATCTAACGAAGAGCGTCAGGATAGACTTGATGCTGTTCGAGAACATCAGGCTGCAACTCGCTCTGTAGAAACCTCTTCGGACCTCATCTGCTTCAAGGTCTCTAGAGACAAGTGAGGAACATGATGCGCGACTCTCCGCTGGTCGTGAACGTCATGCATTGTCTCGCGAGTCGGAGACGTTCACGGATAGAGAATTGCGCTTGAGTTCTCAGCGTATCTACGCATCTGCTTCAAGGTCTCTAGAGACAAGTGAGGAACATGATGCGCAACTCTCCGCTGGTCGTGAACGTCATGCATTGTCTCGCGAGTCGGAGACGTTCACGGATAGAGAATTGCGCTTGAGTTCTCAGCGTATCTACGCATCTGCTGCTAGGTCTCTAGAGAAAAGTGCAGAACATGATGCGCGACTGTACGCTGATCGTGAACGTCACGCATTGACTCGCGAGTCAGAGACGTTCACGGATAGAGAATTGCGCTTGAGTTCTCAGCGTATCTATGCATCTGCTTAAAGGTCTCTAGAGACAAATGAGGAACATGATGCGCGACTGTCCGCTGATCGTGAACGTCACGCATTGTCTCGCGAGTCGGAGACGTTCACGGATAGAGAATTGCGCTTGAGTTCTCAGCGTATCTACGCATCTGCTTCAAGGTCTCTAGAGACAAGTAAGGAACATGATGCGCGACTGTCCGCTGATCGTGAACGTCACGCATTGACTCGCGAGTCAGAGACGTTCACGGATAGAGAATTGCGCTTGAGTTCTCAGCGTATCTACGCATCTGCTGCTAGGTCTCTAGAGACAAGTGAGGAACATGATGCGCGACTGTCCTCTGATCGTGAACGTCACGCATTGTCTCGCGAGTCGGAGACGTTCACGGATAGAGAATTGCGCTTGAGTTCTCAGCGTATCTACGCATCTGCTGCTAGGTCTCTAGAGACAAGTGAGGAACATGATGCGCGACTGTCCGCTGATCGTGAACGTCACGCATTGACTCGCGAGTCAGAGACGTTCACGGATAGAGAATTGCGCTTGAGTTCTCAGCGTATCTACGCATCTGCTGCTAGGTCTCTAGAGACAAGTGAGGAACATGATGCGCGACTGTCCGCTGATCGTGAACGTCACGCATTGTCTCGCGAGTCGGAGACGTTCACGGATAGAGAATTGCGCTTGAGTTCTCAGTGTATCTACGCATCTGCTGCTAGGTCTCTAGCGACAAGTGCAGTACGTGATGCACGACTGTCTGCTGATCGTGAGCGACATGCATTGTCTCGCGAGTCAGAAACGTTTACCGATACAGAATCACGCTTGAGTTCTCAGCGAATTCGCACATCTACTAACAGGTCTTTTGAAACGAATGATGAACGTGATGCGCGACTAACAACTGATCGAGATTATCATACATTGTCCCAAACACGCACACAACAAAATATTCATAATCAGTTAGAAAGTGAGAGAGAAATGATTGCTGGAGTACGGCATGAAGAGACAGAAGTTAATTCAGTGTACCCTTGGAATCTGCTGCGGAGTAACAGGAAGAAAAGTTTTTTGTTGTATAGTTTGGGCAACATAAAGGCTATAATTTATTTTGGAAAATTAACACCTGATGCAGAACCGCAACAGACCAGCTACAGTATAAGAGATATAAAAATGGTGCCATAGCTAAAAATATTCCACGTGAAGAGCATTTTCTGCTGTGAGAATAAATTTGAAAATCTGGAACACCTGCTGTGGAACTCCAAAGCCCATGGCAGCGCTATAACATATTAAGGAATGACGTCTTAGCAAAAGTTATTTAGTCTGATGGGCATTTCCTGTTGACATACAAAAATGAATGATCTGGAACGACTCCAATCGTCTCGCTCATCCCGTTGTTTTCCCGTCCGTCGTCAAATTTTCGATTTTTACGACCCCGTTGTCGCTGGCATAAGCAACGGGATCCGCGTACGAAGTCGCGGGCAGAAGCTAGTATAAAATAAATTTTCAGGGTTGCGTCAATTTCGCTGGAATCCCATCATCAGATTCTGACTTGGTGACAATGAGACCACATCAGGAGTACAGGCTTTCGAATAAAAAAAGAATTTTGAAAATGGGTCAACAATTGGCGGAGAAATCGGAGAACATACGTAAAAAAATACATACAGTCGAACATAGAACCTCCTGCTTTTATTGAAGTCGGTTAAAACTTGTCAAAAAAGTTTTGATGAAACATTAGTGAACCGCTAACCATACATGTCATGGTAATAGGCTTATCCCCAATAAAATGGAACTTAACCCCCCAGAGCATATAGGCGTGATGTTATGTCATGATGTTGGGTAAACAATAAACATCCAAGCGATTGCAGCAATCACGGCAGATTTGCTGTCTATCATTGAAGAGTTCCATTGCTTATCTCCAAAGATCAGCATCAAACCTTCAACCAAATTTAAACGGGACCACTGCGAAGTACAATTCTTTCAAGCAAAAAAGAATCATCGAAATCGGTTCACAATTGGCGAATATATCGCTGAACATACACAGAAAATTGATATCCTCCTCCTTTTGGAAGTCGGTTAAATATTGTTAAATCCGGGTCGCTGAGACTTTGCGACCGAAGTCGGTTGTTTTGAGATCGCTATCTATGTCGAGACAGAAACCCACATTTCGCCGGTTATAATAATAAAATACCTAAACAAAAATATTACCAAAGCTAACGTTCTCATATTTACGAGTGCGTACATTCCACAATAAGTTTATTCGCACGCCCTGTGATTGTGTGAAAGTTTTAGCAGAACATTAAAAACCGAATTCTGCCCTAGAATTATGAGTGGAAGAACATTCGACCTCATCATTTGCCTAGCCTTTTCCCAACTGTGTTGGGGTCGGGTTCCAGTCAAACCGGATGCAGCTGATTACCAGTATTATAATCTACATTTTTAATTTTTTCTATAAAAAAAAAACATTACAAAATAGTAGCCCACCGGTATCGGAAACAGGGTCCAAGCTACCGGCGGTCAGAGCTCCAGAGAGAAGACAAGCCAAGCCGTTGATCCAGCTGCCTAACGAGAGCCTCCTCAGGTATTGATCGAGGCTCTTGGCAATTAAGTCATGGGCTGATACGACTATCGGCACAATGATCGCTGAGTCCTCATCCCACATGTCGACAAGCTCGCGATCCAAGTCAAGATACTTGATTTGCTTATCTTTCTCGGCATGAGGTTCTCGTCATGCGGGACCGTTATGTCAAAAATCATTGCGCGCCACTTTTTATCTGGGATAAATTATTTATATTAGTTATTTTCCTTTACGAATGTTATTATACAGGTAATGGTAAATTTGCACGATAACTTTATTTGCTGGCTATTGATCATTTTTCTTACAAGGATAAAAAAAACTGTATAGGAGCAACCGTGGTTTGACTAGGTACTGGAAATAAAAAAAAAAACTCATAGTAGGAGCCCAGAGGGATTTTCAGCAATCATATTTAGCTTGAAGACCTTTGTTTGAAATGTTTCAGAATTCTGCGAGCAGAATCAGGTTTCAAAAAACTCTAACGACGCACTAGGGGCCCGAGCTAAAATTAATTGTACAGGCATTACTTGACGAAGATACTCGTATTGATGACTTTCACCAAATCTGACAAAAAATTTCTGAAAAATTTAATTCGAACATTTGTCCAGTAGTCGCAAGCGCGACTGCTGAGCATGAGGTCCTGGGTTCGATTCTCGGGTCGGGGAAAGTGCTATGTGGTTTTTCCATCACGAATTTCTCAGTATTCAGACTCCGTGGCTGCACGGATTTTGTGCCCGATTTATGGCAAAAGGCTGCAGGCGAGCCTATATATAGTCCGGATTTGTGCCAAGTTGTGTGGGCAATAGACTCGCCCCTTATTAAATGGGACTTAAAACATATCTGTTGAAATGTGGGTGTAAGGTACACCTCTGCCTAACCCTTCGGGGATTACAGGCGTGATGTTATGTACTCCTGTTTTTTTTTTGAACGAAGTTCCTTATGGCGCGTTGCGAAAGGAGGCTAGACGGAAAAAATTCAGACGAAAAGTTGTAACGACACTTTTACCCGACTGCGCGACGCAAAGGAGGGTAATGTGTTTTTGCTATAGTAAGCTATTGTAAGCCGTGCGGCGTGCGCATGTTTCTCTGTCTCTCTCTCTCTCTCTTATAGAAAGCAAGCCAGATATTTTCGTTTCGTCTTTGGTCTGTGGATGGGTGATCAAGGTTAAGCAACGACTGCCAAGGTCTGTCTGTGGATGGGTGATCCAAGTTAAGCAATGTTTGCCAAGGTTGGTCTGTGGATGGGTGATCAAGGTTAAGCAACGACTGTCAAGGTCTGTCTGTGGATGGGTGAGCCAAGTTAAGCAACGACTGCCAAGATCTGTCTGTGGATGGGTGATCAAGGTTAAGCAACGACTGCCAAGGTCTGTCTGTGGATGGGTGATCCAAGTTAAGCAACGGTTGCCGAGGTCTGTCTGTGGATGGGTGATCAGGGTTAAGCAACGACTGCCAAGGTCTGTCTGTGGATGGGTAATCAAGGTTAAGCAACGACTGCCAAGGTCTGTCTGTGGATGGGTGATCAAGGTTAAGCAACGACTGCCAAGGTTGGTCTGTGGATCGGTGATCAAGGCTAAGCAACGACTGCCAAGGTCTGTCTGTGGATGGGTGATCCAAGTTAATACATACTCGTACACATACATCATAATAGTTACTATGCTTCAAACAAAGTTTTTAATTAAAAATAATGGTAACTTCGCGCGGACTAAACGTTTAGTCAAAACAGTGCTTAGACGCCATGACGTAACGTAAACAAAAGATAAAATAAAAGAAACTTAAAAACTTAAGAACTTCGTTCCATCCGGGTGTCCCTTGACACCTCTCTAGTTTTTAATTTTAAATCTCTCAATTCCTGGCTCATTTGGTGAGATATAAAGAATAGGGCGTTCAATGAAAGGGATTCAATTGCCGCCATAATTTGTATTTTTAGCTTTCCATCATGTATAAAATGGACTTTCTGATGTAATGGAATAATCCGACTCAATTAATAACAATGTAGATACTTACATATGTTTCTTCATAAGGACGGGAAATTATTACTATCGCATCACAACCCAGAATGGGCTGTGATGCGTTAATTTTATCTCGCTCTATATTGTTATAAGATGAAAACACGCGTTCATATTGTTTTCATCCATCTGATACTGGTGACCCGTAACACAGGTATTGTATACCTATTTCGGGCACCAGTCTCTCATAAATGTTTATCCTGTGTATTAGATTTAATCATTCCTGTTCACTGTAACGTTTGTGATGAGAAAAAATAAAAATAAACATATTATATTATACGTATGTATTTCTTGCGAATTGTATCACAAAGTTACAAGTATCTGGCACGCTAGTCTGTTGGCTAAGCTTCCTGCATTCGGCATCTCTGCTGACTTTTGCAACTGGATTTCCGACTTCCTGAGTGGCCGTTCGATCAGAGTGGTCATAGATGGCTGCTCATCGGATCATAAGGCCATTGATGCCGGTGTTCCTCAGGGGTCTGTTCTTTCTGCAACTTTATTTCTGCTACACATCAACGACCTGCTACAGCTTGGTGCAATCGGGTACGCTGATGACAGCACAGTCGCAGAAAGATACTTGTCCAGTGCAAGAGCCAGCAGAGAGGAAATTGCTACTCATAGAGAGGTCATGGTGGAGCGAATGAATCTGACCCTAAATCTCGTTTCCCAGTGGGGCGACGACAATCTGGACAGATTCAATGCTCTGAAAACACAGGCATGTCTTTTCCCTGCTAAAAAGAGCCAGTTCCAGTTGTCTCCATCTTTCCGAGGTACAGTTGTACCAGTCACCGACCGCCTACAGCTTTTGGGCATGGAGTTGACATCGGATCTCAACTTCGGCTCAACCATCGAGTCGAAAGCTCAGACCGCAGCTAAGAAGCTGGGCATCCTGAATAAGGTGAGGCGATACTTCACATCTGGACAGCTTTTAAGTTTATATAAAGCACAGGTCTGTTCCTGTATGGAGTATTGCAGTCACTTGTGGGATGGTTCAGCAAAATACCAGTTCGCTGCACTTGATTCGGTGGAACGCAGTGCTAAAAGACTCATAGGCGACGAGACTTTGATAGCTACGCTTCACAGCCTAGCTCATCGGCGTAATGTCGCCTGTTTGTCGGTCTTCTACAGACTGTACTTCGGAGAGTGTGCACAGGAGCTCCACGATCTGATCCCACCATCACCCTTTTACCACCGGACTAGCAGACGTACTGCGGCGTACCATCCACACTTGGTTGATATCCGGACAAGTCGTACTCGGCGCTTCTCCTCCACGTTTATCATGCGCACAGCCAAGATGTGGAACTCTCTGCCGGCATCTGTGTTCCCTCCCACATATAACCCGTCTGCCTTCAAAGCAAGAGTGAACAGGCATCTTCTGGGCACGCTCGTTTCATCATAGACCTCATCCATCGCTTTCCACCAGGCGTGATCGAGGTCAAGAGCAGGCCCATTTTGTAATAAAAAAAAAAGTATCAAAGATTTCAGGATAAAATTTGCGACTATTCATTTATGACTTGCTAGTACTTGACGGTGTGCAACTGTGAACTCGGTTTGTTCACCTCAATCAACATAATTATATATTCAGAGGATCGCTGTTCAGTTAGTAACCATTTCATGTCTCTTGCTGCTGGACACAGACCGTTTATAAAACACATCTATATATACATATAATAAAACAGTAAAAAAACTGTGTCTGTACATTGAATATATTAAAAAAATAATAATTGAGGGCGGTTTAGAAACAGTAATAGAGCACGAAACCAAAAAAAAAATTGTGTCTGTTTGTCTGTTTGTTTGTACACGCTAATCTTCGGAACTACTTGACGGATTTGAATGTTTTTTCTTTTGTTGTATAGGTATAAAGTCTGAGCAACACATAGGCTATAATTTTGTCTTGGTAACTTGAACACCTGATGCAGAACCGCAACAGACCAGCTAAACTATAAGAGATACAAAAATGGTACCTTAGCAAAAATTGTTTCACGTGATGAGCATTTTCTGCTAAGAGAATAAATTTGAAGATCTGGAACACCTGATGTGGAACTCCAAGAGCCCAGCTTCACTATAACATATATAGGAATGACGTCGTAGCAAGAGTTGTTCAACCTGATGAGCACTCTCTGTTGTCGTATAAAATTTGAAGATCTGGAACAGCTTATGTGGAACTCCAAGAGCCTAGCTACACTATAACATATATAGGAATGACGTCTTAGCAAGAATTGTTCAGCCTGATGAACACTCTCTGTTGTCGTATAAAATTTGAAGATCTGGAACAGCTGATATGGAACTCCAAGAGCCCAGCTACACTATAACCTATATAGGAATGACGTCTTAGCAAGAGTTGTTCAGCCTGATGAGCTCTCTCTGTTGACGTATAAAGATTGTAGATCTGGAACACCTGTTGTGGAACTCCAAGAGTTCACTGTATAATTATCTGGGAGTACCTCCACGCGGTGAAGGCGGTAACAGTTTAGGACTGATTTTCGATGAAAATTCTATGAATCATTGAAAATTTGACTCTACTGGCTAAAACTCCCATTTATTATTTTATTTTATCGAATAAATATCCCTTCGGGCTTATGTTATTTGAGTGTTTAATTTCCTTTTCCATTTATCTTCGTGACGACGTTCGTTTCGGTAGCCTACCCGGTAACGCAGGGGAGCAGGGGCCCGATTCTGCTATTACAATAGTGTCAGAATGGTCCGTCATTGATTTCATAATTGTTGATTTTGACAAGTTTGGTAATCTACTAATATAATGGCGTCATTATGACTTTCCAATGGTCAACCACTGACAGTCCATTGAAAGAAATGGCATAGAATGGTAATCTTGTACATAATGACAAATGAATGACTGACTTAGGCGGTAATCTGCTAAAATTTTGACTTTGATCACTGACCTACCATTAGAACGTCATCGTGCAGTCATTGCTTTTATTTAGTTACGAGTAAAGTGTTTGTGGAATATTGAATGGAGACAATGTATTCTCGAGCTAGCCAACGCAGTGGATGTTAGATAAAGAAGATGGGTGGAATGCAGAAGACGTCGTCGAGTCGAGCCCATAACTTGACGAGAATGAATACGAACCCATGATATACCCGAGGCGGAATTTGTAAAAACTTTTCGCCTTTGAAAGGATTCAGTAAGGGGGTTAATTAAAGAACTCATTCCCCTTATGGCCAGACCGCGCCGAAACGATAGCGTAACGGCAGAAATGAAGGTGAGAAAACTGAATTTGACATTGATTTATTATTCTATAGCTATATACACGAAATAGATTGATTAATGTTGATATTTTTTATTGCAGATTCTAATAGCACTTGCATTTTATGCATCAGGGTCCTACCAAAATTTGATTGGACAGATTGCCCTCCATAATGTTTCACAAATTACTGTATCAGGAGCAATTAATGAAGTAACAGGCATTAGAGAGGTATTGAATGAATTTCTTGTTATAGAACTTTAGATGCAACAGTTCTTGTACCTATATGTCAAGAACAGTGAGTATATAAAAGTAATAAGACGTTCAGTAAAATGGGGTTGTATAAAAGTAAATTTATTTTTTGCAGGTGTTTGCTTGCAGCGTTGCAGCACATGCTTTACGTTATAGTCCAACAACTGCAGGCAAGATTGTGAATGTATGTTGCATATTGCACAATATTGCAAACATGGCAAGAGCACCGTTGCCACCTGCCTGATGAAGTTTATGCAGAAGCACTTGGCTTGCAATAGGTATGTGATTTCTATTTCATTATTTTGGAATATAATGAAGTTGGAATTTTAAATGATACTACTACTATGTTAAAAAATCAACATTTAAATTACTTTTTATTTATCATAAACTAAATATTTATTTAACAATATTTAAGTTGACTTTCAAGCCAATTGAAAAATGTGAAAATCATTTAAATAATAAAACAAATCCAAGTTAAATTATCATAATATTTTAATCATCATTTCAAAAACAAATAACAAATTTTACCATATATAATGAAAATAATAACAGTCATGTCATTAATCACTAATCAGTCTTTTAATTTAGGAGGAAAATAATTAAGCAGCACCTAATCATCAAGACCATCAAAGGGTGAATCGGGATCTTCTTGAAGGTCGGGCACTGCAGCAGGCTCTTGTTGACAGACTGTGGAGAAATACATAAATTAAATTAGCAGATATGTAATGTAAACCCACCTCAATATTCTAGTGAAGTGCGAAAATGCTCTAATTATTATTAAAATGATTTAATTCTTTTTTACAGATCCACAGTATTGTACTAAATATGATTTAAAATAAATTAATACTATTTTTATAAACACTGTTTCATTTAATCATTTATCATTACAGCCATTTGGAATCCACTGCTGGACATAGACTCCTCCTTAAATAGATTTCATTTATCTTTTAATAATCTGACAAAACCTCTTGCATACTTTAGAAAACATTAGTCAGACTCAGAATCTGATGACATTATAATTCTGCGGAGTTTCTATGAAAACAAATTTAGCTTTAATACAATAGTTACAACACTTCAATAGGATGTGTAACCTAGCGCTCAGTATCTGATCTGAGTTACAATCAAGATGTCAAATTCTGCCCAATGTACTACCACTGATGTGAGTCTACACCTAACAAAGGTTTTAAGCTTAGCTGGAGGGGTTATATTATTTTTTATTGTATTGTTTTCAATGCTCCTTAATACTTATTGTGGGTATGTTTGTAGGTACATACAATGAGTAACCTGTTGCACTTATGTGACTCTTCTGTGATTTAATTTTCTTTAACATTTTACTCTTATATTCATTGTACTTAGAACTAAAAAAAGTGTAAATATTACAATAATGATACATTTTATAATGCATACCTAATTATACTGTATTTAGGTACTCACTGTGCGCCACTCTGCCGGCGTTTTATTGGGGCAGTCCACCGATACCCAATTTAAAAATTGGGCGCACTTCATACAATATCGTTTCGATGAACTTCGCCCTCCAAGAGTCGAAATTTGCTCAATTAGCACCATTTTGTATAAAATCAATAAATATAGGCTTCTCTGTAAAGGGAATTTAAATATACAAACAAAAATCTAATAAAAACACTTAAATGTAAAAACATAACAAAACACCGGCTGCTAGAAATAAATAAACAGATAAACGTCAAAGTAATGTCACATTTGACTTTGACAGCTAAACATGACAAATTTAATGTTTTTTTGCTATTTACGAACTTCTTACTACTTCAGATTGCTTATAATACTAATAAATAATATGTAAAAATATATATAAATAAAATCTCACATGAATAGATGTTCAAATTTAGTAGTAGTTTTTCGAAAATCATTTCTACCAAGGAATTTTATAATAATGGCAATACTACAATGTCATTATAACACAATTCTATTACGAGACCACTGACCGACCCGTAGACAGAGTATCCTATAGACACCGGCAAAGCGTGTCGCAAAAAGAGACAAAAAATAAATACGTCACGAATTTAGGGTTACCGGGTGAGGAAAAATTTACCCCACAATTTATGAGAATTGGAAATTAGTACGTAAGACAAAGCCTGAATATGCCAATGACATATCCGTTACCATCGGTACGCAAAGGTATGCGATGCGAAGAAGACATGCTGCCGAACTCAAATTAATTGCGATGAGGGCAGGAGTGACGATGGATGATGATGATGTGGTTCTAAATTACTGCCATTTCTGATGTGATAGTAGGTTCTGGGTTTGTGGGTAAATAATAGAACATGTTTATTTTTAATAAGCTTTTATTGATTTAACACATTATTGTCCTTTAAATAAAACAAGCTTCGTATGTTTCTAATTTTTTGCTTAGGTTCAAATCCTTTTGTTGCGTGATGTATACGCAGTTCAAAATAGTGCATGGCAATTGCCTTAATAAGTAAAACTTTGTGGTTTCCAATAAAAGGTTGACTTTCAAAATGATTATTTATGAATTCTTCTTTCTAATTAACTTATATTCTTCTTTTTAATTCTCAAAATGTTTGCTGCAAATTTTTGATGACGGTTTTGGTGTCCAATCTGTTCGTCCTGTAGCTACAATCCAATTCTGACGTAAATTATCAGGTTCAGGGAAACTGCAAAAAGTCGTTAAATATTTCAGATATTTAATTAATACTCACTGCAGAAGCCATCATATTATTATTTCCCATAATAGTGGGTAATAATTTATAGAAAAGTTGGCAACACCAACGTTTTTAGGTTAGAATTTATAATTGAATAATAATTGTTATTTTTGTGCTTTTTAAGGATGAATCGTACGTCTAGCGTACATTATACACAATATATGAACATAATAAAATGTTACTGAATGCCTAGAACTGATAAAGAGTGGCATACTTACGAATGAAAAGACAATCCTGGGATTTTCGTTCCACTATCACTTTTACACCCTTTAACGCTACACCACACCATTTTTTTGTATAAATGGTTGAAATAGTAAGTCTAAATTGTTCAAAACAAAATATAACATAAATTACTTAACATATAACACGTAAAAACTGTATTTTAAAGGTAGACGATGGCTAGCTGCACGTCAGCTGTCAAACTTTGTTTAGCAAACTAGTGTGCTGACCTTGAAAAAACGTGGCACGCTCGATGAAACAAAAAATTGTATCGTTCTGTTTCATTTCTTTACACGACATCGGCATAAGTTGTTCTTTTTCTTGTGTGAATGCGACAAAACATATCAATTAGTCTATAGCATTCTCTGTCTACGGACCGACCAATGATCGACCATTATGAATTTAGCAGATTACGAACTTTAAGCAAAATGACAATGGGATCGTGTTGGAATGTCGAATTTTATAAAAATAGCAGAATTGAGGCCCAGTCACTTAAATTTTAATTGATCAGGTATCTTCAGAATAAAACTATAACCATGCCTAGAAAGAGGTCAAATCTTTCCCAACGTTCCAAAGGAGCTAAAAGATTGAGGATCATAAGATCCCAAGAATCTAACGAAGAGCGTCAGGATAGACTTGATGCTGTTCGAGAACATCAGGCTGCAACTCGCTCTGTAGAAACTTCTTCGGATCGCGAAGCTCACTTGCGTTCTCAGCGTATTTATGCATCTACATCCAGGTCTCTAGAGACCAGTGAAGAATATGATGCGCAACTCTCCGCTGATCGTGAACGTCATGCATTGTGTCGCGAGTCGGAGACGTTCACGGATAGGGAATTGCGCTTGAGTTCTCAGCGTATCTACGCATCTGCTTCAAGGTCTCTAGAGACAAGTGAGGAACATGATGCGCGACTGTCCGCTGATCGTGAACGTCACGCATTGTCTCGCGAGTCGGAGACGTTCACGGATAGAGAATTGCGCTTGAGTTCTCAGCGTATCTACGCATCTGCTTCAAGGTCTCTAGAGACAAGTGAGGAACATGATGCGCGACTGTCCGCTGATCGTGAACGTCACGCATTGTCTCGCAAGTCGGATACGTTCACGGATAGAGAATCACGCTTGAGTTCTCAGCGAATTCGCACATCTACTAACAGGTCTTTAGAAACGAGTGATGCACGTGATGCGCGACTAACTGCTGATCGAGATTATCACACATTGTCCCGGGCCTCAGAATTCTACATCAGACGTTTCAGATTTTCGATTTTGACGACCCCGTTGTCGCTGGTATAAGCAACGGGATCCGCGTACGAAGTCGCGGGCAGAAGCTAGTAAATAAATAAATATAACGAAATACAAATAACTTTAGTACTACGTTGTATTTAGATATCCTGACAAGTAACCAACTTAGCATAGATGCCAGCAGGTCAACCTACCCGAAACTGTTAGATTTTCCCAACCAACCTTGAACCTAATTCTTTAGAGATAAAGTTGAAAATCTATTAAAGAAATTTGACAGATTGTAGTAGCTTGATGTGTATTTAATTTTTTGGGTGTCTGTAAATTTATTTTTTGGGTGTCTAGGGCCTATTTCACTATGTTCGGATTAAAAAATGGGACTGACTTTTGTATGAAATTATACATATGCCAAGTAAGTTAACGGGAACTTGATCTAGGTGGTGAAACAGGGCCTTAGGCCGTGCGCTAAACCTCGCGCGAGTGCACGGAGAGGGTGCTCGCTGTTAAAATATCCTAAGAAAACCCGTCACACGCACCCGCGTGTTTTGGCATCGCGTCGCTCAAACTATGTTTCAATACAGACACGCGAGTGTGCACACGCGCCCGCACACACGCGTACGCCCAACCTTGTGGCTAAAGTGACAGAACCTAACAGAAACATGAACACGGTTACCAAGAGCCACCACGTTGTTGTCCAGCCGCGTGGCTGGCGCCCGGCACACGTGCTCCGGCTTAAGGCGCTTGCGTGAAGGTGTGAAGCTGGCTCAAATACGTGGCACAATACTGGGAGCCCATGAACAAGGGGTGTCAACTGTGTATACACAGAATAAGAGTAATTTTGATGGTAAATCTTGCGTTTATTGGTATTTTTGCGTATTTAAATGATGGGTTCTCATTGTGTTCCCTAACTTTTTATCCATAATCTAGAGTGCCACAATATTATTTTGTCCTAATCATCATTGTCTGAATGATACCTTACCCGAACTTAATATCACATGCTATAAAATTGAAATCTCTAAATACAATATGCTCTAAATCCGTTGCATAATGCGTTGCGGTAATAATACACTTTATATAATACTAGCGGCTCGTCTCGGCTTTGCACGGGTGCCTATGTTACTCAGGGTGAATGTAGCTTTCCAATGGTGAAAGAATTTTTGAAATCGGCACAGTAGTTTTTGAGTTTATTCATTACAAAAATACACACTCACAGAATACAAATGTTTCCTCTTTATATTATTAGTGTAGAGTTGTAGACAATACTTAGGACACATGACTTAGTTTCAATTATTATAGTACTCGATATTATGACAGAATAGTTTTAGAAGTAAAGATAATGTAAAACAAAATTTCCAATTTTTGAACATTATGGTTACTGATGATTTACTACTAATGATTTTCAGACAAACAATTTTAGGAGAAGAAAGGGAGTTCCTAAACGAGGCGGCACCTCGAAACAGCTTTATTTAGGGATGCTGTCGCTTCTTGGGGAAATATCTTATAAATCTGTTATTCTCTTCTCGTCTGTTATAACAGACGAGAAGAGAATAACAGATTTATAGTAAGAAATTACATATATTATTATTTCTAAACGGCAATTAAAAACTGAATAAACTGCAATAGGTTTCCATAAGAGAACACTAATTATTATTAATGTCTTATTTTCCCTGATTTTATGAAGTACCTCCCTTCATACATATGGCTAGCTTCGTTCCAGTAATAAGTAGTAGTAGTCAGTATTGTTGTATATTTCCAAAACGCGTGTTGGTGATAATGCCATTTTCCAATTGGCATGTGTAATTATTGCAACACACAAACAACAAAATATTCATCACGGTGTTTATGATTGAGTACATAAGCTGTTGAACTTATAAACTAATAATCACTTAGTTACAAACCCTGAATTTTTCAAATCATACATAGTCAAGTCTCTACCAAGTTCACGCTAGCTGCATCGTTACCATGACAACCACTGTGGCGTGCCATGTGCTCGGAGACAGTATTGATCCATCCAGACCATAAAATATTTGAAGTACTAGGTTTTCATAAAACACTGGGAAGTTTTCAGGAATGTTCATTCGAAGGCCGTAGCGTTCGCTTCAGAGATGCCGGGAATATTCGTCACAATGCACTTGACAACCTTATAATGTTAAAATTATGTTTCCCTGTGATAGCAGGTCCGCCATTAAACTACTGCAATGGCGGGTGCTATGGAAGTAACAGCACACATTGAAAACAAAACTATTCCATGTCACTACAAGTCAAAGACCTCTCTCATTCAAAAAAGCCATGCGCATTGATCGCTAAACGGATCAAGGCGGATTTGCGATGACGTATTAAGGCGGACTCGACAGACGTTATATTATAAAAGACAATGCATTTAATAGAAAAGAGCAGTCCCGGGTAGTATTCCTTTCCCAAAAAACATTATTCAGATGATAAAACATAAAACAATAAAAATAAATTTGATAAAAAAAACTTGTATTAAAATGAAAAGAAGAAAATTAGTTTTATCTGTCAACATTGAACGCGTATACAAAGTTTCGCGTCAGTGCTATTAACCATTAAGAAGTTCTCTCGTGACGACGCGATTTAAATAAAATTGATTCCTAAAATCTATCTCTTATGGATTCGGTTTTGCTCATATTGTCCCACTTAACATTGCAGATCAAAGTAAAAAAAAAGTTTTCTATAAATAAAACTTAAAATGTAAAAGGGTGGCCGGCACATGTGGGACTTGAACCCACGACCTTCGCGTTTCAACCCTGTACGCGAATGCTCTTTACTATCCAGCTGAGCTAATGTGCCAAGTACAAACTGCATCTAAATTCGCGTCCCGTTTCGTCCTTTTCAGTGCATTCAGCGACAGTAGCGCCCTCCGTCCCCCAAATGATTTTGACTGCGGGCCGACCCGGAACTAACGCAAAACTGTTTTGAAACCTAGCGCAACAAGTCCTACGGGGTCTAGACAGATGGCATTTATATCAGACCGGATGAAGCAATCAGTTTTTATATTAGACTCATTTTTGTTATTGGTTTTGTAGTTTTTGTATACCAAGTTGTAAAGCATAATTCAAATTGCTTTGATCAAATTACTTTTGATAAAAAATTAAATGGCCAAATCTTTTTCTATTATTTAGCGGTAGGTAATTATATTATGATCAAGCGTGCTACGTGATGCTACGTCGTAGAAACGGTCGTAGATCAGTGCCACGAGAGCTACGCAGTTCTAGCAATATAGGCTTTGCCAATAAATCGCTCAAATTTCATACAGTGGCATCAATTATTTGTTTCTTCTACTATACCTACTTTATTTACTTGTCAGTGACTGCTGAGTATTTAAAGTATGGTAGGAGAAGACCATGCTGCACCGACGACCCTAAATAAATTGGGATTTAGGCACAAGAAATATCATGGCTTCACGTTCCCATTGACTTATGTTATCAAAATAATACACAGTATTTCTGACTGTAAGGCCACGTACACAATAACTTTATAATTACAATCCCTTACTGATGATTACAAGAATATAAGATTCACTAATGTATGGTCATCCGCATATCAATAGCAACACCTGAACCATTAATACAAATATTTGAATCGAAAAGCGCCAAAGTCAGTTCTGGGCTGACACAATTTAGATTGCCATTGACACGTTAAGAAGAACAATCGAAGACGGTTTAGCAAAACAAATATAACAGACTTCTAAAACAAGAACTAAAAAGTTGAAAATAACGTTAGTTTTGGAAGTGGGTGACTACTGTTTGTTATATTGACTTTGTATGATCTACTTCCGAAAGTAATTTTCCCCTTTGTGGGGCCGTCTCCACGAGCGAGAGAACGTATTTGTTATATGCCGCGATTCTCTCACTCGTGGAAACGACCTTAGTGTTTTTGGAAGTTGGTTTTTTTTTGCAAAAAGTTTTGTATTTTCACCTTTTTAGGGTTCCGTAGCTCTAAAGGAAATACGGAACCCTTATAGGATTACTCGCGTGTCTGTCTGTCTTTCCGTCTGTCACAGCCTATTTACTCCGAAACTGCTGGACCGATTGAGTTGAAATTTGGTACACATAAGTAAGTCAGTGATTCTAATACGGACGTGTAACGTAAATTTATGAATTTTTAAACATGGGGGCCACTTTTGCTGGGTAAAATATAAAATGAAAATAAAAAGATTTGCAAACTATATGGTGTTACATATCAAATAAAAGGGCACTTTGTGAGAATCTCAAATATATATTTTTTATAATTTTAAGATAAATAGATTTGAAGTTATTTAAGAAAATGGAAAATTTTATTTGTGGTTTCCTACACTAAGCCTTGCCATGTGTTAATTTTAACTTGTTACTAGAAGTTATTATGAGAGTAAAATACCTATCAACATAGGCAGAGAGGGAAAAATATACGTATTAATGATTCTAACTCATAAACCAGTCTAGCAAAGATATATACATTTATATGGGACAACCGGCTCTCTGTCAAATTAAAAAAGAATTACGAAAGTCGGCCATATTCATAACATTCTCATGTTTTAGAAGCCGGTTAAATACAACCCCCACTAGTGGGGACATTCTATTTGCTAATTAAAATCTAGACTTAAAATATCTAGATATAGCTAGCACAATGTACAGTCAGGCCAAAAAAGATGTAAACACAGACAAGGAAACATTTTATTGTCTGCAACCATTGTTCCATAATATTGTGGATACAACATCAAGTTATAAAATACAGTAAACAATTCATTTTATCTAAACGAAGTAAACACATGCACCAAAACCTTGTGCACAGATCAGATACATAAATATATAAACACGTTATGCCCAAAACAAGATAAACTACATAAGTCCTACAAATATTATAATTAAGACTAGAAACGGGATATTTACCATGCCTATGTGGACATGGTAAATATCCCGTTTCTAGTGTTAATTATAATGTTAGTGACCATGACAGTTTAAAATCCTACAAATATGTATGCAAAAATCGTTCAAAAGCGTGGTAAACAAATATAAAAGTAAACTCATTTCAAAAGTTCAACTTCGAGGGGAAGTGTTAGAAAAAAGTATTAAAAATATTGATGATATAATCATTTTTAACATTGCAGCAGTGTTTGCGAAGAACCGGTCATTACCACTGACATTGTCGTTCCAATTGAATTAATGATACGCATACAAAAGCTTACAGTTCGAGCGGTATAAAAACGTTAATGCCCCTTTGTAAGTCCATAAATCTGGCGATGTATTGTAACGCTATGCTCAAAGGACATTGCTCTGCGCCCATACATTGGTCGCCCTGGAACCAAGAGCATCGGGAAATTATGTGATGTATTGTCGATCATTAGTAAACTCCTTTATGATCTTATTTTTATAGCGGAATAGCTGCAGAATAGATATATTTAAAAAAAGTATCAGATTTTGAGGTTATAATCGAACCATAACAACGAATAATAGGTATAGTTTTTCATAGCTCCGACTGATTTTTAAGAAACTGAAACACAATATCATACTTTTAGCTATTTTTACCTAGTAGTACCTGCCTAGATAATTAGTAACCTATGCAGTTTTTTATAAAGCCAAGTGTATGTACCTAATTGCAACGTTTAAATGCATAGAATCTAATTAACATAGGTACCTGTATTCTTAGCATTGGTTTTGGAATGAGATAAAATATTTGTGAAATATATTTGCGTAATAGTCAATACAGTTTCGAAAGTCACCAAAATACACTGATATAATTACAAAGAGCAAGCGACGTTAATGTAATTAACAGTGAGAGTACAGGTGAAAGATAGTGACAAGTGACCATTTAAAATGACGTTAAAAATTGGGGTGGCAAACTCGATACGATTTATCGATATTTCCTAAGATTTACTATGGCCATACGTTACGTACGATAAACTGTATTACATCAACTTTTGTCATACGATAATATTAATACCATTATAATATAAGTATGACAATGTCCTTTTTTACTTAAAATAACACTTTTCTATACTTGTAATAATATTAATACATAATAACATCGGTATCTTGCTGCAATATTGTTTTTTTTTTAAGAAAACATTTGTATTGTATTGAATAACGGGCTGGTGTCCGCAACTCGACGTCCAGTGCGCGTATTTTGCATGCGGAGAAAACATTTATAATGTATTCAGTAACGATAAGTATTTTTTACCCGACTGCGGCGAAGCAAAAGCAGGGTTATTTAATATTAATTGTCGTAAATAATCGTTTAGTTAGACGTAAACCACACACTTTTTTAAACGATCATTAGAAAACCCTGAATAATGATCATGACGAAACATGTAGGTTTTGTTTACTTCAGCATTATTCTGACTACTTATTTAAAATCGAGTATGACCTCATGCGTAAAGTATACTTAGTAGGTTTTTAAATTATACTTTTGAGCAATAATAATATGTGGAACATGGAATGGTGATTGAATGTTTTTATTTGCACTTTATTCGGAATAAATTAAAAATGTGATTCAGATTAAAAAATATGCAACAATTCTTTAAAAATTCAATCGATTACAAGCGATTGGGGCATCTCTAATCTTTTTCCATACGACATGACGTTTGGCGAAGATTGCAGCGATTAAAGTAATTAGTCGCGTAAAATACTTTATAATGTTCATTTTTTGTGCACAGGGCGATTCTGGACAATCCTTTGGACCTAGAGATTTAATCACTAGATTTGTTTATTACAGGTGAATCGCCACCATTAAAAGCTTAAGCATCATTCGTTAGATTTATTTGTACAAAATCAACAAAAAAACTAATTAGACAGCACTGACGTCATGCGTGAAATGAAAAGGGCAAAAATAAAGTTTACATTAATCATACGACGCTCGAGACATGTCATTCGTTGTAAGTGATATGACGTTTTCGGGCAGTCTACCTCGTTTTGGTCATAGGTTGTTTGTAGTAGATTTTGGGATAAATTTTAACATAGTATTGGTAAAATAAATTGTATAACAAATCTTGTTTTCAATCAAATGTGTGCTTTTCCGTGAATACAACTTTTTTTAACTAATTCAAAATCAAATTATTTTATTTCACATAGATGGGCACTTATAAAACGTCGACAAAAAGGTGTACGGTTCGGGTTGATCATTTCCTATTGACAAGAACCGGCAAGAAACTCCAATTATTTCGTCGGTCGGCGCATGCGTAATTTACTCATCGCCCTACTCTCGTTGAGATCTGAACGAGTGGAGCCAGTGCGAAGTTAGCCGTGGCTCGGAATAGACGCCATATATATTTTCATGCTTCCTTACACCTAGTGGAAACTGGGTACAACGGCACTGTGTGCGCTCAGGATATGGCACGCCCTCTGGTTTATAGGTGCTGCTGTGATATCATAACATTTTAAATTACCACTAAGATTTAACAAATCGATACGAACATTACATTGAAAATTTTGTCTAAAAGTCCTTTTTTATTCCCAATATTATACACACTTATAAATTAAAATAACCTTAAGTAACTAACTTAAAAATAAACTAAATAATGGTGTCAAAAACTTGACAATTTAGATAAAAGTATCCCGGGCAACACAAGAAGTCAGAAGGATTTTTATACCAATATGGTTCGAAATGGCCGTAAGCAGCTCTTGATAACGACTAATAATGAGCAATATATAAAGTACATATACCTTCATTAATATTTTTACATACTATTAGAATAAGATTTATCAGTGGTAGTTAGGGACCAACCAAACAGCCAGGTTGGCTCCCAGCCTACCACTGCCGTAAACTGCATAGTACAGGTCCTTTTATAGGCGCCTGCAAGTGAAACAGAGATGATATACATGAAATCTGTGTCAGCCTGGTTTATTTGCTTATATGCGTCATGAATATAGGATTTTACATTTGACTAGCTGTTGCCCGCAACTTCGTTCGCGTGGAAATTTTTAAGTGTATGTGAGAGACTGCCTCGTTGGTCGAGTGGTCGCAAGTGCGACTACTAAGCATGAGGGCCTGGGATCGATGCCCGGGTCGGGAAGTGGTCCAAAAAAGATTATTTTTAACAATAAAACCGGTTCAAGTAACTTATAAGTATATACTTATAAGGTTTATGGAGCTACGGTTGGGCTTAGCATAATCAGCCTATAATGTTCCCACTACTGGGACACGGCCTCCTTTCTAGAGAGCGAATGGGCTATAATCCACCACGCGGGCGCGTCTTCGAATTTTTGGTTCTAGGACATGCTGGTTTCCTCACGATGTTTTCCTTCACCGTTTTTGAGAGCAGTGGTGATGAAATAAATTACACAAAGTAATGCACCTGTCTGTGTTTGAACCCACGACTAACTATTCGTAAGTCGGGGCCACCACCACTGGGCCACCGCCGCTCTCCGGTTCCGGTTTCTCACGGTTGGGCTTAAATTGTTGCAAAAGTTAACTTTATACAAATACTGAATGTTATCAAACACATCATTCTACTCGTCAGCAAACTCCTAACGTATGTTCGCTTTGTATTGAAGTGTTAATTGATTGTTCAATCAAAAATTATTTAGCTACTGAATGTGAAACCTCACTCCTTTATCAATAATCTTGAAAAATCTTTGGTTAAACTGAGATTAATATGGGTAATTCCTTTGCTTTTATTAATTTCTGATGAACATGAGTTTTGAAAGAATGGCCTAGAAATGCGAGCAACATCAATCCTTTGTCGTGTAGCTATAGAATCTATATTTGTATGATGAAATTGCAATATTGCCCATAACGTTAGCAAGCATGAAGCTCAAAAACTGCATTCTTTTTTCATGTATGTACTACTAAATTAGATTCCATGCTTAAAATCTTAAAGCCATATTAAAATGGTTTATCTATTACAACAATCGTGAACAAAATTATTTTATACAAGCTGTCCCCGGGGCTTCACTCACGAAACTTTGTATTCTTTCATTGGTATTCAGTGACTGAGAAAATGAAGTCATATTATATTTTAGAAAACTTCTGCAACATTACATGATTTTTAAAGGTTTAAGGATAACTAAAACTAAAACGGCATTTAAAAGTGTTTATAAATCGACGTATTTTTTTTAAACTTTCGTCGTGACGTGTTCGACGTAAGTACTGATATTACATACAAACATTCGAAACAAAAGCAATAATGACTTACGAATCCGGTTTTACGAAAACTGACTGTTTTTGCGGTAGTCGGATTTCGTATTGTTTATACAGGTTTTTACTCAAGAGGAGCTTGTGGCTAAATAATGACAGCAGCTGGGGTCGATCTTTAGGTTAAGCCGTGCTTGCTTAGGTTCGTCCGTGGATGGGTTATCACTCATTACATAACAAGTTTCCTCCGTGCCTCGGAAAACACGTTAAGCCGTTGGTCCCGTCTGTCATTTGTAGGTCTTTGAATGTCGTTACAGGTAGTCAGTGGCCCGAAAGTCTGACAACCAGTCTTAACAAAGGGTATCGTGTTACCCAGTGCTAGCTGGGTGGTAGATGTGAGATAGGCGGTCTCTCCATGTAAAATACTGGTATTCAGCTGCATCCGGTTAGACTGGAAGCTGACCCAACGTAGTTGGTAAAAGGCTTGGGTTTAGTCAGTACGAGTCTGACAGACCGCTCCGCTCCCCGCGACTCCAGATCAACAAAAAAATATGGTGATAACAGTATGTAACCAATAGAAATAATATAGTAATCAGTCTCAGTATGTATCTATTGTTGAATACATAATATTGTAATGAAGAAAAAGTAAACTCCCAAGTTGTTATTTAATTTTCTCAGACAAATATAAAAAATAGTCATCTTTTTTTTGTTTTCATTTCTAAAATATAAACTTGCATAATTCAATCTTTTTGTTAGCCCATTTCGTAACTAATAAAAAACAAAAAAATATTCGAAATTATTATAATCCGCACAAGAAAGAGGTGGGGCTAAATCGCACTAAGGGATTCTGCCAAATAACCCGTTCCTACCAGGATTGCATAACGTACAGTAGTAGTGCTTGATTTCATCTGTAGTACAACTGTACTCTGGGTACGACCGATGTTTCATTCACGAACGGTACGGGGTGGTAGTTTAGGGTGGCAACGTGGGGTGACACGTTTACAATATTGGTGGTTTCACTCACTCTGCTGTCTCTGTCTAGACTGGAAGATGTTCCTGCTTACACCAATGCTTTCAAGCATTGGTGTAAGCAGGAACATAATATTAAAAAAGCTACTTTCTTATTGGTTTGTGTTCTCTCTCTCTCTCAACATAAAATGTCATTTCATGACGTCATTTTCATCAAACTTGCTCGATATTCGACCAAAGCGTTCCATTCAATGGTAATAACGCATAGCGAGCAAAACAGGTACAAGGATAACATAACTGAGAAGGATTTTTCATCGTCGAAATTACCAGCAACAACTACTCGTCAGTCCAGATCACAGCTGCGAGGCAGTAATAGTCTTAGTACCTATTTATACTATAGCCGATTTGCAAATTACAATTTTTTCTTCAAAGTAGAATCGGAAAAAAAAGTAAGACTCAATGACATATATTCTGACGTTTCTAAAGACCTGACACTAGCACACTTAGGCCCGTATTACAGAACGTCACTCAATACTCAAGCATCATTTAAAACTAGTTTCAACCAATCAAATGGCTTGAATCTAGTTTTAAATGATGCTTGACTATTGAGTGACGTTCTGTAATACGGGCCTTAGAATTCAAGAGTAGTATCAGCACATAAGCTCAGTAGACAGAGCGGCGAAAGGCTTAATGGGTAACGAGGTTGGTGCTTCGAGTCCTTAATGCGCTACAAACTTTTTGAGTCATTTAATTGTGTAATGCAGGTTATCGTACTTTTAACTGCTAATATTTAAAAAAAATCACATTGAATTGCATCTAGATCAAGTTTTTGCGGCCACGGCACGTTTCGTTTGTTTTTTTTTCGATGCTGCGCTTTTTAAACTGACTTCTAAAATAAAAGGAGGAGGTTCTATGTTCGACGGTTTTTTTTATGTGTGTTCACCGATTTCTGCGCCAATTGTCGACCAATTTGGATGATTCCTTTTTTGTTTGGAAGAATATTATTTCGCGGTGGTCCCGTTTATATTAGGTGAAGATCTGATGCTGATCTTCGGAGATATACAATGGAACTTTTCAATTATAGGCAGCAAGTCTGTCGTAATTGCTGTAATCGCTTGGATATATATTGTTTGCACAATCCCATAACTAAACATTACGCTTGTGTGCTTTGAAGGGGTATAATACCCCCAAATTTTGCCAGTTATGCTTAAGTTCCATTTTATTGGGGATAAGCTTATTACTAGGTCATGTATTGTAAAAATGTAAAAAAAATGCACTGGAAAAATTTGTGTATATTACAACTCGAAATGGAAAAATAAAAAACTTTTTTGGAAAAAAAAATTTAAACCGGCTTAAAATAAAACACCAAAACGTGAAAAATAACTCTAGCTTCTGAAGTCGGTGGCAAAAACCTGAATCAAACAAGCAAAAATCACCAACTTCTGAAGTGTTATTTTTCACTTTTTGGTGATTTTTTTGAAGTCTGTTTTTTTTTGCAAAAAAGTTTTTTTGTTTCTTTATTCGTATTCACATTTTTCACTTTGTAGTAAACATCCAATGCGAGTAGATAAAATCATCACATTGCAGTTAACAAGCTAGAACCAACGCCACCTCTGGGATGTGAGTTGAGTGAGGGTATATATTGAGAGTGAACCTCTTCGGTCATATGGAGCCCTAGTACAATTTACGCATTTCTAGTCTAGGAGTCTTGGTTTTTGATTCGCGACGGCAATCTATTCGTCTGTTACTGCTGCTTCCTTTTTGTTATTGTGAATAGTGCTTTTGTACCGGACTGCCAAGGAAGGGTTATGTTTTTCGCGATTTTCCAAACGGCTGGATGGATTTCGACAGTTATGGTTTCGTTATATTTGCACATCCATATTATTCAACTGTTTGACAACCGACAACTGTCATGATCTGTATTAGAAGAGAACAGTTATTTTAGACCCATTTGACGCTGAAGTAAGTAGCCCGACGGTGTCAGCGACCGCCCTGTGAACAGTGGTTCGCAAGTTCAAGCATTAGTTAAGTTATTTTCTTTTGTATTTATTTAGATTTCAAAAATAATAACCATGGTTCGCAAGTTCGATCCCCAGCCGGTTTCCATTTTTTTTTTTGTAAATAGTTAAGTATGTTGTTTTTTTTAACAATATTTACAAATATTGTACATAACTTACGAGAAGGTGCTAGTTTTTGTTTTATTGTAATCGGTGCTCTCTATCAAAATATATAATTATTTGTATTTAAAGTGATCAATAAGAACTAATCATCATTATGTAAGATACATGTAACGACATCTTTTGAACCAAAATTGTACTAACGAATAAAAATGTGGTCAGAATATAACTTAAATGGAAGTTAAACTGACCGGTTTTTTTTAAAGTTATGATAGCAAAAGGTACTCTAGGTGACTTAGTCGCAAAACGTCTCTTTCGCAAAAAGTCTACTGGTCGTAAAATGTCTGTTTCTCAAACGGTCACTTTCTCACAATGCGTCTTTCGCAGATTGTCTCTTTCGTAAAATATCGCGTTAGTAACTTGGAATAAAATTTAGCCGGATTTAAAAAGGTTGTTTTAAAAAAAAAACATTTATTAAAAAAAAAGCTTTTTTTAAACCCGCTTAAATTTTATTCTGGGATTTTAATGTGACCTTATTATATAAGGTCCCACAATCCCAAATAGATGGACAAATTTTAACACAGCGTTCAGTACGCGTAACCTAAGATATCCAAGCAAAACAAAAAAAATGATTAAAGTGATTTTATTTTGACCTAAAACAATAATAAATAGCCAGGACTCTAGAATAAACACATTCACAAAACGGTCAGACGTACTGACGTATAACCAAAGATATCCAAGAAAAAAAACAAAAGCAGTGTTAAAAGTCCATCTATTTTAATGAGACCTTATATATATATTTTTTTTGTATGACTGGTCAGGTCTGCCGCATGCCCAATGAGCTGTGGGCCAAAATAACCACTTTCTGGAGCCCTGACACAGCCAGAAGGCATCACGGCAGACCTCGTAGAAGATGGCGGGACGAGCTGGACAAAACCAACCAATGGCCCACATTAGCCCTGGATCGAAACAAGTGGAAGTCATGAGGCCTTTGCCCAGCAGTGGACTGACACAGGCTATCAGTATCAGCATCAGTATGACCACGCATATCTTTTTACAGAGAAGTCCGATTTGAATGATTATTTTTTAATGAAAAGCGTTGATATCAAAGTTGATCTCATTTAAAATTAAAAAATCGTGTTTGGACTCACTTTATGCACCTTGATGAGAACTTTTAAACCTAACTAGAGTATGACTTTTTTCGATGGTCTGACGATGGAGACGAAAGGCAGTCGCAAGAGGTCCTCAAAGTTTACAGCATCTATATCGTGTTTGGGCTCATTTCATGCACCTTGATGGGAACTTTGATCCTAGCTGGAGTATGACTGTCATTGAGTGTCTATTTATCTATACATATAATAAATCTGAAGACGTGGCGTTTCCGTACATTGAAAATATTTAGAAAAAAAAATAGTAGGGGTGTTAAAGGATCACACACAGAACCCATTTCTACCATTTTTAGAATTTTTGTCTGTTTGTCGGTGTGTCTGTTCGTTTGTGCGCGCATCACGTAAAAACCCCTCATTGTATTCAAAACCGGAAATTGAAACATAAGAAGCATTATTCTGAGTAACATTTAGCGTTTATTTCATCAAAATCGACCAACAGACGCAAAAGATATTAATGTTTAAAATTTAGTTAGTAACCTCATACGCGATTTCTATAATAAATTTAATTATTTACGCAAATAGGTTTTAGTCTAAGTGTAGCCGGAATGGCTGAAAATGAATTTGGTTTTATTTTTCCTTTTGTGTTTACTCTTTGCATGGAAGTAATAAGTACTACGTACAACCCATTTATACAGCTATACTATACAAATAAATAAAATAGAAGTGTCTGTTTGTAATATCAAAATAACAGCTTTTTACTGAATGCATATGAAAATATATGTACGGAACGTACTATAACAAAAACAAACTTATTTCAATTTTTGTCTGTCTGTCTGTCTGTCTGTTTGTTCCAGCTAATCTCCAAAACGGCTGGACCGATTTTGACGGGACTTTTACAGACAGATAGCTGATCTTATAAGGTCCAACATAGGCTACTTTGATTTTGGAAAAATAATTAGAGTTCCGTGTAAGATAATTAAAACCCTTAAAATTGGTAAAGAACGATTAAAAAAGGGAAATCATATGTTTTTATAATAATTTCACGCGAACGAAGGTCGCGGGCAACAGCTAGTTCTTTCTATAACTATATACATAACGCTCATTTATTTGCAGAGCTGTTTGAATAATTTTTAAGTTTACCTTTTTATTTTGTTTTTAATTTTAAACTTGTTTTGTTATTCTTTGTTTTTCATGTCTACATTTCAATTGTTTAAAAATAACAAGTGGAAGTGCGGAGTCTCCTAATACAAGCAATTCCTTGCTTAAAAGGTGATCTCCTTGCTTAAATGATGCCAATTGTAATTGAAATAAACGTTTTTATTATTTATTTATAACGTGTGGTTAGTGCCTAAACTGGTGTCAGAATTTTTATGCCGCCCATGGGACTCTGACTTGATAAAGGGCTTTGCTGATCTTAGTAATGTTTTGTTATGAGCTCTGAACGTTAATACTAACTGACACGTCAGTAATTAGTCCCTCATTACTTACTAACAGTTTGTTTTGAGCCACTAAAAACGTTATAATATTATGTAGTTTGACTTTTGGAGGACACTGTCAGTCTTTATTATTAGTTCCACATGGCTCAAGTCAGCTACAATACGAGACGAAATACTAAGAGCACATGAACACCATAAGGGTGAATTGACAATTTTGCGGCCACCAAAATGTAACAAACGCTGCTGCAATGCTGTGCTATAATCAATTTTATCGAGATCCACTTAAGGTCTACGTCTATTTACACTTTGTAGTCACTTCAATACGTGTGTCCGCAGAAACGAGCGGGGTTTGCTAGGTAAATGCAGACAATTGAACTTTGGCAGCAATTTTCATGTCAATCATGACAGATAAGTTACAAAACATGATAAAAAATGGAAATATTATGAAATACTGAACCAATTTCAATAATTTTTATCCCCGAAAACCTTGTCAGTACGTCTTAATTTATATTGTTAATCGAAAGTCATACATTTTAGGGGTAGTTCGTTGTGAACTTAGCAAATGTTTTATGAAAGATAACAGAATCAGTTTGAGAAATGACATACACTTGTAATATAACTAGATATTGAACAAGTTAAAATAGTTTTCAGACAGGGTACGCTTTTATGTATTTTGGAATTCATGCTTTAAAACGCCATGTACATAAAAGAGTGTATCAGATTTTTCATCTTACGCGCCCGCTGTTTCGTTGTCATGGAACCCGCTATGGCGGGCCATGTGCTCAGGACACAGTATTGATCTATCTTAACTGAACACTATTTGAAGCACTAGGCTTTCATGCGACACTAAGAGGCTTTCAGGAATGTGACTTTAAGAGTCCGTAGTGTTCGCGCCTTAATATATTTAGTGTGATGAAAGTAAACATTCCATACGACTTGTTATAATTGTATGTTTTGCGTTTTAAAATAATAACATTATGTTAAGAAACTTAGTTTGATGGGAAAATAATGTTTTCTTTTGGGACTGGGTAAATAATTGATTTGCAAGACATCACTTATTATTATAGTAAAGTTAGAAGAAGTAAAAAAACTATGTTTAGGTAATCAAGTAATGTGTTTTCAATGTATGTACCGTATCAAATGTGTACATAAAGTATGATCTGCTGTCTTGTATACTAATGTCTAGGAATGTGGTAATTTCAAATGCATAAAATGGGAAACTATGAAATGACATTTGAAGAGAACTTTTCACTGTGTTTAGAAGTTTGGATGCATTTTGTTTGTTTTTTCCTCGTATATAAATTAAATTGAGAAAGATGTAAATAAAGGTGGTTAAAATCTATCCCTTAACGGTTCCAGGTTAATAAATAATTGCCAATCAAGATGTTACATTGAAAAATAAAATGTTTCTAGACAAACGCGGTATCACGTTCAAAATGCGAATGTTAAACTAAAATCAATGCCATCTGTCTCGTATGATTTGTATCCCTGTCCTTCGAAGTACTTATGGATTGTAAGTAGTTCCACGTCTATCCGCAGCTGCACCCGTTCATTTTGAAGGGCGTCTGGCGCTACTGTCGCTAAATGCACTCGGAGGGCGATACAGGAGGCAAATTTGGATACCGTTTGTGACGGCACATTAGCTCAGCTGGGTGGAATAGAGCGTCGCGTATCCGAAACGCGGAGGTCGCGGGTTCGAGTCCCGCATGTGCCAAAAACCTTTTTGCACTTTTTTTTAACTACAAGACTTATGCTATTATTTTCACACCACTCCAAAATAAACAAGGCATTGCGGCAAGGAAAACGATGGATGGGATTAGGATGTAAGAGCGAGCGAAGCGACGCACTATGGGACCAAACAGTATTTTCCGTCTCAAATATGGTTGAGACAAAAGTCGTGTTACTGAAACTGTTTTGATTGTTTAACATTCATAGATAATAGAACTATCCGAAATCAAAGTAAAAAAAAAATAAAAAAAAATGTTTTACTTGCATAAAATTACATTCAAACTTTATACTTTGAAAATTTCATATTAACTAGAGTACTCGTTATAGAAGTTCAACTTAAGATACTTTCTATGTCCTTTAAGGGAATATATTAGTATTATACATTTTTGAATTGCTCAAAATCTCTAGTTTACGACTATGTTATGTTTTTATGAGATATATTTTTTTCTGTTTTTTTATTTAATTTTTAAACGTCTCATCAGGAAATTTTACGTCTGTCTAATTTTCAAGTGGAGGTTTTGTTGTTGCCAATGGCTCCCGATGTCAAGTTAATGACATTTTAAGATACCTTATTTATTCAGTGATACAGGGAAATATAAAAAACCTGCGTCATTACTGCGCCATTTCGAGCTAGAAGCCGAAATGTCGACCGAAAAATATTTCTCATGATATTTTTTTTTTGTGGTGAACATTTTAACTATATGTATGATAAAAATTATGTTACATAGTTTTTATCTAGGATTTCAAAAGTGGTCTGCATCGACTCCAGAGAACAAGAAGATTAAAGAAGAAAAAAAGAAGTACGTTCAAACTCGTTTCCGGGAATTGCTTGGTTTACATATTGATAAACCTCGTCAAGGTTCTGGAAACAGTAATGACGGAAATACGGCATGGAGATTTTCCCAAAAGTATTAATGTTCTGCAGAAATCACGGGTATCGATGAAGAGTTGATTAAGAGATTATATATCATTCTGCAAACCATGTCATCGGGATTTTCTGTAAACGCAGTTAAGTTTGGTGACTATGCGCTGGGGACTGCACAGTTATACGTGAGTAAATATAACTGGTACTATATGCCATCTTCAGTCCACAAAATTCTTATACATGGTGCCAAAATATAGAGCATTTTGCAGTTTTGCCAATAGGCCAATTATCGGAAGATGCTCAAGAAGCTCGTAATAAAGACTATAAGAAATATCGGTTAAATCACGCTAGAAAGTGTTCCAGGTCAGCCACAATGGAAGACGTTCTGCACATACTGTTGTATACTTCTGATCCCTATATATCTAGCTTAAATAGAACCAGTACTATGATACCAAAAGAACTACTTAACGAAACTAAGGAGCTTTTAATATTGACAAGTGATGAGTAGATTGATGTTTTTTTTTTCACGGATAGGATTTCTTTTTTAGTTTAAAATTATGTCATAACGTTTTTATTAACTTCTTAATTATTTTATTTTAATGTAACGTAAGCAAATAATTCATACTAGGAATTTAATTTAATTTTTGTATGAAAAATTTCAACATTTTATATTTGATTTTTTTTTCCTTAATAAATCTAGTTTTAAAGTAGCAGTGTTTTATTTATCTAATAGCATAACTATTCAGGCATACATACACAACATTTCAATACAAAATGTCAAGAAACTAAAAAGTTACAGATTTTTGAGATGAAACGCACAGGTTCGTCCCATAGTGCGACGTCGGGACTTGGGGCACCCCGACTCCGGACAGGTTAGGTTCGCCACCATTTTATCATGAAAAGTTACAAAAACTTGAATGTTATCCTTTAAAACATTGTTAATTTTTCTGTATGTGTACATTTATTTGTTCAATTAAGATAATGGTCGTATTCCAATAAAAAGAAAGATTATTTTAATCGTTTTAAATTGCTTTATTCAATAACATTCTCTGTAAAATTTCACATGATCATAACTTTTTATTTGTTAAAGCTACAAGGTGGACATTGAAAGACGTGACGGTAACAATCCTGATATCAGAATGGCTAGTCATTGTGTGTCCCTTTATTTTGTTTCCAAAAATTACGCTAATAATAAATCAATACTCGAGGCTCTCCTTAGGCGGTTGGATCAAGGGCCTGATTCAGAAGGCAGTACTCCTCGATACGGCTCGCATTGTGAGGAGGTGCCTGTCTCTGGAGCCCTAACCACCGGTAGCTTGGACCCTGCTCCCGACACCGGCGGACTACTATTTTTTATATTTTTAAATGTTGTTTTCCATAATTTTTGTTAGTAAAAATATTTAAAAATGTAATTAGTATGTAAGGATTATAAATAAACGACACAATAAATACTAAATAGTATTCTGCATTATTATTATTATCTACAGGTTTACCCAAGGGTTTATTAATTCCATAATTAATTAAAAATAATTCCATAGGTAGAATTAAGTTCGGAAATATAAATCAATGAAAACGTAGCACATTTTGAGCAGGTGGTGACATCTACCCAGCGAGCTAAGAGTTGCAACTGCACTATCTACACTCGAGTGTAGGAACTTGTTCACAGCACAGGGTAATTTTGTGACATGGTAGTTCATAGATCCGCGGGCGCTGCAACTTACAATTCTATTACTACAAAACTACACTTACTACTATAGAAAATACATTTTTTTTTAAATGTTTTACAGTAAAAATTTTAGTAAGAGGAATAAAAACGTTACAGGATATTAAAAAGGGTACATGAAGGACTCGAACCAACGACCTCCTCACTTATTGCCTTTTTATAGGCGAGGCGCTCTATCCACTGAGCTAATGCACCTATTACTGTATTGGTCGAAACAAGCGTTGCCTTTGGTAAAGATAAGAAAACATATCACAGTATTAAAGTTATTGAACAACGAAACTGGTTTTGTTAAAATGAAGAATTGGCCATGCTTTGTTTCCACAATCATAGAATATAATTGCATTCAAATATTTTTAAGAAATAACATCGAAAATAAGATTTTTGTTGTTCTTGTGTTCTTGCTAACCAATAAAATTAAACTTAAAGAGGATGAAATTGGCTAATAGTCGTGTAGCTCCCGTAGTCGTAGCAGTGCTACGCCGTAGCAGTACTACGCCGTAGCAACTGGGCACATTAAAACATAGTATACTATGTGTATGTTTCACATTAAAGCAACATTATTAAAATCACACACCTTTTACAGAAACTCATGTAATCTCTCTTATACAATATTTAAGGCTAGCAAAGTAATCACATAACTGCTAAAACTTGTATAATTTTCTAATGTGTTTTATTTTAATAATTATTTTATTCTACTAACTTGTTCTAGCTAGAATATCAATGGAATTTAAAAAAATATTTATACAGTTTGTGAAAAAAGAGAAAATACAAAAAAGCTACAACGACCAGGTCGTGGTATATTCAAACCTTCGACCACCTTATAATGGGCGTTCTAACCCCTGAACTAATGAGTTTTATTGTAATGCTTAAAAAATAGGCTTTCCTGTTCAGGAAATGCTAGGAATCACATGAGGTTCAAGACACTGTTCGATGTACCGATGAGAGTTTAGTGCAGGCAGCCGTGGCCCAGACACAAAGGCAAGTTCTGTCTTACCGTCGGCGCTGATTCCTCCCCAAACCGTCCACGAACCGCCACCATAGCTGACCTTTTCTTCAATGCAGCATTGTGCAAAGCGTTCCCCATCTCTTCTGTAGACCTTGTTCCTTCCGTCGTTACCATACAGCATAATTTTACACTCATCAGAAAACAGTGCTTTGCTCCACTGAAGGTATGACCAAGTTAGGTGCTCGCGTGCAAAGTTAAGGCGCGCTCTTCGATGGTCTGCAGTTAATTTCGGCCCATTCGCTGGCTTATGCGGTGCCAATCCGCGTTCCTTCAACCTTCTTCTTATTGTAGAGTCACTTACAGCTACTCTTCGTACAACGCGAAGCTGCTGCTGCAGTTGAAAAGCGTTAAGGCGTCGATTTCGTAAAGAAGTTGTTACAATAAATCGATCATCTCGCTCAGAAGTGACCCGATTCCTGCCAGATCCTGAACGGCGCGTGAACGAACCAGTCTCCCGATAGCGTTTGTAGACTCTATGAACAGATGATAAGCTTAGATGCAATCTTGCAGCCACAACACGCTGACTAAGTCCAGAATCCAGCAATGCCACCACTTGGGCGGCTTCTGCGGGCGAAGTATCCATATGTTTTAGAAAAAAAAGTTTTTTCAGACGTCCCAAAGTCACAGTAAATGAAATAAGAAACAAAAAGTTTAAAGACAAGCGCTAATTTTTAGTTTTTAAACGAGAAACGTACTCCAACCCTAAACACACATTTGTCTCAAAACAGTGATTAATTTCATTTATTTTTTTCTTCTTACTGTAATGACCAAACTGCCAGCTACACAATAATGTTTTTTTTTTCATGGAATTAATTCTCTTTTGTAAAAAATTAGGACAAAAACAATAAAAACGAAAGTGTTTCGATTTTTTTGATGAGAAGTGTATTATGGGTACACAATTTGCAAACACTTTTGCAATTATAGACCTCGTGCAGTTGTCTTTTGATCATTGTTATTCATTGAAAAAGGTCAGTGTCTAAAATTACAACAACTCTTCTTGAGTTATGTCAGCCTGTTGAAATGAACGCGCGTTTCGTTGGCATAAAAGAGATGTTGGCACTACATCCCTTTCATACTGCAGAGAGATATAACCGAATGGGTTAAAATTACTTTTCATAGAAGTTCTCTCTCTCACGCAGGTTAGTTGAATAGGTCGGGCAAGGAAGTATTGAGTTAGTATGAGTGAAACAAGCAGAATATCGACAATTGATATCTACATGCCGCCATATTCGCGGTATTCACCCCGTACCAAATATTGAAACCTTCGAAACTGAGCTGATACCACGTTTGCGATCCTAGGAGTCGGTTACCAGAGTAATATTAATCATAGGAAGTAGATCGTGTTCAGGCGAGATTTTATTTAATTTCCACCTTCGGCTTTGCCCACTAATATTTTTTATTGCATAAATACGAGTACTATATTTAAAAAAATAGTAGATAAGTTTAGATATGTATTATTCTGATGTATAAACATTTTACTGTCAACTTCCATTAACTTTCATTTAGTAGTTTTACCTGAAAGAGTAACAAACATCCATGTCCATCCACACAAACTGTTATAACGGTAGTAGGCTATAATAGTTCGAATTAAGAAAAGATTCTATTCGTAACAGACTGACGTCACGAGTTTTTACCCGACTGTTACGAAAGGGATAAGTATTTCACGCTTATGTTTATACGTATGTATGTTGTTATATTCTTCACTAGCGACCCGCCCCGGCTTCGCACGGGTGCAATGCTGATACTAAATATACTACCCCCGGCCGGTACCGCCGCGCCGCAACCGCTATGTCGTGTATCTATATGATGATGCGGTTTTTTTTAATAAATAGAGTAATTCAAGAGGAATGTTTATAATGTGTATAATACATGCATAATATAGTAGAAAAACACTGATAATTTTAGAGGTTTCTAATTTGATGTCGTAAATAAACACATTTTTTGCGCTTACATTGCTAACGCTGGCTGAACCCTACGAGATAGATCAAAATAATGTACTACAGTATTATGTACCTTAAAAAGGTCTACAAAAAAGACCGCAATGGTACATGTCTATCTCTTAGGGATAACCCACAATATTCATTTTTACTACGAAGCAATTTTAAACAATACAGCATTAATCCTTATCCAATTAAGTACCCTAAAGACATTTTGCATTTAATATACATAGATCAATATGGCCCTCTACAGCATATAATTTAAAAGAATATTTTCGAAGATATTACAGATTTAAAATGCAGGGACATAGCGGTTGCGGTGGTACCGGCTGGGGGTAGTATATTTAGTATCAGCTTAGTATCGCTAGTCCTCAATAAAATGGAACTTAACATACCTAACTCTTGAAATGTGGGTGTACTGTACACATCTGCATATCCCCTCAGAGCATACAAGCGTGATGTAATGTTATGATGTTATGTAAATAATAAACATCCAAACGATTGCAGCAATCACGACAGATTTTCTGTCTATTATTGAAGAGTTCCGTTCCATATCTCCGAAGTCCATGATCAGATCATGACAATATTTCTATGGGACCAACTTTCTCTTTCGAATGAAAAAAAAAGAAATGTGAAAATCGGTCCACAGTTAATATTATACTAAAGAAATAAGTTCTAACTCCTAACCGTCAAAACCGACAAAAAAAAACAGTAGTCACAGTCTCTTTTAAAATCCTGGCATAAATAATCTTGGATTTCGCAAACGTTAGCTAGCAAAGTCTCGCTAGCTAATTTAATTTGATACTGTATTTATAATTTAAGTTTGGTCTCAAGTCTATTGAGCAGAAAAAGCTCAGCAAAGCCGTCCGTTCGGGGCCAGCGCTGAGCTTCCCCTGCCGGACGCGACGCGTCGTATCACCGAGAGACGCGCGGCGCGGCGACTGCGCCGGCGCGGTGGCCTACGGAACTGAATAGATAGATTAGAGTTAGAGCAATTTGAATGTTATTGCATACTTTTAATAAAGTTCTATTTGGCCATTAAGCATAACGTTGCTGTGCAGATTATTTTTACGGCAATACAATTTATTAAGTAATCATCCTTTCAGTTAAATAGGCTATTCAAGGGCAAACTATAGTATTTTGTTAAATTATAATGGTAAATGCTGACAGACCATATTGGCCACTCTAGCGAAACGTCAGTGACACCGGATGACATCTTGAGTTGGACTTTTTTAGGAGATAATAATGATAACAATGACGTGACTACAGCAGTCATTGTGCCGATAGTCGTGTCAGCCAATGGCTTAATAGCCTCGACCAACACCTGAGGAGGCTCTTGCTGGGCAGCTGGATCAAGCGCTTGATTCAGAAGGCAGTTCTTCTGGACACGGCGCGTATTGTTAGGAGGTTCCTCTCTCAAGAGCCCTGACCACCGGTAGCTCGGACCCTGTTCCCGATACCGGTGGGCTACTATTTTTTATATTTTTAAATGTTTTTATATTATTTTATATTTCAATATTTAAAAATGTAATTAATGTGTAAAAAAAATGAATAAATGATAACAATATACTCTTTGTTATGTGTTTTTTCTTAAAAAATGAGATTGGTCGATCGCCATAACATAACCATAGAAGAAAGAATACTGGCCATTACCCATTACTCTGTGCCATTACCTTAAAATTTGAAGTTGAACTACTTTTCGTAATAAAATTATAATGTACATTTTTCAGTATTCATTTAGTTTTGCATAGCAGGGCCGAAAGCAACTAAGAAGCCGATTCTTGCCAGATTCCCTTCGGGAACAAGGCGTAGTGTCTAGGTGGCTACTGTAGTCAAATAGAAACAATAAAAAAACACATCTGTGGGTATCACATAACTGTACAGCCATTTAATACACCATAGAATTGAAAACATTTAATTATTTTTTTTTTTTCAACAAGTAAAGCAAGAGGTTGCGCCAAATAAGCCGGCCTAAATTGCAATTGTTTTACTTGGCTTCTCAATATTATTTTTGATTTAGCCAATTTGTATAAAGAACAACATTTTAATTTTTTATTTTCAAAGTAGTAAGTAACCTACCTACCAAAGTAAAGAAAAAGACTGAGTGCTTAAAATAGAGAGGTTTACAGAGAATAAACCTTAAAAGCTATTTGTTTTGTTAATTTATATAAGTTTATTTTGAAAGTTGATTTAAAATTAAAATTACTTATGTGAAAAACTTTTGCAGTTTAATTTACTATATTTATTTAACACAATAAACAATGCGATACGAATCTATGCCTTGCTTTGCCTTTAATATTCCTTGGGAACCGATAACTACAGAAATATCTACCTACATTTTGTACCTACATGTGTATTATGATTTATGAGTCACATTTCACCCGAGCGAAGCTGGGTTTTCATCTAGTCGCTTTGGAATGTGCAACTGCAGTACTTTCTCAAGTTATTATGCCTTGTGACTGGGACTGTAGCTTCGCTTCTTTTTTTTTGACATTCCAAAGTGCCGTAATGGTCTAATTGAAATAAATGCTTTGAGTTTGAGTTATCACAATATTCACGCCCGCACCGTGCCAAAAGTAACAAAACAGAAAACTGGCGTTAGGTCAACAGTGCAACGGGCCGCCCGGCTACCAGGGTATCATTTATCAAAGGAGCTCTTTTGTCCCTTCTTATCGTGTGAACGAAGAAAAATCCTCACTAAAATTTTCCTATGCCGTTGCGCGTATTTTTCAAAGTATATACAGTAAGTATTTACAAAAGCCAGCACATCAAACTACTACAATCTGTCAAATTTCTTCAATAGATTTTCAACTTTATCTCTAAAGTATTAGGTTCAAGGTTGGTTGGGAAAATCTGACAGTTTCGGGTAGATTGACCTGCTGGTGTCTGTACGTGAATAATTTTTGTTTGATGTATGAGACGCCGCCGCCGTAGTAAATAAAATAAAATAGTCTTGGAGTTTGGATTAAAAGTCAGTTGTAAGTAAGTAATTAAAACTAGCGTCGCCTCCCGGCCACGCTACCAGTGTTTATATTCGATTCCGTTGTAAGCTAGTATACATAATATTATAGTATATACATGTATAAAAACGATAAAAGAACAACAGCGTCAAAAGATTATCGCATCGCTGTCAAGAAAATCGGTCCACAGTTAATATTTTACTAAAGAAATAATTTCTAACTCCTAACCGTTAAGGAGTTATACCTTCCATCATCAGCTCTTCAACATAAGGTGATGACTCCTAGATGTGCATACTTGAATAGCTTCAGAAAAAAACATGAAACACGTAATATGTGCCTATAAAATTTTAGGGTTGCCCTCGATTTCCCTGGGATTCCAACATCAAACCCTGACATGGTGACAATAGGACCACCACAGGAGTATACCCTTTCGAATAAAAAAATAATTTTGAATCGGTCTACAATTGACTGAGGTATCGGTGAACATCCATGTATATAATAATAATAATATCTTGGGACAACCAACACACCGCCATCTGATCCCAAACTAGGCAGAGCCTGTACTATGGCAACCAGACAAGTGATAAACATACTTATATATTTCTAAATACCTACATATTATAGATAAATTACACACCCAGATACAGCAATAATCGGACTCATCGCACAGAGATTTGTCCTGTGTGGGAATCGTACCCACGACCTCCGTCCTAGCAGTCAGGGTCACTAACCACTAAACCAACAGGCCAATCTACAATCAATCAATCTACTTACAGTCGAACATAGAACCTCCTCCTTTTTTGGAAGTCGGTTAAAAAAGCAAATGACGTGTCTATAGTAGACATCGATTTAATGAAAAAAAAATATTGCTCTAATATCAGTTATCAGGATGAAAAAAAGGAATACATTTGTATCGCAGCCCCTGTTCAGAGGGAACACGGGCTGCAAATCTCCAGTAGTGTATAAGTATAATAAAAGCTTTTTTTTTTAAAACGTTGCCCTACACTTGAAATTTCTCCTGTATCGTGGGTGCGTTTACAAACATTTAAACTCACATACACAAACAGCCAGACCCGGAACAACTACTTTTGAAACATTCAGCAGTTATCTCAAATAAATACGAGCTTCAGTTAGGGGCTACCCTGAAACAAACCTCGCATATCAGTGGGTGACTGAGATCAACCAAATAGTTAGGTTGGATCTCAGCCTAACACCGCCGGACGCTGCGCAGCACAGGTCCTCTTAAGCACTAAATGTCTGCTAGTGCGACAGGGATGCTTTTCTCTTTGTTTAACACCTTAAATTTTCCCTAAAACGTATGGTAGCCTGGTATGCTACATGAATAAATATTATTTTTTATGGGAATCTCACATTTACTGTTAAGCTAAACTAACAATAATACATGGGCCTCCAATGAGGACTTCACCCGATCTTTTTCTCTTGGGCGCTACTTACGTAAGTAGCAAATATGTAGTTGCTTACTGCATTTACACTTACATACCTATTGTATAGTATTGTATAACGGGCTGGTGTCCGCAACTCCACGTCCAATGCGCGTATATGAAAGGCACAAACAACGTGAAATTATTTTAATGTCTACCTAATTAACACTAACTAAATCTACTTTCGAGTTTGATAAGTATAGGCATAGCCCAATTCGCGCCAATTCTTGAAGCGAACACTAGGAAGTTGTAAAGAGTGAGCATTTTGAGGGAATTTTTCGATAAAATATGACGTTCAAAAAGTGTCCTGTTACAATCGAATGCTTGGTACAATGTATTACTAAAATTCTATTGCGTTCGTTTTTCAGTATTGATTAAAATTCTGACACATAATAGGTTAAGGTCTAAGGTGTGGGAAAACTGCAAGTAATATTAAACATGTACCGAGTTCTGGTTGGAACTTAAAATCCATGTAGTATTATTATTTGGTGTTTAGTCTTTTTGCTTTAAAATGGCTCCGTCTAATCTAGCAAGTGTTTATTTCAACCGTTTTAATTTGAGTGTTGTGTTAAATTTAGTTATGTTTTTGATTCATAGATGGCATTGAAGCATTGCGTCATCATTGTAAATCTGTTAATATTCTCTGTAAAATCATGACCTTCAAGAGAACTAAAATTATACTCGCTTTAAACTGTGTTGTGTGATACGTTGTCTACTGGCAGCCCTAACGGGCTCTAATAATGTTTTGACACGCTGTTTATTCGTAATCTATTTAAATATTTATGTTATTAAAAATAAACTGCATGGAAATGTATCTTCATTATAGCGAACGAATCGTAGCCCGACGGACCTACTGTGGCCGCGTAGCTGGTCATCTACGTCGCTACGGCAACTCTCGTAGCCGTAACGTCACAGACTTCATAGCCACATTGCTTGTAGGAGCACTTTCAAAATAAAAATAAACTTTGTTTGTTATAACATTTTTAATTTAATTATTTTCATACTATTTTATGATGGTGTGATATCTTCGTTACAAATATATCAATTAAGTATTTTATGTAGCTTCCATTATTGAATCCTTTGCCTCGTTGATCTATTACCAACACGCTTGTGAAGGTCACCAAAGTATTAAGAAGCAACTACATAACCATATATTATGTACTTGCGGGTAACTCTTCCTGACTCATGTTGCGCTGGTACTCCTGGCAGGCGTACCGTTTCCATGGCAACAGATGCACCGCAATTGAAGAGATTTAATTTTTTAGCTTTCAGCAGCAAACAGTATTAATGAAATACATTTTTGTGAAATCGTATTTTGAGGGGGTACATTTTTTTTTGTTTTAGTTCTATGGAGAATGCCATTCAACCTAGGGCAGAATTATAATGTTACTTGCTCTACGTGCACCACAAAAATACTTTTAATCTTGGGTCTAAACTTGCTTTTGTTTACTATGGCGTCTCATACATCAGCTAAAAGCTGTATAGATAGGTACTACCATTACTTGAAGCTGTTAAAAATTTTTAGTTATAGTTTACTTAAAAGCACAAATTATATCATTTAAATAAGAGAAATAATACTACTGCGCCTAAATGTACACTTACTGTAATAATTTTAAATTAAATTATTCTTATACTCATAATCTCATTTTGAAAAACCCGCCCTTAGGTGTGTCATAAAATCTGTAGTCATTATTTTTGTTCTTTCACACGATGTAGCTCTTTTGATTAATGTTACCCTGGTAGCCGGGCGGGTCGTTGCACTGCAAACGTGGTCTCAGTGCTCCAAACTTTTGGCACGGTGTCGTCGGATGAATATTGCGAAAATGGCGGTGTGCAGAAATAGCCTATGTATGTAATATGTAATCTACATATTTTATGTATTAAGCCTACGAAAAAACGAAAATTTTAATCAAAGATTTACTTTGTATATTTGAAGGTGCCAAGCGTTAGTTAAGTCAAGTCAGTTAGTTGCCATTTTAACGCAAAGTCCGTTAATTTGTCACTTTTCAATATGTGATTGCGTAACAAACATTTATGTGGAAAAATGCCAGCACTTGTAATTCAATTCACAGCAATTTTCACAAAAACAAACAAAATGAAATAGCAACATTAACCCCCTTTAATTTTTTAAAGTTTTCGTTTAATTTAGGTGCAATATGAAATTACCTGATAATAATTAAATATTCTAAATTATTTATACTACTATCATAATTAATACCATGATAATGGAAAACAGTGATGGTAAACAATTTAATTCTAGTTGGTAATTAACAAGCTTTTTAATTAAATAAAATTATTATTTGAATGAATTAAAACTCGATTTTAAATGAGGCAAGTCAAAAAGTTTTAGAAATGCGTGAGAAGTACAAGAACTTGCTGAGATATTGCTCGAAATCACGGCAACAATAAAAAAAAAAACAAAAATATTCAAGAGACAGAAAATACGCAACTAAGAAATAATTTCCGTTTCTCCCCTGTCGCTGGTTAACAGTGAGTTTTTAAACTAAATCGCTTGTGGAGGACCAGAGACTGAAATTACAGAACATGTGTGTCGCAAACAAACGTCATAACAAATGGTTGTAGTGTATACGATATGGACCATGTGGCACGTGGTCAATACCGGAACTGACGCCACCATCCTGTATTTTCATTTAGCAGTTTCACAAAATGTTAACCAATAGCGCCTCCCTGTCGACGTCACTCGGACGCCAACACATCCTTGCAGTAATGTAAAACGGGGTTTACAAGTTGTAGTACCATTTTGATAAGAAATTGCATAAGTGTTCAGAAGACATTTGTACTAGCATTTTAAATTATTATAGTCAGAATGCTCAAGTTTTAAGCACTAAAACATTGTACAACTACAAAAGGAAAGCAAACATTCCAGCACTCATAATATTTTAACTCTTGTAGAAAGAGATGGCATGCTGAGAAAGCTCCGCCTATGCTCATGACGTCATTCGAATACTAGGGGTAGTTAGTGGTTGAATTAGCTGACGTCACTATTTTCGTAGTAGATACTAGGCCCGCAGTGTCCATCGGAGGTACGGTAATCGACCGGAAAATCTATAAGCTGTTGAACTTTTGACATTGAACTTGAGCGCTTCCAGGACGATTCTATTGTACCTTACTAAAGCAACGGTTTGCAAAGGTTTTGCAAATGGTTGTTTTTTGCCTTTTCTATTCACGCGACATGCTTAGAGAAAACTATTCGTTTTTGTTTACTCCAAGGTTTATTTTCTTCTATTACGTACATTTTGTAGAAACTTATTTAATTTTTTTTTTTAGTTTTGGTTTCTGATAAGGCATCATTATCAAAATGTTTTTTTCGTATCCGTGCTATTAACCGTTGAGGACTTCCCTCTTGAGGAGACGTTTTGGTTGCAGGATCAAGTAACGATACTAGTAGAAGTTATGTTTATCCATCAAATGTAAACACGTCTACAAAGTTTCGTGTCCGCGCTATTAACCGTTGAGGAGTTCTCTCGTGAAGAATGCCTGACTGCGGGATTAAGTAATGTTTGTCATAAAAATATATTGACACCAGAACCAAACGGTCTGTGCAAAATTTCAGCTCAATCGGTTGGGGGGAACTGGTTTGAAATTCAGTTGCAAGATAACCAATACTGTATACTGACAAACAAATTAAGTTATGATTCTTATTCAATCACGCGAAAACGGCGGTATGGACAGTCGCCGTCAGATATATTGTAGCAGACAAGGTGACCAAATACTTCTGAACAATTTAAAATGTCAATAAGTTCCTTACACTACAAGTTACCATTAATATCTGAACATTCACTACTTCATTAATATCTGAGCAGATGCTTGTCAATAATTTCTATACACACCACTAACCAAAAATATCTGAACACCTACAACGTCAAGTGTATCCACGCAGACAAACACTGAGCTTACCTAATTCGTTATTGCGTGATATAAAGGACGAACCAAAAACGACTATCGACTTGACTATGGTGGTTAGTCCAGTCATTTGGTAGTTTTACCTTATTGTCCCCAGAGTTCTACCGCAAAGGCATAAATGACTACCGGTATTGATTTTACCAAAAAATTGTATGGCGGTGCGAGCGGCCAAGATAAAACAATGAGCGACAAAGTGGAAATTCGAAGAGAACACGTCGAACTCATTAAAATAACCAATTTTCAAACTCCCGGAAAAAATTCCAGATAACACCCTTTTTGAACACCAAATGACTGTTCTAGGTATAAATACGATTGAAAGGGAATAAAAATTGTATAGAAAATCATTAGCTACAAAATGTTATAAACTGCCAGGGTCATCATAGTATATAAATTAGCAAAAGAGTTCCTATAAATATTGTAGGTATTTATAGTAAAGTTGAAAGCACTTCCTACTGCAATTTTTCCTCAACTGCTCTGATATCTAAGACTACTCCATCTGCGTAGATACACTTGACGTTGTAAGTGTTCAGATATTTTTGGTTGGTTGTGTGTATAGAAATTATTGCCAAGCATCTGCTCAGATATTATTGAACGAATGAATGTTCAGATACTAATTTGTAACTTGTAGTGTAAGGAACTTATTGACATTTTAAATTGTTCAGAAGTATTTGGTCACCTTGTCTGCTACAATATATCTGACGGCGACTGGACATGGGTGAACTAAATTTGGCACACAGTTAAATTATGACCTAGATTAACACATAGGATACTTTTTTATACCCGTAGTGTAATTTCATTCCATACCGAACACGGGCGATGTCGCGGGCATAGGCTTTTTTGTACTTGGATGGTTCTTACCTTGTTAGACCCGGTAGATGTCGCTGTTGGCAACATCCAGGAAAGGATACGACAATGTTTGCCGGGTGATCGCCTGCTCGGGTCAGCCAGTAAATAATAGGATTTGATTATTTTAGTTTTTTTGGTAGTTATAGTCCTAAAAGTAAAAGTAATTCTATGATGGAGTCACTGTGATGTTTGGAACCCAAAGTGGCAGATTTTCCATTCGCATTTTCCACACACAAGGATAACGAGATACCCGTGCAAAGCCGGGACGAACCGCTAGTACATAATATGGAGGGAAGAATAATGGAATAGCCCCTGATCAATATTTATAGAGTGGGCCACTAGGGAATCATTTAAAACAGAGGTTCGTGCCAGACCACTACTATCCTTTGCTACAGTGCATGTACGAGAAGTAGTTGCATGCAGTGGTAAGTTCACTTTATGAATGAAATGTTAGAAATAAACATTAAACTCGATCAATAAGCGTTAAGAAGCCAACGAACTTGATGGCTCCTTTGATTCTTATTACCCTGGTTCCAAGCAACTCACGAACCAATTTCAAAACTTGGTGTTTGCTACGGGGTGGATAAATACCGTGAAAACGGCGTGAAATATAGATAGATAGCAATCGCGGATATTCCGCTTGTATCACTCATACCAACTCACCATCCTTGTCTGTCTTATGCAACTAACCTGCGCGAGAGAGAGATTAATTTTTTTTTCTATGAAAAGTAGGTATTAACCCATTCGGTTATATCTCTCTGCAGTATGAAAGGTATGTATTGCCAACATCATTTTCATGCATACGAAAGGCGCGTTCATATCACCAGCACGACATACCTCAAGAAGAGTTCTCATAATTTTACAGAGTGACCTTTGTCAATGAATATCAATGATCAAAAGAAAACTGCACGAAGTCTACAAAATAACACAAAATAGTGTGCAAAATGTGTAACGCAAATGTATATTCGCGAAGAAAATAAAAGCATCAGGTTCATTAATGCTTCACATGCGTTTCACCTCGACAGAGGAGAATGGAATAATAAAACGTGTTGCGCCGACCCCAAGTAACATGGGACAAGGACAGGAAGATGAAGATGATGATTTGTTTCATGTTAAAAAGTCGCACGATAATCCGAATTTAGTCCTATGGGTTTTTTGGAGCTTGAATGGCATTGAATTGGGCGCGCAAAACATCTCGAAAGTAAATAAATTACTACTAACCACTCCATCTTTAGTAAATTGCATGAAATTGTTCGTCGTTTTTTCTATTTTTTTTTTGATGGGGTTCTGGTCGGCTGCTCAGTTTATTGCTTCTCGAATGCTGTTTGGATATATGTCCAAACCTCTGAAATTTGAAATGTTATACACGCAAGTTTGTCAGAATGAGAATAAAAAGCATTAATCCTAAGGCCCAGTTTAAAACTTTACGTTTTTTAACTGTGTGCAACAATGTAAAGCTACCCATACACAAGAACTTTACAGAGCATAGTGTAGGTAGGTACTAGTCAATTACAGCTTAACAAATCACAAAGACATTGTAAAAGTACTGCCAATATTATAACTATCTAAGTACCTATACCGCGACATTCAGTTCAATACGCCTGATATAATTAATATAAATTCAAGATACATAATTTTGAGGTGGCTACATATAAACAAGATCACAAGGCTCAAAAATAAGAGCGTGATAACCTTGTAACAAGATTCTGCAAAATCAATAGTTGGATTAGCAGGAAGTCAGCAACTCCGGGATAGATAGATTGAAAGACGAAAACTAACAGTTTTAGAAAAAAAAAAACGGATTTAACTTCGAGAGTATTTTATTTTTCAGTTTTATAAGAAGCTCCACAAACATTAAATGAGTCGATTAAAGGTAAGTGTCAAGTTATTGTATTGTAATAATATAAAATGATGAAAGTTAAGTGTATTGTGAAGAACTTGAATACACCGTACCGTACCGTTTCTTGAAATGCTTTCAGGTGACTTCCAATCATCGGAACAGCTGCTCAGCAGACCTGACTTCTGGATTTACATGCAAATCACTGAAAAAAAAATACATTAAGATTTAAATATTAATGAATTAACCAAGCAGACAGCCAGCCAACCAGAGTGAGTATACTAAGGGCGGACTCCACCGAAGTGGAAACAAGACGAAAACAGAGGAGATGTGTTTTAAACCACCAAATTTCGTTATTTACACTTCTCGTCTCCGCTTAGGTAGAAACGGTTGAGCAGAGAGGAGAGACGTGTTGCATTTTTTTAGGTCAGTGGAGACGGGAAGAGACGTGAGCGGCGTGCGGTGAGTGGTGTGTTGTGAGCGGCGTGCAGTTTTGCATATCTCCTGTCCTCTCCGCTTTAGTGGATATACACCCTAGCTTCTACGCAACTACTCTCCTCTACGCTTCACACATCTCTGCTAGTCTCCGCTTTAGTGGAGTCCGGGCCTTATTCAAGTATTTGAAATTAAAAGTTTCTATATGTTTCAAGGTGCCGAAAAAGGGTTGAGACCCTATGGCTAAGGCTCCACTGCGGTGTAAACCCAGCGGTTTTTTTCAGTGAACGGTAACATGAGAAAACATCATAATTTTTTTTACGGACCTCGGACACCATGGCCTGTCTTGTTGCAGGAACGCCGGTCGCATTGTACGGCACGCCAACATTAAATATATTATTCGTCGAGCCCTTGCCAGCGTGATGTTATGTGAAAAGGCACGAAAACGCGTACCAGAAGTGATATCATGTAACAACACGTATGAAATCCCTCAAAAATTAGGCAGAGGTACACCCTAATAGTACATCCACATTTCGCCAGTTACGTTTTTAAATCCCATGTAATAAGGGGCGAGCCTATTGCCAATATAACTTGGCATGAATCCAGACTCTGGGCTGAAAAATCCAATAACACTTTGCTTGACCTGGGAATCGAAGCCGATACTTATCAGGAACGCTTGCGACCAGACAAGCGAAACTTTTATGTCCATTGACAGAAGTCCTATCCATAAGATGGTGCACGTCTTGCTCTGTTCAGTTTTCGAAATTAAAGCATGATTAGTTAGCTTTGTACTAAAAAGAGAGGTGGAAAGGTTTGGTATACAGTATTTAAAGACGTGTTTCTCTTAAAAACAAAACTAACAGCTAATCAAAATAAGTCTTAAGATAAGTTATAGAAACAGGCGTTACTTTGAGGAAATCCATAGACATATACAATAAGACCACCTCAGGAGAATACTCTTTTGAATAAAAAAATCATTTTGAAAATCGGTCTACAATTGACTGAGATATCGGTGAACACACATAAAAGAATCGCAGCCCCTGTTCCCTCTAGTCTATATACATATAATAAAACAGTAAAAAAACTGTGTCTGTACATTGAATATATTAAAAAAATAATAATTGAGGGGGGTTTAGAAACAGTAATAGAGCACGAACCAAAAAAAAAATTGTGTCTGTTTGTCTGTTTGTCTGTTTGTCTGTTTGTTTGTACGCTAATCTTCGGAACTACTTGACGGATTTGAATGATTTTTATTTTGTTGTATAGGTATAAAGTCTGAGCAACACATAGGCTATAATTTATCTTGGAAACTTGAACACCTGATGCAGAACCGCAATAGACCAGCTAAACTATAAGAGATACAAAAATGGTACCATAGCAAAAATTGTTTCACGTGATGAGCATTTTCTGCTAAGAGAATAAATTTGAAGATCTGGAACACCTGATGTGGAACTCCAAGAGCCCAGCTGTAGCTGGGCTCTTGGACTCTTGCTAAGACGTCATTCCTATATATGTTATAGTGTACTATAACATATATAGGAATGACGTCTTAGCAAGAGTTGTTCAGCCTGATGAGTACTCTCTGTTGTCGCATAAAATTTGAAGATCTGGAACAGCTTATGTGGAACTCCAAGAGCCTAGCTACACTATAACATATATAGGAATGACGTCTTAGCAAGAGTTGCTCAGCCTGATGAACACTCTCTGTTGTAGTATAAAATTTGAAGATCTGGAACAGCTGATATGGAACTCCAAGAGCCCAGCTACACTATAACCTATATAGGAATGACGTCTTAGCAAGAGTTGTTCAGCCTGATGAGCACTCTCTGTTGATGTATAAAGATTGTAGATCTGGAACCAGCTTATGTGGAACTCCAAGAGTTCACTGTATAATTATATGTATAGATAACATAAGCTGGGAGTACCTCCACGCGGTGAAGGCGGCAACAGTTTAGGACTGATTTTCGATGAAAATTCTATGAATCATTGAAAATTTGACTCTACTGGCTAAAACTCCCATTTATTTCCTTTTCCATTTATCTTCGTGACACGGTAGCCTACCCGGTAACGCAGGGGAGCACTCACTTAGATTTTAATTGATCAGGTATTTTCTGAATAAAACTATAACCATGCCTAGAAAGAGGTCAAATCTTTTCCAACGTTCCAAAGGAGCTAAAAAATTGAGGATCATAAGATCCCAAGAATCTAACGAAGAGCGTCAGGATATACTTGATGCTGTTCGAGAACATCAGGCTGCAACTCGCTCTGTAGAAACCTCTTCGGATCGCGAAGCTCGCTTGCGTTCTCAGCGTATTTATGCATCTACATCCAGGTCTCTAGAGACCAGTGAAGAATATGATGCGCGACTCTCCGCTGATCGTGAACGTCATGCATTGTCACGCGAGTCGGAGACGTTCACGGATAGAGAATTGCGCTTGAGTTCTCAGCGTATCTACGCATCTGCTGCTAGGTCTCTAGAGACAAGTGAGGAATATGATGCGCGACTGTCCGCTGATCGTGAACGTCATGCATTGTCTCGCGAGTCGGAGACGTTCACGGATAGAGAATTGCGCTTGAGTTCTCAGCGTATCTACGCATCTGCTGCTAGGTCTCTAGAAACAAGTGCGGAACATGATGCGCGACTCTCCGCTGATCGTGAATGTCATGCATTGTCTCGCGAGTCGGAGACGTTCACGGATAGAGAATTGCGCTTGACTTCTCAGCGTATCTACGCATCTTCTGCTAGGTCTCTAGAGACAAGTGAGGAACATGATGCGCGACTGTCCGCTGATCGTGAACGTCACGCATTGTCTCGCGAGTCGGAGACGTTCACGGATAGAGAATTGCGCTTGAGTTCTCAGCGTATCTACGCATCTGCTGCTAGGTCTCTAGAGACAAGTGCAGTACGTGATGCGCGACTGTCTGGTGATCGTGAGCGATATGCATTGTCTCGCGAGTCAGAAACGTTTACCGATACAGAATCACGCTTGAGTTTTCAGCGAATTCGCACATCTACTAACAGGTCTTTTGAAACGAGTGATGAACGTGATGCGCGACTAACTGCTGATCGAGATTATCATATATTGTCCCGAACACAACAAAATATTGTAAGTAAAGTGAGAGAGAAAGGATTGCTGGAGTACGGCATGAAGAGACAGAAGTTAATTCAGTGTACCCTTGGGATCTGCTGCGGAGTAACGGGAAGAAAAGTTTTTTGTTGTATAGTCTGGGCAACATAAAGGCTATAATTTATTTTGGAAAATTAACACCTGATGCAGAACCGCAACAGATCAGCTACAGTATAAGAGATATATAGATAAAATGGTGCCATAGCTAAAAATATACCACGTGAAGAGCATTTTCTGCTGTGAGAATAAATTTGAAGATCTGGAACACCAGCTCTGGAACTCCAAAGCCCATGGCAGCGCTATAACATATTAAGGAATGACGTCTTAGCAAAAGTTATTTAGTCTGATGGGCATTTCCTATTGACATACAAAAATGAATGATCTGGAACGACTCCAATCGTCTCGCTCATCCCGTTGTTTTCCCGTCCCCGGGCCTGACAAATCTACATCAGACGTTTCAAATTTTCGATTTTGACGACCCCGTTGTCGCTGGCATAAGCAACGGGATCCGCGTACGAAGTCGCGGGCAGAAGCTAGTCTTAAATAAGCTGAAAGGGAAATATGTATTTAGGTAAAATATTAGGAGTGGACAGGACAGTACCTAATTAATGCGTGAAAAATGTATTATAATAATGATGTTTAATTTTTGTAAATTCGTTTTTAGAAACACTTTTACACGTCACAATAAATAATAATAATTGTTTAAACTAGATGTGGCCGGTGCTTTTTGTGCCTGACCTCTCTGAGAAGAATCAACTGACAAAAAAAATCAGTAGTCACAGTCTCTTTTAAAATCCAGGCATAAATAATCTTGCGCCACGGCGCCCTCACCTTCCGCCTGACGTAGGTCCTCACCGGACACGGATGTTTCTGGAGGTACCTGCACCGAATCGGGGGGGGGAGGAAACGCCCGGGTGCTTTCATTGCGAGGATCGCCCGGAGGACACGGTGGAGCACACCGTGGAGGTCTGCTCCGCTTGGGCGGAGCACCGCCGTGTCCTCGTAGCGGCGATTGGCGGCGGCGGCCTCTCGCGTCCGGGCCTGGTTCAAGCCATGGTCCGGGGCGAGAGGGAATGGGAAGCCGTCGCCTCCTTCTGCGAAGCAGTCATGCTAGCGAAGGAGGCGGCGGAACGTGAGAGGGAGATAGCCTCACGTCCCAGCCGCCGCGGGAGGAGAAGCACCAGGAGAAGCACCGGGCGTCGGGGGCCACGACGTGATGGCTCTCGGCCACCGTAGGCGCGGGCCTGTGGACGGTGAGTAATGGGCTAGCTCGCCGTCCGTCCGTCGTATGACGACGGGCAGGCCGTGTCGACGGCGCGTTCGTGTCCCACGCGCGCCTCAAAGAGATGTCAGCAAACGGGAGGGGCCCGCAAGGGCCGATGCCTGCCAGGGCTGCGGGACTGTTCGAAAGAGATACCGCGGCCCTGGAACATAAAGGGCCAAAGAAGGAACATGGGTGGTTTTTAGTTAGTAAGAGTCTGACACTCCCTTCCGCTCCGCCCAGAGCGGGAGGGGTCATTTGATGATTTCCCAACCTCCAAAAAAAAAAAGGCATAAATAATCTTGGTCAAGTCTTCGATAACGCAAACGTTTGTAAAGTCACGCTAGCTAATTAAAGAAGAACAGGCAAAAAAAACCCAGACCCGACAGAAAAGTAACATACCTCAGTTTTTTTGTTATTATTTATATAATCATATTATATAGTTTTTATATTCGAAATCAATGGCTAACACCAAAATATTGCCTTATGTTTTTGTTCAGGCTTTACACTAAAAAAGTACAAAATGCCTACGTATCTACACAATTCGTAAATATATGTACTAAATGACGTAGAAAAGTAAGTAGTTATGGGATGTATTAAAAAAAAAAAAAATGTTCGTATAGGAAGTTATTTATATGTATAAAAACGGTCACGTACTGTGTGCATACCTACTGAATACCTGTTATCGTAACGGTGATTAATGAACTTTTTAGTTCTCTAATCACCGATATAAGCTCGAACTGGCGTCAACGAATTAGTGGAATAATCCGATCTGAATCATCGAATATCATCATCATCTGCCTAGCCTTTTCCCAACTATGTTGGGGTCGGCTTCCAGTCTAACCGGATGCAGCTGAATACCAGTATTTTACATGGAGCGACTGCCTGTCGGACCTCCACAACCCAGTTAGTGCTAGGTAATACGATACCCCTTGGTAAGACTGGTTGTCAGACTTTCGGGCCACTGACTACCTGTAACGACTGTCAAAGATCTACAAATGACAGCCGGGACCAACGGCTTAACGTGCTTTCCGAGGCACGGAGGAAACTCGGTATGTAATGGGTGGTCATCCACGGACCAACCTAGGTAAGCACGGCTTAACCTAAAGATCGATCCGAGCGGCTGTTCTTATTTAGCCACGAGCTCCTCCAATCATCGAATATGACGATTTTAATTAATCCTAAGTTGAGGGCGAATCCAGAAGGGCATGCTCTGACCCCAGTACCAGAGGCAAAAAGGAACGGGGTGGAATTTTTTAGTCAGTAAGAGTCTGACACGCCCTCTCGCTCCACCCAAGGGCGAGAGATGTCATTAGATGATTTTAAAACACCTTAAAAAAAAAATCCTAAGTTGAATGTTGTACTAGGAGTTCAAAAATTATATAATACAGCTGTATCTCCAGGTCTCCTGGATACATCCCATAACTATTTATCGTCATTTAGTTACATACATTACGAATTGTGTAGATAAGTAGGCATTTTGTATTTTTTTAGTGTAAACCCTGAACAAAAACATAAGGCAATATTTTGGTGTTAGCCATTGATTTCGAATATAAAAACTATATAATATGATTATATAAATAATAACAAAAAAACTGAGATATGTCACTTTTCTGTCGGGTCTGGTTTTTTTTTATATGGGACGTGACCGTTCTTCTTTGACATTGTATTTATAATTTAAGTTTGGTTTCAAGTCTATTGAGCAGAAAAAGCTCAGCAAAGCCGTCCGTTCGGGGCCAGCGCTGAGCTTCCCCTGCCGGACGAGACGCGTCGTATCACCGAGAGACGCGCGGCGCGGCGACTGCGCAAGCGCGGTGGCGTACGGAACTTGAATAATTTGAGAGAGCAATTTGAATCTTATTGCATATATAAACCGAAGTGAGAACCTCCTCCTTATATAACCGAAGTGAGAACCTCCTCCTTTTTTTTAAGTCGGCTAATTATGGAATATACTTATGCTAGAATTCAAAATTTCGAATGAGCATTACAAGTATTGTTATTAAATATTTGGTGCTAAGGAACCCTTCGTGTGCGAGTTCAAACTGTTCGAAACGATTTTCCATTGCAACCTTCAGTATTGTCATGATCTCCTAGTATAGGTGCGGAATAATACGTTCCGTTTCGCGGCAGCGGCACCATTCGTCGTTATGGTGTACTTTTTAGAAGAAAGTTTAATACCAAAATAATAATTTTATATCTGCAGTGTTATCAACTATTATAAAAATAATTGTGTATATCAAGATAATAAAATGACACTGTCTAATATTGGCTTATGTGCTGAATCTAATATTTTCATAACTCCAAACTTAGTCTTTCTGAGATTTCAATCCTAGAAAATACTCATCTATACATATAAAATTCAAAGTCCTGACTGACTGACAGAGATATCAACGCACAGCCCAAACCGCTGGTCCTAAAGCAATGAAATTTGGAGTGTGTATTCTTTGTGAAGAGTAGGTATCCACTAAGAAAGGGTTTTTCGAAATTCTACCCCTACGAGGGTAAAATGGGGTGTTGAGTTTTCTATGAAACTTTTTATTCTCGCGGTCGATGGACTTGAAAATTTGTGTACCTACTCTGCAGTTACAATTATGAGAAACGTGTATCAAAGTTTTTCCAAAATCATCCCTCAATATGAAATTCAAAGTCCTGACTGACTGACTGATATATCAACTTACAGCCTAAGCTGTTGGTGTTAAAGACATGAAATTTAAAGGGTGTATTCTTTGTGAAGAGTAGGTATCCACTAAGAAAGGGTTTTTCGAAATTCCACCCCTAAAGGGGAGAAATGGGGTGTTGAATTTTCGGTAAAACTTTTTATTCTCGGGTCGATTGACTTAAAAGTCTACATACTCTTCAGTTAAAACTATGAGAAATGTATATCACAGTTTTTCCAAAATCATCCCCCAATATAAAATTCAAAGTCCTGACTGACTGATATATCAACGCACAACCCAAACCACTGGCCCTAGAGAAATGAAATTTGGAGGGTGTATTCTTTGTGAAGAGTAGATATCTAATAAGAAAAGGTTCTTCGAAATTCCACCCCTAAGAGGGTAAATTGGGGTGTTGAATTTTCTGTGAAACTTTTATTCTCGGGGTCGATTGACTTGAAAGTTTGTGTACATACTCTGCAGTTAAAATTGTGAGAGATGTGTATCACAGTTTTTCCAAAATCATCCCCCAATATAAAATTCAAAGTCCTGGCTGACTGATATATCAACGCAGAGCCCAAACCGCTGGTCCTAGAGAAATGAAATTTGGAGGGCGTATTCTTTGTGAAGAGTAGGTATCCACTATGAAAAGGTTTTTCGAAATTCTACCCCTAAGAGGGTAAAAATGGGTGTTGAGTTTTCTATTTAACTTTTTATTCTCGAGGTCGATTGAATTGAAAATTTGTGTACATACTCTTCAGTTAAGAAAAGATTAATTATGAGAAACGTGTATCACAGTTTTTCCAAAATCATCCCCCATGTCCAGTATGAAATTCAGTCCTGTTTTTTTTCGGTTTTCTCGTCATGGGTGTCATTTTCGTGGTTTTTGGGGTCGCCAATGACGAAAATGAGGTCAAAATATAAAAATTCAAGACGACGCCCATGAAGATTTTAGGTTTTTTGTCATGGGTGTCATTTTCATGGCTTTTGGGGTCGCTGATAACGAAAATTAGGTCAAAATGAAATTCAGGATGGCGCCGATGAAAATTTTTGGCTTTTCTTCATGAATGTCATTTTCGTGGTTTTTGGGGTCGCTGATTTCGAAAATTAGGTCAAAATGAAAATTCTAAACGGCACCAACCATTTTTTTTAGATTTTTCATCAGGGTTATCATTTTCATAGTTTTTGAGGTCACTGATAACGAAAATGAGGTCCAAATAAACAGGAAAAAAAAAACAATTCTCATTTTTTTATTCGGTTTCCCCTGACTCAATTTTCACTTTTCGCCACTGGTACCTACCAGTGGCAAAGGGTCCACTTAGAAAGGGTTTTTCGAAATTCCACCCCTTGTTTTTGTTTTTTTGGAGGGTGGGAAATCAGCAAATGACCCCTCCCGCTCCGGGCGGAGTGGAATGTCAGACTCTTACTGACTAAAAACCACCCATGTTCCTTCTTTGGCCCTTTATGTTCCAGGGCCGCGGTATCTCTTTCGAACAGTCCCGCAGCCCTGGCAGGCATCGGCCCTTGCGGGCCCCTCCCGTTTGCTGACATCTCTTTGAGGCGCGCGTGAAACACGAACGCGCCGTCGACACGGCCTGTTGTCATACGACGGACGGACGGCGAGCTAGCCCATTACTCACCGTCCACAGGCCCGCGCCTACGGTGGCCGAGACCCATCACGGCGTGGCCCCCGACGCCCGGTGCTTCTCCTCCCGCGGCGGCTGGGACGTGAGGCTCTCTCCCTCTCACGTTCCGCCGCCTCCTTCGCTAGCATGACTGCTTCGCAGGAGGAGGCGACGGCTTTCCATTCCCTCTCGCCCCGGACCATGGCTTGAACCAGGGCCGGACGCGAGAGGTCGTCGCCGCCAATCGCCGCTACGAGGACACGGCAGTGCTCCGCCCAAGCGGAGCAGACCTCCACGGTGTGCTCCACCGTGTCCTCCGGGCGATCCTCGCAATGATAGCACCGAAATTCAACCCCTAAGAGGACAAAATGGGGTGCTGAGTTTTCTGTCAAACTTTCTATTCTAGGTGTCGATAGACTTGAAAGTCTACATACTCTACTTACAGTTTTTCCAAAATCATCCCGCAATATAAAATCAAAGTCCTGACTGACTGACTGATATATCAACCACTGGTCTTAATGACATGAAATTTGAAGGATGTATTCTTTGTTTTGAAACGGGGGTCGAATTTTCTGTGAAACTTAATATTCACTGGGTCGGTTGACACAAAACTTAATGTACACATCACTCTTCAATTAAAATTATGAGACACGTGTATCACAGTTTTTGATATAACACGATGTAGTTTTAGAAATATTTTTATTTTCATTTTTTAATTTACGACCCAAAAGTGGCTCCCCTGTTTAAAATTAATTTATACGTCTGTCTTTGAATCAATGACTTACATATATGTACCAAATTTCAACTCCATCGGTCCGGTAGTTTCAGAGTAAATTGGCTGTGACAGACGGACAGGCAGACAGACAGACACGCGAGTGATCCTATAAGGGTTCCGTTTTTCCCTTTGAGGTGCGGAACCCTAAATACTAATATTACATACTAGCGACCCGCCCCGGCTTCGCACGGGTGCAATGCTGATACTAAATACACTACAGAAAAACTGTGAACGTTGTATAGGTATAAAAACATAGCGGCCCACTTCGGCTTCGGGTGTAAAATATATAGCCTATGTCACTCACTGAAAAAATGATTATAATTGATCCAGTAGTTTTGATTTATTCATTACTGCCCGTGGCCCGCACGCGTTAAATTTGGAGTAAAACAATTATATTCCCCTTTCCCTATACCATGAAGATTTCCTACTACGCAATTTTTAAATCTGTAATATCTTCGAAAATATTCATTGAAATCATATGCTGTAAAGGGCCATATAGATCTATATTAAATCAACAATGTATTTAAGGTATTTAATTGGATAAGGATTAATGCCGTATTGGTTAAAATCGCTTCGGAAATTAGCCATTATTTGGCTTAAAAAGAAAATGACAAAAACATGTTATTGTGGGATATCCATAAGAGATAGACATATACCATCGCGGAGTTTTCTGTAGACCTTTTTAATGTGTACAATACTTAGTACATTATTTTGATAAATCTCGTAGGGTTCAGCCTGCGTTTGCAATGTAAGCGGCAAAAAATGAAATTATTTACGACTTCACAATAGAAATCTTGAAATTATCAGTGGTTCTCTAATATATTAAGCATGTTATTATACATATAAACCTTCCTCTTGAATCACTCTATCTATTAAAAAAAAACGCATCAAAATCCGTTGCGTAGTTTTAAAGATTTAAGCGGTCAAAGGGAAATAGGGACAGAAAAGCGACTTTGTTTTATAATATGTAGTGATATATCTTACATAAACTATTTACTAATGCGAAAGTTTCGATGAATGGATCTTTGTTACTCAATCACGCCAGAACGGCTGATCAGATCTGGATGAAACTTGGCACAGAGATAGATTATAGTCTGATACAAATAGATGTAGATTACTTATTATCCCAGAAGTAGGCAAGATCCCGTGGGCAATTCCCGAACTGCACGCGGGCGAAGCCGCGGGCAAAAGCTAGTTATTTTTAATACTCGCGCTTTTATTAGGTGACGTCTATGTAATAATTATAGAATGTTAATAACGATTAGATTCGTTTCGCAAAACCAAAAAAAAAACTATGTTCATGAATAAAGAGGTAGGTAAGGTAATTTTATTTAAAAATTAAAATGATCTGTATGTACTTACATTGCTGAATCCTGCAATACTGAGTTCGATTTAATGTTCAAGGACCTAGTTAGGTTGAAAGTATTTTTTATTATTATTACGTAAAAAATATACCTACATATTTTTTTTTTAAGCGTTGCCCCACACTAGGAGTTTCTCCTGTATCGTGGGTGCGTTTACAAACATTTAAACTCACATACACAAACAGCCAGACTCGGAACAACTATCTGTAGGCCATACAAATATTTGTTCCGTGCGGGAATCGAACCCGCAACACCAAGCGCTGTGCTTCGTGTTGCGGGTCAATCAAGTCAATCGATCAGCCACTGCGCCAACCGTGCCGTCAATAAACTGGTAATTGAAATTCTCATTTTCTTCATAATCATGAGTCAGATAAAGAAACTTGAATGTTTCAAATAGGTCTACTAACATCGGCGATTTCTGCATTCCCTCATTTTCACAATATTTACGCCGTGCCAAAAGTAACAAAACAGAAAATTGGCGTTAGGTTAACAGTGCAACGGGCCGCCCGGCTACCAGGGTATCATTTATCAAAAGAGCTATATCGTGTGTATCATGACTAACATTTTCCTATGCCGTTGTGCACATTTTTCAAAGTATGTAGGTATGTGAATAATTTTTGTTTGATGTATGAGACGCCGCCGTAGTAAATAAAATAAAATAGTGCATTTTTGACACAAATTTGGATTCAAGTAAGTAGTTTGGAATTGTTATGAGTGTATTTAAAACTAGCGTCGCCTCCCGGCCACGTTACAAGTGTTTATATTCGATTCCTGTGTTGGCTAGTATGCATATTATACAGTCATGTATAAAACGATAAAAGAACAACAGCATCAAAAGATTATCGCATCGCTGCCAAAGGGGATTATTATCATATTGAATTAACTTAGAAGACGATTTACATGTTTTTTGTATGACTGCATGGAGCGACGATCTTCGCAGCGTGGCTGGTAGCAATAGGATGAGAGTTGTCGAGAATCGAGTTAAAAGTCGGATTGAAGAGGCCTATGTCCAGCAGTGGACTGTTGTAGGCTGATGATGAATGACTGCAAAAACAGAAAGAGTATGGCACTATGCGTAAACGAAACTGTAATTTAAACACAAAGTAATTCAACACATGCATTTGTTACTTTGTCATCGTATTTATCGCACTCTATACACAAAAGGGACCGTCGTTTGTCACACATATACATATTTAGCCGGGATTCTCTTTAAGCTTAGGTATTCTAAAAAAATATTATTCGGGTTTATTCATTCAATGTCCCTACAGACATCATTAACTTCAAAGTTTTTATGTAGTAAGGTAAATTAAAATAAATGTAATAACTTTTTCTCCGGAAACAAAACAAAGATGAAATTAAAAAACAATCTGCGGGCCTAGGATTTGGATTGGGCCTGAAGAGACAGCAAATAACCTCTTCTATCGGCCTGTTTATGTCAAGGAGGAGCTCGTGACTAAATAATAACAGCCGCACGGGTCGATCTTCAAGGTTAAGTCACGCTTGCCTAGGTTGGCCCGTGGATTGGTGACAATCCATTACATACCGATTTTCCTTCGTGCCTCGGAAAGCAATCCGTTGGTCTCGGATGTTATTTTGTAGATTTTTGACCGTTGTTACAGTTAGTCTTAATCAGTGGCCCAAAAATCTGACAATCAGTCTTACCAAGAGGTATGGTATTACCAAGAGTATTAACTGGGTAATACGATAGTCGCTCCATGTAAAATACTGGTATTCAGCTGCGTCCGTTTAGACTGGAAGCCGACCCCAACATAGGCAGATGAGACGATGACAAGAAAATTTTCTTGAGTTAAGTATTCGCCATTTAATCTACACTGTATAATATTATAAAGAGGAAACATTTATGTTTGTAACGAATAAACTCAAAAAGTAATGATTTAGTAGGAGTAAGTTCTAAAAAGTTTTAATGTAATCTGGAACCAAAACGAGCCATGCAACTTAGTAGTCTCTTTGATGTTATAATTCCCTGGTAGATTTGCGTCCGAACAAAGATACGTCGAGAACAATGCTGTTTACGCAATGTTTACGTCGAACAAAGCTTAATAGCCCAATCAACGGGGCTAATGTAACCCGAAAATTTCCCCTGCCAGTGAGAATAGGTAGTGTGATCAAGTAAGGTAATACAGATTACAGATGTCAAATTAGCCAAAACATTTTGATAAGAGAAGTTAGGTATTTTTACCTAAACATGAAAATTGCTTATAAGTCTTTGTGAAAAATTCCTCAGACTGAAATACTTTCTGTATACGTATGAATATGTTAGTTAGAATAGATAAGTATAAGCATCCAACATTTTTTCGATTTGAGAGATACTCCAAATTTATCTTTTAACTTTTTGCGCTTTAACTGCTCCTGAAAAATTGGTCTGCTAATTTTTACTTTTTAATATGGTTTTATTTCCTTAAATAAATAGCTTTGTTAAGTTATCCAAAAGATTTTCCTTCAAAACATATTTTTTTTAATTTTTACTTAATTACGTCATGTGAATAATTGCTCAGGCTAATTCAATACGTTTATTAGTTATGAGTCGCTGTATTGTAATCGATTTTCCAAGAAGCCAATGAAAATTCGGCCTAATACCAAAGTTTTTACAATCTCAATAATTGCTAAGTACATGCATTGCCGTCAGTTAGCAATGACCGGTCGCGGGAGTGAAGAGTTTCTTTGTGTCTCGCTCGAAGTAGGTACGAAACGGAGCAGTTGTGCACCTACTTGAGCAAGGAGCGTTTGTTTAAAAATGACGGAGGAAGGCGACGGCGAGTTGTGTGTGCTGTGTAAAAAACCTCTAATAGTGGGGTTTGTTAAAGTGACACAAAAGGGCCTTGAAAAGATTCGACAATCAAGCAGAAGAAGAGATGATGGACTTTTCCCGCATCTTATGGAACTATTGATGATAGCGATGCACCAGATGAGGATGATTCTGATATGGATGAAGATGAACCGATTATTTCAGCATCAGATGATTTATCAATCTATGTTGGTATTGCTGACGATGACAAAGAAAATTTAGAAGAAGCTTCGTGCTTCAAAAGATTAAGATATTAGATTTTTGCTGTAATAAAAATAAATTCATTAGAAATAAGTAATAAAACCTTGAACCCTAAAATAAAAATATAAGCAAACTAAATAAAAATAAACTCTTTTGCAAAAAAAAACGGGCACTTTAGATATTTTTCTCTACTTCAATGAAGAAGAACAAGAAATAGGTTTTATTAATTAATTTAATTAATTAATTTAATTTCGCATTAATTTACACGATTATAAGTATACATACTACGTCAAAGAAATAAAGGATCATTATCAACGATGTATGGAAATCCGTCTTAAGTTGAAACACAATACATCTTTATTTATTATAGACTACGCTTTATATACTATTAAATAAAAGTGTTAATTTTCACACAAGTATCCGAGTTTTAAAGTAATGAAACAAATTCGGAGATAACCTAAAAATTATGTCTAAACTACTCGCAACTTATAAAATGACCACAGATCAATCATGTAGGTACAAAACAACAAAGATAGTTAAAAACAAAATAAGAGAACAGCTGCTAATTGAAAAAAAAACGTGAATAATCGTGAATAACGAGTAATCGTGCTTTTTATGGCCTCGCAGCGTTGATGTGACATTATCGAAATGAAACAACTTCAGTCAGTCATCATCCCTACCGGTACGTCAGTCATCTGCCTTGACAGTTGCTTCTGTGTGAGACGAAACACAACAATAAATATTTCCACAACAGAACTATGAAATACATATCCAGTATCTTTTTTTTTTTTTTTTTTGGAGGGTGGGAAATCATCAAATGACCCCTCCCGCTCTGGGCGGAGCGTAAGGGAGTGTCAGACTCTTACTGACTAAAAACCACCCATGTTCCTTTTTTGGCCCTTTATGTTCCAGGGCCGCGGTATCTCTTTCGAACAGTCCCGCAGCCCTGGCAGGCATCGGCCCTTGCGGGCCCCTCCCGTTTGCTGACATCTCTTTGAGGCGCGCGTGGAACACGAACACGCCGTCGACACGGCCCGTCGTCATACGACGGACGGACGGCGAGCTAACCCATTACTCACCGTCCACAGGCCCGCGACTACGGTGGCCGAGAGCCATCACGGCGAGGCCCCCGACGCCCGGTGCTTCTCCTCTCGCGGCGGCTGGGACGTGAGGCTCTCTCCCTCTCACGTTCCGCCGCCTCCTTCGCTAGCATGACTGTTTCGCAGAAGGAGGCGACGGCTTCCCATTCCCTCTCGCCCCGAACCATGGCTTGAACCAGGGCCGGACGCGAGAGGTCGCCGCCGCCAGTCGCCGCTACGAGGACACGGCGGTGCTCCGCCCAAGCAGAGCAGACCTCCACGGTGTGCTCCACCGTGTCCTCCGGGCGTTCCTCGCAATGATAGCACCCGGGCGTTTCCTCCCCCCCGATTCGGTGCAGATACCTCCCGAAACATCCGTGTCTGGTGAGGACCTGCGTCAGGCGGAAGATGAGGGCGCCGTGGCGCCTTTCTAGCCACTCCTCAAAGAGGGGACTTATCGTTACTATTAGGTGCCCTGCACGGGGTTGCGATAGTCGCTCTCTCCATGTCGCCATGAGATCACGGCGGAGGTCTGTCCGCTGCGCGACAATTTGCCGCGGCAGCGGAGTTTCCCGCCGGCGCTGTGCAGGCGCGCGAGGACTATGGCCTCCAGATCCCATGGCGGCAATCCGGCAAGGAGGCTCACCGCCTCGCGGGAGATCGTGCGGTAACCACGGATTAGCCTTACGGCTGCCACCTTTTGGGGCGGGTTCAGGTAGTGCTTCGCTCGCAACCTCAACGAACGCGCCCACACCGGGGCCCCGTAAAGGGGGGGGGGGCATGGACCGCAAGATCCCCGCGTAACATATACAGTACCTACGTTATGATTATGATATTGCTAATTATTTAGCTATTTATGAGTTTAATATCATTTTTGTGATGTTTTTATGTAAAGGCTCATACCTACTAACGTAACTCGTACAAATGAAGAGAACGAAACGTCCATCATGACTATACGGAAATGTACCTAGCAATCGTTAATTTACTGTTTATCTTAAAATCATAATTCCGGATACGAAAATAAAATTCCTGAAGTGAAAAGCTTGTAAAAAATAAGAAAATAATTTGTTTATTAATTGGGTTTTCATACATGCAACTTTTCAAGACTGGTTTTGGTCAATCTCCTTCATTTAATTAACTCAAATCGACCTTAGAACGTAAATTTCCTTAGGTGCCCGTTTTTTTTGCAAAAGAGTGTATAAAATAATAATAAAGCCTAAAATTATTGTAGGCACGTGTTGTTAATTCTTATATTGAAAAAATGTAAACCAAATACAAATAATGTGATTATACCTAGTCGATTATCTATGTTTGCTATTGATTAAAGTGATTAAGTTACCTAACCTAACTTACCTATTGTTTTATTTAGAAATACCTACCACTGTCTTTTAACTCTTATAGATGATTGCCAGATTGATTGATGATGCCACCAAACTCGCCTACACTACTCCAAAAGTAGTGCGTGGCAAAGCAGCTCCGAGCGGTCAAGTAAAGGTCAACCCTTACGTTCTGCATAAATCAGCGAACTTTCCTCACAAATATAGTAAACGTTCGAAAATTTGTTGGATAATTGATAAATCTGTTTTAACATTAAATCATATGACTAATAAAGGTATGAAAATGCGCGGAGATATTTTTCACATTATGTAATTAAGCAAAATTTAAAAAATAATGTTTAAAAAGGAAAATCTTTTGGATAACTAAACAAAGCTATATAATTAAGGATATAAAAACAAATTAAAAAATAACAATTAGCAGATCAATTTTTCAGTAGAAGTTATAGTGCAAAATGTTAAAAGTTAAATTTGGGGTATCTCCGAAATCGAAAAAATGTTGGATGCCTCTACATACTTATTCTAAGTAGTACATACGTATATTTACAGAAAGTATTTCGGTCTGAGGAAATATTCACAGAGAGTTATAAGCGATTTTTACGTTTAGGTAAAAATACCTAACTTCTCGTAACAAAATTTGTTGGATTATTGTACATTTGTAATCAGTATTACCTAATTTCATCCCATGCCAAATTTCATAGGCGGGAGAATTTTTCGTAAGTCTCCATATAACAAATACCCTCGTTGATTGGACTATAATTTAAAAAAATATGATTGGGGGATTGGGGTTTGAATGAGGCGGCAAACGGTGTGTGACACGGTTGTTTCATTCTAGCAGCTAGCTTGCTATCTTTGTCTAGACTAGCAGTACAGACAATGGCACTCTTTATTCATCACGAAATCGGTTGCTGGCCACACGTCATGCGTCGGTCACCATGGCAACGCAACGCGTGCAAATCACTAGGATGTCATAACAGGATAGAAGGTTGTACCATGGAGTTATGAGTAGGTTTATTAGGTCCAATCAACGAGGATATTTGTTATATGGAGACTTACGAAAAATTCTCCCGCCTATGAAATTTGGCATGTGATGAAATTAGGTAATACTGATTACAAATGTACAATAATCCAACAAATTTTGTTACGAGAAGTTGGGTATTTTTACCTAAACGTAAAAATCGCTTATAACTCTCTGTGAATATTTGCTCAGACTGAAATACTTTCTGTAAATATACGTATGTACTACTTATAATAAGTATGTAGAGGAATCCAACATTTTTTCGATTTCGGAGATACCCCAAATTTAACTTTTAACATTTTGCACTATAACTTCTACTGAAAAATTGATCTGCTAAATGTTATTTTTTAATTTGTTTTTATATCCTTAATTATATAGCTTTGTTTAGTTATCCAAAAGATTTTCCTTTTTAAACATTTTTTTTTTAATTTTGCTTAATTACATAATGTGAAAAATATCTCCGCGCTTTTCCATACCTTTATTAGTCATATGATTTAATATTAAAACAGATTTATCAATTATCCAACAAATTTTCGAACGTTCACTATATTTGTGAGGAAAGTTCGCTGATTTATGCTAGAACGTAAGGGTTGACCTTTACTTGACCGCTCGGAGCTGCTTTGCCACGCACTACTTTTGGAGTAGTGTAGGCGAGTTTGGTGTCATCATCAATCAATCTGGCAATCATCTATAAGAGTTAAAAAACAGTGGTAGGTATTTCTAAATAAAACAATCGGTAAGCTAGGTTAGGTAACTTAATCACTTTAATCAATAGCAACATAGATAATCGACTAGGTATAAATAAATAAAAAAAAAAAAAAAAAAATATCCCTGGACATTTCACACAGCACCATCTAGTCCCAAGCTAAGCAACCTAATGCTTGTGTTATGGTGGCTAGATGGCTGATAAACTACATATATACAATTTTTTTTTTTTTTTTTGTAAATACATACATATTATAGATAGAAAAACACCCAGACCCGGAACAACTACTTGTAGGTCATACAAATATTTGTTCCGTACGGGAATCGAACCCGCGACATGCAGCGCAGCAGTCAATCCCTTGACCACTGCGCCAACCGTGCCGTCAGGTATAATCACATTATTTGTATTTGGTTTATATTTGTTCAATATAAGAATTAACAACACGTGCCTACAATAATTTTAGGCTTTATTATTATTTTAAACACTCTTTTGCAAAAAAAAACGGGCACCTAAGGAAATTTACGGTCTAAGGTCGATTTGAGTTAATTAAATGAAATTTATTTCTTTGACGTAGTCTGTATACTTATAATCGTGTAAATTAATGCGCGTGAAGTGAATTCGGACAATTAAAAGAAAAAAAATGATGGATCCTTCAAAACCGATGTACACGCCCAAACAATAAGAAGTGGTCGGCAATAAAGACAAGATTTTTTAAACTTTTTTTAATTAAATAAAGTTACAAATGTAAAAACCTAATAACGAGTGTGACCTCCTCTTGCCAAAATCACAGCTTGAAGCCTTCTGGGCATGCTTTCCACGATGTTTTTAATAACGTTTTGAGGAATACGTTCCCACTCTCCTGCAATGACTGTTTTTAGCTCCCTGATGTTTTGTGGAGCAGGTTGCACTGATCTTACCCGTCTCTTTAGAACATCCCAGACATGCTCAATTGGATTGAGGTCAGGACTTCGAGCTGGCCAATCTAAACGACGGATCCCAACTTATTGCATGTTTTATTATTATATTTTTGTAATTTTATTGTGACAGTCGCTTGTCAATGAGCGACTAAAATTATATGACATAATTGTATTTATATTTTAACTGATTTTATAATTTTATTGCTTTTTGTGTTCCCCCCTTTACAGGGCAACACAAGTACCAGTGTCCAAAAACCTCTCCTCGAGCAGATATTGTAGTCCTGACCTCCTCTTTACAGGGGTCCGTTCTTGCACTATCTGCTCTCTAACTGATATGTTCTGCACCCTGGCCATGAACTCAAAGACCCAGAGCTCCAGGAGTTCGCCGTTATCGGCGGAAAAGGCGGGCCCCTCGTCTCCTGACGCGAGGAGGAAAATTGTATTCGGAAACGATACACCTCTCGCGTGATGCGCCGAGCTCTTGTCAACGCTCCAAGATCGCTCATAAAGCCTGAGGCTGAGCACCCCAGTCGCATTGCGGAGGCGAGAGCTTGCCTAAATAAGGCAAAGCTTAATTTGGGCAACTCTCGCAACCTCAAGGCGGAAATCAAGACTACGGTGCTCGAAGCCATAAACAGGCTTTATGAGCTGGTCAAGGAGTCGGAGCGAGACAAGGGCTCTGCCGCACCCGTTGCCGTACCGGAACCCGCTTCCCCTGCTAACTGCTGCGGTCCCCAACCCATCATCAGTGAGGTCTTTGCTAGCCAGACTGAGCTCCTTAACACTCTTAAGGAGCACATCTCGGAGTTAAAAGAAAACTCCGAGAAACTCGAGAAACTCCGAGACAGTCTGGCTAGCAAAGAAAGTGCGGGGGAGACAACCTACGCCAGTGTAGTAGCCGTCATTAAGTGCCACACCGGGGCTCAGGCCTTGGAGCGAACGACGCTGCACTCCGTGGTTGTCTCCTCGACACAGGAGATGGATACAGGGGCCGAAATACTCGAAATAGTTAGAAAGGCAGTGGACGCGAAGGAGGGCTGGGTGCGCGTAGAGAGGGTCAGGAAGGCCAAGGATCAAAAGGTAATCATGGGGTGCGCAACAAAGGAGGAGAGGGAGAAGCTAAAAAAGCGACTCGAATCGGCCGGAGAGAACCTCGTCGTCAAGGCAGTGAAGAATCGGGACCCGCTTCTGGTTCTTAGGGACGTGCTGTTAGTACACAGTGACGAGGAAGTGTTGAGAGCCCTTAGGAACCAGAACCGGGAGATCTTTCACGGCCTCGGGGACGAGGAACTCAAAATGTCAGTAAAGTTTCGCAAAAAGTCGCGAAACCCGCACGTGAATAGCGTTGTGCTGAGTGTCACCCCAGCAATCTGGAGCCTCCTCCAGATCGCTCATAGGAGCACTCGAAGGAGGCAAGCTTCGGATTGACCTCCAGAGATTGCGCGTCGAAGATCAGACGCCTCTGGTGCAGTGTACCCGTTGCTTGGCATATGGGCACGGCAAACGCCTGTGCACGGAGCCAGCCGATCTGTGTAGTCACTGTGGCGGTCCGCACCTCAGGGTGGACTGCCCGGACAAACAGATCGGCGAAGCAGCGGTGTGCGTAAACTGCACCAGAGCCAAGCTGGGGGAGCACCGGCACAAGCACAACGCATTCAGCAACGATTGCCCCGTGCGTAAGAAGTGGGATGCATTAGCGAACATTAAAGTCGACGCTGCGCCCACTTCTGAGCACACAGAGATGACCGCTTCGACACAACCAGATAGCAGACGCATTGAGCGAACCACTAGGGTTGGCTTAATGGAGAACGATAATTGGAGTCACTTTCTTGAGAAAGTGGCTAAAATTATGCTGGACCGTAAGCCAACTCTAGTGGAATCGTCAAGTTGTGTCGAATCTGGTGAAACATTCTGCAGTCTTTCGACTAAAGCAGAAGTAGCATTCTGCAAATTTAATTAGGCATCAATACATGATATTGACTTATATAATGAGTATATGAAGCAAATATCATGGAAAAATTAAAAGTAGGAAGACGTAAGAGCTGAAAATTTGTAGAGGTATAAATATAAGGGTAAAAGACTTAAACATGGGTAAATAATTTAGTGATAAATACAGTATTTTATTGGTAGTATTATAGTAATGATATTAGAAAATGTAAATAAACTTAAAAAATAAACGATATTTTTAGTGAAAACAAAACTTAAATGTAATTATTAAATAGTTTATATTGTTTGTAGAATCATTTATGAGTTAAAAACAAAAGAGTAAAATGAAAAAGTTACTAGACAATAGAGAGTGGTCTCCTCGGCCTCTTAAACATAAGTCGCTAAAGAAGCTGTAACAAGTAGATAAGGTCTCTGATCATGTCAGGGGGACACTGGCGGGGCAGGAGTGGTTTTTAGTCGGTTCGAGTCCGACACTACCTCCACTGTCTCACACCCTGTGAGATAATGGAGGTGTCCGTGGAGATTTCCCACTCCTGCCAAAACAAAAAAAAAAAAATCTTATTTCATGTACGCTTCCACGTCGAGCATTGTCGTCCATAAAAATGGAATCTTCCCCAAGTGTAGTCAATGTGGGTTGTGCATATGGAATTAGGACTTCCATTATGTACCGGTGTGCATTTAATGTTCCATTTTCTATGAAAACTAACTCCGTACGCTCCGTCGAATTAATTGCTGCCCAAAACATAACGGAGCCTCCGCCATAAGGAGTGATTTCTTCAAAACACACTCCCGCATAGCGTTCCCGTGGTCTTCGCAGCACTCGCCGGCGTCGGTCCGCTCCACACAAAGAGATTCTACCTTCATCAGAAAACCATACTTTATTCCAGTCCTCCAGAGTCCATGAAGCACAGTTCCGAGCAAACTGAAGTCGAGCAACACGGTGCTCACGGAGTAATTTAGGGCCCCGAGCTGGGCGGTAACTCCTGATATTGGCATCCAAAAGCCTCCTCCTGACCGTCCACAAGCTAACTTCTACTCCTCTTACTTTTTCAAGGCTCTTCTTCGGGTCCACACTTGACGCCTTACGATTCCGCAACGCCTGACTCACCAAAAAGCGGTCATCTCTTGGTTCTGTGCATCGTTTTTTTCCCGAACCGGGTCTTCTTTTGACCGAACCGGTCTCTTGATACCGTTGCCAAGTCCTCTGGACAGTTGAACGTATCACATTTTGCCGCTAAGACACGTAAGTTTGCGAATAACCTTCTTCAAGTAGGGCTATAATTTTACCGGCCCTTATCGCTTTACATTAAATACCACTTTTTGATATGATCACTCATATCAAAAAGTGGTATTTAATGTAAAAAGAAAGATTAAATTGTTTAATTTGCAGAAAATATTCAAAAAGTTTTAAAATATCGTAATCAGTTAAAAATCGTTTCAGCAATTCGCGCCATTAGTAAAGCAATTTTAGAATAATCCACAATAATCATTATTTTTCTTTTATTAATTTCAAATTTTAAATTTGGAACGTAAAGAATCATGCCAGGATGCTTCAAATAGCATGCCAATACATCGTCAAATTAATAAAACCTATTTCTTGTTCTTCTTCATTGAAGTAGACAACAAAATCTAAAGTGCCCGTTTTTTTTTGCAAAAGAGTTTATTTTTATTTAGTTTGCTTATATTTTTATTTTAGGGTTCAAGGTTTTATTACTTATTTCTAATGAATTTATTTGTCTTACAGCAAAAATCTAATATCTTAATCTTTTGGAGCACGAAGCTTCTTCTAAATTTTCTTGGTCATCGTCAGCAATAGCAACATAGATTGATAAATCATCTGATGCTGAAATAATCGGTTCATCTTCATCCATATCAGAATCATGAGGCTGGCCAGATTTTGAACAACATGTAAGCATTTGTTCAAATACTGTCTCATCCTCATCTGGTGCATCGCTATCATCAATAGTTCCATAACATGCGGGAAAAGTCCATCATCTCTTCTTCTGCTTGATTGTCGAATCTTTTCAAGGCCCTTTTGTGTCACTTTAACAAACCCCACTATTAGAGGTTTTTTACACAGCACACACAACTCGCCGTCGCCTTCCTCCGTCATTTTTAAACAAACGCTCCTTGCACAAGTAGGTGCACAACTGCTCCGTTTCGTACTTCGAGCGAGACACAAAGAAGATGCCGCCTGCGCGCCGCCGCCGTCGCACCGCTGCGCGTGCGCCCCGCACCCCTCTTCACTCCCGCGACCGGTCATTGCTAACTGACGGCAATGCATGTACACGGTGCAAATTAGATCGGTTTGCAGGGCACACCACAAAGATGTTGGTGTGCGTAAAATCAACTGGTGTATTACTTCGCCTATTTGTTAGTGTTTGCTTCACTATAGTATATTGTATAATATGAGGTAAAGAATATGAAGCATCAATTTAACACTATGACTAACCGGTGTCGTGGCTTATATGTGTAATCATTCGGCTGGTAAATCAAGTGTCGTAGGATCGAATCTGCGCCGCTGGCGTCAACTTTTTGCATTATTAAAAAACTTTTATTTTCATTTTGTTGAATTTTTATTGTAATTTACCTGATAATAAGAACATTATTCGAAAAAAAATATGGAAGTAAAAATTAAACAATTTGTATTAAGAAATCAACAACATTTATTGACTAGGTTTTTTTTTATATTATAATTACAAATTATAAAGTTTTGTGCATGACAAATATTCTAAGTCGGACAAGAAATAACGTTACTTTTCTTATTCAAGTGGGTAATTTATTTATTAGTGAAATGAATAAACATGTTAATAAGATAGATATTAAGATACAGGTATCCTAAATTGTTATCTCACTAACAATAACATCACTCACATAAAACAAATCGAATTACCCCCTGATATTTTTATTAATAGCCTATTGGTGCGCCTTCGCTATCTATGACTTGTTCATGCACGAAGTAAATGTCTCCACTAGACCTGCATGGAAGAATATTTTTTTTTATGATAGCGCTCACCATCTTTTCGCCACAATATTTTGCGACCGTCCTTGTCTGATTTAAAACATTTTTCATCTCTAAATATAACTATATTATTGCACCAATCAAAATCCAAATATTCTCTTGCGAAGCGTACCCGGTTTTGCCTGTGAATATCTGACATTCAAATTTTCTTGGCTGGCCTACAACATTTCACACCAGCTGCTCGCAAGTGGTTTCGTACAGTTTGTAATGTCACGTCATGTTTAGTTGCCGTGGAACGAGTAGTGAGGAAGGGCTCAGCGGTATGCGTAGCAACTATATCAGATGCCAATCTGTGAATGCAAATCCAGCCTTTGGTCCCGGTCGGCAAGGATCAATGCTTCCCGAATCTGCATAACGATGGACCCACAATTGCACAGTCCTTCTCTGTGAACAATAATAAAATATTGTTACAAAAAACAACAATCAATAACATGTGGATTATTTAAACATATTAAACTTCTAAACATCATAATAACATTTTGTTACTCACCGATATCTTTAAACGTCTCGCAATTTCACTAATTGAAACATTTTGCTCATGCAAAAGAATTATTTCAGGTCATAAAAGTGTGGTTCAATGATTCATATTGATTCACAAATAAAAGCACTTCTCAAAAAACGCAGGGTATAATGTCTAAAAACGTAACGAAAGCCCGATAGTCAATAGCATTATGACGATGAACTTAAACTACTAACTTAAACATGATTTGTCATTTTTAGAGGGTAGACAACTAATACATTCTAACCCAAATATAAAGAGACTTGCTAATAGTTAAGCAATGAATTGAACAAACAAATGTAAAATATTTTATTAAAACATACAAAAACATTAAGCTGTTGGCAGTCGGATTCGATCCTACGGCGCCGGCGCAGTAAGTAATTATTTATCGCACGCTCGACTAATGCGCCACGGAGACGATTGTATCATAAGCTAAATTTATGCGTCATATTCCCTGCAACATTAGTGACAAGAAATTTTATTGTGTGTGCGTGGACAACGGGTTATTGTGAAGCAAACACTAATAAATAGGCGAAGTCAGACGGCCGTTGATTTTACGCACACCAACATCTATGTTGGTGTGCCCTGCAAATCGATCTAATTTGCAGTGTGTACTTAACAATTATTGAGATTGTAAAAACTTTGGTATTAGGCCGAATTTCCATTGGCTTCTTGGAAAATCTATTACAATACAGCGACTCATAACTAATAAACGTATTGAATTAGCCTGAGCAATTATTCACATGACTTAATTAAGTAAAAAATAAAAAATAAATGTTTTGAAGGAAAATCTTTTGGATAACTTAACAAAGCTATTTATTTAAGGAAATAAAACCATATTAAAAAGTAAAAATTAGCAGACCAATTTTTCAGGAGCAGTTAAAGCGCAAAAAGTTAAAAGATTAATTTGGAGTATCTCTCAAATCGAAAAAATGTTGGATGCTTATACTTACCTATTCTAACTAATATATTCATACGTATACAGAAAGTATTTCAGTCTGAGGAATTTTTCACAAAGACCTATAAGCAATTTTCATGTTTAGGTAAAAATACCTAACTTCTCTTATCAAAATGTTTTGGCTAATTTGACATCTGTAATCTGTATTACCTTACTTTATCACACTACCTATTCTCACTGGCAGGGGAAATTTTCGGGTTACATAAGCCCCGTTGATTGGGCTATTTAACGAACTTTAACAGGAACTTTAGGGTGAAAGCCCAGAATAGCCTGCGAAATTAAAATTTTCTTACGCTTTTTGCAATTTGCAGGACAGTGTCGGGTTATGTGTTGATTAAAATATGATTCGCAACCGTACCAAATATGGTTTTACAGTTATAATTATTAAAATCATCAACACGCGTTGTATTACTAAATAATTAATTGAATTAATTCCATTGAATGACTTTTTTATAAAATAGTCATTAGTCATGATGCCTAAGCATGTAGGGGCGGGCGGCAAAGCGCCTATGGCACTAAACACAAAGGTGTTTCAAGGTCTTTCACGTGTTCTACACGTGAATACGCTGGCTTTGGTACTAGGGTAAAATGAATAGCAGGAGTTTGAGCGACAGTTAAGACGGACGTCGTCTCCGAGGGAGGCATATTAAACGCTGGCGTGAAAACTTTGAGGCATTTGTGAGTGATTGGTCGGAGAAAACCGCACGGAGAGAAGAATGGGGGGTCCCAGCAGTGGGACTATAAAAATAGATAGAATAGATCTCTAGAATATTTTTCTTCTCAGTCTTGTTTATTTATCGTTTGGATTGTTTTCGAGATAATGACCGTGTGTTTTGGTTATTGACTAAGATTACGTACCTGTTTACTGACAAATGAATCCAAGTGGCCTATGAAAAATAACTACATTTGTAATCGAGCACAAATAATCGTACATACAAGTAATCGTACTCGTAAACGTCCCGGTATTTGTATCATCGGTTTTCCCTGCAGCGGCGTCGCAACAGACGCTGACGCTTTAACGCTTGTATACCAGGAAACAATAATCTGTAAGAGATAAATCGCGCTGATGGATGGAGAGGGACGGAAAGCTTATGTTTCACTTTATCACTATCAACGCCTCATCCCCCAACGACATTCGTTGGGGGGTGTTTGTAATACTAATGAATGAATGAATGAAACGCCGCCTTGCGGAAAGATGAAGCGAGCTACCAAACAAATATCAACAGCATCCATAATATTATTTTGTCGAGTGTAGAAAGAGATGGCATGCTGAGAAGGCTCCACCCCTTAATTCCCCCTTCCCTTAATTTACGCTGCTTATTACGTCATTCGATTACGTAGATGCTACACAAGCGGCCGGAAAATCCATAGGCTGTTGAACTTTTGACATTGAACTTTAGCAATCGAAGACGATACTTGAACCGTAAAGCACGGGTCGTAATGTAAACTTTACAGATGGGAGTGAAAATAAGCTTCCCGAATTGATTTCAGTTTTGATACTAGATAAAGTATGATGGGTAACACCGCTCTTAAGTGCACGCATAACTACATACATATATATATATATATATTAAATAAAAAATCCTATAGAACGATCCCTGGTTTTCCACATTTTCTGTCTTGTGTTGTAATTAATAAACGGACTAAGGACACGCCCGCCATACTATTCCCAGACCACTGCGATCACCAGTAAAGCGCCAAGACAATGAAGCTCCACGAAGTTTCAGAGAAACAATGTAATGGTCTTGTCCGCAACGAAATTAATCAGGAAAGTATAGCGGAGGAGTAGGACGGACTAAGCACAATATCATCATTTTTTTACAATTACACTACAATTACAGTATTGTCTCTCCTCCCTTAAATCCATCCAAAGGTTGTCTTGAAAAGATCGCTTTCAGCGATAAGACCGCGCATCGTGTCACCCTATGTACAAGTTGTATATTGTAATACCTGCTATTTGTATGTTGTACATAATTAAGAGTATTCTATCTATGTATGTATTTATAGTCTATCTTTTTTATGTCGCATATTTTTGGCTAATCGGAACGGTTACTCGAAACGCAGCGTCAGTGGCACTGTCTGTAATTAATGATGTAAAAAGCCACGTTATTTTTTTCGAATGTGAAATCTTTATATGACCCCCTTCCTGCTCTGGGCGGAGCAGAACGAAGTCAGACTTGTACTGACTAAAACCCATCCATGTTCCGTCTTTGCCCTTTGTGTTACAGGGCCGTGGTATCTCTTTTGAAAAGTCCCACAGCCCCAGGCCATGTATCAAAGAAACATTTTCTTTTGAAAGTGCTTCAAAAGGGTTAGAAAAATTTGGCCTTCCTGACTTAATTCCAGATCAATAGCTGGCATCAATACAAATTAATTTTGAATAGGCCAAAATCTCTAACAGCGTCACTTTTCCGAAACATATGGCTATCTAACCCTACATTCAGTTTGTTAGTTAATTACTTAGTTCTTTGCCATCAGTAGAACTTTGATAGCTCGATAATTTCGAAAATAGAAGCTAGAAAAGACATAATGCAAGGACCCCAAATAAATTGGAATAAGGGCAGGAGAATGACGATACGATAATGCTAGTGCCAAGACAAATCTTAAAGTGTATACAAACAAAAGCAATGACCGGTAAAAGTTAAATCAAAAGCCGCGAAAATGTATATAATGTTGTCATGTTCCAAATTTTGTTTTACAAAAAGCATAAAACCTTATGAATGCATCTAAAGGAAAAACTTTTAGCATACAATTCGTAGGACTCCTGCATGGGTGTAATGCAGCTATCTATTAATAGATTTGTCGCACCAGGTTGCCAGGATTACCAGGATGTGGGTCCCCTTCTATATCACAACGTGTACGCACACTTGGACACGGGACCGCAACGTTCATCTGTATGCACTTGTGCGACAGGCATATGCGAAAATTGAAGGAGAGAGGAAGAAGGGGTACAGTAACTTTTACATTCATTTAGTGGACTACCACTGAATGAATGTCTAAGTACAGTTCCAGTTCCCCTTCAATGTGTGCAAGTGGTTTCATTCAACCTTTGTGCTTCGCACCGCTTTTTGGAAATTACCTAATAAGACGTAGACTCGCCGCTCTAATGCCATGGAAAGGGCACGCGGACGCTGGCCCTGAGCAGCAGCACTACATGAATCCCACCATGCTTCTTTACTCTAGTTACACTCACACACCCACAAAATCACTCATACTACACATCTACTAACATTCTTCTCGCATACTTAACCTAGATTTTAATCAAAATAAATAAAATTATAAAATGTCGTATGATTCCTTACTATATTCTGTCAGCGCGCCTAGTACATAATTTAGCCTAGGTTAGGCACCAGCCTCCTACAATATTTAATTACCTGAATTGTGTATCATTGTCGAATCTGACCAATGTAAAATAATTTATGTGTATTGTGGTGAAAAAATAAAGTTGATCGATTGAGTTGGCGAGAATCCTCTGAAGGAAAAGTTATAATTATATATGAAAAATAAAAGAGTAAGAGGATATGAGTATATTTAAAATTCAAAATATTTGAAAAAATAGTGATATGGTAAATCTAGTATAAGAATTCTCCTCACTGCGCACAGAGTCCAAGAAACTTCCTGCTGTGTCAGCACCGCTGATGTACTTACTAAGTTAGTTCCATATACAGACGCCAGCACATCAAGCTACTACAATCTGTCAAATTTATTTAATAGATTTTCAACTTTACCTCTAAAGCATATAGGTTCAAGGTTGGTTAGGAAAATCTGACAGTTTCGGGTAGGTTGACCTGCTGGCATCTGTACCTAATAGGTTTTAACCAGATCCATGCTTCAAATATTGGATTTTTAAATCTTCTCTTCTACATCTAATTTTAAAACGACGGAATACTATAGTGGGTATAATCAATTTACGAGTAGGTGTGAATTCGTTCCTTTATGACCTTGTTCAGCGACAACTTCAACGTGTTATCAGCTGCGCTAGTTCTATGCACGCGTTCCGTATCCATCATCGAATCTCTCCCTCCCTGGCTAGGCGCACGCAGTATATTGATACTCGAACGTAGTCCGGGAAATAATTTTCTTAGGTTATCGAATACGTTTTTACAAAACCATCATCATCTGCCTAGTCTTTTTCCAACTATGTTGGGGTCGGCTATGGCCAGTCTACGTACGTTTTTACTAAATATAATATTTGATTAAATAACTATGTCAGTTTTTACATACCTAGGTAAACATCATTAAACCCAATACCGATGTGGTTAAGAATATTTTTTTTTCAACAAATACGAGGAACAGGATATAGGAGATAGTAACAGGATCCTGGTGTAAAAACTTTTGAGGTAGAATTATATGAGTGAGTTTTGTTTCTCTATGTTATGTTGAAATAATGTCACATAACACATTGCAATAGAAAAGATTCTGCTTATCAGTGATTATGATAGTTATATGGTCTCTTTTTCCTTAAAAAGAATCCATAATATTTCTAAAACCTTTGAATTATTATTTATTTCTCTTAGTTTCTTGTTTATACATGTCGGATCTGGTCATTGGTACGGACTTAAAATGAATCGCAAGTACGCCAGTGGTGTACTTGCGATTACTTCATTTTCGTTGTCAGCGACCCCGAAAATCCCGAAAACCCATGATGGAAAAACCAAAAATTTTCCTCGGCGCCGTCTTGGATTTTCATTATGACCTCGTTTTCGTTATCGGCGACCCTGAAAATCATGAAAACGACGCCTGTGACCAAAAAACCTGAAAATTTTCCTCAGTACCATCTTGGATTTTGATTTTGATTTCGTTTTTGTTGTCAGTGTCCCCGATAATCACGAAAACAACATGCATGATGCAAACACCGAAAATTTTCGTCGGTGCCATCTTGGATTTTCATTTTGTCCTCATTTTCGTCCTGAAAATTATGAAAACGAAAGCCGTGACGGAAAAACCAAAAATTTTCCTCCGCGCCATCTTGGATTTTCATTTTTACATTCACTGAAAAAAACACCCATTGCATTCAAATTAAGAATTAAAAAAACAGCGATCCTGACTATTCTCTTCAACTCAGTCCACCTTCAAGTAATAGCAGGCGTGATGTTATGTTTAATCGACAGAGTAAACCTTAGTGGCCATATTAAATCGCGCAAAAGTCCATGCGCGCATATGTGTTTTCTTGCAAGTGGACTTGCGCAAGTGTCCTTCGCGCAAATGTGTTTCGCGCTAATGTCCCAGATCCTTCTACGGGATCACTAGGTACAAAAGTTTTTTACATTAGCTGTCATAGTTTTATGATTGATGATTCTTAACCCCAGCAGTTACTGATTAATAAGCTTTAGGTGCCCACGCCTGTTACTCGCACACTCCAATTCCGCTCAAGACTATGGTCTTATATATAAAACAAGACTACGTAAAATTTTGTACACCCGTGTTTAATTCTTACATGGCTAATTTCCACTACAAATTTGTTTGGAATTCGTTGAATCTCTATTAGATACTACGGTATCTCGGTCACTTCAAATACACTGTATTCGTCTCACTTTTGAATGTTTCAATGCAGAAACCTTAAATACACTTGTATTAAGAACTTGGAAAAAGACCATAAAAGTTTCGTTCAGGGTGATTATTTTTATAAAGCACTGTTTAACAAGATTTCGCAAGTTACGAGTGGACAAGATATAAATATTATTTGATACATTGAAACAGTTAACATTGACGCTACGACCAGAAGATGATGATGAAGTATTCATTCCTCTAAGATATTGTCCACTACCCGATTATCTGATACCAGAATGTATCGAGATGTCTTGGAAAGTAGTAAGCCAATTTCCGTCAAATTCAAAAAACCTTACACGCATGAAGAGTTTGTGCGTTTGTGCCAAAATTTATACCATTCGCCAAGAACTTACTTGTTGTATTATAGAATCTTTTATTCCAAAGGCTGTTCAACAAAAAACGCATTTACACTAACTTACGAAGCTGATGCTTTGATTGATGCCAAATGGACACTGACAGCAATTTATGTAATGTGTGTCAATGAAACTGAGGTATAATTATATTTTTCATTTATGTATATTTTTCTAACATTTTTATGTTCCACCGTAGAGCCTAAGGGTACTGAGCCGATTTTGGTAAAATCCATTCGTTATTACAGTTCGAGTGACATTGGCTACATTTTATACATCTAAAAAATTAGGAAATTTCGTTTATTGAGTTATTTTCTGAGGACAGAAAATGCAGCAATTTTGCTTTTTTGGTTTTAATATTGAAAAAGCAATGACCAAAATTGGTGCCTATTCCGTGATTTATGAATGATTGGCGTTGGGATGCTACAAAGTCGGCCTAAAACTGCTAGAATATGTACTAGGAGCTCATAAAGCAGCAGTAGATTTGAATACAGGGAACGTTAACCCTTGCGCATGCGTGTAAATCATGTGTAAATACAAAATAAACTTTAGAAAGCGAACCCCTCACTATCAAATGTAACAAGATATAAGATAATGAGAGTTAAGATAACCATTTTGCCTGGTCCGAGATGCACGCACCACACAAAATGATAATTTGTGATAGTTGGTTGTGTGATGACAGATGGTAGCTGAGACAAAAATACTTCAAAAATAATGTCAGAAGCCACTTGCAGACAAAATTTCTCTTTCATTAATTTCAAACACCAGCAACTAGTCACAGATGGTGTAAGTAAGTTGGACCCTAGATTGGCTGTAAAAAAAAATTACATAACAAATTGTCAAAAAAAACTTGTTGTAAACAAATTGTTTCACCATTCCATCATGATATTTATTAATTAATGATATTTATACATTATTTACAGACTATAAACCGACTTAAAATAATAAATAATAAGAGTTTCATCAAAGATGTTTTGATCAATAAAATTTTAAACGTAGCTTTGGTTGGTATAATCAACCGTCGTCGTAGACAAAAGAATGGCGTTGTGGGTACTAGGACAACACGGAACGTGAGGAGATAAGGCAGTAAGGTTTATTTTTATTTTTTTTTAAACTGGTAGCCGAGCAACTTATTACACTTTACCGTGGAGCCCGTTATCTGTTCGCAAACTTTTGGTACGGGGTGAATATTGTGAAAATGGCGGAATGTAAGAAAACGCCGATATTCCTCCATATCTGACTAAGACGTCCATTGCCATGGTGACGCAAGGTGCGTTTATTTCAACAGGATTACAGAAGTCAAGTGGAGTTTGCATGCGTGAAATAATTTTCTTAGAGTCAATTCTACTACATAAGTAAAAATAATATATTCTTGTTTTAGTCTGTGTAACAAAAAACTGAAATAAATAGAAGCGTTGCCCGTAATATTGGCAAAATAAAAAACTAAACCATGGATTCAAATAGCAAGGAAAAGCTTTACCTTGGCCAAGTAATACATGCAGTATGAATTCATTCATAGCTGGTTGTCCTTGCTATGTATATAATATATTTTTTTACAATAATTTACCATGTAACAATTGGACCAATTTTCTACCACTCATACATAACTCCGACATTGAATATCATGTTATTAATTGTGATGATAACTGAAAAATTCACACAGTACTATCATTAACACTTAAACAGGATATTGACAAAGCATTTTATATTTGTCAGGTTCAATTTAAGCCCTCGGTTAATCAGACTGTTAGGATCAGCTTGTTTTGTTGTCCCGCAGTATACCCGTAAGTATATAACGTTTATGTTTTATCGCGATTGAAACTGTTTAGAGGGGGGGTGTGTGGTTGGGCACGCCACGATAGTGGCGGTAAGTCCCCTCTTTGAGGAGTGGCTAGGGAGGCGCCACGGCGCCCTCACCTTCCGCCTGACGCAGGTCCTCACCGGACACGGGTGCTTCGGGAGGTACCTGCACCGAATCGGGCGGGAGGAAACGCCCGGGTGCTACAATTGCGAGGATCGACCGGAGGACACGGTGGAGCACACCGTCGAGGTCTGCTCCGCTTGGGAGGAGCACCGCCGTGTCCTCGTAGCGGCGATTGGCGGCAGCGACCTCTCGCGTCCGGCCCTGGTTCGCCATGGTCCGGGGCGAGAGGGAATGGGAAGCCGTCGCCTCCTTCTGCGAAGCAGTCATGCTAGCGAAGGAGGCGGCGGAACGTGAGAGGGAGAGAACCTCCTCACGTCCCAGCCGCCGCGGGAGAAGCACCGGGCGTCGGGGGCCACGCCGTGATGGCTCTCGGCCACCGTAGGCGCGGGCCTGTGGACGGCGAGTAATGGGCTAGCTCGTCCGTCGTATGACGACGGGCAGGCCGTGTCGACGGCGCCTTCGTGTTCCACGCGCGCCTCAAAGAGTTGTCAGCAAACGGGAGGGGTCCGCAAGGGCCGGTGTCTGCCAGGGCTGCGGGACTGTTCGAAAGAGATACCGCGGCCCTGGAACATAAAGGGCCAATGAAGGAACATGGGTGGTTTTTAGTCAGTAAGAGTCTGACACTCCCTTCCGCTCCGCCCAGAGCGGGAGGAGTCATTTGATGATTTCCCACCCTCCAAAAAAAAAAAAAAAAAAGGGGGGTTTGTGGTCGAGTTCGTGTATGGTATATGTTCGTGTGATGTTGAATGTGTTTCTGTAATCGTTTTTTTGTAGTATTATTTTACGTGCCTACATTATTTTAGAAATAAGATTTTCTGTACGGGTATAGTCTTGATTATATAGCCAGTTTTGTAGTTTGGTTTTTACTTCGTGTTTGTTTAAATGACTTATTTCGATATGCTTGTTGACTCTTCTGTAAATGAGTGAGCTTATTACATAAAGCTGGCGGCTAGTGAAAGCTGTTTTGTGAGAGACAGATGGACACGCAGATTTGGCTTTACGAGTGGTTGGATCTAATGGGGAACCTGTCTATGCTTCCTGACATTGAGCACAACGAGCAGCCGCACAGTAAGTACCCCTCCCTGCATTCCGCATACAATTCACTTGTGGGAAATCTATATGGCTTCACCTTGAGCACAAACCCAAGCAGTTTAGTCTTAGCGGTGCCATCACCAGACCCGACCAGAATGGGATAATTGATTTTATGTAGTGAGCTTCTATTAGATGAAGTATTCTATCAGAAACTACTCTTCAATGTGTGGAAAATCTGGTATTCAATATTGTTATGACTTTTCGTTGTAGTCTCACATCATTTAAAAAACTGTATCATTCATTCGGTATAAAATAACATATTTCATTATTATTCAGCACCAGCGGAAAAGTTATTTTCTTACTTGTGAGGGTTTTCAATTTCCGTGAGTGCGCTCATGAGGGTCTGTATGCAGGTTGTCTTGCCGGCGCCCGGTGGTCCCAGCGTCATGATACCTTGGTGGTTTTGATGAGACTTGCACTACTGAAAAGCACGTTTTTTTTAAATTTTTTGTTTACGCCCAATGACTTCTGGGCCAAAATCCACTATGTGGAATCCTAACAAGAAATAACACACAGCAACCGAAATAGCTGGAACTCTTGGGATGAGGGGATAGTTTGAAGTCATTGGCTTGTTTGGCTGATATACTGAGAACAAGATGGTTAGTCAGCGCGCAGCAAGGCACGGCAATATTATGTTCTTATAATAATGTAGGATAGAGGCTACAGTTTAAACCATTTGCGTATCAACTGAAAAATAAAATTATTTACAGAAATGTATAAACATAAAATCAATGTCTGTTTGTTTGTTCGTTCGTACCCTACAGACTCCTAAACTACTGAGCCGATTTTCATGAAATTTTGCACAGTTGTTCTACATAGGCCAGATAAGGTTTCTGAAAAAAAAACTGAAAAAACTATATTTTTGAAACCTTTCCTGGCGTATGTAGAACAACTGGGCAAAATAAAAGAACTTATTGATTTTTATATAATTAGATAGATGAAACGCGCTTACGACTGGCCTTTACTCGTAGTAAAGGCCAGTCGTTGAACTCTGCTCAACTTCAATGCTAAAGTTTAACAGCCTATGGATTTGCCGATGAATGTAAACACCTACGAAGGTCACTGCCACCCTGACGACAGTAGTGACGTAACTCTACCATCCATCCCCATTATGACCACTTTAAGTGTGCAATGCAAGGTGGCGCTGCTTGTCAAGAAAAAATGCATTGATATGCCAAACTTGATACATTTATTAGTTCTCTGTTTTGCTGCCTGCACAGATAAGTTGGCTGAAGTGTGCGGGATGGAACTTGCCAGATTGCCATCTCTTTCTACGTGACGTACGTGACGTATTGTGCTTGTTAGTTTTCATTAAGATTCTCATTATAATAAAACGCAACAGAATCAACCCCGTGTTTGGTTGCGAGTCACCTGTTGTGAAATCTGTGCCCCTGGCACATGAAAATAGTGTACTTAAAAAAAAATTATCTGGGAGTAACGTTGGATACTTGTCGCTGCGTCTTGAATATTTTGGTTATCTTATCCACTTCCTTTTCGCAGTATCAGTTTCGTTATGATGATCATGGCTGACCTACAAATATTTAACAAAATGGTTTCAGGGGATCTAAAATGGCCACTTTCAGCAATTCTTCTAAAAGTAATTTATTTTCCGAATACCCAGCAGATCATTAGCAATTCTTCTAATTTTCGTAAAATGGTGACACATATTAGCTGAATCATACTCAATTCATTTCATATCAGAATCATATTTTTTGTAAATGTTGCTACGTGAAAAAAATAAAGACCGTATTTTTACCGGTTATTTTTTCTTTCTGGCTTTTTAGACCCGCAGTTCATCATTTCCCAAATAACTTTTAGACTACTTATTATAATTTGTTTTAAGTCATAAATTAAAAAAAAAAAATTTGAACGGTGCCGTCAGTGCCGTGTTGGAGTTTCAAATGAAAGGGCTTCATTAGTTCCGCGACACTCGATAGTTTTCGAGTTATAGTTTCTTGAAAACTGTTATTTTTACATGGCTTTTTGTAACTATTGATGCTTTGACTTTAGAAAATGCCCCTAGTTAAGGTTAAAGAACGTGAAAATGCCGTGTAACGAATTAAAATATGAATTATTAATAGAAGGCTATTAATTTGGATTTGTTTATAGTTTGTAAACTAAGTATGAATCTCATTTAATAATTAATATATAAATTATTGAAGGTTTATCAATAAAAAAGTCCAAATTGAGGAGTTGATCGTAGTGATTAATAAATAAACGCACCTTTTCAAATCTATTGAAAAACTTATCCCTCATGGTGTCTCCTATTCGGTAGGAAAATTCTCTTCTGCAGTGTTTTCTATTTTATTATCTCAGTGCATTCGTGTTGTCTTCAAAAATGCTGTGAACTTATCAAATTCGTTGTCTGTAATCCAAGCAGTCATATTGACATGTCGTCACTGCTTTCATTCTTTCTTCAAACGTGTGCATAGCTTCCTCGACGTCTAAAATAATCAATCATAATTTATTTTTACCAAGCAGTTTTGCAAAAGTAATGAAAATGTGTGACACACATTTAAACGTCTATATCAAAAACTTCCTTAAATCCCCCATCTCTCTGAACAATAATACAAAGTAAAAATAAGATTAATTTCAATCGCAATAATTTAGTTCCAGAATACCGAACTGTCCGGGCAAGCAAGCATGATACAGTGGACCCGACTTTCATCATAGCGCTTATGGCCCTCAGTTTAAGATTTAAAACTGGTTTAACAATCCTCTCTGAGGTATGTTTTCCTGGTACAGATGCGGATTCTGCCCGATGCGGATATTGATTGCGTCCAGTTTTGTCCCACTATTGCTAGTTTAAACTGTGAAGGGTTCAAAGATAACGCTACTGAATAATTGCCAGGATATTTGATAGAAAGTTTTATTATTATTCACGAAAACAAGTTTCGAAAAATGTATCTCTTGTTGCTACAGAAAAAATATAAGTTTTTAAATGTTTCCAGAATCAATAATAAGTTTTCTATTAATCCTTTCAAATCAAATCAAATCGATTTTATTTGTAAATATTGGTTTCATTACAATAGGATTTTATAATGATATATCATGGTAAGTTCGTTACATTTAACTCGAGAGCATACAAATAATAATAAAGTTAGTTATATCAAAACACACCTTTTTAAATGAAATAACATAATTATTTACATACTAACTCACAATTCCTAACGTAAAAGTGTGTTACATTACCAATGGCAAAATAATAGTAATCTAAATGTTATATTGTAATACAATCTAAGTGTCAGTGGTGTTTGTGTGGTCAATGCAACAATGCCTTCAGGGCGCTGTTGAGGCTTCCACCTTACTGTAGTACGTCGATTTCCCACCCCCCAAAAAAAAAAAAGGTATGTTCGCTGATGCCCACACTGACGATTACTTTGCAATAATGTGGAAGAAAGTTGCCTCAGTAATATCCCGAGTGAGGGGCAGCAACAGCATTCTGAAGGTGTTTGTAGAGAGGCTGGATGGGCTTGGGGAGGTTTACCAAGCTACATGTTGGCAATAAAGCTTGTTAAATCTTCCTGTGATTGTGATTTTATTTTTTCTCTTTTTAGTGTTCTTGCATGTTACTAATATAGTTTTTAAGTAAGATGTAATACTAACGCGCTATGGGCCTTGATGCCTGACAATAAATATATATTTATTTTTATAACCTCTGCTGTGGAGTACTAGCATTTATGAATTAAAATTTTGTTGTTAAATAAATAATAAACTGTTTCTTTTTGTTTTAAACATAATGTATACATATAATAAATCTGTAGACGTGGACTTTCTGTACATTGAAAATATATAGAAAAAAAATAGTAGGGTAGTTTCCATTTATTTTGATTACAGGTTTTATGTAACTTGCAATGACGCCATTTTTTAAGTTTGTCGTTTCGTTAGTTACTTTAGATTATTTTAATTTATAAATGTATACTATACTGGCGCTGTATGTGTGTGTTTAGATCTTGCTACTGAATTTTAAAACAGTTATCCCCAACCGATTGAGCTGAAATTTTGTATACCTACACGTTTAGTTTGGATGACGATGCATGGCTAGCTAAGTAATGTCATTCTAAATTCAATATAACGGACTCCCAAAGGTGGACGAGTTTTTTATATGCATCCCCATGATATGCATAAAGAAAACTAAAAAAAAAATGACGCTCTGTGTGGTTTCTCGCGACAAGCTTTTTATATCAAATAAATTGAAAAACGTAATAAATTGATGGGTTTGATTTAGTTTAGTAGGTCCAATGGCGAATGGATCTCTTACAATAGACAGAAAACCGGTCGTGATAAGTGCAATCGCTTGAATATGCATTGTTTATTGCCTCTTAGTCTCTTTAAAATCACATTTTTGAAAGCCTCTTAGTGTTTATAAACCCCTAGTGCTTCAAATATTGTAAGGTCTAGATGGATCAATACTGTATCCCGAGCACATGGCACGCCACAGCGGTTTCCATGACAACGATGAAGTACGTCTAAAATACGGTTTGCGGCTAAAATATCAAAATAAACAGATGAGTATAAACCTGGTTTAAAAACGATTGTATTTTACTCGTATTTTTTTTATTTTTTATTTTACTCATATTTATTTTTTATTTTTTTATTATTAGTTATTTTTACTTCAGTTATCAGTAATTCCTCACTGCGTTCCTGTTATTTTTCATAAAAGATTTGACAAGTCAACGGATCTGAAAAAGCCTTTCCAAATGGCCGCCCTTGATTAGTATATAAAAATAGACAAAACTACAAATACTACATGGTTTACTGACACAAAACTGATTTTGTTCATTGCTCTAAAACGCTTCATTTTTAAGTTATTTTGTATGACTTTTCTGTCATAAATCTTATAAAAGCTGCAAATAGGTAAGTCAGAAAACCTATTTTATCCACCTACACCGTGATTGCCACAAGAGAGACGTTTCGAGATGTATTTAGGATAGTACTACAGCAGTACTTGTTACGTTTTGATTATTTCAATTTTCCCGTCCCACTTCTGTATACAATTTATAACCCTTCACAAATTAATTCATCACATTTATGGTAGTCGTTAGTCAGCACCCTAATGTGATGACTTACTCTGTAATGAAAGACCTTTTTTTGGGGAAACCTTCAAAAGACGACAGGTCTTTGGGGAAAAGACCGGGGAGTGTGGGATTTTTACCGCACTAAAACCACCCCGGTGGTCACCATCCGCACATGAGAGAAGGCACCGTTTCCTCTTAAAAGACCTGTCCGGAGCCCCCTCTGTGCAACGCCTGTTAAGGCTCATCCTTCTTGATATTCGGTTTATTTTACACAATCTGGAAACAAAAAACAAATTTTGTCGAAAGATGATTTTATTTAAAAACTTTACATGTTGTTTTCACCTAAAAATTAAAGTGATTCACACCGAATTATTTTTAACTTTTTAGATACATATTTTAGATTAGTCTTGTATTTGTGTAGCGCGATATGCAAATGAACGACGAATCTGATCGTGGTAGAAACCTACATTATTGGTGGGAGCAAAATATATTCATACCATGCATATTAGCCGAGCTATCAGCGACGAAGTGCTAGTTGATTAATACACTTCTCATCAAAAAAATCGAAACACCTCGCAGTTTATGATTTGATAAGGATTATCAGAAAAATGTGTATATTTAGGAATAAATGTAAAATGTCATTTAATAGTGAGTAGTATGAGGTTTTTAAATCCTAATGTTATTGTTCTAAATTCAAATTAAGTCTTCATAGGTTTCGTATTTTGTATAATGAGTAATTTTTACCCTGTATGGAATATGAAGGAAATGGGTAAAACAACACGCGTAAATGAAAAAAAAATGTAAGAAACGTTTATTTAATAACTTTTATTCCCTCCGCGAGCTCTTATTACTGCTTCCATACGGTTCTTCATCGATCGGATGAGAGTCACGATCACATGTTGTGGTATATTATCCCATTCCTCTTGGATTGCATTTTGCAGCTGGCTAAGTGTTTCTGGGGCTGGATCTCTTGCTCGAATTCGTCTCTTTAATTCATCCCATAGATGTTCAATGGGATTCATGTCCGGGCTTCTTGCTGGCCATACCATAATGGAGATACCGACTTCGGTAAGATAATCTCGTACGACGCCCGCGGTGTGAGCTCTAGCATTGTCGTGCATGAATATGAAGTCGTTGCCAATAAAATGTGCATAGGGCATCACATGAGGTTCAAGACACTGGTCGATGTACCGATGAGAGTTTAGTGCAGGCAGCCGTGGCCCAGACACAAAGGCAAGTTCTGTCTTACCGTCGGCGCTGATTCCTCCCCAAACCGTCCACGAACCGCCACCATAGCTGACCTTTTCTTCAATGCAGCATTGTGCAAAGCGTTCTCCATCTCTTCTGTAGACCTTGTTCCTTCCGTCGTTACCATACAGCATAATTTTACACTCATCAGAAAACAGTACTTTGCTCCACTGAAGGTATGACCAAGTTAGGTGCTCGCGTGCAAAGTTAAGGCGCGCTCTTCGATGGTCTGCAGTTAATTTCGGCCCATTCGCTGGCTTATGCGGTGCCAATCCGCGTTCCTTCAACCTTCTTCTTATTGTAGAGTCACTTACAGCTACTCTTCGTACAACGCGAAGCTGATGCTGCAGTTGAAAAGCGTTAAGGCGCCGATTTCGTAAAGAAGTTGTTACAATAAATCGATCATCTCGCTCAGAAGTGACCCGATTCCTGCCAGATCCTGAACGGCGCGTGAACGAACCAGTCTCCCGATAGCGTTTGTAGACTCTATGAACAGATGATAAACTTAGATGCAATCTTGCAGCCACAACACGCTGACTAAGTCCAGAATCCAGCAATGCCACCACTTGGGCGGCTTCTGCGGGCGAAGTATCCATATGTTTTAGAAAAAAAAGTTTTTTCAGACGTCCCAAAGTCACAGTAAATGAAATAAGAAACAAAAAGTTTAAAGACAAGCGCTAATTTTTAGTTTTTAAACGAGAAACGTACTCCAACCCTAAATACACATTTGTCTCAAAACAGTGATTAATTTCATTTATAGGATAAACAAATGAAATTCTAATTTCGAATTTTGATTTTTTTCTTCTTACTGTAATGACCAAACTGCCAGCTACACAATAATGTTTTTTTTTTCATGGAATTAATTCTCTTTTGTAAAAAATTAGGACAAAAACAATAAAAACGAAAGTGTTTCGATTTTTTTGATGAGAAGTGTATAATATAGGTACTCAGTTGTCTCTGTATGTCTACATCAACATTGGAATTCTACTTCGTCATCTCATTTACAAAGTAAGCAGTGGCGCTGTGTTCATTAAAAAAAACGAAAGCTAAACATAAAACAGCCTTGTGTTACTCACATACAAAATTAGTTAGTTGCAAATTCTGCCATTTTGTATATATTGTACGTCGCATCGAGCAGAGGAAACTGCGCTTATGTTAAATGTGTATGACTCACACATTTAACATAAGCGCAGTTTCCTCTGCTTATGGCGTATGTGTGTGTGTGTGTGGATGTATAATTGTATATTTGACTTCACGTCGGTAAGCCTTGTATGTGTGCAGCTGCACCAATACTAGTAACTGATTGGGATATCGATCTGTGACGTCACGTTATGTCAAGCCCTAGGTAGTCGGACCATCGCTTCGTGCTTAAGGGATCCTAGTAACACCGGAAGCAAAACTTTTTTTTGAAAAATAATAAAAATAAAATTGATGTGGAAAAATTTGGCAAGACCGATTTTTACCAATTACGGCGAGAAGACAACCGAACGTTATGAATTGGAAATTGGTTTTAAAGTTACAATCAGAACACCTGGTCTTCGTTAGCGTCCAAAGTGGCAGGAGGAGTCCACATGAAGTCAATCTTCATGCTCGTACACGGTTTCCGCTTCTAGCACTACGACGAGGCAATCACGGGCAAATATTAGGATAGGCAAACGAACATTTGGTTTTCAATGATCGTCAATGGTCTAGGATGTTACTCTTAGATGAATCCCGGTTCGGCATCCTTCCAGATACACAAAGAATCCGTGTTTGGCGAACACCTGGACGTGAGATCCACTTGCGATCTCCCCAGAAAGTCCAGCCATATCAAGGTGAAACAATCATGCTATGGGTGGGTCTATGTCTAGGAGCGAGAACTGACCGCGTTCATATAAAATACAATTTCACGGCTGCAAAATACCGTGACGGGTTGCTGGCATCAGTACTCCAACCACACCGGTTGCAAATGGGTCAAGATTGTATGCGTATGAATGATGAGGCCCGCCCAACTATGACTCGGGAGGTAACTCAGCGGTTACAGCAACATAATGAAGCGGCTCTGGACTGGCCCACGCAGTCCCCCCACATTTAAATCCTGTTTAGCACGCCTGGAATATGCTGCAACGAAGGTCTTTACGAATTTTCCCGAGTATCTGCTACCGAACAGTCCACTTTTCATGCATTTTCGTCGGACCTGGTACCTTACACCACAAGGCGAACTTGACAACCGCGTTTTGAGTATGAATAACATTTACAGATGTATTATAAACAACCGAGGTGCTGAAGTTTATTAATTTTTAGTTTATACAAAATTTATTGTCTCATTTAATTTTGTTTCCTGTTTTAATCACCAAAAACAGTGAAGTCTAACTTTAGCAAAATTTTAACTGTTTTATTTTTGTCAAATAATATACCATAAGTATAAAATAAAATAAAAATTCTGCGCAATTTCATTTAAGGATGCCTTAAGAAATTCTTTATAGTTTTGTTTGGATACGTGAAATAACTAAAATATCCATAGACACTTTTGATGTGTGTCAGTAGCCATATTGTGCCCAATATAATAATGTAAAATCTACAGCTTCGATCCTACAGGGTAATATTTATTATATATTTTATGTTTATTTAAAAAAAACCGGCCAAGTGCGAGTCGGACTCGCGCACGAAGGGTTCCGTACCATTATCTATAAAAACGGCAAAAAAAATCATATGTTGTATGGGAGACATTATGTAGGATGTAGATATTTGGGTACTAGGATATCATAAGCACTACACAGGTGGCGCGGTGTCGCAGTGTGTTTATCCTCGGGACAACATAGTGTTCTCTGTGTGCGTGACTGTGTTTCATTCGAAACTTGGCCACTCTTATAGAGTATATTTACAATACAGTGGTAAAACGATAGTGCGACCTACGTTAGAATAATATAGAATCTGAAAAGTGTTTAATAACATACAAGAAATTGCTTCCTTGTTTGGACTCAGTCTTGTGTACCTAGATTTATATTTAAAAGCAAATTATAATCTAACCCGAACACTTATAATTTAACCAGAAAAGAAAAAAAAAACCAGAAAATATGTTTTCAAAATTCTGTTTTGTCAACTGTTCCCCACATAGTGTGTACGTACAGTGTGTAGAATTTCCTGGCTAGGCTGATGTTATCTAGAAAGCCACAAGACGTGAGTTTCATCCTGATGATGACCTGTCTGTCAGGCACCATCATAGCCATCGTACAGAACTAGATCTTCAAGTTTTCTGGGGACTCTTTATGACCCGGATTCTACGGTGCAAAAAGGGTGTTTGAGAATGTGAACAGTGCTAATCTTTCTAGCTTAAGATGGCCCATTAAATTAAGGTATGCAGGGTGTAAGCGACAGCCCTCCGCAAACTGACAGGGTGCATAAGCTTCTTATTTTGAATGATATTTTGTCGGATTTTTTCTCCGGAAAAAATATGTTTATTTTTTATCGTTTTTTCAGTTACTATTCCTTTATTTCAATGTAAAATTCCATTTATGTAAATAATACAGCTAAAATAAAACATAAAACCAACAATGGATGTTGAAATATTCTAACGAACGACGCGTGAAATCAGCTGTTCACTTCCAGCCTAGTTACAGAGTTTATCGAACTCGTCGTCGCGCTTGCCGTAGCAAAACGATCATATCGACGTGCGTTTTGCTACGGTAACGATACATTGCGTATGAGGAACTAAAACAAATCAAATTTATTGGGTTCCCATAACGTTCCTGTAATAGTTTCTTGTACCGGTCATCTTAGTGTGATATACTGAATTCACCCCATCAGTCTGCGGAGGGCTGTCCCTTACACCCTGTATTTATTTTGGTCATGACTAACTTTTGGAAAGTTGTTAGTAGCTGTGATACAGCCCAGGTGACCACAAAATATTTACTACGGCTTAAGTCTTGACCCCTTCCCTGTTGATGGCCTACAATCTTGCCATTATGTTAAACTATGTATAACTATCAAATAATTAAGTAGAAAACGTGTACCACAGCAATAAATATTCCAAATTCAGGACACATTTCCGAGGTGTCACCGTCAGTGAAGATGAAGCTCTTCTTTTTCTCCTTCTTGGCAGCGAGCACCACGGCGACTTGCTGTGCCGCGACCGACGGTACCGGCAACTCTATGCAGTTGAATTCTTCGAAGCACCCGCACGAGCCTGACTGAGCCAGCCCTTTATAGGTCTCGCAGACCTCTGGAAATTTAATTTGGATAGGTTTTAGATTCAAAATTACTCTATCTTTTAAGATATAACCCCAGTAGTTGTGACCGATGTATAACATGTGTTTGTATACCTATATGCCTACGTATAGTGCTATGAAATAAATCGAATAATCATCGAAAACTGAATTATAGCAATTGTCTAAAATGTATCCAATCATCTATCGATACAAGTAGATATCTATAGATATGCATTAAGCAGTTCCGGATCCGGAAAAAAAAATATTACAATATTTTTTTTTAACTATTATTCAACCGCACTTTCATACTTAATAAACCTTCACCAGCTGTAGTGCAGTAAGAGTAAAATTATGATATTTTGCTTTTTAAGCTTCCAAAGCCTCATGCTCTCCTAGTAATAATTACTTTTCAGCGGATTCTTTGCTGTTGCACGCAAGCGCAATGTAGAGGAGTCCACGTGGACTAGACAGAGTCCATGTGAGTCTGAAGGAATTGTTATGATATCTTTACCAAATGTAACAAACGGAGAAAATTGTTCAGTATTTGACCAATTTTCTGGGATAACAGCAGAAACAGGTACTTTATATAAAATTTGGCTCGTGTCATACGGCAATACCAGTATCATGAGTACCATCACGGTTCAGCATAATGAGTACCTACCATCACCGATTTATACTCAGTCAGGGTCAGTTTAGCACAACTCGAACTAAGCCAAGCGGCTTTTTCCCGAACGTATATCTCACATACATTGATCAGACTTAATACATATATTTGTTTACCTATAGTCTTCATCGGAACAGTTCAACGACGTACTTGGCCAGAGTTTTGCCTGTGTCCTTGTTTGTCTCCGGGTTGCCCGTACCGGCTGGGCCACACGCACTCTGGCCCTTGATCATAGCTAACGTTTGGACAAGGGTGATGTACTAGTAGTAACTGAAACATAAAGTTAGAAACTCTGAATCATTGTGGTTTATAAAATCACAATGCTACGGAGAGGTGCGATCAACTATGAGGCGAGATGTCAAAATATAGAAATAAAAAACAATTACATTTTAAAATCAATTATTATCTTAACTGAACTCTTTAGGTGAAGAGCGTTTGTAAGCCAGAGACCTAATGTTCTAAGAACGTACCTATTTATAGTTTACAGTATTATATTCTTGTCTTGGCGAGCTGACATTAGATTTAGTTCAGCATCCTTCATCTTTATTATTTGTTGTCCCATGAAACCAATCCATGGAAAAATAAAATTGGAAAAGTTTAAAATCATTTAAATGAGGGCTAATTCGAAATTGTAAAAGTATATGCAAATCCGATGCACCACGCCTTTTGAGCTTGGCTTTCATCAAATTCAGCTGAATAGCTGTATTTTACAGCAAGCCTATCGGACCTCCAGAACCCAGTTACTATGTAACACGATATCCTTTGGTGAGACTGGTTGTCAGACTCTAATTTCTGACTTTTGGTAACGACACTGTTGAGCGCAGAGCCAAGAGGCTCATTGGTGACGATAAGCTGGTGGGTACCAAGCTTTATAGCCTGGCCCACCGGCGCAGGGTTGCATGTCTGTCGGTCTTTTACAGGCTGTACTTCGGTGAGTGTGCCCAAGAGCTCCAGGAGATCATTCCACCATCTCCATTCTTCCATCGGGAGTCCAGACGTACTGCGGGTTATCACCCATTCCTTGTCGATGTTCCACACGTTCGCACGAAGCGCTTTGCTACATCGTTTATTATGCGCACAGCCAAGGAGTGGAATTCCCTGCCTTCGTCGGTGTTCCCAAGTTCATATGACCCTAATCTATTTAAGTCGCGAGTAAATAGGCTTCTTTTGGGTTAGCTCGTTCCATCGTCGACCTCATCTCTGTCCTCAGGACTAGATTAAGGTCAAGAGTAGGCCCATCAAACATACAAAAAACGATGATTCAAAATTCATTGATTGCGTCAAGACTTAAAATCCAGTCAGTTAGTGCTAAGATGCGAGCCTACATATTACTATGTACAAAATACACTGCTTCAGAAAACCTTAACGAGGTTACAAATAACATTAAAAACATTTATAAAAAATAAGTTCTTACCTGTGCAGGCATTCCATCCCAGAACAGCAGTAAATTGGGGTAATTTATCACGGCCATCGCGTTTGAGATGATGGGGTGCAAGCTGCCCTGTGCTGACTGCAACCGCTAGGTGAACCACGTGGTTACGGAACCTTCAGCTCGCGCCGCACGACGCTCCGATTTGATTTCATCTGCTTCCGATAACACTATCATCTTGTTATATTCTGAAATCCAAAATTATTTTAATTTTATTAATAGAACATAAAATACCATAACATCACGAGTGTAATCCCCGGAGGGTTAAGTTTTCCGTTGACAGCAGATGCAATGTTTGACGCCCTGTTATTAAGTATATTTTTTCCTTTTTGATATTTGTACACATTTTTAGTATCAGTAGTAAATCTATTTATAGTTTGTAAAATAATGTGTATAGTCGTTATTGTTATTAATTGGCTTCACAGCTCTAAGCTATGATAAATGAAAATAAATATTATTATTGCAAACGATTATTTTGTTTTTAAATATTTTTATGTTTGTCTCAAATCACCAATTTCCCTTAAGCAAACCTACTGATCAATGCAATTTATTTACTTTTCTTGACATTGCTTGCCTTAACGTCGGAGAAAAACGGGCAAGAGGACCATAAAACTGCTGCTGAATATGATTAAAAAAATATTACCGATTAGAAAGCAAAGAACCCAAAATCATGAGACTGTCTTCAAACTGTCCAATCGTCTCAGCAGTTGTATCACCCCTCAGTAGAAGCTCACCGCGATTGTTGAAAGTTCCGAAAGTTATCTCGTGAACCGACCATTCGTTTGTTACTCCACGCAACTTCCTTTCCATATCGTTCTCTTTCATCGCCGATATGCTTATGCCCCTGTGGAAAAAGGATAGATCTATTGTTTATTTGAAACGGGTTTGCTAGTTTCAGGGAAAATTAAACATTCTAAAGAATTGGAAGTTTTGTTTTTAGAAGGGCAAATGATGTGAAAATAAATTAATATAAATATGATAAAGACGCAAATTCTTTAATATTTCTGCACACTAATCTTTGTTTAATTTTCTTTTACTAATATTTTCCAAAGCAGAGAGAGCTGCACACTGAGAATATCTACCTCGTATAAGTTTTTAAACTGTCATGGTCACTAACATTATCATTATTAACACTAGAAACGGGATATTTACCATCTTCACTGTTTGTTTTGAGTTAACGATAAACAAACAACAACAGACAAACAGTAAACATGGCAAATGTAACGTTTCTAGTGTTAATGATAATATCTATCTCTCCTTATAGGCTGCGGCCTTAGCAGTAAAGGTGTGAGAAAATACCCTTTCCACTTTAGCGTACTTTTCTGATTCTACTGTGCGTTGCGATAAACTTATGAACACGTTACGCAGTGACATCAACGTAGAATAAAACTTTAATTCCCAAACTCTTTTTGAACAAATTCTGCTTATTTATGCATAAGTCGTTGATACCTGGGTACGTGATGTCATAGACTTGTTAGAAAGACATTCCACATTCCTCCCGGTACAAACCTCTAGAATATTTTCACTGTGGCTTTGTTTTCATATTTGCAACCGAGTAAACATTCATACAAAAATAACCGTTTTTAAATAAATATGATTACTCAGGCCTACGAAAAACGAACAGTGACATTACCTAGGATAGTATTGTAGGAAGTTGGCGTAATATTTATTGAATAAATAAATACAAGTAAACGCAGCAAGGAACCAGCAGCGTTTCCCGCATCCGCAACTAGCACGTTCCGCATGAATACTAGGATGGCATAACTGAAAACAGTAATTTAATGCAGGTGGAACTTGGTCTGGCGGTATTAAGGTAAGTTCTGATAGGACGCTGTAGATGGCACCTTTTTCTAATTTAAAAATAGTGAGTGAATGCCGAGTGGTTATGTCAAAATATTAACCTCGATAATGTTGTATTAGTATTTTCTGACGAAGTCTTTCTTAATTTATTTCATTTATTTATACAGTTACAGTGGAAAATAAATACATAGTACGCCAATGATGACGTAAATTTTTGTAAATATGTGTGATGACTCTAAAACTACAAATTATTTTAATAAAAATATTTTGGGTTCAGTATTATTTTAGCATAAATGCTTTAATTCTCTCAGCATTAAGTATGCTAACTGTTTGTAAATAAATTCCAATTCTGATCCGGTACTATCCACAGGTTACTGAAGCCGCACTTCGCAGTGTCCGTACGTGTACTAGGACTTCATCAACCATTAAGAGGTTAGATTGTAGAACGTTCACAGTAAAAACTTACTATTATTTTGGTTAAGTTGAAAATAATAGCTACGTTCGTGAAAAAAAAACAGAATTATGAATAATTATTGTGATTTAATTTAATAGTATTTTTTTGCACTCTGGTGTGTAATGGGGCAAGCGCATTGAGCAACTGAGTGCAAAGGTGTAGTTGAGTGCATTGTGGAACTTCTGTCGCGGACAACATTCAAAGCCGTCAGTTTCTTTACATCATTTGAATGTTTGAGTTAACGGTAGTTTTATTTAATTACTAGCTGTTACCCGCGACTTAGTACGAGTTTGGTTCGCAATTTGCTTAAAATATGGTTATGTTGGATTACATTGGAGTACATCATGTGGCCAGAAGATGGGTTTCGTGCAATGAAAACACACTGGGTGCGACTGATTCTATTAAACTAACAAATTACTTGAAATTAGTAAGTAGGTCGCGTGAGGTCACCACTGGCGCGCTTGTGATTCATACATACAGAATACACAGACATATATTTCTTATTTGTGAGATTTCAGGTGCCAGATTTCAGGTGCCAGATTTCAGGTTTCTAGATTTAATAGTTTTTGAAAATTCGTGATTAGTCTGTCAGTGAATAGTATTCTATGTCCTAACCCAGATCTGTCGTGTGGCTTTGGTCCGAATCCGTTGATCTGATAAGACGTGGAAACGTAAAAAAGACAAATAGAGAGAATTACTTTCGCACTTTCAATATTAGTACTTATAATGACATTAGTAAATTAGTAGATGACTATGAAAGTATCGGATTATGGATAAGTATATTATTATGTTCGCTAATTTATGGAACAGCTGCCGCATATTGCCCCGATTGTGTATTGTTGTTGAATATTATCATCACCATTAATTTTAAAACACCTACTCTGGCGAAAACTTTGGCACGTTGTAAAGAAAAAGGAAATAGACAATAAGGTTTAAATTAGAATCAGAAAAGAAGAGACAGTTTAGGCGTCCGTCGTTCCGTCACGGGCAACAGCTAGTCATATTATAAACTAGCTGTTGCCCGCGATTTCGTTCGCGTGGAAATTTTGGTGCGTATGTGTGAGACTGCCTCGTTGGTCGAGTGGTCGCAATTGCGACTACTAAGCATGAGGTCCAGGGATCGATTCCCGGGTCGGGCAGTGTTAAAAAATGTTTATTTTAATAATTATATAATGTTACAAAGCATATGATTTGGAGATCACCTTTTAAGCAAGGAGAAGCTTCTGTGACTCCGCTCTTCCACTTAACATTAAACAATGTACCTATGCAATTGAAAAAAATCTATAAATAATAATGTTCCATAAGGAATTTGTCAGTAGCAGCTACGGAACCTTGATTTGTGCCCGTTTGGTGGAAATAAGCTCGCCCCTATCACATGGCACTTTAACATAACTGGCGAAATGTAGGTGTACTTACTCTATCTAGGTACACTTCTGCCTAACCCGCCGAGGATTACAGGCGTGATGTTATGATATGTTAGACCTGGCTTTTGACCAACTGAGACCTAAGCTGAACCACATACTGCTATCAACACTCAAACTTTATTAATAGTCAAAGAATATTCATCATATTGATGAGAACTGATTGGCTGATCAAAGTGTGGGTGATGACTACAAAAGGTGTCCTTTTGGGTGCTGTAATCATAGGTCCGAAACAAAATTAAATGGCGTTGAGGCGACGGTATGGCTTGAAACCGTTTATTTTTTGCGGTATAGGTTCAACTTTGTTTTCAAAGTGAACCATCAAACGCCTTTTTGGCCACTAATTCTAACACTGTTCTGTATACAACATTAAATGACTTATTATTGTCCGCAAGCACGTGCAAGTTTTAGGCACTGAACAACCAACGTATACTGTTACTGCCCAGTACTGTGATATGCCGTTGCATAGTCTGGTTGCATCAAGGTTTCGCATCACCAGAACTGGATCGCCAACTTTAAGCTCCAGCTGATGGGACGGCACGCCCGTTAATTCCAGGGAGTTGAGAAATTCATAGGGGTAGACAGTACTATCGTCATTAGCCATCACAGTGTCTATGGATGTGTATACTTTTGAATCGTCGACGATCATGTCAATTTTTTTGTTTATTTTACTGTCGCACTCGTGTTATGGCGACAGCACTGCCTATTCACACAACCACTCTTTATTTTTTATATATACCTCCGAATTGAGAAAAACGTGCATGATAAGTTCATTCTCTGTAGGCACTGGATGGAAAAATTCTTCGGAAAATAGAATTTTCCCATCTGCGTCCGATTCCAGACGACTCTCTCCCATTTGCAGCAGCTTATTCGCAAAGACACCTGATTCGTGATCGTTGTATAGTTGGACACACATGTTGCACGTAATATGGAGCTTTTCGATCTAGGAGGTTTTCACAGTGGCGACGCCATGAGACATGACATGCGTTTATTTCATCCGCCGGTCTGCCCCCTCAATAACTGGCGGTGCTGGTCTAAAATTGCCTTTTTCGGATGGGAAATTAGCAAATGACCGCTTGCGCTCTGGGCAGAGCGGAAGGGAGTGTCAGACTTGTACTGATTGAAACCCATCCATGTTCCTTCTTACCCGTTCCCTTTGTGTTCCAGGGCCGCGGTATCTCTTTCGAACAGTCCCGCAGCCCCAGTAGGCATCGGCCCTTGCGCTTGGCTGACATCTCGCGCCGTCAACACGGCCTATCGTCATGTGAACATAGAATGGGCAGTCCGGCCACCCTGAATCAAAGTTGCAGCAATGCCCGAGGAAGCCACGACCGCAGTTATAGGACGGCGCGGTTGGCGCAGTGGCTGAGCATTTGACTGCGGCGCTGCGTGTCGCGGGTTCGATTAGCGCACGGAACAAATTTACAACGTCATGGATTTTATCAAATTTTAATTTTGTTTTCATTTTTAAACTTTTTAGAGATTACTTTTCATACTGTGTTAATTGGTCAATTTTTATTCATTCATTTATGTTTACCTGTCTTTTGAATGATAAAAAAAATATTAATCTATTTTGTAATGATTTGAACTTACAAAAAGTGAAAAACGTTTGGTGATCGAACTCGCGAACCATGTTTATTAATTTTGGAAATCTAACTGCATTAAAAAAAACAAAATAATCTCAAAAAGTAGGTACTGGCTGCGACTCGAATTGCGAACCCTCAAATCAAATCAAATCATTTATTTGCTTGAATACGGGTAGGTACATGAGGTGATACATACAACAGAAGTTCTTTAAGCCATATCCTACCTTAACAGGTGTACCCTGGTTTACGAGGCGGTCGCTGAACCGATAGGCTAATTATTCCTGTGACAAATGGTCTCAAACAGTTATGACAGTTGTCAAACAGTTGAAAAATACGGACATAATGCGCTATTGTTCATCCCCCTAAATTATTAGCGCAATAATAATGCTGTGCCTATGTGCTATTCCAGACTATAATCTCTCTCTGTGCCAAATTTCATCCAAATCCGTTCAGCCGTTTTGGCGTGATTGAGTAACAAACATACTTCCATCCATCCATTCATCCATCCAAACTTTCTCATTTATAACAGTAGTAAGATAGATGTTATTTTCCATCATGTCCTACTATAAATATAAAATGAAGGGTGACCTTATTAGAATGGGACTAAAATCGCAAGGATCCTCTTTTTCGGTGCAAAAAGAGGACCCTTTTTGCTGTTGTACGTAGTACTTATTACTTCCATGCAAAGAGTAAACACAAAAGTATAAATAAAACCAAATTCATTTTCAGCCATTCTGACTACACTTCGACTAAAACCTATTTAGCTAAATAATTAATATAATAGAAATCGCGTCTGCAAACTAACTTTTAGAAATTAATTTCTTTTAGGTCTGTTGGTCGATTTTGATTAAATAAACGCTAAATGTTACTCAGAACAATGCTTCTTATGTTTCAATATTTCGATCTTGAATACAATGAGGGGTTTTTACGTGATGCGCGCACAAACGAATAGTCAAACGACAAACAGACAAAAAATATAAAAATCATAGAAATGCGTTCTGTATGTGATCCTTTAACACACCTACTATTTTTTTTGAAGTGAAAACTTCTTTAGCGGCGTTGAGCACTTTAAAAAATTGTTCTGTAATGGGTATAAAATCTTAAACTCGCGTCAGGACACTCGCGTCAGGACACGTGACCTGATCGAAAAGAGAGTAGACGATTTTGAACTTAACCATCAACATTTTATGGTTTAAAATCATTTAAAGAAATTTGGAAAAAGCGTAAGACGGATGGAGAGTAGACGATTTTGAACTTAACCTTCAACATTTTATGGTTTAAAATCATTTAAAGAAATTTGGAAAAAGCGTAAGACGGATGGAGAGTAGACGATTTTGAACTTAACCTTCAACATTTTATGGTTTAAAATCATTTAAAGAAATTTTTAAATGTTTCCAATCAACTTTGAACCTAATGCTTTAGGGATAAACTTGCTGTGATACGACGTCTCGAACGTAACGAAAAATATTAAAAACATGCCTTATTGTGCAATTTTTACATGTAAAAACGATAGCAGGACAAAAAATGTATCTTGCGGAGGTGTATCGTATCACCGGTAAGTATAAAACTATGATATATTTCAATATAATTGTTTTTATTGACAAAACCATATTTATTACTTTGAACTAAAAACTACCTTATGTCCATTGTTCAAAGTCTAAATCAACTTGCTCGCTGTCTTGAATATCATCGTATACATTCTAGAAACTTCGACGCTACTCGATTAGGGATGGGACACATTCAAATAGTTCGGTATCGATAAAATAATAAAGAGTGTCTTCGAGTGTACTTATATAGTGAAACCTTATACGTTACCATGACATGTTATGTACTCGTTGACGTTCTTCTCGATTAATTGAAATAAATGGTTTGAGTTTGAGTACTTATATTCTGACAAATAAACCAATCTTCATTCATAGCTGGACGTAGGCCTCAAAAATAACTAATACATACTAATAAAGTATGTAACTAAATATTTCAGTTTTCCCAAAGATCCTTTTACCAAGGAGAAATGGATAGAAGCTACGGGAAGACAGAACTGGATGCCGTCAAAATCAAGTACAATTTGTTCTGAGCATTTTGATGAAAACAATTTACAAACTTCAAAAAAGGCTACAGATTTTTTTTATTGGGACGTCCATATTCCAAAAAATTATTTATCATCAGTTAGGAGAATTTCCTACATCGAATCACATTACGGATTTAATGAAAGCCATTGCGGAAAAATATGTCAATATCCGCATGCATCACCTGTTAAAATTAAATATAAAACAGTCAAAACGACAATTATTAAACAAATATGTTTTATTTCAAGGACAATAAATATTTTAAATTCACTATTTATCGTTTCATTTAACCATTTTACCTTTTATACTAATCGGACTTTGGTCCGTTACATAAGATAAAAGATTTTAATTATTACATTGTACAAACATCGACATTAAATTATCGATATCTTGTCCTCATCCCTAGCTGAGTAGAAAAATAGATAACAAGTGCATACGAATATGACAACTATTTCAAAAACTTTAGGGTGCTAAATAGAGTAAATTGATTACAGCGCCCTCTAGCGTTGAGTAGCTGAACTCGTTGTGGATTGCTCGAAATTGATTGTTAGATGGAAAAATGGACTTCATTAATTTTGACATGTGAAATAAAAACAACATTCAGTAGTTGACTTAATTTTGAACAACAATGAATAAACTTTTCGCCAAAGTTGCATAAATAATTAGTAGCCAATTATATCATCGTTTTCTGTGTATTGGAATGTTCATTTTAATTTGCAAGTGTATGAGTTTGGCGACACTGGTTCCCGTACTAAGGTAATGATGATGGTGAAAAAGTCGTTGAAATTATGGATGAAAGTTGATTTTTCGGAGAGATAAACTTTTTAATGTAAAATAATTGTAATAGTTTTAAAGTGTTAAATTTTTAATGTAATATAAATTGTCATGTTTCTTGTGTACGATAGCGCAATAAATGAATATTGTATTCTACCACATAAATGATAGTACTTTTATACTGATAAAGCAATTGGTGCAAAATTATTCCCTAACCATTCCAAAATATCAAACATGCTCAACGTTAATAATCAAGTTTTCACTTCTGCCGGCACTCCCGGAGTGCTAGTTTTTTTTTATATTTTCAATGTAATGAAACGCCACGACTACAAATTTATCATATGTATAGATAGATTATTTTTACATAAAATATTTGAACTCGTCGTATTAACACCTTTTATTGCTTTATTTACACAATATACTCAAATATAAAATCACTAAACAATAGTCCTCTTTACCGATTTCGGTAACGGCGACCCTTTCTAGCTATAATACTATTTCCTTGCGTGTACCCTATATGACTGACTACAACATACTAAGGATACAGTAGGGTCCCGATATCTATCTAGTACATTTTTCTTGAATGGCCTTTCTCCAAATAGATTTAAAAGACTTAAGGAGCGGACATTGGGAATATTTCATAGTAAAATTTGATCTCCAACATTTTCAATTTTGACACACAAAATGATTGACCACTGAAGTAAAAACATGAAAGTGGAATGCATTTGCATTTGTTTATCTTGTAATTTTAATTTTTTCAGCGAGTAGGAGTAAACCACATTTTAGAAGAACTTCAGGCGCGCTACATCGTTGTCATGGAAACCACTGTTGAATGCCATGTGCTCGGTAGACAGTATTGATCCATCTAGACCTTACAATATTTGTAGCACTAGGTTTTCATGAACACTAAGAGATAGGGAGTAGGAGCAAACCGCATTTTAGACAAACTTCAGGCGCGCTACATCGTTGTCATGGAAACCGCTGTGGAATGCCATGTGCTCGGTCTGTCTAGTATTGATCCATCTAGACCTTACAATGTTTGAAGCACTAGGTTTTCATGTAAACTAAAGAGGCTTTCAAGAATGTGATTTTAAAGGTCGTATAGCTGTTGCGCCTCAAATAAAAATACTGGGCACGATAACATTCAGAATTCTTAACACTAACAAACAAAGGTTCAAAATAACGTCAGCTTAGGAAATCGGTGACTTTTTGTGATGTACATATTCACTTTTTTGCCTTCGACTTAAAGTGTTTTTATTTTCTCGAAAAAAAAGACTATTTTGTCTTTTTTAGCTGTGGTATCTTAGACAATTTCCTTTTTCACATGATTTAATATAAAATAGTAGCATGGTAATAGGCCGGCGATAACATGGAATTTAAAGATAACTGGCAAAATCTAAGTGTACGGTAGAGACGCATCTTACACAAGAAATGCGTACAAGCGATTGCAGTTATCATGAAAGAAGAAGAGTTCCATTGTACTATCTCCGATGGTCAGCATCAGATCTTTACCAAACTGCAGGATCATTATTCGCTGTAAAGACCAGTCGAACTAATTCAGGATTTCGTTGCCCCGTTCGTCGTATTGTAGATTCTTATAGTAGTTGTTGGGTTTGAAATTGAAATTTAAGTGCAACAGATAATAAAAAAGTAATGTGAGCAATATTTATTACACATTTTATTTCTTAAATTACTTTTTTATTTCTTGAAAATAATGAATTGTTTGAATTTATCTTGTTAACAGTCAAATCTCTTTCATAATTCTAATTCTTGTCTGTGATAATAAGGAACAATCCTATACATATATTTAAGCTAAAATATAATTTATTGTATTGTATAACAAATTGGGACTTAAACCTAACTGGTGAAATGTGGGTGTACTATTAGATACACCTCTGCCTAACCCTACGGAGATTACAGGCGTGATGTATGTATTGTATAAGTTTAACTGATTAAGTAATGCTAATAAAAGGGCACTTTTTACTTAATTTCAATTTTGTTCATATTGTAAATCCTACTTATAAATCTACTAGCGACCCGCCCTTTCTTCGCACGGTGCCAAATATGGGGTCCAAAACTATATCTACTGTAGCTTATATTTTAAGTTTTAAGCACCTAGCAGTGGAGCGGTGAAAACTGCGTTCAAATTCATGCAGGAGTTTTTGCGTGACGCACGTACAATGATACAGACAGAAAGACGGAGAGACCGACAGACAAAAATACTAAAATCTATTGTTTTGGCTTCTGTTGCTCTAATAAAGACCCCGCATATAATTTTTCTTCAATATCTTACAGATATGTACAGATATCGGCCTGTTACAATTTCAATATATGTATGTATAAATGTTGTTATAAGTATACATAATTATATAATATTGTACCTAGCTGTTTTTGTCCCTTAGATACAAATAAATAAAATTGAAGAGTATGTTTGAAATTTCAAAATAACGGATTTTTACTGAGTACGTCTAAGTAAGTATAAACGGTACTTAAAACAAAAAAGATTTTTAAAATTTTTGTCTCTGTCAAATTTCCGAAACGGCTCGACCGATTTTGACGGGAAATTTACTGACAGATAGTTGATTTTATAAGGAGTAACTATGGGTGCCTTTACTTAAAAAAAAGAATTAGGGTTCCGTGCAAAAAAAACCGTGAAATTGATAACTAAATCCGATTCAAAGAGGGAACTCATATTTAACCGACTTCCAAAAGGAGGAGGTTCTATGTTCGACTGTATGTATTTTTTGTATTATAATTTCACACGGACAAAATTCGTGGGCAACTAACTGCTAGTAAATTATAATCTCTGATTTAGGACCATATCTGCAGACACATACAACACTTTTACAAAATATTGTTATGAAACTTGCTGACCTTTGTCTTTGCCCGAGAGGTTTAACGATGCGATAAATTTTCATACGAGTTTTCCATTGAAACCTGATTGCCATATTTTTTTTACGAAAACGAACGAGGTTCAAAAACATAAAAAAAACTGGTAACGTTGCCGAAAGATCGACGCTAGGTTGAAATGCACTCAAATCAATGTCAAACTAATTTTATTCTAATTCCTTAACAGACAAAATATGACGTATGTCATCGACATTCTCTTCCCCCTTACCCCAATTCATTTGAGGTAGTACGTAGTTATAAAAAATCTGTCTATAAAGCTGTAGCGTTCTATCACACGGTTTAGCTCCTTTGTTATATGTTCGCCTGGTAGCCGGGCGGCCCATTGCATTGTTAACGTGGAGCGAATTCTCCGTTTTCTATCTTTTGGTGCGGAGTGAAATTTGTGAAAACGGACTTATATTATATTCATTAAGTTTGCGTGAAATCGAGACATTTAATTATCGGTTTACTTTATTTAGTTGCGTTACTTGCCATTGCGACGCAACATGTATTAATAATAAACGTGCTAAATAATATCTTGGGAGTTATCGCAAAATAAAACACATTTTGATAAGAGTGGGAACTTCGTTTTCGCATTCGAGGCGGAATTAATATCGGAACTACAGGCGAGGATTTTATGGAGCCGAGAACTGTAGTAACAAATCCCCACGCGTACCAAACGACGTTTTTCAATACACTTTCGAAACAATTAAATATTAGGAACGGAAAGTATTTTTGTCAGGAATTATTAGGACACTATAATTTAATTTGCTTTTCTCCGAGCTTTGTTTGAAGTAAAGGTATGATGCCGCTAAACAACTTAATAAGAAAAATAAAAAATTCAAATACAGTAATATTTAGAACACAAATAAATGTTAATTTGTTCATAAAAGTAAATATTTGTTTTAAATAATCAAGTTTACCTATGATGTACTATTTATAAACACAATTTAAATACTCAAAAAATATATGTAATCTAATATAATATGTAATCTTCAAACCTACTGCTCTGACTCCGAAAACTTATTGGTTTACCTATGTAAAACTACTTCTTTCTTCTCTTTGGTGCGCCCTGACCTTAGCTTGGACCCTGTTCTCGATACCGGTGGGATACAATCTTTTATATTTTTAAATGTTTTATATATTGTTTTTTTCTTAAGGAATATTTGAAAATATTTAAAAATGTATGTTTGTAAAAAAGAGATGAATAAAGGAAATAATAAAATTCCACGTGGTATTCAACGCCCCACGTGGTTCTTCCCTCGCTTGCATTAATTTGCAAAGACGGTTCAAAACACGATACAAGATACTAGGAGCCCATAAAAGTTACGAGCTTGAATCAAGACTTTCAAGCGATGAAAACGTGATAACTGCTGCTTCAGCTTTATACTGAACTCGCCTCTGGCTCTTGGAGTTAAAGAAGAAAATCGGATCCATGTTTTCAGCGCATTGATTTTTCTGCGCGCAGTCTCAGTCCGAGTTATCCACGAAGGAATTAAGTTTATGGTCTTTTTAGCCGATTTCTAAAGAATTATGACAAGAATGTGTGAATTTAAAACACGGAAATCATGTGAAATGAAATTCTAAACAATCACCATTCAAAAATTTGTTTGTATACCGTTTGATCAGGCCATAATTGTAATGTTTTCAAGGAGCGGCACTCCAAAACGGCGTTTTCTAGAAAGGTTTTATAATTTACTTTGAAAATATCTTACGAAACATGACAGAAATAGTATATGAGCTGACATAAAAGTAAGGCGTGACTAAGCACTGAATGGTGTTCGTCAGCTGTAATTTAGAATACATATTCCCTTCTTTCGGTATTCAGAATTTTTCCATAGAGAGCGGCGGAAATACCGAGTACACGTAGTTCTTTACACAGCGGCTAACTTCACACCAATACAGTGGCATCGAACGCAAACTGGTGTTGTGGAAATCAAAACGACTCAGAAAATCAATTCTTGTTTGATAAACCATCATCGCCTACATTTAAGACCTATTCAAATATAAATCCTAAAATTACCGCGTACATTTCGCGTTGTTCATAACTAGGTAGTCAGACACCTTTTATACTCAGTCTTGATAGAGGAGTGTATAAGTCGGCGATTCTCAGTCTATTGTCTGATGATGTAAATTATTTATCTATTACCTGCTGAGTCCTTCTGATAACCTTGAGGTACATAAGTAGTGTACCTTAAGGTACATAAGTCCTCAACTTTTCTGCAATGGTTGCGTCGCATCATTACTGCAGTTTTTATCATGTCCTCAACGGTGGACGAAATTATTTAAAAAATGGGTAATAAGTATTTATTTATGAAACCTACTGCAACAGTTTAAAATATTCTAAATTATATAAGTCCATCTTTTTGTACATTGTGAATAAATTAATCCCTTCAAAAACATAACGTGTACAAAAATGCAAGTCTCACAACGCACTTCGTACCATACTTTTAAATGTTTTTTTTTTTACTATAAATTGAAATATTTAAAAATGTAATTAATGTGTATATGTGTGTATAAATAATATATATAAACTAGCTTTTGCCCGCGGCTTCGCCCGCGTGCAGTTCGGGAATTGCCCACGGGATCTTGCCTACTTCTGGGATAATAAGTAATCTACATCTATTTGTATCAGACTATAATCTATCTCTGTGCCAAGTTTCATCCAGATCTGATCAGCCGTTCTGGCGTGATTGAGTAACAAAGATCCATTCATCCAAACTTTCGCATTAATAAATAGTTTATGTAAGATATATATGTTATATTAGTATTTAGGGTTCCGCACATCAAAGGGAAAAACGGAACCCTTATAGGATCACTCGCGTGTCTGTCTGTCTGCCTGTCCGTCTGTCACAGCCAATTTACTCTGAAACTACCGGACCGATGGAGTTGAAATTTGGTACATACAGAGTTGATACGACAGAGGGGCATTAAATTACACTACGTATACTATACGTGTTTAGTATTAATTCGATACGGTATAAAAATAAAAAGCGCAAAAAAAGAAAATATTTTTTTCAAAGAAACTAAATAGCTTACAAATCAGAATATAACGTAACCACTCTGTGTAAAGAAATTTGACGGTTGTACTTGTGACATGCGTCAGAGCGGCAACAACGCAACGTTTGTAAGGTGCATGACCTATGCTTAGACATAATCAGCTGTTAGGAAAGATACATCGTGTTCAAATGTTGCAAAATCTTAAAAAATCATTTGCGGCTAAACTACTGCTCCTATTTAATTGATTTTTAGTACCGAGCTTGAAAATGGTACCTAGTATAGGCAGTTTAAAGGAAAGCCCCTCTGTCGTATCAACTTTGTATATGTAAGTCATTGATTCAAAGACGGACGTATAAATTAATTTTAAACAGGGGAGCCACTTTTGGGTCGTAAATTAAAAAATGAAAATAAAAATATTTCTAAACTACATCGTGTTATATCAAAAACTGTGATACACGGTCTCATAATTTTAATTGAAGAGTGATGTGTACATTAAGTTTTGAGTCAACCGACCCAGAGAATATTAAGTTTCACAGAAAATTCAACCCCCATTTCAAAACAAAGAATACATCCTTCAAATTTCATGTCATTAAGACCAGTGGTTGATATATCAGTCAGTCAGTCAGGACTTTGATTTTATATTGCGGGATGATTTTGGAAAAACTGTGATACACATCTCTCACAATTTTAACTGCAGAGTATGTACACAAACTTTCAAGTCAATCGACCCCGAGAATAAAAAGTTTCACAGAAAATTCAACATCCCAATTAAACCTCTTAGGGGTGGAATTTCGAAGAACCTTTTCTTATTAGATATCTACTCTTCACAAAGAATACACCCTTCAAATTTCATTTCTCTAGGGCCAGTGGTTTGGGCTGTACGTTGATATATCAGTCAGTCAGGACTTTGAATTTTATATTGGGGGATGATTTTGGAAAAACTGTGATATACATTTCTCATAGTTTTAACTGAAGAGTATGTAGACTTTTAAGTCAATCGACCCGAGAATAAAAAGTTTTACCGAAAATTCAACACCCCATTTCTGCCCTTTAGGGGTGGAATTTCGAAAAACCCTTTCTTAGTGGATACCTACTCTTCACAAAGAATACACCCTTTAAATTTCATGTCTTTAACACCAACAGCTTAGGCTGTAAGTTGATATATCAGTCAGTCAGTCAGGACTTTGAATTTCATATTGAGGGATGATTTTGGAAAAACTTTGATACACGTTTCTCATAATTGTAACTGCAGAGTAGGTACAAAAATTTTCAAGTCCATCGACCGCGAGAATAAAAAGTTTCATAGAAAACTCAACACCCCATTTTACCCTCTTAGGGGTAGAATTTCGAAAAACCCTTTCTTAGTGGATACCTACTCTTCACAAAGAATACACACTCCAAATTTCATTGCTCTAGGACCAGCGGTTTGGGCTGTGCGTTGATATCTCTGTCAGTCAGTCAGGACTTTGAATTTTATATATATATATATATATATATATATAGAAGAAATTATCTTAATCGGAATTACTTTATTTTTTTGATAGTTGTTGCGTGCTGACTTAAGAGGACCAACAGCTACTCGTATTTTGGCGTAATGACGTCGTTCTGATACATGTATGTTTTGTTGATTTACAGTTCAGTTTCGTCTGATGCTTTTATTGCACATGAAAATGATTATGCAATTTTATAATTTTTGAAAAAATCAGAATCAAAGAAGAAATCGGCAATCAAAGTCCAAGGCAGTCATTTATCGAAATAATAGTGATTGGAATTTATGAGAGACGTGTTGAAAAGTGCCTACATGACGCATATCATATTATATTGGAATATAACGTTAAGTAGTTAGAGATGAGTACAGTATAATATTCTAGCAGTTCATAAAGTTCTAAATAGCATAAACTATTCGATTCGCGGTTAAGATGTTCATGGGCTCTTAGTATTCTGATACGTTTATTTGAGCTAGCTTCAGATTTTCACGCAAGCGCTTTGAGCACCAGACCACGTGCGTCCGAGCCCCACGTGGGCCGTGTAGACACAACATAGGTCAGGAATGTGGAATGCGCAGTTCATTCCTATCGCTTCTGAATGAGTTTATTGGTACTTTCTTGACTTATGTTTAAAGCTACAAAAAACACCGCGGCGTGTGATAGGAACTCTGAAATTGAGTCGATTTTGGCAGCGTCTTGCATGAAGGACCTTTCTAGGACAACACGATTAAAATATGCCGATTTTCAAAAGTAGATTATACTGGCCAATTCATCATTTCAGCCGAAAGACGTCCACTGCTGAATATAGGCCTCCCCAAAGTGTCACCAAATTGACAAGTCACGTGCGACTCGCATCCAGCGGATCCCCGCAACCTTCACCAGGTCATCGATCCACCAAAGGCCTTTCAACGCAACGTCTTCCGGTTCGCGGTCGCCCCTCCAGAACTTTTCGGCCCTATCGGCCTTCCGTTCTGAGAGCAATGTGCCCTGCCCACTGCCACTTAAGTTTGGCAATTCTTGGGGCAACGTCGGTATCCTTGGCTCTCATGCGGATGTCCTCATTTCTGATTTGATCGCGAAAGGAAACTCCATAGTCCTCTCCATTGCCCTTTGGGTGACTTTAAGCCTCCTGATGAGGCCCATTGTAAGCGACCACGTTTCGATCCCGTATGTTATCACTGGAAACATACACTGGTCATAGACTTTCGTCTTGAGACACTGCGTTCAGTTGGACGAGAAGATACCACGCGACTTCCCGAACGCTGTCCAGCCGAGTCGGATTCGACGATTGACCTCTTTCTCGAAGTTAGACCTACCTAACCGTTTGTCCCAGACATATCGTCTACAACTTCGAGTGTAGAGTCTCCGATCTTGATAGGAGTGGGTGTTACATGGGCATTCAACATGACTTTGGTTTTGCCCATGTTCATTTAAGACCCACTCTTTCGGAAGCTGCAAATTAGCAGAACAATAACCGGCGGTGATGAAGGTATGAAAGACCAATTTGCTTTGCTTCAGTTCTCGAAGCTCATATAAAATCGATGACTTAAAATACCTATTATTTAATAATGAAACAGTCAACAGAAGTTTAGTTCAGCCTTATTCAGCACTCAGTTTAGAATCAGACCAAGATCGATAGCGTTGAATTCAAATACCAGAACCTCAGAAACGCGAGGCTGCGTCCGTCCTGTGACGCGGCTTCAAGGTGTACCAACCTACCTTGTTGTATGTAATGTATAATGAAGTCGTATAACAACATAAAGAATAATAATTTGTTTTTGACCTTAGCACGTTTTATGTTTTGTTGTATTTGGCATCAAAAATGTTTAAACAATAATATATACCTATTTTAATGTGTGTATCGCATGAAAGGATATTAATCTTTACTTATTTTAATATGTTTATTTTATTATGTGTAAGTATTTCCTGAATTTAAATGAACAAGAATTATGCCAACTCCGATTTTTGAACTAAGAGTTTTAATGTTTAAACGTTTAATGTTATATAATTATAACCTGTTGTACATGAACTGGGTAACGGTGGGGTGTATTAAGAGAATGAAAATGTTCTAGTGTGTACTTCTCCCCTTATTTTATTAACCGGGGAAGTAGTCATACAACAATATTTCTACTACTTAACAGATCTTCAATCAATCAGTTCTTAAAGTTTATGAATATTACAAGTAACGCTTTATGCTAGAAATAATATAATTATGTTAAAGGAAAACGTAGGTTTATATTACATTGAATGCAATAGTTTAAATTCGGCAGGAAAACAGAAAAGCAGAAAAGCTAAGATGTTTATTACTACTACACTGAAACGTTGGGGGCGTGTTTTCATGTTTGTATTAGTTGGTAAGCTTGTACTAGTGTGCAGTGTGGGATGTGGGATAGGAACGCCTGAACTGTCAGACAGCTGTTCAAATTGTAGTAACTAATAATATATATATAAAGTAGTAACCGTACCAGGAGTTTATAAGCCCTTAGGATGTCGATTTTCTCTACTAGCGCGGTCGTCACTTGGCGGGACTGAGCCTGAGACTAGCTTTCCCAATATAAACTATTGCATTTACTTCGCTGGGGGTAGAATATTTTAAAACCCACGTTGGAACCACTGAGCTGTGTTTCAGTGCCGGTAAATAGATTATAGTGACTTTGGTAGTCATAAACAAATGGAATTGGAATGAAACTGAATAAGGTTGACTAAATCTAAATATTTAAAATCGTGTCACGGTGTTTGTGGTCGCACTCCTCCGAAACGGCTCGACAGATTTTTATGAAATTTTTTTATGTTATTTGGTAGGTATGGGAATAGATCGTAAAGTATATTTCACACCGCTCGGTGATTAGGGCGCGAACGAAGCCGCGGGCAAAAGCTAGTATACAGGATGAATATTCCAAGCGGGCGTGAATGGTCAAATCAGAAGTTATAAGGAATAGCGAAAAATACTCAAAGGAGTCTCGAGCCCGATTTTGATGAAAACTAAAACAGCATCATTAGATTTTTGAAAAATCAATATTCCTAGCCAGGAATCGAATTCATTTGGAAAATTCAGCGTAATAAGATTCGTAATTTCATTCATTCACTGACAAACACAGCATGCCCTAAACCGCTGAGTCTAGAATCATGATATTTTGCACAAGAGTTGTTTAACAATGTATGTGAGCATCCAAGAAGCAGTTTTGAACATTAATCCCCTAAAAAGGTTTTGATAAGATGAAATTCGTTTGAAAGTTCGCTATTTCTGCAGATAGGAAATATACAGAGCGCACAGTCAGTATAATTTTATAGATTTGTGTTTGAAGAGTGGAACGATAAACTAAACTTTGATGGAATTGATTGCAAAAGAAGCTTCTGTAGACGATCTTCGTCTTGTTTACTTACTACTACTTTAAATTTTCAGTTTTTTTATGAAAATGAATTCATTGCGTGCTGATGTGATTGGGAGTGACCACGTACTACGAATCGGCAGTATGGTCCGGTGCGACTTAGTGTCCTCGTTTATACTGAGTACACGACCTACGGAAGATGGGTACATAATTTTAGTTTGAAGTTATGGTGTTCGTTTAGTTAGGTCCTTATTACCAAGGCTCAGCCTTGCAATTTATTAAAACCTGCAACCGTCTGTAAACTGCAGAAGTCTGCTAGAGATCCCCCTCGTACAACGAATTTACACAAATGAAACAAACAGCGACTGTTATGACCAAGGCCTACTTACTGGATGGATCAAAAACAGTTGTCCATGACTCCTAGACTAAAATTGCGTACGTTGTACTAGGCTTCCATAAAAGCGAAGAGTTTCATTTTCAGCAAAAGCTAACTAACTCAAAACCCAAGAGATGGCGTTTGCTGCAGCTTATTTGGGATTTTATAATGGGACCAAAGAGATTAAAAAGATTTTGCTCGTAATATTTGAATGTCTTTGAATGGGACTGAATTCCTATATGATGATAGGTACTTTTATTTGACTTTTTGAAATATGAATATCTTATAGAAAAAAAAACACCTGTACATCAAAAACTAATATTCATAAGTCATTATAACCTGCAACTAGTATGCAGGTTGGTTAAGTATTTGAGATTAATCCAAACAGCAATTGAAATTCGTTAACGCCTGAATTAAAAAGAGTTTAATTAATTAGAAAGAGTTAATCCATATATAATTACTTTACCTCCTGAGGGTTATCGCCAACTAGCGTAAAGTAGCCTGGTGATTCATGTTGTGCTGGTGCTTCTGGCACGCGTACCCGATCGATGGCAGCCGAAAAGGGGCGAGTCTTCGTCCTGTTAGGTCATTTGCATAGTACGGTGCGAAGTGCAGAGGTTGAATGAAACCACTACTGCCACTGAATGAATGTAAGTGTTGCAGTCCCCCCTTCTATTGCTATTGCATTTGCTCTTTCTATTTTCGCATAAATCTGTCGCACAAGTGCATTCAGATGAACGTTACTTTCCTGTGTCTAGGTGTGCGTACTCGTCGTGAGATATAAGGGGACCCACATCCTGTTAATCATGGTAACCTGGTGCAACAAATCTATTTATAGATGTTCCGATTGAGTTTATTTTATTATTAAAAGTTATTAAAAGCTTTTATTTAACTTGCAATGTATGTATGTAATTTGTTCGGGTGGAATCTTTGAACTCAATTTTGAAGTAGATATCTTCAACCGATTGAGCTGAAATTTTTATCTTTAGTTACATAATCGATTAGCTTCAGAAAATGTTTTTGTGAAAATAATCCATATTTTACTACACTTCCTTTAGTGAAGGCAGAAACTAAATTTATCAAAAAAATACAGATATTCTTCCGAAGAGAGGGAACACAGTAGGCAAAAATGTAAACCGCAGTCTCAAAGTCCACAACAAACGGACAAATTTATTGTAAACTTATGCTCGTTATTAAAAGCGCACTGCGGATATTGTGATTTAAAAAAAAATCAAGGTTCAAAATAATACAAAAACTTAAATGCCCGGAAAAAAATTAAACATTGTAGGTTTGTATTTCCTTACCTATTGGCCTAACCTAACTAAGCATTTGCTTTACTTGGGGTGGGCGTTACTAGAGACGGAGAATAATAAAAACGAGCAACGGTTTAATCAATACTGTTATAGCTACAGTTTTACAAGACTTATTTCGCCTGGCACTTAAGCCTAATTTAATTCATTAAGCACAATTTTTACACCTTACACACACATTACGAGCCGAGTTTTTAGTACGCTACTCGTACAAGTATCGTCCTCGATCGCTGAAGTTCAGTGTCAAAAGTTCAACAGTTTATTGATTTTCCGGTCGATAGCCGCACCTCTATGTACTCTGCGGTGCTAGTATCGACTACGAAAATAGTGACGTCAGACAAATTCAACTACTACCCCTTGTATTCCATTGCCATCTCTTTCTAAACGCGTCGAAGTATCTTATCTTTCACCCTTTGGTATTTATAGGGTAGGGCGATAGATATTCAAAGTACAAAAGTGTAAGAGGAATCTTGTGATGCGCTACGGGATGCAAGGGAATGCATATTTCAACTCGAATAATATCGGCACAATAGCTCAGTAGTAGAGCAACTTACCTGGGACGGAGCGGGGATGATGAGGTCGAGGGTTCGAATCCTAAGCTCGAGGGTTCGAATCCTTCCTTTTTTTTGAAGTATATCATTGACTTTTTATAGTTTTTAGAAACTTTTTCATTCTTTTCCTTGAAGAAAAATGTATTTGGTATGTCGGCAAAACAACACACTCCAGGATTTTGTACTTTTGAGCTTTCGTGCATGAGATACAGTCATAACTTAAATGCTAATGTCATGATATCACACACATCATCAAAAGTCAGGAATATAATTCATACACCTACCCGACTTAATTATTATTATTTCCAGTTAAGTGTAGTTGGAGGTTTTCGTACTACTAACTGCTGTCATCTGTTGGACATTGGTTAAATCAATTCGGGTAAGTTTCCCGTAGATGGCGATGTGAAGGGTAGTGTTAGCATGAACGCTATCCACTTCTATCTGGGGTTGTTCAGGTTCTAAATAGTTATGATAAATGACTGCATCATTCACAGCAGCAAAGTTGGATACAGTATTTTCATTTCTATTTTGATAGGTGCAACCATTAGTCCTTCATAATTCTAGGTTTTGTTATAAATTCACCTTCAGTGTTCTTATTAGAAGCATGTAAATAATACACATATACGGGGTGGAAGGGACACCGACGCGAAAACGGTTACCATGTATTCAATACATCATTCTTGGGTCCCATGAGCATACTGTATATTTGGTAACCGTTTTTGCGTCGGTGTCCCTTCTACCCTATATATATATACAAAAACTGATGGCTTAGTGTCAGCGTTGACTTCATACAACATCATCTGCCTAGCCTTTTCCCAATTATCATGGGGTCGGCTCCCAGTCTAACCGGATGCAGCTGAATACCAGTTGACTTCTTACAACATTTACTGTAATATTAACATCGAAATCTTTTGGAATTCATAAACCGTAAAATTGAGACTGATCAGATTACTCTGATAGTAGGCAGTTCACAACTTGAACAGCCGGTTCTAAGATAACACAGTTTCATTCTAGTCGAGTGCAATAAGTCAAAAAGGTGGAACGAAGTATATAGAGCGGGGACTTTCAAGGGACTTTTTTATTGAGTTCTAGAGGTGTGGAGAAGCAAGTTAAAAAAAAATCGCAGCTCGCGTCTTTTTTGTTTGTTTTTTTGATTTCCATTTGTTTTTTTTTCGTTTATGAATAACTTCAAATTCGACGAATTTATATAGTGGCGTGATTGTGTGTCCTATGCGTATTAAATTCCAATTTGGTCTGTTTATTTGTTCATTGTTGTCGATGAAATGCATATTTCATGTTTTTAAAATAAAAATTATGTGAATACCAGATTACTGAAAAACTGGTAGTGAGGCCGACAGATCGACGTCGACAGATCGCCGCCGACGACGCTAGGTTTAAATCTATTAAATGTAAAAATACATTATAACCTTGAGTTCTAAATTACATTATTTTGTTACTATTGTTTCCTATAAGAGAAAAATTCGTACAAACTTTTGAATAATTCGCCCTTAAGCATAAAAAAGCATTATTTGCGGTCCTTAACACGATCTCTAACTCCTTTGATAAATGTTACCCTGGTAGTCGGGCGGCCCGTTACATTGTTCACGTAAGGCCAAATTCTCCGTTTTCTAACTTTTGGTGTGTGTGAATATTGTGAAAATGGCGGGATGCAGAAATCGCCGATATCCCGTCTGCTTCAGCCAACAAAGTATCTTTATCTGTCTTATAAAATAAATAAGACTTCAAATTAACGGTTTACTTACTTTCTCTTTATGAAGGTGCCAAGCTTTTCTTGCCACAACATGCGTTAATATCAGCAGTTTTACAGAGTCAAGATTTGCTTGGGTAAAATATTATTCAAAGGGTCAGTTCTGTATAAGTAAATGTCATATTATATGTACCATCTTTTAAACAGTGTTCTTTTCAAACGCTGTAATTTATTTACATAAGTGATTAATACACAGTCCGTATTAATCTTTAAATAATCATTTATGTTAATAAATTACAGCGTTTATTATAGGCGTTTTTTTTTCAGAAACACATTTGAATATACAAACTGACAACATCCCAAACAAAGCAATAAGAACGAAGTTCTCCGTAAAACTAGCCTCTGGGATGAGAGTAGAATGGTTTTAACAGTACTAAAAGCGTGTGTGATATCAAATTAGGAGACAACCAGAAGTGGACAATACACATAGTTAATATTGCTTAACGTAATACTTTACCTACCGCAGTATTTCTTTCAGCTGACTTTCATTTGGATGATCAGTGATGCTGATGATCAGTTGAGTTCTTATTTCGTAGTACCTACTTGGAGAAATAATGATTTTTATGAGCTTCATGTTTGTTAATTTACGGAACAATATTGCAACTTTATTATACAATTGATAATGATTCTATTCTACACAACAAAGATGTGTTTGTTGTTGTTCGATTGCATTTCTAAGCCATTCTTCCCAAACTATGTATTTTCTCTCATTGTCTTCTTTATTTTTATGAAACTGTTATGTACGAAATTAATTTAATTCAAGTATTATTATTACTATATCAAACGATTTGTACCGTTCACATGGCTTATGGCTCCTACGTGACCAGGAATTATAATTTATTAAAAACATAAAAAAATAATAAAAGTGGAGGAGGTATTAAAAATACTAATTCTAGTTTAACGTGAGTTTAACCATATGTTTTTTTTATTCCGGTTTTATTGATAAAGGGGTGAGGTTTCACATTCATTGGTTGAACAATTTTTGTACAATATTTTAGAAATACAATTTAATCCAGCACTTATATGCACTCCAATTCAAAACAGACATACTGTAGCGAAATAAAAATCCGCATATCGCCACATATAAACTCTTTAATTTCAAAAATTACCTTCTAATTTTTGATTATTTAGAGTAAAGATATTTGACGACTTAAACTAAACATAATTTGATTAGATAATTTAAAAATATACAATTTCGTAAATAAATATGTTAATTTCGTTGGTTTACATCTTCATGTAATACGCGTCTCATCTACGTATTTTTGAATAAGATACTTCCCGAATGCACCACCAGCATGGTGCAGCTCCGTATAACATCTCTCAAACCTCACGCTCGGCGTCTTGGCGAGTTACAGTTCCGTATAATTAAGCACACGAACTCCACGCTCGATGGCTCGTTGATCTTGACGGTTAGGGTAAGGGCCAAAAATAAATTACGGCCCTGTCTACTGGTTATAAACTTACGACAAATGAAAAAAATCGGTTATAAACCAACTTCGAGGACAAACCTAGGGAAAATAATGACGAAAACAGCATTGCAGTATGGAAGCATTGGAAAATTTATAAATTATCTATGATATTATTAGCCAAGGATCTGTTCAAATTGTAGACAATTATACTAGATAACGTACCAGGAGTTCATAACCCATAAGGAGGTCAATTTTCACGACTAAAGCGGGAGTCTTTCCGACTATAAACGTGTGGTTGTGGTTGGAAGTTTTTACAGAGGAACTCAAAAACATGGTGCTATTTCACTCTTACCTTGTTCTGATTCCTTTGTGTAATGGACGCGATATATTTTCGTCACTTAGGTACAACCCAACAACCTTTCAGCACTCTACATGTGTGCGTTGTATTGCAGCCACTTTATCTAGACATTTCGATTCAGTACATTAGTACTTAGGTTTTCAGTTTATTGCGGGTCATCATATTCTGGTCAAGCCTAGCTAGAGGTGTAGCAAATATTCAATGGGTTGGGCATGCCAGTATTTCACCGCCAATCATGTCTTTGACCCTTGGTCGACGTCGAATAATGTAAACAAGCATTTCATGCCTATATCAAAATAGAAGCCAATTTTATTTTTAGTAACTTATTATAAAAATAACACAGTATACATTATACAGTCATCTTTTTAATAGTACTTTTTTATACTACAAAGCGAATCACGAATTAAAAAAAAACATATAAGTTTGACAATCTATTTAAATCTCCCCGTAACGACGGCTAGCGGCTGCGTAAAGTACTTAACATAAATATTTTTATTACTACATTATGTACATTATATACAGACTACAAATAGAACTAAAATAGTTATAAAAAAAGACTAAAAGAAAGTACCTATATATACTACGACGACAATCATGGCATCGCTGTCATCTGCCCAGAGGACTGTCAGACTTGCCACGTTGAATGCCAATGCTCTTTGGACTCTTTAGCCTAAGAAAGAGCCAGCCCTCTGGTCACGCGAAGTGTCGACCAGTCGCGAGAGATTTCCTATCGGGCCCTATGACCCGAACGTTTCGACCCCAAAGGGCTCAAAACTGTAGTTACCAATAAGGTTACAGTATTTGCGTCGCTTGAAAATCTCAGCAGCCGCAGCAGCAGCGCCCGCACAGCCCGCCGTGCTTGCAACGTGAGATGGTGTCGACACAGGTTGCGTCCCATACCAAAGGCCTACCTACTATTCAAGGCATTAACGTCAGCCATCTGGTCTCTTCCGTTCTAAAACCGGTGGTATGTACGCCGGCGCTGGCAAAAGCTCGACGAATAATGTCGTTAATGCTGGCATGTCATACAATGAGACCTGCGCTCCTGTAGCAGGACAGGCCATGGTGTCCGATGCTGTCGACAGCTTCACCGCAATGACACCGATGCGATGAACGATGCATCATCCATCATCGTGCCAATGGTGGATGACGGAAGTGCCTGAAGCCACAAGCCCGACTCCCATTCCCCTACGGCTAGCAGACGGGCAAGCCCCACAGTATTGATTGACGTGCTCAAAAGGGTATTCCGTACAATACTGCAGAGCGGCACGTCCCACTGTCTCTGGGAGGACAGGTTGTCGGGCAAATCCGTTTTGGGACAAGCCATTTTCCATGCGTTCAACGCATCAGTCAAATACGGCACCTCAAAATTAACCAGAGGAAGTCAATATCCCTGGTTAATGTTTTGGTACCGTAGACCGGGGAGAGGAAGGTGGAGGTGGAGGAGGTGAAATTAGTGTTCCTAATAATAGTCTACTTTTTCTGATATACGTAAATTTTGGCCCAAAACAACAGTTCCGAAGTTTCAAAATAAGTGTGAAGACCGAATTAATGTTCATTTTGAAAAGTCTCTCCGAAACATAATTAAAATTTTGAATGTTTTCTTCAATTAACGACGGAAAAGATTCGTCAAATATTGGTGACCCCAGGAGGTGAAGTTTTTTTTTCCGGTAATTTTGATATTTGATGCTAACGAGTTAAATTTCGAAATTGTAGTCTGTCTGTAAGTGGTTTCAGGAAGGTAAATTTCGCACTTCGAAAGGTTAAGGTCTAGGCCAATGGAACTGAATTTTTCTTATAACAAAGTTAAATCTTTTAGGACTGTGTCCACATTTCCTCCCAGGGTTCCATCATCCAAATATTGAATCCAATACTATAATTTGAATATTGAATCATTGAATTCAGAATTTAGCTGCCAAATAATTGGATTAATTGCTAAACTAAAAATGACTGGCCCAAGAGGGTCACCCTGTTGGCATCCAACAGCTGATTCCAAAAGGTTGTCTTTAAAGAGTAATTTAGAGGAGTTCCTGTAGCATTGGTAAAGAAAACTGTAAATTATGGGTATTTCTTTTTGATTCTCTGTCAACAAGGTATACCTGTTTACGGAATTGAAAGCATTTTTAATATCAACCATAAGGATGATCTCATCCTTATCACTATCAAGGTAAGTGGAAAGTGCGTGAAACGTAGCCTGACAGTCCCCTTTGGACCTAAAACGAAGCTGTAGGGGCTGGAATTTGCTGGCCAGTGTTTCACGGTAAAAGGCGCAGCAAGTTTTGGCTGCAATACGACGGTAAGTTGACCCTACGGCAATGGGACGAATATCGATGACGGCATCGTTGACACTGCCGGAGAGGAGAGCATGAGATTGATGAGGGCCGTCAGCTTCAAAAGGGACTCACCAGCTTCCCCGGCGCCTGAATATATTATGTACTTAAGGTGTTGCGGAGTTAGGCCGTCAAGGCCGCCGGCGGAGCCACTTCGAAAGGAACAGACGACCGCACATACTTGCTAAGCTGTAATTTGTTAGTTTCTGGAACGGGGGGTCAGGGAAGGTGAGGTGATCTGCCGGGGCGGGGTGTTTGCTCTCCACTGCTGTAATGTGTACATGATGCAATAAACCTCTGTGGGGTAGATGTACTGTAAATTAGTTAGGGTCAATACTTTAGGCCGAAATGTTACAGTTTTCTTCAATTTGAGTTGTTAAGGTTTTTTGTTTGCCAAATTTATTTGCTAATGTAGAATGCTAAATAGTAATTGCACCCAATCACTTTGAGAGTTTTCTCGGGCGGCAAGGCGGTCACAACGCGCCAAACTTGATGATATTGAAGGTCGCGCGCCACGAGGAACTCTCTTTAAAACAGGATTTGAAGTTTTAAATATTTTTGTAAGATATCCAAAAGGGTTGGCATGTTATTAGGTCATCCAGCGATGTGGTAGGTTGACTGGCACTCCGTTCGGCGTCACTACAGTCATTGTTGAACATAGAAATATGTGCTCAAATAAAACTTGTGATAACTTAAATATAATGTATAAAATTATTAAAAAACCAAACAAACAACACAAGTTAAAAAAATACGTCAAGCAAAAGACAGATGACAGCAACGTCACGCAGGGACCTGGGGTGCCGCCGCCGCTGCGCCGACCACGCTGTCATTTCTGCACAGCCCTAGTAAATAAAAATAAATTTAAATAATAAGTTTTCGTATTTGTAACAAGCTAATATCTAAGAAATTAATATTTTAAGTAAATAAAAATGGGACTTTGAAAACACTACATCTGGCAGCACCACAGAAACTGCAACACCACTGGGGATCAACGTTTATTGGTCATATGCTCTTTGTGTTTCTGAAGTCCTAGTAACATTTGTCGCTGTTTTGGCACGAAATCAAGGGAAACGCCACTAGCGACATCTACAATTTAAAGGGGAATCTCTAAGCTAGTCAACAAATTTCGAGATTTTCCACGTTTGTGCAATGTTGCCTCACTTTACAGATATTTTAACCGTTGCCACTGGTATTTTGGCAATAACATCCTTTCATTTTGGTTTTGTTCGCTTATTGTTATTCAGGCGTGACGACCTAGAGGCGTTTATGACAGATAGGCCAGAGAAAACCGCACGGAGAGAAGAGTGGAAGGCTATGGGGGAGGCCTTGAAAAATCAGCCCTTAAAATATAAAAATAACGAATCATTGACACCTCATTCTTTAAAATCGGTTCAGAAGATTTGACGCTATAGTGGTACATAATTATTATCCGATTGAGGCGCTTTTATTGGTATGTGTTGGTGTGCGAGTCGTATTGCAGCTGTCTCCACATGTAATTTTTTCGCGCAAGCGCATTTTGCCGCAGACTATGAAGAGCTGATACGCCGCCTGTTCAGTTTAGCATATTTTCCGATAGAGGAGTGCTCGTATGACGGCACCTGGTATATAAACAAACCCTTTCGAGCAAATGAAGTTTCAGTATGTTCTGGCCAGTGGCCAGATACAAGCTTTTGACCGGAACATACACCAGAAAAACTAAAACAGATTGTAGCGATTAACTGAATTTAGATCTATTATGATTTTATGTTAGTTCCCAATACTTGTATGTCAATGGTGTAGAGCAACCGACTCACTGCCTGTTTACCTGTGATGCAAATTATCAAATTGATTTTCACTACGAACTGTTGGACTTGAGACGTATAATGTAGTTAATTAATATTTCTGACTGTTTCTAATACATGTAATATGTGGCCGTGTGTTTTTTTTCAGATGGTAGGTGATATTTCTTTAATTTGATAAAGAGAGAGGTGTAGTATTAATAGTAAGCGACAAAAATGAATGTATACCAAATATTATCCAATAATCTATACAACTTGACCGTGCTACTGCAATCCAGTGACAGTCTTTATGTTTATTGTATCACGCAGTGTAGCTAAAATTTGCTATGGTCTGTACCTACTATATTAGTACTATATTAGTTTAGAATGTGGATCAGCGCATGCAAAATGCCTCGAGATGCCATATTGTTGAGTTTAACTAATTAATTGGTAAATAACCTAATTGCTAAGTGTAACACTGGACGCTGGAGATGAGACTATATAATTCGCAGTCCTGAGTTGTTAAAAAGTGTTGTTTGAACGATTGGTACTACCTTATATTTTTTTAATAAAGGTATACATTATATTTCCTGTTGCATTGTGTAATTTGTAGTGTTATGTATTAACTTGAACAGCAAAAACGGACTTCACACCTGTTTCTCACTAAAATGTTTCATGCGTTGTCTTGTTAATTTTCTCTTCGATTTATAAAAGTGCTGGTCCCATGCATGGGAGTTAAACCAAGTAAAATTATTATTTTGTCAAGAAATAACTAAAATAATTGATAGATACAAAACAACTAGACCATCCCGAAAGTACCAAAATCTACAACAAAATAAATTGTTTAAATAAGTAGGTAATCAAAATTTTGTTATTTTAAACTACCTTATTCTGCCCAGAAATAAATTAAATGGTGCAAAACAAATAGGTTATCTGAAAACTACCAAAATATATAATAAAATCAATTTGTTAAATAAAAAATATGTTTATTCCAAAATGTTACATATTTTAAAATCTATTGTGTTCAGGAAGAACTAAAATAATGTTTACAAAACAAATAATAAGCAAACCGAAAAGTAGCAACATCGATAAAAATAAATTTATCAAAAATTTTAAAATAATTCAGTAATGTTTTTTTAAACCTCTCTATTGTGTCTAGAAAAAACTTTAAAAAGTATGAATTCGAAAAAAATACATACATGTATTATAAAATGGATAGTGCTTATGTTCCAGCCGTCCGTTGGTCGCCTAGGATATATTTAAAGGCCTAGGAATCTATCCTGACGGAACGACGTGTCGTTGTTGCTATATAGTATGTACTATTAATTTTGAATAATGCTGAAAGATATTTTTTACTTGTATTTTAGACATAGTTATATACCATTAGTTCAAAAAAGTTTATTTGGAGTTTTTTTTTACAAAATATTGCTTTGGCTGACGCAATTGGCAACAGAGTCAAAAAGAAATGTTGGTTGTCTGTATAATGGTCAAGTTATTATCCATACAGGGTGTAAATGGACCCTTCATGCCGTCAACCAAGCATTCTGTACATCAAAGTAAGTAACTAACTCTACGTAAAAATTATAGCTAGGAAACGATTTTTTTTTGGGGGTAAAAAATCACGTTTTACGGTAGCACTCAATGTAACGCACTCAAAATATTGTGGTGATGGGTACATTGAATAGTGCGGGGGTCGTGGAGGTATTTAAAGTTAATATATAACTTACTTTACTTGTATTAAAAAAAAAACTTGTGAAAAAGTTGTAACTTTGAACGACAATATTTCCGAAACTAGAACAGGCACGCGAGTGATCCTATAAAGGTTTCGTTTTTTCATTTTGAGGTACGGAACTAAACAAATCAACTAATGTTTTTGCACGATATGAGCGCATAATGCGAGTACCAAAAATCATTCTTCTACATCATATCTTTGGTTTTGACGGAATGTCGCCTGAACTCAAAATAACGATAACACTATTTTAAGAAGGGGGGATAGGGGGGGGGGGGTTTATAGGATAGGTGGTGGTTTACTTGAAAAAGTAAAACTTACTTACTTGTCAATGAACGGCAAACGGCAATTTTAATTCATTCACCATTTTAGGACAATTAATTTGAAATTACTGCTAATTATCTGCTTTTTTTTTAGTCCCATCAATTAAAGTCAATTCTTTGTGTTTTAGACTGCTATATTTTAAAAGCCTAAACTCAACTCTTGTGTTCAAAATTGTGCACACAAGGATTTGTCAAATTTTTAACGACGAAACAAAAATTATAATAACAATAAAAAAGAAAAACAACATTATAATTTAATAAAAACACAAAGGAAATCCCTCGAGCCGGATTTGAACCAGCGACCTATGGATTACAACGCTTGACACTCTACAGTCCACCGCTCTACCAACTGAGCTATCGAGGGCTTGAGAGTGCATGCCAAATTTTAGACCGCTTAGTGAATTTCTATTAGTGAATTTACATCGGTATGGAGTCAATAGTAGGTTGACTGTGATGCTTTACAAAGTTGATACTGTTTTTAGGGTCCCGTTGCCAAATGGCTAAAACGGGACCCTTATAGATTTGTCCTGTCTGTCTATATAACTGTGTGGGGTGTCTATCCATAGCTCTTAAAATAATATTGAGGTTTCTTAACTTTTCTTTTATCTTAAGTCAATGGTTGATGAGATAATATTTGCTTCTAAAGTCGTAAAAATAAAAAAAAAACAATCAAATCATTCAAAATTAAAGCTCGAGAACGTATACACACAAGAATTTGACAGATTCGTTACAGAATTAAGTTACAAAAGTTTTTCTTGTTTATCTCTTAACTTTTTATATTTTGATTTATGTATAAATAAAATACAAGAAACAATAGGTACATAATATACATTGTATATTATTATGTACCTATTGTTTCTTGTATTTTAGTTATAAATATTTTCTACGCCGGGAGGGGACGCCCAAGAAGAACATACACTGACCTCATTGGTGAGGTTCTTCAGAAAGGCCAGGTGCGTAGTACTCGCGACCGGCGTGCATGTATGACCAGGTGTATGAACGTGGACGAGGCAAAAGGAGTACGTAAGGATCGTAGCAAATGGCGTTCTGTGGTTTCTACCTACCCCCATGGGAAAAGTGAGAGTGCGTGAGTTTGTGTATGTATATTTTCTAGTATTTTTTTTGTTATTTCACAAACTGTGTACGTCTCTGCATCACCCTAAGGTAGACTGGTAGAAAATGCCCAAGGCATCAAGTCTGCCTTTGTACAGTTTTTACTTGTGCATAGTTAGTTAGTTTTATATAGCTATTTTTTCATATCTAGTTATTCATAGCTAGTTTTAGTAAATAAATAAAATTTTTGCCACCCCCTCTAGTGTCTAAAGTAAGAGGAGGAAATTTCTGAAAGAAATGTAAGAGGTGGTAAAACTTTCAACGAAAATTGGTTCGAATAAGATTTGATTTTTAGTTTTTGAGATTTAGAGTGCGAGTACGACTTGCGATTGGCCGGTTTTTCCCCGACTTTTTTAAGTTTTTTCTTTATTCGTCAGTAGGGTCGCCTATTTAATTTTTGTAGTTTTAAACGACTATGGCAGAGTCCAATACGCGGCACTTCTTTACACTAATTGAAAAGAGTGAGCATTTTGAGAAAATTCTTTTTGTAAAATCTGACGTTCAAATAGTTTTAAATTTCAACTTGATTTTAATTGACATCGCGTTGGTATCTTGATATATATTGGAATGCTTGGTACAGCGTATTATAAAAATTCTAGTGCGATCGTCCTAAAGTTTAGATTGAAATTCTGAACGTTAATCTATATATATAAAATTCAAAGTCCTGACTGACTGACTGAGATATCAACGCACAGCCCAAACCGCTGGTCCTAGAGCAATGAAATTTGGAGTGTGTATTCTTTGTGAATAGTAGGTATCCACTAAGAAAGGGTTTTTCAAAATTCTACCCCTAAGAGGGTAAAATGGGGTGTTGAGTTTTCTATGAAACTTTTTATTCTCGCGGTCGATGAACTTGAAAATTTGTGTACCTAACTCTGCAGTTATAATTATGAGAAACGTGTATCAAAGTTTTTCCAAAATCATCCCCCAATATGAAATTCAAAGTCCTGACTGACTGACTGATATATCAACTTACAGCCTAAGCTGCTGGTGTTAAAGACATGAAATTTAAAGGGTGTATTCTTTGTGAAGAGTAGGTATCCACTAAGAAAGGGTTTTTCGAAATTCCACCCCTAAAGGGGCGAAATGGGGTGTTGAATTTTCGGTAAAACTTTTTATTCTCGGGTCGATTGACTTGAAAGTCTACATACTCTTCAGTTAAAACTATGAGAAATGTGTATCACAGTTTTTCCAAAATCATCCCCCAATATAAAATTCAAAGTCCTGACTGACTGATATATCAACGCACAGCACAAACTACTGGCCCTAGAGAAATGAAATTTGGAGGGTGTATTCTTTGTGAAGAGTAGATATCTAATAAGAAAAGGTTCTTCGAAATTCCACCCCTAAGAGGGTAAATTGGGGTGTTGAATTTACTGTGAAACTTTTTATTCTCGGGGTCGATTGACTTGAAAGTTTGTGTACATAGTCTGCAGTTAAAATTGTGAGAGATGTGTATCACAGTTTTTCCAAAATCATCCCCCAATATAAAATTCAAAGTCCTGGCTGACTGATATATCAACGCAGAGCCCAAACCGCTGGTCCTAGTGAAATGAAATTTGGAGGGCGTATTCTTTGTGAAGAGTAGGTATCCACTATGAAAAGGTTTTTAGAAATTCTACCCCTAAGAGGGTAAAAATGGGTGTTGAGTTTTCTATGAAACTTTTTATCCTCGAGGTCGATTGAATTGAAAATTTGTGTACATACTCTTCAGTTAAGAAGAGATTAATTATGAGAAACGTGTATCACAGTTTTTCCAAAATCATCCCCCAGTATGAAATTCAGTCCTGTTTTTTTTCGGTTTTTGCGTCATGGGTGTCATTTTCGTGGTTTTTGGGGTCGCCAATGACAAAAATGAGGTCAAAATATAAAAATTCAAGACGACGCCCATGAAGATTTTAGGTTTTTTCGTCATGGGTGTCATTTTCATGGCTTTTGGGGTCGCTGATAACAAAAAGGTGGCCAAAATGTAAATCGATGATGGCGCCAGCAAAAACATTCAGTTATTTCGTCATGAGTGTCATTTTCGTGGTTTTTGGGGTCGCTGATAACGAAAATTAGGTCAAAATGAAAATTCAGGATGGCGCCGATGAAAATTTTCGGTTTTTCTTCATGAATGTCATTTTCGTGGTTTTTGGGGTCGCTGATAACGAAAATGTGGTCAAAATGAAAATCCAAGATGGTGCGGACGAAAACATTTGGTTTTTTCGTCATGGATGTCATTTTCATGGTTTTCAGGGTCGCTGATATCGAAAATTAGGTCAAATTGAAAATTCTAAATGGCACCAACCATTTTTTTTAGATTCTTCATCAGGGTTACCATTTTCACAGTTTTTGAGGTTACTGATAACGGAAATGAGGTCCAAATAAACATAGGAAAAAAAACATTACTCATGTTTTTCTTCGGTTTCCCCTGACTCAATTTTCACCCTTCGCCACTGGTACCTACCAGTGGCAAAGGGTCCACTTAGAAAGGGTTTTTCGAAAGGACATGGCCAATTTCTGTATGGGCGTTTGCATAGTTATCAAATTTAGTGTACAACGATAATTTTTGGTGTTTCATATTCGTGAATATTGCCATATTAAATTGCAAAAAATAAAAAGCTCAAAGAACTTGGAATCACAAATAACTAGACGTAAACAGTTTCATGTTACCTTCTATCAGATTGCTGGCAAAGTGTATGAATAATGATTTTGCTATTAAAAACCTCAAGGCGTTTTAAAATAGCGAAGTGCTGTGAATTATTAGGCATTTCAACAAGATCCAAAGTCCTTATTTCAGGTGGTCATTCTACCTGAACTAAGGATTTTTAACCATATATTGATTAACATTTACTGAACTGAGAAAGTCTGACAGAAAACTGAGACAAAGTATATGTATTATTGTCACATTTATTGAGACTCCGAAAGTGACGTTTTTCTTCAACAGTTTAACTACTAATTGACAAGGGAAACACGAAAAAGTAAAAATATTTTTTTCCGTGGAGATAAGCAGGAGTCAAAAATATTAGAAGATAATCGCAATAAATCAAACAGTTCATACGCAACGGAGGATCTGTGCAATCGCAGTACCGCCATTTTGATATAAACAATGACATTGTAAAACGCGTTCCGTTTTATGGTATGGTTACGTTATTACTATTATTGTGTGAAATAAATATATCTTACGTATCAACACTTCAAAATATAATTTAATTATATGTAAGAAATGCCAAAGAAAACAGTTTTGTTTAAATCAAAATGTTTCAGGTAAGAGCATTTGTCGTTCATTTCACATACATATCTACAAGTAGTATGCGTGGTGTAGAACGTCTATTATTCTATTTATCTTTCTCTATGGTCCATAATGGCTAAAGTTGACAAATGAGACTTTGAATTCAACTTGCACTACTTATTATATTGTAATCAATACTGACGAGTGCAGAGAGGTTAAAAACTACGCAACAATTCATTTCTCTATTTTTCTTAATATAATATATTGACTATGTAAGTGTATATGGAATGTACTTTTTTGTCCATGTCCTTTCACCCCTAAAAGGACAAAATGGGGTGCTGAGTTTTCTGTGAAACTTTCTATTCTAGGTGTCGATAGACTTGAAAGTCTACATACTCTACTTACAGTTTTTCCAAAATCATCCCGCAATATAAAATCAAAGTCCTGACTGACTGACTGATATATCAACCACTGGTCTTAATGACATGAAATTTGAAGGATGTATTCTTTGTTTTGAAATGGGGGTTGAATTTTCTGTGAAACTTAATATTCTCTGGGTCGGTTGACTCAAAACTTAATGTACACATCACTCTTCAATTAAAATTATGAGACACGTGTATCACAGTTTTTGATATAACACGATATAGTTTAGAAATATTTTTATTTTCATTTTTTAATTTACGACCCTAAAGTGGCTCCTATGTTTAAAATTAAATTATACGTCCGTCTTTGAATCAATGACTTACATATGTGTACCAAATTTCAACTCCATCGGTCCGGTAGTTTCAGAGTAAATTGGCTGTGACAGACGGACAGGCAGACAGACAGACACGCGAGTGATCCTATAAGGGTTCCGTTTTTTCCTTTGAGGTGCGGAACCCTAAATACTAATATTACATATATATCTTACATAAACTATTTATTCATGCGAAAGTTTGGATGAATGGATGTTTGTTCCTCAATCACGCCAGAACGGCTTATCAGATCTGGATGAAACTTGGCACAGAGATAGATTATAGTCTGATACAGATATAGATTACTTATTATCCCAGAAGTAGGCAAGATCCCGTGGGTAATTCCCGAACTGCACGCGGGCGAAGCCGCGGGCAAAAGCTAGTAGGTTATAATAAGGTCTACGTTTGGGCAAACTGCAGGTAACATTAAACATGACTGTATCGAGATCCTATTCGAACTGAGCCATCCACGTAATTATACTTTTTAGGTGCAATTCTGTTTTGCTCTGTACATGGTGTTTAGCCTTTTTGCTCTACTAAAGGCAGACTCGAATCATAAAATGTATTTAAAGTTAACCCGTAAACTATTTAATAAACTACATTGCATGGTGTGTATTATGGCGTCTGACGCATAGCCAGACGGTCATACTACGACCGCGTTGAGAAGTCTACGCAGTTCTACCGCAACTCTCGTAGCCGTGACGACACAGATTTCGTAGCAGCATTGCTTACAGGAGCTATGAGTAATTAGAAATGAAGAGAACGTTACTTTGTTGGAACACTTTTTATTAGACTCTGTTCATACTGTGTACAACTTTATTATGACGCAATGTCTTAGCTACAAATCTCATTAATGTTCTTTTTTATGATGTGGAAGCATCATAAAATTAAGCATTATTGAATCCTTTGCCCCATTGATCTATTACCAACACGCTTGCGAAGGTCACCAAGTATTAAGAAGCAACTACATAACCATATAATATTATGTACTTGCGGGTAACTCTTCCTGACTCATGTTGCGCTGGTGCTCCTGGCAGGCGTACCGTTTCCATGGCAACGCGCTGCTCTGTTGATGAGGTTTTGTTTATTACCTTACATCTGCAAAGAGTATTTTATGAAGTACTTTTTTATGAAGTCGTATTAATTTGAGATAGCACAAATAATTTTTATAATTTCTCCCAATTTTAAGGAGAATGCAATTCAACCTCAGGCAGAGTAATTATAACGTTAGTTGCTTCTGCATACTAGTTTTTCTGCAAGTTCCACGCAGAAATTGAATGGAAAACTGGAAGCGTGGCCGAGAGATCGCCAGATTGAAATGCTTGCTGCTGCACTCAATTGCGAAATACTTTTAATCCTGAGTCCAAAATTATTTTATTTTGTTTATTATGGCGTCTCATACATCAATCCCTGCACACTATTCCCAAAGCACTGTAGCTCTTGAAAGCCAGAATCAACAGTGGTAACCACCAGAAAAGCGCTGAGACAATGAAGCTGGACGAAGTCTCAGAGAAACTATCTAACTGTCTTGGATCCCGCAACGAAATACTCATACTCAAAGTCTCATACATCATCAGTTCAGAATTACATAGATACTTTTGAAAAACCCGCCCCTAAGCACATAATTATATTATTCTACACGATGTAGCTCTTTTGATTAATGCTACCCTGGTAGCCGGGCGGGTCATTGTACTGCAAACGTGGTCTCAGTGTTCCAACTTTTGGCACGGTGCCGGCCGGTGTCGGGTAAATATTGTGAAAATAACAGTATACAGGATTCGGCCATATTTCGCCACCTTTTTTAACAACTCAAGTATCGTTATCTGGCTTACGCATTAAGTCTGCGAATGAACGAGAAACTGTTTAATTTATCTATGTGAAATTGCCATTTTAACGCAACGTGCGTTAATATCACCAGTATCAGCAGTTGAACGAATGCAAGTCCACTTGATTTGCATTCGTAAAATATCATTCATAATCATCTAGATAATTATTAAAAAATCATACCATCTTTTAAAATATAGTAATATCAATAATAGTATGTGACTGTGTTACAAACATTTAAGTGGCGAAAAATTGCAGCACTGCTTGTTATATACGTTTCACTCTTTTATTGTATTGCTACAACTTTCACTTATTACTAGTAATTCTTTTGCTCTTCTCCGCGATTTAGTAGGCATGGAGTTCAAAATTGGGCCTAAAGAGATTACCGGGATAAGGAGTAGGTTCCCTATGTGTTAATTCAGCTTCTTAACGTGCATGCCAAGTTCATCATAATCCGTTGAGCCGGCGTGATTGAGGAAAAAACATCTAAACATACAAACTACCCTCAGGAGTAGATTGAGGTCAAGAGTAGGACCAACTTTTCTGACAGCTCATGACCTAATAAATCCTTCAAAAACGAATTTCTCAAAAAATTAGATACCTTTCGAAATTAGACTTCCTTGCCTGCTTTCTAAAATGGTGCCTCAGTACTCTTTTATTTACGGTATGACAAGAAAACAACAGCTATTCCTGACAAGGTAGTATTTTGATAAAACTGAGTTAAACAGTTTTTTCGATGGACGTCTTCCTTGTTGCAGATTTTCTTGTTCCCACTATGTTAGCTGTTTGACTTAATGCACCCGGTCTTGGTCGATCAGATCAGGTAAGATCTGTCTTCTGGTGTATTTTAATCTATCCTATTAGACAGTTAAAGCTGTAATTCTTCTTCGCTTCGCAATTTCATACACCACGTTGGTGGTCGTTTTGGTATTTTCGCGCAAGCGCATTAGTAAGCAGTGAATCTGATGGCCAATTTGTTTACATCAATCTACTGGTGCTTTATGGACTCCTAGTAATAGTGGGAAATTGTTTTTTTTGTTGCACCGCGGCGCAACGGATTTGATATTATATCGTCCAACGGCGCGACGTGGAGTTTCAGTAAGGAATTGAATCGCCGCCACCGGTTCACTTTGTACCACAAATATGAATATTAGGTATGTATTATTATTTATAGAACAATATTTTAAACCGCATTTAAAACTGACACACACACACACTGTGTCAAATATCACTTTTAAATAATTTTATTGCTAAATTACTTACTAATGTTAAGTAAGGTTAGAAGGTTTGTCCTAATAATAATTACATTGAGAAATTAAGCGTTTTAAAAAGTCGCATCAATTATACACTTCTTTTGTTGATTATCAGCCGTTGGTCCCGGCTGTCATTTTGAGACCCCAACGTAGTTGGGAAAAGGCTAGGCAGATGATGTTGAATTATCAGAATAATTATTTATGTCTACCAACTTTCTTGTGTTACTTCGAAAACATAACTTAAAGGAACTTTACACACAATCGAATAGTGAAAATATTATAATATGTAGGGATCTCCTTCTTCATCTTAAGGAATGTTTTGAATATGAATGTGGATGGGCCACGTTCATACTCAAAACTTTACTCACCACATTGTCCTCTTTTCTTCGCATTTCATGCCCATACCAAGCCAACTGATGACTACACAACTTTTCAGTCACCGGCGCCACTTTCAGACTAGCTGTTATGTACTCATTTCTTATTTTAGCCATTCGCGCAACTCCACACATGCCTTTAACCTCCATCCCTTAGCATAAAATTGAAGTGTCTGTTTCTAATATCAAAATAACAGCTATTTACTGAATGCATGTGAGAAAAAATACGGGCACTTATAACAAAAACACATTTTTTTTTATTTCTCTTCAGTCTTTCAGTCTGTCTGTCTGTTTGTTCCTGCTAATCTCCGAAGTGGCTGTACCGATTTTAGCATTTAACTGGCAGATAGCTGGTATTATCAGGTCTAACATAGACTACTTTTATTTTTGAAAAATAATAAGGGTTCCGTGCAAAAAAATTAAAACCTTTGAAATTGTTAACAAAATCCGTTTCAAACGGCTAAATAATATCTGAAACGGCTGGAATAATTTTGACGGGATTTTTACTGACAGATAGCTGATGTTATAAGGAGTAACTAAAGCCACTTTTATATCAGAATAAGAATTAAGGATCCGTGCAAAAAAAAGAAAACAATACCCTTGAAATTGGTAACAAAATTTGATTAAAAGCGAAGTAATATTTTTATAATAATTAATTTCACGCGAATTAAGGTCGCGGGCAACAGCTGGTTTACATTTTCTTTTAAATCGAGATACTAAAAGTTGATAATATAATAAATTCGAATTCGTCGAAAATTTATAATCCTGTAATGTGGCCCGTCCATTAAAGAATTATTCATAACAACAATCGTTTATCTTTCTGTAATGTTGGGAACCCAAAGCGATGGATTTTCCATAGACCGCTAGAATGACAAAGAAATGCCCCCGATCCCTATTTATAGAGTGGGTGACTAGGAAATCATGCTTAATGGAGAGGTTCGTGTTTTGCACCATTACTACCCACCCTTTGCTACAGTGCATGTGTGAGTAATAGTTGCATGTAGTGATAAGTTCACTTTATGAATGAAACGTTGGAAAGAGACAACAATCAAGTGTAGTTAGATCAATAAGCGTTAAGAAGTCGACGAACTTTATGGCTATCGATTTCAAATTTTATTAAAACAAATGATTTTTTTGTAGGAAAATTCTCATAATTTGAGGCTAACTGATTGTTGGATGGAGGAGGCCTTCGCCCTTAAATGGGCACCCAATTATAGTAATTGAACCAACGATTATGTAGCAAATTTATTTTATTGTATTTTTTATCTATAAAATCAATCTATTCATTTAAAAATTATAATATTCGATTGAATTCATTATTATTTTTATATATTTATTATAATAAAAAATTTTGTTTATTAATTATTCTTAAAATGCATGCTCAATTATTACTTTTATTATTTATTAGTTTTTAGAACCAAATGAATATTTTAATTAAGACATATTATGTAATGCATTTTAAATGCATTTTTTTGGGAAATAAAAGGTTTAAGTAAATAATATTAATATAATCTGTGGCCCGGGTGTCAATGTGATGCAACCTTTTTTTTCTGTCGATTTATAATTTTGTAAAATTTTTCGACCAATTTAATTGTATTGAAGTTTTGGACACTAAAAATATAATAAAAAAAAAACAAAAATGGAATAAAATTTTTTGGAACTACAAAATATACCTACATATACACCATATAAACGCAGAAACCAATGAATCCAGAAACGAAACGTCAAATAGGTACAATGCTGACTAGAAGCCAGGCCAAACAACGGGCACATCCACCATCTCCGGAGTCGTCGCTCTGCTCCGCCTCGCAGCCGGCCGGGACGCGCCTCTACCGTGAGTGCTGTGTCTTCGGTTGGTGCAGTTGAGTCGAGCTCGAGTGACGAGTTTTTCTCCCCGCCGCCGCGCCGTCGACTCTCTCACCACCACGACGACGAGGAAGAGGACGGCCACGAGCGGGCTTGGGACCTCGAGGCCAACCGGCCCCGAACAGAGTCCCCGCTGCCGGTGGAAATGTGTCGCGCATGCGATGGACTCAGTCCATTAATGAACATGTCATACGCGCATATTATGGGGCTACTTAAGCAACTTGACTGCGTACCGTGGTCGGATGCTCTCTCTGTTTCAGGTGCTTGAGCCAGGTGTCAGAGTGTCGGCGCAACGACTATCGGATCAGGTGCGGGTCATTCAGCGTAACCATATATTGGATGACACCGTACTTGATCGACTACGCTCCGAATCACGGAGTAACCTAGTTACGCCTGCTTCATCTATGATCGCGGTACAGCTGCAAAATGTTACCGGTGCTTCGCCGCGATCCGACCGCGGTGGTGAAGAGGATGATGATGAATTTATATCCATGGGTACCCCAGTGCAACGCACAATTGAGGAGTGTTTTGGAGGGTGCATTCCGGGAGTAACGTTCCACACCGCCTGAACTTAGACCACGACTACATCAATATAAGTTTTTAAACTGTCATGGTCACTAACATTATAATTAACACTAGAAACGGGATATTTACCATGTCCACTGTTTGTTTTGAGTTCCCGATATTTCGGCGCTGTTGCAAGCACCATGATCACGGATAAACTGAAGTTATTGCAGGTGGGTGTTTATGAGCAGACAAATCGGTCTACCCTCTTTCTTGTAAAACGCACGCACGCACGCTTCAGTTTATCCGTGATCATGGTGCTTGCAACAGCGCCGAAATATCGGGAACTCAAAACAAACAGTGGACATGGTAAATATCCCGTTTCTAGTGTTAATTATCTAGATTTGTAGCTGTCAAACTGCTTTGACAGCAGCAAAGACCTCGCTCGATACTCACTCAATATTGTACTGTGGAGCTGTAGCGGCATGTCGTGTAGCTCACGTCAAATTTCCTAACAGTGACAGAGCTACACGACCAAAATTAGCTGTTCCAGCTTGGCAGTGCAGGATTGAGCGGCGTATCGGTGAGGCTAGAGCACTCATCGGCAAGTTGTTGTTGCTTCAGGGAGGGCAATACTCGTCCTAGAGTGATGCGCTTTGTGAGGCGGGCGTTCTCGGGAACTGATATTAGTTTTCGAGACTGCTTGGCCCGCGTCACGGAGCGTATCGACTTCCTGAAGCAGAAGATCTGTGCAGGGGCAAGCCGTATTCGTCGGTACAAGCGGCGAGTGGAACGATACACTCATAATCGCACATTCCAAAGCGATGAAAGGTGGGTATGTAGGGCTTGGGAACGACCGGACCAAGGTGTAACTGACATGCGTCTGCCGGATGATGACGCCATGTGTCATATGTCATTCTGGCGCCGCAGCATTTGGTCGGTGTCTGTCAGTCACACTGAGGGCGATTATTTTTGGATGTTCTCGTCTAGCTAGCGGAGAATACTTGTATAGATACAACCTCGTTGCCAGGATTATCCACCAGCAACTTGCTTTGAAGTACAACCTTGTGGAATCAGAAGTGCCATACTATAAGTATGCGCCCGACCCAGTTCTCAATAAACATCTAGATCTGGCTCGCGAGGTTGTCGACATGTAGGACGTGAGTACACCAGTCATTGTGCCGATAGTCGTGTCGGCCAATGGCTTAATTGCCAATAGCTTCGACCAACATCTGAGGAGGCTCTCGCTTGGCAGCTGGATCAAGGGTTTCATTCAGAAAGCAGTACTTCTGGACACGGCGCGTATTGTTAAGAGGTTCCTTTCTCAAGAGCCCTGACCACTGGTAGCTCGGAGCCTGTTCCTGATGCTGGTGGGCTATTATTTTTATATTTTTTAATGTATTTTATATTGTTTTTATTGGAATATTTAAAAATGTAATGAATATGTGTGAAAACAAATAAAGAAAAAAAAATATTTGGGAACATAATAGGAACCATTTTTGGAAGTCAAAACCGACTTTCCAAAATGATTCCTATATTTTCCCAAATATTTTCTTTTTCATTGCTTGGTGATGTGATCGGGAGCAACCATGTACCACGAGCCGCAAAATAAATCTGCTGCATTACTGTATCCCCGTTTATGGGACACAGGGCATGTAGAAGCTGGATACTTAATTTGAGATTCAAGTTATGGTATTCGTTAAGGGCCCTATTACAAAGACTGTACGATCAGAGTGCCAAATAAAATATCTATTCAATTTGCAACAGAAGTCTGTTGAAACTCGCCCTCGTACAATGATTTAAACAAACGTTAGAAACTGGGAATTTACACGGCCATGAAACAAAACATGACAAGTTAAATATTTTGGAAAAGTGAACAGCCAGTAATGACGTCATTAAACTTTAGATTTAATCATTTAATCTGATGTAGACCGTCAGATTAAATGATTATATCTAAATACATACAAAGATTATATCAAAATAAATTGAAGAGTATTTTAACTTAATTTTAACTGTATACTTTGATTTTGAATTTACCAGTTTTATAATGGGTGTAAAAACACCCTTAATGAAACAAAACCGAAAGGCACTTGTTTTCCCCGTCATTGCGATATTTTTTTAATTCTGTACCATGCCTTCTAGGTACGGAAATATTGGAGGTCACACTTATAACTTTTTCACATTTTTTATTTTTTAATATAAGTTTTTAAGTAGTAGTAGTTTAGTACCTATATTATGTTTATTTACTCACCCCCTGTACTGTTCAATGCATCCATCAGCACAATGATTTGAGTGTGTTAGTTACGAGTACATTAAGGCCTACCGTAAAACGTGATTTTGACCTCAAGAAAAAAAGTCATATATCTTAGAAATATTTTTGCGTAGAGTAACTTAGTTTGATGTACAGAATGCTTGGTATGCCCTTATGCGCTGAATTGCGTTGAATTCGATTTCTTCTTGTATCTATTGACGATGGCAGCTGCGGTAGTATTTCAGCAAAAAGTAAATTACCAGGAGAGTTATGACTGCGAGGATAATTATAGTGATCGTGCTCAGCCTCTCCATGTGTCCTCCGATGTCCTTCAGAAGAGCGTCATTGTTTCCGCCAGCAGCATTTTGATTTAAGAATACCTCGTCCTTTTCTACCTTGAAGTTACACATTTTGACAATCACTTCGCAATAAAAACTTTGCTTGATCTGCCCCTTGGCAGACCCTAAGGCAGGGTCGCCATGAAATGTTGGGGGTCCTAGGGTCTTTAAATCAGACAACCAGCTCGATCGAATGTGCTTTAATCACTGAATAAAAGGGAATATATTTTATAATGCGCATTAAAGTGCTTACTTAGCTTAAAATTATACTTATATTCTAAAGGAGCGTACCTACTACGTTATTCACTATTAGAGAGCATACATACACTTCAACGGCTTCGTGAAGGGTCCATTTACACCTTGTATAACATTCTGTCAAAAAGTTTCTAAGAGATTCGACTAGGAGACCAGGATATCGAGACCTAATAACTGTGTAATACGGAGCATTACAATAAAATGGTAAATTACGTTCAAAAACCCTAAAATCAACCTATAATCTTTGTGTCACATAAATTGGGATAAGGGCAGGAGCATGATGATGTTTATTGTTTCAGAAGTACATAACATCAAAATAGGTCTTTGGTGTACACACTAGGGAAAACCCTAGTGTTATGGAGGCCAGTCTCTTTCAATGCAGCACATAAAACAATATAATAAAGAGCTTTGTTCTCAATAAAATAACTATCCTCTATCCGTGTCACAATATTATTAAGAAATAAACCAGGCTGACCTAGATTTCAGGTGTATCATCTCTGTTTCACTTGCAGGCGCCTATAAAAGGACCCGTACTATGCAGCTTACGGCAGTGGTAGGCTGGGAGCCAACCTGGCTGTTTGGTTGGTCCCTAGCTACCACCTATAAATCTTTTAAAAATAGTATATAATACTTTAGTTATATATATGTCCTTTTTTAAAATTATAGTTTTAATTAGTAATTAATAAGAGCTGCTTACGGCCATTTCGAACCTTTTTGGTATAAAAAACTTCCGACTTCTTGTTTTGCACGGGATACGTTTATCTAAATTGCCAGACCCGCCTTTGATTTAAGGCTAAAATTAAATTTTCAGATCGATTTGTTCAAATTTCAGTATTAATTCATACAATGATAGCACTACCTTTATCCGGCTAGAGTAGTGGTGCGGCGAGTAGACTACGCATGCGCCGACCGACAAGGTAGTTTAGGAATGGGGCTAGTACAAATTTTATTGTAAACAACCTTTGTGCCATTACATCGTTCACATGTACACGCTACAAAACATTGCTTAAAATTTGTTTACAACTTAACATTGTTTGTAACCATTTCTCCCAAAACCTACTGCAAAGGCCGAGTACATGATTATCTATACATCAGATGACCAATACAAAGTAAATAGTTGTATGTAGCTAAAAATCTGCATATCCACAACTAAACTATGATAAACATGCTACTAAACTACACTACTAAACTAAACAACTAAACTAAACAACTAAACTAAACATGCTACTAAACATGCTACTAAACATGCTACTAAACATGCTACTAAACATGCTACTAAACTAAACAACTAAACTATGATAAACACTAAGCAGTTTAATAATACACTGACAAGTGTGACAGTGACATGAACTGACAAGTGACAGCTCAGGTAATGTTTTCAAAGATTCCATTAGGAGGCAAAGGAATCAATACCATACATACAAATCATGGAGAAAATTCGTTGGTTTTATTTTAAAGCGATTAAAATTGTTTTTAAATATTTTAAATAACAATAAGGTGTGTAATTTGCTTTAAAAAATGATATTTAACCCTTGTTTCTTTGTTTCAATGTGCAAAAATAATATTACGATATAAAAAATATCTGAATTTGAAATATTTACTTATTAAATAATGGTGTTTTTAATATTTTTTTAGTTTTTGTAAGGTCATCCTTAATAATTTTCCCTACCAGAAAAACCACAACTGATGGAGCATCCAAAAAAAAAAAAATTTTAATCCCATTTCATAACATCCTTTCAGCTCGGCATGGGATCAACACCGTCTAACTACATAGACACGTCGTTAACCAGGTAGATAGAACTAGCAGGAATGAAGATGGCGTTGCCATGAAACTGTGATAATCCGGTGCCAAATTTTGAAAGCTGTATATAACTACACCGCTACACCACTTATCAATTTATAGAAACCCAAACGTGACCAACAGACGCATTCCTAATGATGCTACGAAGAAAATTAAATTATTTGTTTATTTTCGATTACATTTTCACTCCATAAAAAACTCAGACAAAGAAGTAGATTCCATTTTTCTAAATTATCATTTTCCTATGTGAATTTATCGCAACCACGTACCATGCGCGAGAAGAACTGACTGTTCCGATAATGCATAGTTTAAATACTAAGATCACAGGAGGTGTGGAAGCTGGATACATGTTTTTGTTTCGTGGTAGGACTAATATGAACGTCCTTATTTCAAAACCCGAAGGTTTGAATTGCAATAATACTATGAATTTAAACTGCAATAGGACTTTGATAACGCTTGCCCCTGTACAATGAACGAGATTGGAACGCCACCAGCTGGTAATGTTACAATAACTTTTATTTTGTACTCTGACTTCTCGTTTCCATTGACATGAGGTATCAAAATAACTCTAATTAAATGTGTTACGGTTATGATATGTCTACTTTTCCGTCTTCATAAGCTTCTGATAAAGATCATGAAGAAAATAATGTACTTGAAAACCTGGCCGGTGTCCATTAATCTTTGGTGCAGTTTAACTGCACGCTACAAGAACTAACGGACGCTACAGAAGCTGTCAAATTCTTAGCCAAATTCCGGGCCGAATCAATTATATTGTTAAACGCTAATACTTTTTTTTCTTTCTGTATCAACGATAACAAAAGTGTTTCTAATGCCAGTTAGTGTCGTTTTGATCTCGTTCGTTGTACAGAGGTGGCGTTAACAAAGTTATGTTGCAGTTTAAATGCATTGGATTATAGCAATTTGACCCTTCTTGCATTGGAATAAGGTTTAGTCCTATCACGAAACGAAAAACATGTATCCAGCTTCCATATCCTGTGATCCCAGTATTCAAACGATGCAATGTCGAAACAAACAGCTGTGTCACGTGGTACGTGGCACTGCCTTGCCTTACTAGGTGGGCTAAGTTTTGAATCATCCACACGACAGACCTGACCTAGCTCCAAGCTATTATTATGTGTCCATAGTTGAAATAAGATCTTCGTGGTAAGAAGTTTAAGCCTCTTTTCGGACAAAGACAAAATATCAATCCAAAATTTTATATTTCACTTTTTAGACATAGTTGTTTTTTTTCTAACCATACAAGCCTCCCAATAGTACGGTAGGTATGTGTTTGAAATAAATACTGTTTCTGTGCTTTGTAAATGCTTGTATTGCTAGAGTGTTCAATAAACCACCGATATAGCACACATTACTGTGTATCTAACCCAAATTTTTCAGCTTGTATGAAACACATCTTTTGGTTTGGTTTTGCAACCTGTTTTAACATGTTCTTCTAAAGTTTTCTCGCTAGATTCCGACTGAAAAATGCTCCTCCTGATTACCTAGTCGTTCCCTCTATTTTTACCCATAACGTAAACTCCCACCACTATGAGGGCAGTCCGGACCTCCCACATTGCTAGTGTAGTGCATATGTTTTCACGAATTCACGCCCCTTGCGTTTCTATGTAGTAGTTATTGTGCAACGTACTTCCAACAGCTTATGCTGTCCTGATGCTAAAGCAGAATATGAATAATATTCTCAAACTATTATTTAACAAAGTACATGTAAAAACCTGCCAGAATTAAAGGTTCAGTTACAAAATAATATTATTAACACCAAATGTTTGAGCGTCTTTTGAAATAGGCGCAGAAAACTCTTGTGATGCTCTTGAAGGCATCGATTGAACTCAGTACGCAAACAGTAGAAAGTTACTTCTGATTAACGTGAAACTTACTGCAGACAGTTCGTTACTGCATTCAATTTCGTTAGAGTACCTCACCATATTAATGGTACTGAATCGTCTTTACTATTTATTAGAAAATTTGTATGTGTATTAGGTAGTTGCAGTAATTTTCCACAACAATATCATCACATTCCAGTTCCGCTCAGACCGGACGAAAATGGTGCGTATTACTAGCAGCACATGACTCATCAAGACGTAGAATATCGTCTCGTCGAATTCTCGTGTTTTAACTGGGAAGAAGAAGTGGCCGAGCGTTTTGTAGGACTGTCTCTTGTAAACGTTGACGGTCAAAAAGTGCTGATTATGAGCCTAATTTGAATCATTTTAGTTTTCTTTCAAATTTAAAAACTGCTAAACAAAATAACGTGGAATGTGTTTGTTAATAGCCAAGTGCCAGTTTGTAGTTTCCGAAAATATATTAAAAAAAAAACTGAAAAGAGGCCTACATATTAAACAAATCTTATTGTGTAAGTAATGAAAAAGGATGTATGCGACCCTGCCAGGATTTGAACCTGGAATCTTCTGATCCGTAGTCAGACGCGTTATCCGTTGCGCCACAGGGCCTGTTGCATTAAACCATGAAATAGTCCATATGATTTTACAACATGACGTCATCTATATGAGAAATTATCGATTTTGTACTGTTAGACTGGGGGCGGGCTATCGCGACGCTAGAGGCGTTCGTGTAGAGTAGAAATATCAGATGCCACAGAGTGTTCGCTAAACTAAAGATTTTTCATCGTACTCAATCATAACATAACAAACTTTATTTGTGACACTTTAAACTAGGTTTGCGTGGTTTTAAATGAGTTTTATGTTTTAAACATAATGATTCTTTTGAATGGTCACAGAATCGTAGTTCTGTAAATTACGAGAATGAAGCTGAATAAATTGAAATCTGAAATCCTGCAAACAATGTATTTCTTCTTCTTGCTTTTTTATTTAATTTTTGCATTCATTTTGCTACCAAAATGAAGGAAATTAAAGGATAGAAATAAACCATCCCTATATAAGGTACATAGTACAATTTGCAGTCGGGTTTTTTTTTACTTTTAATTAAATGTTACTTGTTTTTTTAATTCTTCCTAGTTGGTAGCATATTTTGTTCCTGTGTCTTATCATATAAATATAATATCATATAACACAAGCTATCCATCTTTGCCTTGGGAAAAGATAGTTTTTTTAAACAAGTCTGGATGCATTCGCATAATTTTTAAATGCTTTATGATCTCCTAGTATTGAATATAGTAATTTAACTAACGTAGTATTTTCCACGCAAGCGCAGTAAGTAACACTCCACGTGGACCACCCATCGTGTCGCATTTTGATCATTCATGATGAAATGAATTAAACTCTAATGTTTTATGCTATCCTAGTATTGACTATAGTGTTTTAACTGACGTAGTATTTTCTACGCAAGCGCAGTAAGTAGTAGCACTCCACGTGGAACCATCACGTGGTGAGTTTTAATAAATATCAGATCGAATAATAAGTTCGAATTCATGATTGCATAATTATTCTGAACTCAAAGGATATATATTAATAAAGGAAATCATGCGTTTTAGTTCAAATCCCAAAGTGTATACAAAAAAAAATCTGCTATTCACCTTGTCAACGCAAATTTGACCAAATTTGTAAGTATTTAATGTCATCTTAACTGTTTGTATGGAAACCATCGAAATTGCGTAGGATAAATACTTATACTGGGTTATAAATAAAGGTTAGGTCGATTTGCCCCAAGCATTGATAACTAAAAGCAAAGAGTCTATCTCAGAACAGAAAAAGACGCATAGGTATATAAAAAAAGGTTTACTCTTGCTGTACTTATTTAGGTTAATTTATCGGCAAGCAATTAAGTCATTTGAACCTTAAAAGAAACCAACCTGTTCGTGTTTATAGTTAAATTTTTATCGTGATCATGCGACCATCATTCCGTATACCTAGGTACTATCGTATTCAATAAGGAGAAAATCGTAGAGTTAATTATTATAATTGGCTGCATAATTTCCATACCTACACCAGGTCCGCAAACATTGGAAGAGATCCTGTTCTATGTGCGCACCACAAGTGCACTTGTGGAGAGCTAGTGCTTCATTAAAAGTGACGCTCAATAAATGTGACAAAATATGCACTCAGGTTAAAGTCGTCAATGCATCCATGTTTCAGCGTATTGATTCATCAAAATGCAGTTTCAGTCAGTGATACCTACGTTGAAATGCAGTCTGTGCCCTTTTTAGCTTATTTCAGAGAAATTAACACCAAAATATGTAAGTATACTCATAACATAGAAAACATTCGTTATGAAAAACTGATGAATTACAACTTTATTTATTAAGAAAACCAATCAACCAATATTCAATAACTGCCATATTTGTAGTGTTTTCAGGGAGCGGCACTACGAAATAAGTCTTTTCAGGAGAATTTTGTAATTTAATTTGCAAAAATATCCTTCGAAACATGACACAAATTGTGTTTCAGCTGACATAAAAGTTAGACGTGACTAAACACTGAATAGTTTAACATTAGCTTTCATGCAGAAAACATATCTCTTTATTTCGTAATTCTGAAATTTGTCATAGAAAGTGAGAGAATGGAACCAAATGTCGTTTAAACACAGAGCGGCTAACTTCACTCCAATTTAATTGAGTCTTAGGCGGACTAGAGTTGCCAAAAAGGTATGCTAGATGCTAACGACTAAAAAGCAAATTTTCGTAATGGAAAACATCAATGACTAGTCGCAATCTTATTTCGTCAAAACTGTGCATAAATTAGAGGAAATTGTGGCAGATTTAGAATGAGATAAGAATGTTAAAGTTCTTAAAACAATGTACCTGTCGGAAATGCCCCTCAGGTAAATTAATACAATTTGAAAGAAAAATCTCCAACGTAAAATACATATTTTTTTTTTTAGTATCCTGTACTGCCCCACTACTGGGCAAAGGCCTCATTAAAGTAAAATATTAAGAAATGTTAATGTAGTACCTTGTAAATTGTCCTTCTGATAACCTTGGTAAGTACTTTTCTGCAATAGTTGTGTCGCTTCACGCTGAATGCTGCTTTCCTGCGCCTGAAAAGTGAAAGAAGTTTTTTATAAACTTAACTGCACTCGCGAGCAATAGACTCACACCTTAACCGCGCGAAACATGTTTTAATACATATGAACGATACGTTCAATATAAATTTGATAAATAAGCATGAAAGTGGACACTAATAGCATGAGAAATATTCAGGAAGTACTCATTTATTTATGCGATTTAAATAAGCGTATAGAAAAATTTACTGATTATCAGGGGCTAGAAGTTGACCACTACATAATTATCTTCATTAATTGTTTAGAAACCGAAGAAGCTGCTCAAGTTGTAACAAGTACTCAGTCAGCAAACCGACGCTGCCGCTGCGGTACATTAACGACATTATCCAAGACCAGGTTGTTCGCTTCGCTTGATTTCCAGCGATAACTTCTTGTTAATGCACGATAAAGCCCGCTATAACACGTCGCGTATTACTCAGCAATACCTAAATCGAAGTGAATATACGGACGATGGACTGGCCGGCACTAAATTTTGACATTTAATGCCGGCCCTGAAACCCTTTTTTCCAGCTCGTTCCATATGGACTCCATATGGAACGAGCTGGAAAGAAGGGTTTCAGCCAGAAATCAAGTTTCTTCAATCATTGAGGAATTGAAGGCTGCGTTGTTGAAAGAGTAGAATGCTATTCCTCAAGAATCCAACCACGTACGAGTATATCTATTGACACGTGTTTAACACATTCATATGACATCACGCCATAATCCATAGGTGGAGAAAGAGTATTGACAGCACATAATTAGTTAGATTCACTAAAAACTGACAGCAAACTATGATAAGAACATTTTCATTAAGTTAGTATTCCTTTGATTGGTACTGAATTAATGTTGCAGAATATAAAGAACATAAATACGTCGATTTCAATATTAAAAAAACTCGTTTTACAACTATATTAAAATAATATTTTCATAAGTTTAAGAGTGTATTCATATCTATGGATGCCTTTAGCTTTAACCTCCGACTAGTGTAAGTCAGTGTGTCAGATGTTGACTTGCTCACAGGCCATGTATTCCTGGTAGATATCTGTCTGCTGCTCTGTTGGAAATTTCTAGTACGGCACCCTACTCTATGCGCGCGCCATTCGTGACGTAGCATGTAAGTAATGTAAAAAATACTAAAAGTGGAATCACAGTGTTTTAATGTAAGTACACTGGGGTAGGCCTAGTAATTAATGTGACAAAATTATGCACTCACTCACTTTTTTTCATTTCTTTGTGATTTTCCTTTATTGAAGGATTGTATGTAAGTCTCCGTGCACGACGTATTGAACTCCAAGTTGGAACCACATTGTGTTGTTTAACTGGAAAATACAAAATAGTTTCGTAGATTATGTTCGTTTGTAAGAAGGAACTGCAATAACAGAATTTCAAATATGTTGCTTATGATTAATCGACAGCAAGGGAGAATATTAACTCCCCCTCCAGGATCATGTTAGCTTTTAGGATTGCAAATATTCTTCCTACTTTCCGGTAGCAACCACGGACTTAATCATAGGGTCTACACTCTAACTCTGTTCTGGACTCTAGAACATTGATTTATTAAAAAATCATCTAGCAGCTTGTTTTGTAGTTCTTTATTTATAGGTACTTTAGGAAGTCGGTGACTTTGTTTCTTTCATTGACTTTTTTGCCTCCGACTTCCAAAATTAAAGTTATTTTAGACTTTTTTAAACGTTTTTTGAAAGGTGGATTTTTTTGCAAAAAAGTTTTTTATTTTACCCTTTTAGTTGCATAATTACCACATGTACCGTATGTTACCATAATTCTCTTCCCCTTGCCTTAACTCATTTGGGTTCCGCGCAGCATGTCTTCTTCTTCCATACTTCTCTATTACTCGTCATCTCATCAGACACCCCTTTATCATGAGGAAAACAGCAGTCAGCGTGTAGTGACACAACTATTGAAGAAAAGTCCTAGTCGGGGTTATCAGAAGGTCAAATTTACAAGGTACTAAATTAGAATTTCTTAATATTTTACTTTAAAAAGGCCTTTGCTCAGCAGTGGGACAGTACAGGCTACTAAAAAAATATGTATTTTACGTTGGAGATTTTTCTTTCAAATTTTATTAATTTACCTGAGAGGCAATTCCGACAGGTATACATTCATTTAAGAACGTTCACATTCTTATCTCATTCTATAACTGCCACAATTTCCTCTAATTTACGCGCAGTTTTGATGAAATAAGATTGCGACTAGTCATTGATATTTTTAGAACTTTCCTCACGGCATCTTCCTCATTATATACCATATTCCACGATTACCGATTACCACACCACTTTTCATTCACCGGCGCCACTTTCAGACTTCGTCTTATGTACTCAGTTCTTATTTTATCCATTCGCGTAACACATCACATATCCCCCTTATCATTTTCATCTCAGCCACATGCAAATGAATTTTACTCATCCCTTTTGTGGCCCAACATTCTGATACATACAAGACAGCAGTCTAACCATTATTTTATAAATCTTCCCCCAAAGTATAAGGGGAATGCGGGAGTGGCAGATTGGTCCCGTGACCAGCCGCCATTTCATCCATTCTGTGTTTATTCTGTGCTTTACATTACGATCTACTTCACCATCGCTTTGCACGAGTGAACCGAGATACCGAAAGTCGGAGCAGAAAGGAAGAAACGCGCTTTTATTTTCAAATTTTTAGTTTTGTCGTAATCATTTCTGTTAACGCATAACATAACCTCTTGTTTTCTGTCTTACTAGTAACAATTTCATGTTTTAATTTTAATTTGTGGACCGCTTTTCCTGGGCATTCATTATCTTCCGGCCCTTGTCCCAAGTCCAACGTCACATCAGGAGTAATTACAGTGTGGGAAAGAGACAGACTATACTGGTCGTCTAGTGCCATCTCTTTCCCACACTGGAATTATTCTTGCTTTCAGACGTCATGGTAGGCCTCCAGGTCGTCGCAACACGTTTTCTTCTTCCATTGCAAACTATGCTATTAACATTATCTCAGTTGCAATTCAATATTGTTCGTTGCATTGTGGTAAGCAATGTCTCTCAAATTTGTTTAGGGAGACAGGTACTAATTGGCGGCTGTTGTCCTTTATTGAGTTCAAGGTCATTATCAGTCAATAACCCGTGAGCCAAGTGGTTATTGCGCATGTGCGATGGGCGGGGTAACCGACCGACCGTACCGCGTAACAGACAGACATCTACCAGGACTGAATGACCGTCGAGGACGTCTATTAACTGGCACACTAACGAGAGGTTCCTTACTTTACTTTTTTTTCTATGTTATAATTATTCTCAATTGTTACAAGCCTTTAATTTTTTAGTTTCAGCTGTCCCGCTATCTGTTTGTCTGTAAAGAAATCTTTCAATTTAAATATGTTCCGGTTTCTGATTGAGTTGGAAATTTTCGTATAGCTTTGGTTTTGTTGACAACAAAATGGTAAAACGACCCTTAAAAAGACGAAAGGCACTTGTTGTCCCAGCCATTGAGATAAAAAAAAATCTCAACCATACCTGGGAAGTTTCTAGTTACCTATATTCTGGAGGTCATCAAACTTTCAGCTTTTTATATAAGATTATTTGTTAATGTTATTACTTTACTTTAAATACCTCCATGACCCCTGTACTATTAAGTATAACCATCAGCATAATCTTTTAAGTACGTTACATGGAGTTCTGCAGTAAAAAGTGACATTCACCACAAAAAAAAAACCCAGAAATATTTTTTTTTACATAATTATGGCACAATCAAACTTGTCTACATTCGCAAAGTACGAGTACAATAAAATAAGTAAACTTCATTTCCACGCAGTACATTCTGCGTTGCTCCACGTGGTTTTTCCCTCAACGCGCTTACGTCAACTTCGGTAACACCCGTAAGTCAGCTTTAATACGCTGCAAGACACTAGGAGTCCATAAACATTACGAGCTTGAATCGGAAAATTTCAGCAGCCAAAACGAAACAACTGACGCAGTTCCGTGATGCTTAACTCGCCTCTAAACTCATCAGCTTAAGGCTGTAAATCGGATCCCTGTTTTTGCGTGTTGGTTTCGCAACATGCAGTCTCAGTCGTAGTCACACGTGATGAAATAAAGTTTCCGGCGTTTTCAGCTGATATCTCACGAATTATGACAGAAATTAACGCAAATATCATATGGAAAATAATATGCATTGTGAAATACTGAGCAAATACCAACAACACTCTGGAAGGTGTAAGACCGATCCAACCGGTGACTTATTTCTACGTAAATGATGTGAATGAAAATAAATGTATAAGTATAGAGTAATACATTAATGAGGTAAGCTATTTTTTACCTTCATTGCTGTCAGAGGTAAATTGTTTGATGATGACGTCAAGAGTCCTTCTGGTGACCTTGATAAGTACGTCCACAACTTTTCTACTGTAGTACCGTCGCATCTCACTCACTGCATTTTTCACCATTTCCTGAAAAGAGGAAATAATATTTTTAGTAGATACACAGTTTAGTGGACAATATCAAACTAGCATCACGCTTGTATTCCCCAAGGGGGTTGTTAGGAGCTTAGGTTTACTGCGGAGTGTTTGCGGAGTTATTCACCCACATTTCACGAGTCCTTTTATTGAAAATCTCATGTAGGTAATAGCGAACGAGCGTAGGTATTATAGACAACCTAAAATGTTTTATCATCCTGCCCTAGTCCCGTGTTACTTGAGGTCGCCACAACACATTTTTTTTTCATTTTTCTGCCAACCGTCTCGCTATCATTTACTACTTTTTCTTTTATATTATTCCTCACACAATCCATCCATCATTTCTTTGAGAATTTTTTATATACATATATCTAATAGTTTTAAACTTATTAGAAGTTTATATCTTATAGCTACGAGTAGCATATCGTAAATATTATTATCATACAGTTTACACGAACTGTTATTAGAACTTTAAATCTCTTAGTAAGTTTAATAGCCTTAAGGCGTACTGTCTGTTGACTAGGCGAACTTCACGCAGATGCATTATTGCCATGGAAACTGCATTTGCGTGCCGTGTGCTTGGAGGACAGTATTGATCCAGTCGGACCGTAAAATATTTCTGCACTAGGTTCTCATGAAAGTAACGGAGGTTTCGAGGAGTGTTGTCTTCGAGTTTGTAGACACCACGAGGTTGCACACGGCTGCTATAAATATAGTTTATAGCGATATGTTTAAGCTTGCCTTGGTTGTGTGAGATATTATAATGGCGGTTTTTACTTGAATTAAGTACTAAAAATAATCGTATTTCTATAGAATATTTCAATCAGATTTCGTCAATTAGCCATTACTGCTCGAGTAGCCATTACTGCGCATGTCACGTGCAATTTTAGATAGAGGTTACGGCCACGGGCTTGATGTTTTAGAACCCCGGATTTCAAGATAATTTTAACCAAAGACTGCCATGAAAAAGTTGAATAAAATACAAACAGAATAAAATAACTGACCTAACAGCCCCCAACCCTCCGCCGTATGCGTCACAAAATAAACAGGGTGTTCGATTGTATACCAGAGTGTTTAGATTAATAGCCGAAAAACAAGAAACTAACTAACCACATCATCATTTTCATAACTCTTAAGCAACCCACTTGAACTAAGGCTGCGTTCAATGATTAGTTTATTTTACTGGCTGGCTGATTGGCCGGTCAAAGCAGTACTTATACTTAGACACCAACATACACACACACCATCACGGAAATGTCTGTAAACTGGTTTTCGAGACGTGAAGATAGATGTCACTATGATAATAGTGACATCTAGCATCACTTGAATAACATTGCTAACTGTGACAACAGTGGAAACGGCGGGCTCCGCAATCAACCTCTTAGTAGATTCTGCTACCCTGGTACCAAAGCTCAAATTCAATACAAATGCTAAAAATGTAACTAACATCACGTGGCATACACGGGCCAGTTTCATTGAAATGGAACTGAAGTTACCAGGATAACATGAGTTCTGAGGAGGTCGATCTGAGATCAAAAATTTAAAATAGAGCCATCTCCCTACGCAATGATACACTACAACTACAGTTGTAGGCCGAAATTCTCCCAATTCTTCTCGCACTACGAGTCGCGCGCCGCTCCGCCCCAGCGCCCGCCGCCGCACTGGCTTTAAAAGTTTCTGTGAGGAATTGAAAGATGACGCTATTCTGGAATTACGAGTGGGAAAGATTAAGTAGTTATTGGGTGCTTGCGCTCTGAATAAAACGACGTATGTGCCAAAACTATTGACATGCTTTCTTGTAGAATTGTTAATAAATCTAAGAATGGTATGTCATGTTGTATGCTTTATTCTCTATATTTTAAAGTAAAATCTTAAGAGTGTTCTCGGTAAAAAAATTCAATAATAATAAATTCGGGGATTTTTAAAGTGAAATTACTCCATTTTGCCTGGGATTTGTAAAAAACTAATTTCAGTATCACATTAAGCATATCTTTAAATTGTATTTGTATAGAATAAAACATTGAAAAATGACAAAAGTTGCGCTGCGTTATTTATTAGTAACTTTGGAATTTTATATTGTCGATGTACTAATGTAATGTATAATTTTTTTTTTGGTTTTCTATTTGCCTGAACCCCACTTAGAAATAGCGTTTTTTTTTTAGTTATTTCTGCCGTAATAAAATATAAAAATGATGTTTTAGAATGCAACATTTACGTAAAGGAAATGTTTTTTTTTAGGGAGTTTATGGATTAAAATTACTTTTCTATTCTATACAATAACATGAACAGTATCTTGCCTTCCGCCATGATTTTTTCCAGACTTCCACGACTCATTGTTGATTCACAATTTCATTCCGAAATTCAGCCTTCTCGCAAAATTCCAAAAACATGTCTTTAAAATAAGCTTTATTTTTGATAACTTTGGCCATTTTTCAATGTTTTATTCTATACAAATACAATTTAAAGATATGCTTAATGTGATACTGAAATTAGTTTTTTACAAATCCCAGGCAAAATGGAGTAATTTCACTATAAAAATCCCCGAATTTATGATTATTGAATTTTTTTACCGAGAACACTCTTAAAGAACGCTGGTTATTGCTGGTATTAAGCTGCATCTAGTGAAACTACAAGGAGAAAAGAAAATAAAATGATGGTAGATGTACTTGGTACTGTAGCGATCATGAATTTAGGCGAAGACTACCTGCATGCTCTTCGACAGTCCACCAGCGGACATGGACAGCAGTCTGTGAGGACTCTTGAAGCCGACCAGTCCTGTTGACCGCTTGACGAAGAGTCATTGACGGTTGAGGTGGCCCCGCTACCCACTTGACTGTCATCTGGGGGAAAATTCAGAATTAAGTAACTCTTTAGAGCATGCAGTTGAAGTTGTCGATTTTTATTATAACCCACTGATCTGTTGCTTGTATTGCGATTTAGTTTACAGGTTTACATACACAAATCTCAAATACAGCTTAGCAAGAAATAAATCGCTCAGGCTGTGCTGCAAACGTGCCTTTAGTGTTAAAGATGAAGAAAGAAGAAAACCCGTAGGACACACACGAGGGCAGGACTAGATATAACTCACACAACAAGAGAAGAACTGTGAGAATCATGTTTTTAATCATTTTTGTTTTTAAATCTGGATTTTGTATAAAACTTAAACTTAACTTAACTTCAGAATAATGGTGCCTTTAACCATTTTGCTCGATTTTCAAAATCCTAGTCCTAGATCAAAAACCAGCTAAGATTTTTTTTTAATATTTGCCATACATCATTAAATTTTCTTTTGTTATGTTAATTCCCTGTATACAAGTTTTGATTACGGTCGCGGATAAAAAGATGGGCCGGATTTGGGCCTGTGGCTCTTACCATCACTTGTGAAGTTGTAACTAAGAATGAAATTAAATGATGTGATGACGCCATTATGCAGTTTTAGCACCATCAGCATGTTGTCAAATACTTTAAATATAATTAAATGTTCGGTTATTATAAGGTGAGTTAAGTTCAGAGAAACAGGTTTATGCGCCATACAGTGTAGATCTCAGTTTTCGTCGTCGTTGTCCGTAACAAACATTTTAAAACACCGTTGCAGCCACGTTGCATCGTTACTGGAGTGCATGGAGTGCATGGAGTGCACAAGACGGACTAGGAAACAATAAGCACTAGGTAGTATAACCAACAACCACAAGCAAACAACCAACATGATGTCACGAAGTCACGATGCACACATTCGCATTTGTAAGGAGTTGGGGTTAGGTAGGACGTTTCAAGGCATTGTGGGGGGAGCAATTGTTTCTTAAAAAATCATGGAGTGAGGTAAGGAAGGAATGGCTTCCCTCGTGGCGGACGTAAAATCCAGCGTAGCGTCCTACTTCATGAATGTGTATGCATTTCGGAACGTCGCGAATAGTTAGTTCTTTTCCATCATACCTTCTTTTTACAACATTTCCATAATAAAAAGAAATAAAAGAAGAAAAAGGAATTATTTTCGCAGGGATAAAATGACAGAAAATAAAAATAAACATTCAACGCGAAACAAATTTTTATTTGTACATTCAACATGACGGAACAAAAAAAAATAGTTAACAGCTTGCTTGTCGTGACTGCAACAAGCAGGTTACCACTCTGCATAATGTTATGCCATGGGGACCTTACAGCACAGCCCTCTTTTGTATGTCTCACTGTGTGGTAATACAAAATATGCAAACTATTCGATTTCAATTAATATGTACCCAAACTAAACATTAATTTTGGGGACTGTGAAAGGTAACCGCGTACCTCTATCTTAGAACCAATAAACGTTACCCTAACTTTGAAGCTGCGGTGTAATTCGGCTCTTTCTCTCATTTTAAATATTGTACAATAATTCAGACAGATGATCCCATCATCATCTGCCTAGCCTTTTCCCAACTGTATTGGGGTCGGCTTCCAGTCATGCCGGATTTAGCTGAATACCAGTATTTTACGCAGAGCGGCTGCCTACCAGACCTCCACAACCCATTAACTGGGTAACACGGACAGACACACACAGATAGACACAGACAGATGATCCCATAAAATATTTTAAAATAAACACGGTTGGCGATGGATGGCTCGACCAACAGTTGCACGTATCTGATAAGTCTCGATCATCACTTAGCTCATTGATTTGAAATAGCTACTTACTCGATTAAAGAACAGTTTAGAGAACGAGGTTGGTGGACAAAAATCCGTTTGACGCGTAACTGTAGTTCATAATTTTCAGTTCCATTTCTGTGTCTTCGCGCTGCGGCTGTGGCGTTTGCGAAGTGAAGCGAACAGAAAATGCAACAGAACGAGAAATTCTACTAGGATACCATAAAAACTAGGACGTTAGTCGAATAAATCATACATTCGTTTTCCACGTGATTTTGCCTAAGCACACTACTACGTCTAATACCAACTTAGCTATTGATGGTAAATAAAATTCTCTACGCCCTGTAGCCCTTTTCTACTTGTACATATTTATTACTATTATAGTTTTGTAGTTTGTAAATAATTTAATTATCTTTGAAATAAAAATAATGAGCAAGATATAGAACATAATAAACAATAGTAATAGCTAGCAAGCGATAGTTTTTTCCACCTTCCCACTGCTTATTTATTTATTCTTTTATTGCACGATGTACACACAGTTACGGGCTAACCTTAAAACTAATGAACACATGACCCTGTACTGTTAGGGCGCAGCAAGTTTACTTAAAACTAGTAAATATTTTAACATTATTTCTTCATCGTGTGGTTAGTGCCTAACACTAATGTGGGTATTTAGGAACTTTAATTACATTTTAAAACTTATATCTACATGATAATGATAATACTACAAGCCTATGCCCGCGGCTGCGGCTCTGCGTCTTAACCAGGTCTGAGCACCGTATGTTAGGACTCAATAGCTAAGCTGAAAAATTTAAGATTATATATAATTTATAGTATATCTTGATCTCGTTCATGATAGTTTTATAGAGTAGACTGCGTAGAGGAAGAAACCTTAAGAGGGCTATTACAAAATAAAAGTTACTCAGTTTAGGTAAATTAGACGGCGTGCGGCAGTGGATGCGCACGTGTGCGTCTAGAGAACTGTGCTACGCACACATGCAAACAGCTATGCCTCGGATACCAGGAACAAACCAACATGAGCCTTTGCCACTTTGCTTTCGATATAAATTAAACTGAATTATTAATTATACATTATTAGTTCATGAAATATTATTTGTACCGATTAATGTTATTGTTATAACCTAAAACGGCTTATATGTATAACTATCATAGTTACAAGTATATTTATTATAGTTGCCAGCCTCTCGAAAAGCGATCGCGCCACTACTTATAAAAATACTTTTTAAATATTTACCTACTTTTTTTACGAAGTTTGTTTATACTTTATTTATTCAGCAGGTAGGTAGATAATTTAGTATTTATTTATATAAATGAACGCAATGTGATGTTGTTTCTACAGTTTGAATAATTATTTTTCTACAGTTTTGGCCGAAGCTTCGGTGGGATACTATTTAAAATGCATACGATGTGTTAGATAAAGGAAGGTACATTTTTTTAAAGACTTAATGTTTATATTCTAAATATACTGACTCGTTGGTCGTGTACGCTAACGCCACTACTGAGTATGACTGTAGTCCTTGGTTGAAATCCCGTGTCAGAGAAAGTGTTGTTTCCATCAAGAATAATTAATCTATCACATGAAACTCCATGGACTCTCTTTTAAATCAAAATATTTTTACAAGATCTTGGTTACCGTTAACCGGATGCAGCTGAATACCAGTATTTTACTACAACTATTATATTATTATTTATACTATAACTATTTATAGTGATGCATTCCTTAAATGTTTCACGACTTTCAGTGGGTATTCAGTACTAGTCCACACTGCAAATAAACAAACATTTTTATTTGCAATACTAACTTGTATCAAGAAGGGTTAGTTGCGCTATATTCTTGGCAAATTGGTTATATTACGTGTCGCACAAAGTAGCAACAGCGAGCGACACGTCCTCCCTCAGTAAACGCTTGGCGCGGACTAAAGCTAAGGACCGCCCGTTCCGAGATTTATATTGATTTTTATCATTGCATAAAATAATTGTTTAAAAATATTATTTTACTTTTAAATGGACTAATTATTTTTTTCAAGCAAGGTAACAGAGTTACCTTATATATTAAATACTTTTTGTTTGAATTTGGATTATATATTCATAGATAAAAAATATAATTTCAGACGAAAAAATGTCAGTTTCTCTCTGTTTTACGGATTTATTTTTGGTGTATTACTGTATGAAATATAATAAATTGAATTGAGCATTCCAAAGTACAAGATTCAGTTGTACAATGGACATTTTTAAATACACTTCTTATCAAAAAAATCGAAACAACTCGCAGTTTATGATTTGATAAGGATTATCAGAAAAATGTGTATATTTAGGAATAAATGTAAAATGTCATTTAATAGTGAGTAGTATGAGGTTTTTAAATCCTAATGTTATTGTTCTAAATTCAAATTAAGTCTTCATAGGTTTCGTATTTTGTTTAATGAGTAATTTTTACCCTGTATGGAATATGAAGGAAATGGGTAAAACAACACGCGTAAATGAAAAAAAAATGTAAGAAACGTTTATTTAATAACTTGTATTCCCTCCGCGAGCTCTTATTACTGCTTCCATACGGTTCTTCATCGATCGGATGAGAGTCACGATCACATGTTGTGGTATATTATCCCATTCCTCTTGGATTGCATTTTGCAGCTGGCTAAGTGTTTCTGGGGCTGGATCTCTTGCTCGAATTCGTCTCTTTAATTCATCCCATAGATGTTCAATGGGATTCATGTCCGTGCTTCTTGCTGGCCATACCATAATGGAGATACCGACTTCGGTAAGATAATCTCGTACGACGCCCGCGGTGTGAGCTCTAGCATTGTCGTGCATGAATATGCATCACATGAGGTTCAAGACACTGTTCGATGTACCGATGAAAGTTTAGTGCAGGCAGCCGTGGCCCAGACACAAAGGCAAGTTCTGTCTTACCGTCCGTTTTTTCCCTGGTCCGGTTCCGTACCGTTTTTTTTTCATGGAATTAATTCTCTTTTGTAAAAAATTAGGACAAAAACAATAAAAACGAAAGTGTTTCGATTTTTTTGATGAGAAGTGTATTATTATATTAGTATATCTTGTATGTAACAAAGCATCAAAAGGTGCCCAAAAGTAGAATTTTATGAAACATCCTTTGCAGAGACAAGGTTTTTACTCATGTATGTAAACAAATTGAAATATTTATTTAAAACACTCCCGAGAGAAAGAATCAAACTTTCTCAGGCATATTTTATTTTTATTTTTTTGGCCATATTTAAGCCATAATCACACATCAAAACTCGAGTCAAACACCCAAATTCAAGAAAAATTGTGATAGCCCTCTTAAGAGAATCTTGGTATTTTGTGTTCATCTTGCTTTGTTGACATTTTAAATTTTTTATATAGTATCAAACGTAATTTAATACAATATCTACTATTAGGTAATACACTACTATTATATAGGTAATCTAATATATAAAAATCTCGGGTCACGGGTTTTGTGGTCGCGCTCCTCCGAAACGGCTCGACCGATTTTTAAGAAACTTTTTATGTATAATATATTTGGTGGGTATGATAACAGGTCGTAAAGTATATTTCACACGGTCGATTGACGGCCTCGGTCGGCTAATGTCGAGAGTCTAATTCTTGCTTACCCTACACTGATGACTATGACGAAGGGATGGTCTCATGCCATGGCCTCGTGACATTTTCGTGAGAAAGCTGAATTTATCGGGAAAAATAAAACGGTAGATAAAGTGGTAGTGGTAGATTTCCGTCATGCATGAGATAAGTTATCTCATGCATGACGGAAATCTACCACTATGTGAGTGTAGGATCCATTCAATGTGTATAATTTTCGAACATATTTATACTACATACATACTTTCGTTCTTCTCTACCGATCATTTTCTCTGTAGCTTGATATCAAACACCACATTATCAAAGGGACAGGGCATTACAAAATTCAAAGATGGGTGGGAAAAATACTCGTTCAGTCAAACGCACAAGAATTCTTACGTCAGCGAATTTAGCAGTACAATACCGTGTTTGAATTACGAGTAACTAATGTTCGAACTATTTATAAGGTATTTAAGCACAAGCATACTTATGAACTTATATAAGTTAAAAAAGTAACCGATGCGAATATAATACAGGGTGGAAGGGACATGGACGCACAAACGGTTACCACGTGTTCAGTACGTCTTACCAAACCCCCACATATTAACTTGTCATCGGTTATTAAAATACGAGGGACGGGACGCAGAAAACGCGGTTCGCAACAGTAAATCATGTGCCGGGAAATAACAATTCCTGTTTTTCTTTGAATTGACATAAATATTATTCGTTGATTTAAATTAAACACATGAAGGTAGTCGTAACTTATAATAGTATAAAAATGTGAAAGTCATCATCGCGAGCCCGAGCAGCGGAAATTGTTCGATCCCAAGAAAAAGAAGAAGAATTAAGAAGACAAGAACAAGCGGAGCGACAAGCAGCTTTGAAAGCTGATGAGACATCTTCTCAAAGCCAGGAATGACTGGAGGACCAAGCCGCCCGTTAAACTTCTGTGAGAGAGTCTGAGACGCCCTCTCAATTGCGTTTGGAGGAACAAACCGAAAGCCAGAGAGTTAAATGAGTAACTGAGACGCATGTTTAAACACAGCTCCATCTCAGAGAGCAAGCCCAGTGGCAGGTAATCATCAGAGCGTCAGAAACTCCAGAAGAGTCGCAGGCGAGAAGGACCCGCGGGCCTGTGGACGGTGAGTAATGGGCTAGCTCGCCGTCCGTCTTATGACGACAGGCTGTGTCGACGGCGCGTTCGTGGTCCACGCGCGCCTCAATGAGATGTCAGCAACAGGAGGGGCCCGCAAGGGCCGATGCCTGCCAGGGCTGCGGGACTGTTCGAAAGAGATACCGCGGCCCTGGAACACAAAGGGCAAAAGAAGGAACATGGATGGGTATTAGTCAGTAAAAGTCGGACACTTGCTCCCGCTCCGCCCAGAGCGGGAGGAGTCATTTGATGAATTCCCATGCCAAAAAAAAACGCGACAAGGACCGCTCTTGCAGAAATCCAAACCGAACGCCGACGGATTTTTTGCGCTCGTATTTATTAATTCTGGATTTGAATACAATCATTGAATTGAAAAACATTATTGTATTCAGAAGTCCCCCTTTATTATACATGGAACACCTCAAGGAAGTGGAAACGCCGCGTTCAAGGTACGCCTGTTGAAGATCGGCCTGGGGTAAAATCATCGGACGCTTTTGATCGTGTATATATCGTCCATGTAACGAACTTTGAAGGCTTTTGTCTGAGCATGTTATTACTTCAAGTTCCAGGTACAACTACCTTTAAGGAGCTTAAAATTGTTAACAGTCAGGCATGCGGAACTTATAGAGAAGCATGTGAAGCTCTACATCTATTGGGACGAAACTATGAAAGAAGCCGTGCAGTGCCGATCACCAGACAAAATCAGGGAACTTTACGCAATCCTCATATCTTGCGGCCTTTCCAATCCTCAAACGCTATAACATAAGTACAAAGCGTACATGGCCGAAGACATATTGCATATTTATCAGTTAAACCAAGTTCGTTGGGGAGATGTTCTATCTGAAGCGTACAGGTTGGAGTGTGGGGTGAGGCAGGGGGGGTTAACCTCACCTAAGCTCTTCAACCTGTACGTAAATGAGTTGATCGTTGAACTCAGCAGCAGACCAGTTGGGTGCAAAATAGGTGGTGTTAGCGTCAATAATTTGAGCTACGCTGATGACATGGTGCTGCTGGGTCCAACGGCTGGCTCAATCAGGGACATGCTGAGCGTCTGTGAAAGGTATGCAGCGACCCACGGCCTGGTATACAATGTGGCTAAGAGTGAGTACCTGATCTTTGCTGCTTCCGGGAAACATTTAAATTATGAGCCCATAATATCCCTCAATGGACGAACCCTTAAAAGGGTCGCCCAATTTAAATACTTAGGACATTATGTCACCGAGGACCTCAAAGATCAGGTAGATATGGATCGCGAGCGCAGGGCACTAGCAGCCAGATGCAACATGCTGGCTCACAGATTCGCTCGTTGTAGTAACGAAGTCAAAATAAGTCTGTTTAAAGCTTATTGTCAAGGGTTCTACACGAGCAGTTTGTGGGTCAGCTATACGCGGAGGGCTCTAGATGCTCTACGTGTGCAATATAATAATGGCTTCAGAGTACTGTTGCGGTTGCCTAGGTTCTGCAGTGCGTCAAGCATGTTTGCTGCAGCACGAACGGACGACTTTTTTGCTGTAATGAGGAAAAAGACCGCATCCTTAATAGGCAGAATGAGGGCTAGCCGCAACAGTATTTTGAAAACCCTAGCTGAACAACACGATGCACCGATAGTGAAACACTTTGTCCGATTGCTCGTGCGGCAGGGATGAAAAATGTTTTATTTGTATTTTGTGTATAGGTTTTAATACTAACACTTAGTTGATAAGTTTGTTTGTATACTAACCAGTGGACCAATGTTGTCAAATTAAATAAATGTTTATTATTATTATATTTCGGCGATTGCAGAAAGTTTAATGATCACAAATACAACGACGCGCTGACAAAGATTGAAAACAAATTTATGACAATGACGAGGAAGAAACTACAAGATCTTGGAATGGTTGGCCCTCGACGACCAGGCGCAAGTGACTTAAACGATGAAATTGAACTACGACTTCACAGCGTTGCAACGGCAAGTGGCCGAATTGGTTCCTCGGTTGCTTCCAGAACAAAGTCACGTATTTCAACAGGTGTTAAGTCAAGTAAGGTCTGAGAATAATGCACTCTTTTTCTCAACGCCCCTGGAGAACCGGAAAAACGTTTTTGTTAAACGTAGTATTGGCTAGATCATAAGAAAAGACGAGAAAATTGAACGGCGGTCGCACTGCACATTCTGTCCTAAAACTGCCAATAAATCTTGCACAGGAAGAGTCACCGATCTGCAATTTCAATAAAAATAGCTCTCAATGTATGATGCTACGACAGTGTAAACTTTTAGTGAGGGAAAAAAGAACGATGTCCCACAAAAAAGCTATAGAGCCGTTAATCCGAACTCTGCAAGACGTGCGAGACAGTACTGAAATTATGAGAGGCATGGTAGTTTTATGGCTGGTGACTTCCGACAAACTCTACCGGTGATTGAGAGAGGCACACCTGCAGATGAAAACAAAGCCTGTCTCAAGCTTATGGTCAAATTGAAAAAAATAAGCTTATCAACGAAAATGAGAGTGCACCTTTAAAATGACGCAGACTCGGGACAATAAGCTGGGACACTATTAAAAATTGGCGATGGACGTTTGAACACGGATGCTGAACGTCGTATTTTACTGACGGGGGAATTCTGTAATTTGGTCGAAAACAGTGTGAAACTCATTGCTAAAGTTTACCTAGACTTACAAGTAAATTTAAATTGTGATCAGGGCTATGTGCAAGAGCAATACCTGCACCTAAAAACGTAATTATTAACCAGATAAATACTGACATTTTGAATAAGGTGCAGGGAGATATAAAGGAGTATTTGTCAATAGATACCATCATGAACCCAGAACAGAGCACTTAATTTCCCGCTGAAGTTTTAAATTTTCTAGAGCTGTCAGTTGTACCATCGCATAAACTTCAATTAAAATTAGGTGTACCCGTTATGCTTATGCGCAATTTAAGTGCACCCCGATTATGTAACGAGACGAGGCTTCGAATTACACAATTAGGACAAAGTATAGTCGGTGCGACTATTTTAACTGGTGTGGGAAAAGGGGAAGTGTAATTGTACCTCGAACCCCAATAATCCCCCCCACTGACCTACCATTTCAATTTAAAAGACGTTTTTCTATTACAATTAATAAAGCGCAAGGGTAATCATGTAGCACAACAGGTAGCAGGGGTGCATTTGGAAGAGCCATGCTTTTCCCGTGGCCAGCTATATGTAGCATGATTGCGTGTGTCTAATGCCCAGAATTTATATGTATTAGCGTCAAATAGAAGGACATACAACATTGTGTATAGGAGTGTCCTAGAATAATGTTGCGTTCTCAGCCCATGATTGCAACGGCCAAACAACAAGCAGAGTACATACAACACGAATTGATTGTCAAATTCTAAATTCAAAAACTAGTACTAAATAAATGATAGAAATGAACAAGTAGGCAGTAGGTAAATCGAAAACTACCAAGATCGATAGCAAAATCAATTTCAAAATATTCCTTTTAAGATCTCTTTATTCTATCAAAAAGTACTAAAATAATAATAAAAAAAAAATGTTCCGAAAACTACCAAGATCGATACCATCATCATCTGTCTAGCCTTTTTCCAACTATCTTGGGGTCGGCTCCCATGCTAACCGGATGCAGCTGAATATCAGTATTTTACATGGAGCGCCTGCCTATCTGACCTCCACAAACCAGTTAGAACTGAGTAATACGATATCCTATTATACAAAGATCGATTCCAAAATCAATAAAAAACAATTCCAAAAATTAAAACGCCTCTATTGTGTCAAGGAAAAAGTAAAAAAAAATACATAGTATACATAATAATTATATTTTATTATTAAAAGGATAGTATTTTACTAGGGTAGATTTATTCCAGGCCGTCCGCTCACGGCTTGTCATAAACCTACCCTGCCGGAACGACGTGTCGTTGTTGCCGTGTCGACGGGACGTACGGCACACGCAGCGACGAGCATGCGCGGAACTACCACGGCCACCGAAGTTCAACGACCACCATACATTTTTTTAAAGTACGTACAATTTTTGTTCAATAATGCTGGAAGGTATTTTGGCCCCAAACAAATTTTTGATAATTTTGTTACCTAGTCAAATTACCAGTATTTGGAACAAAAAATATTTTTACGGAATATTTAGACGGGTTGTGAATTTTCTTGGACTGGGCACTTTAGCTGCGTCTATTTACAATAGAATCATTTCGATCAATCGGAATAATAGGTAGTGAGATTCTAAGTTAACTCTCTACCCGTGTTTGTAAATGTGGTGTAGTTCTACAAACGAAGGAAGTTACCATTGGACATTGGTTTGGACCATAATTGTTTCTTTTTTTAATTTACCACCTGTAAGTTGTAAAGGGGTAAAATAGGGGATGAAAGTTTATATGAAAGTCCGTCAGGTTTGAAGTTAGGATTAAATTTTGTGTTAAAAAAAATAGTCTTTAATTCGGATAAGCAACATCCATTATGTGTTAGTAAAAAAAACAAAAAGAGATAATCTTATACCTATGTTAGTAAACTTATGTACCTATTATCTATTTGACAACAAGGCTGTTGTTCAAAATGCATCTTTGAACAACATCATCTAACAAAGGAGAATCGTACCTCCCCGCTATGGTCTTCAGGATGGAGTTGGAGCTGTCCCGCACTCTGCAGACAGGCAGATGATGATGATGTTTAGGCTGACTACTGAAAATTAGTTTATACGTGTCTCAGCGTTTATGATAATTCTACCCTTGAAGGGGGATGAAGGTATGTTCCAGTCAGGTATTTTTCGACATCGACGCAGGCGAAACCGCGGGCAAAAGCTAGTTAAAAATAAAGCTGTTTCCTACAAAAATGCAATACATAGTAACCGTTTTCGGTGTCCATACTTTTTAACTTAGGTATAAAATTGGGTACCACATTATCTGGAGCTATTCTGTTTATTAATATTTTCATCTTTTCTGACTGATCATGAAAGTAACGGAATCAATCGTTATAAATAATGCAGTCTATAAACTTATTTTCATTAACTCAAGCACGCAATGACTCAAACAGAGTCCCTGAGCAACTGCACCGGTTTTGTCAGCTGGGACGGATACAATGTTCGCGAAACGACGTTCATAACGGTTTTTCAGTACCAGGATATCATACGCTAGCAGGAGGTGCATTGCTTACGAAGGAACGCTAACCACGTGCTCGGCAACTACAGAACAGTTGAAGCACTCTGAAACTCGTAGCGACACCGATACGGCAATATTATGTTAGTACTACTAAAAATACCGAACGCTGTGTCTTTGATTGCAGAACACTGTGATTCGTTTCATTGATATCTTTTTAAGAAATATACACGGAATGAAATATGCAGATAATTGTTTGTCTTGATTTCTAGTTACCCCATTGTAACATCATGATTCGCGGAATTTACATTAAAATAAATGCTACAATACCAACTCATGAAAGTTTTAAACCTCTGACCTCATCATATTGGGAACAACCAAATAGCCTGGCTTTCCAGGAAAAGCAGAATAATACGTTGAAAGATAATGTATTGGATCGCATCACAGGGTGATCATCGGAGCGAGGACTTAATTATCGTAAATTTTATTCGCAATCTTGTTAAGTTAAAATATTTTCTTTCAAATTGAAACTCTAAAATCCATCGATCAAATCAAACTGGCTTGTTTATGACGAGGACGTTATTAAGTCAGTACTTGTTAATACCGCCATGAAGTTGTTGCAACAAAGTTTGGTATTTACGCCTTAAAGGTACTAGGAACGTTGAACTAAACCAAGAGGCTGGTCGCTTCGTCCAGATACATCCTATAAACACTGGATAGAACCTTATTTCTAGGTACTTATTCAGTGTCATACTCGAGAGTAGTGCCAGCGTGCAAACTACAATATTTACTTGAACACCCAGTACCACGTCACTGGAAGAAGCGATGGCGCGGCGACGTAACTACGAAGCTTAAACTCCAAAAAGCATCAAGTGTATTTAAGGACTTTTCCGCATTTGACAATAATATATTTTTAATTTAGTACACAACAAAATCTTTATTACAATTTTTGCCGATATGCGTCAACATAAAAAAATTGTCATTGAATTAAAATGTAGTAGGTACCTGTTGTTTATAAACAAGATTTATTTCTACTAAAGATGTCACAATTAAGTATAGGCTGATGTCCGCAACTCCACGTCCAACAATTAAATAACAGTATTATTTAGTTACAATATAAAATTGAATCAGCCCTTGATTTTTTTTAATGTCAACCTACTGACAAGTAGTTCAAGAAGAAAACTTATAAATAAGTGTTCTGCTTCTACTTTACTGATCATAAAAATTGGGAAATATTTAAACAGAGTTAAAATTACACATCGAGGTGTTTTGACAATAGTAATATTTTCAACAACAAACACAAATTAGTAACCTACATACCATAGTATTTTAAAACAGGTATCAGAAATTCAACGTCCAAAGTGCGTATTTGGCGAACGGAACCTACATACTATCATTTTGTACGTATCTGCAATCGGTATACATACAAAAGGTATATATACAAAAGGTATATATACAGGTAAATCTACCTATAGGTTTTTTGCATGTTGGCACACTAGGATAACAGAAGTAACCAGGACATCTATGATTATAACAAAATGTTGACTATTATAGTTATACCTATTTGAATACATTACGTAGTCATACTGAGTATCTTTGGGGTTACTGTCAGTATAATAATAATAATAGCTGGTTAATTGCCAATAAACTCGACCAGCATCTGAGGAAACTGGCTTGATTCAGAAAGCAGTACTTCTGGACACGGCGCGTATTATTAGGAGGTTCCTCTCTCAAAAGCCCTGACCACCGGTAGCTCGGACCCTGTTTCCGATGCTGGTGGGCTACTAGTTTTTATATTTCTAAATGTTTTTTTTTAAATTCATGTTGGAATATTTTAAAAAGTAATTAATATGTTTGAAAACACATAAAGGAAATAATTAGCTGCCATTTTTTTCTGGCGCAGCCGTAATATGACCCTAATTTAATAACGCGAAGAATTGAAACAAATCAAATGAGAAAAAATACGTGTATTTTTTTGGCACACCATCTATCCAAGGACCTACTCGAACTTATATTACTTATATACTATCGTATTTATATTAGTTTATGTCCGCGGCTTCGCCCGCATGAAGTTCGATAATTGTCCCACGGGATCATACATAAAAAGTATTCTATGTGTTAATTCAGTTTTTAAACTATCTGTGTGCTAAATTTCATCTAAATCCGGTCAGTATCCATCCATCCTCACAAACTTTCGCTTTTATAATGTATCTTCTATAGTTTATTTATTATAAATACATAATATATTATTTATTAGTAAGTAAGATATCACTGTGAAAATTTCTATTATTGGGTTAGTAAAAGGCAACTATGGGTGTTATAAAAGTATTTAATAAAAATAATCTTATGTACATTTATCTACATAAATTTTTAATTATTATCTACCAATCGCAAAAGCTAATTTATTTAAAAAATATACAGTTAGAAAATTCATGAGACAAGTTATAAAATACTTGGCAAGAGTCATTAGCAAAAATCGCTTGTGCAAAGGTTAGTAACATAGGCCAGCATTATGATCGAATAATTTTACCTTACATCCACTATAAATATGGTAGATACACAATAAATTCCTATAATGGTTAAAACAGACCTTCACTATACTATCTACTCGGTAGCTACTTGGAGCCTCCCGGGGAATACTTTGTGTATTTTTACGTATCTTGGATGCACAGACGTGCTTCTTTTACAACTACTGTGCGATGACTAAAGTGAAGTGAACAAAATGTTAATCGTAGTGACTCGTGAATGCTTTTATCCTGTTCTCTCTTAAAGCATTTAGATATTGCTGCATACTCGGTCTGCATTTACTAGGGGTTAAGATCTAATACTGGCACTTGGCTGGCGTATTCTCCTTTTCACGTTTTTATATTTTAACTAACCTTCAGCAATAAGAAACTCGAAGTCCGGGTTGATTTGTGTAGGCTTGAATTGTTGAGCCGCTTTCTTCACCAAGTCCAAAACTTCCTCAACAGCCTCCTCCACCATGAGAGTCTTACGGTTCAACTCGACACACGCATTGCTGAAAATTAATACAGCCTGAAAACTTATAAATCTCTGAGGCCACCACCTTTCTGTATTTATTATAACATTAATGATTTCAGTGTTTAGTGTTGCATTTTCCTTTTTCATTCGATCCCTTGCTTGCTATACCTCGAAACAACAATATACGAGTAGCTTAAAAGCTACTCAAGTTAAAATAAAAGCTACTCGTAATATCGCTAAAATAACCACTGATTTCAAAATCGGTAGAATAGAAAACATTTCGGGGTAGTATTGATATGAGCTCCGTACCTAAGCGTACCCAAGGGGTTCAATTCAGTTCAATACCTTTCAATACAAATTACCAGAGTAGCAGAAATAGTCATAGTCATAGTCATTTATTTCAAAAACAATATACATTGTGTAGAAATTCCATAAAATAAAATAAAACAAAACAGCAGCACTAACATTACGATTGAAAAACATAATACTAATAGAATAACAAATTCAAAAAACAAATTGTGTTAAAAATAATAATTTCATCTAATTTTCGGTGATAATCATTAATAAAAATAAAATGTCAAATATAAATAAAAAATAATAAAAATAAAACAAATTGTTATAAAAAGGTCAGTAATAACATGTCATCTAATTGTAAAATATAATAATGAAAAAGGAATGTCAAAAATAGAACTTAAAATTATTACTGGAGAAAAATATGTCATATAATAATCCACGAGATAAACGATAATAAAAACAAAATTACAATTAAAAAAAAAAAAAAAAAAAAAAAAAAAAAAAAAAAAAAAAAAAAAAAATTCAAAATAATAATAATCAACATACCATTTAAATTTCGTGTCGCTTATCATCTAGGTACTCATCGACACTATAGTAGCCCTTCCTCAATAAATATGTCTTCAATTTGTTTTTAAATAAGTTTGCGCTATTTATGCTTTTAAATTCTAAGGGAAGCTTGTTGTATAGAGATACTGATTGGTACCTAGGACTGTGATGAACCACGTTTATTTTCGGTTGGATTGTATTAGGCAAGTCTTTCCTACGTGTGTTAACTCTAAGTTGTCGTTGATCATCAGTTTCAGATTTGTGCAAGTTCTTAACAAAACTGGTGAGCAATACCAGTATATAAAGGCATGGCACTGTCAAAATATTAAGTCCAATGAAATGGTCTCTGCACGAATCCGTCTGTTTTAAACGGAGCATTGTCCTTAAGGCTCTTTTTTGAATTATAAACGCCGATTGGATATTATACTTATAGCTGTTGCCCCAAAATTCAATACTGTATCTAAGCCTAGACTCAACCAAAGCAAAGTATACCATCCTAAGCTGGGCCAATGTCAGTTCATCCCTCAGGCTTCTGATTGCATAGCATGCTGAGCTAACAGACTTCGTTACAGACGATGTCTCAACCTTCCAGTTTAACAATGCGTCAATGTGAACACCTAGGAATTTCACATAGTCAACCACTTCAACTTTGTTTCCACATGACAAAACTTCAAGACTAGCGTTGTTCCGAACGTTCGACTTGAATAGTACACATTTTGTTTTATTTATATTGAGCTTAAGATTGTTTGTACCAAACCAATGTTCAAAAGCTTTTAATAAGTTATTAATTTTAAATTCTAAATTATTTAAGTTATTTGCAGACACTATTGCATTAGTGTCGTCCGCGAAAATAACGAGCCTAGTGTCTGTAATACGTTTTTTTATGTACTCAATTAAATCATTAAGGAATAGGATGAAGAAAATTGGGCCTAGAACAGATCCCTGAGGGACACCTCGAGATACTGTCGTTAAATTGGAGTTCAATATTTTTTGTTCTTCATCCATTACCGTCTTTATCTCTACAAACTGACGTCTATTATGTAAATAAGATCGAAATAGCTTCAGAACGTTCTCCCTTATACCATAATGTTCCAACTTAGCTAGCAAAATTTCATGGTCCACCGTGTCGAAGGCAGAACTAAGATCCAGAAATACACCTGCCACCTTATGTTTGTCATTTAGATTGCAAATAACCTCATCGACTAATGCCTCAACAGCATCAGCGGTTCCCAATGATTTTTGATAGCCAAATTGTTGTCCATTTAAGATGCTATGCATTCGTAAGTGTTTCATGAGCCTATCCTTCATAATCTTTTCAAAAATCTTCGATAGTACAGGCAATAATGAAATCGGCCTATAGTTGCCTGGATCCGTTTTTGAACCCTTCTTATAAATCGGAATTACTCGTGCAATTTTAAACTGATCAGGGAACAGGCCTTCCTCAATACAGTTGTTATAAAGTGATGCTAGTGGAGTTGCCAATATGTCAACATTATCTTTAATGATAGTCAGGGGAATTTCGTCATAGCCTGTAGACGATTTATTGACCATCTTTTTAACTATGTTGAAAATTTCAAGGGGTGTGACTGCCTCAAAACTCATGTTAGAGTTTACTCTGCTGACACTTTCAGACAGATATGCAATTGCCAATTTATGATCACACGCTTGAAGGCAGACATTGTTGTCGAACCATTTTGAAAAAATATTAGCCACGTCTACAGCATTATTAATAATTGTGTTGTCAATCTTTAGAATAATTTGGTCATTCTCAAGGTTTTTCGTAGCATTGCGCTGTCGATTGACTACATTCCAAATCATTTTACTAGAATCTGATGCCATTTCTATTTGTTTTCTGACACTGTTTCTTTTTGCACAACTTAGCACTTTCCTATACGTTCTAATATACTTGTTTCTATATTCAACAAACGAATTGTCGCATTGCGTTTTATCCAAAGTGTTTAGGAAACGTTTTACTTTGCTAGCTATTCTAATGCCGTTAGTTATCCATTTGGAACATTTACTTCTACTAACATTTACCCGGACTATTTATTTTAAATTTACCATTTAAATAAGCTGGAAATGTATGAAAATTTTGAGAAAATTAAAGATAACCACGCTGTGTCACTAGTAACGATTAAGAGAGTGTTGAGATGAGATTTAATAATAAATATTATATTATATGTTTAGGCATTTCAACAAAATCGTATTTAATATTATTATCATTCTCCTGCCATTATCCCAATTTATTTAGAGTCGGCGCAGATTTATTGCAATTGACAATCCACTTCTTAAGCGCGGTGAAATATTTTCGTAGTCTACAATATACACTGGGCGAATACTGAACATAGCGTTTAAAAAAACCAGTCACAATACTACATCATAACTAGCAAATCAACGTTTAAGTGTACAACGTTAGTGTTTGGGTAACAGCTTAAATATTTAAATAACTTGAGATGACAGTTTTCAAGTAACTCCTTGTCACAAACCCTATTTTGAGTTAGATTTCTATTAATTTTAATAATATATCTTGGGTCAACCAATGCTAATTGCTTGACTCATTTATTTCGTCTCCAAACGTCACTCGTGGTGAAATCACTTGACGTGATAGTGAGATTAAGAATATGTGATCGATCCAATCAAGCATACCCCTCCAATAAAAATTATGTTTTTATTTAAAAACAAAATGTCTCGGAATATTTTTAAAGGGACGTATACGTGTGTGTACGTGCAGTGCACCTTTGTGTTGTAAACACAAGGGCAGATTTGTTCGAAAATTCAATTACATTATCAATATCATAATTATCATACTATAGAATTAGGAGCTTGATACTATTATGTAGGTACCTTACAAATCTAAAATGTCGATTTTCTGTGAGCTTTATAATAAATACTGCCCGCTGGCTAGACGTTTGTTAAAATAACGAATACCTTCTGAAGTAAAGCTTGTTCTGTTCTCAAAGCTGAAACGGATCAATATTGCAGGGTTTAAACACCAGAACAGCAGAGACGACAAAGATGCATTCGCTGGGACAACAAACAACGTAAACATACAGCATAGGTTAGTTGGACTAGCTTCAGATCAATAATTGTAGAAGCAGTGACTAGGACGTTATGAACACGTAGGTATAGGTTGATTGGCACTATGGTCATATTGTAGTAGTTTCACTTTCATTTTAGTCGTTCATGAATGATCGTTTCGATATAGGTCGGTTCATTCATCGGTTCATGACTTCAAGTTAGTAGATTAAGATAGGCTACCAGCATATCAAAGATATCTCTTTGATGCACATGTATAGTAATGAAGCTCTCGAATTTGATTCTCTCTATCTGCAGTAGGTTTTTCGTGGTCTGGTCGATCATTATCTTCTTGTCGTGGCGAGCTGACATTCGAGCTAATTCGGCATCTCTTGTCCATATTATTTGTATTCCCAAAAGACCAATCTGTGGAAAAAAATAATTGGTCAAGTTTAAAAACCATTTAAATGACTGACATGGATTAGTTTGAAGTTATACAAATACAAATATTTTTACTGGAACAAGTAACATATTACAAAAAGAAAAAAAAATGTGTTCGTTAACAACCGCATTAGTATGGAACACTGTGTCGCGGCCATTAGCGCCCACCTCCAAGAGGGCGGACGACAGTGTTCCAGGCAATAGTATAAACCAGAAAAAACAAAATATGTTTTATAATAAGGTAAAATGAAAAAAATAAAATCTTAAGCACTAATTTTAATATTTATGCATGTGAATGTATGTAAGTGTCGTGTATGTATGTGTATGTGCGTGAGTGAATGTGCGAGTATTTTGTGTAGGTGTATGTATGTCTGACTGTTTATCTGAATTGGAGGGCAGTGGGAATGAAAGGATTTTTACTTACATTTAAGTTTTTACAAAATTTTCAAGCTCTTCATAAGACAGGGAACTGAGCCACTTATGTGTTATTGACTTACACTTGCGTGAAGTAAGGGGGTAAATGTTCAAAATTTATTTTTTTATTTTGTTATAAAGAATTGGGCTTATAAAGTAGTATTGTCTTCTAACAATCACGATGCTAGCCGGTACTACGGGGCAGACTTTAACAGGTCTACGTTTCTGCCTATTCTGGCTGCTAAAACACTGGTCGAAACTAAGTTCTGAATGTTTTCGTAAGATTGAGTTCAGAAGAAAACTGTGCCTTACTTAGGTATTTGCATCAGAGCATACAATTCATCGGTCGGAAAACGGTATAAGTATATGCAAATCCGAAGCCAAATCCTATTCCTACGTTGAGCTTGACTTCCAGTCTAATCGGGTGCAGCTGAATGCCAGTTTTACAAGGCGCTACTGCCTATCTGACAGACACGGTATCCTTCCTAGGTAACACGATATCCTTTGGTGAGACAGGTTGACAGACTCTAGGATTCTGATTTCTCGTAACGATAACTCCAAACATGTAAACGGAAGACACTGCTTCACCTTAACGAGGTTAATATTATTGTTGTATTGTATAACAAAAGGTATAACAAATATTAATATTTTTGTATTTCAAGCTATAGTATAAACTCTTAATCAACTTTATTTAAAAGATATACATATAATAAATCTGTAGACGTGGTGTTTCTGTACATTGAAAATATTTAGAAAAAAAATAGTAGGAGTGTTAAAGGATCACGCACAGAACCCATTTCTACCATTTTTAGATTTTTTGTCTGTTCGTTTGTGCGCGCATCACGTAAAACCCCTCATTGTATTCGAAATCGAAATATTGAAACAGGAAGCATTGTTCCGTTTATTTCATCAAAATCGACCAACAGACGCAAAAGATATTATTATTAATGTTTAAAATTTAGTTAGTAACCTCATACGCGATTTCTATGATAAATTTAATTATTTACGTGAATAGGTTTTAGTCGAAGTGTAGTCGGAATGGCTGAAAATGATTTTGGTTTTATTTTTCCTTTTGTGTTTACTCTTTGCATGAAAGTAATAAGTACTACGTACAACCCATTACGAAATAAAATCTCTAAAAGTTTAACAATCAAAACAAAATTAAAATTTGATAAAATCCATGACGTAAATTTGTTCTGTACGGGAATCGAACCCGCGACATATCATCATCATCGACACGCAGCGCCGCAATTAATTGCTCAGCCACTGCGCCAACCGTGCCGTCATATAACTGTGGTTATGGCTTCCTCGGGCATTGCTGCAACTTTGCTTAAGAGTGGCCGGACTGCACATTCCATTTTCAAATTGCCGCTGAATCTTGCAAAGCGAAGATGCAGCACGAAAGTTGCTAAAGCTCCTTAAATACTTACTACGTCTAGTACGCAGCTACGGGCGGCGTAGCGCTACGCTTACTACGAACTCGTAGCAGATTTCGCCTACGCACATAGCTCGTAGCACTCGCCGGTGACTGGGTAGTATTATTTTTAGTTCACTCTTGCTCGGCGCGGACGTGATCTGAATAGAATAAAGATCTGGTTATCAAAAAATATGTATACTTTCGGTAAAATAATAATCTACCAAAATCTGAAAAGATCATATAGATTTTTGGTATTTTCAAGAATCTGCTTCAAGTAAATAGCGAGGAAAATCACACGATTGCGTATATGCTACAATCTTTGTTGGATTGATTTACTTCGAAAATTTTATAGTACTTTTCAAGTGTCTTACTGAAGCTGGTGTGATGATGGAAGAAAAGAAGGTTTAAATAACACAAGGTTTATATTAGAAGAAGAAAAAATGGTTTTCAAACACAGGTTTACATTAAAGTCTTAGAAATCTAATCATTAAAATCTCAGTTTAAAGGTATTTACAGCACTAATCATTCCAATGAATAATATTACAATTACAAAAAAAAAAATATCAGAATCAGGGAGGATCTCTATTCCTGACATCGTAGATTCGTCAGAACTTTCATTATGCTCTGGTTCATTTACACTTTCCCCACTGCTATCACCTGTGTAAATAATAATTTCATCGGAAAAACTATCGATTCTTGGGTCAAATTTTCTATATTCATCTTCGCATTTAACAGCATGATCACAAACTTTTTTCCATTCTTCTGGTCCTATATTATTGTTTTTTTCTAATATAGCATCTTTAACTGACGTGACAGTCATTGCAATATTTTTTTTGGCTACGTGTTGCTTAATTTCGGAGCAAATATTTTCAATGGGGTTAAAATCGGGATGATATGGTGGCAATCGTATAATTTTATGCTCATGTTTCTCCATTATACGGTCAATGGCAAATTCTGTGTATTTTTCTTTATGACTTTTTATAATTTCATTCAAATCGGGTTGCAGTCTCTTTGGGTCATGCGAAATGTTGTGTTGTTGTAACCAAGCTTTCATTTGTGGTTTAGGTGTGTTTGAGTATGGTGGTTTCACGGACAGCTTATTATGATACGGGGCGTTGTCAATTACCAACACACTATTAGGAGGCAAGTTGGGAATCAATTGATTGCGTAGCCAAGTTTGATAACGTTCCGCGGTTATTTCTTTATGATAGTCACCTTCTGAGTCGACACATTTATGTAACACTAGCTGTTGCCCGCGACTTCGTTCGCGTGGAAATTTTGTATGTATGTGAGAGACTGCCTCGTTGGTCGAGTGACTCGAGTGGTCGCAAGTACGACTATTAAGCATGAGGTCCTGTGCTAAATTTATTTTTTATTTTAATTACATAAAGCTATATCGCACATTATTTAGAGATCACCTTTTGAGCAAGGCGATGCTTGTGTGACTCCGCTCTTCCACTTAACATTAAACAATGTATGCAATTGAAAAAAATACTATAAATAATAGTGTTATTGGGTTATTCCATCAGGAATTTTGCAATAGCAGCCACGGAATCTGGATTTGTACCCAGTTGGTGGAAATAGGCTCGGCCCCTATCACATAGGAGTTCAACATAACTGGCGAAATGTGGCTGTACGATTAGGTACACTTCTGCCTAAACCTTTGGGGATTACATGGCGTGATGTGTGAGAACTGACTGGCTGATCAAAATGTGATAATGTGGGTGATGACTACAAAAAGAAGTCCCAAACAAAATTAAAACCGTTTATTTTAGCGCTATACAACTTTATTTTCAAAGTGAACCATCACACGCCTTGTTGGGCACTATTTATTCTAGTACCATTCTGTATACAACATTAAATGACTTATTATTTTCCGCAAGCACGTGCAAATTTTAGGCACTGAACAACCAACACATAATTGACCGTCTGAAAAGCATGGAGTGCACAATTGAATACCGGTCACTTTTTCACGGTTTTTTGGTTTGGCCCTGGGATCTGTTGATCGGTTGCATCAAGGTTTCGCATCACCAGAACTGGAACGACAACTTTAAGCTCCAACTGATGGGACACTTCGCCTTTTAACTCCACGGAGTTGAGAAATTCAACGGGGTAGGCAGTACTATCGTCATTAGCCATTACAGTGTCTAGTGTGTCAGTGGTCTGTCGTCATAAGAAGGTCGGACGGCGAGCTAGCCCATTACTCACCGTCCAGGCGTCCACACTTCCACAGGGTCTAAAGCGGCCGAACGACGCCACCCATCAGCGCCTGGTTGCCGCGGATGTCCTGCAAGCTGCGGTTCAACGCCTCTAATGCATGCTTCTGCGACATTGTGCACTCGTCCTATAGGCCGTTTTTGGTGATGTTGCATGTTGGAGTATCTTCGCTTGCAAGATTCAGCGGCAATTTGAAAATTGAATGTGCAGTCCGGCCACCCTTAAGCAAAGTTGCATCAATGCCCGACGAAGTCACAACCACAGTTATGTGACGGCACGGTTTGCGCAGTGGCTGAGCAATTGACTGCGGCGCTGCACACACACAACGTCGTGGATTTTATCAAATTTTAATTTTGTTTTAATTTTTAGAGATTTTTTTTCGTAATGGGTTGTACGTGGTACTTATTACTTCCATGCAAATAGTAAACACAAAAGGAAAAATAAAACCAAATTCATTATCAGCCATTCCGACTACACTTCGACTAAAACCTATTTACATAAATACAAAATTATCATAGAAATCGCGTGTTGAGATTGCTAACTAAATTTTAAACATTAATATCTTTTGCGTCTGTTGGTCGATTTTGATGAAATAAACACTAAATGTTACTCGGAACAATGCTTCTTATGTTTCAATATTTCGATTTTGAATATAATGAGGGATTTTTACGTGATGCGCGCACAAACATACAGACAAACCGACAAACCGACAAACAGACAAACCGACAAACAGACAAAAATTCTAAAAATGGTAGAAATGGGTTCTGTTAGTGCTCCTTTAACACCCCTACTACTTTTTTTCTAAATATTTTCAATGTACAGAAACGCCAAGTCTACAGATTTATTATATGTATAGATTAGAGCCCCTGGCACGAAGCCTTTTTCATTGCGCAGGCAATGTAGTGTACAATAATTATTCGCTCTCCTTTGTAAATGGGTTGTTTGATACCTTTTTTGCTGCTATCTTGCCAGGTTTTACCCTTAGTATGTGATGTATGCACATATGACTCGTCCATAAACACTATGTTTCTACCAGAATTCATCAGCTGTTGTATGTCTCTGAGATATTTGATCCTTTTTAAACGTATATCATGCTTTTCCATAAGTAACCGTCTGTTATTATCAGTTTTCAGAAACCTAAACCCCATTTCTTTCAAGATCAGCCTTAAAGTCTCTGCACAGCCTTTGAAATTAATAGCTTCGATCAACTTTTTTCTCAAATTGTTTACAGTTGGGAGTTCTTTGAGCGTCAACTGAAAATTGTATACCATATTACGAATAACACAGTAGTCGAAATCATCAAGTCCCAGCCGAAATCTACTTTTAGGTTTTCCTTTTTTCGGTGTGGAAAATTAACACGGACCTGATTTTTTTTTTAAATAACGATCATGGTCTCTTTTGAAAACTTTGGCTTCATTTAAGAAATAAAGGTACATATTAAATACCATTTGCCGTGCTTGTGACATAAGCGGCTTTCCACGTTTAAATTTATCCATTCTGGAAGAATTCGTCTGAAAGAAAATGGTATGGGCAGAGTTAAGCATATTTTTATTTATTTGTTGTATTACTGCATTATGTACTAATATACTTTATAATATTATTTATTCCTATATCTATTTGTTTATTTATGCATGTGTATCTTTCTATCAAAAGAGAATGACCAAAGTTGGTACCAAAAAGTCTCGCGCCTCAAAACCAAAATATTATAGTAATTAGTTTCATATTTTTTTACGGCATTACGCGTCGGGGATTTGATTTTTGAACTGGAAATATACTTTTCGAGTTTAAAAGTATGAATATTGTTTTACTCCCTTTATATGACGTTCCGTTTCAACTGAATATAAATGACGTTCCGTTTCAATTGAACAAACCCTTGTCTGTCGAGCGGACTCTAAAATTAATTACAATTAAGTAAGATCAGTACACCAAATCGATTTAGTTTGGTTTATTGCTATTTGCAACAAAATAGATTTTCTCAGCCTAAAGATTTTGATTTATCGATTACATCCCTAAATCCCGACTAGTTTATAGCACTTACTATACTCTATGGTTTATAGTTATCTTATCTGTGGCATCTGACATTTGTACTGTACTGACTGACAATTGGCAATGTAAAGGTCTAAAATAAAATCGAGTTTCAGTCAAGCATACTGTGGATGTTACTTTAACTCGTAATTCTTACTAATATTAGTGTATTACGCTGTTTTTAGAGCAATAATGTAATGTATGTGTGTTAAAATACGTCGTTGGTAGCGTCGAAAAAATAGACCTACTTTTTAGGTTAGTTTCGATTTTATAAAATAACTCTGAAACGCGGGTTTTTTTTTCAAAAATAATTTTTGTAGGAGTTAATACGATCAGTGTAGTCTATAAAAAACAAGGTTTGATTTTGATGCAGCATGGTACGGGATTCCATACTTCCATGAGCATTGTCCTTTATATAGCCTAAATCTGATTTTTAAAATCGACATTCATTTAGTAGTAGTCCACTAAATGAATGTAAAAGTTACTGTACCCCTTCTTCCTCTCTCCTTCAATTTTCGCATATGCCTGTCGCACAAGTGCATACAGATGAACATTACGGTCTCGTTTCCAAGTGTGCGTACACGTCGTGATATAGAAGGGGACCGACATCCTGGTAATCCTGGCATCCTGGTGCGACAAATCTATTAATAGTTAGCTGCATTACACCCATGCAGGAGTCCTACGAAATGTTTGCGAAAAGTTTTTCCTTTAGATGCATCCATACGGTTTTATGCTTTTTGGAAAACAAAATTTGGAACATGATAACATTATGTTAATTTTCGCGGCTTTTGATTTAACTTTTACCGGTCATTGCTTTTGTTTGTATACCCTTTAAGATTTGTCTTGGCACTACCATTATCGTATCGTCATTCTCCTGCCCTTATTCCAATTTATTTGGGGTCTTTTTCTAGCTTATATTTTCGAAATTATCGAGCTATCAAAGTTCTACTGATGGCAAAAAACTAAATAATTAACTAACAAACTGAATGTAGGGTAACTTAGATGACCGTATGTCTCGGAAACGTGACGATATAAGAGATTTTGGCTTATTCAAAATTAATTTGTATTGATGCCAGCTATTGATCTGGAATTAAGACAGGAAAGCCAAATTTTTCTAACCCTTTTGAAGCACTTTCAAATGAAAATTTTTCCTTGATACATGGCCTGGGGCTGTGGGACTTTTCAAGACCGATACCGCGACCCTGGAACACAAAGGGCAAAGAAAGAACATGGATGGGTTTTAGTCAGTACAAGTCAAAAAAAAAATAACGTGGCTTTTTACATGATTAATTACAGACAGTGCCACTGACGGTGCGTTTCCAGTAACCGTTCCGATTAGCCAAAAATATGCGATATAAATTAGATAGAATATAAATACATACATAGATAGAATACTCTCAAATATGTACAACATACAAATAGCACGTATTACAATATATAACTTGTACATAGGGTGACACAATGGGCGGTCTTATCGCTGAAAACGATCTTGTCAAGACAACCTTTGGATGGATTTAAGGGAGGAGAGACAATACTGTATAGTACCTAGCTATTGTCCTTGGTCCGTCCTACTCCTCCGCTATACTTTTCTGATTAATTTCGTTGCGGACAACACAAACCTTAAATTGTTTTTCTGGGACTTCGTGGAGCTTCATTGTCTCGGCGCTTTTCTGGTGGTCTGGGAATAGTGTGGCGGGCTTGTTCTTAGTCCGTTTATTAATTACAACACAAGACAGAAAATGTGGAAAACCAGGGATCGTTCTATAGGATTTTTTGATTAGTATATATGTAGTTCAGAATCAGAATCAGAATCATTTATTCGTAAACATAGGTAATAATTACAAACAAGATCTTAAAAGTCAGGTAGTGCGCTATGTTTTGCCAATGGACATACAAATTCCAAAAAAAAACACCGACGATTACATGAGTGGGTTTACAATAAAATTATTAACGAAACTGAACATCCTAATAATATTATGATTGTATAAACACATGCAAACAAGTTAAATTTTATTATTCATAATCAATTTCATTTCATGTCAAAATTTAAAGTTAATCAATTTAAGATTAAGATAAAAAATAATATTAAAATTTATGTCAGTTACAGAGATTCGTCATTAAGAAACTCGTCTAGAGTATAATAAAAATTTTCAAGCAGTAACCCGTTAAGCGTTTTTTTTAAACTTCTGCAATGGCATACATTTTATTTCATCGGGTATTTTATTATAAATTTGCTGTGCAACACCAAATAAGCTATTCTTCATTAGAGAAGTGTTAGCTATTTAAACTCTAAATACTATAAGTTTATGTATTTTTAAGATATTTACAGTATTTTTTTAAATTACACAAATGTATTAGGTAAAATTAGTAAGTTATTTGACTTGTTTAAAATGCTAAAATGGCGCTAACGGATATTGCGATGTCGCTTGACTATTTGTCTGGTAGAGGGGGATTTTAGAAGTTCGAGGCAGCGCCATTTTAGCAAGGGAGTAGTGGTTGAACTGTGGAAGTGTAATGAGCTCTGTAATACGTGTGTAAGTACAGTGAATTGTAATAATATAATTATAAATGTAATGTTGTAGTTCATTATTTTGTGCTTATTTTTGATGGTCTGATACCCAGTAAATAAATCATGCTTATCTGTTCTAATGCAAGGTTTTTATTTCTCTTTTGCTCTGGCTAGTCTTACATTTCAGAAGTGGGATAGATAACTTATGCCCTAACTACTGTAAATTGTTTTTGAACATTTTTTTTCTCTTTCTTATTTTATTCTATTGCATGAAATCTTTGATTAACCTACAAAACGGTTTGAAGTAATCCAAATAAAGGGTTATTTGATCCTGTCTTTGATTTAGCTTGTTTAGTTTGTTCTCCAAAACATAGGTGTAGTTTTAGTGTAGGCATTTTGCAACATTTTTTGTCCGTTGATTTCTTATTTCAGTAAATCATGGATAACGTGCATCAGTTGTCGCCTCTTGGGCAATCTCACGCTGTATCGTGGCATGAGTGCCGCCAACGTTCCGTGGTCGTGGAGAGGCACGCGTTGCGGGTCCACGTCCACGATAGGCGCAGTTGTCGGTCCAGGAGCCGATCACTCAGCCAGCCCCGGAATAAAAGACGCAACTCGAGACCGAATGCAGCCATAGATCACGTCAAGAACAACGATCAGCAGCCGAACGATGTCAGTTTCTAGAATACTTTGGTATCTCAGTGTACCCGAACGCCCTGGTAAAAGTGCAGTAATAAGGTACAGTTCCTTTTTGTCTTTTCATGAATTTAATCATTAGTAATTTAGATAAATTTAAACTTAACTTTCGCTATTATTGTTTTTGTACCTAATGAAATGGATTGATATTTTAAATGAAAATGTTTTTAAACAAGTTGGTGCTTTAATAGTTAGTGAGCTTACTTAAAATTGGTAATTTTATACTGATGGTTCACCTTTATAATTAATACTCGTAAGGTTTTGTTTTAACCAATGAAACACACATACTTTGTTATTTTATTTCACAATTGAAAATCAGTAGTCCAGATAACGGTTTACTCGTTTACAAAATTACTGTTCCAGCTAAACTCTCGCAGTCGCAGCATCAAGCAGCGTAATGTCAGCAGTGTCTGTGGCATCCGTTGTCATGCCCGACGTGGCAACCGGAGCGGTGCGAGCTGCAGCCGGAGCGGTGCGAGGTGCAGCCGGAGCGGTGCGAGGCGCAGCCGGAGCGGTGCGAAGCGTAGCCGGGGCGGTGCGAAGCGCAGCTGGAGCGGTGCGGAGCGCAGCCGGAGCGGTGCGAATCGCAGCCGGAGCGGTGCGAAGCGCAGCCGGAGCGGTGCGAAGCGCAGCCGGAGCGGTGCGAAGCGCAGCCGGAGCGGTGCGGAGCGCAGCCGGAGCGGTGCGAAGCGCAGCCAGAGCGATGCGAGGCGCAGCCGCAGCGGCACGAGGCGCAGCCACGTTGACGTCGGCCACAGGATTAGCGGAACTAGGAGCGTCCGCATCAACACGAGGCTTTTTCAGGGTAACACTAATGTTGCCGAACAGGTCAGTGGTAAAATTTTATTGGCACAAATGTTAAAAGAAGTTGTTCAGACCATGGAAACTGATGGAAACAATGAACGTTTCCCTGTTTTAATGTTATACCCGAATTTGATCCATCGAAACGAAATCAAACGATAGAAATATGGATAAACAAAGTAAATGAGTGTGCACAAATTTATAACTGGTCGGACAGGCAAACAAGTCATTACGCACTGCCAAAGCTTGTAGGTTTTGCACAAAAATGGTACCAAGGACTTCCCAGTGTTATGTTTTCCTGGTCTGAATGGCAAGACAAATTACATTCCACTTTTCCAAGTACAGTGTACACTATAGTTATTGTCAGATATGCTTGCTTGTAAAGCGCGTTTTGGAGAGTCATTAGAGGAACATTTTTATGACAAAACAGTGTTACTAAATAGATGTAACATTATCGGCAAGAATTCCATTGACTGTATACTTTTTGGTCTTGAAGATTGTTCCATAAACACAAGTGCGGAAGCAGCCCAGTATTCTGATCTCGATAAATTATTATTGTATTTGTAGGGAGTTTAAATTAACAAGAGAATCGACAAAACGGTGCGGCAGGCAGGCGTAATTGACAATAAACGTAATAAAACCTATAGAACTAAAACCAATATGACAGAATTCACACCTAAATACTACAATTGTGGTGAAGAAGGCCACACGTACTATGAGTGTAAACAAACAATCAAACGGTGTACACCGTGCTTGTAATAAAGTGGGACATTTAAATAACGACTGTCCCGGTAAAAAGGATACAACTCGGCGGATACAAAGCGGTTTTAGGTATATCCGTAGAACATGAAAATGACTGCAAATATTTTAAACTAGCTTTAGTTAATGGTACAGCACTAGATTGCTTTATTGATTTCGGAAGTCAATGCTCAATGCTGAGAGAGTCGGTTGCCCGTAACTTAACAACTATATGGTCGAAGAATGACTTGCCAGTTGAGAGGTTTTCGCGATTCCATGGTTAGTTGTTCAGGAAAATATGACGTAAACATCGAAATAGATTCCGTGAAGGCAGTACCAATGCTTAGTCTCTGATCAGTTATTACAAGTTCCGTTATTGTTGGGTCAAAGTTTACTTAGCAGGAGCACGTTACCTCTGTCATATTTATAGAGCTTAGCTAATAGTATTTTTTGAGCCACATAGTCAAATGCCCTGGTCATATCTATATACATAGCCATCACTGGTTTTCTACTGTCCATGTTATGGTATACTTTTTCAAGGAAGTTGAATACAGCCATATTAATGGTTTTAGTTTTTCTAAAGCCTATTTGTTCCTTACAAAATATATTATTCTTTTACAAATAATTATAAATACTATGATAGAAGACTTTCTCAAAATTTTAGAAAATATTCGTATTAGCGCTACAGGCCTGTAATTAGAAATATCAGTTTTATCTTCCTTTTTATGTACCTACTAGCTTGACTATAGTAACTTTTTAACTTTTCAAAAAAAATACCAAATTGAATACTATTTATGTTACTTAATATGGGGGCTTAATGAAAAGAAACTGCTTTTACCACTCTGGTACCAATGTCGTCATAGCCTGTGCTGTTGGTGTTTTTCAGGCGCCATAAACATAGATTAGTCCGAACCAGACGTGCTAAACTTATTATTTGCTGGACGAGTACTACTATTCGATTGAACAGAGTCTATGAAATTAGTTACGCTATCTTTTTGGGGTTTTTAAAACACTTATTATTGTCATTAATAACATTTACATCCGTTTCCGGAAAGTTAGGTTTTATTGAATTAATAACCTTCCAAATAGCCTTAGATTTGTTGGTACTCGTTCCAATAAAGTAACTGTTTTGCTGTTTTGTTTTCTATGTTAATTTAATCACTTTTTGGTATCTTTTCGAGAAATTTTTAATAGCGGTTTTTCAAACATTGTCTCGTGTTAGCCTTTATTTCCACAATAACGATCGCCTAGTTCTGCGTTTTACTCCCCGTGGAATCCACTGTGGTCTAGTTGTTGTATAGTTTACGTTTGACTATTGGAAAACATAGATCATAAAAAAAAAAGTTTAAACAAATCAAGAATAAATATATAATTATATTAAAACTTGTTTACGACATCCGCTTCGTAAACATCGGAGAAACTAAGACTACACATACACACATTTCCTAAATGATCAATACTTTCTTTGCCGTAATCTCGTTTTATTTTACATAGTAATATTTCAAAGAACGTTGAATCGGGAACGTCATAAGTTGGGCTATGTGGTTAGATACACCTAGTTCTATAATCTCAAATTTGTACCCTCGCATGTTGTGGAGAATATTATCTAAAAACGTACCACTGCTTAAATGAACCTACGCGGGTTCATTTATTTCTAATTTGAGATTAAACTCCTTTAATAGCTTAAATAGTATCGCATGTTTGGTTTCCTGAAGAACATTTAAAGTCTCCGCAAATTATTATTTTATGTATGCATAAAAAAAAAAAAAAAAAAAACTATTCTTACATAAATGTCTAATGAATGAAGCATGCAGCTAAACAGTAATTTGGTATATTCAGTACGTTATACCTAGTCATTCTACTTCATATTGTGTTCTGTAAAGCATAAAACATGAACACATAATTTCCAATTGTTTGATAACGTGCCGAAATAGTCTGTAAACACCCATGATCTCTTGGATTCTAATCCAACAGACGATCTGTCTGCTGATAGATGGATGAAGATTTTAGTGGCATGTCAGAAGTACTGAGAGAGAAATTTATGAAAGTGTTGTAAACCTTCTTTCTTTTATTTGTTTTCACTTCAATTATTTTGCTTTACTTTGTTATTTTTAATGTGTTATAATTGTCTCTTTTATTTTTATAATTTTAGTTACTGCAATTGGTTTGTAACCAACCGTTGTGATTAAATAAATAAATAAAAGTTATGTTGATTGATTTTTGCATAGTAAATGGTAAACTGATAATATTTGTTGGTTATAGAACGATGGTAACTGAAACTAATTATTGAAAAGATATGTTTATTAACTGATTTGGTTTTACAGGTGATTTATCTGTAGTTGATTATGGCTACGTAACGAAAAATTTTGTGGGGCCTGTTGCCGCTGGTATTCAGGACGTATGGGGCCTGTTGCCAGGGGTATTCAGGACAATAATTGGGGCCTGTTGCCACTGGTATTCGGGGCAATTGTGGCCTGTTGCCACTGGTATTCAGGACGTATGGGGCCTGTTGCCAGGGGTATTCAGGGCAATTGTAGCCTGTTGCCAGGGGTATTCAGGACAATAATTGGGGCCTGTTGCCACTGGTATTCGGGGCAATTGTGGCCTGTTGCCACTGGTATTCAGGACGTATGGGGCCTGTTGCCAGGGGTATTCAGGGCAATTGTAGCCTGTTGCCAGGGGTATTCAGGACAATAATTGGGGCCTGTTGCCACTGGTATTCGGGGCAATTGTGGCCTGTTGCCACTGGTATTCAGGACGTATGGGGCCTGTTGCCAGGGGTATTCAGGGCAATTGTAGCCTGTTGCCACTGGTATTCAGGACGTAGTGGGGCCTGTTGCCGGGGGTATTCGGGGCAATTGTGGCCTGTTGCCACTGGTATTAAGGTTACCAGGGGTATTCGGGGCAATTGTAGCCTGTTGCCACTGGTATTCAGGACGTAGTGGGGCCTGTTGCCGGGGGTATTCGGGGCAATTGTGGCCTGTTGCCACTGGTATTCAGGACGTATGGGGCCTGTTGCCAGGGGTATTCAGGGCAATTGTAGCCTGTTGCCACTGGTATTCAGGACATATTGGGGCCTGTTACTAATGGTATTCAGGACATTATTTTATAAAAATGTATTGTATAATATAATGAGATGATATTTTATAAAAAAAAAAAGAAAATGTGACAAACTTTTCAACATTAATGTAACGTGTACGTACGTATATAGTTAAATGAGGTGAAATGTTAAGTGTATTGCTACATGTAATGTTTAGTGAAAATAAAATGTAAGGTATGTAATGTTAAATGAATTGTAATAAAAGAAATGTTAAGGCAAATAAAGGCTAATGAATGAATGAATAAGTGAATACGTACGTAAGTTGGAATACTAATTTTATGTGTATAATTCAATGTTTAAACCTAAAGTAAAATAAATGATGAACTTTAAATTGTAAATAAACTTTAAACTGTTATAACAACTATTGTATGGTTACTATTTCATTATTGAATAGTAATAGTTGCAGCACTGATGACAATATTTTTGTCACTTGTTTAATTTAGTCTTTTATAATATTTTCTTACCTTTGTATAGATTCTTTTTAACGATTGTTTGTGAATGTGTGAACAGTGTAGGCCTTGTAGATTCCTAGATGTGTGTTAACTTTTGTTAACCTCTTATCTTGTTTTCCGTTTTTCTTGTGTAGTAAGCAACGACTTATTGTCGGGCCTATGCTGTCCCCCCATACTTGAGTACTAATGCTGTAACATGATAATATTGTAAAACTAATCATTTTAAAAGAGTAACCATGGAGTTTCTTGCCGGTTCTTCTCCATAGGAAACGACCAACCCGAACCGTGCACCTTTTTGTCGACGTTTCATAAGTGCCCATGTAGGCCTATGTGAAATAAAAATATTTTGATTTTGAGTATTTGTCTACCGTACGAGGACGTACGAGGTTTTGGATGGCCGAATGTTAGCTATTTAAACTCTAAATACTATAAGTTTATGTATTTTTAAGATATTTACAGTATTTTTTTAAATTACACAAATGTATTAGGTAAAATTAGTAAGTTATTTGACTTGTTTAAAATGCTAAAATGGCGCTAACGGATATTGCGATGTCGCTTGACTATTTGTCTGGTAGAGGGGGATTTTAGAAGTTCGAGGCAGCGCCATTTTAGCAAGGGAGTAGTGGTTGAACTGTGGAAGTGTAATGAGCTCTGTAATACGTGTGTAAGTACAGTGAATTGTAATAATATAATTATAAATGTAATGTTGTAGTTCATTATTTTGTGCTTATTTTTGATGGTCTGATACCCAGTAAATAAATCATGCTTATCTGTTCTAATGCAAGGTTTTTATTTCTCTTTTGCTCTGGCTAGTCTTACAGAAGTTTTACATTTTACAAGGCACAGTTCATTAATATATTGAGCACGCATCGGAGTTTACTTTATTGAGCATAGTTTTTTGAATAAATGTGGATTTATCTTCACAAACAATGCAGTTTCCAGGATGTATAGAGCCGGTAAAGGTAATATTTTTAACTTTTTAAATATGGAATGAAACTATCAGTTGTTTTTAAACCACACATACATCGCAAACATCGTTTCGGCATCCTGAAATCAAGTTCCCTATTTGTTGATTGTCCCCAAAAAATAACACCATACCGCTGAGTTATGCATGCATTTAAGAGCAGTATTACCGATCATATTTTATCTAGTATCGAAACTCAAATTAATTCGAGAAGCTTATTTTTAATCCCATCTGTAAAGTTAACATTACGAGCCATGCTTTACGGTTCAAGTATCGTCTTCGATTGCTAAAGTTCAATGTCAAAAGTTCAACGGCCTATTGATTTTCCGGTCGCTTGTGTAGCATCTACGTATTCGATTGACGTAATAAGCAGCGAAAATTAAGGGAAGGGAGAATTAAGGGGTGGAGCTTTCTCAGCATGCTATCTCTTTCTACACGCGACGAAATAATATTATGGGTGCTGATGATACTTTTTTTCGTAGTTATACAATGTTTTAGTTGATTAATTTGATTAAAACTTGTAAATTCTGACAAAAAAATATAAAATGTTAGTCCAAAATTGTGAACCTGACCATCATACCTTACTATAAAATGTTCAATCAAAATGTTACTACAATCGTCGGTCAACACCGTTTTCAGTACTGCAAAAATGTTTTGACGCCCGAGTGAGGTCGCCAGGGTGGCGCTATCGGTTAACATGTTGATGAACTGAATGGAAATACAAGATATATTGTTAAATTGTTACTTAGGAGTACTACGACTATTTGAACTCAAATGTTAGTGGGGATATAGCTCAGTGGTAGAGCATTCGACTGCAGATCGAGAGGTCCCCGGTTCAAACCCGGGTGTCCCCTGAAACTTCTTTTGTTTTTATTTTATTATTTAAGTTATCTAGAAATGAAATCTGGTTTAGTTTGGGTAGATGTTTGAATTACCGATTGCGACACTCATAGGTACTGTCTCTACCTCGGGTTCGATCCCAGCCTGAGGATTTTCTTTTGGTCAATTAAGATATTTTTGTTTTTATTTTCTTTTATTGTTTTCATACTTTGTTTCTGATAGTTTCGAAAAGCCTAAGCATATGATAATAATATACTTCTCATCAAAAAAATCCAAACGGTACTGCAAGTAGTAATTAGACAGCATTTAAATAAAAAAGGGGACAGACATCATTAAAAAAAAATACGCCAATAACCTAATAAGTAGCTGGCAGTTTAGTTCACACAATGGTGTACCACAATTCCAAATATTATTTTTAATTTTTGAATTTTTATCCAATATAATGAATATAGAGAATGTTTTCAATATGTATTTCGTCGGAATTTCTGCATTTAATCACGTTTTTTTTTGTGATTGTTGACTAAGCTCTGTATATCCTACGAAAGAGATTTTTTCCTAACAAATATGGAAACCTCGCATGGTATCTGGAGCCTGTTGTGGTACCCTACACACATTTTACTGGCGAAGAGTTCATTTTTATGCAGGACAATGCCAGGGCTCATACCGCAACCAGAGGGCAAGGGCCGATGCCTGCCAGTGCTGCGGGACTATTTGAAAGAGATACTGCGGCCCTGGAACACAAAGGGCAAAAGAAGGAACATGGATGGGTTTTAGTCAGTAAAAGTTTGACACTTCCTTCCGCTCCGCCCAGAGCGGGAGGAGTCATTTGATGATTCCCTATCCCAAAAAAAGGGCTCATATCGCAGGCATTGTAAATTAACCTGAGCCAAGTCGGTATTACGGTTATGGGCTGGCCAGGAAGAAACAAGAAGAAGGATATGATATTATGGATGATGGGGCCCAAGGACACCTCTCCTTATGCTCTCTTTTAACTATAATTGTTTTTGTGTTTGTGTTTTTGTTTGTATGCTTCATAACTTGTGTGATTCAATAAATTGATTTATTATAATTTATGTGAATCGCATAGAACACTTAGATGATGTGTTGAAGAGACGAGTCAGAGTGAGAGATTCTGCTCGGGAGACGTTTGGCCAGCTTAAAACACCTATACAAGAGTGAGACAACATCCCACATCACAAGATTGTGACTCTCATCCGTTCCATTAAAAACCGCATGGTGTCAAGAAGAACAACAAAACTTTAAATATCCTGACAATTACCATGTAGCGTCATCTTTTAACACTATACAGAGATCTAAACTAGCTTAAAGAGGGTTTGAACAAGAGTTGAAGGCTGAAACTGGAACGATGGTCTACATTGAAACGTTCGAGTTGTATCATTGCGGAGGTAGATGGCACTATTTAAAATTATTGATTACAGATCGACCTCCTCAGAACTTATGTTATCCTGGTACCCTTAGGTCAGTTGCGGTGTTCTTTACCGACACCGTGTATGGCACAGAACGCCAAATTGAACATTTGCTTTGTATTTTGAGTATTGCTACCAGGTTATCAGTTTGCCTGGAGGTTGATCGGACAACACTATGTCACTCCCGTTTCGATATAATCTATGGCATATAGTGGTATTCAAAACGTGAAAGTAGATGTTACTATATCACAGTGACATCTAGCTTCGCGTTTTGAAAGCCGCTGTACAAAGATTTCTGTGTTGGGGTGCCAGATGTTAAGTGTTATAATGTGGTTCTGGTAAGTATCTGTGTGCTCCTCCGTTAGGCCTACCTACCATCGCTTATGACATGCGTAGTAATGACTACTCGAGTCACGGGTTATTGACTTATATTGACCTAGACAGTTTCACACAGAATGCGAAAGTTCGACTAAAATCAATATAGGTTAAGGTCAAATTTCGCAGGCTATTCTGGGCTTTCACCCTAAAGTTCTTGTTACAGTTCGTTAAACAAATAAAACGACTCATAACTCCATGGTACAACCTACCTGTCCTGTACTGTTATGACATGCTAGTGATATGCACGCGTTGTGTTGCCATGGTGACCGACGCATGACGTATGGCCAGCAACCGATTTCGTGGTGAATAAAGAGGGGGGAGATAGTAAACCAAAGGTAGCTTTTTCGGTATAGATTCCTACTCATGCCATTGTCTGTACTGCTAGTCTAGCCAAAGATAGCAAGCTAGCTGCTAGAACGAAACAAGCTAGAAGCTAGAAGTGTCACACCGTTTGCCGCTTCATTCAAACCACCATTCTTATTTTTTTAAATTAAGCTTTGTCCGACGTAGACGTTGCGTAAACAGCATTGTTCTCGACCTGTCTTTGTTCGGACGCAAATCTACTAGGGAATTATAACATCAATGAGACTACTAAGTTGCGTGCCTCTTTTTGGTTCCAAATTACAAGAAAACTTTTTAGAACTTGTTCTAAATAAAACATTACTTTTTTCTACAAGATTATGTTTAACAAACGGCTCGTCCCGGCTTCCCACGGGCCACGGATGGAATTTTTTTAAATCGCTGCGCTATTTGTGAACCGATTTAATTGAAATCGGTTCACAATTACCGAAGATATAGCTGAAAATACACAAAGAAAAACTGAAGAATTGATAACCTCCTTCTTTTGGAAGTAATAGTGTTGGACTTTGGATTAAAAGTAAGTAGTTTGGCATTGATATGAGTGAATTTAAAACTAGCGTCGCCTCCCGGCCACACTACCTGTGTTTATATTCGATTCTTTTGTGAGCTAGTATACATATTATAGTATACATGTATAAAAACGATTTTAAGAACAATAGCGTCAAAAGATTATTACATCGCTGTCAAACGGGATCAGCATATTGAATTAACTTAGAAGACGATTTACTTCAAGATTCTATTTTTTTTTTGTGTTATTGAAGTCGGTTTCATTTTTTAAAAAGTCTCATACATCAAACAAATATTATTCAAGTACATACTTTGAAAAATGCGCGCAACGGAATAGGAATATTTTAATCATGATTTTTCTTCGTTCACACGACATAGCTCTTGTGATAAATGATACCCTGGTAGCTGGGCGGCCCGTTGCACTGTTAACCTAACGCCAATTTTCTGTTTTGACCTATTTCAAACATTCAAGTTTCCTTAACTGACTCATGATTATGAAGAAAATGAGAATTTCAATTACCAGTTTATTTTCTGTATACTTTTGAATTTTTAGGTAGAGAAACGCTTGAAATCTTGAAGTCAAGTAACAAACAACTAACTCTTCGTTTTGGCATCTTTCAGTTATCTTATAATAAAAGTTATACAATATAATATGTACATAAAAAATATACCTATCTACCTATATAAAAAAAATACAATAATACTTTCAACCTAACTAGGTCCTACGTGTTTGCGATTGGGCGCTCCTTCTGGAGCTCCACATCGCTGTCAATGTGGTGAAGCAGTCGACTGCCTCGGACACCATGGCCTTTCTTGCAGGAAGAGTACAGGTCGGATTGCGCGGCACGCTAGTATTAATGATCTCATCCGTCGTGCACTTGCCACCGCCGGGGTGTCAGCTGTCTTAGAACCCAATGGCTTGGCATGCGTCGATGGGAAGAGACCAGATGGTATGACCATAATGCCATGGAAGTTGCTGAAAACCTCAAACGGCGCAAATACAATAATTTAATTGGTAGTTATGTGTTTGAGCCGTTTGGGGTTGAAACACTAGGGCCATGGGGTCCGAGTGCCCACCTAGTATTTCGGGAAATCGCCAAGCGGTTGGTCGACTCTTCACGTGACCAGAGGGCAGGCCTATTTTTTGGCCAAAGTATCAGCATTGCCATCCAACGTGGTAAAGCTGCCAGCCTTCTGGGCACTTTTCCTGTTGACAGCGATGCGGACGAATTTTTGGACGCCCTGTAACCCTTTTCTACTTATACATATTTATTACTATTATAGTTTTGTAGTTTGTAAATAATTTAATTATCTTTGAAATAAAAATATTATTTACTAGGTCCTTGAACATTAAACCGAACTCAGTATTGCAGAATTCAGTAATGTAGGTAAGTAAATACAGATTTTCTAACGGTTTTATTTTTTAAATTACCTTACCTATCTCTTCGTTCATTATTATAGATTTTTTTTGAGAAACGAATACTAATCGTTATCATCATTCTATGTTTATTACATAGACGTCTCCTAATAAAAGCACGAAAATTAAAAATAATGAGTATTTTCTAGGATTGAAATCTCAGAAAGACTAAGTTCGGAGTTATGAAAATATTAGATTGAGCACATAAGCCAATATTAGACAGCATTATTTTATTATCTTCATATACACAATCGTTTTATAATAGTTGATAACACTGCAGATGGACTGTGAGGTATAAAACTATTAATTTTTTCTTCTATAAAGTAACCATCCACGTATGGTGCAGCTGCCGCGAAACGGGACGTATTATTCCGCACCTATACTAGGAGATCATGACAATACTGAAGGTTGCAATGGAAAATTGTTTCAAACAGTGTTGCATCATTCGTGTACACATAGAACTGAAACACACGTGTAAGTCATTTAGGTACCGAATGCCAACGGTAAGACAAAAAAACCGGTTGCAGTTGAACTCGCGCACAAAGGGTAGCATATATTCCATAATTAGCCGACTTCAAAAAAAGGAGGAGGTTTTAACTTCGGTTCTATTTTTTTTATGTTTGTTACCTCATAACTCAGTCATTTATGAACCATTAATTAATTAATTCAAAACATTAATTAGGTAGAAAGTCTTAACATGTAATTTTTTTTTTACGACACGACATAATTCTTCATTGCAGGGAAGGTTGAAGTGTAGTAGGCAAGTAAACCCAGGTTTTAAGATTGGAGATCAAAATTTAATTCTGATTTTAACCTGAACCGTTTAAAATATAGTTTGCCTTTGAATAGCCTATTTAACTGAAAGTATTATTACTTAACTAGCTTCTGCCCGCGACTTCGTACGCGGATCCCGTTGCTTATGCCAGCGACAACGGGGTCGTAAAAACGAAAATTTGAAACGTCTGATGTAGAATTCTAAGGCCCGGGGACGGGAAAACAACGGGATGAGCGAGACGATTGGAGTCGTTCCAGATCATTCATTTTTGTATGTCAACAGGAAATGCCCATCAGACTAAATAACTTTTGCTAAGACGTCATTCCTTAATTTGTTATAGCGCTGCCATGGGCTTTGGAGTTCCACAGCAGGTGTTCCAGATCTTCAAATTTATTCTCACAGCAGAAAATGCTCTTCACGTGGAATATTTTTTAGCTATGGCACCATTTTTATATCTCTTATACTGTTATATCTCTTATGCTGGTCTGTTGCGGTTCTGCATCAGGTATTAATTTTCCAAAATAAATTATAGCCTTTATGTTGCCCAGACTATACAACAAAAAACTTTTCTTCCCGTTACTCCGCAGCAGATCCCAAGGGTACACTGAATTAACTTCTGTCTCTTCATGCCGTACTCCAGCAATCCTTTCTCGCTCACTTTCTAACTGATTATGAATATTTCGTTGTGTGCGTGTACGGGACAACGTATGATAATCTCGATCAGCAGTTAGTCGCGCATCACGTTCATCACTCGTTTCAAAAGACCTGTTAGTAGATGTGCGAATTCGCTGAGAACTCAAGCGTGATTCTGTATCGGTAAACGTTTCTGACTCGCGAGACAATGCATGTCGCTCACGATCAGCAAACAGTCGCGCATCACGTACTGCACTTGTCTCTAGAGACCTAGCAGCAGATACGTAGATACGCTGAGAACTCAAGCGCAATTCTCTATCCGTGAACGTCTCCAACTCGCGAGACAATGCGTGACGTTCACGATCAGCGGACAGTCGCGCATCATGTTCCGCACTTGTTTCTAGAGACCTAGCAGCAGATGCGTAGATACGCTGAGAACAAAAGCGCAATTCTCTATCCGTGAACGTCTCCGACTCGCGAGACAATACGTGACGTTCACGATCAGCGGACAGTCGCGCATCATGTTCCTCACTTGTCTCTAGAGACCTAGCAGCAGATGCGTAGATACGCTGAGAACTCAAGCGCAATTCTCTATCCGTGAACATCTCCAACTCGCGAGACAATGCGTGACGTTCACGATCAGTGGACAGTCGCGCATCATGTTCCTCACTTGTCTCTAGAGACCTTGAAGCAGATGCGTAGATACGCTGAGAACTCAAGCGAAATTCTCTATCCGTGAACGTCTCCGACTCGCGAGACAATGCATGACGTTCACGATCAGCGGAGAGTCGCGCATCATATTCTTTACTGGTCTCTAGAGACCTGGTAGTAGATGCATAAAAGCTTCGCGATCCGAAGAGGTTTCTACAGAGCGAGTTGCAGCCTGATGTTCTCGAACAGCATCAAGTCTATTCTGACGCTCTTCGTTAGATTCTTGGGATCTTATGATCCTCAATCTTTTAGCTCCTTTGGAACGTTAGGAAAGATTTGACCTCTTTCTAGGCATGGTTATAGTTTTATTCTGAAAATACCTGATCAATTAAAATCTAAGTGACTGCTCCCCTGCGTTAATGGGTAGGCTACCGTGTCACGAAGATAAATGGAAAAGGAAATAAATGGCAGTTTTAGCCCGTAGAGTCAAATTTTCAATGATTCATAGAATTTTCATCGAAAATCAGTCCTAAACTGTTACCGCCTTCACCACGTGGAGGTACTCCCAGCTTATGTTATTTTATAATTATACAGTGAACTCTTGGAGGTCCATATCAGCTGTTCCAGATCTTCAAATTTTATACGACAACAGAGAGTGTTCATCAGGCCGAGCAACTCTTGCTAAGACGTCATTCCTATATATGTTATAGTGTAGCTAGGCTCTTGGAGTTCCACATAAGCTGTTCCAGATCTTCAAATTTTATACGACAACAGAGAGTACTCATCAGGCTGAACCACTCTTGCTAAGACGTCATTCCTATATATGTTATAGTGTAGCTGGGCTCTTGGAGTTCCACATCAGGTGTTCCAGATCTTCAAATTTATTCTCTTAGCAGACAATGCTCATCACGTGAAACAATTTTTGTTAAGGTACCTACCATTTTTGTATCTCTTATAGTTTAGCTGGTCTGTTGCGGTTTTGCATCAGGTGTTCTAGTTTCCAATATAAATCATAGCCTATATGTTGCTCAGACTTTATACCTATACAACAAAACAAAAATCATTCAAATCCGTCAAGTAGTTCCGAAGATTAGCGTGTACAAACAAACAGACAGATTTTTTTTTTGGTTTCGTGCTCTATTACTGTTTCTAAACCCCTCTCATTTTTTTTTTTTTTAATATATTCAATGTGCAGACACAGTTTTTTTACTGTTTTATTATATGTAAAGATAAATTGTATTGCCATAAAAATAATCTGCACAGCAACGTTATGCTTAATGGCCAAATAGAACTTTATTAAAAGTATGCAATGACATACAAATTGCTCTAACTCTAACTTATCGATTTTGTTCCGTACGCCACCGCGCCGGCGCAGTCGCCACGCCGCACGTCTCTCGGTGATACGACGCGTCTCGTCCGGCAGGGGAAGCTCAGCGCTGGCCCCGAACGGACGGCTTTGCTGAGCTTTTTCTGCTCAATAGACTTGAGATCAAACTTAAATTATAAATACAATGTCAAATTTATAGCGAGACTTTGCAAACGTTTGCGAAATCGAAGACTTGACCAAGATTATTTACGCCTTTTTTTTTTTTTTTTTCGGGTGGGTAATCATCAAATGACTCCTCCCGCTCTGGGCGGAGCGGTAGGGAGTGTCAGACTCTTACTGACTAAAAACCACCCATGTTCCTTCCTTTGCCCTTTATGTTCCAGGGCCGCGGTATCTCTGTCGCGATACGATCACGGCGTGGCCCCCGAAGCCCGGTGCTGCTCCCGCGGCGGCTGGGACGTGAGGTTCTCTCCCTCTCACGTTCCGCCACCTCCTTCGCTAGCATGATTGCTTCGCAGAAGGAGGTGACGGCTTCCCATTCGCTCTCGCCCCGGATCCATGGCTTGAACCAGGGCCGGACGCGAGAGGTCGCCGCCGCCAATTGCCTATACGAGGACACGGCGGTGCTCCGTCCAAGCGGAGCAGACCTCCACGGTGTGCTCCACCGTGTCATCCGGGCGATCCTCACAATGATAGCACCCGGGCATTTCCTCTCGCCCGATTCGGTGCAGGTACCTCCCGAAACAACCGTGTCCAGTGAGGACCCGCTTCAGGCGGAAGGTGAGGGCGCCGTGGCACCTCTCTAGCCACTCCTCAAAGAGGGGACTTATCGCCACTGTCGTGGCGTGCCCTGCACGGGGTTGCGACAGTCGCTCTCTCCATGTCGCCATGAGATCGCGCCGGAGGTCTGTCCGCTGCGCGACAATTTGCCGTGGCAGCGGAGTTTCCCCCCGGCGCTGTGCCTCCGCGCGCCATTCATGCAGGCGCGCGAGGACTATGGCCTCCAGATCCCATGGCGGCAATCCGGCAAGAAGGCTCGCCGCCTCGCGGGAGATCGTCGGGTACCCACGGATCATCCTTACGGCTACCACCTTTTGGGGCGCGTTCAGGTACTGCGCGACTCGCAGCCTCAACGAACGCGCCCACACCGGGGCCCCATAAATGGCCATGGACCGCACGATCCCCGCGTAGAGCCTCCGGCAGGAGGCGTTTGGACCCCTCAGGTTGGGCAGGAGCCGCTTGAAGGCAGCCCCGGCCCGTTCCAGTCTGGGAGCCAAACGTCGGAAGTGCTCCACGAAGTTCCATCGGCTGTCGAGGACGAGCCCGAGGTACCTCAACGTCGACTCGACGCCGACAGGAACCCCTCCTACCGTCAGTATGGATCCCGACGGTGGCGCATTCCAAGGTCCATGAAAGCACATGGCCTCGGACTTGTGCAATGCCACCTCGAGACCCAATTGCCGGATTCTCTCCACGACTATCGCAACCCCGCGTGTCATTAATTCGGCCGCCGCCTCGTGCGACCTCCCCTGCGCCAGCACCAGCGTGTCGTCAGCGTAGCAAACTACGCTGACGCCGCTAGGGAGGTCGGCGCGCAGCACCCAGTCGTAACCGATGTTCCACAAGGGTGGCCCTAGAACCGATCCCTGTGGAACACCGCACGACATCTCTCGCCGGTTCCATTCTCCGCTGTGACCAGGGTAGATGACGGCCCTGTCCGTCAGGTAGTCCCCGACCACACGACGAAGGTAGGTCGGCACCCGGTGATACCGGAGTGCCTCCCTAATGCAGCTCAAGGTCATGGAGTTGAAGGCGTTGGCGATGTCGAGAGACATCGCCAAGACAACCCCACCCTGGGACACCGCATCCCCCGTCGTGAGGGCTCTCACGCGCATGATGGCATCCACCGTCGAGCGCCCCTTGCGGAAACCGAACTGGTTGTCCGCAAGATCCGGCCCCATCCCCGCAAGGTGACCGGCGAGGCGGTTTGCAATTACTCTTTCGAAGAGCTTGCCCACCTCGTCGAGCAACACAATGGGCCGGTATGCGGACGGAGAGTCCGCAGGGCGCCCCGGCTTCCGGATGAGGACCAGCTTCCCTGTCTTCGAACGAAGCGGGAACTGGCCTCTCTCCAAGCATGCACTTAGGAGCCCCTCCAGTCGGGGCCCGAGAGCCTCCAAGGCCAGGACCCAGGCTTTGCCAGGTAAGCCATCGGGTCCCGGGGCGGTATGTCGGGCCTTAAGCCGGTATACCGCCACTCTCAGGTGTACCCCGGTTACCTCCGGAGTGTCGTCATCGTCATTTGAGTGGTCCGCTTCCGGCACCGCAAGCGGCGGAGCCATAAGCGGGGGAGGATGTTCCCCTCGCGAAGGGAACAGAGCGCTCACCACGTCTTCCACAAGCTGAGGCCGGAGACTCTGCGTCAGCGGGGGGGCCCAGGTGCGGAGTTTATCCGCATCGCACCATTTTGTAAGGGCGCCCCCACGGATAGATTATTTATGCCTGGATTTTAATAGAGACTGTGACTACTTTTTTATGTCAGCTAATTCATCTCTGAGAAGTCAGGCACAAAAAGCACCGGCCACAACTAGTTTAAACAATTATTATTATTTATGTCAAAGTGTTTCTAAAAATGAATTCATTATTTTCATAGATTTTTCACGCATTAATTAGGTACTGTTCTGTCCACTCCTAATAGTTCACCTAAATATTTCCCTTTCATCTTATTTAAGACTAGTTGGAACAGGGGCTGCGATTGTTGTGTTGCCTCCTGAAAAATGCCATTAGAGCAATATTTTTTTTTCTTAATATCGATGTCTACTGTAGACTCATGTCATTTCCTTTTTTAACCGACTTACAAAAACGAGGAGGTTCTACGTTCGACTGTTAGTATTTTTTTATGCATGTTCACCGATATCTCAGTCAATTGTAGACCGATTTTCAAAATTATTTTTTTAGACGGAAGGGTATACTTCTGAGGTGGTCCCATTGTCACCATGTCAGGGTTTGATGATGGAATCCCGACGAAATCGAGGGCAACCTTCAAATTTTATAGGCACATATTACGTGTTTCATGTTTTTTCTAAAGCTATTCAAGTATACACATCTGGGAGTCATCACTTCATTTTGAAGAGCGGATGATAGAAGGTAGAACTCCATAACGGTTGGGAGTTAGAAATTATTTCTTTATTATAATATTAACTATGAACCGATTTTCAAAATTCTTATTTTCATTCAAAAGAGTATACTCCCAAGTTGGTCCCATAGAAATATTGTCATGATCTGATCATGGACTTCGGAGATATGGAACGGAACTCGTCAATAATAGACAGAAAATCTGTCGTGATTGCTGCAATCGCTTGGATGTTTGTTATTTACACAACATCATAACATAACATCACGCCTGTATGCCCTGAGGGGTTACGCAGATGTGTACAGAACACCCACATTTCGGCAGTTAGGTATGTTAAGTTACATTTTATTAAGGACTAGCGATCCGCCCCGGCTTTGCACGGACGCAATGCAGATACTAAATGCCGGTCCCTGCATTTTAAATCTGTAATATCTTCGAAAATATTCATTTAAATGACATGATGTTAAGAGCCATATTGATCTATATTAAATGCACTATGTATTTAAGATACTTAATTGGATAAGGATTTATTCTGTATTGCTTAAGTAGGGGAGCAATACTATAACATGCAACTGCATTCATCAGAACTCAGAGCAGAGAGTGAAACTTTTTTTTTCCCCGAAATATCGGCAATTGTTTATTAATAATAGGGCTTTGCCTCCTTTCATTGCGAGTACGCCACTGTCAAAAAGTACAGTTGGTATGAAAAATATAGTATTCTTATTCTTATTCTTATTCTTTATTGCAGACAAAAGATATACACACAACATTACAATATATAGCTTATGTACAACGGCGAGCTTAACCCAAAATAGTAGTAGAAGTAGTATGACTTTTAAATCAATTTATTAACAACAACTTTAAACTAACAAAAATCTTACAAACATAATATCTTCAATATGACGCTTACTGGACCAACGAAAAGCTTAAAGCTTTTCATTGGTCCAGTAAGCGTCACTATAGAATAAGTCTCGTGTCTATAAAGTACCAGACTGTCATAAATAAGTAGGAGTTTAATTCATCTGATACTAACAAAATTTAATACCATAAGTTTATAAACTTATTTTTTCACGAGTATACTCTGTCCTTCACCCTCTTAGGGGTGGAATTTCGAAAAACCCTTTCTTCGTGGATACTTCCTCTTCACAAATAATACACTCTCCAAATTTCATCTCTCTAGGACGAGCGGTTTGGGTTGTGCGTTGATGAATCAGTCATTCAGGACTTTAAATTTTATAAGCATAGACAGCGTAAATAAAAAAAAATTACAGGTTGTCAGTTTAGACAAGTTAGTTCAAATCGGGTTGTAAGGGTGACCGCTCGAATTATAGATCTATATCTGTGCTTCCAGCATTGAGTAAAATCTATTAAAAAATAATGCTGGACCAGATGCTGTCTCACTTCAACTCAAATGGGATTCTGCATAGTCAACAGTTTGGTTTCACGAAGGGTAGGTCGACAACAGACGCGGGAGTAAAACTCATCAGTCACATTCTGGAATCCTGGGAGAAGTCTCAGGATGCCATTGGCATTTTCTGTGACCTCTCAAAAGCGTTCGACTGCGTCGACCACAACACACTGATCTGTAAATTACACCACTACGGAATTCGTGGACAAGCTGCTGATCTTGTTCTCTCATATTTATCAAACAGGCAGCAAAAAGTAAATTTCAATGGGGCGACGTCCTCCGGGTCTCTAGTAAAGATGGGCGTGCCTCAAGGTTCAATTCTCGGGCCTTTCCTATTTCTTGTTTACATTAATGATCTCCCTTACATGATTGCCAAATTATCAGATATAATTCTTTTTGCTGATGACACTTCGCTAATTTCTGAAATGTATTGTATTGTGCCTACTGTTTTTCGATAATTTTTAATTTAATTTATAATGTTAATCTAACGTCATAACTCCATAAACTCAACAGCAAACCAACATTGTGCTTTGCAGTGCCCTGACAGGGTTCATGTACAAAAACCGACAGTAATTTCTGTTGTAAAATGTGTGATGTGCATGAGAGCAAATAAATAAATAATTTTTAAAATAGATAGAAAGGATACGGATGTCTTACATGCCAACGAAAGTCTAACTGTTCTCTCGAAATGGTTCGCAGCTAACAATCTTTTACTAAATGCGAACAAAACAAAATGTCTAAAATTTTCTTTACCAAATGTACCTCAACGGAATATAAATTTAAATCTTGGCGGCAAAAAACTTGATGTTATAGCGGAAACTGCATTCTTAGGGATTACTATCGATTCAAAATTGCAGTGGGGACCGCACATTAGAACTCTTTCGGGTAGGTTAAGCTCAGCTGCATATGCAGTAAGGAAAATAAGGCAGTTAACTAATGTAGCTACAGCTAGGTTAATATACTATGCTTATTTCCACAGTATTATGTCGTATGGCATTCTGCTGTGGGGATCGGCGGCAGACGTTGACTCAATTTTCATTTTACAAAAGCGGGCAGTCCGCGTGATCTATAAAATAGGTCCTCGCGAGTCCCACAGAGAAAAATTTAAAGTGATCGACGTACTGACTCTGCCTTCCCTTTATATCCTAGAATGTATTTTATATGTCCGCAAAAACCGAGGGCTTTTCAAAATTAGAAGCTACTTCCATAATATTGATACACGCAGTAAACACGAAATTGCAATACCCAAATTCAGGTTAACAAAAACTAGTAAGTCTTTTCTTATAAACAGTATACGTTTTTATAACAAATTACCTAAGTCTGTGTCTGTTATAGAACTGACCGATGGAAAGTTCAAAAACTACATTAAACGTGTCCTTATTAAAAAAGCATATTACAAAATCAAGGACTACGTTGAAGATAAAGAGGTTTGGCCTTATTTCCTACTGCGCATGCGGCTTGCCTGGTAGCTCATAAACGGCACAAATAAGTGGATGTCTCTAACTATTCTCAATCTCATTTTTTTTCTTTTAATTTTAAATTACAATGGTTTTTTTTTACAATGGTTCTCACATCATTTAAACACCTTTTGTTCAGAATAGTTGCAGCACTGATGACAATATTTTTGTCACATGTTTAATTTAGTCTTTTATAATATTTTTTTGCGTTTGTATAGATCCTTTTTAACGATTGTTTGTGAATGTGTGAACAGTATAGGCCTTGTAGATTCCTAGAGGTGTGTTAACTTTTGTTAACCTCTTATCTTGTTTTCCGTTTTTTTTTTTGTGTAGTAAGCAACGACTTATTGTCGGGCCTATGCTGTCCCCCATACTTGAGTACTAATGCTGTAACATGATAATATTGTAAAATCTAATCATTTTAAAAGAGTAACCATGGAGTTTCTTGCCGGTTCTTCTCCATAGGAAACGACCAACCTGAACCGTGCACCTTTTTGTCGACGTTTCATAAGTGCCCATGTAGGCCTATGTGAAATAAAAATATTTTGTTTTTTTTTTTATTGAGACCTGTTAGTTTATTTTAAGTAGGTATTAAAATACCATCTTGAACTCATGCGAGCCTAGTACTATTTACATTTCTGAAAAAATACTTTACGAATAACTGAAGGCCTAACTAAGTAGTAAAAAAGATCCAGAACTGTTAATATACCACCTTGAATTCATGCCAGCCTACTTTTTGTAACGTGAAGCTATTTATCGAACAATGTATAATATGTATATGCATCAATTTTGGGCAGTGTCGTCTTTGGGGATGAAGATATTAACATGTTGTCCAGTTTACAAAACTTTTGTAAATGTTCCGTACCTACCCACCTCATAATAAAAATGAATGGTATAGTTAGTTCACGTGACGATACTTTAGCATCGATGACGAACCGATACTTTACGAGTAGTATCGATGACGACTCGGACCTATGAAAACAATTTTTTTTGAAACAGTACTGATTTTTTTGTTTTTCGATGACGAATCGGTACAGTGATGAACCGGGCATAAGCCCTTGAAATTTGGTCACTTTCACTCATATTTATGAGTAACTCTCACATTTGCCCAAAAAAATTATTATGCCAAAATTATTTTCACAAAACAAAGAGCTAAGAAGTTTCATAAGAAAGTTTCCTGGTATATCTTATGGATTCGCATTTCCTCTTTTGTCCAATTATTTAAAAGAATCACTCTCTTTATAGATACATGGATTATGTGTGTGTACTGACACACGAAGGTTACCGTACCACTGTAGGATCTCGAACTACGTACTCCTTGAACTTTTCGCTTTATTGCTAAAATGCTACTGTAACTTGGGAGTAATACGACTATTGGAACACAAAGGTTAGTGGGGATATAGCTCAGTGGTAGAGCATTCGACTGCAGATCGAGAGGTCCCCGGTTCAAACCCGGGTGTCCCCTGAAACTTCTTTTGTTTTTATTTTATTATTTAAGTTATCTAGAAATGAAATCTGGTATAAGGGTAGATGTTTGAATTACCGATTGCGACACTCATAGGAACTGTCTCCCTCTAACCTTCGTTAGTAGTAAATGTAAGTATGTCGTCAAGCGAAAAGTATTAAGCTTTTGGAATTAAAAGTTGTTTTTATTCTACCCAAATTATAATGAACTGAGTGATACGATATATTGCTTTTAACGTTAAATTCATAAAAAAAAACAATATTTGCCTCTTATCCCCTTTCCCAGCCTGTTCATTTACTCATTTACTAGTTCAATAATACATAAAATATTAATACTATGTTTTACAGGTATAGTAGTTCGCGCGCTAATTTTGTGGGTTGAGAGACGGGTGGGTGAGACGCGTGGGGGGCAGGGAAATAGCCGCGATTTTCACTTCCCCCCAACCACCCACTACTAACAAAGAAATTATTATACGTTTCCATGGAATCAGACTGAGCTGAACTGAAGCAAGGCTGCATTTAACCCAATTTAATTTAGGAAGCCCAATTTTTACTCCAATCTTTTCTGAACTTCAGAACGAACTTTCTTACGAACCGTGCTAAAAGTAACGTCCTCGAACGGTAAAGTTCAGTGCTAAAGTTCATTGGCTTATTGATTTTCCGGTCGATTGCCGTACCTACGAAGGTCAATGGCAAAGCCGCTCCGGTATTAAAATGACGTCTCGAGCAGTGATGTAGCACAGAAAATTAAGGGGTGACGCTTTCTCCGTATGCCATCTCTTTCCGGACGCATCGCAATATTAGCCACGGGTCATAACTGTTTATTTTTAGTTTTGCAAAGTTATAGTTGAGTTAACACGTCTTTGTAAATATTATAAAATAACCGTACCCAAAAAACGCTCTTGAACTTGGTGTTGTAGACTTCAGCCCGAAAACAATTATTGTAAAAATCCTTAAAACCGTAGCGTGGCGTGAACACAGCTCCGCAATGCACCGCAAATTCAGCGCGAGTACGCAGCTGAATACTAGGATCGCATGAGGCATTCAGTAGCTCGACAATGTCATCCTCAATAAGAAGGCAGCACGTACCGTTGAAATTTCACACTATTCTACTCCCTACACTGTTTTCTACACATATACCTTACGATGTATTATGATTTTAGGTCTGAGTTTAGTAATTTTCCTTCAACCAAATGATAGTTTTTCTGTTTAACTGGTAAATTCTCACGAATAATGACAGAAATGTGTTAAAACTGAATGTGAAAATGAAGTACAACGAAACTCTGATTACTTAGACATATTGTCAAGCCGATCACTTTATTAAATCCGGGTCTATTTACTATTTTACTGCAAAGAGTCGAAGGAAGCTTTGATATTGGATGTGCTGTAGGACAATTCCGTTTTGAGCGGAAAATAAAACGTTACGGTGCTCCTCACCGCGAGCATGCGCCTGTGTGTGCCCAACAATCCAAGATTCGTTTTCGTACAGATAAAAGTGAATCTGAACTGTTACATTACAGCCTTTTATACTCCCGGTGAGGGAGCGCGTTAATAGAAACACATTATGTAGGCAAGTACGAACTTGAAAATAGTGTATTATGTGATTTGATCGCGTTGTTAGAGTGTCGTTACGTTTTATCTCCAACAATATCAAACTATTTTTTTTTATCAGGCATGAAAAGGGAAAAGGTTTTTGTTTCATTGATATGTTTTGTATTGGTAATGTGGTCGAAATGGCCAACTGGTGAAATATTAAAAGAGGTCAAATAAATATTTCGTTGCGATTTATATACAATGGTGTAAGTTCCAAAAATTGACCTTATGAAAACTACTACTTCAAACTGTTTTTCCACCCCAACTTTTCCACCCCAACAAGCTGGTAATATGACTACTTATTAAAAGTTATTGTTAAAAGTTCATTTCTACTCATAATTCCGTGATAAACGTTCTATCCTGTTATGTCATGCTAGTGATTTGTTCACGTTGCGTTGCCATGGTGACCGACGCTTTAGTATGACCTGCAAACGATTTCGTTGTGAATGAAGACAGAGAGAGAAGGGAGTACACCTAAAGTAGTTGCTTTCTCAATATAGATTCCTGCTCATAACACTGAGTTCTACTAGTCTAGACAAAGACAGCAAGCTAGCAGCGAGACTGAAACAACCGTATGACACCGCTTCCCACTGTCCCACACGTAGTCCCACATCATTTATACCGCCATTAATTTTTTTTTAATCCAACTCTGTCTGATGTAAACATAACGTCAACAGCATTGGTCTCGACCTGTCTTTGTTCGGACGCAAATCTACTAGGGATGTATAACATCAAAGAGACTTCAAAGTTGTATGTTTCGTTTTGTTTCCATCTTATGTCTACAAGAGAAGTTTTTAGATCGTTGTTAATTAATCAAATAAAGAGTGTAAATATACCCTTCACGAAGCAGAAAGGCACTTGTTCTTCTCGTCATTGCGATATTTTTTTTGTTCTGGATTTTAGCTGGGGAACCTTATAGTTACGGAGATATTGGAGGTCAAAGTTACAACGTTTTCACTAGTTTTTTTCAATACTATTTTTTAAGGTTATAACTTTACTTTAAATACTTCCATGACCCGTTTACTATTCAATGCATCCATCAGTTCAATGTTTTGATTGTGGTACATTGAGTTTTACCGTAAAACGTGAATTTTCACCCCAAAACAAAAGTAATATTTACTCACGCTCTCTTTCTCTCTCTCTGTCTCTTTCTCTCTTTATCTGTCGTTTGCAGGCTTGTTTGTGTTTAAGTTCACTATTAATTAACTACTTTTCTGTTTCAACAGCTTAGAACAGCGCACTGTTAGAACTTAATAACACAACATAATAACTTTTAACATGTAGTGGAAAATTTCGTTGGTTATACATTTATAACTCTTTTATATTTATAACTATGGATATAATATACATATATATAACTTAGTAACTGTTTTCCGAATAAATAAAATAAAATAAGTTTGTAGTATTAATATACTATTAGTGATTACCGACCTCTAATCGGGTGAAGCCACGGACATAAGCTAGTAATACAATAATTATGAAGCAATATTACTACTTCTACGCTGTTACTACTTCTACGCTGTATTCAGTTTGTCGTTCCATCGAGTAATGCATATCAATGTAAATATCTCTTTTGGAACTTTTAATAGTTAAGTAACTTTTCCTTTTTTGTTCTGTTATCAATAAGATAACTTAAAAATCATTTTGAATTTTATTGAATGATCCCAAAAGTTTATACTTAATTTCATAGCTTGACTGAAAATCTCCCTGTGTATAACGCGCACCATAGCTACCAATACCATAGGGCGTGTCTATAGGTCATAAGTAGTTCTATCTACAAAAAAAAAGTTTTGCGTCCAAGTATTACTAGGATCCCATAAACATGAAGCGAAGCTAAAAGCATTTAGAATGACATCGACCTAAAGTCTATTTTTACTTGCATTCTTTAGTCACTTCAAAACGTGTCTTTATAGTGGCAATCGCGGTTTGCTTGAATAAAATGGGTTTTCGGATTTTATTAGCAGATTTTTTAGGAATTATGACTAAAAAGTCGTACAAAATAACATAAAAATGTAGCCTTATAAAGCACTGAACAAACTCAGTAATTTTTGTTTCATTAAACCATGTAGTTCTGTTTATGTTCTTTATATTAATCAATGGAACAAATCAACTTACAAAAACACGGTTCTGTGGTGCGTTGATACTTACTTGTCGAATTATGAATTAAAAATAACAGGAATGCAATGAGAAATTACTTATAGGTAACTGAAGTAACAATTACTTCTGGACATGGCGCGTATTGTTAGGAGGTTCCCCTCTCAAGAGCTCTGACCACCGGTAGGTCGGACCCTGTTCCCGATGCTGGTGGGCTATTTTTTATATTTTTAAATGTTTTTCATATTGTTTTATTGGTATTGGAATATTTCAAAATGTAAATAATCTTCTATATGTATAAAATGATAAACTGACTGATTGTTGATAGATCAACGCACAGCCCAAACCGCTGGTCCTAGAGATATGAAACTTGGAGGGTGTGTTCTTTGTGAAGAGTAAGTATCCACTAAGAAAGGATTTTTGGGAATTCCACCCCTAAAGGGGTAAAATAGGGGTTGTAAGTTTATATGAAAGTCCTTCAGTTTTTTCGTGACAGCCTGGTACTTTTTACAGAAAATTATGATTAAGATCCACAACTGTTAAAATACCACCTTGAATGCATGCTGGCCTGGTACTTTAGTACCCGGTAGGTGGGTGGTAGGTGGTAGGTAGGTGGGGTAGGTAGGTGGTAGGTAGGCGGTAGGTAGGTGGTAGGTAGGTGGTAGGTAGGTGGTAGGTAGGTGGTAGGTAGGTGGTAGGTAGGTGGTAGGTAGGTGGTAGGTAGGTGGTAGGTAGGTGGTAGGTAGGTGGTAGGTAGGTGGTAGGTGGGTGGTAGGTAGGTGGGTGGTAGGTGGGTGGTAGGTAGGTGGTAGGTGGTAGGTGGTAGGTGGTAGGTGGTAGGTGGTAGGTGGTAGGTGGTAGGTGGTAGGTGGTAGGTGGTAGGTGGTAGGTGGTAGGTGGTAGGTGGTAGGTGGTAGGTGGTAGGTGGTAGGTGGTAGGTGGTAGGTGGTAGGTGGTAGGTGGTAGGTGGTAGGTGGTAGGTGGTAGGTGGTAGGTGGTAGGTGGTAGGTGGTAGGTGGTAGGTGGTAGGTGGTAGGTGGTAGGTGGTAGGTGGTAGGTGGTAGGTGGTAGGTGGTAGGTGGTAGGTGGTAGGTGGTAGGTGGTAGGTGGTAAGTGGGTGGTAGTAGGTAGGAAAAGATGCATTGCAACGCATGCCGGGCACAGCTAGCTGAAAATTCATCCCGCGAGATCGGGAACTATGTGGGTAAAACCTTGAAGTTGAAGACCTATGATGATATTGAGTTATTGCTGAAAGCATCGTCATTATGAAGTTCAGATATGCACACATGCACACACACACATACATACCTACACACACACACACACACACACACACTCCCAGGCACACACACACACATACTTACACACACATACTTACACACACTATTTTATGATATTTCTTTAAGCTTATTTTTCTATTATTTAGTTCAAGCCTTGTCTTGTTTTAGTTTTAGATTTTAGTTGTAATTTTTTGTCTGAATTGTATTTTCTGTTTGTGCATTACTTTTACCATTGCAAAATTTGATATTGAGGAGCGGGATCTCCTAGCATATCTTTTACTTAAAAGGAGGTCCCTATGTAAGATTTACTGTAAAAGTTGTACAAGTTTCTGAAATAAACTTTATTATTATTTCCTTTATTTATTTTTAGACATATTAAGTACATTTTTAAATATTAGAATATAAAATAATATAAAAAAACATTTAAAAATATAAAAAATAGTAGCCCACCGGCATCGGGAACAGGGTCCGAGCTACCGGTGGTCAGGGCTCTTGAGAGAGGAACCTCCTAACAATACGCGCCGTGTCCAGAAGAACTGCCTTCTGAATCAAGCGCTTGATCCAGCTGCCCAGCGAGAGCCTCCTCAGATAGTGGTCGAAGCTCTTGGCTATTAAGCCATTGGCCGACACGACTATCGGCACAATGACTGCTGTACTCACGTCCCACATGGCGACAACCTCGCGAGCCAGATCTAGATATTTGAATTGTTTATCTTTCTCTGCTTTCACGAGGTTCTCGTCATGCGGGACCGTTATATCAACAATCATTGCGCGACGCTCCAATCGATCTATCACCACAATGTCAGGCTTATTGGCAACAATAGTCCTGTCAGTGATGATAGGTCGATCCCAGTACAACGTGATATTACCATCATCGAGAACTGGGTCGGGCGCATACTTATAGTATGGCACTTCTGATTCCACAAGGTTGTACTTCAAAGCAAGTTGCTGGTGGATAATCCTGGCAACGAGGTTGTGTCTATGCAAGTACTCTCCGTTAGCTAGACGAGAACACCCAGAAATAATGTGTCGAATTGATTCTCCTGGACGGTGGCATGCCCGACATATGTCAACCGTGCCATCCTTCACAATGTATTTCCGGTAGTTATTCGTCATCATAACTTCGTCCATTATTGCACAGACTTATTATTATTATTATTATTCCTTTATTCATTATCCTTACATACTAATTACATTTTTAAATATTTTTATTAACAAAAAATATATAAAAAACATTTAAAAATATAAAAAATAGTAGTCCGCCGGTGTCGGGAGCAGGGTCCAAGCTACCGGTGGTTAGGGCTCCAGAGACAGGAACCTCTTCACAATGCGAGCCGTATCGAGGAGTACTGCCTTCTGAATCAGGCCCTTGATCCAACCGCCTAAGGAGAGCCTCGATAGATGGTCATCGAGACTCTTGGCCATAAGGCCATTGGCCGTCACGACAATCGGCACAATGGTAGCCGAGTTCACATTCCACATGTCGACAACCTCGTGTGCCAAGTCGAGATATTTTATTTGTTTCTCTTTCTCAGCTTTCACGAGGTTCTCGTCATGCGGGATGGTAACATCGACTATCATTACGCGGCGCGCTGATCGGTCTATCACCACAATGTCAGGCTTATTGGCCACAATAGTCCTGTCAGTAATGATAGACTGATCCCAGTACAGCGTGACATGGTCTTTCTCGAGAACTGGGTCGGGCACATACTTGTAGTACGGTACCTCAGATTCCACAAGTTTATATTTCAAGGCAAGTTGCTGGTGAATAATCCTGGCTACTTGGTTGTGCCTGTGCATTATTATTATTATTATTAAAACCAAAAATCTGCCGGAAGTCACTATTCCACGCGAACGAAGTCGCGGGCAAAAGCTAGTATTAATAAAAATGAATAAATGCAGTAATGAATATAGTTTTCAAAATTTGTTTATGTTGTAATTTCCAATGTTTTCACGGAGCAAACCGCATTTTAGACGAACTTCAGGCTGGCTGAATCGTTGTCATGGAAACCGCATTGACGTGCCATGTTCTCGGGAGATAATATTGATCCATCTAGACCTAACAATATTTGCAGCACTAGGTTTTCATGAACACTAAGAGGCTTTCATGAATGTTGTTTTGAAAAGTCGCGGCTCTTACGTCATATATCGCATGTTCATGCACCGATGCTTTGCGTTAAAAACTTACGCTAATGCCATTCGTTGCCTTGTTTTCTCAGTACACTTACGTTCACGATTTTGCCATTGTAGAGCACGGATAATTGAAGTTCAGTGGTATTACTGAAAAGCTATTATATATTTTTGTATAATGACAGTATTTTTTTTAAGGGACATGTGATATACAAATACTTGGCACTATAAAATAACATGCAAAATAATTTCAGCTTCGGAAGTCGGTGACTGTTATGTTAAATTTTTTTGCCATCGACTTCCTATTTTTCACTTTTTTTTTGTGTTTTTCAAGAAGTAGTTGTATTTTCTTGTAAACAAGTTTTATTTACAATTTATAACCGCTGTATCTTAGGAAAATTTCTTTTTCACATGATTAACAACCAAATGTCATGGTAATGGGTCCCTAATAATGTGAAACTTAAACAAAACTGGCAAAATGTGGTTGTACTGTAAATACCTACACATATAAGATGAGTAGAAAACTGTAACAAATACATTTATACAAGCGATTGAAGCTGTTAAGAACAGTTTTCTGTCTGTTATTGACTATATCCGAAGGTCAGCATCAGTCTTCAGAAAATTCAAAGGGAAGCTTGGAAGAATACTCTTCCAAACAAAAAATAATCATTGCTATCAGTTTTACATTTGACGAAAGCATCGTTGAACATATAATTACCTCCTCATTTGGGAAGTCAGTTACAAATTATTGCGGTATTTGTTTTGAAAAGACCACATTGTTATGTCTTTCCAACTTTTTAGAATTATATGGCGTTTAGAGAAATAAATATTGTGTTGTGATGGACCAGAAGTTAAGGCGCAATCTCCTCAAGTATGACAATGCGGGTTCAAATCCGGTCAAATAATAATGTGACTATGGACGGTTAGGATTGATCTGAAATTGCCGATACAATCAAGTGTGACGTGTGATTATTAATGAAACCTCAGTTATACGAAATGGCCATTTGTATGCATGTAACAGTACTCGGCGGCTATTATTGTTAATATTTAGCATAATACCCCGACATTCCGGCTACGATTACACAACGACCCCGCGTAGGCTTAAAAGTCGTAAGAGCTTCTTACGCTCCACGCAGGTCATCCATGACAAACCACTTTAGACATAGTCTAAACGCGTCAACACAGGATCAATACTTATGAGGTTAGACACCAAAGCAGCAGGAATAAAGCAGGATGTTTTTCCTCTAACGTGCAGATTTACTTATACTGTGCTATGAGTATATTCATTTCGATGTCACGCGACTGCTGTTAATAGAATCGGTTACCAGGCAAGCATGGAATATTAGGATGCATGACAGCAACTGCTGCGGTTTCACTTTCAATGCGGAAAGCGGAATAGATATTATTTAAGTAGAGATTTTTGAGAAAATGCAGATAAAACTTACGGCTAGTGCAGAAAAGCATCGTCTATCACTCAAAATTATCTCGTTTGTATACGACCTGCGTGGAGCGTAAGAAGCTCTTACGCTCCACGCAGGTCATCCATGACAAACCACGTAAGTTGAGAAGCAAACTGTGGGAAGACAAGCACCCACCACCTCCCGATTTCGTTAAACCCCAGGAATATTTGCCTCCCAGACATGATCTGCAGTGGCCTGTAAGTACTTAACCGATTGCGCATCCTAGTAGGTAGAGTAAACACAATTTGGCAAAATGGGTTAATGGGCGCTGTGTATAGATTCATCTGAAACACAGCGTGAATACGGTGCTCCCGACCAGATAATGGCCCATTTACTGAAGTGCCCGAAGTGCTCCTACACCTGCACTTTGGAGCAACTAAAGAACTCCACAGACGGCCGCTATTAACGTGGCCACATACTGGGCCCGAGAAAATTAAACAAGTCGTACCATCAAAACGAAAGAAAAGAAATATAAAATTGTAATAACACGATTATTTAAATTATGCATTGCAGTCTGATTGATGACTAACTTTTACAAAACAGCAGTCACAAAACTGATGAGATACATAATATATTACGGTACTTAAGCAAAAAACTTTAACATTACGGAAAATACAAAAGTTAAGCTGAAATCAAGCCCATCTATCTGAAAATTAATGTATCTCTGACCTTCAAAAGGGTTTATGCGTACGTTAGTAGTTCCGTGTCTGGCCGCAGTTGCAAGCGTTTATTTGAGGGCGCCACTATCGCTAAATGCACTAAAAGGACGATACAGGACCTGAATTTGGAAGCTCTTTGTAGCGGCACATTAGCTCAGCTGGATGGTTTAGAGCATCGCGTTCTCTGAACGGGAAGGTCGTGGGTTCGAGTCCCACATGTGCCCTTTTTTGATGTTCCAACTTTTTTAGGATTACAATCGTGATAATGCATCAGCTAATCCTTTTCAAGGATTATAAAGCTTGTCGCACACGGTTTAATGTTAATGTTCCAGGAGAATTTGTGCATTTTCTTGGTATTTTTGTCACCGGTAAATAACACTGATTTTAAACGGTACGGTAGGTACTTAATTAAGAAATATTGAGTGATTGAAGTAATTATACTTCTTGATAAGTACCAAAAATGTTTCTTTTTGGAAATAGTTGACAGTTGCAATAGCGTCACTTTTTAAGAAAGAAACATGATATTGAATATTGCAGTATTTAGAAAGACAAACGAACACCTGTTTTAAACTTTTTCGGAAGTTAAATGAAAAATCTGTGATACCAATTAATTTATAGCATAAAAATATCGAACGCGCGAAGTTTATTAGTCTTAAACACCACACTTTAGACATAGTCTAAACGCGTCAGCACAGGATCAATACTTTTGAGGTTAGACACCAGAGCAGCAGGAATAAAGCAGGATGTTTTTGCTCTAGCGTGCAGATACTTACTTAAACTGTGCTATGAGCATGTTCATTTCTATGTCACGCGACTGCTGTTAATAGAATCGGTTACCAGGCAAGCATGAAATATTAGGATGTATGACAGCAACTGCTGCGGTTTCACTTTCGATGCGGAAAGCGGAATAGATATTAATATACATATAAGTAGAGATTTTTGAGAAAATGCAAATAAACTTACGGCTAGTGCAGAAAAGCATCGTCTATCACTGAAAATTATCTCGTTTGTATAGTCAACAAATCAAAATGTCTTTTGTTTTCTATGTCCGTAATCTTTCATTCATACTTACTATTGGTGAGTTTAATTTTTTAACCGACTTCGAAAATAATGGATTTATCAATTCGTCTGTTTTATGTACACAATGTGCAGCGTTTCTTTACAGCCATTTTTTTATTGCCAACACATTTCGCGGTGGTCCTATACAGGGTGTAAATGGACCCTTCACGAAGCCGTTCTGTAAATCAAACTAAGTAGCTCGTATTGCTGCGAACGACTTTTCTTTTTGGGTTGAAACCTCACGTTTTACGGTAGGACTCAATATTACGTAAGGTGGGTGACGTGCAGAAGCCGCGTCCGTCACCCGCCATTACAGACAGCGCGCGAGCGAGCGGGTGAAGCATCATCGTTGCATTGCATCATTATCTCATCATCATTTCATCCGAAACACGTCCACTGCTGGACATACGCCTCCCCCAAGTGTCGCCACATCGACCGGTCCCGTGCGGCTTGCATCCAGCGGTTTCCTTTGCATTGAATGATCCCATAAAATGGGCAAGTACTGATTAGCGATTTTTGAGAAAGTTGCGATCTCATATATTATATATTATATTTTATGATAACGATGTTGATGATGTTGCTAATTCAATTGTACCATAACTGACAAAAACTTTTGTTTTTGAAGTCGGTCGCAAAACAATTAACCAAACTTACAAAGTCCGACCGACTTACGAAACAAGGATAGTTTGTAATTATGATTGTTTTATTAAGAAGTTTTTGTACACTATTTAGCTGTCTTATGTTTTACAAAATAATAAATTCTGTCTTAATTTTTTCATAACATCGAAATGCTAAAATGTTATGAACTGATCTGTTCGATAATCACAACCGCGAAACACCAGTGCTGCAGAACTGAGACGGTGCATTGACAATAGATGGTATATATCTATCGGTGGGGATGTTTGTCGTCGTCTGGCGCTGAATTAAATTTATAGCGGCTGTGACTAGGAGAGCAAGAGGATTAAGAGGTATGATAGTTATGAAATAGTTCATTGACATCATGCCTTTTCCTTTTTATTAGTGTAAAAGAAATGTTTTGCCATTTTTGCCAGAGGCTCTTTGCCTTAGTGTAATACAACCTATTAATGGAACCCCTAACCGTGCAATTTTAGCACTTTTACTACAAACTAATGAGCAAAGAAGCAGATACACTTTGATTGTGGTTTGTTTGCATCGTGATCGTGGCAGCATTTTTCACAGTGATCTTATTTAATAAGTAATAATAATAACTAAATAATAATATGATATGGTAATATCTATGCATAAAACAAAAGTATACACACCAAACGGATTTTTTGAACTGCTGTAACTTTTTTAATTGATTAGCGTCATGCTGTCATAAAATGAAATGTTAGGATTGATCAGGTCTTCATTTTAATGTAAGTTAGAAAGTGCTACACTGCAGGGCCCATTCTGCCCCGTCTTCTATAAAGGATAATGACTATACATTTTCTAGCGCAAGCCAAGATGTCCAAATTTATGATGAGCAAAGCTGCCAAGAAGGCAGTGATGATAATGACGACCAACGTAGCTGCCTAGACTGCATCTCAAGACGGTGAAGGAAAACATCATGAGGAAATATGGGTAAATGAGAATAAATTAAGAAATTATTGAAGAATTAAAATAAAGAATAACTACTTAAAATTAAGTAAGACTAGCCTGTATATTTTCAAAACGTGCACAGTCAATAGTACGATATCCTACAATTATTAACAATTAGATCACTCATAAAGTTTGTAGCACATGGGACTCGAAGAACCAACCTCGTCACCCATTAGGCCTTTTGCCGCTCTAACTACTGAGCTTATGTGCCGATACTAATCGCACTTGAATTCTGAAGGTGTTAGACGGGTATAAGAGTAAGGTCTTCAGACACGTCAGATGTCATGGAGTGTTGACTGTTTGCACGCTGTTTTCACGGATTTTACTATTTTGAAGAAAAAATTATAAATTGTAAATCGGCTATAGTATAGGTACTAAGACTGTTACTGCCAACTGCCACCCAGCTGTGCTCTAGACTGACGAGTGCTTGTTACCGGTGATTTCAATGATGCAAACCCTTTCTTACTTATAATATGTTATTCTGTACCTGTTTCGCTCGCTATGCGTTAGAATTGTGACGCACGCTTTGTTTGAATTTCGAGCACATTTATTTTCATGACGTCATGTTATGTAGATAGAGAGAGAGAGCATTTTTAATATTATGTTCCTGTTTACACCAATGCTTTCACTTCCAGTCTAGACAAAGACAGCAAAGTCAGTGGAGCTGCCAATATTGTATACGTGTAACACCATGTTGCCACCCTAAACTACCACGTCGTATCGTGCTTGAATGAAACATCGGACGTACCTATAATACAGCTAGTACCAGTAGTGGAATCAAGCACTCGTACGTTATGCAACCCTGGTAGGAACGGGTTATTTGGCAGAATCCCTTAGTGCGATTTAGCCACCTCTTGTGCGATAGTAATAATTGCAAAAAATATTTTGTTTTTTATTAATTACGAAATGGGCCAACTAAAATAATAAATTATGCAAGTTTATATTTAATGAATAAATGAATGAATGAATGATACATTTGAATGAATGATTAAAATATGAGAACAAAAATTAAAGATAACCAATAGTTTCTATATCCGTCTGAGCAAAAAAAAGTTGAAACAACTTGACTTTTACTACATCTATATACATATAATAAAACAGTAAAAAAACCGTGTCTGTACATTGAATATATTAAAAAAATAATAATTGAGTGGGGGTTTAGAAACAGTAATAGAGCACGAAACAAAAAAAAAATTCTGTCTGTTTGTCTGTTTGTTTGTACACGCTAATCTTCGGAACTACTTGACGGATTTGAATGATTTTTGTTTTGTTGTATAGGTATATAGTCTGAGCAACACATAGGCTATAATTTATCTTGGAAACTTGAACACCTGATGCAGAACCGCAACAGACCAGCTAAACTATAAGAGATACAAAAATGGTACCTTAGCAAAAATTGTTTCACGTGATGAGCATTGTCTGCTAAGAGAATAAATTTGAAGATCTGGAACACCTGATGTGGAACTCCAAGAGCCCAGCTACACTATAACATATATAGGAATGACGTCTTAGCAAGAGTTGTTCAGCCTGATGAGTATTCTCTGTTGTCGTATAAAATTTGAAGATCTGGAACAGCTTATGTGGAACTCCAAGAGCCTAGCTACACTATAACATTTATAGGAATGACGTCTTAGCAAGAGTTGCTCAGCCTAATGAACACTCTCTTTTGTCGTATAAAATTTGAAGATCTGGAACAGCTGATATGGAACTCCAAGAGCCTAGCTACACTATAACCTATATAGGAATGACGTCTTAGCAAGAGTTGTTCAGCCTGATGAGCACTCTCTGTTGACGTATAAAGATTGTAGATCTGGAACACCTGTTGTGGAACTCCAAGAGTTCACTGTGTAATTATAAAACAACATAAGCTGGGAGTACCTCCACGCGGTGAGGCGGTAACAGTTTAGGACTGATTTTCGATGAAAATTCTATGAATCGTTGAAAATTTGACTCTACTGGCTAAAACTCCCATTTATTTCCTTTTCCATTTATCTTCGTGACACGGTAGCCTACCCGGTAACGCAAGGGAGCAGTCACTTAGATTTTAATTGATCAGGTATTTTCAGAATAAAACTATAACCATGCCTAGAAAGAGGTCAAATCTTTCCCAACGTTCCAAAGGAGCTAAAAGATTGAGGATCATAAGATCCCAAGAATCTAACGAAGAGCGTCAGGATAGACTTGATGCTGTTCGAGAACATCAGGCTGTAACTCGCTCTGTAGAAACCTCTTCGGGTCGCGAAGCTCGCTTGCGTTCTCAGAGTATTTATGTATCTACATCCAGGTCTCTAGAGACCAGTGAAGAATATGATGCGCGACTCTCCGCTGATCGTGAACGTCATGCATTGTCTCGCGAGTCGGAGACATTCACGGATAGAGAATTGCGCTTGAGTTCTCAGCGTATCTACGCATCTGCTTCAAGGTCTCCAGAGACAAGTAAGGAACATGATGCGCGACTGTCCGCTGATCGTGAACGTCACGCATTGTCTCGCGAGTCAGAGACGTTCACGGATAGAGAATTGCGCTTGAGTTCTCAACGTATCTACGCATCTGCTTCAAGGTCTCTAGAGACAAGTAAGGAACATGATGCGCGACTGTCCGCTGATCGTAAACGTCACGTATTGTCTCGCGAGTCGGAGACGTTCACGGATAGAGAATTGCGCTTGAGTTCTCAACGTATCTACGCATCTGCTTCAAGGTCTCTAGAGACAAGTGCAGAACATGATGCGCGACTGTCCGCTGATCGTGAACGTCACGCATTGTCTCGCGAGTCGGAGACGTTCACGGATAGAGAATTGCGCTTGAGTTCTCAGCGTATCTAAGCATCTGCTGCTAGGTCTCTAGAGACAAGTGAGGAACATGATGCGCGACTGTCCGCTGATCGTGAACGTCACGCATTGTCTCGCGAGTCGGAGACGTTCACGGATAGAGAATTGCGCTTGAGTTCTCAGCGTATCTAAGCATCTGCTTCAAGGTCTCTAGAGACAAGTAAGGAACATGATGCGCGACTGTCCGCTGATCGTGAACGTCACGCATTGTCTCGCGAGTCAGAGACGTTCACGGATAGAGAATTGCGCTTGAGTTCTCAACGTATCTACGCATCTGCTTCAAGGTCTCTAGAGACAAGTAAGGAACATGATGCGTGACTGTCCGCTGATCGTAAACGTCACGTATTGTCTCGCGAGTCGGAGACGTTCACGGATAGAGAATTGCGCTTGAGTTCTCAACGTATCTACGCATCTGCTTCAAGGTCTCTAGAGACAAGTGCGGAACATGATGCGCGACTGTCCGCTGATCGTGAACGTCACGCATTGTCTCGCGAGTCGGAGACGTTCACGGATAGAGAATTGCGCTTGAGTTCTCAGCGTATCTAAGCATCTGCTGCTAGGTCTCTAGAGACAAGTGAGGAACATGATGCGCGACTGTCCGCTGATCGTGAACGTCACGCATTGTCTCGCGAGTCGGAGACGTTCACGGATAGAGAATTGCGCTTGAGTTCTCAGCAAATTCGCACATCTACTAACAGGTCTTTTGAAACGAGTGATGAACGTGATGCACGACTAACTGCTGATCGAGATTATCATACATTGTCCCGAACACGCACACAACAAAATATTCATAATCAGTTAGAAAGTGAGAGAGAAAGGATTGCTGGAGTACGGCATGAAGAGACAGAAGTTAATTCAGTGTACCCTTGGGATCTGCTGCGGAGTAACGGGAAGAAAAGTTTTTTGTTGTATAGTCTGGGCAACATAAAGGCTATAATTTATTTTTGAAAATTAATACCTGATGCAGAACCGCAACAGACCAGCTACAGTATAAGAGATATAAAAATGGTGCCATAGCTAAAAATATTCCACGTGAAGAGCATTTTCTGCTGTGAGAATAAATTTGAAGATCTGGAACACCTGCTGTGGAACTCCAAAGCCCATGGCAGCGCTATAACAAATTAAGGAATGAAGTCTTAGCAAAAGTTATTTAGTCTGATGGGCATTTCCTGTTGACATACAAAAATGAATGATCTGGAACGACTCCAATCGTCTCGCTCATCCCGTTGTTTTCCCGTCCCCGGGCCTTAGAATTCTACATCAGACGTTTCAAATTATCGATTTTGACGACCCCGTTGTCGCTGGCATAAGCAACGGGATCCGCGTACGAAGTCGCGGGCAGAAGCTAGTTACAAATAATTATGCATTCAACAATAGGTACTGTTTACTATTTATTATTTTTGTGTTGGTAAAGAACTGTCATCCACAGCTGCCTAGGCTTTTCCCAACTATTTTGGGGTTGGCTACCAGTCTAACCCGATGCAGCTGAATATCAGTATTTACCATGGAGCGACTGCCTATCTGAGCTCCACAATCCAGCTAGTACTGGGTAATACGATATCCCCCGGTAAGATTGGTTATCAGACTTTCGGGACACTGATTACCTGGATGACTGTCAAAGATCTAGAAATGACAGCCGGTACCAACGCCTTAACCAATTACATACCGAGTGCGTCGGAAAGCAAGGGGCTGCCCCCTCGGTATGTATTGGGTGATCACCCATTCACGGAGCAACCTAGGCAAGTACGATAAAGACCTGTATAAATAATAATATTCATAAAGCTTAGTGTAGTTAGTATAGTTTACTTATAGGTACTAATTATAATATTACATGAAAAATAACACATTGCGCCTAAATGTACACTTTTTGTAATACTTTTTTAAATAAATTATTCCTTTATTCATCATTTTTCTTTCTTTTTTTATACATTTTTAAATATTTTTAAAAGTAAACCAAACATTTAAAAATATAAAAATTAGATGGCCCATCGGCATCAGAAACAAGGTCCAGGCTGCCGGTGGTCAGGGCTCCAGAGAGAGGAATCGCCTCACTATGCGTGGCGTGTCCAGGAGTACTGCTTTCTGAATCATGCCCTTGACCCAGCCGCGCAATTTTAGCCTCCTAAGTTGTTGGTCGAGGCTCATTGCTATCAATCCATTAACCGTAACGACTATCGGTACAATGATTGCAGAGTCTACGTCCCACATGTCGACAACCTCGTGTGCTAAATCAATATACTTGATTTTTTTATCATTCTCAGCTTTCACAAGATTCTCGTCATGAGGGACAGTGATGTCAACAATCATTACACGTCGCTCTCGGCGATCTATCACAACAATATCAGGTTTATTTGCTAAAACAGTCCTGTCCGTGATGATAGATTGATCCCAATATAATCTGGCATGACCGTTCTCTTAAATTATTCTTTTCCTTTATTCATCTTGTTACAAATCTTTTACATTTTGAAATATTAATTTAAAAAAAATATATAAAAAAATATTTAAAAATATAAAAATTGTAGCCCATCGGTATCGGGAACAGGGTCCAAGCTACCGGCAGTCAGGGCTCCAGAGAGAGGAACCTTCTAACAATACGAGCCGTGTCCAGAAGTACCGCTTTCTGTATCAAGCCCTTGATCCAGCTGCCTAACGAGAGCCTCCTGAGATATTGGTCGAGGCTCTTGGCAATTAAGCCATGGGCTGACACGACTATCGGCACAATGATCGCTGAGTCTACCTACATCCCACATGTCGACAACCTCGCGAGCCAAGTCAAGATACTTGATTTGCTTATCTTTCTCGGCTTTCACGAGGTTCTCGTCATGCGGGACCGTAATGTCAACAATCATTGCGCGTCGCTCTGATCGATCTACCACCACTATATCAGGCTTATTGGCTACAATAGTCCTGTCAGTGATGATGGATTGATCCCAGTACAATGTGATACTGCCATTTTCGAGAACTGGGTCGGGCATATACCTATAGTACGGAACTTCCGATTCAACAAGATTGTATTTTAGAGCAAGTTGCTGATGGATTGGATAATCCTGGCTACAAGGTTGTGTCTATGCAAGTACTCTCCGTTAGCCATACGAGAACACGAATTAAGAATAAGAAATTGTTCTTATTCTTCAGGCTGCAATAAAAAAAAATGTTTAAAACTATGAAATCTGACTCCGACTCAACCAACCACTAAAACTATATTTTTCGGTTTTCGTATCAACTGGATTCGCAAGTTATTCTTACTAAATATGTTGAGTATGTATGTATTTCCAGTACATACGTCGAACATGTCAAGGCGTAAATTTTAAAAGAAGACGTCAATGTCTTGTTTACACACTTTTAGATGCCGTTATGGATGTAGTTAGGTAGCCAAATAAAACATTTAAAAATCATGTAAAGTTGCAGAAGTTATCAGGAATATAATATGACTTAATTTTCTCAGTACCTGAATGCCAATACAATAAAAAGTTTCGTGAGCGAACCCTCCGGCACAGCTAGTATAAAATAAATATTCTGTTCATGATTGTTTTTCCTGAAACCTTATTTATTCATAGGGCTTCATAGCATTACGGTGCGATTGCACCAAAAATGGTGCGCGATCCGAACACGCTAACAACAAAATGTTACTTTCACTAACAGTAGTTGCTGCCGTTTTGGTCTCGTTCATTGTACAGGGGTGCGCGTTGTCAAAGTTCTGTTACAGTTTAAATGCATTGTATTATTGCAATTTGACCTTTCAAGCCTTGGAATAAGTACTTTCATATTAGTTTTATCACGCAACCAGAAACATGAAGAAATCTGCATTAGAGAAACTCTTAGTTTAATATTGCTTAATCAGGTGTTATCTCGTAATAAATTTACATTATACAGGTAGTTTGGAGCATCGTTTGCCAAATTGAAAGGATCGAACGAGACAGCAAATTTTAATAAACCCTCTCATTAAAATTTGCTGTCTCTTTGGCCCCAATCGTCCTTGGCCGGACAGATTTTCTACTTTTTTTGAAATGCATAATTCAGAATTTACACTTGAAATTGATTGAGTATTAAGTTTATTTTAACTTTTTTGAAATTGGGACTTCACAATATAAATATAAAAAAATATCAATTAAAAAATCCGTGGGACCAAGGATGATTGTTATTGGTGCAGAAGCGATGGCAAAATAATGATGATACGATGAAATGTGTTTATTTCGGTTGAGGCGGTTGATACTCGTATTGCTACGACCGCGTAGCTGATGTAGCCATCTACTACGGCGTAGCAACTGCGTACGCCAGTTAACTAGCTTCATAAGAAAACTTTATTTTTGTGCTGAAGTCAAAAATTTATCGTGAATTAATTTACACGCTTTTATTTATTTTGCCTTGTTAGTTAGTGTGTATGCACGTATCGGTCAAATAGACCAGTTCTCTCCAACCAATTGAGCTGACATTTTGCACAAATCTTTGGTTCTGTTGTTCTGTTGACAATAATAATATTTTTAAGAAAGACAGGACCTGTCTCTGCAGGCAGGATCTTACCCTGACGAGAGCTGTTGGGAACAAGAAATTAAAAAAAGAATAAGTTATGCATACAATTTAAATAAATAATAAGATTAAAATTAACCAGAACCGACTACTTGTCAAACTAAACAAAAATTCATATTTTGAAAGTAAAAGTTTAAATCATGGGTCAGGTGGCGCCATCTAACCAGCTGGATGGGAGATTTAACTGCAATGTAGCTGTCTATGAAGTTCACTTTGTATCCGTAGGGAGGACAACACTGCCTCTCATTGTGTCCATAGCTAATTTTGCATCTATACACAGTAGCAATTTTCCATAGGTGTAAAATGTGTTTCTTTCTGTAAACTCACTTCCCTTTTTTATAAGTTACTTTATGTAATAAAAACGGGAATTTGCTATAGTAATATAATTATATTTAGCTGCGTCTTGTTAGGCTGGAAGCCGTCCCCAACACGTTAGAGATAAGATTATTTATTTATTATTCTGAAAAATAACCATCTTTCAGGACCTGTCAATATATATGGAAAATCAAAAATGATTAAATTGGATTGACCCAAGCTAACGAACAGTTTTTATTTACTAATGTCAATCCTGATATGTCCTTGCAGAAATACGAAACGTTGTGAAAGCAATGGTCACTTATCTAAGTTCCTGTCGCTGGCTTTAGAGGGGTCGGTTAGTTAATTGGTAATTCTAACGGTAAATAAGTAATTTATGATAATGCACTTAATCAGTAACGATGAAACAACTATCTCACACTCTCACTACATTTTCAACCCTCTTAGGAGATGAATTTTCAAATGCTCGCTTTCATTTATATGGTACTTTTGTGTTTCTAAACCCAGCGTTCAAACTAGTTAAGTTAAGTAAACGTTAACGTTCGTAGGTATTTGTGAATTTCCGTTAGAGCTCAGCACGTATCGAAGTGTTGAATCAAACCGTATTACTTAAGGTCAAGGCTGGAGTAGGGTCAGGGATCACTCATTATTATATCATTGGATCTGGTTTTCTTTGTGTCACTCTGTCTCAGTCCGAAAGCACAAAGGGGTAATTCCAACAAAAACCGGGTTGTCGCTAGTATGTTCAGTCGCCAAGGCACCATACAGACAAGTGCAGAAGTAAGACTCTGTACAAGAAGTGAATAGACTGCAACATACTAGTTTAGATAATAATATATTATGTGCTTATCAAAACGAGTGCAAAAGTACCCGCGATTGACAATCGTTCAGATAATTTTGAAATCTGAATGTATGAGCATGCGCCCGCCTGTTTTCATTTCTACTCATTTTGTGTCGTTGTGTGTCTCAGCTCGCGTGTTCAAAATTAGACACTATGTAAAATATATTGAACTATTTAAAATAAAAATATTATTGTTTATTTATTTCAGAGAATCTCCATATAAGTTACATTTTAATAAATCACGAAACAGAAAAACATAAAATGTTAGTGTGTTAGTAACACAAAAACGTACCTAAAACATGTCAGTATTGCTAGTACTTATATCTAACTGATGCCTATGGCTGTCCTTATCCACTGATTCTGGAAAGGACAGTCAAAACGGGCAGCAATCACATTTAGAATTTGCTGCTGCTTCGTAGACGGTGCAGCAAGGAGGTGGCTTTCTTACGCATGACGGTTTGAAAACTATCCGTACGTGCTGCAGCAAACATACCAGACGCTCTGCAACGCCACGACAGCCCCAACAGCATACTAAAAGCGTTATTATACTGTGTACGCAGGGCTGTGTAGGTTCGCAGCGGATGTTTCTCCCACTGGCCACTCGAGTAAAACGACTTCACCTCGTTGGTGCAGAACGAAGTTATAACAAACGAAAAATAATTCTTATGAAAAAACAAAAGACAATACATACTAAAATGAAATTCTTATTTGGTAAAAACACAAAAGGATTCCTTCGGGCCGGATTTGAACCAGCGACCAATGGATAACAACGCTTGAAACTCTACAGTCCATCGCTCTACCAACTGAGCTACCGAAGGCTTAATTATTAGAGGGAAATTTTAGACCGCTTTGTGTAATTACGAGTATCTTCCCTCACAGTATTTACTATTTATTTATCTTTTTTAATCAGACAATAGTGGGGTCAATTGATACTGTTTTGTATGATAATATTACTCACGTGTTCAAAAGATAGATATTTTTGTTTTCGTCTGGTAGTCTATAACTTATTGTTATAACCGGTACCGGTGTCTTATACCCACAGAATACATCTACTTACCAAGTTTCAACAGTATAGTTCTTATAGTTTCAGAAAAAAGTGGCTGTGACCTACGGACGGACAGACAGAAAGACATGACTAATCCATAAGGGTTTCGTTTTTTTGCCATTTGGCTACGGAACCCTAAAAATTAACTCTACGCAAATATAAATTGCTTGGAAACGACTAATTTTGTTCAGTGTAAAATTTTGGTTTACGTTATCGTTCAATGTAATGCACTCAAAACATTGTGCTGGTGGATATGTTGAATAATAAACGGGTCATGAAAGAATTTGTGCCCGGTTGATGGCAATAGGCTCGCCTCCTATTACATGGGTCTTAAACATAACTGGCGAAATGTGGGTGTACTTATTATATTAGGTACCTCTGCCTAACCCCTCGGGGATTACTGGCGTGATGTATGTAATTAAAGGATTTACTTAAAGTAAAATAATAAAATTTAAAACAAAAAAAAAACGAAACGAAAAAAAACGAGAAACGAACGAACGAATTAAAAAGAAACGAGTGAAAAAGTTGGAAGTTTGACCTTCCAGTTCTCAATAGAAGGTTCTCAAGTAAGTTGACGAACAAAAAATAACAGCAAAGATGAAAAGAAGAAAATGCCTTTAGGCTTCACAACAGGTGTTTTTACACCCTTTATTAAAATATAAAAAATGTAGGTCAACAGAATGGGAACAGAGTAATATCGACGGTCAGGGCTCAATACAAGCCGTCCAGAAGTACTGCTTTCTGAATCAAACCTTCGATCCAACTGCCTAGCGAGATTCCTGATTTTCTATATTAATACTTTTATATCATGTCCCTTAAAATATAAAATTACAATCTCAATGCCTAAAGCGTTCGTGTTAACATACACATTAGTTTATTCGGAACGCGGCACGTGTCATGTGACATCCCTGTTATTGTTAATATGCTCTTTTACTTTTGTTTTCTTTATCTACATATGTTAATCCATATAATTAGTTAGCTAATTTAATATCGATTCCTTTTCTTTTTTTTTAACTTTCCAAAGATATAATTTGTAGAGTGCAACCTTTCGTAACTTTAGAGATATCGTCGTTTTAATCGGATGCGCCGTAATCGTGCGGGACTACCCAGAAATGGCTTATCAGATGTTCGATGACGCGCAATATGGTCGCAACACTAAAAGGGACTGGAGTCGCCTACCACTGCCTTTACGGAAGCGATGTCCACAGAATTGCAGTGTACATGCAGCAAGATTTGATAAGGGCGTAAGGTTGTCGATCAGGCGATAATTCCTGCTGCAGGCTTAGCCAAGTTGACAATCTACAATCGTTAACGCCAGTAGAAAACGAATCAAATGTATGGGAATGACGTCATCTCAATGTTAAATCACGTGGTTGTTTTGAACAAACGAATAGATAATTCGTAGTCAAGTTTACATCGTTCAAAATGATAGAATGAAATGTGATCGTTTCTACAATGTTGATCTCTACATCCCATATAAATCGTAGCCAAGTTACAGTTTTCGTACGCCGAAGTTTTTGTACGCCCACTTAGCAATCGCCGAGACCCAAGAGAAAACGATAAAAAATGGCGTCTATATGATCCAGCTGTGTTGAAACCGAGAAGTGTTTTGTTTATTCACCATAAATAATTTTGGACTGTATTTTTTATTTAGCATTTAAAATGCATACTTTAAATAAGTGCTGCGCTCATAATGAAGAAGTATGGCTTAGGCGCCGAAAAAGAGACATAAATCGTCAGTGCATGGAAACAATACGCGAAATGCCAAAAAGTTTATTTGTGCAGGAAATTATTTTCTTTATTACTCCTCCACCAATGGAGTTTAGTAATTCTCCCAGTTCCTACCACAGTCGGTCAGCTTTTATTCGGCCTTGAGGCCCTTGCTGGGGCCTCGTTATTTCGCCATGGCTACAATATAACTTAAAACTATTTCAGAGAAACATAGGATTAATTAAAAGGCGAAACACAATTGTATTGTTTGTTTCGTAAGTAGTAGTATCAGTTCATGTCGCGTATCACGTCATTGTTTATGTTTCTAGTTTCTAACATTCAAGTGCCCTAGTAAGATAGATTTTAACAAAGGAAGATTATGAAATAGCTAATAATTAGGCCAGTAATTACGTACCTTTCCATAAATTCTAATAAAGCTGCCAATTGTTCTGGACTTGCTCGAGATCTAGATTGCACCAATAAAAGTTATCACTTCATATAAGGTACGAGTATCTTACATTCAAATGCACGATATCATATTATTTCGAGTCACTGTAGTGTTTAAAATTACATTCCGCACTGTGATATTATTATAAAGCAATGATAAGAAGAACTCATAACTTATTTCTCTTACTTTTTTAACACTTAACACAATTATTCCTTTCTCAACAATCCAAAACAAAACTTCAGCCCACGCACAAAGTACACAACTACACAACTGTGACTTTGACGTTAGTTTGACGTTTTTAGGAACGCTCAACATAGACTAAAGTATAGGTTTTTTCTAAAGATATTGGAGAACGAGCGATCAACTCAGTCGTGTCAAGTTGGCTACCATGTTAGCGTTTTTTACAATAGCTTACGCCGAGGCGTTCACGATTGTAGAAAGAGAATAGATACGAAACGTTTGTAACTTGGCTAGGCCGGCTGGCAGTTATAAATAAACGACCTGATGAAGATATGCAGTCGTGAGGTGCTACTTGCACTAGCGACAACCCATTTTGTCGTGTCGCTGCTTATTCGTGACAGAATAAATTGGCCTTTAAGCTGTGCGAACCACAATTCCGGTTCCTCTGGGTAAAATAGTAGACAGCGCAAAGGCATTCCAGCTGCTGCAACCTCACCTGAGATAATAGGAGCGTCCTTACAATCAACATATAATCAGAGTCTGACTAAGTCATGGCAAAATTAAATTAAAAACGCTCACCGCTAATGAGTTGTACCAACCACGACCAGTTTTTTGGTTAGCACCCGATGTAACCAAATGGCACACTCGCTCTTCGAGTCCAACGACGTCTTGCAGGCTTGAGCAACGTTACCACGTTCATTTACTCGATCACGTCGGGGTCACCAAAGTAGTATAGTTTTAGGCGATATGTCTACAAAAACTACACGGGAATAAAACCCGTATAGTCAGTCAGTTAAGCGCTATATTAGCATGCGAAGCGAAGCGGGAAGAATATAGGTGGGCGATAAGCGTAGAAGCGTAGAAAAAATAAAATTATTTAACAGAAGGATGAAATTATTATAATACGTTAATACAGTATTAACACTCAGACTGACAGTAGCAATTAATATGACTTAAGCAAAACAATATTAACAGCGCGGCGCTATCGGCACAAGAAATAATATTATAGAAATTGTACTGTCCTGTAAATTTGCGAATAGCGTCATCTTTAACCTTTCTCAGATACTTTTTATAGACCAGTTTAAAGAGGGTTTGAACGAGAGCTGAATGAAGGCTGCGAGTGTAACGTTTGTCTACATGGATACGTTCGAATTATATGATTGTGTAGATAGATGGCGCTATTTTATATTTTTGCGCTCAGATTGCCTTCTTCAGAACTTATGTTATCCTGGTACCCTTAGTTCAGCTGCAGTGGTCTTTGTCCGGCATGTCCGGCACAGAACACCAAATTGGACATTCGCTTTGCATATTTGAGTGTTGATACTAGGAAAGCAGAACCTACCTGGAGGTGGATCGGTTACGTTACGTTACTTCCATTGCTGTAACAGTGACATCTAGCTACGCGTTTTGAAAACCATGGTGGGTATGTTAGTGGTTATGTGTATAAGAGTAGGTTTGGCTATGTTCAATTAGAAGCTGAACAGTAGATATTTATTGAGTAACTTGTTTTTTGTGCTAAATCTTACTTATACTATTAAAGTTAGGATGGACGGATGTTTTTTACATAATAACGCCAGAATGGCTGAACCATCTACTGGATGAAATTTGCCAAAGAGATAGATTATCGTTAGAATAGCACAAGGGCTACTTTTCTCACACATACACGCGTTCGTTTTACGCGAACGAAACCGCAGACAAAAGCTAGTTTTTTTTTAAAACTCACGAACCGCCCAGTTTCACACATGTGACTTGTCCAACCTTGTCCTGACAAATAAGGACACAACAAAAAACATCTGACTAATTGTTATTAAACTTCCTACTTCAATGTAACCGACATGAATGGACACCTCCAATCCAAGTTTAACAATATCTCTAGGTCGTGGCCGTAACCTCTACAGGAGAATCTGAGTCAGTGTGTCAAAAGATCGTCCGAGTTGCTGGTCAGCTATGTTGTCCTGGTAGCTAACTGATGACTTTTTTCGGATGGTAAATCATCAAGCGGAAGGGAGTGTCAGACTTTTACTGACTAAAAACCATCCATGTTCCTTCTTTTGTCCTTTGTGTTCCAGGGCCGCGGTATCTCTTTCGAACAGTCCCGCAGCCCTGGCAGGCATCGGCCCTTGCAGGCCTCTCATGTTTGCTGACATCTCTTTGAGGCGCGCGTGTAACCCGAACGCGCCGTCGACACAGCCTGTCGTCGGTGCTTGTCCCGGGCGGCGGCTGGGACGTGAGGTTCTCTCCCTCTCACGTTCCGCCACCTCCTTTGCTAGCATGACTGCTTCGCAGAAGGAGGTGACGGCTTCCCATTCCCTCTCGCCCCGAACCATGTCTTGAACCAGGGCCGGACGCGAGAGGTCGCCGTCGCCAATCGCCGCTACGAGGACACGGCGGTGCTCCGCCCAAGCGGAGCAGACCTCCACGGTGTGCTCCACCGTGTCCTCCGGGCGATCCTCACTGATGATGATGATGTAGCTATCTGCCTGCTGGTCTGTTAAGCCTACCTACAATCTCACAGGGCATGCGCAGTAATGACTATTCGAGTTACAGGTTATTGATCTACATTGACCTAGACAGTTTCAGAGGAAATATGGAAGTTCAACTAAAATCAATAGGTTAGGAGGTTTTCGTTTAATTTTAAATTTTATTGAGCTGGGATTATGGGTTGCCACAATACAGTTGCGTCCGAGTAGGTATCAGAGTCCACTCGGTCCGAACATACTCTGATAGTGTCAACGCGGCTGTATTCGTTTATGGAGATAGCATTGGCCTGGACTGATTAACCGAGAGCATTCTTTTTTCTATTTTATACATTGCCTCAGTCCTTACTCAAAGGTACTTTTGAGTTTATGCAGCATTTTATTTGTCAAGTTGTAGTTCAATCTATCTGTGCTGACCCTAATAAAATCGAAGTAAACATGGTACTTACATTTTGTTCCCTTGTGAAGCTTTGTCAGAAGCGCCAGTAAACAGCATGTCGTTTCCATAACAGCAACACATAGTCTCCAACGGAACTGGAAACAATGAGACCCAGAATATAATACTGCCGTCGTACGAGAGAAGGGCACATCTATCATTTTGGTCAAACTGAGATAATTGGGATTAAAGTTTTTACCATATTCTGCTTGATAGTGTGGAAATCTAATTGCTTGAAAGAAAAAAAATACTGATGATATATGCGTGAGGGTTAGTACTATTATATCTTTTGCTTTTTAGTTTTATATATAATTAATTATTAAATAAATTCAAATTATTCCTTTCAACTCAAAAAAAAAAACACCACTTACTACAAAGAAAAGGCATAGTTAACCAAATGTGACCTTTCTTTTTAATATTTCAAGTGAATTGGTCATTAAGTCTAAAAGAAAGGGCACATTTGTCTAATTGCGCCTGTTTAATGTAAATTGACTTAATGTTTTCTACAAAAAAAAAACACAAATAATCATGTGAAGAAAGTTTAATAAACTATTAAGACATATTTATTTGTCATGCCATTTCTATTTAGCTTATCCAAATAACTGAAACAAAACTTAACAAATCTTTTTCTAGGACACCAACATTTAAACAAAAATAAAGACTTTCTTAATATTCAATACTTATTTAGAAATTATAAGAGATAAGCATCTACCTACAATTTTGGTTAACAAATAGAACTTATGAATTAGAAACAAAAAGTACTAGTACTTAAACTCAATTACACTTTTTAGTTAGTAAGATATCTAAGGAAAGTAAAAATTAAATATATTTATTCTTTTTACTAATAGGTTGGACCCCTAACTTAAAAATCTATAAAAAAATAGTTACTCTAAATCACAATATGAAAAATTAATCAAAATATTCTTAATTCTTAATAGAGCTAGTAATAGGAGCATACATTTTGGTTTTGAACCTTTATCAAGCTACTCTATTAGAGCTTATTCTAATTATTTATTGTTAACTTACAGGAAATAGCTTACACCCGTAACTTTTAAAGGCACTCGTAGTTTAATATTAAAAAAAAATACTATTATTATTATTATTATAAAAATTACATATCTATAACTATAACAAACAACATGGCACTTAGTTGAATTATCACAATGCAATATGTTAGTAATAACTATAAAAAGTTTAAAGAAAATTAAATAATCAGTTTTGCTTAAAACATTAATTTAAAAAATAGTCTTTAATTTCCGTCTTCATAAATTTCTGTGAGATCAACTGATCTGTCGTTAACGGGTAGGATTTCCTCTCAGATGTTATACCTCGTGGAGAAAGCTTCTGCTTAGGCAATGGAATGCCAATTTTAAGATTTTTAACTCTCAGGAAATCCAATTCTATTTGCTCTTCAGTGTCATGGCTGTTCTTGTAGAACATCGAATTGCTCCCTCGCCGAAAAGTGATTTCAGACATGTTTCTTAAATAAGCTCGTGGCACAGAATGTTGTAATTTATACGACGAAGAGCAGTCTTCAAAATCGTGAAAATCCTGGACTGTCATTTTTTTCACCACAGTATTTGAACCAGTATCAGCGACAGCTTTGCAAAAATCTTCAAAGTCATACACTCGCTTGTTCTTCTTAAGTGATTGCTCCACTCTATGGTGAAATTCATCGGCCGCCATAAAAGTATGACCAACTTCCAGATAACGCAGCACAACAGTTTCAATATTTACACCCTTGGAATTGACTAAATATACTAAGTAGGAAAAAAGGCACCAATTTTTGTTTTGGGCCGCGCAGTTATCCAGCCACATAATCACATTTTTGCAGTCCCGGTTTTTAAGGAAAAATGCTTGAAAGCAGCTAATTATGGTATTCCTTTTTTCTCCCTGCAATAGCTTCGTGCCATAAGGCTCCCAGTGTTTTGCCAACTCCATGTAACCTTTTGAAACGATAAGCCTTGGACAAAACATTACCGTTTTAAATTCTTCCATGCGAGGTAACATAATTACCTTTTCTAAATCAACTGCAAATATTATAGTGTCAGTACATTTATGCTTCGTTTGGTTTTCAACATCCTTTTCATATTTTTTTCTAGCTTAAATGTACCTAGTGTGATGATCTTCATATTCTTTGCATTCTTCGCAATTCCTGTGCCTTAGTGTTGCGTTAGGGTTGTGAATAGAAAAATTTTCGCACAATTCACATTCCTCGTGTCCAAGCTTTGTGAAGGATATTTTAAGCTCATTTATGACATTTCTATAAAATCCATAGGACACATTTATTTCAGGCTCTTTCTCACAGTAATTGTCGTACATCATGCGGATATTGATATCTGAGGGCAAATATTTCCGGTTTCGTGCATGAACTCTCCTATAATGCGACACAACTGGACGAAAAGACATAATATGTTCTTTTACCTTTGTACTGTCTATTTGTGATGAATTCGGATTATGACCTCGGCCGTCAGCAATAGGCTCTGCGTATTGTGTTTTATAGTATGTGTCAATAATGTTCCTCACAGCCTTACAGTTACTTTTCTTGTAACCCAAAGTTGTGAGAAAAAACGTTTTACATACCGTAATTTTCTCACCGTTTTCATCACATAAGAAATACGAAACACTCTTAGTTCGATCATAGTGTTTACCATGCTCATCATCATGACATTTTTTTTTGGTCTTGAAGGCTTTTGCTGGATAGTATTAGCTAAAAAAAGTGTTTTTGTTCCGACCAAGACATTTTCCGGAAATTACGATTAATAATTTTGCGATAATCCTCTGAGAATTTCGTTGAACATTTTTTTTTTACAAAATATGTTCTCTTGGCATCCGGGTTTCACAAAATATTTGGTATATATTTTTTCTTCTCTTTTAATTTTGTTTCGTTCTTTAAGACTAACATCATATCTTTTGCGCTTTCTTACTGTCCCTTTTTTTGTAAGCTCATCTTTTGTAGATTCATCTGAAGATTCTGGAATCGTTTTTTCCAAACAAACATGGTTGAGAACATGGAATGAAGGCTGATTCGGAGCCAGAATCTTCCAATAAAGTATTGGCTTCACGTCGTTCATAGTTTTCATTATGACCCCTCATATTTAAGTTTTTAACCAATGTTTGTTTTGAGCATTGAGCGGCAATAATGTATGTTTTGTGGTTTTTTGGTGGCTCATAATCTTTATCGGCTACTGAATCGTCTGAATCAAAATCTGATTCTGATGCTAGAGTTTGTGACGACCAGTTTTGTAGACCACTACTGGACGGAATCTGTTCGTCAATATCAGATCTAGGCTTTAGATTTTGTAAAGCGGCGCTTACTAATCGTTTACCACGCGACTGCATTTTTAAAATTATCTGAAATAGGGGAAAAAACAAGTGAAATGAATGATAATATATTGTTTATCATATTCCTACTTAATTAAATAAATATTACGACATGTCACATAGGTGTTAAACTAAGGCACGGTAATTCGACAATGAGGTAACGTAAGAAGCGTTTTGATTGCCCGCTGATTGTAAGCTACGTGACGTCACATTAAATTTGTGACGTGTTGGTTATGAAATAAAATAGTTTAGTTAGCACATTTTCCTGTTACTGTAAAAGCCCGCATACGACGCTGGAGTCATTTGACGGGAATGCAGCCTGATACTAGTTTCCCAACTGTAAACGTGTTTGTTGCTAGAGGTTTAGTCGAGTCGAGTGTCATGTCGGTCATTTTGCAAAATGACGTCATCCATATGAGAAATGATCGATTTTTGTACTGTTAGACTGGGGGCGGGCTATCGCGCATGAATTCGCCGCTAGAGGCGTTCGTGTAGAGTAAAAATATGAGATACCTTAAAGTGATCGCTAAACTACGGATTTTTTGTCGTACTCAATCATAACATAATGTACTTTATTTATGACACTTTAAACTAGGTTTGCGTGGCGTGATTTTTATGTTTTAAACATAACATTTCTTTTGAATGATCACAGAATCATAGTTCTGTAATTTACGAGAGTGAAGCTGAATAAATTAAAAGCTGAAATCGTGCAAACAATGTTTTTCTTCTTCTTGCTTTTTTAAATTCATTTTGGTATCAAAATGAAGGAAATTAAAGGGTAAAAATATATCATACTTGTTTAAGGTACATAATACAATTTGTAGTTGGTTTTTTTATACTTTTAATTAAATGTTACTTGTTTTTTCAATTCTTCCTAGTTAAACGTCATGGTAGCATATATTGTTCCTGTGTCTTATCATATAAATATAATATCATTATAACACAAGCTATCCATCTTTGCCTTGGGAAGGGATAGTTTTTTAAACAACTCTGGATGGATTCGCATAATTTTCAAGCTCTAATGCTTTATGATCTCCTAGTATAGAATATAGTATTTTAACTAACGTAGAAATTTCCACGCAAACACAGTAAGTAAAACTTCACGTGGACCACCCATCGTGTCGCATTTTGATCATTCATGATGAAACGAATCAAACTCTACTGTTTTATACTATCCTAGTATTGAATATAGTATTTTAACTGACGTAGTATTTTCTACGCAAGCGCAGTAAGTAGTAGCACTCCACGTGGACCCATCACGTGGTGAGTTTTAATAAAAATCAGATCGAATAATAAGTCCGAATTCGTGATCCGTGATTTCGTGAATCCTAAAGTATTTACAAAAAAAATTTGCTATTCACCTTGTCAACGCGAATTTGACCAAATTTTACTTATCCTGTAAGAACTTTTTTTTCATCTGGAAACCATCGAAATTGCGTAGGATAAATATTTGTACTGGGTTATAAATACAGGTTAGATCAATTTGCCAGCATTGATAACAAAAAGCGAGGAGTCTATCTCAGGACAGAAAAATACGCATAGGTATGTAAAAAAAGGTTTACTCTTGCTGTATTTAATTGATCGGAAAGCAATTAAGTCATTTGAACCTTAAAAGAAAACAACCTGTTCGTGTTTATAGTTGAAGTTTTAGCGTGATCATGCGACCATCACTCCGTATACACTATCGTATTCATTATGGAGAAAATCGTAGAGTTAATTATAATTGGCTGCATAATTTCCATACCTACACCAGGTCCGCAAACATTGGAAGAGGTTATATTAGACGAATGGTATGGTCTACGTGGCCCCATCAAGAAGTCAGTTTTAATTGATTACCAGACAGATTATTATGATTCATGATTTTATATTCGTTCTGAACTCTAAGGACTAATAGCCTTAAGCCGTACTGTCTGCTGACTAGGCGAACTTCACGCAGATACATTATTGCCATGGAAACCGCATTTGCGTGCCGTGTGCTTGGGAGACAGTATTGATCCAGTCGGACCGTAAAATATTTCTACACTAGGTGCTCATGAAAGTAAGGGAGGTTTCCAGGAATGTTGTCTTCGAGTTTGTAGACACCACGAGGTTGCACACGGCTGCTATAAATATATGTAGTTTATAGCGATATGTTTAAGCTTGCCTTGGTTGTGTGAAATATTATTATGGCGGTTTTTACTTGAATTAAGTACTAAAAATAATCGTATTTCTATAGAATATTTAAATCAGATTTTGTCTATTTTATAATATTGTTTAAATAACGCTGGTTATTGCTGGTATTAAACTGCATCAAGTGAAACTACAAGGAGAAAAGAAAATAAATGATGGTAGATGTACTTGGTATTGTAGCGATCATGAATTTAGGCGAAGACTATCTACCTGCATGCTCTTCGACAGTCCACCAGCGGGCATGGACAGCAGTTTGTGAGGACTCTCGAAGCACTCCTATACGGCCGACCAGTCCGTTGACCGCTTGACGAAGAGTCATTGCCGGTTGAGGTGGCCCCGCTACCCGCTTGACTGTCATCTGGGGGAAAATTCAGAATTAAGTAACTCTTTAGAGCATGCAATTGAAGTCCCACTATCTGTTGCTTGTATTGCGATTTAGTTTACAGGTTTACATACACAAATCTCAAATACAACTTAACTAGAAATAAATCACTCAGGCTGTGCAGCAAACGTGCCTTTAGTGTTAAAGATGAAGAAACCCGTAGGACACATACGAGGGCAGGACTAGAAATAACTCACACAACAAGAGAAGAACTCTGAGAATCATGTTTTTAATAATTTTTGTTTTAAATCTGGAATTTGTATAAAACTTAAACAATTGTTGTCCGATCTATAAACGGAGTTATTTGTGTAATCCCGACGCATAAAAAGGGGTGTTGTAAATTTAGCTTTGTCTTTCTGTGTGTGTCTAAGTCTGTGGCAACGAAGGTCTCACAAGGGAGGTGCGATTTCAATGTGTATTTCTTAAAAAAATAACAAATCTAAACATAAGTTTAATAAACTTAATATACAAATAAAAAAAACCCTTTTTTTTCGGATGGGAAATCATCAAATGACTCCTCCCGCTCTGGGCGGAGCAGAAGGTAGTGTCAAACTTTTACTGACTAAAAACCATTCATGTTCCTTCTTTTGCCCTTTATGTTCCAGGGCCGCGGTATCTCTTGCGAACAGTCCCGCAGCCCAAAACCCCTTGAAATAAACAAACGGCATGGTTGGCGCAGTGGTCAAGCGATTGACTGCTGCGCTGCATGTCGCGGGTTCGATTCCCGTACGGAACAAATATTTGTATGACCTACAAGTAGTTGTTCCGGGTCTGGGTGTTTTTCTATCTATAATATGTATGTATTTACAAAAAAAATGTATATATGTAGTTTATCAGCCATCTAGCTACCATAACACAAGCATTAGGTTGCATAATGTAGTATTAGTGCTACATAAAAGAAATACAGCGATATTTAAAAATACTACGTGTTCGTAGCAAAATGCTACGGAGAAATAACTTTCGCGTAGCACCTAAATAACTCTAAATGTTGGAAAAACGCGGAAAAGGTTAAAGTGAAATCATAAAAAATAAGGTATCACCTAACATATAAAAAAAAAATTGTTACCTACATACGCTGCCATGTCAACTAAAAGTATCTATCTACAATTTAAAATGCTCTCGAAAAACAGTGCATAACGTAGCAGTCCAATAAAAAAAAATAATGATCTTCAAATTCTAAATAAAATTAAAAATTAGGTACATACCATATTCTTGGAAATCCATCATTAATATAAATCACTTGTGTTATAGGTTTCCCGGAATCAGTGAACACGTAACAAATGTGTGAGTCTCTGATAACGTGTCGGAGCACCTGCGGTATTCACACTATCGATGACGAAATGGGAATGAAAGTAATTAGCCAAGTGCACTTATTTAATACTTTTGATAAGTTTGGACTTCGTAGATGTTATTTTAATGATTATTATTTTTAGAGAATTGCAGAGTGGCCTTGGGTGATTTTTGTCGTACTAGGGAACCATAGTGCACCCTTGAGTTATCCTTTTCTTAATAAAATAGAATCTTCCAAATCGGCCGACGTAGTTTAAAATTATCGCTGAACACAAACAAAAAAGAAACATTCAGACGAAATGATATGTTCATTCTTCTGAAAAGAACTTTAAATGAATCATTTTATTTACGTTCACAAATGGTGCCTTTAACCATTTTGCTCTCCTATCTATAGTTTCGATTTTCAAAATCCTAGTCTTAGATCAAAAAACAGCTAAGAATTTTTTTTTTCGCGGATAAAAAGATGGGCCGGATTTGGGCTTCTGCCTCTTACCATCACTTGAGAGTTGTAACTAAAAATGAAATTAAAACGATGTGATGCCGCCATTATGCAGTTTTAGCACCATCAGCATGTTGTCAAATACTTTAAATATAATTAAATGTTCGGTTATTTTAAGGAGAGTTAATGTCAGAGAAACAGGTTTATGCCATACAGTGTAGATCTCAGTTTTCGTCATCGTTATTCTTAGCAGAACTTTTAAAGACACACCGTTAAAGCCACGTTGCATCGTTACTGGAGTGCATGGAGTGCATAAGACGGACTAGGAAACAATAAGCACTAGTTAGTATAACCAACAACCACAAGCAAACAACCAACATGCTGTCACGAAGTCACGATGCACACATTCGCATTTGTAAGGAGTTGGGGGTAGGTAGGACGTTTCAGTGCATTGTGGGTAGGGTATAGTAAAAATGAGTTGAAGTAAGTACTGTCGGTCGAGTTGCCGGCGGCACTGTTCGTGAATAGTCACTGAACATTACAGTCTGCGCTAGCAAGTGCCACGGAAGCCAAAAAATTACTTCAGGATAGGGATACTAGGGTAGCATTTCGTGACAGAAGGTTAATAATTGAAACTTTATTATTTAGAAAGGGTTTAAAGGGTGGAAGGTTTTGATATGCTTGAATGAATAGCTAGTTTTTATCGAGGACCTCAGAACCTAGTATTAATCATATATGAAAGAAGCCGCGGATAAAGTAATTAGCTTTGTGCATTTTAGTAGAAAATAATTCAGCATTGTAATGTAATAATTACATCGTTTCAAGATTTAACTGTTGGTATCCGATTCACAACACAGTAGTTCAACTGAATTAAATATTGTGCAACCCTACCGAAATACTGTACGATGTTGGCCTACTACAATTTACGGGTCTGATAAATCGAATACCTCTTTGATTTATGTTTCCCTAGTAGCCCGAGAATGTTTGTAGATGGTAGTTTTGAGGATTCGGCCAAAGACGACGGTTTTATTTTCTAATCAATCGGTCAGTATTTTCTTGGTCTTATGTATTTTGCAATGCAGATGTTCCTTGGATTAATATTATTGCTATTGGATCTACTTAAATTGAATTGCCAGTTTGTCTAAAATAACGTTTTTTTGAATATTGCTGTTACTGTTTTACATTATTGTAATGTACATTACATACGTCATAAATTGTGCGAAAAATAAATTCCTCAACAGAAAACGACGCTGCTGTTTGAATGCTTGGTACAAGCTGCGTCGAGAATTCTAAGGAAGTAAAGCATTTGGACCTTTACTAGCTTGCAATAAGGACTATCGTAAATGCATACATTTGTATTTCAGACGCCGAAATCGAACAACGCTTTTGTCAGTTTCGCGACACTAGTCTAGATGAAAAGTACGTTATTGTGTCAATACCATGGTAAGTACGGACCTCAGCCCGTATGATCCTATTGGTTCTAATATCGAATTATGATAAACCAAATAAAGCTTAACAAATATTATGAAAAAAGATCACAACATGGCCATAACTACAGAAACAAATTACTACAGCATCCGGTCTGTAGTAATTTGTTTCTGATAAATATCTGTTTGTGTTAGTACTTCGTTTTTTTAGACTATTCAACAATTTTGATTAGAAAGATAAAAGAAAGAAAAAATAAAGTTTATTTGACGCCAGTACATCAGTAAGTAGTCGCAATGATCGTCAGTGATGTATTATTTCTTCATAATTTTACAAAGTTTATTTCAAATTTAATCTACTAGCTAGATTGAAGGTTCTAAAAATCTTAACAGAGAACAGAGTATCCTTATCTTAAGGTAACTTCCAACCATCGCAATAACATACATACAAAGTGTAAACCTTGTGCAAACGGACCCTTCACGAAGCCGTCAACCAAGCATTCTGAACATAAAAATAAGTAACTTTACGCAAAAAATATTGCTGGGAAACGACTTTCTTTTTGTGGTGAAAAATCACGTTTTACGGTAGGACTCAGTGTAAAGCACTTAAAACTTTGTGCTTATGGATGCATTATATAGTACGCGAGTCGTGGAGGTATTTAAAGTAAAGTTACAGCATTATATATATTAAACTAGTATTTAAAAAAAAAACTTGTGAAAAAGTTGGAACTTTGACTCCCAATATCTCCGTAACTAGAAGATTCCCAGGTATGGTCTAGAACAAAAAAATTATTGCAATAACAAGGAAAACAAGTTCCTTTCAGCTTCGTTAAGGGTACTTTTAAAACCATTATTAAGTTGGAAGTTCAGCTTCCACATGGAATGGCACATGTACACAAAGTTGTTTGCTTGGTTAAAACAAGGCGATAACACGTGTTCGTTGTAAGTTTTTCGAAATGATTACAGAAGTGTAGTAAACGATGAATGAAAACCGACGCGTAAGAAAATGGCAAAAACTTGAACTTAACCTTATGTGACCAATTTAAGGAAAGTAATAAATAGGTTTTTTATTTCCTTAATTGATAACACCCGCAGTGCAGTTATCTTCACAGCATTGTGCTTATTTCTAACTCTTCACGATTGAAAGCGAAGGATAAAGAAAAAAAAAGTAAACAATTTAAATTGGAATTAAGTGAGTTGGCGCCAATAGCGATTTTGTTCAACGTTTCGTTGATTACTACTAACTATTTGCATACTGTAACGTATTTTATCAAAAATGAACTGTTTCCTTTAGTTTGCCGTATATTATCTATTACTTCCCAGAATTTAGTCCCTATTAGAGACACTATCGAATGGTGTAATACTAGAGTGTAGGTTTTTGGCAAAAAATATTGATTTCCCAAAAATGAAATGATGCCATTTTAGTTTTCATCAAAATCGGGCTCGAGACTCCTTTGAGTACTTTTCGCTATTCCTCATGGTTTCGGAATTGGCCATCCACGCCCACATCAAAAGTTCAGCCTGTATACATACTCGTAGGTAGGTGCGCCATCCCTTTTCACAACGAAAGAGATACGCCATTGTACCTACCTACTTTTGGAGGTGACCGACCTTGTAATCGTCATAATAGCACAACGTATCACGAAAACGTGGTTCACGTGCCTTCGTAAACAATGTATCTCCTGCTAACGTATGATATCCTGGTACTGAAAACAGCTATAAACGTCGTGTCACGAACATTGCATACGACCTAACTGACAAAACGGCGCTGTTGCTTGTCCGAAATACTAGTAAAGTAGTGCAGCGAAAATACTACATCATATTAATTTTCGAACGATCGATTCCGCTACTTTCATGATCGGTAAGAAATCATCAAAATATTAATTAAACAGAATAAATCCAGATATGTACCTCAATGCAGATTTACTTTTGGTACTTACCCAATTTTTTACCTTAGTTAAAAAACAAAACTGAGAATTGTGATTATATATTACTAGCTTCAAGTCTTTAAATCAACGAATAATATGTTTATACAAAGAAAAATAAGCATTGTTCATTAAAAGCACATGATTTATTGTTGCGAACCGCGTTTTCTGTTCCCGTTCCCGTATTTATTATTAACCGATGAAAAGTTTGAACCGATATGAAAACGGTTTGCCCCTCAATGTCCCTTCCACCCTGAATGTATTCCTATTGTTTACTTTTTGACCTTATATGACTTAATAGTATTATGCTTAAATATCTTATGAACTCAAAAACGGTATTTTACTGCTAAATTCATTGACGAAAAAATTCTGGCATGTGTCTGAACGCAGTTTCCCCACCAATCTTTGATTTTTGTAATGTCCTGTCCATTAGATCATGTGGAATTAATATTAAACTGGGTGTTTGGTTAAAAGTGAGGAATACTATAAGGGAGTAGTAGTTCTTAGAAATAAGAGCAGCTGATATTTTTTTCGGGATTTCATGGTCGTTCACAAAGTAAAGCTAGTTCATTTTCATGAATACTACACGCCCCTAAAGTATTGCCCATGTTGAATAAATCACTACTATGAGAGTTTTTAATTTAAATTAACTACCTAACAGAATGGTGAGTCTATTCTCAATGGGACCATTTTACCGGACCCAAGAACTTACAGAACGGATGATAGTGAAAGTTACTATGTAAATCGGCACTCTCTTTCTCTCTCCCTCTGTGTACGAACGACGTCTGCCCAGCCAGGCCAGTTGGTTGCCATGGTAACGCAATGCGTCCAAATTACTAGCGCAACAGGAATCAGGAGGAGTTATCATGTACGAAAATTGACCTGATGGCCGACATACTCGTATTTGGTAACCTAGTTCGTTTTTACCCAAAATTTAAAAAGGAGTAATTGTACTCATTATTATAAACAACTTCTAGTAACTACCCTGAAATTTTGATAAAAGTCAATTTTATTTTACCAAAGAATGGCTTCTTCGGCCCCATTTTGCTAATTTCTTCCATTGTTATCACAATCGGTTTTATTGTAATAATTCATCAGTAGGTGTATTGTGTTGATCTACTTTTTTTTAAATTTAAGCCGTCGATAGAACTGACGATATTAGTATGGTGGTTCAACTTCATTGCAAAAGTAATCATTGTTTACAAAAACGTGATTTTAGAAACAAGCGGTTTAGGCTGTGCATTGTCGGTTTGTTAAAAAAAAAAATTACACTTAAATGAAGCGATTAGCAATCTTATAATATTGTCAAAAAAGCAACACAAACATGGTAAAAATGATCCAAACAACGATACAGAAGGCGTCTTGTTTATATGATCGCATCTATCCAGAGAAGTATTTTTACTCTGGAACCGTCACCGTATCGCCAAAGGGTGGAGCACGACCAATTATTTAAAAATATTTTTTACAAAGCATAATCTTATGCAATAACCACCGAAGCTACGGATCTTTTTCCTCGGACATCTTAACTACCTACAACAACCGTTGATGTTACCGCTAAGGTCAAGAACATTTACGATCTAGTTTTTCTTACTTCCTGACTTTCATGTTTTGCTAGTACTTCAGGCGCGCATTTGGTTTCCATGGCAACCAATGTGCAGGGGCGGTGCATAAATAAATAATTATTATGTACGCGTACGTGTGTTACATCGCATAAACAAGACTCACAACAAGCGGTAAATTCAATTTCATTCAACATACAAGAACATTATGTCTCAAGAGATTAAATTAGACTCCAAAGCAGCTTATTGTGGCATCACGCATTACAATTTTAATGAGCAGTTTTGCACTCAAACATTTCGGAAGCGAAAAGAAATAAATAAATATTTTCACTACATATATGGTAAATAAAGCTTCCTTGCAAATTTTCAACATGTCTAACAAAATAACACAAGAGTTTAAATGAAAATCTAAGTATACTACATTGTATACTCAAAGAACACTCTATCGAGCGCGTATGCGAAGATGCATGGGACGAAAAAAAATCGATCCCTTGAATTTATTAACAACAAGACTGCAGAGAGATAGATATAGGGTGCTTTGAGTGAGACATTGTTTTTCGTAGGTGTTATAGGGCTGCATCCCAACCCGATCGTTATTAATCGAATCCGTTGCTAGGGGCGCATAGCCACGGAGGTGGTACGACCAACTACAACTGAAGGTCCCATAAAAGTGAAACTGTCACGATACACGTACTTAGTATAGTGGTTGGCCAGTTTCACTTTCAGGTTCAGATTTTGCTTGACGCAGTACCGAAACCGAAATATACTAGGATATCAGAGGAATCCAAAAGATATTAAGACTTCAGGGCTGTACAGTGCTGTCACCGGCCAGGCATTGGTATTTTTATGGACAGCGAGGCACATATCACAGACACTAGTTGCGATCCAGCCTGTCCCTTGCTGTCCTCCTCCAGCGACGACCTTAGCCGAGGCTCTTACCCCACAGGGGTTGCCCTTAGTGTAGTCGCACCGCTACAGATGACAACGAGCAATGCAGTTTTTTTTTTAGTTTGGCTCTGCCATGTTGGGGCATTTGTATCGTATGTTGTGATGCGAGTTTGTCCATACAAGAAGGTTGCAGTTTTCAACAAAAATCTTCCCAACTGCCATGATAGTAATAAAACATAATAATTATAAGGACATTATTATCTCTTCGTTGTTATGTTTTTAAGCTTGTGTTCCTTTCTTCAAATATCAACTTAGGAACATCACTGGCACCTTGACCATGTTAACAACACTTAACGCAAACAAAAGCCAATGACCATTAATTACCCCCCGTACTATGCGACGCTGCAATGTACGGTAACCAAATCGATTCATTCGCCATAAAGCACCAGGACATCAGAAAGATGTGATGCTGCGTTCAACGTGACGTTACTGATATTATATAGCAAGCAGTGTATATGTGTGGATCACTCGCATACAAGTGTGTGTATTACATGTAAGCAGTTGCAGTAGTAGTAGTGGGGTAGTGTAGTTTCGCTTTCTATGAATGAAACGTTAGAGAGAGACAGAATTCATCTGCACAACATCTATACACAGGTATATTCTATTATTAAGGGTATGAAGGTTGTTGCATCTATAAGTCGAAGATAATCGTTTATCTTTAACTTACCGCATAAAATCCACGAAGACTGGCTCCTTGTCCAGCATCATCTTCTTATACTCAGTACTGAGCACTTCTTCAGTGATGTCATACATAGCTTTATTAAACCAGGCCTTATCTTTCTCATGTGTGAACCGGTCAGAGAACACTCTTGAAAATTCGTGTTTCCACAGGAGCATCAAACATTTCTCAGACTCAATCACAGTTGGGAGTGTCCCTACCATTCCTTGCCATACTCTAGAAAGATCTCTCAAGGAGAAAACATAATGAAATTTTGCTGGTGTTGGCAATAAGTTAGCTCTAGTCCTCGCCCTAAGCTCTCTTGTTAAAGGTATCACTTTCTTTATGAGTTGTCTAACTTCAGCAGCAAAGTTTTGCGTTAGAGTACCCTTCTCCGATAACTTTAAGTATTTTGTCTATTAAATCGTTGTTAGGCAATGGACAGTTGAATATAGAGAATTGTCGCTTTAGACGAGCTGGTATGTCGTTTCTTCCACCACCTGGAGCAAAACATGTTTTTTTTTATTTTAAGTTATAACAATTAATATACACATATTAAAGGTTCATTAGAAATCAGACTTCAATTTTACGAACCTGGCTGACCCATAGCAGCAAGAAACAATATATCAATGACAGTAGTAAAATCACCAGGTTTCTCAAGGCTGTAAAAGCCATTCACACTCATCGTCTGTCTTACAATTTCATTCGTTATCTGATCACCCCACTCGTTAATCTGTGGTAAGTTGATATCATCTATAAATACCAACATTTTCTTGCCACCAGGAGGCCCAAACGTCATGCCACTGCGTTTCTCTACGTAGCTTTCTATTGTGTTTGAAGCTGGTAAGGGCTCGTGGCTGAAGAAAAATTAAACGAACGACCTATAAATTGTTCTGGATTACAATTTTTCATATAGGCTTTCATCATGACAGTTTTCGCCGAACCTTGTTCGCCTAAAAGCAGCACCGCTTTGCCTTGTTTAGCAATACAGTGAATCAAGTAATTGATTCTAACGTTACCGACGATCGGAACTAAAATGCTTGCATAGTCGGGTGTCGCTGTGTCAGGATATTGATAGTGCATCATCAAGTCGTCCCACAGCTCCCACTTGCCAGGATGTTTGACGAAAAAGTCGAAAACTATACACGGCTTGTTGTTCGGATGTTTCGGAAAGTCTAATATTTCACTAAACTTTTTTCTCAAATAATCATCAAAACGTTTTCTATCTTCAGTTTCAAGTAAGGACCCAAATCCCCAAACAAGACTAAAAACGTAGACCTTATGGAGGTGCTCGGGCGTAAACAGTTTAATCTCTTCGCCTTTATCTTTTTCTTCTTCGTCCTCATCACCATTGAGATATTTGTCTCCTGATAGGTCCTCCGATTCAACAACTTGTGGAGGCACTAACCCTTCCAGAAGGTTCAGCATTTGTGCTATAATGTTACTTTGAAGTACGCGTATGCTAGAGATAAGATTCTGTGTACACGAAGTAAATACCACTGGAAACGTTTCTTCAAAGAGTGGATACACTCCACTCTTTGAAGAAACGTTTCACGCGGTGATCGAGTTTTAAGCCACGCACGTAGTACTGAAAATTAATGAAATATGAATGTAATTTTTTTCAGACTAAACATGTTAGACAACGAGTAAGCGAAGTCTTAAATTAAGGCGTGCAGGAAAAAAAAAATTCTACCTAGATCCCAAGTCAGTCCTCGGTCAACCGGTCCATCCAGCACCAACCAAATATGTTCACCAGTACGTATCTTGAGGGTCTTACGCCAAAGAGCTGAGAATATCCCGTCAGTCCAGTCGTTGGTGGCTACGTCTAAACGTCCGAACATCTGAGCGGCTGTTATAGCTTTCGGATTCATTCGCATTTCTCGGAAAATAAAAGGATGTTGCTGTTATGGATATTGACATGCACTACATAACTTTGTATACTTTCCCAAATGTTAACTTGAAATTCCTAAAAAACTCTTTGAAATGTAACTAAAATAACAAAGAAATTAAGTAATTGTTAGGGTTCCGCACGCAAACGGTGAAACGTATCTCATGAACCGTGATAGTTGACAGTTGAAATTTTCAGAGATGATGTATTTCTGTTGCCGCTATAACAACAAATACTAAAAAACAGAAGAAAAAATATTTAAGTGGGTCTCCCATACACCAGAAATTACTATTTTGGCGTTTTTAAAGATAATGGTACGGAACCCTTCGTGCGCGAGTCTAACTCGCACTTTGCCATTTTTTAACAGCAGATCTAAAGCTTTTTTATTGTTCGTGAATTAATCTATAAAAATGAAACCCGTTTTCCTTGGTCACGGCATCACGCGTGAATGGCTGGACCGATTTCACTAATTCTTTTTTTGTTGTATTTGTTATTATTAGGAGAAGGTTCTTACGGAAAAAAATATTAAGAAAATCTCTCAGAAATATTGAAAAATATACATTTAATTTTGCATATTTAAAAAAACGCGCGTAACGAATGTCAATGTCATTCACAGCCATAGACTTTTTTTTTTTTTGGTTCTTTTTGTCCCTCTTTGGGACAGGCAAAGGGAGCAGCCATAGACTATATTGAAAGAGCATTGTTTGTTCGGAAACGTGGTTACTTAATTAAATTCGAGCATCATTTGTTCGGAAACGTGATTACTTAATTAAATTCTAATTAATTTTTGAAAATAACTCGCCACGGAATAGTTATGTATAGATAAATATTATTAAATGTTCCGATTTTATGACGTTACTAAGGTAAAATTTATGTAGGCGCACCTAAGTGTGGTCTGAGTATATGTGTTCACGCGCTTGCGTGGGATAGGGTTTCTTTCCAATGAAATACTGATTTGAAACAATAAAACTTATAATGACTTTGCTAAATTGACCTTAGGCTAGGTTCTTACAAAAGTCGCGGGACCCGTTACAATAATAAGATTCGTCTGTGCGTCGACTGCTCGCTGATGGCCCGCGTGGGCAAGTGGCCGAGTCCCGCGTCCCCGCCGTCCTCGGAGCTGGGCGCGCGCGGCCGCCGCTGCTCGGTGGCGCGACGCCATTGGCTCGCGCAGGATGGCGTGATATTGGCGCGCAACCATTGGCTGGCGCGCAGTGTGGCAAGATGCCTCGTCACCCGGCTGGGTTGCCAGGCGAGAGGCCGGAACAATATGAGTTTGATTTCAGAACGCATTATACAAACTTCGCATAACCTATTTAGTAATCTGTGGTAGTACATTGGCTTTATAAAAAAAAATTAATCTGTGATACTTAGTGATGTGCCAACTCGGAAAAAATATTACTCGATTTAACTCGAGTGAAATCCAATCATTTATTTAAGTATTCGAAATAAGATTTACTATCAATTAAACTATTTTTATAATCAGTAATCACAATATTTTCAAGAAAATAAGATAATTAGTATCACAAAGAATATTTTTTCTTAGTTAAATTATATGCTTGAATTTTTTTTCGAACTCGAGTTAGAGAGAATTCAACTCGAGTAGATTCGAGTTACGTCCAACTCGAGTACACTCGGGTTAGGTACTCGAGTTAACCATCACTAATCTGTGACATCACACCCATAACCGCGCCAACAATAAGTTTATAAAGTTTTTGATAAAGTTTGTTTTGTTTTAAAGACTAAGAAGATTTTTGTTTGCTAATAAGTGTTTGTTAATCACGGTAAGTTCACAGCTTCATATTGATTTTTAGTAACTTTTGGTGACTACACAATACTATAATTTGGTATACATGGTTATACAGAAAATGTATGAGAGCTTTTTATTTTCAGTTGGATTTTCGTTTTTAACAATGCCACCACGACCTAGAAAATCCATGTTTTTCACATGGCCAATTATATGTCGCCTGTTCCCGTGTCGGAAAACCATCAACATTATTTATTTACGCGCCAGAACATAAAACTAAAAATATAGCTTATCAAAAAGCATTAGAGTAGAGAGAAGCAGTGAAGGGTACAGAGACTATTAGTTGCTTTCTAGAGCGCGCGTGGTATTGAGCTCAGTGTTTACTTAAAAATGCCAAGTTGTTCAATAGCGATTTGTAAAAATATTAGTGGAATTATTGAATCCTATGGAATAAACACTATTATGAAAATATATATTTTGTTTTTTATTTAATTAAATTAGTAAGGTCCTTTTCAGGTATAGCGAGACCAGGGAATTATGGATTCATTTTTATATGGATGATATTATAGATTCCAATTCAAATTGAATAGGTACTCATACCTAAGATAGGTCAGCTATACAAAATAAAGTAGTGCATCATTGCTACGCTAAGGCGGTACGAAGTTCGCCGGGTCAGCTAGTTTTATATAAACTTTCACCTCTTCTTCTTTACCACGACTACGCTATGGGTCACTCTCACGTTTTATTCAATGCAATACAATCGTATGACACATAACTTTAGATGACACGATGACACACTGACGTCCTAACACGCATATGTGTGTTAGGACGTCAGTATGCGAGTGAGTAGCTGTCAGCTAGATTTTATACATTCGGCTGTTGTGCAATTTGTTGATTGTAATAAAATATTATTGCTTGTTTCGGGATCTCGTATATAGTTAAATACGATAAAATTATTCCGACTGACGATTTACCCTGACCGATCTCAGTCGGCAGGTTACTTGTGACTCGGTTGGGATGTTCCATCATTAGAAAATCTAATGGAAATGGAATCAACAAGCACCAAAGAAAATCCGAATGGCATAGGCAAATTGTACTTCGTTAATAAAACGCAACTTGCTGTTCAGTAACTGAATTAATCGAAAGTCCAAGTCTAAAAGTACAAAGATTTCAGTTGAAAACTCAATAATTTGAGACGAAACGGAAAATTATTTCCAGGCAAAAAAGCCAGTTGACAATTGGACATTGAAATGTGAATGGACAAATAATGTTTTTTTTTTTAATTATTTGAGGAATCGATGTCTATTGAACCCATGTGGAACTTTCAAAATGAATAGAATTATCTTTTATTCGCCATTGCGTATTTTACACGCTACGGATTTTGCGTGTAAATTCAATAAATTATTGGACCCTTTTTTGTGTAACTTCTTGTTTTTAGATGTTATTTTCTTGTCTCAGCAATTTTTTCACCTTTGTCCATTTCATAAAGTCCAAAATATTTCAATATTTCTTTACAAGATCTGTGAAATTAATTGTAAGATTTTGCTCTAGACAATCTTCTTATGAATCTGATTGACAGCAAAGGAATTCATAATAAATGTGCACTGTTTTATAAATCTCCATACAATACTGTCAAACCAGTGTCTGCCAGATGAATTGCGTGCTATGAATTATGCGCAGTTAATATTATGAATTGTCAATTTCAAAATCTTGTCGTGCATAGTGGTTAAGAATTGTAATGTAATTCATGTTATTATCCTAATATGATTGTGTCAAAGTGGCCATTTTAGACTCGGACAGGATACAGAAAGAAAGAGAAACCTTCTTTTATCGCGAATCAAAGAGACTAATATTATTATAATCTTGTATTGTCCCACTGCAGGGCAAAGGCCTCCCTTCCCTCCTATTCAGTTAAAATGAATTTTGTAGGATATTATCCTAAGCTCACGAAGTATTTTCATACGAGCATGCCTCAATTATTGCAATTTACACCATGAGTCAATATGCTTTTAACCATTGGGACACGGCAACAGACGCTGACCCGTGGAAAACTTTTAAACATTATGAAATCAAAGAGCTCGATAAAAAAAGTGTAGTGAAACATTTAATATTTTCATAAAACAAAATGTAACCTACTGTAAAACTTGTTGCCCTAGTACAAGCACGGACGATACCTTTTTTATTTATAAAAATGAATCCCATTTTCCCTTGGTCAGGGCATCACGCGTGAACGGCTGGACCGATTTCGCTGATTCTTTTTTTGTTGTGTTTGTTATTGTAAGGAGAAGGTTTTATGAAAGAAAAAAAAAATAAAGTTGCGCTAAAACTTGGTGGAAGGTGGAAGCGCCAGGGTAGCCCGCGAAATTCAAACGTTCTTAGGTTTTTTGCAATTTGCAGGTACATTTAACCCCATTCAAAAACTATTTCATGAAAAAGTCATTCAATGGGGTTAAATGAACCATTCCATGAATAGGGGGTAGTATTAATGATTATAATTCTGTAACTGTAACATACGTTTTACAAGCGTGACTCATGTTACATCAACCTGACACTGACCTGCAAATTGTAAAAAAACCTAAGAAAATTTGAATTTCGCGGGCTACCCTTTTTTTTTTGGTGGGTGGGAAATCATCAAATGACCCCCTCCCCCCGGGCGGAGCGGAAGGGAGTGTCAGACTCTTACTGACTAAAAACCACCCATGTTCCTTCATTGGCCCTTTATGTTCCAGGGCCGCGGTATCTCTTTCGAACAGTCCCGCAGCCCTGGCGCCACCTTATGAAAACTTAACGAGCATATTAATTTAGTAGGTATGTAGTAGGCAGGAAAAGTAGGAATGCATTGCAACGCATGCCGGGCACAGCTAGTTCTGTTATAAAAACAGACAATTTTTTTCGTTGATCAGCACAATACAGTGTTATACCTAGTAACTGGAATGTGGAGGTAAGATAAACAGTCGCTTTGTCTAAAATACTAGTTCTACTGTATTCGGTTAGATTAGAAACCGACCACAACGTAGGCAGATAGAGTTATGTAGTTCTCAGTACTACGTTGTATGTCTTTTTTTTGCGTAATTATACAAATATTCTTTTTATTAATGCCATCTACCGTAAACAGCGATTTCTCACGCCTGTGCATTAATGAAAAAGCTTTTGCTATTTTGAGTTGAATATTTTGCTGTGCCATCAGTAATTTTGATGAGAATTCTCTTTAAATCAGTACCGTAAATAAACAGTACCACGAGGACCGAGTCACTGGCGTGAAGTACGAAGTTGGCCACAAAAGTACGATTTGCAAGACTAGGAGTCCATAAAGCAGTGTAGTATTGAGAAAAAGTTATCGAAATGGTTGTTATAACGCAAACAGCTTCAGCTTTACGAAGTTGGCCACAAAAGTTCGATTTGCAAGACTAGGAGCCCATAAAGCAGTGCAGTATTGAGAAAAAGTTTTCGAAATAGTTGTTATAACGTGGCAAAAAGCTTCAGCGTTACGAAGTTGGCCACAAAAGTACGATTTGCAAGACTAGGAGCCCATAAAGCAGTGCAGTATTGAGAAAAAGTTTTCGAAATAGTTGTTATAACGTGGCAAAAAGCTTCAGCGTTACGAAGTTGGCCACAAAAGTACGATTTGCAAGACTAGGAGCCCATTAAAGCAGTGCAGTATTGAGAAAAAGTTTTCGAAATAGTTATAACGTAGCAAATTCAGCTTGAGCTTTAAACTAAAGTAAACCGTATAAAAACACAGCTAAGGTCACCATTGCCTTTCGTTTTATTGATTCTTTACTAGACCAACGCTAGTGGTCGCAAATACTACCGCTGAGCATGTTCTGTTCACAACACACGTTTTCTGTCGATCACCGTTCGTCGAAGTGACTAATCGTTAGGATCATCTAAGTATGAGAATCATTTCTATTTCGAGATGCGGATATGTTTATTATTTCTTAAAGTAACATAATAATATAAGTATACTACTACAATGTTTGTGGGTGTTAAGCATACTGTACTTTACATACTTTTACTTGGCTTTGCAAACTACGTAATCGATGAAATCGGCATTTTAATTCCAACCTATCATTACAAATACTTTAGAAGCAATAAATTTATCATGTTCTGCGAAATTCGTAAACCAATTCTCATAATTTATCGTTATTGTTCAGCGGTGAAGGGATTATTATTATCGTTACATTCTTACTTGTGAGGGTTTTCAATTTCCGTGAGTGCGCTCATGAGGGTCTGTATGCAGGTTGTCTTGCCGGCGCCCGGTGGTCCCAGCGTCATGATACCGTGGCGGACTCGCTGAGTCTCGTATAACTGGAACACACAATTATTTTTATGAATTGATTGTTTACCTGCGTTTGGCCGTAGAGCAATGAGTTCTGGGTCAAAACTTGCTATGTAGAACCCTGAAACTGAAAGTGTTGTTGCAAACCTCGTAGAAGATCGCACGACAGGCAAAATAACACAAACCGAAACAGCTGGAAGTAATTGCATGTGGGGAGAGTGTGGTGATCGAGGCATCTATGGTATAAATAAAAGCTGACCTTGGAATGAAAGGGTTAATAGCGCTGATTACTACTATTTATCGAGGTACCTGTTGATTTAATTTAATTCGATAGTGTATATCAAAACACAATATAAAAAAGAAAAGAAAAAATGTACCTGTATAAATAATATGTACCTGTATAATTTTCAACAACCACGGTGGATGACTGATAAGGCCTAGTAAATCAACCTGTTTCTTAATGGCCTCCTCCAAGTCATTGTCATCACTAGAGCCTGGTTCAGAAACAAGTCTGCTACCAATGAAATAAAGAGAGGTTCATCTTCATCAATTAGCTTGGACAGGTTCATGTCTTGAAGCGGTACTCTCATTGTCTTTACAGTTGACTCGCTTCACTGCACCGAAGGTTCGGAGTACGGATAGAATGTTGCGGAGACCGAAGTCGTAGTGGACCTAAAGTAGTAGCAATGAAGACATTACTGATTTTGTGAGTGAAAATTATTCCTAGATTAGTTATTTCAAACCGACATAAGTAGGTATGTGTGCTTGAATAAAAACGCACACATACTTATGGAAAAACGATGAATAGTCAAGCCACAGCATTTTTTTTAAACAAGGAACCCTTCCTCGGATTTGATATGTAAGCATCGGGGAAATGCAAGGTTCTAATAAACTAATTCGCCATTTTACAACACCACTAAACATTTTTAAGAAAGCGTCAAGTTAAGATAACAATAATTTTGACTTGTCTTGTTGATTCTTTAAAAATATAAAGTTCAAGTATAAACTAGAAAATACTATTAGTATTACTTACAACTACTATCTACATTTGATGATCAATAAAGTATAGGCCAATTATGAATTAGTCATATTTAACTAAATTTTAAACGTACCAAGTTATAAAATTAGAAGTCGATAGATGTTGTGTGCTGTTGGCGTCATACATAATTATTTTAGAAGCTTACTGCTTGAATATTAATTATATATGTCACAAATATGTATAGACACTTTAAAATAAGAACAATGCTGGGTCGTATTAACAGGAAGCTTACTTATGTGAAAATGGAGCGGCTAAGATACATGGTATATTTTAGACGCAAATTGATAGTGGCTGACCTAGTACAAGAGGAAAATGTAGTTTTTAGAGAACAATTTAATGCTATTAAATAGAAGTCGTATTAATTAACACCCAATAATAACTTAGGCTACGTATCATCCGTTATAATTATTATGTGATTAAAACACAATACAATAGAACGTAAACACTATCCTAGTAATAGTCTTACATTGTGTGTCAAAATAATGTAAAACCTACAGCTACAACTCTACATATCACAATGTATAAACCGAAGGTATTTAGGTACTAGGATATCATAACCTCTACACAGGTGGCGCGGTGTCGCAGTGTCTTTATCCTCGGGACTCGGGACAACACAGTGCTCTCTGTGTGCGTTATTGTGTTTCAGGCAAAACTGGGGCACTCATAGACTACATAAATTACCATAAGATGGAAAAATGGTAATGCCACTTATTTTACAATTGAATATAGTACATGATTTTATTTTAATACTAGCTGTTGCCCGCGACTTCGTTCGCGTGGAAATTTTGTATGTATGTGAGAGACTGCCTCGTTGGTCGAGTGGTCGCAAGTGAACTATAATATTAACTATACTATTTTACAATTGAATATAGTATATGATTTTATTTTTATCACCAACTAACTTAAAACTTTTTGGTTAAAATAAAGATATTTTGTATTTGTATTTTAATAAGATGCAAGAAATAAGTTTTATGTTTGTATTCAGTCTAGTATAGTTAACTGCCGAGTACCTAGATGTCTTTAAAAGTTAAATCATAATCTAGGGTGTACGTGTACATACAAACCACATCCAGGAAATAATGATATCGTTAAATATTCCGACCAACCTGTTTTGTCAACTGTTCCTCACATAGTTTGTACAGTGTGTAGAACTTCCTGGCTAGGGTGATGTTCTCTAGGAACCCACAAGACGCGAGTTTCACCCTGATGATGATCTGTCTGTCGGGCACCATCATAGCCACCGTACGGAACTGGATCTTCAAGTTCTCTGGTAACTCCTTACGAATAGCGTACCCGGGGTTCTACGGTGGAAAAAAGGGGTCATAATTAGGAACGTAACAGTGCTGATCTTTCAAGATTAAGTCCCTGTGGTTATGACTAACTTTCTGAAAGTAGTTTGGTGCCAATTGCTGTGATACAGCGATTTGCCTGGAAGGTGACTACGATTTTTTTTTATGCCTATGTTTGATTTTTTACATGTTTATAAAGGGTGACTGGTAATTATTGACCGATACTTATACACATTATTGTAGTAAAAGTGAATGAGTATTAAAAAAAAATGTTACTTTGGGAAAGTTGTTTGTTATCATGAGTACAATCACGTGTATAAGTTTCATCGCTAATTACCAGTCACCCTATATATCAATATGTAGTTTGATTTATATTTATAGTATTTTGATATAATTATATTTATAGTATTTTGATATATATTTATAGTATTTTGATATATATTTATAGTATTTTATATTTCCTTGCAGTTTGACAATTCAATTAAAATTATTTGCAGATATTATACACTAACCACTATTTGTCTCTGCATCACCCTAAGGTTGACTGGTAGAAAATGATTATGGCAAGTCCGCCTCTATACTTTGTGCAAGGCTTGAAGTGAAGTATTTAATAAATATCTATGGCATAAATCTTGTCGTTACGTAATAATAAATATACTATATTGATATTTATTCCATATCGTTTACATTTTTAAATATTCCCATATAAACGAAATATTAAAAAAAAACATTTAAAAATATAAAAATAGTATCCCACCAGTATCGGGAACAGGGTCCAAGTTACCGGTGGTCAGGGCTCTTGAGAGAGGAACCTCCTAACAATACGTGCCGCGTCCAGAAGTATTGCTTTCTGAATCAAGCCCTTGATCCAGCTGCCAAACGAGTGCCTCCGCGGATGTTGGTCGAGGCTATTGGCTATTAAGCCATTGGCCGACACGACTATCGGCACAATGACTGCTGTACTCACGTCCCACATGTCGACAACCTCGCGAGCCAGATCTAGATATTTGAATCGTTTATATCAAACATGTCGAAAAGGTTTACCATAGTAATAAATATTCCAAACTCAGGACACATTATATCCGAGCTGTCACCGTCAGTGAAGATGAAGCTCTTCTTCTTCTCGTTCTTGGCAGCGAGCACCACGGCAGCGACTTGCTGTGCTGCGACCGACAGTACCGGCAACGCTATGCGGTTGAACTCGTCGAAGCATCCCCACGACCCTGATTGTGCGAGTCCGTAATATATGCGCCCCAGACTTCTGAAAATTGAACTTGAATTGGTTTTAGATTTAAATTTACTCTGCCTTTTACGATGGGTCACATCTTAAAAGGCAGAGTAATTTTTTTTTCTCTCTCTGTAACATGGCAATCTGTGTCAATGAGTAAATTAGTAAAGAAATAAGAGTAAATTTGAATGTAAAACCAGTAGCTGTGACCTATGGATACGCCTACGTAAGGTAAGTAAATCTTGCAGTAATCTCAACCAGTCAGAATTCAATAAGATAAAATAATGGAATAAACATCATCATCGCGACGACTAAATTATAGCAATCGTGTAAAAAAATATCTATTCATCAGATATTACAACATTTTCCACAGTGCCCAGCAGAAGCAGTTTCTAATCTCGAATTGAATTTTCAAAATAAAAGTAAGTATTTTATTTATTCTAAAATTTGATTTTCAAAAAAGTATTTTTTTAATATAATTCAACCGCATTCTCTTATTTAACTCCAGCAGCCGTAGTGCAGTAAGAACAAAATTATAAATATTGCTATTTAACCTTCCAAAGCCTTTATGATTTCCTAGTATTCATTCCTTTTTAGCGGTCTCCCCGCTGGTTCACACGCAAGCGCACTGAGGAGGAGTCCACGTAGATTAAACAGAGTCCAAGTGCGTCTGTAGGAACTGTTTTGATGTCTATATGCGGTGGTTTCTACCTGGGAGGTAGGTAGAAACCACCACCTATAGGAAAAAGGCATGTTTTTTTTAGGTATGTATAATTTTATTTTTGTAATGCTTACGAAGAAGTCATTAATTAATTACAGTATCAGTTAGTAATCACAGCTGCAGGTTTAAATGAGTATTGTACACAGTCAAAATTCATTAATTTGAACTAAGCCAAGCGCCAATTTAAAAAGTATAGCTGTTAACCTATACTATAGACCATCTGATCGGAACAATTGAAGACCACGACGTATTTGGCCAGAGTCTTGCCCATGTCTTTGACCGTCTCTGTCTTGCCCGTACCGGCTGGGCCGCACGGGGCACCACCCATGCTCATAGCTAAAGCTTGAGAAAGGGTGATATAAAGGTGGACAAATCTGAATCGTCACTGAATCCTTTAAATTATAGTGAAAGTCCAGTTTAAAATCCATTATGTTGTTTACAAAAAGGTATAAAAAATTGGTTTTTAACCGACTTCAAAAAAAGGAGGAGGTTCTCAATTCGGCCGGCATATTTTTTTTTTTTTTTTTATGTATGTACACCGATTACGCCGAAGTTTCTAAACCGATTTACGTAATTCTTTTTTTGTTTGATGCGGAATAGTTTCGAATTGGTCCCATAAAAATTTGATTCAGGTAGGCCCATTAGTTTTTATTTTATGAGCATTTGACTCTGAAGTCTGTTACTTGTTTGTTGTTGTGGAGTTACTTTCGCATTTATAATATTAGTAAAGAAGTAAGAATAAGCCTATTACCATGAAATGTATGGTTTACAATGTAAAATGAACGCATAGAAAAAATTTGTATAGGATATTGCAACTAAAAATGAAAAAATAAAAAAAACTTTTTTGCAAAAAATAAAACCGACTTCAAAATCACAAAAAAGTGAAAAATAATTTTAGCTTCAGAAGTCGGTGCCAAAAAACTGAATCAAACAAACTAAAGTCACCGACTTCTGAAGCTAAAATTATTTTTCACTTTTTTGTGATTTTGAAGTCGGTTTTATTTTTTGCAAAAAAGTTTTTTTTTTATGATGTTAGGTAGGTGGATACCACTTGTTTTCTTCTTCGTTAATATTGTCGTGCCTTATATAAAAAATGGGTAGTATAAAAAGGGCGGACTCCGGTTGATCGATTTTTCTTAGATAAAAACAACTGTAGGTAACTGGTTGGTTGGACTACTAGCATAACATAAATCATTAGAGACACACTTCGTGATACATCATCAGCAAGTGATACATTTGAAAAAATTAAGAAACGATGAAACGCACCTGTCGGTTAGCGGTGTAATCACAAGTATTCGTTTTGATAAGTGAATGTGACCTCAGTGACGGAGATCCAGGTCTTATCAGCATCTTCTTTGAAGTAGAACCGGCACTGCTTCAGCCATTCGAAGTCGTTCGCCGAACGGACGTTTAAACGACACTTAAAAGATTTTTATTACTTGAAACCGAAACCGATTTATTCGTGAGTCTATCTGGCAGACCCCAACGAGATGTATCAACAGGTGATAACTTTTCATAAAGATATTATTTTGTATCGCAAAAAAAAATTATAAGATATACATATTTTGTACCTCGACAGTTTTTGATTAAATGACTGACCATGAATGAGTGTCTAAATAGCTCCCTTATGATTTTTTTACTGTTTTTATACTTTCAATAGTGCTCGGAGTTAGAAACTATTATGTACCTTACAAATCTAAAATGTCCACTTTCTGTGAGCTATATATACTGCCCGCTGGCTAGACGTTTGTTAAAATAACAAATACCTTCTGAAGTAAAGCGTCTTCTGTTTGTTGTCAAAGCTGTGAAACGGATCAATATTGCGGGATTTTAACACCAGAACAGCAGAGGCGACAAAGATGCATTCGCTGTGACGACAACAAACAACGAAAACATATTATAGGTTAGTTGGACTAGCCTCCGATCAATAATTGTAGAGGCAGTGACTAGGACGTTATGAACACGTAGGTATTGGTTGATTGGCACTATGGTCATAGTGTAGTAGTTTCACTTTCATTGTAGTCGTTCATGAATGATCGTTTTGATATAGGTCGGTTCATTCATCGTTTCATGACGTCGAGTTAGTAGATTAAGATAGCACCAGCATATCAAAGATATTTCTTTGATGCACATGTATAGTAATGAGAGTCTCGAATTTGATTCTCTCTATCTTTAGTAGGTTTCACGTGGTCTGGTCGATCAACGCGTTCAGTAACTCTAAGAACTTATTGTTGGTTTCCATCATTATCTTCTTGTCTTGGCGTGCTGACATTAGAGCTAATTCGGCATCTCTTGTCTATATTATTTGTATTCCCAAAAGACCAATCTATGAAAATATTAAATTGGTCAAGTTTAAAAACCACTTAAATGACTGATATGGATTAGTTTGAAGTTGTATGATTATACTCCAGGAAGATGGGATGGCGCAAGGGTGTCGAATATTAATTAGATATAATATATAAAAAATTGGTTCTGACCTGTGCAGGCATTTTATCCAAGAATAGTAGTAGATTGAAGGTAGGGTCGTTTATCACGGCCACCGCGTTTCTGATGATGGAGTGCAAGCTACCCTGTGCTGACTGCAGCAGTGAGGTGAGCCACGTCTCTACGGAACCTTCAGCTCGCACTGGACGCTCCAGCTTGATCTCTTCACCTTCCGATGACAATATTGCTATCACCTTGTTGTATTCTAAAATACATTTTTTTTTATCATAGAACTTAAAAATTTAGATAAATATTGAAATAAAAAATGTTAGTCTCTCTAAGAATAGGCCTTTCAGAAAATATGGGCATTTGAAAAGTGATCCACGTTCTATTTACAACAAACTGCGATCACCGAAAGAAAAATAGCAATTACAGGTTACAGTTGATTTGTTATCGATTCAGAAATTAACAAAAAATAACTCACCGATGTCGTGAAACTTAACGTATCTTATGTTATTAAATATCGACAGCAAATGGTTTTGTATAGTATGCGAGTCAGATGCCTGCCCCAAAATTTCCAATAACGCAAGGTCGGACACAAAGAAGAACCTTGGAAACATAGTTCTTTTCCTCTCTAGGTAGCCGCTGAGACTCTTCTGGCACAGTTCTAGTTGTTCCTGAAGATGTGGGAGTAACTGTCTGAGCAGATCGTCTCCTACGCAACAGGATACTACACCAGGTGTTTCATGTGCTCTTTGCATGATCTTCTGCCAGGACTTGTCGATTTTGGAGAATCTTTTGGCTTCCTTGGGCAGTTGTTTGGCGATGTCACCGCCGACGAATACAGCTTCAAGGTAAACCCACATGTTCTGCACTAGAATCCATCTTTCAAGCATCTCGTTAGTGCTCTGAAGATCATAAAGCCATTGCTGAATTTGTTTTCTGAAAGGGGCGTTGTAACTGTGGACGTAGAAAATGTGCAAATGAAATACAGTGATATGAATAAATATACGAATTTTTTAAATAATATTTTTAAGTTTGTCCCAAATCGCTAATCTGCCTTGAGCAATCCTACTGATCAATGCTCTTGTAGGTATTCTCTGTTAAAAAAAATGCTTTACCCTGCAGTGGAACAGTAATTATGTTTTTTAAGTGCTATTTTGCAGCCAAAATTACCTAATCCATACTGCGCTGCAAAGATAATATCTAAATCTATCGTAGATTATTCTGTAAACCAGCCAGACAGCCAGCAAAAAAGTCGTTTAAGTGTCACAGATTTCGGAGATTACGAGTCAACTGAGAAACAAAGCGAGGTAACCCCACCCGGGTTACCTAGGAAACTGTTTTGTTTACTTGGTATTGCTTGGCTTGACGTTGGAGAAAAGGGGAAAATCTTCCAGCCTTTAATGTTCCCACTACTGGGACAGTGGCCTCTTCTCTAACAAGAGAGGGCGTGGGCAGTTGTTACATATCTACAAACTCTTGGTACTAAGATATGCCATGTTTCCTAACGATGTTTTCTTTCACCGTTTTAGGAACAGCGAGAAATAATTTACACAGAGTAATGCGCTTCTATATTTTGTGTAAATTATTTAAAGTACTATAAAACTGCTGCTTAATCGTAGTTATGAAAAATTTTAAAAATAAATATTACCGATTAGAAAGCAAAAAACCCAAAATCATGAGACTGTCTTCAAGCTGTCCAATCGTCTCAGCAGTTGTATCACCCCTCAGTAGAAGCTCACCGCGATTATTAAAAGTTTGGAAAGTTAGCTCGTGAACCGACCATTCGTTTGTTACTCCACGCAACTTGCCTTCTATATCTTTCTCTTTCATTGCCGATATATAAATGTCCTGCGAAAAAAGGATTGAGCTATTGTCAATTTGAAACGAAATCGCTTGTTTAAGGGAAAATTACACATTTTATACAGTAAACAGTTTTTTTTATGGAAAATGTTGAGAAAATAAATGAACATTAAGATAAACTTACTAATTCTGAACATATTATATTTCTCAATGAAATAAATATGTACCTAATAATATTTTAGTAAATAAAAGATTACAATCTTCTTTTATTTACTAATATTTTCTATAGCAGAGAGAGCTGTTCACTGAATAATCTACCTCTTCGTTTAAGCTGCGGCCTTAGTAGTAGAGGTGTGACAAAATACCCATTCCACGTTAGCAGTCACGCGACCGTTTACGTAACTTTTTGGGCGCTCAGGTACAGTTCATTTTTCCGGGATGAAATAAAATGTCTATGACCTAAGTCACTTTCAAGCCTATGAACACTTATTCAACAGGAATTTCCTTAGTTTTATTTTGAAGGTAAATAAGTTTAAAATAAACATGTTTATAAAAGTGTCCTCATTTTATCTGCAACTAGCTGTGCCCCGGCATGCGTTGCAATGCATCTTTTCCTACCTACTATCACCCACCTACCACCTACCTACTACCACCCACCTACCACCCACCTACCACCCACCTACCGCCTACCTACCGCCTACCTACCACCTACCTACCACCTACCTACCACCTACCTACCACCTACCTACCACCTACCTACCACCTACCTACCACCTACCTACCACCTACCTACCACCTAACCTACCACCTACCTACCACCTACCACCCACCTACCGGGTACTAAAGTACCAGGCTGGCATGTATTAAAGGTGGTATTTTAACAGTTGTGGATATGTCAAGTCACACGGGAATGCTGTCGAACGGGATAAAAAGTATCCTATGTCCTTCTCCTGGCTCTAAACTACCTCCCTGCCAATTTTCAGCTAAATCGGTTCAGCCGTTCTTGAGTTATAAGTGAAGTAACTAACACGACTTTCTTTTATATATATAGATAGTTAAATAGATTTTCAGGCTAGGTTGAATATAACCAGTCGGCTTTTAGATCTAAGTACCCAATTTCTGAATCTACTGTGTGTAAATAAACTGCCAGTGAATTCACTTGCCGGCTTTATGACTTTTACACGCACGTTACCGAATGACAGCAACACAGAAGAAAACTTTCATTTGTTAATTATTTTTGAACATGTTCCGTTGATTTACGAGTATGCATCCTACATAGGCTTATTTTAATAAAAAAATAAGTCGTTAATACCTATTTATCTACATGATTTAGTGACTTGTTAAAAAGAGATTCCATATTTCCACTAACGATACCATTTTTTTTATTTACGTTATTTTATTGCGTTTTGTGTCCCACATTTTTATCGGTATAAGAGTAGTAAGTACTTTCAGGGACTCATGCATGAACAAGAATAGTACATTTTGATATAAGTGAGGAAACTTTGTTATTGCATTTGAGGCGGAATAAACATCCAAGTTGTTTTGGAGCCGAGAATGCAGTAACAAATGCCCTCGTGTATCAAACGACGTTTTTCAATACACTTTCGAAGAAATAAAAAATAGAAACAAAAGTATTTTTGTCATGAATTAGGAAACTATGATTTAACTTGCGTTTTTTTCCGTGCTTTTCATAGCAAGTAAAAAGCGCGGAAAAAAACGCAAATTAAAAAAATCCACACGTGTTTAAATACATTGCACGTTGAACCTAATCGTAGTGCGATAAGAGCCAGTTTTCGAAGAAGTGTTATGTAAATCATTTATAAATACAATCATTATATTTAAATAAATTAAAACGATCACTCAGACGATACGATAGATAAATAGGACAAAAAGCATCATTAACACATAATAATTCGTTTAACGTATTGCATACTATACAATATATTAATAATATTAAATAATACATTATACAAATATTTATTATATTAGTAATAGTAGCGATTTATTTTGCGTTTACATATTCAATAAAACATAAGTAAACGCAGGAAAGAATCTGCGTTTCCCGCATCCGCATCTAGCTCGTTCCGCATGAATACCAGGATGGCATAACTGAAAACAGTAATTTACTGCGGATGGAACTTGGTCTGGCGGTAACAACGTAAGTTCTGTTGAGACTGTAGGACGCCGTAGATAGCGCCTATTTCTAATATAAAAATGAGTAAAAACGCCGAGTTAAGTTATGACAAGCTTAAACCTCGATAATATTGTAATGCTATCTATTTTGAGAAGTTAATTAAACTCCATAGTTACTCTTTTAACTCTTCTATGATTTGGTATTGTACGACTAAATCATTTTAAAGGAGTAACCATGGAGTTGGTGTGGTTCTTCTCCATAAGAAACGACCAACCCGAACCGTGCACCTTTTCTGGGCGTTTTAAAAGTGCCCATGTAGGCCTATGTGAAATAAAATATTATTTTGATTTTGAAATTTAACAAAAGTATTCCATAACATTCAAGGTTTCTCTCGAATATGGCCAGTGGAAAATATATGTTGTATTCAAAAAATGACGTTTTTGCAAATATTAAAACCACAAATTATTTTATTAAGAATAAAAATAATCTTAATAAAATAATTTGTGGTTTTGGTGGTGGTTCCGGTATTATTTTAGGATAAATATTTTAATGCTATCAGCATAATTTAAGTTAACTGTTTGCGGATAAATTCTCTTTCCGATTCAGTACAGGTTACTTCGCAGAGTCCGTACATTTACTAGGACAACATCAACCACTGAGAGGTTAGATTGTAGAAGGTTCACAGTTTAAGCTTGGTTCTATTTTCTTTAGGTTGAAAATGATAGCTAACTTTATGAAAAAAAGTAAATTAAGAACAGTTATTACGATTTAATTGAATGTGATATGTCTACTGTAGTCATTTATTTATTTTAAATAGATAAGATATGTAAGTAAAAACTAACACAGTCGTAGGACCGAGTAGGTCCCTATCGCTAAATAGTACTTTACACACATTATTTTTTTCACAATCATAAGATTTGTGTCGTGACAAACGCGCTTAGCACAAAACTTTCGCTGCGGACGCTATTCAAAGCCGTCCGTTTTCTTACCTCATTTGTATCATAGTGCGAATTAACGGTGCCATGCTTGGTAATGGCATTATTGAGTTACATGTTTGTGATTTTTAGCTTTTAAGGATTTTTATAATTTTCTGTAGCATGTAAACTGTTTTATGTCCCTAACAAATAAAAGAAAAAATAATAATGGCTCTAGCAGCCGGTGCCGAGATGACGCCAGCGTGCATAGAGCACTAACTAGACGCCCAGTCTTATAAATCATGGCTTCGTTTACATTAAAAAAAATCGCTTTTAAAACAGAGTTGTCTACTTAACTTAAAATTGATACTTTCAGTGTTAGCTTTAATTAAAACTTTTGCCAAAAGTTAAACTTGCATTAAGTTACTCCAAGTAACACGGAGTCGATAAGTAAGGTGATGAAATTAAGCGTAGTACGTGTAGGCCATTCGGCGTAGCAGGTGTAGGCCATTCAGCGTAGCACGTGTAGGCCGTCCGCCGTAGACTCGTGTTGCTACGCACGAAATTTAGTGTAGCACGTAGATCGTAGCACTAGTAGCTTATTGAGGCTGCAGCCGAAGAAATCAGAATTTGTCCTTTAAACAACCTCCCTTTTTTTGTAGTCGGTTAAATAAATAGTAAATCATTCTAACATACTCAAACTGTTTAAAATCAGAAAGTGTTTATAGGTTCTTTAAACATTTCGTTTCAGTTATTCGTCTCGTTTTGTTGTATTAATTTAATTTAATTATTTAAATAGACTTATCTAGTTTTTTCAGCCAATTTGAACATAAAATTGTTATATTTTAGGTATTATACAAAAATTCAAGCTGGGTGTCCAAAATAGTGACGTCAAAAAAAAAGATTCCTATTTCCGCCGAGGTGTATCCGAAAATATCCCATGTATGTTCCGCAATTATTGATATTTTTCGAGTTATAATTATTTTTACCAGCTATTCATTAACATAGATTTTATGCGTGGCCACCATACATACACACAAAATATTTAGTTTTGATAACAGCTTTGGGTACCTTTACGCATACAATATAATTTCATTCATTTTTCCTCGCTTTAATTAAAGACTACAACTACCAACGCTACGCCTCCCTTTATTTTTCGTACCAAATCCGCTACCGCCCCCTGCCCGCCCTTAATATTTCCGTTTCACCTATTTCCCTTTCAGCTAACTTTAATGCTTGGCCTCACCACCCTCATCTTACTTTCCCTGCTACCCTGGTAGTCTATGTGCAATAACGACTTGTTGCGTACTGACGGAATTTTGCAATATCACTTGAAGTTAATCTCGGTTCACACTCTGGAGTCTCCCGATACCGGTGGCTACAATATTTTTTAAATGTTTTTTATTTTAAGGAATATTTGAAAATGTATTAAATTTGTATAGAAATTAAAAAAAGGAAATGACGTGGTTACAATTAGAATTACAATATCTATTTTAGCTTTTTTGTTTTTAATATTTTGTCAGCCCACAGTGATTCAGGCCGTTCAAACTGTACTAATGATAAACTATTATAATTTATCTAAGTATGTGTGTCTAGATAATAATAAATCGCTTTCTCTCTATCCCTTCGCATATTTATGGTTTAAGAACTTTATTTCTCATAAAGAATTACATTTACTTACATGAGGAAAAACTTATTTTTACTTAGAATATTAATAAAATTAGTGACGAGACGGTTACACAACAAAAATAGGTTAAACACTACCCCATAATAGCTTAAGATTTTAAATCAGCCAAAATGTGTTTCTTTAGATATTTTTTAAAGGTGTACATGGATTTCTGATCTCTTACATGCCATACAGAATAGTAGTCCTGCCGTAGTTTGTTCTAGGTGCCCGCAACGCTATGTCATTTGCTTGTCTAGTTCTGTATCTGTTTTTTATTTGTGATTGTTTTGTAAGAGTTATTTGTGTGTGTATATTTTTGTTTAAAATTTTGTGTACAAGTAAACAAGTATTATACCTATATATCTGAGAAATATTCATGAGCTTTGTGTTATTATAAAGTGTTTGTGTAGGTGTTCGGTAGTTGTACTTAAAAAGAACTTTGATAATTTTATTTTGAGCTGTTTGCAAGGTTTGTAGGTTGGATTTATAAGTGCAGCCATACACTTCAATTAGGTAGTCCAAATGAGGTTTCACCATGGAGTTATAAATCATATAACAAACTTGTGGTGGAAGACAACGAACAATGCTGCGCAGTGCGCCTGTTAAGGAAGAGAGCTTATTTCCTATTTTCTCGATATGCGATTTCCACGATAAGTCGCTATCCAGTACAAGTCCAAGGTATTTTTCTGCTTTAGATTTTTCTAGAATTTTACCATTAAGATTAAGAGTGTGTTGTGTTTGTATTTTTTTATTTTTAGCAGCAAATATTGTGTACTTTGTTTTATTAGTATTAACTGTCAGTAAATTGCACCGGAACCAATCAAACAATCTGTTTAAGTCATCTTGTGCCTGTTCCATAAGAGTATCTTAGATATTTTCTATCCTAATTCAGGTTTGATAACATTACAAATTCAAATTGAAATGAAAACGTCTTTTTGTATGCTTAACTTATATTTACTTACTTTGACTTATATTTTAAACCCGAAATTGTACTTCATAAGTCTGTCTATATTTGTAACCAATATCTAATGCCTTGTACAGAGATTTCCACCATACTACACATTAACACGTTAGGTTTTTATGATTAATGAAATCATATCAGCCATCTCGGGGTGTACCTAGGTATACAAAACGATCATGGGCGCCTACAGGGGGTGCATCTTCAGCTTCCTAAATAGAGCTTTTACTACACCACTGTACTGTTAGGTTTTCGTTTGTCGATGTTGCTTCATGCAAGGAATAATTTTGTCGACTTATGTAGAAAAGCCTATCAATTGAGAAAAGTCAGGATACAAGAGTGAGCGTAGCGAGCTTGTAAAATTTAGCACCTACTTCAAAGGAAAATGCTCTTGGATGTATGGAATCCCGTACAATGCTGCATCAAAATCAAACTTTGTTTTTATAGTCTACACTTATCATTAACAAAAGTTCTTCCCCCCCCCCCCTGAATGCAAGAGCGAGAATAGAGAGCTTCCAAATTCAAAATTAAAGCAGCCCGCATCCGCCCCGTGTATTAGATTCTTTTTGTTCATTCATACAGAGGTGAGAATAAAATTAACTCAAAGGGAGCAAGATGTATTAGCGACCAAAGCGAGCTCTAAAATTTTAGCATTCCGCCTCGGAAAGGGTAGTTTCTCTTGTTGAACGATTAAGCAGGAAGTTAGTAATTTATATCCAAAAAAAGTTATTATAAGATGGTTTATTATCTATTACGCCACGATATGAATTCGTCGTTTGAAGTTATTCATAAATGAAAAAAAAATCCAAAGGAAATTAAAACTTAACGTTCTTATCCACTCCTCTAAGAACTCAATAAAATTAATACCCATGAAAATCCGCGCACTATAAACTTGGTTCCACCTTTTTACGCAACTTTAGCACCTAATATCTAACAATTGGCCATAAATTACCACATGACATCACACTCTAAAAATAACTAAAGTAACCTAACCAAGCTGTATCCAAGTCAGTTAAATCATTAATGTTTCTAAAGGCGATGCATGGCTTATTTGTCTACATGGGGCGAGCTCTGAATCTTGGCGTTCAAAGTTAAGCCTAAGACCACTATGGTATCTTCGGGTTTCAGCATCCTATACGGGTAGAAGGACACCGACCCGAAAACGGTTACCACGTATTCAGTACATCATTCTGTGGATTAGAATCCACATAGAAATGTTGAATCGGTTATTTAAAAAAAAATCTGCTGATTCCCTTAACCGTATAGGTATTTATTGCATTTTTTTAGGAAAAAGCAATTAAAAAAAAATTACCGATGAAGAAATTCTATGTGGCCTTAAGAACGATGTACTGAATACGTGGAAACTGTTTTCGCGGCGGTGTCCCTTCCACTCCGTATAAGAACTAAATTTTTCGAGTGTCCAAAACGAGGTCTAACGCTATTAACATTGAACAGTTAATTAACTAAGAGTATTTTTTGCGGGCGCTATTTACATCGTTTTCGAAGAGCTACTGGCATTTAAGTTTACTTAATTAAAATAGCGCGTGTGCTTTTCACAGTAGTCCACGTGCTTACGATGACGTGGGATACTTACTTACTATGCGGAACTGACTTTCTTCGTGCTAATTTCTTACCAAACCCGCAAAAAGGCACCAATTTAGGTTAATTGGTTTTTAAATAAAACACCAAAAGAGAAAAATTGGTGTCTTTTCTTTTTTCAGCGGCCACCAACGTTCTCTTATACTTAGTATAGTAACTTTCATTTAATAAACATAGAAAACAGTAACAAACAAAATTTTGGATGGCGGTAAAGCTCAAAGTTAAGTCTGTCCCGGTTTTGAGATGGAATTTTAGGGTGTAATCTGAAACTATGGATAAAAGAGCAAACGGTCATATTAAGATTCATTATATCTATTTTAGAGAAAAATCACAAGAGCGGTCCTAGCTCTGTTTAGTATGGTACCTTTACAAAAAACCGCGATAATTTACCTACGATGCGTTTATATTAATTTTGGCTCCTCAAAACTTTTGCGGTCCTGGTACCCGTTTAACATCCGCATAGGCGTTGGGAGGGCTTTCGCCATCCTTGTGCTAGGGTTACTTTAATTTGGGCGTTGTCCTGCTTTTGATTGGTTATGAAGGTTGGCGGGCGTTTCTCATCTAACTAGACTTGTAGATTTAACTTTTTATTAAAAAAATCTATCAAGCAAATTGTGAAACTGTTGAAATTATGCTACAAAAATGCTGTATTCTATAATACTCGACTCACAAAATGTATTTTTTATCCTAACTAATATTATAAATTTGAAAATGAGTTTGTTTTATTATTTTATCCCTCGGGAACAGTGTTTTTTTCCTGGATGAAGGGTAGAATTTTTGTCAGTATCCCTGAAATCGTATATGCAAAATGTCATGATGATTGGTTCAGCGCTTTAGGGCGTGAAAAGGTATCAAGCAAAGCATCTTACTTTCACATCTACAATATTATTATAGTTAGGAAGATGAAAAACCGGTCTATCGACACTAGACTCGCAAAATGTATGAGGTAGTTAAATAAAACAAAAAAACTCTTGTCACACTACTAAAATTTCTTTACCTAATAACATAATCCAATCATGATTTGAAAGATAGGTACGTGGCGCCACCTATTACAAAAAGAACGTTATTGTTGTTTTTCTCGGGAACAGTACTTTGTTTCGAGATGAGAAGTACCCTATGTCCGTTTCTGTATACCTGAGAATGTATACCTATACAAAATTTCAGGATGATCGGTTCAATGGTTTAGACGTGAAAAGGTAACAGACAAACAAACTTACTTTCGCATTTAGTATGGAAGTATGGATTAGTATGGATGAGCGTCAAATAAAAGGACATACAACATTGTATATAGGAGCGTCCTAGAATAATGTTCCGTTCTGAGCCCATGATTGCAACGGCTAAACAACAAGCCGAGTACATACAATACGAATTGATTGTCAAATTCTAAATTAACGCGAGTGAAGCCGCGGGCAAAAGCTAGTTCATACATAATTTCATAAAAACACGATCAAAGTCTTCATAAATATTACTAAAAAACTATGTTGCAAGTGTTGCAAAATGACACTTCTTAGTGCTGACCGTAAACATTACACAAGTTCTATAATTACGATTAAAAAGTGGCATTCAGCCTAATCATTACTAAGCGATGTTTCCGTGTGTGATATTCTCTGATTGATTCATACGTAGTAATAATATCTATCTCTTTTCCTCTTTCTACTAAACGCAATATCTGTCCCTCTCTAGGTTGCACACATAGGCGATTAATCCGAGCAACATTTACCGTACACCCCTTTAAGGGTTCAAATACACTGCGATGAGATTTTTCGTCTACCTCAGTGCTACAGTGTGTTGCACCCTATACCACCTCCTGCATGATTTGCGCTCCTAGTACTTGTACCAAGAGTACTCGGTTCTGCCAGGACCTGAAATGCCAGGTACTAGGCATGCCTTTTAAGTTCTGTCGTTTCCATATTTCCCGGCAATTTTTAAATTTGGAACTGTTCTATATTCGAATGTGTTTAAATTTTGAATCTCAAAACAGTTGGAACTATTAGGATTAATGCTATTGTTTAGTCACAGCGTCGATTAGAATCTGTCAGGTTACGCATGAAAATAAATCTTTGTAAGGAAAATGTTCGTGCAGTAATTTTCTACAACTTTAGAAGAGGCCTGACACGGCTTCAGTCTTTTGAAGAGCTAACATCTGTATTCAGTGATGAAGCCCCATGTCTGCGGACTGTCGAATGCTAGTATTTAGAATTCCAGCGTGGACATACTAGTGTTAGTGACAAACCTCGCGAAGGACGCCCAAAATCCGCCTTCACTGAAGATAACATCATTGCTGTGAGACAACTAATTCTCGAAGATCGTCATGTGACGTATCGAGAGATAGAGGCTCTATTAGGCATCTCAGGGACAACCATTCAGAAGATCTTACATGAAGCGCTTGATGTGAGATCCAACGGCAAACTAGCTTAAGTTTGCCGTTGGATACCGCATCTGCTTTCCGACGATCACAAGGCGGCCCGCGTCAGATGGTGTAAGAAAACTCTGCAAAGGTTCAACCGAGGAGAGTCAAATCACGTCTACGACATCATCAGTGGTGGTGAAACGTTTGAGTTTTAAATAAAATCACTTTACAGGTTTACCATTTATCACAGCTACAAGTAAGTAAATGGATATAGGTGGGTCTAAAATAATAAACCTACCTAGAGATGGTTCCAAAATATTAAATAAATATTTTTTCAGCGTTTCGAAATGTTTGCTTAGGTAAGTACTAAAGATTTGGACCCTCTCTACGCCCTAAATTTAGAAATGTACAACTATGCTGCATCGGAAATGCCGATGATACCGCTTATTCGTCGTTCATTCGGCTTCAAATCTACTACAACAGTTATTTTCCGGAACACTATTGGATCGAACGGTAAAAAACTTAGCACTTTATTATCAATAAAAGTAAAATACATTGAAATTGTTCCGTGTCTTGTGAATTATTGTGAAACAAGCTCATAATGAACCGTTTCCACAGAAACAAACTTTTGATTATACAAAGGATAAATCATTCCATTCATTCATTCATTCCAACCGGTTTTATTTTTGTAAAACAATGGTATAAAGCGGTATAAAGCGACACAGAAAGCGAGGCGCCCCTTCCTCTGTTTATTATTATTATGTAAATCTGCCACGCGTGTCCAGACCACGTGGAGTGCCACTTATTGCGCTTGCGTGAAAAATACTACGTCCGTCAGGGCAAATACGATGTTCAATACCAGGAGACCATAAATGATAAGAGCACTGAACCCTTCCATAGACATCAGTGGACAAAACGCAACAAACACCAGTACAATATTGTATTAAACGACTCTAGCTACTAAGCGAAGAAGTTCAAATTCTATGCTGCTTATAGGCACTTTAGTTTAAGTCGTTGAGTGAAATGACGATTCGTAACAATAACATAGGATTTAGGAACTTCTTTGACACATTTTCTAAGAATTATGACTTCAATATTATTATTATACTCGTAAACTCTCTATGAAGAAGGTCTATATTTATCATCTCGACTCATTTGGTTGCTCCTTCAATCTTTCTAAGAGTGAATTCGACCAAACTTTGTATCCTTACTAGTAAGAATTTCATGTTTTAATTTTAATTTGTGCACCGCTTTTCCTGGGCATTCATCATTTTCCGACCCTTGTCCCAACGTTATTTCAGGGGGCTTACTATGGCGTCTTAAAGCAGGAGTAATTCCATGTAGTCATGGTAGGCCACCAGGTCGGCGCAACACGTTTTATTCTTCCATTTATTATCTCAGTTGCAATTCAATAACGTTCGTTGCATTGTGGTAAGCAATGTCTCTCAAATTAGTTCAGGAAGACCTACACGTGCGCCGCGAGACAGGTACTAATTGGCGGCTGTTGTCCTATATTAAGTTCGAGGTCATTATCAGTCAATAACCCGTGACCCAAGCAGTTATTGCGCATGTGCGATGGGCGGGATCCCCCTACCGCGTAACAGACAGACATCGACCAGGACTGAATGACTGTCGAGGACGTCTAGTAACTGGCACACTAACCCACATTCACGTTGAGGTTGGGGGAGATGTGATCGATATTTTCACTTTTGTTGAGGTTCATGTGTGTCGAAAGGATAAAATGGGAATAGCATAGGAGAGATGTTCCTTATTTTATTTTCTTTCTATGTTATAATAAATTATTCTTAATTGTTACAAGCTTTTAATTTTTTAGTTTCAGCTGTCCCGCTGTCTGTTAGTCTGTAAAGAAATCTTTCAATTTGAATATGTACCAGTTTCTGATTGAGTTGGAAATTTTTGCATAGCTTTGGTTTTGTTGACAACAAAATGGTAAAACGACCCTTAAAAGAGCCGAAAGGCACATGTTGTCCCAGCCATTTAGATTAAAAAAATCTCAACCATACCTGGGAAGTTTCTAGTTGCCTATATTCTGGAGGTCATCAAACCATCAGCTTATTTCTTAAAAAAAATTCTTAATTTTATTACTTTACTTTAATTAACTCCATGACCCCTGTACTATTAAGTGCATCCAATAGCACAATCTTGTAAGCGTGTTATCTTGAGTCCTACAGTAAACAGTGACGTTCACCCCAAAACAAATTGTTTTCCAGCAATATTTTTTGCATTCAGTTATTTAGTTTGATATAACGAATGACACACATGACCTGGTCTTGAAGCCAGGATCGCCTCCTCATGGGGGAACTCTTCATCATTTAATAGCAAGTTCACGAAACTTGGTATAGGCGTTCTATTTTGATATATAAAAACGATTTTTAGCATTATCCGATACTGTTGCCAGGATCGTCTCCACAGAAAATCCTCAACGGTTAATAGCACGGCCATGAAATTGTGTATACGCGTTCAACTACTAATTGAAGAACTGGATTGTTAAAACTAAAATAACTAAAATATGTACTTCGTAACTCATAGATTACAGGAGAAACTATAAGTTTATGCTCTTAAAATAAAATGATAAATCACTAAAACTTGTGCGGATGTGATCATGTTTTTCAGCTATAACGTTTAGTTTGTTCTCGGGATAAATTATTTATTTATTCATGCCGGCTACGAAACCCTTTACTGTGCGTGTTCTAACATGCACATGGTCGGTTGTTCTCAATCATACCAAATTAAAACTATCTACTTTATAAACTTTTTCACCCGCAACAGTCATTGTTCATTTTTTTGGAGATGGCCAATGACATCTTTTTGATGTAAGTCTTAACTTTTTTTAGGTACGGTCAGCCCATAAAAGAGAAATAAGGACAAGGAAAGGAACCATTTTAGTGTCTACCACCACTGTTCCATCATTGTTTAAATGTACATTGTAAAGTTACAAAGCCAAGTCATCATCATCATGAGCCTATAACTCGATTGTTGACAACTCTCATCCAGTTACTACCAGTCGCTCTGCGAAAATCGTCGCAAAATATAGTAAATAATTCATGTCACCAAAACTTCTTATAGATACCAATACAATATACCCATAGGCCAATATTTATTACAATTATGGAACAATGTTCGTGGACAATAAAATTATTCCTTATCCGTGTTTACATATTTTTGGGGCTGACTGTACCGATATAATTAACTTGAAGAGTTATTGCATCCTAAGTATATACAAAAGCGTTACGTAACTAACTCCAACTTTAAACGGCCGTTTTTTGTTACAGAAACTTCGCAACAATTCTTATATTCTTAAAACACCATGTTCATTTTCTCAAACTTGTCTACATTCGCAAAGTACGAGTACAATAAAAAAGTAAACTTCATTTCCACGCAGTATACATTCTCCGCTGCTACACGTGGTTTTTCCCTCAACGCGCTTGCGTCCACTTCGGTAACACCCTTAAGTCAGCTGTAATACGCTGCAAGATACTAGGCGTCCATAAACATTACGAGCTTGAATCGGAAAATTTCAGCAGCCAAAACGAAACAACTGCCGCTGTAACGTGATGCTTAATTCGCCTCTAAATCCATCAATTTAAGGTTGTAAATCGGATCCATGTTTTTACGTGTTGATTTCACAACACGCAGTCTCAGTCGTAGTCACACGTGATGGAATAAGTTTCCGGCGTTTTTAGCGGATATCTCACGAACTATGACATAAATGAATGCAAATATCATATGGAAAATATGCGTTGTGACAAATACTGAGCAAACCAATAAATATATTTTTGGGACACCGTTTAATTACGACTTTAATTGTACGGTTTTCAAGGAGTGACACTCAAAAATGGCGCTTTCAACAAAATATGAAAAAAATTGTGTGCAAGATAACAGAAAGTTCAGGCATAATTAAACATTGGATGGATTGCAGTAGTTTTTTCTTAGTATATGCATTTCCTTCCTACGGAATTCTTTTGTTAGTAAAAGCCGGCGAACGATAATACGCGATCATGGTAAGGATGTATGCGGCTAACTTCATACCAAATAGAGTTAAAACAAACTACCTGGAGTTCCAGAATATAAGATTTGTTATGTTAAATTTTGGTAATTACCTTTTTTTGTACGAGTAGATGAGTTATTTTTCTAGATTATGTTGCTTTTTTTAAATATCTATTGATGTTTTGGACCGATTTTTCTCAACGTACAACTACCTAAATGAAAATAAATGTATAAGTATAGAGTAATGAATTAATGATGCAAGCTATTTTTTACCTTCATTCCTGTCAGAGGTAAATTGTTTGATTATGACGTCAAGAGTCCTTCTGGTGACCTTGATAAGTACGTCCACAATTTTTCTACTGTAGTACCGTCGCAGGAAATTTATATTTTTAGAAGATACACAGTTTAGTAGACAATACCAAACTAACCATTAAGCTTGTATTCCGCAAGGGGCTTGTCAGGAGCTTAGATTTACAGCGGAGTATTTGCGGAGTTATTCACCCATATTTCACGAGTCCTTTTATCGAAAGCGTAGGCATTATAGACAACCTAAAATGTTTATCATCCTGCCCTTGTCCCATGTTATTTGAGGTCGCCGCAACGTTTTTTTTTTTCATTTTTCTGTCAACCGTCACGCCATCATTTACTCCTTTTTCTTTTATATCATTCCTCACATAATCCATCCATCATTCTTTGAGAATATTTTATTTACAAAAAATAGTTTTAAATTTATTAAGATAGTTTTTAACCTAAAGTTAGCATATCTATACTTATAATAAATCTGTAGAGAGGTCAATTCTGTACATGAAATATATTTACAAAATAACTATCGGGGGGTGATTAGTGATCGATACTGATGCCAAAAATGCAATCAGTAAAATTTTTGTCTGTCTGTCTGTCTGTCTGTCTGTATGTTATTTATAGAAAAAAAAACTACTCGACGGATTTTAACGAAACTTGGTACAATTATTCTACATACTCCTGAGCAGGTAATAGTATACTTTTCATCACGCTACCATTAATAGGAGCAGAGCAGTGAAAGGAAATGTTGGGAAAACGGGAGAAGTTACTTGGTTTTTTTAGCTTCCGTCGCGTGTGCAGCCTTAATGGTTAAAGCTACATAGAAATCATGTATAACGGAAATATTCCACATAAAATTATATAAAAAATATCCCAAGACAGCATATGTCTATCTTTTATAGTTGACTCACAATAACACGTGTAACTCCCGATAGCTTAGCAGTTCGGAGATTTGTTATTATTATATTTGTTTACTCTTACGTTTATAATATTCTCACTCAACCCCAATTAAAAAAAAAAACATCAGTTATTCTTCAAACTCCTGGGCAGGTTATAGTATACTTTTCATCACACTACAATGAATAGGAGCAGAGCAGTGTAAGGAAATGTTGGGAAAACGGGAGAAATTACTTGATTTTTTAAGCTTCCGTCGCGTGTGCAGCCTTAATGGTTAAAGCTACATAGAAATCATGTATAACGGAAATATTCAACATAAAATTATATAAAAAATATCCCAAGACAGCATATATCTATCTTTTATAGTTGACTCACAATAACACGTGTAACTCCCGATAGCTTAGCAGTTCAGAGATTTGTTATTATATTTGTTTACTATTACGTATAATATAATACCAATAACACTCACCATCATCCTTATTTTTTTAATGAATATTAGTACCTATTTAATAAAAAAAGAATCATAGAAATCGGTACAATAACACCAAACTTATACATGAAATACCTACGCTAACAAGCCATCGCGCGTGAATAGAGAAGCAAGCTGTAAGGATCATTTTTGCGTAACGGTTGCCGCGCTCGACACGGCTCGCGGCGGCAGAGTATAAAAGGGGCGGGAGGCGAGCGCAAGCTTCTTATTGTCCGGTTAAGCAGCTTCAACCTTAGCGAGTTGTTGCGCTGCGAGAGGCCATACCAAAAAAAAAAAAAAAAAAAAAAGCGCAAGCTTCATTCAATATTTCAGAGTGTTGGACTTTATTGACAGACAATAATTGTTATTTTATAAACCGTGCTTATCAGCGCGACTTTTAATCTTTAAATAGTTTATTTTAATTTCTTTTGTTGTTATTTTATGAATTAGGTTTAGTTTTGTTTAAATTGTAAACTATTAATAGTTGCTATTTTTTTTTAAGTGAAGTAGTAGTAGGTAGAATAGAAGTAGAAGTAGTACTCATAGACTTTTAGATAAGTACTGATAGGTTAGTTTTGGGTCATTCATGTTTATTTTTTTTGTATTGAGTAGGTAAAAGCGTAGGTACTTTTTCAAAACTATGAGGGAGGACATCTGCTAATTTTTTTTTCGAAAAACGACGGAAACGCGGACGAAGTCGCGGGCAAAAGCTAGTCGTAAATATTATTATCATACAGTTTACACGAACTGTTATTATAATTTTAAATCTCTTAGTAAGTTTAATAGCCTTAAGCCGTACTGTCTGCTGACAAGGCGAACTTCACGCAGATGCATTATTGCCATGGAAACCGCATTTGCGTGCCGTGTGCTTGGAGGACAGTATTGATCCAGTCGGACCGTAAAATATTTCTACACTAGGTTCTCATGAAAGTAAGGGAAGTTTCCAGGAATGTTGTGTTCGAGTTTGTAGACAACACAAGGTTGCACACGGCTGCTATAAATATAGTTTATAGCGATATGTTTTAGCTTGCCTTGGTTGTGTGAGATATTATTTATGGCGGTTTTTACTTGAATAAATTACAAAAAATAATCGTATTTCTATAGAATATTTAAATCAGAATTCGTCCATTTTATACGTTTGTTTAAAGAACGCTGGTTATTGCTGGTATTAAGCTGCATCTAGTGAAACTAAAAGGAGAAAAGAAAATAAATGATGGTAGATGTACTTGGTATTGTAGCGATCATGAATTTAGGCGAAGACTATCTACCTGCATGCTCTTCGACAGTCCACCAGCGGGCATGGACAGCAGTCTGTGAGGACTCTCGAAGCACTCCCATACGGCCGACCAGTCCTGTTGACCGCTTGACGAAGAGTCATTGACGGTTGAGGTGGCCCCACTACCCGCTTGACTGTCATCTGGGGGAAAAATCAGAATTAAGTAACTCTTTAGAGCATGCAGTTGAAGTTGTCGATTTTTATTATAACCCACTGATCTGTTGCTTGTATTGCGATTTAGTTTACAGGTTACATACACAAATCTCAAATACAGCTTAGCAAGAAATAAATTGCTCAGGCTGTGCTGAAAACGTGCCTTTAGTGTTAAAGATGAAGAAAGAAGAAAACCCGTAGGACACACGAGGGCTGGACTATAAATACCTCACACAACAAGAGAAGAACTGTGAGAATCATGTTTTTAATAATTTTTGATTTTAAATCTGGAATTTGAATAAAACTTAAACAATTGTTGTCTGATCTACAAACGGAGTTACGGTTTAGCTTTGTCTTTCTGTGTGTGTTTAAGTCTGTGGCAACGAAGGTCTCACAAGGGAGGTTCGATTTCAATGTGTAGTTTTTAAATAAATGTTTGGTATAGTCTGTGAGAAAGTTAATCGTAACTTATTGCACATACATTCATTCGATCGTGATGGACATTGGTACTTACTTATGGACTGCGCAATAATGAGACAACTTTGACCTAATTTGATCTGGCACCGCAGCCAGGAAATTTTGCGGACTAACCGACTCTCAACAACTTACAGCGGATATAATTATCACGTTTTGGCTAATTCAACTGATGGTCAAGGTGATGACTTAGTGAAGAAGACAGGTGTTCGATCTAAGGATGACCGGTTTTTAAACAATAGACCCGGATATTCCAACCGCACAAAGCTAATAACTTATGACTCATAGCCATAGTTATATCTTATAATTAAACTATAACCAAAAGGTATAAAACAAAAATTAATTATAGGTACGCGCGTTTTCCGGGGAATTGTTAATTCGCAAATAAAACAATTAAAAATATACAGGGTGTTTGGCGCATGGACCGACACAATTTTTCCAGGGATTTGGGAGGTCATTAGCTAGGTTCTACCCATACACCCTTTGTCCCAAATGTCACGGTTGGTTACATATGTTTTTTTTTGTTTAAATGAAAAAAATGCCCAAAATGTTTCCTTTAATTCGAAATAACTTTTTTGTTTGTGGGCGTAGTGGCACAAAACAAGTTTTGTTGCATTCTCCAAAGTCTTTTAAATCTAAAAACATCTTTGTTTTATACAACTGGTTTCAAGAAAATTCCTTACAAGCTTCCAAAGTAATTTTTTTTATTTAATGAATGAAATTTTACAACTTCTAAATTAATTATAAAAAAAATAAAAGTCATTTTGAACTTAGCTTCATTTTAAAAAGTTCTTTAGTTGATACCCTTTCTAACGGTATGCTACATGTCATAGAAATTATTCATTATGTAGTCAAAATACTAGTTAGGAGAGTCAGGGTTAAGAAAAGACTTTTTAAGGTTATTTTGTTTTTAATAAACTAAAGTTATAAAAAGGAGGCAAAACACTGGGAGAGGTGGAAAGTAATGGGGGAGGCCTTTGCCCAGCAGTGGCACAGAATAGGCTAGTTAAAAAAAAAGTTATAAATCTTGTTCAAATTGACCTCCTCCATTTCGTATACATGCACGACATCTGTTTCTTATTTCAACTGTCGTTGTACGTAGTGCCCGAACTTGTTGTGCCTGTTTTGGAAGAAGGTGTGCCGATAGTTTTCCAAAATGACGGCTGTCCAGCACACTACCAACTGGACGTGCGAGAGCATTTAAATAATGCCTTTCCAAACGCATGGATTGGTAGAGGCGGCCCTATTCCGTGGCCCGCACGGTCCCCAGACCTGACGCCTTTGGATTTTTACGTCTGGGGACGAGCAAAAGAATTGGTTTACCAGACAGAAGTGCCCACTAGGGAAGTTCTAATTGAACGAATAACCGACGCGTTTCAAACTATGAAAGAAGAAATGCGACTACGTACAACGACAGTTGAAATAAGAAACAGATGTCGTGCATGCATACGAAATGGAGGAGGTCAATTTGAACAAGATTTATAACTTTTTTATTAACTAGCCTATTCTGTCCCACTGCTGGGCAAAGGCCTCCCCCATTACTTTCCACCTCTCCCGGTGTTTTGCCTCCTTTTTATAACTTTAGTTTATTAAAAACAAAATAACCTTAAAAAGTCTTTTCTTAACCCTGACTCTCCTAACTAGTATTTTGACTACATAATGAATAATTTCTATGACATGTAGCATACCGTTAGAAAGGGTATCAACTAAAGAACTTTTTAAAATAAAGCTAAGTTCAAAATGACTTTTATTTTTTTTTATAATTAATTTAGAAGTTGTAAAATTTCATTCATTAAATAAGAAAAATTACTTTGGAAGCTTGTAAGGAATTTTCTTGAAACCAGTTGTATAAAACAAAGATGTTTTTAGATTTAAAAGACTTTGGAGAATGCAACAAAATTTGATTTGTGCCACTACGCCCACAAACAAAAAAGTTATTTCGAATTAAAGGAAACATTTTGGGCATTTTTTTCATTTAAACAAAAAAAAACATATGTAACCAACCGTGACATTTGGGACAAAGGGTGTATGGGTAGAACCTAGCTAATGACCTCCCAAATCCCTGGAAAAATTGTGTCGGTCCATGCACCAAACACCCTGTATAGTTGAAGGCAATCTTTTACAAAGCCAGGGTCTTGCAAAATTGAATTACGAAATGTTACGGGTACCTACTGTATGTATGTTACACAGATAACTAACTGCTATGCTCAATGCTCAGTTAGTTATAAACGATTTTAAATTGCATCTATTCTACGGAACAGTTTATATCATCAGGACAGCATGAAAACTAGGATTTGTACTCCCGATGACAACTACACATAAACGATTGGGCCGTGGCTTCACGTTAGCTCTGCTACACTAGCAATTTGCTAACCGAATGCTTACACTACTAGCGTAGCGTCCCGTTGGGGGCGGTCAGTTCACGTAGTAGAGGGGGAAGTTAAATTGTAGACATTGAACAGAGGGAACGTACTAGGACCAAAGTCAGGCAAAGGTGTATTCTCGAACGAACGGGGTGCGTTTCGGGAACGCTTCATAAATGCAAACCAAGTGAGCTCCTCGACTATAAACTTACGGTTATCTCGGGTCGTTTGTACTTTGAAACTCAAATTTGAACTAGTGAACAGTTTTTTTTAAATAGGTACCGGTAAATTGGAACCGTGATCACAATATTTCCACAAAACAGGGGCACCCCTTTGTTTTGTGGAAATATTATGATCACGGTTCACTATGACGTCTTAAAGCAGGAGTAATTCCAGTTTGGGAAAGAGACAGAGCTATACAGTTCATCTAGCCCCATCTCTTTTTCACAGTGGAATTAATCCCCCTTTAAGATGTCATAGTAGGCCACCAGGTCTAAAAAGACCCATCGCCTGCAGTGACGTTAACCCAGGCAATTACCGTAGAGTAAAACTTCGGCTGTAATAGGCAATTTGAGAATTATCACGGGCCATTAGTTTCTTCGAGTAAACAATAACAGCCACTAAGACGCTCAATTTATATTGAAATACGTGATGTAATTAATTTATGGTCACCAATTCGGCAAAGGAAAATTTCGTTAAGAAACCGGCCTACCTACCTACCTAGAACAAAAATTAGATGACATCTGCCAACTTGCACTACCCGCGCGGAATTACGGTCCCCTCACAGAGAACACTTCGAAGTAGTTTTATAGCAATACTCTTCGCTGCTGTTACGAAATTTTAATTTATTCTATACACAACAGGGCCGGTAGTCTCGACATAGATACCGACATTGTCGCAAACTTTCGATCGCTTAATAATAACGGAAAAATCGGTTGCAATAATGATGCTTGCGAGAAATGCAAATCTGAACATCCAAGATGCGTTTCTCGCAAGCATCGTTATTGCAACCGAATAATTAATTAAACTATTAAGCGATCGAAAGTTTACGACAATGTCGGTATCTATGTCGAGACTGCCAGCCCAGTCCTACACAAATCATAACATCATCAACAAAGGCGTAGTAGATTAAATACGCATTATGGAAGCTACCTCAAAAACTACTGATCAGAAGTTGACCAAATCGATATGGGACCAACCCTGCGATATCTTTTCCTCAATAAAATAGAATCTTCGAAATCGGCCGACGTAGTTCAGAATTATCGCTGAACACACGAACAAAAACGTTCAAAATAATGGTGCCTTTAACAATTTTGCTCTCCTACCCAGTTTCGATTTTCTTAATCCTAGTCCTAGATCAAAAAACAGCTAAGATTTTTTTTAATATTTTCCATACATTATTTTCTTTTGTTATGTTAATTTCCAATAAGCATGTTTTGACTACGATCACCGAAAAAGAAGATGGGTCGGATTTGGGCCAGTGGCTCTTACCATCACTTGTGAAGTTGTAACTAAGAATGAAATTAAATGATGTGATGCCGCCATTATGCAGTTTTAGCACCATCAGCATGTTATCATTAAATATAAACATAAGTTCGGTTATTATAAGGTGAGATATGGTCAGAGAAACAGGTTTATGCGCCATACAGTGTAGATCTCAGTTTTCGTCGTCGTTGTCCGTAACAAACATTTTAAAACACCGTTGCAGCCACGTTGCATCGTTACTGGAGTGCATGGAATGCATAAGACGGACCAGGAAACAATAAGCACTAGGTAGTCTAACCAACAACTACAAGCAAACCACCAACAGCATGCATGAAGTCCCGATGCACACATTCGCATTTGTAAGGAGTTGGGGGTAGGTAGGACGTTCAGTGCATTGTGGGGGGAGGTGAAAAAAACATGGAGTGAGGTAAGGAGGGAATGGCTTCCCTCGTGGCTGACGTAAAATCCAGCGTAGCGTCCTACTTCATGAATGTGTATGCATTTCGGAACGTCGCGAATAGTTAGTTCTTTTGATAGAAAAGAACCTAACTATTACTCCTCTATTAACTATCATATTTACAGGATTTTCATAATAATAAGAAATAAAAGAAGAAAGAAAATATATTTATTTGTCGCAGGGACAAAATGACAAAAAATAACATGCAACGCTTTATTTATTATACATTTAACAGGAAGGAACAAAAAAAAATTAACAGCTTGCACGTCGTGACTGCGACAAGCAGGTTACCATTCAGCATGCTGATACTGTGCCATGGGGGGCCTACAGCACAGAGCTGGTTTGTGTTTCTCACTCTGTAATACAAAATATGCAAGCTATTCGATTTCAATTAATATGTACGAAAACTAAACAATAATGGGGACTGCTTAGAACCAATAAACGTAACCCTAACTTTGAAGCTGTGGTGTAATTCGGCTCTTTCTTTCCCTCATTCTCAATAAATCTTTTAAAAAATAAACACGGCTGTCGATGGATGACTCGACCAACAGTTGCACGTATCTGTTATGTCTCGATCATCACTTAGCTCATTGTTTTTTAAATAGGTACTTAGTCGAATAAAGAATAGTTTAGAGAACGAGGTTGACAAAAATCCGTATGACGCGTAACTGAAGTTCATAATTTTCAGTTCCATTGATGTTTCTTCCCAACGACCGCGACGTTTGCGAAGTGAAGCGAACAGAAAATGCAACAGAACGAGAAATTCTACCAGGATACCATAAAAACTAGGACGTTATTCGAATACATCATAAATTCGTATTCCAATGTGTGATTTTGCCTCAGCACACTACTACGTCTAATACCAACTTAGCTATTGATGGTAAATACATTCGATAAAAATAACGATGCGGACGAATTTTTGGACGCCCTGTAGCCCTTTTCTACTTGTATATATGTATTACTATTATACAGTTTTGTAGTTTGTAAATAATGTAATTATCTTTGAAATAAAAATAATGAGCAAGATATAGAAACAAACATAAACAATAGTAATAGCTAGCAAGCGATGTTGCGATGTTGCGACACAAAGTTACAGGCTAACCTTTAAACTAATGAACACATGACCCTGAACTGTTAGGGCGCAGCAAGTTTACTTAAAACTAGTAAATATTTTAACATTCTTTCTTCATCGTGTGGTTAGTGCCTAACATTAATATGGGTATCACGTATTTAGGAACTTTAATTACATTTTTAAACTTATAATTATCTACCTTATAATGACAATACTACAAGCCTTTGCCCGCGGGTCTGAGCACCATATGTTAGGACTCAATAGCTAAGCTGAAAACTTTAAGATTATAATTTATAGTATATCTTGATTTCACTCATGATAGTTTTATAGAGTAGACTGCGTAGAGAAAGAAACCTTAAGAGAATCTTGGTATTTTGTGTTCATCTTCCTTTGTTAACATTTTAAGTTTTATACATAGTAACAAACTTAATTTAATACAATATCTACTATTACCTAATACACTACTATTATGCAGGTAATCTAATATATAAAAATATCGGGTCACGGTTTTTGTCGTCGCACTCCTCCGAAACGGCTCGACCGATTTTTAAGAAACTTTTTATTTATACTATATTTGGTAGGTATGACAATAGGTCGTAAAGTATATTTCACACGGTCGATTGACGGCCTCGGTCGGCTAATGTCGGGAGTCTAATTCTTGCTTACCCTACACTGATGACTATGACGAAGGGATGGTCTCATGCCATGGCCTCATGACATTTTGAATTTATCGGGAAAAATAAAAACACTTATCTCATGCATGACGGAAATCTACCACTATGTGAGTGTAGGATCCATTCAATGTGTATAATTTCGAACATAATTATATACTACATACATGCTTACGTTCGTTCTTCGCTACCGATCATTTTCTCTGTAACTTAACACCACATTATTCCAGGGACCGGGCATTACAAAATTCAAAGATACCTCATATCTTTGAATTTTGTTATGCCCGGTCCCGGAAAACTACACGTTCAGTCAAACGCACAAGAATCCTTACGTCAGCGAATTAAGCAGTATAATACCGTGTTTGAATTACGAGTAACTAATGTTCTAACTTAATTTATAAGGTATTTAAGCACAAGACTTATGAACTTACATAAGTTAAAAAAGTAACCAATGCGAATGTAATACAGGGTGAAAGGACATGGACACACAAACGGTTTGTTTCCACGTATTCAGTACATTTTGAGCCCCCCCCCCCCCCCCCCACATACAATTTTTAATATCGGTTAATTAAAAATAAAGCTGTTTCCTACAAAAATGCAATACATAGTAACCGTTTTCGGTGTCCATACTTTTTTAACTTAGGTATAAAATTGGGTACCATTTGTAATCCTGCATACATGTACAAATTGTACATTATCTGGAGCTATTCTGTTTATTAATATTTTCATCTTTTCTGACTGATCATGAAAGTGACGGAATCAATCGTTATAAATATAATGCAGTCTATAAACTTATTTTCATTAACTCACGCACGCAATGACTCAAACAGAGTCCCTGAGCAACTGCACCGGTTTAGTCAGCTGGGACGGATACAATGTTCGCGAAACGACGTTCATAACGGTTTTTCAGTACCAGGATATCATACGCTAGCAGGAGGTGCATTGCATACGAAGGAACGCTAACCACGTGCTCGACAAGCGACCGCGCCGGTTTGTCAGCTGGGACGGATACAACGTTCCCGACGCAACGTCCGTAACGTTTTTTCCGTACCAGGATACCATACCCTAGCTGGAGGTATTGTTTACGAAAGCACGCCAACCTCGTGCTCGGCAACTACAGAACAGTTGAAACACTGAAACTCGTAGCGACACCGATACGGCAATATTATGTAAGTACGACTAAAAATACCGAACGCTGTGTCTTTGCTTGCAGAACACTGTGATTCGTTTCATTGATATCTTTTAAGAAATATACAAGGAATGAAATATGGAGATAATTCTTTGTTTGTTTGTTTTGTTTCCTGGCTTTCCAGGAAAAGCAAAATAATACGTTGAAACATAATTTATTGGATCGTATCACAAGGTGATCATCGGAGCGAAGACTTAATTATCGTATTTTATTCACAATCTTGTAAAGTTAAAATATTTTCTTACAAATTGAAACTCTAAAATCCATCGATCAAATCAAACTGGCTTGATGACGAGGACGTTTTAAGTCAGTGCTTGTTAATACCGCAATGAAGTTGTTGCAACAAAGTTTGGTATTTACGCCTTAAAGGTACTAGGAATGCTGAACTAAACAAGAGGCTGTTCGCTTCGTCCAGATACATCCCATAAATTTGATAGAACCTTACTTCTAGGTATTAAGTGTCATACTCGAGAGTAGTGCCAGCGTGAAAACTACTATGTTTACTTGAACACCCAGTACCACGTCACTGGAAGAAGCGATGGCGTGGCGACGTAACTACGAAGCTTAAGCTCCAAAAAACATCAAGTGTATTTAAGTACTTTTCCGCATTTGACCATAATATGTTTTTAATTTAGTACACAACAAAACCTTTGTTACAATTTTTGCCGATATGCGTCAAAACAAGCAAACGGATATTTAATGTCAAACGGTATATTCATTTCTTCATATTATGAAGAAATGAATATACCGTTTGGTGTACGTAGTGACAATAAACATATACAAACATTGATCGGAAATACTCGTACAATAGTTATTTTTATTACCACTCAGGAGAACTCCGATAAAGTGTATAACATTCGCGTAGTTAATAAACAGTATAAAATTACACCTGGCACCCGCAAAAATTGGTTTACAAAGAAATACTCCTCACAACTAATGCTCAGAAAAGAGACTTTGACCCTGCAGGTCAAATTAAATGTGATAAAGGTCTAAAATTCTCAAGTGGTCAAACCGTTATTTTCTGAATCTTATAAATGCTTACAAGAACCCACAGAAGTTACCTATATCTAGACAAAAGAGAGGTGCTGGTCTACCGTATCTTTGAAAAATATTAAAAAAATACTGAACTTACTTATTGGGATGATCCTAATGAACTAGTGGACAGGCTTTAACTTAACAACAACTGCAAATATAATTTCAGTCGTCATTGATGGATCCTCTAAGTATGTTTGGGCTATTCCACTTAAACAAAAGAATAAACAAACTGTATCTGAGACTTTCAATACTATGTTGAGTAGAGAAAAACGTATCCCTAGAAACTTGCAAACAGATCTGGGAAAAGACTTTTACAATAAAAGTTAAAAACAAATATTATTAAATAATTCTATAAACCACTACTGCTCTTATTCAACGAAAAAGGCTTCAATTGTAGAACGGTTAATAAGGACGATAAAAAGTAGGCTTGACAAGGAATTCCAAAGGGAATTATAAATGGATAGACGGGACACTTACACTTGCAAATATCATTAATAGATATAATCATACCATACACAGAACAATTAGTTTACCGCCTATTCAAGTGAATCATAGCAATAAAAATAAGCTTCTAAAGAGATATTTCAATCAAAATCGAACGAAAACATTATGTCGAAAGTTTAAGAAAGGGGATTTTGTACGAATAAGTAAACATAAAGGTTGTTTCGAAAAAGGTTACACTCGTAATTGGTCTACAGAGATATTTAAGATCAGTAAAGTTCAAAACACAAATCCTGTTACATATTTATTACAAGATGCTAAAGAGCACCCTATTTTATGAGCATTTTATGATCAAGAATTACAAAAATCTAAACATCCTGACATTTTCCTTGTAGAAAAAATTTAAACGAAAAGGCAGAAGAGTTTTCGTGAAATGGTTGGGGTTATCACCCTTCGAAAATAGTTGGATTTATGATACCAACGTTTTATGAGTGGTTTATCAATATAACATCATGCTCTATGATAATGGTTCTATTCTGTTTGTATACATGAAAGGAGAAGGACTTGTCAATAATTTAATTAATAATTTACCATTTGAGCTCCATTTACCGGGATATAATTATTGCGGCCCAGGAACCAGATTACGTGAATGATTGGCTCGAGGTGATAGGGGTGTAAACAAATTAGACGATTATTGTTAACATCGCGATATTACATATAGTAATACCAAAAGGTTGAAAGATCGTCACAAAGCAGATATAATTTTATTAAAAATGGCAAAAAAGCGTGCTTTATCTCCTGATGCAAGCACAGGAGAAAAACTTGCTGCCAATTTAGTCAATAATAAAATGCTAGCAAAAGTAAGTTCTGGATCTGGTATCAAAAAAGTCCATTAAAAAATTACACAGAAGTGTAGGAAAAACTAATAGAATTAGCCTATGCTGCTGCTAGAGATTTAGTCAATAATAAAATGCTAGCAAAAGTAATTTCTGGATCTGGTATCAAAAAAGTGCATTAAAAAATTAAACAGAAGTGTAGGAAAAACTAATAGAATTAGCCTATGCTGCTGCTAGAGAATTGAATCATGATTCATCTGCCAGGTCCACACATATCACTTCCTAAGTCTGGCGGTGTTTTACCTATAATACCAATATTTGCTGGTTTGTCTGCTGCTGGCAGTATAGCAGGTAGAATTGCTGGTATCGTCAAAACCATAAATGAATATAGAGTTGCAAGAAAGCGTTTAGAAAAAATGAAAAGTCATAATAAGAATGCATAAGGTATATGTATTGGAAATGGACTGCGGCTAAATCGTTACAAGGATGGACTTGGAATATATACAAGTTTAAAGAAAAAAAAAACTAAATCTTATGGTACCTAATCGTGCTCCATACATTTTACTAAAGACGTTACATATTTTTGCGGAGTGTATATGAGGGATACCTTACCGAAGTCACCGTTTTCGAAAGAGCCACATTCTTTCGAAAACGGTGACTTCGGTATAATCATAAATTTAGATAATTCTAAAATTCTGGTACAGATTGGGTAGCCTATATAATTTTAAATGAATATATCGAATACTATTTGACTGTTACGGCAACTTGAAACCTCCAATAGAATTTGTTCGCTATGTAGGTTCTAACAATATCAATTATAATTACAATAATTTACAAAAGAATAACTTATTCCATTGCGGGCATTTATGCATTAAAATTCTTAAAGAGTTTTGGAAAATACACGGTTATATCAAATTATCACTTCTTAAAAAAGGTTTAAATGTTACGTGTCGTACTAATAAGACAACACTTTAACATTATCTGCTACAGGAGACGAATGTCAATATAGAGTGAAAAAAAAGATAGTTTATAATATAAAATCATCTGCCGAAGTTAAATAGCTAAGAAGAGAAATAGCTTTACTCGTTCTCGTACCGTCAGAAAACGAAGACATATAACTATAAAAAATTAACTGAAGATAACAAATTATTTCTTCGAGTTTTGGGATTAAAATTATGAGTATTCTTCAAGTGGATGGTTTACCACAAATCGATGACTCTATAGTGAGTTATGAAATTCATACCTACTTATAATCCATATAGCAACAGTTTTAATGAAAATGATGAAATACGCATCAACACACCCACACCACAGCCACAGTGGCATCGAAAGATGCAGCAGGAAAACTAACACGAAAGATTGTTAATTTTACAAATAATTATATATCATTCCTGTTTCAAGACATTCGATATGAAATTAACGGTGTTGAGATAGACCGCATAAAAATGCAGGTATTACTACCACTCTAAAATCATATCTGTCTATGAGCGAGGGGGAAGTAAAGCTGCTGCTATTTGTGATGATGGTAATTTATAAATGAATTCCACACACGGTCTGTAGTCCCACAAGGCTCTCATCTTGGCCCAGTTCTGTTTCTGTTATTTGTAGACGACATCACCAGTCAAATTAAACATTGTGAAGCTTTGCTGTTCGCTGATGACTTAAAAATTTACAGAAAAATCACGTAACCGGCTGACAGCAGGCTTGTTCAAAGTGACTTAAAAAACATTGAAAACTGGTGCTTATCAAACAATATGGCTACCAAAAAATGCTTTTTCATCCGTTTTTCCAGAAAAAAGTCATCTTTCCCCACCTCTTACAAACTGCACAAATCTACATTGTCAAAGGAACCTCAAATACGTGACCTCGGGGTTCTAGTCGACGATGAGCTGAGTTTTAAACCACACATCAGCGACGTGGTCAATAAGTCAGCACAGATGCTGCGTTTCGTTAAACGCAATACTCGGGGCTTTCAATTTCCAAAGACCAGAATAGGTTTGTTCAACACTCTTATGCGTAGTCGATTAGAATATGCTAGCGTTGCATGGAATCCATTCTACGCTGTCCATTCGCAAAGAGTTGAGAGAATTCAACGAGCTTTCACAAAGCATCTCGCCTTTTTATCTAGGAAAATAAGCCATCGCTGTCCGTACGAACAACGCCTACATTTTTTCAACATAAAAACGTTGCGAGACCGTTGCCGTTCGCGTGATCTTATCTTTCTGTACAAAATTATCAACAGAATCGTAAAATGCAGCGATTTAGTCGAACGTATTCCGTATTCATTCCCTTTAAAACTTCCCAGATATCCCATCACCAGACTGTTCCATATTCCTTTCTGAAAATCAAACCTTGGCCTCAACGCTCCCTTGCTACGAATATGTAGAAGCTACAATAGCTCCTGCACATCACCGGAAACCGATTTATTCGGTGTTTCCCTCAGCAAGTTCAGAAGATACGTTTCTGAGGCACGGAAGTGCACCAATTTGCCTTTAAACAACTAATTTCTGTCAATTCAATACTTCAATATTTGCAGCTAGTTAACAAAAATGTAAATAAAAATTCAGATATCAGACTCATAACACTTATATCTTCATAATTCATTTCATCTCATGAGTCGTAAGTAAATTTTATAAACAATATCCAAATTGTATTATTTCCATTATTAATTTTTATTATTGTTTTACTTTATAATTAATATTACTTTACAATTAAGATTTGATACATTATGTTGTTGTCCTATGGTGAATGCTGTGTATACCTATAATAGGCATACATACCAGCACTTTTATGTTATTTTTATTGTTTCAAATTAATTCTTAGTATGTACTGCTGTTGGTGTACCAAATAAATAAATTAAAAAAAAATGTGCGAATATTGTTGTTCAAAACTGCTACATTAAGAATCTGAAAACTAATCTCAAGTCAGGAGAATTCTTAATACATTGTGATTTCAGTGAAAATTACAACACCAAATATGCTTCTGAAATACAGTCTTTTCATTTTGGGAGCTCGAGACAACAAATATCATTACACACGTCTGTCATTTATTATGTAAAAAACGGAGAACATATCAATAATAATTATCATGATAATAATCTTTTTTTTTTTTTGGATGGGAAATCATCAAATGACTCCTCCCGCTCTGGGCGGAGCGGAAGGGAGTGTCAGACTTTTACTGACTAAAAACCATTCATGTTCCTTCTTTTGCCCTTTATGTTCCAGGGCCGCGGTATCTCTTTCGAACAGTCCCGCAGCCCTGGCAGGCATCGGCCCTTGCGGGCCCCTCCTGTTTGCTGACATCTCTTTGAGGCGCGCGTGGAACACGAACGCGCCATCGACACTGCCTGTCGTAATAAGACGGACTGACCTCGAGCTAGCCCATTACTCACCGTCCACAGGCCCGCGCCTACGGTAGCCGAGAGCCACCACGTGGCCCCCGACGCCCAGTGCTTCTCCCGCGGTGGCTGTGACGTGATGTTCTTCACTCTCACGTTCCGCCACCTAGCATGACTGCTTCGCAGAAGGAGGTGACGGTTTCCCATTCCACCATGGCTTGAATCAGGCCGGCATGGCGTTAACCATGGCTTGAACCAGGGCCGGGCGCGAGAGGTCGCCGCCGCCAATCGCCGCTACGAGGACACGGCGGTGCTCCGCTCAAGCGAAACAGACCTCCACAGTGTGGTCCACTGTGTCCTCCGGGCGATCCTCACAATGGTAACACCCGGGCGTTTCCTCCCGCCCGATTCGGTGCAGGTACCTCCCAAAACAATCGTGTCCGGTGAGGACCTGCATCAGGCGGAAGGTGAGGGCGCCGTGGCGCCTCTCTAACCACTCCTCAAAGAGAGGAATTACCGCCACTATCGTGGCGTGCCCTGCACGGGATTATCATAATATAGAAACCGAAAAATGTTTTACGTGATGGCCAAGCTCCATTGGAACAATTCGAGATTATGTCGTGTGGTTTGGAATTACTCCGAAAAGGGTCATGGAAAGGGAGCTCCAGATGGTGTAGGGGGCGTGCTGAAGAGAACAGCTGATCAGATTGTTGCTCAAGGAAATGATATTCCAAATATTGATATCCTTATTAGTTACCTTAAAGTCAGATGCCCAGGAGTTACATTGGTGCACATTGCAGAATCCGGCATTCTAGAAAGAGAAATGTTGATTCCCTCAAGTCTAAAAGAATTCCGAGGTACCATGGGAGTTCGAAATCAAAATCAAAAAGTTATTTCAAGTAGGCCCGTTACAGGCACTTTTGAACTGTCGAAACAAAGTAATATTATAAACGCGAAAGCAACTCTGTCTGTCTGTCTGTTACGCTTTCACGTCTAAACCACTGAACTGATTTTAATGAAATTTGGGAGATAGAGTTGACCTTGAGAAAGAACATAGGATAGTTTTTATCCCGGACTTTTGAAGAGTTCTCTTGGAAACGCCATATAACCGAACTCGACGCGGGCGAAGCCGCGGGCGGAAAACTAGTTCAAAAATAAAATAATTAATTCAAATAAGCCGTGGCAACCAAGACATGACCAGTCACAACTGACAGCGCCTGTACACGAACATGACGCATGTATCAGCACCATTCAACTCAACCATTTTGAGGGGAACTAAATGATTCGACATACGCGCTACCATCAGCGAGACATTTGAGTGAGCACTTAACCGCCAGGGCACATTCAAGTAAAAAAAAAGACGTAGGTTTCCAGCGAATGATAGCTTTCTATTACATAGTACTCACATAATATGGGCTATGCGGTTATATAATACCAAAAGAAATTGAATCTATACAATGCAAAGATAGTTGTACAATCTTCAGCAGCTCCAACAATACTATTTAATGCTATCCATTAATCCGTTTATGCGCCCCTGTTCATGTGGAGCAAGACCGGCATTTTATTTTATTTTATTTGTTGCATCTTTATTTTGGAGAAATCTCCATATAACTCACATTTCAGTACAGAACGAGACATAAAAACATAACATAAAAAGTTAGTGTGTTAGTAACACAAAAATGTACCTAAAAATATGTCAGTATTGTTAGTAACTATATCTAACTGATGCCTATGGCTGTCCTTATCCACTGATTCTGGAAAGGACAGTCAGAACGGGCAGCAATCACATTTAGAATGCTGTTGCTGCTGCCTCGTAGACGGTGCAGCAAGGAGTTTGCTTTCTTGCACATGATGGCTTGAAAACCATCCGTACGGGCTTCAGCAAACATACCAGACGCGCTGCAGCGCCACGACAGCCCCAACAGCATCCTAAACGTGTTATTGTACTGTGTGCGCAGGGCTGTGTGTTTTAGGCTTCACCCACACACGCTCGAGTAAAACGACTGGCAGTACGCCTTAAAAAGTGTTATTTTCACCTCGTTGGTGCAGCGTGCGAACCTGCGAGCGAGCATATTGCCTCTCACCGCCAAAGCCCTGCGCTCCCTCTCTATGTCCTCGTCATCCTTAAGGTCACCAGTTACTATGTGACCCAGATACTTAAAGCTGTCCACTACTTTTAAGGCTGCACCGTTAAGAATGACAGGAGGAACATATGCGGGATAGTATGTACCTGCTCTAAATACAAGTAATTCACTCTTATTGGAGTTGTATTTAAGCCCGTGCGACATCGCAAAAGCCTCACACTGAGACACCAGATTCCTTAATCCGCTTATTTAGGGGCTCAGCAACACCATGTCGTCCGCAAAGCTAATATTGTTAACACATTTGTCATCAACGAAGCAGCCGACTTGAGTGCTACTGAGCCGCTCAATCAGCTTATTTACATACAAATTAAATAATAATGGGGAGCTTGACCACATTCCAATTTATAGTCGCCGAGAAAGTACCGGCCCATCTCACCTGATTTCTCTGGTTTGATTACCAGTACTTGAGAAGAGAGGTACATTCCACCGGCACACCCGCGCTTCCCAGCTTCTCCCATAGCACGTCATATGATACGAGATCAAAAGCTTTTGATAGGTCCAGGAAACACGCGTATACCGGTGCTTGACAGTATGTTTCAGGCAGAGTATGGCGGTCTCCGTCGACAGACCGGCTCTAAATCGTCGTAAAGGTCGACGTGCCTCGTGAGATTATCATTTAACAGACTGTCAAGCACCTTGGCTGCTACAGTAGCAAGTGAGATGGGCCGATAGTTAGCTTTATCGGACGCGTCACCCGTCTTATTTTTAATAATCGGCACCACGATTGTACGCATTAATGGCTCAGGTAAATAAGATTGAGCCCTGTTTTAATTTTATGCTATTTAGCCCATATATATATGCATATACATACATACTGTGGTCAGTGTAAAGGTTGCAATAAAACCCGTTGAATTTTTATGCCTAATGATACCAGTTTGACTTCTATAACGCTTGGAACTTGGAACTATGGGCGGAGTTTGATACTAGCAACTGTCGAAAATAACTCCGGTGCAAGCTATCACTATCTTTGTTTAGACCAGCACCAGAACAAATGAAGTAAAACCGTAGGAATTATACGTTTGTCGGTTTCATACTATTCCTAGAAGAGTTCATCCTCCGTGTCTATAGCTGTTGTGTTTTAGCTTGGCAGTAGTGGTCATTACCTTTCCCTTAATAATAAAGCCATTTATTCAGATCTTACATCAAAACACTATTACACCCTATTACCTTTCCCTTAATATCTTTTTAATAACCAAAACAATGAGCAATGTTTCAATTTACTTTAATAAAACATGTTGAGAATCATTTCTCATTCAGAATGTTAAATCGTCAGACGTCTATATCTCCGTTTTCTGAATCAAGAACATCAAAAAAATGTAGGCGGGCTAATGACCGCTATTGTGATGCTAAAATTCAACGAATAAACGATATGAGTAGTTGAGTATGTTTCAAACGACCCCAGGGGTTGGTGTTCGCTTTCATTATAAAAGAAAAAACTGTCAAAAACTGTCAGTTTTTCCAAGAATCAAAGTAAGTCATGTCTACATAGAAGCGTGTACACAGAAGAATACCGTTACCATGACAACGCGCTGTTCTTGACGATATGCAGATTCTGCTTTACGAGCAGGACAGCATAAACGCTAGGAAGTGTATTGCACACAACAACTACTACCGACAACTATACATAGAAACGCTAGGGGCGTGATTTCATGAATGCACATGCACTACTACACTAGCAATGTGGGAGGTCCGGACTGCCCTCATAGTGGGCGAGTTTTTTACAAATAGAGGGAACGACTAGGAAAACAGGAAAAGCATATTCAGTCTGGAAGCGTTTGGAGTACGGCGGGAATTTTTCGAAAAAAATCATCAATCAGAGATAAATATCATGCTATCAGATTATATCATAAATGAAAGCTTTAGAATTCGAGTGAGATTCACAATACTGTATGTTGTATCGATTTATAGAACACTCTACCCACAACAGGATTACGCTAATATTAAAGAACAGAAACGGTGTTTTGTAAAACCATGCCTACCTTATTAAGGGGTTTTAGTTTGTTTATAAAAACCGGAGCCTGATTTATAATTTCCTGGTAATACTCGTACATAAGAACTGGCAAGAATATTATTTTGACAAAAAGCAGTCAGGCAAGCAGATGATTGGATTATTCGTTGGCGAAAATGTATCGTTTCTGAAGGAGCATACTTTGAAGGCGATAAAATAACTGGATGAATAACTAACATTTTGTGTATTATTGATCGTTTCCCGGTACTTTGTTGACAGAGTAGTATAAAACCGATTGCCCCCTAATTATTGGACCGATTTACATGATTTGTTTTTTTTTCAAATTAATTGGTAGAGGAAGATCAATGATGGTTCCACATAAATTTTATTAACGGCTTGAGTAGTTTATGAATTACCTTCTTCATTATTACTCTTCTTCTTGTTCTTCATATTAACTTCTTGTTGCAATGTAAAATGGAACGCATGAAAAGAATTAGTGGGAAATACTACACATAAAAAGGCTAAAATAACAGACTTCACTGTCGCAAGTCGGCGACTTTTTTGCCATCGACTTCTGGAAGTACTGTTATTTTCCACTGTTATTTTGGAAGTCTGTTTTTAGAGCCTATGTTAATGTAACGTCTGAGAATTTAAACACCAGAACAGCAGGAATGCAGCAGGATGTATTTCCTGTGACGTGAAAAGTGCATAATAATATAGATACTAATTCATGTGGCTGGGCCACGACTGCTATTAATGGAATCGGTTACTAGGTTAGCATAAAATATTAAGATGCACGACATGAACTGCAGCAGTTTCACTTTTGGTGAGGAAAGAAGAATAGATATTTATTATTATACAGAGATATTTGCAGAATGCGGGGTTATCTCTATCTCAACCGTCAAAAAATAGCATAATATTGAATAGACACAGATTATTTAAAAGATTTTATATCGTTATTAATCCTTATTTTCTTTTTGCCACTAGGTAATTTCAGTTTTTTTTTATACTAGAATCTGTTTTTCTCTCTTATGTTTTATTTCAACTGTACAGAAATTCTCTGACTACACCTTATGGCTGAAATGTTGAAAACGGATCAATAACAGAGCAGAAACACACCAGTGCAGCAGAACTGAGACGGAGCATTGAGAATAGATGCTTGGTATGTTTATAATATGTTTGTTGTCGTCTGACGTCTGGCTGAAATGTTGAAAACTGATCAATAACATAGCAGAAACACACCAGTGCAGCAGAACCGAGACGGAGCATTGAGAATAGATGCTTGGTATGTTTATGGATGTTTGTTGTCGTCTGGCGTCTGTCTGAAATGTGGAAAACTGATCAATAACAGAGCAGAAAAACACCAGTGCAGCAGAACCGAGACGGAGCATTGAGAATAGATGCTTGGTATGTTTGTGTATGTTTGTTGTCGTCTGACTGAAATGTTGAAAACGGATCAATAACAGAGCAGAAAAACACCAGTGCAGCAGAACCGAGGCGGTGCATCGAGAATAGATGCTTGGTATGTTTGTGTATATGTTTGTTGTCGTCTGGCGCTGAATTCTATTTATAGAGGCTATTACTAGTAGGACATAAGGATTAAGAGGTATGATAGTTATGAAATAGTTTATTCAAATCAGGCCTTTTCCCCGAAGAGATTGGCTGAGGTGTAAAAGCTTTTTGCCTACATGTGATACCTACCTGTTAATCGCATCTTCACTACCAGCTAATGAGCAACGAGGCAGACTGATGCACCTTTGTTGTGGTTTAGAAATGTCTTGGTTATCAGTTTTTCGATGAACAAAGAACCAGTTCATGACATTATTGTATGAAAGAGACAATTATAATTGTTTGTTAGCTGCCTGGTACAAATAATAATAATGCTGAGACTACTCATTTATTACCTACAGGAAAATCTTTAGTTTTATAATACTGCATACTACGCTGCTACTAGCACAACGTAGCCGTCACCGTAGCGATGCACGGCTATTCATATTTCGACTGTTAAATCTTTAGGCGATAAAATGCGCCAAGTCATGCTTCACACAAACGAACGACAACATAAATACTATACAGGGTACAAAAACTTCCCAAGAAGTCTGCGAGAGGAGGATGGGGCGCAGTTAATAGTTTGCCAGTATCCATGTTACTAAGATTTTCAGGATTACTACTGATGGCAATACGTTTGTTGCACTCTTCTACCTTTGTCTGAGAGGACCGACAGTTCGTTTCGGTTTACTCTCATCTCGTCTGGTCATACGGAATGCGAGAATAATACGAGCACGGTATGACCCACAAAGAGTTATCATCGACCAAAAGTGATAGTCCAATACTTCAGTTCAAAAACATTAGCTAATAAATTAAAGTTACATTTTCAGCACTTTAAGATTTGTGTAACCTACGTCGATTCAATTTTAATTAGAAAAGCTTACGAAAATCTGATGATATCGTGGTCAAAAAAATAATATAAAAAAACACAGGGGCAATAATTGATACGCTCATTAAATTATATGATAATCAAATATATGTTTAAACAGAAATATCGAGTTTCTCAATTTGAGAAATTGAAGTTAAAGAATACTCTAAGTTATAAAATGTTTGCGTTGCTAATCTAAGCTTAATGTGCTTGAGTACTTTATTTCTAGACTAGGTATTCAGTCTGTTCACCACTTTTTATGCAGCAATGTAAGTACCTATGTGGAAATAAACTAAACAATGTCAAAGACATTTGTCTTTGACATTGTGTAGTTTGCGACAATCCTTCTCATTTAAATAAAAAAGGGAACATTTATCTTTACAGACTAAGACTGATACTTTTTGTAGAGGATTTTTTTATCTCTACACCGTATATTTTTTCTAACAATGTTTTTTTTAATATATATGGGTGAATTTTCCAAATGGCTCATTTTTTTTGTCTTCGCTGAAATTAGTATTTGAAAATAGGAATATTGTTCTTAATTATTTTTTTTAGTATTCAATAGGTAGTTATTGGGTTGTGGCAAAAATATAATTTGCCCAGGACTATTACAAAGGTAAGAAATAAATTCATAAACCTCAATTTTTTTCAAATCGGTGCTGTCCCTCTACTTTTTTTACAAACAAAAAAGCTCATACACTAATAAATATAAGTAAGTTAAGTATATAACTTATTCTATTTAATAGAATATTAGTTTTGTTATTATTATATAGCATATTTTATTACATAATTAACGATTATTATTACTGAGAGGCACAAACGTACTTGTCCTGCAAAATGTTCTCATATCGCTGGACAAAAGTAATTTCAACCTAACTTTACATCGACGAGTCCGACAGCGTCCCCACCCCAATTTTATTTCCCTCGTTAGTGTGTGCTTGTGGGCAGTCAGGACGGGCATGTGTCAAATCGCTACATATTCCCGCCAATAACCTAAATACGCCATGTCAGTTGCTCCCGGACAATTATTTTATATTATCGGTGGTTGCATTTTTCTAGTGTAAAGAGTAGTTTTATTATTGTTGTTTGGTTCTAACAGAAGTACTAAGTGAATTAGCTTCATTGACTGTTATTGAATTTATCCTAGATATTATGCATTTTTTCTAATTTTCTAAAAAGTGTGTTATTCCTCACGTCGCTGTTCTCATATCGCTGTAATCGGTGGTCTTTATTACCACGGATGTGATAATTTACACCGAAATGATAATAGACAATGCTACGGAAAACGTTTACAAACTTCGTTCAGATATATTAAAAAAATATTTTGAAATAGTATCATCATCATCTGCCTAGCCTTTTCCCAACTATGTTGGGGTCGGCTTCCAGTCTAACCGGATGCAGCTGAATACCAGTATTTTACATGGAGCGACTGCCTGTCGGACCTCCACAACCCAGTTAGTGCTAGATAATACGATACCCCTTGGTAAGACTGGTTGTCAGACTTTCGGGCCACTGACTACCTGTAACGACTGTCAAAGATCTACAAATGACAGCCGGGACCAACGGCTTAACGTGCTTTCCGAGGCACGGAGGAAACTCGTTATGTAATGGGTGGTCACCCATTCACGGACCAACCTAGGTAAGCAAGCACGGCTTAACCTAAAGATCGATCCGAGCGGCTGTTCTTATTTAGCCACGAGCTCCTCTCTTATTTTGAAATAGTATATGATAGTGATAAAGTTTACGTGAACTGTGAATGCAATGTTGCATAAGGGTGAATTTCAACAAATGCCATTTTTTTATAATATCGGTGAACTTTTTCATTTATATTTTATTTGTATATTTTGCAGGTTTTATGTAATCTTTAGGATATCAAATATCCCCAAAATTAATATCATCAACGAATCATTTAAGACTAAGGAGAAAATTCAGTTTGAATTCTGGTTTCCACTGATATGACAAACCGGCACCGATTATTTTTTCTGTACACCGATATGATAAGTTTATCCACCGAAATGATGTACATATCCAGGGATATGAAAATCTATCCACCTTTGAACATCAAAAATGAAATAGTTAGTAGGTACCTATATATTTTTACAAGGGTGACTTAGAACTGAAGACCTGAACTGAGGGTCTTATGTAAATATATCACATCCAAAGAGAACTGAGTTCTTAGAAATCCAATTTAAATATTTTTTTTGAAATGATGTACCTATTTTATTATATTGACTTTCTTTTTTATTATATTTACTATAGGTATGTACTTAGAATTTTAAAAAAGAATGTTTATTTTTAATATCATTGTCTTTACGTCTATAGGCTGAGATGCTGGTGGTGAGGACACCATCATCATCTCAGCCTATAGACGTACATTACCGAATAATAATTGTCATCTTTATAAATATATAATATTCATCATCATTGCTTCTTATGATCCTATTTAACGTGTATTCATCAACAACTCCAATTGCAATCGCTTGTGCAACTGAAGCAAAAGCGCAGGTATTTGAGATGATAGTATTTTTATCTGCAAACGGTGTAATCGAACCATTTCTCAACAAAGTTACCTTAATCATTTGTTTTCCTATCTTGGTTTTTTGCTGTTTTTAGGGTTCCGTACCCAAAGGGTAAAACGGGACCCTATTACTAAGACTACGCTGTCTGTCTGTCTGTTTGTCTGTCTCCAGGCTGTATCTCATAAACCGTGATAGCTAGAAAGCTGAAATTTTCACAAATGATGTATTACTATTGCCGCTATAACAACAAATACTAAAAATTAAAAAAAAATATTAAGGGGTGCTCCCAAACAACAGATATGATTTTGTTGCCGTTTTTATAGATAATGGTACGGAACCCTTCGTGCGCGAGTCCGACTCGCACTTGGCCGGTTTTTTCTTTGTAGCTAAACTTCTCCAGTTTTCTATCAATGAAGGCGTATCAGAAAAAAACAGATTCATCAGTTATTCCTATTCGTTCTTTTTTTCTTACTGATGATATTATTTTTCTTTTCAGTTGGCTTTCTCCTTTTAACACCTTGTTTTAATGTACTGTTAGCTGTTTTAATTGTCCCAAAATAGATTCTGAATGTGTTGCAATAAATTCATCTACACGATATCTGTCTGTTTTCGTGCTTATCTGACATACTCGTAAGTGTCTTTTCATAATTTTAAAATAACTTCCGACATTTGACGAAGTAGGGACTCATATTTCCGAATCAAAAGTTCTTTTCATTATATTTGACCATAGCTGTCCCATTAGCCGCGATAGCGTTGTTAGAAATTCTGGAAAGTAAAATAAGTTATCGTGTGTATTATACTCACCATCATCGGTAAGAGTAAGTAATAACTTTTCGCGTTCTACTGCATCCTAAAACCATTTAGGACCTTTACTTGTAACAAGATGTGGTTTATTATCATCACTGACTTTTAATTCGGTCTCAGCAAATAAAGACTTGTAGTCATCTTCACATCTTGTTAACAATGCTTGTTCATCTTGTCCATTATTATTTGTTAAGACAAACTGTTATTATATCAATTACAATTCTTTTCACTACATCGTAATCTTCGCAGCGTTTGACTTCTTGTAAATATATATTTTTTTTATATAAAATAATTTTACCCTCGGTCTATGTGTTTGAAGCAAGAAAGGTTAAAAAAGCTTGATAATCAGTGGATATTAATAGATATATATATAATATATATATATATATATATATCTATTAATATCCACATATATATATATATATATATATATATATATGTGTACCAGCCAATTCATAACACACACCTATGATTGTCTCTAATATGGTACCTTAGTTGGGCTAGGTACAAATATAATACCTGTACAATGCTTGGTCGATATTCTTATTATTATTGAAAATGAATAAAAGATAATTATTATTTACGCATTTTTTTAAACATTACTTTCCCTATTTTTTTATATATTTGTGAGTTTCCCAATGTCCTTTCACTAAATAAAATACAATAATTAATACTACATTTGACATAGTAAAAAACTGTCTATTCAAACAAAATAGCAATCGCAGTTCAAAAATCAGCTATTTAGTATAGGTTGTTGCCTACTTGTTGCGTAACATCACTTTTACTAAATATCTTATAACTCAGCTTTCAGAAAGCTAAAATCCGCAGAATTTTCGGTGATGGTTTGCTAAGGGAAATTATAAGTCTAGCCACAAAATTATTGATTGGACACGTGATTAAACTTCTAATTTTATAACTAAGCAACGGGAAAGTGACATAGCCTCTAATAAACTAATTCGTCTTTTTTACAATGCCAACTAAATATTCTATAGAAAGCGTCAAGTAAAGATCATCAATTATTGTGACTTGTCCTTCTTATTTATACATTGCCACCTAATTTACTAACTCGGCCACGGATTTTACATCTCGTCACCATTTTACGTTTTACAGCTTCAACGCCATATCCTCAAAAAAATATAATTCAAGCTTCTACAGAAAGCATCATTTATTATAACTTAGCATGTAAAATGATAGATCATATTCTTTTATCGTGAAAATAGCCACTGTATGATTTGGCGCGAGTACGCGAGACGACAGCGACCGGCTATTTGCACCAATCAGAGAGCGCCATTCATGTAACGACGAGTTGACTTGATCACGTGTAATTGTTTATTGTCTTTCGTGCGTTCGTATTGCAATTGTTTTCGCTGTAATTAAATTCAGGTGTTTTGACGAATACAAGAAAGTGTATTTTTCATCTTGGAACGTAATACTACCGAACAATCGGGTACGTATCAAAATCCCGAAAGTTCATAATACCTATGATTGAAATACCGACGTCCAAAACACCGAAATTCAAAATACCGAAAGTTTTAAATGCCGATAGTCGTTATATCGAAACACAAAATACCGATGTTCAAATGCCCGAAAGGACGAAATCCCGAATGGACGAAATACCGATAGATGAAATCCCAAAGAGCAGCGACGTAGTTCCCGCGATTACTCAGATGGCACTGCAACACAGTTATGACGGTGGGCATTCTGCTTAACATGTTTTAATATTTTTTGGAATGAAGACATAACAAAAATTGATTTAATATGACGTAATTGAAATTTAACTGATGCTGACAGAAACCCTAACCCTAGACGGTCGACGTCAGGGGCACCCCGAGGTTCGGTTAGTTAGGTTCCTGTAAACCTTGCAGACAGAAATAGGAGCCCCGCGCAGCGGGGATCCGTCGACCTGCTGACGGAAACGCTAACCCTAAACGGTCGACGTCAGGGGCACCCCGAGGTTCGGTTAGTTAGGTTCCTGTAAACCTTGCAGACAGAAATAGGAGATAAAGAGATAGAGCCCTAGTACTTCAGTAGGCTCCGACTACGCTTTTTTTGGCAACTTTTAAGTGTTTTGACCTAACCTGGTTTACAAAAAATCGTTTTTCTCGGAAACGGTGGCAATTTCGTGATTTTGTACTTCGGGATTTTAAACTTTCGGGCAAATGAACTTTCGGGATTTAAAACTTTCGACCAAACAACCATTCGGCGTTTCAATTATCGGGATTTCGTCTATCGGTATTTTAAAATTCGGTCTATTAAAATTCGGGATTTTGATACGTACCCGAACAATCAGACCGAGTGGATTACTGGTTGCTGTGATTGTCCAGACTTTTATCGCAAGTACAGCTGCAAGCATTTGATAGGCCTTGCAATAAGACTGAAATACGTGATGCCACCATTAGAGGCAAAGTCACAACCAGTTGGATTAAAAAGAAAGCGTGGAAGGCCAACTAAAGCGCGAGCTGCGTTAATAATCCAATAATAGTTTAATTTTCTTTTTTGATTAGGTACCTACCTACATTCTTTTTATGTGTTTCTATTATTTACTATAAGTAAAATGATGGTAATTCAATGATTGTTCATTGAATTACCATCATTGATTTTGAAAAAATAAGTCTTTTATTTTGTCTCTCCTCAATAGCTTTTGGGGTAATATTAGTGGTCAATATACTATTTGATGACATTTTTAGCAAAATTTTGACGATCAATTAATATGGGATGAGTTACATTTTAAACGTACTGAGTTAAAAAATTTGAAGCTAAATAAATATATTTTTTGATGTCATTTAATAGTATTTTAGAAGTTTACTGTTAGAATGTATGTTACAAATATAGATGCTAAAAAATAACCATCATGCTGAGTTGTATTTAGAGTGGTTTACATAGAAGATAACTAGTGGCTAAGATAGTATTATTTAGATGCTCGTTAATTGTGGCTGACTTAGTAATTTAGAAGGCAACATACATTTTTGGAGGCGAATAATGATATTAAAAAGAAGCTTGTTTAATTAGCACCCGTTTGCTAATATATAAGCTAATAAATGAAACCACCTTCATCTTTTTACATTCGGGCCCAAGAATGTATGAAAGCGTATCTGTCTCCTTAACTCTCCTTGTAATAGTAACATCTGAAGCACTATGGAACCTCTACATCATTACACCTTAGCCTTAGGGGACCGGACTGCTTCTCCTTAACACAGGTTTTCATAGCCTAGCTAGGAGAGCAGTGCTCACCCACACGTTTGTATTGAAGTACTTTATTTGTAAAACGCGTACTACTATGTTTTGTTTTGAGTAAATAAATATTTTTTTTATTTCTTATTATTAAAATCATTTACCAGTACATTTGGTTGCTCGCTTAATCCTTACGCAAGACGGCGTTTTATTCATTCATTCATTAGTTTTACAATCACCTCATCCCCCAACGACTGTTGTTGGGGGATGAGGCATTGATGGCGATAAAGTGAAACATAAGCTTTCCGTCCCTCTCCAGCCATCAGCGTGATTTATCTCCTACAGATTATTGTTTCCTGGTATACAAGGGTTGAAGCGTCAGCGTCTATTGCTACGCCGCAGCAGGGTAAACAGATGATACCGGGACGTTTACGAGTACGATTACTTGTATGTATGTATGTACAAAAGTAGTTATTAAATTTAATAGGCCACTTGGATTCATTTGTCAGTAAACAGGTACGTAATCTTAGTAAATAACCAAAACACACGGTCATTATCTCGAAAACAATTCGAACAATAACTAAACAAGACTGAGAAGAATAAAATTCTAGAGAGTGCTGAGACCCCTTAGCCCACTCTTCTCTCAGTGCGGTTTTCTTCGACCAATCTCTCACAAATGCCTCAAAGTTTTCACGCCAGCGTTTTCTTGGCCTTCCTCGGAGACTACGTCTGCCTTCTGGCACACACTACATGGCGACTCTAACCCATCATTCTGTCCTGATGCATTCTACAGACTATTAGATACTTATATAGTATCTATTAGATAGTATTTTTATTACAGGTTTCACGTTGCTAATGATGGTATATCTGCAAACACGTTAACTGTCGCTCAAACTCCCGCTATTCATTTTACCCTAGTACCAAAACCAGCGTATTCACGTGTAGCACGTGAAAGACCTTTCTTTTTGTTGAGTGTTTCCGCCCCCTACATGCTGGCATCATGACTAATGACTATTTTACAAAAAAGGCGTTCTATGGAATTAATTCATTAACTACTTAGTTACACAACGCGTTTTGATGATTTTAATAATTGTAACTCTATAAAGCCATATTTGGTACGGTCGCGAATCACATTTTAATCAACATACAACCCGAAACTGTCCTGCAAAATTGCAAAAAGCGTAAGAAAATTTTAATTTCGCAGGCTATTCTGGGCTTTCACCCTAAAGTTGTTCTTAAAGTTCGTAAAACAAATAAACCTACTCATAACTCCATGGTGCAACCTTCTATGTTGTTTATATGCTCCTGTTATGACATGCTAGTGATTTGCACACGCGGTTGTGTTGCCATGGTGACCGACGCATGACGTATGGTCAGCAACCGATTTCGTGGTGAATAATGAGGGAGAGAGTAAACCAAAGGTTTTTTCAGTATAGATTCCTGCTCATACCCTTGTCTGTACTGCTAGTCTAGACAAAGATAGCAAGCTAGCTGCTAGAATGAAACAGCCGTATCACATCGTTTGCCGCCTCATTCAAACCGCCATTCTTATTTTTCAAATAAAATTTATTTTGTCCGAAGTAAACATTGCGTAAACAGCATTGTTCTCGACCTATATTGTTCGGACGCAAATCTACTAGGGAATTATAACATCAAAGAGAATACTAAGTTGCATGGCTCGTTTTGGTTCCAGATTACAAGAATACTTTTGAGAACTTACTCTAAATAAAACACTACTTTTTTTCTACAAGATTATGTCTAACTGACGGCTCGTCCCGGCTTCGCACGGGTGGACATTTTTTAATACCTATGTTACTCAGGGATAATGCAGCATTCTAATGGTGAAAGAATCATCGAAATTGTTTCACAATTAGCGAAGATATCGCTGAGCATACACAAAAAAAATCAGACGAATTGATAACCTCCTCCTTTTGGATGTCGGTTAAAAATAAAATAGTGTTGGACTTTGGATTTAAAATATTGAATTAACTTAGAAGACGTTACATTATTCACGTACATACTTTGAAAAATGCGCGCACCGGCAAAGAAAAATTTAAGTCATGATTTTTCTTCGTTCACACGCTACGCGATATACGCTCTTTTGATAAATGATACCCTGGTAGCCGGGCGGCCCGATGCACTGTTGACCTAACGCCAATTTTCTGTTTTGTTACTTTTGGCACGGCGTAAATATTGTGAAAAGGGGATGCAGAAATCACCGATGTTAGACCTATTTCAAACATTCAAGCTTCCTATCTGACTCATGATTATGAAGAAAATGAGAATTTCAATTACCAGTCTATTTTTTGGAAAGGAAGAGAAACGCTTGAAATCTTGAAGTCAAGTAACAAACAAGTAACTCTTCGTTTTGGCAACTTTCAGTTGTCTTATATTAAAAGTTATACAATATAATTATGTAGGTATATTTTTCTATCTTCTATAATATAAAAATGAATCGCAAAATGTGTTGGTAAGCGCATAACTCAACAACGCCTGGACCAATTTGGCCAATTCTTTTTTAAAATGTTCGTTGAAGTTCAAGGATGGTTTTTACGGCGAGAAAAATTTAAAAAAATTCCTGGATATGTCTAAAAACAACATTAGGATACTTTTTTTTTTGTTAGGATTAGGGTAGGAGTAGTGTAGGAGTAGGTTAAGAGTAGGGTTGGAGTAGTGTAGGAGTAGGGTAGGAGTAGGGTAGGAGTAGTGTAGGAGTAGGTTAGGAGTAGGGTAGGAGTAGTGCAGGAGTAGGTTAGGAGTAGGGTAGGAGTAGTGTAGGAGTAGGGTAGGAGTAGGGTAGGAGTAGTGTAAGAGTAGGGTAGGAGTAGTGTAGGAGTAGGGTAGGAGTAGGGTAGGAGTAGTGTAGGAGTAGGGTAGGAGTAGTGTAGGAGTAGGGTAGGAGTAGGATAAGAGTAGTGTAGGAGTAGGTTAGGAGTAGGGTAGGGTAAGGGGTAGGACACCACGCGAACGAAGTTGCGCTGGGCAGCTAGTGTAATAATAAAAAATAACACTTTCTACCTTACTAGGTCCTTGAACATTAAATCGAACTCAGTACGAGGGCTGCACTGAAAATTTCGGGAATCAAGGAAGTGACTCAACATTACTATTTAAAAATGTATTTATTGCTTTTCGAAGTATTCTCCGCGAAATTTGACACATTTTTCCACACGATGGAACCAATTATTGAAGCAACCATTCCATTCGGAAGTTGGGGTCTCCAAAATGGCCGTTTTGTAGGCGTCCACAGCTTCTTCAGGTGATGAAAATCTCTGACCACGCAATTTATTCTTTATTTTAGGGAAAGTATAGAAATCATTAGGGCTTAGGTCGGGGCTGTACGGCGGATGGTCTAATAATTCTATGTTTTCATGCTCTAAAAACTCTTTTGTTCTGTGCGCGGTGTGAGAACTCGCATTGTCGTGATGGAGGATGATGCGGCGGTTGCAGTTCTCTTTACGGAGTTCAGAAACGACCTGTGGCAAACAAATGCTAGCATACCATTCTGCATTAATCGTTCTTTGTCCCTCAAGAGGAATAGTCGCAACATGGCCGGTTTTGGAGACAAACGTGGCCACCATTTTTTTTGTAACACTCCGTGAACGAACATTTTTTGTTGGCTTTAACTCATTTTCGAACACCCAAACTCGTGACTGGTTTTTTGTTTCGGGTTCGTACGCGTATATCCAGGATTCGTCACCTGATACCATGTTGTATACAGCATTTGAGGATCCTGCGTGGAATCTTTCGAGAGTTCTGACGCACCAAGTAACGCGAGCCGCTTTTTGCTCTTCACAGAGAGAATGCGGTATCCATCGGGAAAACAACTTTTTTACACCTAATTGTTCATGCAAGATTATTTGTATTTGACTCATGCTAATGTCTAAAGTTGCCTGAATTTCGCGGTATGTCACATGTCGATCTTTCTGAATCAGCTTACGCACAGCATCAACGTTTTCTTGGGTGACTGCAGTTTTTGGACGACCTTGACGGGGATCATCACTGAGCTTGACACGTCCACGTTGAAATTCAGCAAACCAGCGGTAAATGGTGGTTTTGGATGGGGCTTCATCACCAAATGCAGAAATCATCCGATGAACACACTGTTTTTGTGTTATACCACTTCAAAAGTCATAATAAATCATCGCTCTTGAATTTTCTCGAGTCAATTCCATTTTCTCAACGACTAAACAAGTTTGATAAAGCCTTGTGACAAGACCGAGAATTTTTTTTTAAATAAGTAAATGGTATTCGATTTTTAAAACCAAGGAGTTTTCAATTAAAAAGATTTTAATATGACAGGAACAGTGGAAATATTCCATTCCCGATACTTTTAGTGCAGCCTGTGTATTGCAGGATTCAGTAATGTAGGGAGGTAAATACAGTATATTTTAACGATTTTAGTTTTTAAATTACATTACCTATCTCGTCATTCTACTCGTACTATGTTTATTACATAGACATCTCCTATTAGGAGACGTCTATGTAATGCACGATTATTAAAAATAATGAGTATTTTCTAGGATTGAAATCTCAGAAAGACTAAGTTTGGGAAAATATTAGATTGAGCAAATAAGCCAATATTAGACAGCATCATTTTATTATCTTCATATACACAATTCTTTTTATAATAGTTGAAAACACTACAGATGGATTGTGAGGTATAAAAATATAATTTTTTATTCTCTAAAAAGTAACCATACCCACGTATAGTGCCGCTGCCGCGAAGCGGGATTCCGCGGGATCCTGCCGTTTTGCCAAAAAGATTTTGCCAAATTTTCATTACCCAAACCAATTTTAGCAACCTTTTTTTATACCAATGTAATATTTGGAATAATTTTAGTACGCACATTTTCATTTGGTCAAATGTTTACTTGGCAGATTATTACCAAGGATAATGTCATTAAGGCTTTTGGTCTTTAATCAAATGATTTATTACAGCAAACAAAATTAAGACAATAAACGTTTAGTCAAATGATTTGTTATGACAAAAAATGTAAAGGCAAAAATTTTGGAATGAAGACATAACACAAATTGATTTAATATAACGTAATTGAAATTTAACAGATGCTGACAGAAACCCTAACCCTAGACGGTCGACGTCAGGGGCACCCCGAGGTTCGGTTAGTAAGGTTCCTGTAAACCTTGCAGACAGAAATAGGAGCCCCGCGCAGCGGGGATCCGTCGACCTGCTGACGGAAACGCTAACCCTAGACGGTCGACGTCAGGGGCACCCCGAGGTAGGGCTGCGGGACTGTTCGAAAGAGATACCGCGGCCCTGGAACATAAAGGGCCAATGAAGGAACATGGGTGTGTTTTTTAGTCAGTAAGAGTCTGACACTCCCTTCCGCTCCGCCCAGAGCGGGAGGAGTCATTTGATGATTTCTCACCCCCCAAAAAAAAAAAAAAAAAAAAAAAAAAAAAAAGGGGCACCCCGAGGTTCGGTTAGTTAGGTTCCTGTAAACCTTGCAGACAGAAATAGGAGCCCCAACCGAATCCAAATAGGAGATTCCAACTAGTTAATAGTGCTTTTGACTGAAATGGTAAGTTTAAAATTGACGACACCAAATATTTGGCTTATTTAATTTTGCGTAAAATATGTTATACCAACTGAAATATTTGACTAGATAAAAAATGGTAAAAGTACTAGTGTTGGTGAACAAGTTATTGTTCAACCGTTCACTTGCCAAACATAGGTTTTCGTAACAATTATTTGTAAAGAGATTTTTTGGTAAGTAATAATTTGGCAAATGAAATTATGCGAAAATTTGTTTGGGAAGTGATAATTTGGCGATTTCTTTTCGGTAAAACAAGGGAGACCCGGTAAAAGTACTAGTTGGTGAACAAGTTATTGTTCAAACGTTCACTTGCCAAACATAGGTTTTCGTAACAATTATTTGTAAAGAGATTTTTTGGTAAGTAATAATTTGGCAAATGAAATTATGCGAAAATTTGTTTGGGAAGTGATAATTTGGCAGTTTCTTTTCGGTAAAACAAGGGAGACCCATTATTCCGCACCTATACTATATGACAATACTGAAGGTGTCAATGGAAAATTGTTTCGAACTTAAAACACGTGTTTTTGTTTAAGTTTTACAGTTAAAACACGTGTTTTTGTTTAAGTTATGTAAAAAAAGTAATTTAGGTACTGAATGTCAACGATAAGACAAAAAAAACCGGTTGCAGTTGAACTCGCACACAAAGGGTAGCATATATTCCATTATTAGCCGACTTAAAAAAAGGAGGAGGATCTCACTTCGGTTCTATTTTTTATGTTTGTTACCTCATAACTCAGTAATTTATGAACCGATTTGAACGTATATTGTATAAATGTATATTTTTTATACTTTCCGATTGGTCCCACAGAAATTTAGAAAGGCCTATGGAAAGGCCGGATCGGAAAGGGATCGTCACCTTATCGTCTTTCAATTCGAGATTAGGCGATTACAATACAATTTCGATTAGTGTGCGTTGCAGTAGGGAGTTTCATACAAAGAATACTGAATGGCTCGAGTTGATACGGTGACGATCCTATTTCCTAAAGCATGACAGGATGATCTAGATAGCAACAGCCCACATAGTAATATGTGATCTGTTACACTTATTTTATCCTTGTCTAACTAATGCAGTTCGCCTATGAAAGATTAAAAGTAGAAATAAATCCTATTGTATTTATTCTCACTCTGTTCTTAGCGATTGCCATGGTAAGGCAAAACGCATTCGCACAATTCAGAAGAGTTTCATCGTCCAAATCTTTTTTACAATCATTTAGTTTCATAATGCGAAAACAAAACATTAATTAGGTAGAAAGTCTTTATATGATATTTATTTTACACGGCACGGCATAATTATTAATTGCGGGGAAGGTTGAAGTGCAGTAGGCAAGTAAACCCAGGTTTTAGTTCCGATTGGAGATCAAAATTTAATTATGATTTTAACCTGAACTGTTTAAAATATAGTTTGCATTTGAATAGCCTATTTAACTGAAAGGATTATCACTTAATAAATTGTATTGCCATAAAAATAATCTGCACCGCAACGTTATGCTTAATGGCTAAATAGAACTTTATTGAAAGTATGCAATAACATTCAAATTACTCTATTCAGTTCCGTACGACACCGCGCTTGCGCAGTCGCCGCGCCGCCGTGCGTCTCTCGGTGATACGACGCGTCGCGTCCGGCAGGGGAAGCTCAGCGCTGGCCCCGAACGGACGGCTTTGCTGAGCTTTTTCTGCTCAATAGACTTGAGACCAAACTACAATTATAAATACAATATCAAATTTAATTAGCTAGTGACATTTTGCAAACGTTTGCGAAATCGAAGACTTGACTAAGATTATGCCTGGATTTTAAAAGAGACTGTGACTACTGTTTTTTTTCGTCTGCTGATTCTTCTCAGAGAAGTCGGGCACAAAAAGCACCGGCCACATATAGTTTAAAGAATTATTATTAATTATGTAAAAGTGTGAAAAACTGAATTTACAAAATAAACATTATTATTTTAATAGATTTTTCATGCATTAATTAGGTACTGTCCTTTCCACTCCTAATATTTCACCTAAATATTTCCCTTTCAGCTTATTTAAGACTAGAGGGAACAGGGGCTGCGATTCTCCATACAAATGTATTTCTTTTTTTCTTCCTGAAAAATGCCATTAGAGTACCTAATTTTATTTTTTCATAAAATCGATGTCTACTGCAGACACGTGTCATTTTCTTTATTAACCAACTTACAAAAACGAGGAGGCTCTATGTTCGACTGTAAGTATTTTTTTTTAACACCCTTGCTCGTAAAGCTGATGTAATTCCACCGGTTTTAAATATGTAAAGCGGGTCATGAAAAACGCGTGTGTTATGAAAGCAAATAATTAAGTTATAGTCCATACAAATTCCATAACAGTATTATATATGGAACTGATCGCCGCCGCACAACTTCAGCTAGTGAGCAGCGCGCTGTTGCTATTCAAATTTCAAACGAATCGCCGCGCGGTGCCAGTCAGTAGGCAGCGCTAGCGCGCTGTTAAAATGACGGGAAAGCAACAGTGTGCATTCACAGATTGAGTTTATTTAAAATAAAATAAAAACAGTTTATTCGGTAATTTAATAACTTGGCTGCATGCTCTAGCGTCTTTGCCAACATTTTCACGCAGCCACGGCAGAAAATAATCCTCGCGCCATTTTTCTCAAATTTTCTTTTCTTTGTACTTGTATTGTGAATATCTTTTTTTTTCTGTTTCCTTGTAAATGTGTTAAAAAACGTCGTACGACATTCGTGCGTATTGGTTATAACATGCTCGGCTCAATTACACCCTCTGTGGTGATTGCTGCAATCGCTTTAGTGTTTATTGTTTACAGAACATCATTACAGAACATGACGCTTGTAGCATATAAGTGTGATGTTATGTTATGATGCTGAGGGGTACGCAGATGTGTACAGCACACCCACATTTCGATAGTTAGGTATGTTATGTTCCATTTTATTGAGGATAAGCCCATTACCATGAATTGTATGTATAACAATGTAAAATAAATGCAAAGGCAATATTTTTATCGGATATTACAACTAAAAATGCAAATATGAAAAAACTATTTTGCAAAAAATAAAACCGTCTTTTTTATGTTTAATGGGCCTACTCTTGACCTCAATCTAGTCCTAGAGGACAGAGATGAGGTCGACGATGGAACGAGCTAACCCAAAAGAAGCCTATTAAGCCCGGTGACAAAAAAAAACTAAATCAAACAAGCAAAAGTCACCGACTACAGAAGCTAAAGATATTTTTCACTTTTTTGAAGTCGGTTTTATTTTTGCAAAAAAGTTTTTTCATGTGAAGTATGTTGAATTAAAAGCGTTTACTGATACGTTTAGTCACTAATTTAATTTTCCACCAACATCTTGCAATGCTATTTCAGTAAAGGTGCGTACAAAAAACCAGCACTTTACTTGCGTAATCTCTCAAAATTTTATTTATGTATTGCATTGGAATGTTTAGATAAATTGGATGCTCTAACGCACACATACAGGATGCAGAAATATTACAGGATTGTATCAAAGTGACGAAAATATATCGAGTTCATTACACAACAGAGTCAGAACTATTTTACAGAATCAGGACGAAGAGATTTTTTTATTTTATGATATGAAATCTATAGCTGAAATCCCTCAACTTATAAGGTGTTTTTATGAAATAATTTTTGGTTAAGCCTCGGTACAATAAAGTAGCTTCTGCACGAGTGGAAGTTAGAAATTAATAAATTATGCCACCGGTGGAACGTACTTGCGGAACAAAAAGGTGCAGTCTAGACCTACTTATTATTCAAATCAAATGCATGCTCTGACAGTATGTTAACATTATGATCCATTAATTTTCGAAGGACTACTATCGGTTTGTTTTAAGTTTGCCGTTGTTTTATTTTTATCGTTTCTGTCTTAAGTTTTTTTTTTCAAAATAAATTCGGACTATTTATTCCAACATGCGTTCATCAAATCATTACTCGCATATCGGTAGTTGACCAGGATCAACCAAACAGTTTGGTTGGCTCCCAGCCACCCACTGCCGGATGCTGCGTAGCCCAGGTCCTTTTAGGAACCGAATGTCTGTAAGTGCGACAGGGATGATAGATACTTTTGCCTTTGTTTAACATCCAAATATTCCCTTAGATCTATGTCAGCCTGGTTTATTGGTATGCTGCATATATAAATGTTTAATTCTATATAAATGTCATATTTATATAGAACTACAAGTAAATAAAATCTCTTCGCTCGTTTTTTTCTCTTTTGAAGTGCTACTTCCGCCTTATTTTTATTATTGCATAAATTACTGCTTACATCGTAGTTGCTTACTGCACTTACATCGACATACATAACAGAAAGCCATTTTCGTCAAGAATATTTACAACTACAGGAAATCATTTTAATGTCTACCTAAATATTAATAAATTCGATTTTCGAGTTTTAGTCTTTTTTTATTTCCAGTAGTTTCCCCATTTTTGTTTTTGTGTTTTTAAACGACGCAGCAGAGTCTAAATACGTTCAATCTGAGCTGAGGTGTCCTTATATATTTTTAGGTGCGATTCTGTGCATTATACAATGTTTAATGTATAATGTTTAGTCTCTCGAATCTCGACGGTGCCAGCCGTGTCGAGATGAATATTGCGAAAATGGCGTTGTGCCGATATCAAAACGGCAAATAACTAGCTGTTACAATACCAAGATATGAAAAAATAGCAATAGAAAAGGACAAAATAGGACATTTTTGATAATGAAAGAATATAATAGAAAAATAGAGGTTTCATCGGACAGAATATTGGTGTCTGGCAAAGCAACGCAACATCGAGGTGTCAATTTTTTGTGGAAATAAACCCTCCTTTTTGTTTCGTCGTTTATTACAACATATTATTATTATAGCTATCATAAATACCGTGGTAATGGAGAACAGTGTTGGTAAACAAGTTAATTATAGTTAGTAATTGATAAACAATTTTTAATCATTAAAAATGTTTTTTTTTATTCGAAGGTGAGCCAAAAAGTCTTGAATGCGTAAGAAATACAACAAAAAACCTCAGATATTGCAAAAATTCACAGTAACTATAAGAAAACCAAAATAGACAAAAAGTACTTTCCTAATCCTTGCTCCACAACTCAGACAATATCCCTACACTCCTCAGTCGCTCGTTAAGGGTGTGATTTTTAACGAAACTTTTTCGTAGGACCAGGAACCCAGATTACAGCAAGATGTGTCGCAAACTCGCAAACAAACTTCATAACAAATATGTGGCGCGTGGTCAAAATCGGAACTGACGCCGCCATCCTGTATTTTCATTCAACAGTTTCACAAAATGTTAACCAATAGCGCCTCCCTGACGACGTCACTCGGGCGCCAAAACATCCTTGCAGTGCTGTAAAACGGGGTTTACATATTGTAGTAACATTTTGATTGAAATTTGTATAAGCTATGATGGTTCAGAAGTCATTTGGAATAAAATTTTACATTATTTAGTCAGAATGTACAAGTATGAACCCGCTAGAACAGCCGCACTAATAATATTTTGTCACGTGTAGAAAGAGATGGCATGCTGAGAAAGCTCCGCCCCTTAATTTTCTGATGTACCTACTTATGTGTCAGTGTTCACCGGAGGTACAGCCATCGTCCGGAAAATCAATAAGCTGTTGACCTATGACATTGAACTTGAGCGTTCGAGGATAATACTATTTATTGTACGACACTATAGCAACGGTTAATAATGTGAAGTTTTTACACCCATGTGTAGTAAAGTGTAAAAATATGCTTCCTGAATTAATTTGGATAATCTATACTATATCTATAGTAATCAATCCATCTATAATATAATCATCCTTTTTATACCATTCATTATTGTTAAACATGCTTAAAGTATCGTTTTATTTCTGTCAACCGTTTACCATGTATACTTTACTAATATTCATTCAGCAAAAAGCTGTTATTTTTATATTACAAACAGACACTTAAATTTTATTTATTTGTATAGGTATAGATGTCGGATATTGAGCCTGTTTATCAACAAAACTTAGGGATAGGGAGAGGGAATTAGGGACAGCGTTTGGACAGTTGACAATTTAACGCGCGACAGGTTGTGATTTAAAAGTTTCACTTTGATAGATTATAATCTACCGTAAAAGAATGCGTTAAATTGTAAGCACTATTTTATGGTTCACAATCTTTCGACAGTTTACAATCTCGCGAGATAGACTATAATCTAACGGTATTTACAATTTTACGGTGACACATAGATAACAAAAAGAAAGCAGAAGTAGCAGTTATGTTTGATTGTCACAACGATTGATTGCGAAACAAAAACAGTGGTCCGTGACTACTAGACTAGCAATGCGCAAGGTGTACTAGGCTTCCATACAAGCGAAGAGGTCCGTTTTCAACACAAACCTAATTCAACTTTCCCAAGCATACAAGTTAGCTGGCGCTAGTGTGCATTGGGGAAAGCCTGAACTGTCGAATACTAATATTAGAAAACGTACTGAGAGTTTAAGAGTTAGTAAGATGTCGGTTTTCACAACTTTACACGAAAGCAATTTGGCGGGAATGCAGTATAAAGCTAGTTTCCCGACTATTGTACATAAGCAAACGAAATGAAATATAATAACATCTCTTAAATAGTGGCTTAGTTCATAATAGCCTCAGAATTTTGAAATAGGTAAGGAATATCATTCTATCAAAAAAAAACCGTTTGAAACCATAAAACTACTTTTTAGTAGTTTATATATTAGAACAACCGTTAGTTCTTATGAAATTAATTTCATATAAATATTTTAAAAATTTTGTCAATCTTATAATAAACGTAATTATTACTGCAACATTGCTTCTTAATGCGATGTGCCCGCTACTTGAACTCATCACCGCAGAACAACTCAGCAATTTTGTGATAGGCCTCTGAAGACTTAGTTTAAGATCCTATAGTTAAGTAATTTTTGTTGTGTGACTGTGACCAACTAGCGACTGCGCCCGTAATAGTGTTGTCCGAAATATTATCATCGTCTAATGTTTCCAGGGTTATGGAACTCCTTTCTCTAGGTTAGTTTTTTTAGCAATTTATTTTTCTAAACATTTTTTTCTCTAAAAAAATTGTCTCGCTTTTACGCAAATTACAACTAATTCGATGTTACCTCAAATAGTTACAGGGGGGCACCTAGTCGTGCGTTGTGTGACATCCTGAACTCGTGGCGGTTGCAGTGCAATGTTAGAGGTCGAGGCCAGTGTCTGTGAATGAACCGTGACCCCTAGTCATAACTGCGCATGTTCGAGCTGAAGTTTCCCCTCTAGACTAACAGACATATATCTACCAGGACTACAAAACAGTCGAGGGCGTTGAATTGACACACTGACACGCATTGCCTCGGATTATTAATGTCGGAGACGTATTCAATAATGCTTTCAGTTGGCTTTCAGTCTTTTTTTAACGCGCTCACGTTTATCCGCATTTGCATTGTAATGAGACGTGTTAGCATTTCTATGAAAAAATGTTCAGAATAGTGACTCACTTAAAGAAAGGGTGATTATAAATAAAAATAGAGAACACTTACTCACAAGCAATGCTTACTGCTCATTTTATTCGGAGTTCAATCAAGAACTAACTATGCATTTTTTAACATCTCAATCTTGTCTTCATTCTTTAAAGTATGACTTCACTACAATGCTTACTTGTACTTATACCTACTAGGTAATAAGTGTGAATGTGTGTGTAAATAATTGTGATTATGGTCACGTATTGAAAAAAAAATGGTTATTCTTTCTCGTTATATTCGTATCTGGTTATGCACATGTCATGCCATAAGGTGCACCGTAGAGAGAAGAGGGGCCCCGTGCAGCGTTCCTATAAATTCCTATTTCCCAATCTCCGGAAACTAAACAACAACGTGAACAACGTTGCAAACGAGACAACAAACTTTTTAGTTTACAAATCTGAAGAGCTTGTTTTGTCCTAAGGTTTGATGTCTCTTTTCACGGAACACCTTTCGATGCTCACTGAATGATTTTCGAAATAGGTACTTTGCCGAAGACGATGTCCATAATGTGCGTGAATCCAAGATCCTTTTCATGCATAAGATTCACCAGAATTCACTTCGCAAGAAGAGAGTCTCACTCTTGAACTCTCTTGCGACAGCAGCCCTAAAACAAAATTCACGTGTACCTTTTTCATTTGTTTATCCGTGAGTGTCAATATAATTATAAAAACTCGGCTTTATAGTATGGATGTTATTATTTTTGTACCTATCAAGAGAGTACCTTGTACCCTATTTCGACGAGCTAGGGCACCGAAATAAATACTAAAGCTGCAAGTGCGCCGCGAACCGAAAAAAATTGGGAACCCCTGTTAAATAGGGATTCATTATTTCAGAATATAGTTTTACAGTTTTACCATATGGTTTTATTTTCTATAAAAGCTAAAGCACGTATAATTAAATGGTTGAAATAAAATAATATTGGAATATATAGTAGTAATAAAGCATACAACATGACATACCATTCTTAGATTTAATAACAACTGTACAAGAAATGTATGTGCCAAATTCATAGTTTTGGCACATACGTCGTTTTATTCAGACCGCAAGCACGCCCAATAACTACTTAACCTTTCCCACTTGTAATTCTAGAATAGCGTCATCTTTCAATCCCTCACAGAAACTTTTAAAGCCAGTGTATAGAAGAATTGGGAGAATTTCGGCCTACAACTGTAGTTGTAGTGTATCATTGCGTAGCTAGATGGCTCTATTTTAAATTTTTGATCTCAGATCGACCTCCTCAGAACTCATGTCATCCTGGTAACTTCAGTTCCATTTCAATGAAACTGGCCCGTGTACGCCACATAATGTTAGTTACATTTTTAGCATTTGCATTGAATTTGAGCTTTGGTACCAGGGTAGCAGAATCTACTAAGAGGTTGATGGCGGCGCCCGCCGTTTCCACTGTTGTAATGTTAATAATGTTATTCACGTGAAGCTAGATGTCACTATTATCATAGTGGCATCTAGCTTCACGTCTCGAAAACCAGTTTACAGACATTTCCGTGATGTTGTGTGTATATTGGTGTCCCATCAATGCAAAAAACCCAAGCGTAAGTACTGCTTTGACCGGCCAATCAGTAAACTCCGTTTATCGGCAAACGTGGGTTCGCCTAATAAACTAATCATTGAACGCAGCCTTAGTTCAAGTGAGTTGCTTAAGAGTTATGAAAATGATGATGTGGTTATTTAGTTTCTTGTTCTTTGGCTATTAATCTAAACACTCTGGGATACAACCAAACACCCTGTTTATTTTGTGACGCATACGGCGGAGGGTTGGGGTCTGTTAGGCCTATATAAAATCACACGTGACATGCGCAGTAATGGCTACTCGAGCCACGGGTTATTGACTTACATTTACTTAGGCAGTTTCACAAAAAAACCGAAAGACTAAAATCAATGGCATGCTTCCTAAATGGTTTGAACATGTCCTGACCTTCACAAGGGATCATAAAAAGGCAATGTTCAAAATATATAGGACAATGTTTTGGTGTCTTTAAAAAAATATATACATAATGAATTATTATAAACATTGCCGTAATATAAGTCGTTCCATGTAAAATACTGGTATTCAGCTGCGTCCGGTTAGTCTGGAAGCCGACCCCAACATAGTTGAGAAAAGTCTAGGCAGATGATGATTTATGGCACTTAAATTCGTGTATTTTTTTGTACAGTGCAGTCAGTTCCTTGATAATGCCATTTATATCTCTCTCTGCCACACTGAGAGAGAACAAGGGGTTGTAGTGCACCTTTACTACAGAATTAAAATCTTTTTCTCTTTGATACTTAAATCGTTTAGAGTACAGTGATAAACTTAATATTAAATTGATAGAAAGAAAATAGGCTTTTTATAGAACATTAATTAATTTATAAGTCGTTCATTTGCTTTTGTTTGTTTGGGGTCGATACAAAATTTGGCATTCTCAATTTTTTTCGTTTCTTTGTCGTTGGTTTTAAAAAGTGTTTTATGTTAGTGTATTGTTTGTGTTATTTTTTTATCTCCGTCACGCTTTCCTTTACTGCTTTTTATTTCAATTCCAGCCTAGGCTGGCAATATATCCACATCCAGGTATGTTTTGAGTTAACGAAAGACTGAGGCCTGTTACGAGTACGTTAAAAATCAATAAGTACATTTAAGTATTCAATGGAGTAAGGTGATAAAATTAAGAATTGTTTATCAGTAGGTAATAGAAAATTGAGTTGACTTTTACTATTTGAACCAGTAATTAATAGAATAGGTATAGAATCGATAATCCATTCTTATGTAATAGTACATTGTTACCCTAGGGGTGAAAGTAACTTACTTAATGCCGAGACGGGGTTTGCCGCCCGAATGTAGTGAGGGCGCCAATAGTTCGAGGGACTAAATAAGTCTTTAACCTGAGGTAAACACTGTGCTTTTCATTATGAATACAAGGAAAGTAAAAATAAAAACATGAATTGGCAAAAGAAAAAATGAGTAAATTTTATTTTTAATAAAAATCAGCAACTTTGGTGATTTGGTGAGATAATTTATTTAAAGTTTATGGTAAAATTAGAACAATTAGTTATAGTTAGTGAAAGGTTTTTCCGGGTATGTTGATATTTGATATTTTCTGGGAAACTTGAGTTTCTACAGTATCCAGGGATTCTTGGGTGAATGTTGGGGACATTGATATTTGTCTATTTTCTTCAGCTGTTACAGCAATATTTTTGGATTGCACCGGATAATATTTTGAAGTGCTCGGTTGCGGAGAGTCAGTGGAATGCAGATTTATCATTTTTGTTACTCTGTGTGATATCTTAGTTTTATTTTCCACTGACTCTTCTATGTAGCCTTCAGCTACTTTACTCGACTTCCAACCTCCATGCCTTTTAATGACAGTTAAATCGGCACCAGAATCGGCTAACGAAGTTGCCGATGTTCTACGAAAGCAGTGACCCGAATATAGATTTGAGTTTGGCAAATTAAGGTAGGTGGCTATCTCTATAAGAATACTCGAAATCTTGTTTTTGCCAATTACTTGCCGCAGACACTTCCCTTTATGATAATTTATGAAAAAACGGTTCGTTTCTATACCACTTGGTCGTAATTTTCGGTATTTTTCTATTATATTTACAAATTCTTTTTTAATAACGAAGGTTCGGTCAACTTTGGTTTTAGTGCCACGTAACTTCACCAGTAATAAAATATCACTTTGTTTCTCAATGTCATCAACCGTCATATTTACTAGTTCGATACTTCTGCAAGCGCCACTTAATGCCAATATCAACACTACCTGAAAAGTAGATATATATTTTTTTAATTGGTGTAAGTATAAAATATAGTAAGTTACAATTTAATACAAATTTCGTATTTAAGCGAATAACAATAAACAGATTAGCTTACCTTCATTACTAGGTATATTTCATCAGCCGCTTGGTTTAGGAAGGTTTCTACCTCTTGAGAAGTGAAAACTTTGGATTTTTTCGATTGAAATCCATCAGATTGCCTTTTGAGAAACGATGTTAGCCTCTCGAAATCCTTTAAATGTACATTGTGTTTAGTACTTAATGTTGTCTTTAACATAGAATACATGCTCCATAATGTTGAAGGCTTGGTAAGTCTTTGATAGTTCGTTGAAATATATTAGAAAAACGTTTTCTGATAACGATTTCACTTTTTTCTCAGTGTAAAATATGCACATTTACCAACACTAATAGATAGTTGACTCGCCAACGCACCACCGCTCAGACCGACAGTTCGACAACGACTCCCGCCCCACCACTCGGGCCGGTAGTTATAACCGAGCAACGTGCGCGCCCGAGGCAACGTCACAATACTACATACACTACATCCCTTCCTTGTTTTAACCAGAAATATTAATAAGACATTTAGTTTATTATTATTATTTTAATATTATTTTTTAATAATAATAATTTATTGACATTTCTGGCATAACAGAATCACATCACAATAATATCTAAAAATCATTTTATGGTTTAATTTAGTGTTTCCTTTTACCCTTCCTCTTCTTCTGTTTCATTTTTTTATTCATTTTTATCTTCTTCTATGTTAATTCTTTCTTTTCTTGGTCTCGTGTCTCTTACATCTAAATCTTCTGGTTTATGTCTCCTGCCACAGGTATATTGTCATGATATTGCAGTTTCAAAAATAATTCTGCAGGAGTTTTACCTGTAACACTATACATACATACATATATACATAGCCAAATACTCTAACAAAGCTTCTTGACAGTTTTTTAGGATCCACATTTTTTTTTATCGCTTTTGAATGTCGCGGTTGTTACGTTCGACTTCTCCGTTCTGTTGAGGCCAGTATGGTACCGTATTATGCGAAACTATATTTCTTTCAGTATAGAATTGTTTTTTAAATCCTCGCTGCAGAACTGTCTACCAGTATCAGCTGTTATCGTCATTGGGTTACCAAGTCTGCTAAGAATCTCTTTTAGAGATTTTATTATGTCTGCACTGGTAATTTTACGACAAATCTTCACTTCCTTGTATCGACTGAAATAATCGACGATTATCAATATAAGACAAGACATGAATTGTGATACTCAAATAGGAAGTCGAAACTGTCTCTCCTAAATACAGATTGCTCAGCAATCTAGCTAGGAGAGCAGCGATATACTCAGAAATTAGTTGTACCTACCACATGTAACTATTAATGCATAGGTACTTTGTAAGGCCCCTCATGTACTACAAAACCTTTATGTACCTAAATAAATTATTATTATAATATGTAATTGCTGCTTGGTAAAGGGCTCAAAAATCAATACATGTATCTACCCAAGGTTCGCATGGTAACGCCTGTCGCTTCAATGGGTTTGGAGGATTTGGACCTGAAATTAACGTACAGCCTTTGCAGCATTTGACCAAGTTCTCAGTTTCTTTGTCATATCTAGGCCACCATACTTTGGTTCTTAGTCTCGTCTTCATTCATTAGGACTATTCCTGGGTGCCCTTCGTGAGCAGCTGTCAGAACCTGACTGCACATTTTTACCATAACAGTTCTAGTTCCTCTCAATAAAACTCCGTCGTAAAAGCATAATTAATTACCTCTTCATCCCATTTGTTTTTTTATACAGGCCTTCCCTTACTTATAATATTTGCTTGTCTTGCTTTGATGGCTCCATACGAGTAATTTCTTCCAGTGATACTGCTATTGGCCTGCTTGCTTCAACAAGTTGGTGTACTTATATGGTTTTCCGACTTGTCCTCAGACGTTATATTTAATTTATACAATCTTGATAAACTGTCTGCTATATTTTCTTTGCCAGGCTATTACTTTAAATGTATATGCTTAAAGGTGTAGTATCCACCTTTCTATCCCTGCGCATGGTTTTGATTTAGGACCGAATATAACCTCGAGTGGTTTATGGTCGGTCACTAATTCAAACTCTTTCCCAAAAAGAAAAACATACAAATGTTCCACAGCCCAGACCAGAGCTATGGCTTCTTTTTCTGTCTGGCAATATCGTCTGTGTCCGGTGACCATACGCTATAATGCGAGGTCCATGATCATTAATTTAAACTAATACTCCTCCTAGTCCTAGGGGATCGTAGCAAAATAATAACAGCCGCTCAGATCGATCTTTAAGTAAAGCCGTGCCTGCTGTTAGTCTATGCTATTTTGGTCTGTGGATGGGTGACCACCCATTACACATGCCGAGTTACCTCCGTGTCTCGGAACGCACGTTAAGCCGTTGGTCCCAGCTGTCTTCCTGTGGTATGGGGATCCTTCTTAATGGTTGAGAAATTGGTGGTACTTCCTCATCGATTGGTACCTCCACTAAACATCCTTGAACTTCGGAAACTCTGTTTTAGTGTCCATTTGGTCGATTTTTAATCCGATTTTAAGTACACACATAGCCATGGCAGTTTCTTTCCCAGCAGATCTCGAGTTCCATCAGCGATGACGTAAAAAGTTAATTTTCTGATCTATCTGCGATTTTTATATTTGCATCAAATGATCCAGGTCAAGGGAACTCTTACTACCATAACCATAAAAAGTCTTATTGCAACTGAATGTAATATTATCCCAGGTAAATATTGTCCCAGGTTTTGTTTGTGATCAACAAGTTGCGTTTACTAACATTTTAACCTTCATTCTGCCAGTATGGCAATCTAACATACTGTCATCATCGATTTTGAACATATATTGTACGATTGCGGACTCTGTTTGATCTAGCTGATTTGTATCGTTTCTTTTGTTGTCCCTTTTCATTTTTTATTTTATTTTCGCTTTGTTTGTTGCTGTTTCCCTCATATTTCCTTTTATTCATTCTGTCTCGTGTCATTGCCCTGCAGAATTGTCTAAAATGTCCCTTAACCCACATTTGTGGCAATATTTTTCTTTTGCTGGGCATTTGCTGTCTTGAGACGCGTCTCCTGCGCTCCCACATCTTCCACATCCTGTTTTTCTTTTCAACATCTTATCATTATTTTATTTTCCGTTATTTCTGTTTTCATATTCTTTACTTTGTTTATCTTTTCAGTTGAGGTGCTGCTTTTCTCGAATTCTTCGATTTGTCGACTTACAACTGCAAGAGTATTTGCTTCAACAATTACATTTGTTAGTTGAATTCTCTTTCTAAGCTCTTTAGAGGAACACTTTTCTGTAATTTGATAGATTATTTGATCGTCTTTGTCCCTAAACTGACATTTGTCTGCTTGTTGGCTAAGCCGTAATAGGAATTTTTCAAAGTTTTCATTTGCTTCATGTTTGATCAATCGAAAAAGGTGACGTTCATAGATCTTACTTTGTTCGGGTAGAAAGTATGCATCAAGTTTGGCAATAGCCACTCCGAAGATATCCACTCCATCTGCTGGTGATAAATTTTAATCTGGTATATGATAGAACATTTCCTGCAATTCTAGTCCACCAAAATGTAGCAGCGAAGCACGTTTCTTCTCAGTACTCTCGATGCCAGCAGCTTCCAGGTAGATCAAAAGCGCCTGCTTCCAGCGCTCCCATCTCATTCCTACTGATGAAGGTTCCCCCTCACAATCAAATTTGTCTAACGTGAGATGAGAACTCATATTGTTATTAATTACCTGGAACCAATAAATAAAACGGTTTGCACTAACTGGCAAAGTTTGTCAATTAAATGACCAGTATGTACATAAAAAGTACCACCACTGCAGTTTTCCTTTGATAACTGTCATTTTTATAACCAGTAGGTATATTCTACTGCTATTATTGTAATTATCTAATGACTTGTCAATTTAATGACCAGTAGGTATATTCTACTGCTATTATTGTCATTCTTTGATGACTTGTCAATTTAATGACCAGTAGGTATACTCTACTCCTATTTTTGTCATCCTCTAATGACTTGTCAATTTAATGACCAGTAGGTATATTCTACTGCTATTATTGTCATTCTTTGATGACTTGTCAATTTAATGACCAGTAGGTATACTCTACTGCTATTATTGTCATCCTCTAATGACTTGTCAATTTAATGACCAGTAGGTATACTCTACTGACATCACTGTCATTCTCTGATGACTTGTCAATGTAATGACCAGTACGTATACTCTACTGATATCACTGTCATTCTCTGATGACTTGTTAATTTAATGACCAGTAGGTATACTCTACTGATATCACTGTCATTCTCTGATGACTTGTCAATTTAATGACCAGTAGGTATACTCTACTGATATCACTGGCATTCCCTGATGACTTGTCAATTTAATGACCAGTAGAAATGTTCTACTGCATTTTGATTTATTCTTTTAGAACTAATCATGTAACAGAAATCAAATAACTAAGCACGAGGTCCTGGGTTCAACTTCCAGGTAGGTAGGTAGACAGTGTCACTGAGTTTCTCCATCATGAACCTCCCAATAACAGACCGGAATTTGAACTGGCATCCGGTTAATGGCAACAGGCATGCTCAACGTAATTGGTGAAACGTGGTTGCATCACACATCTCTGCCTACCCCTTTGGGGAACATAGGCGTGATGTTTTGTTTATGATAGATAATTAAATCAATATGTGTTTTCCATAACCTTAATGTTTTTTAATCAGATTTTCTTTTTATAATAGTTCTCAAACCATTTCAACACCTTTTGTTCAGGATAGTTGCAGCACTGATGACAATATTTAGTCTTTTATAATATTTTCTTGCCTTTGTATAGATTATTTTTAACGATTGTTTGTGAATGTGTGAACAGTGTACAATACAAATACAAATAGTTTATTTTCTTTCACAAGGTTTGTACTACATAGCTAGTGATAGAAGTGTAGGCCTTGTAGATTCCTAGAGGTGTGTTTACTTTTGTTAACCTCTTATCTTGTTTTCCGTTTTTTGTGTAGTAAGCAATGACTTATTGTCGGGCCTATGCTGTCCCCCCATACTTAAGTACGAATGCTGTAACATGATAATATTGTAAAACCAAATGATTTTAAAAGAGAACCCATGGAGTTTCTTGCCGGTTCTTCTCCATAGGAAACGACCAACCCGGAACCGTGCACCTTTCTGTCGATGTTTTATAAGTGCCCATGTAGGCCTATGTGAAATAAAATATTTTGATTTTGATTTAACAACCAAGATAGTATTTAAATAGTTGCAAAACAATACATTAACAAACCACTTTTTGTTTTAGCCTTTTAATAATATTTTATTTACAGTTAATATTTCTAATGAAACATTCTTATTCAAATTCAATTCAGTTAAATTATTTTAGCTGTAAAAAGTCTATAATTACTTTTTTACAACTCTTTTCGTATGCACAGACAGAAGACTTACTTGTTGTCTGCAAGTAAATTGCTCACACACTGTTTTTTTATTTTTATTTGATGTATGTTTTAATTTCAGTACTTTACTTTTCATTGAACGTTAATTTATTTATTTTAAGTAGATATTTATGCACCTTGTGGCCTGAAACACAGGTTCAACCTAGTTCAGGCAATAATCAACTGTGCTCTATTTTATTTGTTAAGATATTTCATTGTAAATGTACCTCTTTTATAAATAAACGATTATTATATATTCTAACGTAATATTCATAATTTGACTTTTAAAATGAAAGAATATTTCGTATATTTCTCCACGAAATACAATTCTTAATTATTCTTATAATAAAATTTAAGAACTCACGGCTTTTCTCCCCTTTTTTTCACCTCGTCGCCAATGTAAAATATGCACATTTACCAACACTAATAGATAGTTGACTCGCCAACGCACCACCGCTCAGACCGACAGTTCGACAACGACTCCCGCCCCACCACTCGGGCCGGTAGTTATAACCGAGCAACGTGCGCGCCCGAGGCAACGTCACAATACTACATACACTACACTCAGCGCGCCATTTCATAAAATCGTCATACGATTTTAGGTATCTTTGTTTTGATTTAGGTGGTAAAAGGTTTTCCACTACCGCTTTAGCCTCTTCTCTTATAAAATCAGGCGTTAAATTCATATCTGAATCAGATGAACTCATTTTATACAAATCTCTGCTATACGGAAGTATAAACAAAACTCTAAAACTCGAAAAAACAAATGAAGATCGGATTGCCGCTTTCCCGTTTCCCGCCTATTTTGTTTTTTTTTCTGTGGCCGGCCAGCTATTCAGCAATTTTTCATTTTCATTCACATATGTTATTTTAAAGAAATTGTTGAAACTAAATTATAATAAAGTTATTTAAAAAATATATAATATTATTTAATCAATACTTTATTGTATTTAAAGGAGATTGAGCAAGTTACTATAGCACTTGGTTGCGCATCTTTTGACACAGTATAGTAATGAAAATTAGACACAAAAAAGTGCTAGTGTCATACTTTAAAACAAGATTAAATTCAAAATTAAATATTGTGGGGTTTTTGAAAAAAATAACATAAGTTGAGTACCTATTGAGGTTATGTTACATCTCAAAACAATTCATTTTGCTATTAACTGGCAAATATTTTACATTATTTTTTTACATATTAATTGAGTATTACCTATGTTCATTATTTAAGATATTTAAACACATTGGTCTAGAAATCTTCTCAGAAAAATAACATTTCTAACAATTTATCTGTGAAGTGTAAATCAACAACACAACTTACCCTTTAATTAATTAATAATTACTTTCACATTGTTTTCTTTTTATTAACAACGGGGAATAGCCTGAAATTGACGTTCATCTCGCCTGATGGGGAGCAATGATAAGGCTGAAGATGGCAGCACACTTCATGGTATCCAACCACAGAGGGACTGGCTATCTTACCTTTTACTGTTGGAAAACGTTTTAAATTGTTATGACGGTAGATTTAGATTAGACGGTGGTAGCTAGCCAGGTGGAATTAAAGCCAGCCCTACCACTAACTAAAACGAGCATGTACGCCGGGATCGAACCCGGGACCTCTGTGCAAACAAGTGGGTGAACCACAACACCAGAGGTGGTAAATAGTGTATCATAAATAAAATAAGAATATAGTAAGGTAGTGGAAGAAATAAAAAGTTCAATTAAATAAAAATAAAACATTTATTCAGCCTCTTCCTCGTCATAATTAACATGTTCATAAAACGAGTCATCTAAAAATTGAGCAGGAGCATTAATAGAATGGTAGCGTGCCCAACTGAGATACCACAGAACGGTCATCACATGAACACAGCAGCCTACTGTTCGGTTGCCCACTAAACAATTACAATAATAACCAGCAATATCTGATACACGGTTGGTGGTGTGACTATTAACTAAAATATATTATGCATAATAAACCTTATTGCCAATATATAGATCTAATCCTGCCTCTTATGAGATATTTGTCCGTTCCCAGTACCAATGGCAGTTCATCCTCTATATCAATGGCCAACAATAACATTTCTTTCATTGCTGATGGTACTACTAAACGCTCATCACTGTAGCATTCACTAAAAATACAATGCCGCGAAGAAGCAGCAGCACGTTTGTAGATGCGTGAAGTAATTCTTGGACTACGCACAATAGCTTGCGATGGTGGGTTAAGCAGTGCTGATGGTGGTAGTGGTGGAGGTGTGGGTACAGATACCCGATTCGTAGATATTTCCACAACATTGCTGCTGGAAGATGAAGGAATTTCCAGATTCCCAATGGTTTCAATAGCAGACTCACTCTGTAAAGCTAGTCTACTTTGATCAAGCTCAGCATATCTTCTTACACTTCTGTATGCATTAGTCCAACAGCGTAAACAAACTCTTTCAAGACGGTGAACCTGAAATCAATATATATATATATATATATACCTATTTATAAAATACCACTGTGTATTCAAATTCTACATGGAACGAGAATAATAGTCACGAGTAGTGTTCCTGGTTTTTTTCAGAGTATTTTTATTTATATAAATTTTATGTGCTTGTGCTATGATGCTAAAAATAGTTATGAAAAAGTACATAAGCATCCATCAATGTATTTCCTCTTGCAGAATTTTAATATAATTAGATTAGAGTGATTTCGGTTATAATTAGGGTGATAGTTAACTACATATTACTACTATATTTCTGAAAGCAGGTAGGAGGAAGAATAAGTTGCCTGCTCATTGATTCCTTGCCTTACTAATTTATAACTTGAGTTACAAAGATAACTTGCGTTATTTACCTGTTGAGAAGGTGTATGTGATAAAATGAAATTCCGTTCAGGGCTATTAAGTGGTACTATGTGAGTCCGAGCTCTTAACACTGATGTTCCACAGCTTAAGCACACTTGCTGGTGTCCAAAGGTTTGTGTAGGAATAGTGCCTCTTAAGTAGTTGCCAGATTCTCTTTCAAGTATAATGTAACATTCCTGACATATGAAATCATCTTCTGATACCTGAAAATAATAAAAATTGTTCTACTAAGTATTCATTGCTCAATATAAAGTGTATTTTTATGTTCATAAGTACTCTGTAACTGTTACGTGAATAATCCATACGTAGATAATCTACTAATAATAATGTGAAAACATTATTTTCTGAACGTTATTTTTAAATAATAATAATATTCGCTATGAAGGTATATTACTATTCGAAAGGATATGATAGTTATGGAATAGATTACTTACCGCGGTAGGAGAAATCCAATTACGTAAAATATTGACCATGGAATCCGTTGCCTCTCTGATTTGGCGTCTAGGCAGCGGGTGTGCCAATAAAAGAGAACAATTCATACAGCGCAACATGTTTTAAGTCTAGAACAAATCACCGTGGACGTAAAAACGTTCTAACAATTCACTTCGCAGCACACGCACAAAAAGAGTCAAATTGAGACGTGGAGGAATCCTAAAACTCAACTCGACACGATTTTATATTTGTTAGCAGAGAAAAGCTAAACACAATATTCTCGGCTTAGGCGCTTTTCACACGGCACCGCGCACCGCCGCGGAGGGCGGTGGCGGTAAAGCGGATTTCGTAGCGGCACCCCGCGCGGTAAGGCGGTTTACACGCCTGTAAGCGCGGTTGGATTTAACGCGGATTTGACCAGTTTGATCACAGACACTGCAAGAATGGACGCTGAAGTGGTGGCAATAATCTGGCTTTTATGGTGTAAAAAGAAAAAAAAGAAGATATTGGGTTCATCCATTTTTACGAAGCAGAACTCTAAATAGGACAATTTCTTCCCATTGTTTCATTTTAAGGAGTCTATCATTATATTGTGTGCTTTTCATATCCCATATAGCAGAGCGACTTTCAATCTCCAAAATAACCTTTTCAACATCAAAATCCATTTTTAAATTGCAACACATCCTGCACACACGATGATTCGAGCGGTAATGCGGCGCCCCGTGTGTGATGCACCGCCCCTCCGCGCGGCCGGCTACGCGGAGGGGCGGTGGCGGTGAGAGCACCGCTCGAACGCGCGGTCAGGCGGTGTACGTGTGTTAGGCATCGACGGATTTAATAGAGGTCAATGCGACATGAGATCCGTTTCACCGCCAACCGCGGCGGTGCGCGGTGCCGTGTGTTAATCGCCTAAACAGAAACATCAATTTGTTTGACATTTCATCGAATAGTGTTGTGACACAACAATAGACTACGGCGTCATAACATAATCAATTATATCTTAATTGTTTTATTTTTGCCTAGAAATTGCTTTTTAATGAAAAAATAGTAACAACAACAATTACAGAATAATAATAATGACAACTATAAACACTTTTTAGTTGCAAATGTAGATTATTTTGTTGTTCCATGATTTATGTTAATGTTTAATCGATCGATTATAATTGAAAAAGGAGTCGCTTCACTATATTGGAAGAAATTACGTATTTATTGTATTAAATACTAATTAAAATGAAAATAGAAACCCCACCAATTATTTCAATGAATTTAAGTCAAAAATCGATTAAAATAATATTATGAATTATGCATTAACTCAAATGGCCATACGCGTCAAAAAGTGATACTAAAAGTGCTCTTTGTCCTTTACGTCGTGGCTGTATAGAAAGTTGGAACATGGTTCAATAGAAATGTGAAAATAGAACTAGTTTTTTTTAATAATTTGACAGCTGTCAGTTGAAAGCGATTCTCCCTAGGGATGAAAGTAATACTTTCATCCCTAGGGAGAATCGCTCCTCAGGCAACTTCAGACCTACTGTCAGAGTATGAGTAATGAAAAAGCAGTTTACTTTTGATATTATTGGGTTTTCTATCGGGCTACTGCTGAGTGATCAGTGGTAGACTTTCAGGAGATGTTAATACATTTAAAACCGGCCAAGTGCGTGTCGGGCCAAGCACAAAGTGAAAGTTGGGATGGATGTTTGTTACTGAATCACGCCAGAACGGCTAAACAGATCTGAGTGAAACTTGGCACAGAGATATATTATAGTCTGGTATAGTACATATATTACTTATTATCGCAGAAGCAGGTAAGATAAGGCACTTCCCAAACTGCACACGTGCGAAGCCGCGAGCATAAGCTAGTACATAATTATGTGATGATGACCGTAACCTCACGTTAAATGGCCGCATCTTTTACGACGGTTAATTTAGAATATTTAAAACTATAATTGTCCGGGTTATTGACCAACAAAACTAAATGCCTATTATAATGATATACATTTATATCGACGTATAATTTTTCTTTGTAAATACGGATTACATTGTATTATTTCCGCATGCAAAATACGCGCTTTGGACGTGGAGTTGCGGACACCAGCCCGTTATACAATATAATACATATTATATACAATGTACTGTATTTATACAGTGTAATATTTGCAATGCAAGCGTCACATCATACGCGTAACAAAAATAAATATCCCGATTTGTATCATCGTTAATACGCTGCGGATGCTGAAGTTTTGACGCATACATACCAGGAGATAATAAACTGCAGGACATAAAGCGCGCTGATGGCCAGAGAGGGATGGAAAGCATAATGTCACTCTCCTGCCACAAACACCCCATCCCCCAACGAATGAAACGCCATCTTGCGGATAGATGTACCGACTAACTTACCACAGTGTAGGGGTAAATGAAATTATCACTGGTTTTTTAAGGGTTTGTTGCTTTATTTACATTATGTAATTTATTTTGCACAATACCCCTAACTGTAATCACGAATTCATCACTTTTGCTTTGGCCACGGTATTTTTGCAACACCAGATACGACAGGACCAGTAAAAAAATATTATGTTAAGGCTATTCAGATAAATCATTATTAAAAACAAAACAACAATCAATCGTCGGACAGGTAAAGTTCTCAGAAGGCTGGCAGCAGATTCTTTGGAAAAAAAACCATGTCATGAGAAGAATATCAACAAACTGTTTCGTGATGTCACCGGTAAAAAACGATGACACATGTTTTCTCTCATTCAAAAGTTAAACAATTGTCAACTTCAATAATGTATGTTAGGAATAATTATGTACGCATTCCCTAATGTCAATTTAATTTAGTTTTTTATTTCCGTGTCTATTTCAGGCATTCAAGTAAACAGAAACCGAAGTAATGCATCAAAGGGAAAAGGACATGGCCAAAAAAGTACATTCCATGGACACTTACATAGTCAATATATTATATTAAGAAAAATAGAGAAGTGAATTGTTGCGTAGTTTTTAACCTCTCTGCACTTATCAGTATTGATTACAATATAATAAGTAATGCAAGTTGAATTCATAGTCTCATTTGTCAACTTTCGCCACTATGGACCGTTCGTAGACGAACACGTTCTACACCACGCATACTACTTGTAGATATGTATGTGAAGTGAACGACAAATGCTCTTACCTGAAACATTTGATTTAACCCTAGATTACTACTCTACGTCGCAGAGGCGCCCGCGTTTTTGATATATTGCTCTCTTTTTTTATCCTTCGCGCGTATGGCATTCACGTTCAAGGACATCTCAGTTATCGCCAGCACGTGTCGCAGGACGGTGGTTGCTTTACGGTAAGTCTTCTAGTTTTTTTTATATTACTACCCTTGGCGCTCCAAAGACGTATGAGTAGCTTGTATGTAAGTTTTGCGCTATTAATCAAATTATTTTATTAGTGTTTTTATTTTGCATTATTAGTTACTACCGGTGTGTTTTATCTTTTTTTAGGTATGTTTTGAAACTTCAACATCATGACTAGTAATAGAAGAGTTTCGGATGATATAATAGCTAATTGGCTAGAAGAAAGTGACCATAACAGTGATGATAAGTTTTCAGGAGATGACTCTGAAATTGAAGATCACGTAAGCGATGAAGATGCTCAGGACGATGTAGAAGAAGGATGCATAGAAGATGAAACTATAGAGAGGTCCAGTGACAAAAGAGCTGAAAAATCTGTGCCATCTTTTGTCCCAGAAAATAGTGAGACTTTGGAGCCATCCAGTTTCGATCACCGTATCTTTGTCCTGGCGCGTCGAACATTGAAGGGCAAAAACCAGCACTGTTGGTCTACTTCTAAAGGTGAAAGTCGAGGTAGAACCACTGCTAGAAACATTGTGTACACTTCTAGAGGCCCTACTAGAATGTGTAGAAATCAAAATCTTTGAGCCTAGTTTGTGTTTTGGTTTATTCATCACGGAAGCACCTACGTTGAAACGCAATATCCGGGATATTATCGAAGTCATCCTGAAAAAACCTTCCGATGATTCTTCTGTAGAAAATGAGGGTCCACCACCGCCAAAAAAAAGAAGATATTGCTCTTATTGTACATCTAAAAAGAAGAGGATGTCCAAAATGACGTGCGCCGAGTGTCAAAAATCTATCTGCGGCGAACATCAAGTTCATGTTTGTATCGAATGCATCTAAAATTTTTTTTTTGTTACTTTGTTAGTTTTTTTTAGTTAATTACTTCATAATTTACTATTTTTTAAGAGAAGTTATATACTTTAAGTTGTTTTTCTTTAATTTTTGATGAGAAGACTGTTTAATTGCCTAAAATCCTAAAATTTGTTCATAAGATTTATTTGATTAAAGATTTTATAATAAAAATATATAAATATTATTTAAAATTGTGTTTTTCTCTTTTTAGTAATATACACAATTATATAAACAGTCAAAACATATCAATCATACTAGGTTTTGATTAAAATCATTAGTCAATATGATGCGCCTCGCGGGCGTATGAGTAGTTTCTTTGTACTTCGCAACATGAGTAGTAATGTAGGGTTAAACAAAACTGTTTTCATTGGTATTTCTTACATGTAATTAAATTATGTTTTGAAGTGTTGATACGTAAGATAATTATATCTATTTCACACAATTATAGTAATAACGTAACCGTACCATAAAACGGAACGCGTTTTCCAATGTGTCATTGTTTATGTCAAAATGGCGGTACTGCGATTGCACAGATTCTCCGTTGCGTACGAACTGTTTTTTTTTGCGATTATCTTCTTATATTTTTGACTCCTGCGTATCTCTACGGAAAAAAATATTTTTACTTATTTTTACCAAGAAATGAGTACCTAATCGTTTATAATCTTTTGTTACATGTCGTGTTTCCCTTGTCAATTAGTAGTTAAACTGTTGAAGAAAAACGTCATTTTCGGAGTCTCAATAAATGTGACAATAATAACATATACTTTGTCTCAGTTTTCTGTCGGACTTTCTCAGTTCAGTAAATGTTGTGAATCAATTTATGGTTAAAAATCCTTAGTTCAGGTAGCTGAAATAAGGATTTTGGATGTTGTTGAAATAACTAATAATTCTTAAACCCTAGTTAATAATTCACAGCACTTCGCTATTTTAAAACGCCTTGAGGTTTTTAATAGCAAAATCATTATTCATACACTTATTGCCAGCAATCTGATAGAAGGTAATATGAAACTGTTTACGTCTAGTTATTTGTAATTCCAAGTTCTTTGAGCTTTTTATTTTTTGCAATTTAATTTCACGAATATGAAACACCAAAAATTATCGTTGTACACTAAATTTGATAACTATGCAAACGCCCATACAGAAATTGGCCATGTCCTTTAAAATCTGTAACATCACAAATAAGTTTCATGGATGTGTATTAATAAATTGTGTACTTGCATGTGTGCTACACTAGTTTGTGATTGTGTTCAATTGGCCACTGACGTCACGTTACGTCATACCCTACGTAGTTTGCATCATTGATTCAGCGTTTATAGAATCCTGGTAGCACCGGAAGCAAAATCTTTCATTGACGGACGAGTGACAGCGGTCTAGTTGTAACAGTAGTACCGGCCTGTCGTTAAGACAAATTAAACCTTTCAAATTCTAGCCGTAATTTACCAGGATGATTTTCCAAGCATCACCTTGTTATATATCTGAGATTATTTGTGGCGGTTTTAATCTCTAGTTAAAAATTGACGAATATTGAAAATTTGGCCTTTAATAGAATTAAATAATGCTACGCGCAGTATATTATTTAATTTAATAAGTACTAGCTGTGCCCGGCATGCGTTGCATTGCATCTTTTCCTACCTACCACCCACCTACCTACCACCTACCTACCACCCACCTACCACCTACCTATAATATATCTAATTTATATATCTTATAAATTGGCTTAATAATAATAATTTATGTATTAACCTTAATAAATCAGTATATGTACAATTTAATAAATCTTATTATACAAATTTAATTTTACAATGAATTTATCAAAACTTCAAAAAGTAGCACAAACTAAGTTTTTGGGAACGACCATAGACGAACATCTAGACTGGAAAGCTTATATCGATAGCATATGTAATAAAATGAATACATTCGTATACGCTCTTAGAAGGATTAAAAATGTTACAAATAATGAAACAGCTGTAATGTCATATCGTGCATATGTTGAGTCCTCGCTGCGATATGGACTAATTGTATGGGGAAATGGTACCGACCATAATAGAGCATTTATCGCTCAAAAGAAATGTGTTCGAGCTATTCAGGGCATTCCACCGGACGTATCTTGTCGACCATTATTTAAAAAACTTGGTCTGCTACCACTACCCTCACTATATGTATACGAAACATGTATGTTTGTACGGAACCACAAATACGTATTCAGAACAGCAGCAGATGTAAGTTCTAGGAATCGGCGTGACAAATTTAGACTCGTTTTGGATGAATTCCCTCGATCAACAAAATATAGTTAAAGCTGTATAGCTATGCGTCCGTATATATAACAAAATACCATGTAAACTTAAACTACTAAATGGCAGATTGTTTAAAATTCATTTGTTTAAATGGTTAAATGATAATAATTTTTATAGCATTAAGGAATATCTTGAACATAAGTTGTGTTAACCAATTTGCATGCTTTAGTTTAAGCAAAATATGTATGATCTTATCCTTAACTCATGTAACACCTTTGTATGCCATGTTTTACGCAAATAAATAAATATGAATATGAATATGATACCCCCCATTCCAGAAACTAATACATTATAATTACAGCTCATCTGTTTTAATTTTTCTGGAGTATGTTCCGGTCAAAAGCTCGTATCTGGACGCTGTCCAGAACATACTGAAACTTCATTTGCTCGAAAAGGTTTATATACCAGGTGCCGTCATATGAGCACTCCTCTATCGGAAAATATGCTAAACTTTTTATATAGTTATTTTTATATTTTAATGGCTGATTTTTCAATCCTCAAATAAAGTACTAGATAGTTTTTATTCGTTGAATAGCAATAAGCGAACAAAATCAAAATGAAAGGATGTTATTGCCAAAATACCATTGGCAACGGTTAAAATATCTGTAAAGTGAGGCAACATTGCACAATCGTGGAAAAATTCAAAATTTGTGGGCTAGCTTAGAGATTCCCCTTTAAATTGTAGATGTCGCTAGTGGCGTTTCCCTTGATTTCGTGCCAAAACAGCGACAAATGTTACTAGGACTTCAGAAACACAAAGAGCATACGACCAATAAACGTTGATCCCCGGCGGTGTTGCAGTTTCTGTGGTGCTGCCAAATGTAGTGTTTCCAAAGTCCCATTTTTATTTACTTAAAATATTAATTTCTTAGATATTTGCTTGTTACAAATACGAAAATTTCTTATTTAAATTTATTTTTATTAATTAGGGCTGTGCAGAAAAGACAGCATGGTCGGCGCAGCGGCGGCGGCACCCCAGGTCCCTGCGCGACGTTGCTGTCATCTGTCTTTTGCTTGACGTATTTTTTTAACTTGTGATGTTTGTTTGGTTTTTTAATAATTTTATACATTATATTTAAGTTTTATTTAAATACATATTTCTACGTTCAACAATGACTGTAGTGACGCCGAACGGAGTGCCAGTCAACCTACCACATCGCTGGGTGTCCTAGTAAGATTCCCACACTGTTGCCAAGCACGCTTTTTTAAGGGTGAAAGAGGCTTGAAGATACATTTGGGGAGTAAACATAAGCCCCACAGTGTACCTTCTTCATGCCCCACATTACCTACTCCCCTTACACCTGATCCACCCACTCAACCCTTTTGGAAATATCTTTCAAAATTAAAAACTTAAAATCCTGTTTTAAACGGGGGGGGGGGGGGGGGTTCCTCGTGGCGCGCGGCCTTCAATATCATCAAGTTTGGCGCGTTGTGTCTGCCTTGCCACCCGAGAGAACTTTTAAAGTGCTTGGACGCAATTTCTCACCTTCCTATTTAGAATTCTATACGAGCAAAAAAACTTGGCAAACAAAAAACTTAACAACTCAAATTAAAGATAACTGTAACATTTCGGCCTAAAGTATTGACCCAAAATTTACAGCACATCTCCCCCAAAGAGGTTTATTGCATCATGGAGAATCTAAATTAGGCGAGGGTGACGTCAGTGGTGCAGCTAGGGTCATCTTTAGCAGCGATGTGGTTGCGCCGTATTCTCGACACCCTTACAGCTCTGGAGAGCAAACACCCCGCCCCGGCAGATGACCTCACCTTCCCTAACCCCCCTGTTCCAGAAACTAACACATTATAAATTACAGCTTAGCAAGTATGTGCGGCCGTCTGTTCCTTTCGAAGTGGCTCCGTGGGCGGCCTTGACGGCCTGACTCCGCAACACCTTAAGGACCTAATATATTCAGGCGCCGGGGAAGCTGGTGAGTATCATTTGAAGGAGCTGACGGCCCTCATCAATCTCATGCTCTCAGTGCAGCGGGCAGTGTCAACGATGCCGCGATCGATATTTTGTACGGAGCCAATATTTGTGCCCTGCGCAAGAGGATGGCGGCATTCGTCCCATTGCCGTAGGGTTAACTTACCGTCGTATTGCAGCCAAAATTTGCTGCGCCTTTTACCGTGAAACTCTGACCAGCATATTCCAGCCCCTACAGCTTCGCTTCGGGTCCAAAAGGGGGCTGTGAAGCTTGACAGTGATAAGGGTGAGCATTTTTAAGGTTGATATTAAAAATGCTTTCAATTCGGTAAACAGGTACACCTTGTTGACTGAGGACTGACTGACTGAAAAAATCAGCTGTTCCCTACATTTATGATCGATTAACTCGTCAAAATGTAGAGAACCGCTGATTTTTTTTTCGCGATTTCAGGTTTGGTCCCATAGTAAAAGTTGTTCATAATGATGACTACAATGACCTCTTAAGAGGTTACTGGTGTTTTACAAATAACCCTATATATAGGTAGGTACTTCCTTTTAGTCTTTTTTATGATTATTTTAGTAGTCTGTATATAACGTACATAATGTAGTAATAAAAAATATTTATGTTAAGAACTTTACGCAGCCGTCGTTACGGGGAGATTTAAATAAAATGTCAAACTTATATGATTTTTTTTTTATGTTCCTGAGTCGCTTTGTAGTATAAAAAAGTACTATTACAAAGATGACTGTATAGTGTATACTGTGTTATTTTTATAAGCAGTTACTAAAAAATAAAATTGGCTTCTATTTTGATATAGGCATGAAATGCTTGTTTACATTATTCGACGTCGACCAAGGGTCCAAGGCATGATTGGCGCTGAAATACTGGCATGCCCAACCCATTGAATATTTGCCACACCTCTAGCTAGGCTTGACCAGAATATGATGACCCGCAATAAACTGAAAACCTAAGTACTAATGTACTGAATCGAAATGTCTAGATAAAGTGGCTGCAATACAACGCACACATGCAGAGTGCTGAAAGGTTGTTGGGTTGTACCTAAGTGACGAAATTATATCGCATCCATTACACAACAGAATCAGAACCAGGTAAGAGTGAAATAGCACCATGTTTTTGAGTTCCGCTGTAAAAACTTCCAACCACAACCACACGTTTATAGTCGGAAAGACTCCCGCTTTAGTCGTGAAAATTGACCTCCTTATGGGTTATGAACTCCTGGTACGTTATCTAGTATAATTGTCTACAATTTGAACAGATCCTTGGCTAGATAACTATTTATTTTCCTATGCTTCCATACTGCAATGCTGTTTTCATCATATTTTCCCTAGGTTTGTCCTCGAAGTTGGTTTATAACCGAATTTTTCCATTTGTCGTAAGTTTTTAAGCAGTAGACAGGGCCGTAATTTATTTTTGGCCCTTTGCCTAACCCTCAAATCAACGAGCCATCGAGCGTGGAGTTCGTGTGATACTATAAGGAGCTGTAACTCGCCAAGACGCCGAGCGTGAGGTTTGAGAGATACTATACGGAGCTGCACCACGCTGGTGGTGCATTCGGGAAGTATCTTATTAAAAAATACGTAGATGAAGACGCGTTTTACATGAAGATGTAAATTAACGAAATTAACATATTTATGTACTGAAATTGTATTTTTTTTTTAATTATCTAATCAAATTTTGTTTAGTTTAAGTCGTCAAATATCTTTAGACTCTTAATAATCAAAAATTAGAAGGTTATTTTCTACCAGAAGCTTCTTGTTCAAAATTTCATCTAGTGACCCAAAACCTAAATTTCGCGAATGAGTTTTTATACATATATATATTTTTAAACTACCACAAAATCTTACTTTTTTTTTATTTAAAATTGTAATTTGAAATTAAAGAGTTTATATGTGGCGATATGTGGATTTTTATTTCGCTACAGTATGTCTGTTTTGAATTGCATATAAGTGCTGGATTAAATTGTATTTCTAAAATATTGTACAAAAATTGTTCAACCAATGAATGTGAAACCTCAACCCTTTATCAATAAAACCGGAATTAAAAAAACATATGGTTAAGCTGGAATTAGTATTTTAATACCTCCGCTTTTATTAATTTTTGATGTTTTTAAAGTTTCATAAAAATAAAGAAGACAATGAGAGAAAATACATAGTTTGGCAAGAATGGCTTAGAAATGCAATCAAACAACAACACATCTTTGTTGTGTAGAATAGAATCATTATAAATTGTATAATAAAGTTGCAATACTGTTCCGTAAATTAGCAAACATGAAGCTCATAAAAATCATTATTTCTCCAAGTAGGTACTACGAAATAAGAACTCAACTGATCATCATAATCACTGATCATCCAAATGAAAGTCAGCTGGAAGAAATGCTGCGGTAGGTAAAGTATTACGTTAAGCAATATTAATTATGTGTATTTTCCACTTCTGGTTGTCTCCTAATTTGATATCACACACGCTTTTAGTACTGTTAAAACCATTCTACTCTCACACCAGAGGCTAGTTTTACGGAGAACTTCGTTCTTATTGCTTTGTTTGGGATATTGTCAGTAGTGTGTATATTCAAATGTTCTTCTGAAAAAAAAGCCCTTTGTTTCCTGTAGACCACGCGGGCGGAGCCGCGGGTAGAAACTAGTATCCCCTGTAATAAACGCTGTAATTTATTTACATAAATCATTATTGAAAGATTAATACGGACTGTGTATTAATCATTTATGTAAATAAATTACAGCGTTTGAAAAGAACACATAACATCACATTTAAAACATGGAACATATAATATAATATTTACTTATACAGAACTGACCCTTTGAATAATATTTTACCCAAGCAAATCTTGACTCTGTAAAACTACTGATATTAACGCATGTTGTGGCAAGAAAAGCTTGGCACCTTCATAAAGAGAAAGTAAGTAAACCGTTAATTTTTTTTTTTTTTTTAATTTGAAGTCTCGTTTATTTTATAAGACAGATAAAGATACTTTGTTGGCTGAAGCAGACGGGACATCGGCGATTTCTGCATCCCGCCATTTTCACAATATCACCACACGCACTAAAAGTTAGAAAACGGAGAATTGGCCTTACGTGAACAATGCAACGGGCCGCCCGACTACCAGAGTAACATTTATCAAAGGAGCTTGAGATCGTGTAAAGGAACGAAAATAATGGCTGTATGGCTTTTTTATGCTTATGGGCGAATTATTCCAAAGTTTGTACGTATTTTTCTCTAATAGGAAACAATAGTAACAAAATAATGTAATGTAGAACTCAAGGTTATAATGTATTTTGACGTTAAAACCTAGCGTCGGCGGCGATCTGTCGACGTCGATCTGTCGGCCCTACCAGTTTTTCCATTTGATTCCTATGTAATCTGGTATTCACATAATTTTCAATATGTAAACAAGTTTAAAATAATAATCAAAATGTACATGTATCAAAAGGGTAAAAGAAAAACAGGGCGCGAAAAATTTACCAATAACTCTCTTCTTTCTAATACATTCTAGCAGTGTGCAGTGGATACAACTGATTCAATATTACGCGTACGAACGCTGTTATAAAAGTAAATTCTCTTTGATCAGTGCATCGACCTGGCGTAGTCGTAACGCAATGCTCAATGTTCATTAATGCAAGTAATGAACATTAAGCATTGCGTTACAATGTTTATTTTATTACACGCAAATGCTCCCACGCCTTTTAGTGATGCTCGGTGCTCGAATACTATTTTTTAAAGCAGATACGCGAGAGAGCACTTGCGCCTGACCTATCTTACCGGACGCCCTAGTATAAGGTCATATTACAGAAAGGGGTCTTTGGATTGATCTCATTTATTTACACTACGACAATTATTGTTAATACAGTGGCCTCCCAAAGTTAATTGAAATTATTCACTTCAAATGTTATGTCGTATTATCACCTGAAATCCTTGTTTCAAATGTGATTTTTACTATAATCAAGTCTCCGCCTCCTACGGACCGATGACTTCAAGATTTCTCGACACTAACCCTAAAACTTATATTTTTCATAAAATTAAGTTACTGACTTGTTCATCTAGTCGTGATAAGCGCCACAATTTTGTTTAAAAATCCTTGAGTACCTTTAAATGTTATGGACTGATTGGTAAATTGTACGACAAGTTACATCAAATTTTAGGAACAAAACATAATTTATCAGAAATTGATGACGAATTCATAACTCTTTCTTTTTTTCATAACATTTCGATTATCATGCAGCAATGAAGATAATAATTCTTCACAATTCTGGTCTCCTGGTAGTTTGCGAGACTTTACTATCCTTGTTTTCCATCTCCTACTGTCTTGTTCCTGCCAATTCCCCACTACGTTATCTGCGAGTGTAAACTCGCACAGTCACCTGAGGCTATTCGTGCCAATATACTACTAGCCAATCCAAAGCGGTTAATTCGCATTGGTGAGAGTTTTGCACTTTGTGTTTTAGTGTGATTGTACGACTTACGCCAACACGTAGTACTATGAGAACAAAAACCCCATTAGTTTTAAAGTAGAATTGTGTAATAGAACAGTAGAACAAATGGGAATTTTTGGTCCCACTAGTTCTACGATTATGTACCACCTGACATCGTAAGACTAGTGGGAAAAATATTCCCATTAGTTCTACCGTAGAACTGTTTAGTAGAACAGTGGGAACGAACCTGAATGGAATAGAACGTTCGTGTGCGGGGTTTAAACACGAAGGACTTGGTTCAAGTCCGCATGGGACATGTGCCGGCCACCTTTTGCATTTTTATCATAATTTATCAAAACACTGATTCAAGTGATTTGTTTTAAGTTATACGGTTCTATCTATCCAATGGATTTCTAAAAGTAATTTATGCGACTATTCATTACATATTTATGTGACTTTTGACTGACTTTTGATGATGTGTGTGATATCAAGAAAGTTCAAAATATACAAAATTGTGGAGTGTCTTTTTGCCAACATGCCTAATACATTTTTCTTCAAGGAAAAGAATGAAAAAGTTTCTAGAAACTTTTAAAAGTCAATGATATACTTCAAAAAAAAGGAAGGATTCGAACCATCGACCTCTTCATCCTCGCTCCGTCCCGGGTAAGTTGCTCTACCACTGAGCTAATGTGCCGATTTTATTCGAGTCGAAATATGCATTCCCTTGCATCCCGTAGCGCATGCGCACAAGATTCCTCTTACACTTTTGTACTTTTAATAACTATCGCCCTCTTTCAAAGGGTGAAAGCTAGGATACTTCGACGCGTTTAGAAAGAGATGGCAATGGAATACAAGGGGTGGTAGTTGAATTTGTCTGACGTCACTATTTTCGTAGTCGATACTAGCACCGCAGAGTACATAGAGGTACGGCTATCGACCAGAAAATCAATAAACTGTTGAACTTTTGACACTGAACTTCAGCGATTGAGGACGATACTTTTACGAGTAGCGTACTAAAAACTCGGCTCGTAATGTGAACTTCGGAGCAGATAGGTGTAAAAATTATGGTTTAATGAATTAAATTGGGCTTAAATGCCAGACGAAATAAGTATTGTAAAACTGTAGCTATATCATTTTGCTCGTTTTTAGGTTTCCGTACCCAAAGGGTAAAACGGGACCCTATTACTAAGACCGCTGTCTGTCTGTCTGTCTCCAGGCTGTATCTCATAAACCGTGATAACTAGAAAGCTGAAATTTTCACAAATGATGTATTACTATTGCCGCTATAACAACAAATACTAAAAATTAAAATAAAAGAATATTAAGGGGGGCTCCCATACAACAGATATGATTTTTTTTCCGTTTTTATAGATAATGGTACGGAACCCTTCGTGCGCGAGTCCGACTCGCACTTGGCCGGTTTCTGTTATTCTCCGTCTCTAGTAACGCCCACCCCAAGTAAAGCAAATGCTTAGTTAGGTCAGGCCTAATATAAGGAAATACAACCTTCAATGTTTAATTTTTTGCCGGGCGTTTAAGTTTTTGTATTATTTTGAATCTAGAATTGTTTTTTAAATCACAATATCCGCAGTGCGTTTTTAATAACGAGCATAAGTTTATTGCATACAATAAATCTCTACGTTTCTTGTGGAGTTTGAGACTGCGGTTTACATTTTTGCCTATTCGGAAGAATATCTGTATTTTTTTGAAAAATTTAGGGTCTGCCTTCACTAAAGAAAGTGTGGTAAAATATGGATTATTTTCACAAAAACATTTTCTGAAGCTAATGGATCCTGTATCTAAAGATAAAATAAACTCAATCGGAACATCTATAAATAGATTTGTTGCACCAGGTTACCATGATTAACAGGATGTGGGTCCCCTTCTATCTCACGACGAGTACGCACACCTAGACACAGGAAAGTAACGTTCATCTGAATGCACTTGTGCAACAGATATATGCGAAAATGGAAAGAGCAAATGCAATAGCAATAGAAGGGGGGACTGCAACACTTACATTCATTCAGTGGCAGTAGTGGTTTCATTCAACCTCTGCGCTTCGCACCGTACTATGCAAATGACCTAACAGGACGAAGACTCGCCGCTTTTCGGCTGCCATCGATTGGATACGCGTGCCAGAAGCACCAGCACAACATTAATCACCAGACTACTTTACACTCGTTGGCGATAACCCTGGCCTCGGGAGGAAAAGTAATTATATGGATTAACTCTTTCTAATTAATTAAACTCTTTTAAGTTCAGGCGTTAACAGATTTCAATTGTTGTTTGGATTCATCTCAAATATATATCCAACCTGCATACTAGTTGCAGGTTATAATTACTTATGAAGATTAGTTTTTGATGTACAGGTTTTTTTTTCTCTATGACATTAATATTATAGATGTTAAAAAAAAAAGTTTATTTCGGAACAAAAACACAAGACAAGGTACAAATAAAACGATGGTAGGTGCAAAAGTATAAACTGCAGCGCAGCTAACAACGCCCTTCTCCAGATACAGAATGGAATGATGTCGTTGTAAAAGTCAAATAAAAGTACCTATCATCATATAGGAATGCAGCAAACGCCATCTCTTGGGTTTTTAGTTGTTATCTTTTGCTGAAAATGAAACTCTTCGCTTATATGGAAGCCTAGTACAACGTACGCAATTTTAGTCTAGGAGTCATGGACAACTGTTTTTGATCCATCCAGTAAGTAGCTTATGGCATGGTCATAAAAATCGCAGTTTGTTTCATTTGTGTAAATCCGTTGTACGAGGGTGATCTTTAACAGACTTCTGCAGTTTACAGACTGCAGGTTGCAGGTTTTAATAAATTGCAAGGCTGAGCCTTTGTAATAAGGACCTAAACGAACACCATAATTTCAAACTAAAATTATGTACCCAGCTTCCGTAGGTTGTGTACTCAGGTATTAACGAGGACATTGAGTCGCAGCGGACCATACTGCCGATTCGTAGTACGTGGTCACTCCCAATCACATCAGCACGCAATGAAAATGAAACAAACTGAAAATTTAAAGTAGTAGTAAGTAAACAAGATGAAGATCATCTACAGAAGCTTCTTTTGCAATCAATTCCATCAAAGTTTAGTTTATCGTTCCACTCTTTAAACACAAATCTATAAAATTATACTGGCCGTGCACTCTGTATATTTCCCATCGGCAGAAATAGAGAACTTTCAAACGGATTCCATCTTATAAAACCCTTTTTAAGGGATTAATGTTCAAAAATGCTTCTTGGATGGCTCACATACATTGTTAAACAACTCTTGTGCAAAATATCATACTTCATGATGCCAAAACGAAGTTCCACTTTTATCAAAATGTGTTTTATTTTACAATAACTCCCAAGATATTATTTAGCACGTTTATTATTAATACATGTTGCGTCGCAATGGCAAGTAACGTAACTAAAGAAAGTAAACCGTAAGTTAAATTCCTCGTTTTCACGCAAACTTAATGAATATATATGTAAGTCAGTTTTCACAAATTTCGATCCCCACCAAAAGATAGAAAACTGAGAATTCGCACCACGTTAACAGTGCAACGGGCCGCCCGGCTACCAGGCGAACATATAACAAAGGAGCGTCGTGTGACTGAACACTACAGCTTTCCTATGATTATAGACAGATTTTTGATAACTACGTACGACCTCAAATGAATTGGGATAAGGGGGAAGAGAATGTCGATGACATACATATATGGGTGTTTATTTGTGGAGGAAGGCGTATTCGTGTTTATTTTTCCTCGTAGCTTTTTGTACTTTTAATAATTTCTTATTAGTTTTCTTATTGTTTGCCTTCAAATTATGTTCGAACATGGATGCCGTGTTTGATATTTATGTTACTTATCGTTTGACGGTAATAACGTTGAACCTGATGATATTCCTCAGAAAAAGGAGAGTGTATGGATCCTAGGAAAAAAATACAGCGCTGTTCACGATTTGGACCGCATAAGAAGAGACATCACATCAATCATCTGGTGTACCTATAGGAAAGGCTTCATTGCTATAGGAGATGAGGGCCTTACTTCTGACAAAGGATGGGGTTGTATGCTGATGTGGACAAATGGTACTTGGCGTCGCGCTCGTACGAGTACACATGTCAGCTGACTGGGTTTGGTCACCTGAAACTAGAGATCCAACCTATCTCAAGATAATCCAAAGGTTTGAGGAGAGGAAGCAGGCTCCATACTCCATCCATCAGGTGGCGTTGATGGGGGCTTCAGAAGGCAAAGACGTGGGCCAATGGTTTGGGCCTAATATTGTTGCACAAGTGTTGAAAAAGCTAGCAGTCTATGATAAATGGAGTTCCCTAGTGAAGTAGTCATGTTGCATTAGATAACACAGTCGTCAGAGAAGATATTTTACAACAATGCGTTGTGAACAACGACAGAGGCGACTCTTCGTCGGCGCCAGACTGCTTGGTCACCAACTGGATGCCTCTGTTGCTGATAGTACCGCTAAGGCTGGGGCTCAGCGAAATTAACCCTGTTTATATAGATGGACTGAAGATATGTTTTCAAAGTCCGCAATCAATCGGCGTGATTGGCGGCAAGCCCAACCAAGCGCTGTACCTGGTCAGATGCGTAGAAGACGAAGTTATATACTTAGATCCGCACACCACTCAGAGATCTGGATTAGTTGAGACTAAATTGACTGATGAACAAAAAGAAATGGACTGCTTATATCACTGTAAGTTTGCTTCCCGGATACCTATGCTTGCTATGGATCCCTCAGTTGCCGTGTTTTTTTTGTGTCGAAAAAAACTGATTTTGAAGAATTGTGCGCCACTATAGAAACTAAGTTGATGTGTGAGACCCAGCCGTTGTTCGAAATATGCGAGAAGAGAGCATCGCACTGGGGGCCGTTGACATCCGATATTGATCTACAGTATACAACATTATTTGCTGAATTTGAAGACGTTGACAGACAATTCGACGACTCAGATGACGAATTCGAAATTCTGTGAAAGTGTCGACAACAGAATAACAATGCAATTTATTACACAAACATCTTAATGTAGATAGACTTTAATATACACCATTATTGTTAGGTCGTTCTGGAACCGAATACCATTAACTCGATCATCGAACTCGAAACGATTGGGACTATTTTTTTTCAAAAAGTAACAATAAAAAAAAACACGAAAGAATAAATTTAAGGTTTTTTTTGTGAATTAATGAGAATCGATCGATGAATGAATTTTTCAATGGGTATCGTTCGCATGTGTTGCCGATCGTGGATACGTTTTACACACACAATCATATGCAGTAAATTTCCCGCCAAAATCGGTCGAGCCGTTTCGGAAATTTGACAAACAGACAAACATTTTAAAAACCTTTTTTGTTTTAAGTACCGTTTATACTTACATAATTATGTACTCAGTAAAAAGCCGTTATTTAGAAATTACAAACGTATTCTTCAATTTTATTTATTTGGATATATGGGACAAAAACAGCTTTAATATAATAATAATATCTTGGGACAACCAACACACCACCATCTGATCCCAAACTAGGCAGAGCCTGTACTATGGCAACCAGACAACTGATAAACATACTTATATATTTCTAAATACATACTCATATTATAGATAAATTACACACCCAGGTACAGGACAAATAATCAAACTCATCGCACAAAGATTTGTCCTGTGTGGGAATCGAACCCACGACCTCCGTCCTAGCAGTCAGGGTCACTAACCACTAGACCAACAGATATAATATATGTACACTTATAACAACATTTATACATACATATTTTAAAATTGTAACAGGCCGATATCTGTACATTCAAGATATTGAAGAAAAATTATATGGGAGGTCTTTATTAGAGCAACAGAAGCCAAAACAACAGTTTTTAGTATTTTTGTCTGCCGGTCTCTCTGTCTCTCTGTCTGTATCATTGTACGTGCGTCACGCAAAAACTCCTGCATGAATTTGAACGCAGTTTTCACCACTCCACTGCTAGATGCTTAACTTAAAATATAAACTACATTAGATATAGTTTTGGACCCGATATTTGGCGCCGTGCGAAAAAAGGGCGGGTCGCTAGTAGATTTATAAGTAGGATTAACAATATTGCAGTACATTCGCATGTGAACAAAATTGAAATTAAGTAAAAAGTGCCGTTATATTAGCATTACTTAATTAATTAAACTTATACAATACATACATCACGCCTGTAATCTCCGAAGGGTTAGGCAGAGGTGTACCTAATAGTACACCCACATTTCACCAGTTATGTTCAAGTCCCAATTTAATCAATTATATTGTAGCTTAAATATAATGTATAGAATTGTTCCTTATTATCACATACAAGAATTAGAATTATGAAAGGGATTTGACTGTTAACAAGATAAATTCAAACAATTCATTATTTTCAACATCATCATCATCTGCCTAGCCTTTTCCCAACTATGTTGGGGTCGGCTTCCAGTCTAACCGGATGCAGCTGAATACCAGTATTTTACATGGAGCGACTGCCTGTCGGACCTCCACAACCCAGTTACTGCTAGGTAATACGATACCCCTTGGTAAGACTGGTTGTCAGACTTTCGGGCCACTGACTAGCTGTAACGACTGTCAAAGATCTACAAATGACAGCCGGGACCAACGGCTTAACGTGCTTTCCGAGGCACGGAGGAAACTCGGTATGTAATGGGTGGTCACCCATCCACGGACCAACCTAGGTAAGCACGGCTTAACCTAAAGATCGATTCGAGCGGCTGTTCTTATTTAGCCACGAGCTCCTTATTTAGCCACGAGCTCCTTTATCCGAGCTCGATTATTTTCAACAAAAAAATAGAAATAAATGAAATAAAATGTGTAATAAATATTGCTCACATTACTTTTTTATTGTCAGTAGATAAGATTTTAAAGAAATTGCACTTAAATTTCAATTTCAAGTGCAATGTCTTTAAAATCTTATCTATGAGAATCTACAATACGACGAACAGGGTAACGAAATCCTGAATTAGTTCGACTGGTATTTACAGCGAATAATGATCCTGCACAGACGGAATTTGGTAAAGATCTGATGCTGACCATCCGAGATACACAATGGAACTCTTTAACAATAGACAGGAAACTGGTCGTGATAACTGGAATCGCTTGTACACATTTCTTGTGTAAGATGTGTCTCGACAATACATTCAGATTTTGCCAGTTATGTTTAAGTTCCATATTTAATCATGTGAAAAAGGAAAGATATCTTTTTTTTTTGCGAGAAAATAAAAACAGTTGAAGTCGATGGTAAAACAGTGTTTTTATTTTAATACATTTTTTTTTTTTTTGTAATACATCACAATTAGAGATGGGCGGGTGGGTAAAAAATGGGAAGGTAAAAATTGGAAGGAAAGGTAAAAAAAGGTAAAAAAGAAAAAATACCCTTTTTTACCGGGTATCAATAAAAAATACCGGGTAAAAAATGAGTACTGTCTTTATATATTATTTAAATGGCTGTCATGAAATGAATACTGTCTTTATATTATTTAATTGGCTTCGTCATCAATACTACGATCTACCATGTTAATTTAGACCTTGACCATTGAAGATAAAATATTGATTTTAAATGAAAACAAATTAATATCTTTTAAATCTTTAATCAACACAAATAAAATAAACTGTTTAGAATAAAAACAAATATTGAGTTCTGTCCTGATTGCACTCGTCTTAAAGTTACTAACTTAACTCAACTTAAAGTAAAATCATCAATTCAAAAAATATATTAAAATCCTACAATTTGATTGTGGTATGTTCTATGTTAGGGATTTTGGTTTTCTCTCTTCGTCCCTAAAGTGGACCATTGTGCATGAGCCATGGTGGCCGTTACTCCATCCAGCCCACCTCCCGCCAGAAGCAGATCAAACTTACCGGTCTTCTCAGGGCATCCGTAAGAGATCTTGGTGTTCCAAGAGTCTCCTCGCGGATCTGGGTGACGCCAGTGCACTCGAGGAGTACGTGCGCTACCGTTTCCTCCGCCTCCATGCACACCCTGCACAGGGGACTGTCAGTGATACCTAGGGTGTGGAAGTGTTTGTTTAGTGAGCAGTGTCCAGTGATGGTCCCCGCCACCAGTCGCAGGTCCAGAGTTCCAGACGCAGAAGGCGCTTGGTCAGCTTTCTATCCAGGAATGGCATAGCTTCCTTGGATTGCCTACACCCTGGTGTCAAGGTCCACCACTTCTCCGCTTGTTTTTCAGTGTGATCCTTTAGCCAACTTCTTAGCTGCTTGAAGGGAATGGGTTCGGGTCCGAAGGCTTTTGTGCTGGATCCCCTTCTGGCGAGTTCGTCAGCTGCATCGTTACCAAGTGATCCACTGTGTCCTTTAATCCATTGTAGTATACCGTGTTGCAGTTTAGTACCGTAACTCGTTCTAGGGCATTATGGCATTCTAGTATTAGTCTCGACGTGATCTGGTTCCTCTTTAAAGATTGGAGAACTGAGGCACTGTCGGAAGGTATGCGAATATGGGTAACCGTAACTTCCCTGGCCTTTATGGCATGTGCCGCTTGGATAATGCCTATGCACTCCGCTTGATATACAGAGTTGAGCATTCCCAGGGGTCTGGATATTTTGATGTTTAGGTCGTCGGAGAAAACTCCAACACCTGTCCCATCGTCGGTTTTTGATCCATCAGTGTAGATCCTTAGCTCTTTTCGACCTGAGTAGTCACACATCTCCGCTGTGAGCTCTATGTTGTAGTGCTTTTGGAAGCAGTGGGTCTTCAAGGTTCTGTCGCAGGGTGATGCCATCATGGGCTGTTGTTTGATTGCATCGTCTTTTATGCGCGTATGTTTGATTCTGGAATCCTTACTTAGGGTGCCGGCTACTTCCGAGCCTGAAGGTAGCTAGGGCCGCCCCCTCTCTTACGACGAGGTGTAGAGGTGGTAACCCCAGCATTACCTGTAACGCGGCAGTGGGTGATGTTCTCATGCTGCAGGCAAATCTTTGTAGCTTCTCGAGATCCTTCTGGTCTGTACTAAGGTTGGTCCTGGGCCACCAAACTAGGGAGCCGTATGCTGCCATGCTTTCTGAACGATCGCTTTGTTGCTGCCGATGAGCATGGGGCAGTTAAAATGCGTACTGCTACTGCGATTTTGCTAAGGTTTTTAGACGAGCAAAGTCCCTTCCACCATGTTACGGGACTTATATCTTCAACTTTTTCCCAAATGAAGCGCTTTCTCCAAAATCCATCTCTGGCTTTGTAATTAGCTAAATCTGTGACTGGACACACAATTCCTTTGAAAAAACTGAATATAAATTGTAAACGTACTCGTATAACTCGGAAGTTAGCCACACGAAAACAGAACAGAAGCGCGACTGCGCGGCGCGTGCGCAACAAAATGGCGGAGGTCTAGCCAGTTGATGAAATGCACCCTCCCTCCCCGCCTCGTCGTCTCTCATTGAACAGTCTGTTATAGTGCTATACTCTTCTCTTGTTCTAATGAGAAAATAATGTCTGCGTATGCTAACGACGGTCTCAAATAAAAATAAATTATAAAATTCTGTGTATCAAAGTACCAAGTATGTATTAAAAAACTAGAGAGGTGTCAAGGGACACCCGGATGGAACGAAGTTCCTTTCGATTAAGTAGTGAAGGAATTGTAAAAAAAAACCATATAAATTAAAAACGGGAAGGTAAAAATGGGTATAAATGGGTATTTACCCGAAACTTGGGTTTTTACCGGGTATACGCCCATCTCTAATCACAATCACCGATTTCCTAAGCTGACGTTATTTTGATCCTTTGTTTGTTAGTGTTAAGAACGCTAAATGTTATCGTGCCCAGTATTTGTATTTGAAGTGCAACAGCTATACGACCTTTAAAATCACATTCTCGAAAGCCTCTTTAGTGTTCATGAAAACCTAGTACTACAAATATTGTAACGTCTAGATGGATCAATACTTTCTACCGAGCACATGGCATTCCACTGTGGTTTCCATGACAACGATGTAGCGCGCCTGAAGTTCGTCTAAAATGCGGTTTGCTCCTACTCCCTATCTCTTAGTGTTCATGAAAACCTAGTGCTACAAATACTTTGAGGTCTAGATGGATCAATACTGTCTACCGAGCACATGGCATTCCACTGTGGTTTCCATGACAACGATGTAGCGCGCCTGAAGTTCGTCCAAAATGTGGTTTACTCCTACTCGCTGAAAAAATGACAATTACAAGATAAACAAATGCAAAATATGCATTCCACATTCATGTTTTTACTTCAGTTATCAATCATTTTGTGTGTCAAAAATTTAAAATGTTGGAGATCAAAATTTATTATAAAATATTCCCAATGTCCGCTTTTAAATCTATTTGGAGAAAGGCCATTCAAGAAAAATGTAATAGATAGATATCAGGATCCTACTGTATCCTTAGTATGTTGTAGTCAGTCATATAGGGTACACGCAAGGAAATAGTATTATAGCTTAAAAGGGTCGCTGTTACCGAAATCGGTAAAGAGGACTATTTAATGTTGTAGTGATTTTATATTTGAGTATATTGTGTAATCAAATCAATAAAAGTAAGCAATAAAAGGCGTTTTAAATTTTTATAATTTTTATTTTCTTTAATTATTATTTACGTAAATAGGTTTTAGTCGAAGTGTAGTCAGAATGGCTGAAAATGAATTTGGTTTCATTTGTCCTTTTGTGTTTACTCTTTGCATGGAAGTAATAAGTACTACGTATAACAGCAATTCTTTTTGCACCGAAAAGAGGATCTTTGCGATTTTAGTCCCATTCTAATAAGGTCACCCTTCATTTTATGTTTATAGTAGGACATGATGGAACATCTAATAACATAATATAGCGATATCATAATCTATCTTATTATATTATAACATCTATCTTACTACTATTATAAATGCGAAAGTTTGGATGGATGAATGGATGGATGGAAGTATGTTTGTTACTAAATCACGCCAAAACGGCTGAACGGATCTGGATGAAATTTACCACAGAGGATATTATAGTCTGGAATAGCACATTGGCTATATATTATCGCGCTAATAATTTAGGGGGATGAACAATAGCGTATAGTGTATAATGTCCATATTCTTCAACTGTTTGACAACTGTCACAACATGCATTAGAATAGAACGACTATTTGAGACCATTTGTCACAGGAATATTAGCCTATCGGTTCAGTGACCGCCCTGTAAACCAGGGTTCGCAAGTTCGAGTCGCAGCCAGTATCTACTTTTTGTGATTATTTTGTTTCTTTTTTGTATTGTTGTTAGATTTCCAAAATTAATAAACATGGTTCGCGAGTTCGATCACCATGCGTTTTTCTCTTTTTGTAAGTAATCTATTTTGTAATGATTTGACATTACAAAATAGATTAAAAAACACTTTTTTTTTACCATTCAAAAGACAGGTAATCATAAATGAATGAATAAAAATTGGCCAATTAACACAGTACCAAAAGCAATCTCTAAAAAGTTTAAAAATGAAAACAAAATTAAAATTTGACAAAATCCACGACGTTGTAAATTTGTTCCGTGCGCTAATCGAACCCGCGAAACGCAGCGCCGCAGTCAATTGCTCAGCCACTGCGCCAACCGCGCCGTCGTATAACTGTGGTCGTGGCTTCCTCGGGCATTGCTGCAACTTTGATTCAGGGTGGCCGGACTGAGAACCTCACGTCCCAGCCACCGCGGGAGAAGTACCGGGCGTCGGGGGCAACATCGTGATGGCTCTCGGCCACTGTAGGCGCGGGCCTGTGGACGGTGAGTAATGGGCTAGCTCGCCGTCCGTCCGTCGTATGACGACAGGCCGTGCCGATGGCGCGTTCGTGTTCCACGCGCGCCTCAAAGAGATGTCAGCAATCATGAGGAGCCCGCAAGGGCCGATGGTGCCAGGGCTGCGGGACTGTTCGAAAGAGATACCGCGGCCTGGAACATAAAGGGCAAAAGAAGGAACACGGATGGTTTTTAGTCAGTAAAAGTCTGAAACTCGCTTCCGCTCCGCCCAGAGCGGGAGGAGTCATTTGATGATTTCCCATCCGGAAAAAAAAGGGTGGCCGGACTGCCCATTCTATTTTCACATGACGATAGGCCGTGTTGACGGCACGTTAGTGTTCCACGCGCGCTCAAAGAGATGTCAACCAAGCACAAGGGCCGTGGCAAGGAACGTGGATGGGTTTCAATCAGTACAAGTCTGATACTCCCTTCCACTCCACCCAGAGCGCAAGGGGTCACTTGTTAATTTGCCATCCGAAAAAAGGCAACTTTAGACAGGCACCGCCAGTTATTGAGGGGGCAGACCGGTGGACGAAATAAACGTATGTCTCATGGCGTCGCCACTGTGAAAACCTCTAATATCAGGTGTCTTTACGAATAAGCCGTTGCAAATGGAGAGAGTCGTCTGGAATCTGACGCAGATGGGAAAATACTATTTTCCTAAGAATTTTTCCATCCAGTGCCTACAGAGAATGAAAACTTATCATGCACGTTTTTCTCAATTCGGAGGTTAATATAAAAATAAAGAGTGGTTGTGTGAATGGGCAGTGCTGTCGCCATAACACGAGTGGGACAGTAAATTAAACAAAAAAAATTGACATGATCGTCGACGATTCAAAAGTTTACATATCCATAGACACTGTGATGGCTAAAGACGATAGTACTGTCTGCCCCGTAGAATTTCTCAACTCCCTGCAATTAACGGCCGTATCGTCCCATCAGCTGGAGTTTAAAGTTGGCGTTCCAGTTCTAGTGATGCGAAACCTTGATGCAACCAGACTGTGCAACGGCACCAGGCTTGTGTATCACAGTACTGGGCATTAACATTATACGTTGGTTGTTCAGTGCCCAAAACTTGCACGTGCTTGCGGAAAATAATAAGTCATTTAATGTTGTATACAGAACAGTGTTAGAATTAGTGGCCAACAAGGCGTTTGATGGTTCACTTTGAAAAGAAAGTTGAACCTATACCGCAAAAAATAAACGGTTTTAAGCCATTTCGTCGCCTCAACGCCATTTAATTTTGTTTCGGACCTATGCCGCCCAGAATTACAGCACCCAAAAGGACACCTTTTGAAGTCATCACATCACCCACATATTTTGATCAGCCAATCAGTTCTCATCAATATGATGCATATTCTTTGACTATTAATACAGTTTGAGTGTTGATAGCAGTATGTGGTTCAGCTTAGGTCTCAGTTGGTCAAAAGCCAGGTCTAACATATCATAATATCACGCCTGTAATCCTCGGAGGGTTAGGCAGAAGTGCATCCACATTTCACCAGTTATGTTAAAGTCCCATGTGATAGGGGGCGAGCCCATTTCCACCAAACGGGCACAAATTAAGATTCCGTAGCTGCTACTGACAAATTCCTGATGGAACACTATTATTTATAGTTTTTTTTTCAATTGCAACAATACATTGTTTAATGTTAAGTGGAAGAGCGGAGTCACAAAAACATCTCCTTGCTTAAAACGTGATCTCCAAATCATGTGCGTTGTAACTTTATGTCATTATCTAATTATTAAAATAAACATTTTTTTAACACTGCCCGACCCGGGAATCGATCCCTGGACCTCATGCTTAGTAGTCGCAATTGCGACCACTTGACCAACGAGGCAGTCTCACACATACGCACTAAAATTTCCACGCGAACGAAGTCGCGGGCAACAGCTAGTTTATAATATGATTAGCTGTTGCCCGTGACGAATTGACGGACGCCTAAACTGTCTGTCTTCTTTTGGTGCTCTTATTCTAATTTAAATCTTATTGTCTATTTCCTTTTTTAGGGTTCCGTACCCAAAGGGTAAAACGGGACCCTATTACTAAGACTTCGCTGTCTGTCTGTCTGTCTGTCTGTCTCCAGGCTGTATCTCATAAACCGTGATAGCTAGAAAGCTGAAATTTTCACAAATGATGTATTACTATTGCCGCTATAACAACAAATACTAAAAATTAAAAAAAATATATTAAGGGGGGCTCCCATACAACAGATATGATTTTTTTGCCGTTTTTATAGATAATGGTACGGAACCCTTCGTGCGCGAGTCCGACTCGCACTTGGCCGGTTTCTTTATAACGTGCTAAAGTTTTCGTCAGAGTAGGTGTTTTAAAATTAATGGTGATGATAATATTCAACAACAATACACAATCGGAGCAATATGCGGCAGCTGTTCCAAAAATTACCGAACATAATAATATACTTATCCATAATCCGATACTTTCATAGTCATCTACTAATTTACTAATGTCATTATACTAATATTGAAAGTGCAAAAGTATTTCTCTCTATTTGTCGTTTTTACGTTTCCAAGTCTTATCAGATCAACGGATTCGGATCAAAGCCACAAGATAGATCTGGGTTAGGACATAGAATACTATTCACTGACAGACTAATCACGAATTTTCTAAAACTATTGAATCTAGAAACCTGAAATCTGGCAATCTGGAAATATACGTCAGACCTCGACATAAAATGAATCACAAGCGCGCCAGTGGTGACCTCACGCGACCTTCTTACTAATTTCAAGTTATTTGTTAGTTTAATAGAAACAGTGTCTCGCACCCAGTGTGTTTTCATTGCAGGAAACCCATCTTCTGGCCATATGATGTACGAGGCTAACGGAATAAATCCTGACAATCCAACATAATTATATTTTAAGCGAATTGCGAACCATACTCGTACTAAGTCGTGGGTAACAGCTAGTAATTAAATAAAACTATGAAACACTAAAATTTGTGTTTGCACACTTATTACTTAACAGTTTCAAGTATGTTAAAATGATTTACTATTTGGACAAATTCCAAGTTATTTTTTTAAACAGTTTTAATGTAAGTAGGTACTACTTATGTAGTAATTTCTCACTAGCGTCTCTTCGGCTACTACTCGCTGTAGCTTCAATAAGCTACGACCTAAGCGCTACGCAGAATTTCGTGTGTGGCACTTTAGTATCGAATTTGTCTTACTTGCAGTAACTTACTTCACATATTTTAATGAAAAAATACGAATTTATCATAAATACTCCAGCGGCATTTTTTTATGAAATAGAAACGAAGATGACATATTATTATGACTAGACTTCTAGTTAGCGCTCATTGGACACGTATCTCGGCAGCGACAGCTAGAGCCGTATATATTACCAAACATTACACCGTTAACTCAAACATACGTTTGAAAAGTACGTACAGGTGTTTTGTAGGACTGCCTCTTGTAAATGTTGATGGTCAAAAAGTGCTGATTATGAGCGTAGTTTGAATAATTTAAGTTTTTTTGAAGTGAAAACTTCTTTAGCGGCTTGAGCACTTTAAAAAAATTGTTCTGTAATGGGTATAAAATCTTAAACTCGCGTCAGGACACTCGCGTCAGGACACGTGACCTGATCGTAAGACGGATGGAGAGTCGACGATTTTGAACTTAACCTTCAACATTTTATGGTTTAAAATCATTTAAAGAAATTTGGAAAAAGCGTAAGACGGATGGAGGGTAGACGATTTTGAACTTAACCTTGAACATTTTATGGTTTAAAATCATTTAAAGAAATTTGGAAAAAGCGTAAGACGGATGGAGGGTAGACGATTTTGAACTTAACCTTGAACATTTTATGGTTTAAAATCATTTAAAGAAATTTGGAAAAAGCGTAAGACGGATGGAGGGTAGACGATTTTGAACTTAACCTTGAACATTTTATGGTTTAAAATCATTTAAAGAAATTTTTAAATGTTTCCAATCAACTTTGAACCTAATGCTTTAGGGATAAAGCTGACAAATCTATTAAATAAATTTTAAAATAAAACTCTGACACCAGGTTGGGCATTTACAACATGAGAAAGAAAGATTCATAGTTGAAAGTTTGGAACATGATCGTAGTTTTATAACTCCTAGCGACATCTTGTAGAATGTAGTAGAAAGTACATTAGCAAATGCAATGAGTAACTGTTGTGAGAGACCGCTGGTAGATGGCGCTAGCACAAAGCGCCATCTATCTTTGATATTGAAAACTAAAATGATGCATTGATACAGAGAACACTGTTACTGGTAGGCGCGACAGTTTTTTTAGCTGCTACTAGAGGGCGTTGTTATAAAAAACGTTGTTATAATCAAGTTTTCACTTCTGCCGGCACTCCCGGAGTGCAACCCGTCTTTTTTTTTAATTTAAAAACTGCTAAACAAAATAACTCGGAATATTTTTGTTGATAGCCAAGTGCCAGTTTGTAATTTCCGCAAATATATTTACGAAAAATTAAAAAAAAATATTTGTGACTTTTGTTTGTTTGATTCAGTTTTTTGTCACCGACTTCTGAAGCTAAAATAATTTTTCACTTTTTTGTGTTTTTGGAGTCGGTTTTATTTTTTGCAAAAAAGTTTTTTTATTTTTTTATTTTTAGTTGCAATATTCCATACAAATATTTTTCATCTTCAGACCTGTAATGGCCTTGTAAGTTGTAACCCAGATGGGTGCAAAGTTTTAATCAATATACATGAATTAAGTCCAAACGCAAGGTAGCTACTGTAAACAGTTGAGGAGTTCCCTTAACTGTACTTCGTCTTCATCATCAGACCCCTTATGACAGTCACAACTCATCTAGGTGTAAATTTCTCATCAATACAAATTAATCAAACCCAAACACAAGGTGACTGCTGTAAACCGTTGAGGAGTTCCCTCGACTATCTTTCGGTTCCATCATCAGAGCGACTCCAGACCTTCTTTAAATTGTAGTGCTTTAAAATACTTAATCAAAATATTTACAAACGCACTAGTCGCCACTACAATTTTTGAAAGCTCCCCTCAATTTCTCTTGGATGCCATCATCAGATCCCGGTTTCCTTATCATGGGACCACCCTTGAAGTATCTCCTTTCCAACAAAAAAAAAAAATCAAAATCGGTTCATAAACGTAAAAAAGTCGGTTAAAAAAGGCCTACATTTAAAACAAATCTTATTGTTTATGTCAAGAAAAAGGATGTATGCGACCCTGCCAGGATTTGAACCTGGAATCTTCTGATCCGTAGTCAGACGCGTTATCCGTTGCGCCACAGGGCCTGTTGCATTAAACCATGAAATAGTCCATATCATTTTGCAAAATGACGTCATCCATTATGAGAAATTATTGAGTTTGTACTGTTAGACTGGGGGTGGGCTATCGCGCATGAATTCGCCGCTAGAGGCGTTCGTGTAGAGTAGAAATATCCGCCACCGCAGTCCGCCTTTGTACATTATGTGCATAAAGTTTTAATAAATAAATATCAGATACCATAAAGTGAGATAGCTAAACGACAGATTTTTTGTCGTACTCAATCATAACTTAACGTACCTTATTAATTGTGACACTTTAAACTAGGTTTGCGTGGTAGTAAATGAGTTTTATGTTTTAAACATAATATTTCTTTTGAATGGTCACAGAATCATTGTTCCGTAAATTACGAGAATGAAGCTGAATAAATTAAAAGTTGAAATCCTGCAAACAGTGTTTTTCTTCTTCTTGCTTTTTTTATTTAATTTTGGTATCAAAATGAAGGAAAATAAAGGGTAAAAACAAACCATACCTATATATAAGGTATATAATACAATTTGTGGTCGGTTTTTTTTTTACTTTTAATTAAATGTTACTTGTTTTTTCAATTCTTCCTAGTTGGTAGCATATTTTGTTCCTGTGTCTTATCATATAAATATAATATCATATAACACAAGCTATCCATCTTTGCCTTGGGAAAAGATAGTTTTTTTAAACAACTCTGGATGGATTCGCTTAATTTTTAAGCTCTAATACTTTATGATCTCCTAGTATTGAATATAGTATTTTATGTAACGTAGTATTTTCCACGCAAGCGCAGGAAGTAACACTCCACGTGGACCACCCATCGTGTCGCATTTTGATCGTTCATGATGAAACGAATCAAACTCTAATGTTTTATGCTATCCTAGTATTGACTATAGTATTTTAACTGACGTAGTATTTTCGACGCAAGCGCAGTAAGTAGTAGCACTCCAAGTGGACCCATCACGTGGTGAGTTTCAATATAATAAACAAACGAATTTACGAATTCGAACTTATAATTCAGATCGAATAATAAGTTCGAATTCGTGATTGCATAATTATTCTGAACTCAAAGGATACTTATAAATTATGCGTTTTAGTTCAATTCCTAAAGTATATACAAAAAAATTCTGCTATTCACCTTGTCAATGCGAATTTGACCAAAACTTATCCTATAAGTATTTTTTTTTCATCTTAACTGTTTGTATGGAAACCATCGATTTTTTGTAGGATAAATACTTATACTGTGTTATAAATAAAGGTTAGATCAATTTGCGCGGAATTTCTACGGAAGACGCTATCACGTCTTTAACTACAGTCCTAACAAAAGAACTCGACAAAGAAACCAGGTGTTTATCGGTTTTTATGGACCTATAAAAGGCCTTCGACACGGTCTCTATCCCCATCCTTGTACAAAATCAGAAAAATTGGTATTAGAGGCTATCTATATTTATCGATTACTTGACAAATAGAAAACAGAATGCTAAACTAGATAACTTTGTCAGCGAGGACGTTGACGTAACATGCGGCGTACCTCAGGGAAGCGTTCTGGGTCCTACTTTATTCCTGGTATATATAAACGACTTATGACGATCACTAATGCAAAAATATTTTCGTATGCCGACGACACCGCAATCGTCTTCACTGGCTCAACCTGGGCTCAAACAAAAACCAATATAGAAAAAGGCACGTTACAAGTGGCTTCATGGCTAAAAACAAATCTACTTACGTTAAACACGACCAAAACTAATTATGTCTGCTTCTCAATATATAAAAATGTCCAACCAGAACCTAACATAAAAATACATGAGTTTATGAGGACGATTGATTACAACTGTAACCATCAGTAAAGTTAACCACGTCAAGTACTTAGGTATAGTGTTGGACCAAAGCCTGTCCTGGTATCCTCAAATTGAACAAATTACAGCGAGAATACGAAAATTTATTTGGATTTTTTAAACTTTATGACACGTAGTCCCAAGAAGTGGCTTAGCAAACTATCTTCTAAATGAAGTGTATGTCTCGCTAGTTCAATCTGTAATAACATATTGTATCCCTATTTGCGGGGGGCGCTCGTTAAACACGCTTCCTTGATGTTGAAAGAGCGCAACGGACATTAATAAAAGTAATGTACTTCAAAAAAGGACCTTTCCCACCTATGAGCTATATAATAGCAAATAAGTAATTTATTATCATTTAGAAAATTATATATTATACACATAGTATTAAAAAAATATAAAACCCTACCCTTAGATTTTAATGTATTACCTAGAAGAAGGAAACACAATATTGCTTCCACCTTTTTTGTAAAAACAGAATTTGCTAATATTCAGTACGACAAACACTCGTCTTTCTTATAAAATAAAATAAATAAACAAATAGACTTACATATTTTACCGTTTAAAGAATGCAAATCATTGCTAATTAAGTGGATAAACAACTTATGTTACGATGAAGTAGAGAATCTTCTATTAGATAAATGGTAAAACCGATTCCGTATAAAATAACCACACACAAACACACACACACACACATGAGCGCACACATATACATACACACACGCATGAACGCACACATATACACACACACACGCATGAACGCACACATACACTCACACACACACGCATGAACGCACACATATACACACACACAACAACAGACTTATATAAAATTAAACTAATAAAAGAATAAAATAAAAATTATTAATTCATAAACTTTTCTTTAGTAACATGTTATACTTATATATTTTACTTATTGTAAGACATAAAAGAGCGGCGCCTCCTGGCACAAGCATCTATATGCTTAAAAGGAGACGCCACCAACTGTATAATGTATTACGTATAATAATGAAATAAAACATTTTTGATTTGATTTGATTTGCCCTAAGCATTGATTACAAAAAGCGAAGAGTCTATCTCAGGACAGAAAAATACGCATAGGTATGTAAAAAAAGGTTTACTCTTGCTGTATTATTCATTATGGAGAAAATCGTAGAGTTAATTATAATTGGCTGCATAATTTCCATACCTACACCAGATCCGCAAACATTGGAAGAGGTCATATTAGACGAATGGTATCCTGTTCTATGCGAGCACCATAAGTGCACTTGTGGAGGCCTAGTGCTTCAGTAAAAGTGACGCTCAATAAATGTGTCAAAAATATGCACTCAGGTTAAAGTCGTCAACGCACTCATGTTTCAGCGTATTGATTCATCAAAATGCAGTTTCAATCAGAGATACCTATTGAAATGCAGTATGTGCCCTTTTGACCTTATTTCAGATAAATTAACACAAAATATGTAGGTAAGTATACTCATGACATAGAAAAAATTCGTTACGAAATACTGAAATGATAAATTTAAACTTTATTTAAGAAAACCGTTCAATAACTGCCATATTTGTAGTGTTTTCAGGGAGCGGCACTACGAAATAGCGCTTTTCAGGAGAATTTTGTAGTTTAATTTGTAAATATCCTTTGAAACATGACATAAATTGTGTTTCAGCTGACATAAAATTTAGGCGTGACTAAACACTGAATAGTTTACGTTAGCTTTCATGCAGAATACATATCTCGTAATTCTGAAATTTTTATATAAAGTAAGAGAATGGAACCAGACGTCGTTCAAACACAGAGCGGCTAACTTCACTCCAATTCAATTGAGTCTAAGGCGGACTAGAGTTGCCAAAAAAGGTATGCTAGATGCTAACGACTAAAAAGCAAATTTTCGTTATTAAAAACATCAATAGAGGAAATTGTGGCAGATTTAGAATGAGATAAGAATGTAAACGTTCTAAAAAGAGGAAAAATTAATAAAATTTGAATTGGAATCTCCAACGTAAAATATATATATATATATATTTATTACCCTGTACTGTCCCACTACTGGGCAAAGGCCTCTTTAAAGTAAAATATTAAGAAATGTTAATTTAGTACCTTGTAAATTGTCCTTCTGATAACACCGATAAGTACTTTTCTGCAATAGTTGTGTCGCTTCACGCTGACTGCTGCTTTCCTCATCGCCTGAAAAGTAAAAGAAGTTTTTATAAGCTTAACTGCACTCGCGAGCAATAGACTCACGCCATAAACGCGCAACTGTACATGATTTTTTCGAGAAATATGTATTAATTCGTATAATATAAACGATATGTTCATTAAACGCTTGATAAATAAGCCGAAAGAACTTATTTATGCGATTTGAATAAACGTATAGGAAAGTTGACTCTTCGATACCCATGACTTGCATTACAAATCAGCCCTGTAAAAAATCCACTGGTTGTCAGGGGCTTATCAGAAGTTGACCACTACTTAATTATCTTCATTAATTGTTTAGAAACCGGGGTACCACTCCTGAAGAAGCTGCTCAAGTTGCAACAAGTAATCAGTCAGCAAAACGACGCTGCCGCTGCGGTACATTAACGACATTATCCAAGACCAGGTTGCTCGCTTCGCTTGATTTCCAGCGATAACTTCTTGTTAATGTACGATAAAACCCGCTATAACACGTCGCGTATTACTCAGCAATACCTAAACCAACGTGAATATACGGACGATGGACTGGTCGGCATTACATTTTGACATGAGTCCATATGGAACGAGCTGGAAAAAAGGATTTCAGCCAGAAATCAAGTCTCTTCAATCATTGAGGAATTGAAGGCAGCGTTATTAAAAGAGTAGAATGGCAGTCCTCAAGAATCCAACCACGTATATCTATTGACACGTATTTAACACATTCATATGACATCATGCCATAATCCATAGGTGGAGAAAAAGTATTGACAGCACATAATTAGTTAGATTCATTAAAATCTGACCGCAAACTTTGATAAGAACATTTTCATTCAGTTAGTATTCCTTTGATTAGTACCTACTGAATTAATTAATGTTGCAGATTATAAAGAACGTAAATACGTCGATTTCAATATTAAAAACTTGTTTTACAACTATGTTAAAATAATATTTTCATAAGTTTAAGAGTGTATTCATATCTATGGATGCCTTTAGCCTTAACCTCCGGCTAGTGTGAGTCAGGGTCTCAGATGTTGACTTGCTCATGGCCATGTATTCCTGGTAGATGTCTGTCTGCTGCTCTGTTGGAAATACCTACCATCACACATGACATGCGCAAGGGTTGGCTGACAATGACCTTGACTTTAACGCTGGCGATCTCATTAAAATAGAGGTTTACCGCTTGGGTCTGTTTAATAATAATAGTAATATTTTTGATTTGTCTACAGTGATTAAGGCTACTGCTAACCACCCATTTGCAAAAGTTGTTTCCATATATATTGACCATTCATGGTCAAACAAAACAAGCTGTTATGCTTTATGATCTCCCAGTATTAAATGTAGTATTTTAACTAACGCAGTATTTTCCACGCAAGCGCAATAAGTAGCACTCCACGTGGACTACCCTTCTTGTGGCAGTTTGATTACTCGTGATAAAACGAATCAAGCTCTAATGCTTTACGATATCTTGGTATTGAATATAGTATTCGTAGTATTTTCCACGCAAGCGCAGTAATTAGCACTCCACGTGGACTGCCCTTCTTGTGGCAGTTTGATCACTCGTCATAAAACGAATCAAGCTCTAATGCTTTATGATATCTTGGTATTGAATATAGTATTCGTAGTATTTTCCACGCAAGCGCAGTAAGTAGGCCGTCTACGTGGCCCCATCAAGAGGTGAGTTTTAATGATTTTCAGACATAATTAATAAGATTCATGATTAAATATTCTTTCTGAACTCTAAGGACATAATGCGTTTTCGTACAAATTCGAAAGTGTATAAAATATAGAATAAAAATAGAATCTGTTAACTACTATTAGATCTTTCAGTCAAGGCGAATTTGACCAACATTTGTATTGTTTTCTGTCATTTGAACTGTTTACATGGAAACCGTCGAAAATGCGAAGGATAAATTCGTACACTGGGTTATAAATAAAGGTTAGGTCGAATTTGCCCCAAGCATTAATACACTCGAGAGCAATGAATCCGGGTCACTTAAAGAATCCTAAAAATCTCGGAAACTAAAAATGCTAGGTTAATGCAATAAATTGTATTTAGTAGACAATGTAATACTCCTTAAATGAAGGTATTCAAACTTCTTAGTTATTGTAAAGTTATATCATAAAAAAATCAAATTTGAAAAAGGGCCACTTTCGAAGATGGAACTACGAAATTACAGCATTTGGTTTTGCTTTTGTTTGTAATCTGTCATTTATGTGGGTACATAAACCATGTTGATAGTGCTCTATATTCATTATTCAAGCTGAAATTATGTCGCTTACGCCTGAAGAATGCACCAGAATACTTACAATGCTGGAAACCGGCCGGAGTCAGCGCGATACAGCCAGGACTGTCGGTGTGTCGCTGTCAACAGTACAAAGAGTTCTCCGACGTTACGAAGAAACTGGTTCTAACCTACGCAGACCAGGAACGGGCAGAACCAGGTGTACCACAGCACGAGAAGACCGATACTTGGTGAACACCATGCTTCGAAATCGCTTTCTCACAGGAACTGAACTCACAAATCAGTTTCGACGCCTCGGAGGAAGTAACCCAAGTGCATGGACAGTAAGACGTCGGCTTGCTGAATCTAACTTAAAACCCCTTAGACCTGCAAACGGCCCTAAACTGGAGCGTGGGCATCGTATTTCAAGACTAAGATATGCCCAGAGCCACGTAAATTGGAGTATTGAAGATTGGTCAAAAGTTATGTTCTCCGACGAATCAAAATTTATGCTCTACAAGCACGATGGAAGACACAGAGTGTATCGAAGACCAGGGGAAAGATTCAAGCAAGCATGCATCGAAGAAAAAGTAGCCTACGGTGGTGGGTCTGTACTTGTGTGGGCCGGAATTTCTTCTGAAAGTCGCACAGAGCTGGTGATCATAGAAAACAGCTCTTTAACTAGCGTAAGATATGTGGAAGAAATCCTCAATGATCACGTTGGTCCATTTATGGTCAATTTAGGTGAGGATGCTATATTTATGCATGACAATGCCCGATCTCATACAGGTAGGATTGTGAATGACTACCTTCAACAGATGAACATTACTCGTATGGAGTGGCCAGCGCGCAGCCCGGATATCAACCCGATCGAGCATGCTTGGGACGAGCTAGGCAGATGCGTAAAACAACGAAACCCTCCCCCAATCACGCTTCGTGAGCTCAAAATTGCTCTCACAGAGGAATGGGAGAATATTCCCCAAAATCGTATAAGGAACTTGGTGTACAGCATGCCAAACCGCGTAAACGCAGTAATGGAAGCACGAGGAGGCAATACGAAGTATTAAAATTCAAGAAAATCGTAATAAAGTTCAAAAATTTCATGTTTCCTATTTTTGTTTTAAGGAGAGATCAGCAGTTTTTTTCTTTATGTAATTTTGTGTTAATAAAATGTATGGCGACTCATATTTTTTTTACTTTCATTTAAGGAGTATTACATTGTCTATTAAATACAATTTATTGCATTAACCTATCATTTTTAGTTTCCGAGATTTTTAACATTCTTTAAGTGACCCGGATTCATTGCTCTCTAGTGTAGATAACAAAAAGTTTCCCATTTTATCTCTATTTGAACGAACGACGCCCTTTTCATTCTTTGTTCGTATCTTTCGATAGTTCGCGGTGTCAACCAAAATATGAAAAGAAGTTGTTCGCCCGCTCGCCCGCCCGCCAGCTGGCGGTGTGGCTTACGCCTCATCCGTATCTATAAATAGTATGAATACGAATTAAGTAGATCGTAAGCTGCGTCTACGCTAAGCGAGCCGAACACAATCGGAGCACGAATTCGCTTAGTGTAGACGGACTTAGAAGCCTCAACCGAGCGCTCCCGCTAAGGGAATTTGTGCTCCACTTGTGCTCTGCTCGTGTTCGGCTCAGTCAATCAGCTGTAGAGTTGGTTTTAATAATCTGCATATTTTATTATAATATACCAGGCCCGCAAACATTGGAAGAGGTCATAATTATACGAATGGCACCCTACTCTATGCGCGCGCCATTCGTGACGTAGCCTAGCAATAAAGCATGTAAGTAATGTAAAAAATACTAAAAGTGGAATCACAGTGTTTTAATGTAAGTACACTGGGGTAGGCCTAGTAATTAATATGACAAAATTATGCACTCACTCACTTTTTTCATTTCTTTGTGATTTTCCTTTATTGAAGGATTGTATATAGTCTCCGTGCACGACGTATTGATGTCCAAGTTGAACCAAATTGTGTTGTATAGCTGGAAAATACAAAATAGTTTCGTATATTATTTATTGTACGTTTGTAAGAAGGAACTGCAATAACAGAATATCGAATAAGTTGCTTATGATTAATCGACAGCAAGGGAGAGTATTAATCCTACCCTCCAGAATCATGTTAGCTTTCAGGATTGCAAATATTCTTCCTGCTTTCCGGTAACAACCACGGACTTAACCATAGGGTCTACACTCTACCTCTGTTCTGGACTCTAGAACATTGATTTATTAAAAATTCATCTAGCAGCTTGTTTTGTAGAGTTCTTTATTTATAGGTACTTTAGGAAGTCGGTGACTTTGTTTCTTTCATTGACTTTTTTGCCTCCGACTTCCGAAAGTAAAGTTATTTTAGACTTTTTTAACGTTTTTTGGAAGCTGGTTTTTTTTTCAAAAAAGACAGTTATACTATAATTACCACATGTACTGTATGTTATCATCATTCTCTTGCCCTTGTCTTAATTCATTTGGGTTCCGCGCAGCATGTCTTCTTCTTCCATACTTCTCTATTACTCGTCATCTCATCAGACACCTTTTTATAATGAGGAAAACAGTAGTCAGCGTGAAGTGACACAACTATTACAGAAAAGTACTAATCGGGGTTATCAGACAAATTTATATGGTACCTACTAAATTAACATTTCTTAATATTTTACTTTAAAGAGGCCTTTGCCCAGCAGTGAAACAGTACTGGCTACTTAAAAAAAAATATACGTTGGAGATTTTTCTTTCAAATTTTATTAATTTAACTGAGAGGCAATTCCACAAGTGCATTCTTTTAAAAACGTTTACATTCTTATCTCATTCTAAATCTGTCATAATTTCCTTTAATTTACACAGTTTTGTCGAAATAAGATTGCGACTAGTCATTGATGTTTTTAAAACTTTCCTCACGACATTTTCGTCATTCCACGATTACCAATTACCACACAACTTTTCAGTCACCGGCGCCACATTCAGACTTCTTCTTATGTATTCAGTTCTTATTTTATCCATTTGCGTAACAAATCACATATCCCCCTTAGCATTTTCATCTCAGCCACATGCAAATGCCTTTCATTCAACCCTTTTCTGGACCAACATTCTGATACATACAAGACAGTAAGTAGGTCTAACCATTGTTTTAAAAATCTTCCCCTTACGTTTAAGGGGAATGCGGGAGTCGCAGATTATTCCCGTGACCAGCCGCCATTTCATCCATTCTGTGCTTTACATTTTTTTTTTTTTTTTTTTTTTTACATTACTATCTATTTCGCCATTGCTTTGCGCTAGTGAACCGAGATACCGAAAGTCGGAGTAGAAAGGAAGAAACGCGCTTTTATTTTTAAGTTTTTAGTTTTGTCGTAATCATTTCTGATCACGCATAACCTCTTGCTCTCTGTCTTACTAGTAAGAATTTCATGTTTTAATTTTAATTTGTGGACCGCTTTTCCTTGACCGGAATTCATCATCTTCCGGCCCTTGTCCCAACGTTAGGTTGTTCCTGCTTTTAGACGTCATGGTAGGCCACCAGGTCGGCGCAACACGTTTTCTTCTTCCATTCCAAACTATGCTATTAACATTATCTCATTAGTTCAGGGAGACAGGTAGGTACTATTTGGCGGCTGTTGTCCTATATTGAGTTCGACGTCATTATCAGGTAATAACCCGTGACCCAACTAGTTATTGCGCATGTGCGATAGGCGGGGTAACCGACCGATCGTACCGCGTAACAGACAGATATCTACCAGGACTGAATGACCGTCGAGGACGTCTATTAACTGGCACACTAACGAGAGGTTCCTTACTTTATTTTCTTTCTATGTTATAATTATTCTCAATTCTTACAATCTTTTAATTTTTTAGTTTCAGCTGTCCCGCTGTCTGTTTGTCTGTAAAGAAATCTTTCAATTTAAATATGTCCCGGTTTCTGATGGAGCTGGAAATATTTCGCATAGGGGGTTTAGTTGACAACAAAATGGTAAAACGACCCTTAAAAAGCCGAAAGGCACTTGTTGTCCCAGCCATTGAGATAAAAAACATCTGAACCATACCTGGGAAGTTTCTAGTTACCTATAATTCAAGAGATCAAATTTTCAGCTTTTTATAAAAGATTTTTTCTTAATGTAATTACTTTACTTTAAATACCTCCATGACTCCTGCAGTTAAGTATCAATCAGCACAATCTTTTACGTGTGTTACATGGAGTCCTACAGCAAACAGTGACATTCACCCTAAAAAAAAAATTGTTTCCCAGAAAAAACTAGGTAACTCAAACATTAAACGGCCGTTTTTTTTTGTTACAGAAACTTCGTAATAATTCTTATATTCTTAAAACACCATGTTCATTTTCTCAAACTTGTCTACATTCGCAAAGTACGAGTACAATAAAAAAAATAAACTTCATTTCCACGCAGTATACATTCTTCGCTGCTCCACGTGGTTTTTTCCTCAACGCGCTTGCGTCAACTTCGGTAACACCCGTAAGTCAGTTTTAATACGCTGCAAGATACTAGGAGTCCATAAACATTACGAGCTTGAATCGGAAAATTTCAGCAGCCAATACGAAACAACTGCCGCTGGAACGTGATGCTTAACCCGTGAGAAGGCGCGTGCACAAAAATCTAATTCAAAATTTTTTTGTCTTTCCCATGCCACACCAATTCAAGCACTTAAGTACCTTCCTAAATATTCACCCCCTCTCCCCTGACGCAATTCTCGATCCGCTCAGTGGCGTTGCGACCGCGCAGCAAGGCGTTTGTGGAGGCCGTGTACCAACGTGCGGCAATTTGCTCATCACGCGCCCATCCATTACTTTGCACCGAACATGTAAAATACATGTGTTCAGTGTGTTTTGAGAGGCACATTAGTGTAGATTTAATGGATGAATAACACTTTTTAGTTTTTGTTATGTAACTGTTTTTATTGTGATTTTTATGAAACGTGCCAAAAAAATTAATTAATACTAGGTTGTTTTGTTATTTGCGTTAGAAGTTGCTATTATGTTTAATAGATTTGATTAAAATACTTGTTTTCTTACTTACTAAACCTTGTGTTATTTATTTAAATACATTATAAGCCAATAAATACAGAAACACTAAAAATATAAACATTTATGATAGTGTGAGCAATTTGCTCGCACGCGCCTACTCGTGTAAGAAAATTAGGCGCGCCTTCTCACGGGTTAACTCGCCTCTAGTTTCATCAACTTAAGGCTGTAAATCGGATTCCTGTTTTAGCGTGTTCGTTTCGCAACACGCAGTCTCAGTCGTAATCAAACGTGACGAAATAAAGTTTCCGGCATTTTTAGCTGATATCTCACGAAATATGACAGAAATGAACGCAAACATATAGAAAATATGCGTTGTGAAATACAGAGCCAAATCCAACAACACTCTGGAAGGTGTAAGACCGATGCAACCGGGGACGTAAATGATGTGGATGAAAATAAATGCATAAGTATAGAGTAATGAATTAATGATGCAAGCTATTTTATACCTTCATTTTGCTGTCAGAGGTAAATTGTTTGATGATGACGTCAAGAGTCCTTCTGGTGACCTTGATAAGTACGTCCACAACTTTTCTACTGTAGTACCGTCGCATCTCACTCACTGCATTTTTCACCATTTCCTGAAAAGAGGAAATAATATTTTTCGTAGATACACAGTTTAGTAGACAATACCAAACTACCATCATGCTTGTATTCCCCAAGGGGGTTGTCAGGAGCTTAGGTTTACAGCGGAGTATTTGCGGAGTTATTCACCCATATTTCCATGGTGCATCCCGTGCATTGCATCTTTTATTTTCTCGTGTGTGGTAATTTTGTAGTTTGATTTACTGTCAGTGACTTGTTATTATTTCGATAATAATGGAATTAAAGAAAAGAGAGCGCGCTGCTAATTTCAATTAGCAGCGCGCTCTCTTTTCTTTGAAGTAGAATTGCTCGTTAGTCTAGTCGACAAGCACAAAAATATTGTGGAAAATAAAAAGACTGATGCGGTTACTATAAAGATGTTTAATTTTTGATTTTTGATTTTTAATTTTATCACTTATCAGGGGAAGCAAATATAGTACAGATTCTTTTAAAAGTCTGAAACGGCGATGAAATTCTTTTGAATCCCACATGGCAAACTGGTCGGGCCTTGGGCTAATTACTCTTTGTTTCCTTTCAGTATTTAAATATTCATACATTATAGCCTCCTTCTTCAATTGCTAGATCATCAACAGTATCGAAAATTTCCATAATTTTCATATTACTTTGGTAAAAGAAGAAATAACCTCAAACTAAACGTCACTGGATCTAGTTGTATCTATTGAATAGACCTTTATCTGGCCGTCAAAGTGGCAGATAGATTTATTCCTCAGTTAGGGCCGTTATTGACCAGATAGAGCCTATCTGACGATTGAAAAATGCAATATTTGGTTATCTGTCTAATAAGTGCTATCTAACTGTTTATCTGAGTATTGAAAAATCGGCCCTTAGTAAGTTTAACAGCCTTAAGCCGTACTGTCGGCTGACTAGGCGAACTTCACACAGATGCATTATTGCCATGGAAACCGCATCTGCGTGCCGTGTTCTTGGGAGACAGTATTGATCCAGTCGGACCGTAAAATATTTCTACACTAGGTTCTCATGAAAGTAGTAAGGGAGGTTTCCAGGAATGTTGTCTTCAAATTTGCAGACACCACGAGGTTACACACGGCTACTATAACATAGTTTATAGCGATATGTTTAAGCTTGCCTTGGTTGTGTGAGATATTATTATGGCGGTTTTTACTTGAATTAAGAACTAGAAATAATCGTATTTCTATAGAATATTTAAATCAGATTTCGTCTATTTTATACTTTTGTTTAAAGAACGCTGGTTATTGCTGGTATTAAGCTGCATCTAGTGAAACTACAAGGAGAAAAGAAAATAAATGATGGTAGATGTACTTGTATTGTAGCGATCATGAATTTAGGCGAAGACTATCTACCTGCATGCTCTTCGACAGTTCACCAGCGGGCATGGACAGCAGTCTGTGAGGACTCGAAGCACTCCCATACGGCCGACCAGTCCTGTGGACTGCTTGACGGAGAGTCATTGACGGTTGAGGTGGCCCCGCTACCCGCTTGACTATCATCTGGGGGAAAATTCAGAATTAAGTAATTCTATAGAACATGCAGTTGAAGTCCCACTGATCTGTTGCTTGTATTGCGATTTAGTTTACAGGTTTACATATGTCAAATACAATTTAACTGGAAATAAATCGCTCAGGCTGTGCAGCAAACGTGCCTTTAGTGTTAAAGAAGAAAACCCGTAGGACACATACGAGGGCAGGACTAGAAATAACTCACACAACAAGAGAAGAACTGTGAGAATCATGTTTTTAATAATTTTTGTTTTTTTATCTGGAATTTGTATAAAACTTAAACAATTGTTGTCCGATCTATAAACGGAGTTATTTATGTAATCCCGACGCATAACGGGTGTTGTAAGTTTAGCTTTGTCTTTCTGTGTGTGTCTAAGTATGTGGTAACGAAGGTCTCACAAGGGAGGTTCGATTTCAATGTGTATTTTTTAAAGAAATGTTTGGTATAGTCTGTGAGAAAGAATTTAAAATTACCAAACAAACATTACCTATTCTTAAAAATTTAACAAATCTAAACAAACATCAGTTTAATAAACTTAATATACAAATATAAAAAAACCCCTTGAAATAAACAAAATAATGCAGCCATACAAAGTTGTACAATATCAAACATAAAAAAAAACGTTACAATATTGCAATATTATCTTAAAAACTCAGAAGTTTCAAAACAGCTTGACAAAACTGATTTATTCTTTCTAGGCAACCTTCTAAGTCCTGGTATAAGTGAGTCAGAACTTAATAAAAGCCTATATAAGAGGTCTCTATTTGTCATAACCCTCGAAAACTTCCTAGTGTGACGAAGTCTAAACATGTTAATGTCTTGATATTATACACCATTATTTTTAGGTCGTTCTGGAGCCAAATACCATGAACTCGATCATCGAACTCGACACGATTGGGACAATTTTTTTCAAAAAATAACCATAAAGAAAAACACGAAAGAATAAATTTAATGTTTTGTTTTTTGAAAAAATGAGAACTCAAATGCATATGTGTGTGTAAAACGTATCCACGATCGGCAACACATGCGAACGATACCCATTGAAAAATTCATTCATCGATCGATTCTCATTATTTCACAAAAAAAAAACATTAAATTTTTTCTTTCGTGTTTTTTTTTTATTGTTATTTTTTGAAAAAAATTGTCCCAATCGTTTCGAGTTCGATGATCGAGTTCATGGTATTCGGCTCCAGAATGACATAAAAATAATGGTTTATATTATAGCTTTGTTTCCACAGTTTTATTAAAGACAGTACATCTCACACTGACGCAGCTGCAGTACCACTTCAGCAGTATATCCAACAGAAGATCGGTCACTCAATGCAGAAGCCATTGATTCATATAACTCTGCAAGCTCCTTCCTTTTTCTCTGTTGGGTGCGCTTCGAGCACTCTGCGTATTGCTTTCTTTCTTTATTGGCTTGCAAATCACGTAGTAGATGTAGTTGCCACCATTTGCATTGGCTGCTGTAATCCCTCCAACAATAAACTTTCGCGATTATCAAGCTAATCTTTACGACTCGCCAAGAATCGATCTTTAATGTAGTATTTTTTTCCAAGTGTCAGTGTTTTTTGGCGTATATATAAAATTCGGCTTTTCAATTCTCCGAAATCAATGTTTTCTTTATCGCTTTCATGTATTGAAAGCGATCATACATGCAATCAGCATGTTGTCAAATACTTTAAATATAATTAAATGTTCGGTTATTTTAAGGTGAGTTAAGGTCAGAGAAACAGGTTTATGCCATACAGTGTAGATCTCAGTTTTCGTCATCGTTATCCGTTGCAGAAATTTTAAAACACCGTTAAAACCACGTTGCATCGTTACTGGAGTGCATGGAGTGCATAAGACGGACTAGGAAACAATAAGCACTAGGTAGTATAACCGACAACCACAAGCAAACAACCAACATGATGTCACGAAGTCACGATGCACACATTCGCATTTGTAAGGAGTTGGGGGTAGGTACGACGTTTCAGTGCAGTGTGGGTAGGGTACAGTAAAAATGAGTTGAAGTAAGTACTGTCGGTCGAGTTGCGGGCGGCACTGTTCGTGAATAGTCACTGAACATTACAGTCTGCGCTAGCAAGTGCCACGGAAGCCAAAAAAATTACTTCAGGATACTAGGGTAGCATTTCTTGACATAATAATAATAATAATTGAAACTTTATTATTTAGGAAAGGTAATCATTAGCGCTAGCAGTCAAAACAAGTGGAAGGCAAAAGCTTGGCAAAAGCTAATTTTTATCGAGGACCTCAGAACCTAGTATTAATCATAAATGAACGACGCCGCGGCTAAAGTGATTTGCTTTGTGCATTTTAGTAGAAAATAATTCAGCGTTGTTATGTAATAAATTACATCGTTTCAAGATTTAACTGTAGGTATCCGATTCACCACACAGTAGTTCAACTGAATGAAACATTGTGCATCCCTACCGAAATACTGTACGATGTTGGCCTGCTACAATTTACGGGTCTGATAAATCGAATACCTCTTTGATTTATGTTTCCCTAGTAGCCCGAGAATGTTTGTAGATGGTAGTTTGAGGATTCGGCCAAAGACGACGGTTTCATTTTCTAATCAATCGGTCTGTATTTTCTTGGTCAATTATGTATTTTGCAATGCAGATGTTCCTTGGATTAATAATATTGCTATTGGCTCTACTTAAATTGAATTGCCAGTTTGTCTAAAATAATAGTATAAATTGTGCGAAAAAATAAATTCCTCAACAGAAAACGACGCTGCTATTTGAATGCTTGGTACAAGCTGCGTCGAGAATTCTAAGGAAGTAAAGCATTTGGACCTTTACTAGCTTGCAATAAGTATTATATAGTATAAAATTTCAGACGCCAAAATCGAACAACGCTCTTGTCAGTTTCGCGACACTAGTCTGGATGAAAAGTACGTTATTGTGTCAATACCATGGTAAGTACGGACCTCAGCCCGTATAATCCTATTGGTTCTAATATCGAATTATGATAAACAAAATAAAGTTTATCAAACAATATGAAAAAAGATCACAACATGGCCATAACTACCCGGATGCTGTAGTGTTTCTGATAAATATCTGTCTGTGTTAGTGCTTCGTTTTTTTAGAGTATACAAAAATTTTGATTAGAAAGATAAAAGAAAGAAAACAGTACATCAGTAAGTAATAAAACTCGTGTGGCGGTTTTGCAGAGACTGAACGTTTATTATTTCAAACTCAGGTTGACACATACAATGGCAGGTGGCGCTAGTGTAACAAACTATTTTTATACTACCATAGACTTTAGTCCGAATTGGAACAATGTTTAATTCAAAATAACACCCCCACTTATAAAAATAATATCTACATTAAAGTTACACAGTTTTAGAACAATACATAAAATTATATTTTACTATTTTCATAAACATATATTTATACTTATTTTATTTGTGTCAACCCTATACCATTTATGAATTTATAATGTTTTACATGACAAAGACTTTTGGTTAACACATCAGCTGGCATGTCGTTAGTAGGCAAATAAGATATTTGTACTAAATTATTAGTGACACATTCTCTAATGAAATGATGCCGAACATCAATGTGTTTTGTTCTTCTATGGTATAAAGGATTAGATGCTAATTTTTGTGAACTTTGGTTATCGCTTAATAAAGTAATTGGTACATTTTCAATTTTTGTTTTCATTATTTCACAAACAAGATTTTTTAAGTAAATTGCTTCCTTGCATGCTTCTGACAGGGCCATGTACTCAGCCTCGGTGCTGGACAAGGCAACTGTTTTTTGTTTCCTACACTCATATGATATTGCACATCCAGACATCTTAAAAACAAAACCCGTATATGACCTTCTGTCAATTGAGCATGATGCCCAATCAGCATCAACATACCCTATTAAATTACAATTACTTTTGACATATTTTAATCCATAATGTTTAGTTTTATTTAAATATTTCAAGACCCGTTTTAAATGTTTCCAATGAATCTCACTGTAACAATTATTATATTGACTTAGAAAACTAACTGCAAAAGCAATATCTGGTCTTGTGAGTACACATAAGTACATTAAAGCACCTAACAATTGTTGGTAAGGATATTGCTGAGAAATAGTTGAAGCCTTTTCTAACTTTAAATTATTTTCCATCGGAGTGTCTGAACTCTTACTGTTATACATATTAAATCTTTTCAAAATTGTATCAACAAAGTCCTTCTGATCAATAGAAATAGAGTCATTATTCACTGTTACATTCATACCAAGACATTTTTTTATTTGGCCTAGATCTTTTATGTTAAATTTTGCTTTTAATTCACTTTTTAAGTTCTCACAAGTTTCCTTACTGTTATAAAAGACAAAAAAATCATCAACAAACAGAGCAATATAAACTTTGATATTTCCATCACATTTCATAAATAAACATGGTTCATACTGAGACTTGGTATACCCTAATTCTAGCAATAATTCCTCAACTCTTTGGTACCAAGCTCTAGCAGACTGTTTTAGACCATATATTGCCCTTTTTAGTTTCAAAACTTTATTCTCACAATTTGCAAAGTTTGAACAAGCTGGTAATTCCATGAAAATAGTCTCATTTAACAGACCATTCAGAAATGCAGTAGGGACATCAAGGTGAACAATATCTAAGTTTTGGTCGACACTTAGTGCAAATAATAACCTCAAAGTGGAATACCTGAGAACTGGTGAGAAGGTTTCTTTAAAGTCTGTACCTTTCTTCTGACTGAATCCCTTCGCAACTAGCCTCGCTCTGTACCGCACTTCACTTTCACAATTGAGCTTTCTTTTAAACACCCACTTGCACTTCACAACTGCCTTATTCACTGGTCTGTCCACTAACTCCCACGCATCTCGGTCACTGAATGATTGCAATTCTTCTCTGATTGCTTTCTGCCACTGCTCCTTTTCTGGTCCATTCACGGCGTCATTCAGGGTTATTTCTTCTTCAGAGAAGTCCTCCATAACACACAAGTTTGCATAGCCATAATAATCTGGTTTCTTTCGAGTACGTTTCTGTGACATTTCAGTGTTTTGTTGCTGAGAACTAACCTCCCTGTCTTCTGACGTCAATGTCATTGACTCATGGTAGCTGTCCTCCGAGTCACTCAACTCTTCTACTGGAATATAGGTTTCGTCATGTTCATCAATCTGCTCATCACTTTCAGCTTCTTGACTTGATAAATCCTGAACATTTTCTGACTGTTTTTCCCCCACTGAATCCTGTATGTCACTCTTGTCTTGTATAGTAATCTGAGATGTCATACTGTCACACTCTTTTTCCATTATTATGACGTCCCTTGCAACTGTCACTGTTTTTGTTATGGGATCATATAGCCTATAGCCTTTAGTGTTGTCAGCATAACCAACAAGAAAAAGTTTCTTTGCCTTCTTATCCCATTTAAGACGTCTTTCCTTCGGGATGTGTGTCATGGCTATGCTGCCGAAGACTCGGATATGGCTCACATCTGGCTTATATCCCATCCATAATTCAAATGGAGTTTTCTGATGAATTCCTGCTGCAGGAGATCTGTTTTTTAAGTATACGGCAGTATGAACTGCCTCTGCCCATAACCCTTTTTTAAATTGGGCATCTGATAGCAGGCATCTGGCTTTTTCTACTACAGATCTATTGTATCTTTCACAAAGCCCATTTTGTTGAGGGGTATATGGGTTTGTTTTCTGATGTACTATGCCACACTGCTTTATATAATTCTCCATAACTGCTGAACAAAATTCACCTCCGTTATCAGTTCTTAAAATCTTTATTTTTGTTGATTTCTGATTTTCCACTAAGTTTTTGTACTGCTTGAAGTAGGTGAATGTCTCATCTTTAGATTTGAGAAAGTACACGTGTGCCATTCGACTGTAATCATCCACAAATAATAGAAAGTATTTGGCCATACCGAGCGACTTAGTTTCCATAGGCCCACACAGGTCTGCATGTACCAGATTCAAAACCTCCTTGCTTCTCGACAAGCTGTTGGGAAAGGGGAGTCTAGTTTGCTTTCCCTCGCAGCAAACTGTACAATTACTTTTGTCAAATTCTGCCTTATCTTGGAAATTTAAGCCCTCCACAGCACCATTTCTCATGGCGTTCAGGTCACTTTTGTTAATGTGGCCAAGACGCCGATGCCAAGTCTTGCTGGAAGTTACTGCCATTGCTACTAGAAGCCCTCCCGACTTTACAATGTTTAACTTGTACACACCATTCACTTTGTTTGCTTCTCCAATACAATCATTTTGCTGATTGTAAATGTGGCACACATTTTTGTTGAAAATGACTCTGTTGCCACTGGCTATGATCTTGCTCACGGATAGCAGGTTTGTAGTTAGGTTATGTATGCACAAAACATTGTTTACTTTTATGTTAAACTCTGAATCTTCAACACATGTTGTTATCTGCAGATCTCCAGAACATAAAACCGGCACTCTTTCTTTATTTGCCACTACAATGTCTCGAGTTTCTGTATTGTACGAAATATTTGTCAACAAACTTTTGTTTGATTCGGATATCAAATGAGTGCTCGCGCCCGAGTCCACATACCAGTCTTTGTCACTAAATTCACCAGTCAAAAACATTGCACTGAATGCGTTCATTTGTTTTTCGTTATGTGTACTCGCATTCGTATTATAAGATCGGCACTGATTTTTATAGTGTCCAGTTCTTTTGCACCTATAACACTTGACATTTTTTCCCGGCTTGTTAGTTTCACTGACGTAACCTTGACCGCCGCCATTTGCTTTTTCTTTGCTCTTATGGCGCGCGTTTTGATGATATGCATTTTTGGCAATAAAAGCACCCTCGGACTTTGTAATTTCAGAATCTGCACTCATATCCAATAGTTTCGTCTTTATAGCGTCTGCACTAATGTTCATCCCCGAGTGCTCAATGGCCATAATCATAGGCGCGTACTTTTCTGGCAATCCGGCCAACAGGAGAGACCCTATCCACTCATCGTTGATTTCAAAGCCTGTGCCCTTTAGCTTTTGTGCCGTATCCACTAACTGTGACACGTACGCGGTCATTGAGTCGCAACTTTCAAGACGAATGGAGATCAAGCTTCTGAGTAGGCTGATGCGGCGGGTGAAGCCAGTATCGTCGAATAACGACTTCAACTTTTTCCATAAGCTATGCACCGTAGTTTCATTCTTAATGTGTACATATAGTGATGGATCAATGGTCATCACCATCTTAGCTTTAGCCTTCTTGTCATCTTGCGCGCTTAATCCTTCGCTGTTGCTGATGTCGATGCCTTCGAGGATGAGGAAATTTTCCACTGCGAACGCCCAATCATCGTAATTGTCCCTTCCCTTGAGCTTTGGGACATTCATAGAATAATTTCCTGCCATTTTCACTGTGCTGTACAAAGATCACTAACTATTTTTTACTTTACGCGGGACTGGGCCCATAACCTAATAAAACTCGTGTGGCGGTTTTGCAGAGACTGAACGTTTATTATTTCAAACTCAGGTTGACACATACAATGGCAGGTGGCGCTAGTGTAACAAACTATTTTTATACTACCATAGACTTTAGTCCGAATTGGAACAATGTTTAATTCAAAATAACAGTAAGTAGTCGCAATGATCGTCAGTGATGTATTATTTCTTCATAATTTTACAAAGTTTATTTCAAATTTAATCTACTAGCTAGATTGAAGGTTCTAAAAATCTTAACAGACAACAGAGTATCCTAATCTTAAGGTAACTGCCAACCATCGCAATAACATACATACAAAGTGTAAACCTTGTGCAAACGGACCCTTCACGAAGCCGTCAACCAAGCATTCTGAACAAAAAATAAGTAACTTTACGCAAAAAATATTGCTGGGAAACGACTTTCTTTTTGGGGTGAAAAATCACGTTTTAAGACTCAGTGTAAAGCACTTAAAACTTTGTGCTTATGGATTCATTACATAGTACGCGAAAGTTTCAGCATTATTAACTTGAAATTTAAAAAAAAAACTTGTGAAAAAGTTCGAACATTGACACCCAATATCTCCGTAACTAGAAGATTCCCAGGTATGGTCTAGAACAAAAAAATATATCGCAATAACAAGCAGAACAAGTTCGTTTCGGCTTCGTTAAGGGTACTTTTAGACCCATTATTAAATTGGAAGTTCAGCTTCCACATGGTATCGCACATGTACACAAAGTTGTTTGCTTGGTTAAAACAAGGCGATAACACGTGTTTTTCGTAAGTTTTTCGAAATGATTACGGAAGTGTAGTAAACGATTAATGAAAACCGACGCGTAAGAAAATGGCAAAAACTTGAACTTAACCTTATGTGACAAATTTAAGGAAAATAATAAATTGTTTTTTTTTTCATATTTTAAATTAATTTCCTTAATTGATAACACCCGCAGCGCAGTTATCTTCACAGCATTGTGCTAATTTAATTTTTTTCTAACTCTTCATGGTTGAAAGCGAAAGAAAAAGAAAAAATAAGTACTTAAACAATTTAAATTGTAACCTATAAGTGAGTTAGCGCCAATAGTGATTTTGTTCAACGTTTCGTTGATTACTACTTACTATTTGCATACTGTTACGTATTTTATCAAAAATGAACTGTTTCCTTTAGTTTGCCGTATGTTATTACTTCCCAGAATTTGGTCCCTATTAGCGACACTATTGAATGGTGTAATAATACAGTGTGGGTTTTTTTTTCAAAATCTGGTAGGTACCAGGAATATTGATTTTCCAAAAATCAAATGATGCATTTTTAGTTTTCATCAAAATCGTCAAGACTCCTTTGAGTATTTTTCGCTATTCCTCATGGTTTCGGATTTGGCCATCCACGCCCACTTCAAAAATTCGGCCTGTATACATAGGTAGGTGCGCCATCCCATTTCATAACGAAATAGATATGACTTGACGTGCCTTCGTAAACAATGCATCTCCTGCTAGCGTATGATATCCTGGTACTGAAAACAGCTATAAACGTCGTGTCGCGAACATTGCATACGACCTAGCTGACAAAACGGCGCGGTCGCTTGTCTGAAATACTAGTAAAGTAGTGCAGCGACTCTGTTTGAGTTATTACGTGCATGAGTTAATGAAAATAAACATAGTATATATAGACTACTAACTAACTAATTTTCGAACGATCGATTCCGCTACTTTCATGATCATGAAAATATTAATTAAACAGAATTGCTCCAGATACTGAAGGTTTTGCTTTTGGTACGTACCCAATTTTTTAGTTAAAAAAAAAAACTGAGAATTGTGATTATACATTACCAGCTTCAAGTCTTTAAATCAACCAATAACATGTTTATTCAAAGAAAAATAAGCGTTTTTCATTACAAGCACATGATTTATTGTTGCGGACCGCGTTTTCTGTTCCCGTTCCCGTGTCCCGTGTTTAATAAATAACCGATGAAAAGTTTGAACCGATATGAACACGCGGTAACCGTTTGCCCCTCAATGTCCCTTCCACCCTGTAGTATGTATTCCTATTGTTTATTTTTTGACCATACAGGGTTATTTGTAAAACACCAGAAACCTCTTAAGAGGTCATTGTACTCATCATTATGAACAACTTTTACTATGGGACCAAACCTGAAATCGCGAAAAAAAAATCAGGTGTTCCCTACATTTATGATCGATTAACTCGTCAAAATGTAGGGAACAGCTGATTATTTTTTCGCGTTTTCAGGTTTGGTCCCATAGTAAAAGTTGTTCATAGTGATGAGTACAATGACCTCTTAAGAGGTTTCTGGTGGTGATGCTTATATGTCTTATGAACTCAAAAACGGTATTTTACTGCTAAATTCATTGACGAAAGAATTCTGGTGCATGTGTCTGACGCATAGTTTTCCCACCAATCTTTGATTTTTGTAATGTCCTGTCCATTAGATCATGTGGTTTTTATATGAAACAGGGTGATTGAAGTGAGGAATACTTTAAGGTAGTAGTAGTTCTTAGAAATAGGAGCAACTGATATTTTTTTCGGGATTTCATGGTCGTTCACAAAGTAAAGCTAGTTCATTTTCATGAAAACTACACGCCCCTAAAGTATTGCCCATGTTGAACATATCACCACTATAAGAGTTTTTAATTAAAATTAACTAACAGAATGGTGCGTCTATTCTCAATGAGACCATTTTACCGGGCCCAAGAACTTACAGAACGGATGATAGTGAAAGTTACTATGTAAATCGGCACTCTCTTTCTCTCTCCCTCTGTGTACGACGTCCGGCCCAGCCAGGCCTGTTGGTTGCCATGGTAACGCAATGCGTCCAAATTACTAGCGCAACAGGGATCAGGAGGAGTAAGTTATCATGTACGAAAATTGACCTGATGGCCGACATACTCGTATTTGGTAACCTAGTTTGTTTTTACCCAAAATTTAAAAAGGAGTAATTGTACTCATTATTATAAACAACTTCTAGTAACTACCCTGAAATTTTGATAAAAGTGAATTTTATTTTACCAAAGAATGGCTTCTTCGGCCCCATTTTGCTAATTTCTTCCATTGTTATCACAATCGGTTTTATTGTAATAATTCATAAGTAGGTGTATTGTGTTGATCTACTTTTTGAACTTAAGCCGTCGATAGAACTGACGATATTAGTATGGTGGTTCAACTTCATTGCAAAAGCAATCATTGTTTACAAAAACGTGATTATAGAAACAAGCGGTTTAGGCTGTGCTTTGTCTGTTTGTGAAAAAAAAAAAATATTTAACACTTAAATGAAGCGATTAGCAATCTTATAATATTGTCAAAAAAGCAACACAAACATGGTAAAAATGATCCAAACAACGATACAGAAGGCGTCTTGATTATATGATCGCATCTATCCAGAGAAGTATTCTTACTCTGGAACCGTCACCGTATCGCCAAAGGTGGAGCTCCACCATTATAATTATTTAAAAATATTTTGTACAAAGCATAATCTTATGCAATAACCACCGAAGCTACGGATCTTTTTCCTCGGACATCTTAACTACCTACAACAACAGTTGATATTACCGCTAAGGTCAAGAACATTTACGATCTAGTTTTTCTTACTTCCTGACTTTCATGTTTTGCTGGTACGCGCATTTCGTTTCCATGGCAACCAATGTGCGGGGGCGGTGCGTAAATAATATAATGTACGAGTAGAGGTGGCTGCATCACATAAGCAAGACTCGCAACATGCGTTAAATTCAATTTCATTCAACATACAAGAACATTGTGTCTCAAGAGATTAAATCAGACTCCAAAGCAGCTTATTGTGGCATCATGCATTACAATTTTAATGTGCAGTTTTGCATTCAAACATTTTGCAAGCGAAAAAATTTAGCCAAAAATACCATCTAAATAAATAAATAAATATTTTTACTACATAAGGTAAATAAAGCTTCCTTGCAAATTTTCAACTTGTCTGACAAAATAACGCTAGAGTTTATATGAAAATCTCAGTTGTATACATTGTATACTCAAAGAACACTCAATCGAGCGCGTATGCGAAGATGCAAAGGACGAAAAAATCGATCCCTTGAATTTATTACCAACAAGACTGCAGAGAGATAGATGTAGGGGGATTTGAGTGAGACATATTGTTTTTCTTAGGTGTTATAAGGCTGCATCCCAACCCGATCGTTATTAATCGAATCCGTTACTAGGGAAGCATAGCCACGGAGGTGGTACCACCAACTACAACTGCAGGTCCCATGAAAGTGAAACTGCCACGATACACACATACTATTGTATAGTGGTTGGCCAGTTTCACTTTCGGGTTCAGATTTTGCTTGACGCAGTACCGAAACCGAAATATACTAGGATATCAGAGGAATCTAAGAGATATTTAGACTTCAGGGCCGTATAGTGCGTCAGCAACGGGAGGGGCCCGCAAGGGCCGGTGCCTGCCAGGGCTGCGGGACTGTTCGAAAGAGATACCGCGGCCCTGGAACATAAAGGGCCAATGAAGGAACATGGGTGGTTTTTAGTCAGTAAGAGTCTGACATTCCGCTTCGCCCAGGGCGGGGGGGGTCATGTGATGATTTCCCACCCACCAAAAAAAAAAAAAAAGGGCCGTGTTGTTGTAAGCTTGTGTTCCTTTCTTCAAATATCAACTTAGGAACATCACTGGCACCTTGACCATGTTAACAACACTTAACGCAAACATAAGCCAATGGCCATTACCCCCGTACTATGTGACCACGACGCTGCAATGTACGGTAACCAAATCGATTCATTCGCCATAAAGCACCAGGACATCAGAAAGATGTGATGCTGCGTTCAAAGTGACGTTACTGATATTATATAGCAAGCAGTGTATATGTATTGATGCGTTATACTACCACTCGCATACAAGTGTGTGTATTACATGTAAGTAGTTGCAGTAGTAGAAGTGGGTAGTGTAGTTTCGCTTTCTATGAATGGAACGTTATCTACGAGTATCTATATTTATAAAATGGTAAACTGACTGACTGATTGACTGGGTGATATATCAAAACACAGCCCAAACCGCTGGTCCTAGAGACATGAAACTTGGAGGGTGTGTTCTTTGTGTAGAGTAAGTATCCACTTAGAAAGGATTTTTGGGAATTCCACCCCTAAAGGGGTAAAATAGGGATTGGAAATTTATATGAAAGTCCGTCAGTTTTGAAGTTAAGATCCTCAAATTTTGTGTTTAGGCTGACGATTGAAAATTTATTTATACATGTCTCAGCGTTTTTGGTAATTCTACCCCCGAAGGGTTAAAAAGGGGGGATGAAGGTATGCAACTATGTTTACCGTAACCTGGATTAACCTATAGGTTACTTTTTAATCCCGGTAGTACGTTCCCGTCGGATACATCGACTTACACGCGGGCGAAGACGCGGGCAAAAGCTAGTTAAGGGTATAAAGGTTGTTGCATCTGTAAGTCGAAGATAATCGTTTATCTTTAACTTACCGCATAAAATCCACGAAGACTGGCTCCTTGTCCAGCATCATCTTCTTATACTCAGTACCAAGCACTTCCTCAGTGATGTCATACATAGCTTTATTGAACCAGGCCTTATATTTCTCGTGTGAACCGGTCAGAGAACACTCTTGCAAATTCGTGTTTCTACAGGAGCATCAAACATTTCTCAGACTCAATCACAGTTGGGAGTGTCCCTACCATTCCTTGCCATACTCTAGAAAGATCTCTCAAGGAGAAAACATAATGAAATTTTGCTGGTGTTGGCAATAAGTTAGCTCTAGTCCTCGCCCAAAGCTCTCTTGTTAAAGGTATCACTTTCTTTATGAGTTGTCTAATTTCAGCAGCAAAGCCTCGTTTTGCGTTATAGTGCCCTTCTCCGATAACTTAAAAATATTTTGTCTATTGAATCGTTGTTAGGCAATGGACAGTTAAATATAGAGAATTGGCGCTTTAGACGAGCTGGTATGTCGTTTTTTCCACCACCTGGAGCAAAACAGGGTTTTTTTTTATTTTAATTTAGATCAATTAATAATATCGACTCTTCACGTGACCAGAGGGCGGGCCTATATTTTGGCCAAGGAATCAGCATTGCCATCCAACGTGGTAATGCTGCCAGCCTTCTGGGCACTTTTCTTGTTGACAGCGATGCGGACGATTTTTTGGACGCCCTGTAACCCTTTTATACTTGTACATATTTATTTCTACAGTGAATCAAGTAATTTTTTCTAACGTTATCGACGATCGGAACTAAAATGTACTCACGAAGTATTTTCATACGACGAGCATGCCTCAATTACACCATTAGTCAACCAACGGCTTTTAAACATTGGGACACGGCAACAGACGCTGAACCGTGGAAAACTTAAAACAAAATTGATCAGGACAATGAAACGTTTTTTATCGAACTCTTTGCTCGAAAAAAAAGTTCAGTGAAACATTTAATATTTTCACTGAACAAAATGTAACCTACTGTAAAACTTGCTGCCCTAGTACAAGCACGGACGATACCTTTTTTCATTCTGTTATAAAAACTTTTTTTTTTGCGTAATTATAAAAATATTCTTTTTAGTAATGCCATCTACCGTAAACAGCGATTTCTCACGCCGAAAAAAAAAGAAGAAGAAGTCGAAGTCGTATCTCAGCAATAATTTACTATTACGAGATATTTTGACTGCATCGTCTGTGTCGAAGAAGTATTATAATTTTAGAAATCTGATGAGAGATTAGTCGCACGGTAATATACATAAGTTTTGATGATTTTTGTATTATGGGGTCATCTCGTGCAAGTGACCTTACACTAGATGTAATTAACTTTGTATGTAATGTTCTTAAATTCATTGTCAATTTATTTATCTACCGGTTCGTTTAGAATGTTTCCGCACTACTTCCCCTATCAAGACAACGTCTGTCAGGTCGGCTAGTATTATCCTAGATTGGAAATGAACATGATCCAGCTCTGGCTTGTTCTGCATCCCTAGTATTAAAGTTGCAAGGAGCGATAACTTTGAATGGTGGTGCGTGGTACACAGCAAACTACACGTCCCACCTTTCAGTAGGTCAATGCTATACTGAAACTGAATGAAACCTAGTAAATAAACAGTACCACGAGGACTGAGTCACTGGCGTGAAGTACGAAGTTGGCCACAAAAGTACGATTTGCAAGACTAGGAGCCCATAAAGCAGTGGAGTGTTGAGAAAAAGTTTTCGAAATAATTGTTATAACATAACGTGGCAAACAGCTTCAGCTTTACGAAGTTGGCCACAAAAGTTCGATTTGCAAGACTAGGAGCCCATAAAGCAGTGCAGTATTGAGAAAAAGTTTTCGAAATAGTTATAACGTGGCAAATTCAGCTTCAGCTTTAAACTAAAGTAAACCGTATTAAAACACAGTTAAGGTCACCATTGCCTGTCGTTTTATTGATACTTTGGTCATGATCCCTTTAGTAGAAAGTTGGCTTCCTTCGATTATATCACAGTACCTGTTTCACGGTAATGTGACTTCTTTTTTCTACACTTGGAGATTTGTCCATCCAGATTTTGTCCATCTCATTTCTGACAGGCTAATTAATTGTTATGAAAATAGTGGTGATCGCAGTTCGTCAACACTATTTTCATAACAATACGTAAGGGCTTAGGATAGAATGCCTCGTTGGTCTAGTGGTCGCCTGTGCTACCGCTGAGCATGTACTGTTTTTATGAATTGATTGTTTACCCGCGTTTGGCCGTAGGGCAATGAGTTTTGGGTCAAAACTCACTATGTAGAACCCTAAAACAGAAAGTGTCGTTGCAAACCTCGTTGAAGATCGCAGGACAGGCAAAATAACACAACATCAACCGAAACAGCTGGAAGTAATTGCATGTGGGGAGAGTGTGGTGATCCAGGCATCTATGGTATAAATAAAAGCTGACCTTGGAATGGAAGGGTTAATAGCGCTGATTACTACTATTTATCGAGACACCTGTTGATTTTATTTATTTCGATAGTGTGGCTATCAAAACAAAATATAAATAAGAAAAGAAAAAATGCACCTGTATAAATATGTACCAGTATAATTTTCAACAACCACGGTGGATGACTGATAAGGCCCAGTAAGTCAACCTGTTTCTTAATGGCCTCCTCCAAGTTATTGTAGGTCGTCTTCTCTAGAGCCTGGTTCGGAAACAAGTCTGCTACCAATGAAATAAAGAGAGGTTCATCTTCATCAATTAGCTTGGACAGGTTCATGTCTCGAAGCACTCTCATTGTCTTTACAGTTGACCCGCTTCACTGCACCGAGGGTTTGGAGCACGGATAGAATGTTACGGAGACCTAAGTCGTAGTGGACCTTAAGTAGTAGCAATGAAGACATTACTGATTGTGTCAGTCACAATTATTCCCAGATTAGTTATTTCAAACCGACATGTAAGTAAAGCATGCAAAATACGCGCATTGGACGTGGAGTTGCGGACACCAGCCCGTTATACAATACAATACAATGTGTGCTTGAAATATATAAAAACGCACACATACTTATGAAAACACGGTGAATAGTCAAGCCACAGTTTTTTTTTTAAACAAGGATCCCTCCATCGGATTTGATATATAAAGAACGGGGAAATGAAAGCTTCTAATAAACTAATTCGCCATTTTTACAACGCCAACTAAATATTTTAAAGAAAGCGTCAAGTTAGGAACAACAATTATTTTTACTTGTCTTGTTGATTCTTTAAAAACATAAAGTTCAAGTATAAAGTAGAAAACATTATTAGTATAACTTACAACTACTATCTACATTTGATGATCAATAAAGTATAGATCAATATGAATTAGTCATACTTAACTAAATTTTAAACGTACCAAGTTATAAAATTAGAAGTCGATAGATTTACTGTTGGCGTCATATATAATTAGTTTAGAAGCTTACTGCTTGAATATATATAATTATGTCACAAATATGTATAGATACTTTAAAATAAGAACAATGCTGGGTCATATTTACAGGAAGCTTACTTATGTGAAAATGGAGCGGCTAAGATTGTATGTTTTAGACGCAAAATGATGGTGGCTGATTCAGAGAAAAATGTAGTTTTTAGAGAACAATTGAATGATATTAAATAGAAGTCGTATTGTACGGGTAAGGTACATTTAAATGATAGACTGATAAAATAATTGAACTTGTGTATTGAAAGAACACCTTATAACTGATCGACTCGCGGTGAATGAGACCTTTGTTGTTAGCTCAAACGGTGCTATGCGACTACTGATCGTTGACTTTAATTGTATTATTTTATTCATTCGCTGCGAGTCGATGTCAGCATAAAATTGATACGTATGAAATTGTACGGGTTTGCTCGTACACGTATTAATTAACACCGAATAATAACTTAGACTACGCATCAAATACGTATCAAAGTATTTTTTTTATTATAATCCAACCGCATTTTCTTATTTAACTCCAGCAGCCGTAGTGCAGTAAGAGCAAAATTATAAATATTGCTATTTAAGCTTCCAAAGCCTTATGCTTTCCTAGTATTCATTCCTTTTTAGCGGTCTCCCCGCTGGTTCACACGCAAGCGCACTGTGGAGGAGTCTATGTAGATTAAACAGAGTTCAAGTGCGTCTATAGGAACTGTTTTTATGTCTATAGGTAATAAGAGCAATTTTATTAACATATATCACAGCAGGTTTAATTGAGTATCGTACACAGTCAAAGTTACTTTAAAAATGGAATGAATTATAAAAATAATGGTATCGGGTCATCTAGTCTAGAATCCTTTGGCGGGAGGGGGGGGGGGGGGTTGACAACCAACATCTGATCCACATACTGTCGTATGTGGTGCAAAATGACGTGAAAAATAGGCAAAACGGAAAGTAAAACAAAATAATTACATTGATGTTTTGTTGAACAACCTAGAAATTATGCTCAGAAGGAATTTATTTTTCTTACACACATTACATTACACATTTATTTAAATTATTATTTTATTTCACATTTTTTCATGGGAATGACACCAGGTGAGAAGGGGTACCTCCAACCCTCCATTCCTCCCTCTTCCAAACCCCTTCTCCTTGCAAACAATTCTAATTTTTTACGATGTTACTGGCTGGGAGTTGGTTTTCGACACAGTTATAGTGCAAACCATTATTTTTATAGGTATTTAAATTATGTTGTTTGTGAAATTATTACTTTTAAAGTCATAATATTAAATTACAAGTTTTCGTTAGCAAAAAACAAAGCTGTTTTATCATCATTATCATATCTTTCAATAAATAATATTCATGTCGGTTTGCCAGACTATTTATTCCTATTCTCAACTATACTATTACATGAGCAATATTATTTTTATTTTTAATGACCTTTGCAGCCTGACACTCAAAAATGGTGTTGTAATGTATTATGCGGATGATACTGCTCTGTTGTTTGCAGCTAAATCAAGGGCTGAGGCCTATGAACATGCTCAGAATGGTTTCAACATTGTATCTAATTGGCTCCAGAATAATCTTGTAACACTGAATGCTGATAAAACAAAATACATTTCATTTACAATGAGAAATACTTACATACCGCTTACTAATCAAATCATTTACGCGCATACCTGTAGCACGTACGCTGACTTTACTTTTCTTACTTTAGAAAAAGCTGACCATGTGAAATATCTTGGTGTCACTATTGACTCCAATCTAAATTTCCGTAAACATATCGAGTTACTATGTACTAGGGTGCGCAAACTAATTTATGTTTTTAAGTATTTACGTAATGTAGCCGACTATAAATTAATAAAACAGGTATATTTAGCGTTGTGTCAGTCTATTCTAACCTATTGCATAACATCCTGGGGGGGGGGGGGGGGGAAATTCGATTCTTCTCCCTCTAGAACGTGCTCAAAGAGCAATTCTAAAGGTTGCTACCTTTCGTCCGTTTAGATTTCCTACACACCTGCTCTACAAAGCATGTAATGTGCTCACAGTACGGCAATTATTTATTCTTCACATTATACTTCAGCAGCACTATACCCTTCCCTATGACCCAGTTCCTTCTGATAGGAGAAGAAAAGACCTGGTTTGCACAAACCCTCAAACTAGACATGCTTTTGCTAGTCGATTTTATGTGTTTTTAGGACCTTTTCTGTATAATAGACTCAACAAGAAACTAAACTTCTATAGTCTAAGTTATAGGAAATGTAATTTTGTAATGTCGGATTATTTAGCGATGCTTAATTACACGGACACAGAAAAACTTCTAGAAGTCCTGGTTTAATTTGACATGTGATCCCCCCGTATGTAGTTGTACATATTGTAATTAAGTTAGTTTTAATGTTTTTGTTTCCTAGATTTACTTTATTTTAAAACTTTTCCTGTCCTAATTAAATTATGCAATGTAAAGTGATGGCCTGAAACACAGGTTTAAATAAACCTAGATCAGGCAGGTCGCTACCTAACATTTGATTTCGTCATTATCGTAACTTGCAACAGTTATATTTATTTTAGTTATAGTTTACATAACAGCACTAATTATACAATTGTTTAGAAATAACACTACTGCACATAAATGTACATTTTTGTAATACCTACTTTTTAGAAATAATTTATTTTTATATAATTATTCTTATATAATATTGGTATATACATATAGTTGTAATCACGTTCTCGAAAATGGCTCCTACGAATTCGATACAGGCAGGATCGTATCCGCCAAACCTGAGCTTCTGAGGGAGATCAAGAGATTCTATGGGCAGTTGTACATGTCAACCAGTAAACCCGTTGTAAATCTAGCAAACGACCCAAGAGCTAAACTGACCCGACACTATACCGAAGACATCCCGGACGTCACCTTGTACGAGATTAGGATGGCTTTGAAACAGCTTAAAAACAACAAGGCACCGTTTGATAACGGAATTACGGCCGACCTCCTGAAGGTTGGTGGAAAACCGGCACTTAAATGGCTTTAAGTACCGGTTTTCAGAAACTGTTTAATTCCGTCGTACTCGAGGGGCAAACGCCACAGGTATGGTGCAGGTGTGTGGTGGTACTTTTTCAAGAAGGGCGAGAATTATAGGCCCGTCTTACTTCTAAGCCATGTCTACAAGTTCTTTTCAAGAGTCATCACAAATCGACATGCGCGCAGGTTTGACAATTTTCAGCCTTCCGAACAAGCCGAAATCAAAAAAGGCTTTAGCACCGTAGACCATATTGATACGCTACGGCAGGTTATACAGAAGACCGAATATTAGAACCTGCTCTCTGTTTAGCGTTTGTAGACGACAAGAAAGCCTTCGATTCAATCGAGACTTGAGCTGCACTGCAGTCTTTCCAACGGTGCCAAATCGTACATGGAGGTGTTTATACGAAAACGCCAACATGTCCGACTTCAGGATCAGACTTCGGAACCTATCCTTCTGCAGCGAGGTGTGAGACAGAGAGACGTCATATCTGCGAAACTGTTCACCGCTGCACTGGAGGATGTCTTCAAGGTTCTGGACTGGAGAGAGCTAGGTATCATCGTCAATGGCATCATCGGTTTGCCGACGATATAGTGGTCATGGCTGAGACCATGGAGGACCTCAGTTCAATGCTTGATGACCTCAGTAGAGATTTTGAAAGACGGGGTGCTGTGAATGCTGACGTAGCACCCACTCCTATCAAAATCGAAGACCCTACTCTCGAAGTTGTAGACGACCACATGGGACAAACGGTCCAGTTAGGTAGTTTAACTTCGAGTAAAAGGTCAATCGTCGAATCCGACTCGGCTGGGCAGCGTCCAGGAAGTTACGCGATATCTTCTCGTCCAACTTACCGCAGTGTCTCAAGACGAGAGTCTATGACCAGTGTTTTTTGCCAGTGATTACGTACGGCACCAAAACGTGGTCGCTCACAATGGACATCATCAGACGGCTTAAAGTCACCCAAGGGCAAAAGAGTGGGCTATGCTCGGAGTTTCCTTGCGTGATCGAATCAGAAATCAAGACATCCGCAAGAGAACCAAGGTTACCGACGTAGCCCGAAGAATTGCCAAAATTAAGTGGCAATGGGCATGGTACATTGCTCGCAGAAATGATAGCCGATGGGGCTGAAAAGTTCTGGAGTGGCGACCGCGAACCGGAAGATGTTGGGTTGGCCGGCCTTCCACTAGGTGGACCGATGACCTGGTGAAGGTTGCGGGGATCCGCTGGATGCGAGACGCACGAGACCGGTTAATGTGACGACACTTGGGGGAGGCCTATGCCCAGCAGTGGACGTTTTTCGGCTGAAATGATGATGATGAATTCGATGAAAGTTGCAATATAGGGGTTTACGAAGGTGAAAAATCAATCTAGTTAGATCTCATATCGGGGAAAATACGTTTTCTCCATTTTCCCTCGAGCAGAGTTGCGTGGGGTGCGTTTCAACCAGAACAATTAATATTGTACTACATTTGCTTTAATTTTGTTCACGTACATTGCTTTGCAAGATTTAGCGTAGTTCACTCGGCTCGTCGCATTCGATCCAGCGGAATTTGACTCGTGCCGGTTGCTAAACTCAGTTCGGCATAAAAGTACCATCACTGAATTATATTCGGATTGGCTAAGCACAATTTGAACTAAGCCAAGCGTCAACTTAAAAATATAACTGTTTACCTATAGTCCATCTGATCGGAACAATTGAAGACCACGACGTATTTGGCCAGAGTCTTGCCCATGTCTTTGACCGTCTCCGTCTTGCCCGTACCACCCATGCTCATAGCTAAAGCTTGAGCAAGGGTGATGTAGCATCAGAAATATAAAGGTGGACAAATCTGAATCGTCGTGATTTAAAAATAACTAGCGACCCTGCCTAACTTCACAAAGGTGCAGTCTGGTGATATGAGGCGAGATGTCCAAACATACAGATAGAAATGTAATAATATACTAACTGAATCCTTTAAATTATAGTGATAGTCCAGTTTAAAATCCATTGTGTTGTTTACAAGAAGGTATAAAAATGATGTTAGGTAGGTAAATACCACTTGTTTTCTTCTTCGTTAATATTTTCGTGCCTTATATAAAAACGGGTAGTAAGTATAAAAAGGGCGGACCCCGATCGATCGGATTGTTTTCTTAGATAAAAACAACTGTTGGTAACTGGTTGGTCGGAGTACTAGCATAACATAAATCATCAGAGACAAACTTCGTGATACATCAGCAAGCGATACATGTGACAAAATTAAGAAACGATGAAACCCACCTGTCAGCTAGCGGTGTAATCACAAGCCTATCAGTGCAGCCCAAGTATTCGTTTTGATAAGTGAACGTGACGTCAGTGACGGAGATCCAGGTCTTATCAGCATCTTCTTTGAAGTAGAACCGGCACTGCTTCAGCTATTCGAAGTCGTTCGCCGAACGGACTTTTAAACGACACTGAAAAGATTTTTATTACTTGAGACCGAAACCGATTTATTCGTGAGTCTATCTGGCAGACCCCAACGAGATGTATTAATAGGTGATAACTTTTCATAAAGATATTATTTTGCACCGCAAAAAAAAATTATAAGATGTATTTTGTACCTCGACAGTTTTTGATTAAATGACTGAGCATGAATGAGTGTCTAGCTAGCAGTCCCTTAAGATTTTTTTTATTGTTATTATACTTTCAATAGTGCTCGGAGTTAGAAACTATTATGTACCTTACAAATCCAAAATTTCGACTTTCTGTAAGCTATAAATACTTAAGAAGATATTCGTTATTTAGACAAACATCGAGTCAGCGCGCCCCTTTTTCAAATACTACTCTTTTATATCATACTATAGAATTAGGAGCTTGATACTATTATGTACCTTACAAATCTAAAATGTTGACTTTCTGTGAGCTTTATAATACTGCCCGCTGGCTAGAGATTTATTAAAATAACGAATACCTTCTGAAGTAAAGCTTGGTCTGTTGTCAAAGCTGTGAAACGGATCAATATTGCGGGGTTTAAACACCAGAACAGCAGAGGCGACAAAGATGCATTCACTGTGACAACAAACAACGTAAACATAAAGCATAGGTTAGTTGGACTAGCTTCAGATCAATAATTGTAGAGGCAGTGACTAGGACGTTATGAACACGAAGGTATTGGTTAATTGGCACTATAGTCATAGTGCAGTAGTTTCACTTTCATTGTAGTCGTTCATGAATGATCGTTTCGATATAGGTCGGTTCATTCATCGGTTCATGACGTCAAGTTAGTAGATTAAGATAGCCTACCAGCATATCAAAGATATCTCTTTGATGCACATGTATAGTAATGAAGCTCTCGAATTTGATTATCTCTATCTTCAGTAGGTTTCTCGTGGTCTGGTCGATCAACGCGTTCAGTAACTCTAAGAACTTATTGTTGGTTTCCATCATTATCTTCTTGTCTTGGCGAGCTGACATTAGAGCTAATTCGGCATCTCTTGTCCATATTATTTGTATTCCCAAAAAACCAATCTGAGGAAAAAATTAATTGGTCAAGTTTAAAAACCATGACTAAAATGGATTAGTTTGAAGTTTTATAAGTATATGCAAATCCGAAGCCAAATCCTATTCCTACGTTGAGCTTGACTTCCAGTCCAACCGGGTGCAGCTGAATGCCAGTTTTACAAGGCGCTACTGCCTATCTGACCTCCAGAAATCAGTAACTAGGTAACACGATATCCTTTGGTGAGACAGGTTGACAGACTCTAGGATTCTGATTTCTCGTAACGATAACTCCAAACATGTAAACGGAAGAGACTGCTTCACCTTAACGAGGTTAATATTATTGTTGTATTGTATAACAAAAGTTATAACAAATATTAATAGTTTTGTATTTCAAGCTATAGTATAAACTCTTAATCAACTTTATTTAAAGATATACATATAATAAATCTGTAGACGTGGTGTTTCTGTACATTGAAAATATTTAGAAAAAAATAGTAGGGTAGGGTGTTAAAGGATCACTCACAGAACCCATTTCTACGATTTTAAGATTTTTTGTCTGTTTGTCGGTTTGTCTGTTCGTTTGTGCGCGCATCACGTAAAAACCCCTCATTGTATCCAAATCGAAATATTGAAACATAGGAAACATTGTTCCGAGTAAAATTTAGCGTTTATTTCATAAAAATCGACCAAAAGACGCAAAAGATATTAATGTTTAAAATTTAGTTAGTAACCTCATACGCGATTTTTATGATAAATTTAATTATTAACGTAAATAGGTTTTAGTCGGAGTATAGTCGGAATGGCTGAATAACCCAGTGACACTATTATTACAGTATTTTCATCAATTGCATACATTGTTTAATGTTAAGTGGAAGAGCGGAGTCACACATGCATCTCCTTGCTTAAAAAAATCATTTGCGTTATAAAATTATGTAATTAAAATTTAAAAAATAGTTTTTAACACTGCCCGACCATCGATCCCAGGACCTCATGCTTAGTAGTCGCACTTGCGACCACTCGACCAACGAGACAGTCTCTCACATACACACCAACATTTCCACGCGAACGAAGTCGCGGGCAACAGCAATAAAAATATTCCACGCGAATGAAGTCGCAGGCAACAGCTAGTATTTAATAAAATAAAACTTTCTTTTCTCAAGTGTGCTAAGAAACTATTGTACTGGATCTTTGGCCAAAAAAAGATTTATGCCTCTTTGAATTGTCTCGCGGTACTAGGAACACATAAATCACAATGTGGATATCAGAACTAAAATCATATCTGCAAAAATAGTACGTAACTATAGATTCTTTGGTGTATTCCCGTTGTCCCCATAGGCCATGTCCCCATCACAGGGACAACGGTACGTCACATAATTACTTACCGTTGTCCCCATAATCCGTGTCCCCATCACGGGCACATCTTAACCTTACCGTTGTCCCCGTTATGTACATATGGGCAACGGGGACAACGGACAGTTAAGATTTCACGTGTCTTGTGCACTCTCTGGATAAGTTCAAAGATTTTCAAACATCAAGACGTGGAACAAAAGACAACAATACAACCGTGTTGATCTAATCAATGTTATGTATAGTAAATTATGTATTTAAAAATAAATACAGTTTCTTACCGACGCGACGTCTCGTTTCGACGTTTTCAATGAATTCTTCTACTGACCACGGCGTTTCTTCTGTAAAATGATAAAATAAGATGTCATTTCATCAGGGAAATTCGAATTGAGAGATATTCGTAAAAAATGTTTATCTTATCTTAGCAAGAAACCACACAATTTCATGTCATTTAAATACGACAGTGAATTTTTAGTTTTTTTTTTCAGTTATAGTTTATACTCATAAATTCTGTAAATATATTGTAAATCAGCAGCTAATCCCAATAATCTTGATTGTAAGCAAGATTTAGAGCTTATTTTTTTATTTTTAGGATTTTTCAATACGGAATAGGATTAAAAAAATATAACTTATTATTGTCAAACTGTATGTATATAGTGAACTCACCAGGTAAAGTTATTAAAGTAACTTCTTGCATTCCACTCAACATATTATACATAGTATATTTTAAATAGTATATATGTATATCATGAACTCTACTTACTAGGACATCAAAGCTCTTGATAGTTGCGTTGGCACGATCTATGAATTCCCGCCAGTCGTCGCTGGTCCAACCCACAAACCGGAGGCCAGTGAGTAACAGAGACGACAAGCGTACAACTTGTGGGAGAAAAAGTGGGCGAACCTCGAGTTTCACACGTCCGTCGTACTGTGCGAAGGTAGTCCTCCAAGAGAAACTGAAACATAAAACGATATAAAACAACATGAGATTCATTCATAAATGGAAACATAAATAGACCGAAGTTACGGCGGGAAAAGTGAACTCACCCAAAGTTTTTTAGACCGCTACGGGCGGCGTAGCGCTACGCTTACTACGAACTCGTAGCAGATTTCGCCTACGCACATAGCTCGTAGCACTCGCCGGTGACTGGGTAGTATTAATTTTAGTTCAGTCTTGCTCGGCGCGGACGTGATCTGAATGGAATAAAGATCTGGATCAGAAAATATGTATACTTTCGGTAAAATAATAGTCGACCAAAATCTGAAAAGATCATATAGATTTTTGGTATTTTCAAGAACGTGCTTCGATTAAATGATGATTTCCACCAAACGTATCGCATTGCATCGGCTCGGAACGAATTTTGCAATCTTTAAACGATATTAAATCGTGTGCACAGTATTTAAACCCTATATTACCAAGCCGCGCACAGGAGCTTGACCGCGGGCGTCCCCTGATCACATTTAATTGTGACAATTCCTGCGACAAGTTATTCCACGGAACGCGTTTTTTCATCTTTAAAACGTATTCACACACAAGGACAAGAGCGGCTTTCCGAATTTTCGACAATTGCTGTAGAAAAACAGCTGTTGGTTGAATTAAAACGTTCACCAACATTTTATGCTGGTGTAATAAAGTCATTTTTACAGAAAGATAGAGTTTTTGATTTAGAATATAGAAAGTAATTAAAGTAATTTTATTGTACATTTAAGTGTTACAATAGAAGCATGCACCAAAATCATTTACTCAGACGAATTGACAACAAACGGCTTTTGTCAAAGCCACTGGAGGTATGTCATTGCTGATATGTATCTGTAAATCTATCTAGTAATACCATGCCTACTATGTGTTTTATTGTTTGTCATTTGTCCGTGGTGCAGAAGCGAAGAATGTAATGTAACAACCAATGTCAGAACTCAGGACGGAGAGCGATACTTTTAAATATGGTCAATTGTTTAATTGGGCTTTGCATCCCTTTCATTGCACGCCGCTGTCAAAAACAAAGAGATTTAAAAGACTTATAGAGCGGACATTGAGAATATTTTCATACTACAATTTTGATTTTGGATTACGATTTTCTTCGTCGTAAATATTTGAATGTCTTTGGTCAAAAAGTACAGTTGGTATAAAAAATTTAGTATGAATTTAAATCAATTTATTTACAACAACTTTAAAGTAACAAAAATCTTACAAACATAATATCTTCTCATAAATAAGTAGGAGTTTACCTCATCTGATACTAACAAAATTTTATACCATAAGTTTATATACTTATTTTTTCACGAGTATACTCTGTCCTTCAACCTCTTAGGGATGAAATTTCGAAAAAACCCTTTCTTAGTGGATGTGCGTTGATGAATCAGTCAGTCAGTACTTTGAATTTTATAAGTATAGATAGCGTAACTAAAAAACCTAACTAACCTAACTAAGTAGAAAAAAATATCCAGAACTGTTAATATACCACCGTGACTTCATGCCAGCCTACTTTTTGTAAGGTGAAGCTATTTATCGAAAATACGCTTTTCAAAAATAGGAGTGCAATGTATATGCATCTATTTTGGGCAGTGTCGTCTTTGGGGATGAAGATAATAACATGTAATGTTGTAAAGTTCACAAAACTTTTGTAATTGTTCCGTACCTACCTACTGTGACACCTGAGCCCGTAGGAGGGTGTCAGCAGGTAGGTAAGTAGGGGTTGGTAAATAATAAGAGCTCAAAGATCAAGTACACTTATTATTTATTGCCTAAACTTCCGTGGCCAGCACACAACTCGATTGCAGAGAGTAGATAGGTGGTAGGGAACACTGGCCTGAACCGTCTCCAGCGATGATGGTTCCGGCTTAGCTTCTGCCCGCAGCCAACGGCCTCTGTCCCAGGTTCTGCCTCTGGTAAAACGGCGTAGGTAGGTGGCGTAGGTGGGTAGGATCTGCAGCTTAGGACCTTCTCCAGGCGTTCCTCACGACGCCAGAGCCACGATGTGACGATAGATTGTAGGGTAGACTAAAATCCTGGAAATCCAGACAGAAATGGAAGCGTAAGCAAGCTGTCGGAACCATGTTTCGTAGGTCCAAAGGTCACAGTGTCCCAGATAGGAGAATAGGAAGAAATACAGCAGAGAACTAGATTTAAGAAGTTCTAGGAACACCTTACAGTTAGCAGCTAGGTAAAACATATGGAAACTTACCCTAGAGGGATTTCGCGAAGTATTTAATAAAATTATTAAAGTACGATCGGAGCGAGTGACACAGCCGTCACCTCAGAGCTTCCAAAACGACTAGTCATCGTCCGTAGCGAGACCGACTCAATCGTAACTCCTCGGCGACGCTCGGCCAGGATCGTTTCAGCGTTGCGCGGGCGCATAGAAGCGAGGACCTTTTAAGATAATATAATCTCGTAGCTTCCGTACAATATTATTTTATTTTAATGATTTATTTAGTAGTTAGGTTTTCTTGATAATATTACAATAGGTTATCTTTTAAGTTTGTGTAAATAGTATGGTTTTAAGTGTACATAGTTTTTTTATTATTAACTAAACTCTTTTAATTTGTAACTTGCAAAGTGCAACGTTACACTACCTTATAACAAAAATGAATGGTATACTCGTAGAGTTCACTTGACGATACTTTAGCACTGATGACAAGTCGGTACTATGAAAACAATTTTTTTTGGAGCAGTTGTGAATCGTGATATTTTGTTTTTCGATGACGAATCGGTACAGTGCGAACCGGGCATAAGCCCTTGAAATTTGGTCACTTTCACTCATTTTTATGGATGACTCTCACATTTGCCCAAAAAAATTATTATGCCAAATTATTTGCACAAAACAAAGAGCTAAACTTTCGTAAGAAAGTTTCCTGGTATATTTTATGGATTCGGATTTCCTCTTTTGTCCAATTTAAAAGAATTACTCTCTATATAGATACATGGATTATGTGTATGTACTGACACACGAAGGTTACCGTACCACTGTAGGATCCTTACCCCTTAAAATTCACTTTAAATTGTTACTGTAACTTATGAGTACTACGACTATTTGAACACAAATGTTAATGGGGATATAGCTCAGTGGTAGAGCATTCGACTGCAGATCGAGAGGTCCCCGGTTCAAACCCGGGTGTCCCCTGAAACTTCTTTTGTTTTTATTTTATTATTTAAGTTATCTAGAAATGAAATCTGGTATAATTTGGGAAGATATTTGAATTCGGCTTCGACCCCAGCCTGAGGATTTTATATTTGGTCAATTAAGATATTTTTGTCTTTATTTTCTTTTATTGTTTTCATACTTTGTTTCTGATAGTTTAGAAAAGCCTAAGCAAATGATAATAATTTACTTCTCATCAAAAAAATCGAAACAGTAGTCATAAAGTAGTCTTTAGGCAGCACTTAAATAAAAAAGAGGACAGATATCATTAAAAAAAATACGCCAATAACCTAATAAATAGCTTGCAGTTTAGTTTACACAATGGTGTACTACAATTCCAAATTTAATTTTAATTTTCGAATTTTTATCCAATATTTGAATATAGAGAATGTTTTCAATGTGTATTTAGTCGGAACTTCTGCATTTAATCACGTTTTTTTCTTGTGATTGTTAACTAAGCTCTAGGAAAAAAATTCTTTCGTAGGATATATCCTATAGATTTTTTCCTAACAAATATGGATACCTCGCATGGTATCTGGAGCCTGCTGTGGTACCCTACGCACATTTTACTGGCGAAGAGTTGATTTGTATGCAGGACAATGCCAGAGCTCATACCGCAGGCATTGCAAATTAACCTGAGTGACGTCGGTATTACGGTAATGGGCTGGCCAGGAAGAAGCCCGGATATGATATATATATGGATGATGGGGCCCACGGACACCTCTACGTATGCTCTCATTTAACTATAACTGTTTTTGTGTTTTTATGCTTCATAACTTGTGTGAGTCAATAAATTGATTTATTATTATTTATTTGAATCCCATAGAACACTTAGAGGATGTGTTGAAGAGACGAGTCAAAGTGAGAGATTCTGCTCAGGAGATGCTTGGCCAGCTTAAAACAGCTATACAAGAAGAGTGAGACAACATCCCACAACACAAGATTGTGACTCTCATCCGTTCCATGAAAAACCGCATGGTGTCAAGAAGAACAACAAAACTTGAAATATCCTGACAATTATCATGTTGCGTCATCTTTTAACACTGTACAGAGTCTCTAAACTAGCTTAAAGAGGGTTTGAACAAGAGCTGAAGGCTGTAACTGGAACGATGGTCTACATTGAAACGTTCGAATTGTATCATTGCGGAGGTAGATGGCACTATTTAAAATTATTGATTACAGATCGACCTCCTGAGAACTTATGTTATCCTGGTACACTTAGGTCAGTTGCGGTGTTCTTTACCGACACCGTGTACGGCACAGAACGCCAAATTGAACATTTGCTTTGTATTTTGAGTATTGCTACTAGGTTATCAGTTTGCCTAGAGGTTGATCGGACAACACTATGTCACTCCTGTTGCGATATAATCTATAACTTAAAGTGGTATTCAAAACGTGAAGGTAGATGTTACTATACTGTCACAGTGACATCTAGCTTCGCGTTTTGAAAGCCGCTATACAAAGATTGCTGTGTATTGTATTGTATTGTATAACGGGCTGGTGTCCGCAAAAAGATTGTTTTGGTGTGCCTGTTGGTATCAGATGTTAAGTTGCTCGTTAGTTATGTGGTTCTGGTAAGTATCTGTCTGCTCCTCCGTTAGGCCTACCTACCATCGCTCATGACATGCGTAGTAATGACTACTCGAGTCACGGGTTATTGACTTATATTGACCTAGACAGTATCACACAGAATGCGAAAGTTCGACTAAAATCAATATAGGTTAAGGTCAAATTTCGCAGGCTATTCTGGGCTTTCACCCTAAAGTTCTAGTTACAGTTCGTTAAACAAATAAACCGACTCATAACTCCAAGGTACAACCTACCAGTCCTGTCCTGTTATGACATGCTAGTGATATGCACGCGTTGTGTTGACGACGACGCATGACGTATGGCCAGCAACCGATTTCGTGGTGAATAAAGAGGGAGAGAGTAAACCAAAGGTAGTTGCTTTTTCAGTATAGATTCCTGCTCATATCATTGTCTGTACTGCTAGTCTAGACAAAGATAGCAAGCTAGCTGCTAGAATGAAAGAACCGTGTCACACCGTTTGCCGCCTCATTCAAACCACCATTCTTATTTTTTTTAAATAAGTGCGACCTGCCCCGCGTTCCGATCAAAGATATATAATATAGAGCTGCTGGATGCGACAGCTTAGGACTGTATTTAGGTCTTAATGGTGTGAGGTTTATTTAGATTTTGATTGTCCGACGTAGACATTGTGTAAACAGCCATTGTTCTCGACCTATATTGTTCGGACGCAAATCTACTAGGGAATTATAACATCAAAGAGACACATGAGTTGCAAGGCTCGTTTCGGTTCAAGATTACAAGAAAACTTTTTAGAACTTACTCTAAATAAAACATTACTTTTTTTCTACAAGATTATGTTTAACTAACGGCTCGTCCCGGCTTCTTACGGATGGACATTTTTAATGCCTTTGTTACTCAAGGATAATGTAGCAATCTAATGGTGAAAGAATCATTGAAATCGGTTTACAATTTATTTTTTTAGACGGAAGGGTATACTTCTAAGGTGGTCCCATTGTCACCATGTCAGGGTTTGATGATGGAATCACGAGGAAATCGAGGGCAACCCTCAAATGTTATAGGCACATATTACGTATTTCATTTTTTTTCTAAAGCTTTTCAAGTATACACATCTGGGAGTCATCACTTCATGTTGAAGAGCGGATGATACAAGGTATAACTCCATAATGGGTAGGAGTTAGAAATTATATCTTTATTATAATGTTAACTATGAACCGATTTTCAAAATTCTTATTTTCATTCGAAAGAGACTCCCAAGTTGGTCCAATAGAAATATTGTCATGATCTGATGGACTTCGGAGATATGGAACGGAACTCTTCAATAATAGCCAGAAAATCTGTTGTGATTGCTGCAATCGCTTGGATGTTTGTTATTTACACAACATCATAACATAACATCACGCCTGTATGCCCTGAGGGGTTACGCAGATGTGTACAGAACACCCACATTTTGACAGTTAGGTATGTTAAGTTCCATTTTATTGATGAGTAGCGACCCGCCCCGGCTTAATATGTACTGACTCGCGAAGGTTACCGTACCACTGTAGGATCCCTATCCCTTGAACTTTTCGCTTTATTGCTACACGGCTACGGTAACTTGGGAGTACTACGACTATTTGAACACAAACGTTAGAGGGGATATAGCTCAGTGGTAGAGCATTCGACTGCAGATCGAGAGGTCCCCGGTTCAACCCCGGGTGTCCCCTGAAACTTCTTTTGTTTTTATTTTATTTTTTAAGATAACTAGAAATGAAATCTGGTATACTTTAGGTAGATGTTTGAATTACCTTTTGCGACACTCATAGGAACTGTCTCCCTATAACCGTCGTTAATAGTAAATGTACGTATTTCGTCAAGCGAAAAGTATTTAGCTTTTGGAATTAAAAGTTGTTTTTATGCTACCCAAAATTATAATGAACTGCGTGACACGATATATTGCTTTTAATGTTAAATTCATAAAAAAAAAACAATATTTGCCTCTTATCCCCTTTCCCAGCCTGTTCATTTACTCATTTACTAGTTCAATAATAGGTCCATTTGTATGCATGTAACAGTACTCGGCGGCTATTGTTATTAATATTTAGCATAATACCCCGACATTCCGTCTACGATTACACAACGACCCCGCGTAGGCTTAAAAGTCGTAAGAGCTTCTTACGCTCCACGCAGGTCATCCAAGACAAACCACGTAAGTTGAGAAGCAAACTGTGGGAAGACAAGCACCCACCACCTCCCGATTTCGTTAAACCCCAGGAACATTTGCCTCCAGGACATGATCTACAGTGGCCTGTAAGCACTTAACCGATTGCGCATCCTACTAGGTAGGGTAAACACAATTTGGCAAAATGGGTTACTAAAGATTCATCTGATACACAGCGTGAATACGGTGCTCCCGACCAGATAATGGCCCATTTACTGAAGTGCCTGAAGTGACCCTTTACTTGCACTTTGGAAGAACTAAAGAACGCCACATACTGGGCCCGAGAAAATTAAATAAGCCGTACCATCAAAACGAAAGAAAAGAAATATAATATTGCAATAACATGATTATTTAAATTATGCATTGCAGTCTGATGCCTAACTTTTAGAAAGCAGGAGTCATAAACTGATGAGATACTTATTATATTACGATACTAGCTGTTGCCCGCGACTTCGTTCGCGTGGAAATTTTGTATGTATGTGAGAGACTGCCTCGTTGGTCGAGTGGTCGCAAGTACGACTATTAAGCATGAGGTCCTGTGTTAAATTTTTATTTTATTTTAATTACATAAAGCTATATCGCACATGATTTAGAGATAACCTTTTGAGCAAGGCGATGCTTGTGTGACTCCGCTCTTCCACTTAACATTAAACAATGTAAGCAATTGAAAAAAATACTATAAATAATAGTGTTATTGGGTTATTCCATCAGGAATTTTGCAATAGCAACCACGAAATCTGGATTTGTACCCAGTTGGTGGAAATAGGCTCGGCCCCTATCACATGGGAGTTCAACATAACTGGCGAAATGTGGCTGTACGATTAGGTATACTTCTGCCTAAACCTTTGGGGATTACATGGCGTGATGTGTGAGAACTGACTGGCTGATCAAAATGTGATAATGTGGGTGATGACTACAAAAAGAAGTCCCAAACAAAATTAAAAACCGTTTATTTTAGCGCTATACAACTTTATTTTCAAAGTGAACCATCACACGCCTTGTTGGGCACTATTTATTCTAGTACCGTTTTGTATACAACATTAAATGACTTATTATTTTCCGCAAGCACGTGCAAATTTTGGGCACTGAACAACCAACACATAATTGACCGTCTGAAAAGCATGGAGTGCACAATTGAATGCCGGTCACTTTTTCACGGTTTTTTGGTTTGGCCCTGGGATCTGTTGATCGGTTGCATCAAGGTTTCGCATCACCAGAACTGGAACGACAACTTTAAGCTCCAGCTGATGGGACGCCTCGCCTTTTAACTTCACGGAGTTGAGAAATTCAATGGGGTAGGCAGTACTATCGTCATTAGCCATCACAGTGTCTAGTGTGTCAGTGTTCTGTCGTCATAAGACGGTCGGACGGCGAGTTAGCCCATTACTCACCGTCCACAGGGTCTAAAGCGGCCGAACGACGCCACCCATCAGCGCCTGGTTGCCGCGGATGTCCTGCAAGCTGCGGTTCAACGCCTCTAATGCATGCTTCTGCGACATTGTGCACTCGTCCTATAGGCTTTATAGGCTTAACTTTCACTGCTGCAAAAAGACTCCCCCGTTTTTGGTGATGTTGCATGTTGGAGTATCTTCGCTTGCAAGATTCAGCGGCAATTTGAAAATTGAATGTGCAGTCCGACCACCCTTAAGCAAAGTTGCATCAATGCCCGACGAAGTCACAACCACAGTTATGTGACGGCACGGTTTGCGCAGTGGCTGAGCAATTGACTGCGGCGCTGCACACACACAACGTCGTGGATTTTATCAAATTTTAATTTTTTAAATTTTAGAGATTTTTTTTCGTAATGGGTTGTACGTAGTACTTATTACTTCCATGCAAAGAGTAAACACAAAAGGAAAAATAAAACCAAATTCATTATCAGCCATTCCGACTACACTTCGACTAAAACCTATTTACATAAATAATTAAAATTATCATAGAAATCGCGTGTTGAGATTACTAACTAAATTTTAAACATTAATATCTTTTGCGTCTGTTGGTCGATTTTGATGAAATAAACACTAAATGTTACTCGGAACAATGCTTCTTATGTTTCAATATTTCGATTTTGAATATAATGAGGGATTTTTACGTGATGCGCGCACAAACATACAGACAAACCGACAAACCGACAAACCGACAAACCGACAAACAGACAAAAATTCTAAAAATGGTAGAAATGTGTTCTGTTAGTGCTCCTTTAACACCCCTACTACTTTTTTTCTAAATATTTTCAATGTACAGAAACGCCAAGTCTACAGATTTATTATATGTATAGATAAGTTTTTAAACTGTCATGGTCACTAACATTATAATTAACACTAGAAACGGGATATTTACCATGTTCACTGTTTGTTTTGAGTTCCCGATATTTCGGCACTGTTGCAAGCACCATGATCACGGATAAACTGAAGTTAAAAACAAACAGTGGACATGGTAAATATCCCGTTTCTAGTGTTAATTATAATATTACGATAGATAAGCAAAATACGTTAACATTACGGAAAATACAAAAGTTAAGCTGAAATCAATGCCATCTATCTGAATATTAATGTATCCCTGACCTTCAAAAGAGTTTATGCGTACGTTAGTAGTTCCGTGTCTGGCCGCAGTTGCAAGCGTTTATTTGAAGGCGCCACTATTGCTGAATGCACTAAAAGGACGATACAGGACCAGAATTTGGAAGCACTTTGTAGCGGCATATTAGCTCAGCTGGATGGTTTAGAGCATCGCGTTCTCTGAACGGGAAGGTCGTGGGTTCGAGTCCCACATGTGCCCATGTTTTTGATGTTCTAAAATTTTTTAAGGATTACAATCGTGACAATGCATCAGCTAATGCTTTTCAAGGATTATAAAGTTTGTGGCACACGGTTTAATGTTAATGTTGCAGGAGAATTCCCTGCCTTCGTCGGTGTTCCCAAATTCATATGACCCCAATCTATTTAAGTCGCGAGTTAATAGGCTTCTTTTGGGTTAGCTCGTTCCATCGTCGACCTCATCTCTGTCCTCAGGACTAGATTGAGGTCAAGAGTAGGCCCATCAAACATAAATTAAACAATTTGTGCATTTTCTTGGTATTTTTGTCACCGGTAAATAACACTGATTTTAAACGGTACGGTAGGTACTTTATTAAGAAATATTGAGTGACTGAAGTAATAATACTTCTTAATAAGTACCAAATAAATTCTCTCTTTGGCAATAATTGGGAGTTGCAATAGCGTCATTTTTTAAGAAAGAAACATGATATTGAATATTGGAGTATTTAGAAAGACAAACGAACACCTGTTTTAAACTTTTTCGGAAGTTCAATGGATAATCTGTGATACCAATCAATTTATAGCATAAAAATTTCGAACGCGCGAATATTATTAGGCTTAAATACCACACTTTAGACATAGTCTAAACGCATCAGCACAGGATCAATACTTTTGAGGTTAGACACCAGAGCAGCAGGAATAAAGCAGGATGTTTTTGCTTTAGCGTGCAGATACTGTGCTATGAGCATATTCATTTCTATGTCACGCGACTGCTGTTAATAGAATCGGTTACCAGGCAAGCATGAAATATTAGGATGCATGACAGCAACTGCTGCGGTTTCACTTTCGGTGCGGAAAGCGTAATGGATATTATATAAGTAGAGATTTTTGAGAAAATGCAGATAAAACTAAAGGCTAGTGCAGAAAAGCATCTATCAGTGACTGAAAATTATCTCGTTTGTATGGTCATCAAATGAAAACGTCTTTTGTTTTCTATGTCCGTAATCTTTTCATACTTACTATTGGTGAGTTTCATTTTTTAACCGACTTCGAAAAGAATGGATTTATCAATTCGTCTGTTTTTTGTACACAATGTGCAGCGATTCTTTACAGCCATATTTTTTATTGCCAACACATTTCGCGGTGGTCCTATTACAGGGTGTAAATGGACCCTTCACGAAGCCGTTATGTACATCAAACTAAGTAGCTCTAAGCAAAAAGTATTGCTGCGAACGACTTTTCTTTTTGGGTTGAAACCTCACGTTTTACGGTAGGACGCAATATAACGTAGGGTGGGTGACGCGCGGTAGTAAAAAAAAAAAACCCATCATCATTTCAGCCGAAAGACGTCCACTGCTGGACATAGGCCTCTCCCAAGTGTCACCACATCGACCGCTCCCGTGCGGCTCGCATCCAGCGGATCCCCGCAACCTTCCTTTGCATTGAATGATCCCATAAAATGGGCAAGTACTGATGAGCGATTTTTGAGAAAGTTGGGATCTCATATATTATAATATATAACGATGTGATGATGATGTCTCTAATTAAATTGTACCATAACTGGAAAAAAACTTTTGTTTTTGAAATCGGTCGCAAAACAATTAACCAAACTTATAAAGTACGATCGACTTACGAAACAAAGATGTTTTTTTAATTATGATTGTTTTATTAAGAAGTTTTTGTATTTTTAGACACTATTTAGCTGTCTTATGTTTTACAAAATAATGAATTCTGAGTTCATTTTTTCATAAACATCAAAATGCTAAAATGTTATGAATAATTGACCTGATCGATAATCACAACCCCGAAACACCAGTGCTGCAGAACTGAGACGGTGCATTGACAATAGATGGTATATATCTATCGGTGGAGATGTTTGTTGTCGTGTGGCGCTGAATTCTATTTATAGCGGCTGTGACTAGGAGGACAAGAGGATTAAGAGGTATGATAGTTATGAAATAGTTCATTGACATCATGCCTTTTCCCCGCAGGGATTAGCATTAGTGTAAAAGAAATGTTTTGCCATTTTTGCAGAGGCTCTTTGCCTTAGTGTGTAATAGAACCCCAAACCTTGCAATTTGAGCACTTTTACTACAAACTAATGAGCAACGAAGCAGATGCACTTTGATTGTGGTTTGTTTGCATCGTGAACGAGGCAGCATTTTTCGCAGTTGCTCTACTCACAGTGATCATAATAAACAAGTAAATATCCATGCATAAAACAAAAGTATACACACCAAATGGCGAAAGTCAGACGCCATTAAATTAACGCATTACCGATATAATAATATTTGATTGTTTGAACTGCTGTAACTTTTTTAAGTGATTAGCGTCATGCTGTCATAGAATGAAATGTTAGGGTCAACTTTATCTCTGTACCAAATTTCATTAAAATCACTTCAGTGGTTTAGACGTGAAAGCGTAACAGACAGACAGAGTTACTTTCACATTTATAATATTAATTAGTAGGGATAACACACTGCGCCTAAATGTACACTTTCTGTAATACTTTTTAAAATAAATTATTCCTTTATTGTAACCACTATCGGTACAATGATTGCAGAGTCTACGTCCCACATGTCGACAACCTCGTGTGCTAAATACATGAATTTTTATCATTCTCAACTTTCACAAGATTCTCGTCATGAGGGACAGTGATGTCAACAATCATTGCACGGCGCTCTCGGCGATTGCTAAAATAGTCCTGTCCATGATGATAGATTGATCCCAATACAATTTGGCATGACCGTTCTCTTAAATTATTCTTATTCTTCATTCTCAATAGCTGCAATAAAAAAAAATGTTTAAAACTATGAAATCCGACTCCGACTCAACCAACCACTAAAACTATATTTTTCTGTTTTCGTACTAACCGGATTTGCAAGTTATTCTTACTAAATAATGTTTAGTATGCATGTATTTTCAGTACTTACGTCGAACACGTCAAGACGTAAATTTTAAAAGTAGACGTCAATGTCTTTTTTACACACTTTTAGATGCCGTTATGGAGGTAGTTAGGTAGCCAAATAAAACATTTAAAAATCATGTCAAGTTGCAGAAGTTATCAGGAATACAATATGACTTAATATTCTCAGTAACTGAATGCCAATAAAATAAAAAGTCTCGTGAGCGAACCCTCGGGCACAGCTAGTATAAAATAAATATTTTGTTTCCGATTGTTTTTCGAGAAACCTTATTTATTCGCAAAGGGCCAATGAAGGAACATGGGTGGTTTTTAGTCAGTAACAGTCTGACACTCCCTTCCGCTCCGCCCAGGGGGGGGGGGGGTCATTTGATGATTTCCCACCCAACAAAAAAAAAAAAAGGCTTCATCGCATTATGTGCGATTGCACCAAAAATGGTACTTTCACTAACAGTAGTTGCTGCCGTTTTGGTCTCGTTCATTGTACAGGGGTGCGCGTTGTCAAAGTTCTGTTACAGTTTAAATGCATTGTATTATTGCAATTTGACCCTTCAAGCCTTGGAATAAGGACTTTCATATTAGTTTGATCACGAAACCAGAAACATGTATCCAGCTTCTACACCACCTGTGATCCTGGTATTCAAATGATGCGTTATCGGAACCAACTAGCGTAGTACTTGATTTCGATAATAAATCAGAACGCAATGAAAACGAAACGTTGGAAAGATTCAAGAAATCTGCATTAGAGAAAGTCTTAGTTTAATATTGCTTAATCAGGTGTTATCTCGTAATAAATTTACATTATACAGGGAGTTTGGAGCATCGTTTGCCAAATTGAACGGGTCGAAAGAGACAGCAAATTTTAATGAACCCTTTCATTAAAATTTGCTGTTCTTTAGCCCCGATCGTCCTTGGCCGGACAGATTTTCTACTTTTGTTTTAATGCAAAAATCTGAATTTAAACTTGAAATTGATTGAGCATTAAGTCTACTTTAACTTTTTTTATATAAGTTTAAATCTTGAAATTGTGAGTTCAAAATAAATCTAAAAAAATATAAATTAAAAAAATCCGTGGGACCAAGGATGAGTAATTGGTGCAGAAGAGATGGCAAAATAATGATGATACGATGAAACGTGTTTATTTCGATTGAGGCGGTTGATATTGCTACGACCGCGTAGCTCATGTAGCCATCTACTACGGCGTAGCAACTGCGTACGCCAGTTTAAAACTAGCTTGATAAGCAAACTTTATTTTTGTGCTGAAGTCAAAAATTTACCGTGAATCAATTTACACGCTTTAATTTATTTTGCCTTGTTAGTTAGTGTGTATGCATGTATTGGTCAAATAGACCAGTTCTCTCCAACCAATTGAGCTGATATTTTGCACAAATCTTTGGTTCTGTTGACAATAATTATATTTTTAAGAAAGACAGGACCCGTCCCTGCAGCCAGGATCGTACCTTGACGAGAGCTGTTGGGAACAAGAAATTAAAAAAGGAATCGGTTATGCATACAATTTAAATAAAAAATAATATTAAAATTAACCATAACCGACTACTTATCAAACTAAACAAAAATTCATATTTTGAAAGTAGGTGCATTTAAATCAGGTGTCAGGTGGCGCCATCTAACCAGCTGGATGGGAGATTTAACTACACTATCTAGCGTACCATACCGGAACTTACTCGTAATGTAGCTGTCTATGCAGTTCACTTTGTATCCGTAGGGAGGACAACACTACCTCTCATTGTGTGATGTAGTAGTTGTAAGCTATTTAATAGGGTTCTATTATTCAATACAGTCAGTGTATTCTCGAAGCTCACTCGTTTGATTACTCTCCACAACACCCAACCTTACATGGCGACCCTGCCTTCGGGCAAGCCGCGCATGATGGTCGTGTCGCGTTGCAATTGGCTTCGTTTTTAATTGGTGCGAAATTTTTCAAGATGTTAATCCTACCAAACAAAAGAAGAGGTTTTCCTGGCTCAAAATGCAGCCGGTGCTGGAAATAGTGCAAACAATCATTATCTGCGTCATGGGTGCAGCAGTGCTTCTCTACTTGGGATTTAAGGCATATAAGAAATGCCATATTCGTTGGATGCGTCAGGAGATCAACCATCAGGCTTTCAGGGGCATGCGACTGTCCGGAGGAGATCGCTGCCAAAATACTCCGAAAGTAGCAGCGAAGCAGCGAGTAGAAAGTGAATGTCAGTGTAAATCAGTGAACTAATGAGTGCTTCAAAAATGCGTAATAAGTGTTTCATTGTGACGTACGTAAAATATTCGGGAACAAATTAAGGAGAAATGTACTGTTATGTAGAGACTGTTTAAAGACAAAAACTAAACTATGCAGTGACGTCAAAACGAATAAAATAGTGTCTTATGGCTAAAAAAATTGAAAACATTTATAAAGAGTTTTGTAAAATACGTACATATTTAATAAAATAGGACCTATAGGACCTAAAAGAAGATTAGAATCATGGTTAGTAGTAGAAAATTAGAAGAATCGACCAATAAATTTTACTCATTGAAAAAATTATGTAAAGAAATAGAAGCAAACATAAATGAATTAAAAAATGAGGAGTTAATATTAATAAATGAGTATAGTCATAAGGTTGCGGAACTATTCGTAGAAATTAAAGAGTTATGTGAAAAAGAAAGTAGTTATAGTAACTCAGATTTTGAAAGTTTAAGTGAAGACGAAGGTAAAATAGTTAAAATGGCGAAATTCGATCTTAAGACAGCACTGAACTTGTTGTCTGTCATGACAAATGACGAGTTAAGTATAAAACAGTTAATCAATGGGATCGATTACTACAGTTCTATTTTAGACAGTCAATCGCAAGAACAATTAATTACGTTTGTATTGAAAAGTCGATTGTCTCAGGCAGCAAAATTGAAGTTAGCTTTAAATTATGACACAGTTAAGGATCTGTTACACGATATGAGGGCTCAATTATTGCCAACAAAGTCAGCTACGGCAATACAGAGCAAATTACATTCTTTTTGCCAAAAACAAATGACAATAGAAGAGTACGGAAAAGCTATTACTGAAATGTTCGTGGATTTGACGATAACGCAAACCGAAGGAAAACCCAGTAATTATCAGGTATTGAAACCGCTTAGTGAAAAACAAGCCATCAAACGGTTTGCCGACGGATTGCGAAACCGTCGTCTAAGTACCATAATTGCCGCGCGTAACTATACTTCTTTGACAGAGGCAATCCAGGCAGCCCAAGACGAAGAGACACCTGGTCCCAGTGGTTCATCAGAAATTGTAGGTACATATAGACAGTCGCAGCATCTGGCACGGAAAGCTAATAGAGGTTTTCGTGGTCAACGTAGATTTGGTGCACAAAATCCACGCGAGCATCGCGGTCAACAGCAACAGGTATCGCATGGTTATAATAATAATAGTTACCGTTTTCCGTATGGCAATCGTTATCGTGGAGCAAACAGATCATCGCGTAGTAACCGCGGCCGAAGTGTCAGGTTGCAAAGGAATATCAATGCCATAACAGAGAATAGCCAGGTGGCAACAACAAACACTTCGAATGATGAGTCACTGAATCATTTTTTTTCGTGACTAATGATATAATTTTTTCTTGTAACAATTTAACCCATTTCCTGTCCCATGAACCACATATGGTTCAGGGCGATTGTTTAGCTATTGTGTCTGCTTTGCGGACGGTGAAGTGTTAAACAAAGTGTCGTTTAATATAGCTTGCTAATAGACACCGGTGCATCCATATCGGGAATAAGTTTGGAATGTTTAGAGCGTTTACACATTTCTTACCATAAAGAGAGAGTAAGTGTGAGAGGTATAGGTAGATCTTTGTATTCTGAAGGCTATGTGTATTTAACTCTTAATTATAACGAGTATAACTTTCCTCATAAATTCAAAGTATTTAAAAAATACCATGTATGACGGATGGAATAGTTGGTCAAGATTTTTTGTCACATTATGTACTATGAAAGAGATATGCCAAATTTTAAAAATCAATCAGATCTCATCGGCAGCATACCATCACCAAAGCATCGAGGCGCTGGAAAACAACCATAAAACAATGGGTGCGTATCTAAGGATTAATTGTGAGAATCAGCCAGGTTCGTGGAGTACTTGGTTGTCCTATTGGTGCTTTAGTTATTATAATGCAGTACATACGGAGACAGAGTACACACCACATGAGTTAGTGTTTGGTAAACGCTGTGTATTACCTACAAAAGGTCATGTCGTAAATCCTTTATATACTCACATAATTATGCTCTTGAGCTAAAATTAGACTCCAAATTTCGCAAAAGGATGCACATAGTAATTTAATTAAAAGTAAATTTAAGAGAAAGCATCATAATGATTCTAATATAAACCCAGTGTATTATAAGAACCCGATTTGTTATTATTAAGAAATTTATCAGATAATAAAATGGACCCTATATATTTAGGACCTTAGGAAGTACTTGATGACTTGGATTGTAATGTGAAAATGTTGAAAAATGGAAAGGAATATGTAGTGCATAAAAACAGAACTAAACCTTTTAAAATTAATAAGGTAATTATTTTTTATCTTTACATTTTTTTATGGCTTATGTACTTTCCTTGTTATGTACAATACCAAAATTAGATTCTAAGTGTTATTATTTTTACAATGTATTCATTTATTCATTATAGGTGAAGGTGTGATGTAGTAGTTATAAGCTATATAATAGGATTCTATTATTCAATACAGTCAGTGCATTCTCGAAGGTAAATCGTTTGATTACTCTCCACAACAACCAACCTTACAATTGTGTCCATAGCTAATTTTGCATCTATACACAATAGCAATTTTCCACAGGTGTCAAATGTGTTTCTTTCTGTAAACTCACTTCCCCTTTTTTATACGTTACTTTATATAATAAAAACGGAAATTTGTTATAGTAATATATATTAAGCTGCGTCTTGTTAGACTGGAAGCCGTCCCCAACACGTTAGAGAGAAGATTATTTTATTTATTATTCTATAAATAACCATCTTTCAGGACCACGCTACTGTTAATCTATATGGAAAAACAAAAATGATTAAATTGGATTGACCCAAGCTAACGAGCAGTTTTTATTTACCTATATCAATCCTGATGAATGTCCTTGCAGAAATACGAAACGTTATGAAAGCAATGGTCACTTATATAAGTTCCTGTCGCTGGCTTTAGAGGGGTCGGTTAGTTAATTGGTAGTTCTAACGGTAAATAAGCAATTTATGATAATGCACTTAATCAGTAATCTATCACAATGAAACAACTATCTCTCACTCTCACTACGTTTTCAACCCTCTTAGGAGATGAATTTTCAAATGCTCGCTTTCATTATGTATGGAAATTTTGTGTTTCTAAACCCAGCGATAAAACTAGAACGTTATCGTTCGTAGATATTTGTGAATTTCCGTTAGAGCTCAACACGTATCGAAATGTTGAATCAAGCCGTATTACTTAAGGTAAAGGCTGGAGTAGGGTCAGGGATCACTCATTATTATATCATTGGATCTGGTTTTCTTTGTGTCACTCTGTCTCAGTCCGAAAGCACAAAGGGGTAATTCCCACAAAAAATAGGGTTGTCGCTAGTATGTTCAGTCGCCAAGGCACCATACAGACAAGTGTAGAAGTAAGACTCTGTACAAGGAGCGAACAGACTGCAACATACTAGATTAGATGATATATTATGTGCTTATCGAAACGAGTGCAAACGTAAAAAAACATTTTTTTTTGTTATTATTATTGTTAATTTATTTCAGAGAATATAATATGTATAATAAGTTACATTATAATACATCACGAAACAAAAAATGTAACATTTTTGTTAGGTTAGGTACCTAAAACATGTCAGTATTGTTAGTACCTATATCTAACTGATGCCTATGGCTGTCCTTATCCACTGATTCTGGAAAGGACAGTCAAAACGGGCAGCTATCACATTTAGAATTTGCTGCTGCTTCGTAGACAGTGCAGCAAGGAGGTGGCTTTCTTGCGCATGATGGTTTGAAAACCATCCGTACGCGCTGCAGCAAACATACCAGATACGCTGAAACGCCACGACGTCCCAACAACATCCTAAAAGTGTTATAATACTGTGTACGCTGGGCTGTGTAGGTTCGCTGCGTATGTTTCTCCCACAGGCCACTCGAGTAAAGCGACTTCACCTCGTTGGTGCAGAACGAAGTTTTAACAAACGAAAATATTCTAACAAAAAACAAAAGAAAATACAAAAATGAAATTTGAATTTGGTAAAAACTCAAAAGGATTCCTTCGGGCCGGATTTGAACCAGCGACCAATGGATAACAACGCTTGAAACTCTACAGTCCATCGCTCTACCAACTGAGCTACCGAAGGCTTAATTATTAAGAGGGAAATTTTAGACCGCTTTGTGTAACTACGAGTATCTTCCCTTAGAGTATTTACTATTTATTTATCTTTTTTAAGCAGACAATAGTGGGGTCAATTGATACTGTTTTGTATGATAATATTACTCACGTGTTCAAAAGATAGACATTTTTGTTTTCGTCTGGTAGTCTATAACTTATTGTTTTAACCGGTACCGGTGTCTTATACCAATATAATTATTATCCTTTTACGTCTGGGATATTCGTCTGTGGTGCAACAGCGATATATGATTTTTTTAAGAGAGTAAGCGACAGCAGTAGCTAGCAAGGTGGAATGGAATACTGAAATGTATGTAGATATTTATTTGTGAATCACTCAATTGCTAATTCATATTTTAATGCATATACCTACTACTGCAGTATTGAGATAGTGAAAAAAATTGATCAGTTGAGTAAAATTGACATGACACATGTCGATTTGTAATCTCCTGAAAGTTTTGTAAATAGACAAGGTGTAAACGATCCCTTCACGACGCCATCCTCCAATCATTCTGTACATCGAAAAAATTTACTATACGCAAATATAAATTGCTTGGAAACGACTAATATTGTTCAGTGTAACATTTTTAGTTTTACGTTATCGCTCAATGTAATGCACTCAAAACATTGTACTGGTGGATATGTTGAATTATACACGGGTCATGAAAGAATTTGTGCCCAGTTGATGGCAATAGGCTCGCCTCCTATTACATGGGACTTAAACATAACTGGCGAAATGTGGGTGTACTATTATATTAGGTACCTCTACCTTACCCCTTGTGGATTACTGGCGCGACGTATGTAATTAAAGGATTTAAAGTAAAATAATAAAATTTAAAACTCAAGTTTTAAATTTTATTATTTTACTTTAAATCCTTTATAAAAAAGAAACGACTGAAAAAGTTGGGTTGACCTTCAAGTTCTCCGTAGAAGGTTCTCAGTAAGTTGACGAACCAAAAATTACAGCAATGATGAAAAGAACAAATGCTTTTAGGCTTCACAACACCATTATTAAAATATAAAAATGAACGCCACCAGCATTGGGAACAGAGTCCAAGCTAGCGAGGGTCAGGGCTCAATACAAGCCGTCCAGAAGTATTTAAAATGAACGAATGACGCGTAATGAACCAAGCAAAACCGGTATGAGTGGGTGCTTTTGCGCCCGTTTTCAAGTGTCTGTTTTGGTTAGTAGATACTGTTAAACTAAATACTTCTAACAGATGAGGCTCTGTCTGTGATAAGTATGTAGACTAAACTTTTTATAAAATTACAATCTCAGTGCCTAAAGCGTTCGTGTAAACATACACATTAGTTTATTCGGAACGCGGCACGCGTCACGTGACGTCCTTGTTATTGTTATGCTCTTTTATTTATGTTTTCTTTAACTATATTAATCCATATAATCTGTTAGCTAATTTAATATCGATTCCAAAGACAAAATTTGTAGAGAGCAACCTATCGTAACTTTAGAGATATTGTCGTTTTAATCGGACGCGCCTTAATCGCGCGGGAACACCCAGAAATGACTTATCAGATGTTCGATGACACGCAATATGGCCGCAACACTAAAAGGGTCTGAGTCGCCTACCACTGATTCCGTGGCTGCTATTGAGAAATTCCTGATGGAATAACCCAATGACACAATTATAACAACACAAACACACACACAATTACACAATTTATTGTACTTTTTTCAATTGCATACATTGTTTAATGTTAAGTGGAAGAGCGAAGTCACACAAGCATCGCCTTGCTTAAAAGGTGAGCTCTAAATCTTATGCGTTACACTTTATGTTTTTAAAATAATCATTTTTTTTTAACACTGCCCGACCTCCGCATCGATCCCAGGACCTCATGTTTAGTAGTTGCACTTGTGACCACTCGACCAACGAGGCAGTGACACACAAACATTTTCACGTGAACGAAGTCGCGGGCAACAGCTAGTATATAATAGACTAGCGGCTCGTCCCGGCTTTGCACGGGTGCTTATGTTACTCAGGGTGAATGTAGCTTTCCAATGGTGAAAGAGTTTTTGAATTCGGCACAGTAGTTTTTGAGTTAATTCATTACAAACATACACACACACAAATATACAAATTTTTCCTCTTTATAGTATTAGTGTAGATATCTTCCGCCACAAAATTAATTTCCATAATTATTTATACCTCTACAAGAAATAATTATAGAAATTGTACTGTCCTGTAAATTTGCGAATAGCGTCATCTTTAACCTTTCACATACTTACTACACATACCTTTCGATACTTTTTATAGACCAGTTTAAAAAGAGGGTTTAGAACGAGAGCTGAATGAAGGCTGCGAGTGTAACGTTTGTCTACATGGATACTTTCAAATTGTATCATTGCAATAGATGGCGCTATTTTATATTTTTGCGCTCAGATTGCCTTCTTCAGAACTTGTTATCCTGGCACCCTTATTTCAGCTGCAGTGGTCTTTGTCCAGTGTGTCCGGCACAGAACACCAAATTGGACATTTGCTTTGCATATTTGAGTGTTGATACTAGGAAAGCAGAACCTACCTGGAGGTGGATCGGTTACGTTACAGTTTACATACTTTTCTGGTCTGCTGCGTGTAGGTATATTAGTGGTTAAGTATATAAGGATAGGTTAGGGTATGTTCAATGAGCAGTACCTATATATTTGTTGAGTAATTTGTTTGTTGTGCTAAATCTTTCTTATACTATTAAAGTTAGGATGTACGGATGTATGTTCCTTAATCACGCCAGAACAGCCGAACCATCTGAATGAAATTTGCCAAAGAGACAGATTATCGTCAGAATAGCACAAGGGCTACTTTTCTCACACATACACGCGTTCGTTTTACGCGAACGAAACCGCAGACAACAGCTAGTTTTATAAAAAAATCTCGCGACCCGCCCGGTTTCGCACATGTGACTTGTCCAACCGTCCACAAATAAGGACACAACAAAAAACATCTGATTAATTGTTACACTTCCTACTTCAATGTAACCGACACGAATGGACACCTCCAATCCAAGTTTAACAATACATATAAGTGGCCCGTAACACTGACTCAGATTCTCCTGTAGAGGTTTACAGGAGAATCTGAGTCAGTGTGTCAAATGATCGTCCGAGTTGCTGGTCAGTTATGTTGTCCTGGTAGCTATCTGCCTGCTGGTCTGTTAAGCCTACCTACAATCTCACAGAGCATGCGCAGTAATGACTATTCGAGTCACGGGTTATTGATCTACATTGACCTAGACAGTTTCAGAGGAAATATGAAAGTTCAACTAAAATCAATATGTTAGGAGGTTTTCGTTTAATTTTAAATTTAATTGCGCTTGGATTATGGGTTGCCACAATACAGTTGCGTCCGAGTAGGTATCAGAGTCCACTCGGTCCGAATATACTCTGATAGTAGTAGGGGAGCCCAAGCGGGGATTTCAGGATTTACTAAAGCGCGGCAGATTAATATACAGGGCGATACCTTGTATCCGGTTAAGTACCTCCACCAAATATGAGCCCCATATATAATGCCGCCCGTGAAGGATAAAGGATCAGATTAGTAAAAAAAAATTGATCATTAGAAATTCTCGAGCGCGTCAGATTAAGGTAGGGTGAGTTAATTACATGCTAAAAAGTGTATATTCCACTAATCTGACAATTTGAGAGTGACGTAAAGAAAGGGGAGGGCAGCAAAGTTGTAAAAAAAAAACGTCATCTCGACATTCTCGAGCGTAGCCAAATTTTTTTTTATTTTGAAGGAAATAATTCAAGGATAACGAAAAATATATAATCTGACGATTTCCGCAAGCCGAAAGAATAAAAAATCGTCGATAAAGTGTTAGCATTTCTTGCTTGCCAACAAAATGAAGATTCTACTATTACTATCAGAACTTCTGATACTGATATAGTGGTCATCATGTTAGCGAATATGGAACACCTGCAAGCAAGAGTAGAAGTTTGGATGGATCTTGGAGTTGGCAATGCACACCGATACATCAACGTATCCGCTCTCTACAAGAAATTAGGCCCAAAAATTTCGAAGGCGCTTCCAGCTTTGCATGCGTTCACTGGTTGCGATTTCAACCCAGCATTGTACCGACGAGGAAAAAATAAACCTTTGCAATATCTGATGAATTCAGAAATTTTCCAAGAAGCATTTCTGGATTTGGGATCAAAGGAACATAATGTGCAGGATTCTTTTAACATCATACAGTCTTTTACTTGCCACTTGTATGGGTTGAAAAAGTTAGACGATGTCAATCAAGCCAGGATGGTCATCTTCAATAGGAAGTACAAGGTAAAAGACAAATCACAAGCTTTCTCCTTGAGTGTCCGGAATTACGATGCGTGCAACTTGCCACCCTGTGAATCGGAGTTACTCCAGCAAGTGTTACGCACAAGATTCATTCCATGCTTGTAGAGTAATGCCCATAATGCAAAAATTACTGATCTTTTACCAACGGACTATGGATGGAAAGTTGTCGACGGAAAATTCAAAATGATCTGGTGCTACTGATGAAGATGAAGATGATGATTAATTAATCAATTAATCATAAAAAATAATTTTTTTTGGGCATTTTTTTTTAAATTATTTTCTGATAAATACAAGTATTCTACTTAAAAAAACATACACTTATGTATTTGCATGCTATTTCCTGAGCTTCTCAATAAATTAAGTTCAATGATTTAAAAAATTTAAAAAAAATTTTTTTTTTGTCAGATTAGGCGAATCCCCTCATATAATTGTCAGATTATGAGACAGCACGTCTAGAACATAAAGATGAACCATATATATCTTAATCTGACGCGCTTGAGTATTTCAAAATGGCGAATTTTTTTTGCACATTAAAATAATGGCCGCGAGTTTGCGTCAGATCGAAATCGTCAGATTATTGAATGAGCGCTTTTTTTTTGGTGCACTTAACACCCCCTTATAAAACCTGACGCGCTCGATTAAATTTTTTTTCTTTTCATTTTTAACCCTTACGTACAACCACCCGCATCATGCAAATAATCAGATTAACATACGTACATTATTAAAAATACGTAGGACATTGATGCTATCAATATCTGACGCGCTCGAGTATGTCCATGCAACAGTATTTTTTTACATATTTAAAAATCTATAGCCGCTTACCCCACCGATGAAAAGGTATATATTATATATATTTTTTTCTTTTTATCATCTAAGCTTTGCAACCTAATAAGTCTCTATGACGCTCGAGTAAATCCCCATTTAGCATCGTGAGCTCCCCTACTATAGTGTCAACGCGGCTTTATTCATTTACGGAGATAGCATTGGCCTGGACTGATTAACCGAGAGCATTCTTTTTCTATTTTATACGTTGCCTCAGTCCTTACTCAAAGGTACTTTTGAGTTTACGAGTATGCAGCATTTTATTTGTCAAGTTGTAGTTCAATATATCTGTGCTGACCCTAATAAAATCGAAGTAAACATATGGTACTTACATTTTGTTCCCTTGTGAAGCTTTGTCAGAAGCGCCAGTAAACAGCATGTCGTCTCCATAACAGCAACACGTCATAGTCTCCAACGAAACTGAAAAAAAGAAGACCCAGAATATAATCAGACTGCGGAAAATTTTGATTTCACCCTATATGTGTGTATATTATGTGTGTTTATCTGGTCCCGCCTAACTTCTAAATTGCTTATCTTAATTCGACTATGAGGTAACGTAAGAAGCGTTTTGATTGCCCGCTGATTATAAGCTACGTGACGTCACATTAAATTTGTGACGTGTTGGTTATCAAATAAAATGGTTTAGTTAACACATTTTCCTGTTACTGTAAAAGCTCGCATACGACGCTGGAGTCATTTGGCGGGAATGCAGCCTGATACTAGTTTCCCAACTGTAAACGTGTTTGTTGCTAGAGGTTTAGTCGAATGCAATAAGACAATAAGGTGGAACGAAATTTATAGTGGTCGGATTTGAATGGGACTTTTTTATTGAGTTACTAGAGGAGTAGAGAAGAGAGTTAATAAAATATTTTAAAAAACTTAAGCTATGCAATCGTCAAATTTCAAGTTATTCCAAAGCAATAAAAAAAATATATTCCCAAGGAAATAAAAAATCGCGAGCGGCGAAATTTTTGTTTAACTTTCTTCTCCACTCTTCTAGGAACTATATTTCAATGATTATGAAATTATTTACAAACTACAAAACTATAGTAGAAATAAATATGTGCAAGTAGAAAAAGGTTACAGGGCGTCCAAAAATTCGTCCGCATCGCTGACAACAGGAAAAGTGCCCAGAAGGCTGGCAGCATTGCCACGTTAAATGGCAATGCTGTCGTCGTAGCAAAACTGCTACGACGTAGCAATGTTGCTACGACGTAGCAAAGTTGCTACGACGTAGCAAAGTTGCTACTACGTGCAAATTTACACACAGCATTGGAGATATTTATTTAAAAGAGCTAATTGCGGAAAAGGTGTTATGGTACATAGGTCTCGAACCAATGTACTTGACGTTTCAGTAAACGCAATGCTCTTACTCCATTCAGCTGAACTATGACAAATAATGTACTGACTGAAGTATCGGTCTGGCGATTATGTCCGCGACCAGTCTGCAAGGTCGGTATCGGTTTGTTTTAACTTTAATTGCAATTTGTGACAACCCAACAAGATGCAGACAGACGCATTTTTGTAAAACGTCAGTCGTGGATTCATGGCGTTTACCGCACAGTATCTAGGTCTAGGTCATTGTCAGTCAATAACCCGTCTGACTAAAGCAGTCGTAACTGCGCTTGTTATGTTCGATAGCGGGTTGACCCTACAGAGCAGCAGACAATGACTACCAGGACAACACAACTAACGAGGAACTTTACATACATTTGGCATAATGATTTTGTTGGCTTAAATGTAGGCTATGTTACCTCAATCATTATAACCATCGTCATCATTAAAATCAGCTGAGTAGTTTGGTATCATAACCATAACATGTAAGTGATTACTTACATACATAACTAAGACTGGCTAGACTTCCTTGACTTGACTGCTATATTCGGTTTAAAAGGCGTGATTTTATGAATTACTTCCATCCAACTTAATACTTCAGTACTTACCACCGGACTTATTTTTGAGGACAAGATTGAGTAGGTACTAACTTTATTCAGATGAAAGAGTGCCTCCTATGCTCGGACTTTATTTTGTTAATAAAATAATAATGAATAGTGTATTTCGAAGTGTTGCAACATTGCAAGAACGTGGGAGAATTTAAATTTCGCGGGTTAACTTAGTTTCCCCTTCTCATCATAGATGACACTAGTGTCGTTTCCCTTTATTTTGAGCCAGAACGGCAAAAATGTTACTAGGACTGCAGAAACACAAGGAGCATACGACCAATAAACATTGATCCCTGGAGGTGTTGCAGTGTTGTCAGATGTGGTTTTTTCAAAGTCCCATTTATATATACTGAAAATATTAAAATTGTATTTTTATAAAGACATTCGTATGTTAGAAGTAAAATTGTATTTACATTACGGAGCCGTTGTTATGGATCATGGAGTTTTAAACAGATTGTCAAATTTGTATGAAATGTGTATAGATATTTGTTTACTTCTGCAAACGGGTTGATGTTTGAAAATAATATTATTACAAAAGATGACTGTTATGATATTTTAATTATTGTGTTACTGAAATAGAACATTTGCCGCGTTTTTTGATCAAGGGGTAAAATCCTTGTTTACATTATTCGACATCGACCAAGGGTCCAAGGCATGATTGGTGTTGAAATACTGGTATGCCCCACCTAGAGAGTAGTTGCCACACCTCTAGCTAGGGTTAGCTAGAACGTCAAGAGCCGCAATCAACTGGAGACCGTAGTATTAATGTATTGCAACGGAGTGTCTAGATAAACTGGATCACACACATACACTCACACTATAACGCACACATACAGGATACTGAAAGGTTGCAAGGGGCTGAGTGTTGATACATCGCGTCCATTACACAACAGAGCCAGAACGAGGTTAGAATGATACAGAACCATGTTTATGAGTTCGCCTTTCCTCTTAAATTATCCGTTTTTTAATGTTATTTCAGTGTGGGAAAGAGATGGAGTTTTGCAGAACGTATCGCTGCAGCTCTTTCCGACGCACAAGTTTAAGGTAGTGGAAGAACACAGTGGTTCTGACCGGCCTCCATTTTTTTATTTATCTTTATTTAAAAGACATTCAGCTCGTATTTTGTTTTCATTAATCGATTTAATAAGATTTATATAGACAAGAAATCCTTGAACTTAGAAACATGGGGTTTTTATGAAATTATTTTTGGGCAAGTCTTGCCCGGGTAGAAGTTGGATATTAGGCCTATTTTAGAGCGAGACCGGTACCGGTTGCGTACAACCGCATAAGCCTCAAGTCACCCGGTGGAACGAACTAGCGGGATAAAACAAGATGTAATCAAACGTATAGAGTGACATTAAATGCATTGACTCATTTATTTCTGACTTGCGTGCCTCCAACCGCATGTTATCGCTTAGTTTAATTAAATTTCGAATTACTACTTTCGGCCTGTATTAGTTTTTTTTCATATTTACTGCCGTTTATGTAGGCAGGTTGTTTTATTTATATTTAAGTCTTTTCTGGCAAAATGTGGGTGTACTATTAGGTACACCTTTGCGTAATCGTTTGATGATTACAGGCATGATATTATATAATTAAAGACTTTTTAGTTACGAATATTACAAGTGGTATCTGTTTTAGCTTTTGCCTACATAGTGAAATTAACAAGATGTAGGTACACAAATGGAATGGAAAGAGGAGTGTTGGTCGTCCGGTGGTGAGATGGGCAGACGACATTGTTGCCATTGCGGGAATATCCTGGATGAGGCTGGCACAGGAGCATGGAGCTTGGCACAAACAACGAGGGGCCTATACCCAGCAGTGGGTGAAGTTGGGCTGTGGATGATGATGATGGTATAGAAATGCGGTGCGGCGCAGTCAATGTTTTAAAAACATGGTACCAAAATCTTTTTTTTGGTATTGTTAGTCTTATCGTAGAGCTTCTTAAGTTAAGAGTCGAGCCATACCATAACTGAAAAATGCTTGAACAGACTTGAGAGGTTTTTTTTACACTAATTAGGCTTGCGTTTGGCAGCAAATCGCTGATGTGAGGCGGTGATACGGCCTAGATGAATGGCCAGAACAACCAGTCAGTCTTTTTCATACGTTCTTTGCATTCACGAGTTTTTTTTTTATAAATTTGTAGAATTCGTACCTCCGTAACCTACCCCAAACCCTTCCGGCCCGAATAAAATTCCTTTCTACGGCCCTACCCGCCACCCTATAATGGACAACTGATGCTGTACGGCTACGACACCTCCGCGGTCGTAGTAGATATTACTTGTTGCCTATAACCATGATGTATTACGCAGGTTGAATAAACGATAGTTTTTTAAATATTTAAGACAGAGAGAACGCCATAGTAATCAGCCACCAGCAAACGAAACTCACCACTTTTACTATGCATACTTTTAGTTATGCTTTTACTTTTTTTTAGAGCTGTGATGATTTTGTGAATCCTCATCTTCCTAGCCTTGTCCCAACTATCTTGGGGTCGGCTCCCAGTCTAACCAGATGCAGCTAAATACCAGTATTTTACATGGAGCCACTGCCTATCTGACCTCCATAACCCAATTAGTACTGGGTAATACGATATCCTTTGTAAGACTGGTTGTCAGACTTGTGGATTTTGATAATAATAAATAAATAAACTGGCGCAAACCTGTCATACTTTCTACTGATGACCGCAAGAAAGTATGGCAAGGCAAGGAGTTTCACGGGCGCTTCTACCGGGCTCTTCATGAGCCGGATGTAGATTTTCTAGCGTCCGTGTCCTGGCTACGTTTCGGCGACCTCTTTGGGGAACCTGAATGTTTTGTTTGTGCGATTATGGATGAAGTTATGTTGACGAACAATTACCGGAAATATATTATGAAGGAAGGAACGGTTGACGTGTGTTGGGCATGTCACCGTCCAGGTGAGTCCATCAGACATACTCGTAATATTTCTGGTTGTTCTCGTCTGGCTAACGGCGAGTACTTGCACAGGCACAACCAAGTAGTCAGGATTATTCACCAGCAACTTGCCTTGAAATATAAACTTGTGGAATCTGCGGTAACTTACTACAAGTATGTGCCCAACCCAGTTCTCGAAAAAGACCATGTTACGCTGTACTGGGATCACTCTATCATTACTGACAGGACTATTGTCGTCACCAACAAGCCTGACATAGAAGTGATAGACCGATCAGCGTGGCGCGTAATGATAGTCGATGTTACCATCCCGCATTACGAGAACCTCGTGAAAGCTGAGAAAGAGAAACAAATGAAATATCTCGACTTGGTACACGAGTTTGTCGACATAAATCGAATGTGAACTTGGCTATCATTGTGCCGATTGTCGTAACGGCCAATGACTTTATGTCCAAGAGCCTCGATGACCATCTTTCGAAGCACTTCTTAGGCGGTTGGATCAAGGGCCTGATTCAGAAGGCAGTACTCTTCGATACGGGTCGCATTGTGAGGAGGTCTCTGTCAAAATTTTTAATAGATCAAATTTTTTTAATAAAAATAAATAGACTAAATAAATAAACTAATATAACAAAATCCTTATTGGTACTTTATCTTTGCATTTGATATATACAGTTAATCAGTAACTTAGAATGCCTCCATTAATGCCTCCACAAAAACCAAAAATACATTGAAAAAATAAACCACGTCGCGGTCATGCTTGAGCGCTGAGCAACCTAAGGCGCTTTCAAAGTTCGACGGCCCGCCTCTTTAAGTTACCGTCACAACATGAAGCTGGCACAGGTAATTCAACCTTGACCTTTACTCTAAATAAACATAAAATTAAGATCGCGCATGTCTTTCATTTGTATGCAGTCTGACAGTGAGCGCACTATAAAATAATCACTTTACAAGTGCTCATCTCCTGGTACTACAATCATGATCATCATTGTATGTATTGTATAACGGGCTGGTGTCCGCAACTCCACGTCCAACGCGCGTATTTTGCGTTCATTGCGGAAGCCATACCGAGGTTTTTCTAGCCACTCAGTACTAGGCTAGCATATTCCTAGATTGAAAATTCTGGCCCAATAAGTCATACTGTCCGATATTGTTATTTGATGTTATTTATGTATTTACGTTAAATTTATGTTATGTTGCTAAAGTGCAACACATTTCGCCATTGATGATATGACATTGGTTATCGCAATGTGCGCAATAGGTCGTATCATGAGCCAAGCTCTCCGAGTAGTCGGGTATATAAACGGGCCACCCGAAATGATGAAGCCGGAGGAGGTTGTCTGAAGACAGGCGAACTCAGTCCCATTCATTTCTATTTGGTATTTTGCCCGAATTCCATAGGCAAATAAATGCCTAGGTGTTCGAATAAGTGTCATAATTGTTCCATGAGACTACTTAAAAGAGCGAGCACGGTTTCTGTAATATCCGCTGAGTTAACACGGTAGATTTTGATCGTCAAGTTTGTAGTTCAGTCTGTCTGCACCGATTCTAATAAACTTGAGTGTAGTTCGGTATTCATCATTGATATGTATCTATTATTCTTACTTTTGTTTTGATTCCTTGTGGAGATTTTTTTGAAGTTTCGGCCAACAGCATCTTAACTCTATGACAGCACCGCATAGTCTCGTATACTTCTGGAAATTTTGAGATTTAGTTTACTTTCAAACATAGTTTCAACAATAATGAAGGTAGTGGTTTAAAAAATAAGGTATGTTTATTTTTAGTTGGCATTAACTACTCATGTGTATACGCAATGCTAAAGGTGCATGTGATTCGTCATCATGATGACGGAAGTTTTGACCTGAAGACTGGTGACTCGTTTTCAGAGAGTAATTAATGTGAGTTCCTAAACCTGCTTCATTTTCTTTCGTTCTCGCTTTTACTAAAGCAGCCTGAACTGATCTGGACAAAGGTTTATAAAGGAGTAACGGTCATTTTTGAGGCATGTAGCACATCAAAACTACCACCTCATACCACCAACCATTCAACTCTGACAAATTTTATTACTGAAATTGCATAAAGTTCATGTTGTTTTGCCACAAGACTATTGTATTGTACTGTATAACGGGCTGGTGTCTGCAACTCTACATCCAAGACAAGACTATTAAGACACTACTTATATACACTCGAGAGAAATGAATCCGGGTCACTTAAAGAATCCTAAAAATCTCGGAAACTAAAAATGCTAGGTTAATGCAATAAATTGTATTTAATAGACAATGTAATACTCCTTAAATTAAGGTATTAAAACTTCTTAGTTATTGTAAAGTTATATCATAAAAAAATCAAATTTGAAAAAGGGCCACTTTCGAAGATGGAACTACGAAATTACAGCATTTGGTTTTGCTTTTGTTTGTAATCTGTCATTTATGTGGGTACATAAACCATGTTGATAGTGCTCTATATTCATTATTCAAGCTGAAATTATGTCGCTTAGGCCTGAAGAATGCACCAGAATACTTACAATGCTGGAAACCGGCCGGAGTCAGCGCGATACAGCCAGGACTGTCGGTGTGTCGCTGTCAACAGTACAAAGAGTTCTCCGACGTTACGAAGAAACTGGTTCTAACCTACGCAGACCAGGAACGGGCAGAACCAGGTGTACCACAGCACGAGAAGACCGATACTTGGTGAACACCATGCTTCGAAATCGCTTTCTCACAGGAACTGAACTCACAAATCAGTTTCGAAGCCTCGGAGGAAGTAACCCAAGTGCATGGACAGTAAGACGTCGGCTTGCTGAATCTAACTTAAAACCCCTTAGACCTGCAAACGGCCCTAAACTGAAGCGTGGGCATCGTATTTCAAGACTAAGATATGCCCAGAGCCACGTAAATTGGAGTATTGAAGATTGGTCAAAAGTTATGTTCTCCGACGAATCAAAATTTATGCTCTACAAGCACGATGGAAGACACAGAGTGTATCGAAGACCAGGGGAAAGATTCAAGCAAGCATGCATCGAAGAAAAAGTAGCCTACGGTGGTGGGTCTGTACTTGTGTGGGCCGGAATTTCTTCTGAAAGTCGCACAGAGCTGGTGATCATAGAAAACGGCTCTTTAACTAGCGTAAGGTATGTGGAAGAAATCCTCAATGATCACGTTGGTCCATTTATGGTCAATTTAGGTGAGGATGCTATATTTATGCATGACAATGCCCGACCTCATACAGGTAGGATTGTGAATGACTACCTTCAAGAGATGAACATTACTCGTATGGAGTGGCCAGCGCGCAGCCCGGATATCAACCCGATCGAGCATGCTTGGGACGAGCTGGGCAGATGCGTAAAACAACGAAACCCTCCCCCAATCACGCTTCGTGAGCTCAAAATTGCTCTCACAGAGGAATGGGAGAATATTCCCCAAAATCGTATAAAGAACTTGGTATACAGCATGCCAAACCGCGTAAACGCAGTAATGGAAGCACGAGGAGGCAATACGAAGTATTAAAATTCAAGAAAATCGTAATTAAGTTCAAAAATTTCATGTTTCCTATTTTTGTTTTAAGGAGAGATCAGCAGTTTTTTTCTTTATGTAATTTTGTGTTAATAAAAAGTATGGCGACTCATATTTTTTTTAACTTTCATTTAAGGAGTATTACATTGTCTATTAAATACAATTCATTGCATTAACCTATCATTTTTAGTTTCCGAGATTTTTAACATTCTTTAAGTGACCCGGATTCATTGCTCTCGAGTGTATTTCCTTTATATGTCCGACAGAATACACTTTTTATTGTTTTGCTAAAACTTTCACACATTAATAATATAAAAATGAATCGCAAAATGTGTTGGTAAGCGCATAACTCAACAACGCCTGGACCAATTTGTACAATTCTTTTTTTTTAATGTTCGTTCAAGTACAAGGATGATTTTTACGGCGTGAAAAATTTAAAATATTGCCTGGATAAGTCTAAAAACAACACTAGGATACTTTTTTTTTGGTAGGATTAGGGTAGGATTGGGGTAGGAGTAGTGTAGGAGTAGGTTAAGAGTAGGGTAGGAGTAGTGTAGGAGTAGTGTAGGAGTAGGGTAGGAGTAGGGTAGGAGTAGGGTAGGAGTAGGGTAGGAGTAGTGTAGGAGTAGGGTAGGAGTAATGTAGGAGTAGGTTAGGAGTAGGGTAGGAGTAGTGCAGGAGTAGGTTAGGAGTAGGGTAGAAGTAGTGTAGGAGTAGGGTAGGAGTAGTGTAGCAGTAGGGTAGAAGTAGTGTAGGAGTAGGGTAGGAGTAGGGTAGGAGTAGGTTAGGAGTAGGGTGGGAGTAGGGTAGGAGTAGTGCAGGAGTAGGTTAGGAGTAGGGTGGGAGTAGTGTAGGAGTAGGGTAGAAGTAGTGTAGGAGTAGGGTAGGAGTAGGGTAGGAGTAGTGTAGGAGTAGGGTAGGAGTAGGGTAGGAGTAATGTAGGAGTAGGGTAGGAGTAGTGCAGGAGTAGGTTAGGAGTAGGGTAGAAGTAGTGTAGGAGTAGGGTAGGAGTAGTGTAGCAGTAGGGTAGAAATAGTGTAGGAGTAGGGTAGGAGTAGGGTAGGAGTAGGGTAGGAGTAGGGTAGGAGTAGGGTAGGAGTAGGGTAGGAGTAGGGTAGGAGTAGGGTAGGAGTAGGGTAGGAGTAGGGTAGGAGTAGGGTAGGAGTAGGGTAGGAGTAGGGTAGGAGTAGGGTAGGAGTAGGATAAGAGTAGCGTAGGAGTAGGTTAGGAGTAGGGTAGGAGTAGGATAAGAGTAGTGTAGGAGTAGGTTAGGAGTAGGGTAGGGTAAGGGGTAGGACACCACGCGAACGAAGTTGCGCTGGGCAGCTAGTTAATAATAATTTTCCTTTGTCAAAAAGACGCGGATCCCTGGACGGGGAAGGTTAAAGTGCAGTAGGCAAGTAAACCCAGGTTTTGATTCAGATTGGAGATCAAAATTTAATTATGATTTTAACCTGAACCGTATGAACAGCCTATTTAACTGAAAGGATTATCACTTAATAAATTGTATTGCCATAAAAATAATCTGCACAGCAACGTTATGCTTAATGGTCAAATAGAACTTTATTAAAAGTATGCAATAACATTCAAATTGCTCTAACTCTACGCCACCGCACCGCCGCAGTCGCCGCGCCGCGCGTCTCTCGGTGATACGACGCGTCGCGTCCGGCAGGGGAAGCTCAGCGCTGGCCCCGAACGGACGGCTTTGCTGAGCTTTTTCTGCGCAATAGACTTAAGACCTAACTTATATTATAAATACAATGTCAAATTTAATTAGCTAGTGACATTTTGCAAACGTTTGCGAAATCGAAGACTTGACCAAGATTATGCCTGGATTTTAAAAAAGACTGTGTGTGACTACTGATTTTTTTTTGTCAGCTGATTTTCCTCAGAGAAGTCAGGCACAAAAAGCACCGGCCACCTCTAGTTTTAGCAATTATAATTATTTCACCGATATCTCAGTCAATTGTAGACCGATTTTCAACATTTTTTTTGTTGTCGAAAGGGTATATACTTCTGGGGTGGTCCCATTGTCACCATGTCAGGGTTTGATGATGGAATCCCAGGGAAATCGAGGGCAACCCTCAAATTTTATAGCCACATATTACGTGTTTCATATTTTTTCTAAAGCTATTCAAGTATACGCATCTGGGAGTCATCACTTCATGTTGATAAGCTGATAATGGAAGGTATAACTCCTTAACGGTTAGGAGTTGGAGGATAATTTTTTGGTAAAATACTAACTGTGGACCGATTTTCAATGTTCTTTTTTACATTCAAAAGAATATTCTCCCAAGTTGGTCCCATAGCAATATTTCATGATCTGATCATAGGCTTCAGAGATATGGAACGGAACTCTTCAAAAATAGACAGCAAATCTGTGGTGATTGCTGCAATCGCTTGCATGTTTATTGTTTACACAACATCATAACATAACATGACGCTTGTAGCATTAAGCGTGATGTTATGTAATGATGCTGAGGGATACGCAGATGTGTACAGTACACCCACATTTCGATAGTTAGGTATGTTAAGTTCCATTTTATTGAGGATAAGCCCATTATCATGAAATGTATGTATAACAATGTAAAATAAATGCAAAGGCAATATTTTTATAGGATATTACAACTGAAAATGCAAATATGAAAAAACTATTTAAGTCGCGAGTTAATAGGCTTCTTCTAGGTAAGTTCGTCCCACCGTCAACCTCATCTCTGTCCTCATGACTAGATTGAGGTCAAGAGTAGGCCCATTTAATATATAAAAAAAACTATTTTGCAAAAAATTAAACCGACTTCAAAAAAATGAAAAATAAATTTAGCTTCAGAAGTCGGTGACAAAAAAACTAAATCAAACAAGCAAAAGTCACCGACTTCAGAAGCTAAAGTTATTTTTCACTTTTTTGAAGTATTTTTGCAAAAAAGTTTTTTCATGTGAAGTATGTTGAATTAAAAGCGTTTGTTTGTTTTATAAGATTATTTTCTCTAAATATGGATTCTGAATGAATAAACTTGAGTTGCTCTGTAAACAAAGTATTTTATTTTAAAACATTTTTATGACAAAATTAACCACTTACATAGATTCATTTACAAGTAACAAAACTAACCTGTAAACAAAGAAACGACATTAAAGTTTATTCTTAAACATATCCTTTCCTTCACAATTCTGAGTTACTTGTTAATAAAGGAAATATTAACTTATTGTAATCTAATTCCACGTTTTCTTTTCATAAACAAACTCTTGACACCTAGATGTCTCTTGACCACAGATAAAATTAAGTTTTACTTTATCAATAGCGCCAAGGCGGCAAAATTCAAAATTAAAGAAATACTATAGTAATTTCTTTACATCTCCCCCCCTTGGGGAAGAAAATCTATAAATGTATGGATCTTCAGGATTTTCCTCTTTACGCCATTCGCTTTGACTAAACGTCTTCTATTATAGATACCGGAATAAGCTTTGTTATGTGAAATAAATTTGACTCAGTTTTCCTGTGCCCAGTGTTAATTCTATATATTGATTTGGATATTTTCTCTATAACCTGAAAAGGACCAATTCTCAAGTTATCCAACTTTTTTCTGTTCAGCTTATTGCCATTTTCCACGTACACCATGTCTCCAACATTAAATTCTTGGTATTTTCTATTTTTATCAAATAATATTTTGTTGTAATTGTGAGATTTTATTGTATTTTCTAGAGCTGTTGTTCTATCTCTTATCCAGTTTTGTTGTGTTTTTTCTTCCTTCAACTCTTTAGGTAAAATCGTAGCATCTGTACCATATAAAAGATAACTTGGTGAGAAACCAGTTACTGAGTGAATAGTTTTATTATATTTTTCTACACACTCATGAGCTATTGTTGTCCAAGCTCGTGTATTTCCCTCTTCATTAATCTTACATCGAATTTTGTTTACCAATGTTTGGTTTAACCTCTCATTAAGGCCATTGGAGAATGGTGCATTTACTGCAGTGAATACCACAGGAATCTGTTTGTCCGCTAAGAATCTCTTAAATTCTTTTGAATTTATTCCAGGGTACTGGTCCGTGAGAAGTATTCCGATATTATCTGTTTCCGATATGTTTGTAACCAGTTTTATAAAGTCATTTGCTCCTTGGGTTTTTGAAGTCAGGACAAATGCGTATCTTGTAAAATGATCTACCAGTAGGTGTAGATATTTCTTTGTAGACCTTGATCCTCCAAGACCTCCTATCGTGTCTATGGAGACTATTTCAAATGGCTTCGTGGCCGGACCTAGGTGTGACATAAAACCAATTTTCCCCTGTCCTCTTGATTTATTTTTTATACAAGTCTCGCAATTTTTACTTATTTTTTTGATATTGTCTGTCAAATTTTTAGCTATGTATAGTGGACTAAGTGTTTTCTGCATCTGCTTGATTCCTATATGACAAAGGTTCTTATGTACATTTCTTATAAGTTCTATGCTGAATTTCTCTGATAGCATTATTTTTTCCTTGTTTCTGACTTTTTTGTGATACGTTTAGTCACTAATTTTCCACCAACATCTTGCAATGCTATTTCAGTAAAGGTGCGTACAAAAAACCAGCACTTTACTTGCGTAATCTCTCAAAATTTTTATGTCACTAAAAAGATTTTGGAAATAAATACAACCGACTTTCAAGAAAATCAGTATTTTTTAATGTTCTCTTTTCAAGTTGTTGTCAAGGTGTCCCACATAGATCGCTAGTGGCATTTCCCTTGATCTCATGGCAAGACGGCGAAAAATGTTACTAGGACTGCAGAAACGGGCGGCCAATAAACGTTGATCCCTGGGGGCGTTGCCAGTTTCTGTGATATTGCCAGATGTAGTTTTTCTAGTCCCATTTACATTTTCTTAGAATATTCATATTTAATTTTCTTTTATACGTGTGCATGTTACAAATACAAAATTATATGTAAATTACGGAGCGGTTGTTTCTGTATATGGAATCTGAAACAGAATTTCAAAGTTTTATAAATTTTTATAGATATCTTAAAAGCTCCAACAGCTTGAAGTTTAAAAATCTCCAACAAACTGCTGCTGCTGTGTTATTTTAATCTTATGTTACCTACTAAAATAGAATAATTGGTGTTTTTTAAAAAGGCGCGACATCCCTTCTTACATTATTCGATGCGACCAAGGGTCCAAGGCATGATTGGCGCTGAAATATTGAATACACACAAATAGTTAGGGTTGACCAGGTTATCTGGACCCGTAATCAACTGGAGACGTGAGTATGTATGCATTGCATTGGAATGTCTACATAAATTGGATGCTCTAACGCACACATACAGGACGCAGAAATTTTACAGGGTTGTATCAAAGTGACGAAAATATATCGAGTTCATTACACAACAGAGTCAGAACTATTTTACAGAATCAGGACGAAGAGATTTTTTTTATTTTATGATATGAAATCTATAGCTGAAATCCCTCAACTTATAAGGTGTTTTTATCAAATTATATTTGGTCAAGCCTCGGTATAATAAACTAGCTTCTGCACGAGTGGAAGTTAGAAATTAATAAATTATGCCACCGGCGGTGGAACGTACTTGCGGAACAAAAAGGTGCAGTCGTGCCCTAAATAAATAACTGACAGTATGTTTACATAATGATCCATTAATTTTCGAAGGACTACTATCGGTTTGTTTTAAGTTTGCCGTTGTTTTTTTTTTATTCTGTCTTAGTTTTTTTTTTTTAATTCTAACTATTTATTCCAACATGCGTCAATCATTCACTCGCATATCGGTAGTTGACCAGGATCAACCAAACAGTTTGGTTGGCTCCCAGCCACCCACTGCCGGATGCTGCGTGGCCCAGGTCCTTTTAAGCACCGAATGTCTGTAAGTGCGACAGGGATGATAGATACTTTTGCCTTTGTTTAACATTCAAATATTCCCTTAGATCTATGTCAGCCTGGTTTATTGGTATGCAAATATAAATGTTTAATTCTACATAAATGTCACATTTACCGGTGTTAGCATAAAATTGCATAAACTACAAGTAAATAAAACCTCTTCGCTCGTTTTTTTCTCTTTTGAAGTGCTACTTCCGCCTAATTTTTGTTATTGCTTATATTACTGCTTACATCGTAGTTGCTTACTGCACTTACATCGACATACATAACAAAAAGCCATTTTCGTCAGGAATGACAGGACAGGACAACTACAGGAAATCATTTTAATGTCTACCTAAATATTAACCAATTCCATTTTCGAGTTTAAAAAGTCTTTTTTTATTGCCGTTTGTTAGCTTTTAAACTAGCAAAGAGTACCGTCGTATTTTGAGGTGGTAAAAAAATGGTTTTGTTTTTCTTATTTTTTTTAATTATGAAGTTACTAGCTTCTGTCCACGACTTCGTCGGGTGGTCCGCGCAGAAATGAATTGGAATATCCGGAAGCACGTCAAAGATGTTGACGCTGCTACTACTGAATAGCAAAATTCTTTATAATATCCTTTGTCCAAAATTACTAAAGCACCTCATACATCTGTTAATATTATAGGTACGTGTGGATAACCCACCGGCAAATACAAGAGGTAGGCATTATTTTTCTTCTTCCATACGATCTAGCTCTTTTCATTAATGTTACCCTGGTAGATGGGCGACTCATTGCACTACAAACATGGTCTCAGCTTTCCAACTTTTGACACGGTGCCAGCCGTGTCGGGATGAACAATTATGGCGAAAATGGCGTTATGCAGACATCAAAAGGTCAAAGAACTAGCTGCTATAGAAAAGGACAAAATAAGATATTTTTGATAATTAAAGAATATAATATACTCGTATAATAGAAAAATGGGGTTTCATCGGACAGAATATTGGTGTCTGGCAAAGCAACGCAACATCGAGGTGTCAAGTTTTTTGTGGAAATAAACCCCATCTTTGTTTCGTCGTTTTTTAAAACATAATATAGCTATCATAAATATCGTGTGTAATGGAGAACAGTGTTGGTAAACGAGTTAATTATAGTTAGTAATTGATGAAACCGTGCAATGAAATGAAATTTATAATAATTAAAAATCTTTTTTTTATTCGTGTGAGCCAAAAAGTCTTGATAGCGGGAATGCCTGAGATATTGCAAAAATTCACAGCAATTATGAGAAAACCAAAATAGACAACAGACAAAAATTACTTTCCTAATCCTTGCTCCACAACTCAGACAATATCCCTACACTCCTCAGTCGCTCGTTAAGGGTGTGATTTTTAACGAAACTTTTTCGTAGGACCAGGAACCCAGATTACAGCAAGATGTGTCGCAAACAAACTTCATAACAAATATGTGGCGCGTGGTCAAAATTGGAACTGACGCCGCCATCCTATATTTTCAATTCAACAGTTCACAAAATGTTAACCAATAGCGCCTCCCTGACGACGTCACTCGGGCGCCAAAACATCCTTGCAGTGCTGTAAAACGGGGTTTACATATTGTAGTAACATTTTGATTGAAATTTGTATAAGCTATGATGGTTCAGAAGACATTTGGAATAACATTTTACATTATTTAGTCAGAATGTACAAGTTTGAATCCGCTAGAGCAGCAGCACCAGCAGCACTAATAATATTTTAACATGTGTAGAAAGAGATGGCATGCTGAGAAAGCTCCGCCCCTTAGTTTTTTGATGGACCTACTTATGTGTCAGTGTTCACCGGAGGTACAGCCATCGTCCGGAAAATCAATAAGCTGTTGAACTTTTGACATTGAACTTGAGCGTTCGAGGATAATACTATTTATTGTACGACACTATAGCAACGGTTTATAATGTCATGTTTTTACACCCCTCTATTAAGTTGGATAATCTGCACTATAAAATAATCATCTTCCTAATACTATTAACTAATGTTAAACGCTCAACATGCATAAAGTTAGTATGGTTAAATTTCTGTCAACCGTTTGAAGCTTGCAGAAACAGAATTATGATTCAAGTTAATTTATCGCTGAAATAATTATTTAATCTTAATAGATAAGGTTAGGAGGTTCACCTTAATAATACTAATTACAATGAGAAGTTATAATTTTGAAAAAACGAAATAATTAATAACTTCCTTGGGGGAGTTACAAAATCTTATATATATAAAAGAAAGTCGTGTTAGTTACTTCACTTATAACTCAAGAACGGCTGAACCGATTTAGCTGAAAATTGGCAGGGAGGTAGTTTAGAGCCAGGAGAAGGACATAAGCCAGGGTAAGGGGTAGGACACCACGCGAACGAAGTTGCGCTGGGCAGCTAGTAATTTATATACCTAAGTCTAAAAACTTTCTTGTGCTACTAGGGAAACAACGTAATGGAGCTGTTGTTTGTGAATTTCTTCTTTATATACAATTCCTTTTATACCCAGAAGGCCTCGCGGCAGGCCACGTAAAAGTGATGGGGCCAGCTGGACAAAACCAACGACCAGTGGTCCACACTGGACCTGGATCAGAAGTCATGGGAGAAGGCTTTCCCCAGCAGTGGGATGACACATGCCAACAGTATTTTTATAAATTTATAGTCTTTAAATAAAACGATACTTACAATCAATGAAATTTTCGTGGAATTTAAGGCAAAAAGGTAAGTTTCGTTCGAAAACAGGTAAAAGAATGAAGGGCACAACAACAACATTTCTTTATTGCATGTTGTACGCAAGCAGCGTTCTCCTTCCATGGAGATCAATATCATAAAATCAATGTGATCCAATAAAATAATGATAAAAATATGGTAAACTTAAACAACTCAACAACGCTTCTACTTTTATCTTACTAATAAAATAAATGTGAAAGTTTTTATGTTTAGAAGATTCATATTCAATCACGCAAAAACAGCTGGACTGATTTCGATTAAATTTGGCACACAGTTAAAATTTAACTGTGTAGGCCTTGGCATACATAATGCTTGTAATGACCATGTTACAATGTGTGTCTGGTATGAGACCATTGCCCCTAGAGGCCCTTAGTAAATAGGATCATGCCTGTAATGTTGTTGTGGTATGTCAAAGAAAATGTGCACACTAAAAACTTGATTCTCTATTCTGACCAATGTGGGGGACAGAACAGGAATATCAATATGGCTTTATTATGTCTTGAAAATAATTTAAAGCTTTAGAATTAGTTATATGAAATTGTTGTGGAAGTACAATGAATCTGTGATTAACCAAAGAAGTGGAAATTTAATGATAAATAAGTTAGTGTTAGTCACCGAACGTAGCCTAAGTTACACACATTTTCACTATTTTAATATTTTTATGCGTGTGAACCTATGTGACCTCATTTTATAATATTTATAACTAGCTGTTGCCCACGACCCCCTTCGCGTAAAATTATTATTAAAAAAAATTACTTACTTCCCCTTTTCAATCGAATTGTCAAGGCGTTACTTAAGATTTTACTTTAAAATATAGAGAATAAAGCATACAACATGACATACCATTCTTAGATTTATTAACAATTCTACAAGAAAGCATGTCAATAGTTTTGGCACATACGTCGTTTTATTCAGAGCGCAAGCACCCAATAACTACTTAATCTTTCCCACTCGTAATTCCAGAATAGCGTCATCTTTCAATTCCTCACAGAAACTTTTAAAGCCAGTGCGGCGGCGGCGCTGGGGTGGAGCGGCGCGCGACTCGTAATGCGAGAAGAATTGGGAGAATTTCGGCCTACAACTGTAGTTGTGGTGTATCATTGCGTAGGGAGATGGCTCTATTTTAAATTTTTGATCTCAGATCGACCTCCTCAGAACTCATGTTATCCTGGTAACTTCAGTTCCATTTCAATGAAACTGACCCGTGTACGCCACGTGATGTTAGTTACATTTTTAGCATTTGTATTGAATTTGAGCTTTGGTACCAGGGTAGCAGAATCTACTAAGAGGTTGATTGCGGAGCCCGCCGTTTCCACTGTTGTCACAGTTAGCAATGTTGTTCAAGTGATGCTAGATGTCACTATTATCATAGTGACATCTATCTTCACGTCTCGAAAACCAGTTTACAGACATTTCCGTGATGGTGTGTGTGTATGTTGGTGTCCCGTCAATGCAAGAAACCAATAGAGCGTAAGTACTGCTTTGACCGGCCAATCAGCCAGCCAGTAAAATAAACTAATCATTGAACGCAGCCTTAGTTCAAGTGAGTTGCTTAAGAGTTATGAAAATGATGATGTAGTTAGTTAGTTTCTTGTTTTTCGGCTATTAATCTAAACACTCTGGTATACAATCGAACACCCTGTTTATTTTGTGACGCATACGGCGGAGGGTTGGGGGCTGTTAGGTCAGTTATTTTATTCTGTTTGTATTTTATTCAACTTTTTCATGGCAGTCTTTGGTTAAAATTATCTTGAAATCCGGGGTTCTAAAACATCAAGCCCGTGGCTGTAACCTCTATCTAAAATCGCACGTGACATGCGCAGTAATGGCTACTCGAGCCAAGGGTTATTGACTTACATTGACCGAGGCAGTTTCACAAAAAAAGCGAAAGACTGATATCAATGGCATGCTTCCTAAATGGTTTGAACATGTTCTGACCTTCACAAGGGATCAGAAAAAGGCAATGTTTAAAATATATAGGACAATGTTTTGGTACCTTTTAAAATATATACAGGGTTATTTGTAAAACACCAGAAACCTCTTAAGAGGTCATTGTACTCATCACTATGAACAACTTTTACTATGTTCCCTACATTTATGATCGATTAAGGCGCCGCCACCGTCGCTGCCACTGCCGCCGCCACCGCCACCACTGCCGCAACCTCCGCAGCGGGGCCCTCACAGGGGGCCCGGGAGGGGGCTGAAATGGAGTGCCAATAATGGCCCCATTACGCCTCCTCCATGCGAACATCAACCACTGCGCCTGCACTCAGGATCTGTTGCTCCAGAGCATGGCGCAGTGGTCGATTAATGTCGCCGTGGTCGCTGAGCCGTACTTTATCCCTCCCAGGGAAGACTGGGTGGAGGACCTTAGCGACTAAGTGACCATCATTTCGTCGGCCGCCGCCGGTACCCCGACCCTTGAGAGTGTCTGGAAGGGTTAGGGGTGCGTAGCAGCATAGTTCGGGGAGATAGTCGTAGCGGGAGTCTACTTTTCCCCGAACCGAACTCTCGCTGAGTTCCACAACTCCCTCACGGAGTTGAGTGTCATCATCGGAAGCCATTCCCTCCCCGTGCTTGTGCTAGGGGACTTCAATGCCAAGAACTTGGCTTGGGGTTCTCGTTACACAGACGCGCGGGGAAGGATGGTGGAGGACTGGGCTCTGGCGTGAGGCCTGGTCGTCCTAAATCGGGGTTCTGTCTCCACATGTGTGCGAATGCGGGGCGAGTCGGTGGTGGACATATCGTTCGCTAGCCCCGCTCTGGCACCGCGTGTCTTTGACTGGCGCGTAATAGAGGGGGTGGAGACCTATTCCGACCCGCCATTCAACGTGGCAAGTCTCAGGGCACGTTTCCAGATGTCAGCGGTGCGGAGGAGTACTTTGACGCCTAAGACGTGTCCTATTGTCGTCGTAGTATATATACTCGTATGAACTTTCTTTAAGTCTTCTATCTATGATTATTTTAGTACTATTTGTAGTCTGCATATAATGTACATGATAATAAAATATTTATGTTAAGTAAATTACGCAGCCGTCGTTACGGTAAGATTTAAATAGATTGTCAAACTTATATGAATAAATTTCTTTTTTTTTAAAGTTCGTAAGTCGCTTTCTACATAGTATAAAAAGTACTATTACAAAGATGACTGAATAGTGTATATTGTGTTATTTTTATAAGAAGTTACTAAAAAATAAAATTGGCTTTTATTTTAATATAGGCATGAAATGCTTGTTTGCATTATTCGACGTCGACCAAGGGTCCAAGGTATGATTGGCGCTAAAATACTGGCATGCCTACCCCATTGAATATTTGCCACAACTCTAGCTAGGCTTGACCAGAATATGATGACCCGCAATAAACTGAAATCCTAAGTATTAATGTACTAAATCGAAATGTCTAGATAAAGTGGACGCAATACAACGCACACATGCAGAGTGCTGAAAGGTTGATGGGTTGTACCTAAGTGACGAAAATATATCGCGTCCATTACACAACAGAATCAGAACAAGGTAAGAATGAAATAGCACCATGTTTTTGAGTTCCTCTGTAAAAACTTCCAACCACAACCACACGTTTACAGTCGGAAAGACAATAATGACTCCCGCTGCTTTAGTCGTGAAAATTGACCTCCTTATGGATTATTAACTCCTGGTACGTTGTCTAGTATAATTATCTACGATTTGAACAGATCCTTGGCTAAGTTTGGCTTCCAGTTCAGGCGTCTCCCACTGCACACTACTGCTAGCTTACTAGTTTTAGTATAAACATGATGCCCACGCTTCAGTGAAGTAGTTGTATGTAGAGGCGATAGACACCCTGGCGCTTATGTTTACCTTCTGGTTATACTCGTAAACTTTTGCATACAACGGCTGTTACTATAGTTACGCATTTTTTCTACAAAATCAACCATATCATTCTACTCTCTACCTACTTCCTAACATATTGCACTGTTTCCCTGCATTTAAGCCTGTATGCTTGCAACCTTAAAGCCTTATGTCTGTTTTAATTATCAAATTTGAAATTGGAAGAGTAATTAAAAAAGTTAGAAATTTGCGGGACGAAGATTGTCATTCGTGAAAATTTTACTGATTTGTGACGATGAAAATCTTTGAAAAGAGAAAAGAGAAAATAATTAAAATAATACTTTTATAGCAAGTCGCCCTAATAATTGTTTTCCTCACGTGTTATTACGTTTTTTCTGGTATGTATTGATAAATTTATAAATTTTCTAATGCTTTCCATACTACAATGCTGTTTTCGTCATATTTTCCTATGTTTGTCCTCGAAGTTGGTTTTTAACCGAATTATTCCATTTGTCGTAAGTTTATAACCAGTAGACAGGGCCGTAATTTATTTTTAGCACTTACCCTAACCCTCAAAACCAACGAGCCATTGAGCGTGGAGTTTGTGTGATATTACACGGAGCTGTAACTCGCCAAGACACCCAGCGTGAGGTTTGAGAGATACTACACGGAGCTGCACCACGCTGGTGGTGCATTCCGGAAGTATCTTATTCAAAAACACGTAGATGAAGACGCGTTTTACATGAAGACGTAAATTAAGGAAATTAACATATTTATATACTGAAATTGTATTTTTTTAAATTATCTAATCAAATTATGTTTAGTTTAAGTCGTCAAATATCTTTAGACTCTTAATAATCAAAAATTAGACGGTTATTTTTTACCAGAAGCTTCTTGTTCAAAATTTCGTCTACTGACCCAAAACCTAAATTTTGCGATTGGGTTTTTATATAGGTATATATTTTTAAATTACCATAAAATCTTACTTTTTTAATTTAAAATAGTAATTTGAAATAAAAGAGTTTATATGTGGCGATGCACGATGTGCGGATTTTTCTTTCGCTACAGTATGTCTGCATTTATGTTAATAAATTACAGCGTTTGAAAAGAACACTGTTTAAAAGATGGAACATATAATATAACATTTACTTATACTCGTACAGAACTGACCATTTGAATAATATTTTACCCAAGCAAATCTTGACTCCGTAAAACTGCTGATATTAAAGCATGTTGTGGCAAAAAAAGTCTACGCTTGACACCTTCATAAAGAGAAAGTAAGTAAACCGTTAATTTGAAGTCTTATTTATTTTATAAGACAGATAAAGATACTTCGTTGGCTGAAGCAGACGGGATATCAGCGATTTCTGCATCCCGCCATTTTCACAATATTCACACGCACCAAAAGTTAGAAAACGGAGAATTATTGGCCTTACGTGAACAATGTAACGGGCCGCCCGACTACCAGGGTAACATTTATCAAAGGAGCTAGAGATCGTGTTAAGGAACGCAAATAATGCTTTTTTATGCTTAAGGGCGAATTATTCAAAAGTTTGTACGTATTTTTCTCTAATAGGAAACAATAGTAACAAAATAAAGTAATTTAGAACTCAAGGTTATAATGTATTTTGACATTTAATGGATTTAAACCTAGCGTCGGCGGCGATCTGTCTAATCTGGTATTCACATAATTTTCAAAATGTAAACAAGTTTAAAATAATAATTAAAATTATGTACATGTATCAAAAGGGTAAAAGAAAAACAGGGCGCCAAAAATTTAACAATAACTCTCTACTTTCTAATACATTCTAGCAGTGTGCAGTGGATACAACTGATTCAATATTACGCGTACGAACGCTGTTATAAAAGCAAATTCTCCTTGATCAGTGCATCGAGCTGGCGTAGTATTTAATTGTAACGCAATGCACAATGTTCATTACTTGCATGGTTTATTTTATTACACGCAATTGCCTTTTAGTGTTGCTCGGTGTTCTAATGCGCCCGCCCCCTGCACCTATCTTACCGGACGCCCTAGTATACAGGGTGTAAGGGACAGCCCTCCACAAACTGATAGGGTGAGTTCAGTACATCTTACTAAGATGACCGGTACATGAAATTATTTCAGGAACGTCATGGGAATCCAATAAACCTGATTTGTTTATTACCTCACACACACTGTAGCGTTACCGTGGCAAACCGCACGTAGCGAACGGCAGCGCAGCAAGCCTTCGGCCGCCCGGGGAGCGCGGCCGAAGGCGGTATTTTATTTACATAAACGGAGTGCAGCGTACAGAGAATGTAATTTTACATTGAAATAAAGAAATATTAGCCGGAGAAACGGTGTAAAAAATGAAAATTTTGCGGAGAAAATTTCCGGTGGAATATGATTCAAAATAAGGAGCTGAATGCACCCTGTAAGTTTGCGGAGGGCTGTTCCTTACATCCTGTAGAGTCATACATATTATAGAAAAGGGTCTTTGGATTGATCTCATTTATTTACACTACGACAATTATTGTTAATACAGTGGCCTCCCAAAGTTAGTTGAAATTATTCACTTCAAATGTTATGTCGTATTATCACCTGAAATCCTTGTTTCAAATGTAATTTTTACTAGAATCAAGTCTGCACCTCCTACGGACCGATGACTTCAAGATTTCTCGACACCAACCCTAAAACTTATATTTGTCATAAAATTAAATTACTGACTTTGTTCATCTAGTCGTGATAAGCGCCACAATTTTGGTTTAAAAATTCTGGAGTACCTTTAAATGTTATGGACTGATTGGTAAATTGTACGACAAGTTATATCAAATTTTAAGAACAAAACATACTTTATCAGAAATTGATGACGAATTTATAAGTCTTTCTTTTCATAACATTTCAATTATCATGTGTGAATTTTGCACAGTGTAAATGTACGACCTACGCCAACACGTACAACCGCTATAACCGCACCGTACGCGTAAAGTAAAGTAAAGTAAAGTAGAATTGTGTAATAGAACAGTAGAACTAATTTTTTTTTTTTATTTTTTTTTTTAATCTTTTTTATTATATTACAATCTAGCCTAATAAGGCTAATAAGCAATTTTAATCTAACTTAATTTGCTAAAAGTAAAATTATATCTAAGAGCACGTCCATTGCGTTTACTTAGCGTCTGTTAAGGCGAAGTCACTTTGTTCTTGTGTCCATATAAATAGCTAGGTACACTACACTATATTACACTCGCGGTAAAGTCACAATAGATTACACTACACTAACTCAAAAGGCTTAGTCCTTTTGAGCCTTCTTACTATGTCCGTGTTATCGAGGAGCTGGATGGCCTCGACATTAACATGATGATGAAGTCGATGTTCATGAGCTTCTGCATATTTTTGGATTATGCTGTTTACGAACTCTATATTCAGGTCCCGATGGATGTCGTCAATTCTTATGTACCAAGGCGCGTTCACGATGTTCTTGAGTACTTTGTTCTGGAATTTTTGTATAATTTCTACATTGCTTTCTTTGGCGCAACCCCATAGTTGTATACCATAGGTCCATACTGGCATAAGGACTGTTTTGTAGAGCAGAATTTTGTTAGGAACTGACAACGCGGAATGCCTTCCTAGTAACCAGTTCATACTTCTGTAACGAATTTCTAATTCTTCTCGTTTCTTTTTGACATGGGCTTTCCAGCGAAGCTTTGCATCTAAGGTCATACCAAGATATTTGGCAGTGTTTTCGTACGGTACACTTTTGTTGTTTATGTACACTGGGTTGTATTCAGATTTCTTATTAGTGAAGTCAATGTGAATGGATTTTGTTTCATTCAACTTGATCCTCCACTTCTTGGTCCAATCATAGAATTGACTTATTGCTTTTTGTACTTTCACCACAGCTTCTTTGTGACTTGATCCTGTGGCCATTATTGCGGTATCATCAGCAAAAGTAGCAATAGTTGCATTTTCTAGTTCTGGTATATCACATGTGTACAACAGGCACAGGACCGGGCCTAGAACACTTCCTTGTGGTACACCAGCTTTTATGTCTTTTAGTTCAGAATAGGCATTTTCTTGCCTTACTCTAAAGACTCTACCAGTTACATATGATTCTAATATATCTGCGAACTGTTTTGGCAACATAGTTCTTAGTTTAAAGATCAATCCCTTGTGCCAAACTTTGTCAAAAGCCTGGGCTACATCTAAAAATACAGTGGTACACACTTTCCTATCTTCAAGAGCTTTTTCAATTACTGTTGTTATTCTATGCACCTGATCTATCGTTGAATGTTTTTCTCTGAATCCAAATTGATAGTCTGGTATAATGTTGCTATTTTCTATAATAGGTTTTAGTCGTTTTAGAAGTAATTTCTCGAAAAGCTTTGATATCACTGGCAGCAGGGAGATGGGCCTGTATGATGATGCCTCTTGAGGTGGTTTCCCTGGTTTGGGGATCATGATCACTTCTGCAACCTTCCATTGGTCTGGAACATGCTTCAGTCTAAAAGAAGCATTGATTATCTTGGTAAGTTTTACCAAGGCTTTTCTTGGTAGGTTCTTTAGGATTTCCCCTGTGATAAGGTCATAACCAGGAGATTTTTTTGGACTGATGTGATCTCTGATTTCTTTAGATACTTCTTTTGGTGTTACAAGTTTTATCTCTTGGTCTACTTGTTGTAGTTGTTCCCAGTTTAGATCTTGGTCAGCGCTCTCGGTTTGCGTAAAGGTTTCCTCTAAGTGCTGGGCAAACCTTGATGCTTTTTGCCCATTGGCCATTTAGTTCTTTTATTGGCGGTATGTGAGCAATAGGTTGTTTTTGGTTCCTTGTGACTTTCCATAGCGAATAATCAGTCGTTCGATCACTAGTCAGTTGAAGAAGATGCCTTGTCAAATTTTCGTCCCGAACTTTCTTGATTGCCTTCCTAATTTGTTTAGTTATTCTATTTAACAGTGTCTTATCTTGGGGAAACCTGCTTTGCTGCCACTTTTTCCTCAGGGTTCTTTTTTCTCTGATCAGATCTGTTATTTCTTTTGGATAACTATTAACCTTCAAAGTTCTTTTTTTCTCGGGTGTATTAGCCCATGCAGTTTGTTGGACATCTAAAATAAATTTGCTTAATTCGAAATTAAGTTGGTGCTTATCACTGATGAACATATTTAGATCTATTTTATTTTCTAAGTCTATTTTAAATGATTCCCAGTCTGTGAACTTGTTCACAAGAAACGGATTGCCTTCTCTCTGTTTGACATGTTCACTAATATATAAAATTATTGGTGAGTGATCCGAGTTCATATTAAATCCTTCTTCGGCACTTATAAAGTCAGAGGATATACCTCTAAATATAAAAAAGTCAATTAGGTCTGGAATTTTTCTTGAGTCTGTTGGCCAGTATGTCGGTTTTCCTGTTGATAGAGCCTCTGATTTGGTTTCTTGTATGGCACTTAGTAGCTCTCTGCCTTTTGTTGTAGTTAGTCTGGAGCCCCAATAAGTATTCTTGGCATTGAAGTCTCCACCTAATATAAATTTATTTCCAAGTCGCGCTAAGATTGTCTTGTATTGCTATTTTTTTAGTGCGTATTTTGGGGGGATGTATATAGCTGCCATAGTGACCGAGTCGTATCTTTTCATTTTGATAGTTACACCGATCACTTGCATTTCCTGGTCTTCATATTTAGTCTGTTCATAATGATGTATGTTTTCTCTAATTATGACGGCGCTGCCTCCTCTCGCGGTGTTATCAGGATGCAGAGCATGATATATCTTGTAGCCTTGAAATTTTACAAATGAATGTCGTGTAAAGTGTGATTCTGAAATTAAGCATATATCTATGTTTTCTGCTATTAATCATTTTCGCAGATGAATAGGAGCTTTTTTGGCACTCATTTCTAGTTTTTTAAGCCGTTCATCAAATGTTGCCATTAAACTTAAAATTTTGTCGAGTTTTGATTCCGAACTTGTCTCCACATTATTTTTAACTGCTTGAGAGTACGAGGACGGTTTGGATGCTTGGTGGGTCATTCCTTTCTTTTCATTAGCTTCTTTAGTAGCTGATGGTTCGGTATGCTTCTTTGGTTGGGATGCAGTTTGTTTTGTAGTGTATTTACTTTTTAATACTTGCATCTCCTTTGCTACTATACACCCTCTATAGTTAGCTGGATGTGGCTCCCCACAATGGACACATTTTGGTTTATCTTGTGCCGGTTTCACGCAGTCTCTTGTGAGGTGTTTGCCCGTGCACTTGACGCACCTTGGTTCTTTCGAACAGTACTTCTGGGTGTGCCCATAGGCTTGGCATCTTTTGCACTGAGGAACTAGCTTAGATGCTCTAAGTGGGTGGATTTCGATTTTGCACCCTAGAATATTGGTGATTCCATAAACTTTGTTTATATCTTCATCTTTTTCAAATGTTAACATAAACATGTTGAGTGGTTCTTTTTTCCTCCAACTTAATTTGCTTACAGCATTTTCAATTTTGTAGCCCTTGTTTTTCAGGTACTCTACAATTCTTTCTGGCTGCATCATACATGCCATGTATGATGCAGCTTTTTGGCCATCACTCGTATTGGTCTAGCTTGTTTGTTCTCATACGAGTGCCAGAGTAAATTATTTGAAGTAAGTAGCTTCGTAATGTCTCTATAGGTATCTTCATTGGTTGCATTTATTTTGACGCTATCCCCGTTCATCATTTTTATGGTGAACGTGTCGCCCTGAGTAGTGGCTATTGAGTCATAGAATGACTGGTAATCTTTAACACCCTGCACTATTATTTTTTGGGTTTTATGTTCCCTTGTTCAATATTAAGTTGGGAGTGGGGAGTCAGCGTACGGTTCAGCTTCCGTTTTTTTCTTTTATTTTCTATCCTAATCCACTCCGTTTCTCTGGCTAGTTCATCCTCGTCCGTCTCATATTCGATAGGTTTGGGTGAACTTTCTTTGTTGACCTTTTCAGTGGCCTTTTTTTCTGGATCAGTTTGGTTTTTCAAAATTTCCCGTAGCTTTTCCATTTCGGTTTTAAGCTCCATTATTTGACATTGTAATTCTTGCCGCTTTGTCTTTTCTTCGCTGTAATACTGAAACAGCTCATGTTCCAGATTAGTGGTTAATTTTATTGTCTGCGTTTTCGAAGCCATGTCGGTGAAAGATGTCTTCGCCTTAACAAATGTTGTGATGATCAAGCATGTTTCGCACAAACAGTATCTGGGTCATCGCGACCACTCCGAGCGAACTGATGACGCACGGCTCGGCTACACTGTTGTGATGCGTATGCACTTTGCTAGCTAGAGCACGCGATCGCGAGAGGCACGCCCGTCCTCTAAGTAAGAACGAGCTGACTGTCGAAGTAGAACTAATGGGAATTTTTGGTCCCACTAGTTCTACGATTATGCACCACCTGACATCGTAGGAGAGTGGGACCAAAAATTCCCATTAGTTCTACCGTAGAACTGTTTAGTAGAACTAGTGGGAATGATCCAAATCTATATAAAGCGAGGCCATGTTATACTGGATATGTATAGCTTGATGTGTTGCCGTGTGCACCTTAGCTCACTTGAATGGAATAGAGCGTTCGTGTGCGGGGTTTAAACACGAAGGACTTGGTTCAAGTCCGCATGGGACATGTGCCGCCCACCTTTTGCATTTTTATCATAATTATGTATTATCAAAACATTGATTCAAGTGATTTGTTTTAAGTTATACGGTTCTATCTATCCAACGGATTTCTAAAAGTAGTTCTGCGACTATTCATTACATATTTATGTACATACAAGGCACTGCATTCGTAACTTTTTCTGATGTTCATTATTATTCTACCAACACGTTTTTATTTTTGAATATTATTCATTATTTATTTACTATGACAACTTAAACAAAATATTATTTTTCCATCGAGTATACCATGAATGCATAGGAAAATTAACGAGAAGGGTTTGGTACAATTCTCAGTTTCATTTCAGTTTTCGTTAACTTGTTATTCCTGGTACAATTATAATAATTATGTCGGATTGTCAGGATTTATTGCGTTAGGCTCGTACTTCATGTGGGCAGAACATGAGCTGAAAACACACTGGGTGCGATACATCGTTCCTAGCAAAACTAACGAATTACTTGAAATCAAAACTTAACACAATATCGATAATCGGTTACAGTTTCAAGACGTCTCAACTCCGCTACGATCCGACACTGAATATCGTCCTCGCTGGGAGTTCAAAACATCAGGGCTCTGTAGAATAAGGTATAAGTAGACTTGCAAGTAGGTCGCGCGACGTCACCACAGGCGCACTTGCGATTCATTTTAAGTCCATACCAATGACCGTCTCCGACATAATAATGAATTATGTAAATACAAAAATTACAGTAAAAATGATGTTCTGTCATCTTTTGTAAGTACGGCAGGGAGTGCGCGAGACTCGCGGCAGTTTCGCTGCCCCCCGCGAAGCTCCCATCGCTAGCGCTCGAAATACTATATCTGTAAACAGCTTTAACTTTAGCTTTTTTGCTTTTAGCTTTTTTGCTTTTGTTTCAGCTTTTTTTTTGTATTGAGTGACTTCAAATAGGCTGGGAAAAGGGGAAAGGGTAGGCAGATGTTTTTTTAAAGCTTAAAGGCAACATCGTGTCACGCATTCATTTAATTTCATTTTAATTTTCACAAAAACCTACACAGCACAACAAGTCGGTGTGCGAGCGAGAAAGTAGTCGGATCCGTGCGCAGCATGGCTGCGATAAGTGGATTTGTAAAGTGAAAATCATAATATATAAAATCATAAATTATATGGCGATATATAGAAAGCTTATTTTTTCTATAAATCTACATTCTACATTCTAAAATATGTTCTTTTTAAACGTGTTAAAGTCATATATTTTGTCGTTAAAAACTAATTTACAGAATGAACATCATTTTATCATCAAACTAGTGATACGCCCCAACTTCGCACGGGGGCAATGTATAATATACATATACTATAAACCCCATATATATATATCTAACCATTTTTCTATAATCTTGAATCACTCTATCTATGGCTGAAAACAACTACATTAAAATCCGTTGCGTAGTTTATAAGATCTAAGCGTACAAACAGTGGGAACGACTTTATTTTATACTATGTAAAAATAGTTAAATCCCACGAAACAAACACAGTAATAGATAACATTGCTGCCAGTATTTAAGTACCGGCAGCCATTTTCTGGTTTAGCACTGAACAGTTTTTTTTACTTGACCTGCGGCAGCTCAGCTTATATAAAGTTTTATGAATGTGACATACACTTAAACCTTCCTTGCAAAACACTCTATCTTATGGTGAAAAACATATTTTTATTCGTTCAGTAGTTTTTGTGATTAGTAGCTTTTAACAGACAGTTGCGTTTGGTGTTACCGACGATTGCTTTGAACTTTACTCATCCCCAAGCCGTTTCAGATCGCGCATGCGTATAGGAGTCTAGTCTATCTTAGTAAGCCAAAAAATACTCAAGAGGTGGAACGAAGTTTATAGTGGTCGGATTTTCTTGGGACTGTTTTATTCCTGTATTCCCGTTGTCCCCGTAGGCCATGTTCCCGTTAATTTCTTGTAATATATGCTTTTCAAATTATGCCCGTCGTCCCCGTTGAGTTAAAATAAGAAGTGAGAGCGCCTTAATAGAGAGTTATTGAGTGCTTAGAGGAGTGGAGAAGAAAGTTAAAACAAAAAAACTTTATTTTTGTTTTCGTTTGTGAATAACTTGAAATTCAACGAATTTATATAATACCAAGTTGCAACCATTAAACGCCAATTTGGTATGTTTACACTTGTTCATTATTGTCGATGATATGCATTTTTTTTTCTTGAATTATTTTTAAAATACCGGATTTTATAACTAATACTTCTTTGTAATTGGTAAATGATACTTTTTCGAAGATAACTAGATTTTGAAATGATCGATTAAACCAAATTCATGAGTGTAGTGACTAAAAATTCATTCGCAAATATCAGAAAAGTAGTAATAATTAATAAGTAGTAATTTAAAGTAGTAGTAAGTAAACAAGACGAAGATCGTCTACAGAAGCTTCTTTTGCAAACAATTCCATCAAAGTTTAGTTTATCGTTCCACTCTTCAAACACAAATCTATAAAATTATACTGGCCGTGCACTCTGTATATTTCCTATCTGCAGAAATAGAGAACTTTCAAACGAATTCCATCTTATAAAACCCTTCAAACTCAAACTCAAAGCATTTATTTCAATTAGACCATTACAGGCACTTTTGAAAGTCAAAAACAAAAAAGCTAAGCTACAGTCACATTCACAAGGCATAATAACTTGCGAAAGTACTGTAGTTGCACATTCCAAATCGTAGATCTCTATGGAGAAGAATGGGCAAGAAACTCCATGGACACTCTTTTTAATCAAAATATTGTTACAAAATCTTGGTTACATCATTCATGGATTATACATATATGTGAGAACGATGTACAAAGACGTGCACATTAGGAGCGTCCAGAGTAAAAGATTAAACTAACAATTTAAAAATAAAGTAATTAAAATAAACCGTGACAGCTAAGAGATGACCAGTCCCAACTGACAGCGCCCGTTCACGAACATGACGCATGGATCAGCGCCATTCAACTCAACCACATTGAAGGGAGCTAAATGACCCGACACACCCGCCACCATCAGCGAGACATTTGTGTGAGCATGACATTCTCTCAGCCACCAGGGCACATTCAAGTCAATGAAGATAACTAAATGTAAATGGTAGCTTTACAGTACATAGTACTCACACATGTGCTATGCGATTATATAATACTAAGATGTTGAATCTATACAATTCAAAGATAGTTTTACAATCTTCTGCAGCTTCCACAATAACTTCACATGGTAATCAATTAGTTTGCCCCTATGGTTGTGGAGCAGGACCAGCATTGAGCCAAGCATTTTTATCATCAATGTAATCCCCCAACTTATAATATGCTTGCCTACATAGTGTGCGTTTTATACAAGATTTAAATTTCGTCTCATTCAGTTGTAGAATGTGGGGGGGTATTTTATTGTAACATTTTAAACAGTACCCCATGAAAGATGAGTCTACTTTAGCTAGCCTGAAACCTGGTTGAGTTAGTTGGTCCCTATTTCTAGTATGATAGTGGTGTCGGTCACCTCTTTTACTAAATAAATGCAAATTTTTCCTAACGTACATGATGTTTTCATAGATGTATTGACAAGGTACTGTCATGATGTTAATTTCCTTAAACAGTTCTCTTAGAGAATCGCGTCTACGTAGATCATATAAGGCTCTGATAGCTCTTTTCTGCAGAATAAATATAGACTCAATGTCTGCAGCCCGTCCCCATAGTAGAATACCGTATGACATAATACTATGAAAATAACTAAAATAGACTAGCCTCGCGGTATCTACATCAGTAAATTGACGGATTTTTCTAACAGCATATGCTGCTGAACTCAGCCGTCCTGCAAGAGAAGTTATATGCGGACCCCATTGAAGCCTTGAATCGAGCGTGATCCCCAAGAAAACAGTTTTTTCGACGAATTCTAGTTTCTCTTGATTCAATACTATGTCACTAACACTACTTTTGACATTCGGTAGAGCAAATCTTATACACTTCGTTTTTTTCCCATTTAATACTAAATTATTCGCGGTGAACCAATTATGGACCAGCAATAGGGCGTTATTTACGTCGTCAAGATTTGTGGCACGTCTGTTTGTCTTAAATATTAAAGAGGTATCGTCAGCAAACAACACCATTTGTGGTTGGTTTTTAAATAAATGGGGTAGATCATTTATATAGACTAAAAAGAGGAAAGGACCTAATATCGAACCTTGCGGTACACCCATACTTACTTTTAAACCCATTGAATTGACACCATTTATTTGTACTTGCTGATGTCTATCGTTTAAATACGATTTAACTAAACTGAGCGCAAGTTTCCCTAAACCGTAATGTTTAAGTTTCAAGAGTAGGGTTTCGTGGTTTACGCAATCAAATGCTTTCGAGAGGTCACAAAAGATTCCTATGGCATCTTGTGCCTCTTCCCACGCCGTAAATATGTGTTTTAATAAGGTGACACCGGCGTCAGTCGTGCAACGTCCTTTGGTGAAACCATATTGTTTCTCATGTAAGATTTTATTGGTGTTAAAGTGTGTGAGCATTTGATTAAGCATTACCTTTTCAAACACCTTGCTGAAAACCGGCAACACGGATACGGGTCTATAGTTATTGGTGTCTTTACTGTCCCCGGATTTGAAAAGTGGTATTACCTTGCTGTATTTCATAAGGTCCGGGAAGACTCCTTGGTCCACACATAAATTAAATATTAAGGCTAAGAACGGTGCTATAGTCTCAATAATAGCTTGACAAACTTTAATGGACATTCCCCATAGATCTTCAGTTAATTTGATTTTGATTTCCTTAAAAGCTTTAATGACTGTGATGGGGTTTATATGCTTAAATTGAAACTCAACCGGACAGGCGGAAACGTTCGCTCTCAACAAATCAATAGAAACCAAGGGTGAGGAATTTAAGGTTTCAGTAGTTTTAAGTGGGATACTAGTGAAGAAATCTACAAATTCTTGAGCAACTTCGTTTTTAGAGCTTATAAGACCACGTGAAGTATCTAGTGTGATATCATTATTATATTTTTTGTGTCTATTAGTTTCACTATTGATAATTTTCCAAACCGTCTTTATTTTATTATCGGCGGATTTAATCTTGTTGCTAATGAATAAGGCTTTAGCTACCTTACAAGTGTTTTTAAAAATTTTAGAGTAAGTTGCAACATATTTATTAAAAGTTTCTGAGTTGATGTAAGGCTTAAGGCCGTACAGTTCAAACAATCGCTCCCTACTTTTCCTAATACCCTTAGTTGCCCAGTCACTGAACATAAACTTTGGGCAAATAGATTTAGTTTTCATTTTTAATGTATTATTAAACTCGGTGTAAACTACCGAAAAGAATTCCTCATAAAAGTGATTTACATTTTCAATAATATGGTCCGGAATACCTAAATTACTAATTAAGTTATTATTAAATTTATTTAAATTACTGGGTGTCATTTGTCTGGACTTTATCTGAATTTTTTGTAATGGTGTGTAGGACTCGAAAACAACGGTTTGACCGCTATGATCAGAAGGAAGGTAATTTACAATTGATTTATCCAAGTAGTCGCAGCAACAAAAAACATTATCAATACATGTTGCAGTATTTGTAGTAATTCGGGTTGGTTCCGAAAACACGTTTAACAAATTAAATGATTTAAAAAGATGTAATAATCTACTGCTATTTGAATTTTGATCTAAAATATTAACATTAAAGTCACCACAGATTACCAGTGATTTATTACCAGTTGCAAGCTTTGCTAAAGTATCTTCCATTACCGATTCAAAAATAGAGTAGTTTTGATAATTTGGGGGTCTGTAAACGCACACTATAACATGCCTATCCAGCTCAACACAAGACAGCTCAATATTATGTTCAACCGATAGATCAACAATATCACTACGAGTCTTAAATTTAATACAATTTTTAACTAAGATTAATGAACCCCCACGAATCTTAGCTTTCCGGTTAAAGCAACTGCCCACACTGTAATTTGCGTAATTAATTAGCATTTCATAATCTTTTAACCAATGCTCAGTGAAACAAACAATTTCAATCTTTGTTTTTTCTAAAAACAATTCAATTTCTAGTTGCTTTGAAGAGAAACCTTGAATGTTTTGATGAAATAATTGCATGGAATTCTGCTTAGCCCCTTTTTTACATTTAGCTATTTGAGAGCAAGAAGATACAAGTATATTGTTGTTGATCGGTGTAACATCAATGTTACCGGTACCCTCTGTTGTCTTACTAACTAGTTTAAATGAGTATCCGGAGTGAGCCCCAAGACTCCTATGCCATCACAAGGCAATGAGATCCTACTACTAGTGGACCCCACTCCAGGATCTCCTATAGTTACACAATTGAAAAAAGAATTATTAGTATTATTACTAATAGTCGCAGTGTTAATAATTGAAGTAAACATTGACATACTACTTATGTCTGAGTGAATATTATATACTAATAGCCTAGCTATTTTGTGTCTACAACTCATAGGTAGATACACTTTACCCCGTGTCGACTTAAGTTTACCAACAAAACTGTTGATATCTAGATATATAAGCCTGTCACTATAGTGACCTACTAGAAAATGAACATGCTTATTCAGCATGTGAATATAATTGTTTTTCCTGCTTGACAACTTTTCAAAATATGGGAAAGCACACAATATTATTTTACGACAATTCAACTTTAACAACTCCGTTACACTGTCTGTGATATCTTGTTTTGTAAGTTTTGAACTGTTTCCTATAAATATTGTTATATCGGTATTAACATTATAAACATTTCTAGTTACAGATGCCATTATCTGTTGGTATGTTGACCCTGGCATACAATGATTTTGGTTGGAAAAACTCAGGTTATTACTTACTAATTTACCTACACCTCCTTTTTAAGGGATTAATGTTCAAAACTGCTTCTTGGATGCTCACATACATTGTTAAACAACTCTTGTGCTAATAAATATCATGCTTCTAGACTCAGCGGTTTAGGGCATGCGGTGTTTGTCAGTGAATGAATGAATTTACGAAGCGCTTTGCTACATCGTTTATTATGCGCACAGCTAAGCAGTGGAATTCCCTGCCTTCGTCGGTGTTCCCAAGTTCATATGACCCCAATTTATTTAAGTCGCGAGTTAATAGGCATCTTTTGGGTTAGCTTGTTCCATCGTCGACCTCATCTCTGTCCTCTAGGACTAGATTGAGGTCAAGAGTAGGCCCATTAAACATAAAAAAAATCTTATTACGCTGAATTTTCCAAATGAATTCGATTGCTGGCTAGGATATTGATTATTCAAAAATCTAATGATGCAGTTTTAGTTTTCATCAAAATCGGGCTCGAGACTCCTTTGAGTATTTTCGCTATTCCTCATAATTTTGGAATTTGCCATTCACGCCCACTTGGAATATTCATCCTGTATACTAGCTTTTGCCCGCAGCTTCGCTCGCGCCCTAATCACCGAGCGGTGTGAAATATACTTTACGACCTATTCTCATACCTACCAAATAACATAAAAAAACACACAACACAACCTTATTCAGTTTCATACCAATTCAAATTGTTTATGACTACTAAAGTCACTATAATCTATTTACCGGCACTGAAACACAGCTCAGTGGTTCCAACGCGGGTTTTAAAATATTCTACCCCCAACGAAGTAAATTGGGAAAGCTAGTCTCAGGCTCAGTCCCGCCAAGTGACGACCGCGCTAGTAGAGAAAATCGACATCCTACGGGCTTATAAACTCCTGATACGGTTACTACTTTATATATACATTATTAGTGACTACAATTTGAACAGAACTGTCTGACTACGATAGTTCAGGCGTTCCCATCCCACACTGCACACTAGTACAAGCTTACTAATACAAACATGAAAACACGCCCCCAACGTTTCAGTGTAGTAGTAATAAACATCCTAGCTTTTCTGCTTTTCTGTTTTCCTGCGGAATTTAAACTATTGCATTCAATGGTTTCTATAAACCTACGTTTTCCTTTAACATAATTATTTTATTCTAGCCTACAGCGTTACTTGTAATATTCATAAACTTTAAGAACTGGTTGAACTGTAGATCTGTGAAGTAGTAGAGATATTGTTGTATTACTACTTCGCCGGTTAATAAAATAAGGGAAGAAGTACACAATAGAACATGTTTCATTCTCTTAGTATACCCCACCGTTACCCAGTTCATATACAACAGGTTATAACATAAAACGCTTAAACATTAAAGCATAAAACGCAAAAATTGGAGTTACCATAATCCTTGTTCATTTAAATTCAGGATGAATAAAATAAAATAAACATATAATAAACATATTAAAATAAGTAAAGCTTGTCATTTCATTCCATACACTCATTAAAATAGGTGTATATTATTGTTTAAACATTTTTGATGCCAAATACAATAAAAGATAAAACGTGTTAAGGTCAAAAAAAAGTAATAAACTTTATCACTATAAGTAAAGCGACTACAGCTGTACAGTTGTTATACGACTTCATTATACATTACATACAACAAGGTAGGTTGGTACACCTTAACTATTGAAGACGCGTCACAGGAGGGACGCAGCCTCGCGTTTCTGAGGTTCTGGTGTTTGAATTCAACGCTATCGATCGTAGTCTGATTCTAAGCTGAGTGCTGAACAAGGCTGAACTAAACTTTTGTTGACTGTTTGCTTATTATAATAATATTTTAAGAAATCATCGATTTTATATGAGCTTCGAGAACTGAAGCAAAGCAAATTGGTCTTTCATATCTTCATCACCGCCGGTTATTGTTCTGCTAATTTACAGCTTCCGAAAGAGTGGGCAAAACCAAAGTCATGTTGAATGCCCATGTAACACCCACTCCTATCATGATCGGAGACTCTACACTCGAAGTTGTAGACGATTATGTCTCGGACAAAACGGTTAGGTAGGTCTAACTTCAAGAAAGAGGTCAATCGTCGAATCCGACTCGGCTGGGCAGCGTTCGGGAAGTTACGTGATCTTCTCGTCCAACTTACCGCAGTGTCTCAAGACGAAAGTCTATGACCAGTGTATGTTTCCAGTGATAACATACGGGATCGAAACGTGGTCGCTTACAATGGGCCTCATCAGGAGGCTTAAAGTCACCCAAAGGGCAATGGAGAGGACTATGAAGTTTCCTTTTGAGATCAAATCAGAAATGAGGACATTCGCATGAGATCCAAAGATACCGACGTTGCCCCAAGAATTGCCAAACTTAAGTGGCAGTGGGCAGGGCACATTGCTCGCAGAACGGTAGGCCGATGTGGCCGAAAACGTCTGGAGTGGCGGCCGCGAAACGGAAGACGTTGCGTTGGAAGGCCTTTGGTGGACCGATGACCTGGTGAAGGTTGCGGGGATCCGCTGGATGCGAGTCGCACGTGACTTGTCAATTTGGTGACACTTGGAGGCCTATGTTCAGCAGTGGACATCTTTCGGCTGAAATGATGAATTGGCCAGTAGAATCTACTTTTGAAAATCGGAATTTTTTAATCGTCTTGTCCTAGAAAGTACTTCATGCAATGCGCTGCCAAAATTGACTCAATTTCAGAGTACCTATCACACCCTCCGCGGTGTTTTTGTAGCTTTAAACATAAGTCAAAAAAGTACCAATAAACTCATTCAGAAGCGATAGGAATGAACTGCGCATTCCACATTCCTGACCTATGTTGTGTCTACACGGCCGACGGGGGTCTCGGACGCACGTTGTCTGGTGCTCAAAGCGCTTGCGTGAAAATCTGAAGCTAGCTCAAATACACGTATCAGAATACTAAGAGCCCATGAACATCTTAACCGCGAATCGAATAATTTGTGCTAACTAAACTTTAAGAACTGCTGGAATATTATACTATACTCATCTCTAACTACTTTACGTTATATTCCAATATAATATGATATGCGTCATGTAGGCACTTTTCAACACGTCTCTCATAAGCTCCAATCACTATTATTTCGATAAATGACTGCCTTGGACTTTGATTGTCGATTGCTTAGGATTAATGTCAAAAATATTAAAATTGCATAATCATTTTCGTGTGCAATAAAAGCATCAGACGAAACTGAATTGTAAATCAAGAAAACATACATGTATCAGAACCACGTCTTTACGCCAAAATAAGAGTAGCTGTTGGTCCTCTTACGTCAGCACGCAATAACTATCAAAAAATTGAAGTAATTCCGATTAAGATCATTTCTTTTATATATTTTTATAAACATTAATTACATTTTTAAATATTTCAATCTAGAGTAATAAAAAAAAAAACATTTAAAAATGTGGTACGAAGTGCGTTGCGAGACTTTCACTTTTGTACATGTTATGTTTTTCTTTATTCACAATTTACGAAAAGATGTACTTATATAATTAAGAATATTTTAAACTGTTGCAGTGGGTTTCATAAATAAATACTTATTACCCATTTTTTAAATAATTTCGTCTACTGTTGAGGAAATGATAAAAATTGCAGTAATGATGCGACGCAACCATTGCAGAAAAGTTGAGGACTTATGTACCTATCAAGGTTATCAGAAGGATACTCTGCAATGGTAATAGGTAAATAATTTACATCGTCACACTTGGTTGATATCCCGACAAGTCGTACTCGGCGCTTCTCCTCCACGTTTATTATGCGCACAGCCAAAGTGTGGAACTCTCTGCTGGCATCTGTGTTCCCTCCCACATATAACCCGTCTGCCTTCAAAGCAAGAGTGAACAGGCATCTTCTGGGCACGCTCGTTTCATCATAGACCTCATCCATCGCTTTCCACCAGGCGTGATCGAGGTCAAGAGCAGGCCCATTTTGTAATAAAAAAAAAAAAAAAAAAATCAGACAATAGACCGAGAATCCCCGACTTATACACTCCTCTATCAAGACTGAGTATGAAAGGTGTCTGACTACCTAGTTAAAGAAACGACGCGAAAATGTACGCGGTAATTTTAGGATTTATATTTGAATAGGTGTTAAATGTAAACGATGGTGGTTTATCAAACAGAAATTGATTTTCTGAGCCGTTTTGATTTCCGCAACACCAGTTTGCGTTCGATGCCACTGTATTGGTGTGAAGTTAGCCGCTGTGTAAAGAACTACGTGTACTCGGTATTTCCCCCGTTCTCTATGGAAAAATTGTGAATACCAAAAGAAGGGAATATGTATTCTTAATTACAGCTGACGAAAACCATTCAGTGTTTAGTCACGCCTTACTTTTATGTCAGCTCATATACTATTTATGTCATGTTTCGTAAGATATTTTCAAAGTAAATTACAAAATATTTCTAGAAAACGCCGTTTTGGAGCGCCGCTCCTTAAAAACATTACAATTATGGCCTGATCAAACGGTATACAAACAAATTTTTGAATAGTGATTGTTTAGAATTTAATTTCACATGATTTCGTGTGTTAAATTCACACATTCTTGTCATAATTCTTTAGAAATCGGCTAAAAAGAGCCTAAACTTAATTCCTTCGTGGATAACTCGGAATGAGACTGCGCGCAGAAAAATCAATGCGCTGAAAACATGGATCCGATTTTCTTCTTTAATTCCAAGAGCCAGAGGCGAGTTCAGTATAAAGCTGAAGCGGCGGCAGTTATCACGTTTTGACCGCTTGAAAGACTTGATTCAAGCTCGTAACTTTTATGGGCTCCTAGTATCTTGTATCGTATTTTGAACCGTCTTCGCTAATTAACCACTATGCACGACAAGATTTTGACACATGACACATCAGCTTGAATCTGGGGGTGATGCGAATTGTCATGAAATTCAAGAATTTTGGTGAACATTCAGCATTCGATTTTATGATGATAAGATATGTCACGGCAGCTGTTTCACACGATAAGTTTATGTTAAATATCTTCAATAACGTGTTGAGGTTGGTAAAAAGGCGTCAGTCTATTGCCAAATATGTGTAAAATACATATTACGAAAATCTAAAAAAAAAAACTTGCTTCTATGTAATCATTTTGATGATTATCTTTCTTTCCGTTGAACAAGCAGCGTTTAAATTTGGCAAGAAATAAGTCTCACAGTTCAAGCAAAGAAAACTCTGAAAATGGATCGACTTTCAATTTAACTGTAAGCACGGACAGAACATGCATGGCTAAATTCGCGTCGATTTTTTTGTTTCAAAATTTAAATTAAGAATACGCTCGCAATTCACGATTTTAAAGTATTTTAATTTACTACATCATTTATTGTGAATTTTGTTTTATAATATCTGGCGGTTGGACATTATAATGCCCAGGATTTTGGTAGGCATAATAAAAAATTAGTTTGATCCGTCAAAGATTCATTATATTGCTTATTCTACAAAATTCTGTATAGTACAGTTGGGTTATTTTGTTGGGTTGGGACAAACTTTTTTATTTGTTTAGCTTATTCTTTCCCACTGCTGGGCAAAGGCCTCCCCATACCTTTTCAACTCTCGCGATGTTTTGCCTTCTCCGGCCAATCAGTCAAGAACGAGTGAGTCCAAATCGTCACGCCAGTGTTTCTTGGGCCTGCCTCGGTGACGACGACCGACAAACTTATTGTCCTATATTTCGCAATCAGCAGTGCATAGGCCGTATCCTAAATAAACATGAGTTTATTTTCAAAGCGGTTCACTGTCCACTCTAAAACCTCTTTTTACAACTGCAAAGTTCAGGTTATCCATCATAGGCCGTGGGACGTGTCACTTGAGTGAGGCCGTGAACAGCTATAAGACAGTACCCTCAGGGCAAGAGTCCTACTCGCATTTTTAGAAGTTTTCTTTAAAATACAATTTTATAATTTTTGGGGTTCCTACTAAACCAAGCTTATCAACCTACGCATCAAAAAATAACGTGAAATATGTTTGTAAATAGCCAAGTGCCAGTTTGTAATTTCCGCAAATATATTTAAAAAAAAAACTGAAAAAAGGCCTACATAAACAAATCTTACTGTTTATGTCATGAAAAAGGATGTATGCGACCCTGCCAGGATTTGAACCTGAAATCTTCTGATCCGTAGTCAGACGCGTTATCCGTTGCGCCACAGGGCCTGTTGCATTAAACTATGAAATAGTCCACATCATTTTGCAAAATGACGTCATCCATATGAGACATTAACGATTTTTGTACTGTTAGACTGGGGGCCGGCTATCGCGCATGAATTTGCCGCTAGAGGCGTTCGTGTAGAGTAGAAATATCCGCCACCGCAGTCCGCCTTTGTACATTATGTGCAGGAAGTTTTAATAAATAAATAAATAAATATCAGATACCATAAAGTGATCGCCAAACTACAGATTTTTTATCGTACTCAATCATGACTTAGGGTACTTTATTTGTGACACTTTAAACTAGGTTTGCATGGTAGGTAGTAAATGAGTTTTATGTTTTAAATATAACGTTTCTTTTTGAATGGTCACAGAATCATTGTTCTGTAAATTACGAGTGTGAAGCTGAATAAATTAAAAGCTGAAATCCTTCACACAATTCTTTTTTTTCTTCTTGCTTGCTTGCTTTGTGTATCAATTTGATTTTGGTATCAAAATGAAGGAAATTAAAGGGAGATTAGAAATATATATAGGGACATAGTAAATTTTTGTAATCGGGTTTTTTGATACTTTTAATTAAACGTTACTTGTTTTTTCAATTCTTCCTAGTAAACCGTCATGGTAGCATATTTTGTTCCTGTGTCTTATCATTTAAATAAAAAATCATATAACACAAGCCATTCATCTTTTCCTTGTGAAGGGATAGTTTTTTTAAACAACTCTGGAAGGATTCGCATAATTTTTATGCTCTAATGCTTTATGATCACCTAGTATTGAATATAGTATTTTAACTAACGTAGTATTTTCCAGGCAAGTGCAGGAAGTAACACTCCACGTGGACCACCCATCGTGTCGCATTTTGATCATTCATGATGAAACGAATCAAACTCTAATGTTTTATGTTATCCTAGTATTGACTATAGTATTTTAACTGACGTAGTATTTTCAACGCAAGCGCAGTAAGTAGTAGCACTCCACGTGGACCCATCACGTGGTTAGTTTAAATACAAATCAGATCGAATAATAAGTTCGAATTCGTGATTGCATAATAATTCTGAACTCAAAAGATACATATTAATAAATCATGCGTTTCAGTTCAAATCCTTAAGTGTATACAAAAAAAAATCTGTTATTGAACTTGTCAACGCGAATTTGAACAAACTTACAATTTTTGCGGACCTGGTGTAGGTATGGAAATTATGCAGCCAATTATAATTAACTCTACGATTTTCTCCATAATGAATAATACAACAAGAGTAAACCTTTGATATGATATTTTTTTTTACATACCTATGCGTCTTTTTCTGCTCTGAGATAGACTCCTCGCTTTTTGTTATCAATGCTTATGGCAAATCGACCTAACCTTTATTTATAACCCAGTATAAGTATTTATCCTACGCAATTTCGATGGTTTCCATACAAACAGTTAAGATGACAATAAAATACTCACAGGATAATAGTAAAATTTGGTCAAATTCGCGTTGAAAAGGTGAATAGCAGATTTTTTTTGTATATAATTTGGGATTAGATAAAACGCATGATGTTCTTTATTAATATGTATCCTTTAAGCAATTAAAGTGTGGGAAAGAGACAGAGCTATACAGGTCGTTTAGTGCCATCTCTTTCTCACACTGGAATTATTCTTGCTTTCAGACGTCATGGTAGGCCACCAGGTCGGCGCAACACGTTTTATTCTTCCATTCCAAACTTTGCTATGAACATTATCTCAGTTGCAATGCAAGATTGTTCGTTGCATTGTGGAAAGCAATGTCTCTCAGATTAGTTCAGGGAGACAGGTACTAATTGGCGGCTGTTGTCATATATTGAGTTCGAGGTCATTATCAGTCAATAACCTTTTTTTTTTTTTTTTGGTGGTTGGGAAATCATCAAATGACCCCCCCCCCCCCCCGCCCTGGGCGGAGCGGAAGGGAGTGTCAGACTCTTACTGACTAAAAACCACCCATGTTCCTTCATTGGCCCTTTATGTTCCAGGGCCTCTTATCTCTTTCGAACAGTCCCGCAGCATCAGTCAATATCCTGTGATCCAACAGTTATTGCGCATATGCGATGAGCGGGATCCCCCTACCACGTAACAGACAGACATCAACCAGGACTGAATGACTGTCGAGGACGTCTAGTAACTGGTACACTAACCCACATTCACGTTGAGGTTGGGGGATATGTGATCGATTTTTTCACATTTGTTGAGGTTCATGTGTGTCAAAAGGATACAATGGGAATAGCATAGGAGAGAGGTTCCTTACTTTATTTTCTTTCTATGTTATAATTATTCTCAATTGTTACAAGCTTTTAATTTTTTAGTTTCAGCTGTCCCGCTGTCTGTTTGTTTGTAAAGAAATCTTTAAATTGAATATGTCCCAGTTTCTGATTGAGCTGGTAATTTTCTCATAGGTTTGGTTTTGTTGACAACAAAATGGTAAGCCGACCCTTTGAAAAAGCCGAAAGGCACTCGTTGTCCCAGTCATTGAGATAAAAAAAAATCTGAACAATAACTGGGAAGTTTCTAGTAACCTATATTCTTTAAAAAAAAAAATGAAAGTTTGATCAACTTTCAGTTTTTTTTTTTTATGTTTTCTTAATGTTATTACTTTACTTTAAATACCTCCATGACCCCTGTACTATTAAGTATATACATCAGCACAATCTTTGAAGTGCGTTATATTGAGTCTTACAGAAAACAGTGAAATTCACTACAAAAAAAAAATGTTTTATACAATAAGGAACAATTGTCATAGACAATAAAATGGTTCCTTATCCATGTTAAAATATATTTTGCTGCTGACTGTACCGATATTTACTTACATAAAAAAGTTATTGCAACTTAGGTGTACGTACTAACTGTGTTCCGTAACTAACTCCAACTTTAAACGGCCGTTTTTTGTTATAGAAACTCCGTAATCATTCTTATATTCTTAAAACACCAAGTTCATTTTCTCAAACTTGTCTACATTCGCAAAGTACGAGTACAATAAAAATCCGCTATTCCACGCAGTATACGTTCTCCGCTACTCCACGTGGTTTTTCCTTCAACGCGCTTGCGTCAACTTCGTCAACCCGTAAGTCAGCTTTAATACGCTGCAACATACTAGGAGTCCATAAACATTACGAGCTTGAATCGGAAAATTTCAGCAGCCAAAACGAAACAACTGCCACTGTAACGTGATGCTTAACTCGCCTCTAAATCTATCAATTTAAGGCTGTAAATCGGATCCCTGTTTTTGCGTGTTGATTTCGCAACACGCAGTCTCAGTCGTACTCACACGTGATGAAATAAAGTTTCCGGCGTTTTTAGCTGATATCTCACGAATTATGACAGAAATGAACACAAATATCACATGGAAAATAAGCGTTTTGAAATACTGAGCAAATACCAACAACACTCTGGAAGGTGTAAGACCGATCCAACCTTATTTCTACGTAAATGATGTGAATGAAAATTAATGTATAAGTATAGAGAGTAATTAATTAATTAATGATGTAAGCTATTTTTTACCTTCATTGCTGTCAGAGGTAAATTGTTTGATGATGACGCCAAGAGTCCTTCTGGTGACCTTGATAAGTACGTCCACAATTTTTCTACTGTAGTACCGTCGCACCTCACTCACTGCATTTTTCACCATTTTCTGAAAAGAGGAAATAATATTAGGTAGGTAGGTAGATAGGTATAATAAACAACTTAAATGTTTTATCATCCTGCCCTTGTCCCATGTTACTTGAGGTCGCCGTAACACGTTTTTTTTTTCATTTTCCGCTGTCAACTACAATGCTATAATTTATTACTTTTTCTTTTATATCATTCCTCACACAATCCATCCATCGTTTGTTTGAGAATATTTTATAAACATATAATAGTTTTAAACTTATTAGAAGTTTATAACTTATAGGTAGCATTAAATATTATGATCATACCGTTTACACGAACTGTTTTTAGAACTTTAAATCTTTTAGTAAGTTTAATAGCCTTCTGCTGACTAGGCGAACTTCACGCAGATGCATTATTGCCATGGAAACCGCATTTGCGTGCCGTGTGCTTGGAGGACAGTATTGATCCAGTCGGACCGTAAAATATTTCTACACTAGGTTCTCATGAAAGTAAGGGAGGTTTCCAGGAGTGTTGTCTTCGAGTTTTTAGACACCACGAGGTTACACAAGGCTGTTATAAATATAGTTTATAGCGATATGTTTAAGCTTGCCTTGGTTGGGTAAGATATTATTATGGCGGTTTTTACTTGAATAAAGTGAATACAGTTCTAAAAATAATCGTATTTCTATAGAATGTTTAAATCAGATTTTGTCTATTTTATACTTTTGTTTAAAGAACGCTGGTTATTGCTGGGATTAAACTGCATCTAGTGAAACTACAAGGAAAAAAGAAAATAAATGATGGTAGATGTACTTGGTATTGTAGCGATCATGAATTTAGGCGAAGACTACCTGCATGCTCTTCGACAGTCCACCAGCGGGCAAGGACAGCAGTCTGTGAGGACTTTCGAAGCACTCCCATACGGCCGACCAGTCCTGTTGACCGCTTGACGAAGAGTCATTGACGGTTGAGGTGGCCCCGCTACCCACTTGACTGTCATCTGGGGGAAAATTCAGAATTAAGTAACTCTTTACAGCATGCAGTTGAAGTCCCACTGATCTGTGGCTTGTATTGCGATTTAGTTTACAGGTTTACATAATTATGTCAAATACAACTTAACTGGAAATAAATCGCTCAGGCTGTGCAGCAAACGTGCCTTTAGTGTTAAAGAAGAAGAAAGAAGAAAACCCGTAGGACACACACGAGGGCTGGACTATAAATACCTCACACAACAAGAGAAGAACTGTGAGAATCATGTTTTTAATAATTTTTGTTTTTTTAATCTGAAATTTGTATAAAACTTAAACAATAATTGTTGTCCGATCTACAAACGGAGTTATTAGTGTAATCCCGACGCATAAAGAGGGGTGTTGTAAGTTTAGCTTTGTCTTTGTGTGTGTGTGTCTAAGTCTGTGGCAACGAAGGTCTCACAAGGGAGGTTCGATTTCAATGTGTATTTTTTAAAGAAATGTTTGGTATAGTCTGTGAGAAAGAATTTAAAATTAAAAAACAAACATTATTCTTAAAAATTTAACGAATCTAAACATAAGTTTAATAAACGTAATATACAAATAAAAAAAAAACCTTGAAATAAACAAAATAATGCAGCTATACAAAGTTATACAATGTCAAACATAAAAAAACATTGCAATTTTGCAATATCTTAAAGTTTCAAAACAGCTTGACAAAACTGATTTTTTCTTTCTTGGCAACCTTCTAAGTCCTGGTATAAGTAAGTCAGAACTTAATGAAAGCCTTTTTAAGAGGTCTATTTGTCATAACCCTCGAAAACTTCCTAGTGTGACGAAGTCTAAACATCTTAACGTTGATATTATATATTATAGCTTTTCGTCCACAGTTTTATTAAAGACAGTACATCTCACAATGACGCAGCTACAGTACCACTTCTATCAGCAGTATATCCAAGAGAAGATCGATCACTCAATGCAGAAGCCATTGATTCATCTAACTCTGCAAGCTCCTTCCGTTTTCTCTGTTGGGTGCGCTTCGAGCACTCTGCGTACTGCTTTCTTTCTTTATTGGCTTGCAAATCACGTAGTAGATGTAGTTGCCATCATTTGCATTGGCTGCTGTAATCCCTCCAACAAGACAATTTCGCGAGTATCAAGCTAATCTTTAAGACTCGCCAAGAATCGATCTCTAATGTAATATTTTTTTCCAAGTGTCAGTGATTCTTCGGCGTATGTATAAAATTCGGCTTTTCAATTCTCCGAAATCAACGTTTTCTTTATCGCTTTCATCTATTGAAAGCGAGTCACGTATATCTTGAAATACGAGCTCAGCCCGTTTAGTAACGGTCAACGTCTTGTCGTTGCCATACTTCAACCAAATTTCAAAGACATACGCGAAAATAAACACATCGACTTAAACCTAGAAAAAAATCAAAAAAATTAATATATAAGTGCAAAAAAAAATACAGCGATATTTAAAAATACTACTTGTTCGTAACAAAATGCTACGGAGAAATAACTTTCGCGTAGCACCTAATTAACTCTAAATATTGGAAAAACGCCGAAAAGGTTAAAGTAAAGTCATAAAGAATAAGGTATCACCTAACATATAAAAAAATTGTGACCTACATAAGCTGCCATGTAAACTAAAACTCGAAAAGTATCTATCTACAATTTAAAATGCTCTCGAAAAACAGTGCATCACGTAGAAGTCATATAAAAAATGTTGCACTCCGGGAGTGCCGGCAGAAGTGAAAACTTGATTATAACAACGTTTTTTATAACAACGCCCTCTAGTAGCAGCTAAAAAAACTGTCGCGCCTACCAGTAATAGTGTTCTCTGTATCAATGCATCATTTTAGTTTTCAATATCAAAGATAGATGGCGCTTTGTGCTAGCGCCATCTACCAGCGGTCTCTCACAACAGTTACTCATTGCATTTGCTAATGTACTTTCTACTACATTCTACAAGATGTCGCTAGGAGTTATAAAACTACGATCATGTTCCAAACTTTCAACTATGAATCTTTCTTCCTCATGTTGTAAATGCCCAACCTGGTGTCAGAGTTTTATTTTAAAATTTATTTAATAGATTTGTCAGCTTTATCCCTAAAGCATTAGGTTCAAAGTTGATTGGAAACATTTAAAAATTTCTTTAAATGATTTTAAACCATAAAATGTTGAAGGTTAAGTTCAAAATCGTCTACTCTCCATCCGTCTTACGCTTTTTCCAAATTTCTTTAAATGATTTTAAACCATAAAATGTTGAAGGTTAAGTTCTAAATCGTCTACTCTCCATCCGTCTTACGATCAGGTCACGTGTCCTGACGCGAGTGTCCTGACGCGAGTTTAAGATTTTATACCCATTACAGAACAATTTTTTTAAAGTGCTCAACGCCGCTAAAGAAGTTTTCACTTCAAAAAAACTAATGATCTCGAAAATCCAAATAAAATTTAAAATTATGTACATACCATGTTCTTGGAAATCCATCATTAATATAAATCACTTGTGTAATAGGTTTCCGGAAATCAGTGAACAAAAAAAAACACGTAACAAATGTGTGCGGTATTCACACTTTCGATGACGAAATGGGAATGAAAGTAATTAGCCAAGTGCACTTATTTTATTTATACTTTTGATAAGTTTGGACTTGGTAGATGTTATTTTTATGATTATTATTTTTAGAGAACTGCAGAGTGGCCTTGGGTAATTTTTATCGTACTAGGGAACCATAGTGCACCCCTGAGTTATCCTTTTCTTAATAAAATAGAATCTTCGAAATCGGTCGACGTAGTTTAGAATTATCGCTGAACACAAACAAAAAAGAAACATTCGGACGAAGTGATGTTCATTCTTCTGAAAAGAACTTTAAATTAATCATTTTATTTACGTTCAGAATAATGGTGCCTTCAACCATTTTGCTCTCCTATCTATAGTTTCGATTTTCAAAATCCTAGTCCTAGATCAAAAATCAGCTAAGATTTTGTTTTTATATGTGCCATACATCATTTTCTTTTGTTATGTTAATTTCGTAGATACAAGTTTTGATTACGGTCGCGGATAAAAAGATGGGCCAGATTTGGGCTTCTGGCTCTTACCATCACTTGTGAAGTTGTAACTAAAAATGAAATTAAACGATGTGATGCCGCCATTATGCAGTTTTAGCACCAGCATGTTGTCAAATACTTTAAATATAATTAAATGTTCGGTTATTATAAGGTGAGTTAAGGTCAGAGAAACAGGTTTATGCCATACAGTGTAGATCTCAGTTTTCGTCATCGTTATCCGTAGCAGAAATTTAAATTTTAAAACACCGTTATAGCCACGTTGCATCGTTACTGGAGTGCATGGAGTGCATAAGACGGACTAGGAAACAATAAGCACTAGGTGGTATAACCAACAACCACAAGCAAACAACCAACATGATATCACGAAGTCACGATGCACACATTCGCATTTGTTAGGAGTTGGGGGTAGGTAGGACGTTTCAGTGCAGTGTGGGTAGGGTATAGTAAAAATGAGTTGAAGTAAGTACCTTCGGTCGAGTTGCGGGCGGCACTGTTCGTGAATAGACACTGAACATTACAGTCTGCGCTAGCAAGTGCCACGGAATCCAAAAAATTACTTCAGGATACTAGGGTAGCATTTCTTGGCAGAAGGTTAATAATTGAAACTTTATTATTTAGGAAGGGTAACATTAGCGCTAGCAGTAAAAAAAAGTGGAAGGTTTTGATATTTGAATGAATAACTAATTTTTATCGAGGACCTCAGAACCTAGTAGTAGTAGTAGTAGTATATATGAACGAAGCCGCGGATAATGTAATTAGATTTGTGCATTTTAGTAGAAAATAATTCAGCATTGTTATGTAATAATTACATCGTTTCAAGATTTAACTGTAGGTATCCGATTCACAACACAGTGGTTCAACTGAATGAAACGGTGTGCAACGCTACCGAAATACTGTACGATGTTGGCCTGCTACAATTTACGGGTCTGATCAATCGAATACCTCTTTGATTTATGTTTCCCTAGTAGCCCGAGAATGTTTGTAGATGGTAGTTTTGAGGATTCGGCCAAACGACGTCGACGGTTTTATTTTCTAATAATATCGGTCATAATCAATCGGCCTGTATTTTCTTGGTCATATATATTTTGCAATGCAGATGTTCCTTGCATTAATAATATTGCTATTGGCTCTACTTAAATTGAATTGCCAGTTTGTCTAAAATAACGTTTTTTTCTGTTACTGTTTTACATTATTGTAACTACATACGTCATAAATTGTGCGAAAAAAAAATTCTTCAACAGAAAACGACGCTTTTGCTTGAATGCTTGGTACAAGCTGCGTCAAGAATTCTAAGGAAGTAAAGCATTTGGACCTTTACTAGCTTGCAATAAGGACTATCGTAAATGCATGCATAGGTATTTCAGACGCCGAAATCGAACAACGCTCTTGTCAGTTTCGCGACACTAGTCTAGATGAAAAGTATGTTATTGTGTCAATACCATGGTAAGTACGGACCTCAGCCCGTATGATCCTATTGGTTCTAATATCGAATTATGATAGACAAAATAAAGCTTAACAAACCTTATGAAAAAGATCACAACATGGCCATAACTACAGAAACAAATTACTACAGCATCCGTGCTGTAGTAATTTGAAAATAAAAAGTTGGAAAGACTCCCAATATCTCCGTAAATAGAAGATTCCCAGGTATGGTCTAGGACAAAAAAATAATCGCAATAACAAGGAGAACAAGTTCCTTTTGGCTTCGTAAAGGGTACTTTTACAACCATTATTAGGTTGGAAGTTCAGCTTCCAATGGTATCGCACATGTACACAAAGTTGTTTGCTTGGTTAAAACAAGGCGATAACACGTAGGTATTTGTTGTAAGTTTTTCGATATGATTACAGAAGTGTAGTAAAAGATGAATTAAAACCGACGCGTAAAAAAATGGCAAAAACTGGAACTTAACCTTATGTGACAAATATAAGGAAAATAATAAATAGGTTTTTTTTTCATATTTTAAATATTTTTCCTTAATTGATCACACCCGTAGCGCACTTATCTTCACAGCATTGTGCTTATTTCTAACTCTTCACGGTAGAAAGCGAAAGAAAAAGAAAAAAATAAGTAAACAATTTAAATTGTAACTTATAAGTGAGTTGGTGCCAATAGCGATTTTGTTCAACGTTTCGTTGATTACTATTATCTATTTGCATACTGTAACGTATTTTATCAAAAATGAACTGTTTCCTTTAGTTTGCCGTATATTATTACTTCCCAGAATTTGGACCCTATTAGCGACACTATCGAATGGTGTAATAATAGAGTGTGGGTTTTTGGCTAAGAGTATTGATTTCCCAAAAATCAAATGATGCATTTTTAGTTTTCATCAAAATCGGCCTCGAGACTCCTTTGAGTACTTTTCGCTATTCCTCATGGTTTCGGAACTGGCCATCCACGCCCACTTCAAAAATTCAGCCTATATACATACTCGTAGGTAGGTGCGCCATCCCTTTTCACAACGAAATATATACGCCATCGTACCTACCTACTTTTGGAGGTGACCGACCTTGTAATCGTCATAATAGCACAACGTATCACGAACACGTGGTTGACGTGCCTTCGTAAACAATGCATTTCCTGCTAGCGTATGATATCCTGGTACTGAAAACAGCTATAAACGTCGTGTCGCGAACATTGCATACGACCTAACTGACAAAACGGCGCTATTGCTTGTCCGAAATACTAGGAAAGTAGTGCAGCCAAAATACTACATCATATTAATTTTCGAACGATCGATTCCGCTACTTTCATGATCGGTAAGAAATCATTAAAATATTAATTAAACAGAATAACTCCAGATATGTACCTCAATGCAGGTTTACTTTTGGTACTTACCCAATTTTTTACCTAAGTTAAAAAAAAACAAAACTGAGAATTGTGATCATTACTAGCTTCAAGTATTTAAATCAATGAATATTATGTTTATTCAAAGAAAAATAAGCGTGGTTCATAACAAGCACATGATTTATTGTTGCGGACCGCGTTTTCTATTCCCGTTCCCGCGTTTAGTAAATAACCGATGAAAAGTTTGAACCTATATGAACACGCGGTAACCGTTTGCCCGTCGATGTCCCTTCCACCCTGAATGTATTCCCATTGTTTACTTTTTAACTTTATATGACTCAGTAGTATTATGCTTAAATATCTTATGAACTCAAAAACGGTATTTTACTGCTAAATTCATTGACGAAAGAATTCTGGTGCATGTGTCTGAACGCATAGTTTTCCCACCAATCTTTGATTTTGTAATGTCCTGTCCATTAGATCATGTGATATTAATATTAAACAGGGTGATTGGTTAAATGTAAAGCTTGTTCATTTGTATGAATACTACACGCCCCTAAAGTATTGCCCATGTTGAATAAATCACCACTATATGAGTTTTTAATTAAAATTAACTAACAGAATGGTGAGTCTATTCTCAATGAGACCTTTTTACCGGACCCAAGAACTTAAAGAACGGATGATAGTGAAAGTTACTATGTAAATCGGCACTCTCTTTCTCTCTCCCTCTGTGTGCGACGTCCGGCCCAGCCAGGCCTGTTGGTTGCCATGGTAACGCAATGCGTCCAAATTACTAGCGCAACAGGAATTAGGAGGAGTTATCATGTACGAAAATTGACCTGATAAATATGGCCGACATATTTGGAAACCTAGTTATTTTTTACCCAAAATTTAAAAAAGAGTAATTGTACCTCATTATTATAAACAACTTCTAGTAACTACCCTGAAATTATGATAAAAGTCAAATTAATTTTACCAAACAATGGCTTCTTCGGCCCCATTTTGCTAATTTCTTACATTGTTATCACAATCGGTTTTATTGTAATAATTCATCAGTAGGTGTATTGTGTTGATCTACTTTTTAAATTTAAGCTGTCGATAGAACTGACGATATTAGTATGGTGGTTCAACTTGATTGCAAAAGCAATCATTGTTTACAAAAACGTGATTTTAGAAACAAGCGGTTTAGGCTGTGCTTTGTCTGTTTGTGAAAAAAATAATAATTTAACACTTAAATGAAGCGATTAGCAATCTTATAATATTGTCAAAAAAGCAACACAAACATGGTAAAATGATCCAAACAACGATACAGAAGGCGTCTTGTTTATATGATCGCATCTATCCAGATAAGTATTCTTACTCTGGAACCGTCACCGTATCGCCAAAGGTGGAGCACGACCATTATAATTATTTAAAAATATTTTGTACAAAGCATAATCTTATGCAATAACCACCGAAGCTACGGATCTTTTCCTCGGACATCTTAACTACCTACAACAACCGTTGATATTACCGCCAAGGTCAAGAACATTTACGATCTAGTTTTTCTTACTTCCTGACTTTCATGTTGTGCTGGTACTTCAGGCGCGCATTCCATTTTCATGGCAACCAATGTGCAGGGGCGTTGCATAAATAAATATATGTACGAGTACGTGTGTAACATCACATAAACAAGACTCGCAACATGAGTTAAATTCAATTTCATTCAACATACAAGAACATTATGAGTAGCAAGAGATTAAATCAGACTCCAAAGCAGCTTATTGTGGCATCATGCATTACAATTTTAATGTGCAGTTTTGCGCTCAAACATTTCGGAAGCGGAAAGAAATAAATAAATATATTAACTACATAATAATATATGGTAAATAAAGCTTCCTTGCAAATTTTCAACTTGTCTAACAAAATAACACAAGAGTTTAAATGAAAATCTAAGGATACTATTGTATACTCCAGGAACACTCAATCGAGCGCGTATGCGAAGATGCATGGGACGAAAAAAAATCGATCCCTTGAATTTATTAACAACAAGACTGCAGAGAGATAGATGTAGGGGGCTTTGAGTGAGACATTGTTTTTCGTAGGTGTTATAGAGCTGCATCCCAACCCGATCGTTATTAATCGAATCCGTTGCTAGGGAAGCATAGCCACGGAGGTGGTACGACCAACTACAACTGCAGGTCCCATGAAAGTGAAACTGCCACGATAAACACATACTATTGTATAGTGGTTGGCCAGTTTCACTTTCAGGTTCAGATTTTGCTTGACGCAGTACTGAAACCGAAATATACTAGGATATCAGAGGAATTCAAAAGACTTCAGGGCCGTATAGTGCTGTCACTGACCAGGCATTGGTATTTTTATGGACAGCGAGGCACATATCACAGACACTACTTGCGATCCAGCCTGTCCCTTGCTGTCCTCCACCAGCGAAGACCTTAGCCGAGGCTCTTACCCCACAGGGGTTGCCCTTAGTGTAGTCGCACCGCCACAAATGACAACGAGCAACGCAGTTTTATGTTTTTAGTTATGCTCTGCCACGTTGGGGCATTGAGATCGTAGGTTGTGATGCGAGTATGTCCATACAAGAAGGTTGCATTTTTCAACAAAAATCAACAGCCATGATAGTAATAAAACATAATAATTATAAGGACATTCTTATCTCTTCATGTATTGTAAGTTTGTGTTCCTTTCTTCAAATATCAACTTAGGAACATCACTGGCACCTTTACCATGTTATCAACACATAACGCAAACAAAAGCCAATGGTCATCACCCCCGTACTATGCGACGCTGCAATGTACGGTAACCAAATCGATTCATTCGCCAAAAAGCACCAGGACATCAGGAAGATGTGATGCTGCGTTCAACGTGACGTTACTGATATGATATAGCAAGCAGTGAATATGTATGGATGCCGATCGTTATTAATATAGGATGCACAAACAGAGTATAGGAGCCGCGGTATCTCAACGTTATACTACCACTCGCATACAAGTGTGTGTATTACATGTAAGCAGTTGCAGTAGTAGTAGTGTGGGTAGTGTAGTTTCGTTTTCTTTGAATGAAACGTTAGAAAGAGACAGAATTCGTCTACACAACCTCTATACACAAGTCTATTCTATTTATTAAGGGTATAAAGGTTGTTGCATCTATAATAAGTCGAAGATAATAGTTTATCTTTAACGGTAAGTTAAAGATAAACGATGCATAAAATCTACGAAGACTGGCTCCTTGTCCAGCATCATCTTCTTATACTCAGTACCGAGCACTTCTTCAGTGATATCATACATAGCTTTATTAAACCAGGCCTTATCTTTCTCATGTGTGAACCGGTCAGAGAACACTCTTGAAAATTCGTGTTTCCACAGGAGCATCAAACATTTCTCAGACTCAAACACAGTTGGGAGTGTCCCTACCATTCCTTGCCATACTCTAGAAAGATCTCTCAAGGAGGAAACATAATGAAAGGACACGGCCAATTTCTGTATGGGCGTTTGCATAGTTATCAAATTTAGTGTACATCGATAATTTTTGGTGTTTCATATTCGTGAGTATTGCCATATTAAATTGCAAAAAATAAAAAGCTCAAAGAACTTGTATTTAAAAATAACTAGACGTAAACAGTTTCATGTGACCTTCTATCAGATTGCTAGCAGTAAGTGTATAAATAATGATTTTGCTATTAAAGACCTCAAGGTATTTTTAAAATAGTGAAGTGCTGTGAATTATTAGCTATGGTTTAAGAATTATTAGGTATTTCAACAAGATCCAAAATCCTTATTTCAGGTGGTCATTTTACCTGAACTAAGGATTTTTAAACATAATTATATTGATTAACATTTACTGAACTGAGAAAGTCTGACAGAAAACTGAGACAAAGTATATGTTATTATTGTCACATTCATTGAGACTCCGAAAGTGACGTTTTTGTAACTACTAATTCGCAAGGGAAACACGAAATAAAACAATAGATTATAAATAATTAAGTACTCATTTCTGGGTAAAAATAAGTAAAAATATTTTTTGTGGTAGAGATAAGCAGGAGTCAAAAACATTAGAAGATAATCGCAAAAAACAAACGGTTCGTACGCAACGGAGGATCTGTGCAATCGCAGTACCGCCATTTTGACATAAACAATGACACATTGTAAAACGCGTTCCGTTTTATGGTACGGTTACGTTATTACTATAATTGTGTGAAATAAATATATCTTACGTATCAACACTTCAAAATATAATTTAATTATATGTAAGAAATACCAATGAAAACAGTTTTGTTGAAATCAAATGTTTCAGGTAAGAGCATTTGTCGTTCACTTCACATACATATCTACAAGTAGTATGCGTGGTGTAGAACGACTATTATTCTATTTATCTTTCTCTATGGTCCATAATGGCTAAAGTTGACAAATGAGACTTTGAATTCAACTTGCATTACTTATTATATTGTTATCAATACTGACAAGTGCAGAGAGGTTAAAAACTACGCAACAATTCACTTCTCTATTTTTCTTAATATAATAATATGTTGACTATGTAAGTGTATATGGAATTTACTTTTTTGTCCATGTGCTTTTGCTGGTGTTGGTAATAAGTTAGCTCTAGTCCTCGCCCATAGCTCTCTTGTTAAAGGTATCACTTCCTTTGTGAGTTGTCTAACTTCAGCAGCAAAGCCTCGTTTTGCGTTATAGTGCCCTTCTCCGATAACTTTAAATATTTTGTCTATTAAATTGTTGTTAGGCAATGGACAGTTGAATATAGAGAATTGGCACTTTAGACGACCTAATATGTCGTTTCTTCCACAACCTGGAGCAAAACGGGTTTTTTTTATTATTTAAATTTAGAGCAATATTAATATACACATATTAAAGGTTCATTAGAAATCAGACTTCAAATATACGAACCTTTTTTTTTTCGGGTGGGAAATCATCAAATGACTCCTCCCGCCCTGGGCGGAGCGGAAGGGAGTGTCAGAATTTTACTGACTAAAAACCACCCATGTTCCTTCTTTTGCCCTTCATGTTCCAGGGCCGCGGTATCTCTTTCGAACAGTCCCGCAGCCCTGGCAGGCATCGGCACTTGCGGGCCCCTCCTGTTTGCTGACATCTCTTTGAGGCGCGCGTGGAACACGAACGCGCCGTCGACACGGCCTGTCGTCATAAGACGGACAGACGGCGAGCTAACCCATTACTCACCGTCCACAGGCCCGCTACGGTGGCCGAGAGCCATCACGGCGTGGCCCCCGACGCCCGGTGCTTCTCCCGCGGCTGCTGGGACGTGAGGTTCTCTCCCTCTCACGTTCCGCCACCTCCTTCGCTAGCATGACTGCTTCGCAGAAGGAGATGACGGCTTCCCATTCCCTCTCGCCCAGGACCATGGCTTGAACCAGGGCCGGACGCGAGAGGTCGCCGCCACCAATCGCCTCTACGAGGACACGGCGGTGCTCCGTCCAAGCGGAGCAGACCCCCACGGTGTGCTCCACCGTGTCCTCCGGGCGATCCACACAATGATAGCACCCGGGCGTTTCCTCCCGCCCGATTCGGTGCAGGTGCCTCCCGAAACAACCGTGTCGGGTGAGGACCTGCGTCAGGCGGAAGGTGAGGGCGCCGTGGCGCCTCTCTAGCCACTCCTCAAAGAAGGGACTTATCGTCACTATCGTGGCGTGCCCTGCACGGGGTTGCGATAGTCGCTCTCTCCATGTCGCCATGAGATCGCGCCGGAAGTCGGTCCGCTGAGGGACAATTTGCCGCGGCAGCGGAGTTTCCCCCCGGCGCTGTGCCTCCGCGCGCCACTCATGCAGGCGCGTGAGGACTTTGGCCTCCAGATCCCATGGCGGCAATCCGGCAAGGAGGCTCGCCGCCTCGTGGGAGATCGTGCGGTACCCACGGATCATCCTTAGGCCTCTGCCTCGAATTTTGCGGGCAGCGGGGCGGCGGCGGCGGCGGCGCGGGAGCGGCAGGATCTTATGCGTAAAATCAAATGGACCGGTTCTCGAAAACAGCGGCGCGGCGGCGGGCAACGAGCGGTGCACTCCAGTCAACGAGCACCGCCGCCGCCGCCGCCCCGCTGCCCGCAAAATTCGAGGCCGAGGCCTTGCGGCTACCACCTTTTGGGGCGCGTTCAGGTAATGCGCGGCTCGCAGCCTCAACGAACGCGCCCACACCGGGGCCCCGTAAAGGGCCATGGACCGCACGATCCCCGCGTAGAGCCTCCGACAGGAGGCGTTTGGATCCCTCAGGTTGGGCAGGAGCCGCTTAAAGGCAGCCCCGGCCTTTTCCAGTCTGGGAGCCAAACGTCGGAAGTGCTCCACGAAGTTCCATCGGCTGTCGAGGACGAGTCCGAGGTACCTCAACGTCGACTCGACGCCGTCGGGAACCCCTCCTACCGTCAGTTTGGATCCCGACGGTGGCGCATTCCGAGGTCCATGAAAGCACATGGCCTCGGACTTGTACAATGCCACCTCGAGACCCAATTGCCGGATCCTCTCCACGACTATCGCAACCCCGCGTGTCAATAATTCGGCCGCCGCCTCGTGCGACCTTCCCTGCACCAACACCAGCGTGTCGTCAGCGTAGTAAACTACGCTGACGCCGCTAGGGAGGTCCCACTTGCCAGGATGTTTGACGAAAAAGTCGAAAACTATACACGACTTGTTGTTCGGATGTTTCGAAAAGTCTAACATTTCACTAAACTTTTTTCTCAAATAATCATCAAAACGTTTTCTATCTTCAGTTTCCAGCAAGGACCCAAATCCCCAAACAAGACTAAAAACGTAGACCTTATGGAGGTGCTCGGGCGTAAACAGTTTAATCTTTTCGCCTTTATCTTTTTCTTCTTCGTCCTCATCACCATTGAGAGATTTGTCTCCTGATAGGTCCTCCGATTCAACAACTTGTGGAGGCACTAACCCTTCCAGAAGGTTCAGTATTTTTGTGCTATAATGTTACTTTGAAGTACGCGCATGCTAAAGATAAGATTTTGTGTACACCAAGTAAATACCACTGGAAACGTTTCTTCAAAGAGTGGAGTGTAAACTTCATTTTCACGCGGTGATCGAGTTTTAAGCCACGCACGCAGTTCTTAAAATTAATGAAATACGAATGAAATGTTTTTCATACTAAACATGTTAGTGCTTATGCATAGTGGTTAAGAATTGTGATGTAATTCATGTTATTATCCTAATATGATTATGTCAAAGTGGCCATTTTAGACTCGGACAGGATACAGAAAGAAAGAGAAACCTTCTTTTTATCGCGAATCAAAGAGACTAATATTATTATAATCCTGTATTGTCCCACTGCAGGGCAAAGGCCTCCCTTCCCTCCTATTCAGTTAAAATGAATTTTCTAGGATATTATCTTAAGCTCACGAAGTATTTTCAAACGAGCATGGCTCAATATTGCAATTTACACCATGAGTCAACCAACGGTTTTTAAACATTGGGACACGGCAACAGACACTGACACTGACCCGTGGGAAAACTTAAAAAATATTTATCAGGACATTATGAAATCAAAGAGCTCGATAAAAAAAGTTCAGTGAAAAAGAGAAAGAGAGAGAGAGAGGGTTGAGTGATTCAAAATTTACACAAAACAAAATGTAACCTACTGTAAAAAGTTGCTGCCCTAGTACAAGCACGGACGATACCTTTTTTCATTCTGTTAAAACGGACAATTTTTTTGCGTAATTAGAGAAATATTCTTTTTAGTAATGCCATCTACCGTAAACAGCGATTTCTCACGCCGAAAAAAAGAAAAAGAAGTCGAAGTCGTATCTCAGCAATAATTTACTATTACGTGATATTCTGATTGCATCGTCCGTGTCGAAGAAGTATTATAATTTTAGTTTAGAAATCGGATGAAAGATTAGTCGCACGGTATTATTACAAGTTTTGATGATTTTTGTAGGCACGCAATAGGTATTGCGAAAACATTCTAAACGAACCGGTAGATAAATAAATTGACAATGAATTTAAGAACATTATATACAAAGTTATATACATCTAGTGTAAGGTCACTTGTACGAGATGACCTCATAACACAAAAATCATCAAAACACTGGCCCTGGATGAGAAGTGATGGGAGAGGGCTTTCCCCAGCAGTGGGATGACATACCAACAGTATTTTTTTAATATTTTTAGTCTTTAAATAAAGCGATATTTACAATAAATGAAATGTTCGTGGAATTTAAGGCAAAAAGGTGAGTTTCACCAGCCCGTTACATAATACTATACATATTATATTATACAGTGTAATATTTGCAATACAAGCGTCACATACGCGTAACAAAAATAAATATCCCGATTTGTATCATCGTTAATACGCTGCGGATGTTTCGACGCATTAATACCAGGATATAATAAACTGCAGGTCATAAAGCGCGCTCGCTGATGGCCAGAGAGGGATGGAAAGCAGATTTTCGCTTTCCTGCTACAAACACCCCATCCCCCAACGAATGAAACGCCATCTTACGGATAGATGTACCGACTAACCTACCAAAGTGTAGGGGTAAATGAAATTATCACTGGCTTTTTAAGGGTTTGTTGCTTTATTTACATTATGTAATTTATTTTGAACAATACGCCTTACTGTAATCACGAATTCATCACTTTTGCTTTGGCCACGGTATTTTTGCAACACTAGTACGACAGGACCAGTAAAAAATATTATGTTAAGGCTATTCAAATAAATCTTTATTTATAACAAAACAATGTACATGTTTCAAAAGCAAAAAATAATTACAGTGCATCAAAAAATTCGTCGGACAGGAAAAGTTCTCAGAAGGCTGGCAGCAGATTCTTTGAAAAAAAAAGAATGTCATGAGAAGAATATCGACAAACTGTTTCGTGACGTCACCGGTAAAAAACGATGACACATGTTTTCTCTCATGCAAAAGTTAAACAATCGTCAACTTAGATAATGTGTTAGGAATAATTATGTACGCTTTCCCTAATGTCAATTTAATTTAGTTTTTTATTTCCTTGTCTATTTCAGGCATTCAAGTAAACAGAAACTGAACTTATGCATCAAAGGGAAAATTTTAAATTCTGTAACATCGCAAATAAGTTTCATGGATGTGTATTAATAAATTGTGTACAGTCGTTTAACCTTGCATGTGTGTTAACCTACTGGTTTGTGATTGTGTTCAATCGGCCACTGACGTCACGTTACGTCATACCCTACGTAGTTTGCATCACTGCTTCAGCGTCTATAGAATCCTGGTAGCACCGGAAGCAAAACCTTTCATTGACAGACGAGTGACAGCGGTCTAGTTGTGACTGTAGTACCGGTCTGTCGTTAAGACAAATTAAACCGTTCAAATTCTAGCCGTCATTTACCAGGATGATTTTCCAATTATCAGCTTGCTATATAGGTATCTGAGAATATTTGTGGCGGTTTTAATCTCTAGTTAGAAATTGTCGAATATTGAAAAATTGGTCTTTAGTAGAATTAAATAATGCTACGCGCAGTATATTATTTCATGTACTAAGTTTACCACTTTTTCTTTCAATATTTTTAGGTATGAAAATCGTGCGGGCTGGCAAGGCCAAAGCCATACCCAGGAACCTGCTGATCTGTGACATAACGCATCGCATCTCAATTAATTGTGTCCATGACTTAGTAATTAAAGATATCATTTATGAATTGTTCCCCACTATTGTCATTCATCAACATATTTGTGAAATAAGTAGATTCCCATATTTATACAAATAAACAACTGTGTGAAAGTTTATACAATATTATTGTTATTATATTATAGCTTATTGACAAACAATTTAAGAAAGTGGCATTTTTATACAGCATAAAATAGCTTTGTAAAATTAACAGTCAAAGCTTGATGCAGTTCACTCTGAGTTTTTTTCGAGTTAGCTTTAGTTTATGTGCTCCTAGTAGCGTGAGAAAGTTAAAAGGCGTCGAATCGTTTCAAAGATAGCTCTCGGACTACAACAGAACGATTTCTACTTATAAAAGTTTGGTTACAGATTTTAAACGTGGTTTTTTGTTTCTGTTTGTAGCATTTATATGGAAGGTGTAAAATTGACTACTTACATTTTTACAATTCAAAAGGTTTCATCGCCACTATGATGAAGAGTGGAAGAATTCGACGACCTTCTTGATATGCTTGCGATGATCACCGTAGCTGCTGGAATATTCATTATTCTAGGGAGGGGACTTCAATGCAAAAATTAATCCGGGGCAAGACTTACGATAGCGAAAATTTTTTAGGACCACTCAGACATGGAAATCACTTGAACGCGGCTCCTGTCTGATCAGTTTTATAATAATATCGCGTAGGTATTTTTTTATTGTTTTCTAAGTTGGAAATAAGTAACGCGTAACAACGACGTGTTACATATTTCCAAGGTCTCTTGATGGTTAGTTTTAAACAGAGCAGTTATCAATTAAAAGTTGGACACGTCTACAAAATTTTATGTCCGTGCTAATAACCGTTGAAGTGTTCCCTCGTGAGAAGATGATCTTGACTGCAGGATCAGGTCATGATAAGCATCATGTAAATCTATTAAGATTCAATATAAGTTATTTTTATCAGCTGTCTTGCTGACGCGGCTATGCACAAAATTACTTAAGTTTAGCCATGTTCCACAGTTTATCGTGTAAGATAACTCCTTCTGATTTCTGTTGTGCTAGTAATATGCACGTTTTGCGTATCCATGGCAACAAATGCTCTGGCTGAGCCGCACGCGGAGATGTATGGTGAAGGAGTAAATGAGGTGTTTGTCTAACGTAGTCCGGATTTTATTTTTACTTTTTTTTGTTACTCTTATTTAACCCAGCTGCAGTTGGAGTTTGAATACATATTGAGTAATAATAATAATAAGGTTTTGGACTCTGGGCAAGAGGTCTGCTCAGTCAGTCAGTTTTTACAAAGAAAATCGCCTTAGCCAATGCAGATGTGATTACGAATTATAATTATTTTTGTATCGAATTCTAGGCACATAATCTTCTAACAGGATTCTAGATAGTTAAAACATCTGTGCAAGAATTACATGTGTGAGTTTTATGTTTTCTTTGTAATATGTCATTTTTGCAGAATCAAGTTGCAAAAAATTTTTCTTATAATTGCATTTATAACATTAATGTTCGTTAATATGTGCTACCGTAGGTAGATAAGCTGTAAATTGGCCACATTTTTTTTTCTAAAATATGCTCTTAGCAGTAGGAACTTGGTAAGTAAATCATTTATCGTGCTACGTCGTAGCAAACGTCACGGCTACGAGAGCTACGCGATCGTAGCAATACAGAAAGCTACAATGAATCGTTTAACTTGCATTACAGGGCATTAATTATTTTATTTTGTACTCTGACTTCACGTTTCCATTGACTTATGGTATCAAAAATAACTTTAATTAAATGTGTTACTGTTAAAGTAATAGAATATAAATTTATATAAAAAAAAATATTTCTGGGTACAGTAAATTAAATATTCCTAAATACTATTTTCGTAGAATGAATGTGCACTTAAGTGTCAAAGGAGTGCTTTAGCACTCGTACTAGCATTGCGCTGTATCACGAATGCCAACTTTTCAGTCTTCATAAGCTTCTGATAAAGATATTCAAGAAAATAATGTACATCAAAACCTGGCCGGTGTTCATTAATCTTAGGTGCAGTTCAACTGCACGCTACGAAAACTAATGAACGCTGCAGAAGGTGTCAAATTCTTAGTCAAATTCCGGGCCGAATCAATTATATTGTTACGCGCTAGTATATTTTTTTTCTTTCTATATCAACGAAGACAAAAGTGTTTTTTTTGCCAGTTACGCTACGCTGTTCGAGGAGACCACTACTGAGGTAATATTATTATGTCATTTTATATTTACACTAGTTTATTCCTGCGTCGAGTTCGTTAATTGCCCTATGGGATCGTACGATCAGGATAAAAAGTATCTGAGTGCCAAATTTCATGTAAATCCGTTCAGTAGTTTTTGCGTAAAAGAGTAACATACATCCTTCCATCCTCATAAACTTTCGTATTTATAATAGTAGTAAAATAATATCATGACATGACGTACTTGCTGGAACAACTTGAGTGTCTACAACTGCACTTTTGAAGATTTTATGAACGGCGCTAGCTCTGCTATTAACGTTGCCACATACTGGAACTAACTGGTCTAGAAAGTAACATTTGATGTGTGTGTGTGTAAAAGAATACATAGTAACTAAATAAAGCGCATCGAAGAACAAAAAGAAAAATTTGACCCCGACGTGATTTGAACACGCAACCTTCTGATCTGGAGTCAGACGCGCTACCGTTGCGCCACGGAGTCGATGCAGAGAGATGCCAAAATTAACTAACACTCTACACGCGGCGAGAAGACTACGCATGCGCCGACCGACAAGGTAGTTTAGGAATGGGGCTAGTACACATAGCCTACCTTGTCTCTTAAGGGGTGTAGTAAGACTCTTAACGAATCCGAAAGGTACTTGTTCTCCCCGTAATTGCCATCATCATACATCCTTCCATCCTCATAAACGTTCGCATTTATAATAGTAGTAAGATAATATCATGACATGACGTACTTGCTGGAACGACCTGATTGTCTACAACTGCACTTTTGAAGATTTTATGAACGGCACTAGCCCTGCTATTAATGTTGACAACGTTAATAGCAGGACTAGTGCCGTTACCATACTGCCATACTGGAACTAACTGGTCTAAAAAGTAACATTTGATGTGTGTGTGTGTAAAAGAATACATAGTAACTAAAATAAAGCGCATCGAAGAACAAAAAGAAAAATTTGACCCCGACGTGATTTGAACACGCAACCTTCTGATCTGGAGTCAGACGCGCTACCGTTGCGCCACGGAGTCGATGCAGAGAGATGCCAAAATTAACGATCACTCTACAAGAGTTTACAAGAAAAC